>BTCW01000012.1:57932500-60432500 GCA_033239725.1 Echinochloa phyllopogon | reverse complement strand
AATTCCACTTGCCACATTAGGGTCAGAAAGCTTCTATATTTCTATGCTAGCAAATAATATGTGAGCCAAATGGCTCATGAATGTTGGCAGGGATGGATAACACCACCATAACAAGTAACATGTTACATAAAGATAGTACTACCCATTACCTTATATATTAGCTAAATACCACCTCTGGGTTAGCTCCAATTGGCAATTACATATACATGGAACACACCTTTGAAAATGCTTTGGGATGCAAGATTTACATATATCATGTAGTTCTCCAGTTGATATATTTGTAATTTCCCTGCTGACGAATAAGATCATTCTGACATAACCTGCTATAATTATCAGAGATTTGGAGCTATGGAAGCAAATCTTTGCTGGATCACATTTGAGAGGCTTAAACAAAACCAGCGGGAAGACGAAGACACTTTCAGAGTCAGTGTAGCGCGTCAAATGACCTCAGCATATATATATATATTATATATATATATATATATATATATATATATATATATATATATATATATATATAACCAGGTAACAACATAACATGGGCCTTCCACAAGATGATCGATTCCACACACATTTTGAAAACTAAACTCTTCGATATTGACAGATACATGGTGATATAGAGTCAAAAGTGGCAAAAGAAATGGCAAGTAGAACATAAAGAAAACAACAAATCGAGTAAAGCAATTCCTCCTCATCACAGATGCTCCAAGTGGCAAACAATCTCATAGGCTGCATAATGTGAAAGCAAAACAATGGTCACATGCACTAGAAGTTAACTGGACTTAGAAATGAAAGGTACAACTGTACAACCCATGAACTCAGCAGGCATGAAATTTGCATTCCGAGCGCAACCTTTTTTTTTAAGGGAAATACAGTAGGGGAATCCCTTAATGTGGTTTGCGAACACAACATTAAAGGAGCAACATTATTCATCTCTGACATGTGAGCACAAAATCATGTACAAAAAGGAACAACAAGCTCCTCATTGAAAAAGGAAGAAAATATTGCACAACAGACAACAATTTACAAGTTACAACCATGCATGTCAAAAGCTCCCGCTCTAGTGTAACAAATAAGAAACACCTGTACCATTGTGTAGATCATCAAATCCAAATGAAGATTCACACCATGAGAGTCAGCTGTCATCTACAACTTATCTCGGGCTAGACTGATGCCAAAAGTGGTGCAGTACGTTCATCCGAGTTTGAAGCACGTTGGATAGGTTTCAATGCTGGGTCACGGTATTCTGTTACAAGATCCCTGAAGAATTCAAGCATCTCCGGCCTGCTCTGTTCTTCTCTATCTTTCTTTATCAGAGACTGCATGTACAAAAGTGAAATGTGAAGACCTTGCCATGACATAGCCACAGAAGCAACATCGGAAGGAAAAGGTGAGATAATAGTCATCAGCAAATAGTAAAACAGGTCCAACAAGCATCAGTGTTGGTAAAGAGTAAACGGATCCACAAAACCATGTAACGTAAACCTCTATGATCAAATAGGTAATGGTACCTCGGTAGAGTATGCTTCAAAGATAGGGGCAAATCTGTTCCGGCAGAATTCATTGAACAGAAGGGTTAGCACCGGAAGAGGTAGCAGCAAACTTGATGCGAGGGGAAGCTTCTTTAACCCAAATACTCCGATAGCAAGTATATGCATAACCACTAGAGAAAATATTGTCGTGTTGTGCACGATGGGCCAAAATTTTCCTCCAGTATCATACTTGGGCGCATATACATTAAAAAGCTGCACTTGTATCATTTGGAGTTAATCATACAAAGTCAAACGTGCAGATTGCAAAAATCGAGTCAAAATAGCTGGGCAAAATAAAGCTGAAGTTTTTCTAAAACACATACTGCTATTCCGCAAGCACTGCTTGATCAACTACATCGTGACGAGAACATCAGAAATTGTAGATTGAAGACTAACCGTAATTATCAAGTAAGAGTATTCCACATTTCCACTCCTAGAGACCTCAAATGCATGTGTTCTATTTAAATTTTTGAGGTAACTATGTGTAATCACTTGTAATCTCATAACTAGAGTGACCAACCAAACATCAAACAATACTTAGAAAGATACACAAATCCCCTGCTTTTATCATCCATGCAAGCATTGGCATTCAAAACTTGCTATCATCAAGTCAACCAAAAGGATATCTGAAAAGTTTCACACCTAAAAGCTTTGTAGCATGTCACTTGCATGCAAAACGTGTTACACAGGACCTTTTTACTTTCAGGAAAGAAGAAAGAACACAGTTATTATGTGCTACATGCTTACACCTACACTTCCTGAGAAGCTAGTCATTCTATGCCTTATACCCATATAATCAGGATTTCATAAGCTTCTCATGGTATAATTAGTTAACTAACCATTTTGATCCAGAAGAACCAAATTCAGTATTCCTATGCGAACTCGACCAAATTCCAGACATTTCTCAATGGTATGAACGCACATGTTTTTCTTGGGAACTGTCTGCCTTCCAAAATATGAACACAACCCGATATTACTGACCTTCAAACTTCATGCAGGTTGCATGACAATATATAGTTAACAAACTGAGAAACGGCAATGTTCTCACCTGATTACGAAATATGAAGTAGCCAAGGCAGAAGTAGACCAATACAAATGGGAGGATAAGGGGAGCTACAAAAAAATATGTGAGCCCAAGAAGTCCAAACAAGAGAATCCGTGGAATTTCACTATGATAAGGCATTGATGGAGCTTTGGAGTCATCCCTCCTACAACACTTTGCACACTTTGCCCAGAGATGACAGAAAAGGGCAGCAGTTTGAGTGAGTTCAGATGTTATGCTTGTCCACGATGTCACCACATATGCAATAAAGAAAGGGGCCTACAGAGCAAACACAAAACCAATTACAGATTAGAAGTCAACAATTAATATAGAGGCTTACCATAATCACAGTACAAATGTCTACACAGATACAATTTACATAGGCTATGTTTTATCTTATATGCTAGTTACTAAGCATCTTAGGAAACATGGATACTATATCAACGCAAGGGTATCATGTCCACAGGAAAGAAGATGCCAATGCCATATCAACCATAAAAGGAAGATGTTCCAGAAGTATTTGCGATAATTTTCTCAAACAACACTCCAAAAAATGAATCAAACGTGTGTCATATTAGCTATTAGGTTCATTAAATAAAACATGAAAAGCATGAGCTACCTGTGCTGGTACAACAACTGCAAGTTTTGAAGGTATTTCCTTTGGATCAAGGAAAATCTTCACTTGAACTAAGGCTGAACCAGTGAGAACATTGGCAAAGAACACAGTCCATATTGTAAACCGAAGCATCTTACTGCAAGCACTTCTCTCAATCCCACTGACAGAAACAAACCCTTGCATAGTCGAAAATAGCTTCATTATCGAGGGCACATAAGATGAAAGAAAGTGAAGAATGACACTAGGAAGATATCCTGTAACCAGTTGACTCACAACAGCTCTGCAAGGACGAAACAAAACAGTATCCAATAAGTAAGGCTACTTGTAATGCACTAAAGAACTTTAAACAATGGAAGACAGAATCTATGAAGGAACTGACATCTCCAGTATGTTCCTCAGGAAA
Source organism: Echinochloa phyllopogon (assembly GCA_033239725.1). NCBI lineage: Eukaryota > Viridiplantae > Streptophyta > Magnoliopsida > Poales > Poaceae > Echinochloa > Echinochloa phyllopogon. Next base: position 60,428,907 of record BTCW01000012.1, on the reverse strand, counting down.
GGCAGCCATTGCTCTAGTTGTTCCAAATTGGTGAGTCCTTGAACAAATGCCACAACTAGGAGAAAGACAAGTATCAGGACAACTGAAGCTACAAAAACTACAAATTTGGCGATCCATCTTTCCATGAAAGATGTAGAAAAGAAAGGCCAATAAACATCATGGGGATCAGGAGCATGCTCAGTTTGCCACTCAGTCGGATTATCTGACTGCCTAATGTAAATTGCATTTGCAGCACCATATCGAGATCTGAATGAAACAAAAGCGGCAGGAATTTCCTGAAGAGATATGAAACAATAACCATAGATCAGAAAATAGCAAAATTTGTGTGCTCGAATACCATGACCCTCAGAAACAAATATAAAATCAGGATAAAAATAAGTGCTAGTTAATATTCGCAATAGAAAATAAATACAAGACCTGCACCTGTCTCCTAGTAGCATCTGACTGTTCCAATCTAACATTCTCTTCTACGTCCTCCAGCCTTTTCTGGTATTTTCCTAGAAGATCATTTCTGCCAAATAATCCAAGAAATTTTCTTGGAGCATCTCCAGAAGACCGATGTACATATTTTAAGTTGGTAAGTTTTGCACAAATATTCTCAGCATCATTCTGGACAGAAATGAAACCAACCATTAAACTAAGTGAAACCAGATATTAAACTCAGATAATCAAACTGAAGAAATAGAGAAGCTGATCTCAATACGGAAATGGAATGATTTAGTATCGACCATGTAGCAAAGCAAACGAGAAGCAATTATAAAAGTGCACAGGAAATATGAAAATGCTAAAAAGGTGATAGAAAAAATGATGCACCAAATAAGGATGACAGTAATCGACAAAAAGTTCACGGAATGAACTATATTCTTCCATCCACCACCATGGCATTCCTTTGGAACAATGTAGTATTTACATTACATATCAATGAAAACATGGATCTAAACTCGAGAACACCTCTCCAACCTAACACAATGTCCAATGATATTATTTGAAGGGGAAGACACCAGTTTCGAAAGAAATCAGTACATATACTTTTCCAAGATATTGGTCATAAGAACACTATACAGTGAGATTGTTGTAAAGTATGCTTATGATTTATATCTTAATAATTTTAATTACACATATATTTAACACTGCGAAAACATCACGATGAAAAAAAAATAGCAACTTTAACTATGCTGCATTGTTATCGTTATAAGAAACAAAAGAAATGAACTAGTGAATGAAGTCAGAAATTAGAGACTGAATAAAACCAAAACAGAATGCAAGTCTGGTACACATTATGAGAGTTCTCTCATGCTATCACCGAACAACCCATGAGACATAGGAAAGACATCAATCAACAGACACCCCATATAAGTATTTAGATACATCGGTGAAGGAAAGGATAATAGAAATCACTTTATAATAAAACAATACAAAGTAGCAAAAAGCACATACAAGAAGACGACGGAGTTTGCCAGTTTGATGAACAACTGTGTGCGACAAGTAGGTCGATGAATGATACTCTCTGAAAAACTTATCAACAGCATCACTCACTGAAACACCATCAGATACTGGAATAGCACGGACAAGAACTGTGAAATGCTGAGGTAATGGCTTTGAAGTCATAAAATACTCTAGCCTCTTGCAAGAGATATATCTGTACTCCTGCAAAACAACATGGAAAATGCTTACAAAAACATATGAAACTAGTAAAAATATAATATTTTTTACAGAAAAATAGCCGTAGGATTAAATGCCTGACCCAACAAGAAGGCATTAGTAAAAGGGGTCAATGAGCTGTGAGGAACTGTACTGGTATTTGTATGTAACAAATAGAGTAGCAGGTACACATCCTTCTGAGGAAAAGGATGCATGCGAAAATGTCTAGCAAATATAGAAATTAGGTAACCGAAGGAAAGCAAAAAAGTTGAATTACTCACATGATACAGTAGGTAGCATGTAATTCCTGTCATGATATACACAGCGGAAAAGTGTAGCCACAATCTGCCAACCACATTACCACAGGTAATGAGTACATTTCCAGGCTCTACCTAAAGGGTAAAGATAGTTTGTAATACATATATACTTGGCCCAACAAATGCATTAGCATGGAGCACTAAACATTAAGTCATTAAGCGAACATTATGTAGTCAATGGAACGGCTGATGTCATCACATCAGATTGTAAATGCTCCTAAACACCGGTTTTGTCTTGATTAAACTCACAGTATTGGCTCCAGATTTTTTTTTAATTAAACTAGCAACCTAGAATAATTGATCATCAGATGCGAGAATTCAAGATCAATTTGCATCATTCTTATCAGCACTAAACAAGCAGTTCCAAAAAGGTAAACTTGTTACCAAATTGAACACTGTAATACTAATCTAATAACATAGATTAGCACAATGAAGCATTCCACGAAGGTAAAAGGCCGTCGCTCCCGAGTCCTAACGCCAACCAGAGCCAGAAACAACCTTAATTGTAAAGCTAGAACAAAAAATACAGCAGGGAGCTAACCAACCAGTTGAAGGGACCAAAAAACCTCTAAACCTCCTAAAATTACTGAAGTATATACTACCTTGGAACACTAATCAGATGACCAAAAAACCTCTAAACCCCCTAATTTGCATCCAATTAAGCAAGAGGAAGCCCGAATTCCTCACTTGCTGGAGCCGTCCTGGACGTTGGAGATGCTGAAGAGATCCATGGACTTGTTGGGCAGGTCGGAGAAGTCAATCTCCCGCAGCTGGTCCCCGAGGAAGTTCACGGGCAGCAGCACCCCGACCCCGAGCACCGCCGCCGCCGCGAAGACCCTGATGCTGCACAATCCAATCCAAGCCCCGCGCGCGCGAGCGCACCATTTAGCTGTGGGAGAAGAAGAGCATCGAAGGGGAGGACAAGGAGCGGTAGGGGGTTTTGGGTGGGTGGGGCCCGGACCTGAAGACGAAGATGCGGACGAAGACGACGCCGTCGAGCCCCGCGGCGGCGTGTATGTCGCCCTCGGAGCGGCGCCACGCCGCGGGGAGCCAGGGCTCGAGCGGCGCGTAGGGGCGGCGCGGGGCGTAGACCTCGACGTACGGCGGCCGGCGGCGGAGCAGCGTGTAGGCCGCGGCGAGGAGCACGGTGAGGGCCAGGTTGAGCCCCACCGACGTGGCGAGCGCCGAGAGGATCATCGCGCCCCGGCCGGCGCCGGCGGAGGCGGAGGCGCCCCGGAGGCTCCTGGGCCCAGGGGAAGCCTGTGGGTTCCTCCGGCGAGGTGGGGCCCGGTGGTCAGTGGGGGTGGAAGAGAGCGGGTAAGGCTTCTCGCTAGTCGCTTACCGCTGCGGCAAGACAAGATTGCGATCGGAAAGGAAAAGGGTGAGGTGGGGCTTTGAAGTTGAGGCGGGGGGTCGGTGGGCCCACAGTGTCAGTGACGCGTGGCCGGTGCGCGTGTGACGTTGTGGTCGGCGTGGGTATATCCGGAAGCGAGACGCGTGGCGGCGTGGGGGGTGTGTTGTGGGCCCGGTTCATGTGACGTGTACTAGTTAGTCTAGAATATCGCTGTATATAATTATGTATCTATAATTCTATATCGAGTAATCGACTTCACGGAATTAAGAAAATGATTTAGCCGTGTCTATTCAAAACGCATCTGCCACCTAGTACGAGGCTATGGGCGGGTTGTTTGTATACAAATTTCGAGACCAATTATTATTGTTTGAAGGTTAGAAATCTTGATCGGTGGAATCCCTTTGAGATTGTTTGTAATCTCAAGTTCATTTTTTTAAGAAATGTAGGTAATTTTCAGTATATTTTAATTTCATAAATTAACAACAAATTCATGATTACAAAGAATAATCTCGTGACAATATAGCATGTGCATGTGTTTAAGTTAAATATCTTAATTAACAAGAACAACAAGATAAATCAGAGCAAAGTTTGGTTTAGAATGTATCCAGGGGCGGGGTCGGTACCGGATGCGCCGTTACCGGCTGGAGGAATAGTGTTAACCATCCTCGACTGGTCTTGGTCGTAGTCGATATGATTCAGTGAAGTGGCGAGTCGTTACAGTGGTGAAGTCTCTTGAACGGCCTTCTGAAATAGTCGTTCAGGACCTCTGAGAAAGTAGTCGTTCGCTCGAATACAGCCTCCGAGAAGTAGTCATTCAGAAGTAGTCGTTCAGTGGAAAGTAGTCGTTCAGAGTGTGGAAGACGACCACCGGGAAGTAGTTGTTCAGCGAGCGGTCGCGTATGAATACGCTCCCCAAAAACCTTATCGTCTGCCTACCTCGAGCAGGATCGCAAGGCAGGGAGGTTCATAGGGTTCTGCTCACGCAAGTAGTGTGCGCGCAAGGCTTGCGTCGGGAATGCAAGAGAACAGCAAAACACAGTGAGCCAGTCATAACGCCATTAAACACCGGTTAATATCCTTTGTATAATGGCAGCAAGGACTATGACTCAATAACTGTCATCAGTGGCAAAGCGTTGACCTCACGGCACGGCCACGAGCCACGGCCCGGCTAGCGAGCGAGCGCGGGTGTGGCACATCCTTCTTCTCTTACCAACTTTACAAGGAGTCCACCGCTGGTCGAGCATTTCAGTTGGTTAGGATTCTCCTTGACTCTCTATCCGGGATTTAATGGCAATAATTCCCTATCATTTCCTAGTGGATCTTTTAATTATTTTAAGTAACTGAGAGGGTCAAAACCCATTTAATCCAGCATTTTTTACTTATACTATTCATATCTTATAATCCAGCTTATATAATTCAATAGAATATTTACCCTATCAATATTATGTCATATTTTTCATGTTCAACACATATTTAAAGGCCTGAATATTTTACGGGCGAACCGGCAGAGGACTTCGTGAGGACGGCGAAGAGGCTCGCCGCGCTCGCCATGGCGCGCCACCGTTCGTCGACGAGTACGGGCGCCGGGCGGCGCCGCCACTCTCGCCGACGGCAGGAGACGCCGAGGACGGTGATCGGGGACGTGGTCATCCGCACCGTCTTCCGTGCCTGGTGAGTCAACTCTCTAGCTGCGTGGCCATGCCAGTGGACTGCTGCAAGCGTCGTCCTAGCCGTCGATGCAGCATCCAACGGTATGCCGGGCATGTATATATGCATGCATGCACGCCGACGCCGCGAAATGCTTACGAGTTAGTACTACGACACTGGTCTGCTGTCTTCCATTAGCTGATTCGTCAGTGGCAATAAGCAATAATTCAGTGTTGTTTAGGCTTTGTTTTGCTAAGTTTAAAACACACACTTGGGCGCGGCATTATTGGTACTTTGCTAATATATGAACTTTTGATAATGGACAGTTCATATGTTTGCACTAGCTAGCTATTTTGTTATGCTGAACAGCATATGATTTGGACTGCACTTGCCATGTGCTGGCTGGTGTCTGTCGTACTCTAATACCTGATTTAAAATTACAGGAGTTCAGTATGTACAACCACCATGATTAATATTTATTCTGCTCCAATGCATCAACATCGCAATTTACAACATATGTGGTTGAATTTCTGAACTTTGGCTATCCTCAAGATATGCCACTCTTCAATCCACAGGCAGAAAACTCGCGTTATGTATATGCAAATATGCAATTATTACCATCCATCGTAGTTGACGACAGAAATTTCTTCCCCTGATGGTTAACCATCACTGAATGTTCCTTTTTCCTCTACCTGATGGTAACTGTAAGTGATATCTTGAATTCCCAACAGGCCAACATAATTAGTTGGAATTATATTACGCCATCCTTTCAACCCACTGGAAATACAAAAAGGTAGTCCAAAAAAACAAAAGGTAGTTCAAAAAAGAAATTCAACGCCAAAAATTCAAAAGATACTTCAGTACTTCACACAATCACACTGTATCTACTTTCTTAGACTTATGGAGCAAACGAGGACAACGCTACACAGATTTTCTTTTTTTTTCTGCTTCCTACGACATTGCTTCTTTATTAATTGTTATCCATACATGTATCCGCCGTATCTGAAATTGTTAGTCATTAGTCATTACTGATTGTATATAATTATATACATCAACCATTCAACCCGTAACTTTAAACTATTTCAGTTCACAAAGATTCCCATTTGGCAAAGTAAATGACGATCATCTCCATATAAACCGGCCAAGAGGCCTGTGTGAAGAACTCCATCATATGCATGCACCTGATGAAACCATGGAGATCTCAGTCTCACAGCCCTTGCTCTTAACCTCTCTTCTTCTCCTCCTCACATGGCTACTCCTGCGCCTGCTCTCGGCTTCACCTCCCAATCACACTAATGGCGAAACCCGCCGGCGCATCCCCAGCCCGCCGGCGCTCCCCGTCCTCGGCCACCTCCACCTCATCAAGAAGCCGCTGCACCGCTCCCTCGCCGCGCTTGCCGCCCGCTACGGCGCCGGCGCCGGCGTCCTCCTCCTCCGGTTTGGCGCCAGCAAGCCGGTCCTCCTCGTCACCTCCCCGGCCGTCGCCAACGAGTGCTTCACCGTCCATGACGTCGCGCTGGCGGACCGCCCGGGGCTCGCGTCGCAGCGGATCCTCACCGGCGACTGCCCCGCCATCGTCACGTGCAGCTACGGCCCGCTGTGGCGCCAGCTCCGGCGCCTCGTCACCGTGCACATGCTCTGCGCGCGCCGCCTGGCCGCCACCGCCGCCGCGCGCGACGCCGGGGCGCGCGCCATGGCGGCGGGGCTCTACCGGGGCGCCGGGCGGCCCGGCGCCGGCGAGGTCGCCGCCGTCGCGGTGAAGGCAACGGCGTACCGGTTCGTGGCGGACGTGATCATGGCCGTGGTCGCCGGGAAGCGCATGGCGGAGGAAGAGGTGGTCCGGTTCAAGGCGATGACGGAGGCCGGGCTGGCGGCGGCCGGCGCGGCGAACCGGCACGACTCGCTGCCGGTGCTCCGGCTGCTGGACTTTGGGAGGACGAGGAGGAGGATCGCCGCCATCGCCATGGCACGGAGACAGTTTGGCCAGAGCATCCTCGACGACTACCGGCGGCGTCACCCCGGCGGCGGCGCCGAGGAGACTCCGAGGACGGTGCTCGGAGACCTGCTCCGGCAGCAGGAAGAGGGGTCGCCGGAGCCGCTCGACGACGTGGTCATCCGCTCCGTGTGCCTGGTGAGTCAACTCCGGCGGCGTGGTCATACACTCATACGTATGCATGGACGCCATCGTCGCGAAATGCGGCCGATGTGTGCTAGCTGCACTGGACCATTGGTTATTAATTTGTGGCAATAATTCATATTCCGAATTCAAAACACAAGAAAAGGTTTGAAACCGACGTAACCGATATATCTTTTTTCTGAGAAAAGTTTGAAACTGACTCTTTTTTGGAGGGAAGTTCGAAACAGACTTTAATTTGGCGGCACTTAACAAGCACGAGCTTTTGATATTGGACAGTCCATACGTTTGCACTATTCGTTTCTAAATCATCAGGACAGTATTGCGCGTCTACTTTTAAATGCATAATGTTTTAGACTTGGACACGGTATGCAGCACATCGTCATCAATCATAATATCTTACACATTAATACAGTGGTAAAATTATATTATGATGAAAATACATTTCATAACCGCACATATTTACAAGGTTAGAAAAATTTTAACCGCACATATTTACAAAGTTAGAGAATCTTTAACCGTGCATATTTTAGAACCTCATACATTTACAAATGGAGGTACGTACGTACGGAGGTTGACTACAATCACCAATATATAATAGATGGCACGTATTACTTCCGTTCCAAATTACTATTCGTTGTTGACTTTTTCTGTGATCTTGGACCATTCATCTTATTTAAAAATTTTGTCTAAATATGCAAATCAATAAGGTATACTTGAAGTATATACGATGATAAAGCGGATCACATACAAAATAAATGATACTTATGAAATTTTTTGAATAAGACGAATGGTCAAATGTTAAACAAAAAAGTCAATAATGAATAGTAGTTTGGAACGGAGGTAGTACTATGGTACTGCCCGCAAACTCCTTATTAACTTAGAATATATGCGTGTGCAGTAGTTGACCTTTTAACCAATCTTAATCTTGTGGCCAACTAATATAATATCTAAGTGTTGCATCATGTTTCAAGTCTGGATTGTGATGAACTAAATCTCCTGCAACGACGTGTGTATATATGGATGCACAGAGCCTACTGCAAGGAGGGACCGACACGTCCTCCAGCACGATCGAGTGGGCGATGGCGCTCTTGCTCAACAACCCCGACGTGCTCCGGAAAGCAACCACCGAGATCCACTCCGTCGTCGGCACATCCCGACTACTACAGGAGTCCGACCTCGCCGGACTCCCCTACCTCCGCTCCGTCGTCACCGAGACCCTCCGCCTTAAACCTCTCGCCCCCAACCATGTCCCCCACGAGGTGTCACGAGACACCATGATCGCCGGCTACGCGGTTGCACGCGGGACCATGGTGCTCGTTGACGTCTACTCCATGCAGCGGGATCCCAACGTGTGGGAGGACCCGGAGAAGTTCATGCCGGAGAGGTTCATGGATGATGGGAAGGTCGTCGATGGAGATGATCGGTGGATGATGCCGTTTGGGATGGGGCGGAGGAGGTGCCCCGGCGAGGGGCTTGGGTTGAGGACGGTGGGGGTTGCGTCGGGGGTGATGGTGCAGTGTTTTGAGTGGGGACGAGTGGGAGGGGAGGAGGTGGATATGAGGGAGGGATCGGGGCTCACCATGCCCATGGACGAGCCTCTTGTGGCAGTGTGTCGTCCACGTGCGGAGATGGAGGCGCTGCTCAAGACTCTCTAGGAAGAAGCTTTGTTCTTTCTCAAGATCATTTGAGTTGTATGCATGATTAAGTCAAATAGTCAATGGTAATTTATATGTATGTATATTATCTCACTCTACCAGATTCTTGATGATGAGCTGATAACCTTGCTATTATCATGGGACTGAACTTGCAACTATGTCATTGTCGTTGCCGACAAATCATGACAACAACAATTTTATTGTCAATTATCTTGTCCAGGAAACTTGTTTTTTTTTTCAAAGAAAAGAGCATTGGAGCAGGTTGGGCCAAAAAAACATTGTTGGACGTGGACGTACAAGCAAGGGATTAAAGACTTACTCCCTCTATATATGATTTATATGTCATTTTGGACAACGACATGGTCTCCAAAACGCAACTTATTTGACTTCTTATTTTTTACAAAAATATTTATAAAAAAATAATATATGTATACTTTTATAAAAGTATTTTTTAAAACAAATCTATTCATATGGTTTTCTCACATTTCAAACTCAACGACTTAAAAGTTATTCGTGATTTATATTCCCAATGTTTGATTAAAATCTTGTCCAAAACGACATCTAAATTCTATAAGTTTTGACCCGAGACAATAGACCTTTAGTCTCGGTTCGCAATTTTCTAGGTCCAAGAAGGACCTTTAGTCCCGGTTGGAAACACCAACCGGGACTAAAAGTCACCCTTTAGTACCGGTTGGAGCCTCCAACCGGGACTAAAGGGGTCTCAACCTTTAGTCGCAGATGGTGGTTGCACCCGGGACTAAAAGGATGACTTTTAGTCCCGGTTGGTGACTCCAACCGGAACTAAAGGGTCTTTAGTCCCGGGTGAAAGTGCTTCACGGGTTATAATAAAGAGAAATCATCCCACCTTATATCACATGTATTGCTAAGGTGTAGTGGCTAGATTGTTGTGCGTGAGACCATGTAAGAGGTTGTAGGTTTGAATTCCACTGGACACGTATATTTTTTAGCGCCCGAGACTTTTAGTGTGGGGCGTGGGAGTCCCGGACTCTGGTCCCGGGCCCGGGACTAAACGGGGTTCGCACCTGGGACTGTACTAGTGGGTGCTCTCTCAAAGATTATTGTATAGATTTGCAGCGCACACCCGGGCAGGCCACGGATTTGAAGAGTGGGTATTTGAAATTTCAAAGGGTATTGATCAGGTGATTTTAAGTTCTGGATAGACCAATGACTTGTTGGTAGTAGAGGAAAAAATTAACAGGTTTGACGGCAGACTGCGCGGAAAGAAATACTACCTCTGTTCCAAATTACTATTCGTTGTTGACTTTTTCGTTTAACGTTTGACCATTCGTCTTATTTAAAAAATTTCACGAGTATCATTTATTTTGTATGTGACTTGCTTTATCATCATATATACTTCAAGTATAATTTATTGGTTTGTATATTAACAGGTTTGACGGCAGACTGCGCGGAAAGAAATACTACCTCTGTTCCAAATTACTATTCGTTGTTGACTTTTTCGTTTAACGTTTGACCATTCGTCTTATTTAAAAATTTTCACGAGTATCATTTATTTTGTATGTGACTTGCTTTATCATCATATATACTTCAAGTATAATTTATTGGTTTGTATATTTAGATAAATTTTTTGAATAAGACGAATGGTCAAAGATTATAGAAAAAAGTAAACAACGAATAGTAATTTGGAACGGGATAATACATAGTATGAAATGAAAAATCACTGGACAACGCACTTGCTTCTAGTGTCTTTACTCATGCATCTGTCATAGGATCGGGAGGAAATCTCATGCATGCGCATGGACTAATGGGGATAAGAAACGGCATGCCACGTAGGATGATGACGACAAAATTGAGGCCAAAAGTAAAGTTGATTAAAATGATCGTTTTGTGATAGTTAAGACTGAGCTTTATTTGAGAGAAAAGTTTTACGACCAAAATGCTGTTCTGCCCTTTTTTCTTTCCAAAGGTTAGAACACTCGTTGCCTGCAAGTTCGCTGCATTCTAGATACCAGTCGCATTCGTCTGTAGAAGAAAGAAAAATAAACAAGAAAAAACGCTACTAGCTAGTGTCCCAGTGGCAGCCAGTACGTCTCAACTACTGCTGATAGCTAGTGTCGCTAGTGTCCTAAGAAAATGGGTGCTCGACTCGATCCATAGCGAAGAAATGTCGCTGCAGCGCCTATAAGTAATTAAATCCCTTCCGTGTTCTAAGTTCCAACTTGCAAGTGCATTGGATCACGTTAATACAGTAGCGTCTGATTATTTGTTCGTATGGAATCGTCACCAACCTCTCGCTAGTTCATGCTCTGACGAACTGGTCGTCAGTCTGTTCTTAACACTCGTTGTGAATTGTGATATGTGATTGCAGATTACATCATTGTATGTACTATAATCTATACCATATATATAATCTTATATATCATGGATGCTCTCCTTGCCGCCGTCGTTGGTCTCATTATTATTACCGTCTCCCTGCTCGTGGCCGCCGCCCGGTCGATGCGCGGCCGTGGCGGCGCGCCGAGCCCGCCGTCGCTCCCGCTGCTGGGCCACCTGCACCTGCTCGGCAAGCCGCTGCACCGGTCCCTGGCGGCGCTCGCCGCGGCCCACGGCGGCGCCGCGCCGCTCCTGTCGCTGCGCCTGGGCGCGCGGCGGGCGCTGGTCGTGTCGGCGCACGGCGCGGCCGAGGAGTGCTTCACCGCGCGCGACGCCGCGCTGGCGGGCCGCCCGTGGCTGCTGGCCGGCGAGCTCCTCGGCTACGGGTGCACCACGGTGCTGTGGGCGCCCCACGGCGAGCACTGGCGCGCCCTGCGCAGGTTCATGGCCGTCGAGCTCTTCGCCGCGTCCCGCCTCGCCGCGGGCGCCGCCGACCGCCGCGCCGAGGTCGCCGCGCTCGTCGGGGGCCTGCTCCGCGACGCCGGCGCCGGCGCCACGACGCTGCGGCCGAGGCTCTTCGAGCTCGTGCTCGGCGTGATGCTGCGCGCGCTGACCGGCGGCGGCGCGAGCGCGTGCGGGCGCGGCGACGCGCGCAGGTTCAAGGAGATCATCGAGGAGAGCTTCAAGGCCACCGGCGCGCCCACCGTCGGCGATTTCTACCCGGCGCTGCGGTGTGTGGACCGGTTGCGCGGCGTCGAGGGGGCGCTCGCGAGCCTGCAGGCGAGGCGCGACGCGCTGCTCGCCGGCCTCATCGACGAGCAGCGCCGGAAGCGCGGCAGCACCGGACGCGGAGACGATGCGGAGATCCACAAGGGTGTCATCGACGAGCTCCTGTCGCTGCAAGAAACCGATCCCCACTACTACACCGACACCGTCATCAAAGGCATCGTCATGGTCAGTACTCACTAGTCTCTTCTTTTAAATTAAAATCATTCTTAATTGGTTGCAAACTCATCGTAATTAATCAATCTCCATGGTGATGTGAAGATACTACTCAGTGTCGGCACCGACACGTCGGCGCTGACCACGGAGTGGGCAATGGCGCAGCTGCTGACGCACCCGGAAGCAATGGAGAAGGTGAGAGCTGAGCTCGACGCCACCGTCGGCAAGTCCCGGCTGGTGGAGGAGTCGGACATAGCCAACCTCCCCTACCTCCAGTGTGTTGTCAAGGAGACCCTCCGGCTCCGCCCCGTCGGCCCGGTGATCCCGGCGCACGAGGCCATGGAGGACTGCACCGTCGGCGGCTTCGAGGTCCGGCGAGGCACGATGATCCTGGTGAACGCGTGGGCGATCCACCGGGATCCCAAGCTCTGGGACGCGGCGGAGGAGTTCAGGCCGGAGAGGTTCTTGGATAGCAATGGCGCCATGGTGACGACCGCGGTCGCCATGCCCATGCTGCCATTCGGGCTTGGCCGGAGGAGGTGCCCCGGCGAGGGACTCGCCATGCGCCTTGTGAGCTTGACGCTGGCGGCGCTCGTGCAGTGCTTTGAGTGGGATGTAGGAGAAGGCGGCGCCATTGAAATGGACGAAGGTGGTGGGCTGTCGATGCCAATGGCGACACCGTTGGCATTGCTCTGCCGACCTCGAGAGTTCGCGAAAAGGATGCTCTCTGCTTAGAGTTGATGTGGTGAGCACAGGGTTACGAAGAAAAGAATAAATAAACGCTATTAGATACTCCCTCCATATAATATTTAGATATCGTTTTGAACAATGACACGACCTCCAAAACGTAAATTTGACTTCTTATTTTTACAAAATATTTATTAAAAAATAATATATGTATACTTTTATAAAAATATTTTTTAAGATAAATCTATTCATATGATTTTTCACATTTCCAAACTCAACGAGTTAAAAGTTATTCATGATTTATATTCCTAATGTTTAACTAAAATCTTGTTTAAAATAACATCTACTCCCTCAGTCTCAAAATAACTACATTTCTAGCTTTTGAATGGGTCAAACAAATTTAAGTTTGACTAAACTTATAACAACTAATATCAATAATTAGGTTTCCAAATAAGCTTCCTGTGAAAATATATTATATGATAAATCTAATTATACTTATTTTATATTATAAATATTAATAGTTTTCTGTATAAATTTGGTCAAACTTAAAAATGTTTGACTCCTCGAAAAATGAGAAGTGTATTTATTTTGGGACGGAGGGAATACGTAGACTTAGACTATTTAGTACTGATCACACATATTTGCACCCTTTTTATTTACTGAAAACATATATTTGTGCGCTTGGGTATTTACGAGATGCCTTTACACATGTACATATATATATTCGTCATTCGCTCCCAACCTGAACTAGTCAAAACTAGGGGTTTATCAACTCAAGTAGTAGTGATTCTTTTATGGACTCAAGTTGGTCTTTTTGCCTATACCATGTATATTCGTACTCATCATTAACCCCCGAACTCTAGTCGAAACATGGGATTTTATGAACTCAAGTTATAGTGCTTCTTTCGTCACAGACAATTTACCTTTGTCCAAACTAGCAAATACGTCCGCACAACACGTGCGTGCTAACTTTATTATGGGGTTATATGGTGAGAAAAGTAACGATGAAACGACAGAAACTCTCTATAAATATCATTTTTTCTAGTTTATAAAAATTCCCCACGTCTTTTCTACTGTTAGATCTGAAATATGTGTGGGTCCTCTGTGAGGGGTGGGTAGAAATTATTTAGCTGAGAATTATTTTCAAAAGAAGTTGATCCTTATAGTATATATATAGATAATTTTTGTGACTTCCAAGAACTCTCCCTCTACCCAAGCTCAAGTATATGATTTCATTCCAAACATCATGAATTAATCAGCACATTGATCCAACAAAAACATTGAATCCCTTACTCTCAGCTTTCACGTTTCTAACTTTCAGTAGACCTATTTGCATTTAATTTTCATATCCACCCATGATTACCAAGAAGATAGCTCATGTCCGTAATCTTCTCAAAATAATTTTAAGTTATTATCTGTCTCAATAGCTCAACACTCCGAGTACTAAGATACCAAAATTCATGGTCATAAGCCACTAAGGTGAGCCCTTACTCTATAACCAAGCCATGTCTACTCTAATATTTGCACATAACTCTTTCATTAGTTACTCTAAAGTATATGCCAAGCCAAATAAAAGGTATATGACAAGACAAAAAAATCTAGTTGGAGATGATGCATCAAATAATAGGGAGCTCAGCTCCAGCACTCTAGGTTCCTTAGGGAAGGAAGAAAAGTTAGGACGCCGTTTGGTTCATAGCCCAAATTTGCCTAGCCACAATTGCGGCTGCGGCAGATACTTAGGCGCGTGTTTGCTTCGTCTACGTTACACGGATACGGATACGTGTACCAGTATCGGACATATACGGATACATAAATACGGGATTTCTCAAAAATACTCGATATATGGATACATTTCAATATATTTTCATATAAATAAACACCAATACATAGCAAGTTCACGATAATAAACACAAGTTCGATATAGGTAAATAGAAGGGATTAGAGGTCCCGGTACATAACAAAGTAAGAGCATCTTCAAGAGACTAGCCAAATTATTTTTTAAACTTAAATTTAGCTATTGTTAGAGAAAAAACGTTTCCAACAGACTCTGTAAATGACTCTCCAAATTTAGTGGCTCTCTATTCCACCTCATTCGCTAGCTATTTTTAGCTAGCCTACCTCACTAGCCACTTTTACAGAATCTGTTGGATTAGTCTGTTATTTGTTAGTCAAATCTATTTTTGAGAGTAGCTAAATCAGTAAATTTGACTAGTCTTTTTAGCTAATCTCTTGAAGATGCTCTAAGAAACGTTGCATCATAGTCTCAAATTTAGGAATTTTAAAAAGGACAGCTTGCAATTCAATGATGGCAAGGCAACTGATTAAACTTCTTGTTTGTCCAGTAGTCCAGTAGCACCTTGATTCAGGCCATTGCCATAGAACTCGTGCCATCTACTGTTGGAAGCTCGGGAAGAGGATTGGTAAAAAGAACAAATGCAGAGTACAGAGCCGACGAACAACAATAGATCGAGAAAGGAAAGGGTCGACGAACAAGCCGCCGGAGTTCGCCGGCCTGCCGCTGAGTCGCCGGCAGCGTCGCAGAGTTGCATAGCTTCTTCGCGAGCCCAGCTATCACCTGTCAGAAACGCAGATCATCGCGGCATCGTGGGTGTGGCGAAGGTCTGTCGTTGGCGAGTGGTGGCGCCGTGCTGTTGGGCGGCGGCGCACGAGCGGATGCCGTGCGGGG
The DNA here is from genome assembly GCA_033239725.1 of Echinochloa phyllopogon. Classification (NCBI taxonomy): domain Eukaryota; kingdom Viridiplantae; phylum Streptophyta; class Magnoliopsida; order Poales; family Poaceae; genus Echinochloa; species Echinochloa phyllopogon. The sequence goes on along the minus strand of BTCW01000012.1, from coordinate 60,413,489 downwards.
CATATTTACTCAGGAAATGGAAGCACGCTGGAGCATAACAACAGAATTGATAAGGGTGATGTTGTCTTGTGGGCTGGGCCGTATCTTCAAATGACCCAGATACGTACCCACGAACGTATCAGTTTTTTCTGTATTTGTTTTTTTATCTCGAATACTTTCCGATATGTATCTAACACGTATCCCTATCGTATTCATATCGAATACGTATCCGAGACACTTTCTTGGCGTATTCATGTAACGTAGTGCTTCGCAGCCTATGCTTAGGCATACGTATGCCGCAGACGCCCAGGCTTCCTCACTGTTATTTTTGACGCCAAAACGCGCCTAAGGTGTGGCGAGGAATTGCAGCGACTTACAGCTCTCGTCCAAACGCGCCTTTAGTTCGGCAAGGAATTTTGCGATTTTGGGTCGGCAATACAAAACTGTTCTGTGCTTTGAAGGGAAGAAAGTGCAGCCAACTCGTTGCCATCTCTCAGCCTCTGTCCCAGGCCCAGCCAGCAGTCCAACACCTGTAGTAGCAGCCAAAGGCCACACCGCCGCATGCCGCACTAGGAGACGGCGCGGCAGCAGGCATGGTCGGCCCCAGGCAGTGGCAGGGCGCTGTCGTGCGGCAAGCTTGTTCACGGTCAGTCGCAGTCTCGCAGATTCTTGCCTCAGCATAATCGCAGTCAGCCCGTGTTCGACACTGCACAGGCGCTTTTAGCCTTTTAGCTTTGTTCTGTTGTTCGTTCGTAATTGGTCAATGGCTGTGTTTAGTTGAGGGAAGGAGAGGCGAAAAGTTGGCAGAAAAGTCACATCGGACGATGTAGCACTTTTCGTTTGTTTGTGGTAAACATTGTCCTATCATGACCTAACTAGGCTCAAAAGATTCGTCTCGTCGTGTACATCAAAACTATGTAATTAATTTTTTTTATTTATCTACATTTAGGCTCCATACACGAGGAGAGAGATTTGATATGATTTGATGTGATAGGTGAATAGTGAAGTTTGGAGAGAGAATTTTGAGGAACTAAACAGGGCCGATGTATCCTAAGTTCCTTGCAGCAGAGAGCATGCACTCTCAAATATTACTTAAAATTTTGTTTTACTTTATTGTAATGAGGTAAATCGGGTTACTTCGAACCCGAATTTATCAAAGACCCGATCCAAATTTTTATGGACAAATTTTAGGTTTTAATATTCAAAACCTGAATTTTTCAAAACCCAAAAACCAAACTCGAACTTTCACGATAACCCGAACACCCACCCGTAGTAAAAAGGTACTAATTTTCTCCACTCTGATATGCAATTACTGTCGATTAATGGCTGGCCAGTTAGAAAGATTTGAATCAGAAAGTAACTTGTACTTATGAGCACTTTTTATTAACTAGTACTATTTTTCAACGATTCTTAGTATTGATAAATGTGAATAAGTATTTCCTTGTTATTGATTATTGATTATATATGGGAGCCACAATGCTGGGAAACAATCATTCGCTCTTTCAAGAATAACCATGGAAGTGTAATAATTATGACTACTCGTAATTTTGAAGTTGCCATAGAAGCCAGTGAGCTTTACAAATTACAGCCATGTTTGTATGACAACTCCAAAAAGTTATTCTACACAAGCATATTTGATGATCAAGAAAAATGTATTGATAACAAATTGGATGAGTTATCAAACAAAATTCTAAAGAAATGTGATGGTGTACCATTAGCTGTCATCACAATGTCTAGTTTATTGGTTGCACTGCTGGAATCCACAGGTTTCCCTACCGTTTTTCTCAATCCCCACGAGAAATTGGAGTATCCTAGGGATGCCTTGCAAGTTTATTGATTTGTTTACTTCTAGTGTAGATAAAGCTATGAGGTCCATGTGGTTACTCATAGTGGTCCCATTTTTTTATAAATGTGAGTTGCAACAGATAAATAAAAAAGTGAGGAGATTTAATCGATGCTTAAGTTGCTTTTCATGTTTTGATTTTAAATATAAAATAAGTTTATATGTTAATTAGTAAATTATGTCTTTGAATTTACAAATATATTTATGTTACAAATGGCTATTTGCATACTCACACTTTTCCCTACAAATTTAGATTCCTAGGGATAGACCAGCCCCATGTCAGTGGCTTTCCCTAGAAACTCACTTCCTTGGGAAAGAATGTTTCCCTACCGTTTTTCATGCAAACCCTAGGGAATTTGCCCTAGAAAGCTTTCCCTACCAAAAATCCTAGGGAAACACTTTCCCTACTGTTTTTAAGCCTTTCCCTATGATTTTAAACCCTAGGGAAAATATCAAATTCGGAATGGTCCAAGGTGTACAAAGTCTATTAGTTTTGGCCACAAGGATAACTGGCTTGTAGAGAATACTATGAGGATATTGTCTTTTAGCTACTATGACCTGCCTCCTCGTCTAAAGACTTGCTTATTGTACCTAAGTGTGTTTCCTGAAGATCACTTCATTGAAAAGATTGTCTGATAAGGATGTGGGTAGCTGAAGGTTTTATCCATGAGAAGCAAGGAGCAAGTTCATTATTTGAGATTGGAGAGGGCTACTTCAATGAGCTCCTAAATAGAAGCATGACATGTACATGTACGGCATCATAGTTTATTGTCGTGTTAATGATATGATACTTGATCTTAGGCTGCCCGCACCGGCCAGCACTAAACGCTGCACCGAGGCCCGGTAAAGCCTACGCCCAAATAGCGGAGGCCCCGATTTCCCCCATATCTAGCGTGATAGCGCGGTAACGGTATCAGCGACGTGGCGCGGGGCCCACGGCCGCCCGTCACCGCGCGTCGCTCTACCCACGGCCGCCCGCCACCGCCGCGCGCCCGTCGTCGCGAAGAGCCACCGCCATCGCCTGTCGTCCTGAGGAGCCACGCCGCGGAGGATGCCACCCGGGGAGGCCGGCCCCGTCGCAGGGCGCCGCCGCAGGAAGCCGCCCGCGGCCGGCACGGAAGGGGGGCGGATAGAAATATTCTTTTTAGGGGAAAGAGATAGAGGAACGTGAGTGCGGACAGCCTTATCCGTTCTTTGTTGCATGAAGAAAACTTGTCACCATAGCAAGTAATGATCAAGGCACACTGTATACTCATGAAGGCAAATTGTCACAAAAAAAAGCATAAACAGGTTACCCCACCAAAATAGAACCTGGGAGCAAGATAATCATATGGCGGATGGCCTACGGTGAGGTCATTTGTTGCCTATAATTGTGGTTCTGATAAGCAGGTTTCGCTTGTGAGCTTTAAACTTCTACGTGTGCTTGCTCTGGAAGGCTGTGGATGTACCAAACTTCTACGTGTGCTTGCACTGGAAGGCTGTGGAGATTTACTTCATTTGAGGTATCTGAGCGCAATTGATGAGTTCCCAGAAGAAGTAGGAGCTCTGAAGTTTCTTCAAACAATAGACTATGAGCAATACACCTTCCGTCCACCTTGGGCCATCTCACACAGTTGGTATGCCTATGTAGTTATGAGCTCATGGTAGGGCCGGGCTGGATGGGGAAGCTGACGTCTCTGGAGGAGTTGAGTGTGCATGTTGGTGGTGATGACGTGGATGTGAAGCAGTTTTTGAAGGAGTTGGGCAGACTGAGGGAGCATAGCGGAGGCAGGAATATTTTCTAGGTGTGGGGGGTTTGTAAATATTAAATATGTATAATACAACTATTAACTATGTATAGTTTTTGTTGACACCAAAAATTAGCACCAGGAAGAGGCTGACATGTGAGCCGGATTTGGTGGAAGGATGCCATTCGGCTAAAGGGCTTTCTCTGAAGCATTCGGCAGAGATGCTCTGCGGTCGGGAACGCGTCGCCATTCGGTTAAGGGGTTTTCTCTGAAGCGTTCGGCAGAGATACTCTGCGGTCGGGAATGCGTCATCATTCGGCAGAGGCATTGTTCCGCAGGCGAAGAGTAGTAGCGTTCGGGAAGACATGATGACGTGGATCAATATAAGGAAAAAGGCCGGTTCGAACAAGGAACGCAATATGGGCACGAAGATTCGTCATTTATTTTTAGAAACAAGTATTATAGTCGTGTCCGACTAGGAGTTATATCAAAACCTGGGTATAAATATAAACCCATGGCAATTGTAATCCCAATCCAATCAATCATACAACAAACCGGCCCCGTGCCAACATCGAGTCCTTTAGTCGAGTCGTCGAGTTCTTCGAGAGGAGTCATCGATCCGTCGACCTCCGTAAGTACCGGCAACCTTGTATCATGCTTAGTATCATGCGGTGGATTTAAGCCTTGATGCAAGTAGTCTTGTTACCATGCTTAGTATCATCCGGTGGATTTAAGTTGTGGTCTCAAGAAGGTTCCTCTGTTAGGTCATGAGCCATGCGGTGGGCTAAGATCTAGTATGGACCAAGTTATCGGCTCTGTTAGATTTCGGCAAGATCTAACAGATTCATTAAGTTACCCCGTGTTGCTTCGTTTTTACTCTGTGCTTAATTCATGCAACACTCCTTTGCCCAATCTAGGTCGGTTAGAATCGGCTCTGCTTCACGATGCGATGACTCATCCCCTCATAGCCGAATCCGGAACCGACCTAGGTTGCCACGCGTCGCGGGTTCGAACTTGTTGGTATCGTGTAGATCTTGACAGAACCGGGTATCATGCGGTAGATGCAGGTTTTTGGGTCGTCTTAGAGCTAATCATCCGGTGGATTAGAATTCGATTCGATCTGATAGATTTATCTTTATCGATTAAGTTTGTTCCTTCGCCGCGGACCCCGATTCGGCTAAGCAGCCGCATTCGGCAGCGCTCTCACGAGTGAACGTGTTCGTGGGTTTGCAAGTGGACAATGAATGCTTTTAGCCTTTCACGATTAGATTGTATCATGCGGTGGATTGATTTAATCTGATTGGTGGTGTGGCCTCAAACGAGTTGTATCATGCGGTGGATTAACTTGTTTGTTGCCATGCTTGACGGGTGCTGCTTTCGGCCTATGCATTCTTGTTTACTGCGGATTTATGGTCATGCTTTCGCCCTTTTATTTATCAATTATGCTTTGTTTCTCGTTAATCGGCTATGAGTATGCGTTACAATGTTCATTCGGTTGAAAGCCGATTTTTCGTCATGCTTACGTCACGCATTCGGCAGTGCGCTCCCTGCGTGCCTTGCCGATTGCCGAATGAGGCTTTAACTGCCGACAGATAGCTTACATGCTTCTACTGATCTTACGTCATGCTGATGTTGTGCGTTCGGCAGTGTGATTCTTACATGCTTCTACCGACCGCCGAATGATATTCTGAGTAACGACAGATAGCTTGTCCGTAGCTATATGTCTCTCGAGATTGGCTTCAATGCCGCAAATATGGAACTGTCTGGTCTCACCCGGCACGTTCCAGGTTTTGATCTAAACGTTTTTGTCCCTTTGTTAGTTTTCAGGCAAACTGACTGGCACGCTTCCGGATTCAAAAGCCCGGGTCACGTGTGAAGCTAGCTAATTCGGCTTGCTGTGTGCTTGGCGTGAGGTGCGGATTTTACGTCAACACACTTTTTGGCACGCCCGGTGGGACTCTTCAAGTTTACAAGATGCCTGAGTTGAGCGACATCATGGACGTTATTTTGGAAGAATTGTCTGAAGAACATCAACAGATGGTAAAGGCTGCTGCTGACCAATTCATTAACAAATGTTTACTATCTTTCGCCAAGAACAGGAGTGGTGCACCGTTTCTCAAGTCCGATTTGCCAAGAGTTCTCCTTCCTGGGCAGTCTGATTTTACTAAAGAAGAAGAGAGGGAGAGATTCTCGGGCTTGTTATACAAAGCTTTGGGGGAAGCAATGACCAATCACAATGCTGCGTTCTTGAACAGTTTTCGACATATAATGGTAAGCATTTTTGGTCAGCATGTGGATAAACCCTTCGAGCAGATACATGGGCAATTGGGTGGCCCGACATACTTCAATGTTCAAGCACCAGTTCAGAAACCACATGGTAAAGAAAATGCTGATGGAACTGGAGGTTCTGGTACTAAAGATACAAATGGACAACCGATTCGGCAAGATCCTCAGCCTGCACTGCCGAAAACTCGCACATACGGTGATATGGCATTCGGCACCACAGGGAATCCGCCTGCTTCTGCTTACAAGATATCTCCCTTGAACAACAGACTGCAGAGGGATTTATATGGAAACGGATATTCAGAGTTTATGGATTACAATGCTATCGACGCTCTCCCGAATCCTGGGTATGTTGGTACTGCAGGCATGCTTGCTGGGAGACCAGGGAATCAAGATACCAGTATTGACCTCGTGGTGCAAAAAATGACCGATGTTTTGCAAAATCAATTCGGTCTGAAGCCTAAAAATCAGGGGTACATGTACTCGTCTCCTTTCCCGGAATGGTACCAAAGGGTATCATTGCCGAATAGAGTCAAGGTGCCTACAGAGTTTACTAAATTCTCAGGACAAGATGATACTAGCACTGTGGAACATATAGCTCGATATCTGATGCAGCTTGGAGAAGCTTCGGCAGATGAGGCTTTCAGAATCAGATACTTTCCTTTGTCACTGACGGGTCCAGCTTTTACATGGTTTGCTTCTTTGCCTGCTCAGTCGATTTGTACTTGGAAAGACCTGGAGCAGAAATTCCATGCTCATTACTACATTGGCAGTACCGAGAAAAAGTTAGTTGATTTGACCAGCTTAAGGCAGAGGAATAATGAAACACCTACGGAGTTCCTCAGGAGATTTAGGGAAACAAAAAGCATGTGCTTTTCTCTGAACATACCTGATGACCAGCTGGCTGGTATGGCTGTAGCTGGCATGCTGCCTGCCATTCGGGAGAAGCTATTCGGGATGGAGTTTGATGATCTGGGCCAGTTGTCGCACAGATTGGCCTTGATGAGTAACCAGGCATATGGTTTCAAGAAAGATGCCAGATTTGCTAAAAATAATGATGTAGCTGACATCTATAACCAATTCCTTGAAAGAGCAGATCAAGAAGATGAGTATGAAGATAGCGAGGAGATAGCCGCAGCAGAGATAGTGTGGAGCAAAGAACCAGTTACAATGGCTCAAAGATGGATCAAACAGATGAAGGGAACATATGATTTTGATGTGACTAAGGCGGACAAATTGTTTGAGTTCCTGGTGAAAGAAGGCCGAATCAAATTGCCAGAGGGGCATTCTATGCTTCGGCCCGATGGAGTGAAAGATAAGAGGTACTGTGGGTTTCATGATAGAAATTCTCATTCCATTAATGAATGCAGAGTCTTTAGGATGAGGATTCAGAAAGCTATCCAGGAAGGACATCTGAAATTCGACAACAAGATGAAACTGGACAGTAACCCTTTCCCTCAGAATATGATCGGGTTCTCGGTTAATATGGTGAATGCTGTTCCATCTGGAGAAAAGGGAAGATTGAAAGTTTTAACCTCAAACAGGGCAAGACAGGATGGTTCAGTTGATCCCACTCGGCAGATCACAATTGAACAGATTCGCCAGAAAGATCTTCGGTTCCCGAATAGCCGATTTGAAGTGGGAGAATCCTTTAAACCTAGAGTTACTACACGTATTCTCCTCAACAAATGGCAGCGTCAGCAAGAAAAGGAGCGTTTTCAAAGGCGTGAATACGAGGAGGAGAAAAGAAGGCGCGAAGAAGAAAGGTTTGAGGAAGAACAAGAAGAGTATGCTCGAGAGCAGGAACGTGCGCATTGGGGGTGTGCATTCTTCAGACACTGTTGGAACGAAGGTTTGAAGCTTCCCACACGGAATAGTTGTCCTGAATGCAATAATAGGTATGATGAATATAGGCAGGGAACTGTCAATCGCCGATCTGTCCATGAAAGAATTGGCAGGGCGCATCCTAGTGATGATCGGCGTTTTAATGATCAACCAAGAAAGAGACATGCTGATTACAAGTGGTTTGATCGTGAAGAAGAAGAAGATCATGCTTATGTTTGGCAAGAAGGACAATGGTGCCCACCTGGTTTGAAGAAGAGCCAGAAGAGAAGAGTACAGCGCCTGAGGAATCGGGAATTGAAGCAAGCAAAGGTCAAGGTGAAATCAATATGGCTCCCAAAAGACAGGCCTGACGAACATGGTCATTCGGCTCCTACATGTATGATGATTCAATAAGCGTGGCAAATATGGAACCAGCTTTCTGGGAATATCAAGGCATAGATTGTTTCTCAGGCAAAGACTGGGGAGAAGGTCCTGTGGCACCAGCCAGCAGTGATCAGCAGCCGATCGAAGCAGTCGGCTCTCATAGTAATTTTTGATGGAAAATCCAATTGATGGAACTGATGGAAAATTAGGACGTGGATTTGTGTCGGCCGATAAATTGGAAGAAGTGGACATTGGAGATGGTGACAAGCCAAGGCCGACATTTATCAGTGCTAACTTGGATTCGGTTTTCAAAGAAAAATTGGTGACATTGTTAAAAGAATATAAGGACTGCTTTGCTTGGGATTATTCGGAGATGCCCGGTCTAAACCGTTCTATTGTTGAGCATCGGTTGCCAATCAAACCTGGTTACAGGCCTTACAAGCAACCACCCCGGAAAATCTACAAGGAAGAAGTGTTGGCCGATGTGAAAAAGGAGATTGAAAGATTACTAGATGCAAATTTCATTCGGCCATGTAAATACGCGGATTGGATCTCTAATATCGTTCCTGTCTATAAGAAAAATGGAAAAATGAGGGTTTGCATAGATTTTAGAGATCTAAACAAGGCTACACCCATGGATGGATATCCAATGCCTATTGCCGATTCGTTGGTTGATGCTGCTGCTGGATACAAAGTGCTCAGTTTCATGGATGGTAATGCAGGATACAATCAGATTTTTATGGCATTGGAAGATATAGTAAAGACAGCTTTCAGGTGTCCTGGACACATAGGGTTGTTTGAGTGGGTTGTCATGACCTTTGGATTGAAAAATGCTGGTGCAACTTATCAAAGGGCTATGAATTATATTTTTCATGAGTTGATCGGCAAGATTGTGGAAATATATATTGATGATGTGGTGATCAAGTCATTGGATCATGAGTCCCATTTGGCCGACATAAGGAAAACTCTAGAATGCACCAGGAAACATGGGCTTAAGATGAACCCGAACAAGTGTGCTTTTGGAGTTTCGGCTGGAGAGTTTCTGGGATTTTTGATACATGAAGGAGGAATAGGAGTTGGTAAGAAAAGCATGAAGGCAATTGATGAAATTGTTCCTCCAACTAATCTTAAAGAGTTACAATCGCTGCTTGGCAAGATAAATTTTGTGAGAAGATTCATATCAAACTTGTCACAAAAGGTGTTGCCCTTTTCCTCACTGTTGAAAATAAAAAAGGATCAAAAGTTTGTATGGGGTGACAAACAACAAAAGGCTTTCGATGAGATCAAGGATTACATGAAAGAACCACCAGTATTGGTACCTCCACAGCTTAACAAGCCTTTTAAGTTGTACGTGGCGGCCGATGCCCAAACTATTGGATCGGCCCTCATACAAGAATTCGAGGGAAAGGAAAGGGTAGTTGCATACCTTAGCCGAAAGTTGCTTGGTCCCGAAACGAGGTATTCGGCTATTGAGAAGCTTTGTTTATGTGTTTACTACTCCTGTACAAAATTTCGGCACTACTTGCTACATGCCGAATGCATTGTGTATTCAAAGTTTGATGTGATAAAGCACATGTTGTCTATGCCAATTTTGAACGGAAGGATTGGCAAATGGATTTTAGCTTTGTCTGAATTTGAGTTAAGGTTTGAATCGGCAAAGGCTGTTAAAGGACAGATTATCGCTGATTTCATTACTGAGCATCGCGATTTATCAGTTAATTCGCTTGAAATTGCTCCTTGGGTATTATTCTTCGATGGCTCTTCATGTGACAAAGGTGGTGGAGTAGGTATTTTGTTAATGTCACCAAAAGGAGAGGTATTTGAATTTGCTATCCCTATTCAACCTACTGTCACTAATAATCAAGCTGAGTATGACGCGTTACTCAGAGGACTTCAATACTTGAGAGAAGCAAAGGCCATTGCAGTTGAAATTTTTGGAGATTCAGAATTGGTCATAAAACAATTGAATGGTGAATATGAGTGCAAAAGTGATACCTTGAGGAATTACTATGAAGAATGCAAAGAAATATTGAAGAGATTTCGGTCAGTAATTCTACAACACATTCCTAGAGGGGATAATGGAGAGGCGAATAGATTGGCCCAAAGTGCATCAGGTTATAGAGAGCTTCAAGAAGTGTTTGCTAATGATGTATATGCTTTCGGGAGTAATCTGGCAGAAGATGATTGGAGGAAAGAAATTGCCGATTATTTGGAGAATCCATCCCAGAAAGTTTCGAGAAGACTCAGGTATAAAGCTTTAAAGTTTGTTCTTCTTGATAAAGATTTATATTATAAATCCTTGGACGGGATATTATTACGTTGCTTAAATCAAGAAGAAGCAAAGAGGTTGATGAGTGAGGTGCATGACGGATTATGTGGAGCACATCAGTCAGCTTACCGAATGAAGTGGGTTATTAGAAGAACTGGGTATTATTGGCCCACAATGCTAGAAGACTGCTTTGAATATTGCAAGGGATGCCAAGATTGCCAGAGATTTGGAAACATTCAGAGAGTTCCAGCATCGGCTTTGAATCCCATTATCAAGCCATGGCCATTCAGAGGATGGGGAATAGATTTGATTGGCCAAATAAATCCTCCATCGAGCAAGGGGCATAAGTTTGTACTTTTAGCAACGGATTATTTTACCAAGTGGGTTGAGGCAATTCCATTGAGAAAGGTGGCATCAGAAGATATGATTAAATTTGTCAAAGAGCACATCATTTACAGATTTGGAATTCCTCAGACAATTACTACAGATCAAGGGACTCAATTTACATCTTCAGAGTTCAGAGATTTTGCTGAAAGTATGGGCATCAAATTGTTGAATTCTTCTCCTTATTATGCCCAAGCTAATGGTCAGGCAGAGGCTTCTAACAAGATTATGATTAAAATTATACAGAAGAAGATTGATCAGAAGCCGAAAAAGTGGCATTCGGTACTCAATGAGGCTTTATGGGCTTACCGAATGGCTCCACATGGGGCCACACAGACGTCTCCTTATGAGTTGGTGTATGGGCATCATGCTATCTTGCCATGGGAAATACAATTAGACTCAAGGAGAATAAAGTTGCAAAAGGATTTAAGTTCTAAAGATTATAATGATTTGATGATGGACGAATTAGAAGATTTGCATATGATTCGTCTTAGGGCCTTGGAAAATGTTGAGAAAAATAAAATGCGAGTTGCTAAATATTACAACAAGAAAGTGAAAGTCAGGCAATTTGCAGAAGGAGATTTGGTTTGGAAAGCAATACTGCCGATTGGAACTAAATACAGTGCATTCGGCAAGTGGTCTCCAAACTGGGAAGGTCCTTTCAGAGTGGCCAGATGCGTGCCTGGGAATGCATATATCCTAAAGACTTTACTAGGAGAGGAATTTACTGCTGCTATCAATGGGAGATACCTGAAGAAATACTATCCTAGCGTTGAGATTGATCGTTGATTAAGACACAATGGAAATAGCCGGCATTCGGGAAGAAGCCGTCTTCAGAACAAATGTTGACAGAAAAGGAAAATGGCCAGTACTGAATGTATTGCCCTTAGCACAAAATATATTACATCAGGAGTTCATGCAAGATCACAAAAGATAAGTTTTATTGCCGAAATTCCATAAATCCCTAGTACAAACTACTGGAAGAGCCTATTCAAAACAGACTGGGGATGAATGGAATCGGCAATGGCAGCACCATGGCCATCAAGACGATCAATGGAGGCGTCAATGTCTTCGATGTCTTCTGGGTTGCTGTTGGCAAAACCAACCGGCATCCTGGAATAGTCAGTGCCGGTGTGCGTCGACATGGCGGCGAGACCCGTAGCAACGCCCAGGCGAACGCCATGGGAGGCCACCTCGTCGACACGGCTTGCCACCGCACCAAGGCGTACCTCGGGTGTGTCCCCTTGGGCGTTCACCTTGTTCGCCAGCTCCTCCACCAGCGCTTTCAGTCGATCAAGTTCAGCATCACGCGCTGCAAGGTTACAAGGGGATAACAGATTAATGTCATTTGGATGACGGGATTGAAATTGAGCAGATTGCAGGACTCACCATCAATAACTTCGAGCAACTGTTTGCGCTCGTGCTGCCATTCGAGGTCCGCAATCCCGGCTTGCTTGGAAATGACCTCCAGTTCGCGACGAGAGTCGTCACGCTCCGCCTTGAATCGGCGAGCATCGCCGTCTGAGTAGCGGGAGTCGTCCGATGAGAGAGATCGATTGGACGAACTCGAAGAGCTGGACGCCGCAGGAGCAGCGGCTGGAGTCGCAACTGGCGCACCAGCGGCGACAATCCATTGGATTACCCTGAGAAAACAAAGAGATTCGTCAAGGAGAGGGCAAATCTCGAGAAGAACAGAGAGAAGCAAGCAGACAATCTTTACCTCCGGCGAGCACCACCGCGACTCCCTTCGGCCTCATCGGTGGCCGGGCGCCTCCTGTTGTTGTCGGCCATTGGAAGTTTCTCGGAGTTACTGTGGATGGGGGAAAAAATGGCTTGGGCCGGTAAAAACTTGGAAGACGAAGAACTTGGTGAAAACTGTGGGCTGACTGGGTGTTTATTTATAGAACCCGCAGAGGAGATCGTGGCGCGCATCCCAAAATTTCGGAAGGTGGAAAGCCCCACGAACCGAGCAGTTTCAGTGTCGTTTGGGATTCATGCCGAATCGGGTTCAGTTCTACTGAATTGGATTCGGCTGTGTTGTGTTAGGTCGTTTTTCGGGTCTAACACTGTTACGACTAAGCTTTGCCGAATGTGTGGTTCACAATAGAGCGAGGAAGAAAGCAAAAGATTGGTGAGACTACAAAGTCGGTAAGACATTCGGCTAATTAAATATTCAATACAACTACACACCCAAGTACTTGGAGATTACATCTTTAGCATCAGATATCATTCTATTAATGGTCTCCAAAAGATTTTTGCCTGCTTCTTGGGTTTTTATCAGAGCAGAGAGCTTCGTTTTAAGCTGTTTATCTTCAGTTAGAATTGCCGATGCTTCCTTCCGTATCCTCTCTGTCAGATCAGGGAGTTCGGCTAACTTCTTCTCGTCAGCTTCGATTTCGATTGACAGAGTCCTCAATTCGGCTTCTAGTTCAGCTTTTCTGGTCTTCTTCAGATCAAGTGCTGGCTGCAGTCTAGCTGACAATTCTTTATTACTCTGAGCTTGAATATACAGATCTTTCAAGGATTGCTTAGCTATGGCTCTTCTTTGTTCTAAAGCTGGTTGTAAAGATTGACTTTTCAGAACCTGTCTGACTGCAGCAAATTGTTGATCCAATTGAGAGATTGGTTCCAAAGAAGCTTGAATATCAACAGGAAGGTTTTGTTCAATGGGCTCAAGCATATCTCTCAGAAGATCAGCATCCTTGACTTGATCCTGGATGTCTTTGTGCAGAAAGGAGAAGATTTCCTTTAGTTTTGCCTGGGTTTCTTCTGATAAAGTCTGACTAGAAGAAATTTCCTCTGCTTGTTCGGCAACAAGATCATCCAAGGGAAATGAGTAGCTGGGTGATGAAGTTGTTTTCTCCTGGAAAAAGATATTGCCGAATTAATGATTATCCATTGAATAAAGAACTGGGGAGACTGGGTAATTATCTCTACCTTATTCCTGATCTCTTGGATGGAGAGAGAGGGCGGCTCAAGCTCAGGCAAAGATTCTTGTGTGTCATGCTGAGGAGAGCTTGGAAGGTTCTTTGGTGGGGATGAGGCTTCTGGCTGAGGTACATCAGGTAGAGCTGAAGCTGGTTCTTGATGAAAAGGGGAGCTCTCCGAAATTGGATCCATTGAAGCTTGCTCTGTGACTGAAAGAAAGTTAGTGCCGATGAAAAGAGTTTTAAAGGACAAGACGGTGAGAAATTTTACTAATCACTGAAGCGTCGGCAGGTCCTATGCTAATGGCCAATTGCTGTGATTTGGCCTGAAATCATAAAGGAACAGAAATGAGCAGAATGAAATTAGCATTTTTACTCGAGGAGGGAGAAATTTGACCTGTGCAATTATTTTGCTGCTTGTTCTTTTCTTCTTTATAGATGAAGGGGCAGTTAGAGAAGAAATTTTTCTCTTGGCAGCAGGTGGTGCAGCAAGAGTTGGATCCAGATTGGCAGGCCTAGACATTATTTGAGCCAAAGAAGGAGAGTGATGCCCCAGAATAGATATCGGGCCTGCAGTGTTATATGCGATTGCTCTGGCCAGAGGGGCAGAGACTATGTCCTGCAGGATAACAAAGTTAAAAGTCGATGAAAAAGGATGTTATTGGAAAAACAGATGGATTATAAGCATATTTACCTCTGAATTCGGCTGATAGTCAGGCATCAAATCAAGGCAGAGAGGGTGAACTGGCACATTGAAGATATGATCATGGACTTCTTGCCACCAAAGAATAAAAGAAGGATGAGCAAGTGCTGTTGGCACAAAAGGTTCGATCTGGTAGATGGCTGCACAACACTTGTAATCAAAAATTCTTCTTGTTTCTGTGGAGTCTTTGATGATCTGCCTAGGCTTGAGGAATTCATGGAAGAATAATCTTGGGGGCACTTGGCCACATCCTAATTGCCTGGCTACTGTATTCGGCTGGTAATATTCATATGAACTTTGAACCAGCCTTCCTCCACAAAATTCGGCTGGTAAGATGCAAGGCCGAATAAAAGTGTTAAAAATTGCTGTGGACTCTGCATCTATACATCCAGTCTCGAAGCTGAATTCACAAGGAAAAGTGAGACTGTCATTGTCCATGTATAGGAACCAGAGGGGATTGGCAAAGCCTTTGAAGAAAAGTTCAAACAGTTCTCCAATGCTCTTGTTGATAGCAATAGTGGAGGCTGCTTCCCCATAGGTTTGACAGCCTTTGGTGCTCTGGGCTTCTGCTTCCTGGTAATTGACCGAGGGGAAGTGTCGGCTGTTGAGGTCAATGGAGACAATTTGGTGCATGTACAGTTGCAGCCACATTTGGACGAACCACCAGGGACCATTGACGCAGGAAATTTTCTTGTTGGTGTGCATCTGATAAATGGTTTGATGGAGCATGTGATAGACACTTCCCAAGAGATATTTCCCGAGAGGGATAAGTGTGCCTGCAGCCAAGTCTTCGGCCATTACTATGTGATTCAGAGTTGGCTCATTGGCTTTACCACAGAAAAAAAATCTGCACAACCACATATTCAGAAAGGCCCTGTATTCAACGTCAGTCAGAGGACCATCATGCATGTAAGTCTGGATGTATTTCTTATAGCCGACTCCAGTCTTCACCCCTGTCTGTTTGGAAGAACCTTTGTACCTGTATGGGTGTGTTATCCCTGTAATGTTCAGGCCGGTTATCATGTAGACATCGGCCAGGGTTGGAGTCATTGGTCCGTGACCAAAGAGAAAGGCATTCATGCCATTGGACCAGAAGTGACAAGCTGCAATCAGGAGATTTTCATTCTTGGGTGTTTCGGCTAGAGATAGCTCCAAGCAATGAGAAATACGAAGACTGTCCCAATTCTGCGTCTGGGGGCTTTTATCTTCAAGAATCCTTTTGTACCAGTTTCTCCAGCCAGCGATTGGGGGCAGAGGCCAGTTCTTGAATGAATCTTGCCATTCGTGAGGTCTCGACAGTGAAGTTTTGAAAGGGATCCTCTGGGACTCGGCCGCAATAATTTCGGAGGGATCTGGATTCCCTGAGGGGCCGAGGAAGAAAGATGCGGATTGCTCCTCCGTAGGGGTCAAGATTTCAGTGGTCAGAGCCTATTGAGAACGGAAGAAGAGCGATTCGGGAATTCAAAATGCAGCTTGAAAAGAGTAATGCCGAATGTGATTGAAGAAAACGGAACTTACTTGAAGAATTTGATCCTGGTTCGCCATTTGAAGGTCGGAGCTTGAAAGATTCGACGAACTAGGGTTTGAGTTTGAGAACGCACTCTGAGGATTTGGGAGCGGAAGACGGATGTCGAGCGGGCTCAGCCTGGAAATGTTGGGGATTCCTGGTCAATTCCGAGATAAAAGTATCCTTTATCCCGAAATTGAAGGGGCATGTGTTGACACCAAAAATTAGCACCAGGAAGAGGCTGACATGTGAGCCGGATTTGGTGGAAGGATGCCATTCGGCTAAAGGGCTTTCTCTGAAGCATTCGGCAGAGATGCTCTGCGGTCGGGAACGCGTCGCCATTCGGTTAAGGGGTTTTCTCTGAAGCGTTCGGCAGAGATACTCTGCGGTCGGGAATGCGTCATCATTCGGCAGAGGCATTGTTCCGCAGGCGAAGAGTAGTAGCGTTCGGGAAGACATGATGACGTGGATCAATATAAGGAAAAAGGCCGGTTCGAACAAGGAACGCAATATGGGCACGAAGATTCGTCATTTATTTTTAGAAACAAGTATTATAGTCGTGTCCGACTAGGAGTTATATCAAAACCTGGGTATAAATATAAACCCATGGCAATTGTAATCCCAATCCAATCAATCATACAACAAACCGGCCCCGTGCCAACATCGAGTCCTTTAGTCGAGTCGTCGAGTTCTTCGAGAGGAGTCATCGATCCGTCGACCTCCGTAAGTACCGGCAACCTTGTATCATGCTTAGTATCATGCGGTGGATTTAAGCCTTGATGCAAGTAGTCTTGTTACCATGCTTAGTATCATCCGGTGGATTTAAGTTGTGGTCTCAAGAAGGTTCCTCTGTTAGGTCATGAGCCATGCGGTGGGCTAAGATCTAGTATGGACCAAGTTATCGGCTCTGTTAGATTTCGGCAAGATCTAACAGATTCATTAAGTTACCCCGTGTTGCTTCGTTTTTACTCTGTGCTTAATTCATGCAACACTCCTTTGCCCAATCTAGGTCGGTTAGAATCGGCTCTGCTTCACGATGCGATGACTCATCCCCTCATAGCCGAATCCGGAACCGACCTAGGTTGCCACGCGTCGCGGGTTCGAACTTGTTGGTATCGTGTAGATCTTGACAGAACCGGGTATCATGCGGTAGATGCAGGTTTTTGGGTCGTCTTAGAGCTAATCATCCGGTGGATTAGAATTCGATTCGATCTGATAGATTTATCTTTATCGATTAAGTTTGTTCCTTCGCCGCGGACCCCGATTCGGCTAAGCAGCCGCATTCGGCAGCGCTCTCACGAGTGAACGTGTTCGTGGGTTTGCAAGTGGACAATGAATGCTTTTAGCCTTTCACGATTAGATTGTATCATGCGGTGGATTGATTTAATCTGATTGGTGGTGTGGCCTCAAACGAGTTGTATCATGCGGTGGATTAACTTGTTTGTTGCCATGCTTGACGGGTGCTGCTTTCGGCCTATGCATTCTTGTTTACTGCGGATTTATGGTCATGCTTTCGCCCTTTTATTTATCAATTATGCTTTGTTTCTCGTTAATCGGCTATGAGTATGCGTTACAATGTTCATTCGGTTGAAAGCCGATTTTTCGTCATGCTTACGTCACGCATTCGGCAGTGCGCTCCCTGCGTGCCTTGCCGATTGCCGAATGAGGCTTTAACTGCCGACAGATAGCTTACATGCTTCTACTGATCTTACGTCATGCTGATGTTGTGCGTTCGGCAGTGTGATTCTTACATGCTTCTACCGACCGCCGAATGATATTCTGAGTAACGACAGATAGCTTGTCCATAGCTATATGTCTCTCGAGATTGGCTTCAATGCCGCAAATATGGAACTGTCTGGTCTCACCCGGCACGTTCCAGGTTTTGATCTAAACGTTTTTGTCCCTTTGTTAGTTTTCAGGCAAACTGACTGGCACGCTTCCGGATTCAAAAGCCCGGGTCACGTGTGAAGCTAGCTAATTCGGCTTGCTGTGTGCTTGGCGTGAGGTGCGGATTTTACGTCAACAGTTTTTTATCTAAAAAAACCATGCAAGGCCGACAGACACCAAACTACCAAATCAGTTATGTAAACTTGCGTGTTGGCTCATTGGTTATTGTCTAAATAGATGTATACAATATACTTGTATACATGTATTTAGTTTTTTTTATTTTTTTAGGTATGACGGCAACCAAACCTAGCCAGATAGCTGGCTCCGCCACCAGAGCCTAGGGTACTCAGGACTGTTGCCGGTTTGTACAGAATATAGATGAGAGCGTGCAGAAAGAGCTGGTGGAGTCTCTATGCAATCTGCAAAAAAATCCAGCGTCTGGGATTTTACTTCACAATCGATGTTGATACGGCCAAGTGGCAGGAGGCAGCGGTTTTTGGGCGTGTTTGGCTCACAGCCATAAAACACCACGCTATAGCCGGGGGCACGCCATAAAACGATGGTTGTTGTTTGGTTGAACAATTAATGCCATCAGCCATGCAAGAGGACAGTAGAATTCTCCTCGCCACGCTTCGCCCTTAGTTTCCGAAATTAGGAGCCAAACTTTGGTCTTTTAGGGTGCGTGCGTCACTGTAGCATTTCGTTTGTATGTGTGAAAAATTGTTCAAAAATTGATTAATTAGGCTCAAAATGTTCGTGTCGCAGAGTACAACCAAACTGTGTAATTAGTTTTTGATTTCATCTACATTTATTACTCCATGCATGTGCCGACATTTTGATGTGATGGAAATCTTCTTTTTGCATAGTGAACTTTGGGGTTGAATTTGGGATCTAAACAAGGCCGTTCGTGGCGTTGTTTTTGAGCGCCACAGGTGTGGCCACACTATGTGGCTAGGAGCCAAACAGGCTCTTTGTCCTCTCGCACCATTATTTGCGAGCTCCATAGGCTCAGAATGTCAAGTTCTCGACGCTGCCCTCATGCATTAACCCCTTGCATCTTCCTAACCTCACCCGGTTCCCAAACCCCTTTAGTCCAGATTTTGGGATCCGGGACCAGCTCCACGGTGTCAAAAAAAAACTGCCTCACATCCACGTTGGTGGTGATAACGTGAATGTGAGGCAGTGTCCAAGAACCTAGGCCAATTGTAGCTGTTGCAACCATGCTCGGAACGAATCCGGCATTTTCATCGAGGCAATCAGAAAGAGACCGGTATGCAAAGCTACGAGACCAACACAAAGATGCAATACAAAAAAAGCGTCATGAAACTCGTCAACAAAACAAAGCTATAGCCAGCCTTATTGATATAGAACACTATGATCAGATGGAGCCATGGCAATTTGGCGAAGAAAAACTACAATGTACATCCATGTAAATTGAAGCAAGACATGCAAATGCAAATGCTAGGTCACGTTATGTAAATTTAAATCCTAATAGAGGTAGGTGATACGTGATCGTTAGAGGTTGCACTATAGAAATATGACATCTCAGCAAAAATATGCAAAGAGAAACAGTGAAAAAGCACGTTGTACGAAAACGACGTAACACTATAAGTAAGAATTCTAGGTGAACCCTTGGTATAACTCGTTAGATTCAGATTGAAAGTTATCACCAATTTTATAAATTTGAAATATAATAACATAATAAATTATTTTATGTGTTTTTTAAAAATGAAACAATTATTATTCCACGATAGATCCCTAGCAATGTAGGGGTACTGTGCTAGTTTGTTATTATCCGTCAAACTTCGAACTTTGCACCTATTTTGTCATATTAATTATATATACAAAATATTATATAAATAAAAAATAAAACACTCTGGTCCATGACTGTCACACCCGGTTTTAGAAAACAAACCGAGTGTACACCGTATGTGTGCCAGGATCAAGTTTCACACATACAGTGAGCCAGTAGTGAATAAAAGATACAGTATCACGTAAAATAAATATAAATGACTTACGAGTCTATCAGAGTTATACAGCAAATCCTGAAAACGAATGCTCCAAACTTCACAGGCAATCGACTGGGGGTTGCGTACGCCTAGAACTCAGCACCATCTTCATCAACTTCACACACCTTCTTCTTCTGAACAACAATTAGCAAGGTTGAGTACACTTATGGTTGCTACTCAGCAAGGCCACAAGAAATAACCAAAGAGCAAATTAATTATCAACTTTAAGTAAATTAATCATGCGAGGGTTCAGGCCACTCTTAACCATGAGTACGGCTGATATATCAGCTTTACACTCTGCAGAGGTTGTACACTTTCACTATAAGCCGCGTAAAAGTTCAAAAGAACTTTAAACCCAACCATGCTGTGCGGATCAGGCACGCATCACACTACCGAGGTGTGACTGCATAGGGACGCTACGAGGCCTTTACAAAGATTCCCTAATAAGTGCAATCCGCTAAGGTTTCAAAATCCAAGCAAAGCATAACCCTCCCTAATTAGGTCTGTCTCTTAGCTAAGCCCACAGCTCAAGAGGACCGGGTTATACCTCATCAAAGTCTCCCCCACTTGCCCTTTCCGTAAGACATGCACAAACTAGAGTCTCTAATTATTCAGCCAAGGCCAGAGCCCATTGGCACTCATGGTTGTACTATTTTCCTGGGTGGTCACTCCATGTTCCAATTAAATCATCGTGACATTGTAATTAAAGCATATGTAGAAATATGGTTAGGGTCACTTGCCTTTATGCAACAAAAATACCACTGCTCAAATTCTTCAACTTTTGCCATTGCTCTTTTAATATTCAAATCACTCGAACCGCGCTCCTTCTTCTCATAGCAATCATCGAGTAATCACACAAGCATACAGCTATACAAGCAAACAAGCAAATACAACAACTAAGAAAAATACACCAATCAAAGGAAAAGCTTTAAAAAGAGCGCACTAAAGGATAGGGCTCGATGCTATGGTCACGCAAACGCAACAATCGCTGAAAACGGAGCTACGGTTGAAAAGATAATGCTATCGGAAGATTTAGATTATAAAAGGCACAAAATACTATATGCTTGATTAATTTTAATAAAATAAAATCATAGATACAGGTTATTCTCTATGTTAGAATTAATTCAATTATGCTTGAATTTATAAAACACCAAAGTAAAACTTAATCATATCTTATTTATAAATGTTTATGTATAAATTATATCAAATTAAACATAAATTTGAAATAAATCATGTGAGAGCATTTAATTGAATCATAAGTATGTCGAGTTGAGCTATCAATTTAGAAAGCACATTTATGTTAGTGTTAATCACATTAATATTTATTATGAAAGCCCAAAGTTTTAATTCTAAGTTGTTTTTAATTAGAAAAGATAGCTTTAATTAAACATTAATCAAATCAACATCACTTTATGAAAACCGAGATAAAACTTAATCAGATTTTAATTACAAATATGCAAATACATATTATTCTAGTTAAAACATTAAGTTAAAATAAAATATGTGAGCATCTAGAGGAATAAAACTAACGATTCAAGTTTTACTTAATTGTCATCAATTAAAAACACATTTGCTTTGGGATTAGCCATATTAAGATTAATTATAAAATATCGAAGTGCAACTCTAATTACATTTTAATCAGAAAAGTTATTTATCATAAATATTATCAAGATTAATGTTTGTTTATGAAAAATCCGGCATATAACCTAGTCAAATTTTAATTAGAAGACCAATTAAATAAATATTAATCAATTTGACATTAATATGAAAATATAAAGTATAAACCTTAATTAGCTTTTAATTAGAGAAACATATTTGAATATTATTTAATTAATTAATTTAACACAAATAAAATTCAGAAATAATTTTTATGTTAAATAACAGTTCTACAATGTAGTTCATGATAATATAAACCTATCGCAACGAGAACGGATCAAAACGGATCTAAATTGTGAAATCTATGCGATAAACAAGGCTGCAAGGACCTATGCGTAATTAACCGTAGATCTGGAGTAGTAGCACCAAACTTTCGCAAGACACTAAAAATAGTACCCGCAAAACAGGTAAAGGTTGGGGTTAGATTTGCAAAACTTCCTAGCTTGGGTCTGGTCTCGAGGATCTATAAACTTTAGGGGCTTTTCCATAAGATGCACAATACACAAGAACTAAACAAAAGGTTTCAAGATTTGGCGGGGTTCTTTTCACAAAAAGATCATCTCCTACCTTTGGACAGGCAAGGGAAACTCCTGGGCGCTAATCCTCTTGAGTGATTCGGCGGCCTAGGGCACGGGGAAGCTAGCGCAGGGGAGGGAGGAGGTCGGGGTGAGGTCACGGAGATGCTTATCGGCGGTGCTGTTGCGCGAAGGCGGCTGGAATCACGCCCGTGTCGGCGACAGAAGGCCGGCGACGGGGGCTCTCGCGGGGGAAGGGGTTCTGGCGGTGAGATGACGACAAGAACCAGCGGAGGAGCTGCGGCTCCATCTCGCGAAGCTCGTGATGGTGGCGGCTCGCTCTGAGGGGGCTCGATGGCGATGAATTGCTGGCAATGGCGGCCGGCGGCGCTCGACTTGGCTCCTACCGGCGGCGGCGCAATGCTTGGCGCTGGGCAGGGCGAGGGCGGCGTGGAGGATAGGTCTTGCAGGAGGGGCGCTCGCCCTTTATAGGCGGAGGGGCGTAGCCTAGCGTGGCACGCACGCCGAAGCTGGGCCTGGTGGGCCAGATTAGCCCTGGACCGGGCCTCGCCAGCTCGGTCCGAGAAGGAAAGAAGGGAGTGGCGCGGTGATGGGCTGTTAGTGGAAGATGGGCCGGAAGCGGTTGGGAGTTGGGCTTGGTTTAGGATTCGGCCCGGTAGCAGATTTGGGTTTTCCTTCTTTTTTTTTAATTTCCAGAATATTACTTTCCCGTGAAATGATTAATCCAGATTATTCCAGTTAAATCATTTAAGCCACGAAAAATACTCCGAAAATTCCAAAAATCTCTGGAAAAATCCAGAGGTAGATTTGGACATGAGGAACCCAAATAATGTATTTAGAGCTCATGAAAAAGATTGTTAGCGCCTTCCAAAAAATTGGAATTTGCGCTGGGAAAATAGGAATAGTTTCTAGAAAAATCTAGAAAATTTTCATTGGGCTTCAAAACGAATTTTTTTTGAAAACTTGCACACATTATCATCACCTATATTTATTTAAATTTAATTTAGAAAACAAAATTTTCCTATACTAAATTCCCTGTAAATTATATAAAGCTTGAGAAAATTTTAAAAATTTGAGAAAAATATTATATTAATTTATCTTATTTTTCACAACCTAAAATTTGAAATTTTAGGGTGTGACAATGACCAGTAGCGTGACACTTTCCTGGGCCCAAGCCCATCCCGGCTCACTGATCCCATCTTCTAGTTGTTGCGATCCCAAGAAAGAAAAAAAATCAGCTAGCATGTCGCGATTGAGAAGATAGCGCAGTCAATATCAACATCATTATCCGAAAATCAGTTTATCCATCAATAGAAAAACTGCACGTGTACAGAAAGCTATAGCTCGATGATGATAACCATGGTGCAAAAAATGGCCATGGCGTCTTGGATGAGTCCGTACGCGTCCAGACGCTTCCTCCCTCACGGAATCATCGTCAACCTCTCGCTCCGTAGATGCTTGCCTGAGTTCAAGCCTCTGACTTTACCACTTGATAATTTTTTTTCCCACTCTATGAACGGATGGTATACCTGACGCGTGATCATCTTCGTCTATTCGTCCTTGTCACGTACATGCCGTATGATGAAGAAAGGGGATTTCTTGAAGTCGAAATTTGAAAGAGAT
Source organism: Echinochloa phyllopogon (assembly GCA_033239725.1). Classification (NCBI taxonomy): domain Eukaryota; kingdom Viridiplantae; phylum Streptophyta; class Magnoliopsida; order Poales; family Poaceae; genus Echinochloa; species Echinochloa phyllopogon. Next base: position 60,389,948 of record BTCW01000012.1, on the reverse strand, counting down.
GACTTGTAGATAAGACCTTTTTCTTCTGCCCGATCTTTCTTCCTCACCCTCCTATCTCCTCCAGCTCCGGCGACGCTCGATCTCCTAGTACGTGGTGGTAGTGAGGCCCTCGCGGTCGCCGGCCATGGACGCTCTCCTGCTCGTCCTCGCAATCGCCGTCCCACTGCTCGTCGCTGCTGCCGTCCGGTCGAGGCATGGCCGGCGGCACGGCAACGGCGCGCCGAGCCCGCCGTCGCGGCCGCTGCTGGGCCACCTCCACCTGCTCGGCAAGCCGCTACACCGCTCCCTCGCCGCGCTCGCCGCGGCGCACGGCGGCGCCGGCGACGGGGGCTTCGCGCCGCTCCTCTCCCTGCGCCTGGGCGCGCGGCGGGCGCTGCTCGTCTCGGCGCTCGGCACCGCCGAGGAGTGCTTCACCGCGCGCGACGCCGCGCTGGCGGGCCGCCCGCGCCTCCTCGCCGGCGACCTCCTCGGGTACGGGTACACCATGGTGGTGTGGGCGCCCCACGGCGGCCACTGGCGCGCCGTCCGGCGCTTCCTCGCCGCGGAGATCTTCTCCGCGTCCCGCCTCGCCGCGCGCGCCGCCGACCGCCACGCCGAGGTCGATCGCCGCACTCGTCGGGACCCTGCTCCACCTCCACGGCGGCGCCGCCGCCGTGACCCTCCGACCCAGGCTGTTCGAGCTGGTGCTCAACGTCATGCTCCGCGGGCTCACCGGCGCGCGCGTCCGCGGCGCCGACGTGCGCCGGTTCCAGGGGATCGTCGAGGACACGTTCACGGCGACCGGTGCGCCCTGCGCCGGCGACTTCTTCCCGGCGCTGCGGTGGGTGGACCGCCTGCGCGGCGTCGACGCGGCGCTGGTGCGTCTCCAGGCGAGACGGGACGGGTTCGTCGCTGGCCTCGTCGAGGACCAGCGCCGGCGGCGGCGCGACGCCGGCGTTGGCCGAGACACGGAGAACAAATGCATCATCGACGAGCTCCTGTCCCTGCAAGAAATCGATCCAGATTACTACACCGACACTGTCATCAAAGGCATCGTCTTGGTGAGCTCTCTCTCTCTCTCTCTCTCTCTCTCTCTCTCTCAGTATTCCCAATGATATTGCATTGCATCTGCAGATACTACTCACCGCCGGCACCGACACGTCGGCGCTGACCACGGAGTGGGCAATGGCGATGCTGCTGACACATCCAGAAGCAATGAACAAGGTGAGGTCCGAGATCGACACCATTGTCGGCAAATCCCGGCTGGTGGAGGAATCTGACATCACGGACCTCCCATACCTGCAATGTGTGGTGAAGGAGACGCTCCGGCTCTGCCCGGTCGGCCCGATCATCCCGGCGCACGAGGCCATGGAGGACCTCACCGTCGGCGGCTTCCAAGTCCGGCGAGGCACGATGATCCTGGTGAACGCCTGGGCGATCCACCGGGACCCCAAGCTCTGGGACAAGCGGGAGGAGTTCATGCCGGAGAGGTTCTTGGATGCGGACATGAAGACCGCGGCCACCGTGCCCATACTGCCGTTTGGGCTTGGTCGGAGGTGGTGCCCCGGCGAGGGGCTCGCCATGCGCCTTGTGAGCTTGATGCTGGCGGCGCTCGTGCAGTGCTTCGAGTGGGACGTTGGAGAAGGTGGTGTGGTTGACATGGCTGAAGGTGTCGGGCTGACGATGCCAATGGCGACGCCATTGGCGGCTGTCTGCCGGCCCAGGGAGTTTGTGGAGAGCTTGCTCTCTGCTTCAACATGGCGAGATGAACAATAAACAGACTTGGATAATAATAATGGTGTTATATTGTTCAGTATTCTATAATAATAAGTATGGATCCTATACGTGATTGCAAGAATACATACTTTGGATGGTCTGTGTTTTTAAAGTGATGAGAATTGACCACACAATCTGCTCTTTCTAATGATTTTTTTTCTCCCCATACAAGTGGTGATGTTCAAGTTCAGATGTTAAAGCTAGTACAAAACTAGGATAATTCATTCTCTAATGGTACATTTTTTTTCTCCTTGTGCAAGTTGTGCTTCAAACCCAAATGTTGAAGGATGATAAACGGCCTCATATGTTGTGTGGTAAATAATCCACAACATGTTTGGAGGAAAATTAATGATTCGGAATTTTTGCTAGTTATTTTTATAGTTTGGAAGCACCTTACGGATTTTAACGTTACAGATACGTAAATGAATGGAAATAATCACCAAAAATTTAGTTTATTTTTCTGATACATGCAATGGTATGATGTCCTCCGACATCTATCATATTGTAAAATTTGTAAAAGGGATAAATAAATAAATTTTATTGGGCAGCGCCCTGTAGTTGTAAGTTTTTCTGTTGTCAATTCCGGCTCTTATAAATATTTATTTTTATTATATTTGATTATTTTTATGACTCTTATCCTCCTACTTAACATGGCTTCTCTTGCAACGGGGAACTGTTTATTAGAAGTTTGGGACAATATCATTTGGGAGTGTCAATTGTACTCGATATTGGATATCATTTGGGAGTACCAATGGTACTCGATATTGGACAGTACAAAGAGCTCTGGTTTAGTATATATGGACCAATAATATCCACGTATTGTAAGAGTAACTTCAATAAAATCCCCACACAAACTTCTATGTAAAAAGTAGAGGCTAGGATAAAATGATCTATAATTTAGAATGGAGGAATGTATTTAGAAATATTAAAATAATCTGTAATTTAGAATGGAGAAAATAGACATAAAGCTTGACTCTAACGATCTATAGTAGTTTTAGTTCAATGTGAAGATCATTTGTTTTTTCAAATATTCAACTCCAAGACCAACATCATGACCTCAGCTCGTGGCCCAAAGCCAACCGGATCCAAGGATTTAGACCAAGACTAATAATACAGCCAGCTATTATGCTTTATATCGTTGCTACATCACTTATAGCCAACTAAAAGCCCACATATATAATAGGCTGGCTAAGAAACATACTGAATCATTAATACTTGGCCCTATCATCACTACACGGTTACTTAGACTAGAAACCAAGTAACTATGCCAAAGGACACATACCATGAAACTCTACATTCTCTCTCCTATGCCACATCAACGAATTTAATGCCATGAAATTCCCCATGAAACCCCCACTGAGAATTTGACATATGGACCCCTGACGGAAAGATTTGCAAAAATGGACCCCTGGAACGGCGCCAGCGCCGTAGATAGACAGCACGACACTAGGAAGTTCGGTGCCGTTTCATGACACGTCAGTGCTAGCTTGGCGTCCGTGTTAAATGAACGACGCCGTGCTATGTAACCACATCGCTAACTGTCGTGGCGACGTGCTCTGACTTATAGTACACCCGCAGCCCTTCCGCCCGCACCCTGCTCTCTTTCTTTCTTCCACCCGAGGGCCGGCGGCGCCCTCTGTCTCTCTCCTCTCGCTGGTGCCCCCTCAGATCCGCCGGTTCGGGGTGGTTTTGGCGCCGCCGGTGACCAGCTCCCGCCTAGGCAAGGTGAGCTCCCTACCCTCCCTTGTTTTTGTCAGTAAATTTTACCTCATTTGATGTAATGGCATGGTAGAGTTAACCCTAGAAATGCATATTGTTTTACACTTGATTCCGGTCGGTTTAGAGTGATATTTGTGGTTTAGATGCAAGTGTAGGCTATGTGAAATGTAGGATTTGATTTGCTAGCGCATTTGTAGTGGTGGATTTGGTTATGCATGGTGGATTTGATATGGATGCGCATTTTGTAGTTATATGGAATTGTAGGTGTCGGGGACAAACCCAGGGGGTCCCCTAATCATCGGGGTAATCACCCTCTGGAAACGATATGCCACGAAAGGCCGAACCACCAACAGCCCGGCCCAAGAACGGCCATCCGAGCTCGCCTGTCGGGAAGACCCAAGTCGCTACCCCCGTCTCCGCCCCGCTCGAGGGCCACGCACCCTCGAGCAGGCGCAACGCAAACCCCGCCTCGCTCGAGGGTCGCGCACTCCCTCGAGCAGGCGAGCCGACTCCGCCTCGCTCAAGGCCAACTCTCTACTCAACACGGCACACTCCGGCGCCCCGCCCGACAACGGCATTTAATGCCCGCCCCATCAGGCGGGCGCCGAAGTCAAAAGGCAATCTTTTCCCCACGCCGCGCCGCTGACACCGCAGAGCTCGCTGTTCCACCTGCTCCAGTCACTATGCGTCCTCACTGACGCTGTGCGGACGCACGCGGCACTGCGCAAGACCCTATGCGGACTGGCAGGCGCCATTCTGCGCCACTGTTCCACCTGCTACCGTCTTTTCCCCCCGGGACGCCCCTCGAATGAGCATGGGGAACCCTCGAAAGAATATCTAAACAGCAACCGAGTACAGGCTCCGGTCAGGCGTGGCCTGGTGATGACGAACGCCGGGTCAAATCCGCCAACTCTCGACCATCCCCTGGTGAACCGGGCATGCCGCGCACTGTGGTTGACGGCAACCACCATACCGACCCCTATACCGCCAACTCCGGTCCTTCCTCACCTGCCCCACCCTCGAAGTCAACCAGCGAACGGGCAGCTGGACGTGGACTGCGGCAACGACACCCCTCGAAGCCGCTCCAGGACAAGCACAGGGACGACCACGACGCTCGCAGAAGCCGGGGCTCGCCATAAATCCCCCGCCAGGGTTAAAGACGATGCACGCCCGACGCCATGCTCTCCGGTACCTACCCCTGTAGCACGTCACGCTTGTACTTGTAAACCCCACCCCCACCATTCTCTCCTTGACCTATAAAAGGAGGTATGAGGAGAAGAAAAGGGGAGAAGAGACACACCGCCACACACGATATTGGCACTCACCTCAATCACGCTCGCTTTCAGGGACTTGGAGACTCCTCCTCCTCTCCCGCCTTGCTTGTAGCCCCCCACTGCAAGCACTCCGGTGCAAGATAGTACAGCGCCCCAAGCGCACCCTGCTGGACGTACGACCTCATGGTCGGAACCAGGATAAACGCTTGTCTCATCGTGCTAGCTCTTGCATCAACCGTCAAGGGACGGGACACAGCGCATTCTGTTTGGCGCTGGGGATTGGTCGACCGATCCCAGCACCGACAGTGGCGCGCCAGGTAGGGGGCTGCGCTGTGATCAACCTCGCCCGATCAGTTCCCTTGACGGCAGGCCACGCCAAGGCCATGTCGCCACGATCCTCCACGGGGTCCCCCGGCCCGCTTCCGCGCGGGTACCGGATCACGTTTGGGAGCCTGGAGTTCGAAGCGACCAGTGAGGGCCTCCTCATGCGACTCGCCTCCAGGCCGCCCAACATGATGCCCGCTACCCCGACGCCGCCAACGCCGGCCCAGCTCAGGAGACGACGAGGACTGCGCGAGCTACAGATCCGCGCGGAGCGGCGCGTTGCTCCGCGTATCGTCCTCCCTGACTGGGACGCACACCTGCTGCTCCAGCCCGCCGCCACATTACAGGGGGGCGGACCCCCGCTGGCGGCTCCCGCGGAGGGAGCGCGCTGGGAAAATGTGGTCGGGCCGGCGCAGCTCCCCCACGGGATGAACAACGCGGCCGCAAGCTACTCCGCGGCAATCAGCGCCAACCCGAACGCGCACGAGGATTCGCCGGGTCACCAGCTGGGTTCGATCCGCGGCCTCAACATTTCCTCACCCGGCGGACCCCAGTCCGAGTCGGATGACGGAGAGAGTGCGCGCGGGCAGGAGCACCCGAACATGGACTACTCCGGGTTGCGCGACCGCGAAGGCCTTATCTCTTTCCAGGCCGTCGCGGACTTCTGCCTCACCTGCTCCGACGACTCCAGCGAGGGGGAATACGACCCCACGCGGGAATGCTTCGTCCTCGACGGTGAAGTAGAGTCCGTGGGAGATGATGAAGAGACGCGCGACGGGGCCGGACACGACGAACCACCACCGGCGCCCGCCGAGCCAGCGAGTGAAGCCGCACTCGCGCAGGCGCAGCTTGCGCAGGTGCAAGAGCTGGAAGCCAAGCTCCAACAGTGGCGCGCCAGGTAGGGGAGCTGCGCGCAGCCCTGGAAGCCCGGCAGCCCAAACGCGGCGAACGTGCACGAGCTGCCGGGCGTATTGCTCAAGCGCGCATCATGGGTAACGGCGACGACGCCGGTCCTGCCATGCCGCCACGAGCAAGCCAGAAGCTCGTCGCCGCAGCAACCCTGATTCGGGCCATGCCCGAACCATCGACACCAGAAGCACGCAGCATGCGGCGCCAGGTGCAGGCCCTCGTCGAAGAAGCGGCCGTTTAACAAGCGGAAAGTTCCGCCTCCCGCATGCGCCACCAGGACAGTTCGAGAGCCGGAGGCGGCAAGTGGGATAAGGAGCAATCCATCCACACCCCACCCAGGGGCGCGTTGACGCCTCGCCGTCCAACGAACGACGGAAGGGCGCTCGTGACCGGCGACCGCGAAACGAGGAGGTCCGCGAAGGACCGACTCGTGGACACGCGGGGCGTCGTCGACGATGGCGACGCGCGCAACGTCCTGAACAAGAAGAGGCAGGACGAGGCGCCTCCCCGCAGCAGGCACCTCGACGGGGAGGTTGCTATGACAGCGAGGAGGACAGAAGCCCGACGCCGGAACCCCCGGGAACCCCGGTGTTCAGCCGGAAGATCCGTTCGGCCGCCATCCCGCCGCGTTTTCGCCAGCCGACCACCATCACCAAGTATTCGGGTGAGACGAAACCCGAGACGTGGCTCAACGACTATCGCCTGGCCTGCCAGTTGGGCGGGGCCACCGACGATGCCATGATCATCCGCAACCTTCCACTTCATCTCGCGGACTCGGCGCGGGCGTGGCTCGAACACCTACCCGCGAACCAAATCCACGACTGGGACGACCTGGTCAAGATGTTCGTAGGTAACTTTCAGGGCACATACGTGCGCCCCGGAAACTTCTGGGACCTGCGCGGGTGCCGGCAGGCGGCCGACCGAGCCGCTAAGGGACTTCATCCGCCGTTTCTCCAAGCGCTGCACCGAGCTCCCGAGCGTGGGTGACTCCGAAATCATCCACGCCTTCCTCGAGGGCACAACCTGTCGAGAGCTGGTGCGCGAGCTGGGACGAAACCATCCCACCAGCGTCAACGCTCTGTTCGACATCGCCACCAACTTCGCCTCTGGAGAGGAGGCTGTCGGGGCAATCTTCGACGGCAAGACCAAGGGGAAGCGCGCGGAGGAGCTGCCCGCGGAGGGCAGCAAACCCAAGGCCAAGACAAAAAAGCAGAAACGGGGCAGTAAAGGCAAGAGGCCTCGGCAGGCCGCGCAGCAGCAGCAGCAGGGCGAAGACTCTGACGACGCCCTCGTGGTCGAGCGAGGCCGCAAAGGCCCTCGAGGCCCCCCTCAGGGGGGAGGCCTGTTCGACGAGATGCTGAAGAAGCCATGCCCGTACCACAAGGGCCCCGTCACCCAAACCCTCGAACATTGTGGGATGATTAAGGGTTACTTCAGGCGCACCTCCGCGAAGGAGGATGGCCCGAAGAAGGATACGGGCGATGGCGGCAACGACGAGTTCCCCCATGTGGAGAATGTATTCTTCATCGTGGGGGGCCCACCGTGAACGCGACGTACCGGGAGCAGAGACGTGAACGCCGAGAGGTCTTCTCCGTTCACCCCGCGACGCCAACTTACCTCGCCTGGTCGGACGAGACCATCTCCTTCGGCCGCGAGGACCACCCGGACTATGTCCCGAATCCGGGGCGCTATCCGCTCGTCGTCGACCCCGTCATCGGCAACACGCGCTTCTCCAAGGTGCTGATGGACGGGGGCAGCAGCCTCAACATCCTCTACGTCCACACCTTAGAGCTCATGGGCATCGGCACGAACCAGCTGAGGCCAAGCAAGGCGCCTTTCCACGGCATCGCGCCGGGAAAACGGGTCCAACCCCTCGGGCAGATCGACCTGCCCGTTTGCTTCGGTACTCCCGAGAACTTTCGGAGGGAGACCCTCACCCTCGAGGTGGTGGGATTCCCAGGAGCATACCACGCTATCTTCGGGCGACCGTGCTATGCCAAGTTCATGGCGGTCCCCAACTACGCCTACCTCAAGATGAAGATGCCAGGGCCAAAGGGCGTCATCACCGTGGGATCGTCGTACGAGCACGCCTACGCGTGCGATGTCGAGTGCGTCGAAGGCGCGGAAGCGCTCGCCTACAGCGAAACCCTGGTGGCGGATTTGGAGAAGATGGCGAACGAGGCAGTCGACTCCACCAAAAGGCACGCGGGCACCTTCGAGGCTGCTGAACACACCAAAGCGGTGCCCCTCGACCCCACTGCCCCCGAGGGCAAGGCGTTGAGCGTAAGCACCACCCTCGACCCCAAATAGGAAGTAGTGCTCGTCGACTTTCTCCGCGCCAACGCCGACATCTTCGCGTGGAGACCCTCGGACATGCCGGGGATCCCGAGGGAGGTCGCCGAGCACAGCCTCGACATCAAGCCACACTCCAAGCCGGTGGTACAGCGACTGCGGCGGTTCGACGAGGAAAGGCGCCGCGCCATCGGGGAGGAGGTGCACAAACTCCTACAAGCCGGATTCATCAAAGAGGTATTTCACCCGACCTGGCTTGCTAATCCTGTTCTAGTTAAGAAGAAAAACGGAAAATGACGCATGTGCGTAGATTATACCGGTTTAAACAAAGCATGCCCTAAGGTTCCATTTCCTCTGCCTAGAATAGATCAGATAATAGACTCCACCGCTGGATGTGAGTTTCTATGCTTTCTTGATGCTTATTCCGGTTATCATCAAATCAAGATGAAAGAGTCCGACCAGCTCGCGACTTCTTTCATCTCCCCGTTTGGCATGTTTTGCTACGTCACTATGCCGTTCGGCCTCCGAAACGCTGGAGCTACATACCAGCGATGTATGCAACACGTTTTCGGAAGCCACATCGGGCGGACCGTTGAGGCATATGTTGACGATATCGTTGTGAAAACCGGACAGGCGAACGATCTGGTCAACGATCTGCAAATCACATTCGGTTGCCTCCGGGCGAACGGGGTAAAATTGAATCCGGAAAAATGCGTATTCGGGGTGCCGCGAGGCATGCTATTGGGTTTCATCGTCTCCCAACGAGGCATCGAACCCAACCCCGAAAAAGTCTCGGCCCTGGAACGAATGGGGCCGATTCGGGACCTCAAGGGGGTGCAAAGAGTACTGGGCTGCCTCGCAGCTCTCAGCCGCTTCATCTCTCGACTTGGCGAGAAGGGCTTACCTTTGTACCGGCTCCTAAAAAAGCACGAACGCTTTTCATGGACCCCCGAAGCCCAAAAAGCCCTCGATGGGCTAAAAGCATCGCTCGCACGCGCACCCATCCTCACGCCGCCACGGAACGGTGAGCCTCTCTACCTATATGTGGCTGCGACAACGCAAGTTGTCAGCGCCGTCGTCATTGTGGAAAGGATAGAGGAGGGCCACGCTCTGCCGGTCCAGAGGCTGGTGTACTATGTCAGCGAGGTGCTGACCGAAACCAAGATGCGGTATCCACAGATCCAGAAGCTAATCTACGCCGTAGTGCTCGCGCGTCGAAAGCTGCGACACTACTTCGAGGCCCACCCGGTCACCGTGGTCTCATCTTTCCCTTTGGGGGAGATAGTCCGCAACCCGGACGTCTCGGGTAGAATAGCGAAATGGTCTATGGAACTCGTGGGGGAAACTCTCTCCTACGCACCACGTAAGGCGATAAAATCGCAAATCTTAGCGGACTTCGTCGCTGAGTGGACCGACGTCCAACTTCTGTCGCCGCAGATCCAGGCCGAATGCTGGACCATGTACTTCGACGGGTCGGTAATGAAAACCGGGGCAGGTGCGGGCCTCCTTTTCGTCTCGCCCCTCGGTGAACATATCCGATACGTGGTTCGCTTGCACTTCCCAGCGTCGAACAACATGGCGGAGTACGAAGCCCTCCTCGCTGGGCTCCGCATCGCCATCGACCTCGACATCAAACGTCTCGAAGTCCGGGGGGACTCTCAGTTGGTCATCGACCAAGTGATGAAGAACGCAAGCTGCCGCGACGAAAAGATGGAGGCGTATTGCAACGAGGTTCGTCGTCTCGAGGACAAATTCCATGGCCTCGAGCTGAACCACGTCGTACGCAAATACAACGAGGAAGCGGATCAGCTGGCTAAGATCGCGTCAGAGCGAATCACCGTTCCTCCGAACGTCTTCGCCCGCGACCTCGATCAACCCTCCGTCAACTTCGAGCGAAGGGCCGGAACCCTCAGGACACCCTCAGGGGCTGCGGGGGTCGAGCCCATTGAGGAGGACCCCTCGAAAGAGGGGCTCGAAGCCCTCGACGCTGAAATTTCTTTGGCCGAGGCCATGGAAATCGACACAGACACGCGACCACAAGACTGGCGTGATCCGTACCTCGCATGGATCGACCGCGGAGAGCTGCCCTCGGACCAAACCGAGGGGCGCCGCATCGCCAAAAGGGCCAAGACCTTTGTCTCAGTCGGCGGCGAGCTGTACAAGCGCAGCGCCTCAGGGGTCTTGCAGCGATGCATCCCCATCCCCGAGGGAAGGCAGTTGATCCGCGACATCCACGCCGGGGCGTGCGGACACCACGCAGCGCCGCGCACCCTCGTGGGTAACGCATTCCGGCAAGGCTTTTACTGGCCCACCGCCGTGTCCGACGCAAACGAGGTCGTGCGCGCCTGCGAAGGGTGCCAATTCTACGCACGAAAGATGCATCTCCCGGCGCACGCCCTGCAGACCATCCCTGTAACATGGCCTTTCGCGGTCTGGGGGCTGGATCTCGTGGGGCCCTTCCGCCCAGCGCCCAGGGGATTCACCCACTTGTTGGTAGCCATCGACAAGTTCTCGAAGTGGATCGAGGTCCGGGCCATCACCAGCATCAGATCTGAGCAGGCCGTGATGTTCTTCACCGATATCATCCACCGATTCGGGGTACCCAACTCGATCATCACTGACAACGGTACCCAATTCACCGGCAAGAAGTTCTTGGAGTTCTGCGACGACCATCACATTCACGTTGATTGGACGGCCGTGGCACATCCACAAACGAACGGCCAAGTAGAACGTGCCAACGGCATGATACTACAAGGCCTGAAGCCAAGAATCTTCAACAAGCTGAACAAGTTTGGCCGGAAGTGGGTTGCTGAGTTGCCATCGGTGATCTGGAGTCTCAGGACAACCCCAAGCAGGGCCACAGGCTTCAGCCCGTTCTTCCTCGTCTATGGCGCCGAAGCCGTCCTCCCAACAGACTTGGAGTACGGGTCTCCGAGGCTTAAGGCCTACCAGGAAGACCGAAACCAGCGGGACCGCGAGAATTCGCTGGACCAGGTGGACGAGGCTCGCGACGTAGCGTTGCTTCACTCAGCGCGCTACCAACAATCGCTTCGGCGATACCAAGCTCGGAAGGTACGGCGTCGAGACCTCCACGAAGGGGACCTGGTGCTAAGATTACGCCAGGACAATCGAGAGCGCCACAAGCTCACTCCGCCATGGGAAGGACCGTTCATCATCGCCAAGGTCCTCAAACCCGGCACTTACAAGCTGGCGAACGAGAAGGGCGAGGTCTTCACCAACGCCTGGAACATCCAACAGCTACGTCGCTTCTATCCTTGAAACTCTCAGTATTTCTTGTAAATACTTCATGTTCTTAGTTAACAATAATAAAAAGTTTGCGAAAAACATGAAAACATTGTTGTTAACAACACAAACAAGGGGGACTTGGTTCTATTTTTAAATAAAGCCAAGCCCCCCTCGGGGGCTGCAGGGGGGTTTACCCCCCCTAATCGTCCCAATTTTCGAAAATTGTGCTAAAACTCAAGGCGCTTAGAAAAGATGCGGGGCGCGAGCCAGCTAAAGCTGGAGCTGGTTGAGCCGTGAGACCGCCTATGCCCGCGAAGGGATACGACATCTCCCTCTCCACTCCACGCTTTAATTGCTTGCGGATTCGAAATACCCGGCTAAAATCTCTCCAAGCCAAGAGCAGCACAATAGAACAATCGAACAAGTTTGAAACGCACGATCGACTTTCAATCTTAGTTTATTTTACAGAGTTAGTCTCCTAAAAACTAAGATACATCTAGATACTAAGCCTGAACCCCTCAGGCTCCACCTTCCTGCGGGGGCGCGGTGGCCTCGGCGGCAACGGTCGAGGGAACCGATGCAAGCGCCCCAGGACCATCGTCATCGCGGCACACCGAGGCGATGTCCTCCTCAAGAGACGCCACGGCGTCGGCCTCAGGATCAACCTTGGCTTCGGTGGCGGTCGCAGCCTCAGGCCCAACGTCGTCGCGCGCATCTTCATCCTCCTCGGGAAAAAGATCGCGCCCGAACTTGGCGGCAAGTGCCGTGGCGGCATCCTCGGCGCCGTCATCAGCCTCGTCGAGGGCAGCAAGGGCGGCGTCGTCGTCCAGGTCTGCGTCGATGAAGTAACCGCGTGCCACCGCCGCAAGGTCAATGACGTAATGCGTCGACACCACGCCGAGTGCCTTCTTCACTCCAAGGTGAAGCGCGTGCTCGAGGCGCTCCGCCACGCAGCTCTTCAGAGACCTCAGGCGGCTGGGCAACGACGACCCCGACTGCACGTCGACGCACTGGACGTCCCGGCACGCCGCATTGGCGGCGACCTTCAGCGCCTCGAGCTCCCCCTGGGCCTCGGAGTAGGCGGCCTGAACAGCCATCACCTCATCCGCCTTCTCCGCCTCGGCCCTCCGCAGCCCTGACAAAGCTCAAGCACGTCAAGACAAACTCCAACACAGAAATCCAGGAAAGCGTAAGGACATACCGTCCACCAAGGCCCTGGCCTCGGTAAGCGCCGTGCGCTCTTGCTGGAGCAGGCCCTCCACGGTCGCCAGCGCACCCTCCTTCTCTCGAAGCGCGCGGCCGAGCTGCTCGGCCTCCTGAGCCTTTTGCCCTGCCCGGGCCACCGCCTCCGCGAGCTGGGTGCTGCGCGGCCTCGCGCGCCTTATGCTCAAGCTCGAGCCGCTCCAACGCTGCGGCCAAGGCTCGGGCCTCCCGCTCCGCCGCGCCTCTCTCAGCGTCGCGCTCCAGCTCCGCGCGAGCCTTGGCTTCTTCGTGTGCACGGGCGGCCGTCTCTGCTTCCCTCGCCCGGACGGTGAGCTGGGTCACTTCCGTGCCCAGGTCCGCATTCGCCTGGCGAAACCGGCGAAGATCGGCGTACAAGCCCGCGATGCACGCGGTCTTGTCTACCGCCTCTTGCCGCAGAAGCTGCACGAAGAGCCATCAGGAATAAGACACAGACTAAAAACAATCTCAAAGTGCTGGGACGAGCGCGGGGATACCTCGAAGAGCTCCAGCGCCTGCCTGGAATGGAGATCGGCGGCGGCTGAGATGGCCCGCTCCAGGTCCGTCCCGACCCGTTCAGCCTGAGCCCACAGCTCGTTCTCCTCCGCCATGCTCTGCCAGACCCGGGCGGAGACGCCAGGCTCCTCCGGCCACGCGCTCGCGCCGCGACGACCCTGGAGCAGCGCTACCTCGGCCGCATCCCACTCGGCCGCTCCCCCGGCCACGGGCATCTGCGGCGGCCCCTGAGACAAGAAGCGCGCCGCCGACGCCTCGGCTGCAGACACCCCAGCGGGGGGAACGTGCCCGCCATCGCCACCCCGGGCCGCGCCTTGTGCGCGACCCAAAGCCGGCAGGATGACCGCGCCGCCGATCGGCACGACCGCCTCCTGCCTCCTTCCAGCAGGGGCCGCGGCAGTGGCATGGCCCTCCTGCTCACCCACTTCCGTCACCAGGGCGTCGTGTCCCGGCTCCACCTCAACCACCGGGGCGTCCTGCCTCGGCTCCGCCACCAGGGGCGTCCTCTCCCGCTCCCCCTCCGCCGACCCGGAGTCTCGCACCCCCGGCGCCGGATCCACCGGCGTCGCTGCGGACATCGCTGCGGGACGCGGAGTCCCGCGCGAACGCGATCCTCCGGCGTGAGGGGAATCCGACCCCCCAACCTTCAACGCCTTCTTGGGCGCGAGGATAGGGGCGGCCCTGGCGCCACCCCGCGTGCTAAATCAAAAAGAAAGAACGGAAATTACGAAACAAAAAACCGAACAAGGATGGAAAGCTACGAAAAAGTTCGAGGCAGAACTTACCGGATGCAATCCTGCAGCGCCTGTAGCTTCCGCTTCGAGCCGCCCGTTGAGGGAGCCCTCCTCGAACTCGAGGACCCCCTCGAATCGCTCGGGGGCTGTGAACCCCCCGAGCCCTCGACCCTCGCTCCGCTGCGGCGCGACACGCCCGCAGCGGAGGAGAAAATTGCTCGCGCCCGCGGCGCCGCGGGTCGAGCAGGCGCGACCGCCGTCCGCGCCGCCACCGGCGCAACATCGCCCGGGGCCACCACGCCCGCCTCGGGCAGCGGCGCGGCCATCTCCTCCTCACCGGCGGACGGAACCCCGCCGGCATCGATCTCCTCCTCATCCTCCCCCTCGCTGGGAGGGTCCGGGGAGTCCTCGGGGGACGACGGCTGCGCCCCGCCGTCCCTCCTCCACCGGCGAAGCGCCGCCTGGTGCGCGTCCCGCCGGGCTTGCCTCCTCCGGCTGCTGGCTCTCTTTGCCTCCTTCGCGTCCCTCTCGCGGTCACGGCGAGCGCAGTTCGAAGCGCGCACCTCTGGAGTCGGCGCGAGGGAGCGGTAGAGGCCGCAGTTCACGTCCTGAAATCACGATGAATTGAGGAAGGGAATTCTAAATTAATCAATCCAACAGCCCGGAGAGGGAGAATGACGACTCACCGACAAAACATGGCCCTCATCGGGGCGCAGCCGGAACGACCGGAGGTCGCTCGGCATGGTGTCAGGATGCACCGCCGTTCGCACCCTCGTACGACGTACTCTTCAAGCAGCGGCTCCGGCAACATGCGCGAAGCCGCCAGTGCCGCCGGGTCGGCGCCCTCCGTCATCCGGAACAGAGGGAGCTGCCTCTCCATAAGGGGAACCACCCGGCGGCGATGACAGTGCGCGAGCACGTGCGCCACGGTCAGGCCCGACCCCTCCAAGGCACGAAGGGCGTCGACGACGGGGCGGAGCCTCTTCCGCTGACCTTCGCCGGAGACGCCATAGCTCCAGGAGTCGGCCTTCTCCGTCAAGACCTTGCCGGTGTACTCCGGCAACCCCAGGCCGTCGTTGCGCAGGTAAAACCACCCCTTGACCCAGCCACTGTTGTTGGTGGTCATCCTGCAGGCCGGGTACAAGTGCTTCCTGGACTCGACTGGCGCGAGCGTGAGACCGCCGGCGCACGAAGAACGGCGCACCCCCCTCCCCGCGCCGGACGTGCTGAGCTCGGCGCGGAAGAGGTGGACCCACAGGTCCCAGTGCGCCTCGATCCCCAGCACAGCCTCGCAGACGCCGACGAAGGCCGCCGCCTGCGAGATGGCGTTGGGGGAGAAGTTGTGGAGCTCCACGCCGTAGTAGTGGCAGAGGCCCCGCATGAACTGGCTGGCGGGCGCGTTGAAGCCCCGCTCGTGAAAGCGGATGAAGCTCACCACGTACCCCGCCGGTGGGTTCGGCGCCCTGGCCGCCAGCGCCGGGACGATCCACGCCGGCCGCGCCGAATCGCCCCTGGGCGAAAGCTGTCCACCGTTCACCAAGCCCTCCAGGAGGTGCTCGGTAGCGGTGGCCGGGTCCACTCCGTGACGCCTTCGATGATCACCATGGTGGACGGCGGAGCAGGGAGCGCGGAGCAAAGGCGACGAAGGCGTGAAGGACGAACAGAGTGCGACTAGCGGGCTCGGAGGTAAGCGAAAGGCAGAGGCGAGAGCTGGTGCGAGGAATGGCGAAGGTAAGAAATCCCCTTCCTCCCCCGCTTTCCTTTTATAAGGGAGCGTGCTCGTCCCTGCCGCGACACACCAACCCACTGGCAACGGGCAGAACCCACGCATGGCACGTCGCTGACAATCGGGGACCGCCCTCCCCTTTTTTCCCGCGGAACGGCACGCGTGGGCGACGGCATTTACTGCGGCACGGCAAAACGAAACGACGCAACAGCGGCGCCTGACCGCCTGTCGCCTCGCCTCTCCCCGGCGCACGCCGACCCCGCCTAAAAAGGCGCGCCCACTACGACCATCTCGCCCACTCCGCGCCACGTCAGCCACGACCACGCCCGCCAGCGGCCGTGCGCGGGCCCGAACGACCTAACCGTTGGATTCCTTCCCAGGGAAGACAGCGACCCCCCTCCGCCTCGAGGCGCAGGGCGCTACCGATCAGGGACTCGAAACCCGGGCCTCGAAAAGGTTCGACGGGCGCCCCAAATTAAGCGATGCGAAGGCTGCCGGTCACGCTCGACCAACCCTTGAGCCCGCGGCTCGAGGGTGACCTGCACCTTTCGCAAGGCCCTACTGATCAGGAGTACGAAGCTTGGCCCTCGAAAGGGTTCGACAGGCGCTCCAGATCAACAGAGTCAGGGACGATTCGGGCGTGTCCAACGGACTTTACCCCGAACGCGAAGTTTGGGGACGCCCCTGTCGTGTTCAAGGCCGGACAAAGGCAGCTAGTGGGGGGATCCCAACAAGGGAGAGCTTTCGCGCCCTCGGTCTCTGCGAAAGGGACCGAGCCCCACCTAGCAAACCTTTGCAAGCGCTACATGGACGTGTCTCCGGACCACGAGCCGACCCCCAGCGAACGGGGCACGGACGTCCACTTGAACTACCCGCTAACAGCTCACCGAGGCATCCGTGTACGCTGCCCGATTTGAGGGCTGCACGAATGACCTCACCCCTCTCCCCCGCGAAGGGGAGGCAAGGGTCGCAATTCAAAGACAAGAAGCCCCTCCGATCGCCTCCGCGCGGGCCAGGAGCTCGGGGGCTCCTTGCAGCATGTCCACCTCCTCTTACGCGCGAAACACATCAGAGCCGTGCAGGGTCGGCCCCCCGAATTCCGTATAACTCGGTCTCACCCCCACCACATCGAAAGGGGAACGACTGACACAAACCTCGAAAGTCAAAGCCCTTGCACGAGTGAATTCACTCCTCCAAGGGCTCGGGGGCTACACCCACGGGTGCGCTCGCGCGCCCCCACGGAAGAACGTGCATAACCGAGAAGGAGTAATCCCCGCAGAATGCCCGGGGACGGTCCCACGAACCATCAGCCTCTGCCCGACTAAATCCATAGTCCGGCAGAGGCTCGGGGGCTACTGTCGGGGACAAACCCAGGGGGTCCCCTAATCATCGGGGTAATCACCCTCTGGAAACGATATGCCACGAAAGGCCGAACCACCAACAGCCCGGCCCAAGAACGGCCATCCGAGCTCGCCTGTCGGGAAGACCCAAGTCGCTACCCCCGTCTCTGCCCCGCTCGAGGGCCACGCACCCTCGAGCAGGCGCAACGCAAACCCCGCCTCGCTCGAGGGTCGCGCACTCCCTCGAGCAGGCGAGCCGACTCCGCCTCGCTCAAGGCCAACTCTCTACTCAACACGGCACACTCCGGCGCCCCGCCCGACAACGGCATTTAATGCCCGCCCCATCAGGCGGGCGCCGAAGTCAAAAGGCAATCTTTTCCCCACGCCGCGCCGCTGACACCGCAGAGCTCGCTGTTCCACCTGCTCCAGTCACTGTGCGTCCTCACTGACGCTGTGCGGACGCACGCGGCACTGCGCAAGACCCTATGCGGACTGGCAGGCGCCATTCTGCGCCACTGTTCCACCTGCTACCGTCTTTTCCCCCCGGGACGCCCCTCGAATGAGCATGGGGAACCCTCGAAAGAATATCTAAACAGCAACCGAGTACAGGCTCCGGTCAGGCGTGGCCTGGTGATGACGAACGCCGGGTCAAATCCGCCAACTCTCGACCATCCCCTGGTGAACCGGGCATGCCGCGCACTGTGGTTGACGGCAACCACCATACCGACCCCTGTACCGCCAACTCCGGTCCTTCCTCACCTGCCCCACCCTCGAAGTCAACCAGCGAACGGGCAGCTGGACGTGGACTGCGGCAACGACACCCCTCGAAGCCGCTCCAAGACAAGCACAGGGACGGCCACGACGCTCGCAGAAGCCGGGGCTCGCCATAAATCCCCCGCCAGGGTTAAAGACGATGCACGCCCGACGCCATGCTCTCCGGTACCTACCCCTGTAGCACGTCACGCTTGTACTTGTAAACCCCACCCCCACCATTCTCTCCTTGACCTATAAAAGGAGGTATGAGGAGAAGAAAAGGGGAGAAGAGACACACCGCCACACACGATATTGGCACTCACCTCAATCACGCTCGCTTTCAGGGACTTGGAGACTCCTCCTCCTCTCCCGCCTTGCTTGTAGCCCCCCACTGCAAGCACTCCGGTGCAAGATAGTACAGCGCCCCAAGCGCACCCTGCTGGACGTACGACCTCACGGTCGGAACCAGGATAAACGCTTGTCTCATCGTGCTAGCTCTTGCATCAACCGTCAAGGGACGGGACACAGCGCATTCTGTTTGGCGCTGGGGATTGGTCGACCGATCCCAGCACCGCCAGTGGGGGTATTGGAATGGGAATTGAAATTGTAGGCACGATTTTAATGGGAAGTATGGCTTTTTTTTTTGGTTTATAGGTTGCAATGGGCTACACGCGAGAGGAGGGTCCCCCGGTGTTTGAGCCTCCAATGTGCTTTTTTGGGGATTCGTGTAGGGTGAAGAGATCTGAAGATTCGGAGACGTACCAACACAGGTAATGGATGTGTGCGAATTGGGCTTTAGGCCGCTATAATAATTGGCAAAATAGTTAGCATGCTAAATTTGTACAGTAGATAAATTAAATTAACTGATGCCTCTTTCACCAAAATATGATATCTAAGATAACCAGGAGCATCACAGTAACTAGCACATTTTAATTGCCAGCAGGAGTTCTCAATGTTTACTTGATCTGCAGCTGTTTTTCTGGCACCTGAAACTTGAAAAAATATTTAGTTTCTAGGCACTCCTGCCTCTACATCCTTTAGAGATCCAATGGTACAAGCTAACCGCATCATGAAAGTTGCTTCCTTGGGCAAATTGTATCAGTATATAGCTCGCATGCTCCTTATTTATATAGTCACCTTGTAATCTACATCTTTAATAATACAAGGTACGGTTTGAACCGACCTAGCTAAATTGATTTATATTTCATGCACACTACAAACTTCTAGCCTGATTACCAGCCAAAGATTAGAAAACTGAATCTCCAGATACGTGTGCGTCTTATGAAAATAACAACAGGGAGTATGCGGTAATATTTATGTGAGAATTTAACCATTATTTTGCGCCTAAAAAAACTTAGTGTGGAGGAACTTTGGACCACGTACCATAGAAGTACCGTTTGGTCCAAAACCTTCGAATTTAACACAGAACGCAGGCACCGGACAAATCGTGGACGCATCTAAACCACTCATCTCACTCCAAACCGATGGAAATCAAGTGGAACGGAAGCCATATACATCAAATGCCATATACAGTAAATACGCGAAAACGAAGCAAATGCTACAGACAAAAATGAGGGAGAGGAGAGTTCTCACCTTGCTCCGCCGGGATCCGGTCGCCGGCGGCGCAACAAGCGCCCCAAACCGGCGGATCTGGGAGCCGCCGGAGAGGGAGGAGAGAGAGGCGCCGCCGCTGCCTGTTTAGAACAAAGTGAGAGAGAGTGCGGACGGAAGGTAAGCCCACGACGGCGGGTTAAATCTGATAGAACGACGTCGGGATAATTAGCGTCATTTGTATACAGTACGGCGTCGTGGCTTTTGGCGCTGTATATTAACCCTCAGGGTCACGCTGGCCCCTGGTGCCTACGTATCAAGTCTCGGCGCCAGCGTGTAGGGTGCCATGTTGTGTTACTACAACGCCGCAGCTCATGGCGTCGTGTCTTGGGTCTATTGTTGCAAATCCTTCCATCAGGGATTCATATGTCAAATTCTTTAAAAATGACTAAATTACAAAAAATACATTCTCTCCTCTCTCTCTCCTCCATGTAGCATTCAGTCTCCTTACATCATGTTATAATACTTGCTGATTACTCCAGCCCATAATTATGGGTGGTCTGGCCTGCCCACCGTCTGGGCTGTGTTTCTTTGGCATGTAAATTTTTTCCACCCCGTTTAACCAATAATTAAGGGTATTAAATAAAATCAGTTTACAAAACTATTTTCACAACCTTGAGTTAATTCACGAGACAAATCTAATGAGGCCTTTGACCGCATGATTAGAGAATGATTACTGTAGCATCACTGTAGTAAATCATGGACTAATTAGGCTCGTTAGATTCGTCAAAGTTACACCAATCCCTAAAAAGATTTTATAAATAGACTTTATTTAATACATATTTCTTTTGAAAAAAATTTTCCGGAAAGGAACTAAACACGGCCCAGGAAACATACGTAGGACTCCTTTGGATATCCATCCAAACTATCATTATTGCACATTAATGATCACCGTTTACTGGTTAGGTGTGTAGGAAGCGAATTGATCGTAGAGCCTATTAGGGTTCGATCAAATCTGTATTTAGATCATAGAGAGTATATATGTGTTTTTATAGAAATAAGTGCGCATGCGAACGTGTGAGCGTGTACTTATCTTTCTTAAAAAAAGATAAGCTTTTTAAAAAAAGATAAGTGTAGGAATGAATTATGATCGAATAGGCATGGAAGATTAAATTTCACTAATTGTCTATGAAAGTTGAATTTATCTTTTATACACGTTAGTAATACTAAAATTATTATCATTAGTTATTAACAGATACATTGGTAGTAGTATTAAATAAATAACATTAGCCATTTATCATACAGATAATTTTCCATTAAATAGTTAAACGGGCAGTACATCATTAGTAACACTAAAATTAATATCATTTGTCGCTAGTAGTTAGTCGTATAGATAAGTTTTAGAACCAGATACTATTCTTCAGTGATATGATAATGTCGAGCGTTCCATATGTTTTCAGATATAACTTTGGATCAAGGTCGACGAAAATAATGAAAAATGCGTGGTCCATCTCGAGAGTGGTGACTGGCTTACTCCCCCGGAAGACATACGGCAGGGGCAGCGGCTGCAGGCCGTCGTCCAGGCACGGTGAGCTGCTACCTGCCTGTCTTTCGCTCGTCGACGATTTGCTTGAATTCTCACGATTATTCTTGCATCTTGGGTACCTATATTCTTGCATTTGGGTATATATTTTTTTGCAGATGAACTAAGGGTGATGTTGATGCATATTCTGTGTTTGCGTAAATGCCCCAACGAAGCTGAAGACCCGCGGAGGTAGAGCAGATACCAATGGCGTGCCCCATTCGTGGTGTGGTCGAGCAGCAGGCACTGGACACATGAGGCTCCTGTAAAGAAATAATGTTTACCTGCTATACAAATGCCTGTGATTTCTGATGCCTTACTGAAGGCATTATTGTAATTCAATCCGGCATTGGATTGTAGTAAACTGGACATAATTTTGTATTAACTTTTAATCCGATGTTGTATATATTTTTTTATGGTAAAGTTGACAGCATTCTGATGAATCAATAATTCCGTATTGGTAACTCATCATACATGTGCCGATACACTAACGAACGCACTATCTTAGTTCTACTATTTTGGATTCTAGTAAATTGAACATCATCGTACTGTGACTTGATCACAACATTCTGGTAAAAGCCTCATGTGGTAAATTGGCGATGTTGTGGTACACCGTGGAATGGTATGATCCGAATTTTACCTAGTAGCGTTCAAATTCTTGTGACAATTTCGTGGTAAATTTCTCCCGTCGTAGTAAGCAGATCAATACTAAGTTGTGGTAACTCCCAATCCAAATTAACCACGATCATGTGTGTGGTCATCGGTCTCGCATTATGGTAACTCCGGATCCTAATCAGTCCTTAAACCACTCTAATTATTATAAATATTTTATGGTACAATTTTCTCGCTATCGTAGTTGTTCCTCAAACCAGCATGACGCTAGTTTGTGGTTACTCCCCTTCCTAATAATCAACCTGAAAGCCATTTGAACTGGCGTAACTATTACACAGTAAATTCATCATGATATTGTTAAAGCGATTTGAATTCTTGTAATTATCAATTTCATGGTAAATTCAATCTGTCATTGTAGTAATCTGTCTTTGGAAATAGCTTTGATGCCAAATTGCGAAAACCTGATTATGGTCAAGAGCCATTCAAATTCTCATCTATTTTACGGTAAATTAGTCTCATCATTTACCCGCAAAAAAAAGTCTCATCATTATACTAACTATTTCCTCAAAAATGCTTCATACTAAATTATGGCAACTTGCTTGCATGCATGCCAAAATCGTGAGCTCTACATGGTTTCTTGTAACAGCCTGTACGGCTGGTAACTAATCGATGGACTGGCTTGTATGCACGTCAAGTCGAATTCCCCGTAGATCCCGTCAGCTAATCAGCACGTGCTAATTACTTGTACCCAGCTGGCCATCTCGAAGCTACGATCGGCTCGGCTCGTGCAGCTTTGAAGGCTCTGTAATAAATGGCGACGGGATTCCGGGAAGCCGGCCTGGATTTGGTCTTGAGCGCACCGGTTGGGAGGGATGGATAAGGCCAGTCCGGGTCAAGGTTTCGCAGGGTTTCATAGGGTGTCAAATTAGCATTTTAGATGATGTGGTAAATAGTTAATGATGAGAGAGATGAAATGGGTTTCATCCAGATGAAACTCTGTATACACAGTTTTCAACAAGTTTGTGTCTTGCATGCATTGCCTATGAAACATCAAAATGAAACAATGCATTGTACTGTATGAACCATTTCATCTATGGATTAATTGTCTACTTGCTTATGTGACATTTTTGAAAACATAAAAATGAAATCCCCTGGAATTAGCCTTGTTTAGATCCCAAATTTGGGGGTCAAATTTGGGAGTATAGTGTCACTTCGTAATCATTGTGCCACTATAGCATTTCGTTTGTATTTGTAAAAAATTGTCCAAACATTGATTAATTAGGTTCAAAATGTTCGTCTCGCAAAGTACAACAAAACTGTGCAATTAGTTTTTGATTTCATCTATATTTAGTACTCCATACATGTTATGACATTTTGATGTGATGAAAATCTTTTTTTCTGGCTAGTGGAATTTGGGATCTAAACCGCACCGGTGCGGTCGGTCGGGCTGGCCACAATTCACTGTTCTGGCCGGCTACGGATACCACCTCTCTCTATATATATATATGAAAATACGGGTAATTTGGGTTTTTCTTAGAAAATAATTTAGGGTTTTCTAACAGCTGTACCCATCCCTGCTTGACTGGTAGATCATGAATCCTGTTCCTGAGATCCCCACTCACTTTCGGTCTTTGCAGATAAGATTCTCCTTGCCGCCAACCTTGATGAAATCTGCTCAATACGTGGCGGCAGCGACAGCCTCACCGTTGCCATTCAGCCATGGTTACGGTGGCGAGTGGCGACGGCGACGCTCTCCTGCTCCTCGTCGCCCTCGCCGTCTCCCTGCTCGTCGTCGTCGCTGCCGCCGTCTGGTCGAGGCGTGGCCGCGGGCGCGGCAATGGCGCCCCGAGCCCGCCGTCGCTCCCGCTGCTCGGCCACCTCCACCTCCTCGGCAAGCCGCTGCACCGCTCCCTGGCCGCGCTCGTCGGGGACCTGCTCCGCCACGCCGGAGCCGGCGCCAGCGCCGCGGTGACGCTCCGACCCAGGCTGTTCGAGCTGGTGCTCAACGTGATACTGCGCTCGCTCACCGGCGCGCCGCCGGGGAACCGCGCCGACGTGCGCAGGTTCCAGGAGATCGTCGAGGAGAGCTTCACGGTGACCGGCGCGCTCACCGTCGGGGACTTCTACCCGGCGCTGCGGTGGATCGACCGCCTGCGCGGCGTCGATGCGGATCTAATCCGTCTTCAGGCGAGGCGCGACGCGTTCGTCGCCGGCCTCGTCGAGGACCAGCGGCGAAGGCGGCGCGACGCCGGAATCAGCCGAGACACGGAGAGGAACAGCGCCATTGACGAGCTCCTGTCGCTGCAAGAAATGGACCCCGAGTTCTACACTGACACTATCATCAAAGGCGTCCTCTTGGTGAGGATTCATTCTCTCCGGCCTGTTACTCAGACTCTGTGTCACCGACATGTCTGTTTGCCTTATCATAGTAACACGATTGCAATGTCCATGGTGTGATGGTGATGTGTTGTATATGCAGATACTACTCAATGCCGGCACCGACACGTCGGCGCTGACCACCGAGTGGGCAATGGCGCAGCTGCTGACACACCCCGAAGCAATGCAGAAGGTGAGAGCTGAGATAGAGGTCAATGTCGGCAGATCCCGGCTGGTGGAGGAGTCGGACATCGCCAACCTCCCATATTTGCGATGTGTGATCAAGGAGACGCTCCGGCTCTGCCCCGTCGGCCCGATCATCCCGGCGCATGAGGCCATGGAGGACTGCACCGTCGGTGGGTATCATGTCCGGCGTGGCACGATGATCCTTGTGAACGCTTGGTTGATCCATCGGGACCCCAAATTATGGGAGGCACCTCAAGAGTTCAGGCCGGAGAGGTTCTTGGACGCCGGCATGGTGACCGCGGTCACCACGCCCATGCTTCCATTCGGGCTTGGACGGAGACGCTGCCCCGGGGAGGGGTTGGCAATGCGTGTTGTTAGCTTGATGTTGGCAGCGCTTGTGCAGTGCTTTGACTGGGATGTCGGTGAAGGCGGTGTCATTGACATGTCTGAAGGTTGTGGGCTGTCCATGCCGATGGCGAAGCCATTGGCAGCAGTCTGCCGGCCCCGGGTGTTTGTTAAGAGCATGCTCTCTGCATCGACGTGAGGAACTGAATAGCACTGGCTATGTAAGAAAGGAATAATATTTATAGCTAGATTCATCCAGATGCTAAAATGCATGATAAACATTGTGGCTTATTCCAGTCTCCACTCTGCATTTGTACATGAAGGGAAATTGAAGAAGAACCATTAATGAATCGTGCAGCCCTTTCGCAGAATGAAGCAATTAGCAACCAGATTTTACAAGATAAATGCCAAATTCTCCACAATACCTGCGAGTGATGTATTCTAACTGAATTGATTTCATATATAAACCAAGCAGTGCCCTCTGGTTCAGACTTCAGAGATTGAGCCATTGAGGAATGCTTCTGAATTTCTGATGATGGTTTAAATTAGCTTTCTGATTCAGAGACCGATCTGATGGTTAACGTTACCCTTGTGACTCCTGAAATTCTGATGATTGATATCATTCGCTGTCTGATTCAGAGAAATCTGATAGTTAACATAGAAGAACATTAGATGAGCGATTCGGCAGATTCTGAATACCCTGTTGATTTCTGATTCAGTGAATATTCCAGGAATCTCCTATTTTTCCATGTAAGTGATAAAATCGTTATCTGCCAGTTCCAAATGAAACACTTTCAGGTTGTAGTGTCCTAGAAGATAAGCCAAATCAACACAACATCTGGAGTCAAGGTCATGCTGCAAGATAGATGATTGACGGCGAGTTGGTACCTGAACTGACATCAGCGCAGCACTTGCAACAGTGAAAAAAGAGTTAAATAGTTCATACCACTTGCGATTTTTTATGTGCTGCTAGGAACTAAATACATCCAGAAAAAAGAGTTAATTAGTTACTATGACGTATAAAAGTTGTACCATATGAGTAGCAGCGCAACAGTGCATACAACAGTTTCCTATTTGTCTAATATATACTATTCTTGGGCTGTTCTTATGTATGTAAGTAGTTTTTTTTTGCGGGCAATATTTAAGTAGTTGATAACCAGAAAGTACTAGACTATTATTAGTTTTCATTTAACAGCTTTAACTGTCGGAGAAATTCACATAAATTTTTACTCTTAGCACAGAACGTTTGAGAACATAATTCAATTGGATAAGATCAGAGATTTTCTAAACTTATTATCTGTACATGTTCTTAATTTCAGGTGCACTATAAATTTTATACGTTATAATCAACCAATTCTTTACTGCAATCAAATGTATCAATACAACTCATACCATTCATATTACATATAACTATGGTAGAAAAATAAATCATCATTTTATTTGGTGATATTTAGTTCCTAATAGTGTATGCATCACTATCATAAACGTTACCGTCATTTCAAACATCTAATATACTCTAGCCCAATGAAATGGCGGCAAATGTCTAGCCCTTGACCCGTGGACAATTCAAACGGCTAGGTGTAGATCTATAGAATTGTAAGTTTTTTTTGGATATACACTTGTTTCTGCACAATCGAAAAATAAAAAATCCCCATATCCGCATGGCCTTTCCCTTTCATTGTGCCCGGCCCATCTAGCCCATCATTACTGCACATTAACAATCACCACCGCTTACCGGTAAGATCTCGCTAGCTATCGAGATCCTGATTCCTGATCCTCAAGAAAGTAAAAATCAGTTCCATTGATGCTCAGCTGAGGTCAAGTCTCTGGCTTGTCGTCACACTGATTTTCTTTTCTTCTTTTTACCACAAGACACAAGTTTATCCTTTTTTTTCCCCACAAATGGCATCTCTCCCAACATAGTCAAATCTCAACTCTCGTCATCTTCTCTGACTCCAAGGATTTGCTGCCGTATGAGGAAGTGAGTTGATTTCTTGATGTTGAGAGGGAAAAAAAAGCCTTTTTGATAAGATCTTTTAATTTCGTTCCCCATCTCATCATCCTAGCTTCCTCACCCTTCTCTCACCACCCCACGGCGGGCGTTGAGCCGGTGGTGAGGGCCCCACGATCGCCGGGCGTTGAGCCTGCTTCTCCTTGCCCTCGCACTCTCCATACTCGTCGGCGCTGCTGTCCGGTCGGGGGCACGGCAATGGCACGCCGAGCCCGCCGCCGCTCGGGCACCTCCACCTGCTCGGCAAGCCGCTGCTGCACCGCTCGCTGGCCGCGCACGGCGGCGCCGCCTGCGCCTGGGCGCGTGGGATCGACACATGTCTGCCTATGTTTTTTTTTCTTTGCGAAAAATATTACTGCCTATGCTAGCGAGGAAGAATACTTACTTACAGCTAGATTCCTCTAGATGCTACAACACATAATCATTGTTGTGGATTATTGCAGTTCCCTCTCTGCACTCGAAGTGTTTACTGAAGAAGAGCCACCAATGAATCATGCAGCACTTTTGCAGAATGAACGGTCTGAAAAATGCCAGTTGCAATTGCCAATCAGATTGTACAAGATAAAATACCAAATTGTCCACAGTACCAGGGAATGATGAATGCTCACTGAAACTCATTTCAGAACTACTAAAACCAGCCGTGCCCTCTGATTCAGTTATTGAGCTATTTAAGCAACGCTTCTGAATTTCCGATGGTCAAATTAGCTTTGATTCAGAAACCGATCTGATGGTCAACATTGCCCTTGTGACTTCTGAAGTTCTGATGATTAGTGTTATCTGTTTGATTCAGAGACCGATCTGATGGTTAACATTACTGTTGTGACTTCTGAAGTTCTGATGATCAGTGTTATCTGTTTGATTCAGAGACAATCTGATGGTTAACATAGAAGATCAAAACATAAGTGATTCGGCAGATTCGGATTACCCAGTTGATTTCTGGTTCATTGAATATTTCGGTAGTTTTCTGCTTTTCCATGCAAGCAATATAAACGTCTTAGTTTGCCAGTTCCAAATGAAATTGCTGGAAGCTGCAGCAACTTCTTCTTGGTACAGCATATAACATACATAATTTACCATTTACCAAGGAACCCTTCGTACCTATCTACCCGACATCAGTTCACACTTTTTTGTTGAAAGCTCAGTTCACACTTTTGCCTTTGTTCTTTTCATTACTGGAACGCTGTGAAGCAAACAACCTGAAGGATAAGCTCCCACTTCTGCACTGAGATTCAGTGAGGATCCATTATCAACTACCTTGTCAACAGCTATGTTCCTGACTTCGTGTCAAAGCCTGGAGGGAGAGCCAAGATGCAGAGATCATATAGCTTTTAGTATTAGGTTTTAGAACTTTTGGTGTGTAAACTAATAAAGCTACGAGAAAAGATATTCAGTGTACTCGGTTATGAGTACTCTATCTCAGAGAAAACACAGGAGCAAACAAACTGAAAAACACATAAAGAAAGGTAAAACAGAAAAAAAGAAAAGAAAAGAAAGCACCTGTATAACATTGCCTCTGAATTAGCCAAGTCAGTTCATGGGATTTGCATATAAAAAACAATCTCCTACTTCAGATTAGCTAGGAAATCTGCATACAACAAATAGTCTTCCTTGTTCACATTAACCAAGCTGCCAAGGGATCTGCATATGAAAAGCATGAGCACAAGGCATCTTGTGACACTTGTCACACACAAGATTCAGTCCCAGTTCCCTTTTAACAGGTGTAACTACTGCTGAAAATTACTGCCCAACGTCTTCAGAAGCTTCTGTATCTCTTCTCAACAAGTTTTACCTTGAGGTCAATGCCGTACCATAATGGAGGCTAATACCGACACGAGATCGAGTCAGAGCCATGGAGGTAGGCCTGATCAAGCCAAGATTTTCTTGCACCCATCTCAACAACTCTCTGTACTTGGGCGGCACTAACCATGCACCACGTCGCCATTGGACATCTCTTTCTCATCAGCTTTGTTCTGCTTCTAGACATGTATGAGGCCTCCTTCAGGATCCATCCACCCTAGGGGTGCTGTTGTGGCCAAACATGGTCCAGAGAGAGGAGACTTTTTATATGACCACATGCATCTGCAAGCACCGGTGCAATGTCTGATGAGTCAGCAATCCAGCACATGAAATGGCAGACAACGTACAGTAACCGTCCAAGAAACTCCCGGAAAAAGAAGTGTTTTTTTTCTCTGCCTTTTGGCACAGGAGATTTGACTAATCCTCCTCGTTTGCTCCCTTTAGGAATAGTTTTGCTCATTTATCACATGAACTGGTTTCCAACGTATGTCTAATCAGTTTGGAAAATTTTGGCAGTTGCCCCTTCTTAGAAGACAGGAATATCAGAACGAATCGGGTTTTTCGCCAATTAGCAACCACTGTCACTTTCAGGTTGTAGTGTCCTAGACGATAAGCCAAGTGAACACAACATCTGGAGTTAAGATCATGCTGCAAGTTACATGATTGAGGGCAACTTGGTAGCTGAACTGACATCAGAGAAGCACTTGCAACAGTGAGAACAAAACAAACGATGTGTTTCCTGTTCAGGCCAGAGAAAAAAAAAGCAATGATCAGGAGCAAAGACAAGGACCTCACCTCAGCCAAGAAATGATGAAATAAAGAAGCTAGGGAGAGTGGACAAACAAAAGAACAAGATACCACTGGGATCCCTGAGGAAATTGTGCTTGAAAATATGCACCTAGATCTGCATATCTGACCGAAAACGACATATGCTGGTACTGCCCCCTGCAGATATGGTTAAGTATGTGGGAGGAAGAGGAACCCTAGGTGCCTCTCCTTTTCTATCTTGATCAAGTTGACCCAGTATCAAATGCAAGCCCTATCCGCCCCCAGCAAAGCATCCGGGCGCCGACGTCATCGTCGTCGCAAACAAAGGAGAAGCAAGAACTCGGCTTCCGTCTCATCTCACCATGAAAGAGTACCTAAAAAGTACAGGTGGTCAGCTTCCAATGCACTTGGTGACAGGAACAGTTTCCCACTAAAGCAAAAGGGAAGTTGATGCCTGATGAGAGAGCTGATCGAGTTAGGAGAAAGAACAGCATGTGGCCACAAGGCATCCTACAGTATACAACTCAATTATTGGATCCCAAAGGGATAACAATGGGCATAAGAAAAATACTATTGCCCTCACCGCTCCAGCTTTAGTTGTTTAAGTTCCCTCGCTTTATTCAGATCACAAGGTATAATATTGATAGGGAGATCCAGAAAGCACGCTTGTTTTCAGAACACAATCTCTAAATAATGATCAGTAGCCTTGCTGCTGTCGTCGCCTGTTGATCTGGATTATCGTGAGTTCTGACCTAACCATCATGCTTTTAGTGCAAGCAATTAGTTTCCAGAAAAGCTAACCTTTTGTGTCATCGGAATTCAAAAGGTAGGAGAAAAGATTGTGCAAAACTGTTCCAACAGTGTACATCACACGATGCCCAACAGTAACGCATAAGACAAATGTTGCAGTTGCAGGATTGCCTGTTCTGGCCTAACCTAATAGCCATTCTAGAGCCTCTGAAACTGTCGGCATTCCTGATAAGACCCACCCTCACAAAAGGCCAGAACCCCAGCAAGATTCACGACAATTTTGTTAATAGCAAATCGCTTTCATAGAAACCCTGCAGAGTAGCCAAATGGCACCTGCATGAGGCATACTTGCCAATGGGAGAAACTTTGCCCTGAATTGTATTATCACCCCCGTTTTCTTTTGGAAAAAAGAGCAGCTCAGGGTCAGGGTGCACACATCAACAAGTGAGACATGGTGTGAAGCAGGAAATCAAATCGCTGCCATGGCAAGTGGAGGAAAAAAAATGTATATATGTATATGTGCATGGGGCCAGACAGGGAAGAAAGAGGAGATAAGCAACTTGATAGATATCCACTAACTCCAGACAAAGCTCTTTACCTCCAGATTCCTCACAAAGGCCCTCCACAAGCCTCAATTATTACCCCTCCAAAAAAAATTCCATGCTCCTCCTACCTCGTCCTCCTTTATAAGGCAAACTGCGAACTGCCTCTGATGCACCATCCATGAGCTGCAACCTAAAAAGCAAGAACAAAGCTGCAGTCTTTCAGACCCAGAGCAAAGGAAAACACCTGCAAGACACCAGCAGCAGGAGGAGGAGGAGATGGAGCAAGGAGACGAGGCTTCATCAGTGAACAAGGAGAGATCGGAGCAGCAGCTTACCACCGTGCAAGACGACGACGGCGCGACGTGGCTGAACCTCACGCTGGGGGGCAGCGAGTCGCCGGAGCCGGCGACGCCGCCGGCGAGCTCCCCGGGTCCCGAGCCCGCCGCCGGCAACGGCAAGCCGTCAGCGCCGGCGCCGCCGCCGCACAAGGTGTTCTCCTGCAACTTCTGCCTGCGCAAGTTCTTCAGCTCGCAGGCGCTGGGCGGCCATCAGAACGCCCACAAGCGGGAGCGCAGCGCCGCCAAGCGCTCCTACCACGCGCAGCGGATGATCGTGGGGCTGCCGCGGCTGCAGGCGCACGCCGCCCTGATGCACTCCCTCAGGGTCAACCCGGCGTCGGCGGCGATCCAGAAGGCGGCGGCGCAGCAGGCGGCGCCGATCAGGACGGCGGCGAGGTTTCTCGAGGACGGCGTCGCGTGGGGCACGATCGCCTGCGAGGAGGCGCCGAGCTCGGCGTGGCCGGGGAGCTTCAGACTGAGAGCGCAACATCCAGAGCATGAGCAAGCATCGGAACAGCGGAGTAAACAGAGTAAGATAGACTTGAATCTCAGGCTCTGATAGGCTGCTGATTGATGTAACTAATCTCGGATCAGTGCTTGCATGATGAGAGTTCACCTGCTGAATAAGCTGGTTTGGAGATGTGATCAGGGGAGGAGGAGACCATATGGATGGTGGTGCTGAATTTTGGAGATACTTGTTGTTTTGAAATGTATGTTAGAATTGTTTGATGTGGTACTGCTATGAAGTGTTTCTGTAGCTGGAAACTGTACTTAGCTCTATTGACACCAGTGAGAAGAACTCATGGATTCTGCAGTTCATAATGACAGCATATACCAATCACATCCTCATCAGTTTTCTTCTATGCTATGTTCTGCCAGTTTTTGTTGCAATCCTCTAAAAAATTTGGGAACAAAAAGGATCATGTTTATTGCTTACAAGTTTTTATCTTTCTTTGGCCTTGGCCACTTGGCCGGGAGAGTGAGAGAACTACTCTTTCATGTAATAGACCATTGTAATTCCTCGCTTGCTTCCTCTTCTTAAATGCAGGGGCAGTGCTCCTGCCACTTATTCAACAAAAAAAAGGGATTTGAGTATAATAAATGTTCAGAAATCACACAAATTCTCATGCCAAAACAGTTCAGGAACAGAATTACACACATATACAAAACAAGTCTGGGGCAAAAACTGCCAAAACAGTTCTGAAGCTTGATGTGGTTCCTGGGGTGTGTTTAGATCCACGAAAAGTTGGGTGAAAAAGTCGCATCGGACACTGTAGCATACTGTAGCACTTTTCGTTTGTTTGTGGTAATCGTTGTCATACCATGACCTAACTAGGCTCAAAAGATTCGTCTCGTCGTGTACATCAAAACTATGCAATTAGTTTTTTTATTTACCCAAGTTTAGTGTTCCATACATGTGTCATCTGCTATATTTAATGTTTCGATGTGATGTGGATGTGACGTGGATGTGATGGAAAGTTTGGGTTTTTGAGGGATCTAAACACCCTCCAGGTTATCTTCATTACTGCCTGTATGCTGGGACTGATGTGGAGAATCTGGGAGTGGGCAGGCGTTGTGCTGCTTGAAGTTCTATTGCTTTGTAATCCGTTTAGGTCACACTACCCTCTGTGTAGTGCCTTGAGCAGCCAGTCCTTTTAGAGTTACATCTGAGGTTCAGACATTGACTTTATGTCGGTCCGGTGAACGCTTTTGTAATTTAGCTACCATTTGGAAATAAAATTTGGATTCCCCCGTAGTGGAAAAAAAATAGTTATGCTGCGCAAAAACTTATCAGAACAAATATGGCGCCTGCGTCAATGTCGCCATTTATAGCATAGGGACAATAGAATGAAGCAACTTAGCTGAATATGCCCGAAAAGATCAATCAAAGTATCTTCCAAGAGCTGCACACTTGCTATTGTGGGTAAACGGCAAGCATGTTCCGAGGCAACACAGGGAATATACAAGATCACTGAAATCTCATGGCACTATGGCAGGTCAGATACAGATTTCAGGCATCTGGCCAACAACACTGCTTTGAGATGTATGTCCAAAATGGGCATTTGTCCATTTGGGCAAACTAACATACACAATATTATCACAACAATGAATATGGACATTGAATAAGCAGATAGTTGTGCTGCAGGCCAGCAAACAAACATCCATAATCTATCTGAGACAATAATCTTGCCCACATATCATGCTTCAAGAAGTACCGATCCACAATTTGTCAACCTTGACTTTCCAATATCTCCATACAATGTGATGCAGACTACACTTAAATTTTTAACCATGGTCATGCAGAATCTCTGACCAAATGGTTATGTACATGTGCTAATGACTGATTAAATAAAAATGACCAGACCTCTAGGGTCTTTTATTCAACAATAGTATTAGCACACTGTAAAGAACAAGCTGTGCTGAAGTATAATGGACATACAGTACTTATTATTGCCTACCACTAAGGCCAATTTCTAGTTCTGCTCCGTGCATATAAACATAGGTATTTCACACGTGACATGTAACAGAATTTGTTATTGGAATAAATAAGATTCAGATGGAAGGAGCCATCATATCAAACATTACAAATTTGTGGCCAACAGACCAAGGCAACACGTCCTAAGATATGATACAAAAAATACAATTCACAAAACAAAAGAATGCCTGGTCTCACTACTAGCGACTCAGCAGTAATTCCTAAAGAACCAGCAGCACATAAATAGCTTTCAGCACCTACTTCACTGAGATGCAGCTCATCTCCAGTAGTTCTGCCTATCCCTAAGAGCTCAAGGAGAGCTCAGATTGTTAGCCTTACAATGGTGTGGGTCCAAGACCAGCTACTCATCTAAGTCTTCAAAGTACGAAGTAGGGATCACAACAGGAGGAAGCAGCGTCGATACAAATTTGAACTGTACCAGACAATTGCAGAATTAGACTCACGCTGCCATTGATATGAGGAAGGTTAGTAGACTTTAGAAGATGTGCATACCTTGTGTTGCTTGTATTTGTCCCGAATTGCTGTTACTGATGAACATTTTCTGTTAAGCTGCAAGTCATGTATGGCTACAATGCAATCCTTGAGTTCAGATACCTTGTAGCCTGTCACCTTCTGCAACTTCTTGTTCTAAAATTACACAAAAATAAAACAGGATAATGAGCCTTGAGAAACAGAAAGATACACTTTGATATTTTAGACATCAAGATCCTTCCCGTTCCTTACCCAAGGATTAACATCCGGTTCAATGGTCAGCCTAGCAACAAACATCACTGAGGCAGCAACTACTGATGGCAAGAACCGGAGGCAGCCATAGTCCAGCAGACTCAGCTCAGCAAGGTAACTCCCCAAGAACTCCATTAACAAGATAGAGCGCTGCAACAACCATGCCAAGAGTAGCATTAGACATCAATGCACATTGCAAGAAGAAAACATATGGAATTCGATAAATTAGAAAGGCCAATTACCTTCTTATCTTCATGGGCAGATCTCGTGAACCGCCTGGAATCAGCAAAACAAAGGAGAGGTTCCATTAGCTGAAATGTTCAGATGGAAAGCAAACAATGGCAGAAATTGTGAACTTCCACAATTCAGTGAGCGTGCAACCTCAGGAAGGTCTTGATGGTAGGATTGCCCAACTCGAACTGGAGCAGCTTGAGTATGTCACTCTCCATCTTGAGGAGCTCCTGCTTGGTGTATGTGTTGTCTGTGATGTAGCAGAAGTCCTCCGGATGAGGTGGGCTGATCTCTTCGTACTTCCTGCAAACACATGACCGAACTCAGTCCCCAATCTCCAGACAGCAGGAGCAAAAGAAGCAATGCTGGATGCAAGCACCACCCGAGTGAAGTGAATCCCCAAATGTTCAATCGCCAAATAGCAGCAGCAGCAGCAGCAGCAGCAGAAGACACAATGTGGGTTGGCGCACTTACGCGGCGATGAGCATGGCGGCGACGCCAAGGAGCTGCAGCTTGTCGCGGCTGAGCGCATTGGCGGAGAGGAAGCGGTCGACGTAGGAGATGGCGAGGTAGAGCGTGTCGGTGACGAGCTTGTACTCCTCGGCGACCTCGACGAGCCAGTCGACGAGGATGGTCCGCATGTTGGCCGTGACGTCCTACTGCATCGCCTCGATGTAGTCAGATCTCGGCCGCCGCCGCGGCTCCACCTGCATGCGCAGGTGTACATCGTCAGGTCACAGCACGAACGCAATGCCGACGGATCGAATCGGCGGAGATGCGAGGGAGCGGGAAGACTACCTCGAGGGCGCGGAGGTAGGTGTAGATGTCGGAGGCGTAGGACGCGCAGAGCTGCGGGTCGGGGGGTGTCCCCGCGGCGGCGCGCGGCGGGGACGGGGAGGAGGAGGCGGAGGAGTCGGGGTAGGCGGCGGCGGCGCGCGGCGGGGAGGTAGAGGCGGAGGAGTCGCGGTCGGCGCCCCCGGCGGCGCGGGGAGGGGAGGAGGACCCGCAGCGCTCGGCATCGATCTCGGCCACCGCGGCAGCAGCGACGGCGGGGATCCTTGGGGCCTCCCCGGCGCCGGGCCTAGCGGGCCTGCCGGGCTTCCCGCCGCCCCTCGCGGGCTTGAGCGGGTGGGCCGGCGCCGCGCGGGGGACGGCGGCGAGTGCCGGGAGCTCCCCGAGCGCGACCCGTTTCCGCTTGGCGGGTGCGCTCCCGGCGGCGGCGGACTCGGCCGCGCGCTTGGCCGCCGCCCGCGTGAGCCGGGGGCCCGTCGCCGCGGCGGGCGCCGCGTTCTCCTTGCCGGCCACCATCGTCGTCGGCGGCGGCGCGGGACCCTAGGGTTTGGTGGCTCCGGCACTGTAGACAGAGGGGCAGGAGGGAGGAATGGGGGAACAGATCGAGGCGGTTAAGTAGCGGAGGAGGGAGGGGAATGGCGGAGGAGGAGGCCGCCAAAACTGGATTTCGAAATGGAGAGGAGGGAGGGAGGGGAGGGGAGGAGGCGGCGGCTCGCTGGGGTCTCCGGCGGGAGCGGCGGGCTTCCACCCTTCCCCATCTGAAACGCGGAGGCGGGCGCGGCGGCCTGGCCCACCCTGGCAGATCGGCTCTCAGCCGTGCTGACGTGGATGACCCCCCCACACACGGCCGCACCGTTGTCGCCAGATCCGGCGAGGCGTGGGACATGCATGGCGTGCTGGAACCAGGCGACGAAGCATTGGCTTCTTCTGCCGAATTTTTAGCCTAATTTTATGTAAGTTTGATTTGTGTTTTTCTTCTTGCGATAAAAAGTGCGGCAACATTAAGGTTAGACATATTAATAAAAAAATGTATGGAACATATCGTTGATCCTAGTTTTAATGTGTCTGGTTGGAAGAATAACTAGGACACGATGACATGAAAGGAGAATATTCCTTCAAAATTGAGGGACAGAGCAATTCCAAAAAACAGTCGGATCCTAGTTATTAGTTATTAGAATCGGACGGATCCTAGTTATTAGTTATTAGAATCGGACCGGACGGCGGTCCAACCGGTAAAAGACCGGACCAGAATCTCTAACGGCTTATTTGTTTAAAGGACAGTTCATGTAATTGAACCGGTAAAAACCGGATGAACGAGCCGGTTTTTTTGAAACCGGACTGGTTTCTGTCTTTTATCAGGCCCTGTATGTAAACGTAAAGTCAGGGGAAAGGAATTTCTTTTGCGGCGTCTGGATCTTGCGGTCTTGCTGTAGCCGTGGGCGGCGGCGCAGGGGCGGAAGCGAAAAAGAGTTAGCGGCGGCCGGCGGCGCACCTTCGTCTGATCGTCTCTTCACTCTTTGCTGGTCCTCCACCTCGCCGGCTCATCCATCGCCCGCTCGTTCTTCCCCGGAGGTCGCCGCACCACCTCGCCGACGCTCCACTCGTCCTGGCGTGAACCGCAACTGATCCATCGATCCATTCAATGTATAAAGGAGCACCGGATTATTCATTTTAACTAGCCACTGACCCATGGTGCTCCGATGGATATTATGGGTCGACCCAGCCTATGCTTGCTGATGTTTGTCGGTTGCTTGCCTGAGCGAACGCAGCTTGCTTGCTGCTGCTGGAGCGTTTCAAATATGCAGGCTTGGCATGTCCCCTCGGGATGATGGCCTGGGGAAGTGCGTCGAGGGATGAGGCAGCTGCGAGAGGTTAGGGTCTCGGGGATGACGGGGCGCTGCGCAGAGCTGCCGGCAGAGCTTGGCGGAAGATGTTGATGGCAGGTGTGCAGCCGCGAGCTGCCGCAAGAGTGTGACGGTGTGGCCGGACGGAGAAGTTAGTGGCGGCGCCGCTGCTGCTCAGAACGAAGATGCGTAAGCTGTGGATCAAACCGCTCGATCCTATGGATGGAGTGATTCCGATCCATTGACCCACGCTGAGTTTGTGGTTCTGAAAAGGGCTCCATTAGGGTAGATTTCATGGGCCGGTTCGGCGAACCGGTGGGCCGAACCGCACCATTCCCGTCTTGATAGCTAGTAGAATCATCCTATTCATAGAAACTAAGAGCACGACCCTGTCCTGCTCTAAGGCCCCTTTTGACGGCTCATTCGGGTGCTTCTCCACCGGCCGTACGTGAAGGAACCATACCAAACAGGCAATTTTCAAAAGAAAGAAGTCCATTTTTGACCATTAAACTATAGCTTCGGTTTGGTCTTGACCATCAAACTCAAAAACCAGGATTCTTTGGCCATCGAACTCTTAAAACCGTTCACAACTGGCCATCGAGCGATTTTAGAGGGTG
Source organism: Echinochloa phyllopogon (assembly GCA_033239725.1). Lineage (NCBI taxonomy): Eukaryota > Viridiplantae > Streptophyta > Magnoliopsida > Poales > Poaceae > Echinochloa > Echinochloa phyllopogon. The sequence continues at coordinate 60,352,574 of BTCW01000012.1, read as the reverse complement.
GTTTTGCTGACGTGGCTGCGCGTGGCGGTGGGGCCACATGTTAGCCACATCTCTCTCCTCTCTCTCTTCTCCTCTCCCTCTCTTCTCTCTCTGTCGTCTCCTGCTCCTCTCTCTTTCTTCTCGCCTCTCTCTCTTCCCTCCTCTGTTTTGGTGCTGGGCACTGGGTAGTCTGTGCTCGCCACTGTCGGGGGCCGCCGCCGCCGCTGGACCTCCACGTGGCCGCGTGGAGCTCGCCCTCGCTGACCGACTGTGGCCCGAGCGGAGCTTAATCCCATCGTCCATGGCTACGCCCTGGGCAGAGGTCGGCCCATCGACCATGGCTGCGGCTCGGCCGTATCTCACCCCCGTCGGCTATGGCTGCGGCCTGGGCCGCCGGGCGGATCCAACCCCGCCGGCCACCAACGAGTGCCAAAGATGGAGCCCTGCCAGCCACACAACTGCCGAGCTCCACTGCCACCGGCCGTCACCAACCAAAATCTGGCCGCGCTGATTCGTCGGACCAGGACAACGCCTCCCCCTTGCCTGCCAGCGCGCTGCCACTCCCAGCCGTGCCGCTCCCCGAGCGCCGCCGCCTGACCGCCGACCGCGTCACCCTTCTCGTGCTCCGCCGGATTCGGGCCACCGCCGCTGTTCGTCCTCCGTTCGCGCCCTGGGCCCCGCCGCCGCCACCGTTCCCGCAGCCTACCTCGCACCGAGGGAGAGAGGATGGGGGCGTGTGCCAGCGCGGCGGGCGGGCGGCGCGGGTGGCCGCCGTCTCCAATTGCGCGTGGAGAGGAGGAGGTGGTGGGCGGCGGACGGCAGCCGAGCTGGGGTGGCGGAGCGGTGGGCGGCAACCAAGCTGGGGCGGTGGGAGGGAGGAGGGTGAAGAAGTGAGAGAAGGGAGAAGAAAGGAAAATGAGGTGGGTCCCACCTCACGTGGCGTCCACGTCAGTGAAACCACTCACCAAAACAGCCCGATGGCCAAATATGAACGGTTTTGTGAGTTGAGTGGTCAAAGATTTCTGGTTTTCGACTTTGATGGTCAAGAACAAAACGAGGCTATAGTTCAATGGTCAAAAATGGACTTCTTCCTTTCCAAAACGGCTTCACTGCCCGCTCCTGTCAAGATTTTCTCATAAAGACTTATAAAAGTACGGCAAAGACTAAAATTAGCCATCTTAGGTTGTGTTTAGTTCCTCCCAACTTTTCAATCTTTCCATCACATCGACATCGTATCGAAAAATTAAATATAGCAAATGACGCACGCATGGAGCATTAAATGTAGGTAAATAAAAAAACCAATTGCATAGTTTTGATATACACGACGAGCCGAATCTTTTGAGTCTAGTTAGATTATGGTAGGACAACAATTACCATAAGCAAACGAAAATTGCTACAGTGCACTACAGTATCCGATGTGACCCTTTTTCACGCCCTTTTACGGATCTAAACACGTCCTCACGATGAGTCAAATCATAAATCCATAGGGTGAATGCCTGCGGCGTCGGAGAAACATCGCCATCAATGATCATGTTGTAGGCCAGTTTCGCACGGGATGGAGTTTAATTAACGTTTCACTGAAGAACAGCAAACAAAGTGCCCTGACTTTGAAAGCAGCATTTGGGTCCGTAATATCTGCAGATGTGATTGTAAGCATCTCGAAGGCACCTTTGATAGAGAATTCCCCTGGCTGTGCCAGCCATGCTGCTGCCCATCAAGTTGTACGGTGTACGTGCAGCCCCGTTTTTGACATGAACTCTCAGATTATTTTGGATCCTTTTGTCCGACTCGCATGTCAAATCCCCTGTCTTTTGAATTCTAAAAACGGGTACATGTATGCTACCCCTTCACATGATCTCTGTTTTTTGTGGCATCAGTTTATTCGTCGTTTTCAAATGAGAGTACTAGTAGTGTACTCAGCGCAACATAGATTATATGAGTTCCTCACGGAACAAATTGGGATGTACACGAGCATGCGCGCATGTGCATCATGTCCACAAATTTTTTGTTCATAACTTCATATATCTTTCTATTTCACAAAAAAAAACTTTCAATCACTGAAGTCTAGTGTGTGCGTACGTCTCACACTGTTACCGCATTGCCGCTACCCCAAATTGTGTTAAAAATCCTCAGATCATCCTCAGGAAACATCCTCGATGTTAAACAACACTCCAAGGCACCATCAGATTCTCTAAGTAGGCTCTAAGATTCAGAACCTTTTCCCCAATGCCTCCCATCCTTACTGCTTCGTTCACGATTTGATAACTTAAGGTAGGCAAGGCTATCTGCACTGTACATAGTACAACGCGCGCATGCTCTCTTTAGTTTTGTTGTGTCTTTCCAGGGCTCAACTATATATATTGCAACCGTGTGTATCTATATATGAAATAGATAAGAAGAATTAGAAGAGCATGTGATGGTGAATTGAGCTTTTGGCAGCAGCTGCTATAATATTTCTCAACAGCCAAGCAATGGAGCCAAGTTTACACTTGAGACAGAACATGAAGTAAATTAAAGTGAAAAAAAAGAAAATGTTTTAAGAACGTAAGTACAATGCAAGCAATGGATGGCCATTAATATACTTTGTAAGAGCGCGTAGATCACAAAATGAACTGAAGTGGTCAAGTGTAGATCGACAAATTAAACAGCTATATATGCCTGTACACCTCGAACGAGTACCAATTAACTACGATCACATGGCAATCTTACTATTACTAATTGGATGCTCCTTTTAAAGCCTCTACGTTAATTCTCACGAGACACGCTAGAAAAAGATAAATCGTAGAAATTTTCACAAAAATCAGAAACATCTGGCCATTGATTTTATATACTCTCATCATTGTAAACAACAACAACCATTAGATCTATTCTATTTTCTAAAAATTACCCACCTTTTGCCATTATGATAAAAGGTAAAGTAACCCCAATACTTGCTCTTAAATTACCCACCTGCCATTATTAAAAAAAGATGCATGGCCAGCCAAAAAAAGATAAATATAAGAAAAATCAAAAGAGAATATCTAGCTATTTGAGCCAATCATCTATGTGAACCCTATAGTCGTCAAGGCGTCAATAGCTAGGCCCCATGCACAAGAAAGTTCGAATGCATCCAGGCACAATAATGCATCGGCGGGGCAGCTCCCGAAGATAAGATTCCTACACGGCAGCAACAAATTTGCTATTTTCGTGTGCTTGATATCTATACGTATCTGTTTGTTTGCCTCGCTGAGTATTGTATCGAGAATGATCAATAGAACAACTATCTCATGTTTGATGAATATGCATTTGTTCCATGCTTTCAAGGTTTCACCATGGCACTCGGAGGTTGCTGTAGGGGATCGGAGCAGAGGCTGGAGGCTGCCATACAAGCGACATGTTCACGGGGGACGACGAGAGGCCATGAGAGCGGCAAGGGGTCTGCGACATCAGAAGCCGGCGGCGCCGCTCGCTCTGATGCCATTGCGGCGTTCGCCCGCCGGTGGGTGTGCCACCGCTGACTGCCGTTGCAGGATCGCTATATATGTACGCTGCTTGCGCCTGATGAGTCCTAACTAACGCAGTAACGCTGGCAATCTCTCCGTTCTCATGTACCGAATATCGAGGTACGATCTGTTGGTCAATAATTACTTTACCTGCATCAGGTACGGCTTTCACTTCTTCTACATCTACACACATTGCCTAATATCATTGCAGTGGCTGATTAGTTCAATAGTTCTGTACCGCATATATGCATTCTCTCTTCAGGGACTTCATGTGTGGCATAATCGTGTAGTCCTCAAAACTCCATTTCATTGATGTATAGGGTACTACTTGATATTGTGGAAAGATTCGATGTAAAGATTAAATACATACTCCAGTGACCTACAAAATTCAAAGTGAAGATGAACCTCAAATTTTGTTGCACGTAGTGATTCTGAACAGTGGGTAGCACTGATTGGTTCATCTGTCTTCCTTCAATGAGACTCCTGGATCATACTATCATACTACTCTAAGATGATCTTTTTTTGTTGTTGTATGTGTTCCCGGCCAATCTATACTTGCAGGGTTGTTTGTCCTACTCATGTATCCTCTTTTGTTGTTTTTGTAACAGCAAGAGATGTTCTTTGTCAAGATAATTTCTGTTAAGCTCCAAGCATGATTCATTTTCAACAGAGGTATTATATATATATATATTAATTAGTTCCATTTCATGTACCCAGCCAGGACGGTGCTTTTGTTCAAGTTTATTTTGTTTAGAAATTAAGAGGTTCAATAACATCTTATTATTCTCTCTAATAAAATTCCAATGACTTTTGCCCCGTACTACTGCCACAAGTAACCTTCTTCTTTTATCCAACCCAGGACGGTGCTTCAATTCAAGTTTGAAAATTAACAAGCTGATGACTCCCAAGAGTTCTTATCGGTGGAGTCGTTTGGCACCTCGATGTCGAATCATAACATCCGAGGGTTGAAGAAGGTCCCAAGGGTCAGGTTGTTCGCAGATGAAAGTGGTACGTCTGTTGGGTTTAGAATACCGTGAGATAGTTCTATGCCATTATTAAAGTAATTTGAAGTAACCCACTAAATTTGCATCTAAATTATCCACATAGATCATTATTAAAAAAAATTAAAGTAAGCATTAATTTGAACCTAAATTATTTACTATATCATTATAAAACATACCCATAATTATATATTGTGATTCTAAATTACCTATATATGGCACTTAATATAGAAACACACTAACTTATTAGATTATATATGCATGGTGTTTGTCACCATCTGGAATATATATACAAATATGGAGGAACCTATGAGAATATCAATTTCCATGTTTAACACACAACTTAAACTAACATTTCAATTAAATACATATGCAGGTGCATATAGAGTAATCACTAACTAAAGTCTGTCACAACCAAATACCAGATGAACATAAGTATATATGCTAGAATATTATATTAAATAAATGAGAGATAGCGCAAGGTAAACAATTTTGATTATTAGCTATGTTTCTTAATTTTTTCATAATTTTTTAATATGTTACAAAATTAATAGCCCGTGCGGGAGCACGGGTTGATGGACTAGTCTGTCCTAATGCGTTGCCCTGGTGGATTGATTAGGAGAACTGGAAGATGTCTGCCGGCGGCCAAACACCTCCAGCACAAACGAAGCGGGCTGGAACACAAACACCATAGGCAACGTCCTTGACACTGAACAATCCGGGGCTCGGACTCTCCCAGTAGGCTCCATGGGACAGAAAATTCCACCCACCATGCTAGGAACCTTTTCCTCAGTGCCTCCTATCCTTAGCTACACGGCTTAACTGGAGATATGTATGTACTTCGTGTAAGGCAAGGCTATTTCAATTCCTGTGTATTGCGACGATTGCTGTGTGTCTAGCTATATATGAAGAAGACGTGAAGAAACTGACGGTGCATTGTTGGGTAATTTTGCTCCTGGACATCTTTCAATGTTGATTTTTGCTGTAGGACACTACTCAAACGGATATTTACTGGTGGACACTTTTCAACTATAATAATTTGCTAATGGACATTGGAGCTAATATAATATTTTATTTTATGAGAGGGAAGAGAGAATTGTGATGAATGGACTAAAATGCCCATCAGTTTTGTGGGGTTAAGTGCCCTATAGAGTTCTTTCTTTTTGTGATCTCATGCATGCGGGTGACCTTCATGACCGTGATAGCATCAGCGGCCAGCGGGCCTATCTTGTAGTCCGCGAAATGCTTAGTCCGTGATTGAGATCAGGGGCACTATCGTCATTTTTGAAGTGCTATCTCTTCTCAAGAGTAAAAACTCATTATTTTAATTGGCATGATGTCTATGAGCAAATAACCACAAGTAAAGAGTGTCTACCATCAAAGATAAATATGAGTAGTGTCCAGTAGCAAAAGCGGTAGTTGAAGAGTGTCCGGGAGTAAAAATACCCATTGAATATTGATAAGTTCGTTGCGGCAGCTGCAATAACGCTAGTCGAGTTTATAGTGCTGGAACATAACATGAAGTAAATTAAAGTTAAGAGGAAAATGAGCTGTTTTGAGCGAAACAATGAAGTTGAGTTTAAACTGGACATAGGATGAATGAAAATAAACTGCCTTGATCGAGCACAGTGCACAAAGCGAGCACTCGATGTTCATTATACTTTGTCCTGGCAGGGTAACTTAGCTGTACGAGTTTGTCCCCAGTTGAAAAGGACTGTGTACTGTAGCTAAGTAGATCGAGTTCTTGCTGTAGGATATGACCTTGGCTGCATATCTAGGAAATAATGACAGCTAAACGTTTAGATCAACCTAGTCACGAACAATTGCAGCGACGAAATGGGTTATTGAGCCAAACAAATCGCACTATATATAAGTAAGGGTGAAATGGACTTTTGACCGTATTTTGGAGCATATATAGGCCGGATGCCTACCTATAACACATCCAGAAAGTGGAGGAAGATGAAATTAAGATGGCATGAAACTCCATTTCTAAGCCTCTTCATATTGCTTTGGCATCTTTAGAAACACAGCACGAACTTTAGTTGGCTGATTGGATAGGGAACAGAATTAGTGTCCCGGAACCAGGTCTGAGCATTGAGGAGTGGTGGATCAGATATCTCAATCAGCAACTGCCAAAATGCCAAAAAAGAACTAAAGCTGCACTACTTATTTACGCAGTTTGGAACTTATGGAATGAAAGAATCAGGAGAGTGTTCCAGGGATAAAATGCTGATCCGAGACAAGTGCTACACTTCATTAAGGAAGAAGTGGGCTACTGGGCGCGCTTAAGGTTCAGAGCATGTGGAGCCCCTAATGACTAATGTATCTTAGTGTTTATGATTAGTTTCATTAGAGTAAGAGATTTTGTTCCATGTAATAGCAGCATTGTAAGACTTTGCATTCTTCTCCTTCTTAAATGACGTGACAGTGATTCTGCCTCTTTTTTCAAAAAAAAACTTTAGTTGCCTGCCTTTATTTTTGACTTCTACTCTGTCTTTCGGTATTGACGAATTGGAGTTTTGGACACTTCAGGAAGATGGCATCAAGGATAATAGAAGGGAAAAGAGGTAGTACTACATGCATTGAATGTGATGGTAGCAGCTTGTAGTATATACGGAGTATCTCAACACTGAGTTGGCAATGGAAAAGGAGGTGCATCTAGTCCTCGGAATGCTGTCTGCGGCGTCGAATAACATTCGCCATCAAGAATCATCTTGTAGATCAGGTTTTGCACACGGGAGTTTAACCTGTCACTGAAGAACAGCAAAGCAAATGCCTTAGACTTTGTTGAACACGAGCGATGAAACCTGCATTTGGGTCGGTAATAACATCAGCCGCCCTGTTCGTCTGGCTGGTGGCTGGTATTGATATGTTCTGAGAGAAAAGTACGGCTGACCGGTGGCTGATGGCTGATTCATTCCGAGAGAAAAGTACCGCTGGTTAGTGGATGATAAGCCGAATTAACATCTGACAGATAATTCCCTCTGGTTGTGCCAGGCATGCATGTAGCGAGCATCAAGCTGCTCATCAAGTTGCATCCTTGCTACAGGACATAAACCAGCACATAAACCAGAGTGTACCGTTATTACTCTTCAATTATTTTCGATTCCTTTTGTCAGACTGAGGCGTCAAAAATCCGATGTCTTCCGATATTCTGAAATACATGCCTTCACATGCTCTCAGTTTTTTGTGGCATCGAGTCTCTTCGTATTTTCCAAATGTGATACCTCAGCTTGACGTAGATAATCAATCACACAACAAATTCAGTTATACACACTGCCTTTTTGCAAGGCACGTGCAATCCGTGCATCATGTTATTATATAGTAACTGAAAATACCTAATGCATATGAAGCAAGCTAAAAAGCAAAAAGGAGATGAACAGTAGGGATGCAAATGGATACCTAATATTACATGTTTTCTGGTCGGTTACCCTATTTTATTTTGTCTTCTAAATTAATTACGTGTGATATCATTTTAGTTCATTTTTCTAAGTTTTGGATCGACTCAATGATCCAGAAACAGAGATACTTACGTTCCCTGGCCCTGGTCCTAGTGCATTGACCTGGATTCACACGTACATCTTGTGAAGGTGTGTTTGCCGGCGCCGCTCGCCACCAGCCCAAACGAAACTAAACACTCCAAGTAGGCTGTAACACCCCTCCGCCCGAAGTAGGCCTTACACTACCAGAATGCTTCACATCCGCCCGCCTCCTCTGCCTCGGCCATTTTTGGACCCGGTGCTGAAGAGCACCGGGTCCAACGGCTAGGAGCGGGGGTGGCGCTGCGGGGTGTCAGGGCGGACACATTAGCACCGGGTCGTGGCAAGACCCGGTGCTAATGCGCCCCCTTTAGCACCGGGTGCAGCCAGCAACCGGTGCTAATGTGCCGAGGCCATTTCGCACCGGTTGCTGGCTGCACCCGGTGCTAAAGGATGCGCATTAGCACCGGGTCTTGCCACGACCCGGTGCTAATGTGTTTGAATATAGGAGATTCTTCCTCCCCCGCCCGAGCCAGCTGAACACTTAGGCGCTGTGTTCATGCTGCTCGGCCGTGGGAGGGGAGGTGCTGCCCAAATTTTTTTCAAAATTTGTGAAGATTCTACTCATCTAAGGAGCACTACAAGGTACACTCTTTCATTCTCTAATGTTTTATTTAGCTTGTAATCCTTCTATGATTTAGAAATAGAGGGATTTGTGAATCAAAGTAAAGCTAGCTAGAGAGAGCTTGTGTTCTTGGAGGAGAGAGAGGAGAGAGCTTGAGTTCATGGTGGAGAGAGTGTTCATGTTGTGTTTTAAATGGAGAGAGAAGGCAAGCTAGTTAGTATTTTGTTTTGTATGACTTGTGAATAGTTATAAGGCTTATAGTAATGTAGTTTTAGAAATTACTAGAAAATTAATATAAAATGCTAGAAAATCTTATAAATTAATAGAAAATCTTATAAATTACTAGAAAATCTTATAAATTACTAGAAAATCAATATAAAATGCTAGAAAATCTTTTAAATTAATAGAAAATCTTATAAATTACTAGAAAATCAATATAAAATGCTAGAAAATCTTATAAATTAATAGAAAATCTTATAAATCTTATAAGGCTTATAGTAATGTTATATTTAATGAATATAGTAATGTAGTTTTAGAAATTTATTTATATAATAGAATATATATTATAATTTGTATTTATTTATATATTAAATTTTTTATCTTTAAATTGTATTGTATATTTGTTATTGGTTAATAATGCAGATGAATAGACAATGGATGTACGGGGACCCCCACGCTCAGGCTTTCCGTGATGGCCTTAGGACGTTTCTCGATGACGCCGAGGCTAACAGGACGCCGTCCAGTTTCATGTTCTGCCCATGCACCCATTGTAAAAATATACAATCGTACAAACAAAGAGGTTGTCTTCAGGTGCATTTGATGAGGCACGGTTTCATGAGGAATTATTCTGTTTGGACGAAGCACGGTGAAAGAGGAATTCTAATGGATGAAGATGAAGAAGACGAGGCCGATGACGACATTTCGTTATTGGCTCAATACTACGGTTCCTTTGCATATGCTGCAATGGGTGATGCCGATGAGGAAGATGTTGCTCGGGAAGGCGATGCTCAGGAAGATGTTGCTCAGGAAAATGAACCTACTGATGGACTCGGGCAAATGTTGCGTGATGCCGAGAAAGACTGCGGCAATGATAAGGAACTGAAAAAGATACAACGCATGTTGCAGGACCACAAGACTGACCTGTACCCAGATTGCAAAGAGGGGCTAAAGAAGTTGGGTAGCACACTTGAACTTCTGCAGTGGAAGGCAGCAAATGGTGTTACTGATAAGGGTTTCGAGGAGCTACTGAAACTCGTAAAGAAGATTCTTCCAGAGGGTAACACATTGCCATCGACGACGTATCAAGCAAAACGTGTTGTTTGCCCTCTCGGTTTGGAGGTGCGGAAGATACATGCGTGTCCTAATGACTGTATCCTCTATCGCGGACAGTACGAACACTTGGATCGTTGTCCGGTTTGCACCTGCGCACGATACAAGATCAGGCGGGACGACCCTGGTGATGTTGGGGGAGAGCGTTCTAAGAAAAAAATCCATGCGAAGGTGATGTGGTATTTCCCTCTGATACCCCGTCTGAAGCGTTTGTTCAGGAACAAAGACCATGCCAAACTGATGCGCTGGCACAAAGAAGAACGTAAGCAGGATGGCATGTTGAGACACCCCGCCGATGGATCCCAGTGGAGGAACATCGACAGAGCATTCCCAGAGTTTGATGCTGATGCGAGGAATGTCAGGCTTGGTTTAAGTACCGATGGCATGAACCCTTTTGGTGAAATGAGAAGTAGTCATAGCACTTGGCCCGTGACTGTTTGTATCTACAACCTACCCCCCTGGCTCTGCATGAAGCGGAAGTTCATTATGATGCCAGTGCTCATCGAAGGCCCAAAGCAACCTGGCAACGACATTGATGTATACCTAAGACCATTGGTTGATGAACTTTTGCAGCTGTGGAAAAATGAAGGTGTTAGCATGTGGGATGAGGACAAGCAGGAGCAGTTTGACCTTCGAGCACTGCTTTTCATAAGCATCAACGACTGGCCTGCACTAAGTAACCTATCAGGACAATCAAACAAAGGATATAAAGCATGCACTCACTGTTTAGAGGAAACCGAAAGCATGTATTTGAAACATTGTCGTAAAGTTGTGTACATGGGTCACCGTCGATTCCTTCCGGCGAAGCATGATCTACGAAAGAAATGTGTGTATTTTGGCGGGAATGCTGACCGCCGTACAAAGCCGAGACACCGGAGTGGAGAAGAGCTATTTGATATGGTGAAGGACCTACACGTGGTGTTTGGCAAGGGAGACGGAAGCCAGGCTGCTCCGATGGGCGAGGATGGTCGTGCCGCGATCTTTTGGGAGCTACCTTATTGGCAACGTTTAGAGGTCCGTAACGCGATTGATGTGATGCATCTGACGAAGAATCTTTGCGTGAACTTGATAAGCTTCCTGGGTACTTATGGGAAGCCAAAAGATACACTGGAAGCACGTCAGGATCTGAAACGATTGAAGCAACGGATTGATCTACATCCAGAAAAGAGAGACAAAGGACGCCAGTACTTGCGTCCTGCCAGCTTCACTCTCAGCAAAGAAGAGAAGGCATGCATGTTTGAATGCTTGAACAGTATCAATGTTCCGTCTGGCTACTCCTCCAATATTAAGGGAATAATAAATATGATAGAGAAGAAGTTCACAAACCTGAAGTCTCACGACTGCCATGTGTTGATGACACAGCTGCTTCCCGTCATACTCAGGGGTGTGCTACCAGTTAACGTGCGGAAAGCCATTGTGAAGCTATGTGCATTCCTCAATGCAATTTCTCAGAAGGTGATCAATCCAGACCATTTAGATCAGCTACAGAACGACGTGGTGCAATGTCTTGTCAGCTTTGAGATGATATTTCCACCATCCTTCTTCAATATCATGACACATCTATTGGTTCACCTCGTCAAAGAGATTCGTATATTGGGCCCAGTATTTCTACACAACATGTTCCCATTTGAGAGGTTCTTCGCTGTCCTAAAGAAGTATGTCCGTAATCGTTCTCGTCCAGAAGGATGCATTGCTAAGGGATACGAAACAGAAAAGGTCATTGAATTCTGTGTTGACTTTGTCGACGATCTTATGCCGATTGGTGTGCCCGAATCACATCACGAGGGGAGACTTGGTGGAAAGGGCACACTAGGGAGAAGATCGATGGTGATCAAGGACGTTGAGACATTTCATAAAGCGCACCTCACAGTTTTGCAACAATCAACCTTAGTTGCTCCGTACATCGAGGAGCACATGCAGATTCTCAGGGACGAAAACTCAACAAAGTCTGCAGCCTTCATTCAGCGTCTGCACAATAGTACTTTCGCCGATTGGTTGCGAATACGTCTTATGGGTGTCGAGGGCATTGATGCGCAGCTAGCTTTTGTAGCTAGAGGTCCATCGAGCACGATCTTGACATTCCAAGGATACGACATCAATGGGTATACATTTTACACAAGAGCCCAGGACAAGAAAAGCACCAACCAAAACAGTGGTGTCCAGATCGACGCGACAGACACCAATGGCAATACAAACTCATACTATGGAATCATAGAGGAGATATGGGAACTAGAGTACGGACCTTTGAAGATCCCACTGTTCATGTGCCAATGGGTGAAGCTGACTGGAGGAGGTGTTAAAGTTGAAGCGGACTATGGAATGACGTTAGTGGACCTAAACAAGATTCGCTTTCTAGACGAACCGTTCGTCCTGGCCAAAGCTGTCACACAAGTTTTTTATGTGAAGGACATGGCTAGCAGACCGAAGAAAGGGGCGGATAAGAAAGGTGGGGGTAAGCAATTGGACCCATCACAAGACGAGCCAAAGCGTCATATAGTTCTTCCTGGAAAGAGAAAAATCGTAGGAGTTGAGGACAAGACGGATGAAGATTATGATATGCTCGATGGCCGGCCTCCATTCTCAGTGGCTGATGACCCAAGCATCCTGTTAGCGGCGGAGGAGACACCGTTTCTACGGCGCGATCACAATCAAGGAACATTTGTAAAGAGTAAGTTTATTAGTGTCCGAGTAAACGATGATGCCATGTAATTTAATTGCACTATTGATATATAAGATTGTTTTTATTAATTTATAAGATTGTTTTTATTAATTCTAGCATTTTATATTGATTTTCTAGTAATTTATAAGATTTTCTAGTAATTTATAAGATTTTCTAGTAATTTATAAGATTTTCTAGTAATTTATAATATTTTCTAGTAATTTATAAGATTTTCCAGTAATTTATAATATTTTCTATTAATTTATAAGATTTTCTAGCATTTTATATTGATTTTCTAGTAATTTATAAGATTTTCTAGTAATTTATAAGATTTTCTAGTAATTTATAATATTTTCTATTAATTTATAAGATTTTCTAGCATTTTATATTGATTTTCTAGTAATTTATAAGATTTTCTAGTAATTTATAAGATTTTCTAGTAATTTATACGATTTTCTAGTAATTTATAAGATTTTCCAGTAATTTATAATATTTTCTATTAATTTATAAGATTTTCTAGCATTTTATATTGATTTTCTAGTAATTTATAAGATTTTCTAGTAATTTATAATATTTTCTATTAATTTATAAGATTTTCTAGCATTTTATATTGATTTTCTAGTAATTTATAAGATTTTCTAGTAATTTATAATATTTTCTATTAATTTATAAGATTTTCTAGCATTTTATATTGATTTTCTAGTAATTTATAAGATTTTCTTATTTAATATATATTTTTAATAGGTATTAATAACTGAATTAAAACAAGTATTAATAACTATATATTAAAAACTATATTTATAAGATTCCCAAATAATATTCACCGGTGCTAAAGGCCGGTTTGGAAACTGGCGCCAAACGAAAATTTGGGGCCTTTAGCACCGGGTTGATCTAAAATCCGGTGCTAAAGGCCCTCAATTTTCGTTTGGCACCAGTTACGGCCTTTAGCACCGGCTGTAGAAGACCCGGTGCTAAAGGGCCTTTAGCACCGGGTGGTGGGAAGACCCGGTGCTAAAGGGGGGGCCTTTAGCACCGGGTGCTGTACAGACCCGGTGGTAAAGGCCCTTTAGCACCGGGTCGTGGCTGCACCCGGTGCTAAAGGCCCCCACCAATTTTCGTCTGGCGCACAGTTACGGCCTTTAGCACCGGGTGTAGAAGACCCGGTGCTAAAGGGCCTTTAGCACCGGGTGGTGGGAAGACCCGGTGCTAAAGGGGGGGGGCCTTTAGCACCGGGTGCTGTACAGACCCGGTGCTAAAGGTCCTTTAGCACCGGGTCGTGGCTGCACCCGGTGCTAAATGCCCCGGACCTATATAGGCCGGGGACTTCTCTCCCCTCCCTCACTTCGCCCTCATCTCACAGATCGAAACCGCCGGCGCCTCGTCTCCTCAGCCGCCGCCGCCCGTCGTCCCCGCCGCCGTCGTCGTCCCCGCGCCCCTCGTCCCCGCCGCCCCGCCGTGGTCCCCGCCGCCGTCGTCGTCCCCGCGCCCACGCCGCCGTCACCCGTGGTCCCCGCGCCCACGCCGCCGCAGCCCGTCGTCCCCACCGCCGTCGTCGTCCCCGCGCCCGTCGTCCCCGCGCCGGCGCCCCTCGTCCCCGCGCCGCCCGTCGTCCCCGCACCGGCGCCGCTCCTCGTCCCCTCGCCGCCGTCGCCCGCCGCGCCCGTTACTGCACGGTGAGCCTCTGTGAAGCCGGCCTTCGTGCCGTGCGTGAATGTTTGTGAGCCGGCCTTCGTGTCGTGTACGTGTTTGTGTGTGCAGGTACCCGTTGCATGGCCGAACACATTTGCTTAGCGAACGTGTTCGGCCATGCGCATTTGGTTCGCTAACCAAATGCGCTTGGCCGAACGCGTTCGCTAACCACATGCATGCTTTAGAAATATATATGCTTTATATGTATTGAAAATATTAGAAAATATTAGAAATTACATTGAAATGTATATTGGAAATGTTATATTGGAAATGTATATTGGAAATGTTATATGCTTGAAATGTATATTGGAAAATGCTTCATTTAAATGTATTGGAGATATTTACATTGAAATGTATATTGGAAATGTTATATGTTTGAAATATATATTGGAAAATGCTTCATTTAAATGTATATTGGAAATTCTATGTATATTAGAAATATATGTGCTTCATTTAAATGTATATATTTCTTATCAATTATTTTTAATTCTATGTATATTAGAAATATATGTGCTTCATTTAAATGTATTATCGGAAATTCTATGGCGTACCCGAACCCACCGCACACCCGAACCCCTTAGCGAATCCGTTTTTCGCGCACCGACCCCCTTAGCGAACCCGTTCGCGTCACGTACCCGAACCCTTAGCGAATCAATTCACACCGCGCACCCGAACCCCTTGGCGAATCCGTTTTTCACGCACCGACCCCCTTAGCGAAAATGTTAGAAATATTGGGAATATGTATGCTTTGTATATATTTCTTATCAATTATTTTTAATTCTATAGATGGCGGACAACAACAACCCCGTCCCACCCATGCAAGAGGACAACAACACCCCTGTCCCACCCATGCAAGAGGACAACGACATCTTCTTTGCGAATCAACTTTTCAATATTGTAACCCAACCAATGTCCATGGATGATGTGTTGGGGATCATTGGAAGGGACGAAAATGTTGAAGGGGCCGAAAATGTTGAAGGGGCCGCCAATGTCCAGGGCGAACGTGTCCAGGGCAGCACTATTGAAGGGGCCGGTAACGAGCCCTCGTCTAGTCAGGTGTGTATATAGATAACATAAATTTGTACTGTACATGTCAATTATGTATACCATCTCTATATCATCTCGTATATATGTAATTTGTGTAGGCCGCCTCTGCTTCTACAAGTCGAGCTAAGAAATCAAAACGATCGACCACGAAGAAGCTGAAGGATGTCAAGTTACACATCACCCGAGTGGAGGATGACGGGGAGCCAGTTGAGCCCCCAAAAGTGGCCAAGAAATTTGTATCTCAGTGCGGGGTAATTGTACGGGACAATGTGCCCATTAGTATCAGAAAATGGAAGTCCAAGGACCCCACTGAGGAGTACGTGCTCCCCGATACAGAGAAGGAGATGCTATGGAGGGAATTAAAGGCAGTATTCACTAGCCTAGCACTCATGAAGCAGAACTGAGGGATTGGACAATGAAGAAGATGGCAGTTCTGTTTCAGGATTTGAAGAAGAAGTTGTACTCGCATTTTCTCAAAACCGGAGAGGCCCCGGATCCTGAGAAGTATAAGAAGATCACTGATGACGAGTGGGAAGCATTCCTTGAGTACAAAACCTCCGAAGAGGGTGCAACGGCTAGCGCTAGAAATGCCGGAAACGCCGCAAATAAGAAGTACTCTCATAAGATGGGTTCGGGAGGTTACAAGGCAAGCATCGCTAAATGGGAGAAGATGGAAGAAGATCTATATGCTAGAGGCATCACTCCAGCGACACATGACTGGCCCACAAGGACCAAGCATTGGTACTATGGTCATGGAGGCACCCTAAGCCCAATCGACGGCTCCTTAGTTTTTCCCGAGGACTTGCGAGAACTAGCTCAGCGTCTCCTCGATATCCTCAGGGCATCTGAGAGGGGAGAATTTGTTGCTGATAGAGACAGAGATGAGCTAACCTATGCCTTAGGGAACAAGGAGCATCCTGGACGGACGCGCGGCGTAGGCACAAGCATCTCATGGAAGAAAGGTTTCCAAGAGCACGCCGCCACCTATAGGAGCCGTTCGAGGAAGAAGGCCGAATATGAGCAGAGGGTGAGGGACCTAGAGCAAACGGTTGCCACCCAGGGCTCAAAGCTCCAAGAAATGGAGTCAGAGATAGAGCGACGGATGAAGGTAGCATGGCTGCAGATACAACAAGCCACAGGCGGGACCGGTTCCACAGAGCATGCACCTCTCCAACAAGCCGCAGGCGGGACCGGTTCCACAGAGCATGCACCTCTCCAAGATGCGGCCCTTATTAGCCCTCCACAATAATATCAAAGCAGTCACGCTTCCACACAGGCCGCCGAAGCGGTCCGTTACACCGTGGATGAAATAACTCAACGGACCGCGTGCGAGCTTGTCGTCAGGCAGAAGAACTTAGCTGTGGTGGTACGTATGCGACCTTAGTTCGTACTGCATACATTTCACCGTAAATACCATTCATTTACTAACTTTCTTTGTGACTACTAACTTATCAGGTCGCATACGGTATGACCAAACGTGTGGAAGAAGGGCAAAAATGGCACTGCAATGACATTCCACATGGTTACGTACCTGTTGAGGTGGAGCAAGTCGTCACCAACTGGGAAGACTTGGAACTTGACATCCCCGGATGTGACGGAGAAACAAAACTCGGTCAGTGTTGTCACTGCATCATTCTACGGAGCAAGGCAGACGTCGTCATACCCGGTACACCTGCGGCTACCAACAAGCCTCCGTCACCTCCACCGTCTCCAAGAGATCCACCGGATCATGACGATTCTCCGGGAGCTCCTGATGCAAGCCCGTCTCCTCCGCCGAAGAGGTCTCCGTCTCCTCCGCCGCGGAGGTCTCCGCCCCCTCCGCCGAAGAGGGGACGCCGCACTAAAGCCTCTGCCCCCACTCCACCAGCGAAGAAGGCACGGAAAACCAGAGAGAAGCCCGTACCAGAGAAAAGAGCGGGTGAGAAGACTCTAGAGGAGCTCGAAGCCTCGGTCAAAGCAGACACAAAGAGGCAAATGGCCGAGCGGAGGAAAAAACCTGAGCCGGAGCCGAAGCTTGATCCCACCGTCGTCAAGTCATTCCTCGGTAATTTGAGCAAGGGTCAACAGAAGGAAGTAATAGTAACAGACTATGACCGCTCATTACTGAAATCTCGCCGGAAGCGGAAGGCTGCAGATAAGGAGGCGGACCCATCCAAAAAGGTTCCTCAGCTCGGCCAGCAACCTCAGCGGCCCTTGGGTCCATTGCCATCTCTGGACGAGCTTAACGTGCAACGAGTAATGACCGAGACTGGACTAACCAGAGCGCAAGTCCTGGGGGAAGAAGAGGTGCCTGTAAACACAACGCTGAAGTGGCCGTTTAAGCTTGGCGAGCCTATGGTCCCTCCTGAAATGGAGAGCAAGCTACAGACGAAGATGCGCCGATTCCATGAGTGGTACTTGGAAGAATCAAGAAGGAATAAACGGCGCATGATCAAAGTAGGCGTGAAGGACCATGATTTCTACAATGGTGACGATGATTGGGTATGGCTGAGGTTTAAGGATATATATGAGCTGTACCACCGCGACGCCATGGACGTGGATTTGATCACCTGTTGGACACTGTAAGTACTTTGTTGTTGCTTATAATTCACAGTTTGAAAACAATAATTCCAATCTATGCTGACGCGGGCTTTATTTATTGCTTAACATATGCAGAATGGAGATTCAAAAATGTCGGAGATCCGGGATATATGACGTTGGTTTCGTGGATCCTCGAAGGATAAGTGAAAATATGATATTGATGAATCCTGAGGAAACATATGGAAACCTATACAAGTACATTAAAAAACAAAATTACTGTGACTCCATACTAATCTCGTACAACATAGAGTGAGTACATACACAAGCTTCTTCTTTTACTGTCTGTGTACTATTTCATTTCTGATTATAATGTATACATGTATACAGATTCCACTGGTTCCTAATAATATTGTGTCCTGACCGGGGTGTCATGAACGTCTTTGATTCATTGCACACTCCAAAAGAAAAACTACAGAACATCATAGACATGATGACAAGGTGATGTATATTTTCACCTACTTAATTCACCCCTTACACTCGCAATGACTTAACTCAATTTTTTTGTTCGCAGGGCCTGGAATCAATTTCGTCAAGAACACCCGGGTATTCAACATGAAACACTAAAATGGAACATTGGCTTTCCGGTAAGCAAGTAATTTGTATATGTAGGCCTCGGCTAATATATTATATGAATTTTACTTAATTTCTTTTGGTCGACAGTGTGCCAAACAGGGGAAGGGAAATAATTTATGTGCATACTATGTTTGCGATTACATGTGGAATTGGGGACATAAAAAGCTTACACAACACGATATTATGGTACGTAATAATATTATTATTAATAAACACATTTCCATTATTATTAAGTGCACAATTATTGTCTCCAACTCGGCGGATTAAATATCTTTCAATTATTGGTAAATTATAGATGTTCAACCTGAAGGAAGAGTCCCTAGAGCTAGAAAGAATTGACGCAATTGCAGAACAGCTCGTCGAATGGATCTGGGACGAGGTCGTCAATCCCCGAGGAGAATTCCACTCGCCAGTACTGGAGGACGTGCCGGACAGTCCAACAAGTCGTCAATCTTAATTAAGTAGAAAATACAGTTTAAATATATATAACTCGAGTTGACATGCATGAATATCTACTTTTGTAATATATATGTCTTCTATTTTGATGAAATGTCAGCTAATACGAATATAGAGTCGGCCGAATACGCATTAGAATACACGTATTAGAATATATACGTATATACACGTATATAGACGTGCATGCATGGCTACTGAAAAAAGCAAAAAAAAAGAAATCCGGGGTGCTAAAGGCAGGCCCTTTAGCCCTTTAGCACCGGGTGCAGCCACGACCCGGTGCTAAAGGCCCTGCTAAAGGCGCTGCGGGGCAGGCCCTTTAGCACCGGGTCGTGGCTGCACCCGGTGCTAAAGGGACCCTTTAGCACCGGTTATTCAACCCGGTGCTAAAGGGGTACCCCTTTAGCCTCGGATTAGTTGCACCGGGTAGGAAACCCGGTGCTAAAGGGCTTTCCCACCCGGTGCAGATGTTGATCATTCTGGTAGTGAGAACATTCTATCAAACATGCTGGGACGAACTTTTTTCCCAATGCCTCCCATCTTTACCACTGCACGACTTAACTGGAGATACATACATCGTGTAATGCAAGCCAGGCTATCTGTGCTGTATAACGGTAACTTATATCACTTATCAGTGGGATATGATATAGAGAATGAGTAATATAGTAATTTAGACATAAATATATTAACTAAGCATACTTCTTCTCGTTCTTAACGACGGCGTGCATCACCGATCCGAGACCCATCCCATTGACGTGCCTCGACTATCGGCCCGAGACATATGAACGAATGAAAAAAAATTAAAATATATCTAAATTACAGTAATACCATTTAGATTTTTTTTCAATAATGCCCTTATACTACTATACTACTCACTATATACTAACTATACCACTGATCAACGTTAGACTAGTATACAATTATTCTCAACCGTCGGATGTTTATATACTAGTCCTTTAAATTAGTGGTATAAGTTACTGTGAATCGATATTACGATGCCACAATGGTATGCATATATGAGCAGTGTGTGTTCATGAACATGCAGAGGATGTCGATTCGAGCTCCGCCGTGCTGCGTATCACAAGAACACAGTGCGTGGTGGAGGTGCAACTAGTGCATCAGCAAACAGGAGCATGCATGTAAGGGTACTGCCTGCTGCCGCACCGCCAGTGGTGTCGCCGTGTAGGTGGTGATTGAGAGCCAGGACCGGACCCAAGCTGCTACGGAAGATGGAAGCGCCGGGTAGCCTGAGCTGACGATGGGATCGATATCGGACAGAGCTCCGGTGGTTGATCCGGCGCTCACCGCAGTCATGGACGGAGCATGAGCTCCGGTGTGTTCATGAACATATGTTGTGTAAGGCAGGACGACCATCTATCTGTAAATGCGAATGTGCATGCTTTCCTTAATTTTGTTGTGTTTGTTTCCGGTCTCCACTCGTCATCTAGTTTGTTTCTATATATGTATGTATGTTGCAGCATTTGCATTGGCGCGTTTCTATATATATGAAGAAGAGCGTGTAGATGGGAAAATGAGAAATGTAACTAAGCAGGCCAGTGGTGTATTGATAAGCTTGTGACAGTATCTACAATGCTAGCTTCTCAACTGCCAACAAGCACCGAAGTAAATTCATGTACAGGAGATAGGATATAGAAAGTAAATTAAAGTGGCAAACGAAAATAAAATTTCCCCAGATTATGTTAGTGCTGGAGTCGTGTGCGACACTCCAGCCAAAGTCTTTGGCCTCTGCAAAGATCATCCAACATTTTATTGAGCATAGTTGGCAGTTTTTAATGATAAGGAGTTGAGGACAGCTTCTCTTCTCTGAATCCAGTTTCCTTCATTTCCTGACATGAAACATGAATACCATTTCTACTGAGTAGCACTAGAACAGCCGCAAGCATCTTGATTTGATGAACATCAGAAAAAATAAACTGGAGCTCTTTTACGGTGCCTTATAACTACCCAATACGTCTATACTACTGTTGAAAAAGAACAACATGGAGCTCACAAGAGCTGTTACAAAGAATGGGCACTGCTCTGTACAAGATATATTTGCAGCAGAGCAGAGCTCCGCTAGTCATCCTCTCCTCTTGAGACGAAGCAAGGATGCATGCATGGAGGCCTGTTTCCACCCTTTTTTTTAAGAGCAGGAACATAAACACCACGAGCTACATCCTCCAACGTTGTACACTCCAGATAGGCTCCAGCACCTGGAGCATTGGTCATCCCTAAACAATATTTTTTGAGGATGCTGTGAACCTTTTTCCCAATGCCTCCCATCCTTACTGAACAATTGAACTGGAGTAGTGGAGATACGTGCATCGTGCGAGGAAAGGCTATCTGTAAATGTCCATTTTGCAATGTTTGCATCGGCACGTTTCTATATATACGAGGAAGAAACTAGACGGGAGAAGAGCTATAAGCAGGATCGGCGGTGGTCGGGCTGCTCAGATCTACGGAGTCGTGGCCCGTGTCAAGGTGGACGGCGGTGTGAGCGACGGTGGCTCGCGGATGGGTGGCGGTCCTCAGAGCCTACCTTGCCTTGACTAAGTTCCGGGGGAGGGTTTGATCTCTGGTGGCCGCTCCCGAGGTGGGTTTGGCGGTGGCATGTCGCGGACGGTGACCTCGACCGACTACGCGCTTTTGTGTGTGGATCTATCTCACAGCCTAAGTGCAACGGAGGTTCGTCAGCGTGCAGCGCGGTGACGGTGGCGGCAGGTGGCTGCTGCGGGTTGCTTTCATCCTTTGGTACCCGTGTGAAGATCTGGGCACCACCAGTCTGTGTCGGCCCGCCGGTAAGCTGAGAAGGATGTTGCGACTCTCGAGTCGTTGGTCGACGGTCAGGTCGAGGGGAGCCTAAGTGCTCGCCCCTCACGCTACCGGAGGCCGCGGCCAGCGTTGTGGTTCAACTTCTTCTTCATCGCCGGGTCGGCATTGGGTGGAGCTTGGGTGAAAGCCTAACCCGGTTGTGGTGTCGGTGTCAGCAACGACGACATCTTCGGATGTCGAGCACCTCCTTGGAGGCATTTGTTGGGATGCTTCCTGCTTGGTCTTTGATTTTCCAGGTGAAAACCTTGTTCCGGCTAACCGGAGGGGCGGCGACGGCGGCTTCAATGTTGTTTCCTTTTTGGAGGCGTCGCTTTGGAAATCATGTTGATCTGCTTCACCTGTGGAGGAACCGCGAGGGAGAAAATTGAAATTTTGACACCCAAAACAAGTATCTTCGCACAATTGACACTTCTAAGATTGACTTCGCAAAATTGACACACAAAACATTGATTTACTTGCCATTTTCTCCTTTTATTGATTTTCTTTTCCTTTTTTCCATTTAATATCAATTGAAAGGACAAAATTGCCCCTAGGATTTATGTTACCTCCCAGGCTCCCATCAGATGGAAACGGGTCCGTGCAGTTTCAATCTGTGCATGCGATGTTGCGCGGTCACAGCCTGCTGTGCGCCACCGCGATCATTGCTAGGGCGTCGCTCTTCGCCGCCGCTGGGACCAGCGCCAGCACGTCGCCCTCCATCGGTGTTGAGGTCCAAACATTGCCCCTCCTCTGCCCTTCCCTCTTCTCTCCCTATCGATCCTCGGTATATTCGTTTAAGTTTTTCCATCTTTGTCCAAAGTAAAGTGTCGAAGATTTATGTCGACTACGTCTGTCTAGGAGTACCTCATACAGTAGATTTATGGAGATCGTCGGACCTGGAACTTGATGGTTAACGCGAAGACACAACACACAAGGATTTAGACAGGTTCGGACCACCAGATTAGCGTAATACCCTACGTTGATGTCTAGTTACACGGCATCAGAAGCTTCAGCACCTACACAAGCACCTCAATTCACTTGACTTCCAATCCAATTGCACGTCTTCAGAACAGACCTTCTCGAGCACCTTCAATCAACTGCCACGACAATGGAAAGAACAGACCTCTGGCAGGTGTGCCGGCAGATCAACCTCCGGCAGGTGCACCACCGCAACCTCCGCACCCCAGGAGACAGCCCCGGCAGGAGTGCGGACGGGGGCAGACATGGATGCGGCGACGCAGGGTGAGGCGCTGTCATACCCGGTTTTAGGAATAAAACCAGATGCATCTCATATGTGCGCCAGGATCAAGTTTACACACATATGGTAGACGTCACAAGTGAATATCCATAACCATAGCATACGAAAGAGTATAAAAGTATATTTATTACAATCTCAGAGTTGACACAAATGTCATAGCGGAAGACTTAAATAAACGTTTAACTAAACGAAATGAAATAACTCTATCTCCACAGGCAGTTGACTGGGGGACTCGCCTAGAATTCCTCAAAATCAGTAGTATAATCCTCAAAATTCTCCCAATCTGAGCAGCAGTCCGAGTGTGGTCGATGCAATATAAATAAACAAGCGTGAGCACATGTCGTACTCAGCAAAGTATGGAAATAAATGACATGCTGGGCTTTATAAAGTGGAAGGCTGAAAGGATAGCAGCATTAAGCACTTTTAGTTGGTCAACTTTTATTAAGCATCTATTTACTAGCAAATACAAGTATATACCAACCACAATTAAATGATAACATAAACCCATCAAATTCAGGTAACCACAATTTAGATCATATTCTGATAGATTAATCATGTGAGGGTCCAGGCCGCTCATGACCGTGAGCACGGCTGTTATAACAGTTTTACACTCTGCAGAGGTTGTACACATTCACCATAAGCCGTGATTCCCATTGCCCGAAAGCACGTACCCTTCCCACACCATGTGGACCGAATACTGGGTTTCACTATGAGACCTTTACAAAGATACTCTAATAAGTAATAGTTCGCTAAGGTTTCCGGTTCAGGAACAAAGCATAACCCTCCCTAGTGAGTCACGTGTCTTAGCAAAGCCTACCGCTCAAGAGGACCGGGCTATACCTCGTCAACCGCCGCACCTCTTGCCCCTTTCGGGTAAAACTATCCCAAATCAGAATACCTAATTAGTCAGTCAAATCCAGAGCCACATAGCACTTATGGTTGCACTGTTTTCCTGGGTGGTCGCTTCATGTTCCAATTAAAAGATGTGATCTTGTCATTATTTAATTAAAAGATAATAATGGAACATAGAGTAGGGGTTTCATTAGACCAATCCCAGTTGAGCAACTAAGCATCATCTACCAGTCAATTAATTTAATGACCCAGCTGCAAGGTATGGTAAAACAGACTAGGAAATCCTTAATGGGACCCAGCAATATTAATCCAAGCGATAAATAAACGGTGTAATTAAAATGCATGTCATTTAGGTACAAACGGGCATGATCAAGGAATACTTGCCTTCTTCCCAACCCTGCTGCTGCTCAAACTGTTCAACAGCTGGTTCTTCAAACACTTCCTCGAACGGCGCGTTTCCTATACGCATCACACGAACACATACAAGAAAACAAAACAATAAATAAGAAACAGTACACCAAACAATTCCAACAGAAGTAAACAACAGCACAAAACTAATCTACGCATCACCACAAACGCGTGAGCGCGAGAATTACTAAAATCGGAGTTAAAACGAGAAAGATATGAGCTAAACAGATTCATGGTATAGATATTTCGGGATTTTAGAATGAAAGGGGAATTAAGAGTTGCTGAGCCGGAGTGACAAGAGCATGACATAATAATAAGAAAATGAAGGATTGGATTACAACAGGGCAAGATAGGGATTGGATTACATGAAAATAAACGATTGGTCTACTGATCACAGATAGGGATGTGCACAAGATTTCTGAAATCTGAATATATACACGGAAGGAATACGTGAAGCATTCTAATTATTTTGTTCAAGGAAAAGACCTCATTACTGAATAAAGGATGTTTGCTTGTTGTTAGCTTTTGTACAGGAGACATTGGACTGACGTGCCATCAAATGGATTAGTGTTCCCTCGGCTTGGAACAACGTAGCTCATTCGCTTACTCGGCAGTGGTGCATGGCCGGGGCGCGGCGGCAATGATGCAGGGATATATGATGGAGCACACACGGCGCAGCTGCTGGCCCTGATTCGTCACGGCGGACTGAGAGCTGCGGCAACGGCCCACGGCCTGGCGTAGAGGAATGCAAAGCGACGGCGGAGGCAACAACAAACAGAAACAAATACGTACATCTATGTATATAAGCTAGGAAAACAAGGAAGGGAGACATCAGGACGGCCGGCGGACTGGAAGCTAGATGAATTCGGATGAGATGCAAAACGGAAACAGGATCAAAAGAAAAACATGATGATATCTCACCTACGGCATATGATGAACGACGGCGACGAACGCGATGACCTGAGACTGAATGCGACGGCCGGAGACCAATCTCGACGAGGGCTTCTGCGATTCGACCTCCACAAGAACCCCTACAGCAAATCGACGACCTCATATGTCCTTGGCAGCCCGGCTTCTCTGGGGTGGCGATGCTCCATGGCAGCGACATAAAAGATCGGCAGCAGGATTGGTTGGACTCCAGAACAGAGCAGCGGCGCACGAGCTAGGGCACAGGACGGCGGCGGTGCGATTTGCAGCGAAAACAAAGGCCAAGGGCCACGGTCGAAGCTATATAGATGGGCAGCCTTGCGCTCGCACGTATGCCAGGGAAGGAACGGTGGAGATCGAGTCCTGCGCCAACTCAGCCCGGCGCTCGGCGTTTCTTTCTTTTTACACGGTAGAGAACAACAGGGCAGAGAAAGAAGGATAAATAAATAAACAAAGATGCACCATGCATATATGCGTGTGGCTGATAATCATACTTAAGCACAATGTTTCATGCTCACGCTAGGCTTGCATGGTTGACCGATGGCTCGTTTGTCTGACCAAGATTAGATAGGCTTTACTGAAGGTAGAGAATAAAATAAGCATAGAATCAGTGAACCACAATTTGAAGAGAGAGAAAGAAGGATACGGTCTTTAACTTGCTCATGGACTTCACGTGTAAAAAGAATAAAAGCTACACAGTTACATGATTAATTGATCGGGCTGGAGTGGCTTTCAGCAGTGAACTCTTCTGAAAATAAAGTGAACACGCGGAATCCCAAATTACTGCTCGAGTAAGATACGGAGGCATGACATCAACACGTTACTTAGCAATAAAATAATTTAAGCGGCAACGGTGGTGAGGAAAAAAATTAGCTTGCCCTAACCTTGCAGATGTTCAGGAGCTGAGCGATGGAAACCTCTACGGACTGCGGCCAATACTCTCGTCCACAATCAGCAAACTGTATGCATGGCAGTGCTCTAATTGTCAGCACCGAGTAGAAAAAAAAGGAGTTCGATCGGATCAGAGCTAGAAGACTTACGTAGAAAACAAGACGAGATTGATCAAGGGCGCTTGAAAAAAACGTGGATACGCAGGATTAGCAAGCCTTCTCGTAGGGACGCAGGATGAACACGCGATCGGCCGACCATGGCACGACGAGTAGCGCCATGACCTCCGCTCGCCCGCGATGCTCCGGATGGCAGCTTTGCCGTGACGGCAACGACGAAGAAGATCTTTGGCGGTGACTGCTGGGGTTCAACTTTGGCATGGACGTGGTTCTCCTGTAGCAGATCGGCGACGCGGTGAAGGTCCTCGGCAGATCGGCGATGGTGTGACTGGCTTCACGGCAACTCGCAGATGCTCCAGGTGCCGACAGTTTGCCCGGGCGGCGGCGATGAAGCAGATCGTCACCGGCGGCGACGGCGGCGGCTGCGGAGCAAGCAATCTAGGGCACAGAAGACGGCACGCTAATGCGGAGGGAGAAAAGAAAACAGAAAGGCAGCACGATACTTGTACCGTGGGGCAGGGTTAGACGTGCACTGCACGCTTGATCAGATTAATTAGGATCAGGCTTGGACTCAAGTTTGTGCTCATCGGCAGATAGAAAAGGGAGACAGAGACGTACTCGGCAAAAGACATCGTCAAGCTGAGAAGAGCAGGTCAAGATTGGAAAAGGAATAAGAAAATAAATAAATACAAGGTCACAAGGATATAGGCACGAGAGTTTATAAGTAGAAGAGAAAATGAGAATTATTGTGCAAGAACGATCTAGGTACAGTATGCATGAGTATGCATGGCTTGGGATAATTGGATTAGCCAAAAGATTAGAGATTGATTGTGAAGGCCAGAAGATTTCTTATGTTTGAACGTAATTTATCAAACATCCTAGTTATTAATTTGCTGAAGGAAAAACCTATTTACTGTATCGCCATGATGTGAGCACATATTACATACATCTCTTCTGTAGATACGTCGTCTCTTTTTTTGTGTGTGTTGTCATCTTGCCCGGGCCTTCACGGCCAGTGGTTTGCTCCTGGATGAGTGGCATCGATGTTAAGCAGTTCGGCGTAGCAAAGCGGCAGCAAGCCGGCGAGGCGACATTGGCGGACGCCGACGAAGAAGACCTTGGCAAGACTCCCGGTGTGGGTCTCGATGAGGCAGGGCGGTGAGCGGGAAAGGAGACGGGGTGACCCAACAGGGTTGCCGGGATGGACTAAACGGAAGGACAGAGAAATACAGACCGAGGAAGAGTTCAGGGAGCAACAACAAACTCAAGCAGACAGAACTATTCTAGAGCTCAAACAAAAGAAAATTAAGTTCGAATCTAAACAGAATTTAAATTCCAACTTAATTTACTAGCAACCAAAAAGAAATGCAATAGCATGAATGCATCAAAAACTTATTTCGACTAGAATTACTTATTATGACATTTAAATTGAATTAATTCACAGGAATTCCAATTAAATCTCAGAAAATTTATTTAGATCTTAAAAAATCCTAGAAAATTTTAGAAGGTTGCTAAAATTTCATTGTGATGAATTTTAGGGTGTGACAGGTGCCTCCGACACCATCGAGGGCCACGGCTTCCGACGCGTATGGACGCCACGACCGCACATCGATGATTGGGATAGCAGGTAGCGCCTCGTACGGGAATGGCGGCCGGCGCAGGCGGCAACAACAAGCTTTGCGGCGGCAAAATCCCGGCGGTGCTGAGCGGCACAGACAGAATAGCCGCAGGAAACAGGAACAGAATCGATACAATTTAGATAAAAGGAGACAATGGCAAGTAAATCAATGTATCTATGTGTTGGGTGTCAATTTTGTGAAGCCAATCTTAAGAGCGTCAATTGTGCGAAACCACTTGTTTTGGGTGTCAAAATTCCAATTTTTTCACGGCGAGGCGAGCGATTGAAGATTTAAAGCATAGACAGAGAAGAAGATTGAAGCTTACTCTTTTTTTTCTTTTGTCTTAGGGCTCTTTTTCATGTTTCTTTGTTTTCCACGGTGTGAGGTCTAGAGTCTAAAAACTCTGATTTTGTGTAACCTTTAGCCACTCGTGGATATAGATGCTGGATTTTAATCCTTAATAATCTAAAAAAACTAAGCCCCCCTCCGTGAATGATCCATCTACGACTTGATTAGATCCTAGTGGAGACTGGAGAGATCGACCAGAGCTGCTGTTGAAGCTCGGAGGAACGTCTGATGGCCGGAGCTGATGGTGCAAGCAGGCACACTCTCTTCAGGTGATTGGTCCAGCGCTCGCTGCTGGCTCAGTCATACGATGAGCCAGATGCTCAAGCTCCGCCGCAGCATTCCAACCCAACAGCTCTGCGGAGCCAAGTGCCATCGCCGATTTGTACAGTTATTTCATCGGCTAGAGATCAGAACCACTGGATTGTGGCTGGAACACAAACACCACACACTCTTGGGAGCTGCAGACTTCTTCTCAGTTATTCGAACAGGCTGGGAGACTTTTTCCCATTGCCTCCCATCCTTACTGCAGGACTGAACTGGAGATATATACCTACATTGCAAGTAGGCTATCTGTAAATGTGCATGCTCTCTTTTAATTCTGTGTGTTTTTCTCCTAAGCTCAGCTCTTTGCACCCCGGCCGATCGTTGTCTATATATGAAGGAAGATGTGAAGAAACTAGAGGCGATCGGGTGGGTGGTGTATTGATAATTCATCTTGTGGGTTGTGGCTGCAGCTGCAGTGCTCTTCTTTTCTTAACTGCCAAGCACTGGAGTAGAGAGTTTAAGAGACAGGACAGGAAGTAAATTGAAATTGAAAAAAAAGAAAATAAATTATCTGGGTAAACATGAGCACAATGCCACCAAATCATTCGATGGTCATTAACCTTCATCCTGAGCATGATAGTTTAGGTGTATGACTTTGTCCTAGATGTTCAACAGGGTTGTTGGTTACACTGTTCACTGTAGAACGACAAACTGATTAGTGTTCTTTCTGTAGGATTTGAGCTTACTTGCATTTAAGAAATCATGACGAGTTAGAATTATAGTAGAACCAATTAGTCTTAAATCAACTTAGTGATCAGGACCATTGCAGCAAGCCAGCAAAGCCAATGAGCTCTCTCACCGAAATGGCTCGGTCGCGTCATGTTGTGCCCTTGGCGCACCTGCGCTTTTCAATGAAATGGTTCAGGTGGGTTACTCGTCCCTCATTGTTTCGTCGAAAAATAATTTTGTTGGTTGTGTTCGTCTCGCATCAGGGTTCAGGACCTTTTGCTACCCGAGACCAAGAGTATGTAAGTGGATTCTGAGCTAATTAAGTTGAGACCCTTGGATGTCTTCTCTTCTTGCGCCATTATTTCGCTTATCCTTCCCATGCTTTTTCAAGAGCCGCTCATGTCTAGCTACATCCCTGCTCAGTTCCTGAGCATCTCCAAAAGATTAGCTAAAAAGATTAGTCAGATCTACTGATTTGGCTAATCTCAAAAATAGATTTGACTAACAAAATGATAGAGTGATCCAACAAATTCTGTAAAGATGACAGTGAGGTAGGCTAGCTAAAAATAACTAGCGAATGAGGTTGGATGGAGAGTCACTAAATTTGGAGGGTCATTTACAGAGTCTGTTGGAAACGTTTTTTCTCTAACAATAGCTAAATTTAACTTTAAAAAATGATTTGACCAGTCTCGCAGCAAAATCCAGCTCTGATCCTTGAAAAGAAAAAATGGCGTATCTGAAGCTAGCATATATACTAATTTCCAGTACTGGCATATTTAAGAGACTAACAATAATTCTAGCTAAATTTAAAGATTAAAAGGCTAGCTAAAAAATAAAAAACTTTCTAAAAGTAGGGGTAAACCAACAGACTCTCTAAAACTAGACTATCTATATATTAAAACTGGCTAGCACACCTGGCTCGATTTTTTTCTTCTTTTTCTCTTTTGTTAGCCAGTCAACGGAATATAAAACGGCTCTTAGAGATGCTCTACATGCTATTGCTTGCCTTCCGAGTTAGCCAGGAGGGTACGTGACTGTGCATATGTTTTCCCCGTGTTTCCTATTCCCATAATGTACAAGAAAGTGGAGGAAGAAAAATGGCACAATCAGCTCCATTGCTATAAGCCTCTTCATATTGCCCCCCCCCCCCCCCCCCCCCCCCCCCCTTTTTTTTTTGCGAAAGGCCTCTTCATATTGCTTTGGCATTCCAAGAAACACAACATGAACTTTTGTTGCTTGCTTATATTGACCTCTGTTCCCCGTTTCCGTTTCCATGATTTGGAGGCTTAAATAAGGGTGCATGCGTTGAATGTGATGGTAGCTGCTTGTGTGGGTTAATGAGAAGACTTGCTGACCATGTAAGTGGAGGAAAACTAATTTCACATGGAAGTACAGTGTACTTGAAGGTAGTAGTAGTGCTTCCCTGGACACCGTATTTCTACGAGCCTTAATTTCTAGAGTCCTTGGAGGTACCACCAAATTATTTATAACTAGAGATATACCAAATTTTTGCACCTGTCTGGGCACAAGTATATATGCGCAGACCCTAAAGATTAATAAAGAAAAGTAAGTGAATATAAATAATTTGGTGGCACCTCCAAATTATTTATTAATTGCATGACTTAAGAACAGTTGAAAGAGAGTCTTGAACATAGGAAAGGACAGAAAAGTGCCCCACTCCTTAAATAAAGACAACAGATGATAATACCAGCAGTCAGGAAAGGCCACAAACTCATCATGCCCTCGTTTAGTTTCCAAAAAATAACTCCAAAGTTCAATATGCACAAAGAAGATTTCCATCGCATCAAAATGTTGGCCCATGGAGTACTAAATATAGATGAAATCAAAAACTAATTACACAGTTTTGTTGTACTCTGCGAGACGAATATTTTGAGCCTAATTAATCAATTTTTGGATAATTTTTCACACATACAAACGAAATGCTACAGTGACACAATGATTACGAAGTGACCCTAAACCCCCAAATCTCCACCCCTATTCTCCATCTAAACAAGGCCCATGCCGTGTATCATCCATTTCCATCCTCACTAATTAAAAACCTGGACCCAATCACCAGTCATCACATTCACAATGATGCATGCTCATGAGTTACAAGAGCTTGACCATACAGCTATTATAATGACAGGTGACAGAAAAAAAATGTTGGGTTAGACTTGAGATTTGATACACATTCCAATCTGAGAAACCTAACAACACTTTCGATTGTGAGCTCAACCGAAGCAAAACCTTCACATTCACATCCATTGATCTTCGTCGACGCATTCTTCTACATGGCAGAGGCAAAGAATCTACACTATTGTATGACTTAAGAACAGTTGAGAACAGAGTCTTGAAGATATCAAAGATCCGAAAATGCCTGCTTAAATAAAGACATGAAATGGTTAGGAAAGGCCACAAATTGATCATGCCATATGCAAAAATCCGCTGTCATCACGCCTGGACTCTATCACCGGTCATCATATTGATTAGCACGGCCACCTGAGATGATCAGGTGATGAAGGTGCCTAGGTCGAGTACGGAGGCAGACCTGAGCTGCTGCGGCTGATGCAGTTACTGAAGCTAGGAGCATCGGATAGACGAGGCAGCCCCAACCTCCATTCTCGGCCTCCACCGACCAAAGTTTGGTAGCTAAACCACTCTATCACCAGTGAGGTCAGACTGGTCAGGTGGTCGCCGCACCAAAAGCACCACAAGCTATACATCATACGACGCCAAACTCTCAAAGTAAGCTCCACAGTCTAAGAATATTTTCCCCGATGTCTCCCATTCTTACTGCATGCTGACTGAATAAGGCAAGGCTTTCTGTAAATGCGCACGGTCTGTTTTCAATTTTTTTTTAAGTTTTTCCAAGATCAAATCTTCGCTCCCTAGCCGATCGTCGTCGGGTTTCTTTCCTATATATGTTGCAACTGTTCGGCACATTCTCTTTTCTATATATGAAGGAAGATGTAAACTAGACGAGCAGGTGGTCTGGTGTATTGATAATCTTGTGGGACGTGGCAGCAGCTGCAATGCTCATTCTTAACTGCCAAGCACTGAAGTGGAGATTAAAGAGAGAAAGGACAGGAGGTAAATTGAAATTGAAAGAAGAAAATAAAGTGTCTGAGTGCACATGTGCACAATGCTACCAATCATTCGGTGGTCATTATACTTCGTCGTGGACCTGATAATTTAGGCGTACGACTTTATCCCAGATTGTTCAACTGAACTCGAACCATATGGGTTCTTGCTTACATTGTTCAATGTAGAACAAACTTAGTGTTCTTGAATTTCTGTATGATTTGAGCTTAGTTGCATTTAAGAAACAATGACGAGTTACAATTGTAGTAGAACCAATTATTCCATTACCATCCTCACACTAACTAAACACCTGGACCCAATCACCAGTCATCACATTCACATTGATGCATGCTCACAAGTTACACGAGCTTGACCATAATCTGTAGGACAGCAATTACAATGACAGGTGACACAGAAAAAATGTTGGGTTGGACTTGAGATTTGATACACATTAGTATCTGAGTGAGAAACCTAACAACACTTTTGATGGTGAGCTCAACCCAAGCAAAACATCCCATTCACATCCATAGATCTTTGTCGATACATTCCTCTATATGGCATAGGCAAAGAATCTATGCTACAGGCCTTGTTCCTGACAAGTTTTTCTGCCAGGACATGGAGATGAGCATATGTTCTTCGTCAGTGAAAGCTAAACGCATGGCTGCCGATCCTCACCGGCTGCATGTTCTGCAGATCTGAAGCGTACTTCTGTTGACGTGCCTGTTGGTGTGCGCACGCAGTTTGTTGGCCGTTTACTTTGGCATCTCAAGTTCAGAGGTCTCTGAAATACAGTCTACAATTCGGAAGTCTCTCTGAAATCTGAATCGCACTGTGTACCGTACCATTCAGAGACAGCATGTTAACATCCCTGGCAGTAGCAACGTTTTGTAATCATTTCATTAAGTTGTTTTCATCCACACTTTTCTTGTTTCAAAATCAATATTAGTTTATTTAGATGAGTTGGGTCATCACCATGATCCAAAGAAATTAAAACCTTCATCCCTGATGGCGGGTGGCGGCAGACCCAAAACACATGAACTGAAGCAGAAGCAGACAGCCGCTGTGTTGCCATCAGCCGGGACGATACGCCATCTTAATTTCCGATTACATTTGAAATTATTTTTTCCGTTGGTTGGTTTTTTAATTTTGTAAAACAAAAGTATTGAACAGTGAGGGGCCAAGGTACTGTAGCTTTCCTAATATTGCAACTGGCTTCCACTCTTTTCTGCAAGCCTTACGATAATGAACAACAGTGATGTGATGGTGCAAAGAGACGCTACTGTTGCAGATAAGTTTTGCCGGAGATAGTCAGATAGGGCATCTGTTCTTCGTCAGTGAAAACGAAAAGCTTGGGCTTACGATCCATCACGCGTGCAGGTTCTACAGATTCCACGCGTGTTTGTCTCCTGTTGACGTACACGTAATAATTCGTGGACACCATCATCACAAAGTCATGCAGTTTCAGGTGGGTAGTCTGTTGGCTATTCAATTTGGGACCTCTAGTTCAGAGGTCTCTGAAGCTACTGTTTACACAGGCTAATTTCGGTGCATTGTTGTTGTATCTTGTACCGTTACAAGAAAGAATGCTTAGCAGTAGTGAATCCAAAGCAAAAGATGAGTACTTTCAGATTTAAGCAGAAAGGTTGGTTCTTTGAGTAGTGAAGAACAAGAAGATTAATGTAACTTTATTCACTTGATTAGCTCGTTGGACAAATCAAGGAAGGGTAAAGCCTCATTGCAGTCCTTACCTTTTTATAGCTCTGTGATTGCGATTACTTCAGCTGGGATTGGGTTTCCTACATTTTTCATGCCCGTGGCACAACAACCTCCCAAAGTCCCATCTCTTTTTCTCTAATCTGAAGGCTGAAGCATCAGCAATCACCAATCAGGTACCGTGATTGATGAGCCTTGTCCAACTTTTGCAGCTACACGTCCAAGGGGAAAAACAGAAGAAGATACAATCATAGCTGTGTTTCTTTGGGGGTGGAAAATTTTTTCCACCCCATTTGACCAATAATTAAGGGTATTAAATAAAGTCAGTTTACAAAACTATCTTTACAACCCCGGGTTAATTCACGAGACAAATCTAATGAGACATTTGACCGTATAATTAAAGGATGGTTACTGTAGTAAATCATGGACTAATTAGGCTCGTTAGATTCATTGCGCAAAGTTACACTCATCCCTAAAAAGATTTTATAAATAGACTTTATTTAATAATTCATGCATGCAATATTCCCTTTGGAAAAAAAATTCGGAGAGGAAAGAAACACGGTCCATATATCATCCGCTATACTAAAGTATGAACTTCCCTCCAATGGAATATGCCGCCTATAATTCAGTTAAATTTGTGCGAACTAGCTAGCATACCTTGTGACTTTTGAGTGCCATTTGGGTGTTGACAGGCTGCAAGGACATGATGCTCACTGTTGAGTAGTCTGCTACCGCTGGATCAGCGATGCACCGCAGCCGTCCATATGAAAATTCCATGGGTAGGGTCCACAGAGGCAGAGGATATAAGGAGGTTATCCTGCAATAGTGGGTTTGATCCAGCAACAGGACAATGAGGGAACTATAGAGATCATCTTGCAATAGTGGATTTCCTTGGCTATAGAGTCTTTTTAATTATGATGAATAGTGAAATTTCTTGATGTAGCTCTATCTGCTTTGCTTTTAAATTTAAATTGGTAATTGAGAACGACTGAGCACGTACGGTGATTGACATGTAAGCATGGTTGTATGACCGAGTCATACGTGTACTAGTACTCGTGTGAAAAATAATGCTAAAGAGACTTGCGTATCGCTACAAGTCCACCATCTGTAGTTGTGTGGCCATGGGTACGTGGTACTTCTCAGAATTGCTAATGCTCTATCACTTTATTCTGAGCTGTCCCGTTCGTAATATCGTTCTTTCTAGCCCTTCCGATTTTGTCTCAAAAGCGACGGCTAACAATCCATCAACACTTTAGAAAACGCCATTTGGTCCTTCTCCACAAAAGCTACAAAGATATTAGTGCGTCTTTTTATCTCCTGGCTAACAATCCATCAACACTTTAGAAAACGCCATTTGGTCCTTCTCCACAAAAGCTACAAAGATACTAGTGCGTCTTTTTATCTCCCTCCAAAACTATACAATTTTCTATTTTCTTTTATAACTTATATCCTTTTCTAATTGTACAGATGATGGCGTTGTGGCGGTCCATGTAGTTTAATGATCAATTTTAGTTATTTTTTATCTTATGATTACTAATTAGAAATTCTTTTTGGAGCATCTATATTATAAAAAAAGATAATACAAATTCTTACGAACAATTAGAAACATTCATCTATTATTTTGTAAACTCTAATTGTCATTAACAATAATATTTATTAGATCTATGTTATTTTCTACAAAATAACCACCTACGTCACTATGAAAAATAGTTTAAAGTAATCATATATATATATATATGTATATATAAATTACCCACCTCTATCATTATAAAAGTATAACCTACAGTAACCCTTTAATATTCATCTAAATCGAACATATATGCCATTATTAAAAATTCAAATAAAGTAAGCCCACATTTTGCATCTATTTATTCATCTCCTATCTCCAACATTATTAAAAATAACCTGCTGCTACACAATTTCTACCATTATTAAAAATAATATAAAGTACCCATTATGTTATTATGAAAAAGTCCTAATTAACACTCTAGATTTGCATTTAAATTATTTAGCTATTTCATTATTAAACATAACCTAAAGTAACCCCTAAGTCTGCATCTCATCTATTGTTATAAAATTTCTAAAAATTACTATATATACTTTTAAATAACCCATGTTGTCATTGTTAATATAGAAAAAACTCAACATGCAGGTCACGTATCTATGTATACACACGTCAAACACGCAAGTCAAGCAAATATTTTTTAACTAAATACATGTCAAAAACACAAGATGGTGCTATACAAAGGGAAAAATGGTGAAATGATATATAAAGTAGTCTGTAACTAAAGTCATCCACCACAGATGGATAAAGATAAGAAACTATTTATTTACACACCTAATTTATTGCAACATCGACATATTATATAACAAATAAGAAAGTTTGATTAGAAGTGGGGCCAAATTGACTATGTCTTTTAGAAGCAGGATTAATAATGGACTAATATATAGTTTGATTGACGCTTACCGCCACTATTTCAATTTTCATCTTTTTTTGTTCACTTTCTATCTAAAAGGCTGTTGTTTCGCCACGTATATCGAATGGATGTCGCGTGTTGCAGCAGCCGCCGGTGCAAATTGAATTATACACAGTTAAAATGAAGAACAATTCTACTACGAAACATACATACATACTCCCTCTATATTGATAAAGAAAGACGTTTAGGACAATGTTTAATTCAAACTTTAAGAATATAAATCATAAATAATTTTTAAGTTGTTGGGTTTGAAATTATAAAAGTTATATGAATAGATTTATTTTGAAAAATATTTTTATAAAAGTATATCACTTCTCGATAAATATTTTTATAAAAATAAAAACCAAAGTTATGTTTTGAAGATGTTGTCATAAACGTCTTTCTTTACCGGTACCGTACATACGTATTTATTTATATATATAATAACCACCGGGGCTAAAGTATATAAGGGTTAAGTCCCCAAAAGAGACGATGGTATTATCAGTAATCAGTTGCAAGGGAGGGAGCAATACACAGAGCATCCTGTAAGCGAGGCGGGCACGTGCCAACCACGTGCTTTACCCGTCGCCAGCTCGCGACGCATCTCGATGGCCGCCGACCCAGCCGGCGCCGGGGACGGCGCCTCCCCCGCCGCGGCCAGGGCCGCCGAGGAGGAGGCGCGCGCGCTCCTCCCCGCCCCCGCGCCGGACGCCTACGGCGACGACGACGAGGACCTCGAGGAGCGCGCGTACGAGGCGGCGGAGAAGGTCATCGTGTGCATCTCGGACGGGCCCGACCCGGAGAGCGGCGACGGAGACGGCGCGGCGCTATGCTCCTCGTCGGGGGCGGCGCCGCCCTTCTCGTGGCGGAAGCTCTGGCTCTTCACGGGGCCCGGGTTCCTGATGAGCATCGCGTTCCTGGACCCCGGCAACCTCGAGGGGGACCTCCAGGC
The DNA here is from genome assembly GCA_033239725.1 of Echinochloa phyllopogon. NCBI lineage: Eukaryota > Viridiplantae > Streptophyta > Magnoliopsida > Poales > Poaceae > Echinochloa > Echinochloa phyllopogon. Next base: position 60,315,253 of record BTCW01000012.1, on the reverse strand, counting down.
GGGCGCCGTCGCCGGGGACACGCTGCTGTGGCTGCTCATGTGGGCCACCGCCATGGGCCTCCTCGTGCAGCTCCTCGCCGCGCGCCTCGGGGTCGCCACGGGGCGGCACCTCGCCGAGCTTTGCCGGGACGAGTACCCCGACTGGGCGCGCCGCGCGCTCTGGCTCATGGCCGAGGTCGCCATGGTGGGGGCCGACATCCAGGAGGTCATTGGAAGCGCCATCGCCATCAAGATCCTAAGCAGAGGGTACCTGCCGCTGTGGGCCGGCGTCGTCATCACCGCCTTGGATTGGTGAGTTACGAATTTTTTTGGTTGTTTGCTCTGCTCGGTTCCAGTTCTTGATGGCAATTGGTACTGAATTGCAGAATGCTTCCAAAAGATTAGAGCTTTTTATCTTTGGGGAGAAAATAGTAGAGCTTTCCTTTTGACCGGCGTTGGAGAATTTGTTACCCATGTAGATTTTTTCCAAAGAAAATAAAAGCAAAAGATTGCAGTTTTTAGTCGTTTCTACTGCAGTGTGAAGTTGCAAATTGAAAATTGGATCATTAGATGGGAGCATTTGGGTGAAGTCTTGGTTCAGGTGAAAATATTAGATCTGAGGTAGCTAGAACTTTCAGAGGATAATTTGTTTTCCATTCTTCTCAATTCTGATGAATGTTTCCATTTTTGAGGAAAGGTTGTACTGCAAGTGTCCCAGTGACCAATCACCATTAATGCTGCACCTCTGTTCCACTCTGAATTCATTATGTCCTGGTGTAGGAAGTTTCAACCTTTAAGTTTCACTACGGATTCTAACCTTTATGTTTTTAAACTGTGGCTGTGTTTAGTTCCTCCCAACTTTCCATCGCATCGACATCACTTCGAAACATTAAATATAGTAAATGACGCATGCATGAATCATTAAATGTAGGTAAATAAAAAAACTAATGGTATAGTTTTGATGTACACGACGAGACGAATCTTTTGAGCCTAGGTTTGGTCATGGTAGGACAACAATTACCACAAACAAACGAAAAGTGCTACGGTGTCCGATGTGACCCTTTTCACGGATCTATAAACAGAGCCTGTGATTTTTTCCAACTTTCTACCGAAGGGAATTTTTTGGACTGCAAAAAAAGTATCAGAGGAATTTGTTGTACTGTTGAACTACAAACCACTGATTAGTTTTGGTTATCAAGTCCTGTGTCAAGCGAAAGAGTATAATTTTTTAGTTTCCAACTATGGATACTCAATTATGTGGATGTTTGCTATCAATTTACTTTGGCTTCCCATGCTAGATCTCCTCCAAACAACCGGTGTTCTTTTCTCTTAAAAAAGTCGGTGTTATGATAGGCTTGTATTGTTGTGGTTGTTTTGTCTTTGAGGTTTGTATAATATTAACTTGAGAAATATTGTACTGCTGTGCTGACTTTTTCACAATGAATTGATGCTGCTGACAGCTAGATATCATATACTATTTCACAACAGCTGGAAGAATGCTACGCGAATGTGACATCTGAATACCTGCTACTTTGTTGGTGCTTGATGCTAATGCAGCACTTTGATTGGACCTTGGCCTTTTGCAGCTTCTGAAAAATGTTGGAGACACTTTGATGTGGAGATTTTTTTAGAAAATCTTGTTCCATTGTTTTGTGTATAGTTATGCTATGGAGAGACCAAATATTGACAGTCATTAGGGCAGTCTCAACCCATCATGTCTATGGGTAGTGTCTATGCTGCCATGTTAGCAAGACATCACCTTAGACACTACATTCTCCAACCCATGATTTCTTAGGATGGATCATTAATAAATTCATCATCTTTTCTCTCTATCAATCATACTTGTTCTTTTTCTATCATGAAGACACCATCCTCTCCCAATGCAAACTTTGGTAGTGTCCTATGCATAGGTTCTCGTGTCGACACTGAGTCTTGCATGAGACCCAGTTTCTTCCTCTTTCCATTCTCTCTTATTTAATACAGTGCCACACAAGCAAAAAGTCCTATGTGGCAGCCTAATTAATGCTATGGAAACCATCCTACATGGAGGGTTGGGACTGCCCTTAGTGACATAGACATCTATCCAAATGGTCGCATGCTCAATAAAAGTGCATTTCTTTAAGAGTATCAGTTAATGCTGTTGTGTGAATTTCTGCCTTGTGCTTTGCACTGGAGAGTGATAACTTCAATATACTTAAGCACATGTTTCATTAAGTGCTGACAGACATGTAAATGTTATTTATTTGGATCATCACTTACCTTTGTGTTACCTTTTGTCAGCTTTATTTTTCTTTCGCTGGAAAACTATGGGGTGAGGAAACTAGAAGCTGTATTTGCATTTTTAATTGCAACTATGGCCATCTCCTTTGCATGGATGTTCACAGACACTAAGCCCAACGGGAAAGACTTGTTAATTGGTAATGATCTCACTTACCCTTTGATGCTGCAAACTATCCCATGCATTTGTGTCCATTGATCATGCATAATTTGTAATGTCAGGTATTTTGGTTCCAAAATTGAGCTCAAGGACAATAAGACAAGCAGTTGGGGTTGTTGGCTGTGTTATCATGCCCCACAATGTGTTTCTTCATTCAGCACTTGTGCAGTCAAGGAAAATAGATCAAAATAAGGAATATCAAGTCCGTGAAGCTTTGAGATACTATTCAATAGAGTCAACTATAGCATTAGCTGTCTCCTTCATGATAAATCTCTTTGTCACAACAGTTTTTGCGAAAGGATTCTATGGCAGTAAGGAAGCTGGTAATATTGGCCTCGAAAATGCTGGGCAGTATCTGCAAGAGAAGTTTGGTGGAGGATTTTTTCCTATCCTCTACATTTGGGGGATTGGGTTATTAGCGGCTGGACAGAGTAGTACAATAACAGGAACTTATGCTGGGCAATTTATAATGGGTGGATTTCTGAATTTAAGGTTAAAAAAGTGGGTCAGGGCATTGATTACCAGAAGCTTTGCAATTGTGCCCACTATAGTTGTTGCTTTGTTCTTCGACACGTCTGATTCTGCACTGGATGTTTTAAATGAGTGGCTCAATGTGCTCCAATCAATTCAGATCCCTTTTGCGCTCATTCCACTCATTACATTGGTTTCGAAGGAGCAAGTTATGGGAGTCTTCAAAATAGGCCCTAATACCCAAGTAAGTAATCATAAATTTGTTGATACCTATTACTTGTCCCCATTTTTCTAATTTCTTTTAACTGTATTGTGCACTTTCTGTCCTATACTTTTGCACTTTTATGACATGGTCCATGCATGCTGAACCTAGAATAGATGGCGTTTAGGGAATTGATAGGGCATTAGTTTCTAATTAATCAAACTTAATGTTTTATTATAATATTTTGTCAAGAAAACAAAAATCTGCACTTAATCACATCTCCACCAGATTCTAAGATGGTCCCATTAATAAAATATATTTCAACGACTTTATTGTTTATTGCACAAGTTAAATTTCAAACCAATATTTCCCTCACTCACTCAGTTTCAACATTCTTACACAGGCTGTAACATGGACTGTGGCCACTCTGCTGATCACTATCAATGGCTACCTTTTGATGGATTTCTTCTCTTCAGATATCCGAGGCCCGTTATCTGGTTCACTCCTCTGTGTGGCGGTCCTCATTTACGCTTTATTTGTGCTGTACCTCATCCTGCGGGGCACCGAGCTGTCCGAGAAGATTGTCAAAACGATTCGCAACAGTTTTCCATGACAATGTTGACCAGTTTTGCTCTTTTACACCTTGACAACAGGCGTCTCAGGCAAAAGAGACGTATAGAGAGATACGGCCAGACTTAATCTGGTGACTGCAGACTGGATACTGCAACACACCGGTGTACAGTGACTATATGTGGGCGGGCCATCAGTTACTGCGAGAAACTGCAGGCCTGCAGCAGCTGCCCGTTGCTTCTGTTGAACAGCATGCTGAATGCGTCAGGCTGGAAGTAGAGTAACACAGAGATAAGTGAATTGCTGATGTTGAACTTGAACATTCAGATAGCACCGCGGTTTTCTTTGCAAACAATTCTTTTTTTAGTGAAGTAATCATACGGAAAAATTACAGCGGGAATGGAAGATATGAATGAAAGTAATGTGTTCCTTGTGCATGAGGGTTTGTGCTAGACCATTTCTCCGTCTGGTTTTAGATATATGATACATGATGTAAGACAACTTAAATAGTTTTTTAGCTTATATTGAACTAAGTTGTGCTAACGTCATATATTTAAAATCGGAGAGAGTACAACTTTTTTAGGAACTTCATTAGGAGAGTAAGCATTAGTTGAGACGGACTGAACGGTCGTGACGAATTGTAAAAAGGCACTCTCTGCGAGTCTCCGGCCGATTGGAAAAGGTAGTGCTATCTCTTTTTTTTTAGATTCATGAATTTTGTTATCTATAGCAGGACCTTTTTCTCTAACGATCTACCCGGCCCAACGTATATCCTGCTTCACACATATGGGATTTCTCGTTTCAGATTGCTTAAATTAAGAAGTCGATTTCATACTCTTCGCCATGGTCTTCAATGGCTTTTGTTATCATGCGCGGCACCGATGTCCATGCTGGAAAATTTATAAACTTTCCATTCATTTTAATCCATAAAGAAAAGATAATAAAATTCACAATTTGAGCAGCACTACATATAAAAAGACATAAAATGATCCAAAATCAAGAAGAGCAAGCACGTGCATTAAGTGCCTTTATGTGTGTAGAATTTTTAAAAATGCGTCTAGAAGCCTTGGAAACTTTTCAAATTTTTCTAAAATTTATTCCTATTTTTCTATAAAAAATTTCAATTTTAGGAGTATGCTAAAATTCTTTTCATGAGCTCCAAATACATTATTTGGGTTTCTCATATCCAACTCTATCTCTGAAATTTTACGTAAAGGACATGCATATTACTTTCAGGAACAAAGAGGAGGAGATCAAGAAACCAGCACCCTGTTCAGTTGGCTGGTGACCGGTGCTGAGAGAAGGCTAGTTTGTGCTGATTTGTTGTGAGAGAAAAACACTGCTGACTGGTGGCTGATAAGCCAAATGGTAGTGTCGACTTCGACTTAAGTGATTCGAGTCCACCTTTCCAAGCCAGTAATGACGACAGCGAAGTCATAGTCTCCTGTAAGACTCAACAAAACAAGGTAAAAACATTAAAGAGATTGGAGGGCACCACCAAAAATCTGGAAGGGTGCATGTTTAATTTGCCGAATCAGATTATTAGTTATTTGTTTCCTTCTTTTTTTTCTTTTGAGAAAAAATTATCATGTAGTCTAATGGTGATCTTACTATATTGCAGATCAAACCGAAGCCTGATCACAGCTTACAGTTTATCATCCCCGTGACAGTGGTGGTGAGTTCGATAAGTTCATCGAGGAGCTGCGTGACACGGCAGTCGGTCTGGCAGAAGACGCTGAGAATAGTCCTATCCTGAGGGACTACATAGGCACAGAAAAAGAGCCCCAGGACAGACCGGTGCTCTCCATCCAACGACAGCGTTTAAATGGATTCCGCTTGTTATGCTCTATTTTTATCCACTAAAAAAATATTTTTCGCTTGGCTCACCAGCCAGCAGTATTTTTCTCTCAGCACAAATGAGCATCAGTCATCTGTCACTAGCGAACCAGCAGTATCTTTCTCTCAGCACAGATCAGCACCAGCCACCAGTCAAGTGAATAGACCGATTATGTCCTGATCATTAAGATTTTATCTTCTATAACAATTTCTTCCGCACCCCCGTACTCTATTCTCGTCCCATATACCAACTAACAGCCTGTGGGCCCCACCCGTCGTACTCTATTCTTTTTTCCTCCCTTCCTCCCTTTTCCTCCTCCTCCTCCTCTCTCCCTCCCATCTTCCACCCGCTCCCCTGCTTTCCCCCGCCCTCCCGGCTCCTACCGCCCGCGCCGCCCCGCGGCCTCTCCTCCCTGCGCCGCCTTGCTCCCCTCCACGTGGGGCCCGTGGCCTCCCCTTCCCAAGCCGCCCTCTCCCTCCCCGGTTGTCGCGCCCCCGCCTCTCCCCGCCACCGGCCCCCTCCTTCCCGGCTGTCGCGCCCCCGCCTCCTCCCCGGCCGTCGCGCCCGCGCCACCCCCGCCTCCTCCCAGGCCACCACACCCCCGTCTCCCCCGGCCGCCGCGCCCGCCTCCTCCTCCCCCCCCCCCCGGCCCGCCGGGCTCCCACCATTTTGCATGTCTTGTAGCAAATTTTGCCTTATTTTTTCCATTGCCTTTCCTCGTTGCTTGCTCTTTGTCAATCTTTTAGGCCACACACCACGTGCAGAAGATCACATTCGTATGTGTGTATCTTAATTAACTTCTAAAGGAAGTCGTTTAAAAAACACTTCTAAAGAAAGTAATTATCGGGTGTAAAAAATTATACTAATAATCATAGGCACAAAAGTTAACGTCATCCCTTTGGTTAAATGTCTGTCAGCTCAAGTGGAACGAGACACTCCTCTAACATGGGCCGCTAAGACCAGTCTAAGTGGAAATTTTTTGGGGAGCTTGATGACATTAAATATGCTGATGTAGCGTAGGAGAGGAGGAAGAGTTTTATGGTATGTAAGAGTATAATTTTTTTGGCTCAGTTACCTACTTTACGGTCTAGTTAACCTTATAGTAAAATTGTACACTGAGACTGATCTAAGATTCGATCCGAGATATGACACTGAGCAGTTTATTTGTGTGTGGCCAATATGGTCCTGCACACCTGATATTTTTCTCAACTTGATATTCGAGGCCGTCTTTGATTTCCACTGGAGAGATGATTATACTGGATGTTTACTTTCTTGTTTTAATCCCCGTCACTCTTTCTTTAGTTTTCTATTCGTTGGTTTTATGATAGAAGGCTGGTTCTTCGCATTTTGGATATATTCTACATGACTATTGTTCAGCTGTGCATTAACAGTTGATATCGGGCTCAGTCTGAATCTGAACTCTGGAGACTGCAGACTGGATACGTCAGTTGCATCTATTGAACAGCATTCTGTATGTGTGAGGCCGGAAGTAAAAGTTAGGGATAAACGATGAATTAGTGACTTTGAGTACTCAGAGACGATCGGTTTTGTTTGTAATTAATTGTTTTTTTTACCAGTGATGAAGTAAAGCATAGAGAGGGAAGATGGGTGGTGGAATGGAAGAACTGAAAGGCAATGTATGCAGCCCACCATCATCGAAACAGGGCCCGATTAGAAGCTAACGGGTTTTAAGGCTTCGAGTCGGGCCATACCGTATCACGCGGCCCATCATCACCATCTAGTTTCAGCGCATGCACACTACAGGCCGAGTCAAAATCCGGTCCAGTTAGGAGCTATAACGATTAGGGTGTTGGACCCGCGCGCGGCTCAATACATCCTCTCCGTCTTCCGCAACCGGCCCATGTAGGAAGCCCGATGGGTTGGGCTTATTATACGCCAGGTTGCAGCACCGAAAGATGTAACAGTCTACTCTCTCCGTGATGCACGCTACCAGAATCCTTCACATCCGCCCGCCTCCTCCGCCTCGGCCATTTTTGGACCCGGTGCTGATGGGGCTTCAGCACCGGGTCCAACGGCTAGGAGCGGGGGCGGCGCGGAGGTGTGTCAGGGCGGACACATTAGCACCGGGTCGTGGCAAGACCCGGTGCTAATGTTCACCCTTTAGCACCGGGTGCAGCCACGACCCGGTGCTAATGTGCCCGAGGCCTTTAGCACCGGGTCGTGGCTGCACCCGGTGCTAAAGGGTGAACATTAGCACCGGGTCTTGCCACGACCCGGTGCTAATGTGTTTGAATATAGGGGCTTCCTCCTCCCCCGCCCGAGCCAGTTGAACACTTAGGCGCTGTGTTCATGCTGCTCGGCCGTGGGAGGGGAGGTGCTGCCCAAATTTTTTTCAAAATTTGTGAAGAATCTACTCATCTAAGGAGCACTACAAGGTACACTCTTTCATTCTCTAATGTTTTATTTAGCTTGTAATCCTTCTATGATTTAGAAATAGAGGGATTTGTGAATCAAAGTAAAGCTAGCTAGAGAGAGCTTGTGTTCTTGGAGGAGAGAGAGGAGAGAGCTTGAGTTCATGGTGGAGAGAGTGTTCATGTTGTGTTTTAAATGGAGAGAGAAGGCAAGCTAGTTAGTATTTTGTTTTGTATGACTTGTGAATAGTTATAAGGCTTATAGTAATGTAGTTTTAGAAATTACTAGAAAATCAATATAAAATGCTAGAAAATCTTATAAATTACTAGAAAATCTTATAAATTACTAGAAAATCTTATAAATTACTAGAAAATCAATATAAAATGCTAGAAAATCTTATAAATTAATAGAAAATCTTATAAATTACTAGAAAATCAATATAAAATGCTAGAAAATCTTATAAATTAATAGAAAATCTTATAAATCTTATAAGGCTTATAGTAATGTTATATTTAATGAATATAGTAATGTAGTTTTAGAAATTTATTTATATAATGGAATATATATTATAATTTGTATTTATTTATATATTAAATTTTTTATCTTTAAATTGTATTGTATATTTGTTATTGGTTAATAATGCAGATGAATAGACAATGGATGTACGGGGACCCCCACGCTCAGGCGTTCCGTGATGGCCTTAGGACGTTTCTCGATGCCGCCGAGGCTAACAGGACGCCGTCCGGTTTCATGTTCTGCCCATGCACCCATTGTAAAAATATACAATCGTACAAACAAAGAGGTTGTCTTCAAGTGCATTTGATGAGGCACGGTTTCATGAGGAATTATTCTGTTTGGACGAAGCACGGTGAAAGAATTCTAATGGATGAAGATGAAGACGAGGCCGATGACGACATTCCGTTATTGGCTCAATACTACGGTTCCTTTGCATATGCTGCAATGGGTGATGCCGATGAGGAAGATGTTGCTCGGGAAGGCGATGCTCAGGAAGATGTTGCTCAGGAAAATGAACCTACTGATAGGCTCGGGCAAATGTTGCGTGATGCCGAGAAAGACTGCGGCAATGATAAGGAACTGAAAAAGATACAGCGCATGTTGCAGGACCACAAGACTGACCTGTACCCAGATTGCAAAGAGGGGCTAAAGAAGTTGGGTAGCACACTTGAACTTCTGCAGTGGAAGGCAGCAAATGGTGTTACTGATAAGGGTTTCGAGGAGCTACTGAAACTCGTAAAGAAGATTCTTCCAGAGGGTAACACATTGCCATCGACGACGTATCAAGCAAAACATGTTGTTTGCCCTCTCGGTTTGGAGGTGCAGAAGATACATGCGTGTCCTAATGACTGTATCCTCTATCGCGGACAGTACGAACACTTGGATCGTTGTCCGGTTTGCACCTGCGCACGATACAAGATCAGGCGGGACGACCCTGGTGATGTTGGGGGAGAGCGTTCTAAGAAAAAATCCCTGCGAAGGTGATGTGGTATTTCCCTCTGATACCCCGTCTGAAGCGTTTGTTCAGGAACAAAGACCATGCCAAACTGATGCGCTGGCACAAAGAAGAACGTAAGCAGGATGGCATGTTGAGACACCCCGCCGATGGATCCCAGTGGAGGAACATCGACAGAGCATTCCCAGAGTTTGATGCTGATGCGAGGAATGTTAGGCTTGGTTTAAGTACCGATGGCATGAACCCTTTCGGTGAAATGAGCAGTAGTCATAGCACTTGGCCCGTGACTGTTTGTATCTACAACCTACCCCCCTGGCTCTGCATGAAGCGGAAGTTCATTATGATGCCAGTGCTCATCGAAGGCCCAAAGCAACCTGGCAACGACATTGATGTGTACCTAAGACCATTGGTTGACGAACTTTTGCAGCTGTGGAAGAATGAAGGTGTTAGCATGTGGGATGAGGACAAACAGGAGCAGTTTGACCTTCGAGCACTGCTTTTCATAAGCATCAACGACTGGCCTGCACTAAGTAACCTATCAGGACAATCAAACAAAGGATATAAAGCATGCACTCACTGTTTAGAGGAAACCGAAAGCATGTATTTGAAACATTGTCGTAAAGTTGTGTACATGGGTCACCGTCGATTCCTTCCGGCGAAGCATGAGCTACGAAAGAAATGTGCGCATTTTGGCGGGAATGCTGAACGTCGTACAAAGCCGAGACACCGGAGTGGAGAAGAGCTATTTGATATGGTGAAGGACCTACACGTGGTGTTTGGCAAGGGAGACGGAAGCCAGGCTGCTCCAACGGGCGAGGATGGTCGTGCCGCGATGTGGAAGAAGAAGTCTATCTTTTGGGAGCTACCTTATTGGCAACGTTTAGAGGTCCGTAACGCGATTGATGTGATGCATCTGACGAAGAATCTTTGCGTGAACTTGATAAGCTTCCTGGGTACTTATGGGAAGCCAAAAGATACACTGGAAGCACGTCAGGATCTGAAACGATTGAAGCAACGGACTGATCTACATCCAGAAAAGAGAGACAAAGGACGCCAGTACTTGCGTCCTGCCAGCTTCACTCTCAGCAAAGAAGAGAAGGCAAGCATGTTTGAATGCTTGAACAGTATCAAGGTTCCGTCTGGCTACTCCTCCAATATTAAGGGAATAATAAATATGAAAGAGAAGAAGTTCACAAACCTGAAGTCTCACGACTGCCATGTGTTGATGACACAGCTGCTTCCCGTCATACTCAGGGGTGTGCTACCAGTTAACGTGCGGAAAGCCATTGTGAAGCTATGTGCATTCCTCAATGCAATTTCTCAGAAGGTGATCAATCCAGACCACTTAGATCAGCTACAGAACGACGTGGTGCAATGTCTTGTCAGCTTTGAGATGATATTTCCACCATCCTTCTTCAATATCATGACACATCTATTGGTTCACCTCGTCAAAGAGATTCGTATATTGGGCCCAGTATTTCTACACAACATGTTCCCATTTGAGAGGTTCTTCGCTGTCCTAAAGAAGTATGTCAGTAATCGTTCTCGTCCAGAAGGATGCATTGCTAAGGGATACGAAACGGAGGAGGTCATTGAATTCTGTGTTGACTTTGTCGACGATCTTATGCCGATTGGTGTCCCCGAATCCCATCACGAGGGGAGACTTGGTGGAAAGGGCACACTAGGGAGAAGATCGATGGTGATCAAGGACGTTGAGACATTTTGTAAAGCGCACCTCACAGTTTTGCAACAATCAACATTAGTTGCTCCGTACATCGAGGAGCACATGCAGATTCTCAGGGACGAAAACTCAACAAAGTCTGCGGCCTTCATTCAGCGTCTGCACAATAGTACTTTCGCCGATTGGTTGCGAAGACGTCTTATGGGTGTCGAGGGCATTGATGCGCAGCTAGCTTTTGTAGCTAGAGGTCCATCGAGCACGATCTTGACATTCCAAGGATACAACATCAATGGGTATACATTTTACACAAGAGCCCAGGACAAGAAAAGCACCAACCAAAACAGTGGTGTCCGGATCGACGCGACAGACACCAATGGCAATACAAACTCATACTATGGAATCATAGAGGAGATATGGGAACTAGAGTACGGACCTTTGAAGATCCCACTGTTCAAGTGCCAATGGGTGAAGCTGACTGGAGGAGGTGTTAAAGTTGAAGCGGACTATGGAATGACGTTAGTGGACCTAAACAAGATTGGCTTTCTAGACGAACCGTTCGTCCTGGCCAAAGGTGTCACACAAGTTTTTTATGTGAAGGACATGGCTAGCAGACCGAAGAAAGGGGCGGATAAGAAAGGTGGGGGTAAGCAATTGGACCCATCACAAGACGAGCCAAAGCGTCATATAGTTCTTCCTGGAAAGAGAAAAATCGTATGAGTTGAGGACAAGACGGATGAAGATTATGATATGCTCGATGGCCGGCCTCCATTCTCAGTGGCTGATGACCCAAGCATCCTGTTAGCGGCGGAGGAGACACCGTATCTACGGCGTGATCACAATCAAGGAACATTTGTAAAGAGGAAGTTTATTAGTGTCCGAGTAAACGATGATGCCACGTAATTTCTATTGATTTATAAGATTGTTTTTATTAATTCTAGCATTTTATATTGATTTTCTAGTAATTTATAAGATTTTCTATTAATTTATAAGATTTTCTAGTAATTTATAAGATTTACTAGCATTTTATATTGATTTTCTAGTAATTTATAAGATTTTCTATTAATTTATAAGATTTTCTATTAAATTATAAGATTTGCTAGCATTTTATATTGATTTTCTAGTAATTTATAAGATTTTCTATTAACTTATAAGATTTTCTATTAATTTGTAAGATTTTCTAGCATTTTATATTGATTTTCTAGTAATTTATAAGATTTTCTATTAATTTATAAGATTTTCTAGCATTTTATATTGATTTTCTAGAATTTTATATTGATTTTCTAGTAATTTATAAGATTTTCTATTAATTTATAAGATTTTCTAGCATTTTATATTGATTTTCTAGCATTTTATATTGATTTTCTATTAATTTATAAGATTTTCTATTAATTTATAAGATTTTGGCCTTTAGCACCGGGTCGTGGCTGCACCCGGTGCTAAAGGTGCGGCAGAGCCAAAGACCGGCCTCGCCACGGAGGCCGTGCGGTAGCTGGCCACGTCACCGGGCGCACACGACCCATGTCACTGGCCCGGTCGTGGCCTTTAGCACCGGGTCGTGGCTGCACCCGGTGCTAAAGGCCACGACCGGGCCGACCGGCCTGGCCACGGAGGCCGTGCGGCAGCTGGCCACGTCACCGGCCGCACACAGGCCACGTCACTGGATGAACAAGAACAATTTTTCTTTTTAATCTCTGTATAAAAGTTGTAACTAGTCGTTCTCCCTCGTACAAACTTCAAAAAAGATCATTTTTCTTCCTAAAAATTCCTAAAATCATACTCTACCAAGTTATGAAACTTATTAATGTTATTATTTTGAAAAATCTTCTCGTGTTTGAACAATCCAAATTTTGAATTAAAAATGACAACTACAACCAAGGTTTTTTTCACACTAGGTGATGTCAAATGAAAAAGTGATGAATACCAAAGTTTCATATTTCATCATGATCTACAATCTTTATTTAGGTCATTTTGTCATTTTCAAAATGGGTAATAACATGTAGTAGAAATTTGACAAGTCTCTAACAAAGTTTTGGAAACTATGCGAGTGAATCTAGGATTAATGAACAATGTATACTACCACTTTCTCAAATGCAAAAATGACTTAAATAAAGATTGTAGATCTTGATGAGATATGAAATTTTGGTATTCATGACTTTTCATCTGAGACCGTTTAATGTTCCAAAATCTTTCATTTAGTTATCAATTTTTGTAATTTATAAGATTTTCTAGTAATTTATAAGATTTTCTAGTAATTTATAAGATTTTCTAGTAAGTTATAAGATTTTCTAGTAATTTATAAGATTTTCTATTAATTTATAAGATTTTCTATTAATTTATAAGATTTTCTATTAATTTATAAGATTTTCTATTAATTTATAAGATTTTCTATTAATTTATAAGATTTTCTAGTAATTTATAAGATTTTCTAGCATTTTATATTGATTTTCTAGTAATTTATAAGATTTTCTTATTTAATATATATTTTTAACAGGTATTAATAACTGAATTAAAACAAGTATTAATAACTATACATTAAAAACTATATTTATAAGATTCCCAAATAGTAGCCCCCGGTGCTAAAGGCCGGTTTGGAAACTGGGCGCCAAACGAAAAGTTGGGGCCTTTAGCACCGGGTTGATCTAAAATCCGGTGCTAAAGGCCCCCAATTTTCGTTTGGCACCAGTTACGGGGCCTTTAGCACCGGGTGTAGAAGACCCGGTGCGAAAGGGGGGCCTTTAGCACCGGGTCGTGGCTGCACCCGGTGCTAAAGGCCTTCGTCTGGCGCACAGTTACGGCCTTTAGCACCGGGTGTAGAAGACCCGGTGCTAAAGGGCCTTTCGCACCGGGTGGTGGGAAGACCCGGTGCTAAAGGGGGGCCTTTAGCACCGGGTCTTCCCACCACCCGGTGCGAAAGGGACTTTAGCACCGGGTCGTGGCTGCACCCGGTGCTAAATGCCCCGGACCTATATAGGCCGGGGACGTCTCTCCCCTCCCTCACTTCGCCCTCATTCCTCCCAGATCGACGCCACAGAAACCGCCGCCTCGTCTCCTCAGCCGCTGCCGCCCGTCGTCCCCGCCGCCGTCGTCGTCCCCGCCGCCGTTGCCGTCCCCGCGCCCGTCGTCCCCGCCGCCCGGCCGTGGTCACCCGTGGTCCCCGCCGCCACCGTCGTCCCCGCGCCCACGCCGCCGCCACCCGTGGTCCTCGCGCCCACGCCGCCGCCGCCCGTCGTCCCCGCCGCCGTCGTCGTCCCCGCGCTACGCTAGTTGAAGTGAGTGCATGGGTTGGGAAAGGTTGTTTTGCATGGAACAGGGAAACTTTAATCTGTAGGATTGGGATTGCTTTGGGTTTTATACCTAATAATAGTATGAAATTTATCTGTAGGATTGGAAATGTTATATGTTTGAAATGTATATTGGAAAATGTTATATGTTTGAAATGTATATTGGAAATGTTATATGTTTGAAATGTATATTGGAAAATGCTTCGTTTAAATGTATATTGGAAATTCTATGTATATTAGAAATATATGTGCTTCATTTAAATGTATATTAGAAATGTTATATGTTTGTATAATGTATACTATCGAAAATGTTTATTATCGGAAATTCTATGGTGTACCCGAACCCATCGCGCACCCGAACCCCTTAGCGAATCCGTTTTTCGCGCACCGACCCCCTTAGCGAACCCTTAGCGAATCAATTCACACCGCGCACCCGAACCCCTTGGCGAATCCGTTTTTCACGCACCGACCCCCTTAGCGAAAATGTTAGAAATATTGGGAATATGTATGCTTTGTATATATTTCTTATCAATTATTTTTAATTCTATAGATGGCGGACAACAACAACAACGTCCCACCCATGCAAGAGGACAACAACACCCCTGTCCCACCCATGCAAGAGGACAACAACACCCCTGTCCCACCCATGCAAGAGGACAACGACACGTTCTTTGCGAATCAACTTTTCAATATTGTAACCCAACCAATGTCCATGGATGATGTGTTGGGCATCATTGGAAGGGACGACAATGTCAAGGGCGACAATATTGCAAGGGCCGAAGATGTTGAAGGGGCCGCAAATGTCCAGGGCAACAATGTTGCAAGGGCCGAAACTATTGAAGGAGCCGGTAACGCGCCCTCGTCTAGTCAGGTGTGTATATAGATAACATAAATTTGTACTGTACATGTCAATTATGTATACCATCTCTATATCATCTCGTATATATGTAATTTGTGTAGGCCGCCTCTGCTAAGAAATCAAAACGATCGACCACGAAGAAGCTGAAGGATGTCAAGTTACACATCACCCGAGTGGAGGATGACGGGGAGCCAGTTGAGCCCCCAAAAGTGGCCAAGAAATTTGTATCTCAGTGCGGGGTAATTGTACGGGACAATGTGCCCATTAGTATCAGAAAATGGAAGTCCACGGACCCCACTGAGGAGTACTTGCTCCCCGATACGGAGAAGGAGATGCTATGGGGGGAATTAAAGGCAATATTCGACTGGCCTAGCACTCATGAAGCAGAACTGAGGGATTTGACAATGAAGAAGATGGCAGTTCTGTTTCAGGATTTCAAGAAGAAGTTGTACTCGTAATTTCTCAAAACCGGAGAGGCCCCGGATCCTGAGAAGTATAAGAAGATCACCAATGACGAGTGGGAAGCATTCATTGAGTACAAAACCTCCGAAGAGGGTGCAACGGCTAGCGCTAGAAACGCTGGAAACGCCGCAAATAAGAAGTACTCTCATAAGATGGGTTCGGGAGGTTACAAGGCAAGCATCGCTAAATGGGAGAAGATCTATATGCTAGAGGCATCACTCCAGCGACACATGACTGGCCCACAAGGACCAAGCATTGGTACTATGGTCATGGAGGCACCCTAAGCCCAATCGACGGCTCCTTAGTTTTTCCCGAGGACTTGCGAGAACTAGCTCAGCGTCTCCTCGATATCCTCAGGGCATCTGATAGGGGAGAATTTGTTGCCGATAGAGACAGAGATGAGCTAACCTATGCCTTAGGGAACAAGGAGCATCCTGGACGGACGCGCGGCGTAGGCACAAGCATCTCATGGAAGAAAGGTTTCCAAGAGCACGCCGCCACCTATAGGAGCCGTTCGAGGAAGAAGGCCGAATATGAGCAGAGGGTGAGGGACCTAGAGCAAACGGTTGCCGCCCAGGGCTCAAAGCTCCAAGAAATGGAGTCAGAGATGGAGCGACGGATGAAGGTAGCATGGCTGCAGATACAACAAGCCACAGGCGGGACCGGTTCCACAGAGCCTGCACCTCTCCAACAAGCCGCAGGCGGGACCGGTTCCACAGAGCATGCACCTCTCCAAGATGCGGCCCTTATTAGCCCTCCACAACAATATCAAAGCAGTCACGCTTCCACACAGGCCGCCGAAGCGGTCCGTTACACCATGGATGAATTAACTCAACGGACCGCGTGCGAGCTTGTCGTCAGGCAGAAGAACTTAGCTGTGGTGGTACGTATGCGACATTAGTTCATACTGCATACATTTCACCATAAATACCATTCATTTACTAACTTTCTTTGTGACTACTAACTTATCAGGTCGCATACGGTATGACCAAACGTGTGGAAGAAGGGCAAAAATGGCACTGCAATGACATTCCACATGATTACGTACCTGTTGAGGTGGAGCAAGTCGTCACCAGCTGGGAAGACTTGGAACTTGACATCCCCGGAGGTGACGGAGAAACAAAACTCGGTCAGTGTTCTCACTGCATCATTCTATGGAGCAAGGCAGACGTCGTCATACCCGGTACACCTGCGGCTACCAACAAGCCCCCGTCACCTCCAAGAGATCCACATGATCATGACGATTCTCCGGGAGCTCCTGATGCAAGCCCGTCTCCTCCGCCAAAGAGGTCTCTGTCTCCTCCACCGAAGAGGTCTCCGTCTCCTCCGCCGCGGAGGTCTCCGTCTCCTCCGCCGCGGAGGTCTCCGTCTCCTCCGCCGCGGAGGTCTCCGCCCCCTCCGCCAAAGAGGGGACGCCGCACTAAAGCCTCTGCCCCCACTCCACCAGCGAAGAAGGCGCGGAAAACCAAAGAGAAGCCCGCACCAGAGAAAAGAGCGGGTGAGAAGACTCTAGAGGAGCTCGAAGCCTCGGTCAAAGCAGACACAAGGAGGCAAATGGCCGAGTGGAGGAAAAAACCTGAGCCGGAGCCGAAGCTTGATCCCACCGTCGTCAAGTCATTCCTCGGTAATTTGGGCAAGGGTCAACAGAAGGAAGTAATAGTAACAGACTATGACCGCTCATTACTGAAATCTCGCCGGAAGCAGAAAGCTGCAGATAAGGAGGCGGGCCCATCCAAAAAGGTTCCTCAGCTCGGCCAGCAACCTCAGCGGCCCTTGGGTCCATTGCCATCTCTGGACGAGCTTAACATGCAACGAGTAATGGCCGAGACTGGACTAACCAGAGCGCAAGTCCTGAGGGAAGAAGAGGTGCCTGTAAACACAACGCTGAGGTGGCCGTTTAATCTTGGTGAGCCTATGGTCCCTCCTGAAATGGAGAGGAAGCTACAGATGAAGATGCGCCGATTCCATGAGTGGTACTTGGAAGAATCAAGAAGGAATAAACGGCGCATGATCAAAGTAGGCGTGAAGGACCATGATTTCTACAATGGTGACGAGGATTGGGTGTGGCTGAGGTTTAAGGATATATATGAGCTGTACCACCGCGACGCCATGGACGTGGATTTGATCACCTGTTGGACACTGTAAGTACTTTGTTGTTACTTATAATTCACAGTTTGAAAACAATAATTCCAATCTATGCTGACGCGGGCTTTATTTATTGCTTAACATATGCAGAATGGAGATTCAAAAATGTCGGAGATCTGGGATATATGACGTTGGTTTCGTGGATCCTCGAAGGATAAGTGAAGAAATGATATTGATGAATCCTGAGGAAACATATGGAAACCTATACAAGTATATTAAGAAACAAAATTACTGCGACTCCATACTAATCCCGTACAACATCGAGTGAGTACATACACAGGCTTCTTCTTATACTGTCTGTGTACTAATTCATTTCTGATTATAATGTATACATGTGCACAGATTCCACTGGTTCCTAATAATATTGTGTCCTGACCGGGGTGTCGTGAACGTCTTTGATTCGTTGCACACTCCAAAAGAAAAACTACAGAACATCATGGACATGATGACAAGGTGATGTATATTTTCCCCTACTTAATTCACCCCTTACACTCGCAATGACTTAACTCAATTTTTTTGTTCGTAGGGCCTGGATTCAATTTCATCAAGAACACCCGGGAATTCAACATGAAACACTAAAATGGAACATTGGCTTTCCGGTAAGCAAGTAATTTGTACATGTAGGCCTCGGCTAATATATTATATGAATTTTACTTAATTTCTTTTGGTCGACATTGTGCCAAACAGGGGCCGGGAAATAATTTATGTGCATACCATGTTTGCGATTTCATGTGGAATTGGGGACATAAAAAGCTTACACAACAGGATATTATGGTACGTAATAATAAACAACATTTCCATTATTATTAAGTGCACAATTATTGTCTCCAACTCGGCGGATTAAATATCTTTCAATTATTTGTAAATTACAGATGTTCAACCTGAAGGAAGAGTCCCTAGAGCTAGAAAGAATAGACGCAATTGCAGAACAGCTCTTCGGATGGATCTGGGACGAGGTCGTCAATCCCCGAGGAGAATACTACTCGCCGGTACTGGAGGACGTGCCGGACAGTCCAACAAGCTAGTCGTCAATCTTAATTAAGTAGAAAATACAGTTTAAATATATATAACTCGAGTTGACATGCATGAATATCTACTTTTGTAATATATATGTCTTCTATTTTGATGAAATATCAGCTAGTATGAATATAGAGTCGGCCGAATACGCATTAGAATATATACGTATATAGACGTGCACGCATGGCTACTGAAAAAGCAAAAAAAAAGAAATCCGGGGCCTTTAGCACCGGTTGCAGACAGCAACCGGTGCTAAAGGCAGGACCTTTAGCACCGGGTGCAGCCACGACCCGGTGCTAAAGGCCCTGCTAAAGGCGCTGCGGGGCAGGCCCTTTAGCACCGGGTCGTGGCTGCACCCGGTGCTAAAGGGGTACCCCTTTAGCCTCGGATTAGTTGCACCGGGTGGGAAACCCGGTGCTAAAGGGCTTTCCCACCCGGTGCAGATGTCGATCATTCTGGTAGTGGCAATACCAGACGTTTTTTTTCCTTCAGAAGATCAATATAGACACAGCACTAACAATACACGGATCGTAGGTATCGAGATTGACAAAGCTACCCTACATTGAAATAATAGCATGGGTTAAATCCTGAGATAAAATTTAAAAATATATAATTTAAGGTTGAGTGTATATCGTTTTTTAGACAACATAGTATATATATAGAAAAATTAAAACAAAACTATAGTTTAAGGTAAAAGTAATATAATTTGCATGCACATATGTGGCCATCCACATCAGTTTTACAAACTTTTTTCTTTGAGGACCTATTTGACTAGTTTCACGTCGTTTCCGTGCATCGTGCATGCAAAAGAGTTAGTTACGTAGCCGACGGACGGTAGCGGACCGGAGGGATCTTATCTGCCTGAACAGTAAGTTGTCGATATATCAGCAGGGCACTGATGGCTTGACATGGCATGTGCGTATATGCATGCATGCATGCATGAAGACGCAGTGGATAGATCAAGCTGATGGAAAGGGGTGTCGATCGGATCTCCATTGATAGCTTTAGCTGCCGTCAGTCGACCCGGCCTTATTAGCTAGCTACCAATTCCAATGCAACTGGTTTCGATTAGCAGCTGTCAGCCTGCCACGCATCAATGTGTGTGTCGATCGATTCCCTTTGCCTTGACACCAGTTGCTGGGTCCAAAATCCAGATATATATAGAAATGACGATATACTTTATTCCTCCTACGTATCTCATAGGTGTTTGGATCCAAGAGCTAAAATTTAGTCATGTAAATAAATAATAATTAGGTTATGTTTGGATTCATGAGCTAATGTTTAGCAACTATGGATCCAAACATGAGCAGTTAAAACTCAGCTAAACTTTAGTTGCATGTCAAAAGGTACATGATTTCTTTAACTAGTTGAACCTAGTTAAACACAGCTAAACGAGTTAAAAGACCAAAATACCCCCACATGTTTATAAAATTTTTTCACCGTCTCTGTCCATAATTAATGAAGGATAGGATAGTCCAATTAGTTCAATTAGCTGATGGATCCAAACATCCCTAGCTAAAGTTTAGCTAGGTACTCTTTAGCTAGCTCAAATAAACCACTACAAATTAGAGCATCTCCAAGAGAATAGCCAAATCATTTTCTAAAGTTAAATTTAGCTATTGTTAGAGAAAAAAGTTTCCAACAAACTCTATAAATGACCCTCCAAATTTAGTGGATCTTCATCCCACCCCATTCGCTAGCTATTTTTAGATAGTCTACCTGAGTAGCCATCTTTACAGAATCTATTGGATTACTCTGTTATTTGTTAGTCAAATCTATTTTTGAGAGTAGCTAAATCAGTAAATTTGACTAGTCTTTTTAGCTAATCTCTTGAAGATGCTCTTAGCTAGCTAATTTTTAGTTGGAGTGGATCCAAACAGGGGCTTATAAGTATTAAATATAAACTAATTATAAAATAATTATATAAGTCATGTCTATTTCACGAAACGAACCTAACAAGCCTAATGAACCTATAATTAGTATATAATTATCACATATTTATTGTAGCATATATTGTCTAATTATGGACTAATTAGGCTTAATAGATTCGTCTCATAAATTAACCCTTTATGTAATGGGTTTTTAATTAAACTA
Source organism: Echinochloa phyllopogon (assembly GCA_033239725.1). Taxonomy (NCBI): domain Eukaryota; kingdom Viridiplantae; phylum Streptophyta; class Magnoliopsida; order Poales; family Poaceae; genus Echinochloa; species Echinochloa phyllopogon. The sequence goes on along the minus strand of BTCW01000012.1, from coordinate 60,294,374 downwards.
TATTTAATAACTCTAATTAACATCTTATCTCTAATGTGATGGGACTAAATTTTACTCCGGGGATCAAACACCTTCAGTTATAAGTCTACAAGTCGGACCTTTTTTTACTTTGGCTATCAAAAAACAAATTTCTATGTAGATTGGCGACATAAAATTTATATATATATATTAACATGCGTAGATATATATATAATGTATGATGAAAAACGACTTTGATAATATATTACTATATGTCAACCTTGTGTTACCTGTTGGATCATGCAGCCGACGAATCCATTCATGCAAGGCCGTGTTTCTTTGGGGTGGAAAAATTTTTCCGCCCCGTTTGACCAATAGTTAAGGGTATTAAATAAAGTCAGTTTACAAAACTAACTTCACAACCCCGAGTTAATTTACGAGATAAATCTAATGAGGCCTCTGACCGTACGATTAGAGGATGGTCACTGTAGCATTACTGTAGCAAATCATGGACTAATTAGGCTCGTTAGATTCGTCGCGTAGAGTTACACCCATTCCTAAAAATGTTTTGCAAATAGACTTCATTTAATACTTCATGCATATAAGATTTTTTTTGAAAAAAAATTTTCGGGATAGCAAAGAGACACGGCGCAAGTACTACACTTCGTTCACAGCATATCCAAGCTCTCAGGTCAGGCCCTGTATCTCGGGTCTCCTGGTCCTGGTCAAGTCTTCTGCTGAGATCTCGGGCCCTGAGCTGACGGCCGTGCATGCATGACCTTTGCATGCATGACCTGACGCTGTTCGCACTGATCAAACTCTACACTACCCTCTAAACAAGAATATTTCATCTTGATCATTAAGATTCTCTACTCTCTATCACTTTCTTCCGCACTCGTTCACCCTCTATCTCACTCTCTATACCAACTACCACCTCGAGGGACCCACCAATAAATTCTTTTTTAACCTCTCTTCTCTCCCTCTCTCTCCTCTCCTCTCAATCTCTCGGTCGCTGCCCCTTCCCTCCCTCTCTCCCTCTCGCGCCGCCCCCTTCCCTCCCTCCCTCCCTCCCCCGCCGCGTCAAGCAGCACACCCGCGTCGCCACCCCCGCCCTGCCGGCCCCCTCCCCTCCCCTCCAGCGCGGGCCACGGCGGCGGAGGTGCCCGACGACGAGGAGAGGCGGTGCGAGCTCCCGACGGCCGCGGGCGACTGCGGCGCAAGGCTGGCACGACCGCGGGGCTGAAAGTGCATCTAGGCACTTATATGTTTTGGTGATTTTGGATGACAACATGATTTGTATTTAACTTGTTTGCTTAAGTGTATAAGCAGGGTTTTATTCTTATGAATATTCATGTAGTATGATTGTTGAAGAATATAAGCTCATTATTGGTATAAATGACATGAGAGCAAACAAGTGAGTGTGATCCCATGCAACTAAGCAATACAATGACAAGTGAAGTAAAATGACAAATGAGACACGGTCTTATGCAAATTAGTTGGTCTCATCTATAGGATACTTGTCAAAGGTTTTTGGAACAAAAATAATTGAAGAAATTGGGATTTCTTTGGGCTTGATCCATGGCAATGGTTATATTCAAAATGAGACATGATTCTATGGTTAGTATATGGTCTCAAGTGCATTGATGCTTATGGACAAGTTATCTACCAAAGAAAACATACAAGACATTTCAAATCAATTGAAGACAAGGATATTCAATGTGGATTTCATTAATGATGCAATGCAAAGCGTAGCTTAATTTGGCAAGAGAGGACGGAAGGGATCAAGCTAGATGCGAGTGACATTCCTAACAAAGTGAAGGGCAAGTTGGTCTTGTAGCCGAGGGACTTTGTTTGTGGAAAAGTCTAACATTATAGTTTGGTTTCTATACGTCGATCAAGTCATATCAAGTGAAGCAATGCGAAGCATCTAATCTTTATTGATCATATAGTGGAATGGCTTATGAATTGTTTCATACAATGGAAATTCTAAGCCATTGGCTCAAGTTGGATTTGCTCAGCAAAGACATGAAATGTTGAAGCCCTCAAGTTGAAGATGATCAAGTATGGCACCAATGAAGATATAAAAGCTCAAGTGGTAGATTCTATTTATTGTTTTTATCTTGAGTTTAGGAATGTCGTACTATCAAGAGGGATGCAACATTAGTTGTGTTGACAACACCAAAAAGTGCTCAATAGATCAACCCATGAGAGATAACCTCTAGAGAGAAGTCCTTTAGGGACTTTGTGTGCTGAGGGGACCAAAACCGGTCTGACCGGTTCTGGAAAGCGGTCTGACCGCTTTTGGGACGCAAAGTGTGCTGAGTCGACCCAAACCGGTCTGACCGGTTTGGGAAACCGGTCTGACCGGTTTGGGACTCTGACAGGTGCAACGATTACTTTGGTTTGAAAACCGGTCTGACCGGTTTGGGAAAGCGGTCTGACCGGTTTCCAACGGCTATAACGGCTAGTTTGTGTTGTGTGGGGTATTTATACCCCATACCCCTCTCTTGTGAGGGGTGCTGGTTCTTTTGCCTTTGTGGCTCGTCCCTAGCCTTCCCAAGCACCAGCAAGCTCTCCCCAAACCTCTCTTTGTGAGAGTTGATTGATTTTGATCATATCTTTTATTTTGGGTTGAGGGATGTATGTGTTGTGAGCTATAGATAGCAAGTGAAAGCAAATTGCAGCTATTGAGAGCATATCCATAGTCTTGAGCACTTCCGGTGAAGTCTAGCAACAATTGAAGCATTTGTTACTCTTGGAGGTGAATCCTCCTAGACGGTTTGGCGTCGCCGGTGAGCTACCTCGTCTGTGGTAAGCCACGGATTGGTTGTAAAGGCTGGCCTTGCCTCCTTCGTGGAAAAGGGTCAAAAGTTAGTGGAACCGAGGAAAGTGGCTTGGAGTGGATAAGCCCGCCTTTCGTAGGCCCTCAACGGAGACTAGGATTCATCGTGTCTCTGTGACAGCCTTTGTGGCAGCGGTGAACTCCGAACTTCGGGAAAACAAATCTTTGTCTCTTGTTTTACTTCACAAGCTCATTTCTAGCATTTATATTCGCTTCCGCATCGTTCTACTTGGGTGCGCTCTACTTATGTGCAGGGACTAAGTGGACCTGCTAGTTATCATCTACAGGAGCTCATCACCAAGTTTGGTTTGTGCTAGAACTTGTAGAGGGGGTTAATTTACATAGTTGGTTTTCTCTGTGGAAAACCGGTCTGACCGCTTTGGCAAAGCGGTCTGACCGCTTTATGGCAAAAGCGGTCTGACCGGTTTTAGAAACCGGTCTGACCGGTTTCTGTACTAACTGTGGGAAAAAGTTTGTAATTTGCAGATTCACCTATTCACCCCCCCCTCTAGGTGACATCAAGGTCCTTTCAGGGGCGGGCGGCACTCGCCATCCCCGTCCTCCTCCCCCGCCTCCCCTCTCTCCCCTCTCCCCGGCAGCGGCAGCGGCGGCGCACGAGTGTGGGCGAGCCGGGCGGTCAAGCGCACGAGCGGGCGGGCGGCCGAGCGCGCGCGGCGGCGCAGGAGCGCGGGCGAGCCGGGCGGCCGGCCGAGCACGCGCGGCAGCGCACGAGCGCGGGCCAGCCGAGCGGCCAAGCGCACGGGCGGCCGGCCGGCCGAGCGCGCGCCGGAGCAGGAGCGCGGGCGAGCCGGGCGGCCGAGTGCGGGCGGGCGGTCGAGCGGCAGGGCGGTTGGTGCGCTGTGCGAGGAAGCCCGACGTGGCAGTTTACCGCAAAGCTTTCTCTCTCTCACTGTACCGTCTGCCGGGAAGTTTTAGCGCGTAGCGTGTTGTTTGCCGCTCGCCGCTGCAGGCCAAAATCGGGACCCCGCACGGCATGCACGCATACGTGGCGCGTACCGTGCGGCGGTCCCGTATCCGGTGCGAGCAGCCTCACTCGCCGGCCAGCTGTAAGCTGCCACCTCGGTCTCCTCCTACACATCCCTACCAGTCTCGTACTGCAGCTGCTGCTTCATCTGCTGATCTGAATGCATTGATGCACGATAATAAGGGCATCCCCGATAGAGCTATTTGATGACGTGGACAGGAGAGAAGTGGCAGAAAGTAAGCCACCGACTCTTTTGGAGGAAGAGCGAATAAACTGGTGGACCTCAATAAAATAAAAGAATAAGAAATATCTTACAAGCAGGAACCATAAGATGATATGGAACCCTCCTAGCCGGTACTGGCTATTGTTGTTGGAGATGTCCTTATTACCGTGCATAAGTGCATGCATGCTTGGACACGATGAGTGTCCAGTTGGGGAGCCGAATGGGATGGAGCCGCTCCATCCTTTGTTTGCAGCACCGGACAAAAACTCGTGGCTCGTTAGCTCGCTCGACTCGGCTTGTTAGTGGTTCGGCTCGGCTCGGCTCGTTTTAAATTGTTTACGAGCTGAGCCAAGATTTTAGCTCGGTGTGTTAATGAGTTAGCTCGTGAGCGGCTAGCGAGCTATAACATGCCAGAGCCTATAGCACCACTATTCTTGAATTGTGAATAGTGGTGGTCATAAATATGCTATATAATTATAATAATTTGTGTTGTCATGATATCATGTTGTGAACTACTATTGCTTCTATCTGGTTTTGAGCTTGAATATATGTATAGAACAATTGCTTTTTTATTTCAGTGTGCCATAAATATTTTTTTACGAGAAATATATGTGTGCTAATGATAAACGAGCTGGCTCGCGAGCTAATCGAGACAGCTCGAGCTAGGAAACGAGCCGAGTCGAGCTGCTTCACTAGCTGTTTCGTTAACGAGCCAAGCCGAGCTGAACTGAGCCGAGCCAAACTAGCTCGATATCCAGCCCTATTTGTTTGGTTTGCAGACGTGTGAGCGGAGCTGATCGCACGAGCGAATATTCGCTCAATATGCAGGATGAGCTCGCTCGGCAAAATCCATCGAACGAGTTGGCTCCTGTTCCGCTCCGTCGCATTTTCTCCTGGCGCTGTCTATATCCCCGTTGTCCTCTGTTGCCTGCGAGCTCCGACGGGGCAGGGCCTAAGCTCCGCGCGGCGTTGCCCGGCCACCGGCGATCTCCGGCAGCGAGGGCGGACCGCAGCTGCGGGAGCAGCAGCCGTTGGCGGAGCTCGGGCGGTGGACACGGAGCACGAGTTGGAGGTGGAGGTGGAGCGCGGGCCGGAGGTGGAGGCGGAGCGTAAGCCGGGGTGGATCTCGGGCGGCGAGGGTGGAGCGCGGCTGTGGAGACCTCTAGGTCTTGCATTAGCATAGTACAATAATTATTGGCGAAAGATTCTTTATCCTAACAAAACGAAATAAGTGCCTTTAAGAAATTACTTAATTTTATTACATGCATATCCTCATTAGTAGCGTGAGAATGATGGAGAGAGAGAGAATAATCTCATAGTTTCATGTCGCAGTGGGATTTCGGAATCATATCGTTCAATTAATGAGAACATGATGCTTGAACTAATAGAAAAGTAAAAAAAAATGGAGGAACTCAAGCCGTTCATGCCGTATGCAGAGGTTATGTATAATAATATATAATTTTTTTTCATTTTTTCATTAAAAAATAGAACTCCAGCGGTGCAGACGGTGCCGTGCATAGGATGATATGGGCTGGGCTTTGTTGGTTGGGCCTCCGTAAGTCCCTAACTCATCAGCCCGCCTCGCATTTCGCTTAATCTGCTACTTCCCGTCACATACTGGCATACTGTATCTATCATCCATCATCCATCATGCACAAGCAAATGCTAGAGAAATTGACACCGATTAGTAGAAGTAATATCCAGCCATGCATGAAGTAGCAAGGACATGTTTGGTAGAGCTCCATCTGATTTTGATTTTTTATGGGAGTTGATTCTATAATAGAAGTGATTCTGTGGCTGAAAATGATTATCTTTAATTTTCTAGCATAAAATTATCAAAATCAGGATGAAGAATCACTTTATAGCTTCAGGAGAAGCTATTTTTTTAGCTCACAGCCTCTTAATTCATTTCAGAGAATCACTTTAGAGAATCAGTAGAGAATCACTTCTCTCTGAAAATCTGTTAGACAAAGCTTCTGTAGAATTCGCTAGAGAATCGGCTCTGGGAGCTCTGCCAAACGGGGCCTAAATAGCAATCCCTGCTCCCACTTTGCTTGCAATTCACCCTGACCAACCACCAGCAAAACTATCGATCGATCGAGCTTGATGCAAAAATGCAACGCGACGGCATGCAGCAGCAGGCTTCCATTTCACTCCACTGATCCGTATATGCATGCACACTACACTACACTAGTACTGCTCTCTTCAGTCCTGGTCAAAGTCTCCTGATCTCGAGGTAGATCGATCTCGAGTGCTGAGGTCACGGCCGTGCTTGCATGACCTCACTTTGCAGTTGCCACGCCTCGATCTCCTACCATACACATCATCTATATATCTGTATACCCGTACCGGATATATGGCGAACTATGAGTTTTCGGTAGCACACTGCGTGCGTTCGATCATGTAAGCCCCGACACTAACAGTCGTCATGTTTGTTTGGCTTATCAGCAGCCAGCTAGCAGTATTTTTCTCTCCGCACACCGACCACGCAGTACCCGGCTTTCAAGTAATATAACTTTTGCAAGTGCAGCAGCAGCTAGCCGGTCGGCCGGCCACAACAGCTGGCTCTGGCTGCTGTGCTAGGTTCAAGAGCCTGGGGCTTTCAGAGAAAAATAAAGCTTACTCCATCCGTTTCAAAATAAGTATTGATATAACATTTAAATTTTATCCTACAAAGAGTGTCCATTTAGCTTTTAAGGGATGCACATATTAATACAAAAGTTATAGACAAACGCATAGAGCCAATCAAATAGTTAGTTAATACTACTTTTTATATTTCTAATGAGGGGTGGCATAGTCATTTGTCATGACTAGTAATCTGTCAAAAAAATTTGAATGAACACTTATTTTAGGACGGATGGAGTATTACTTATTAGCAGGGGCTTTCGAAAAAGAAAAGGCTGAGAATATATATGAATTGTTGTAGCTTTAAAGAAACCGCGGTTCTTGAAAGCTGTGGCTATATATATGCATGGCATTCCCAGCTTTCAGATTTAGTTTGTTTTGGAGAAATAAAGCGTGTAGTCTGAAACATGTATTAAGCTAATCTCTCTGATGATCCAGAATTCACATAATAAGCAAATATTTTTAGGCCAGATAGGTTATTGTGGATTTTAATATAGTAGAGATGGCTTTGGTTCTAAGAATCGATTCCGAGCACGAGGTTTTTTTTGTTTTAGGTTTGGCTTTTTGGGACCATAACGCGGAATTAACATATTTGATTATTGATTGATCTGGCAGATCCATCGAATCAATCGACCCTAGCTAATCAGAGAAAGTAATTAATAAAGCCTTGTTATTATATTCATTATCGAAGTAAAGCCACGGCCACTGGTGATCGATCCGGTCGACCGACCATATGCAATTCATGCATGAACTCAACAGCATTTCGACATGAAGAAGCAAGCAAGAGATAGCTAGCTACGTGTGGATGCAGTGACAAGTGAGGCAGAGTGAGTGAGTGAGTACGGGGGACGCACGTGCCGTGCTGTCCTGGATCCATCTTTTCCTTTTTAGCTTGCTTCCAGACCAAGCACCATAAGAGGAATGGAAAAGTTGCACGAGGCCGGCCTTGGAGAGCACACGGGATTGAAAAGCTTGCATTGCATTGGCGGATGCATGGAATGGCCGGTGCCTGGCCTGGCTGGCCTATATCAAAGCTGCTGCTCGATCGCAACAAGCTAGCAAGGCGATCGATGAATGGCATGCATGCAGCATCAGCTAGCATTCGCCACATGCAACAACTGTAACGTACTACGTGCCCTATCTATGCGTGCATTCGTTCACACGTGTGTGTGTATATATATATATATATATATATATATATATATATATATATATATATATATATATGAAAAATCCATTCTACACGCGCGTGTAGCTACGCCTATCTATGTATCTCATGATACATGATGAATTTAATCCGACGAAGAGTATGTACATGTAGCATGTAATGATACTAGACTATCTGTGATGATATATACATTGAGTATGTAAGCATACATGGAGTATATGGACATACTATTTTTTGAAAATTTTTTGTGTGACTCGCTTTAAAGTATCTTAAAATTAGTATACGAACATACTAAAAACGATAAACTAGTATGCGGACATACGTATAATGGTATACTGATGGTGGGTGTAGCTACACCCGAGTGTGTGTATATATATATATATATATATATGGGCCAGCCAGCCTTTCTCCGTGAATGGCATGCGCTCAACTGAGCTGTCTCACTCCAACGCCACTCTCTTTGTCGCTCACTGATCATTCGTGTGGTGCCGAAAGCGGACGTACACTGTTAGTTCCTGTAGCCACCAGTGTTCGCCGATCCTTCTTGCATTGCCCTTATTTTACGGTGTTTCATTACCTTTATTTTCATAGGAAAGTGTATTCATGATTACTGGTCGGTAGATCTTTCATTTGGTGACACACAACAAATGACCACATCGTATCATTATCTGTGTGCATTAATTAGATCGAATTTGGACATGTACACACTAGCCAGTAGTTCTAGCTGTTCTTTTGCATGCGTACGTAGTCTGGAAAATTTGCATTAGATCGAAATCTGTGCGTTTCTGAGATCATCTCTCTCAGATCTCTCTATTTTAATTTGCTGCATGCATGGCCCTAGCTTATTGTTGGCGCAAATATATGCATCCATGGAGATCAGAGCTGAGATCGAGTCACGTACAGGTGCATGCGCACGTAGCAGCAGCTGGACCGTGTGGGTGGCCCTCTCGATCGCAACAACTCGCAAACTAAGGCCTTGTTTATTTAGATACTGAAATTGGGAGTCAAATTTTTGGTTTTTTGAAGTGCGTGCGCTACTGTAGCATTTCGTTTGTACGTGTGAAAAAATGTCCAAAAATTGATTAATTAGGCTCAAAATGTTCGTCTCGTAGAGTACAACAAAACTGTGCAATTAGTTTTTCATTTTATCTACATTCAGTACTCCATGCATGTTATGACATTTTGATGTGATAAAAATCTTATTTTTGGATAGTAAACTTTGTGGTGAAATTTTGGATCGCTGACCTTATTACACCCTGCAGCAGACTGTAGCTGCAGCTAGCAGCACTAGCATTTGTCGTCCTCAGCTCAGTTCATGGTCAGATGCATGCATGTACAGTGCCGTTGCCGTCCGATCCCAAGGCCTCGTTTAGATGCAAAATAGGGATCAAAGTTGGAGGTTTAGGGTCACTTCGTCATCATTACGTCACTATAGCATTTCGTTTATATGTGTGAAAAATTATCCAAAAATTAATTAATTAGACTTATAATGTTCGTCTCGGAGAGTACAACAAAACTATGTAATTAGTTTTTGATTTCATCAATATTTAGTACTCCATGCATGTGCCGATATTTTGATACGATGAGAATCTTTTTTTTTTGCATAGTGAACTTTGGAGGTGAAATTTGAGATCTAAAGCTTGCTTCACTGCCTACCTCAAAATTACAAGAGCTTCTTCTTCGTTCGGGTCTTTGTTTGTCGCCACACAGTGCATAACAATGTTGCTTTATTTGTCTCTATTTGACTTCTAGCTAGGCTTCCAGCAGTCAGACCTTAGAGGTTGACATTTATGATTTCAAATATGAAATTTTATTACACGAAGAATCTAATAATATGTATTAAATATTATAAATATTAGTATTTTGATTATAAATTTAGTTAAATTTACGAGGAAGTACACTATGCTAGAATTGCATACTTACTCGAATGGAGCTAGGTAGTTATCTGGGCCTTGTTTAGTTCCCAACTTTAGCATGTCAAAGTTGGCATTTTACCATTAATACGTCAATGTAGCATTTTGTTTGTATTTGTGAATAATTGTTCAAACATTGATTAATTAGGCTAAAAAATGTTCGTCTCGTAAAATACAATAAAACTGTGTAATTAGTTTTTGATTTTATCTATATTTAGTACTCTATGCATGTGCCGGCATTTTGACATGATAAAAATCTTCTTTTTTATAGTGAAGTTTGGGGATAAAGTTGGGGAACTAAACAAGGCCCTGATCTTTACAATCACTGCCAGGATTGATCACTGGATCGGGAAAAAAAAAGTGTGCACCGTCGATATGTCCCCTCACCGAAAAAGAGTTTCTTTGGTTGTTTGTACATCGTGTGGGTACGCCGTACCAGCAGGACATGTGCACTGTCGATGTGCGTGCTTGTCATGGTATATATTGATCTTGCAAATTTTGTTTTCTTTTTGACATGATTTTGAACTCTGCTAATAACCGAAACACATATGACAGTAGCAGTGGGGTCAAGACCTTATAGGAGACATTGAAGAGATCCAACGCATTTCGATCCGGTGATCATTATTGCGTTTTCATATATGCCACGCCTAACGTCTTTTGTAATGATCCCTGTCTCTATTATTCTCGGGCCGTATTGTGGCAGCTGCACGTGCATAAATTACACGAGATTGCTTATGAATTAATTACATGAATTAAAACAGAGGAGCCCTTTTTCAATAAAGAAATATCTTGAGTAGATTTATACAACTCTGGTCAAATAACAGAAAAATAAGAAATGGCTAATTAATATATGGAGCAAGTGATGACGAAAAAAAAATCAGATTTTTCAGTCACTACTCCCGTCAAAAACCATTATATCAGCATCACTCCCACTCAAATATGTCGTGTTTTATATATGTGAAGCTCCAAATTGCAGTATACCAAAGTTACATATTTGTCGAGTTGTATACAGTTTTATTTATTGCGAGAGGATTGTATTTCGATGGGAGTAGGACCAGTATAGTTGTCGTGGTGCATTATATTAGTCAGTTTTCAACGTATATATAGTACAAAACCAATGGTTTTCTCGAAATTAAGAGGTAGTTAGCAGCTAAATTCACGAGTTGGAATCAAACAAACGATCTTATTGAACATGATCGACAAAAGTGGGCATGCATGCATGACAAATCGATCTCCGGCCCCGTACCTACACATACCTCGTTAATTAGATCCAAAATGCAACAGCGTGGTGGTGAACCGGATTAATTTGTCGGTTACCACTTGATGGTGCTCCATGTCAGTATTATCACTGTCACCTCGAGCTAGCTGTAGGTGGTGAACTGGTCTGGTCATGCTTAGAAGACGACGACGCAGCATATATGTACGTCAACTACTGGGTCCAAGTCCGCGACCACACAACACGTACGCATCCATCCCAGCTCAGCTTTAGTTCAATAAGCTCAGAGGAGCCACACATCATATATCTATCTATCTATATCTATATATATATATATATATATATATATATATATATATATATATATATATATATATATAGACACACACACACATACACTCCATCGATCTGCTGCTCATCATATCGATCTCTCCTACTCCTTGTTTTGTACGTGCCGGTACCTTTCTTTCTGTGTCTATATCTACACAGATGGTCCCTGCTTCGTCCTTCAATTCGATCGATCCAATGGAGATCGAGGACCATGCATGCGAAATGCATGAAAACAAACATGCACGTACGTACGCTCGTGCACGTACATGTCACACCCAACATGTACAGCGACCATGAGAGGGGTGCACGAACCTAAATGCGTACGGGATGTTTGGGTGCAGGTCAAATCCTGGAGTTATGTGCTGATCGAAATGGGCGGAGCTAGAGCAGGAAGACGATGCATGGGTACCTACGTGCTACGTGCGCACATTCTAATTTAGATGGTGGGCGCACATTAATTTGTTTACAAAGGTCACATGTCTTGTTGAAGATGATATGAGCATGACTTTTCTTTAATTTCAACATATGCTTCAAACAAACAGCGCGCTGATATGATATATCTATTTCTTCTTTTTTTTTCTCTCTGCCGCAACTTCTTCCTCTCCAGAACTGATCATTTGGAACCTCACTCTCTAGCTAGCCCAGCTCACTTATATCTCTGGCGGAGTCTCCATCATGGATCCATTCACACTTATTGTCCACCCCGCGCTGACTAATATGTTTTTACTGCACCTACCGTGTGTCACTACTACTACTACTACTATCCAACCATCCATAGCATATCAACTTACTACACCATCACACCGCCCTTCAACCAGAGGCGAAGCTAGACACAAGATTACCCCGGTGCACCTTCTTATATATCAAGTCTTTGTTAGAAATTTAGGCACCATTCGGTATATTTTAATTCCAAAAATTAGCAACAAATTCACGACAGCAGTGAGTGATCCAGTGGTAATATAACATGTGCCAGTGTTCAAGTTAATTCTCCTAAATAACATGAACAACATGAGAAACCGAAACAAGAACAAAAGGATGTTCAGGATGTACCCAGAAGGCGGGGCCGGTACCGGAGGCACCGGATGCGCCGTCACCAGCTGGAGGAATAGTGTTAACCATCCTCGACTGGCCTTGCTCGAAGTAGTCGATCTAATTCGGTGCAGTGACGAGTTGATGCAGTGGAGTTCCTCGAACGGTCACCGGGACGTAGTCGTTCACGTGAGGAAGACGGCCACCAGGAAGTAGTCGTTCGGGTTGAGGAAGACGGACAACAGGAAGTAGTCGTTCGGGTTGAGGAAGACGGCCACCAGGAAGTAGTCGTTCACAGCAGCGAGCAGGCGCGTACTCGTACGCTCCCCAAAAACCTTATTGCCCGCCTATCCCGAGCAGGATCACTAGACAGGGAGGTTCAGAGGCAACTGCTCACGCAAGCAGTGTGCGCGCAGGGCTTGCGTTAGGAATGCAAGAGAGCAGCAAAAACAGGGAGAGGAGAGAGGTCTCCTGAAAGGAGTACCAGAGAGGGAGAGTGCTTCTCTGTTCTGGCTATGGGAGGGAGCCCCTCTTATATAGGCGACCAGAAGAGGAGGGGGATGAACCTGGACACTCCATGAGGCAGAAATGACCATAATGACGTCAGTTATTGGTCAGCCCAATAATGCCATTAAACGTCATCAGTTACTCTCAGCCATCAAATCGGCAGTTACTGGTAACGTTTAAGACTCAATCAATGTCATTTGTGGCAAAAGGTTCATCACACAGCACACGCGGAGCGGCTCGGCACGTCACGTCACGTCACGGCCTCGGCCTCGGCCCGGCCCGGCCCGGCGAGGCGAGCGAGCGCGCGCGTGTGGCACGCCCATCTCCTTTTACCAACTTCACAAGTGGTCCACAGTTGGTCCACTATTTAAGTTGGTTGGGGTTCCCGTTGACTCTCCATCCGGGATTTAATTCCCTAGCATTTATTAGTGGACCTTTAATTCTTTGATTAATTGAGACTTAAATGGGCCAAGGCCCAATTAATCTAACAATCCCCACCAAGAATTCAAGGTACACAAGAAAATACTCTCGACTCAACTGTTGTTTTGACATACTGGCCTCATGGCGGGGACTGTTAAGTTGAACATCCACCTGGGGCAAGAGCTACACTTGTTCACAACTGACCAATGGACTATGCCTTGAATTGACAGTTTTGTGTAAACAAGCTTGACTAGAGCCCCTTTGCCAGTACTTGGCTGCTATAAGCATCACCTCGGGTTGGAGCGTATAAGTCATACTCCGTGCCTTTCATGGGTATCTAGAGATCACCCTATCTCGTAGATTGTGACTAGCAATCGAACCCATATAGGTGCAATCCTTTGAGATGTTCTGTAGGTCAACATCTTTGCCCTCATTGAGCCACTCGGATCACATTAAGGTTTTCACCAACCTGTCATACAGACTTAGAAGAGAAATGCACCTCCATTGGAATGAGCCCTTTTCAAAGGTTCTCTTCTCTCAGTTAAACAGTAGCTTGTTTCACCATCCTAATTCACGGGATCTCCGATCACATAGGACAGGTTACCACTACTGAGTAACACACATGGGTCTCAAGCCCAATTCCCTAGATGCGTTGTCTATCACGTTACGTGAAACACCCTTTGTGAATTGATCTGCCAGGTTCTTAGCCGTTTGGATGTAGTCCAAGGCTATCACTCCGGAGTTTCTCATTTTCCTGACAGATTTCAGCCGCCTCTTTACATGCCTAGAGGACTTCATGTTATCCTTTGAACTGTTCACCTTGAAAATCATAGTTTGATTATCACAGTTTATGAGGATAGCCGGTATCGGTTTCTCAACTACCGGCAAATCCATAAGGAGATCACGAAGCCATTCGGCCTCAACAGTGGCGGTGTCCAATGCAGTGAGTTCTACCTCCATAGTTGACCTCGTTAAGATGGTATGCTTGCAAGACTTCCAGGAGACAGCGCCACCTCCAAGTGTGAAAACATATCTACTTGTGGCTTTAATCTCATCTGCATCGGATATCCAGTTTGAATCACTGTAACCCTCCAGTACTCTAGGGTACCCGGTATAGTGAATTCCATAGTCCACAGTACCTTTCAAAAAGCGCATTACCCGTTCAAGAGCTTCCCAATGAGCATCTCCCGGACTTGACACAAACCGGCTGAGTTTGCTCACAGCGAACGAGATATCGGGTCTAGTAGCGCTGGCTAGGTACATCAGTGAACCAATGATCTGGGAGTATCTCAGCTGATCTCTCATTATTCTTTTGTTCTTCCGTAATATTTTACTAGCATCATAAGGTGTTGGAGCTGGCTTGCGGTCATTATATCCGAAACGACTCAAGACCTTCTCCACATAGTGGGGTTGCGTGAGAACAACCCCACCATCACCTTCTCTCACTAGCTTAATATTTAGGATCACATCAGCCTCTCCCAAATCTTTCATCTCAAAACTCTGAGACAAAAACTCTTTGACTTCCTTAATCACATTAAGGCTTGTCCCAAATATCAGTATGTCATCTACATACAGACATAAGATCACTCCTTCGCCCCCACCATAGCGATAGTACACACACTTCTGTCGAACTTCTCATGCCACTGCTTAGGAGCTTGCTTAAGGCCATACAAAGACTTTATCAACTTACACACCATTCCTTCTTGACCTTCCACTACAAAACCTTCTGGCTGATCCCTGTAGATCTCTTCCTCCAACTCTCCATTTAGGAAAGTTGTCTTAACGTCCATCTGATGAATGAGAAGACCATGGGAAGCTGCCAGAGAGAGCAGTACTCGAATGGTGGTCAATCGGGCAACCGACGAGTAAGTGTCAAAGAAGTCCTCTCCTTCTTTCTGAGTATATCCCTTAGCCACTAGCCTTGCCTTGTACTTTTCAACAGTACCATCAGGCCTAAGCTTTTTCTTGAACACCCACTTGCATCCTACAGGTTTGCACCCATACGGACGTTCCACGACTTCCCAAGTACCATTAGACATAATAGACATAATAGAGTCCATCTCACTCCGAACTGTTTCCTTCCAATAGTCAGCGTCTGGAGAGGAATATGCCTCTTCAATGGTTCTAGGGGTGTCATCCACGAGGTACACAATGAAATCATCACCAAAGGACTTTGCAGTCCTCTGTCTCTTGCTCCTTCTGAGAGCTTCACTGTCATCCTCCTCAGGATTTTCCACATGTGTGTGTTCATTGTGTTCTATCGTAACGGCAGGTTCTATAGGTTCTTTATTAATAGACAGTTCATGACTAGACGTGCTAGCTTCTTTTTTCATAGGAAAAATGTCCTCAAAGAATGTAGCGTCTCTGGACTCCATAATTGTACCAACATGCATGTCAGCTACTCCAGATTTTACTATTAAAAATCTATAACTTACACTGTGGAAAGCATAACCAATAAAGACACAATCAACAGTCTTAGGTCCCAATTTACGTTTCTTGGTTATGGGCACATTCACTTTGGCCAAACATCCCCAGGTCCGTAAGTATGAAAGGGTTAACTTTTTCTTTTCCCATTCCTCGAATGGTGTTATCTCTTTGTTCTTCATAGGAACACGATTCAGGACATGACATGCAGTCAATATAGCCTCACCCCACCATTCCTTGGAAAGTCCCGTTGTATCCAACATGGCATTAACCAAGTCAGTCAGAGTGCGGTTCTTTCTTTCGGCTACCCCATTTGACTGAGGTGAGTAGGGAGGTGTCCTCTCATGAATTATTCCATGTTCCTCACAGAACGCAGTGAATACATTAGAAAAATACTCTCCACCGCGATCAGACCTAACTCTTTTGATCTTTCTCTCAAGTTGATTTTCTACCTCAGCTTTATAGATTTTAAAATACTGTAACACTTCATCTTTAGACTTCAACAAATAAATGTAGCAAAATATAGTAGAATCATCTATTAAAGTCATGAAGTGCTTTTTACCACCTTTTGTCAACACACCATTCATCTCGCACAGATCGGAATGAATTAAGTCTAGAGGTGCCAAGTTCCTCGCCTCATCCGCGAAATGAGGCTTGCGAGGTTGTTTTGATTCAACACACACATGACACTTAGAATTTTTGACTAAGGTGAATCTCGGAATTAAGCTCAGGTTTGCAAGACGCATCATACAACCAAAATTAACATGACAGAGTCGCGAATGCCAAACATTAGATTCAGTATTAACGTTTGCAGCATGGTTCACAACTTTATTACAATTATCTGACAAAGAAAAGCGGAACAAGCCTCCGCTATCATAACATTTTCCAATAAAACTTCCAAATTTAGAGATTACACATTTATTGGATTCAAAGACTAATTTAAAGCCGTCTCTACACAGAAGAGACCCGCTGACTAAGTTCTTTTTGATGGTGGGGACATGCTGCACGTTCTTCAGTCGAACGGTCTTTCCCGAAGTAAGCTTCAGATCGACCGAACCAGTACCAAGAACACGCGCATGTGATCCGTTCCCCATCAACACGGAGGAAGACTCGCCTGCCTGGTAAGAAGCAAACAAAGAAATGTCAGCACAAACATGAATATTAGCACCAGTGTCAATCCACCAATCGGGTGAATGACATACTGAAAGAACTGTAGGTAAAAGATTACCGTACCCCGACGTTCCACCAGTGTCACTAACAACCATGTTGGCACTGCCACCATTGCCGCCATTGTTCTTGTCCTTGCGGTGCGGGCACTTTGCAGCAAAGTGGTCCGGGCTACCACAACAATAATAATGCCCCGTCGGCGGTTTCTTCTTCTTCTTGAACTGAGCCGTCTGATTAGTCTTTGTCTGGTTCTGTTGCGGCTTGTTCTTATTTTTGTTGGATGCATTGAAGTTCTTCTTTTACACCAAGTTGGCACTAGAAGATCCAGCAATCCCTTTACCATGTTGATCTTTTGCCCTCGCCTTCTCTTCCACATCAAGAATGCCGATGAGATCGACAATAGTAAACTCTTGTCTCTTGTGTTTCAAAGAGGTCGCAAAATCCTTCCAAGAAGGTGGCAACTTGGAGATAATACCTCCAGCCACAAACTTGTCAGGCAACCGACATGGAGCATCCTTGCTATAGTTCTCAAGATCTCTAGCCAGCGTCTGGATCTCATGGCCTGCTCTACCACAGGACGGTCTTCAACCATCTTGTAGTCAAAGAGCTGTTCCATGACATACAGCTCGCCACCAGCATCAGAGACCCCAAACTTAGCCTCAAGCGCATCCCAAACATCTTTGCCACTCGGCAGCAAGAGGTACGTGTCCACAAGGCTTTCAGCGAGAACACTCATGATGGCACCTCTAAACAGGTTATCGGCCGCCACGAAAGCCCGCTCCTCCTCTGGAGTGGACTGTTCGGGCTTCCCCTGTATGACATGCATGATGTTCATTGTCGTCAACCACAGCGTGACCCTCTCGCGCCAACGTTTGTAATTAGACCCATCGAAAACATTTGGTTTGATTGATGCGGCAAAACCAGCTACCGAAATCCTATTATTAACATAAGGTTTTTGGATTGTTAGAAATTTAGGCATCATTCGGTATATTTTAATTCCAGAAATTAGCAACAAATTCATGACAACAGTGAGTGATCCAGTGGTAATATAACATGTGCCAGTGTTCAAGTTAATTCTCCTAAATAATATGAACAACATGAGAAACCGAAACAAGAACAAAAGGATGTTCAGGATGTACCCAGAGGTGGGGCCAGTACCGGAGGCACCGGATGCGCCGTCACCAGCTGGAGGAATAGTGTTAACCATCCTCGACTGGCCTTGCTCGAAGTAGTCAATCTAATTCGGTGCAGTGACGAGTTGATGTAGTGGAGTTCCTCGAACGGTCACCGGGACATAGTCGTTCACGTGAGGAAGACGGCCACCAGGAAGTAGTCGTTCGGGTTGAGGAAGACAGCCACCAGGAAGTAATCGTTCGCAGCAGCGAGCAGGCGCGTACTCGTATGCTCCCCAAAAACCTTATTGCCCGCCTATCCCGAGCAGGATCACTAGGCAGGGAGGTTCGGAGGCAACTGCTCACGCAAGCAGTGTGCGCGCAGGGCTTGCGTTGGGAATGCAAGAGAGGAGCAAAAATAGGGAGAGGAGAGAGGTCTCCTGAAAGGAGTACCAGAGAGGGAGAGTGCTTCTCTGTTCTGGCTATGGGAGGGAGCCCCTCTTATATAGGCGACCAGAGGAGGGGGGATGAACCTGGACACTCCATGAGGCAGCAATGGCCATAATAACGTCAGTTATTGGTCAGCCCAATAATGCCATTAAACGTCATCAGTTACTCTCAGCCATCAAATCGGCAGTTACTGGTAACGTTTAAGACTCAATCAATGTCATTTGTGGCAAAAGGTTCATCACACAGCACATCATCACACAGCACACGCAGAGCGGCTTGGCTCGGCTCGGCTCGACTCGACTCAGCACGGCACGGCCACGGCCACGGCTCGGCGAGGTGAGCGAGCGCGCGCGCGCGTGGCACGCCCATCTTCTTTTACGAACTTCACAAGTGGTCCACAGTTGGTCCACTATTTAAGTTGGTTGGGGTTCCCGTTGACTCTCCTTCCGGGATTTAATTCCCTAGCATTTATTAATGGAGCTTTAATTCTTTGATTAATTGAGACTTAAATGGGCCAAGGCCCAATTAATCTAACAGTCTTTACCAATTCTATAATTTTGAAGTTATACACCACTAAATAGCTTTAGATTTTGGTTTGGACCCTGGTGCATATGCACCAGGCAAAATGTACATGGTGTCGCCCCTGCCTTCAACTATATCCATATGGCGCCATCACTTTACCACCACCACTCCACCATTCGCCAATGATCCACTAGGGTTCTCCCTTAATATAAACTAGAGGAAGAAACTATGGGGAACCAGGGGCGAAGCTAGAGCAAGTCAGAGGGGGTGCCTTTCTCTTATGGATGTGAAGATTTAATCTACAAACATGGTGAAAAATTATTTTTACTAGTGGGTTTTCAAAATTTTGTGGGTGCCTGGGCACCCACAAGCCATAATGTGGCTTCGCCCCTAGGAACCACATTGATAACATTGTCCAGCGGCTTTTCATTAAGAAGAAGGAACCATCTTCCGGTCTAGAAAACCCCCGAACCTTCAAACATGGGTCTACTGGGTGCTACTTAAGCTCTCGAACCACTAGGCTAGAGGACATTTCACATAACATTGAATCATTGGCCGAACATTTTGAGCAGTTGTGAGATCTAGCTAGAAAGTGTGTTTGTATATAAACAGTAAGCGATGTTTAATTGTCACACCCGATTTTAGGAATAAAACCAGATGCATCTCATATGTACGCCAGGATCAAGTTTACACACATATGGTAGACGTCACAAGTGAATATCCATAACCATGCATACGAAAGAGTATTAAAGTATATTTATTACAATCTCAAAGTTGACAATAATGTCATAGCGGAAGACTTAAATAAACATTTAACTAATCGAAACGAAATAACTCCATCTCCACAGGCAGTTGACTGGCGGACTCGCCTAGAACTCCTCAAAATCAGTAGTATAGTCCTCACAATTCTCCCAATCTGAGCAGCAGTCCGAGTGTGGTCGATGCAATATAAATAAACAAGCGTGAGCACATGTCGTACTCAGCAAAGTATGGAAATAAATGACATGCTAGGCTTTATAAAGTGAAAGGCTGAAAGGATAGCTGCATTAAGCACTTTTAGTTGGTCAAAGTTTTATTTAAGCATCTATTTACTAGCAAATATAAGTATATACCAACAACAATTAAATGATAACATAAACCCATCATATTTAGGTAACCACAATTTAGATCATAGTCTGATAGATTAATCATGTGAGGGTCCAGGCCGCTCATGACCGTGAACATGGCTGTTATAACAGTTTTACACTCTGCAGAGGTTGTACACATTCACCATAAGCCGTGATTCCCATTGCCCGGAAGCATGTACCCTTCCCACACCACGTGGACCGAATACTGGGTTTCACTATGAGACCTTTATAAAGATACTCTAATAAGTGATAGTTCGCTAAGGCTTCCGATTCAGAAGCAAAGCATAACCCTCCCTAATGAGTCGTGTATCTTAGCAAAGCCTACCGCTCAAGAGGACCGGGCTATACCTCAACCGTCACACCTCTTGCCCCTTTCGGGTAAAACTATCCCAAACTAGAATACTTAATTAGTCAGTCAAAGCCAGAGCCACCTAGCACTTATGGTTGCACTGTTTTCCTGGGTGGTCGCTCCATGTTCCAATTAAAAGATGTGATCTTGTCATTATTATATTAAAAGATAATAATGGAACATAGAGTAGGGGTTTCATTAGACCAATCCCAGTTGAGCAACTAAGCATCATCTACCAGTCAATTAATTTAATGACCCAGCTGCAAGGTATGGTAAAACAGACTAGGAAATCCTTAATGGGACCCAGCAATATTGATGCAAGCGATAAATAAACGGTGTAATTAAAATGCATGTCATTTAGGTACAAACGGGCATGATTAAGAAATACTTGCCTTCTTCCCAACCCTGCTGCTGCTCAAACTCTTCAACAGCTGGTTCTTCAAACACTTCCTCGAACGACGCGTTTCCTATACGCGGCACACGAACACATACAAGAAAACAATACAATAAATAAGAAACAGTACACCAAACAATTCCAACAGAGGTAAACAACAGCACAAAACTATTCTACGCGTCAGAACGAACGCGTGAGCGTGAGAATCACTAAAATCGGAGTTAAAACGCAAAAGATATGGCTTTTCTAAGGTTCAGGGACTTGCTGGCAAAGTTTTAAAAGTTCCAGGGGCTTAACTGCGAAAATCCGAGGGCTAAAACATAATTTTGTATTAAACTATGAGGGTTTTCATGTAAAAATACTAAACTTGGACCTCGGGCGCAATTTTAGAACTTGCAGGGGCTAAACCGAAAGAAAAAGGACTTAAATGGAATTATTTTTGAATGGCTTAGGACTGCGGGTTGATTCCACGAAAGGCCAGGGGCTCTTTTAGAAAATTAACCGGAGTTGACCGGTACTCCGCTGTTTGACTTGAAGCTCGGGCTGTTGTGGGCCGTTCGATCCGAATCTAACGGCCTAGGATGGATCTGGGGCGGGGCAATTCCGGCAACGACGGAAGCGGCGGCGCCGCCGGCGGGCGCGGCGGAGCATCGCCGGCGCAAGCTCGATCTCGAGCTACAGTTCACGAAACCGGACGGGGTTTGGACGGGAAGCACGAGGAGGCCACGGCGAACTCACCTGGCTAGACCAAGTCGAGGGTGGAGCTTCGTAGGCAACCGGTCGACGACGAATGGCGGCGGCGGCGCTGTGGAGAACAACGGCGAGGGATTAGCTCGGCAAAACAAGGACAAACTCGAGTTGGACGACGGGGAAAGCTTCAGCGCGTCGAGACGGACCTCCGGGGGTGCTTCACGGCGAGGGAGCGACGACGACGGCGATGAACTCCGTGCGGCGGCGGCGGAGCTCCGGGAGCGGCGGCACTAGGGCTACGCGAGAGCAGTTGCGACGCGCGAAAAGAGCGGGGAGAGGCAAAGGGGGCCACGACACGTGGGTAAAAGGGCTAGGCCCTCGCCTTCCTAGGCGTGCGCGCCCGACTCGGAGAGGGCGGCGCGGCCGAGCCGGGTCGGACTCGAGTCCGACACGGGAAGATGGAGCTGACGCGTGGGCCCCACGCGTTAGTGAGAGATGGAGAGGGGAGAAGGGGAGCGGGCCGGCGCGGACGACTTGGGCCGGAAGAGAGCTTGGGCCGGGAAGGGAAGCAGCCCAAGGAAGCAAGCCGGCGGCTAAAGAGAGAAGTTGAGGGAGCAAACTCGGACTGGCCAAGAGTTCGAGGGGCAAAACTAAACTCGACCGAAAACAACTAATCTAAACATCAAACAAGTTCAAATTAAATTCAAATTTAAACAGAATTTAAATTCCAACTTAATTGAACAGCAAGCAAAAGACAAATGCAACGGCATGAATGCATCAACAACTTATTTTGACTAAAATTATTTAATATGATATTTAAATTGATAAAAGGCTAGAAATTCCAATTAAACCATAGAAAATTTATTTAAGCATTATTAAATTCTAGAAAATTCAGAAATTGATACAATTTAATTGTGATGAATTTTAGAGTGTGACATTAATTCTAGACATTTCAATACGAATCCAGTGACAAAGGATGAGTTCTTCACCTATATCTCTCTCGGCCGCTCATCAGTGGCTCCGCCACCAATCTGGCGGCCGGCTGCCAGTGAATTTCTTCTTGTATATGTGCGAACGGAGAGCAGCGCCCACGAGGCCTCGGTTATAGGTTCACAATAGGTAAAGTTTTATCCTAGCTCCGCAACCGTAGTTCATGCTCTTGCTCTTCCTGATTTATGCACACTAATTTAAATCTTATTATTGCTGCCAAGTAAGCAATCCTCTATCCACCGTGCTTTAATGCTCATCGAGCCCGTGAGTAACTGGCCAATTGGGTCATCAACGGCCGTCGATCCAGATTTACTTTTGCTGCACCGACCTCTCCTGCACCCCTGCATGATCTTAAATTCTTGATTTGACCAATCAGCTGGAGTAAGTAGCTGGTTACTGAATGAACTACTGGTGTACGGTGTACCTGAAGAAGCACGCCTCTTTCGATAAATGAACAGGTAGGACAAAAGGTACTACTGTAATATATACTGAGCACTACGACGCACAGTAAAGTCCAGTGATTCGTGCAACGTACCGTAGGACGGAAATCAGTTGCATTTAGCAGCTGCGAGCGTGAGGCCATTCATTACAAAGACCTTTTTCAGAGGCGATTATTGCTGGATGAACTAACAGCCCAAGGACCCTAGCTAGGGTTTTACCACTACTAGCTGCTTAAGATCTTCTTTCGTACTATGATACAAGGCATATCATGCATTTTCTAGATACATATATAGTAGAGCTTCTGCTGTGTATTAAAAAAACTAGGATGACATGTCTTGTATTTGTCACGCCCGGATTTACACAAAACCCGAATGTGGCCATATGTGTGCCCAGGAAGTCCACAGACACATATAGCGAACAAATATGGTAAAAATCAGAGTACAATGCTTTATTAACCAACATAAAGTAGCGATTACATCAGAGTGCTTCATAAGTGAAAACATGGACAACGGAAGACTAATACATCTCTCTAAGCATAGCCGCAATCCCACAGGGACTCTGACTGGGAGAACGCCAACTCAGAAGTACGGCAAGTCCTCCGGAAACTCCATCTCATAGTTAGCCTGACTCCAATCTGTTACCCGTCCGGGATTTTGCCCAAAAATAAATACAGCAAGTGTAAGTAATAGAATTACTTAGCAAGTATAGCACGGGGGATGAGGCAAAGAAGGCTTGACACTGGCTTAACTGCATTAGCACTTTTAGTTGGTTCGTTTTAATCATAATTACTACTTTAGATGATTCCCAGTTGTATCCCAAATTATTTAATGTAAGTCAACAATAAACAGTAATAAATATCATCTTCTAATCATAAAAGGATCCAGGCCGCTCGTGACCCTGAGCCGGGCTATCATGATAGATCGTACACTCTGCAGAGGTTTCACCCTTTACCCACCAGTCGCGTAAAAGTTCAGAAGAACTTTGCACCCAACCACGCACATCGACACTTCCGAGGTGTGACGGCATAGGGACGCTACGAGGCTTTCACAAGACACCCTAACAAGACAGTAGCCGCTGGAGTACTACAAAGTGGTGAGAACCTAGGCACCGAGATTGACTGACCCTCAGGGCGCAACGTGAGGGGGTCAATGGCATCCACGCACCGGCAAATCATGCCAACAACAAAGTCAATGGTGCAACGTGCGGAGCTCACCGCACTCACGGTGGCTCCCAACACGGGACTGGGTCTAACGGGACCTAGCCGACGGGGCTACCGTCCTCGGTGGAATCCGAAATCACCCCGTGCTTTGCCTCCTACAACGCCGTAGGCCACTCGGTAACCACTGCCAAGCTAGAGACGTACAAGCTACTCAACCAAGACCAGAGCCATTATAGTTCCGGCGGCGGCGACAGGCTCCCAGGTTGCCGCTTTTACGAACCAGTCCTTAGGGAGAGACACTGGGGCCAGGCAAAACACACAAGCCCCAGCTCCCAGATCCAAGTTGCTAAAAAGCAAGTTTTAATATTAAAGTTTAAGTGTACCATTAATACAAGTTTAACAGTTAAGTAAAGGTGACAGTAGTTGCGCCTAGCGAAATACTACCCATATGCAAAAACCCATAGGAATACAAGGACAGGGAAAGTAAATGCTAGGTACAACCTTAATGGTAAACAATATTAGACACATGCGTATGTAAAGAACAATGTATTAAATGAGTGAGTAGGTAGCAAGGATTGTCCGTGCTATAACTTGCCTTCCTCGGAGTAAGGCTGCTGCTGTAAATCCTGCTCCGGCACGTCCTCGACGTACTCGAAGTCCAAAGCTACGGGCTCACCGACTGGACACGATCATCACGCACGCATTCCAAAGCAATCATTACATGCAAACAAATTAATTCTATTAGAAACAGTACACCAACAGTATAAACAGTACAAAAACAGGATCTAGAAATAATCTACGCTTCGCTACGAACACGTGAGCGCGAAAATCACTCAAATCGGAGCTAAAACGAGAAAGTTATAGCGTTTCTAAGATTCGGGGGTTTAAATGAATAAAACGGGATTTTTCTGAATTATTTTTACACTGGAAAGGACCTCGGAATAAATTCCAGAAAGTTCAGGGGCTCTTTAACAAAAACGTCAGCGCTGACCGGTACGCTGGGTTTGACTTGCGACGTGGCGCGCCGTGGGCCGTCGGTTCTGAATCGGGCGGCTGTGATTTAAAACGCGAAGGGGTACGCGGCTGATCTAATCTCGGCCGTTGATCTCGGATCGGACGGCGCTGGGCGACAGCTCGCCGGGGAAGATGAACCCGTGGCGGCGCCGGCTCGGCCGACGGCGAACTTCGCCGGACTTGGCAATATCTCAAGCTACAGGGCTCGGATTACGACGAGATCAAGTCCTACGGCTTCAGGTGAGAAAAGCGAGTGCATTTAGGGGGTTCGTGACGTGGGTTGGCCGGCGAGGTGGTCGGACGGCGGTGCGCGGCGGAGTTTAACTCCGGTGAGCCGCGAGGGGGGTGTTTCGGGTGGCTTTGGGGTCGGGTTTTCGGTGCTGGAGCTGCTGGGGAGTGTCATGAGCGCAACCGTGGTGAACAAGATGTGCATTGAGTGGTGTAGCGTCCGGGCGACGACGGCCGGCGGTCGGCCGACGACGGCGAGCGCGGGGAACCCAGCTACGGTGCTCTAACGCTGGAATTGAGGGGAGGGGGAGCTTCAGTACCTCGTGGAGGTGCTCCTGACGCGAGGAATCGGCCGGAGCTGCACCGGGGAAGGGGGTTCGACGACGGCCGGCGATCTCGGGGCGGCGGCGTCGGTGCTCGGGGAAGGGGGGGCTGCGGATGCTGCTGCTCGGCTTGGAGTAGCTCGACGCAATCCTCGTGGCTCGGTGAAGCTCCTCCGAGGCTCGGGCGGGGCGGAGCGGCACCAGGACGTCGGGTCGACGGCGACGGGCGGCGGAGCTCGAAGCTCGGCGGCTCGGGAGCGGCGCGACCCAGGGCGGCGGCGGCGCTAGGGTTGGGGCGATGGGTGAGGGGAGCAGGGTGCGGTGCGGGTCGAGTTAAGAAGGCGCGGGGGAAGGGCCTCGGCGTGCGGGCCGGCCGCGGTGAGCCGCGCCATCACCGGCGCTCGGGATGGAAAGGGGGCGAGGGGGAAGAAGGAAGGTGACGCCAGCGCTGGCGTCAGCGCCTGACCAGCGGGCCCGGCGTGGCAGTGGGAGAAGAGGAGGCGGGAGCGGCTGGGCCGTGCTGGGCCGAAAGCGGGGCGGCGGGGCTGCTGGGCCGCGGGAAGAAGAAAGAGAGGGAGGGGGCTGGGCCGGACCGGGAAAGAAATGGGGGGAGCAAAGGTGGACTGGAAGAAAAGTTCAGGGGGCTAAAGCGAACTATTGGCCTAACAACTTTTCTAGGGCTCCAAACAAAGTGATTCAAATTTGAATTTAAATGTATTTAAATTCTTGTTTGAATCACAAGCAATACAAAAATAAATGCAGCAGCATGAATGCAACAATAAATGTTTCTATCACCTATATTTGACTTTAAATTTTAGAAAATTATTATTTAGCTTTTATAAAATAGGTGAGAGCATTAAATAATTAATTAAATGCCAAAAATTTTAAATTTGAGTATTTTGGGTGTTACAAACCTACCCCCTTAAGGTGAATCTCGTCCTCGAGATTCGGATGTAGGAGCGAAGAGCTGTGGGTACTCGGACTTGAGATCTTCTTCCCGCTCCCAAGTCGCTTCATCTGCTGAATGTCGGCTCCACTGCACCTTGCACAACCGAATGGTCTTGTTCCTCAGCACTCTCTCTGACACCTCTAGGATCCTGATCGGATACTCCTCATATGTGAGGTCCTCCTGAACATTCAACTCATCAATCGGGATCTGCTCTTCTGGCACCCGCAAGCACTTCTTCAACTGGGACACATGGAACACATCGTGTACTCCGGCTAGTCCCTCAGGCAGGTCTAGCCGATATGCCACTTCGCCCATCCGTTCCTGTATCCTGAACGGTCTGATGTAACGAGGTGCCAACTTGCCTTTGACATTGAACCGCTTTACACCTCTCATGGGTGACACCTTCAGGTACACAAAATCATCAACTCTGAAACTGAGGTCCCTCCGTCTGACATCGGCGTAACTCTTCTGTCTAGACTGGGCCACCTTCAGGTTCTCTCTGATCACCTGCACCTGCCGCTCTGCATCTCTGAGTATCTCCGGACCAAAGACCTGACTCTCTCCAGTCTGATTCCAGAACAATGGGGTCCGGCACTTCCTGCCATACAGTGCCTCGAACGGTGCCATCTGCAGACTCTTCTGGTAGCTGTTATTGTAGGAGAACTCTGCATACGGCAAACTCTTATCCCAGCTGACTCCATACTGCAATGCACAAGCCCTCAACATATCCTCCAGTATCTGATTGGTCCGCTCTGTCTGATGTCACACCCGGTTTTCAAAGGAAAACCAAGTGCGTCTCATATGTGCGCCAGGATCATGTTTACACACATATGGTAGACAAAAGAGTGTAATATCGAAACACAGTGTTCTAAAGTACAAGAGATTTATAATAATATTCATATTACACTCTCGGGAGACACGAAGGTCTTTATTCGCAGAACAAGCGATAGCTAAACGGAGCGTCTTCAGCTTCCATCTTCCACAGGCATCTTGACTGGGGGAAAGCGCAAGCCTCAGAACTCATCGTAGTCGCTGTAGTATTCTTCTCTATTTCCTTCTTCTGAATCAGCAATAGCAAGCGTGAGTACACCTAACTAGGTACTCAGCAAGCGGGGGGAGAATGCAAGGCCACAAGGATAGGCTATGTTTCACAGCAATGAGCTTTTTAATGTTGGTCAAGTTTTATTAGCAACTCCCTATTTGCTAGGTATAAGTTTATACCATCCCACTTAGCATTTAGAAAACATCTTACTCAAAATATCCCACGAGTAAAAAAAATAAAACCACGATTTATAGTCCATCTTCAAGTTTAATTATCATGTGAGGGTCCAAGCCGCTCTTGACCGTGAGCACGGCTGATATATCAGTTTTACACTCTGCAGAGGTTGCACACTTTCACCATGGCTCGTGTTTCCCATGTCGCCCGGGTTTGCAAGGCCCTTAAACACTTCCGAGGTGAGTGGCTAGGGATCCACTACGAAGCCTTTACAAAGGTATGCAAAAGACCAACGACCCGCATAGTTACAGACTAGGGCGGTCCACAAACCTCCCTAATGGTCAGCACCTTAGCAAAGGCTGCTACCCCAAGAGGACCGGGCTGTGACCCCTGCAACCCCAATCCCCCTATGCTCCTCGCAGGCGGATAAGGTCATCAGTGCGATCACACACCTAATTAATTGGCTAAGGTCAGAGCCCATTAACACCATGGTTGCGCTGTTTTCCTGGGTGGTCACTCCATGTTCCGATTAGAATATTGTTCTCTTGTATTAACCAACATTTCTCCAATAGTCATTATGTTCAGCATTTTGTAAAGTTGCAGTTTTAAAAGCATTTCCCATAGTGTAGCAAGGCTAAGCATAACTATCCCAAAACATTATTTAAACTGGGTTGATTCAAGGGTTTATGGTGAAACTAGGTAAATCCTTAACATAGGTATTCCCGTCATATTAATGCAATAAAAGTAAATTTTAGCTTGTTATGCAGTTATATAGGACAAAAAGAATATGCGGGGAGGGCCACTTGCCTTGGTCTACAAAAAGATCTTCTTCTTCTTCGTAGAGTGGTTCCGGATCCGCGTCGACGGGCGACTCGGTTGCAACTGGCACGAGGTCTACGATCAACACAATAAAACAATAAGAAAACAGTACATCAAACATTCTTAACAGACTAAAACAAGCATCTAAAACTAACAAGCTTGAAAAGACGAACGCTTGGACACCAAGAACGCTAAAAACGGAGCTAGGACGGAAAAGATATGGCCAAAACAAGTTTTAGGGACTTGCTGGCAAAGAAACTAAGTTTCCAGGGGCTTAACTGAAAGAAACCAGGGCTAAAACATAATTACGCGTTAAAACCCGAGGGCTAACGCGCAAAAACACCGGGGCTGGACTGCGGTACAAAAACAGAGAAGCTCAGGGGGGTTTTCTGTAAAATTCAGGACCTAAATCTAATTATTTTTGAACTAATCAGGACAGCGGGTTAAATTCCAGAAAAGGCAGGGTCTCTTTTGCAAAAGCGCCTCGGTTGACCGTTATTTGGCCGATTGACTTCGGTCAGAAAGGATCTGGGCCGTTGGATCAAGATCGGATGGCTGTCAGGGGATGGGGCAGATCGGGCGGCGGCGGGACGCCGGCGTGCGGCGGCGCCGGGCCGGGGAAAGCTCCGGCGAGCTCGAACTCGAGCTACGAGGCTCGGCTTTGGGTGCGGTTTGGCCCTACGGCTTCAGGACGGCGAGGCGAACACGGTGGCGGTGATCATGACGAGAGTTGCGCGGCGAGACCGGCGGACGGCGGTGAACAGAAGCGGCGGGGCGCCGGTGAGGTGCGGGGAGGGGTTTCCGCGCGAGAGAGAGGGCGAGAAGAGGCTCTTCGCGTTGCTGGGGAGTTGGCGAACGCGTTCCAGGGGTCCTAGTCATCCAGTTGGCCGTGGTGGCGGTGCTCGACGAAGAATGGCGGCGGCGGAGCGCCGGTGAGCGCCGTCGGGGTGCAAACAGAGCGAAACAGAGAGCAAGAAGAGGGTGGGGAGTGTCGTTACCGCGGTGCGAAGATCCTGGAGTGGAAGAAGAGGGCGGAGCGGTCCTGGAGCGGCGGTCCGACGAGGCGGCGGCGCTCGGGCGGCGGCGGCGGCGAAAATTGGAGCGGCTTCGAGGGAAAATTGGGTGGCGAGGCGAACGAGGGTGGCGCGCAGAGGCTTCTGGAGGGGTTTATATGGGGCGGAGAGGGGAGAGCAGAGCCGTCGCGGCGGGAGGGGCGCAGTGGCTGCCATTAATGGCGGCCGGGAGTGGGAGCTCGGTGGAGCGGCGTTTCGAGGGGGGGAGCGAAGGGTTTTTGGGTGGATTCTCCACTGGCAGTAAACCGCAGCTCGGTGGAGGGGGAGAGGAAAAGGCGCGGGAGAGGGAGCGGCGCGGGGAGAGGGAGCGGCTCGGGCGGCTCGGGGCAGAGGAGGGGGCGTCGGGAGGTTAGAGACGGGCCCGACAGGTGGGCCCCACCTGTCGGCGGCGGTGAGAGAGAGAGGGAGAGGGAGTTTGGGCCGTTGCCGGGCCGGAAGAGGGGACGGGCCGGCGGGGTGAGGGAAAAAGAAAGGAGGGGAGGGAGCGAGTGGGCCGGCCGGGGAATTGGGCCGCGCGCGGAGGGAGGGGGGAGCTGGGCCGAAGAATAGAGAGGGAGAGAAAAAAAAGAGATTGAGGGAGAGTTGAGGGGTGATTTCCGGACTTTTTCATGATTTTGAAATTCACACACCAAATCAAACAAAATACATGCAAACCAAATATGATGCTCATGCACTTATTGTCCTAAGATTATTTAAATGATGTTTAAATATTTTTAGGCTCAATTTATTTGAAAAATTTAATTAAGTCCTTAGAAAAATAAATTAAACCAAGTTGCTATGATTTAAATGTGATGGAATTTTAGGGTGTTACAAATCCTACCCCCCTTAAAGAGAATCTCGTCCCGAGATTCAGGAAGATTCGGAGAACAGCTGAGGGAATTCTTCCATAAGTTCTTCTTCTCTTTCCCAAGTGGCCTCATTTTCTGAGTGATTGCTCCATTGAACTTTGCACATTTTTATTACCTTGCTTCGTGTGACCCTCTGTGACCTGTCTAAGATTTTGATAGGATATTCCTTATAAGTCAAGTCATCCTTTACTTCTAAATCCTCCAGTGGTAAGTGCTCCACTCTAATCTCATTTGAGCACTTCTTCAGCTGTGATACATGGAAGACATCATGAACTCCTGACAATCGAGCCGGTAATTCCAATCTATATGCCACTTCTCCTTTTCTTTCCAATATTTTGAAAGGTCCGATGAAACGAGGTGATAGCTTCCCTCTGACATTAAATCTTCGTAATCCTCTGATAGGTGATACTCTGAGATAGGCATAATCTCCTTCCTCGAATACCACTTCTCTTCTCTTAGGATCAGCGTAACTCTTTTGGCGTGACTGTGCGGTTTTAAGATTCTCTCGAATTATTCCGACTTGTCTTTCCGCTTCCTTTATAATTTCCGGTCCGAAAAGTTGACTTTCACCCGTTTGATTCCAGTACAAGGGTGTTCTGCATTTTCTTCCATACAAGGCTTCAAACGGTGCCATTTTGAGACTAGATTGATAACTGTTGTTGTAAGCAAACTCCGCATATGGTAAACTTTTGTCCCAACTACCTCCATGCTTTAAAGCACAAGCCCTTAACATATCTTCCAATATCTGATTCGTCCTTTCGGTCTGACCATCAGTCTGTGGATGGTATGCCGAACTAAAATTCAATTTCGTATCCAGTGACTCATGTAGCTTCTTCCAAAAACGTGATGTAAACTGGGTGCCTCGATCTGACACTATCTTTTTAGGAACTCCATGCAAACACACAATTCGTGACATGTACAACTCTGCTAGCCTGGCTCCTGAGTAAGTAGTTTTAACTGGTATAAAATGAGCAACTTTGGTTAACCTGTCCACGATAACCCATATGGAATCATAACCATCACGTGTACGAGGTAAACCTACTATGAAATCCATACCAATTTCTTCCCACTTCCATTCAGGTACTTTTAATGGTTGCAGCAATCCTGCAGGTCTTTGATGTTCTGCTTTTACCCTTTGACATATGTCACACAAGGCGACATGAGCAGCAACATCTCTTTTCATTCCATACCACCAGTATTTCTGCTTTAAGTCTTGATACATCTTGGTACTTCCAGGGTGAATGGAATATGCTGAATCATGAGCTTCCTTTAATATAGTCTCACGGAGACTATCAATTTCCGGCACACATATCCTATTTCGGAACCAGATTGTTCCTTGTTCATCTCTCCTGAAGTCTGTATCTTTCCTTGAATCGATCAGTTCTCCAAACTCTTTAATCTTCTCGTCTGTCAACTGTCCGTTCCTGATCTCTTGTTCCAATGTTGATTCAACTTCCAGGGTTAGTGATTCGCCCTGGGCAGCAATTCCCAAGTTGAGTCGTGCCATTTCCCAACATAATTCCTGTGGTTTCAATTGTGCTATGAGCATGTTTACCTGGCTCTTCCGACTTAAAGCGTCTGCTACAACATTGGCTTTTCCGGGGTGATACTGAATATCCAAATCATAATCCTTGATTAATTCCAGCCATCTGCGTTGTCTAAGATTGATATCCTTCTGAGTGAATATATACTTCAGGCTCTTGTGGTCGGTAAAGATCTGACATTTGTTGCCAATCATGTAATGCCTCCAAATCTTCAGTGCATGCACGACGGCAGCTAACTCTAGGTCATGTGTAGGATAATTTTGTTCATGTTTCCTCAATTGTCTCGAAGCATAAGCTACTACTTTTCCTTCTTGCATCAGAACACAACCAAGGCCTTGACGCGAAGCATCACAGTACACGTCGAACCCTTTGTGAATGTCCGGCATTATCAGTACAGGGGCAGTAGTCAATCTTTTCTTCAATTCTTCAAAACTAGCTTGGCATTTATCATTCCATTTGAATTCTTTTCCTTTCTCCAGTAAGGTTGTAAGCGGTTTCACGATCTTCGAGAATCCTTCAATAAACCTGCGGTAGTAACCTGCCAATCCGAGAAAACTCCTGATCTCAAACACATTCTTCGGAGGGTTCCAATCCAACACATCCTGAACTTTACTCGGATCCACTGCTATTCCTCCGTCAGTAATAACGTGACCAAGAAATGA
This sequence comes from Echinochloa phyllopogon, assembly GCA_033239725.1. Lineage (NCBI taxonomy): Eukaryota > Viridiplantae > Streptophyta > Magnoliopsida > Poales > Poaceae > Echinochloa > Echinochloa phyllopogon. The sequence continues at coordinate 60,261,657 of BTCW01000012.1, read as the reverse complement.
AACTTCATTTAACCAAAAGTCACACTTGCTGAATTTAGCATACAACTGATGTTCCCGTAGTCTCTGCAATACAAGTCTCAAATGCTCTTCATGTTCCTCCTCATTCTGAGAAAATATCAGTATGTCATCAATGAACACTACCACAAACTTGTCCAAATAATCCATGAACACCTTGTTCATCAAATACATGAAGTATGCCGGGGCATTTGTCAATCCGAATGACATGACAGTAAACTCATACAATCCGTATCTGGACGTGAAAGCTGTCTTAGGAATGTCCTCTGGACGGATTCTTAATTGATGGTATCCAGATCGCAGATCTATCCTGGAAAATACCTTTGCACCTCTCATCTGATCAAACAGATCTTCGATTCTAGGTAACGGATATTTGTTCTTGATGGTTACCTCATTAAGTGATCGATAGTCTATACACAATCTCCGAGAACCGTCTTTCTTGTCTACAAAAAGGGTAGGGGCTCCCCATGGTGACGAGCTAGGGCGGATAAATCCTTTACTTAATAATTCTTCTATTTGTTTCTTAAGTTCTGCCAAGTCTTTAACATCCATTCTATATGGCCTCTTAGATATAGGAGCAGTACCAGGTAAAAGTTCAATGCTGAATTCAATATCTCGGTCAGGTGGCATACCTGGTAATTCATCTGGAAACACATCCGGATATTCATTCACTAATTTGATATCTTCCAGAGTTTTGCCTTCCATAGAATTTATTGTTCCGCCTTCTGTTGATGAGGGAGTTGCCACATACTCAACTCTGTCTCCTTGAGGGCTGGTTAAGAGTACTGACTTTTTTCGGCACTGGATAGATCCATCCCACTGGTGTAACCAATCCATTCCCAGAATTATATCTATTCCCCAAGATTTTAGAACTACTAGATCAGCTGGGAAATCTACTCCCATGATGTTAAGTGTCACTTGTGGACAAAATAGACTGGCTTGCATTTCTCCGCCGGGAGTATTAACTAATAATTGCTTTTTCATAGCTCTCATGGTCATACCATGTTTTGCCACAAATTGTTCAGTAATAAATGAATGCGTTGCTCCAGAATCGAATAAAATTGTTGCAGGTATGGAATTGGCAAGGAACGTACCAAGTACAACTCCTGGGGCTTCCTGGGCTTGTTCCGCGGTCACATGGTTCACCCTTCCACGAACAAAATTCCGCTGAGCCCTGTTGCCTTGTGCACTTGAACTTCCCGGACGAACTTGTGACGATGGTTTCTCAGTCCTCTGTTCATTGCCTCTCTGTGGAGTATGCATTCCACGCTGGGGACAGTTGTTAGCATAGTGTCCCAATTCTCCGCACTTGAAACATCCATTTGGCTGCACTGGAGTGTTATTTCTCACAGGAGCGCCTGTGGCATTGCTTGGGCGGGGAGTGGCTGAGTTGTTGATTGTCCGATGCTGCTGGGGATTCTGAGTACGGGGTGATTGTTGGTTGAAGCGCTGTGGCTGCTGAAATGAACGTTGCAGCTGCATATTCTGTGGATAGCCTCCATTCTGTCCACCAGAGCGGTAGTGAGAACTCTGAGGGGAATTGTAGCGGGGGCGAGTGTTACTGCTAGACTGTCCTTGAGACTGGAACTTGCGTTTGTGTTCACCAATTTCCTTGCGCTTGCTTTCCAGGCCAATAGCTTTATTCAGGAGGGTCTGGAAATCTGGGAAGATATGGCTCTGCAGCTGATAGTTGAGTGGCCCTATGAGACCATCTAGAAATCGTTCCTGTCTCTTGGCATCAGTGTTGACTTCTTCTGGTGCATAGCGAGACAACTGGGTGAACTTATTCAGGTATTCGCTGACTGTCATGTTGCCTTGCTTCAGTGCGAGGAATTCCTTCTGTTTTAACTTCATAACTCCCGAGGAAATGTGGTAAGCCCTGAAGCTATCCCTGAACTCCTGCCAGGTGATGTTCTGTGGTGCGGCATGTGCAGCAGTGTATGCGTCCCACCAGTCAGCCGCTGGTCCTTCAAGCCTGCCTGTAGCATATAGCACCATCTCACGATCGGTGCACTGAGTCATTTCCAGCTTCCTGGCAACAACCTTTAGCCAGTCATCAGCATCCAAGGGATCTGATGAGTGTGAGTAGGTGGGCGGACGGTGGCTCATGAATTCCTTATGCTTGTCCCTGGGTGGTGGTGGTACTGGTGCTGGTTGTGGTGGCTGGTTTTGCTGTGCTTGTAAGTTTTGTACTGTTGCAGCGAGATTCTGCAGCAGTTGAGTCTGAGCAGCCAAAAACTGTTGCATAGCTGGATCCATTGGTGGGTTTGGTGGAGGAGGTGGTGCTTGATTCCTCTGACTTGCAATATGAGCGCGTATCACCGGTGGAATATCTTGTCCTCCTCCAGACCTGGTGTTTACCATCTGAGTGTTAGGGAAGAGTATCTCAGATAAGAACTGAACGGATAAAGATGAGTAAAGTAAAAGCATAAGGGGGCTAAGATTAATTAATTAAACTAATTATTTAATTGACGCAGTTGTGGCCATCACTCCACAAAAGCATCCAGTCATCACAAAGATCCAACTCAACCATGTTTTCAACCATCTACCACTATTACATCGCATCGTCCTCGCAGGAACGGAATTATTAATAAAAGGGTAGACATCTAGAACTCCTAGCCAAGACTAGTCGTAGCTCCTGGGGTGCCGTAGCGACGCTTCCTGCGCGGAGGGGAAGAAGTAGTGCAGTGCTGAGTCATCTCCTCTGGAGGTGCCTGTCCTGCAAGCTGTGCCTCGAGCTGCGCGATCTTGGTCTGCGCATCCTGGAGCTTCCCGTGCAGTGCCTCGATCTCGGAGGTGGCTCCCTCCAGGTCGGTGTTGAGTGCGGCAGTGACCCGAGCAAGGACGTCCACACGGTCGTCTCCGGTCTGAGCAGCAGGTACCACCGTGTCCTCAGTGCCAACAGGTCGGCTGGGGACGTGGCGGTAGTCGGAGTGGTGCAGCTGGTCGCGGAAACGGTAGCTGTAGGAGTAGAGTGCTCTCCTGGCGGCGTCGTTGATGGCGGCGGCCTCGGTGGAGAAGGGAACACAGCTGAAGTGCGTCGAACGGATCCTCCATCCGGAAGCCTCTGGCTGAGGTACCCGGACGTGTACCTGAGCTGTGTAGTAGTCCTCCAGGCCGGGCTCCTCGAAGTGCTCGACCACGTACTGAGGCTTTAGAGTGAACTCTAAAAACCCCAGTAGCTCCTCCAGCAGTCTGCAGAACTGCCCGGTACCACCCAGTGAAGCGTGAAGGTGGTACTCCGGACCACGCTGGCGGGGCTCCTCCGGATCCTCCTCGTCGTTGTTGTTGTTCTCCTGGTCGTCGACCTCCATGTCGGGGTCATCCCCGTCACTGGGCTCCTCCTCGTCGCTGTCGTCCCCAGAGTCGTCTGGGTCACCTCCAGCAGCGGCCGGTGCAGCGTCGCCGGCAGCAGGAGCAGCTGGTGGAATCACCATGTCTCCGTCGGCGTCCACCTCCAGCACAGTGCCGTCGTAGAGCTGAGGTGGCTCCTCCTCCTGTGCCTCTGCCTGTGCCTCTGCCTGTGCCTGAACCGGGACCTCCTCAGCAGGTGCCTCCACAGGGTGCTGGGGAACTGACGGTCCAGCAGGGCGTGAACCTCCGGTGACAGCACGAGCGGTCTGAAACTCACGAACCATCTGACAAGGAAAAGAAAACTGACTCAGTATAGAATAAATCAAAATGATGAAATCTTTTAACAAAAGAAATAATGTAAATTAGACTTTTATATGAAAATAGGGGAATTTTGAAAGATGACATGGCTTTCTAGATGTTGAGTCCTTAGTTTCCGGCCAGTTCTAACTTAAGGCTGCGTCCTACAGTCAACACTGCTCTGATACCACTCCTGTCACACCCGGTTTTCAAAGGAAAACCAAGTGCGTCTCATATGTGCGCCAGGATCATGTTTACACACATATGGTAGACAAAAGAGTGTAATATCGAAACACAGTGTTCTAAAGTACAAGAGATTTATAATAATATTCATATTACACTCTCGGGAGACACGAAGGTCTTTATTCGCAGAACAAGCGATAGCTAAACGGAGCGTCTTCAGCTTCCATCTTCCACAGGCATCTTGACTGGGGGAAAGCGCAAGCCTCAGAACTCATCGTAGTCGCTGTAGTATTCTTCTCTATTTCCTTCTTCTGAATCAGCAATAGCAAGCGTGAGTACACCTAACTAGGTACTCAGCAAGCGGGGGGAGAATGCAAGGCCACAAGGATAGGCTATGTTTCACAGCAATGAGCTTTTTAATGTTGGTCAAGTTTTATTAGCAACTCCCTATTTGCTAGGTATAAGTTTATACCATCCCACTTAGCATTTAGAAAACATCTTACTCAAAATATCCCACGAGTAAAAAAAATAAAACCACGATTTATAGTCCATCTTCAAGTTTAATTATCATGTGAGGGTCCAAGCCGCTCTTGACCGTGAGCACGGCTGATATATCAGTTTTACACTCTGCAGAGGTTGCACACTTTCACCATGGCTCGTGTTTCCCATGTCGCCCGGGTTTGCAAGGCCCTTAAACACTTCCGAGGTGAGTGGCTAGGGATCCACTACGAAGCCTTTACAAAGGTATGCAAAAGACCAACGACCCGCATAGTTACAGACTAGGGCGGTCCACAAACCTCCCTAATGGTCAGCACCTTAGCAAAGGCTGCTACCCCAAGAGGACCGGGCTGTGACCCCTGCAACCCCAATCCCCCTATGCTCCTCGCAGGCGGATAAGGTCATCAGTGCGATCACACACCTAATTAATTGGCTAAGGTCAGAGCCCATTAACACCATGGTTGCGCTGTTTTCCTGGGTGGTCACTCCATGTTCCGATTAGAATATTGTTCTCTTGTATTAACCAACATTTCTCCAATAGTCATTATGTTCAGCATTTTGTAAAGTTGCAGTTTTAAAAGCATTTCCCATAGTGTAGCAAGGCTAAGCATAACTATCCCAAAACATTATTTAAACTGGGTTGATTCAAGGGTTTATGGTGAAACTAGGTAAATCCTTAACATAGGTATTCCCGTCATATTAATGCAATAAAAGTAAATTTTAGCTTGTTATGCAGTTATATAGGACAAAAAGAATATGCGGGGAGGGCCACTTGCCTTGGTCTACAAAAAGATCTTCTTCTTCTTCGTAGAGTGGTTCCGGATCCGCGTCGACGGGCGACTCGGTTGCAACTGGCACGAGGTCTACGATCAACACAATAAAACAATAAGAAAACAGTACATCAAACATTCTTAACAGACTAAAACAAGCATCTAAAACTAACAAGCTTGAAAAGACGAACGCTTGGACACCAAGAACGCTAAAAACGGAGCTAGGACGGAAAAGATATGGCCAAAACAAGTTTTAGGGACTTGCTGGCAAAGAAACTAAGTTTCCAGGGGCTTAACTGAAAGAAACCAGGGCTAAAACATAATTACGCGTTAAAACCCGAGGGCTAACGCGCAAAAACACCGGGGCTGGACTGCGGTACAAAAACAGAGAAGCTCAGGGGGGTTTTCTGTAAAATTCAGGACCTAAATCTAATTATTTTTGAACTAATCAGGACAGCGGGTTAAATTCCAGAAAAGGCAGGGTCTCTTTTGCAAAAGCGCCTCGGTTGACCGTTATTTGGCCGATTGACTTCGGTCAGAAAGGATCTGGGCCGTTGGATCAAGATCGGATGGCTGTCAGGGGATGGGGCAGATCGGGCGGCGGCGGGACGCCGGCGTGCGGCGGCGCCGGGCCGGGGAAAGCTCCGGCGAGCTCGAACTCGAGCTACGAGGCTCGGCTTTGGGTGCGGTTTGGCCCTACGGCTTCAGGACGGCGAGGCGAACACGGTGGCGGTGATCATGACGAGAGTTGCGCGGCGAGACCGGCGGACGGCGGTGAACAGAAGCGGCGGGGCGCCGGTGAGGTGCGGGGAGGGGTTTCCGCGCGAGAGAGAGGGCGAGAAGAGGCTCTTCGCGTTGCTGGGGAGTTGGCGAACGCGTTCCAGGGGTCCTAGTCATCCAGTTGGCCGTGGTGGCGGTGCTCGACGAAGAATGGCGGCGGCGGAGCGCCGGTGAGCGCCGTCGGGGTGCAAACAGAGCGAAACAGAGAGCAAGAAGAGGGTGGGGAGTGTCGTTACCGCGGTGCGAAGATCCTGGAGTGGAAGAAGAGGGCGGAGCGGTCCTGGAGCGGCGGTCCGACGAGGCGGCGGCGCTCGGGCGGCGGCGGCGGCGAAAATTGGAGCGGCTTCGAGGGAAAATTGGGTGGCGAGGCGAACGAGGGTGGCGCGCAGAGGCTTCTGGAGGGGTTTATATGGGGCGGAGAGGGGAGAGCAGAGCCGTCGCGGCGGGAGGGGCGCAGTGGCTGCCATTAATGGCGGCCGGGAGTGGGAGCTCGGTGGAGCGGCGTTTCGAGGGGGGGAGCGAAGGGTTTTTGGGTGGATTCTCCACTGGCAGTAAACCGCAGCTCGGTGGAGGGGGAGAGGAAAAGGCGCGGGAGAGGGAGCGGCGCGGGGAGAGGGAGCGGCTCGGGCGGCTCGGGGCAGAGGAGGGGGCGTCGGGAGGTTAGAGACGGGCCCGACAGGTGGGCCCCACCTGTCGGCGGCGGTGAGAGAGAGAGGGAGAGGGAGTTTGGGCCGTTGCCGGGCCGGAAGAGGGGACGGGCCGGCGGGGTGAGGGAAAAAGAAAGGAGGGGAGGGAGCGAGTGGGCCGGCCGGGGAATTGGGCCGCGCGCGGAGGGAGGGGGGAGCTGGGCCGAAGAATAGAGAGGGAGAGAAAAAAAAGAGATTGAGGGAGAGTTGAGGGGTGATTTCCGGACTTTTTCATGATTTTGAAATTCACACACCAAATCAAACAAAATACATGCAAACCAAATATGATGCTCATGCACTTATTGTCCTAAGATTATTTAAATGATGTTTAAATATTTTTAGGCTCAATTTATTTGAAAAATTTAATTAAGTCCTTAGAAAAATAAATTAAACCAAGTTGCTATGATTTAAATGTGATGGAATTTTAGGGTGTTACATCTGACCATCTGTCTGCGGGTGATAAGCTGAGCTGAAGTGCAGCTTCGTGTCCATGGACTCATGTAACTTCCGCCAGAAGTGTGAGGTGAACTGAGTACCACGATCTGACACAATCTTCTTCGGCACCCCGTGTAAGCACACAATCCGCTCCATGTACAACTCTGCTAGCCTGGCGCCTGTATAGGTGGTCTTCACTGGCAGAAAGTGGGCCACCTTGGTCAGACGATCAACAATCACCCAAATGGAGTCGAATCCTCTCTGAGTGCGGGGCAGACCAGTGATGAAGTCCATGCCAACTTCTTCCCATTTCCACTCCGGGATCTTCAACGACTGTAGCAATCCAGCTGGCCTCTGATGTTCTGCCTTGACTCGCTGACAGGTGTCGCACAATGCCACGTGAGTCGCCACATCACGCTTCAATCCATACCACCAGAATCTCTCCTTGATGTCCTGGTACATCTTAGTACTGCCTGGGTGGATCGAATAAGCTGAGTCATGTGCCTCTCTCAGAATCATCTCTCTGATTTGCGCTATATCTGGCACACATATCCTCTTCCCATGCCATAGAGTTCCCTGATCATCAACTCGGAATCCAGGGGCCTTCCCCAATGCAACATTCCCCACAATCTCTCGGATCTTCTCATCCTGCAGCTGACCTCTCCGGATCTCCCGCTCGAGTGTGGGCTCTACTGCCATCTCGGTGATGCTGGTGACGAATCCCAGACTCATCCTCTCAAACTCTCGGCTGAGCTCCTCAGGCAAACAGTGTCCAGTGATCCTGTTCACATAACTCCTCCTGCTCAGAGCATCTGCCACCAAGTTGGTCTTCCCTGGGTGGTAGTGGATCTCCAGATCATAATCCTTGATCAGCTCTAACCATCTGCGCTGTCTCATATTCAGATCTGACTGAGTGAAGACATACTTGAGGCTCTTATGATCAGTGTAAATGTCATATCTGTGCCCAATCAAGTAGTGCCTCCAGATCTTCAAGGCATGTACAACAGCTGCCAACTCCAAGTCGTGCGTCGGATAGTTCTGCTCATGCTTCCTCAGCTGCCTGGACGCATAAGACACGACTCTGCCCTCCTGCAAAAGGACACAACCCAGTCCCAGACGGGATGCATCACAGTAGATGGAGAAACTCTTAGCCAAATCTGGCAATACCAGCACTGGGGCTGTAGTCAACCTCTTCTTCAACTCTTCGAAGCTGACCTGGCAAGCCTCTGTCCACACAAAAGGGGCATTCTTCTCTAGCAAAGCAGTCAACGACTTAGCGATCTTGGAGAATCCTTCAATGAACCGTCTGTAATAACCGGCCATACCAAGGAAACTCCTGATCTCGCTCACATCCCGTGGCGGATTCCAGCTCAACACATCACTGACTTTCTTCGGATCAACCGCCACTCCTCCATTGGACAACACGTGTCCCAGAAATGCCACTTCCTTCAGCCAGAACTCACACTTGCTCAGCTTTGCATACAACTGATGTTCCCGAAGTCTCTGCAGCACCAACCTCAGATGTTCTTCATGTTCTTCCTCATTCTTGGAGAAGACCAGAATGTCATCAATAAATACCACCACGAACTTGTCCAGATAGTCCATGAACACGCTGTTCATCAAGTACATGAAGTATGCAGGAGCGTTGGTCAATCCAAAAGACATGACCAAGAACTCATACAACCCGTACCGAGTGGTGAAAGCGGTCTTGGGTATGTCTGACGGGCGGATCCTCATCTGATAATAGCCTGAACGAAGGTCTATCTTGGAGAACACACAAGCTCCTCTCAACTGATCGAACAGATCATCAATCCTCGGCAGCGGGTACTTGTTCTTGATGGTCACTTCGTTGAGGGCTCGATAATCCACACATAACCTCTGCGAACCATCCTTCTTGTCGACGAACAATACTGGTGCTCCCCATGGCGAAGCACTCGGACGAATGTACCCCTTGGCCAACAACTCGTCCAACTCCTTCTTGAGCTGCTCCAGCTCCTTTGCTCCCATCCTATACGACCTCTTGGCTATAGGTGCAGTGCCAGGTTTTAGTTCAATAACGAATTCAACATCTCGTTCTGGGGGCATACCTGGCAACTCGTCAGGGAACACGTCCGGGAACTGGCTCACCACCCTGATATCTTCAGTCATTGTCCCTTCAGCTTGATTTGCTTGGCCTCGCTCTGAGGAACTGGCTGCCTGGTACTCCACCTTGTCACCGGACTCTGCTGTCAGCTGGATGGTCCTCGTAGCACACCTGATCACTGCATCATATCTGGTCATCCAGCTCATACCCAGGATCAGATCAAACCCCAGGGTCTCCAGGACTATCGGACGTGCCTCGAACTCTACCCCCCTTATGGTGAGGGTGATACTGGGGCAACGTAAAGTGGCGCGCTGCTCTCCGCCTGGTGAGCTTACTAACATAGCATTCCTCATAGGCAACAATGCTACTAGGTTCTTTTTTACAAAAGCAGCGGAAATGAAAGCATGCGAAGCTCCAGAATCAAATAAAACAGTGGCGGGGGTCGAATTGACGAGGAACGTACCCACGACAACATCAGTGGCTGTCTCTGCTGTCTCTGCACCGGTGTGGTTGAGCTTGCCCCGAACCGGAGTCTGCGAAGCACGACCTCCCTGCTACTGACCCTGCGGCTGCCCAACTCTCTGAGTGCTGCTCTGACCAGGGACACCCTGAACTCTGCGAGGACAAGCATTGGCATAGTGCCCAGGCTCGTCACAGTGGAAGCACCTCTGTCCTGTCACAGCTGGACTGACTGGACCCGGACGCTGAACTAGTCTGGGTGGCACCTGGGGACGTTGAGCTGGACCCATCTGTGGTGGACCCTGGGGACGCTGCTGCTGTGGCGCCCGAGGAAACTGGGGACGCTGCTGGTACTGGCCACGACTGAGCAAGCCGGACTGACCCTGGAAGCGCTGCTGGCCTCCCACCTGCTGACTCTGGGGAGGTGTGAAGCGTGGACGACTGCTGCTGCCCACCTGATGTCCCTGGAGCTTCCTCTTCTTGTCCTCCATCTCACGGCGCTTGTGCTCCAACATCAGCGCGCCGTCCACCAGCTCGTGGAAGGTCGGGAACTTGGTGCACATGAGCTGGTACTGGAGAGCATCCTGCAGACCGTCACGGAACCTGGCCTGCTTCTTCTGATCAGTGGCCACGTCCTTTGGAGCGTAACGGGCCAACGAGACGAACCTGTCACGATAAGCCGTGACACTCATCCCTTCCTGCTTCAGAGCCAGGAACTCCTTCTTCTTCAGGGCCATCAAAGCCTCCGGCACGTGGTGTGCACGAAAGCTGCTGCAGAACTGCTGCCAGGTGATCTGGGTACCGGCCGGGCGTGAAGACTGGTATGAATCCCACCAATCCAACGCCGGCCCCTGAAGCTGTCCTCCGGCGTACAGCACCTTCTCTCTGTCATCGCACTGGGCGATGTCCAACTGTCTCTCCACTGCCTTGAGCCAGTCATCTGCCTCAAGGGGGTCGCTGGCCTTGCTGAAGGTCGGGGGGCGTCCCTTCAGAAACTCGCCCCTCTTGTCTCTGGGCGGTGCAGCTGCCTGGGGATGATGCTGGTTCTGCTGGATCAACCTCATGGTCTCTGCCATCTGTTGCATCATCTGAACTTGAGCATACATCAGCTGCTCAATGGTGGGGATCTGACAGTTCGGATCGATGTTCGGGGGCGGGTTCTGGTGCGGAGGCTGTCCGCCCGCATTGCCCCCGGGGTGAGCCATCTATAATCACAAAGGTTAGATATTAGAGGATTAGTACGAGAGAAAATATATATACCCCTGCTATCTAAACAATAAAGTCCTTAAGCCTTATGCTTATATCTAGATGGTCGCAGACAGGTGTCTACGCCCATCACAATCATTACAAAGAACCAAATCATACATAAGCATAATAACAATAAATACAAGCAGGTAAAGGCATAAACTCACACAAGACTCGACTGTTAGATTTTTAAAATTTTCAAAACATGGGGGTCTCCTAGTAATTTTGTCAACCGCACTATCTAGGCTGCGTTCCTATAGTCAGCACGGCTCTGATACCAATCTGTCACGCCCGGATTTACACAAAACCCGAATGTGGCCATATGTGTGCCCAGGAAGTCCACAGACACATATAGCGAACAAATATGGTAAAAATCAGAGTACAATGCTTTATTAACCAACATAAAGTAGCGATTACATCAGAGTGCTTCATAAGTGAAAACATGGACAGCGGAAGACTAATACATCTCTCTAAGCGTAGCCGCAATCCCACAGGGACTCTGACTGGGAGAACGCCAACTCAGAAGTACGGCAAGTCCTCCGGAAACTCCATCTCATAGTTAGCCTGACTCCAATCTGTTACCCGTCCGGGATTTTGCCCAAAAATAAATACAGCAAGTGTAAGTAACAGAATTACTTAGCAAGTATAGCACGGGGGATGGGGAAAAGAAGGCTTGACACTGGCTTAACTGCATTAGCACTTTTAGTTGGTTCGTTTTAATCATAATTACTACTTTAGATGATTCCCAGTTGTATCCCAAATTATTTAATGTAAGTCAACAATAAATAGTAATAAATATCATCTTCTAATCATAAAAGGATCCAGGCCGCTCGTGACCCTGAGCCGGGCTATCATGATAGATCGTACACTCTGCAGAGGTTTCACCCTTTACCCACCAGTCGCATAAAAGTTCAGAAGAACTTTGCACCCAACCACGCACATCGACACTTCCGAGGTGTGACGGCATAGGGACGCTACGAGGCTTTCACAAGACACCCTAACAAGACAGTAGCCGCTGGAGTACTACAAAGTGGTGAGAACCTAGGCACCGAGATTGACTGACCCTCAGGGCGCAACGTGAGGGGGTCAATGGCATCCACGCACCGGCAAATCATGCCAACAACAAAGTAAATGGTGCAACGTGCGGAGCTCACCGCACTCACGGTGGCTCCCAACACGGGACTGGGTCTAACGGGACCTAGCCGACGGGGCTACCGTCCTCAGTGGAATCCGAAATCACCCCGTGCTTTGCCTCCTACAACGCCGTAGGCCACTCGGTAACCACTGCCAAGCTAGAGACGTACAAGCTACTCAACCAAGACCAGAGTCATTATAGTTCCGGCGGCGGCGACAGGCTCCCAGGTTGCCGCTTTTACGAACTAGTCCTTAGGGAGAGACACTGGGGCCAGGCAAAACACACAAGCCCCAGCTCCCAGATCCAAGTTGCTAAAAAGCAAGTTTTAATATTAAAGTTGAAGTGGACCATTAATACAAGTTTAACAGTTAAGTAAAGGTGACAGTAGTTGCGCCTAGCGAAATACTACCCATATGCAAAAACCCATAGGAATACAAGGACAGGGAAAGTAAATGCTAGGTACAACCTTAATGGTAAACAATATTAGACACATGCGTATGTAAAGAACAATGTATTAAATGAGTGAGTAGGTAGCAAGGATTGTCCGTGCTATAACTTGCCTTCCTCGGAGTAAGGCTGCTGCTGTAAATCCTGCTCCGGCGCGTCCTCGACGTACTCGAAGTCCAAAGCTACGGGCTCACCGACTGGACACGATCATCACGCACGCATTTCAAAGCAATCATTACATGCAAACAAATTAATTCTATTAGAAACAGTACACCAACAGTATAAACAGTACAAAAACAGGAGCTAGAAATAATCTACGCTTCGCTACGAACACGTGAGCGCGAAAATCACTCAAATCGGAGCTAAAACGAGAAAGTTATAGCGTTTCTAAGATTCGGGGGTTTAAATGAATAAAACGGGATTTTTCTGAATTATTTTTACACTGGAAAGGACCTCGGAATAAATTCCAGAAAGTCCAGGGGCTCTTTAACAAAAACGCCAGCGCTGACCGGTACGCTGGGTTTGACTTGCGACGTGGCGCGCCGTGGGCCGTCGGATCTGAATCGGGCGGCTGTGATTTAAAACGCGAAGGGGTACGCGGCTGATCTAATCTCGGCCGTTGATCTCGGATCGGACGGCGCTGGGCGACAGCTCGGCGGGGAAGATGAACCCGCGGCGGCGCCGGCTCGGCCGACGGCGAACTTCACCGGACTTGGCAATATCTCACGCTACAGGGCTCGGATTACGACGAGATCAAGTCCTACGGCTTCAGGTGAGAAAAACGAGTGCATTTAGGGGGTTCGTGACGTGGGTTGGCCGGCGAGGTGGTCGGACGGCGGTGCGCGGCGGAGTTTAACTCCGGTGAGCCGCGAGGGGGGTGTTTCGGGTGGCTTTGGGGTCGGGTTTTCGGTGCTGGAGCTGCTGGGGAGTGTCATGAGTGCAACCGTGGTGAACAAGATGTGCATTGAGTGGTGTAGCGTCCGGGCGACGACGGCCGGCGGTCGGCCGACGACGGCGAGCGCGGGGAACCCAGCTACGGTGCTCTAACGCTGGAATTGAGGGGAGGGGGAGCTTCAGTACCTCGTGGAGGTGCTCCTGACGCGAGGAATCGGCCGGAGCTGCACCGGGGAAGGGGGTTCGACGACGGCCGGCGATCTCGGGGCGGCGGCGTCGGTGCTCGGGGAAGGGGGGGGCTGCGGATGCTGCTGCTCGGCTTGGAGTAGCTCGACGCAATCCTCGTGGCTCGGTGAAGCTCCTCCGAGGCTCGGGCGGGGCGGAGCGGCACCAGGACGTCGGGTCGACGGCGACGGGCGGCGGAGCTCGAAGCTCGGCGGATCGGGAGCGGCGCGACCCAGGGCGGCGGCGGCGCTAGGGTTGGGGCGATGGGTGAGGGGAGCAGGGTGCGGTGCGGGTCGAGTTAAGAAGGCGCGGGGGAAGGGCCTCGGCGTGCGGGCCGGCCGCGGTGAGCCGCGCCATCACCGGCGCTCGGGATGGAAAGGGGGTGAGGGGGGAGAAGGAAGGTGACGCCAGCGCTGGCGTCAGCGCCTGACCAGCGGGCCCGGCGTGGCAGTGGGAGAAGAGGAGGCGGGAGCGGCTGGGCCGAAAGCGGGGCGGCGGGGCTGCTGGGCCGCGGGAAGAAGAAAGAGAGGGAGGGGGCTGGGCCGGACCGGGAAAGAAATGGGGGGAGCAAAGGTGGACTGGAAGAAAAGTTCAGGGGGCTAAAGCGAACTATTGGCCTAACAACTTTTCTAGGGCTCCAAACAAAGTGATTCAAATTTGAATTTAAATGTATTTAAATTCTTGTTTGAATCACAAGCAATACAAAAATAAATGCAGCAGCATGAATGCAACAATAAATGTTTCTATCACCTATATTTGACTTTAAATTTTAGAAAATTATTATTTAGCTTTTATAAAATAGGTGAGAGCATTAAATAATTAATTAAATGTCAAAAATTTTAAATTTGAGTATTTTGGGTGTTACAGTATTTCAGTACCTAGGCTCCACAAATAAATAGAATTATGCTTGGGTTACTAGTAAAAATATTTTCGTTGGCTCAATTAGCTATGGGATTTGGCAAGGGAGAGAAGAAAAAAAAGGTCGCGCGCTGTCGGTGAAGTTAGCTAGCTAGCTACTTTTCAGCTCCCTGCATAATGAGATGGCCGTACTTAACCGGCGCCCTGGCACGGACAAGATGAACAGCCAAGCATGTTTAAAGACTTAGGCACACGGACCATGCTCCCGTGCGGTACTGCACGTGCAGTGACCGCCGCTGCCAGGTGGGCCTTGTGCTCCCGGTGGCCCACGTGCAGTGAGCGCCACTGCACGGTGCGGTACCGCACCGGAGCACAGTCCTAGGCACACACTAAGCGTCGGTACCACGATTTATCGTACATACCAAGTTAGTTACATCGATTAAATCTCCATGTTTCCTGTACAGTAACATGCCGTACCTCTGTACATGCACATTATTCATAATCATGCAGATTATTGTTCGGTCGCCATTGACACAAGCCTGCCTGCATACGTACTCCATCAGTACTTTGCACGCCGTGCCAGTATTAACTGACCGCAAGCTAGTTCTAACTACTGTGTTCTTCTCCTGATTTATCCTACCTATATAGAGGTATAATTGCATCGAGGCGGCACTTCGTCCTGCATTACTTATAAAATTTGGAACTTTTTATATGCGCGGATTCAGTATAAAGATCACCTCATACGAGGTTATATGAAAGATTTTTCATCTGATTTTTGTACCTATTTTTTTCTATTTTGAAGAGTTAGAATGTTCTATATTTCCATGCTTTGAATGCGTGAAAAATAACTTCCCACGATCACACCTACATAGAGCAAAAATACGCCATTTTTGCTTTTCCAGGAGCAAAAAACATTTTTTCTCTTTCAAAGGACGACAATGTGATATTTCTGTAAATTCGATCTGTCTCTAAGATTGTCCATGTAATTTCTGTATTAATCCATATTAAAAAAAAGTTCGCTACAGGAATGGTGACACCACATGACCAATTATAGTTTTCCTTAATTGCCCCTGTGAATATACTAGTACGTCCATGATGGTTGCATGCATGCATAATTTGGTCCACAACTTTTTGGTGGCTACTAATTTGGCCCACCCAACAGTATATGTACTGTATATATTCTATATAATTTTCGTGTGTAGGGTTGATGGAGCTGTCATGCATGCTAATCGCTTCATTATTGCCTGCTTACTCATCTCCGTGAACGCACGCTCCCGGTTAGCTACCTAGCTTCATAGTGGCCTCCCAACACTCTCGAGCTGAGAGCATTACACCCTGAGGTGTCACTGTTGCTCATCAATGGCCTGACGGCGACCGAAATCTTGATACGGTTGGGGCTGAAAGAAACCTTAAATATTGCCCTTGTTTAGTTCAAAAAAACAACCCTAAAATTCGTTATACAAAAAGAAGATTTCCATCACATCAAAATACCGGCCCGTGTATGAAGTATTAAATGTAGATGAAATAAAAAACTAACTACACGGTTTTGTTATACTCTGTGAGACGAACATTTTGAGCCTAATTAATCAATTTTTAGACAATTTTTCACACATACAAACGAAATGCTACAGTGACGCAATGATTACGAAGTGACACCAAATACCCAAATCCCCACCCCAAATAGGCATCTAAACAAGCCATAATGATGGCCGTGAGCACGCACACCCACACAAAACCACACATGATGAATCGTTGTCCATCCATCTGTCATTGCTGACGATGTCAAATGATTGGTAATTTTCGTGTGTGAAGATTAATTAAAAAGGTTTAAGTCCCGTCACCTGTGCAATAATTCTAGTTATGGTGTGTGATGAGCTTCAGTGTTTCTTACGCTTACAAAGTACTCAAGATTTTTTTAGAGTGATGACTTACGTGTATACCAAAGTATGCACACCGTTAAAAGTTGTTCTTTGGTTTTGTAGCTTAATGACTTGAATGTACAATGTTCAAGGATCGTAAAACGTAAAAGAAAGTGATATATACTAACTCTAGTCTGCCAATGGGCTACTAATAAGAAAAAGGGTGTGAATGTGCCATTGTCGTTGTACCCACTATATATATGTTTGCCTTTTCTTGGATTTTTATGGTGTTTAATAAAATGTGCATTCATATAATTTGACAAGTCATAATGAAACAGAAAGATTTGATTGAAATGCTTGGATGAACAAGAGTGAAAGTTACCACTTCCATTCCAATAATTGCTAATTAGTTTGAAGAAGCTGCATCATGCTAACTTCTCTATGAATATTCAAAATATCTCATATATTATTGTTTGATTATTATATTAACAGGTAGAAATAAATGAGTGCACAGTTTTTTGTTGAATGATTTTCCTTTTTTCTAACATACCATCTAACATACCATTCCCTTTGTCCCAAAAAAAATGACATCCTGAGATTTTTTTTCATACAGATTAAGGGTAGAATAAAGAGACGCATATGACCATAGTTATTTGAGTTTACATGTAGAAAATAAAAAGAAATCTGCTTCCATTTAATCATACATGCACAGGGTTACCGTGCCAAATATGTATGGGCGCGCGGTATTTGAATCTCAGAATATCATTCATTCAAGGACAAATTTTGAATACCAAAACATGTTTTTTTTTATTGTGTGGGGTGGGGGTGGGGGTGGGATTATATAACTTGAGGTTGTTTTTTCTAGATACATGGCTATTTCACAAATCAGTGAAGTAGATAGATTCTATTGATATGCTCGGAGAAACAATAGTGAAATTAAGCTATGTTTCACTACTATAGACACTGATTTAATTCTGAAATGGATATATCGTGCTCCCTTCTTGAGCAGTATCCAATTCGATCAATCTGGACGTCTCAAGCTTGCTTAAATGAATATATTTTTTCGGAGAAGAAAGGGGGCACCTGAACATTCATTGAAAAGCCGGGCCGAACGGCCAACACAACGAGCGTTTACACGGCGAACATCATAATAGCCACTGATTTAATGAGGGTTTTACTCGGCGTTCATGTGCATCGTAATGTGATTGAAGAAACGAGTATATGAAAAATGCATTGCTCAACTTTAGTTGTACAGAGTCAACTAAACCAGATTAACTGACTATATATAATCATATTCACAAGGCCATCTGTACCAATATATATAATTATTAAACCAAGTTTACATTCTAATTAGGGCGCATTTGGCTGACGCCGCCATACACTGAGCCAAAGCTGCGGCCGTGCCACAAGTGCGGCGAATGATTTGTCCGCCACACTTTAGGCAAGATGCAGCACAGAAAATGAACTAGCCTCGCATAGCAAGCTCCGATCCGGTGCAAGACCTGTGGCGCGGCAGGTTCGGCTAGCGATCCAAATGCGCTCTCAGACTAAAATTAGCGTGCATTATGCTGTATATATGTACTTGATTGTGACCCTGCTCTCACCACGGCCTTGATTAGTTAAAATGAAATAACTAAAATAGAAAGTTCAGTTGAAACCAGAAATGGTTTTCTTTTAACAAACATCACTGAAATAGAGAGATCTGATTGTAAGTGCTTGGAGGACCTACAGTGAAAGTTACAGTTGTTCCTTTATAACCACTAATAATTCTTTATGTCAATTCTGGTGATCATGAACTTGCAAAAACAATCTGTTTCCAGAATTAAGCACATGAAAAATACATTGTGTTAGTTTATTTGGATGTCAGAAGTCAACTGAACCAACTGTACTGATTATATATCCTACTCATATTCAGAGACCATGTGTGTGCTGTTAATCAAAGTCTCTATAGGCCAAAAACTACAGTGCGATACATATACTGCATATAGGCCTCCTGCACGATTAGATCCATAAACTGCGCTCTCTTGCTGCTTGTGACCCTACTGTCATCATGTTCTAGAATGTGATTACTTGACACCAAACAGATTGATTAACCAACCACGCATGCTTCTAAGAGATTTTATATCTCAGGGGATATAGTATATATTGTTCGTGCACGCCAAACACCACCCCATACAAGTTGCCAATATAATTCTTAGTCGATTCTAGGTGCGTACGAATAAGATCTTACTGAATTATAAGTAACTCCTATTGTCAGACATGTCGATGAGTCAGTTCTGCACCGGCGGGACCCGCTCGTCAGCCAACAGCCAAGATAGTTTAGGCAACTATATGAATGCACGCATCATGCCCGTATTTCATACTCTATTAATTTTCTATGTCTTGTTCCCATCCCCATTATTAATTCTGATCAGTGTACACTTGCTCAAACAAATAATAAATTGTTGATTGCTCAAAAAAATAAACATGTGAAAAATACACGTACTGTATAACGTTATTAGCTGTCATTTTAAATCAATTTTTGTATTCAACGAAACAGCTTAGCTAATTGTATGTATGCCCGACCATATACTCAAAAGCCTATGTAATATCCAGAAAATAAAAGCATATCAATCTCCTGCAAAATTAGATCCATGAACTGGGCTCTTGTGCTGCTTGTGACCCTACAGTCATCATGCTGTTGAGTGCAATTACTTAACATCAATAACTAAACAAAGTTATTAACATATCATGCATGCTCATGAGAAATTATATCTTATATAGTGATATAGGTAATGACCCTAAAAATACGCAAATCCAAGTTCGTGTACTCCAAACACAGCCCGTACAAGTTGCCAATTCTAAACTGATTCCAAGTGCGTACGAACATAATCTGACTGAGCTATAAGTAATCCCAACTGTCAGATGTGTCACCCATGTCGTTTTGCTACCGGGCCCACTAGTCAGCCCCGACAACCAAGATAGTTTTGACGAGATTTAATTTTATTATATATATCTCTATGCGCATCGAGGTCGCTGAAAAATATATTCAGTTCCCTGATCCCCTCTTAAAGGTCGGAAGTGAAGTTCCAAGAAGCCTGCACGCCCTCTTACAAGTTAATTTTCTACCACTATATGTGTAACTAGTAGAAAAAAGATCATTTCAACACTTGCATTATATTACTGCAACCCATGAGCATTAGGTGCAGTGATTAGTTGCAAATTCAACCTTGCCAACCCATGTTCTTACTTGCTCAGCTGTCATTAGATTTCTGTCACACCCGGATTTACTCAAAACCCGAATGTGGCCATATGTGTGCCCAGGAAGTCCACAGACACATATAGCGAACAAATATGGTAAAAATCAGAGTAAAATGCTTATTTCTCAACATAAAGTAGCGTTTACATCAGAGTTTGGCATAAATGAAATACATGGACAGCGGAAGACTAATACATCTCTCTAAGCGTAGCCGCAATCCCACAGGGACTCTGACTGGGAGAACGCCAACTCAGAAGTACGGCAAGTCCTCGGGAAACTCCACCTCATAGTCAGCCTGACTCCAATCTGTTACCCGTCCGGGATTTTGCCCAAAATGATGATAATAGCAAGTGTAAGTAACAGATTTACTTAGCAAGTATAGCACGGGTTATGAAGGCTCAAAAAGGCTAGACACTGGCTTAACTGCATTAGCACTGTTAGTTGGTTCGTTTTAACTTTTATCCAAGTTACTACAAGTGTATGAGAATCCCGGTTGTAACCCAATTAATAGTGTAAGTGACATTAAACAGTAATAAACACCATATTCTAATCAAAAAGGATCCAGGCCGCTCGTGACCCTGAGCAAGGCTATCATGATAGATCGTACACTCTGCAGAGGTTTCGCCCTTTACCCACCAGTCGCGTAAAAGTTCAAAAGAACTTTGCACCCAACCACGCACATCAACACTACCGAGGTGTGACTGCATAGGGACGCTACGAGGCTTTCACAAGACACCCTAACAAGACAGTAGCCGCTGGAGTACTATACGGCGGTGAAAACTTAGGCACCGAGATTGACTGACCCTCAGGGCGCAACGTGAGGGGGTCAATGGCGTCCACGCGCCGGCAAATCATGCCCACAAAAGTAAAAGGCGCGACGTGCGGAGCTCCCGCACTCACGGGGGCTCCCAACACGGGACTGGGTCTAACGTGACCTAGCCGACGGGGCTACCGTCCTCGGTGGAATCGGAGAACACCCAGCACCGTACCTCCCACAACGTCGTAGGCCACTCGGTAACCACTGCCCAGCTAGAGACGTACAAGCTACTCAACCAAGACCAGAGCCCATATAGTTCCGGCGGTGACGACAGGCTCCTGGGTTGCCGCTTTAAGAACCGGTCCTTAGAGGGAGACACTAGAGCAAAGCACACAGCACATGCTCTAGCCCCCTAATCCAAGTTGCTAAAAAGCAAGTTTTATTCATTATGTTGAAGTGGACCATTAAGTCAATATTAACAATTAAATAGTGGTGACAGTACTTGCGCCTAGCAAAATACTACCCATATGCATAAACCCATAGGAATACAAGGACAGGGAAAATAGATGCTAGGAATAACCTTAATGGTAAACAAATTTAGACACATGCGTATGTAATGAACAGTGAATTAAAAGTGGGATAGGTAGCAAGGATTGTCCGTGCTATAACTTGCCTTCCTCGGAGTACGGCTGCTGCTGAAAGTCCTGCTCCGGCACGTCCTCAACGTACTCGTAGTCCAACGCTACGGGCTCACCGACTGGACACGAATATCACGCACGCATTCCAATGCAATCATTACATGCAAGCAAATTAAATCTATTAGAACAGTACACCAAACAGTAAAAACAGTACAAAAACAGGAGCTAGAAATATTCTACGCGTCGCTACGAACACATGAGCGCGAAAATCACGCAAAACGGAGCTAAAACGTGAAAGTTATAGCGTTTCTAAGATTCGGGGGCTTGCTGGAAAAGTTTTAAAATTTCCAGGGGCTTAAATGAATAAAACAGGACCTATTTGTAATTATTTTTGAATTAAAAAGGACCGCGGGTTAATTTCAGAAAAAGTCAGGGGCTCTTTAGCAAAAGCTACAGCGCTGACCGGTACGCGCCGGGTTGACCCGTGACGTGGCTCAACTTGGGCCGTCGGATCTTGATCGGGCGGCCCAAAACAGAACGGCTCGCCGGGGGAGACGAGCGCGCGGCGGCGCCGGCCCGGCCGACGGGGAAGTTCGCCGGACTTGGGTTTTTCTCGCGCTACAGGGCTCCAAATTCCTCGGGGTTTGGTCCTACGGGTTCGGGGGAACACGGCGAGTCGAGCTGGGGGGGACCAAGTCGAGCATCGGCCGGCGAAATGACCGGACGGCGACTGGCGGCGGAGCGGAGCTCCGGTGAGGTGCGGGAAGGCGTTTCGGGGTGCTTTTGGGTCGGGTTTTTGGCTCTGGGTGCTCAGTGAACGATGGCGGGCGCATTGGTGGTGATCAAGTGGAGCTTCGTGCACAGGAACGCGCGGACGGCGGTGACCGGCGGTCGGCCGACGGCGGGGTTCGCGGGGAAGGGTGCTACGTGCACAAATGCCCAAAATTGAGGGGCTGGGGAGCTTTAGTACCTCGCAGCGGTGCTCTTGGCGCGAGGAATCGGTCGGAGAGGGCGTGGAGCGACGGGTCGACGGTGAGGGGCGGCGCTCGGCGTCGGTGCTCGTCGGCGAAGGGCTCCGGTGCTCGGGAAGGGGCTCGGGGAAGCTCGGTGCGCTCCTCGTGGCTCGGTGACACTGCTCCGGACCTCAGGCGGGGCGATGGAGCACCAGGGAGTCGGGAACGGCGGCGAGCGGCGGAGCTCGGCTCCGCGGCTCGGGAGCGGCGCGACTGGAGGGGGTGGCGGCGCTAGGGTTGGTGCGAGGGGCGAGACGGGAGCGGAGCGGGGGCGCGGCACTTGTTTAAGAAGGCACGGTGGCAGGGGCCTTGGCGTGCGGGCCGGCCGGGGTGAGCCGCGCCATTAGCGCGCGCTCGGAAGGAAAGCCGGAGGGGGGAGAAGGGGAAGGTGATGCAGGCGTGACGTCAGCGCCTGACGCGTGGGGTCACGATGGCAGTGACGCAGGGAGGCGGGGCGCGGGTGCGGCTGGGCGAGTTGGGCTGGTTCGGCTGCTGGGCCGCGCGGGGAGAGGGAGAGGGAGAGTGGGCCGCGTGGCGCACTGGGCCGGACCGGGAAAAGAAAGGGGAGAGAAGGGGGCTGGGCTGGAAAGAAAGTTGAGGGATGCATAGTGGACTTGGGAAATAAGACCAGGGAGCAAAAACGAACTATGGGCTTAAAACTTTTCTAGAGCTCCAAACAAGGTGATTCAAATTTGAATTTAAATAAATTTAAACTCTTGTTTGAATCACAAGCAATACAAAAATAAATGCAGCAGCATGAATGCAACAATAAATGTTTCTATCACTTATATTTGATTTTAATTTTGCGAAAATTGTTATTTAGCCTTTATAAAATAGGTGAGAGCATTAAATAATTAATTAATTGCCAAAAATTTTAAAATTGAGCATTTTGGGTGTTACAATTTCTAGAAAACCATTTCACACCCAAAAGATTTGTGTTCAACATATTTCATGGCAGCTCAAAAACACGTATAATTTCTTGTCGACGTGTAAGACAACATTATTCCACGAAACTAAAGGGA
This sequence comes from Echinochloa phyllopogon, assembly GCA_033239725.1. NCBI lineage: Eukaryota > Viridiplantae > Streptophyta > Magnoliopsida > Poales > Poaceae > Echinochloa > Echinochloa phyllopogon. The sequence goes on along the minus strand of BTCW01000012.1, from coordinate 60,238,766 downwards.
GAGATTGAAAGGACATTATGGCATATGGGCTTCTTTGAGCTTTGGTCGTGATTAAAGAGGAGCAAAGTTGATTAGGCCACTTGCTTAAAGCTAACTAAAGCCTGTGTGAATCTAATCTAAGCTGGATTAGAAGTGGCTGCTACTCCAGCAAGCAAGTACTCCCTCCGATTCATAAAAAAAAATACTTTATCCGTCCCTAAATATCTGTCTCTAAAACTATAGGTTTATCTCGTAAGTACCCTTTTCTCGAACGACGGTTAGTCAGGGATGGAGGAAGTGGCATTAAGGAAAGCAGACCGGCGGTTGGCTCACCGGGACGGTGACGAGAATCCTCTCAGTCCATTGGTAACCGTATAACCCCCTTGCAGTCCTTCACTCCTGCTGCTTCACGCAGTCGGCGCCTCCATTCTGCTCCCTATCTTCTTCCTCGCAGCCCCCTCGGCTTCCCATATATTCGTCTTCGCCTCCTTGTCATTTCACACCGCAGCTTTCTCGTTTGCCTGGGGCTCCTCTAGCGGGCAGGGGGGCTCGAGGTTCCCGCTATTCGCGAACAGGTCCCCCGTCGTCTTCCTTCCCTCGCCGCCGTCCATGGACACCAAGAAGCAGGGCTTCTTCTCGGCGCTGCGGGAGGAGGTGGCGCGCGGGCTGTCACCGGCTCGGGCGCGGCGGCGGTCGGCGTCCAACGCGGCGGAGGTCGCGGCGGCGCTGCGGTTGGCCGGGGGGGCGGGCGAGGCGCTCGCGCCGCTCATGGAGGGCCCGGATCCGGAGGCGGGACCGGGCGGCGGCGCGCGGAGGGAGGGGTGGGGCCAGTGGGTGCGCGGCCAGCTCCAGCTCGCGCGCGCGCCGGCGGCGGCGGCGGGCGCGGACGCGGGCGCCGCCAGGCGGAACGACCTCAGGCTGCTGCTCGGCGTCATGGGCGCGCCGCTGGCCCCCGTCCACGTCTGCGCCGCCGAGCCGCTGCCGCACCTCAGCATCAAGGACACCCCCATTGTAAGGACCAGCCCCCGTCCCCGCTGCTGCCCACTCCCTGCTTTTCTTCGTGTTCTTGCCTCCAGATTGGACTCAATCGAGCGGGTGCTCGGTGAAATTCCCGGGCCGAAAAATCGCGGCGTCAAGATTTGGGTTCTTGATAGCTGAATGTGCCTCCTTTTAGCGCCAATCGCTGTCTTTTTCTGTGCTGCGATCTGGAGCTTCTGCTTCGGTTCTCTGTGGGAGCTTTTGTCTGATGTTTCCTCTGACATTTATTCACAAGCTTGTTGGCTCCCTAGAGGGGAAGGGAAACATGTAAAAATGATGTGATGTGTTTTGGGGGGATTTCACGCATTTCCTAAAATATTGGCATCTGAGCACATTGCGGCTGTAAAGGTGGCTTTCCTTACCTGTTGTGATATGACAGCCAACGTCCGTTTGCAGAAATTGATTTGGGGAAATTATTTGCTGGAAAGAATTTTTAGCTGAGCTATTCGCTGTAAATTTTGGTTCTTTGTTAGTGTACCAGTACAGCGGTGTAACAGTGAGTTTCTTGGGGTGTTTGCTCTACGCAGGAGACCTCGTCGGCGCAGTACATCCTGCAGCAGTACCTGGCTGCCTCCGGCGGGCAGAGGCTGCTCTCCTCCATCCGGAACGCCTACGCCATGGGCAAGGTGAGGATGGTGGCTACCGAGTTCGAGACTGGTGACCGTGTCGTGAGGAACCGCATGGCGGCGCAGCGGGCCGAGCCTGGCCGGTTTGTGCTGTGGCAGATGGCCCCAGAGATGTGGTACATTGAGCTAGCTGTCGGTGGGAGCAAGGTGCACGCCGGTTGCAACGGCAAGCTTGTGTGGCGCCATACACCATGGCTTGGTGCGCATGCCGCCAAGGGCCCTGTTCGCCCACTCCGCCGCGCTCTTCAGGTATGACTGTGGTGTAAACCAGTTGTGCAACCATGCCTGTAGTTGCTTGTCTCGGTGCTGAAGGAGCATGAATCTGACTGAAAGATTGTTCTTCCTTGTCTCTGTAGGGCTTGGATCCGCTGACTGCAGCGAGCATGTTTGCTGGTGCCAGGTGCATTGGCGAGAGGAAGGTGAATGGGGAGGATTGCTTCATTCTGAAGCTGTGTGCTGATCCTGAGACTCTGCGAGCGCGCAGCGAGGGGCTTGCGGAGATCATCCGGCATGTCCTCTTTGGGTACTTCAGCCAGAAGACCGGGCTTCTTGTCCATCTTGAGGACTCACACCTCACCCGGATCCAGTCAACAACCGGAGGAGATGCGGTTTACTGGGAGACTACCATCAATTCGTTCATCGAGGACTACCGTCCAGTGGAGGGTATTATGATTGCTCATTCTGGGCGCTCAGCTGTGACCCTGTTCCGTTTCGGGGAAGCGGCTATGAGCCACACCAAGACTCGCATGGAGGAGGCGTGGAGTATCGAGGAGGTTGCGTTCAATGTGCCCGGCCTGTCCATGGATTGTTTCATCCCCCCCACTGATATCAAGTCTGGATCTGTCAGTGAGACTGTTGAGCTTCCGCAAGGTGAGAAGAGCAAGATCGGTCTTCTGCCATGCCACCGTGCTAAGGTTGCGGCTCTAGAGAAGGCAGATGATAACGTCGCGTGGAGCGGAGCCCTACAGCTAGATTGCAAGTGATTGGTAGCCAGTCCATACTCAGCTTCTTGCATTCCAACTGACTGATTTTGATGGATGTAGGGTAGAAACAAGAGCTAAGGAGGACTTGGAGCTTTACCATTCCAAATGTCCTCTGTAAATAGGAAGCTTAAGGCACTCACATGGCCTTCCATATCCTAGAGGAGGCCTTGTGTGAACAATCCTGTCTGATCTCATCCTGAGATTTGGTAGTAGGTAGTCTTGTCTGTAACTTGTGTCTTTCTTCTGTCGGTACCTCATGGATGAAGAACCATGGGTGTTCTTTCCATCCAGCCACATGATATGGATCATGGCGGGGGTGCTTCTTTCTGTCATAGTCGCACTAATCATCCGAGGAGGCCAGCGAGGAAGAAGGATTTCTTCGTGGGCAATTGAGAGTGATTTCTCGTTCGTCGTTGAGTCTGATTAGCAGGAGTCCGGTACGGTTGGGTTGGTGATAGTCTGTGGTCAAACTAACTTTTAGGGGCGCAAATTATGTAAGCTGTGGGTGGTCCTGATGGGGGGTCAGGCAGTGTACCCTTTTCCTTCACATCTCTCTTATTTAGTATGAGATGGTGGTTGTATTCTACAGAAGTTTGATGTAAGCCAAAACTTCTATGAATATCATGGCTTGAATTGTTTTTTTGATGTGCACTTGTTTCTTCTATTTTCTCCCCTTTTGCATCCTAAAGCCCATGCTATTGGCTTTCTGAAATGTTAAATGTCATCATTATCATAATGCAGCATCAGTGTAGCCTTTTCTTCCCCCCAGCTTGCATTCATTAGTATGATGGCATGGGGACCCCATGTGCTTCACCTGAGGTGCGGTGATGCATGTATATATACAAGTATTATCTCTGTTATGAGCTGTGATTAGCTAGCTTTGCCACTTTGCTAGGAGTATCTCTTTTGCTTTGTGCTCCATTCCCTGAGAAGCTTCAGCCTCCAGCACCATGACCATACCATCTCATCCTCATTGCCATTGGCATTGATGGCCTTGCTCGCCCCCATCTTTCTCCATGGAAGGAATAGCTTATTCTTAGGGCTGTGTGTTCTCCTTGGGAAGAAGAGACCGTTGTCTAAATTAAATAAAGTACTTGTAGTTGTAGGAGTACTCTCACCTCCCTAGCACCTTGTTGAGTCAAACTCTTGAAGATTGGACCTCTGCATCAGTACCTGCAGAATATTTTTTGTTCTCCTCCAGATGCGCTGAGTGTGTTAGCTTGCATCATGACCGTTGGGAACAAGACCGTGGGACACCATGGTTGAGGTGTATTTGGAACTGGTAAAATTTACACAGATTTTGTGGAAGCCAATCGCCGATTTCATAAAGTGTCCTCTACATTTCTAATTCCGATCTGTCAGCCTCGTTTAGATCCAAAATTTGGATCCAAACTTTGGACAAACTTTGGGCAAAGTTTGGAGTTGGTAATAAATGTGTCGCTGTAGCATTTCGTTTGTATGCGTGAAAAATTGTCTAAAAATTGATTAATTAGGATCAAAATGTTCATCTCGCAGAGTACAACAAAACTGTGCAATTAGTTTTTGATTTCAACTACATTTAGTATTCTACGCATGTGCCGACATTTTGATGTGATGTGAATCTTTTTTGCATAGTGGAATTTGGGGTGCAAATTTTGGAACTAAACAAGGGCATAATTTTTGAAGTCCAAACTCTGCACTTTCATGCTACAGCAATATCGAACAGAGTATACTGCACCTCATGGATCTCAGAGGCTTCTACTAGTTTGACAATGAAGCGCCCGCCTCCTATGCACAAAGGCTACAAAAGGTTGCTACAAAAAAGGCAGGCAATAACAATTTCAAATCTACTCGCTTTAACACCAGCAGCAGGAACAGCGAATCTCAAACTATTTATACTAATTGATCCTCCATTTCCACACGGTTTTAACTGGGGTCTACATGACTACATGCATGACCCCAATGGAAAAACATGAAAAAGACGCCTCAGTTTAGTCAGATCCATCACCAAAATCAATCAAACACATGAATCCAGCAAATTTCCCGCACCTTTCCTCGATTCAGTTTGCTGCGTTTTCACGAACCCAAGGACCACACAAAACAACAAGAGAGTCACATGAGCAATCGAAGGTTGTTAGGAAGACCATCACCCCCTTTTTAGTGTCCTGGGACTACCCAGCATAACAAAAATACCGATCAATCATGCATGCATGGAGATATCTAGAGCAATGGTAGGGCACTGGCGTTGCTCACTCTTTTGACTTGGTTGGCATCGGCAAAGTCTCGATCAAAAGGTGACGAGCTAGTTGAAAAAGTTGCAAAGGTCCCCAAGAAAAAAAGTTGCCACCTTTACCCCTCTAGTGCAATTGCAGAGCGCTTTGTTCAGTGCTAAATATTCCATTCCATCTCATTCCACGGCGTGCAGCGTGCCTGATGCTGTGGCGTCTCAGAGAGTTCAGGGGTGTTGCTGGTGGTGTGGTGTCATGGCGAGAACTGAAAGAAATTTACCTGGGGCAGGATGAGCTGAGGTCACTGTGAATGTGATCCGGACAGTTAGTCAGAGATCTGATCAAGAGATGCCTCTGCCCTCTGGGGGTAAAGAGTGGTTAAAGGTGGTAAACAAAGTGGGAGTAAGCCTGAAGCATTCTGCAGGCACTCCGCTGTAAAGTGCAGGATGTGAGATGCACAGAGTGGGAATGTCTTGGCAAAGATGCAGAAGAATCTACCGTGGCTTTTCTGGTTGCTAGATAGAGATAGCTGCACTTGCCCCACACCCACACAGGAGTTGCTGTTATTTTTTTCAAGGAGTCTAGGTGTAAGAGCTTAGAGCCAGTCTTATTAACCCTAACGGATTGTGCTTTTGGATGAGTTTGTTGGTGAAGAAAATTAACACGGATGTGTTTCTCTGTCCTGACGGTCGGTGCATGAGAGACTCGCTAGGAGATTGTTATTCATGTAAACACAGTGGGAACAAAGAACAGGTTCTTGTGCAACTGGATGCCACTACTACCGTTGTTGTTGTATAGCAGCAGCATCCAGCAGCTACTGGACTACATCTGAAAAGGCCGGCTCACCTACTGTTCTTGCATGTGATACAATGTTAGCTTGCTGTTCAGCTGAGCAGTAGTGGTTCTCCCTGCAGGACACAGGCTGGTCGCTGGATCAAATATACGGAGTATGCAGCATGTACAGAAGTGGTGAGTGTATCGGAATTGGATCCCATTCAGTTGATCTGCTTGTGACAGTGTTCAGACGATTGAGCAGTACGTGTTCACAGCAGTAGCGCGAGTGATGCGGATCATGGTTGTGCATAGACAGTTGTGTTGTACTAGGTACTGATATTTGTCTTGCTCTCCTAATTTCAGTCTCCCGGGCTATCTTGTATTTTTTTTCCATCTCGCCAATAGAAACACGCATTGTCTCATGTTGTTTGCTTAAGACAAAAATTAGCAGTGTCCTATCCAAAAAACATGGTGAAATTTGGTGGTAACTACAGATAGCCCTTCACTGTAACATAGTGCAGTAAGATACTACTGATTGGAATCATGAAAATACAGAGTACAATGACATTTATTGCTTACTGGATCATGGACTAGAAAAAAATAATAAAACATAATAAAATATATAAATCCCTACACAAATATATGGATCGTACGAGTACATCGTGGCACTAGATAAATATGAACTACTAGAAGATAAACTGAGGTACGTTGAGAAAGAAAAAAATGGGTTCAGATTACAAAAATGAGACAAGATCGAATGGTTTTCTGCAATGACAAAAATGGATCCCCGTAGAGTATTCATGCGACAACAATAGTACATGATAGCCATCCAAATCTGAGTCAAAACGTAGCAAACAATTGGTCGAGTGATATATATAAATTCCGTAAGATTTGTCGCAGAAAAAAAGAAGAAATAGAATTTCCGTAAGAAAAAAAAGAAAGGAAAACAGCGGATTTTTTCGTATTGGGCTCGATTTAGATGGGGAGCGCGTAAGATGTTGTCAACCTCTCGCTACTACATTGGGCTGACAAAGGTTTGCCCTTTCTGGGCCGCCAGAGAACGTTCGAGCTGTTATCTGGGCCCAGAAAAGTCGTGCGGCCCGCCTTGCCTTTTCCTCCTGTTGTTACTGCAAAGCATCTTAGCATCGCTTGGGACTTAAGACAAACAAAGGCGGAAACAAAGGGTAAAGGTAAAGTCAAAGCAGACCCTCATTAGCATGAATCTTTTCCGTGGCTTTGTGACTTGTGAGGGATCACTAGGTAGCTAAGGCCATCTCGCGCTAATCATGTTGTAACCACAATCACCGTACCATCATGACGATTGGTTGTGTGTTTACCGACGTTCTTTCAAAGCTCTTCCCCTTAACTTTTAACTTTTAGTGCCGTCACATCGAATGTAAATATGTTAATTAAGAGTATTAAATATAGATTAATTTAAAAACCTATTATATAAACGAGGAGTAATCTACGAGACGAATCTATTAAGCCTATTTACATCATGATTAGATAATATAATGCTACAGTAAACGTACATTAATTATGTATTAATTATAGCTTAATTAGACATATTAGGTTCGTCTCGTGAAATAGACATAACTTATGCAATTAGTTTTATAATTAGTTTATGTTTAATACATCTAATTACCATTTATTTAAAGTGCTAAACTTTAGCACTTGAATCCAAACACCCTTAGCACATTTGCCGGTAGATTTTGTGAACAGTGGTATTTTCACTCCCTCTCTTTTTTCTCGAGACACTTGTTTGGTTCTAAAGTTTGGACACATTGAAAAAGTCATAAATGCGACACTGTAACATTTCGTTTGTGTTGCGAATAATTGTTTAAACATTGATTGATTAGGTTCAAATGTTCGTCTCACAAAATACAATAAAGTTATATAATTAGTTTTTAATTTTATCTATATTTAATATTTTATATATATCCATATTTTGATGTGATAAAAAATATTTTCTATATAGTAGAATTTGGAAGGTAAACGAGGCCTCTAGTGCATCGTCGGGCTTTGTCCAGACTGCAGACACCACTCCACCACACAAACCCTGCTACTCTGCTGCAGTCTTCACTGCCTCACTTCAGCTGCTGCCTCCTCGCAGCACAGCACAAGCTTGCTCACACTCACACAGCACAAGCCACCAGCTTCCTCCCGTTCCCCATGGCTCCTCGCCTCCTCCTGCTCCTCCTCGCCGCCGCCGCCACCGCCACCGCCGTCTCATCCCAATCACCGGCCGCCGCGCCATCCACCTCCAGCTCCGGCGCCGCCGCCCAATCCCCAACCTCCCCCGCCGCGTCCCCGTCCCACACCGGCACCAAGCTCACCTCCCCGGCCGCCGCCCCCGCACCCACCACCACGGCCTCTCCCCCGCCGACACCTCCGCCCACTCCGGCCCCCATCGCCTCCTCCCAGCCGCCCGCATTGCCTCCCTCCGCCGCCACGCCGGCGGCCGCGCCCGTCAGCGCCGCCCCTCCTACCGTGCTCTCCCCGCCAATCCCCGCGCCGACGACGCTCCCTCCCCCGGCGCTCGCCCCCGCGCCGTCGTCGTCCCCGCCGGCCCCGGCGCCCGTCGTCGTAGCCGCCCCCGTCCCCACGCCGGCCGCCCCGGCGCCCGCGCCAACCAAGAAACCGGCGAAGAAGAAGCACGTGCCCCCCGCGGCGTCACCGCTCGCCGCCGCGTCCCCGGCCACCGTCGCCGGCGCCGGCCTCGCCCCGGGACCCGGCCCCTCCACCGCCGACATGATGGTACGTACTAGCTACACGCCTACACCGCCCGTCTCCCCCCCACCACCAGCACTCGCACGCTTCACGCACACATGTGGCCGTCCGGCCGGCTCGCCGGGGATTCCACTCACCCCGGCGGCGCTGTAGCCAAAGCCGCATTTGATCCCCACCGGCCCAGTGGCCCACCGGCTCGCACCAGGAGCGCGGAGGCCGAGGCGCGCGCGCGGCGCGGGGCCCCACGCGTCAGTGGGGGCATATCTGTCGGGTCAAAGCGCCGGAGACCCGCGCACTCGCACCCGTGCGACAGCGAGCCCTTCTCTGGTTGCGTCGCGGGGCCCGCGGTGTCAGTAGCCGTTTGTGCTTGGGTACAGCTCGCGTGTAGTAAAGTAGTAGGTGCGCAAGTAATTTCCGCCTCTCTCTCGGAACAGGGTGGGCCCGCGCACAGCTCACGTGGCGCTTGCCTGTTGTGTTTTATACTACGTGGTCAATGTAGATTGACTCGCGCACTGATTGACTGCCAGTGGGGCCCACTTTCACTTTCTTTTTTGTTTTTGCAGAGCGACGCGACAAGGAGGCTCGCGACGGCGGGAGGCGCGGCGCTGGTGCTGCTGTCGCTGGCGGTGGGCCTGGCCTTGGCGTGAGGGGCGGTGGGTCCACCTGTCAGTTGCGCCCTGCCGCTGTCATACTATTATTATTAATTATGTCATCATCATCACTACCTTAACCTTTGCTGCTGGAGAGAGAGAGTGTGTGTGTGGTGGTTAGGATGGGAGCTGCTGCCGTAGAGAGGTTTATGCTTGTGCTGTTTTGCATGGAGCTGAGCTGGGACGAGTATTTTCACCACTGTATTTTGTGTTGTCTGGAGCACATTGTGCTAGTACGTATCGATGATTACCAGTGCATGCCTTTGCAGTGGATTCCATTTTTTTTTGTTTCTTCCTTACTAGACATCTTCTCTTTGCAATGGGTGCCCTCATTTTTCCTTTAGTACTGTACGCAAACAACATCTCTGCCCCCCTAAAGCTCTGTCACCTGGGGCCATCTCGCGCCTGCCAAGAACACTTCTCAATGCATTGCTCAACCTTTCATAAAAAAAATGCATTGCTCAACCTTTTTGTTTTTCTTGTATCCATTGCTGAGGCCTTTTTTTTTCTGAAACCAAGGGATTAAACACTCGAGGTGAATCATCATCTTGTGCTTTGTAAAAGAAGTGTTTTTTTTTTCTTGTATCCATTACCTTTCTCTATTGCTGCTACGGTTCCAGCAGGCTTCGCAATGAGATTGGACTGGAAAACCATCCTTGGCACGGGCTATTTGGCCGCATTTCCATACACCAATGAAGAAATGGGACGTTTCCTGCACCGTCGTCTGGCACCGTGCGGCAGCTCAGGCCAGAACGTCGAGGCCGGCCGCCGGCGACGGGGAAGAAGAAGAGCCCGGGCGACCTGCGCCGTCGACCAAGCCATTTCGGCTGGGAGCGAGGCCTCCGTTTATCGGACTTTTTGGGCCACAGCCAGCCAGGCCCGATCTAGTTGTAGCTGGGCTGCTTCTTATATGGGCTTTCAAGCCCATACCAGTCGACGCTCCGCTCGGATTCCTCGGATTGGATAGATCGTACCCGCTCGTTACCGATCCGACGGCTCCTGTTGCCCCAGGGGGTGGTCGGTAAATGAAATACCGTCCACCCCCATGGTCGGGGAAGAAGACGCGCGCCCCTCGCCGCGGCCACCGCAACTCCCGCCGCCGTTCGCCGGCTGTTGGAGCGCACCGGCCGGTGGCCAGATGACGCTGCTCCTCCGCTTCCGCCGCGCGGAAGACGCGCCAGGAACGTCTGCCCGGCCTGCCGGGCGGCCTCGCCTCGCCCCGCCGTGCGCGCATGGGCAGAGCACCGCGCCGCGCGTCGGCCTGCGCCACCGCCACGGCCACGGCGGCGAACCTCTCTTCCCTCGGAGGAGCGCCTCCGGCTCCCGCAGCTCCGGGCGCGGCGCCGGTGAAGCCGACGCGCTGGTGCACTGACTCGCCCGAGCAGTGGCGTAGCCAGGATTTTAGCATAAGGGGGCCATGTAAACAATATACGAGTATCTAATTTTAGTATAAATTTAATTTAATAGAATATATATTATCGTGTCATAAAATGGTGAGAGATAATTTTAGTAGAGCAGGATTACCTAACTTTTCTTTTCATTTTTATTTTCTGATAGTTAGCAATTTTTTCTCTATGGCTATTTGATTATATATCTCTAATTGAGTGTGTAATAGCGTAAGTTTTAAAAAAATAGTTCAAATATAGTAGATATTGGGATTAAAAATACTACCACATGTCTAGTACAGTTAATATTAGCTTCACAACTCCACAGCCGGAACAATAATCATCCAATCGATTACTAGTTTATGTAATTATCTACTAAAAAATATCATAAGCACTAACTATATATGTTACATTTGCTCAAACCTTAGGGGGGGGCCAGGGCCCCTGCCAGCCCCCCCTTGGCTACGCCACTGCGCCCGAGACCGACCGCTGATGAAGCCTGCATGAACAAGCCGAACAGGTTACGGGCACAAGCGAGCCCTGATGCACAGTGACAGTGTTCCAAGCTAGTTGAAGCAGACCCAGGATGGCAAATCACGAGATGGCATCCTCAGGACGAGATATTGGGCCGGGCATGCTGGCGGTGGTGATCGAGTGACAAAATCTGCAGTGTCGTGTTAGCAGCGAGTAGGGATAGACTGGATTAGAGCTTGGAGAACAGAGCAAGAGCAGGGGAAGAGCAGCAAGGAACCATGGCGAGATCTATTTCTGTTTTCTCTTTTCTTTGATAGTCCTCTTCCCTCTTTGCGTTCTTCCTTTTACAGGACGCCCGGCGCCACCAGACAACTCACGCGACGCACGCCACTCGATTACACAGGCCGATTCCACTCCGGGCCCGAAGTATGCACGCTAGGAAGCTTGGGCCGTGATGACCTGTGAGATCCAGCTTCCGCTCCTTGTAAAGAACCTGCTCAGGAGCAGCAAGGAAACGCTGAAAAAGTGCTTCCCGATCTTCCCAGGTTGCGAGGACAGGTGGCCAGCCAGACCATTGAACCAAGACTTGCTGAATGGATGAAGAACCCTTGGGGACGACGCGCTTGGACATTATGCGCTCTGAAAACTGAAAGGAGTCATCAGGATTAGGCATATAAGGAGATACCTGACCAGAAGCTGGCGGGTATTGCTTGAGCTGCGACACATGAAAAACAGGGTGGACAACAGAAGAGGCAGGCAACTATAACTTGTAGGCACGCTTTGTCTGTCCGTCAGTCTGAGGATCATAACTTGAACTCATGCAAAGTTTCACCTGGATTACAAATATCATCAGAATGGAACAGAATATCACCTGGTCAGGGAAAGAGACACCACCTGCCCCGCAACAGCTTGCAGTGAGAGAGCAGAGCAGAGCACCGCATGACTTTGCTTTCTCATTCCCTGGAGTTGGGATGATGCATCACCACCACCCACCGTTTTGCTCCGGTTACGGGTTACAGACTTGGTACAGTGACAGGTCCATATGAGACATGGTACAGAAGAAAAACGAAGATGATAACTGCTGAAGCCGCACAGAAGCAGCAATTGTTCACTATCATATAACCTCAACGGGTAATGTAAAACATAGGGGTAGTAGTACAAGGGGCATGTTAATAAAGCTTAGAGGGGACAGGGGAGGCTCAGTAAATCTGCTTCATCGGACTGTGTCTATTGTCATTCTCACGTTCAGTTTGTGTAATCTGCAGCATGCTGTTAAGATCGCAGCACGGTGGCCCGGCAGTAAGGGCAGTCGCTGCGTGACTGCAGCCACCGCTCCAGGCAGGCCGAGTGGAAGACATGCCTGCAGGGAAGCCGGGTGAGACCATCAGCCGTGCCGCTGCACTGCTCCAGGCATATGGAGCACTCTGCTGGAGGTTCTTCACAGCTGTGGTCCTCGCCTTTCTCTGCTGCTCCACTGCAGGCTGAGCGTTCATGCTCCGAGGTGGGTTCAGAGAACAGTGAGGCTGGCATATGCTCATCTGAATTACCGCCAATAGGCTCTGTTGTGCCTTCTTCAACCTTGCTGGCTGGGATGGGTTCACCGGGCTGGAAGCAGTTGGTTAGCGTACCCAGTATGCAGTCTGAAGAAAAGTCAGCAGTGCGAGGTAATCCAGCCCAGATGGTCTCCGAGGGGCATGTCTTTTGCCTGCAACACCAAGGGGACGCATGTAAATATTAGGTTCAGTACATCATATATGTTGGATTATATGCAGAAGGAACGGCAGAGTAAGAGTGACGCACACCTTCGTCCTGATAAGTCCACACTGCTGAGCCTCTGAAGGAGCCGTTCCCTGGCCTGTTGAACGGCATCAGGAAGACGGCCGTGGTCTGATACGCTGCGGTTTAGTCTTACACTAGAGGATATCCCCGCTACATGCTCTGTCGTTATGTTTCCAGCTGGTCCGAGACACTTGGTAACGTCTCTTTGGTTTCCGAGAACAGGTTCCTGGCCCTGGTTTTCATATGACAGGTTAGAATCGATGTGTAATCGCTGACAGTGATTTTATATTTTTATACTATATACACATGGAAAAATGAGTGTGCTAATATGAGCATAAAAAATAAGTCACGTCGACATAGTATCCACATGTCAGTATTTGGTGACTGAGCATCATCAGGAAACTTGCTTATTGCAAAGAAAGTCTTTTTACACAAAAAGATTAGTGGCCAACCAATGACAATAACGAGAAGATTCCAGAGAAATAATCTGATTGATTTACTATAGGCTGATGCAGAGACTGGCACTTAATTTGCTAAGCTGGAGCGACATTCAACAAAACTATCGCTTGGTCTTCGGAAATCTACATAGCATCTGGAAAGAAAAGATAAAGCAAAACAAATGTCTGTCATAATGACACTAGCTCAAAAAAGTGCGGCTTTGTTCACAAATGTAAACATGAAGGAAACAGATAAGAAATTCGCAATATAATTTTAGCAGTAGCAGGCCCACATAAAGTTTTGGCCTAATATTTTGAACTGGAGCCTACAACTCAATAGCTGTTGGGGAGTAGTACTATCATTGCTATGCACTCATGGCTCTGTCTTTGATTTATACAGAATATTCTTTTTTGGGAAAACTATTCGCTACCAGCTTGATGATAGTACTATAAAGGAGAGTATTGGTTCTTACTTTCCTTTTTGGGAGCCATAGTAAGGTTCCTACTACAGCACATACTCTGCCTAGTTTGAGAAAGACTATGAAACCAACTTTCAGGCACTAAGAATATTCCAGAGTGCCAGATAACTCCTCAATGTTTCTGAAGAAACATGAGACTATGACTTCTTCGAAAAATATAAAATCGCTCATCGTGTACCTAATTACAATGAAACAGTCTACCGGTTTCGCATGATCCAAACATCTAGCAATGGAAAACGAAGGGCGCATACAACACATACATAACTCAGAGGTGCACACCATGTTTATTTTCATCTCTCAACAAATTTTATTTCTTCTTTGGGAAAATATTTGCTGCCTGCTTGATATAACACTATAAGGAGAGTATTGGTTCTTGCTTTCCTTTCCCGAAACCATAGTAAGGCTCCTACTCTGCCCAGTTCGAGAAAGAATATGAAACCAACTTCGAGGCACTGAGAATATTCCAGGATGCAGGTGAACTCCTCAATTTTTATGAAGAAACACGAGACAGTGACTTCATTAAAAATATAAATCACTCATCGGCTACCGAATTACAGTGAAACAATTTCTCGGTTTTGAATCATCCAAACATCTAGTCTAGACAAAGAAAAACGAAGGGTGTACTACAACCACTACAACACACAGATGATCCATAGCTACACACCATGATTCATCATCTCTCAACAAATTCCTACCACACAGGCTGCAAGATTTCAAGTTGGGACTTTATAATAGACCTATACGACATCAGGCTCTACAGTAGACATCTAAATCTATCAGCAGTTCGGGACAACAAATCCCCCACCAGGCTTCTCTCCATGATAAAATCATGAACTTTGACACACTCTGTTCTCGATTAGTAACTAAATTAGAACTGCCATGGCACGCCCTGTTAAGATAGATCGCTACTTGCATCCATTTCTTATTTTCTTGTCCCCTCAAAGGCACAATCTTTTTCTCGGTTAATTATTAAGCATACACTCTTTGCACCCTAGCTCGATAACTCTCCATTTCTCGTGTCAAAATCGTTACTTTCGGACTGACCTAGAGACCAAGAACAGTAATCCACCATTACAGCAACCAAAAAAAAAAATCCACACCGTGCTCAAAGTTGTAACTACGCTGAACGGCCGAGGTTGGAATCTACTAGAAGAAAACTGGAAGAAAAAGAGCCCTCGGTTTCTTCTTCACTCATAAAAAAAGGTCAAAGGCTGCAGCTTTAGTAAACAAACGGCAGGAAACCAGAGGAAAAGAAACGTCAGCGGGCTTCTTGGGGACTCACCGGCTTGTGGTGGGAGGAGAAGGAGCCGCGGCGGCGTCGGCGGGCGGAGGCGTCGCGGCTGGCGCGGCGGCGAGGTTCGGGCGGCTCGGGGCCCGGGTCCGGCGGCGCCGGCGAGGGGCGGCGCTGGAAGTAGAGGAGCTTGGAGGCGATCGGCATGCAAGAAGAGGGAAGGGAAGGGGAGTGAGAGAGCCTGGGACAGGGAAGGAGGAGCTGTGGCGAATTGCTACAGTACCACCTATTTCTCTCCCCTTCTCTTTATATAGTGGCGTCAGTCAGTGAGCGAGTTCACTTTCTTGGTGCGCTTTGCGATGGGATGCTACAGGGTCAATCTTGTCGGGATTTTGCTCGCCAAAAATGCTGACAGATATTTCTGTTCCGTGTGCCGCGCCGTCCGATGCGGAAACTGGACGGTCAGGCGAAGGCAGCAGAGTCGCCGCCGCTCACCGCTGAGGCCAGTTTCAGTCGCATGGGCAGTTGTATGATATTAGATGGACTGACGTGGCACATAAGAGAGAAAAAAAATTTATGATATCACTATAAATTTTTTTTACTCAATTATTTAGTTTAGGGTGTAGATAATCAAATAGTAAAAATATATATTGAGACTAGCCTTAGGCTGTTTGCAACGGATGCCTGTGAAACCTTCTGGGCCTCTAAGTTACCGTTTTGAGCCTATGTATGCATTGCAGCGGCGTCCTGCAGAGCCTCTTCTATTGTGCCTGCCCAACGCCCCCTCCCCCAAATTTCGCGGAGGCGGCATTCTCCTCCAAATTTCGCCGCGCCGCCTCCCCTTCCCCACCTCCGCCGCGCGCTGCTGCTGGCTCGCGTTCCCGCTGGCCCCGCTCGCGGCCGCACTCAACGCGTTGCTGTCCGCCGCCACCGACGCGCCGAGGCTCGGCCACCTCCACACCGTCTTGCTGCTCTCGTCCACCGCCGCCTCGCTGTCGCAGCTCGTCGCGCCGCTGCCCTCCTCTGCCCCGCCCCACCCGACGCTGGCCGCCGCCCGGCCCCGACTTTGTCCGACCTGCTGTCCTCGTCCCGACTATTCAAAGCGGCCGGCGGCGAAGTGGCGCATGACGGGGAGCAGCCGCGACGCGAAGAGCGCCTCGAAGGCCGCCGACGCGAGCTCGTGGCGCGCTAGCGCGGGATCCAGCGCGAACAGGTCCCCCCCCCCCCCCCCCCCCCGGCGGTGCGCGGCGCACGCGAGCGCCAGAGATGGCGCCACCGGGAGGCGAGGGATTAGGTGCGGGCGCCGTCCTTGGCGATGGGGACGACTATGGCTGGTGCTTGCCTCCCTTGCTCTAGCGGTCTGGCTTTCGCTTTGCTCTCTTCCGGCGCTGCTGATTGGAGATGGATGGGAAGCCGGCGGAGGTGCTGCTGCCGCTGCTGCAGTAGTAGGCGTAGGGAGAGAGCAGGCCCCTGATGCGGCGGCGGCGGGAGGAGGAGCAAGACGGGGTGGGAGGCGAAGGGAGCAGCGGTGGAGCTCGCCCCATACGGCGGCCGCGAGGACGGTGGCCGCGGCTGTCGGTGAGGGGATGGATAGGGGTGTGGGAAAAAATAGGTGGGACCCACTGAATAGATGATGTAAATTTGGGATACCGCGGCGGGATGATGACATTTTGGGGGTGAAATTTGTCAGGGAGTCCTCTAAATATTGCTTTAGGGGTAAAATTTAGAGAACATCGTTGTAATTAGTCCTATGTAACAGACGCAGAAGCAATTGACGGCTACTGCTAGAGTTAATAAATGCTAGTTCTTCAGTTGGAACTGCTATAAAGCACTCGTGAAGTCATGGATTTTTCTTGTTCTCCTGTAACTTTTTTCCAGAAGAGCAATTGACGGTTACTGTCAGTTCTTCAGGTGTAGGACTGTAAAAGGGGTTGTAGTATAAAATAGCTATGTACAGACGTGATCAAGTGGATCCCATTCCATTTTTGCCTTTCCTGAAACTCTATTAAGGTGGTGTTTGGATCCGGACGTTAAAGTTTAGCACTTTAAATAAGTGATAATTGGATGTATTAAACATAAACTAATTATAAAACTAATTACATAGGTCACGTCTATTTCACGAGATGAACCTAACAAGTCTAATTTTGCTATAATTAATACATAATTACCATACATTTACTGTAGCATTACATTGTCTAATCATGGTGTAATTAGGCTTAATAGATTCGTCTCGTAAATTACTCCTCGTTTATGTAATGAGTTTTTAAATTAATTCATATTTAATACTCCTAATTAATATATTTACATCACGGCGCTAAACTATGTAATGAGTTTTTAAATTAATTTATATTTAATACTCCTAATTAATATATTTACATCACGGCGCTAAAGTTTAGCGGGGAGGAAACAAACAGGGCTAAGCATATTTTGACTGAATGTTTGAAAAGCGTTTATTGTAGATGTCACTTTCTCGCCTGAATTTCAAGTCAAAAGTCGAAATGCATTTATTATCTATAGTCACTGTCTCCTCTGATTTCCCGGGAATTCAAAGCCTTTAGTTCCCAATTTTCATCCCTAAATTCCACTATGTAAAAAAGAAGATTTACATCCCATCAAAATATCGACACATACATAAAATACTAAATATAGATAAAATCAAAAATTAATTGCACAGTTTTGTTATACTTTACGAGACGAACATTTTAAGCCTAATTAATCAATATTTAAACAATTATTTACAGATACAAATAAAATGTTACAGTGATGCTACAACGTAAAGTCTCAACTTGGACATGCCAAAGTTAAAAACTAAACAAGACCAGAATAGTCATCTTCGGGAGGAAGTAACCGAAGAAGTTGATAGATAGAGCAGGGCAGCCTCGATCAGCTCTCCATCTGACTTTTGCAATAGTAAGTGAATTTCCAATATCCGACGAATACAAGCCAGTGATTCGTCATTGCTCGAGCTAGGGTGGTGTTTGGATCCAGATGCTAAAGTTTAGCGCTTTAAATAAGTAATAATTTGATGTATTAAACATAAATTAATTATAAAACTAATTATACAAGTCATGTCTATTCCGCGAGACGAAACTAACAAGCCTAATTTCATTATAATTAATATATAATTACCACACGTTTATTATGACATTACATTGTCTAATTATGATGTAATTAGGCTTAATAGATTCATCTCATAAATTACTCCTCGTTTATGTAATGAGTTTTTAAAGTAATCTATATTTAATACTTCTAATTAATATATTTATATCCGATGTAACGACGCTAAAGTTTAGCACATGAGAAACCAACGTGACCTAAATCGATGGCGATCAGAATAAAGCGCTAGCTGATCGACATTCAGGCTCCTGTCCTGTCCCGTCGCGACGACGTGAACAATCGCCGTCGATCGACACTGTTACGTTGGTTCAATCACCTTTTGCATAAGTAAGCCGTTGCAAAATCTATACTTTCGTATTAGTACGGGATAACGTTTTAGACAAGATTTTAGTTAAACATTAAAAATATAAATTATGAACGTTGAGTTTAAAAATATAAAAAACATATGAATAGATTTGTCTTAAAAAATATTTTTATAAAAATACACATATTATTTTTTAATAAACATTTTTTGTAAAAATAAGAAGTCAAAGTTACGTTTTTGAGATCGTATCATTGTTCTAAACGTCATCTAATATCAATATAGAGGGGTACACATTTCTCTCTCGCTACCTCTCTTGTACATACGATAACTTTGAGCAGGCCGGCTAAAGGCTAATGATCAGGGCGTTTCCAGGTGAGCTATACGTAATCTTGAATTTTAGGAGCTGCTGGCCTGTATATATAGCTTAACTCAAGCAAATGCCGCCAGATGTTACATTACAAGCCAAAACACGTCGCCTTGCGTGGTTAGCAAGGGAGAGATCGGAGCAGCGTCAGTCAGTGATGAGTAGTCGTAGGATAATCCGTGTGGCCCTGTTCGGCTGGCTCTGGTCTAGAAAAATACTGCTGGCTGGCTGTAGGGTGGTGGCTGCTGCTGATTTGTTCTGAGAGAAAAGTACCGTTGGCTGGTGGCTGATAAACCAAACGAACAGACAAACATATTTTGCCTTGAAAGTTTGAAAAGCATTTATTGTAGAGGTCGGCCTTGTTTAGTTCTAAAAAATTCTCCCTCTAAACTTCACTATTTACGTATCACATCAAATCATATCAAATCTCTTTCCTCATGCATGGAGCACTAAATGTAGGTAAATAAAAAAATTAATTACATAGTTTTGATGTACACGACAAGACGAATCTTTTAATCCTAATTAGGTCATGATAGAATAATGTTTACCACAAACAAACGAAAAGTGCTACAATACGCTACAGTATTCGATGCGACTTTTCTACCAACTCTTCGCCCCTCTTTTTGTCCACTAAGCACCACCCACGCCAAAAGTCGAAAGCCATTTATTATCTTTAGTCACTTTCTCCTCTGAATTTCTAAGAATTCAAAGCTCTGTCTGGCCACACTTGCCGTGGCTGGATAGGGCGGTGCAGGCTGCTGCAATCCCAGAAGCCGTGCCTACCATCTCTTATCCACGATTCCAAACCGTCAAAAAGTTAAGAGTCCGGAGCGAGCGATTGTCGCTGATCTTTTTAACCCTGTGTGCAAAGGTTGTTGTCGTTGGGTTGAACTTAAATTAATAACAGTGGTTCCTCGAAGATGGGCGTAATCATGTCGTTTATAGTAAAGTGCTTTACTTTTTTAGCAGGGAGGTTATTAGGCAAGCCCAACGCAAACATCTAAAAGTAGTGGCTTCATAGTCCACGTCACTAAAAAGTTAATAAGGTATTACCAAAGACACCGATCACACAACAGAGCAACTTTAAGTGGACCATAGTGAATCACTTTTCTTCTCCTTTATATATCGGTGATGTCTTTCTCTCTTCCAAGGCCAGTGCAACAGGATGTTCTGACATACTGCGGGGCTACTGCAGGACTCCACCGTGGAGTCCGAGCCTACATGGCCTGCAAAGCCACGACCGAGGCAACCGTGTTGGGCCTAGCATTCTTACGTTCGATGTGACAGGATTAAGACTTTTATCCGGGACCAAACACCCTCTTAGATTGGGGGCATTTTCTTTTTTCAGGTGACCTGTAAAGCATAGCGTGATGGCCTATACTCATATACCTTAGCTAGCATAGCTCGCGCGTGAAAGCGACGCTTTGTTCTCCTTTCTTTTTTTTCCCCCTGTTGTTGAGGATTTGCGGTGAGTTAAGCTCGAGTTTAAAATTTCGGGCACGATTGGCACGTGAATGTGACGCGGTAAACTTATGAATTTGGCGCCATGCTAATTTACTAACTTTCCCTGGGATGAGTTGACGAATTTTTGCGCGCGTGAAGAATTCGCCCAAAGGTATAACTAATCGCGTTACATCACCGTCGTCGATCGATTGCACGTGATTTTGTGTTCTTTTTCTTGGCCCAAGGTGAACTATTGCGGTGAAAAAAAAAGAGCTAACTTTGTGAGACTGAAACTTTTATTTTATTTTTTTTTACTTTTCACCGTGACTTGGCTTCGGGTTTAAGATATCATAACCACAATTATAGGCGCGTGATTGTGTGAAGGCCGGTGGCGCAGCTTGGAGCATGATTTTGAGGTGAATTCACCGAGGCGGCGTGCTAACAGCGTGTTTGGTTTGTGGTTGGCCTTGTCCGGCATGTGTCAGTTCGCAATGGTCTCGTCCGGTGTTACAACGCATTTATGCTTGCGGAATGAACTGCTCGACGACGGATAGATCGGCTTCATCCGGCAAACTAAACAAGAAGATTAGTTTTGGAGCTAGGCTCGGATGATTTCGGAGGTCCAATAATGCAAACCAATCACACCGTAAATCGCCACGGCAGGGATGGGATTCTAGCTTTGAAAATCAGTCTCCATGAGCAAGCTAGACTAATCGATCCTGCATGGTGGCACAGGACAGGTGAGACGTAGGGCCCACCGGGCAGTGGCACATAACCCTTTGCTCATGGCGGTGGCAAAGCAGCAGGGCCCACGTGGACCTCGGCCCCGCAGGGTCCGCATCTAGGGCCGGATATCGAGCTAGCTCGACTCCGCTTGGTCTAGCTTGAGCGATTAGCTCGCGAGACGTAGCACATATGCATTTCTCGTTAAAAAATTTTATGGCACACTAAAATAAAAAAGCAATTGTTCTATATATATTAAAGCTCAAACTGGATAAAAGCAATAGGGGTATCTCAGAGAGTAGATTTGTGGGGATCGCTGGATCTGGAATTTGATGGTTAACGCGAAGACACAACACACAAGGATTTAGATAGGTCGGGCCACGATTAGCGTAATACCCTACGTCCTGTACGAGGGTTTTGTATATTCTATTCTTCTCGATGGATGGTTTTTGGCCTACCGAGTTGGATGGTTTTTGGCCTACCGAGCTAGAGACCCCTGCCCTCCTTTATATATCCCAGTGGGTAATGTTATGTGGCAAGTATCCTATTCGGTTACAATATGGGAGTCCTAGTATGAGTACACGAGTAGTTCTCCGAGTAATTCTACTAGGACTCGATCTTTTTTATTGAGGGTACCCGAGGATGTATATCCCACAAGTTCACAACATGATATTATGACAACATAAATTATTATAATTATATAGCATATTTATGGCCACCACCATTCACCATCAACAATCAGGACATCACACAAACAAAATACATATATGCTATAGGCTCTGTCTTATTATAGCTCGCGAGCCACTCACGAGCTGACTCGAGCTGGCTCGTTAACACACCGAGCTAAAACTTTGGCTTAGCTCTTAAACAATTTAAAACGAGCCGAACCGGGCGACTGACAAATAAACACCCAGCGCAGGCACGCGTACTCTACAGGCGGCGGAGCGTGCCAATCTGCCTAGTTTATTTATGTTTCGAAAGAAAAATGAAGACGAGCTGGTGCAAATTAAAGCGCAACCAATCTCGCTCCAAGCATGCATGCTAATTAAGCGAGTTTATCGGCTGCACGGTAACTTTGATCGACCCGCAATACCCGAAACATTTTCCTTTTTTACTTCCAGCTTACAGTGTGCACGCGTTTTCCTTTTGTTTGCGAAATGCATGTGCATGCTTTTTTTAATTGAGAGACATGCAAGAGTCGAGAGTTTTTGGTTAATTGGCTGGTCAGGCCCAACTAGCTAGGTCTCCGCTTCCAACGAGATTGTCAAGCTGACGCTATTTGTTATGGTTGTGATTGGTCTTGCAAATTTATTGGTCCATATTCTATATATGATGTGACGTCTTTCTGTTGCATTTGTAGTATGTATTTGAATCTGTTCAGTTCCATATGTTTGATGAGATACAATGGACCAGCTCCATTCCACTCAAATATAACCTATTACTATTTCAATTAAGTTAGCATACCAGATCCAATTGACAGTTCAGTTTAATTACCACAAGTTGCATCAACAGAACCATAATTGACAATTTAGTGAGATATAATGCACCGGCCAACGCTCGAATATCCGGTTATCTGTTACATGGCAACTGAAATTCAATTTCAAATATGGCAACTGAAATTCAAATTCAAATGTTTAGCACACGAACACAAATAAAGTCTCATCACATCACAAACGTAGTCTCATCATATCACGGAATAATATAATAGACGAAGGCCTCTAGCATGACAGATTCTGTTACCCGGGCTGCCATTACAAATAATCTTCGTGCTTGTATTGGATAGGAGTAGACAGATCCAATCTAACCATCTGCGTGAAAAGCCCATATGCTTCAGTATTGCCAAAAGAAATGTCCAATCAAGTGTGTCGAAGGCTTTTACAATGTCGACCTTGAGTAGCATAGATGGTTTCTTGGCCCGATGCAAGGCTTTCCCTGTTAGTTGTAATGCCCTAAAATTATCATGCAGTAATCGACCATGAATAAAAGCGCTTTGATTAGGTCTGACCAGATCATTCATATGATGAGATAACCGGCGTGCTAACACCTTAGTAAATAATTTTGCAAAGCTATATATTAATATCGTGCTAATTTCACATTTTAAGTGTGAACTTTAGAACTAAACAACTAGTTTTGCATGACAAATACATGGGCTAAGGGGGTGCTGCAGCATTGTATACGATAAATATACAGCAACTCTCTAGCCCGTTGTACTTGCTCTTGGATTCGTGAATCTAGGTTATTAGGTTTTTTAATCAAAAGTCAACCGGTAAGAGTAGCTTTGCTGGCGGTCCCTGGATAGTTGGGTGGATGGCAGTGGACGGGTGTCACGGAGTAGGGCCCACTGATGGTAAAAGTGAAGTTAAAGTTATGCTTTGGTGACTGTGACGCTGTTCTAAACGACTTCTAATATGATACGGATGGAGTAATACGCTAGTTCCTCAACCTGAAGCCCTGAACACCGTTTTTTTCCTCTCGGTACAACCTTACAAGTACAACCATGCATGCACGCGCACGTCGTGGAGGCGGGCAGGCGGTTACGAGTTGCTGTCGCCTGTCGCACGACGAGTGATGGAGCACGCATGCACGAGATGAGATGGTATCTGCTGACCTCAAAGGTCGATCGGGCATAACAAATATGGAGTCATGCATATATACTGTATATAGTATCTATATCTCACTGTACCCACCATCGTCGTCAGCACCGTCTCGATGCGGATCGCTCTTGCCTGTTTCAGTTAGACATTCAATTCTCTTATGAGTTTCAGTTATATAGGCTTTATACATTCGATGAAATTACCCTTGACAGGATTGTGATGACCCGGCCGGCCGGGGGTTTTAATTTCTTGGGCTGCTTACCCATTCTAGTGACGAAAGGCAAAGAGATGATAGAGGTTGTACACATAATATCAGGTAATCCATGAAGGGTTACAAATCAACCTACAACAAATTAATGTTCAAATACAATACCGGACTGGTACATATTTCTCAGAAGGCTAGTTTGCAGAGTACAGTACGTCGGCAAAGCCGCATCAAGATTCATCATTCTTCCGGTCGCTGCTGCGCTACTACGGGTGCTCATCATCCACTCGCAGGATGCCAACTGAACACGCCTTATTTCCTGCATCGTCATTGACCATGGAGTGTGAAGGATCGAAACGACGACCAGGAAGGGGGAGTGAATGGAAGCCAACAAAAATTTCTTCTCGAAACTCGATCTATGTCTCAAAATCACCATCCAATGATTCCTCACGAGCTTGTCAAAGTAGCGTAGTCACAACGGAACTACCAACCCTAGAAACAAGCTAAGACGAGAGACGAAGCGGAAGCCCAACTTGAGGAGCAAAGAGGAATAGCTGTCTGCCAGGGTCAGGTCGGACTATCCGCACAGATATCTCGGACTGTCCGCACAGATATCTCGGACTGTCCGCACAGATATCTCGGACTGTCCGTGAGCCGGCGGACTGTCCGACAAAGGAGGACGGACGGTCCGTAAAATCAAATCCGATCTCCAGAAACTTAGCCAAAACATACTTAGCCAAAACAAGAAATTCTCAGACGAACACCCAAGACTCGGACCGTCCGCCAATCACATGCGGACTATCCGAGATCCCTGAGGACTGTCCGGTGGGTCAAGTCTCCCAAATCCATCACCGGATCTCCCAAACGGCTAGACCTTTTGAGACGAAACTTTAGGAGCTGAGAAGCAACCCAAGAGGATGCTATGCCCCAAAAATATCGGCTTCTAACTCCCTAAACACGAGGAATCACGGATCACACGGAAGAACACACCCACCACGAGTTCATCCCAAAATCTTCAAATCCAGACCAAATCCCGACGTTTGAGGGGTCAAGATCATCCACAAAGAGGCACAAGGCACTCACCCATGATTCTTACAAAGAAATCCGAGAGCAAACGGCCTAGAAACAAAGAATCGAGCCAAGCACGAAAATAGCACAAAATGAACTCGGAAAGGAAGAGAAGAAAATCATCTCAGGAACAAATCTTCCATACAACCAGAGGTCAGATTCTATACAGCGGTGGCTAACCTCCACCCTTCATCCACCCACTGAAAATACTCGATCTGCGCTTGGCTAGCCTACCGAAAGACAGAGCAAATGAACTAGGGTTTCTAACCGATAACTTGCCATCCCCCCACCTCCTATTTATATCGAGTCTCCTGGTGGGGGCAAATGACCATACTACCCCTACACTCTAAACCTAAGATACACACCCCTCAGGGGCAATCTTGGAACGCGGAGATATTTCCTCCAGCTGGGCACGTCGTCCATCCGACCTTGCTTCCCTCCGACGCAAGCTCCAGGATCCCGCCGCGTGTCCACCGCTCTGAAGCTTCCCGAACGCGCCCGAATCACCGTCTCCGTGACGTTGGGCCTTCGGGCTCGATTTTGAGGCCCAAACCGAGAAACCCTCCTCTGATGGTTTTATGGCCCAACCACCAAACCCCACGTACAAGCTTCGGTTGTTAGTTGCTACCTTGCACCAGCTCCATGTCCACGACCTCATCTTGCTCTTCTTGCACCATGCCGACCGCACTCGATCCCGTCTGGCCACCGGATCCCTCGAACCAAGCCTACTTGTCTTTTCATTCCTCAGAGGCCACTCTGGCTAAGACCTTTCACGCTTGTTCTTCACCTGCACCAACGCAAATCAAGTCGCATCGAGCATTGCATCTTCACTAATGCACTGCCCTTGATAACAAAAACAAACGAAATTACTTGATGATATGTATAGTACCAGATAGAGCATTGCATTAACCATCAAGTATCTTCAATATAAATAGGCGTGCAGTGTAGGTCGACCTTGCATTAACCATCAAGAACCATGCTAACAAATACGGCCCTGGTTTGTCGCTGGCAAGAGAGAGAGAGGAAAGTGAGTAGGAGCGCGCTGCATCAGCCTATTGGCTGGTCCAATAGACCTTTGCTGATGTGACCAAATCAATTGGCCAAGGCCCATTCCGTGGAAATCCGTCTAGCTAGGATTTATCGAAGGGTGGCTGTCACATGGCCCATGTGGTTTCTTATTTTGTCTACCCATATTTTGTTTTATACATCAAGAAGTTTATGTGCAAAGGAGACAATTTTTTTTTATATTAACATATTCAAAGGGTTAAACAAATTTTACGCTCAAGCAATTGTAACTAATATTTTTTGCATAAAGGTTTTCCTTTATTATAGGAATTAGGCTAGCGGCACAAGGCCACCATGGATCAATGGATCAAATTTTCTCCGACTTTCCTTCTTCGTCTGTGTTCCATTTTTTGAAGTGCAGCAAGCAAAGCGCCAAGGTTTTATTTTTATTTTTTAAAGAAAAAACTGACCTATCAATGATCAAAACATTCGTCAATATATAATTTCCTAAAAGAACAAGGCAAATAACTACTACCTCCGTTCCAAATTATTATTCGTTGTTGACTTTTTTCCATAATCTTTGACCATTCGTCTTATTCAAAAAATTTGTCCAAATATGCAAACCAATAAGTTATACTTAAAGTATATACGATAATAAATCAAGTCACGTATACTTATGAAATTTTTTGAATAAGATGAATGGTCAAATGTTAAGCGAAAAAGTCAATAACGAATAATAATTTGGAACGGAGGTAGTACTTTATATGACAAGTAGATGCAGCGGAAATTCAAAGAAAATATAATAAGTTAATCTCTATCCAGATGGTTGACTGCATAACTCATGCAAAGGCTAGAATAGAGACCTAAACAATCTCCATTCAGATGACCATTTTTTTAGATAATAGAAGTAATTTCCGACTTCAACCTCATTTTGAACAAAGAGGAATCAATATTTGGTCGATACACATCTTGAGCTATAATTCCGTTAGATATATACTATTTTATCTATCTATATTAATAAAAGATGATGTCCCTCTGTGTTCTCTTCGATCGGATCCAGTTCCTCTGATGTAGTTGAAACTACCTCAGAGGCGTGTAGGAGCCGGGTCACCGTCGAATCGGCATCGAACGGTAACACACAAGCGCGAGGGTACCTCTGGTTTTGAGCCACAGACGAGATCTCCAGCCTGCTTGCTAAGGCCCATTTGTAGTCAAAATCCTTCATTTTTTCTCCGTGCCATGGAGACCCGGATTTTGACTACATGAGGGCCACTTAATTTTGTTACATATGTGGACGTGATTTTCAAGCTATTCTCTTTTTTAATCAAAATATTCTCCTTTTGCTCATTCGGGATTATGGATAAATGGGTGAATCAAATGGGTCCAGATTTTGACTATTGGGGGGGGGGGGGGGGGGGGGGGGGGACACGTTTAATTTTGTTGCAGGACGTGATTTTCAAGCCATTCTCTTTTTTGAATCAAACTATTCTCCTTTTGGTCATTCAGGACTGTGGAGAAATGGGTGAATTAAATGGGTAGGGTAGTCAAATAAAAGCTAATTCAACTAAAAGTTTACGCCACAAAATGTTTGATAAAAAATACATAAAATTGGAACTATGCAATATTATTGATCTGATCTAATAGGAACACATAAGGGCTAGTTAGATCCATGCCATTATAATTTTTATAGTTTGGAAATATGCCATCGATGTTTCATTGACATGTGGGCCTACCTCAGTCACTGACCGTGGTATTTTTCTAATTTTCAAAAATTATAATGGTACGAGAGGAATTAATTTTTTTAGGAACCTCTCCCCCGGCCGCACCCCTTGACTTTTTACTGCCTTCTAGATCTGGTAAAAATAAAGAATTACAACAGTTAGTTGTACTTTCCATAATTTAACTAAGATATATATGTTAGCAAACTTTAGTACGAAGAAGGCTTTGTGCAAAAAGTTATAACTACCATATGACAGTAAAAGCTTTGCTATAGAACTATCCACAAAAGAAAAACAAATCGGTCCCATAAACTTCTACATAAAAAAGGTTATGAACTAAGATTTGCTGAAAAAACTTAACATACAATTTTTGAGATAACGGGGTTGTTTTAAAAATAAAAAAATGTAGCAAAGAAAAAAAAGGAAATTTATACATATCTCACATATAGCTTTCTCTAAAAAACCTTCATGTAGATAACTTGAAAAATGACAGAACATCAAGAAAACCAAAAAACACCAATAAAAACCTAAAAAAAAATAAAAAAATTATACAGAGAAAAACTCCCGAGCCTGAAAACATCAATAACAATTTTTATTATACAGAGAAAAATAATAAAAATTTATCAAGGAAATCATGGTTCGGCCTGAAAACCACCTTTCCCGCGGATTTCTCAACTTATTAGGCGCCTGATGCGTCATCTGAACTCTGAAGCCTCGTCTAGCGTCGATGCGTGCAAGAGTAACAAAGCTAGAAAACTAGTCGTAAGCGCCTGCTAGACGCACCTCCAAATATGCCATCGCAGCCGAGCCTTAAAAACTCTGGTTCCGAACAGTATCAACCAAGCTAACAAAGAGATATACATTGTTTCCATAAGGTAATCGATAAAGAGATGCACAGTACCATTCTCTGTCACAACTTGTTACAAAGAAATACAAGCACGCTGCAAAACACAGCAGCCGATCCAACCGCAGAGACTTCAGTTTTCTGAAACCGCACTAACCACGAACTGAATTACTCATGCACAAGCACATCCGCAGGTTCAAACTTCAAACCGAACAAGTCTAAATTCAAAAACATACATAGCTGCATCTTACAGACTTGCACAGATCTGGCTTCATCATCACTCCCATGTCCTTATGTGTGCAAAGCTTGCAACTCTGAAAACAATGGCACATACGGCAAATAGAACTCCCGAGTATCCTGTCCAAGAGTGCAGATCACCTGGACATGCCGGTGATCCATATCATAGGACATCAGTGTCTTGTCCCACCCAACAATGTAGAAGATCATGTTACAGTCCGGATGAACAGCAACCCAATCAAAGTCTGGAATAATGTTAGAACTTCTCCGTCCAAGCACATATCCTGCTTCAGCTGCATGCTTCATTGTCCATTGCTGGTTGTCATAGTCCTCAAGAACATAAACTACCAGTCGGACCACCTGATCTTCATCGTCTGCCTCAAAATTGGCATAATGCAAACGGCCCTGAGACTGCTGAATGAAGCCATCGCCCTTATTGTCAGGGACAGGTATGCTCCGGCGTGCTTTCCCCTGAGTATCCAGCACAGCTATAGCAGGATCATAGGTAAGATAATGCAGACACCATCTTGACTTCTTGAGCATGCAAGAAGTCCTGAGGAATTAGGTGCAAATGTAGAAGAGGTCAGCAACTCAGGCGATGATGAAGGACGGAATTGGGAACTACAGTAAGAAATTAGAGCTACACAAGAAGAAGCCTGACTTCTATGGAATTGGGAATTCAGGGGATTTCGTCAGCTCCATGGGATACTCAACTCGATCAGTTCATTGCTTGTTGCTGATATTGGGGATCCATGACATTTGGTTGCATATTTCTTTGCGTGACGCTTGTGTCTTCTTATACATAGTGTTAGTACCGATCTGGTGGGATGCCTCTATCTCTATGCTGAAAAAATATTAAATAATGGGTTTCACAGATCAAGTCCTAAACAAGTTCATTACTTAATTTGAACGGTATATAAGATAACCATTCTAATCAGAATGGAGGCAATAATTCAGATCATGACCACCGAACTGATGAGATGCCTCGGTGCTACAAAACAAACCTATGTTGCAGGTCAACACTTTTAAGTAATATATTGTCGCTTAAAATCTAATGACATCTTACAGTGCCGGGAAAAGAAAATGGTATATTGAAACCTGAAGTGTAATAAGTGGTGAACTCTCAAGTATATTGTAGTAATAAAATAGTAAACTTGAATGGCAAACCTGCACAACATATATAGCGTTGTGAATATGTATGTCGATGCATCAGTGTTCAGTTTTACGCTATGGATCCCATAGTTTTCTTTACGGAAAAAAAGCCCAGCAAGGATTTCAGCCCGGTAGAGATTATTCAAGGCTAGTTCTTCTAATTGAAAATATGTTTGGGTACTGCATCCGCCTCATGATACGTGGTAGTATAAGGCCAACAAACAGAAGACATTGAGCATGTATTTCATTAAGAGGAAGATATCCTTTAAAATTCTTACCTACTATATATATTCCCGGTGGGTACAACATTCTGTTGACTAGCATTTGGTTTGTGTCTGATAACTGCTTAACTGAAGATAGAAAGCAATGGAATGACCTTTAGAATTCTTACAATCTTACCTACTGAACTGCCAGGCCTCAGCTTCTGGGTCCGTCAACCACCTTATATCATTCTCCTCAGTCAATTGTCGCAATTTCTTCCAGCTAGATATCTTCCTCAGAACCAAAGTTCAGACTCCATCAAAACTGAAGAAGCTTTGCATGGTTGAAAAATTGCATGTAAATTAGTTGCACTTGGAACATACATCTTTTGATAGCCAGGTTTGGCACCAGTCAGTTCCATCAACGAAACATTATACTACAGAGGTTGAGTATATCAATCCTACAGCAACTAGATGTTCAGATACCGTTGTGGACTCGAATTTCTGACGCTAACATCGCAGAAAATGCTTTGTCCCACAAGTCCACTTCTCAGAGTAGGGAAAATTATCCTGCTGCTAGTAATCGTTATTACCGGTGGCCATCCACTTGATGGAATGCCTCGTTGCTATGCAAAACTTACCATCGATTTATGCAGAGGAAAATTTGAAAAACAAACAGATTCCAGAAATACTCTATGTTTTGAGTTTTATAGATTAGCGCAGATACACCAAAATACAGCAGCTAGCCAATTCATCTTCCACCAGTATCTTCCAACTTTTACCAGCAGTGACAAGTGAGAAGTGTGCTGCGCCGGCTGAGGATGAACTGCCTCGCCGGCCGGAGGATCCGGTCAGGGTCCTACCACACAAAACAAAAACTACTCAATAGGCCAATCGCTCTGGGCCTTTTGACGCCTACGGAATTCTTCAATTCAGACTCCATCAGAAGCTTTCTCGATCAGGCTGCAAAACTCCTGCAAATTTAAACGATGCACGTATTTTTGGATACCCAAGGTTGCCTCGATTCCATAGACGAAACAGACAGGTTCAATACATCAGGTACTTTAATTTTTAAAAATACATCAGGTATTTGAGTACTTGACAACTGACAAGGGGGATGCATCATGCATGCAACCCCAACAGGAACATAATGTTCAGATACAATCATGAACTGATCTCTCTCAACAACCTCAGAGAGTCACAGAGACGCAGAAACCCCTTCTCCTACAAGTCCACTTCTGAGAGGACGTCAGTGAACACACAGCAAAATTCATCCTGCTCCCAGCCGACGTTCTACTGATGCCCATCAGCTTGCTGATGAAGCGCCTCGTTTCTCTGCAAAGTTGACCGGCGAGTTATATATTAGAAAAAAAAACACCTTACAGTCAGAAAAGATGATGCATTTTGAGTTTTACGGGTTGATCAAATGATGACGACCCATCCTTGGTCGAAAATGATGAATCATATACATATACAAAAATAAATACTTTTCCATTGTTAATTAAAATCATGAAATCAGAGAAGCATATAAGCATACACATACCAGTGCATTGCATCATCAATCACGGCCGGCTTCCAAAAGAGGAGGCCATGGGAGCTCACACCGATACAGCATCTGCCCCATGTCTCCTCTCGCAGTCTTCGCCTCCAAGGTATCAAGGTCGATAGAGTACGGCCACGATCCATCAGACCGAGGTGAAAGGATGACAAACCCTGCACCTCTCGTCAAGACGTTCTGGCCATTCTGGAAAAAACTAGGCTGGTACCCTGGCAGGTCACGGGCTGCTTCTGAGAGCAAGACACTCTTCTCGAAGCTCCACTCTCCGCCGCCGCCGTCGAGCCTCGCAAACACCTTCATGGCGTTCTCAAGCACGACGACGATGCGAGGCTTGCGGTCGCGGCCTTCGGTGACGAAGAAGCTGTCTCTCCCCCAATCGTCCTCCATGGCTGTCAACGCCGACGAGGTGCAGTCACCGGTGGAGCCATCGAGGACGATCAGTGTCCTGCCTTCGGCGTAGAAGTAGCGATCACCGGCGCGACCCAAGAAGCCCGGCCACCGGAGCCTTGGTGCGATGTGGCCCATGTTCTTCTCCGTCCACGACGAGCCAGCGGCGGTGAACATGGCGGCGCGCATGACGCCGCCACGGTTGAAGAAGCGTAGCACCCTGAAGTTGGATATGCCGATGCGACCGCCGGCGGCGTCGCCATCGTCGTCGATGAGGTAGGATTCCAAGAAGAAGGAGCCATCCAAGAAATCCACCGGCGGAGGAATAATCCTCCAGCGGCGCGTGAGGGGCTCACAGACGGCCATGTGCCGCAAGGCGACCCTGATGTCCCGGCAGTCCATGAGGAGGAGGCTGCCGCGGCTGTCCAGGATGGCGCAAGGCCCCGTGCCGCCAGGGAGGAAATCGAGGGAGAAGTGGCGGATGGCCACCGTCGACGACGGCGAGGGGAAAAATGGCGGGCCATTATTGTTCCTGCTGCTTCTTGCGCCGTTCCAGGCGCGGTTGTAGTAGTCGCCGGCGGCGACGACTGGCCCGTGGAGGGAGCGGAATCCGCGGAGGAAGGCAGGGTTGGCGATGACGCGGCGCCATTGCCTGCACACGGCTGCGGCTCGGATGAGGGAGATTTGCGAGTCAACTTTCTTGAGGATGTGGCCCAGGATGTCGTCGTTCACTTCCATGGCGCGGTGTGTGAAAGACTAAACCCTAGTGAAATTGGAGAAGATTTTGGTGAGAAATTGTCAAGCATAACATATGAATTTGGGAGGACGCAAGAGGAGCATTGTTGTTGTTACCTCCAAGGTGTGCCTGACCAGCGAGCATTGTCAAGAAGGCTGGACCCTGAAGGAGCAGTGACCTCTGCACGGTAGGAGGAATAATATTATAAACAATGAACCCTAACTCCGAAGCAAATGAGTTCCTACGTAAATCAGCTATCACCAATCAATAGATCTACCACATCCAACTACTTCCCCCTTTCGATTCGACAACTTTGCCCTTCGATAGATCTACCACATCCAACTACTTTCCCCCTTCAATTCGACTACTTTCCCCTTCCATTCGACTACTTTCCCCTTCGATAGATCTATCACATCCAACTACTTTTCCACTTCGATCTGACTACTTTCCCCTTTGATTTACATGAGTTCCCCTAAAAATCATTGTCAAACTTCCTATCTCCGAAGCAAATGGATTCCTATGTAAATCAGCTATCACCAATCGATAGATCCACCACATCCAACTACTTTCCCCCTTCGATTCAACAACTTTTTCCTTGATAGATCTACCACATCCAACTACTTTCCCCCTTCGATTCGACAACTTTCCCCTTCCATTCGACTACTTTCCCCTTTGATAGATCTACCACATCCAACTACTTTCCCCTTTCAATCTGACTACTTTTCCCTTCGATTCGACAACTTTTCCCTTCGATAGATCTACCACATCCAACTACTTTCCCCTTCGATCTGACTACTTTCCCCTTCGATTTACATGAATTCCCCTAAAAATCATTGTCAAACTCCCAAATTCACAAATACATCGCCATCGATGGTGTCTGAATCCTCAATAGTCGCATATACTAAATCTAGATCTATACCTTGCTTGACGAAGAGGGAGATGAAACCTCCGTTGAGGAAGTAGACTATTGTCGAGGAAGACCTTCACGCTCATCACTAACCTTGCCGGATAAAAACATCGATGCAACACGAATTGAAGAAAAGAGAGCACTTGCGCGAGGAGAGGAGTCGGTGGCGGTGAGAGTGGGGAGGAGGAGAGGAGGCGGCCGATGACTTGCCCTTTTATAGCCTGGTGGCTGGAAGAACCCTAGGAGGTTTCACTTATACAAGAGGCCGAAGCACCTTGTGGCTCTACATAGCAATTGGGCTAGGCTACCAAATGTTTTCCTAGTTGTCTTTGGCAGAGTAAGGGATTGGGAGTGTCCAGCCTGTTATAGGCCATCTAGTACATATGTGACCAACTTGATGGGCCGAGGCCCATTCGGTGGAAACATACTTGTAGACGGTGGTTACGAGGTAGCCCATATAATTGCGTTCTTTATTGACACACCATCTCTTTTTTTTAATCCCGCCGAGGAGATAAGTTTTTGATATTAAGGTGCTCATAATGGTAAAGAAAATTTATACCGTAGAAGTAAGATGGTGGCACAAGGCCAGCATGGATCAAATGCTTGTTAGCTTTCTTTCCTCTGTCCAACGTGTGTTCCATTTCATGAAGAGCAACAAGCCTGCAACAAGACTGACTTAAACAAGAAGTGTCCAAGGTTTTTTTTTTGTTTCATAAGAAAAATTTGACCTAGCAATCATCAAAACATTGGTCAGTATATAATAACCTAATAGAAGAAACAAGGTGAATAACTACTTTAAGTTACAAAGTTATAACTAGATGCAGTGGAAATTCAAATGAAAACAATAAGTTATTAATCTCCATCGAGACGACTGGGTGCATAATTCACGCGGATATCAGAATAAAAAAACTTTCATTATCTAAAATAATCTCCATCCAGAGAACCATACATCACATGCTGGCCTATGATTTTGTGACTGCTGTGGTTCGTCATGTCAGTCTCGGCAGGTTACAGATTTTGCAGAAAAAAATTCTCCTTCTACAACTCCTACAAGTCCATTGCATATATATATATATATATATATATATATATATATATATATAGAACCTATAGTCTATGGCCGGCCATAGAATAACTATTGTATAGCCACTTTAAGTTACTATAATTACTACAGTAATTCACGAGATTTTAGTAACTTCTTAAGTAATTTCCTATTCCATCTGTACCGTATTATTCGTCGTTCCGACCGCATTGGGACAGATTAAGAAAATCTAGGAATTGTCATTTCTACCCCTGGCCATGTAGTACTCCACCACAACTAACCACCCGCCCGCCCGCACACCGCACATGCTAGCTGTCAAATTTAAAATTCACGGCCAACCAGCGACTCGCTGCAGATACTAGCTGCCAAATTTCAAATTCCAAGGCCAACCCGCAGGCCGCGCTCGTGCTCCCTCCCTCGCCACGATCAACTGCATTGCGTCCGCCCGCCGCGCTCGTGCTCCCTCCCTCGTCGAGATCGATCGGCCGCCGTGATCGAGCGCACCGCATCCGGCCAGCAGCCCCCATGCCGGTTAGTGTTCCTCCAAATGCACAGCTTCCCCGCAGACCAATACCCCTCGCACACCTGCGCACGAATTCCTTCTGGAGCATCCTCGGCTTGTAAATAATTGTTTGAAATGAGTAAGCAATTCATCTCTGGCACGTAGATAATCTTTCCTTTGGACCTCAATTCCACTCCCCCTAAAGAATTGGACAACGGAATCATATCTGGAGAAGAAGATGTAGTTGATGAGGCAGGCCACGCTTCATATCAGGCTGAAGAAAGCATTGATATCACTCAGGATGAAGAAAGCAGCCCTCATGTTGAAGCTGCAGGTAGGAATGCAACTTATACTTTAGACAGTACCAAAGCATGTTCCCACGGGTTAGGGTAGCCAAATTTGAAATTATGGATCAATTGTTCAAGCCAACTAGGATTGCAACTAATCTAAAGTTCGCAACTCCTAGATAAATTGTGCATTAAGTACAGAAATGTATGATGATGATGCTTAAAGCCAAATAATATCAGTTCTTAAAAGTAGCATTCCTCTGAATCTTCTTTTATGAAGACTGAGGCACTGATTATTTCACAGAAGAAAATGAAATCATACCTGGAGAGGACGCTATGGCTGAGGATGAAGGCATTGCTTCTGCTAACGATGAAGGCAGCCCTCCTACTGAAGCTGCAGGTACAACATTCATATATGAGGCATCATGAGGAGTCAGACATAAACTTGTTGCTAAAATGAAAATGAACATTGCATGATTGCATGATTTACTACCAAATGATTATATTATGCTACCACATGATGTACCTACTGTCGCATTTCTTACAAGTAAAACTCAACCCCCCTATTTGAAAATTATATATACATGTTCATCTGGCCACAGGATTCTCTCTGTACCTCAACTCTATCCCAGCAGAATTATTTAGTGAAATAATACATGGAGGAGGCAATGATATGGATCAACATGCGTATTTGTTACATTTGAGCTTATCAACACGAACAACATTCATCTGGTCCTTGACTAATGTCTTGTCTCATTATTTCCTTGCAGGTGTGCAAGAACCACAAATGAGGCCAAATAAGTGGTTGACAGATTCTCAAAGATATGCTGTGTACACAACACTACATGCCAAAAGCAGGAATGGGAAATTACCAAAGAATGCAACAAAAGAGGTTGCTGCTTTCTTCCAATCACACATTCGAGTCATACAAAAGATCTGGAGAAATGCAAGAGAGCAAATTGCACTGGGGCTTGAGGTTGATGTGTCTAATAGAAAAACTGGCCGATGTGGTCGCAAGAAATCTGAAGTTGACCTCTCCCGAATTGCCAGTCCCACTAAATAGAAGATCAACTTTAAGGTCACTTGCTAAGTCCTTGGATGTCAGTGTTTCAACATTACACAGAAAGTTCAAGTTAGGTTTGATAAGACGTCATACCAATACATTGAAGCCCATGTTAAGAGATAACAACAAGAGAGATCGGCTCCAATTTTGCCTTTCAATGTTAGATCAAAGTACTCTAGGGGACACTGAACTTAAATTCATTGGCATGCACAATATAGTGCATATGGATGAGAAGTGGTATTATATGACCAAAAAGTCCAGAAAATACTACTTGCTGCAAGAAGAGGACGATCCCCAACGCACCATTCAGAATAAAAACAGCATCGGCAAAGTCATGATACTCACAGCTGTTGCTAGACCTCGACGTGATGCTCAACATAATGTGACATTTTCTGGAAAAATAGGTGTGTGGGCATTTGTTAAAGAGGTGCCTGCAGCAAGGAAGAGCCGCAATAGGGAGCGAGGAACCCTGGAAACAAAGTCTGTGATAGTGAACCGAGAAGTTATGAGGCAGTACTTAATTGAGAAAGTTATTCCAGCCATTAAGTCTATGTGGCCACAAGATGTAATTTATGAGACCATTTTTATCCAACAGGATAATGCTAGAACACACGTTACTCCAAATGACCCAGCCTTCCTTCAAGCTGTGGAGGCTACCGGGCTAGATATCCAGTTGATGCAACAACTAGCTAACTCTCCAGATATGAATGTTCTGGACCTTGGCTTCTTCAGGTCTATACAATCACTAACTGATTGCAGAAGCCCTACAACTATTGAAGAACTTATTCATGACGTGGAGGAGGAGTTTGAAGGATATGATGTTGAAAATCTGAACAGAGTATTCCTAACCCTCCAGATGTGCATGAAGGAAGTGATGATAATTGGAGGTGGAAACAGATACAAAAACCCACATATGAATAAGCAGCGGCTAGAAAGAGAAGGCAGACTACCTAGCCGATTGTCATGTGATAAAGGCCTCTATGATAGTGCACTGGCCTATTTAGCACAATATGGTTAAGTTACTGTCCTGTTAGTTGTGTTACAGATAAAATTTGTGGTGTCATGTTAGTTGTGTATGCACATTCAATTTGAAAGGCTTATTGTAGTTATGCATAATTACTACACAAAATTCTTGTATGTCCATATGTATGCAGATTCAATTTGCAAGGCTTGTTTCAGTTATGCACATTATTGTACTGGAGTACTATAGAGTAAAATGCTTTATAATGCGCACATGTGCGTAGGGAAAGACAGCACAAGGTGACGTGCATTCTAGACTGGATAACAAGAATAGTAGGTTCTGCTATGCCAGTGCATCCTATTCGGAGATATTTCAACTTGCCTTTTTTCTGATATTAACTTTCCTTCCATATAAAGCTATGCTGAGAATAAATTATGAAAGCTTCACAGTGAAAATTTATGGTGCTGGAAATAACAATGTACTTACACTAGTACTCCAGCATGCTGAGAGTTCATCGATGTGTTCCTGTTCCATGGTTGTACACATTCAGCAAGATTTTTTGTCCTTTGATCTGAAATGATACATTTAGATTGGCACATTACAACCAATTCGATGACTTTTAAAACACACAAATATACTTTGACCATTATTATAGGTGTCAATTTCTCGAAATAAATTGGAAAAACGAGCTTTTAGGCTAACAGTTCTCCGCAATAAAAGCTTATGTTTCTTGGGGACCGTGTGTTTGCAGCTTCGATCCATTTGCCCCAAGAAAGATTGGTACGGCCGTCAACATTGACATGAAGCTGGTGCCATCACCCAGAGGAAACCAAAATGAACAACGATTTTGGATCTACAGAATGGAAAATAAGCTTTTTTTTCTTGCCAAGAACAAGAGTACGGCATCACTGCATCAGGATCCAATAGATCCAAACAAGATGTGGTAGATGATCTGCTAACGAAACAAAAAATATGGATTTAGATGGATGCGGTAAGATGGAGCACCTTCTCGAGCTTCAAGGGGAGGCAGTCTGTGAACCAAAAGGGCGTGTAGAAGAGGAAGAAAATCTCCTCCCAGTGCTTGCTTTTATTTGCCGCCAGCCCAGAGCTTCTTCGATTCTCCTCCCTGCCGCACTTTCTGCTGCTGGGCTTTGCCCCCACTGCTGCCGGCTGCGCGAGGAGAGGGGAACCGGGTCAGATACGCGGAGGGGAGCGACTGGAAGTACGTGCAGACGGGTTGAGCGATGCCAAACCTGCTACAGCCCCAGTCGGAGGACGCCGGTGGAGGATCGAATCGAATCGAGTGGGGAAGACTAGGAGAGGGCGAGAAGCAGAGCAGCGCGGCGGCACGATTGAGGTTGCAATGGCGAAAAGCCAGATGACGGAACGCGGAGACCTAGATGTAGAAGATCACATGAGCGATTCGGCAGAATTTTGAATGGTGATGTAGGGGGTTTCCGAGGAATCCAAATAACCTCCGGGTTTTTTCAGCAAAAATCAATCACATTTCTTCTTGGGTTAAGCAGAAGAAGTTAATTACCCAAGTTTCAAACAAAAAAGATTTTTCATCGGAAAGAGGTCTACGAATTGGAGGAACTGAGGAAGGAGTGCGGGGGATTGGGCTGAGTATATGCATGCTGCGGAGATTCCGAGGGTATTTTAGGAAAAGATGAAATAAATTGTACTGCGGGAGTCAGAACGACTTGTATTTTGGCAAAAGTGATCGGAGCCAGGACGACGAATAATATGGTACAGAGGGAGTATAATATAATGGTAAATATCTCTATGTGTGTTATAGTAACCCAATTACCATAAATATGTATTGAAATTATAGTAAATTACTACATAAAACTACAGTAAAAAAGGTGGCTACAGAATAACTATTCTATGGCCGGTCACAGAGTATACATTCCCTATATATATATACAAACAAAACAGAAGAAGATCTATATCTGTTAGTTCCAAAAAATGTCTTTTCCCTCCTTCCTAGGCTACCATCAGAACAGCCACCGGAGAATTGCAACCTTGGGAAGAAGCTTCAGCCTCCAATTTTTTGCATCTACGAAGAATAGGTAGGTACATGACAAGAGGATGCATGCATCAATACAGGCCATTAGGCCATAAATTATGCATTCTCACGAGACTGCAGGAGGCATGAAGTGCAGCTGGCCATGGGAGCTCTAGTACCGAAAAAACAGCAGCCCAATGTTGGTCTCAAGGTCGACAGATGCACATTTGTCGGCGCAGTTCTAAGCCCAAAAACGCACATACTACACTCTAAACAGATCTGGCAATGGGACATTTTTTTTAAAAAAAAGATGATCTATTGTTACAAAGTTCAAACGTGACCTTTTCCCATTTCCATCCTCTCCTTGCAAGATTACCATCAATGATAATCCTGTTACTAGAGAGACGCCACTAGAAAGTTTAGCCCTGAGAAGAAGTTCAGCTTCCAAGATAAAATTTTGTATCTATACATAGGAAGCTATATGTTTTAAAACTCCATACTAAGACTCAACCAAAAATCCATATTTGTTATTAGTTACAAGTTTCATGAATCCATAGCAGAAGTTTCACCCTGCATCAGTTCTCTAAACCAAATGCTACCCCATCCTTCATAGAAAATGATGAATCATATACATAAATAAATACCTCTCCTTTGTTAATCAAAATTGTGAAACCACAGAAACGCTCGTATATGTACCAGTAGTGCAGTGCATCATCTATCAAGGCCGCAGGCGTACGTGCAAAGAACGAACAGGGCGAAAGCAGGTGGCCATGGATTGGGAACTCGTACGGATACACCATTCGTCCCATGTCTCCTGTCGTGACTTCTGCCTCCATGGTCTCAAGGTCGATAGATAGAGTTTGGCCACGGTTCTCCAAATTGCCGCAAAAGGGTGACAAACCCTGGATTCCTTGTCAAGATCTCTTGGTCATAGCTGAAAAATGATGGGTGGGTATCCTGGCAGGCCACGCCGGGTTGCTTCGCCGTGATTGTTTGGGGTGGAAAAAAATTTCCATCCCGTTTGACCAGGTATTAAATAAAGTCAGTTTACAAAACTACATTTACAACACCGAATTAATTCACGAGACAAATCTAATAAGGCCGTTGACCACACAATTAGAGAATGGTTACTGTAGTAAATCATGGACTAATTAGGCTCATTAGATTCATCGCGCAAAGTTACACTCATCCCTAAAAAAGTTTTGTAAATAAACTTTATTTAATACTCCATGCAAGTAAGATTCCCTTTAGAAATATATTTCCAAAGGGAAAGAAACACGCCCGGCTGTTCTCCAAGGCCCACTCTCTCTGCTGCCATGTTGGATATGTTCCAAATTCACATCCACGATATAGGCCAGACTTGGGCCAGAGCGAAGCGGAGGCCCATTGTGCTGTGGTTTCTCTCAGGAGTGCACAGTTTAGTCCCACATTGGCAACGCAACCAAGCACAGGGACGTGAGCCGCCTATATATATGTAAGACCTATGTAGACGGTAGGGTAAGACAAGACAAGGCAAGACAGATAAGCCATGTATCATCCCTACTTGTAAACTCTCCTCAATAGTGATTGTCTTTCGTGGTTTTTTCCCGCAAGGGTTTTTCCACGTTAAATCGTGTCTCGTGTTCGATCTTGTTTTACGCATTATTTCATAACAAGTGGTATCAGAGCTTGGCACGAGATCACGTGAAAAAAAAATTAAGGCTTCGTTGGTTCCTCGTCGCGTGACGCCGCTGGTGGTTTCTGTACTTCAGGCGATCCAGGTTATCTGCCCGTTTCCGTGTCGTTCAACGGCGATCGACGTATCTGCATCAATCCAAGGCGGAGTTGTAGGCGGAATCGTTTTTTTCGTTGTCATCGAGTTCGAGTCCGATCAGACTGCGGTTATGTGGTGAGTCAGGCGAAGGAATTATCTGTACTGCAGCACGCGAATCAAGGGGGAGCATAGCCACACGTGAAAGCTAATTTTCAGAGTTCTTCGCTGGACGTACACAGGAAGTGTACACAAGGCTGCAGGTTATTGCTAGAGTTACACAGTAACGTTTCTAGATTATTTACTGCAGATTATTTTCTTCTGGTTATTTCTTTCACATGGCTTCTTTGAAATATGATTTCCGCTGCTGAGATATTGAGATTTTGAGGAGATATTGGGATTACTATTTGATCACTTTGAGTTAATTCATTTGATGTTTTGACAACATCGTTCATGTCAGCCTAGTGGTACCTTTTACTCCTATGGAGTTGGTTAATTGAATGTGAATGTTTTGCTTTGAATTGAGTTCGAGGTGGAGGATTTCAAGTGCAACAGAGGAAGTTTTGTTTGACTAGATACTATAGTGTTTTGTATTGCGGAAGCAATACGTTTATTGCTGTCTTTGCTCCTGTTCAGGGATCTAGATCAAAGTTACTGCATAGATACTACAACGTTTTGTACTAGCATTCAATACGTTTGTTGTTCAAGGTGGAGACGTCCGCTCAGGTCTATTGCAGAAGTTTATACCGTTGGTTGCACATTTATGCCTACATCTGAACCGTGTTTGAATGGAGCAGTAATTGAGTTCTTCACTGGATATTTATTTAATACCACAGGTGATATTGCGACTTTATGTCGTTTAATGATTGAGCATTATTGCCATTTATTTTTCCGAGGCCAGTTGCACAGACTCAGACTTTTGCTGGGATTATGAATTTGTTGAAGGCCCAGATTGTTCGTCTGCTTTGTTGATAGCTGTGCGTGTTTGAACGTATTGGTTATTTGCTCAAGTGTTGGGAGAATACTCAAGTGATCTTATTTGTCCGATGGACATTGGTATTCAAGACTTGAATATGGATGTTTATTATTCGTCTACATGATGGAATTTGTCTCAAGGTGGAGTTTGTTGGATATGTTCCAAATTCACATCCACGATATAGGCCAGGCTTGGGCCAGAGCGAAGCGGAGGCCCATTGTGCTGTGGTTTCTCTCAGGAGTGCACAGTTTAGTCCCACATTGGCAACGCAACCAAGCACAGGGACGTGAGCCGCCTATATATATATGTAAGCATATGTAGACGGTAGGGCAAGACAAGACAAGGCAAGACAGATAAGCCATGTATCACCCCTACTTGTAAACTCTCCTCAATAGTGATTGTCTTCCGTGGTTTTTTCCCGCAAGGGTTTTTCCACGTTAAATCGTGTCTCGTGTTCGATCTTGTTTTACGCATTATTTGCTAACATGCCAGGCCTCGCAAACACCTTCATGATGTTACCTCGACCTTCGGTGAGAAAGCAGCTGTAAATCGGTATGTGGAGATCCCAATCCTCAATGGCTGGTAACACCAATGAGGTGGAGTCGCCGGTTAAGCCATCGTGCTCTATAGCACTCCGGCCTTGTCGGTTGTAGTTAGTGCTATCACGACTGTGTGCAGTGCCTAAGCACGTATTTCATTAAAAGAAAAGAATGGATTACATGGGGCGTTCCAGAGGCATACATGAGAGTTAGCGTGTAATTACATGTCTATGATTTGGCTACCAGTACGACCACTACATGAGAGTAAGGTTGTAGTTAGTGCTATGATTTGTAACGAGCTTACAGACCTTGTGTTCTGTGGCAAGCGCTGTCATGAAGAGAGGCTTTTGTACGTATCCTCCTCTGACATCAAAGCTACAAAAGTTTTTGTTGCCTAGGATTGCCAAAGAGGTTGTGAAGAGTTTCACAAATCATTGGGCTAGATGCAAGTTCCTCGCCGCATACAGGAGGATGCTCGTAATTTCCGTATGTTTCCGTGTTTCTTAGAACCAGGCCGTCATGTTTGGTTTATTAGTCCCCAGGTTTTGTAGACACATGCATGCTAATTCTGAAAAGTATTTTTTTTTCAAAATAGGAAGTTTTATTAATTTTAAGATCGTTACATCAAAGTGATACATCCGAACTTGAAAGATACCCGATCTCTTCAAAGTTTGCACACGGCCTTGTAAGAGAGAGAGAGAATTAACGAGCACTTTAATGACTATCAATTCAAAGACTAGACCACCATTCATATGCCCGGGTAAAAGAGTCTCTGACCATCTGCGCCAAGCACTAAGACGTCGCTACACCAAATCTTGCGTAGCCGGCTTCTAAAGCATAGCCCACATACAAAGCCAATGTACAATTGAGAAGATAACCTGAAAAAAATAGTTATGTTCAAAAATCACTGCATTCCTACATAGCCGTAGAGACCAACAAGTAGTTGTAGCTCCCAATAACACTAAATGTTTCAAGTCATTACGAATCCCCGTTAGCCAAGTAATAAAATGATAGCTCCAGGTTTGGTTTATATTCCTATTATTGTTTACATGCATATTAATTCTGAAAATAATGAATAAAACCTCCCGGCTTACAGTCAGTCACAAAAGATGATGCATTTTGAATTTTTGATTTTACAGGTTGATCCAAACACCAAGCCAATACAACTGTCACCGATGTCTTCACACTTTTTATCAACCTGCACTAATCGATTGAATAATTGATGCAGATTTATCGGCGCAGTTCTAAGCCCAAAGGCTCAGTTAACTACGTTCTACAAAGATGTGGCAACGGATATATAAAATTACCATAAATGATAATACTGTTGTTTTTTCAGAGACGGGCACTAAAATTTAACATTGAGAAGAAGTTCAGATTCCAAGATAAAATTTTGCATCTGTAAATAGGTTCCAAGATAAAAACATCCGCCCATCATTCGTTCTTGCACCTACTAGGGAATGTCGTCGGGAGCATCGTTGTAG
Source organism: Echinochloa phyllopogon (assembly GCA_033239725.1). Lineage (NCBI taxonomy): Eukaryota > Viridiplantae > Streptophyta > Magnoliopsida > Poales > Poaceae > Echinochloa > Echinochloa phyllopogon. The sequence continues at coordinate 60,194,823 of BTCW01000012.1, read as the reverse complement.
TCGCCGATGACGACAGGCCCATAGAGGTAGTGGAATCGGTGAAGGAAAGCAGGGTCGGCGATGGCGTGGTGCCATTGCTTGCACACGGCTGCGGCACGGATGAGAGTGGCCTAGGACCTCATCATTCACGCCCCTGGCGGTGTGCGCAACACAAATCCCTAGTAAAACGGGGAAAGATTTAGGTGAGAAATGGTCAAAAATAATATCTGCATTTGTTAGATTCGGGTATGCAAGAGGAGCATTATTATTACCTTGAGTAGCCATTGTTGACAAGGAGGTGTGATGTGCCAACACAAGACCTTGAAGGAGCAACGACCTCTGTGCAATAAGAGGGACAATATTGTAAATAATTAACCCTAACTCCAAAGCGAATGTGTCTCTATGTAAATCAATATTCACCAATCGATAGATCTACTAAATCTGACTACTTTCCCAATTCAATTCGAGCAAGTTCCCCCTAAAAATCATTGTCAAAACCCCCCAAATACTACACCACCGTCGATGGTATCCGAATCCACAACACTCGCATCTATAGATCCAGATTTATACCTTCTTTACTTAATGAAGAGGGAGATGAAACTTATTTGAGGAAGCGGATTGTTGTCAAGAAAGACCTTCACCGCTACTCACTAACTTTGCCGGATCAAAAACATAGATGCAACACGAACCGAAAAGAAGGGAGCACTCACGCAAGGAGAGGAGTCGGCGGCGGTGGGAAATGGGGAGGACGAGAGGAGGCGGCTGAGGACCTTCCCTTTTATAGCTTGGTGGTTGGGAGAAACCCTAGAAGGTTTCACCTCTACAAAGAAGCCGATGCACCCGACGGCTCTATACGGCAATTGGGTCAGGCTATCATATCAAATGTGACCCTAGTTATCTTTGGTAGAGATTCGGAGGAGAGGCAGTGTCCAGTCTATTATAGGCGGTCCAGTACATATATGACCAACTTAATGGGCCAATAGCTGCGTACTTTATCGACACACTGTTTCTTTAATGTCATCGAGAGGATAAGTTTTTGATATTAAGTTACTTATAGTGGTAAACAAAATATACTATAGCAAGCAAGCTGGCGGCACAAGGCCAACATGGATCAAATGCTTTACGACTTTCTTTCTTCTGCCCAACCTAGCTGTGTTCCATTTCATGAAGAGCAGCAAGCAGACTGACTTAGGCAACAAGCGTCCAAGGTTTTTCTTTTGTTTGATAGGAAAAATTGGCGTGGCAATCATCCAAACATTGGTCAGTATATATAATATCCTAATAGAAGAACAAGGTGAATAACTAATCTAAGTTACAAAGTTACAAGTAGATGCAGTGGAAATTCAAATGAAAACAATAAGTTATTATTCTTCATCCACACGGCGGCCGGCAGCGGCTGTGGCCGTCCCCATCGTCCGTCGAGTCCCCAAAGATGACGCCGACGACGAAGCCGAGACCCTCTTGAAAGGAGCTCTCCAACACTCTGCTGCTGATCTCGCCGCCCTTGAGCCGGGGCCGGCACGGCAACTATCTCCTCTATGATACACCTCGTTCCTACCATCCTCTGCAAAATTTACTACTGAGTGAATTATATGCAGTGGAAAATATTTAAAGGAAACAGGTTTTATCAAAAAATTTCGTAACAAGAGTAATTAATAAGCATTCCTGGATATGTAATGAGCTCAAAATCGAATTCGCCCCATTCATTCATTCTCACGAACAATTATTACTAATCTCCATTTATACAGATGCCGCTTTATGATTGTGTTATATGTGATATCAATGAAAATATCATCACTCCATGGTTCTCACATAAAGTTATATTGGGTAGTCAAATGAACACACGTCACAACTAGGAATTCTTCAGTTCATTGTTCATACTCCATCAGAAAAGAGATTTCTCTGGTTGCAAACGAGCAGCAGTTTTTTTTAGTCGCAAACGAGCAGCAGTTGAACAGGGGTACACATATGTTTTCGACAATCCAGAGTGGCCACAAGCCCACAACTCCACTGGCAAAAAAGAGTACTACTGCAGAGGTTCTTAGCTCAGGTACAATTCCATTAGCCACAATACTCAAACTCAACAAAGAGATGCATGCAAACACTGCATCATGCTAATGTTCAGACACAATTCTTGACTATTTCCTAATGCAAACATCACAGAAATGCAGGAACCTCATCGTCCTTCTACAGGCACACTTCTTAGAGTACCAATCAGAAAGTGCACACAACAAAAGCCATCCAGCTCCCAGCACTGGTGCTACCGACTGAACAACTGATGCACATTCGCCGGTTCAATTATAAGCCCCAAAACACAGTTATTTACATTCTACACAGCAATAAGACAAGTAAAACAAAAGATGTCTATATCTGTTGTTCCCCCTTCCTAAGTATCCGTCCTCTTCTTGCAAGGTTACCGTCAGTCAGGATACTATTGTTTTCAGAGACAGCCACTAGAGAATTTTAACCTGAAGTTGTTTCAGCCTCCAATTTTTTGTATGAATAAATAGGTTCAATAAATCAGGTACTTGAAAAGGGGATGCATGCAACAATACAGAATCGGCTATATGCATTCTCTCAAGAGCGCAGAAGACCGGATTGTTTGTTTCCTTTATCTAAGAAAATGCAATCCTATAGCTAGATGATGTCCAGGCACAATTATCACTAATATATGTCGCCAACATCACAGTCTCACAGAGATGCACCTCCTTCTCCTCCTACGAGTCCACTTCTCAGAGAACACACAGCAAAATTCATCCTGCTCCCAGCTGTAATGCTACTGGTGCCTATCCACTTGCTGGTGAAGCGCCTGATTTATCTGCAAAATTGACGAGGAAGTGAGTTATATATTGGAAAGAAACCTCTTTCTACACAGATCTAGCCATGGGACAAGTAAAAAGCAGATCATAAAATGTTTTTATTTTCTGAGCAAAACACTCGTTTCAAGGTTATCTTTATAGTGACAAAAATTCTGTTATTAGAAGCTGACACAAGAAAATATTAAAATTGAGGGGAAGTTTCAGCTTCCAAGGTCATTGCATCTATAAACTGGTTGCTGGGCTATTAGAATTCTGTGAGAGTAACAAAAGTTTCTTTTATCAGTTCTTAGCTTCAGAATTCCTAGCAAGACTTTCTACCACACATCGATCTTTTAAATCAAATACCATTCCATCTTCCATTAAAAAAGATGAACCTAAAACAGGCATACAGATACATTGCCTTTGCTAACAAAAACAATAAAATTACTTGACGATAAGTTTACATACCAGAGCAGTGCGCCATGTATCTATCAATCTAAACAGCACGATGTGCAGCTGGCCATGGGAGTTTGCACCGAAAGACCATTAGCCCAATGTCGGCTGCAGGTGCCACTTCCATGGTCTCAATGTCGACAGATGCACATTCATCAGCGCAGTCCTAAGCCCCAAAATGCACATCATTTCTAAACAGATCTGGCAACGGGACAATTTTTTTTTTAAAATGACCTATCGTTTCAAAGTTCAAACATGTCTTTTTCCTGTCTCCATCCTCATGAGAATACTGTTATTCAGAGGCACCACTAGAAAGTTTAGTCTTGAGAAGAAGTTCAGCTTCCAAGATAAAGTTTGTATATATAAATAGGTTAAAACTCCATACTAAGACTTAACCAAAAAGCCATACTTCTTATTAGTTGCTAGTTTCATTAATCCATAACAGAACATTCACCCTGATCAGTTCTCTAAACCAAATGCTGGCCCATACAAAAAAATAAATGCATCACCTTTGTTAATCAAAATTGTGAGATCAGAGAAGCGTACGTATATGTACCAGTGCAGTGCATCAACTATCAAGGCAAGCATGCAAAGCAGGTGGCCATGGGAGCTCGTACGGATACACGATTCGTTCCATGTCCCCTGTCGTGACTTGTGCCTCCATGGTCTCAAGGTCGATAGAGTATGGCCACGGTTCTCCAAACTGCGGCAAAAGGGTGACAAACCCTGGACCCCTTGTCAAGATCTCTTGGTCTTGGTCATAGCTGAAAAATGATGGGTGGTATCCAGGCAGGCCACGGGTTGCTTCCGACAGCAAGACACTATTCTCCAAGGCCCACTCTCCGCTGCCAGGCCTCGCAAACACCTTCATGGTGTTGTTGATCACACTGAAGATGTGTGGCTTGCCATCTCGACCTTCGGTGAGAAAGCAGCTGGAAGTCGGTATGTGGAGATCCCAATCCTCAATGGCTGGTAACACCGATGAGGTGGAGTCCCCGGTTGAGCCATCGAGCTCTATAACACTCCTGCCTCCGATGTAGAAGTACCGGGAGCCCCCAGCGCAACCCAGAAAGTCTGGCCACCGGTTGCTTGGTGCAATGTGGCCAATGTTCTTCTCCCTCCAAGACGAGCCCACAGTGAACATGGCGGCGCGCGTGACACCATCGCGCATGAACATGAATAGCACCCTGAAGTTGGACATGCCGATGCGACCCCCCGCCACGTTGGCATAGCCATCCACGAGGAAGGAGCACAAGAGGACACCTCCATTGAAGCCCGCCGGTGGAGAGATGACATTGCAGCGGCGCGTCAGGGGCTCGCAGACGACCATGCCCGAGAAGGCCAGGCCGCGGCCCATGAGGAGCAGGAGGCTGCCGCGGCTGTCCAAGATTGTCCACGACCAAACAACGCCGCCCGGGAGGAAATCGAGGGAGAAGCGGCGTGCGTCAACCATCGACGGCGACGAGGGGAGAAACACCGGGCCTTTGCTCGTTCTTGCATCCGGGCCCACGAGGAAATGAGCCCAGGGGGATCTGTTGTGGTAGTCGCCGGCGACGGCGGGCGCGTGGAGGGAGCGGAAGCGGCGGAGGAAGGCGGCGTCGGCGATGGCGCGGCGCCACCGCCTGCACACGGCCGCGGCGCGGACGAGGGAGACGTGCGAGCCGACCCGCTCGAGGACGAGGCCCAGGACGTCGTCGCTCACGTCCATGGCGGCGCGCGCGAAACCAAACCCTATCGAAATTGGGGGAGATCCGGTGAGAAATGGATCCAGGACACAACGGCGATTCGCTCGCTGATATCTGAGTCCCCAGCACACGGGGAGGCGACAGGAGTGTTGTTACCTTGAATGGGAGGTCGCCGGCGAGCTGAGAGAAAGCGCGCGCCGGTGGAGGATAGGCTGCCGCGCCGGCGGAGGACGAGCAGCCGCCGCCCGCCGCCGTGTCGCACGGCAGGGGAGTGGGGAATGGATGGGTGTGGCCTGCGCCGGCCCAATGGGCCTTAGATGAGTAGAAGGCAGATCAGTGGGCCAGGGCCCGTTTGGCGGAAACGATTCCTAGATGGGCCGCGGCCTATTTATTCCGAAGTCATCGCCTCGGTGTCCCCGCAGCAACCCGTCGTCCTCTTCATGGCCGGCCGCCGGTGCCGTCGCCGGAGGAGAAGGAGGCGGTTGCTGATTGCAGCAGGCGGCGGAAGCCATGATCGGGCATGACAAGAAATTTGAATCTATTATTGTTGTTTTCCTCGTTTTAGTAACCCCGCAGTAAAGAACTGGGGCAATCACCTGCTTAATTTGCTGGACATACACGTCCTTTTCTGACGATGTAAAGAAAAGGACGTAGCAACAACTTGCATTATTCGAAGGATGATTCATTGTACCGGCCGGAGATGGCCACCGTACGCCGGCGAGTGCACGACGCTCCGGTGCGCGTCGTCGGAGGCCATCATTCCCCTGGCGCACGGCACGTGCAGGAGGACGGGCCCGGCGCCGTCGCCGACGTCGCAGCGGTAGGACCAGAGCGCGCGGCGGCGGCCTGGCTTCGTCTCGTCCGGGCAGAGCACGCAGCGGCGCGGCGGCGGCGGCGCCTCCGCCACGCGCAGCTCCAAGGAGAGGCCGGCCACCGCGAAGCGCTCCGGCAGGTCGGCGCAGCACGGGTGGGCGTCGTGGCCGAGGTCGGGGCAGTGGTAGACGAGCCCGCGCGCGGCGCCGCCGCACGCGTCGCAGACGACCCCCCGGCCGCCGCCGGAATCGGGCTCGGGGAGGAGCACGAACGGGAAGCCCCCGATGTCCCGCTCGGCGGGCGCCAGCGCGCAGCCGGGGTGGAGGTCGAAGTTGCAGGCCGCGCCGCCGCACTCGTACCTCGTGCCGGCGCCGGGGAGCCTGCAGCCGTCGCACTGGAACTCCACGCCGTCGCCGTCGGGGACAAGGTTGAGCGTGTGGCCATGGTGTAGCGGGTGGAGGAGCTCCCCAGGGAGCGCGGTGGGGAGGCTCGGCTTGGCCTCGGCCATGGCTGCGGCTGGCCTGCTCACCCGGCGGCCGGCGGTCGGAGCTCTTGGGATCGATTTGCAGAGAACGAATGGGACGAGGGAATCGAGATGAGAAACCAAACAGGGCCTAAAAAGCACCAGAGCAAGCAAGAGTCGTTGAACCAATGTTGGCAAATTAAAAAAAAAATCCTTGCTTTGCTGAAATTTTCAGCAGCTTCGAATTTCCGGGATATTTAGCAACACCGTGCACTGTCACGATTATAGCTTATAAAAGCACGAATGAGACACACATGTGTAGCGTCCCCTCGAAAGAAAGAGAGAACTTAATGTGATACAAATACCAGTCCCAGGATGCTGGTTCACATTATTACAACAGATAGTTCAGTACACAAACAACATTACGGGAGACGGTGGCACTGCAGGGCCACGACAAACAGAACTAACACTAGACTCCAGATAAAAAGGTTCATAACATAGAGATCTTCATCAGAGTGGCAATGCATGCAGCTTCCAACGGGTGACCCTAACACACAGGCAAAGGTTGGGTGCAGAACGAACCCCACTAGACGATGTCCTCAGGTACAAAGTCCGGGTCTGCCTCTGTAACAAAGTAAGCAAGGGTGAGTACATACGTACTCAGCAAGCGCAACCACAACCACGAAGGGGTACAACAGAAGTATGCAAGTATTATAACAGGGATGGCTCATGGTTTATTTAGCAGCAAAGCAATTTTTATTGCACATGCAAAGGGGCGATTTTCGAAATGGGTTTTCACAATTATTTCTTTTAATAGGATCAATAATGTGACACTTTTACACACAAGACTTCGATGCTACCAGATTTCCCATCTGTCGTAGCTCGTGACAAAACTTTTCCCAGCTCAACCAAACACCAACACTTTCTTACACTAAAACAGGGGGACTAGTGAAGTGACCAAGCCGTAACTCGCCCAATACCGTGGACACGGCTATCCGGATAGGTTTTAACTCTGCAGAGGTGTACGCAACCACAAGTAGGCTACCACAACGTGAACACCTTAGTGCCCGTGCAGCTCCTATCAAAGCCATTACTCACCATAGTTAAACTGACAAGTTATCACAGATGCGACCAGGGGGTTAGCAACCTGCCAACGAGGTTCTATCCAGGGGCATACCTCACATAGAACGTATCCCCGGCTCCATGGCCCTCTGTTACTCACCAGCACACCACATAACCAACAGCTTAACCAGTGGGATTTATGCTAGGCCGTTGCCACGGTCGAGTGGTGGTACAATAAAGTGGGTTAGGCTAGATGACACATCAACATCATCCCAAAAATTGTGATAGGATAGACAACTCCCACCATGCTCAACCACACAGGTCCGGGCTCACCTCGGCATTTCACACAGAAATACCGTCTGTCTCATCCCACACGGGTACTCATTTTATTCACAAAATCCATCTCTTTTATTTTAAAACACGCACACGGTTGCTTTTGTAAACACCAAGTGGTTGTAAAGGGTGTATAACAGTAAAGTATTCCTAAGCATTTCTAGCAGTGACTAACATTCAAACAGAGCATTGTCATATTCAAACATTAATCTAGGTTGTCAAGGAAGCGGTCATAGCAATCAAGGAATGGCTATCCAACCGGGTTTAGCAGTAAAAACATGCAAGTTTTATAAAACAGGCCATGGGTTGTGTTTATAAAATCTAGGACAAAAGTATGCATCAAAGGGTGGGATTGCACTTGCCGTTCTCCCAACCCTCGGGGGATTCCTGCCCGGGGTCCTGGTCTCCAAGCTCCTGCTCGTAAACCTGCTCCTCCTCGAGTCCTTCCTCGTGCACAGCGGAGTCTACGGCACACACAAACAAACATCCAATAAATAAAAGAAAAAGCTTTTGCTAAGCTCCGAAAGAAAGAACAGAGAATGAGAGAGTGATGGTGGTGATATAATTATTTTTGGGTATGGACTGACTAGCTTGGCGGAAATATACTGGTAAATATAGTGGTGAAGTTTGGGGTCAAACGGGATTAATTTGGCGCATGAAATGACGAATTTAGTGGTGTTTTAGGGTTGTTTTTAAAGAATAAGGACCTATCTGTAATTATAGAAAAGTCCGAGGGCTTCTGGTGAAACCAACAGAGAGAGGGAATAGTGGCTGTGGACTGCGGGTTAATTTGGCCAAAAACCAGGGGGTTATGTGTAAAAGTGTCAGAGAGAGAGAGAGATTCATGCTCATTGGACCGCGGGTTAGAATAGCGAAGAAGGCAGGGGGTTTTCCATAAAGTGGTCATCTCCTTCGTTTTACAGAGCAGAGAGAGAGAGGTGGGGGGAGATCGGCGGCGACGACGACCAAATTGCCGGCGGTAGGGGTGATGGCGACGGGCTGGAACTGGGGGAGAAGAGGGAGGGGAACACGACGAGTCCACTCAGGGCCTTATCACGGGCAGAGGTGGTCTGTAGTAGGCTGCCCACGAGCGCCAGAGGCGGCGGCGGCAATGGCAGTTGGGGGCGGTGGTGCTGCGGTGGCGGAGGGGGCGAGTTGGGTGGCGCGTGAGCTGGTGGAGCTGGTGGAGGTGGTTGACGCGGGCCCGTCCATACGACTGCTGGTGTTGTTGTTGTTGTTGCTGCCGGTGTTGGTGCTGCGGACGGGCACACGGTTGGCTCCAGACACTGGTGGCTTGGGTCCATTCACCGAGTTGGAGTAGACTGATATCGCAGGCTTGCTCCTAGGGTATGGGCAATCCGCGATGTAATGTCCGGTCTCACGGCAGTTGAAGCAGGCTCTCGCATTGCTGTTGCTGGCTGTGACTTGACTGACTTTGCTCTGTGGTGGCTTCAAGGTGTTCTGGCTCTTGTACTGGTTGTTGGGAGCCTAGGTGCTTGTAGCCTGAAACTGGGTCCTATACTGCATGGGGACCTGGGGCCTAGGTGCAATGTAATCGGAGCTCCTGGGCTTCTGCGAGCGGTCCAGCTGACGGTTCTTGCTCTCCAGGAACTTGCGCTTGTTCTCTTGCCTCGCATCCATTCTGGCCTTTTCTGTGACAATGGCCTTGTTCATCAGTGTATTGAAGTCAGGGAAACTGTGGGAGACTAACAGGGCTCGAAGGTCTGGGTGCAACCCTTTGATGAAAGCGTCATGTCGCTTTGTATCCGTCTTCACTTCATCTGGTGCATAACGGGCTAGCTCAGTGAACTCGTGGGTGTATTCTTCCACGGTCTTGTTTCCTTGCTTTAGGGTACGGAACTCATCTGCCTTGCGCCTCATGGTGGCATCGGGGATGTGGTAGCGACGAAACTCTTCTTCGAACTCTTTCCAGGTGATTGCAGACTCGTTTGGGGAAGCCGCACAATAAGCATCCCACCAAGCTAAGGCAGTTCCAGTGAGTTGATGGGAAGTCAGGAGAATTTTGTCACAGTCTCCACATCCAAACGGTTCCAGCTTTCTCTTGATGGTTCGCAGCCAGTCATCTGCTTCTAAGGGGTTGCTGGACCCTCCAAAAGTGGGCGGTCTGGTTCTCAGGAAGTTGGTTAACTTGTCACCCGCATTGGGCCTATGGGCTGTCTCCTGACGGCGACTGGCATTCGACACATTTTGCATGAACAGGGTGTGGTGGTACAAGACTTGTGCCAAGTTGAAATCTGGTGGAAGCGGGGGTACAACAAAAGATCCCTCATTTTGACTTCTTGGATGACTCGCTTCTGGTCCGCCTCCTACAGGCGCTTGTCCTTCAGGTTGGTTTTCTCCCATAGGGTCTTGCTGATCCACTTCTTGGTTCTCAGGGTTTTCCCTTCTCCCTTCTGGTAGCTCTCCTCCAGCTGGGGGGCGCGTCTCTGAGAGGCGCTAGCACGCGTGTTCACCATCTGCAGTTGAGCAAGGCCTTCGTGAGATTGGGTTAGGATGATGTTCAAATTGATTAGTTCGCATTTTTTAAAAGGCAGAAACACTTCTACCGAGGCATACACCACACCCAAACAAGCACACAAGGTTTCATTCCAACAACAGAGGGGCTACAACACTTGGGGGTTACAACAAGGCTCGCACTTCCAGGCGGGGTACAGGACATGGTAGGGAAACTACCGCTAGGGATACAAGGGTTCTTCGGACCAAGCTGGCTTCATTCACATATGAGCGCTTGACTCTGGATTTACTCGCGGGGTGAGCTTTCTTCTGGGTGGGGTGCTCTTCTGGTGGTGCAAGCCGCGCATGCTCAGCTTCGGTCAAGGTCCCATTCCCCCGAGGAGGCTCAGATGGTCCTTCTTCAGCGGGCGGTGCTCCTGCGGGAGTTCCCGACAGTGCTTGAGGGTTCCCTACAACTTCTCCCCATGCCATGATAGGTGTTCCAAGTAGGACATGGGGTCCTTCAATTGCCGGAACAGGCGTTCCACTTCTAGTCCAGTCCTGAATACGCAGGTCCCGAGCCTGCCTGAGGCTTTCTTGGGCAACTGCCTCACTGCTGATGGCAGCGGCAGCTCTTGCTTCAGCTTGGGCCACATGGACTTGGTGCATGCGGACCGAGAATTCTGCTTGTTCGGCCCGGGAGGTTTGTTCCCTCAGGAGTTCAGCCTGCTCGTCAAAGAGTTGGTCCAAGGAGTTGAGGTAGGTGACCACTTGATACAAAATGGGTTCCTCTTGACGGCGCTGCTCCAAGTTTCTCGTGCGGGCCCGCCAGACTGCACTTCTGACGACCGGAGGAAAGTACCTCATTGGGGTGGGGACCAGGTGTCTTTCAAAGATTCCGCACATAAAGCGGAGGGCTTTCCTGAGAGCCAAGGGGTAGGTGTCCTGGTGTTTGAAACCGGTGGCGGTCGTTCGCCATGCCTCGATGGGGTGGAGGTCACTCTTGGCGACAACTATGACCACTCTGCAGCGTTGGGTCCCATGGTGCTCATACTCCCTGCTGTAGTACCTCGGGCGTTCAGGTACACCGAGGCGTTCCAGCGCGGGGATCAACAGGCTAATGAAGCCCGGTGTGACTGGGCAGACTCCCTGGGTCCATCCTTCTTCCGCCATCTGAAACCAGGGGAAAAACAAAATTGAACAGATGTAGGATAACATGTGATCTTTATTGCATAACATGGTAGTGTACAAAGATCATGGATACATCGATGCTAAATTGGTAGCGCTAACTGGATACAACAGACTTTACTCTAGGAGAGGCTAGACTAGGTGCTAGTCTAATCTAAGGACCTACTCTAGACAGACTCGACGTTTCTTCAGAGGGAGCTGATACTCTGGCACTTCTTCTTCGGTCTGCGTGCTCGCATCCATGTGGGTCTGAAAGTGCATCTAGGCATTTAATCTATTTTGGTGATTAATGGCAATAGAAATTCGGATATGATGTTGTGCTTGAGTTGTGCAGGAATAAAATGAAATGAAGAGAAAGATAGCACAAAAGAAAGTACCCCAATTCTTATTGATATGGTGGAAGACTCAATTGGAAATTTAAATTCTATTTTTCGTTTGAAATTGAGTATAGGACCACCGTACTATCAAGGGGGACGTAGTTGATGAATTTTAGTTGCTCAAAGTGCTTTGCTTGAGATGACAAACTTTTCAGAGCCACAAAAACACTTCACAAACACCTTTTCTGCTCGGCCGGAACTTTGGCCGGAAGTTCCGACCGGAAGTTCCGGGCAGCTCGGTCTCGGGTTTTCCCTGGCCGGAAGATCCGGCCGTGGCTTCGGAAGTTACAAGACTTAGCCGTTTTTCGAGCTCACGAGTGTCCTGTGTGCATGTTCCGACCCGAGGCCGGAAGATCCGACCGGATGTTCCGGCTGGCTCTGTCTTGGTTTCTCGCTGGGTCGGATGTTCCGGGGTCTGTCGGAAGATCCGACGCTCTGTCGGAAGATCCGGCCCCCGGAACTTACCTGGAGTTTTTCTCACTCATTTCTGTTGCTCATCGGAAGATCCGACCAAGTGTCGGAAGATCCGGTACCCCTTCGCAGTGAACATAACGGTCATATTTTGGGGGGTTGGTATTTATACCCCTCACCCCCTTTCATTCACTGCTGCTGCTCATACTGACCTAACTCGAGCCAACACTCCACTTGAGCATTCACTCCCTCTCTTTACTCCCCCTCCAAGCTTGATTCTTCCAAGATTCAACTAGGGTTTGAGTGAGAGAAAAGCTTCAAAGTGTGAGACTTGTGTGCCTCTTCAACTAGTTCATCTCTCAAGCACTTGAAGCACTTGGATTCGTCGATTTGCGTTTGTTACTCTTGGAGCTTGCTCCTAGACGGTTAGAGGTGCCGGTGAACTCCCATTCTCTTGTGGTTTGAGTCCCGGAAGTTTGTATTACCCTTTCCCTTTGTGGGAGCACATAGTAAGTAACTCAATCCTCCTTTGTGGTTGATTGGGAGAGACTTGGGGTTAGTGTGACAGCCCGGCTCTTTGTGAGCATCTCAACGGAGACGTAGCTCCTTTGTGGAGTGAACTTCGGTAGAAAATCTTTTGTCTCCACTTTCATACTTGTTCATTTCGTTTCTATATCTTGATTTGTCCCGATCTACTTATTTGTGGCTATACTCTGATATTGATCATATTTAGAAGGTTCCATACATCTTTTGTGAGCTTTGTATTCAAGTGGAATTGTTAAAAGGTCATTAGTTTTCAAATCTCGAAGTTTACTTGAACTGCCTGTCGGAAGATCCGGCTTATCTTCGGATCTTCCGGAGTTTCTGTTATTTTCGGAAGATCCTATACACTGTCGGATCTTCCTGTCGGAAGATCCGAGATTGTGTCGGATCATCCGACTGTCTGACAGTTTTTCTGAGAATTATTTCAGGAATTTTTAAACAGGCCTATTCACCCCCCCTCTAGGCCTAGTGTTGATCCTTTCAATTGGTATCAGAGCCTAATCCCTTGTTTAGGCTTAACCGCTAAGGGAAAACACTATGGCCGGTATGGGAGAAGTATCCGAGATGGCTTCCGCCCACAAAGATAAACATCCGACGCCCATTGAGTCAAGCTCAAGCGATGATGAATTCAACATTAGCGATGTTGATGAGACCTTGGATGAACAAGAGAAGAAAAAGCAAAGAAGGGAGAAGATAAGGAAGAAGATCAAGGAGAAGGCCGAAAGAGAGGCACAAAAGCTTTTCAAGAAGAAGATACGAGAAAGAGACGCTCTCGACGGACTTCACTCGGTGTCTTATCGATATGAGACATCTTCTTCTAACAAATCTTTTGACCCTTCTAGTCTTAATTTCTCATCCATTCCAATGGGCAAAGTCCCCAAATTCAATGGGATTGACTATGCCCGATGGAGTGATGATATGAAAATTTACTTGCATGGTCTTCATCCATCTCTTTGGACTATTGTGAATATAGGTATTGACAAGAGTGCAACGCCAAGTCGTGAACAAGAATACGACATCTTCCGTAACTCTCAAGCCGTGACCGTGCTTAGAAGGGCTCTAAGCGATTATGAGTACAACAAGATTAGGGGAATCGATAGTGCCAAAGAGCTATGGGACACTCTTCGAATGGCTCATGAAGGATCGGAAGAAGTCAAGGAAGGCAAGGTAGATCTTCTACAAGGAGAACTAGAAGCCTTTGTCATGAAGAAGGATGAGTCCTTGCAAGAGATGTATGATCGATTGAAGCTCCTTGTCACCGAAATTAGAATGCTTGGAAGCAATGATTGGGGCGAGAACAAGGTCACAAAGAAACTGCTTAGAGCATACGCACCCAAGAACCCAATGCTTGCCACAATGATTAGAGAAAGTGACAAGTTCAAGACAATGGTGCCCATGGAGTTATTCAACAAGTTGCAATATCATGAGATGAATAGCTTGGATGTGACAAGATCAACTCAACAAACCGAAGTCAAGACCATTGCTCTCAAGGCCGAACCAAGCAAGAAAGTTGAGTCAAATGAGAAGACCTCAACTTCCAAGAAGAATGAAGATTCAAACGACCATGAGAGCACCGATGAGGAAACCGCTATGATGGTTAGAAAATTCAAGAGATTCTTGAAGACAAAAGGTGAAAAGAAGAGCTTCTCTCAACGAAGATGCTATGAGTGTGGGGAGAAAGGGCACTACATTGCCGATTGTCCCCGCAACAAGAATGACAAGGATGACAAGAAGTCAAAGGACAAGAGCTTTGACAAAGAGAAGAAGTACAAGGAGAAGAGTCAAGGGTACAAGAAGAAGTTTGGTAGTGCTCATGTTGGAGAAGGTTGGGATTCATCAAGTGATTCCGAAGACGGAGGAATGGCCACACTTGCCATTCAAGCTCCTACACCAACTCCTCGACTCTTCAACAACCTTGATGAGAGTGACGATGAAGCTCCCATGTGCCTCATGGCTCAAGGGACTAAGGTATTGGACACCACATCACCTCTCTCATCTACTCTCTTGTCATCTAGGAACATTGAAAATGATCTAGATAATGAAGAAGCCGAACATGAGAAAAACATGATAAAGAAGTTCGGCGAAGATGGCTACAAACTTATTAAAAAACTAATAGAGAAAATTGAGAAAAGAGAGGAGTCTCTTGATAGGCAAGAAGAATTGCTCATCCTTGAGAAGGAGAGAAACCTTGTCCTAGAAGAGGCTCTAGTTGAGGAGAAACTCAAGGTTGAGAAGTTGGCATGTGAGTTATCTCATGCCAATGACTCACGGGAGAAGATGTCAAAGGAATTGTCTTTGACAAATGACTCTTTAACTAACCTAGAGAGTGCTAAAAGTGAGCTTCAAGAAAGGCATTCAAGCCTAGAGATCAAATACAAAGATCTAGAAGCCAATTTTAGCTCACTTTGGGAAAGTACCAAGAAAAACTCTAAAACAACTCTTGACTCAAGTGTCTCTACTAGTGAAGGTTGCTCAAGATGTTATAAAATTGATTTAGGTGCTTGTGCAACTAACATTTCTAAGCTAGAGAAGAAAGTCAAGGCTAAAGATGCTCAAATCCAAAAGTTGACCGAAGCCTTTGGCCAAGACCAAGGTAAGGGCAAGAGTGTATTCGAGACTCACCCGGCATATAAAGCCGGTAGATATGGTACTATCAAGGATGGGCTTGGATACACTCGAGGTGGAAAGGCCAATGGGACTAAGAAGATAGGAGGTCGTGATGTGACATTGTTCACCAAGGGGACCAATTTAGGTGAACTAATGGATGCGGCTCATGGAGTGGTAAGCTCCATGGAGCCCTTGCTAAAGGCAAAAGCATCTAGTCAAGATGTCAAGATGAAGAACAAGAAGGAAGAGAAGGTCGTTGAGCACAGGCCATCACCAAACTACTCCATCGACTATATGGTCACTTGGGATCAAAATGGGAAGATGGTTGTAAAGTATATAGGTGCTCATACTAGAAAAATGATGAGAAGTGTGTGGGTGCCTAAAATGTCAAAAGCTAACACTCAAGGACCCAATCACTTTTGGGTACCTAAGTCCAAGGCTTAAAACTTGTTTTGTAGGCATATTCCTCCGGTGGACCTTCGTGGTTATTGGATAGTGGATGCTCAAATCATATGACCGGAGAAAGGAATATGTTTGCGAAGCTACAAGAGTATGACTCACCCGTTGAGAAGATCACATTTGGTGACAACAATCATGGTGATGTCATAGGCCAAGGTGAAATAGCTATCTCACAAGACTCATCCCTTTCAAATGTTTATCTTGTTGATTCTTTGGGATACAATTTGTTGTCGGTCTCACAACTTTGTGAGAAAGGTTACAATTGTCTCTTTACTAATGAGGGTGTGAGCGTCCTAAGAAGGGAGGATTCCTCTATTGCTTTTACGGGTCGACTCAAGGGAAAGCTTTACTTAGTTGATTTCACAACTAGTAAAGTGGAACCGAAGACTTGTTTAGTGGCAAAATCTAGCTTGGGTTGGCTTTGGCATCGCCGGCTAGCTCATGTTGGGATGAGGAACTTGGCCAAACTTCAAAAGGATGAACACATCCTAGGACTAACAAATGTTGTTTTTGAGAAAGATAAATTATGTAGTGCTTGTCAAGCCGGGAAGCAAGTTGGCGCTCCACATCCACCCAAGAACATTTTGACTAGCTCAAGACCACTCGAGTTACTTCATATGGATTTATTTGGACCGGTTGCTTATGTTAGCATTGGCGGGAACAAGTATGGACTTGTCATTGTAGATGATTTTTCCCGTTTCACATGGGTCTTCTTTTTACAAGACAAGAGTGAAGCTCAAACAATCATCAAGAGATTCATTAGAAGAGCTCAAAATGAGTTTGAGTTGAAGATCAAGCATATAAGAAGTGACAATGGGACGGAGTTCAAGAACACAAATGTTGAAGAGTTTCTTGATGAAGAGGGAATCAAGCACGAGCTTTCCGCGCCATACACACCTCAACAAAATGGCATTGTTGAGAGGAAGAATAGGACTTTAATTGAGATGGCACGGACCATGCTTGATGAGTACAAGACTCCGGATAACTTTTGGGCCGAGGCGGTTAGCACGGCTTGCCAT
Source organism: Echinochloa phyllopogon (assembly GCA_033239725.1). Taxonomy (NCBI): domain Eukaryota; kingdom Viridiplantae; phylum Streptophyta; class Magnoliopsida; order Poales; family Poaceae; genus Echinochloa; species Echinochloa phyllopogon. Next base: position 60,178,179 of record BTCW01000012.1, on the reverse strand, counting down.
GCCACTAATCGTCTCTATCTTCAAAAGTACTTGAACAAGACTCCATATGAGATTCTAACCGGTAACAAACCAAAGGTGCACTACTTTCGAGTCTTTGGTTGCAAATGTTACATTCTTAACAAGAAAACCAAAAGCTCAAAATTTGCACCTAAGGTTGATGAAGGCTTTCTACTTGGTTATGGTACTAACGAACACGCCTACCGTGTTTTCAACAAAACCACCGGGTGTGTTGAGATCACGGTAGACGTAAAATTTGATGAATCAAACGGCTCTCAAGTAGAGCAAGTTATAAATGACCTTGTAGATGAAGTCCCGCCAAATCAAGCTATCAAGAACTTGAGTTTAGGAGAAGTGAAGCCCCAAGAGCCTCAAAATGAAGATGAAGAACAAGAACAAGATCCGGAAATCATGTTCAACATCGACCCGTCACCATCAACAAGAGTTGAACCACCAAGCTCATCACAAGATCAAGTCCAAGATCATGGTGACGATCATGACCAAGGCATTGATCAAGGGGGAGCTCAAGGTGAAGATGCTCAAGATGTTGAGATACCTCATGAAGAAGATGGTGATGGACCCATCCAACGTCAATCAACATTCCCACATCCAAGAGTTCATCAAAGTGTTCAACGGGATCATCCCGTTGACAACATTCTAGGGAGCATCCAAAGAGGGGTAACCACTCGTTCACGTTTAGCAAATTTTTGTGGATTTTACTCGTTTGTCTCCTCTTTGGAACCTCTCAAGGTAGAAGAAGCTCTTGGAGATGTGGATTGGGTTATTGCAATGCAAGAAGAGTTGAACAACTTTTCAAGAAATGAAGTATGGGAGTTGGTCCCAAGACCCAAACAAAATGTGATTGGCACCAAGTGGGTTTTTCGGAACAAACAAGATGAAAATGGCATTGTCACAAGAAACAAGGCTAGGTTGGTTGCTCAAGGCTTTACTCAAATTGAAGGGCTTGATTTTGGTGAGACATATGCTCCCGTGGCAAGGCTTGAGTCAATTCGTATCCTTTTGGCCTATGCGTCTCATCACAACTTCAAGTTGTATCAAATGGATGTGAAGAGTGCATTTTTGAATGGGCCTCTCGGGGAGCTAGTATATGTGGAGCAACCACCGGGATTTGAAGACCCCAAGCACCCCGACCATGTCTACAAACTTCATAAGGCGCTCTATGGGCTTAAGCAAGCACCTAGAGCATGGTATGAATGCCTTAAGGATTTTCTTCTCAAGAATGGCTTTGCAATGGGCAAAGCCGATTCTACTCTCTTCACTAGGAAACTAGACAAAGATTTGTTTGTTTGTCAAATTTATGTTGATGATATAATCTTTGGTTCTACTAATGAAACTTTTTGTGAAGAGTATAGTAGGATAATGACCAAGAGATTTGAGATGTCAATGATGGGGGAATTGAAATTCTTTCTCGGATTTCAAATCAAGCAACTAAAGCATGGCACGTTCATATGTCAAACCAAATATACAAGTGATATGCTCAAAAAGTTTGACATGGCCAATGCTAAGCCAATCAAGACCCCTATGCCGGTGAATGGTCATCTTGATCTAAATGAGGAAGGCAAATCCGTCGATCAAAAGGTATATCGCTCCATGATTGGTTCCTTGCTTTATCTTTGTGCATCTAGGCCGGATATTATGCTTAGTGTGTGCATGTGTGCAAGATTTCAAGCCAATCCTAAGGAATGTCATCTAATGGCTGTTAAGAGAATTTTTAGATATTTAGTGCATACTCCAAACCTTGGCTTGTGGTATCCCAAGGGCTCAACTTTTGATCTACTTGGCTACTCCGATTCGGATTATGCCGGTTGCAAGGTAGATCGAAAGAGTACAACGGGGACTTGCCAATTTCTTGGTCGGTCTTTGGTGTCTTGGAGCTCTAAGAAACAAAATTCCGTTGCGCTATCCACCGCCGAGGCCGAGTATGTTGCAGCCGGTGCTTGTTGTGCTCAACTACTTTGGATGAGGCAAACCTTGAGTGACTTTGGTTGTGAGTTCAAAAACATTCCACTCCTGTGTGACAATGAGAGTGCCATAAAACTAGCAAACAACCCCGTTCAACACTCAAGAACCAAGCACATAGACATTCGACACCACTTCCTTAGAGATCATGAAGCCAAAGGAGATATCGCCATATGCCATGTAGGAACCGAAAAACAATTAGCCGATATCTTCACCAAGCCTCTTGATGAGCAAAGGTTTTGTTCCTTGAGGAGTGAGCTAAATATCTTAGATTCTCGTAACTTGGCTTGACTTGTCGCATACACAATTGTTTGATGGCTAGTCTAGAAGAAAAATGATTTCTTTCTATTTTTGTGTGAGTTTTCAAAATTTTTGGATCTTTTCTTGTCTCAAGTTGATCATGGTTATGTGTTGTATGTTTGTTGCTGATCAACTTTGGGACAAGTTTCTTATATGTTCATAAGCAAGCTCTCTCAAAATCTTCAATCAAATCTCATCGTGCTAAATCGTCTTTGTGTCATATCTCATCTGGGCCGGATCTTCCGACAGACCCCCCGGAACTTATCCCTGGAAGTTCCGGGCGGCTCTGTCTCGAATCAATCTCTCTGAAAATTTTTTCGGATCTTCCGACCCGGTCGGATCTTCCGACTCTCTGTCGGATCTTCCGGACCTGGGAACTCTCGGAACATCCGCTCTGGTCTCTCTGGTTCTGTCTCGGTCGGATCTTCCGGCTCGTCGTCGGATCTTCCGGCCTGTGCGCGATATACATATCTGGACCGAACCGTTACCCCTCTCATTCTTTCTTTCTTCCTCCACCAACGCCTCCTCTCTCCAACACCCCATCCCATAAGGCGATTTGATGATTGGACCGTGGATTTCTTCATCAAGTGACATCTTTTGATTCCCCAACTCTCCAAGACTCAATCTCCATCGGATCTTCCGGAGTTCTCGCGGGAAATCTCAACGGTATTGATTCAAAATCCCCATCGCCCGATCTATCAATGTAGGAGGTTCTAGTTGATTTCCCTTGGTGAATCATCTCATATACATGTCTAGAATACTTCCCTATAATTTCACAAAGTTTGGTGGGCTTAATCTCCTGTTCCTGAGTCGCTAGGGTTCGGCCCGACTCTGTCGGATCATCCGACTATGGGCCGGAAGATCCGAAACCCCGGATCTTCCGACCCATTGCCGGAAGATCCGATCAAGTCGTGCCCTGTCCTATCAACTTAGTTGCAAATCTTTGTTCCAATCTCTAAACATGCTCTCTCATATCTTATCAGATGGTTAAAGAGAAGGTTACGCAGAAGAAGACCACATCTTTGACAGTGCGCCCAAGCATCGGTCGCACTAAGAGCTCATTTCATCCTCCCAGCGGTTCATCCTCTGATCCGGATTCTGCTTCAGATAGGGAGACAAGAGATGTTGGAAAGGGCAAGAGATCAATGGAGCAAGCAGCTTCACGCTCTGTTCGTGGAAGAGCCCAGTCCAGTGTGCCAGGGCGCAAGATCCCGCCTCGTCCCAGAGTTAAGCGGGCCAATCAAGAAGAAGGACCAGGGACGCAGTACAACGATGACATTGATCTATCCTTTCTTGCTAACAACTTCATCAGTACTGCTATTCCTTTTCGTCACTCACTTGACAGCTCCTTGGTCAATTTCAAGCTGGCCCAGAATAGCATGAAGCCCCTGAGATTCAGTGAGAATGAGGATCCAAGGAACATCCAGTACAAGCTCTTCAAGGGTGATCCTCGTTTTTGGGTTTCACATCAAGCTGATTGGTATGAATCTGTAATCCTCAAAATGACCCGCATTTGCACTCCTATGTATTGGGTCGACTGGAAATACCTGAAAAGTTTCCCACCACCGCTCAAGCCAGTTGTTGATGATGTTTATAAGCGGTGTATGGAGATGGACTTGGACAAGTTGATGGCCTTTGAATGTCCATACAATGAGGAGGTAATAGCCCAATTCTATGCCACTCTATGGGTCGATGAGGATCGTTATGAAATGCATTGGACCTTATGTGGAAAACGCCTATCTATCTCTCTACATGACTTTGCTAGTTTGTTTGGGCTTGCTGAGGAGACCGCCTATGCCCATACAAGCAATGATAGGAGCAAAGTGGATCTTCACTTAGGCAGAATCTTAGATGACACAAAGTTGGCTTTCATGTATGATCATGCATATGGTGAAGTTGTGTTTGGGAAATACAAGGGTCTTTCTCCTTTCTACAAATTGCTGAATCAACTTCTTAGAGGGACCTTGTATCCAAGAGCAGGAGATGCTGACAATATCTCCAAGAGGGCCAAAAACTTGCTGTTTCAAATGGCCCCCGGGAAGCCCAAGTTCAAGGTTTTCAATTACATTTGGAATGAAATTATTTACTGCTCATATGATGCTTCCAGTGGCTGCCACTATGCCCCATACATCTTCCACATGATCAAGCATGTGTCTGGGGTAAACATCTTGTCTGATAAGCTCCATCCTGCATACAAATCTCCTCAGGGCAAGATTACACAACTTCTGAAAATCAAGTCAAAGGCTTATCAAGGTGCTCCAACTCCATCATCTCAAGGTGCTTCTTCTTCCCAAGCTCCTCCATCAGCTGCTCCAGCTTATTCTAGTGGCCCCTCCTTTACTCCCAAAGGCAAGAAGAGCAAAATAGATTTTCTGCTCCAAGGCATGTTCTCTTGCTTTAATATGTGCAAGTATCAAGTCAAGAAATCTCATGAGCGTGAGCAACGAGCCGAGAATGATAGATACTTGGCGGATAAGCGCCACAAAGAACTTCTTGAGAAGTTAAACTTGCCACATTCTCCAGTTCGCCCACTCCGGGAAGTCACTCCTCCACCTCCTTTTGCAAACCCTTGGGAGGATTACTCACAGGATTTTATCTTTGGTGCCTCTCAACATCACGGAGGTGGTGAGGATGAGATAGTAGAAGAAGAGGAGGAAGAAGAAGAAGTAGTGGCAGAAGAAGAGGAAACTGAGGAAGAGGAGGAATATCACAGTGAGCCCGAGACGGATGAGGATCGTCGCAAGGGCAAGGCCGCCGCAGCTATTGATGATGATGATGATGATGATGATGATGATGGCGACGATGGAGACTACGACGACGACGACGAGGATGAGTAGCTCCCTTTTTGGTCCTTGATGACAAAGGGGGAGTGAATTGGCTAGTCTTCATCTAGATTGTCTTATTTCTTTCATGTTCTAGCTTGTGAACCTATGAGAAACTCGGATTTGTGTAATGAATGGTGTGCCAAGTGAGACTTTTGTTTTGTAAGATTTAATTTTGGTTATTGTTAGCGTGATGTTGTTCTTCTTATTTACTTCTTAGTGAGATGCTTATGAATTGATGTGATGTTATTTCTCACTTTATTGTTGTGAATATCTTGTCATATGCATCTCGATGTCTTTATCACACCATGCACAAATTGAGGGGGAGCTACTACATGTATTTTATTCCTTTTATACACCCAAATTTGTATTGTCATCAATCACCAAAAAGGGGGAGATTGAAAGTGCATCTAGGCATTTAATCTATTTTGGTGATTAATGGCAATAGAAATTCGGATATGATGTTGTGCTTGAGTTGTGCAGGAATAAAATGAAATGAAGAGAAAGATAGCACAAAAGAAAGTACCCCAATTCTTATTGATATGGTGGAAGACTCAATTGGAAATTTAAATTCTATTTTTCGTTTGAAATTGAGTATAGGACCACCGTACTATCAAGGGGGACGTAGTTGATGAATTTTAGTTGCTCAAAGTGCTTTGCTTGAGATGACAAACTTTTCAGAGCCACAAAAACACTTCACAAACACCTTTTCTGCTCGGCCGGAACTTTGGCCGGAAGTTCCGACCGGAAGTTCCGGGCAGCTCGGTCTCGGGTTTTCCCTGGCCGGAAGATCCGGCCGTGGCTTCGGAAGTTACAAGACTTAGCCGTTTTTCGAGCTCACGAGTGTCCTGTGTGCATGTTCCGACCCGAGGCCGGAAGATCCGACCGGATGTTCCGGCTGGCTCTGTCTTGGTTTCTCGCTGGGTCGGATGTTCCGGGGTCTGTCGGAAGATCCGACGCTCTGTCGGAAGATCCGGCCCCCGGAACTTACCTGGAGTTTTTCTCACTCATTTCTGTTGCTCATCGGAAGATCCGACCAAGTGTCGGAAGATCCGGTACCCCTTCGCAGTGAACATAACGGTCATATTTTGGGGGGTTGGTATTTATACCCCTCACCCCCTTTCATTCACTGCTGCTGCTCATACTGACCTAACTCGAGCCAACACTCCACTTGAGCATTCACTCCCTCTCTTTACTCCCCCTCCAAGCTTGATTCTTCCAAGATTCAACTAGGGTTTGAGTGAGAGAAAAGCTTCAAAGTGTGAGACTTGTGTGCCTCTTCAACTAGTTCATCTCTCAAGCACTTGAAGCACTTGGATTCGTCGATTTGCGTTTGTTACTCTTGGAGCTTGCTCCTAGACGGTTAGAGGTGCCGGTGAACTCCCATTCTCTTGTGGTTTGAGTCCCGGAAGTTTGTATTACCCTTTCCCTTTGTGGGAGCACATAGTAAGTAACTCAATCCTCCTTTGTGGTTGATTGGGAGAGACTTGGGGTTAGTGTGACAGCCCGGCTCTTTGTGAGCATCTCAACGGAGACGTAGCTCCTTTGTGGAGTGAACTTCGGTAGAAAATCTTTTGTCTCCACTTTCATACTTGTTCATTTCGTTTCTATATCTTGATTTGTCCCGATCTACTTATTTGTGGCTATACTCTGATATTGATCATATTTAGAAGGTTCCATACATCTTTTGTGAGCTTTGTATTCAAGTGGAATTGTTAAAAGGTCATTAGTTTTCAAATCTCGAAGTTTACTTGAACTGCCTGTCGGAAGATCCGGCTTATCTTCGGATCTTCCGGAGTTTCTGTTATTTTCGGAAGATCCTATACACTGTCGGATCTTCCTGTCGGAAGATCCGAGATTGTGTCGGATCATCCGACTGTCTGACAGTTTTTCTGAGAATTATTTCAGGAATTTTTAAACAGGCCTATTCACCCCCCCCTCTAGGCCTAGTGTTGATCCTTTCAGGGTCATTTCTGGTTCTCCTTCCAACAGCCCATTCTCCCTCCTGTAGGCTTCAAGCCTATCCATGTACTCAGAGTAAGCCTGGCATCTAGCCTGGTGAGCGGCTAGGGAGCTGACAGCCTGTGTAGCTGTCACCTTCTGTATCTCCAGCTCTCTCTTTACTTCCTCCAACTCTTTTTCCGCCTTCTCGGCTCTGCGGATCTGGTGCCTCAGTTGTCCCGATGTCTCTCGGTACAGCCTGTCTAAGCTAGTGAGGTAGATAGACAAGTGTGACACAGTGTCCTCCGTGTCTTCATCTCTCCCAAGGTTCCTCATCTGGGCAATCCACTCACGTCCTCCACTCTCTAGGGGTGGGGCAAATCCTAATGCTGTCCCCACGAGGTACTGCTTGTAGAGTACGCGGAGGCACATCAGGGCTCTTCTTGCGGCTTTGCGGTAGGCGTTGGGGCGGTCGTAGCCGGTGGCGTGGACAAACCAAGGTGCCACCTCCTTGTAAAGTGAGCTCTTCCCCACAAAGATGAACATCCGGCATCGACGGGTACCATTGGTGGTGAACTCCCGGCAAAAGTACTCGGGGGTCTCTGTGACTCCAACGTGGTCCAGGCTGAGCAGCAGTAACTTGGGGAGGCCAGGTTCTGCGGGGCAGACTCCTTCGCCCCAACCCTCGTCAACCAGCTGGGCCATCTGGAACAAGTCAAAAAAAAGCCGTCGGTGAGTACTTGTGTGGAGAAAAGACTTAGACAAGAGCAAACTAGTGAGAGGGAACTAGAAAAGGGGTCGAGATCCTAGGGGCACGTCCTACGGCCAACCTATCGGCTCTGATACCACCTGTAGCGTCCCCTCGAAAGAGAGAACTTAATATGATACAAATACCAGTCCCAGGATGCTGGTTCACATTATTACAACAGATAGTTCAGTACACAAACAACATTACGGGAGACGGTGGCACTGCAGGGCCACGACAAACAGAACTAACACTAGACTCCAGATAAAAAGGTTGATAACATAGAGGTCTTCATCAGAGTGGCAATGCATGCAGCTTCCAGCGGGTGACCCTAACACACAGGCAAAGGTTGGGTGCAGAACGAACCCCACTAGACGATGTCCTCAGGTACAAAGTCCGGGTCTGCCTCTGTAACAAAGTAAGCAAGGGTGAGTACATACGTACTCAGCAAGCGCAACCACAACCACGGAGGGGTACAACAGAAGTATGCAAGTATTATAACAGGGATGACTCATGGTTTATTTAGCAGCAAAGCAATTTTTATTACACATGCAAAGGGGCGATTTTCGAAATGGGTTTTCACAATTATTTCTTTTAATAGGATCAATAACGTGACACTTTTACACACAACATTTCGATGCTACCAGATTTTCCATCTGTTGTAGCCCGTGACAAAACTTTTCCCAGCTCAACCAAACACCAACACTTCCGTAACTCGCCCAATACCATGGACACGGCTATCCGGATAGGTTTTAACTCTGCAGAGGTGTACGCAACCACAAGTAGGCTACCACAACGTGAACACCTTAGTGCCCGTGCAGCTCCTATCAAAGCCATTACCCACCATAGTTAAACTGACAAGTTATCACAGATGCGACCAGGGGGTTAGCAACCTGCCAACGAGGTTCTATCCAGGGGCATACCTCACATAGAACGTATCCCCGGCTCCATGGCCCTCTGTTGCTCACCAGCACACCACATAACCAATAGCTTAACTAGTGGGATTTATGCTAGGCCATTGCCACATACAACGGTCGAGTGGTGGTACAATAAAGTGGGTTAGGCTAGATGACACATCAACATCATCCCAAAAATTGTGATAGGATAGACAACTCCCACCATGCTCAACCACATAGGTCCGGGCTCACCTCGGCATTTCACACAGAAATACCGTCTGTCTCATCCAACACGGGTACTCATTTTATTCACAAAATCCATCTCTTTTATTTTAAAACACGCACACGGTTGCTTTTGTAAACACCAAGTGGTTGTAAAGGGTGTATAACAGTAAAGTATTCCTAAGCATTTCTAGCAGTGACTAACATTCAAACAGAGCATTGTCATATTCAAACATTAATCTAGGTTGTCAAGGAAGCGGTCATAGCAATCAAGGAATGGCTATCCAACCGGGTTTAGCAGTAAAAACATGCAAGTTTTATAAAACAGGCCATGGGTTGTGTTTATAAAATCTAGGACAAAAGTATGCATCAAAGGGTGGGATTGCACTTGCCGTTCTCCCAACCCTCGGGGGATTCCTGCCCGGGGTCCTGGTCTCCAAGCTCCTGCTCGTAAACCTGCTCCTCCTCGAGTCCTTCCTCGTGCACAGCGGAGTCTACGGCACACACAAACAAACATCCAATAAATAAAAGAAAAAGCTTTTGCTGAGCTTCGAAAGAAAGAACAGAGAATGAGAGAGTGATGGTGGTGATATAATTATTTTTGGGTATGGACTGACTGGCTTGGCGGAAATATACTGGTAAATATAGTGGTGAAGTTTGGGGTCAAACGGGATTAATTTGGCGCATGAAATGACGAATTTAGTGGTGTTTTAGGGTTGTTTTTAAAGAATAAGGACCTATCTGTAATTATAGAAAAGTCCGAGGGCTTCTGGTGAAACCAATAGAGAGAGAGGGAATAGTGGCTGTGGACTGCGGGTTAATTTGGCCAAAACCCAGGGGGTTATGTGTAAAAGTGTCAGAGAGAGAGAGAGATTCATGCTCATTGGACCGCGGGTTAGAATAGCGAAGAAGGCAGGGGGTTTTCCATAAAGTGGTCATCTCCTTCGTTTTACAGAGCAGAGAGAGAGAGGGGGGGGGGGAGATCGGCGGCGACGACGACCAAATTGCCGGCGGTAGGGGTGATGGCGACGGGCTGGAACCGGGGGAGAAGAGGGAGGGGAACACGACGAGTCCACTCAGGGCCTTACCACGGGCGGAGGTGGTCTGTAGTAGGCTGCCCACGAGCGCCAGAGGCGGCGGCGGCAATGGCAGTTGGGGGCGGTGGTGCTGCGGTGGCGGAGGGGGCGAGTTGGGTGGCGCGTGAGCTGGTGGAGGTGGGGAAGAGGCTCGCTGACCCTTTTATAGGCGCGGAGGGGTGGTGAGGAGGCGGGCCAACGAGAGGGTGGAAGGGGGCGCTCGACGGCGGCAATGGCAGTGCGGTGGTTCGAATTGAAGGCGGTTGGTGGGCTGGTGGTACGGGCGGCCCTGTGGCGGTGCTGTGTTCGTCGTGGCGTGGCGTGCACGCTCGTGTGGTTGTGGTCTCGTCGAGCGGCGTGGTGACAGGACTGCGGCGGGGCCGGCGGTGGCGTGGTCGGCGCGGGAGCTGCGTACGGCGGTTGGAGCGGCGGGCCGGGGTGTGGCGTGCACGAAGGGTGGCTTGGCGACAGCATGCTCGGATGGACTGTGGCGGGGTCGCGGTGATGGGTGGCACGGCTGCTGCGCACGGTGGTCGGCTGCACGGCGGCGCTGGGTGATGGCGTGGTGCGGTGGGCCTGTGACGCGGCAGTGGCCGGCGCCGGGGCGGTACGACGGTGCTCGGGCGGCACGGCAGGGCCGGGGTGGGGTGTGGGGGGATGAGCACGGCAATGCCGGGCACGACAGAGGGACGACCGGTGGCGTTGCGTGGTCGGCGGTCGGCGCGAGCGCGGTAGCGTGCACGACGGTGGTCGGCTCGGCAGTGATCGGCGGGAAGGGCGTCGACCAGGGAATGGGGCCGGCTGTTGGTGCAAGGTGAAGGAGGGGCAAGTGGTTGGCGGTGAGCGGGGGATGGCTGGCGGTGAGCAGGACAGGGGAGTGAGCAGAGCAGCGGTGTCGGCGGGGAAAACAGAGGAGGGAAGAAGGAAAAGGAGAAAAGAGAAAGAAAAGAAAGAAGGGAAAGAAAGGGAAAAAAAGGGAAAGAAAAAGAGGGAGGAAAGAGGGGGAGAAACGGCCGAATTCGCGGCGGAGAGCCGACAGGCGGTCGACGACGGTCGGCCAGTGGCGCGCGGGCCCAGCGGTCGACCCGAGGGCGGGTGACCCGGGATGGGTCGGAAGGAGGGTGGTGACAACGAGGTGAACAGGAAAAGAGGCGGACAGGGTTTGGCGGGAACGGGAGCTCGGGCGGTAAAACGTTTTGAAAAGTTTTTCACCGGGTGCTTTAATTAGTGATTTTCCCAGAGAGAGAAACGCGGGCGTTACAACATGCCTCGACGTGACTACATTATTAGAGGGTACAAATAATTGTTGTGTCTGATCAACTTACTATTTTCTCGTCGAATTGGATATTTTTCAAGGCCTTTGGCATGCCCTTGACACTCGAAACACACTGCTCAGGGGTCCGGAGTTCTGGGTCTTTCTCACAACTAGGAATTGTTCATCTCAGACTCCAAAAGCTCTCAGGTTGCAAAAATGCATGCAAATAGCAAATCAGAGTCCACTGTCCATAGTTTCATTCAGAACAATCTTGAGGAACTGAACCAGGGCTTCGAAGCAGGTTCTTCATGCTTTGCAAACTAACAGCGAGACTTGTATGTCCAAGATGGTTTCCGCCACAATCGCATTTTCAAAAGCTATTGTTGATGCTGCTATGTCAGAAAGAGGAAACAGAAGGATCTTGGCAGTGACCACAAAGATTGAGGCCCAATAGCGGTTGGAGAAATGGAATTAAATCGAGAAACGACTGAAGGCACCGCATACGGTAGGATGCTCGTAGTTTAGCTGAGTTTGCATGTTTGAACACATTCACATTAATTCCAGCTTTGTCAAAAATGAAGAAATTTTCAGGTGGGCTTGTGCCCCCCGGTAGGTTCCTAAAAAAATGAAGAAATTTTATATCTGAAAACGAATGCAACTACTGGCACTTAACCAAAATACACACATTTCTCGTTAGGCTAAGGGTCTATTTATTTCAGCTTTTCTGTCAATCAGAAGCGAAAAAGGTAAACCAAACAGGATGGAAAGTTGCTTTTGAAAAGCTTGAAAGTATCTTCTGAGGAAATAAACTAAAAACCGAAAAGCAAGCCGAGAGAAGTTTTTTCAGCTTTTAGTGTGCTGTGAAATAAAAAAATTATTACAAAAATAAATAGCAAAATGCCAGCAGTAAAAAAGCTAAAAGCTATAAAGGCAACTTTTCAACCAAAAGTCAAACTAAAAAAACAGACCAATATCGAGACAGAGTACTACTGGTTCGATACATCAGGTACAACTCCATTAGCCAGAATACTCGGCAAAGCGATGCATTCAACCCTACAACAAGCTCCAGTCTCGAATTTGTTAGCCACCATCACAGAAACTCCCTTCGTCTCTCTGCAACTTCACACAGCAAGCCCTCATCCTGCTCCCCAGGTCCCAGCTATATCATGCTATGGGTGTGTTTCGGGAGGAACTCGAGGGAGAAATGGCAGGAATCCACCATAGGTGTCGGCGAAGGTACAAACACTAGGTCACCCACACCGGTGACGGCGGGCGAATGGAGTGAGCAGTAGTGGCGGAGGAAGGCGGCGCCGACGATGGCACGGATAAGCGAGTCACGTGCTTAGTCACAGGGAACGTGGGACGATGCCGCGTTCCACGTTCCGGGTTCGTTCATCCCGAACGCGGGTCGGGAACGAATGGGGATCGCCCTAATTATCGTTCCCAAAAATATTGGTACACGTTCCACTTGTCGAACCAAACGTTCCCCCTTCGTTCCATGTTTTTCGAAAATAGCGTATCACGTTCCTCGTTCCCGTTCCTCGATCCCATCGTTCCGGGAACTCGGTGACTATGGTCACGTGAGCCCACCCGCTCAAGGACGAGTTCATGTCGTCGCAAGCAAAACCAAACCCTAGCAAAAATTGGGGGAGATTTTGTGAGAAATGGTCCCAGAACACAAGCGACGTTCGCTGAGATCTCAATTCATGACACTCGAGAGATGCAGGAGGAGGGAGTTGTTGTTACCTTGATAGGGGCATGCTCAGCTTGCCGGTGACAAGGAGGCGCGCCAGGTCGACGGCGGCGGAGCGAGCATCCGCGATGTCTGTCGCCGATGGAGAGGTCTAAGAGGGGAAAAAGGCAGAGTGCTAATTTCAATATTTGACACCCAATTCGAGTGCCTCACAACTTTTGACACTTTAGTTCGCCAGACTTTCAAAAATTGACACCCGACACATGAATTCAAAGAATTCATTTAAAAAAAATTCTTTGAATTCAAGGGGCCCTTTCCATTTTTATTGAGTTCCCATCTTTCCCTTTTCTTTTCTTGGTTCTTTTATTTTGCAGGCCACCTAAGTTGACGGATTTGCCCGTGTGCCTTATCTAAATAGCCACCGTGTCATTCTCTCATTCTTTTCTGCCACCGCTGCGTCTAGCTCTTTCTTCCACCGCTATCCCTGCTAGCTCGCCCTCCCGCCGTCCAGCTCTTTTGCAGCGCCACTTCGGTCGTCCTTGAAGGGATCATGGCGCTGGTTCACGCCACTCCAGGCGCCTAAACCCGCACCACCAGTTCAGGAGTCACAACCCTAGCCGCGGTGGTGGAGATTTTTGTTCTTCTAAAGAAAGATAAGAGAAACACATAGGATAGAGATAGAGAGCTCGTGTGGTCCGCTGTCAGTCAATCCAAACATGCTAAAAAATAATGCTCAGGGGCAAACAAGTCTATTTACATGAGTTGCAATAAGAAAAGAAAAAGAGAAGATGGGAATGAGAAAAATGGAGGGGATCCCTGGATTCTAAAAATTCATGTGTTAAGTATCAATTTTTGAAAGTCAATCGAATTAGATGTCAAGAGCAGTGATGCACTCGATCTGGCTGTCAAATATTGAAATTTCTTAGTGGGAGAGTGTCCTGGGCCGAAAGGCATCAGCATATGGTCCGGTCCAATAGGCTTCTGTTGACTCTGTGACCAACTCGATGGGCGGAGCCCATTCTGTGGAAATCCGTTTGGCGTGCGTTTGAAGCCCATTTTGCGAAAGCCCAGCAGATTGCCAGCTCGGCCCGTTTCCGCACCGCCTCGGCGGCGTTCGCCTGTCGCCTCCACGGCTCCTCCTCTCCCCCCCTCCCGCGGTTTCTTTTTCACTCGCCCCCAATCCGACCACGGCGACGCTAGGGCTCGGAAATTCCGGCGCCGATCGAGGGTTCGGGAGCGCCGCCGCGGTCCAGCGTTTGTAGTCGGCGCAGCCGCGGGTCGGTGGCGGCGGGCAGAGGCGGCCGTGGTACGGCCGCCGCAGCCATGAGGGACGGCGAGAGCCCGACCGCCAGCGCTGCAGGTGAGCTCGACTCGTTGCCTTCTCCCCGTGCCGCGCGGCGCTTGTGGTTCGGTTCCTGTGCTGCATCGAGTACGAGTTGACGATCATCGGTGCCTGGGGTCGCGGATTGCTGCGGTGCTGGCAGTTCTAGACTGCTAGTGTGTGATTCTGTTAGGGGTGCTATCGGTAGACACGTTTTTACCGTTCTTTGTGCTGTCACTGTCAGTTCAGTTTCCAGTTGCGAGCCAGATTGGGCAAGTTCGTACCGTGAATCCGTGATATTTCGTGGATGGCATTTTCAAATTTTGAACTCAAATAGCTGCTGTCTGCTGGAAATGCACCATATATTCATTAGTTGTCAACCTGTCATGGTTCGTTTATCTGAATTTTGGATTTCTCAATACCCGCAGGAGGTTGCTCTGAAACTGAATCAGTTGCAAGCTGTATGCAATTGATGAGATGCTGGTCGAAACTACGTACCGTACTAGGCTGATTAACCTCATCCTACTCATTACCATCACCGTCCTTGCAGATGATGACGATGAAACGGATTATGAGGAGCCTGGTGGCGGGAATGGTTTCCTGGGATTTATGTTCGGCAATGTAGATGATTCTGGTGACTTAGATGCTGACTATCTTGATGAGGTAATGACCTGTCGTTTTGATTTCTGAATCTTTTTTTATAGGATAAATTTTAGAATTCTGTTGTTTTGGTCCCTTTATTCTATCTTGCTACCTCTATCATATCTGCAGACGTCATGGAGCTAGTTCTTTTGAGTATGTCCACTTGCTGAATGGCTAAGTGATGCACGTAGGACTTGATGTTAAAACTTATGGCCAGCTTGCGGTTGCTGTGCTACCGGGTGTTAAATCTAGCTGGTTATATGAATCTTCAATGTCTTCATTTTGATTTTCTTATGCTTTGAACTGAAACTGAATCTCAGTCCATATAGTGTAATCTCCCTGTGATTTGGATAAATAAACAATAAACCTGCGGTAGGTCTTCAGAAAATGTGACCACAAAGAAGTCAGTTAGGCAGCCTAGGGATATGCCACCTTATGTATGCTATTCTATTGAATCTTCCTGCAAGAAAACACTATGTAGTTATGTTTATAATATTACCGGTCTTTTGCATTTTCTTACTTCTCTTATATAACATTAGGATGTGAAGGAACACCTTTTTGCATTGGCAGACGACCTGGGTCAATCCCTCGAAGACATTGATGTATGTTATCGCATATATCTGGTGATGATGTTCAATTTGGCACTGTATTGTTGTTAAACATGCTAACAACCTGTTTCTTGCGAATATAGTAAATCAGGTCTTCTCCCATGCTGATCGATCCTTCTGACGAGCAAGGTCAGTGACAGCTTAACTTTTCCATAAAAGCTAAATGATCCTCGTGGGTTTGGTTATTCACTGATTCACTGACTCACTTTGCCATTATCTCCCACCGTTTCTGATAGCATTGGCCTGTTCTTCCATGCCTAATTATACACACCAGTCGATTCCTGATCTTTTGTTGTTATGTAGCCTATGACGAGAAGGCAGAAGATGCTGTTGACTTTGAAGATATTGATGAAGAATATGATGGGCCTGAAGTTGAAGCAACCACAGAGGAAGACAATGTGCTCTCCAGAAAAGATTACTTCTCATCAAATGGAGTGTATGCTTTGGTTAATAGCACAGTATCAGTGTTTGATGAGGAGAATTACGATGAGGATGAAAGAATGACCAATGATGTTGAGTTCCATGTTAGTAGTGTTGTGCAAAATTGCTCCTCAGATGGTATTACACCAAATCCCTAATTTTTTTGTGCTTCCTTTTTGTTCTGTATTAGCAATAATTTGATGTCTTGCGACCTTTTTGGTTCCCATATCATCCCTAGTTTTGTTTCTTCCATCTATCGATTGAAATACTTCAAAACTTGGTTTGCGATTGTATTTTACTCATTGGTATGCATTTATGCATGTTCTGCCTTTTCTCTTCTGTTGGGTAGTGACCTGGTGAAGTTTATATCAGATGTTAAAATAAAGGAAAAAGTCTACTTCACCCCCTAACCTATGAGGGGTGGAACACATCACCCCCTAACCTATGAAAGTGGATTTTTTACCCTTGAACTTTCTAAAACCGGACAAATCACCCCCTGAAGCAGTTTTGAAAAATAATAATAAATCACAGAAAAATCATAAAATGAAAAATCAAATTGTGTTGGACTTCAAATTAGTAGTTCTATGCAGTGAACATATAATACGGAATGCTTTAGTACATTTTTTTCCTGTAACTTTAGATCTATGCTTTTCTTCATAGCTGTAAAAAAATGTACTAAAGCATACCATATTATATGTTCACTGCGTAGATCTACTCATTTGGAGTCCAAGACAATTTGATTTTCCATTTTATGATTTTTCTGTGATTTATTATGATTTTTCAAAACTGCTTCAGGGGGTGATTTGTCCGGTTTTAGAAAGTTCAGGGGGGTAAAAAATCCACTTTCATAGGTTAGGGGGTGATGTGTTCCACCCCTCATAGGTTAGGGGGTGAAGTAGACTTTTTCCTAAAATAAAACATAAACTAAGTTTGTCCATCCCATTTATCTATTTTATTTTGTGGCGAAAGCTTGGCATAAACACCTCTTTTTATGATAGAAAACTAGTTAAAGTATTGTGAAATCTTTTGGTAAAGAATTACAAGCGCAAAAATTGATTTTGATTGTTGAGAACATGTTTCAAAATAAATAGAGCAACCTAACTGTTAGAGCTAACAGGACTGAATTTCAGTTTTAGCTTTACTTGTTTATATTTGATTTGCTAACAGCCATATTTCTCATCTCTCATTTTCTTTTTGGATGCAGCTTTTGCTGAGCAGCCAGTTATGGAGCCTTCAAACATTAACATTGCCACAGAAAAGATTGACTCTTCATCATGTTCAGAGGAATGCATGGATTTTGAACACGAAATTTCGCAGGTATCGTCAACTACTGGCTTTGAACCAAGAACTGTTGCATGCCATCTTTATTTGGAATCGTTTTCCTGCTTGTATCTCATAACAGAATGTCGGTGTGTGTGGGTGGGTGGGTGGGGGGGGGGGGGGCATGGAACTTTCGTGAACAGCTTGATCCAAGTTGTTTTGGGAAGTTAGCTAAGGGAAATTGCAAAGCTTTTCTGTTGACTAAAGATGCTGGTGCCATTGTGACAACTAGGGCATGGTTATGCATTTCAATGAGACACCAAACTCTATTTTCCAAATTATGTACGCTGCTTATGCACTCTATCCAATTGGACCAACATATTCTAGTCCATATGTATTTTTATAAGGATCTATGTTATCTCATCTTCTTACCGGTCTATATTTGCGCAGAAAGAAATGGGCACTGAAGAAGGCCATCTCAGGTGTAGAACTGCAGCTTCCCTCCCTGTTCTATGCATAGAGGATGGGAGTGTGATCCTGAGGTTTTGTGAAATTTTTTATGTCCAGGAGCCTACAAGGAAACGGAAGGCAGATCACCATAAACATCCAATGAATAAAGGTATTCCCCTCCACTCCCCCACCCCCCCCTCCCCTTCCCCTTCAAACAATTGTTATTGACTGATTCTGCAGGAAAGTGACATAATACCCATATATCATGGCGATCTTGCATGGATATAACTTACTCTTCCTGCTTTTGGATTCTCCAATTTGGAAAATGAAGAGGTCCTATCATAGCCATGTTGACAATACATGTTTATAATTGCCTGTCTGTTCCCAATCTATATTCTAATTCAATGTCATACTAGTGTTATAAAATGTTGGAACTTCTGATTACTCAGTCTTTTACAGTTTTCTAAAACTATGCCTGTCAAGCCAAATAACAAATGCTGCATGCAAGGGTTAGGTGGCCTCAATAGTTTTATCCATATTAAAGGGGCTGAATATTTGGCTGCACATGCAGGGTATTGCTTACAAGGCCTTTCAATCATGTGCTATTGAAATACACATTTATGGACCTGACTTCTTTTTTTAGAATCGTTCCTTTCTCAGCAAATGCTATCGTCGACAGATGACCATTGGCTTATTCAACCTACATGCATGGAAAAGGATCTATTAGATCTTTGTTCTGCTGCTATATGGATGTAAATGCATAACCAACTTGTAGATTATCGGACATTAGAAGCTTTATGATAGGGGCTTCTGGCCGGAACATTTGGGTATATCTGATGTCTTCTTTGTATGATTGCAATTGCTTCCAGAGTTCCGAATTACGAAATATGCTGACATCGTTGAAGAAGACGAGGAAGTATTCCTCCGAAGCAGTATCCATAATTCGTCAAATTTGGAGCTTATCCAAATGGATGGGGATTTTATTGAGAGCGACAGTGATGAATCTGTTTCTGATGTCACTTTATGGTCAAATGACTCATGTCGTTCTGAACAGCCAATGAAAGATTCACATAAAGATACTCCTACTGCTCAGCAATCTCCAGTTTGTCCTGATTTTTATGCACTTGAGTATGACAACTGGGAAAACTATATCATTTGGGATAATTCACCGGCAACTGAAAGAAAGCCTTGCTTAAAGAGCTGCCTAATATATGAAGAGAGCATGGACACTCATAGTGAAGACTGCACTAAGGATTATGGTCATCCCACTGGGTGCTGTGATGTAAAGAGTAAAATCCATGGTTCTGCAGTAAGAATAGAACCTTTTGGTTTTACTGAAATGCCTACTGTAGCTAATTACCATACTCCTGAGAACAGTTACCGTCCATTGACAAAGGAGACAACACAGGACAAGAATTACTTAGACCACACAGAACCAAATAGCATTGCTCGAACACTCAAAACGGAAACTATGCCGCATTTAAACAACTTTTATTCACTGAACATGGAGTTATTAGAAGGATCATGGTGGGACAACATTATATGGGACTCTAGTGAGGATACTCTGAAGCCTAAACTTATATTTGATCTTAAGGATGATCAGATGCTATTCAAGATTCTGGATGAAAAGAAAGTGGATCTCATCCACTCTCATGCTCCTGCCATGAGCGTTGTTAGTCAGTCACTGCAGAGTTCAGCATCACCGGCGGAGAAATCTGACAGTCAATCGATTTCATTGAGTGGCCGATTCAACATCTCCAATGACGAGTTTTATTCTAACTGGAAATCATTGCAGCAAGCTAGATCTCTTGCAAAGAAAGGCGCTTCAATGGGCGTAAAGGTGGTGCATTCAGCTCCAGCTCAGAAGCTGCAAACCATGAAACTAAAACTGAGCAAGTATGAGTCACCCTTCCCTCCTCTCTCTGAACCTTCTATTGTATACACAAGCCTCTTACTGAGTAAATCTTCCATTCTCTGTATTGTCACTTTATGAAGACAATAGGAATTACAGTGGAGTTAATGTTTAATAGTTTGGCATCGGCAATATCACAAATAAATTTATTCACATTTTCTGTTATTAACTTCAAAAGTGTGATACAAAGAGTGTTTATTGGTGATGTACACTCGAGGAAACATTTGGCACTTCTATTGTCTTGAAGAAGTATTTTTGCGATTTAATTTGGATGGTTTTTACGGACTAGTTTGCACCCAGATGAGAACAAACACATACTTTAGAACTTGAAAAGTCTGGAGATTAGGTTATAATGATAGTCAAATCATTTTCATTGTTAGACCAGAGGCATGATACTTTGCTTTTGTTGCTTCATTCACTTAGAGATATGCATGTAATCTAGAGATAAGATGCTAACAACTGAATTTAATTAAGATCACATGGGAGCTAAATTCTTCTGCTGTTGTGGATAGCATGCTGAAGCATTGTGCGGTAGGGTGGCAATGGATGCTTGCACCGCTAAATTGCGGAACTTGGTACTGAACGTTATGGTGCATATCTTGATACTTCTGACCTTGGGTCTTGGTTATATGTAACAAGTTTCCTACTTGAGCTTTATTGCACGTTCACTTTTCTTGCGTAACCTTGATAGCGGGCGAAGAAATCGTTGCTAGCAGACGAGAGCCAATTTGGTTCTCTGTCCAAGCAAGGAAATCTTATTCACCTTGCCCAAAGCTAGTCAAAGGAACCCAATTTGGATGCTTCCCAATTGGTTGTTCTGGAACTGTACTATTTTTGTTCTTTCCTAACTAAATTTCTTATAATTTTTTGGCCAAATTTCTGCAGTAAGGAGATCATGAACTTTCATAGACCAAAAGCTAAGATGTATCCACATGAAAATAAAATTGCTGCTCAACTGCAAGGAGCTGCATCTAGCCATGGACAAATGACTGCTATACTGATGACTCTGGGAGGAAAAGGTGTCAAGCTTGTGGTCAATGCGGACGAAACCCCAGCCTTTGTCAAACTAAAAGTTTCAAAGAAGTTAGGTTAGCATTTAGTTTCGGTTCTGTTCTATTTCCTATTTTTCCTATCGTCTTTATTTTTTGCGGATTATTTTCTTTCCTATACATACCCCGTGAAATCTAAAGCAAATGTTTTCTTTATGATGTCCTGAATTTATGCAGAATTCAAACCTTCTGAGAGAATAAAGTTGTTCTGTTTTGGAAAAGAGCTCCAGGATGATATCTCATTGGCTATGCAAAATGTACGTCCTAACTCTATTCTGCATGTTGTACGCACCAAAGTAAATCTATGGCCAAAAGCACAGAAGTTACCTGGTGAGGACAAGCCTCTACGTCCTCCTGGGGCATTTAGGAAAAAAGCTGACTTGTCCGTTAAGGACGGACATGTATTTTTAATGGAGTAAGTCCATTATTTTGTGTTATATGCAAGTTCATTTGCTAGGGGTGAGCATGATGCTAGTATGTGCTGAGCCATTGGTCAAGTAAAATAGTCATATGATCTGCATTTTATTATGGAAAATCGGTTAGTCACCAGATGTATATTTTTTATTTTTGCTACTTCTTTTTATTCTTTTTGTTCTGCTAGTTTGGCCAAGTGGTGAACAGGATGGTGTTCAAGATTGTATTGGCAATGTGAAAGGCAATGTTTTTTATTGTTTATTTTTCCTTGACTATTGTATTAATTCTGTTTTCTGTCACTTCAATGCAGATACTGTGAGGAGAGACCTTTACTACTTTCAAATGCAGGAATGGGAGCCCGACTATGTACATATTACCAAAAAACATCACATTCTGATGAGACAGCTACATCACTTCAAAAGGACAGTGATGGATTGGGTACAGTGCTTGCGGTTGATCCGGCTGATGAATCTCCTTTTCTGGGTGACATACGTTCCGGGTCCCATCAGCCTTGTCTTGAAACAAACATGTACAGGTCACCTATATTTCCTCACCAGGTTTTGCCAACTGATTATCTTCTAGTTCGTTCGGGCAAAGGGGCGCTTTCCCTTCGACGTATTGATAAGATTTATGCTGTTGGCCAACAAGTAAGCCCTTGTGCCAAAATTCGATAGTCTTTACAAGCATGATGTGCAATCTTTAGGTTTACTGCCTGCAGTTTGTCCTAAGATGGTCACATAGAAGCTTATTTGTTTGCGTTTGATGGATTCTTTGCCTAGCTGTATCTTCCAGATCATGTTTTTAAATATCCATTGTGTTATCTTGGGTATAATTTATACAAGTATATCGGATTCTGAACCTGGAAGAGTTTGCTGTTTAGGGCCCTTTTGACATTGGGACTGTTACAGTAATACAATATGTGTTTGTTTAGTATGTTTTTTCATTACTTTATTACTTTCGTTGATGGAGTTTTAATATTGTTTAATTGGTATGGTTCTGCTATGAAGTTCAATAATGTAATGTGTTGTTTTACCTTTGGAAGTTGCGTGTTATAGCTGCTTTGTGATGTCTTCCATGATATACCCTGCACCTTCTGGAAGATCCTAAATACTGGTGTTCTGTTGCCATTGGTTAATAATAAAACAATGTGAGATAACATAAATGAATCTTTCTGTTAAATTGCGTGCTATTTCTCTGGAACATGATTTGAAGAATACATAAATTGATTTTGCTAATAATTGAAAAGGATTTGCATTCGATTATATTTACTTTCTCTAGCATCAAAATGTAAATGTTACTTGTTTTCCTCCTTGATGTCCATCATTGCTAGAGTAGTTTATTAGAAAACACATTATCATCGCCATACATACATGCTTGTTTGTGTTTCTTGCACTCAGCCTACTATAGGAGCTAATCTGTTTGGGATAAGTCTTACTATTTAATCCATAAATGATTGCTGTATTCACCTTGCAGGAACCTCATATGGAAGTATTTTCACCAGGCACAAAAAATGTGCGGAATTATCTTCTGGATCGAATACTTGCATATGTTTATCGTGAGTTCCGTGCTAGGGAGAGGCCTGATGTAGTTTCTCAGATACGGGCTGATGAATTACCTGTTCAAAGTCCATTGACAGATGCTATTGTGAGAAAACAATTGAAGCATTGCGCAGAGTTGAAGGTTAGATTTCTTTCACATATCTTGTTACTCCTGTAGTTGTATCTGTACATCTTGTTAGTATTTATCCTTCCATTCTGCAGCTTTTAATTTGACCTCTGCTGCATTCTTATTTTCAGAAAGGACCAAAGGGACATTCATTCTGGACACAGAGGCCTGATTTCCGGGTTCCATCTGAGGAAGAACTGAGAAGATTATTAGCACCAGAAAGTGTGAGTTTCTTCAAATTCAACCTGTGTGGATCAATTATTCCTCAATGACAAGCCTTATATCTTGAAATGTGAGAGCTAATCCTATTTCACTGGTTATTAGGATCACCTGCATGGTTGATTAGTTGTATCTCCATTTCAAAATATTTAACGTGTCAGTTCCTTTCATACATTACTGAATACAGAATATACAAAAAAATTGAACCATGCAGTGCCTCACTTCCTGTCTGGAATTGCTTAAATCTTTTTTGGAACAAGGCTTGTTGTATTCCCAAACAGAGGGAGTGCTAGCTAATTTTCTTTATGATGGTTCTAGAGTACATAACCAGGATTTCAGCTTCAGGCTTTAAGCACTCCTATATACAGAATGCCATTGAGTGTTGTTGGTAGATTGCATTAGATGGGTTACTTGTTTTGCTACTTGAGAGCTGTCAAACATTGTGGGCACATGTAAAGATATTGCGAGATAGAGGTAGTAGACATGTCTTTAGGGAGTGCTTAAAAAGAGAGGAAACGAAAGCCAAGATCTTCTTTCTTTTTTCACAAAAGATAGATCTGATGGGTTAGAATGACAAAGTTTTTGGTGGAAAGACATTCCCCTGATCAGTTCTAATGGCTAGAATGTTAATGATTGAGATCAAGTAGTACGGTAATTGGAATGATGATGGGTTAATCATGAAGCAATTGAGTTTTAATCTGATTGGGTCCTTGACCTTTCTTATTTCTGGCACAGTATTACTTATAGTAGTCTAATGCAATGACCTAGTGGTCCAATTAAGCTTATTCAGGGCTACCATCTAATGGGATCCCTACACTAGTTGACTGGTGAACTTAATTGGTTCAGCTGAGAAAGGTCTGGATTCTTTCACACTACGATTCAAGTTTATGGTGCCAACTGGCACAACTGAACTGGTTCGGGTACCCTTTGTTGGGTATTTATGTTCTTTTTTGTAAAGTAATAATGCACAAAATTATCAAGATTAATTGCCATTGGTATCCAATTATCCATAATGTAAATAACCATGCCTTCAGCATGGGTATCTACATAAATGAATTTCCAAAAGCTTGAGATTGTGATGATGCTGAAAGGTTGAAAGAAATCACATCATTACAGCATGACAAACAACAAATGTTTGGTAATAGCTGAATGTATCACCACGACTTGTTATTGAGTTTATTTTAATTGATCCGTCATTCTTCAGGTATGCTGTTATGAGAGCATGCAAGCTGGTCTGTATCGTCTCAAGCAATTAGGAATTGTAAATCTTACTCATCATGTTGGACTGGCTTCCGCCATGAATCAGCTTCCTGATGAAGTTATGGAGCTTGCTGCTGCAGCACATATTGAGAGGGAGTTACAAATGACTAGTTGGAATCTCACCAGCAATTTTGTTGCATGTGGAAATGAGGTACTTTGCTATAAAACTTCTCGTATAATTATTGAGCTGCGTCACCATGTTCACTCAATGCCAGTTTGTTGTCTTAAATCTAACTACTATTGATACAAACTGCAGTGTAATAGTTGATCCTCAGTGTTCTATGTTTCGCTAGGCTGAAAACAACATTCATAGTCTTGCTAGGCTGAAAACAACTTTTGTAATAATTATTTAGTGTCACAGGATTCATACTGGGTGGTGGGATGTAGATTATTTAATAATCAGACAAACTTGTATGTTTGTAATGAACCATTTCACATTATTTGATATTAGTGGTTCATGGTTATCATAAAGTAGGCTTCGAAATTTGGAGATTTTGATGCCACTTCTCTATTCAAGTTCTTTCTAGGTGCTGAGTGTATGATCACCAGTAGGGTATGAGCTATCTTGTCCCAATCAACAACAAGACCTATACCCCGCACGATTTGAACATCTTCTAGAAATTGGTAATGCCCCATAGGAGGGAAACATCAGCCCCTCTTCCCTGTCAGCTTAGGAAGCAACATCCATAGATACACAATGACCAGCTCCCTTGCTCCATCTGCCACAGAGCTGAGGGAGATTTAGAAACAGATATATTGGGCACTATATGTCTTTGGGCAAGGTTTAAACAATGCCCAGTGACAGTTTCTAGCTTGGGTATGTATGTTTGAATCATGCAGATTTAGTTGTGCTTTTTTTTCTATAAAACTTAAAATGTGGGGATCTACTGTTAAATTTCTCTTGTTCCTATACTTCTTGGTATATGGTTTCCCAAATTTTATTCTAGTTTCCTTGGATGTATGCAGGACAGAAAAAATATAGAAAGATTAGAAATTACTGGTTTTGGTGATCCATCTGGCCTTGGGCTTGGATTCAGCTATGTCAAGAAAAAGTCAGCTGCAGCAAAAGGTACCACTGTAACAGGAACTGATGCTGATCTCCGCAGATTGAGCAATGATGCAGCCGGAGAGGTACCTTAAGATCATGAAACAGTTTTCGGTGTGAACTTATATATGTTTGTTGCTATTTGAAAGTACTTGAGATTTTTATTTTGAGCGGTATGGAGAAGGCACATGTGGATCCTTAAACATTTGCCTTGATATAAAGAATATATTTTCACATTTTTACGATAATACTATTGGCCGTAGAAATTTCCAGTGGCACTGAACCCCACATGTCATTAACACTCAGGTCGAATTTTGGTGTACTTTTACTTTTGCTAGCGCCACATAACATTGGCCAAGTTGCTTCTGTTCTCGTTGAACAATTCATCCATTAATCTATATGATATTTTCTGTGAAGAGTTATAGAAAAGTAAATATTGTATGGTATTTTTCTATGGAGAGATAGTCATATTGCTTTGATGAATCTTTTATTCTTGTATCTATAAAATTATTTACAGTTTTCTTACTAGTGTTTTCCTTTAACGTATTGCTGTATATAGTTGTTGCTAAAATTCGGCATTCCAGAAGCGCAAATTGACAAATTAACAAGGTGGGATCGCTTTACTATGGTGAGGAAGCTGTCAAGTGAGAAAGCTATATCAGGAATCACTATTGATGAAGTTTCAGTTAGAAAGTTTGCACGTAGACATGGGATGTCTTTTCTGCAGCTTCAGCAGCAAACAAGAGAGATGCCAGGAAATTTGGGACAGACAAGTTGAATCACTTTCAGCTGTAGATGGTGTTGACAATGGCAGTGACACG
The DNA here is from genome assembly GCA_033239725.1 of Echinochloa phyllopogon. Lineage (NCBI taxonomy): Eukaryota > Viridiplantae > Streptophyta > Magnoliopsida > Poales > Poaceae > Echinochloa > Echinochloa phyllopogon. The sequence goes on along the minus strand of BTCW01000012.1, from coordinate 60,152,166 downwards.
GAAGCCAACAGTGATCTGGACTCATTTGCCGGGGACCTTGAGAACTTGCTAGATGCAGAAGAATTTGGTGATGAAGATACTGGTAAAGCAGGCCTGAGGAAAGATAAGGCAGAAGGAATGAGAGGACTTCCAATGAGAAGGTGCCCAACTCACAATCCAAATAATGATGAAATTGAAGATGATGAAGCAGAAGCCTCTCTGGCAAAAAAACTTCTTGAAGGTGGTTATTTCTTTATTTGTTTTTCCGTTACAGAGACCAGACCAGCTTAGTACTTATTATTGGTGGACTATTATGTTACAGACAATGGTAATAATATGAAGGGGAAGAAGCAGCCTGTGGAAATGACAAATTATGGCACATCTATCTATGATCGAACTTCCATGAAATCCAAGCAGAGTGAGACTAGGCAAATGACTAAATCATACTGTCATGCTGCTGCATTGACCCCAAAGGGCAGTACTGCAACAGAAGGGAAAGAGGTAGTAGTCCACCAGAAGTTTGGGACCAATCTTGTCTATTACTATTATTTGTTGCTGTATAAACAAGCTATAATAACATATGTGTTATGTTACTGCATGCAGTCCAGTAATTCTCTTGCCGAAGGTAGGTTGCCCTTAAAACTGAAAGCAACGATGCCGTTCGATGGAAATGACATTCTTCTTGTTAAAAGGAGCAGCTCTCTAGGGATGGATGGGCTTAAGGTATGTCCATGGTGTATTTGTGCCTCTTCAAGCAGTTGCATTTTCCCCCTTATCTTCTTAGTTAGCCTTTCTGACTTGTCACACTGATTGCTGGACACAAGTTTTGCTTCACTCCCACCTATGCTATATGTAATTATGCTGCACTGGTTGTGTAATAATACGCAGTGCGATCACTACGGCGTACTCTGTGACTTGGTGATCTCCTAACCATCAGGCTGCGCAAAATAAAAAAAGGTGCTGAAAGAGTGCAAATTTAAGTTGAATAGTGGGGATGAAGTTTAAATTTGGCGATTTAAGTAACATATCTCTTCTGTGGGGGACATGGCTTATAAAAATTTAAAATAGGGTAATTCTCTGCATGATATCGTGCCTACTAAAGTTTAGTGGGGGATATTTGCCTTAAAACATTAAAAAAATTTAGCACTTGTGATGAGAGGCCTAGGTTCACGTTGAAGCTGATCTTGCCATCCTATTATGACATATTTTCTTCTTTTCAGGAAAAGAGACAATGCGGAAGGAATGATAATCTTAGCTGTGGAGCCTGTGGTCAGGTAGGCAGAGTGAAGTGATTTTTATCATAATCTTATTATATTATGACTTCGGTTCTGTCACCTTTTGTTGTATAGCTTGGCCATATACGGACCAACAAACTGTGCCCTAGGTACGGGGAGGATCAAGAAAACTCTGAAATGGATACAAATTTAGTCATGTCTATGGTCTCGTCTGAAGTTCCTGAAACCGAAGGGCCAGAATGTTTTGAAAAGACAAAATCTGTCCCTGTAAAGTTTAAATTTGGAGTACCTCAAAGGTCCTTGGAGAGGAACATGTCACCAACTAGTTCACTAGTTTCTGTTAAAGGCATCATGGATGTCAGAGACTTCTGATCTACTGGAAAGGACGATAAGATATTGACGTCAAATAAGAAGTTTGATGATTATCCTCCTGACACTCTAAAGGCATCTGTTGTGTTTCAGCCTCCTGCTGAATTAGGGAAGGATATACCTTGTAAGAAGATTACCATCAAGCAGCTTAAGGGTCTCGTAGAACAAGAAAGACATGTTGCATTGTCAGGTTCTGAGAGCAAAAACAGAGAAGATTGGTGGGATAGAGAACCCGGTCAGATGAATTCGTTGCATGAAAGTAGGTTGAATCTAGAGGGAAAAAGCAGCAGCAGTGGCAGAATGGAAAATGATGAATCCTTGATAACTTCCAAAGGGAAAAGAGACATGCTGGAAAAGAAAGAGGAAAGGCTCCGGAAGGCAAATAAGAAAATGGTGGAAAAGAGAAAACCTGAATTTGGAGATGACGCCCTACTTGATCATAGGCCAAACATGAATAAAAGAAGGGTGACTGAAAGGCATAGGGCATCTAAACGGCGCAGGGGAGGAGAGGTATATTTTTCAAAGTCTTCACCTGTGTGTTTAATGGATTTTACAATTTTTCTTATTACTGTTAAGTTTTTCTTTTGTTGATTCTGTTGTAGGAGAGCTATCTTCAGCACAGCTTGGACTAGTTGTGTTGCTAGTTGTTGATATCTTTTAGGGCACTAGGTGTTGGTTTGATTACTTAGAATAGTAAATTGAATTACATGATGAAGGTCATTTCGTGTCGGAGGAATTTGAGCTCGACTAATCTGTTTACATCCTCATGCAGGTTGAGCTCTCCAACATACTGGAGAAGGTAGTAGACCAGTTGCGGAGAAACACTGCTATATCCTACCTATTTCTTAAACCAGTGTTGAAGAAAGATGCTCCTGATTACTTGGAAATAGTGAAGCGCCCATCCAAAATAGTGAAAAAATAAAAATCAATTGACATGCGAGCAATTGAACCCCGAGCCTCTAGCATGCATAACTTAGCACTCTACCAATTGAGCTACACACCCAAAGACAGTCTAATTTACATTAATATTAATTTATATTGTTTATATTCTGTTTATTAGAGCAACTTTGGTGCCACGGGCGGCATATGCCCCCCCACGTTCTGGTTCTGCCGTCCAATAGATTCTTAAGGTCAGGATTCATCGTGAGAAGTCAACAGATGCTAACGGCCAAAACTCATCCCACGTGATGGGCCATGGCAACCTTATCTCTTCCGGCGAGGGGAGCCTGACACACCGAAGCGCAGCGAGCGGCAGCGGCATGAGGGGGAGCGAGGAGTGGAGAGAGAGAGAGAGATGGACAGTGGCGGTGGCGAGCGCGGCGGCGAGCACGACGACGCACACGGAGGGGAGGCGGTCAAGGAGGGACATGGCGCGCGGGATCTCGGTAAGCGCAGCTGCGGCGGTGGCGCAGAGAGCATGACGACGCGCGCGGAGAGGAGGCGGTCGAGGAGGGACATGGCGCGCAGGATCTCGGCGAACCCAGCAGCCGTGACCGCGGCGCCGTTGGCCGGCGCGGGCGAGGAGGCACACGGCGGTGGAGGCGGCGAGTAGAAGGGACGGCGTGCGGCGGCGGTGGTAGGGGCCGCGCGGGGGCGAGGGGAGGGAGAAGGAGACGATGGCCGCCATGGCCACGGAGAGCACGTGCGCGCGCTCCGGATCCCCTGCAACGTTGAGGTCTTTGAGGGCATCCGCCGCCTCGTGCAGGGAAGGAAGAAGGAGGATGACGTCGCCGCCGCCATGTACGGCTGTTCTTGCTCATCGGAGATGGAGATCCTCTACATATCCTCTTTCTTTTTGGTTTTTTCTGAAGAAAGGAAAAGAGGTTGCGTTGCAATTTCTTCTTGGGTGATTTTCTCTTATTTGTGTTTTATTGATTTGGGTAGAAAGTCTTCACAAATAAAAATGACCAAATATCTTCACGCATTTCTACCAGATGCATCACATTGGTAATGGATTAAGATTTGATCTTTTTCTTTTTGTCTTTTCACATCGATAGTGCATTTCTTTTTGACCTTTTTCATCGGATTCCGAATTGTGTCCGTTGTTCTTTTTCATAAAAGACAGGATGCGATTCTAAATAGAAATATGATTTGTTGCCTCAAATATGTTTAGACTTTCTTACAGATTTGGTCAAATTATTGGGTCTTTTTAGATTGGCAGGGAGATAAAATGAGCAATGGTATGAGCTGATTTTTTTATTGGTCACTGGGACCCACACGCTCTCTATCTCTTAACAGATGTTAACGGTGTTAGGGGCACATGCGGGCACCCCATGTTTTCCGTTCTGTTTATGACTATATAGATCGAAATTTTAAAAATAAATTATTAGAGATGCGAGAAATCAAACCTTGTGCCTCTAGTATGCATACATAGAACTGCAACAATTTAGCTAACCCCCAATTTCAATCTAATTTGCAATACTTGTATCCAGGACTAGAAGAGAGTCACAGCTAGACCATGTCATGCACGTTTTAAGTTTACTACAAAGGAATCTGTCGCTTATCTGCCTTCAGGACTCGATGAACAAAGTACATGAATGTCATACGCCTTACTTTCTTAGGGAGCTTGGACAACCGCTTTTGTACTCCATCTATTAAATAAAATTATTAGCTACATATATTTAGAGTTCATTAATTATAGGTTTTATATCCCGAAATATAGCTAATACATCTGAGTTGCCAATCATGATTGAATGGATGAACTGATGAAAATAATCCTATGAGAATCAGATGTCTTGATCCTCCGTCCTCCGGCCCATGCAAAGCATGGACATGCTGGTGTATAGCAATGTCGTTGGTTTGGAGCTATGTTAGCTTTCTCCGGCGCGGCGGCTGCACGTACTCCGGCGTCGCTGTTCTGCTTCGGCGATGCCCGTCCTGCTTCCCATGGCCGGGATGGTTGTGAGAATTGAGGTTGGTTATTAGGCTCACCCAGCTACGTACTAGATGAGACGTCTTGGGCATTCTCATTGGATGGAAAATTTTCATCGGACGACTCCATTGCAACATGAGAAAATACAACTGTGATAACACCGGTGAAACTCCTCCGATCCATAATAAAATTAAATAATGTATCAGACATACATCTAGTACTGTTTTTTTCAAACAGGGCCGTGAATTATGTAAAAACTATTAGTGGTTACAACCCATTATTACATACAGCAAGCTGTTTGGCTACTTCGGATTACATCACACGCAGGCACTTATCGTCTGCCGCCGCCATGGTAGCTCGTACGGGAACACCCGCTCGGCACTCAACGCCATGTCCACCGGCTGCAGCTTCATGGTCTCGACGTCGAGGGAGAACAACACGACGGTGGTGGAGAACGAGGAGGCTTCAAGCACTAGCTCCTCCGCCGCCGACGCCATGGCCGTGTCCAAGTCCAAGAAACGCCATGACAGGTCTGGCCTGAACCCAATGTTAGCCAGCTGACACAGACCAACCCTCCTCTCCACCGTCCACTCCCAGCCGCCATGACCATCCCTCCTGATCACCTCGAGCTCGTCGTCTACCACGCGAACAATGCGCACCGCGCCGCCACCGCCGCCGACAACCCGGAGGCTCCGGCTGACGTTCTCCCTGACGCATCCGGGGTGCACCCTGCAGTACATGTCGTTCTCCGGCGCTCCCGGCAGCCAGATTGTGGAGAACGCGCCGGTGACCTCGTCAATGGCGAGGACATGGCCGTAGACGCCGTACCAGAAGATGGAACCCCCTGCACGCCCCATGATCCGCTTGTAGATCTCCAGCGGATCCAAGCTCACGACGCCGGTCCAATGGCCACGGCCGACGTTCCGGCAGACAGACGGCGGGAGCCAGCGGTTGTGCCTCGCCGAGAAGACGCAGGCGTGGGCTTCTATTCTGTCATCGACGTATTCCATGACCAGGCACGCGCACAGCACCCTGAAGCTCGACATGAGGGAGCCACCGCCGCCGCCGTCGTCGTCGCCGGCGTCGAGAAGGAAGGCGCCGATGCAGTGGTATGTCAACTCTCTGCTGGCATCTCCCCATGGGAAGCGGATCTCCCTGTACTCCCTGGTCCAGGGATCACACACGACGGCGTACCAGTTGGCACGGACAAAGGCGAGGAGGCCGCGGCGGCTGTCGGTGAGGAGAGCCCGTTCATGGAGGAAGTCGAGGGAGAGGCGCTGGGGGAGGTTGTTGGTGGATGGCCGCGGCGGGGAGGGGAGGAACTTGGCGTGGAGCCGTGGGATGCCGTACTCCATGACCATGGCGTTTACGCAGTAGTGGCCGAGGAGGAGGTGGCGCGGACCGTGGTGGAGGGAGCGGAAGCGGGGGAGGAAGCCGGCGCTGGCGATGAGGCGGCGCCATGGCTTGCAGGTGGCGGCGGCGCGGAAGAGGCAGGCGGGCGTGCGGACGCGCAGGAGGATGAGCTCCAGGAGACTGTCGGGGACGTCGTGGATGCTCGTCGGCGGCGGGGCCGTGGCGACCCGCGCGCGCCGCCGCCGGCTCTCCGCCGTCTTGGCCTTGCGCTTGAAAAGACGACTGTCCTTTCCCATGGAAGCTGTCGCGATCAACATGTTCGTGATTTTGCGAACGTACCGTACGTGTGCTATAATTTAAAGGCAAGCACAATCCGACATTGAGGAGGACTCGACCTGAACATTTGTGCGATCCGATCGACATGGTGAAGGATACGACATGCTGTCCCATGCAAAAGCTTGCCATATAGGAGTATATATATATACAGCACTTTATTCTTCGAGATGACCTTCTAGAATGATCCAAATTACCTCCGGCACAAGCTAGATCGGCTAGCTGGTGGCAGTCGGCTGGTGCTGGTATGTGCTGAGAGAAAAATACTGCTGATTGGCTGGTGGCTGGTGGCTGGTGCTGATTTGTTTTGAGAGAAAAATACTGCTGGCTAGTGGCTGATAAGTCAGACGAACTACAACCACATTGCCTCTCTGCACGACACAGTGTGCGTGGATCATGCAGACATGAGCCGTGGTGGAGAAAAGGCGTAAAAGCAAAAACAGAAAAACTCACACACCGACAACACTCGAGATCACCGTTGGAAAGAAATTAAAGATATACTAGCCCACCAGCCCGTGCACCTGCACGGTCTAGCAGTTTTAAATACAGATGAGTAGTTGAGGTTTAGATCAATTAAATGAATGTTTTAAGTTGTGGTATATTAAACCAAAACTATTTCTATTTTTTTATAGATCTCTCGAATACGCTGCGCATCTTTGTATTGACCAAGAAAATTTTACAAAAGAGTTTACACCACGCGTATTTGAACTGTTTGGTAGCAAGATTATTTGAATCCTTTTTTCTTGGGCAAATAATTATTTGAACCCTTTGATTTGGAAAACTATATACACCATTTATTTTTTGACAATTGTATGCCATGAACTTATGAAAAGGAAATTGTCGCCTACAATATGAAAAACATACTTCAAAATACTATTTGGGTATAGCTTTAAGTAATTGCGCGCTACTATTTTGGTATATTTTTAAGTAGATAGCTAGATGGTATGAGACATTTGTCATGTCATAATGACAATTAATATAGTGTTAAGCTGTATGCGAGTGCGGGCGAGCGAGCACGTGAGTGTGTGTATTATTTAGTTTTTTCACATTTGAAACATTAGTATATATTTTGAAATAAGAATCGATCCATCTCCTTCCAATTCTATCTTTCTCCCGTTTTATTTTTGGCAACCGCGTTTTTCCCTTTTCCTTTTAGCATATCACAAACATTTGTATTTTCCATTTCACATCAAGCTTTAGATGATGCCAATATATCTACCAATCAGGCAATCACCTCAAAGTGTTGCCTTGCCATGGTACCTACTTTACCAATCATGCAATCGCCTCACTCTTCCGTGTGTGCTCTTGACCAACAAAAACAAAGGAACCATTTGCCTATGTGCGCTTAACTGATAAGACTATCTTAGGCTACATTGAGCATACTTGTTGACATGATCTTGGTTTCTATAATTTTCGTCTGGAACTTTCGAACCATCTGTCAAGGAGCATCACTAATTCTAAAAAAATGGGTAATATATAGCAATTCTACCAAATTCTTCTTTATAGAGTGTACTCATGTCTTAGTTACAGAATAAGAATTCACATGGTTCTGCACCACAATGTCTGCAACTCGTGAGGACGATCGACCCACGCAGCACCGTCCCTTCCGTCGTCCCCGCAACGCGTAGCCACCCGCCGTCTCTCTCGCTGCATGCTTCTCTCCATGCATGTTGCTAGGGCCAGGCGGCCAGATGACGACCTGCACAAGCAGTCTAGATACGGGCTGCCGCTGCATCGGCACGCACACGACAGACTCGCCGTCGTCAAAGTCGTGGTGCACATGATACGCAGGACAGACCCATGCCTATTACGGCTAGGGTTAGCAGGAAGCCTACGTACGTGTGCATATATATGGTTGATGCCATGAGATTGGAGGAGCACAAAATCTTATTCATTGGTTTTTGAGAACTGCCGGGCGAGATGCCTCGAAAATTATGTTATATAGGAAGATTAACAACTACTTTTCAATTAATTTCCTGCATCTCTGTTTTTTTCACATGTGTTTTTTTACGGTGGCATATGTAGGTAATTTATAACTAACTCTTGGGGTTACTTTATGCAATTATTTATAATGGCAATGGTGGGCAATTATTTTAAGAGAAAAAAAGATCCAATGGATATTATTGCTTATGATGATGAGAGCCTACCGAATTGATGGCCAGATGTTTTTGATTATTGTGAGAATTTCTACGATTTCTCTCTTTTTCTAGCGCGTCATGTGAGGATTAACATGGAGCTTCCAAAAAGAGTCTCTAATTAGTAATAGTAAGATAAGATAGTAGTCATGTCCTGCCGCGCTCGTAACCGTATACTATATGTGAAAACATTTAGCTAGCTGTGCTAAATATATTGATCGATCGTACGTACTAGCATTTTTCATGGGACGGAGGGAGTATATAACAGGCTGGCACTGATTGTCTGCGGCGATGGTACCTCGCACGGCAACACCCTCTCGGCGCGCAAGGCCGTCCCCTTGTTCATCCGCTGCAGCTTCATGTTCCCGGCGTCCAAGGAGAACATCTTCATGGTGGCCGAGGCACCCGAGCGTCCGCCGACGCCGATCACCAGGTCCGTCGCCTCCGCCGCCGTGGCATTGTCCAAGAAACGCCATTACCAGCCTGCCCTCTCCTCAATGTCGGCCATCTTCCATAGACACAACTTCCTCTCCACCATGAACTCACCGGCGCCACCATGCCCGGCCCTCGTGAACACCTCGAGCTCACCGTGTCGTAGCAAGCGGACGATGCGCACGCCTCCGCCGCCGCCCCCGTCGGCGATGACCCGGAGCTCCCGGCTGTCGTATAGCGGGCTCACCCTGCCGCCTACGCCGATCGACGGCGCCGCCGCCGGCAGCCTAAATGCCGAGAACTCGACGGTGGTCTCGTCAAGCACGAGCACGTGGCCTTCGAGCCCTAACCAAAAGATACATCCCCCTGCGCGCCCCATGAATCGCTTGTACGTGTCCTGCGGATCCACGCCGGCCCAATGCGCAACGCCGGCGTTCATGGAGACGCCGGGTAACCGTTCGCAGCGGCGGCCGCTTACCGAGAAGACGCATGCCTGTGCTGTTACCGTGTGATACTTGTCATCCATGAGCAGCCATGCACAAAGCACCCTGAAGCCGCCGCCGACGCTGCCGCCGCCGCCGTCGCCGGAGTCGAGGAGGAAGCAGCCGAGGGAGTTGTAGCTAAAATGTCTATGGTACACATGAGTTCCACGTCGTACATGTGCCCATGGAAGATCAAACTCCCAGGATTGCCACGTGCAGGGGTCGAACACGGCGGCGCGGCGGTTGTCACTGACGAAGGAGAGCAGGCCGCCGCGGCTGTCGGTGAGCACGTGTTCTTCTTCTTCATCACTGTTCGAGAAGTCGAGGGCGAGGCGCTGCCGGAGGCGAGTAGCCGGCCGCCGTGGCCAGGGGACAAACTCGGCGTGGAGCCGTGTGGCGCCGCCGTGCTCCGTCTCCATGGCTTTTACGCAGTAGTGGCCGAGAAGAAGGTGCTGCTGCCCGTGGAGGGAGCGGAAGCGGTGGAGGAAGCCGGCGCCGGAGACGACGCGGCGCCACAGCTTGCAGGTGGCGGCGGCGCGGTAGAGGCAGACGGGCGTGCGGACGCGGAGGAGGATGAGCTCCAGGAGGTCGTCGGGGAGGCTGTGGATGCCGGACGGCGGCGGGGCCGCGTCAAGCGCGCACGCCGTGGTGATCCGCCGGCGCCGCCGGTTCACCTGGGAGAGCCGCCGGCTCTCCTTCGCCATGGAGATTTGTCAACTTTTTGCGACGACGGAGGCGAGATTACGTTCTTCGTGATTTTTGCTAATATATAACGTGTACGTGCTAATTTGTAGTTGTGTTTGCCGATCATAGATAGTAAGCATTGTGCAATCTGATGTTGTGCAGAACTAGACGTGCAATCCGACGTTGTGATGGGCTCGAACTCGATAAGATATATCTATAACGAGTTCTTTTGAAAACCGTTGCTGCCAACGAAAACCCTCCGTACCCCCTCACAATGGACCCACCTAGACTCGTGATGTAGGGAAAAAAAGAAAATATTACGAAATTTTTTTTAGAGCGAAAAACTCCATGTGAGTTCACCGCAGCCTTTTTTTCACCGGTGTTTTTTTACCCACCTATTTTTTAGAAAGGAAACAACCTCTAAACCGAAAAATAATTCTTCTACCGTGAAACCTCCTATGAGCTTTTTTCTTTTAAGGAATCAGCCAATACACATGGGTTATGGCACCAACAAAAATAAAGTCCACAGCCAAGCAGGAGCAAGAAACAAGCATCAAATTTTATCTTCGAATTTGCTAATCTGAGGAGACCAACACAAGTCGCACGAAGCACCAGGAAAAAAATGGAACAATTCTACGTGGAAGTGTCAAGGACATCAAAACTTTGAAGAGAAAAAAGGATCCACCTAAATATACCCACATTTCACATTTGTAGCCACGTCTATATATAATAATCCCGTATTGCTAATAGACAATACATTGGAGAGTTTTTCTCCTATACTAAAAGGAATGAGTTCTTTTGAAAACTTTTGCAAGCAACGAAAATCCCTCGTACCCCTTACCATGGACCCACCTGGACCCATGATGTAGGGAAAAAAGGAAATATTATGGAAGTTTTTTTGGTAGAGTGAAAAACCCCATGTGAGTTCACCATAGCCCCTTTTTTCACCGGTGTTTTTTTACCCACCTATTTACCGATACGCATGGCTCCTACAGCCGAAACAAATTTAATTGTCATTGATGTATATTAAAACAAAGAAAGCACGTGGTTATGGCACCAACAAAAATAAAGTCCACAACCAAGCAGGAGCAAGAAACAAGCACCAAATTTTTTCTTCGAAATTGCTAATCTGAGGAGACCAACACAAGTCGCACGAAGCACCAGGAAAAAATAGAACAATTCTACGTGGAAGTGTCAAGGGCATCAAAACTTCGAAGAGAAAAAAGGGTCCACCTAAATATACCCATATTTGTAACCACGTCTATACATAATAATCTCGTATTGCTAATAGACAATACATTGGAGAGTTTTTCTCCATATAAATAAAGACCAACTATCTCAAAAATGTTGTGCTTCTAGATTTGAGAATACCTAAAGCTCTTTGTACATGTGAGAGCGAATATAAATTATTTTTAAAAGCGCTTCGCACGACTGGTCTGATTATCATGACCCACTCAAGTGATACAGTTTTAGTAACTGTGTCATCAATAAACGTGTGTGTCGCACGTTAGTTCTTGCTAGTGTAGGAATATGGTATAATAAAACCCGCCATTACGAAGGAACGACTCATGCCGTCATTCCCTCACTTAATTTTTTTTGGCGTGTTTTGATACCATTCATGCATTGTCATATTTTCTAACAAAGTTTGGCAACCAAAGAGGTGGCTTTGCTGCTTGTGTTATTGTCTCCCCTTCGTTATTTTTTCGTCTACCTAGGACAATGGACAAGCCACAATTGCGGCAGGAGACCAAACATGTTATTTTTAAAAAAATATTCTAAAATATTGAATGTTTTTAGTTCACAGATTTGTGTTTGCATAAATTACATATTTGTTTGGTATGAGTAACTATTTGACTTCGAAGACAAAGCAATTGTCACTGATCAACAGTTTTCCAACCTTAACAGTGGAAGAAGCCTAGCTAGTAGGCCTAATTTCCGGTGAAAAAGTCCAACGGTCAGAAATGTTAAGCCCAAGCATGATCTATTTGACCTGCGCATTATTCGGAAGATTACTCAGCTCTTGATCGGACCAGAAAAAAACTGAAAGCTTCTGGGCCGTGTTTGGATAAAAAAATTTACGCACATATTTAACCATTAATTAAGAGTATTAAATAAAGTCAGTTTACAAAATTATGTACAAAACCCCAGGTTAATTCGTGAGACCTATTTAATGATGCATCTGACCGTATGATTAGATGAGGGTACTGTAGCATTACTGTAGTAAATCATGGAATAATTAGGCTCATTAGATTCATCGCGTAAAGTTACAGTCATTCTTAAAAATATTTTATAAATATATTTTATTTAATACTTCATGTAAAATTCTCCAGAAAAAAATTGCTAATACGAACAAACCACGTGTTCGAGTCCGAAGAAATTGTACTTGCATGTTGTTTTTATTTCTTCTCGAAAGAGGGACATCGCCTCCTGATTGTGCTTGCATGGAGTATGGCGAACTTCTCCTGCTGAGTGGGCCTGGCTGCGTAGGTGTCGCACGAGCTGGGCATTGTTCTTCGCTGCGGGTCACGGCCCACTTGCTGGTGGGCCGGAATTACCCCGAAATGTTCTGCCTTCTCTTCTTCGTCAGAAACATTTGCAATATCCTGTATGATCTCTACTGCGTCACAGCCTGTGCTTGCTTGCAACTGTAACCTACTAACCTATTATTATTATTATTGTTAGTTTTTTTTTGAAATATGTTATTATTGTTAGTGGCAAGGACGGAAAGGTGATAAGATGTCAGATAATGGCTTGTCCAATGTACAGCACCACCGTCAGACAGTCCCCCTGATCGATCGATTGTGCTTCAGTCGATCATGCGATGCGAGCAGACAGACGATGGATCCGATCGACCAAGATGGCATTACCAGGATTCGATCCTCCGGTCCAAAGCCGCAAATCTTGAAATCTGCTGCCGAAGCGGGCAACAGTCGCTTCATTTCGGAGGACAATTATATATCTCCTGGCCCTGATGATATAAAGCAGGAAAGACATGCACTAGCTATAGCTACCACCGGTGACACACTAGTATTATCATTCCATTTGGACGTCATTTTCTGAGACACCAGATCATGGCCACACCGAAGCTATACATCTATACCGGCCTGCTTCTGTAATGGGTTTCACATCAGGATGCGACGGGAAATCCTGCCGGATCGGAGCGATTTCCAGCTGGGTTGGAGTTTTATCTGAACTGAAGCACCATATGGGATGTTTGACTGCTGATTTAATTTCCCCTTGATCTGTTCATTTGGCTTCGAGTGCAGACATGCATATCCTAATTATTGCCATTTGCAATGCCTCCTAATAGTTTAGTTTTGTCATCCTTTCACGTTTGGGCAATGGCGTCAATGAGCTGGGTCTGTCCTCCGTGGTTGATTGTTGCAGTCGCTGAGGTTTACTTGAGATTCATTCGGTCATTGGCTAGTCCCCTGCCTTTTTGTTCTATGAAGAGAGGGGAGGAAAATCCAACGGTAGAAAAAAATTGTTCTAGAAATGTGCTATGTGATGGCTTGCAGTAGCAAGTGTAGTGTTTTCTCGATCAGTTCCTCAAGTTCAAATTCACTCCAACTATTTCATGAATCTATTTTTATCCTTCTTATTTTTGCCACATAAACATGTATAATTATATAATTGGTAGGGCACTTGAGCATAAGGCTGCGGTGTTTGGTCAAGGTTTTAAAGTCACTCAACAATATAGATTTTTTTCCCAAAGCCTTTTTCTTGGTTTAATTTAACTGTGCTTTGTCTTTGGCATAACTTTAGTTGAATCATCAAATGAGGAACACGTACCCATCTTATTCTCGTATCCACAGTTTATGAATATTTGTTGATCATGACACCTTTGATACCCTAAAATCCACTTGCTGTCCCTCTTTTGGGATTTTTTTGAAGCATCAGGAGGGATAGGGCCATGCCATTGTAGGAAAAAGAAAGAAAAGGAACCACGCCATTGTATCTATCCATTCGTTTATAAGAAGAAGATATTTTACTTTGTTAATGATGGAAGAGCAACTCCAGCAATAACCCATAAATCAGGCCCTCCAAATACTAAATGAGGGCTTCCTCTATTTTTTTAAGGGCCTCAAATTTTATTCCGACTCCAACAATAGCCCCTAAGAATAGAGAACTCCCTGAACACCCCCTGGGAATAGAGGGTGAGCGGATGAATTTGGAGGTCTCCTCAAAATAGGGGGTCAAGAAGATGGCCTACTGGAGTGTAGTTTTTTTTGTTTGGCCCTCTAAATTTGGGTTGAGGTTTGTTTAGAGGGTCTGCAGGAGAAAGTTCTCTTTGCATCCTTGCAGTAAACATTGTTTCTTTATTTTGGATTCTTTCAATAAACATTGTTTTTCTTTTCTTCTTTATCTTTTGGCTCCTTTTATTTCTACGGTATCCCAGCACAATGATGAGCCAAATATTCCAAATCGAGCGTCTCGCCCACATTTTGTTGATCTTGACACCTTGGGCCCTGGCACTAGAACAACATCCAATGGCCTCTTGTAAAATTCTCTTTCGGAAAATGTAATCGGCTTTTTTACTTTTTGACACGCACGAATGCAATTCCTCTGGTTCCGCTAAAGTTCAATCAGGACATCAATCATCAGAGATGCTCTTCTTTTCCTGAATAATTCTTGTACTCAAAATATCCGAATATACCAAGCTAATTTGACCACCGCATCCATTGGCCATCAACTGTAACTTTCTCTCTGTAAAAATCGTGCCCCCTTTTTACTAGGACTAGGAGCACTCACTTTTTCATGCAGTAGATGCCTTCTAGTACGTCACTGCAGTTCCTCTGCCTCGCCTTGTTTAGATCCTAAATTCAACCCCAAATTCTACTATGCAAAAAAGAAGATTCTCATCACATCAAAATGTCATAACATACATGAAGTACTAAATGTAGATGAAATTAAAAACTAATTACACATTTTTGTTGTACTCTGCAAGACGAACATTTTGAGTCTAATTAATCAATTTTTGGATAATTTTTCACACCTACAAACGAAATGCTACAGTGACGCGCGATTCCCAAAACTCCCAATTTGGAGTGCCAAATTGGCATCTAAACAAGGCCTTCACTGCCTTTTACAGCAAAACCCTTTTTTCACCTTTGCAACCATGAATGGTAATGTATGGAATGAAAGGAATCTGGAACTAGTGGTATTATTACTTCTGAATTAACACTAGTCTGAACATTAACCAATCAGGATGCACTCATTAGTAATGATTCATTCATTAACATTTTTAGATCAGGGTTAGAACACAACTGTGCCCTTCTTCCCAGACTCCATTGGCCACCTAGGACATAGCAAACACAAAAGAAAAGAAAAAAAACAAAGAAAAAACTAGTGGCTACTGCTTCTTCTACAGCACAACACAACACATCCCGGCCGGTACAATGTGATGGATGGATATCGGTGGTGAAGCTGCTGTGCATCTGCATGACTGCATGGTCTGATGTTCATGTCATCCTGAGGCTGAGATACTGCTGGCACTGCATCAGCCACGGCGCCTGCTGCCTCATCATCCCGTCGCCGAGGTCGAACGCCATGGCCCTCTGGCACGGCGGCGGCGGCGCGTGGAACACCGCCGCCGGCGTGTCGTCGGAGTAGTACCCGGCCGAGGACGGCGACGAGGACAGGAGGCTCGCGCCGGAGCAGTCGTCGGAGCCGAACGGTGACGAGCCGCCGCCGGGGCTACCGTGCTGCTCCTGCCTCCTCCTGTTGCTGCTCTTGCGGCGGCCGGCCGAGCGCCCGCCGACGGCGAGCGTCAGCTCCAGCTCCGCGCCTGCTGCTTCATCGTCCTCGTCGGCGCTGACGATGTACTCGTCGGCGGGAAGCTGCAGGTCCAGCGCGCGCCGCGGCTGCTTGCTGCGCCGGCGGGTGGCCACCGGCGGCTCGTCTCTGGTCAGGTCGCTCATCAGCTGCCTCTGGATGCGGTACAGGCGGTGCAGCTCGTGGACCTGATGAAAGAACAGGTGATCGATGATCAGTAGCAGCTCACACACTTCATTTGCAGGATGGAAGAATTCGCCATGGAGAACAACAACAACAAGAAGAAGAGCAGAAATTAAGAAGTTTAATTACCTGCTGCCTGAAGGTCTCTTCGTGCTTGAGCATGGCCATCTTCATGACCTCCATGTCGCATTGCCTCACAGCCTGCCTGTCCATCATCATCTTCCTCGCTCTCACTGTTCTTCTTGCTCGAGCAGCTCGACTAGGATCCTGGTCAACAACTGAAGGTCTGAAACACGAATAAGCTGATGAACTGACTGCCGTTGTGGTGATGCCTCTGAAACTGTGGGATGGCAGGGGGATGGATTTATAAACACTGGCTCCAACGCCCATGCATGGGGCGCCTTTCCCTCGCTAGACACTAGCTTAGGGGTGGGCACTAAAATTTTACATGCCTCCCCACCCTTTTGGCATGCCAAGCAACAGCAAGAGAGAGCAAGAGGCCCAGCTGATGCTTGCTTTCACTGCTTCACCCTGGCCAATGGGCTACACTACTACTGTCACTGACTCGCTAGCTTGCCAAGCATGCATGGAGTGCCCCTCCCAGAGCAGACAGGCCCTGCAGGAGCCTAGTTTAATCTTCCTTCTACTTCGTCGCCCCATGCACGCGTGGGGCCCACATGCATGCATCACGGGTGGGTCCCACATGCAATGCATGGAGCCAAAGCAGCTGCAGCTGGTACTGCGAACCAGTTGGAGCCGAAGGAGTGCATTTCAAACAGTGCACACACTTTTGTGAGTGAGAGAGGCAATGCACCATGATCATTGCACACATTGTATGTAACAGCTAAAGCCTTTTCAGTTCCATTGCTTTTAGCAGTTGTTTAGTGTTGGTTCTGGTGTGTGCGAGTAACAAACTCCTAGTCAGATGGAGCTGTCAGCTTGTCACTGAAAACAAGCAAAGGGAGATGAGGCATCACATGACCTGATGATGGATGATGAGCAATGAAATGAGTCCCCTCTCATTCAGTGCAAGTGTGCGTGTGGTAGCTTGTTCCTGCATTATTGCCATTGCCACCACAGGAAGGAAGGCACTGATGCACGTCTGAACATTTGCAGTGGTGCATGGATAATTGGATGCATCTATCCAAATAGATGCATCCAAGAAAAACAAAGGCCGTATCTTTGGGAGAGGATAAGGGGTCCAGTGGCAGTTCCTGTCTCACTGCTGCTGGGTAGCCTTCTGAAAATGAAAGCAAATAATCTGAAGGCTGTAGGTTGCAGGAGAGCCAAGCAGGTTCAGGATGCAGCAAAGGCTGGTGGATAGATGCAGAGATCCCTTTGGCAGGAAGCATCAGGCGTCGATGTCTGCAATAATCTAAGGTTGATTTTCTACTGCAATCGCAATTGCTTTCTTCTGAAAAAAAAACAAAGTTTTCTCGGTGTCAGTTGAGTGTGTGTCGTTGCAGCAAATTAGTTGTCAAGAGTGCTAGACAATGCAGGAAGATTTGCAGGTGATGAACGCTTGCAATGGTTATTAGCCGGGGGTGTTTAGTGGTGATAGAGTGAGCAATTAGAAAGCCTAAGCAAGGGGGTGGATGGATAGAGATAGATGATGGTCCAAGGGACGACAAGACAGCGGTGCACGCTTTGCCGGCGTAGGGAGGCGCAGCCGTACTCAGTGGTGGGCCCACATAGAAGGAGAGAGAGAGAGAGAGAGAGAGAGAGAGAGAGAGAGAGAGAGAGGCAGTTCCTGCTTTCTCGGCTTTCTTGTGGTCTTCTTCCTAGTGCAAAAGCCTTTTATGGATAAGATAAAAACACTGTCCGTTTGACAGCAGTGCCGGCCTACCTGTTCCCTTGAACTTCTTCACCCATGTCCGCATTTTGATTTTACGCATTGCTAGGGAAATAGCCTAGGTAATCCCCACTTAGTCACTAACAAAAAAGAGCAGTACAGACTATCATATATTTCCTCTATCATTGAGACTCTTAGTACTTTTACAATTAACAATTGCTACAATTAGTAGCTCAATGCAGCCTAATTAATCAAAAATTTGTACTGATCATCATGGCCAAATTAGGGCCCAAAAGGTGTGAAGCTGCTGAAACAGTAGAAGCTTTGTAGGTAGGAGAGAAAGTCGGCTCCTCACCCTTTTGCATACTTCTAAAGCTAAAAAGCCACTTTCGTCAGGGGTTTTGGAGGCTTTTCCCCCCAATTACTCATGTTTTTCAGGAAGGGAAAAGGAGGCCGGCTAGCTCATCGATTGTTTCCTCAGCAGAAAGCAATTGGCCAGACTGCAGTGTAGCTTCTCAAAAGCATATACCAGCCAACTAGAACAGCAATTTCTTCTGTGCGGAAAAGACCAAGAGAGACAGGTCTCTGGTCTTCTAGCTACCTGCTTAATTTCCTGCAAGTTACCAATTTGTATCGTTCACTCATAAACTTGAAGAAACAAGACTCTTCGATCGAGATCGATAGCTAGCTGATGTTACTGGTGGCCTGAGGTTAGTGTTTTCTGAAGGATCATCAGAATTTTGCAGTGGTTACTGAAACTCGTTGCAGACTTACATCACACCTGACAAAACCTGCTGTCTGGCGGTCCCCTGTTATTCTGAACTTCAGACCATTTTGGTCTGAACGATCCAAAACACCACCATGCATGCAGGACTTGCAGAGGCTAACAGTCATCAGTGTAGTAAAAGAAAACAAAAACTAACCACTGAGGATAAACTAAACTAAACAAGAATTAAACTAACCTGGCAGTACTAGCAGGCAATGATAAAGTAATCAGGGAGGGAGGGAGGGAGCATGCATGGCATGCTCACTCGCACGGGGAGGCTGTGAGGCTGATGGCGCTGGCTAAAATTCAGTGCTGAACTTTTCAGAGAGGAAAGCACATCGGCCTCCGCGAAGAATTCAGGCTGCAGCCTCCATTCTGTCCCCCCCTCTGCACACGGCCTCCTCGAAGCCGATGCCCTTCTCATCATTCCGGTCTCCTGGAAGCCTGTGCCGTGTGTGAGTAACAGCTGGATTAGGGCAAAGTGATGGAGGGGTTAGGGCGTGGGAAAATGGCGCTAATTTGAAACTAGAGGAGAGCGTACCATCATGACTGTCATCATCATTGCGTAAGGGTGAGAGAGTGGGGTGAGTCTACAGAGAGAGTATATATATTTGTCAACACCTAAAAAAAGCTGATCGATAACAACAAGCCGTTGCTCACTTGCTCTGAAGTCCACAAACATGTGAAGCATTTGGGAAGTGCAAATAATGTTGTGTGCTCGATCAAAATTCTTGCAAAAGCGTCCGAACCAGCTGCAATGCATTTTTTTATACCAAATGCTGCAGTGAGCATATATATATATATAGTAGCCTTTGTAAACTTTAAATCTGACAACTGCACAAAGTTCTTTTCTGAAACCACAGAAAAGATAGGAGTTTCATGACCAGTAGCTTTCTGTAGACTTCTAGGGCAAAACGACATGGCCAATGGTGACTTATTGCAAAGTCATCTTGCAACTAAATACAAAGTAATGCATAGTATCAAATTAGATAAAAGTACCAAATGCAATTGGTATAAACACGATTAATCATCAGTCAACAGGCAATCAGGATTCATTAGAAGCCATTCCTATGGAGTCATATACAGAGAGGGCATTCCTATGAAGCCATGCTGTGGGAGCCGACAGGTTTGTCCGGCACGCACGCTCGCCACCTGAGCCGCAGCGCACCGAAAGAAGGAACACGAGTGGGGAGAAAGGGAGGAGGCAGGCGCAGAAAAGAGATGGCAGGAGGGGCCCTGAAAAGACGAGTTTCCTCATGACCTCACACTAACATTTGTAGCCCTAAAGTGAGCACATTCTCGAGGCCTCTTGTTCCCCTTCTGTTTTTTTTTCACACACTCTCTCATCTCTCTAATCTCTCTCTCTCTCTCTCCAACTCGATCTTGTAATTTTGTTATCCACGGATTTTTCTCGAGGACACAACTCTCTGTGCTTTTTCTCCTGGTTTTCTTGGGACGGTATGATGCTATAGTGCGAAATAGTATTATGAACTGAACTGAACGCGCTTCATTTCACTACCGTTTTTTTGTGGGGGAGAAGGGAGCAGTTCTTTGCGTGCGTCATATGAACGTGCGCATGACAGTGTGTGTTTTCCCCTCTGTCTCTGTTTTTTTTCTAAATGGTCACCTTTGATTTTCTTTTTCCGAAACCTATTTGGAATGTCCTTTCATGAAATTGAGAAAAACACTTTTACTCAATGATAAACTTGCTGTTACTCATCATACACAACATATCACAGCGCACCCTCCTCAACACCAACTTAAGTATTCTATCCGTTCTAAATTATAATGCTTCTGTGCTAGTTGGATTTTAACATATAATATATGCACGTGCTACCAAGATATTAATTCCTAAAATATTAAATATTCTGCATGATTTTGTCTGAATAATGACATTCGATTCATGTCCTATCCCTTGAACACATAAAATTACGAGAAAAGTCTATTTTGGACCGTCCAACTATCGCTTTGGTTTGGTTTAGACTATGAAACTCCAAAACAAGGAATCTTTGACCACCGAACCATCACAACCGTTCATATTTATCCATTAGACTCTTTTGATGAGTGGTTTAGCTGATGTGAATGGCATGTGGTGGTTTGACCCACATGTCAGTACCTCTCTCTTTCTTCTTTAGTAGGTGGATTTGGCCGGTGGACTAGTAGGCGGAGGAGGGGTGGACGACGGATTTAGTCGAGGGGGGGGGGGCTTGACTAGCAGGTCCGTGAGGCGAGCATTGCAAACAACAAGCGCAAGCCGGCTGCAGGCAGAAGAGAGAGAGAGAGGGGGGGGAGGGGATGCCGTATGGGGCCCAAACGTCAGTGAGGTAGAGAGGCGGGAGTAGGGGTGGATGTCGAGCCAACTCGGCTCATTTTGGCTCGGCTCGTTCGAGCTCGTTAGCCAAACAAGCCAGCTCGGTTCAGCTTGTTAAGGAAACGAGCAAAAAATCTTGGCTCGGCTCGGCTCATTAAGCTCGCGAGCTGGCTCGTTATGCTCACGAGCTAGAGTTAAATATAAAATTACCACAATAATATATATAATATAAAAAATTATAGTATTTATATGATCTTAATACCTTCAAAATCTACTATGTCATACTATAATGATAGAATATAACTATAACATCATCTAGAACTACGTATATAGTATATATATATATATATTATTAATTAATAATTTGCTTATTAGTCTATTAGGTCTTCTAGCTCGTTTGGCTCGCGAGCAGCTCGCGAGCCAGCTTGAACTCGCTCATTATACTAACGAGCAAAAACTCTTGCTCGGCTTGTTAGAAATATGCTCCCAGCCGAGCCGAGCCGAGCCGGCTGCGATCCGAGCCGGCTAACGAACTTCGAGCATTTTGTCCAGCCCTAGGCGAGAGAAATGAGAAGATGTGGTGACATGTGGGCTCCATTTCCACGTGGCATCCACGTGAGCAAAACCGCCCATCAAAATATCTCTATGGTCAAATATTAATGATTTTGATAGTTTGGTGGTAAAAAAATTTATAGTTTTGAAGTTTTAAGGTCAAAACCTAACCAAAGATGATAGTTTGATAGCCAAAATTAGACTTTTTACTATACAATTATTAAGCTTCACCAGGGTGTTCTCCAAATTTGTTGTGTTTATTTGGTCCTAGTGAGTTCTAATCCTAGCGTACCATGGAATTTGGTACGAGTGCCTATAAAGAAGCAATCCATTATTTGCCTCCCCCCTATATTAATGAAAAATAAATAACAAGATGTGGGCATAATTTTTAGGGTCTATCTTCTTTTTTTAGAAAGACAATACAGACGCAGATGCTCGCACGCATGTGCACTCCTCTTGAATACATGTACGTTAACCCTATCCCTATGAGCATCTACGAGAGACTGGACCGGTAGATCCAATCTTAAAAATTACAAAGTCCCCACAGGCGCTCACTGTCGACGGGGATGTCGCCTACTACTGAAAGAAAAATGTTGGTTAATTCCTAGAATAAATCCATAAAAAAAGAACATTCACAAATATTTAGCTTATGCATTAGTCACTTTTTGGAACATTAGGTGATATGCCCATGCATTGCTATGAGGAGAAATGTATGGTGCATCAAAAATGCTAATGGATCACAATATATGGTGAAGCCACCAATATAACAAGCCATGGTGGCTGTCATACCTACTGGCAAACAACCCTCCAATTTCTCTAGGAGCATGTGTTATCCATGTAGCGCCGAGCTACTGTAGAGTTATAGTGGTAGGTTGGGCATAGGCGGATTTTTATCCTAACTTCGCCACCCCACAATTGAAATTTCGAAATTTGAGCTGTTTTAAAACTACACATAGGTCGTAGCTAATAATTAATAGAACATGACCATGTGTCTCTAACTAAAATGGAACGTGACCGGGTTTCTATTCTATATGAGGAATTTTAAAATATTTCAGATTAATTAGAGTCATCCGTTCTGAGAAATCAGACGGTGTAAACAAAGAGAGTATCCAGAGATATATAAATATATTATGCGTGTGGCATGCCACTTGAGGAAGACATACGAAATTCTTTCGACAAAGACGATAATCATTTTATAATAGGGTAGAGATAGAGATTGGGTCTACATTGAACCGTCCAAATCAACGTGAAACATTCACAAATTTGGGGGCATATTTTTTTCTTGGGCAGAACATTTTCTTTGTGGTGAGTTTTAACATTCTGGTGGTACAAGTTTTTTTCTTGATCAAAACGTTTTTTTCCTCAAATGGAACATTGTTTTCTTGTCGTGAGTGGAACATTGTTTTCATGTTTTCCATGAATGAATTATAGGAATGATAAGGCACAAAAAATCACCTATATAACAAGACGATGAATGGACATAATGCCTTCTACAGGGCTCAATGTGGAAAAGGCCTATAAAAGCTTTGGTTAGTTGGGCTTGCTGCCTTATTGGGCTCAGAAGAATAGCAGGGGACCTGCCCAAACTCATTTCTGGGTTCTGAATCAATTCTGTCAAGTTCAAAAAAACCTAGACTGGACAAAACGAAAGCTCCTCAAATCAGACAAATGCAAATAAAACTCAGTGCCTGCATCAGAGTGCATATAAATACATTCAGGTGCATAATAGCACAGAAGGCGCATGATGACCAGTACAACTTCGTAGGTGCATGTTGATTCCCCATCAATCTGGACCTGAGTATCAAACAGATAAATAAAAAGGAGAATCTATATAGCAGGCTGATCTCTGTAAACAAGTACATGAAGCCTCTGATCACGATTCTTACAAACACTGATTTGTGTCAAGGAAATAAGAAAACAAAGAATCTGGGC
Source organism: Echinochloa phyllopogon (assembly GCA_033239725.1). Classification (NCBI taxonomy): domain Eukaryota; kingdom Viridiplantae; phylum Streptophyta; class Magnoliopsida; order Poales; family Poaceae; genus Echinochloa; species Echinochloa phyllopogon. The sequence goes on along the minus strand of BTCW01000012.1, from coordinate 60,128,981 downwards.
ACAGACAGGAAAAGTGATACCACACCAAGGCAGAGGAAAGCTAACAAATCCAAGTTACCCAACAGCAACACATTCCAGACACAGAATCTGATTACAGGCAGAACATGGTAATAGTGGTGTATGTATAAGGTGGGAAAAGGAAGCCAAAACAGATTCCTGAATCTTTTATTTTATTAATTTTGTGAATAATCACATGTAAATGAAGCTGGGTCACTATCATGTACTGCATCCTAAGAAGTATCATCTTCACCAAATCACCAACATGGGTACACTACCCAGCCCTACACTAAAACTCCACTTTACCTCAACCTAACTACATGAAGTTTCTACAGCAGGATTAATGGTGCTGCAATATACTTCCTACACTTGTCCAACATGAGGCCTAATAAATCAGCGAAAAACTTGCTGCCCTCAATCAACTGTTGTGGAGATGAGAAACGACCTTCCCACGTTCATGAGTCCATTGCACTAGACGACCATTGGATTGCATTGCTGTCCAAAGATCAAGCAACGAAGCCTGGTAAGAACAGCCTGATTCCAAGGGAAAGCCATTATTCTGCCCACTATATACAGTGGCAGCAGTACGCCCATTTGCTTGGCGCATCCTGGCATTGTTTCCCCTTGCTTTCGCAACACCTAAACAAGCCCTCAACATCTCATTCATGTACAAATTCAACCCAGAGTTCAACACATCAGCACACTCTTTGGGCATGCTGAGACCTTGAGCCTTCAACTTATCCTCAAGTAGCTTGGATAGCGACAGCGAATCTGGCAACTCACCGTTATTGTAGCACACATCTAAAGAGCAAGACATCGAAGGCTGAGAATTCTGAGCCTTTAGAACTCCCAGTGGAGCCCTGATAGGGCTTTGGCTCCGCATGCAGACCGGGCTACCCCGGGCCTGGTCGACCTCCTCACCTTCCTCCACAGAGATAAACTCCTGCAGAGCCTTGCTACCAGCTGACACAAACTCCCCAGCACCCGAATGACCAAGAGGAGACTTGCCAATCGGGCTCGCCTTATCACCAAACCTCTTAGTCAGCGGCCTCACTCTCCTTGCCGTCAGCAACCCATTGGTCAGTGTCCCATTGGACACCGTGCTCGTCTGCGAGTTTTCGGTGGCCGCCTGCTTGCTCGCCGGCGGCCCATCCGACATACACGCATTGCCGAGGATGGACCGGATGAGGAAATTGTGGAGCTTGATGTTCTCCTTCCCGAATGCATCAACACAGATCTTCTCAAACTCGACCTTGTCGAGCTGACTGCCCAGGTACCTGCTGAGGCTGCGGAAGTAGTGGCCGGCGCGCTGCTTGCCGAGCCGCTTGACGATCTGCGCCTTGACCTCGAGCGTGTCGACGCGAGCGAACTTCTTTGACGGCGGCTGCATCTCGGCGGCGGCACCAAATGCAGCCCCGCCAACGATCCGGGCTGGCAGCTCCGGGGATAGCAAACCCTAGGCGCCGCCGACGCCGCCCTCAGGCCCCAGCGCCCCGCGGCGGCCGGGCTCGCCGCGAGAAGCGACCACTCGAGCACTGCTCGGTGCTCTCCCCCCGCCTGCAGAACCAGATCGAGAGGCACCAATTCAGCACGGAGAGAATCGCCTCGGTACACACCGCACGAGCTCGGGAGATCGCTCCACGGCCGAATTCAGCGGCGCGGCGCGGCGCGGCTGGCGAGACCCACCTCGGAGCTCGAGCTCCGAGCAAGCCCCTGGCCGGGGTTCACCGGGTCGGGGCCGCGAGCAGGCCGCGGATCCCGGCGAGCTCGGACCAAATCGATGCGGGGAAGAAATCCGTGGATTCGGGCAGGGGGAAATGGAGCGGATCCGAGGAGGCGACGTGGGGACTCACCTCGACTAGGGTTCCGGCGAGATCGGGCCGCCGCCGGCGAGACAGAATTGGGGGAGGAAGAAATTGGGGAAAATATTTCTTTTTTTTTTCGGCCACCGCAATTATTGGTTTGGTTGGAGGCGACGAACAGTGGTGGTGCTATTTGGGGCGCGTGCGTCCTTGGTGTCGGGCTAATGTCTCTCTGGCAGGTGGGACCGGGTCGCAGGGTGCAGTCAGCGCGTCGTCTCACGTGAGACCCAGCTTTTGGGTCAAAGTGAAAAAAAGAAAAAAAAAAGGTTACGGCAGCTCAAAGTAAGTGAATGAGCGTATTGTCATTCGAAGAAATATGTGAATATTACTCCGTAATAAATTTGTTCATGTGTGAATTAGTTCCCTAGTTCCAAAATGTGAGACATTTTGCTAAATTTTACAGATAAATATATTATATTTTCATGTACCATACTAACCAACAGTGGCGGATGCAGTGTAGAGACATGGATCTGTACACCCAATAATTTTTGCAAAATACTGGCAGCGCATGTATATAATCCATATGGTAATAATAGTTGGTTAAGAATGTGTATAGATTTGAGCCCAAGCACTCAAAATATTTTTTTCGAGAACATGCAGGAGAGCTACGTACCTTTGTATTAAGAAGATAAAAATTGTTTTACATCGCGGGCCTCAGGGGCGCACGCACACGACACGGTTTACAATCTTAGAGGAGTACACAGAAACTAGGACAACCAAAGTTTAGGGAGTCAAGGCTACTCCCACCAGCTCTGTCCCTACTACCTCCAACGACTAGCATTGCCCACAACTCTGCACACAGGCAAGGAAGCAGCCCGTCAAAATCTAGCATTGCCCACGATATTGTCTCTCACTGCTTCGATCTAGCATTGCACGTGATTTTTCAAGAAAAGTGTAATATTATAACACCGACAATAACGATTATACGTTATGATTCCTTATGTTGAATTTTTTCTTTCTTGTATGAAGGTGTGTATCCTTCACAAATGTTTTTATTCCTCACATATCCTCCTCCAAAAAAAAATCTTCATATATCATTATTGTTTTGTAAAAAATTTATGTACACCCAATTTTTAAATCCTGCATCCACCACTGCTAACCAATGCACTATTAACATATATAACAACATAGATTTGATGAAACTGATTGGTAGATATCGATGCATTTTCAAACTAACTATCGATGCTAGATAAGTTTTGAATGTGGAAGAAAACTATATGTATTATATTTTGAAATGGAGAGAATAGTTATTAGTTTGGCAGCTTCTAGTTGTTGCCCTTCCGCAAAATTCTGCGAAGTGCGTCAGTCGTGCACGCAACGAAACAGCACTGCTTACTCGCAACACCTTTTTATCCAGTTTTGGCTTCGCCTTGTTTAGATGTCGAATTTGAGAGGTTGAATTTGAGAGTTTAACGTCACTTCGTAATCATTACGTCACTGTAGCATTTCGTTTTTATTTGTGAAAAATTGTCCAAAAATTAATTAATTAGGCTCAAAATATTCGTCTCACCGAGCACAACAAAACGGTGTAATTAGTTTTTGATTTCATCTACATTTAGTACTCCATGCATGTTATGATATTTTGATGTGACGGAGAATCTTCTTTTTGCATAGTAAATTTGTAGTTGCTTTTGGGATCTAAACAAGCCCTAACGAGAATGCCTTTGCTGCAGGCTGACTGATGCAATAAATCAAATCTTCAGCACTATTTTTAAAAGAAAATTTATCTGGAATTTCAGAAAGGAGAAGAATAACATCTACTTGCGCAGTTTCTTGCACTAATAGCTTACAAATAGCCACGACTTTTACTTCGCTTTTCATGTGACCGTTATCTGTTTCTTGATCTTTAATAAGATGATATTACCAAAGCACTTCCTTTATGTAAAAATGACAAAAATCTAGACATCTAGTGAAGTTTCTTTCTTTCTTTTTTTTTTGGCGAAAGACATCTAGTGAAGTTTAGGTAGACAAACCAAACAGCTGTAGTACTAACATTAGCTTTCCCTCTTTAGTTTGTAAACTTCATTCAAAATATGAGCAGAAATCCTATAATTAGTTAGCAATTTGTAAACAGGTGGAGTACAACTGCAGCAGCATATCCTTTTGCCAGACAACAACCTCGGTTTGGTTACAAATTATTGGGATGCTTGTCGTTCTGAAACAAAATTGTTGGTTCAGTCACGTGTTATGTTTTAATTATAAACCAAGCGATCGTGACAACTTGATGGCATCGAATTGACATATATGGTTGTACACATCTTTACATCATTCTCATGTGGTACCAGTACTAAGAAGTCGTGCCATCATTCTCATCGTCGGTGGAGTAGACTGAAAAACCAGCCTAATCACCATCCTTATCCTTTCAGGTTCAACACCTCGGAAGTATTTACATAAATCAGCCATCTTTTCTTCAGACCGACCTGCCTGATGAAATGAACCCATTTCTGAATGGTTGCATACAAATTTTCTGTGCTGTGTCACTTTACTGAAGTGTAAAGTTGACTGCAGTACAAACTATTTGCACGTTGCTGGACAAGCTCAGATTCTTCTCAGATTGACCCATCTCCTACATTGCACTCAAAGAGTCAAAACAAAAACAATTTTGACAAGTTGAGTCATGTTCTCTCCTTCAGGGTTCAGGCTTCAGGAGCAATGTTTTGCAGCTCTGATATCCCCATGAGCACTGTCATCACAAGAATTCAGCGTACAAATAGCCCGCGACTTTACTTCACTTTTCGTGTGACCATTTTTTTTTTCTTCAGGGTCTGAAATAAGTGTGGTATCTTAAAACACTTCCCTTTGTATAAAATGATAAAATTTAGTGACGTTTGAGTGGACAAGTCTTGACATCCTTTTCCCCTTTAGTGAACTAAAAATTTTGTCAAAACATTAACAAAAGTCGTAAATTTAGTCAGCAATTTGTGAACAGGCGGAGTACAATTTGCGATGTTCAGTCACGCAACGCAACTCGCGTGTCCTGTTTTTGCCAGCAGACGACTGTATGGAATCGAATTGACATTTGTGGTTGCATACATCTTTCTCATGTGGTATAAACAAGTCGTGCCATCTGTTGTTTAATGCAGATCGTCGATGGAGTAGACTGAAAAACTTGCTCAAATCACCATCATCCATATCATTTCAGATTCCATGCCTCGAGCACAAACTTCAGAAGAATACCTCGCAAGTTGGAACTTGGAAGCATTTCAGAAACAGCAATGCGAGAGGCCGAATGGAACTATCGTTTATTCAGATGTAACCTGCCTAATGAAATGAATATATTTCTGAATTGTTTACGATACAAATTTTCTGTTTTGTATCACTTTACTGAAGTATGAAGTTGACTGCAGTACAAACTATTTGCTGTCTTCTTGAACTGACTTGTCTCCTACAATACACCCAAAGAGTCAAAACAAAAACAATTTGACAAGTTGAGGCATGCTCTCTCTTTCAGGGATCAGAGTTTCAGACTTCAGGAGCAATTGGTTTGCAGCTCTGAATTCCCCATGAACACTATCATCTGAACACTGCACAAGAATACTTCACATCCAAATGTATTTACTGAAATCACTGTACATACATTGAACGGCACCAAAATCCTTACGCGCTATGCGACCTTGCTGCCGACGCCTCGTCGGCCGGCTCGTCGGCGAGCAGCCCCGCGCGGACTTCCTCGACGTCGGCGTCTGACGCGGTGCTCGATCCATGGGAGCTGTCAGGCAGCGGCGGCGGCGGCACGGGCGCCAGGAACTCCACCCACGCGTGCCGCTTGGCGTGCTCGACGCCGTAGTAGAGCGCGACGCCGGCGAGGACCACGGCGGCGTTGACGACGACGGTCCTCCACGACGCGAGGCACATGACGGTGACGATGAGCGCGACGGGCGGGACGCACATGACGGCGGCGCCGGCGGTGCCGACGGGGATTTTGTACGGCCTCGGGAGGTCCGGGTTCTTGGCGCGCAGCTTGACGAAGGCCGCGAACACGACGAGCATCCCGAGCCCGTAGAGGAAGTTGAGGAATTCGATGATCTCCTGGAAGCTCATGAAGGAGAGGATCACCACCCCCGTCGCCGAGCACAGGATGCTGAACGTCGGCGTCCCGTGCCTCGACCTGTGTCGTGTTCCCCACCAATTCACCAAATAAAATAGTTAATTTCTTCATTGTTCGATCGAAAGCTTCACATTTCGTCGGAGAAAGAAAAGTAAGGATTGGAATTCTCTACTGGGACGGGAGTGGGAGATCAATTTCACCTGCGAGCGAAGATGGCGGGGATCATGCCCATCTCGGCCATGCCGAGCAGCTGGAAGGAGTCGCTGCTCATCTCGGCCTCGAAGAGCCCCATGTTGGACATGGCGGCGGCGGCCTGGATCCAGACGCGCAGCCACGGCCCGCCGATCCTCTGCCCGACCTCGGAGAAGAAGCCGTCGGTCCACTCGGCCGCCGTCTCAGACGGCAGCGCGCCGGTGCCGGCGAGCAGCGGGATGAGGTACGCGCCGACGACGAGGCCGACAGCGCCGAACACCGCCTTGGGGAACGTTGTCACACCCCAAATTTTCTAAATTTGGATGTGAATAAATAATATAAATAAATACAATGATTTTCTCTAATTTATAAAATTTTCCAAGGTTTAAATAATTAACAGGGAATGTAATATATAATATAAATATATGTATTCTAATTTCAAAACAACATGTGTTTATAACTCCCTAAAATTCATCTCAATTAAATTGTAGTAACCTTATGAATTTTCTAGGATTTATTAAGGCTTAAATAAATTTTCTAGGAATTAATTGGAATTTCTAGCCTTTTATTAATTTAAATATCACATTAAATAATTATTTTAGTCAAAATAAGTTTTTGTTGCATTCATGTGGTTGCATATATTTTTGGTTGCTAGTAAATCAAATTGGAATTTAAATTCTGTTTAAATTCGAATTTGATTTGCATTTGTTTGAGTTTTAGAAAAGTTAAAATTGGTGGAGTTCATTTTTCCCCCTTCATCTTTTGGCCCGGTCCATTTTTTTTCCCCTCTTCTTCTTTTCTTTTCCGGCCTGTTTCTCTTTTTCCCCCGGCCCATCTCCACATTCGGCCCACTCCGGCCCGTCCCGCCGCTCTCTCTCTCGGTTTCGCTGACAAGTGGGGCCCGGCCGTCAGCACCTTCTTCCTCCCGTCGCCGCCGCAGACTCCAGCGAGTTCGAGTCCTCTTCCCCGCCGTCGCCGCCTCCGACTCCGCCGCCGTGTCCAACTCAAATACGCGCGCCTGCCCGAGCTCTCCCCGACCTATTTAAGCACCCCTGCCCTTGCTGCTGTTCCCCTCGTCGATTTTGAGCCGCAAAAACCCGAGCCACCATTGTTGAGCTCCGCGCCGCCGTTGATTCGCGCCCTCGCCAACGATCTCTCGTCCAGAACCCGTTGGGAAGCTTCGGCAGGAGGTAACGAAGTTTTGTCGTTCGAAATTGTGCTCCAATTTTGGGTCAATCGTGCTAACGACGTTCGCCGTCGTTCTCCATTGCCGCCGCCTGCCATGGCCGACGATTCGCCACCGTAGCTGCTCGGGGAGAGGAACCAAGACCGCCAGGAGTTTCTGTTCGTTCTTGTGCTTCGAGTCCGCCACTTCTCGTCGAGTTTCGGTCGCCGTAGCTCCTGGTCCGTGTTTAGCCGAGCGCCGCCGCCGCCGTTGGTCGTCGTCGGCCATCGTCGTCGCTTCTCCCTCGTCGGGAACCCTCTCAGTGAGTTTGCAAACCTTTTCTCTTGCTTCCCGTCCAACTCTCGTCGAAGCTCGTGCACCGTAGCGCGGTTTCGAAGTTCTCCGGCGAAGCGCCGCCGCGCGCGCTCGTCGCCGCCGTCGCCGGCGTCCCCCTCCGCCCAAACTTGTTGCTGTCCATCAGATCTAAATCCAACGGCTCAGAATAGATCTGACCCGAGTCAATCCTAGTCATACCGGTCAACTCCGTGACTTTTGCAAAAGAACCCCTGAGTTTTTCCAGAATTAATCCGCAGTCCAAATTAATTCGAAAATAATTACGAATAGGTCCTTTTTCTTCTGTTTTAGCCCCTGGAACTTTTAAAACGTTGCAAACAAGTCCCTAAACCTTAGAAAAATCATATCTTTCACGTTTTAACCCCGTTTTAATCCGTTCTTGTTGCGTTAGCTTCATATCAACTTAAACTACGCGTTAGTACTGTTATTTACCATGAAAAATATTTCTGAATTTTATTTAACATTAATTTAATTAAAGGCTAGTTTAATGTGTTTTTCTAAATTAAAATATAATTAAGGGTTTCAACCCGGTTTTCCTGTCAACTATGAATTTGATTAACATTATTCAGTAAGTTTTATAAATAAAAGATGATAGGTTACAAATATTTTGGTTTCATAAATAATATTAATATGATTAATGTTTTTGATAACTAGCTTTTCTAAATTTAAATCCAAATTAGAGTTATACTTCGAGTTTTTATAAATGAAAGTTAACTTGATTAATAAATTCATAATCTTTCTAATTAAAATTTAATTAAGTTCTTCGTAAACTTATGTTAAATTGATTAATGTTTATGACCACTAGTTTTCTAATTTTTAAAAACTAATTAAAGTTAAAACTTCGGTTTTATAAAATAAATATTAATCTGATTAATATCAATAAAAATATGTTTTAATGATAATATGACTAGTTCAACTTGAAATATAAATTTATTCGATAATTACTCTCACATGTTTTATTTAAAATCAATACTTAAATTGGTATAATTTATACATAAACAATTATAAACAAAATGTGATTAAGTAATATTTCGGATTTTAATAAGCTTTTGTAAAATTGATTAATGAGTATTAAACTAGATTTCAAACTAAAAAGTGATTAGCGTCAAACTTAATGCATTCTTAAATGAGTATTAATTTGTGTGAATGTCAATATAAATGTGTTTTATCAATAATATTGATTAGTTCAACATGGTCAATAAAAGTTAACCAATTAGATGCTCGCATCTGTTTTTAATACTAAAGTTATGTGTTTAATTACATAATGTCTGCAAAAGAAATAGTTATAAATAAAATACATTCTTGGTTTCACATACTTAAATATAATTAAATCAATTTCCAGGAAATAGTCTCTTATTTATCAAATTAAAATTTATAAAGCGTATAGTGTTTTCTTTTATAATCTAAAGTCTTCCGCTAGTTTTAAGTTTTCAATCGTGGTTCTGTTTTCAGCCTTTCCTATGCCTCTAAACCCAATCCTGTTAGTGCACCCTACGTTTCTCACTTAGTCCCTATTCTGTTTTGCCAATCAATCTGTCTCCAACATCTATCGCATCCTATAAATTCATCGGCCAGTGTTCCAATGTCTGCAACACTCTTTTCTGCAATCCTGTTGCTAGTCCATCTTTTCTAAGCCATATCACTAAGTTTGAGTATAGATCTTTTCTTATGTTGTGGTTTCTCTGCATATCAATATTATTTTAATTTTTAACTTTATATTGCTTCAATGATATGGTGTGAGTTACTATGTCATTGTATTGTAATATAAAATTAAATTATTAAAGTAATATATTATTGTTTGAGATCCTCGTATTCATAAATCCTCTGTACGTGTGATATTCCTTGTGCCAATTAAAACTTTGCCTTGGAACCTTCGTATTTTTCTTTCTCTCTCTGATCTTTGTGGTCCTTAGGTTCTCGTAACCATAGTAACGAGCCTTATCCGTTAGTACGCTCTTTTAAAGCTTCTCTTTTGATTGGTGTATTGTTCTTAGTTGTATATTGTTTGTTGCTTGTTTAGCTTCTTCTTGTGCTTGATGATTGCTCCGAGTAGACGGATCGTTGTTCAAATGAAGAAGACTTCGAAGAGAATCTGAGCAGCTATACTTTGGAGAAAGGCAAGTGTATTATGTCATGCAAATGTCCTAATAATTATTAATTTCACCACCCATGCATGTGTCTTAATTTGATGGGTTCCTATTTAAGGATTTACCTAGCCACTATATTTTCCCTGTCCCTGAAACTGGGTTATTTAATTAATTTTGATGGTAGATGATGCTTAGTTTGCTCAACTGGGATTGGTTAAATGAACCCCTACTCTATGTTCCATATATTCTTTTTAATAATTAATTGGCAAGATCATATCTTTTAATTGGAACATGGAGAACCACCCAGGAAAACAGTGCAACCATAAGTACTATATGGCTCTGGTCTTGGCTGACTAATTAGAGACTTTAGTGGATGGTAACCTTACCCGAAAGGGGCATGGGGGGCGGCGAGTTGACGGGGTATAGCTCGGTCCTCTTGAGCTGTGGGCTTTGGTAAGAGACAGACCTCATTAGGGAGGGTTATACTTTGCTTCGGAACCGGAAACCTTAGCGGGTTACTATTTACTAAGGAATCTTTGTAAAGGCCTCGTAGCGTCCCTATGCGGTCACACCTCGGTAGTGTGATTTAAGAGGATTGGCCCCCTCGGCATGGTTGGGTTTAAAGTTCTTCTGAACTTTTACGCGGCTTATGGTGAAAGTGTACAACCTCTGCAGAGTGTAAAACTGTTATAACAGCCGTGCTCACGGTCAAGAGCGGCCTGGACCCTTACATGATAATCATACTTGAACAAAGATCTAAATCGTGGTTACTTGAGTTATGTTGGGAATATGACATTCATTAATTTGTGGGTGGTATATACTTTCATTTGCTAGTAAATAGTTGCTTAATAAAACTTGACCAACTAAAAATGCTTACTGCAGTATGGTCAGCCAACCTTTTTGCCTCAGCCTTGTATGTCATATTACATTTGCTGAGTACGTTATGTGCTCATACTTGTTGCTTTCCTTTCTTTCTTCTATTGTATCTACGACAACCGGAATGCTGCTCAGTTTGGGAGAATTTAGAGGATTTTCACTGCTGGTTTTGAGGAGTTCTAGGCGTACGCAACCCCCAGTCGACTGCCTGTGAAGTTTGGAGCCTTCGTTTCCAGGATACGCTGTATACTCTGATAGACTCGTAAGTCATTTATATAGTTTATTTTACGTGATACTTTATCTGTTATTCACATTCTGGCTTACTGTATGTGTGAAACTTGATCCTGGCACACATACAGAGCACACTCGGTTTGTTTTCTAGAACCGGGTGTGACAGAGGTGGTATCAGAGCTGTATCGACTGTAGGACGTAAGCCTAGATAGAACTGGTCGTTTATTAAGATCCAATTTGCTATGAAATTTTGCTCCCACTATCCTTGGTATTTTTGTAAAAAAATGCTATCCTTGAGCATTTTACCCCCTTGATGATTTATCTTTCTGGTCATTTCATCCTTGAATATTCCACCTTCGCCTTGATCACTTATTTCTCACCATAGACTTCTGATTATTCACCTCCACCTTGGTTTAATAAATTGCTGATCTACCGTCTTTGACCCTCTCACTTCTCCTTTTGAAGTACTTTACCTTGACCATTAACCTCTCTCCTTGAAGTTGATATTATGTCTGTGAGTATGCTTGTTTACTCACACACATCCTGATATTAGTCAATTTACTCCTGTTGCCTCATTTCACCCTCCGTGCTTTTATGTCACTTTGGATTTCTTCCTTGGTTTTGATCTTAAAGTGTCTTCTCTACTCTTCATTTATGTTAAAAAAATATATCATGTACGTCTCGCTTAATGCAAGCCCAAATCACCTTGAAGAATGAAGATATGAGTATATTACAAGAAGTCCAATCGGAACAATGGAAGACTGCATCAAGCCTACCAACGTTACAATCAAGAAGTCAGCTTCAAGACATTTGAAGATGTGCCATATGCCCATATTTAGGAGGATTCCCTAAACCTTGACTAACAGCGTTTAGTACCATTATATGCTTGTGTGATTAACCTTAGTTGAGTGTGCTTGTAATGCCTGTTATTATGCCATTGTTTGATTTGCTTCTTTGCATTGATTGTATAGTTGGGTTCTCCCTCTTTTTCCTGTACATCCTTGTTTTCTTGCTATCTCTTCGTCACAAGTTGATAAAGAACATCGGAGAAAAAGAAAAGTTGATCTCATGGTGAAAAAGGATGAAGCTAAAGAAGATTAGGAGTGAAGACTTTGCAATTTCATCAACAAAGAAGATGAAGTCTAGTGAACCAACTCCAGAAGATCTTTCTTCCCAAAAATCTACTGTACTGTTCTCCTCCTTGATCCCTAGTCTCTGCGAATCTCGGGACGAGATTCTGTTTAAGGGGGGTAGTCTTGTCACACCCCAAATTTTCTAAATTTGGATGTGAATAAATAATATAAATAAATACAATGATTTTCTCTAATTTATAAAATTTTCCAAGGTTTAAATAATTAACAGGGAATGTAATATATAATATAAATATATGTATTCTAATTTCAAAACAACATGTGTTTATAACTCCCTAAAATTCATCTCAATTAAATTGTAGTAACCTTATGAATTTTCTAGGATTTATTAAGGCTTAAATAAATTTTCTAGGAATTAATTGGAATTTCTAGCCTTTTATTAATTTAAATATCACATTAAATAATTATTTTAGTCAAAATAAGTTTTTGTTGCATTCATGTGGTTGCATATATTTTTGGTTGCTAGTAAATCAAATTGGAATTTAAATTCTGTTTAAATTCGAATTTGATTTGCATTTGTTTGAGTTTTAGAAAAGTTAAAATTGGTGGAGTTCATTTTTCCCCCTTCATCTTTTGGCCCGGTCCATTTTTTTTCCCCTCTTCTTCTTTTCTTTTCCGGCCTGTTTCTCTTTTTCCCCCGGCCCATCTCCACATTCGGCCCACTCCGGCCCGTCCCGCCGCTCTCTCTCTCGGTTTCGCTGACAAGTGGGGCCCGGCCGTCAGCACCTTCTTCCTCCCGTCGCCGCCGCAGACTCCAGCGAGTTCGAGTCCTCTTCCCCGCCGTCGCCGCCTCCGACTCCGCCGCCGTGTCCAACTCAAATACGCGCGCCTGCCCGAGCTCTCCCCGACCTATTTAAGCACCCCTGCCCTTGCTGCTGTTCCCCTCGTCGATTTTGAGCCGCAAAAACCCGAGCCACCATTGTTGAGCTCCGCGCCGCCGTTGATTCGCGCCCTCGCCAACGATCTCTCGTCCAGAACCCGTTGGGAAGCTTCGGCAGGAGGTAACGAAGTTTTGTCGTTCGAAATTGTGCTCCAATTTTGGGTCAATCGTGCTAACGACGTTCGCCGTCGTTCTCCATTGCCGCCGCCTGCCATGGCCGACGATTCGCCACCGTAGCTGCTCGGGGAGAGGAACCAAGACCGCCAGGAGTTTCTGTTCGTTCTTGTGCTTCGAGTCCGCCACTTCTCGTCGAGTTTCGGTCGCCGTAGCTCCTGGTCCGTGTTTAGCCGAGCGCCGCCGCCGCCGTTGGTCGTCGTCGGCCATCGTCGTCGCTTCTCCCTCGTCGGGAACCCTCTCAGTGAGTTTGCAAACCTTTTCTCTTGCTTCCCGTCCAACTCTCGTCGAAGCTCGTGCACCGTAGCGCGGTTTCGAAGTTCTCCGGCGAAGCGCCGCCGCGCGCGCTCGTCGCCGCCGTCGCCGGCGTCCCCCTCCGCCCAAACTTGTTGCTGTCCATCAGATCTAAATCCAACGGCTCAGAATAGATCTGACCCGAGTCAATCCTAGTCATACCGGTCAACTCCGTGACTTTTGCAAAAGAACCCCTGAGTTTTTCCAGAATTAATCCGCAGTCCAAATTAATTCGAAAATAATTACGAATAGGTCCTTTTTCTTCTGTTTTAGCCCCTGGAACTTTTAAAATGTTGCAAACAAGTCCCTAAACCTTAGAAAAATCATATCTTTCACGTTTTAACCCCGTTTTAATCCGTTCTTATTGCGTTAGCTTCATATCAACTTAAACTACGCGTTAGTACTGTTATTTACCATGAAAAATATTTCTGAATTTTATTTAACATTAATTTAATTAAAGGCTAGTTTAATGTGTTTTTCTAAATTAAAATATAATTAAGGGTTTCAACCCGGTTTTCCTGTCAACTATGAATTTGATTAACATTATTCAGTAAGTTTTATAAATAAAAGATGATAGGTTACAAATATTTTGGTTTCATAAATAATATTAATATGATTAATGTTTTTGATAACTAGCTTTTCTAAATTTAAATCCAAATTAGAGTTATACTTCGAGTTTTTATAAATGAAAGTTAACTTGATTAATAAATTCATAATCTTTCTAATTAAAATTTAATTAAGTTCTTCGTAAACTTATGTTAAATTGATTAATGTTTATGACCACTAGTTTTCTAATTTTTAAAAACTAATTAAAGTTAAAACTTCGGTTTTATAAAATAAATATTAATCTGATTAATATCAATAAAAATATGTTTTAATGATAATATGACTAGTTCAACTTGAAATATAAATTTATTCGATAATTACTCTCACATGTTTTATTTAAAATCAATACTTAAATTGGTATAATTTATACATAAACAATTATAAACAAAATGTGATTAAGTAATATTTCGGATTTTAATAAGCTTTTGTAAAATTGATTAATGAGTATTAAACTAGATTTCAAACTAAAAAGTGATTAGCGTCAAACTTAATGCATTCTTAAATGAGTATTAATTTGTGTGAATGTCAATATAAATGTGTTTTATCAATAATATTGATTAGTTCAACATGGTCAATAAAAGTTAACCAATTAGATGCTCGCATCTGTTTTTAATACTAAAGTTATGTGTTTAATTACATAATGTCTGCAAAAGAAATAGTTATAAATAAAATACATTCTTGGTTTCACATACTTAAATATAATTAAATCAATTTCCAGGAAATAGTCTCTTATTTATCAAATTAAAATTTATAAAGCGTATAGTGTTTTCTTTTATAATCTAAAGTCTTCCGCTAGTTTTAAGTTTTCAATCGTGGTTCTGTTTTCAGCCTTTCCTATGCCTCTAAACCCAATCCTGTTAGTGCACCCTACGTTTCTCACTTAGTCCCTATTCTGTTTTGCCAATCAATCTGTCTCCAACATCTATCGCATCCTATAAATTCATCGGCCAGTGTTCCAATGTCTGCAACACTCTTTTCTGCAATCCTGTTGCTAGTCCATCTTTTCTAAGCCATATCACTAAGTTTGAGTATAGATCTTTTCTTATGTTGTGGTTTCTCTGCATATCAATATTATTTTAATTTTTAACTTTATATTGCTTCAATGATATGGTGTGAGTTACTATGTCATTGTATTGTAATATAAAATTAAATTATTAAAGTAATATATTATTGTTTGAGATCCTCGTATTCATAAATCCTCTGTACGTGTGATATTCCTTGTGCCAATTAAAACTTTGCCTTGGAACCTTCGTATTTTTCTTTCTCTCTCTGATCTTTGTGGTCCTTAGGTTCTCGTAACCATAGTAACGAGCCTTATCCGTTAGTACGCTCTTTTAAAGCTTCTCTTTTGATTGGTGTATTGTTCTTAGTTGTATATTGTTTGTTGCTTGTTTAGCTTCTTCTTGTGCTTGATGATTGCTCCGAGTAGACGGATCGTTGTTCAAATGAAGAAGACTTCGAAGAGAATCTGAGCAGCTATACTTTGGAGAAAGGCAAGTGTATTATGTCATGCAAATGTCCTAATAATTATTAATTTCACCACCCATGCATGTGTCTTAATTTGATGGGTTCCTATTTAAGGATTTACCTAGCCACTATATTTTCCCTGTCCCTGAAACTGGGTTATTTAATTAATTTTGATGGTAGATGATGCTTAGTTTGCTCAACTGGGATTGGTTAAATGAACCCCTACTCTATGTTCCATATATTCTTTTTAATAATTAATTGGCAAGATCATATCTTTTAATTGGAACATGGAGAACCACCCAGGAAAACAGTGCAACCATAAGTACTATATGGCTCTGGTCTTGGCTGACTAATTAGAGACTTTAGTGGATGGTAACCTTACCCGAAAGGGGCATGGGGGGCGGCGAGTTGACGGGGTATAGCTCGGTCCTCTTGAGCTGTGGGCTTTGGTAAGAGACAGACCTCATTAGGGAGGGTTATACTTTGCTTCGGAACCGGAAACCTTAGCGGGTTACTATTTACTAAGGAATCTTTGTAAAGGCCTCGTAGCGTCCCTATGCGGTCACACCTCGGTAGTGTGATTTAAGAGGATTGGCCCCCTCGGCATGGTTGGGTTTAAAGTTCTTCTGAACTTTTACGCGGCTTATGGTGAAAGTGTACAACCTCTGCAGAGTGTAAAACTGTTATAACAGCCGTGCTCACGGTCAAGAGCGGCCTGGACCCTTACATGATAATCATACTTGAACAAAGATCTAAATCGTGGTTACTTGAGTTATGTTGGGAATATGACATTCATTAATTTGTGGGTGGTATATACTTTCATTTGCTAGTAAATAGTTGCTTAATAAAACTTGACCAACTAAAAATGCTTACTGCAGTATGGTCAGCCAACCTTTTTGCCTCAGCCTTGTATGTCATATTACATTTGCTGAGTACGTTATGTGCTCATACTTGTTGCTTTCCTTTCTTTCTTCTATTGTATCTACGACAACCGGAATGCTGCTCAGTTTGGGAGAATTTAGAGGATTTTCACTGCTGGTTTTGAGGAGTTCTAGGCGTACGCAACCCCCAGTCGACTGCCTGTGAAGTTTGGAGCCTTCGTTTCCAGGATACGCTGTATACTCTGATAGACTCGTAAGTCATTTATATAGTTTATTTTACGTGATACTTTATCTGTTATTCACATTCTGGCTTACTGTATGTGTGAAACTTGATCCTGGCACACATACAGAGCACACTCGGTTTGTTTTCTAGAACCGGGTGTGACAAACGTCTTCCTGGGCTCCTCCACCTCGCCGGCGAGCGTGCTGGCCTTATCCCAGTAGTTGAGGTTCCAGAACATGGAATTGAAGTACCCGCGGAGGTTGACGGCGCCGGCGTTGATGGAGAGCCACCGGGCCGGGCGGATCTTGGGGACGGCGAGCGCGGCGAGGGCGACGAACGGGGAGAGCGAGAAGGCGGTGAGGGCGAGCGCGGAGAGGCCGACGAGGTGGAGGCCGCGGTAGTTGAGGTAGGTGAGCGCGGCGGTGAGGGCGAGGACGGCGAGCGAGCGGAGCGGCGGCGGGAGCGCGAGGCCGCCGCCGGAGCGGAGGTAGTCGAGGAAGAGCACCGGGTAGAGCGCGTTGTCGAGCGTGCCGGAGGCCCACTTGGAGAAGCCGACGAGGAAGGCGGCGGCGGGGCCGAATGCGGCGGAGACCCAGGCGACGTAGCCGGCGTTGGTGGGGAACGCGGAGGCGAGCTCGGCGGTGACGAGCGCCTCCGGGAGGGACCAGAGGACGGGGAGGACGAGGAAGCCGAGGATCGGGAGGAGCGCGCCGCCGCCCGCGCGGACCGAGTCCTCGATGCCGAAGGGCCCGCCGGAGACGTCGTAGAAGATGAGCGCGATGAGCGGGAGCACCGTCAGCTGCGGCCGCGGCCGCGCCGGGGCATCCGCGGGCGCGGCGGAGCCGGTCATCGGGTCAACGGCCGCGACGCCGGCGCCACGCGCGCGGTGGGAGGAGTTGATAAAATCACCGGTGAGCTGAGGAATTTGGTGTTGCTGCTGGCAGGAGATATTATGGTGTTGTTTCGGGGGAATGACAGGTGGGGCCGGATATCTGGTCCTGGCGAGTGGGAAGATTCTGTGATCCAAGCAGTCCCGGGGAGTAGAGTTGGCAGTGGCCCCACATGTCGGTGCCGGGCAAACACGTGCCTAATGGTGTGATTAGTTTGGACAACGTTTTACCATTGATTGTTGGTGGTGGTGGTGTAAAGGTAGTCCAAATTATTAGGTACTTCTTGTCGCTTCCATCCAACTCTCAGCACTATCTCTTGTTTTTCTTTTTCTACTTATAAATTGTACCGCAAAATTTATGTCACACCCCAAATTTTCTAAATTTGGGATGTGAATAAATAATATAAATAAATACAATGATTTTCTCTAATTTATAAAATTTTCCAAGGTTTAAATAATTAACAGGGAATGTAATATATATATATGATATAAATACATGTATTCTAAAATTCAAAACAATATATGTTTATAACTCCCTAAAATTCATCACAATTAAATTGAAGCAACCCTATGAATTTTCTAGGATTTATTAAGGCTTAAATAAATTTTCTAGGAATTAATTGAAATTTCTAGCCTTTTTATCAATTTAAATATCACATTAAATAATTATTTTAGTCAAAATAAGTTTTTGTTGCATTCATGCTGTTGCGTTGATCTTTGGTTGCTAGTAAATCAAATTGGAATTTAAATTTTGTTTAAATTCGAATTTGATTTGCTTTTGTTTGAGTTTTAGAAAAAGAAAAAAAAGAAATTAAATAGGTTGAGTTAGATTGGGCTCTGAACTCTTTTGCTAAGTCTACATTTCACCCCTTGAACTTCCGGCCCAGTCCAAGTTCGCCCCTCCTCTTCTTTTCCTCTTTTTCCTCTCTGCTGAGCCGGCCCGTTTCCACTTCAGGCCCATTTTCGGCCCGCTCCATTTCCCTCACCGCTCTCTCTCTCGTTTCGCTGACGTGTGGGTCCCTCAAGTCAGATCTTTCTTCCCCATCCGACTGGGACTCTGTCCCGAGTCCGTTCCGTGTTTTCGCCGCCCTCAGCTGCGAGTCCCGTCTTCGCACGCTGGTCCAAGCCCCGGTGTCCGGCCTATATATTAGCGCCCGACCTCGTCGTTCTTTTCCCCAATCTAATCGAGCCAACCCGAGCAGCAACCCGAGCGCCGGAGCCGCCGTCTTCGCCGAGCCCGATCCGCCGCCATTGGTTCGCATCGAAGCCTCGCTCTCGCCGAGAAGCACACCAAGAGGTTCGCCTTGATACCCTGAGTCTTACCGTCGTGTTCTTGATCGAAGATTGGCCGCGTTCCGCACTGAGCCGCTCGTCGCCGGATTTGCAGAGCTCCGCCGCCGCCATTGTCGCCGATTTACTGCTGTCGTTGCTCGTGGAGTGTGGCCAAGACTGTCAGGAGTTTCGTTTCGTTCTTGTGCTTCGATTACACCACTCCTCGTTGCGTTTCGGCCGACGGATTCTCTGGTTCGTGAGCAGCCGAGGTCCGCCGCCGCCGTTGCTCGTCGCCGGCCACCGCCGTCACTCCTCCCTCGCCAAGAACTATCCCAGTAAGTTCGTGGTCCTCTCCTGATGCTCTAGCTTTTGGTCTCGTCGAGTTTAGTGCCTCGTAGCTCGTGTTCGACTTCCGCCGGCGAAACTCCGCCGCGAACTCGGGCGGCGCCGCCGTCCCGACCACCGCCGGCGACTCCCTCTCGACCCGATATGACGTGGACCGTCAGATCGAGATCCAACGGCCGAGTTTAGATCTGACCCGAGTCAAATAAAAGGGTACCGGTCAACCGTGCAGGTTTTGCAGAAGAGACCCTGAAGTTTCTGGAAATTAACCCGCGATCCAATTTAATTCGAAAATAATTGCAAATAAGTCCTTTTTCTTCTGTTTTAGCCCCTGGAAGTTTTAAAACGTTGCAAACAAGTCCCTGAACCTTAGAAAAATCATATCTTTCACGTTTTAACTCCGTTTTAATCCGTTCTTGTTGCGTTAGCTTCGTATCAACTTAAACCACGTGTTAGCACTATTATTTACCATGACAAATATTTCTGAATTTTATTTAACATTAATTTAATTAAAGGCTAGTTTAATGTGTCTTTCTAAATTAAAATATAATTAAGGTTTAACCCGGTTTTCATGTCAACTATGAATTTGATTAATATTATTCACTGAGTTTTATAAATAAAAGTTGATAGGTTGCAAATATTTTGGTTGCATAAATAATATTAACTTGATTGATACTTATTTCTTGAGCGTTCTAAATAAAATTGAAGTAGATAATATCTTGGTTTCTTTAAATAATATTAACATGATTAATATTAATTTTATAATCTTTCTAACTAAAATTTAATTAGGCTCTATCTTGTTGCTTCATAAAATTATGTTAACTTGAGTAATGTTTATGATCACTAGTTCTCTAATTAAAAGCTAATTAGAGTTAAAACTTCAAGTTTTCATAAATAATTGTCAATCTTGATTAATGTTAACATAATTATCATTCATTGGTTTTCTGAATAAAATATAAATAAGTTCCATCTTGATTTTTTTGTAAAGTGATATTAATTTGATTAATAATTACTTAAATAGCTCTTTCTAATTGAGATTAAACTCCGGCTTTTCATAAATAAATGTTAACTTTGATAAATATTAACTTAAAATGTGTTACAGTTATAATACTGATTAATTCAACACCGTTCATAAAATTATTCGGTTAGATGTTCTCATATAATCTATTTTAAGTTAATACTTTAATTAAAATAATTTGTACTTGAATATTTACAATTAAAAATATGACTAGTTTAACTAGAGTTATAAAGTTATTTGATTAGATAAACATGTCCCTTTAATTAAAAGCCAATTAAGAATTATATTTTGGTTTTCTTCTTAATGATTAATGTGGTTAATATATTATAAGTTTTAAAAGTTATAGTTGAACAAGTTATAATATTGGAAACCTAGGTATAACTTTGATGTAACTTGGATTAAGGTTATATTTAGATTTCATATGTTTTCATAGATCACTGTTTCTTGGTTTAAATGGTTATTAACTAGTGTTTCTAATTAAAGCCAACTTAGAAGTTTCACTTCCAAGTAATTTGATTAGTAAACCTTCAATATGACTTTGTTCTAGTGTTCTCGTTTTGCTTAATAATTATCTATCTATTAAGTTTTCTCTATAAAATATGATTAAGTAATATTTCGGATTTTAATAAGCTTATGTAAAATTGATTAATGAGTATTAAACTAGTTTTCAAACTAAAAGGTGATTAGCGTCAAACTTAATGCTTTCTTAAATAAGTATTAATTTGTGTGAATGTCAACATAAAGGTGTTTTATCAATAATATTGATTAGTTCAACATGGTCAATAAAAATTAATCAATTAGATGCTCGCATCTGTTTTTAATACTAAAGTTATGTGTTTAATTACATAAGGTCTACAAAAAGAAAAAATAGTTATAAATAAAATACATTCTTGGTTTCACATATTTAATTCAATCAATTTCCAGGAAATAGTCTCTTATATATGGTTTTATCAAATTAAAATTTATAAAGCGTATAGTGTTTCCTTTTATAATCTAAAGTCTTCCACTAGTCTTAAGTTTTCAATCGTAGTTCTGTTCTCTGCCAATCAACTGTCTCCAATATCTATCGCATCCTATAAATTCATCGGCCAGTGTTCCAATGTCCGCAGCACTCTTTTCTGCAATCCTAACGCCAGTCCATCTTTTCTGAGCCATATCACTAAGTTTGAGTATAGATCTTTTCTTATGTTGTGGTTTCTCTGCAAATCAATATTATTTTAATTTTTAATTTTATATTGCTTCAATGATATGGTGTGAGTTACTATGTCATTGTATTGTAATATAAAATTAAATTATTAAAGTAATATATTATTGTTTGAGATCCTCGTATTCGTAAATCCTCTGTACATGTGATATTCCTTGTGCCAATTAAAGCTCTGCCTTGGAACCTTCGTATCTTTCTTTCTTTCTCTGATCTTCGTGGTCCTTAGGTTCTCGTAACCATAGTAACGAGCCCTATCCGTTAGTGCGCTCTTTTAAAGCTTTTCTTTTGATTGGTGTACTGTTCTTAGTTGTACTTGTTTGTTGCTTGTATAGTTTTATGCTTGCATGCTTGTGTTCGATGATTGCTTCGAGTAGACGGAACGTTGATCAAATAAAGAAGACTGTTGAAGATGTTTTGAGCAGCTATACTTTGGAGAAAGGCAAGTGTCCCTAACCATCCTTCTACCTATGCTTTATTTATAATATCAAGATGTTTTAATCGGAACATGGAGAACCACCCAGGAAAACAGTGCAACCATAAGTACTATATGGCTCTGGTCTTGGCTGACTAATTAGAGACTTTAGTGGATGGTAACCTTACCCGAAAGGGGCATGGGGGGCGGCGAGTTGACAGGGTATAGCTCGGTCCTCTTGAGCTGTGGGCTTTGGTAAGAGACAGACCTCATTAGGGAGGGTTATACTTTGCTTCGGAACCGGAAACCTTAGCGGGTTACTATTTACTAAGGAATCTTTGTAAAGGCCTCGTAGCGTCCCTATGCGGTCACACCTCGGTAGTGTGATTTAAGAGGATTGGCCCCCTCGGCATGGTTGGGTTTAAAGTTCTTTTGAACTTTTACGCGGCTTATGGTGAAAGTGTACAACCTCTGCAGAGTGTAAAACTGTTATAACAGCCGTGCTCACGGTCAAGAGCGGCCTGGACCCTTACATGATAATCATACTTGAACATGATAATTAAATTGATCTCTGGTTATTTCTTGTGGCCTTGCTGAGTACCAACCATAAGTGTACTCATCCTTGCTAACCGCTGCTCAGAAGAAGAACTTGTATGAAGCTGTTTGAAGATGATGCTCAGTTCTAGGCGTGCGCAACCCCCCAGTCGACTGCCTGTGAAGTTTGGAGCCTTCGTTTCCAGGATACGCTGTATACTCTGATAGACTCGTAAGTCATTTATATAGTTTATTATACGTGATACATTATCTGTTATTCACATTCTGGCTTACTGTATGTGTGAAACTTGATCCTGGCACACATACAGCATACACTCGGTTTGTTTTCTAAAACCGGGTGTGACAATTTATATATGAGAAGAATTGAATAAACATAGAGATCATTGTCTCTTTAATTCAGCACTTACGTGATCTCTTCCACTTAAGAAACAGCCTAGCTCGCGCAAACACCACAGAGCCCATGCTGATCAGCCCGGTGCGCATCCAATTTCTAGGTCTGCCCTAATAAGTATTAAGCTAGATTAGACATGTCATCCAACGGGTCAAGTCTCAATTTATAGTTGTCGATTCAAATATTCTCTATGTTTTTTACATGTCAAATTAGTTTATCTTAAGTTAAAGTTATCCAATTTTGATTAAGTTTACAGAAAAATATAACAACATATACTATAGCTCATGACAGACTGAATGAGATAAATTTGGTATTTAAGATGTTAAATTTATCTATAAACTTGGTCCAAGTTAGATAACTTTGTTTTAAGATAAACCTAATGTGACACGTAAAAAATGGAGGGAGTATGTTAAAATACACAATAAAATCATCGAAGGGCATGTAACTTAGCAGTGAAAGCGCAAGTGCTCCTCTCTATGGTAGGCTTGAGTAGTCTTGCATGTTAAACACCTTTTTTTCAAACATGAGCAATGATGCTTCCCAAAACATAGGAAATCGATGATCACCGAAATGTAAGGATCCAAGGCAAAACGCTTACGGGTTGAACATGAGTCTGAGCTATAGGTGATAGGGATATGCCTTGAATTTTTTTTCATGCCTTTTTTGGAGATTTTTTTCCAGTAACCTTTTTTTACGCTCCTCAATCAATATTCTTTTCCTTTTACATAGGGACCATAATTTCGTTTCCTTTTTTTGATCTAGTCATAAGAGAAATGCGTAGAGACCCTATGTAAGGCATAATCAGAAAAGGGAACATAAGTAAGTAGATTTGAAAAAAACTTAGTGTCTAAAATATTGGACCAAGAGAAATGCATGAGCTAGGGCAGATGTGGGCCCACGGACGTAGACACATGAGAAGACGCTAATTCTAAGCTCATGTCGATAAGGGGCTTAATCCCCATGCCTCTTACTTTTTTTTTTCTTTTTCCCTTAAGTTTTATCCTTCATTTCTCTCACTACAATATTTATTGGTGTCATGTTGTCTAACTACACCTATAACGACGACATTGACAATACGTCCCAAAATGCATGAAACTAACTTAGTTATATCGAAACAATAAAAATACTCCATCACACAACAATTTATATGGTTGTATCATTTTGATCCAATAAATTACAAAATTTACTTAAATATGTATAAAACAAAAAGTGACGCCGCGTGTTGAATCCTAGTGTGCTCTGCGCGCTAAACCTAACCGTAACCGATCGAATACCTCCAATCATCCAGCCATGCCGCCGCCGCCGCGCGCGGCGGCGGCGCAGGAGCGCTGGGCCATCCTCGCCACGATCCCCAACGTGGCGGAGCACAAGGAGGCGAAGCGCATCTTCCCGCCGGGCGTCGACTTCTCCGTCGCCCTCAACGAGCTCCCGCGCGCCTCCGTCCTCACCGTGCCGCCCCGCCTCTCCCTCCCGGCCATCCTCGGCGCCTACCCCTACGTCGCCGCCGCCGACAGCTCCGGCCTGCTCCTCCTCTGCGGCACCCACCCGATCAGCTCCAACTCCGTCATGGTCTCCTACCACATCTGCGACGCGCGCACCGGCGAGGCCGTCTCCCTCCCGAAGCCTCCGCGCGGCGGCATGGCCTTCCACGGCGGCAACATCGGCCTCCTCGTGAACGGCGACGACGGCTCTATGATGGTCGCCGCGCTCCTGTCCGGATCCACCGGCGGCGCCGTGCTGCTCAGCTACAAGGTGGGTGACTGCCGCAAGTGGCGCGAGAGGGAGCTCACCGCCGGCGCCGCTCCACAAGGACTGGCTCCCCGACTGCGTCGTCTCCCACGGCGGAATGCTCTGGTGGGTGGACCTCGCCTACGGCCTCCTCGCGCTCGACCCCTTCGCCGAGGAGCCGCGCCTCCTCCACGTCCCGCTCCCGCCGGCCTCCGACGAGCTCCCCGCCGTCAGCGTCAACCGGGTCAACCGCCGCGCCCGCCGCTGCGTGAGGGTGAGCGGGGGGAGGCTGAGGTGCGTGCAGATCCACGGCGGCCGCGACGCGCCGGCGGTGAGCACGTGGGCGCTCGCCGAGTCGTCGTCGCCGCCGTCGTGCTCCGGCGAGTGGGAGTGGAACCCCGAGCGCAGCGTGCCGTTGGCCGATTTCTGGATCGACGCCATGCTGCCGTTGTGCGTTCTTCCGGCCGTCGCGCTCCTCCACCCCACCGACCCCGACAGGGTCTACTTCTTCCTCGGATCCCGCATCTTCGGGGTCGATCTGAGGTTGACGAAGCTGTTGGGATTCAATGAGTTTGAGATGCTTAAACCGCCTCGTGGAATTGGGCGGAAGCGCTCCTCCCGCTTCGTCCACGCATGGCAGTATGATCCTTCAAGCACTCGTATGTATCTTTGTCTCGTGTTGATAGTCTCTTCTATATATCTTGGTGTCGATTTTTTTTATCTTCGTCTTTTTAAATATATATACTTCGAATGCCATATGCTTGCTTAATTTGCATGCTGTTTGTTACCACGAATCACATAACATACTGTACAGTTTGAAAGTTTGTAAGGGGTACAAACAAAGTACTGGTGTGTTTTGTATAGCTCGGAACACTGAATTGATAAAGAGGGGGATTTAAGTTGATGATGCCCTGCTTAAACAAGCCTTCGTAAATATGTGTTAACTTGGGTAAAAATTGATGACACAGCTTGTGTGCTCAGATGTTCCTGCCAATTTTATCTCTGCAGAATATATATATATATATATATATATATATATATATATATATATATATATATATATATATGACCGGTTAATGCTTTTAAATCTTTTTGAAGCGTTAATTAGTTTGCTCTCCTCAGCTTTGATATAACCATTGTAATTTCTTGTCTTAAAGGATCTGAGCTTGTATCAACATGCTTAAGACAGGAGAAGGCAATTCCTGTTACGAGAAGGTGAACTTATGATCTTGGGCGAATCTTCTCGTTTGCATATCAACTTTACCATCCAATGAGTATATTTTCTTTTGAGGATCTAATGCGATCTCGTTTTGGTTCAGCTTCGTTGGTTTCAATCCCGCCATGCCTGCCACTGGTGTTTACTATATAATCTATGCAATTCTTCAATTACAATTATTATTGAATGGGACGTTTGTTTCATCTAGGCTGTATAAGGATGACCAAATTTCAACACCAGATCTAGAGTCATATGTACACCAAACTCATGTTTCTGGTTTTTGCCTTACCTAAAACTAGTACATAACACAAAACTAATGTTTTGTCAAATTTATGCTATATAAAAATTGATCGAATACATCCTTGTCGGTGTGTACTATGATTGTGGCATCATGTTCATTTCGTTTCTTTGTTAGGTCCAGAGTTTTTGTACCCAAGAGCTGATATTCCCGTCTGTATTTCCAGCTCAAATGATGAAGAGAATTTGGGATTCAATAACCAGGGAGCAGCAGGAGCGGGAGCAGCAGTGGTGGCAGCGGAAGCAACAGTTAGAGAAGCAGAGGCGGCAGAGGAAGCACCAGATTTGGAGCTGGGATGTAAGATGTATTGGAGTTCAAGAGTAAGATGTATTGGAGATGGGATTTGGAGCTTGCACTTTTGTAGGATCCATATATTGATCAGATTTTCAGTGTTTGATGTGTGGAGGAAGGCAGATCTCGGATGGCACGGAGCGTTTGTAAATTTATATTATATAAGGATCCAGTAGAATTGAAAACACTTCTCACCAAAATAATTTATTTCCATTCCTCACGGAGTACCCATATGTCAGGTCCAACGGTGGAAATGATGTGATTTTTTTTTAAAAAGAACGTTTCTAGAGAGTTTTGGTTGTTTTGGGCATTATTTTTCTCACCATGAAATTTCTTCACCTACCCCACGTACCCACAATATACAGTCCAGGACTCCAAACCGCACACGATACAACATATATATATATATATATATATATATATATATATATATATATGGGCCTGTTCGCTTATACTAAAAGCTGCTTTTTTTGGCTGGCTGTAAGCACTGGTTTAAGCAGCATCAGCAAACAAAAAGAAACAGCCAGCAAACAGCAGCCGCAGCAGATACGGCAAGGAAGATAGGTGCTGGCGTGCTGCAGCTTACAGGCTTTTTTTTGCTGGCCGAACGGCTGGGCTGTAAGCCAGCCCAACAGCCGAACAGCTGGGCTGAATAGCCAGCTAGAAAAAGTAGAAGCGAACGAGCCCTAACCTTTCGGAGACAAATTAGACTCTTACGTATTCGAGAAGCGGCAGTCGAACTCGAACTGCTTTAATTTAATTCCAACGGCCGCATGCACTATATACACACACGTTTCTCCAACCATCTATTGTGCTGCACCGATTCGATTGTTTGCCTGGGTCGATTTCACCTTCTGCTAGGATCTACGCTGCAGATCTTGATCCGGAACCTCCAGAAACCTCGTCGTGACATCGTGGCCCTGATCCCATCCCACCGTTCTTCCAGGATTCGCTGCAGGGCGGGTTTTGCAGTGGCTGTGTCAACCTCGTCACCTCCTGCAGGATTCGTTCATGTTATTATGGATGCACAGCAGCCACCACGTGATGTGTTAATGACCATCGATCTTGGAGTCACCCGTGGCCGTAAGAGGTCACAGCCAGAAACGGATGGGGTCAACGCCATTGATGTTGCAGAACGGAATCAACAGCGTAGAAGAGAAAAATATGCAAGTTTACCTGAGGAGGAAAAAGAAAAGAGACGTCAGAAATCAAGGGAAAATTACCAACGTTTGCCTGAAGAAACAAAGGAGAAGAAGCGAGCCCAATCACGAGAGTATTATCATCGTCGTAAGGCTATCTCCAACAAGTGACCCAAAAGGAGACCCGAACCTAAAATGCGTCTTCGATGGTACTATTCCAGTCTCCAACAGAGTACCCATACCCAAATAAAAAATGGATTTTCAGGAGAGAGAACCTAAATATGGGTATACTCTCTCTTCGTGACATATTCGCAGAAATGATTCTTTTTTGGGTCTTCTGTTGGAGAAATGAGTTTATGGGTTACGAACTTTTTTACTGTAGGCAACCTAAAGTGGTAAATGGGTCTCCGATCTGGGTCTCCATTGTGGGAGACAGTCTAAGGCAGCAGACAATGCAATGGCAATCCAAGGTTGGTTTTTCCAATGCAGTAATCTATTTTCAAGGTTTCTTTCTATATATATAAATTTGTCATGTACCTACCTGTAGGTTGTCAGCTGGAAGCCAAGGTTGCAACGAAATTAGAACAATAAATAAATATGCCGAGTTAACTGAAGAAGACGATCAGATTCACAAGATAGATATCACACACTCAGAAAAACCTTTTACAGTGATGTTGCAATTTCCTCAATACTAGAAACCAGTTTGTGTGATGGAGGTTTGTTCAATTGTCTTTGTTCTTTAGAACAAGCTATGCTGTATTTCAAAATTGGACATAATCAAATAGATTGGAGACGAAGAGGAGAAGAGAGCACCTACTGCCAGCTGTTGTTCGCCGCGGCCAACTCGTCCACTGGTTCGCTGCCGCTCAAGGCCATGGCCGTGCGCCTGTAGGCCGAGCTCAGATGACCCTGCCGTCGGACCGTCCCAACGCGTCGAGCAGGCCACTCCAGCTCGTCAAAGGTGTTGTAGATGACGGCGGCGGTGGGCTTGAAGTGCTCCATCTCATGCGACGCGTAGTTGAGCATCTTCTCCCCGCGGTCCATGGTGCACAGGAAGCTCGGGTAGTCTCTGAGCTGCATGTGCTTGCTCATCCCGTGAACACAGTACACCGGCGTGTCCAGAAACCCGTTCGTCAGCTGCTCCACGTGTGACGATGACGACGCTCTTATAGTAAGATATCGCCAATGCCTAGCAAGCTCTCAATCGATGGAAAAGAGGAGGATGACTTGGTTAGATTAGAGCTTTTAATTTGCCTAGCACCTTGGAGCCTTTTCCAGCTATGGTGCACATTCTTGGAGCATGGCGTTGAGGTCAAAAAAAGATATTACACAAAACAGATAAGCTTAAATCATTTTGACCTCAGTTTAATTTTTATCAAGTTATCGGTTAACTTGTTAAAAATTGGCTTAAGCTCACCCTCAAATTAAAGAGGTAAAATTCTTGTTTACTATAATTTTTTAATGCACGCGCGTGTCGCGCGTGCACTCTATTAGTTAATAAAATGTACTAATCATATATGTAAGCCCATGCAGCTAAAGGATTAATCCATGCCTTAAAAAAACATGCCATCTAGTTTCTCAAATTTGGACAGAATCTGAGGAATTTAGCAAAGCAGCATATCATAACACGGGGGCGATGTGTACTGGACCATAGTGGGCTGGAATGGAGTTTTGGGCTAGGCGAGCAACTGGTGTGTTGGGCAGGCCGTTGAGCAGATCGGGCCGAAAGAGGGGAGCAGGCCGAGACTCGAGAGTGCAGTAGAGGGGTTTTTTTATAGGGAGACCCGAGAGGGCTTGAGTTGGGCCGGCTGGCGGATTGGGCTACAAAGGAGTTTTGTGACTTTTTCCATGCTGTAAAATTGCTACGACATAGTTTGCGTAGAGTCCCCTAAAAAAAAGTACAGACAGAAAAAATAGAGAGTTAGAGCATCTCCACGAGTGACTAAAAAAGAAAGTTCTAAAATACTAGTTTTAAGACCTTGTCAAAAAATTTTAGGAGAAAAAAATATCCTTCCAACTAAGTTTCTAAAAAATTAGACCCAAAAGCAGCCAGGTCATCCATTGCGGGGCCACTGCATGATTTTTTTCCGGTGGTGAACAGTATCTCACGATTTTTGCTCCATCCTTTTTCCTACGGGGTATTGGGAGATTGCTCCATCATTTTTTTCCGCCGGGTATTAGGAGCTCGGAGTGACGAGTAAATTTGGCTCAGAATAGAGTCAGTATTGGACACGCAGAAAAATTTAGAAACAAAATTAGACACCGTTGGAGCATTGTTTTTTTTTATGCCTAAAACTGATTATTAGGAGTGTTTATTGGGTGCTCTTGAAGATGCTCTTAAGAAAGAGAAAGGCAAAGGCATACAAATACACTACACATTTCAATATATGTTATTTTTTTGCATGGGATGGCATGACGAGTCGTTGCACAATGTTCTTGTCGAGTCCTTGGCAATGTCGGACTGCAGACTGCACAATTTCCACTAGCCCCGTGAAAAAGTCACAGCGTGAGGATACTTCTCCACCCTGCGTCGGGTTTAACGGCACAATAACAAAAAATGCCCGTTCGCCGCGCGTGATTCATTTCCTTGGCGCATCCGTTCGTTGGTGGGCTTCTCTTTCTCGCGCGTGCCGTTGGTGGGCTTCCCGTTGGTGGACTTCAGAGGACTTCTAAGCCACATTGCTTAACGCGTGAATGGAAGCCACGTATGAGTCCTTGCACAATGTTCATGTCGAGTCCTTGGCAATGTCGGACTGCACTATGATCTATTACCGAAAACACAACTATAAACTAGCATGTACAGAATCGGAAATTCACCAACGCGTATGCGTAAAGTATAGCCGCGTCCGTTACAAAACCAAGAAGATAGAGAAAAAAGTAAAAAATCGCAACCTCCATGGGGAAAGATAGCCGGCGGCTGGCGAAGAAGGAGAGCCGGCGGCGCCGGCGGATCGCCATGGCTTGCGCGCTTGACGCAACCCCGCCGGCGACGAGCATCCACGACGTCCCCGACGACCTCCTGGAGCTCATCCTCCTCCGCGTCCGCACGCCCGCCTGCTCTTCCGCGCCGCCGCCACCTGCAAGCCATGGCGCCGCGTCATCTCTAGCGCCGGCTTCCTCCCCCGCGGCCCGCTTCCGCTCCCTCCACGGCCCGCGCCTCCTCCTCGGCCACTACTGCGTAGACGCCATGGCCATGGACGACGACGGCATCCCACGGCTCCACGCCGTGTTCTACCCGTCCCCGCCGCGGCCAGCCACCCACCTCCGGCAGCGCCTCTCCCTCCACTTCCTGCCGCAGCCCCTTCCCTTCACGTACAGTCAGCAGCGTGTGCTCACCGACAGCCATGGCGGCCTCCTCGACTTTGTCAGTGACAACTGGTACGCCGTCGTGTACGATCCATGGACCAGGGAGTACAGGGAGATCCAGTTTCCATGGGGACGGGATAGCGAGAACAGAGGTCGCCACTACCACTGCATCGGCGCCTTCTTCCTCGACGCCGGCGGCAATGGCGGCGCGGCGGCTGTCCCATGTCGAGCTTCAGGGTGCTGTGTGCGTGCCTGGTGCTGGATTACATGGATAACAGAATAGAAGCCCATGCGTGTGTCTTCTCGGCGAGGCACGACCGCTGGCTCCGGCCGTCTGTCTGGAGGAACGCCGGCCATTGACCATTGGACCGGCGGCGTGAGCTTGGATCTGCTGGATATGTACAAGAGGATCATGGGGCGTGCAGGAGGGTGCATCTTCTGGCTCGGCGTCCACGGCCACGTGCTCGTCCTCGACGAGATATCCGGTGAGTTCTCCACTACCAGGCTGCCGTGGACAAAAGCATGGTGTTGAGTGCGGCGGGAGTATTCCCATACGAGCTACCATGGCCGCGGACATAAGTGCCGACCTGTGATGTATGTGTAGCCCAAACAGCCTAAAATGTAATATGTACCGTGGTTTTATAATCACTAAAAGTTTTAAAATAATTCACGACTTTCTGAAAAAAAATCATGTCTGTCTGATTATTTTATTTTTTGGAATTTCATGGGTCGGAGTTGTGATATATATTTTTTTTCAAACATATCTTTACCTAATACTAAAGCAAAGATTGATTCTGCGGTATGTCATAATTTTACATAAACCCCCCTGATATTTTTTATTTTGCATATCTATACCTAATCTATTCCGTTCTGCCCACGCTGGAGATTTTTCGTTCGCTGCCCGGCTGAGCTGGAGTTCGTTATGAAGACGAAGAACAAAGTAACATTGAATTGAAGTCTCTCGCCTCTCCCATGAACGTTCTGTTGCCGCCGCTTGTGCCTTAGGCCTGTACGACGCCATCCTGCTGCCCGTCGTCGACGCTGACCACCAGTCCCCACTCGCCAGCTGTGCCTAACGTCCGTTTGACGCTACAGGAGCCGTGGGGCTGCCTTGAGTGCTCGCTGCGCTACGGCGTCCCAGGGAAAATAGACAAGATTGAACATAAGAGAAACCTAGAAAGGGCTACTATACTGCCCATATGCTATTCTGGTTCAGTGATTGTTAGATAATTTTCATGAAGTTATCAAAACTTTAACTTCGTGAAAATTATTTTGACGGGTACAGTTAGTTGCATTTACTAGCCTTGCAGGTTCAGTGATCGCTAGATTGATTATTTTCACAAAATTAATGTTTTGATTGCATTTACTAGCCTTGCAGTTATTTTCTTTCTATAGGCTGCAAGCTAAAATTGGAGATGCATGCATATTGAATCTGTGTACTAGAAGTTTTGATGCATGTTTAAATTATCAGATGTAAGATAGATTCAGTATTTTAACTTTCAGTGATCTCGCTGGTTGAACCGCTGAACCATATGCTAATTTCGATGCATGTTTAAACCAGATAGATTCAGATAGACGACCAAACACAGCCTCAAGGCCCGCTCTGCGATCTCGCTAGTTGAACCTTTTTAATGTAATCAAAATTATTAATTTGTATTTTAACTTAGTGATTATACAGCCGGAGGAGGGAGGAGACGAGGATCTGCATGGGGCGCAAGACACATGATCAGAGAACACCAATACTGTAATTTGCTGGATGATTGGATCAACAAACCTTGTGATAATATATTGACTGTAATTTCAATTATGCGATAATATATTGACTGTAATTTCAATTATGCATACCAGAGTGCTACAAAGGTTATAGGGAGACAACGAAGAAAACTTTGGAATTACAAAGGGAGGAATCACAGGCTCACGGCATTCACGCACATTCTTAGCACCTGTGATAAAATCTATGAACTTTTTTCCTTGTCTCCTTATGATAGCTTGTCTACTTCGTTCATATCTTCTCTCATTTCCTTGCGATAAAAACCCGTAGCAACGCACGGGCATTTTTGCTAGTAGTAGGTGATGTCACTATAAGGAGGATTACCGCCAAGGAAATAAATCACCGGTAATTTTTTTCATAAGGCGCACGTGTTCTGCATAAGGCTAATCTCAGTGTATAATTTTAATGCACAATTATTCTTTCACATCTCATGAAACTTTCGTTTCTCTCGCCTCGTAACAACCCTGCAACATAAGAAAATTTATGCTCCTTTGCCGGAGTCCCCAAAGGTGATTCTCGGGTGAATCTAAGAGAAGCTCTGCCAAACAGTTTTTCGGAGAGAAGTCATTTTGTGCTGATTCTGTAAAGTAAAGTGATTCTCTTAAATGAACTAAGAGACTGAGAGCTAAAAAAATAGCTTATCCTGATTTTGTGCGTTGATTCTCCATCCCGATTGTGGGATACCTATACCCAGGGTACTGTTCCCACCGATATTAGTGCAAGTCGCAAGGTAGAGATGAGGGCAAACTCCCGGTTCCCGACCGATTGGGAAAACACGAGCCACCATGGCACGTGTCGCCTTCCCGAACGATTGGAGAGATTCAAACAAGCTGGACAGGTGGCACGCTTCCAACCGACCAGAGAGCATGCCACTCTGCCTAAACAAAGGCACATCTGGCTATGTGTCCGACTCACCTCCACCTACCAGGAGTCGCGACGCCCACCTCGAGGCGTGGCATACTCCGGACCTGTTTTGGGTCAAGACGGCACATGCCGTCGCAAAAACGGCCCTTGACCCTTCGAAGGGTCAAGCCAGGCCACAGTGTTTCATCCATATCCCAAGCCAGGGGCTAGGCACTTCCATCCATGTATTGGACCGTGCACAGGCTAAGGCCTAGACTATGTGAAGTGACAAGAGAGGGCTAGCTCTCTACTCCCTTGCATAGAGGCCGGCCTAAAGGGACCTGGCAGCAGAGGCGTAGGCCCAAATCAATTGCAACATTGACTTCCGAGCACTTGGGGAGAAGACCAGGCGACGCCCCATCAAATCAACGTCGTACCCTCCTGATAAACTACTTTAGCACAGTTAACACCATGGCAGATACACCATCATCATGAGCTCGCGCAAGTGGCTTTGACAACGACAGAGAAGAGCGGCGCTAAGGCTAGGCCCCGGACCTACCGGTAATAGGCCGGGAATGACGACAGTGGAAGGCGGGCCCATGAAGGGCGCCCGGAAGCACTTGGAGGCTTCTGATTTCTGACTTCCTTTTTTCTTCTTCTCTTTTCCCCATGTAACCGACCCCAGTCGTATATAAGGGGGAAGGGACCCTCGGAAAAGGAGAGCCGATCCGCATTAACTAACAACAGAACTCACTACATCATAGAACACACCAACAACTTACGAGCACCCCCTTGTAAGCCTTGAGGCAACCAAGCACAAGGAACACGAACAGCTCGCACTGGACGTAGGGACATTCCGTCCGAACCAGTATACTTCCTTCGTGTTTGCAGTGCCTACCATCATGAGTCGCGGAGAAGCGCTGCGACTAAGTAAACAACCGGTGACAAAAAGCACCGACACCGATTTGATAATTTATGCTAGAGAATAAAAAAGAACCACTCTCAGCCACAAAATCATTTCTTTCAGAGAATCAACTCCCATAGTGAATTAGAATCAAATGGAGGTCTATCAAATAGTCCCAATACCAGAGCGCGCCAACATCTAGTGTGGATGTGAGGAGCGCGCCAACATCTAGCGCGGATGTGAGGAGCACTCCAACTAAGCACAGGACGGGGAAAATAAAGCGCGCCAAAGGTTACTAGAATTACTGCCCAAAGTGGAACAACAGAGGGCAGCCCAACTGAATTCTAATATGTTTTGATGAACAAATAAATTATGAAAATCCTAATAAATTCAGTATGTTACATTTTAGTTTAGTTTTGCTTCATTTTTTTTATGATTGCTGACAGCTATCTGGAACTGCCTCGGTGCCATCGGTGCTCACATTTGTCTATTGTGGCGGTATCATGCAAGTACCGGTACACATATATAAATCCTTTCGCTCCATCGATGAAACCTGAGGAATAATATTGCTCTGTTTGGCGGGAAAGTAATACTACCTTCGTTCCAAATTATTATTCGTTGATGACTTTTTTTATGATTTTTGACCATTCATCTTATTTAAATTTTTTATCTAAATATACAAACAATAAGTTATATTTGAAGTATATACGATGATAAAGCAAGTCGCATACAAAATAAATAATACTTGTCAAATTTTTTGAATAAGACGAATGGTCAAACGTTAAGCCAAAAAGTCAACAACGAATAGTAATTTAGAACGTAGGTAGTACTGCCTCCGTTCTCGAATATATGTCATTTAGAACAAACTATTTAGTCAAAAACATCATATATTTAAAAACTGATGGAGTATAATTTAAAGAAAATGGGCTAGGAAATTGCGTCTTAGACCAATCTTAATGGGAGTTTCATGGACAATAAATTGACTGCCATGTCAACATTTTTGATGATGTGTCACTGTATTAATTAAGAGAGAGGTAAAATGAGTTTCATGGTGATGAAACACCATGTACACAGTTACCTAGACAGCTTGTGTCTTGTATGTGACTTAGGAAACAGTAATTGATGAAATTATACATTGAGAGAGGTGTTTTATCCTAATTTCAAACACTTTTAGACGATGTGTCACTCTAGGTAATTGTGTCCACGAAACTTACCTCGAGACCGGCCTAATCGTAACTGGGCGGGCAGGACATGGCCCGGAGTGAGAACCTGCCGGCCGGGTAGGGGAATGCCCGAAGCGTCACGACACCAGGCCAGCTGGATAAAAAAGCTTGCCCATCGGAGCAGCTAATTGAATTCAGCATTGCCTCCCCTTTCGCCGGAGAAAGAAAAGCTTGGAGGTCATCGATCTAACGCCAGCCATGTCGTCTCGATCGACTCGCCGATCGACGGCGGCGAACGAAGAAGCCTACGCCATCC
Organism: Echinochloa phyllopogon; assembly: GCA_033239725.1. Taxonomy (NCBI): domain Eukaryota; kingdom Viridiplantae; phylum Streptophyta; class Magnoliopsida; order Poales; family Poaceae; genus Echinochloa; species Echinochloa phyllopogon. Next base: position 60,093,435 of record BTCW01000012.1, on the reverse strand, counting down.
GTGGTGGAGTTGATCCTTCGAAGGCCACCGAGCAGGAGCTGCTGGCCTGCCTCCGCACAAAGTACAGGCGCTACAAGGTGGAGAAGAGGGCGCGCAAGCTCGAATCGATGGAGGTCAACCCCGGCCTCGCCGGGAAGGACCCATACTTTCTCCCCGACTTGTTCGTCACGAGCCTGCATAAGAGAGCACCGCAGCAGCAGACGCTGTCCGGGTGCTGGAAGGAGAAACATGGTGAGTTCACCGCCATTCGTAGCGGCCGGGAAGGGGAGAGGTACGCCGGCATGAGGATGACCATGGAGTTCTTCCGGCGCGATGGCACCAAGACGGACTGGCGCATGCAGCAGTACTACCTGCTGGACACTCACAACCTCAGTGACCTGTATTTCGAGGTAATAATAACTACACTCCAGCCTCATTATTCTTGGATATACGCCAATCATGATTCAGGGCATGTACATTAGACAACGGTTTTCTAAGTCCACGTAAGGAAAAATAAATTGACGTGACCATCATTTAATAAGAAAAGAAAATATTGTTGTCTACTATATCATCTATTGCTTTGGATCGTGCTCCCATACAAAACAACATTAACTAGAATACTTAGGCTAGTCTCAGTGGGGGTTTTATGGTATTAAACGTGCTGATGTGACATAGACGAGAGAAGGTAGAGTTTCATGGTACGTGAGAGGAGTTTTACCACCCTGAAACTCCTTTGGTACGGTTACCTAGTTTCTGATCTAGGTAACCGTATAGTGAAACTATGCACTGAGACTGACCTTAGAGCACACGTATTAATTATCACGTAGACAGTAAAATAGATAGCCCATTGTAAAGCTATCTATTTAACTGTATGTGTGTGTTAAATAGTAGACAACAACTGTCGAAACTATTATACATGCCCTTATATACTTTGTAGGAGGAGATGATGTTGTGCAAGATATTCCAGGAAGACGATGTCGATGAGTATCAAGGTTTTAAATCTCTCCCTATGTCGTTGTAGCTATTGGAGATAGGGTATATTATTATGCTTATGCACCATTTAGCCATTGTACTCTCCACTAGAGTATATAATCTCATTTAGCTTTGTTGTTATTAGCTGCTTTAGAGTACTACCACTAAACCTCTTTGACTGTTATTTAAAGAAAAAAAGTCCAAATTAAAAGTATGGACAAAGTTCAGATAACCTTTTAAAGTATGTTTTGGTTCATTTTACACCCACGACTATCTCAATCGATCCAATCTACATCTTCGTAAGACTTTTCTCCATGCACAAGCAGTGTTTTAAGTTAAAATTTTATAGAACGGTAGAGAGCCACCTAAATTATTTTTAGAAAATATAATCTTGATTTTTCATCATTATTTTGAAAGGCTATGGCATGTAATAATAAATTAACTATATTGATATAAATTTTTATGAGAAATAATGATGAAAAAACATATTGTATTTTTTAAAAAAATACTTTATGTGTTCCTCTATCAGCCCATCAAATTTTAACTTAAAACACCACTTGTATATGAAGAAAAAAAGACAAATCTTGTGAAGGGTAGATTAATTGGACCTTTTGAGATAATTGTGGGTGTAAAATGAACCCAAAAAATACTTTATAGGGTTATCTGGACTTTGTCTATACTTGAAGGTAGTAATTTGAACTTTTTTCTTATTTAAAACGTTGATGACTACTTGCGGGATGATGATCAGCTTTACCGAAGGCCAATCTCAAGTTTCGTAGACACAATTATCTAGAGTGACACATCATATAAAAGTATTTGAAATTAGGATGAAACACATCTCTCTCGATGCATAGTTTCATCAGTTGTTGTTTCCTATGTCACATGCAAGACACAACCTATCTAGGTAACTGTGTACGTAGACTTTTATCACCATAAAACTCATTTTACATCTCTCTTAATTAATATAGTGACACATCATCAAAAATACTGACGTGATAGTCAATTTATTGTCCATGAAACTTCTACTGAGATTGACCTAATAGGCTTACGACCGTCGATCATCAGGCTTTCTGAAAAAGGCTTGGGTTCCCTCGCAGGATACAGCTACCACGGTAGGTTGTAGGACATAATTCTTACACGTAGCTTTGATATTAGCTTCATCATTGCATTAATTGCATCAATTAATTAAATAGTATCACAATCAAGATACCGTATGGAATATTAAAGGCTGACATTTTCTTGTTCTTAATAGACCCTTGTAGTAAAGAGATGCTAAAGAGGAACACTACCTCGTTCAACGACTGCTTGGCTACAGAGGGTTTCCCAACCGATAGAACACAACCGGGGAAGCGTCCCAGATCTTGTGCTCCAGGTGGAAAATCAGAAGTTTGGCAGAACTTCACCAAGATACATACCAAAGATCCTGACGTGGTGTACGCAGCGTGCCACTGCTGCGATAGAGTGCTCAACGCCCATCCCAAGAATGGCACTTCTCATCTCAGAAGGCATATGCAGAAATGCTCAAGCCACAATCCTTCCACCGCTGCCGACCAGGAGATCCTGCACCGACTCCGCTCAAACCTCAACCTCTACAAGCAGGAGAAGATAGGGAAGCTCGACTCACCGGAGGTCAACGCCAGCCTCGCCAAGCTGGATCCATGGGATCCCCAGCTCACCCCATGCTACTTCACGAGCTCGTTGAGCCGGGAGACGCATCAGGGGCGCTGGGAGGAGATTGATAAGGATCTCACCGCCATCCGCATCGATCAGTTACCGGTGCCACGGTACCTTGGGCTGAGGAGGACCCTGGAGTTCCACAATCACAATGGCAACAAGATGGACTGGATCATGCTCGAGTATCACCAGGTCGATGAGTACAAGCACCCTAACCTTTTGCTCCAGGTAAGGATCTCTCGGTAACAAATAACTCTACAAGTAACTAGCAAGGAGCACTAACCATATGTGAAAAAATGTAGGTTTTTGTCATCTAAGAACCTTGATGGTGTAGAAATAATTGATACAATGGCTTGACCTCTAGGGTCGTCTGGGCTTTTATTATATAGTTTAGGCTCATACGAGTCCTATATGTCCTATTCAAACTGCGTGTCCTAGTTCTACTCTATTACAACTCATACTTTAACATTTTTTCTTAGTCGTAGCAGGAGTAAAGCTAACGATAACGACTGAATTTGAAGTCTTGCACTTTCATTGTCTTCTTCGCTTCGCCTTTGTCCCCTTACCATGTCGTCCCTCATCTCTCCTCTATTCCCTCCCGCGGTCATACCGGGAGTGTCATAGATAACATGACGCTTTGACTGGAGTTTGTCGATGATGAGTTGTTGAAGGCGTAGCCGATCATGATGATGTAGTAGGCGTGGTCGTCGTCAATGTAGCTGCACATAGACGAATGCGCAAAAATCCGTGCTATGTTATAAAGACGGAGTTACAGACATAGGTTAGGCACCTTGCATATATCAGAGGATGCCATTGGGGGCTTCTTGCATTTGTTAGATGATGATTATGTCTTGCATATATCATAGGAGGCCGTCGTGAGTGTTTTGCATATGTCAGAGGACGATTGAGTCCTGCATATGTCAGAGGACGATTAGGTTTTGCGTATGTTAAAGAACGGTTGCATTTTACATATGTCAGAGGACGATGTGTTGATGCGATCGTTGCCGCCGTCAGTGAAGTGTCTTGCAGAGTTGTCTGCCAGAGGACGCGACATGTCCATCCTTGTGGACACAGTGGTGACGACGTGTTGATGCAGACCATATTGACGAAGAGCTTGGCGATCTAGCATCTCGAAATCATGATGCCGTAGAAGGCGAGAGGAAAAAAACTAATCTAATCTATATTATATGATATTTTGGAGGCTAAATAGCTAATTGATGCGGCGTCCCAGGGAGACTAGAGATTTGTCTACAGAGCAGCGCCAGCGGAAGATATGATATGTCCCGAGAATTAAGCGACGTTGGTCTTATGGCTGTGATATCATATCATGCAGAAATAATTGATGGAACGGCTTAACCTCTACGGTCATCTAGGCTTTTATTATATAGTTTAGGCTCGTAGAAGTCCTATACGATTACACGTGGGGAGCCCTACTCAGACTAAATATTCTAGTTCTACTCTATTATAACTCATACTTTAACAGATGGTACATTCAGAATTCGCCCAACCATCTAGTATACCAATCGCATGCACATTGTCGCTATGCTTTTATCTTAATTACACCTGACGTGCGTTGACTTGTAGGGAGGCTTGGTGTTTCGCAAGGTATTCCAAAGCTACAAAGATGCGGTCTCCTACACTCTAAGGGAGTTGGACAGAATGTGGAACGGGGACGACCAAGAGCATGACTGTTACAACGGTAGGATGCTATCGAACAGCTTATCCCGCAAAGAACATTCACATTAATTCAGGGCATCAATTTAATAGTAGATTAAACTTTGCACAAGCACCGTTTGTTAAGACTATTAGACTAACATTCTCTATTCCTTTCCATTAGGTGAGCGTGAAGAAGAGGTGAAGACATGCATGAACACCTTGCTCCGTGATTGCTTGCTCGGTAAAGGTGTTCAAGGTGATGAAACACGGCCTGGAACGCGCAAGAGAACTAATTCTTCTGATGGCAGATCAGAAGTTTGGCTGCAGTTTTCCAAGATTTATACCTCTGATCCTGACAGGGTGTATGCAGTGTGCCACTGTTGTGACAGGGGGTACAATGGTCACTCGAGGAATGGCACCTCTCACCTCAGAAGGCATAACGAGAAATGCTCAAGGAAGCAGCATGAGTTACCATGGCAGAATGGGGCAGGAAATACGAATGGCGTCGACGCTGTATGGGAAGCAACAGTCTGGGCATTTCCACTTCGTCGAGAATTATGAAGGTTGTGACTTGTTTTGACCATGAAAGGCCGGCCCACCCCCATTGAATTTGTTCACTACGCTTGTCACTGGATTCTCAATTGCTCTGTTTTTTCTTTTTTCAGGAACAAGAGAAGAGAGTGTTTGCCGAAGCTGGGAACAAAGAAGATGACCTAGGTGGTTGCTACTGAAATGTTCAGAAGATTGGGTGAATTGGGCACTGGTGCGGAGATCTTCTTCTTGTCACGTCTCCTTTTCTCTGGCAGCAAAAAAAAACAGCAGCGATACTAGAAAGTACAGCAATATGATGCGAAGCTATTCCTCCCGGAACGAAAGGATCAAAACCTTCTGCACCCCACGCAGGATTTACAGCTTGTACTTTTCCAGTTAGTCCGTAAGGATCGGACACCCATATCCCGGGGCCATATAAACCCGTTACATGAAATGCACCAAAGCCAAAACAAGCCACCCCTGCAAGAAATAAATGAATTCCAAAGATCTTGGGCAAATCCAAAGAAGGTTTTCCCGTCCGCTCATCACAGAATATTTCTAGGTCCCAATATACCCAATGCCAGATAGCTGCCAAGAAACACAAGCCAGAAAACACAATATGCGCACCTGCCACACCTTCATAACTCCAAATACTGGGCACTGGTGCGGAGATCTTCTTGTCACGTCTCCTTTTCTCCGTTTGTTTTAGGCTTGGTCTATCCTAAAAAGAAGTGTCTGTATGGCTAATAGATGGATTGAGCGACGGGACATTAACATGGATTTAGCCCTCCTCACTACTATCTACTGGCTAGATCTTAGTGTTCTTAGAGCAAAGCGTGAACTCTGCTTCTATTAAAACTGAAGGTTACAAGCTTAGCTCCCTGGAAGGGACCAATACAGGACAGGAACAGAGAAAAGGAGAACTGTACAGAGAAAAGTAGAACACTGAAAAAGAAAGAGAGGGAAAGAAATTATTCTCCCGGAATGCAAGCCGCAAGGTGTTTGGCTCCAGCCAGACACCAGGTTCTCGCCTCCTCCTCTACTTTGCTGAACAAACTCTGCTTCTAACCAACAATAAGATTGACTCGAACAAGCTGGGTTCCTATGAAAGTGAAAGGCAGGAGCTCTTGTTTGAGCAACTATCAGGTCTGAAAATAATTTTTTATAAAAGTGAATTTTTTGTTTTGGAGAGGCGAAAGAGTATGAGGCTATATATTCACAAGTATTTGGTTGCAAGTTAGGTTCATTTTCTTTTTGCTATCTAGTCATTCCTATGCACTTTAGAAAATTAACTAACAATGACCGGAAGATAATAGAGGAGAGGTTTGAGAAGAGGTTGAGTGCCTGGAAAGGCAAGTTGCTATCTCTCTCTGTGTGTGTTGGGGGGGGGGGGGGGGGGGGCGAGGATTGCAATTCAGTCTACCTGTCTTTCTTTGAGGTCCCAAGGGGGTTCTATAGATCACGATTTTATTGGCAATATGATGGACACAAGAAAAAAAATACAGGCTTGCTAAATGGGAGGTGTTATGTCAACCGAAGGATCAGGGTGGTCTAGAAATTCTAAACATAGATATTCAAAACAAATGCCTTTTAAGTAAAAAATCATCAGTTTGGCAAGAGATCATCAGGAACAAGTATCTAAAAGGAAATCCCTTAGGGGCAAGCATATAAAAAGCCAGGGGATTCACAGTTTTGGTCGGGTTTAATGGGAGTTAAGGAGGATTTTCTTAAATTAAGCATCATTTAGGGTAAATTCAGGAGAATAAACTAGATTCTGGGAAGATATCTGGTTAAGGCAACAATCCCTAAAATCTAAATATCACAACCGGTACAATATTGTGCGAAAAAACATGGCACTGTTTCAGACGTCTTTAGTACATCTGGCATAACTTAGTGGCAGAGGTTCTGCTAGTTGAGCTAAATGAGGATAGGGATGTGTTTCTTTGGTCTCTGCACACAAATAGTATTTTCTCTGTTCACTCAATGTACAAATACATTGTCAGTAGTGGAGTAAAAGTCACACAGGAAATTTGGTGAATGAAAATATATACCAATGAAGATTAAGGTCTTATGTGGTATTTGAAGAAAGGGGCAACTAAGGACAACCTAATTAGAAGAAATTGGAAAGGAAACAAATATTGCAGCTTTTTCCGTTCTGTTGAACCCATTAACATCTTTTTTTAATTGTTGTCATGCTAAATTTCCGTGGAGGACTGTACATCTAGTATTTGGAATCACAGCACCAAAAGATATGAGTAACCTTTTTGGGGCCTGGGTAAAAGAGGGTGGGCAGGAACCAAATCTTTACTTATTGACGGGGGCCTCAACGCAATGTTGGACAATTTGGAACATCAGGAATGAAGTAGTTTTTGATAATTGCCAATCTAAAACTTTTACGTAGGTTCTGTTCATGGGAACATATTGGCTCCGGCTGTGGGCCAAGTTGCAGCAAAGTGAGAACGATCATAAGGCCTTCGCTTCAGCTTGTCGAACGCTCGAGATGGCTGCTCTTCGCTTTTCCATTAACGGATGGTCTTCTAGTTTGTGATTGGATTATTAAAGCTATTTTCTTGGTGCAAGACTTGTTTGTTTCAGCTGGAGTAGCCTCGAGTTACTTTATGTAATAATTGGACTGATCCCTCCTCCTTGGAGAAGGGTGAAGCCAAATTGTTTCCATTATTAAAAAAAGAGCTCTTGTATAAAAAAACATCTTATCTTTGGGTATCTCGAATGCCAGTTCGACGGTGTGCTTTTTGCTCTCGATCGAGAGTGCTTCCTTTCGTGCCTTGGTTAACTGGAACCGGAAATGCCAGGACTATGGGGAGGGTCCCTTGGGCGAGATAGCTAAACGTGTATGATGAATTATGTCTATCTCAAGATTTGAGAAAGGCGTTGATTATAGCTGTGTCCTTCGATGGACCATAGGCCTCATGCTAGGAGCATAATTCCAGCATTTTATTTTGTGTTCCATCCGTGATACGTGATACACAAAGTAATCTCCTATTTACTAATGATAGCGCCTATGACCTGATTTAGTGAGTTCCCTAAAAAGTACTACATCCGTTTCAAATTACTATTCATTGTTAACTTTTTCTCATAACGTTTGACCATTCGTCTTATTTAAAAAATTATGCAAGTATCATTTCTTTTTATTCGTGACTTACTTTATCATCATATATACTTTAGATATGACTTATTTTTTCGTATGTTTGGACAAAAATTTTGAATAAGACAAATGATCAAACGTTGAGAGAAAAAGTCAACAACGAATAGTAATTTGAAACAGACGTAGTATATGCAAAGAAGAATATAACTATGTATTGGATTTGGATCTCGAGCTTGTACTTTTGTAGAGAACCTATTGCTCTCCTTTTACGTGTTTGAGCTGTGGAGGCAGATGCCGTTATCTGAATCCACAATTCCACACATGTAAAAACAAAAGAAAAATTCCTGATAGAATACCAGAGACTGGGAATCTATGTGCCTTTAGGATCCTGCCAGGAATAGGACCATATATTCAACTCCAGGATGTTTGACAGATGGTGTACTAATAATTATCTGTAACCCAATTAAGCTACATCCTAGTCGTTATTTACAACAAAGAATCTCATAAAATTGGCAAAGCAACCTTGTAAAATGGATAATCAAAATAATATAAAATATATATTTATATATGATTTGGAGAAATTAAATGGTGATTGTGTATTATGATGTCGTTTGTTTCGACCATCTAATAATCTGAAACGTTACTTAGGCTCTAATATTTGCAATGCGCTTATTCATTACTAACTTTTCTTTTGTAAGAAAACATATAGATAGGGAAAACAAATATGTTGATCAACATGCATATCTTGTTATAAAGTAGTAATAAAAATGTTTGCACATATCATTTTCTTTCTTTTGGATATTCAACGTCATAATTCTTTTTTGTAAGATATTTTTTGTTTTTTCCCTGAAGGGACCAGAGTTTGTTCTTTTTTCTTTTTTTTGTGAAAGGCCACTAGAGATGGTCACAGTAGATGCCTCACTGTCGACAGGGAATAACACTGTTTAAATCTTGAAATAAATCAAGAAAAATGCGACATCAGTGCCAAGTGGATAGACACGATCAGTTCGTAATCAGATCGAGTTTGTTCCCTGCAAGAACGATTAGACCATCTCTAAGAAACTCTTTATATCTTTTCTAACCTACAGAAATAGAGATTTTGGTGAAAAAACACCCTCCAACAGACTCTTCAATTGGATATCCAAATACAGATATCCTCTATTCTAGATTTCTCGCTAGCCAAAGATGGAGAGCGAGATAACTCTCTAGACTACACATAAGATATAAAAAACTATTGAAAAGTATAAAGATATAGAAAATAACTTTTACTCAAATGACTCTCCAAATGATGATTTAGAGAGTATATGTCCCCTTTTAGATGACAACGTATCAAGTGAAAACCAAACCCTCCGTGCAAACTTTGGAAACCACAATCTGGTCCACACGATGTTGATCCAATGAGCCGCCCACCTCCCATGCATGTCCCCATGCAAGTTGATTTTGTCAATCCCCTCTCCCACCTTCCCTGTGATTTTGCAAATTCCCCCTCCCACCTCCCATGCATGTCCCATGCACGTTGGTTTCCAAAGTTTGCACGGAGGGGTTGGTTTGCACTGGATATGTCCCCAGTTTAGATAGGCTCTTGGAGATGTGAGGACCAGGTGTGTCCGAGGACTGGTGGATGGTCGCTTCCAGTGTGATGAGTGATTGACAACGTGGTGTTGGACTGACTCTTGGCCTAGTATTGCAGGTGTTCGATGCGACTTGGTTTGCGTTGGTGCAGGTGAAGAACAAGCGCGAAAGGTCTTAGCCAGAGTGGCCTCCGAGGAGTGGAGAGACAAGTAGGCTTGGTTCGAGGGACCCGGTGGCCAGACGGAACCAAGTGCGGTCGGCATGGTGCAAGAAGAGCAAGACGACGTCGTGAAATGAGCCGGTGCAAGGTGGCGGCTAAAAACCGAAGCTTGTACGCGGGGTTTGATGGTTGGGCCACAAAACCATCGGAGGTGGGTTTCTCGGTTTGGGCCTCAAAACCGAGCCCGAAGGCCCAACATGACGGAGACGGTGATCCGGGCATGTTCGGGAAGCTTCGAAGCGGTGGACGCGCGGCGGGATCCTGGAGCTTGCGTCGGAGGGAAGCAAGGCCGGATGGACGGCGTGCCCAGCCGGAGGAAATATCTCAGAGTTCCAAGATTGCCCCTGAGGGGTATGTATCTTAGGCTTAGAGTGTAGGGGTAGTGTGGTCTTTTCCCCCCCACCAGGTGACTCAATATAAATAGGAGGTGGAGGGGATGGCAAGTCATCTGTTCGAAACCCTAGTTTATTTTCTCTCTATTCTGGTAGGCTAGCCAAGTGCAGATTGAGTAATCTTAGCGGGTGGATGAAGGGTGGAGGTTAGCCACCGTTGTACAGATCGTGACCTCTGGTTGTATGGAAGAATCGTTCTAGAAATGATTTGCTTGTCTTCCTTCCCGAGTTCATTTTGTGCTATTTTTGTTCTTGATTCGATTCTTTGTTTCTAGGTCGTTTCCTCTCGGATTTCTTTGTGGGGATCATGGGTGAGTGCCTTGTGCCTCTTTGTGGATGATCTTGACCCCTCAAACGCCGAGATTTGGTCTGGATTTGAAGTTTTTGTGATGAACTCGTGGTGAGGGTGTTCTTCCGTTAGATCCGCGTTTTCTTGTGTTGCAGGGAGTTAGAGGCCGGGATTTTTGGGGCATAGCTTCCTCTTGGGTTGCTTCACATCTCCCCAAAGTTTCGCTTCAAGAGCTCCAGCCGTTTGGGAGATCCGGTGTTGGATTTGGAGGAGTTGACCCGCGCGTTACTGTAGCTGTTCTTCCTGTTCGTCCGTCGGGCTTCTCGGACGGTCCGACTTGGTATGGCGGACGGTCCGCAGGGTTCCCGGATAGTCCGTATGTGATTGGTAGACGGTTCACGGTTTAGCTGCCCTTCTAAGTTTTTCTCTTTTTGGCTAAGTCTTTTCTCAGACAGTCCGTGTGACTTTCTCGGACAGTCCGCGACACTGGCGGACGGTCCGCAAGACGGTCCGTAGAGGATCCAACCTTCTGGAGTTTCAAGTTGATTTTTCGGACGGTCCGTCCCTTCTCAGTCGGACAGTCCGCCAGGTCCTCGGACGGTCCGCGAACTCTATGCGGACAGTCCGTCGGGGCTCAGGCAGATAGCAGTTGGTTTTGCTTCTTAAGTTGTGCTTCCGCTTTTTATCTCGTTCGAGCTTGTTCCTAGGGTTGGTAGGTCCGCTGTGACTACGCTACCTTGACAAGCTTGTGAGAAACTTGTGGGTAGTGGTTTTGGGATATAGGCCGAGTTTCGAGAAGAAATTTTTATTGGCTCCCATTCACTCCCCCCTCTCTGGTCGCCATTTCGATCCTTCAAGATGCTCTTACATACGCTTACGAAAAGAAAAGAAGCACAGTTGCTAATAAAAAATATCGAAACTCTTACCAACTCCACTTGGTTAACTCTCAAATAGGAAATTATCATTGCCATTAGGGTAAGTATATTGGTGTCATCTAACAGGTGATCTCAAACGTTGATCGTAATCTTAAGATGACTTAGGAGACCATCTATACAATAGCTTGTTGTTTGCGTTGTCCCGTGGTAATACCATAACACCTTAATTTATGGTTAGAAAAAAAGCAAGACAATAACGACCCATAAAATGGTGGGGAGCCGTCTTAGTCCTAAATTTAGATTATGCGGCGATTGTTTCATGAAACAACAGCTTCTTTCTCTCAACTTTGCACAAAATCTAAAGAAATCAGTAAAAAGCAGCACAACATATCACTCGGGTTCCCAAATTAGGAACATGCATGTGTTGCTAAGTATGACACGACACATTGTGATGAGTAAGAAAAGGAAAAAGATATACTAGTGGTAAAAAAACGTTATGGAAGGGAAGGCAAAGTCACACACAATACATTTGTATATAATGACAATCTTTTGCCAGGGATGGAGTCCGTTACAATGTCGGATTGCACAATATATATGTTCATGTCGAGTCCTTGGGCCTTGGCACGCGTCTGATAGCACAATATTATTCCTTATATTACAGAAGAAAACACAATTATAAATTGTCATGCACATTCGGCCGCGTCCGTTACAAAACAAAACTAAAAGAAAAAATGGCAAACCTCCAATCCTCCATGGGGAAAGATAGCCGGCGGCGCCGGCGGATCGCCATCGCTTGCGCGCGGCGGGACACAGGCCCCGCCGCCGACGAGCATCCACGACGTCCTCGACGACCTCCTGGAGCTCATACTCCTGCGCGTCCGCACTCCCGTCTGCCTCTACCGCGCCGCCGCCACCTGCAAGCCGTGGCGCCGTGTCGTCTCCGGCGCCGGCTTCCTCCCCCGCTTCCGCGCCCTCCACGACCCGCACCTCCTCCTCGGCCACTACCGCGTAAATCCCATGGAGATGGAGCACGGCATCACACGGCTACACGCCGAGTTCATCCCCTCCCCGCCGGCGCCTCTCCCTCGACTCCCTGCCCCAGGCCGCCGCCGACGCTTTCCCGTACGTACAGTGAGCGCGTGCTCACCGACAGCCATGGCGGTCTCCTCGCCTTTGTCCGCGACAACTGGTGTACGATCCCTAGACCAGCAGGCAGTCCAGAACACAACAGGGACGTACAGAGGGGAACCTAGAGGGGGGGAGGTAGACGCTGGGACCAGAGTGGTCACCGGCGGGAGGCGGAGGTGGACGCCGGGACCGGAGTTGTCACACTTCCACGGACAAACCCTGATGCCACGCTGCCTCGCCTTCTTTCTATATACTTATTTTCACAAAGATACCCACAGAAATGTTATGGAAATTAAGCCAAATAAAATGGACTACGAAATAGCAGCTTCATCACCAAACGATTAACCATAAAAGATCATAAGCCGATTATCTCATCTATACTATAAGACACGTACTACACAATTGAAAAGTCTTTCAAAAAAAAGCTACCCCTACCCCTCACAACGACCCCACCAGTCAGTCTATTTTTCATCAAAAAGCAGCCCGTGTAATATTCAATGAACGATAATGTTTCTTCCATTTGACTGATTTTTTTTCACCGTCTCCCCACCCTTACCAGACCGCCGTGCCCGCTCATCAATCGCACCGGACCTGCCCCAATCACGCACCCCTTCCATCTTCATCATCCCGACCCACATTTATTGTGGCAATTAAATAACAGTTCAATTTATGGTATGATGAGTAAGAGTGGAATCGCTAGGGTCCTTTGTGGGCTTTCCAACCTTTTTTTGTTTTTACAAAATTCAAAAACTAACCAAAGGGCCGGATAACGGCCATCGGTCACGTAAAAAACGGTTTTCTATTTTTACCCCCGCTCCCTTCGCCCGTTTGGCTTGCGCCCCGACCCCCTCCGCCGCGCCAGGGTTCCGGCCGCCGCCCCAGCGGCCTCGCCCGAGGCCGGCCCCACCCAGGCGACCCGGCACTGGCCGCCGCCGGCGCCCCTCAGATCCCCCCGTTGGGGGGCTTCTCCAGGCCGGCCGCCGCTCGGCCCGGCGCAGCGTTGGGCGTCGTCGAGAGCACCTCGGACCCCACGGCAATGGCTGTGATGTTGACGGCCGGGTAGTGCGGCCACCCAGCTGGCCGCCGTGGTGTTGGATTTGCCGATGGCGACAAGCTGCTGGTTGGGGACGAATACGATGACGCGGATGCCATGCCGGTGTTGGCGAGAGCCGCGCGCGAGCATCGCCGGGTCGGCGTCGTAGAGACGGACGTTGCGGATATTCTGAGAGCGGAGCAGCGTCGCGATGGAGGCGGAACCGACGACATGCTGGTCGTGCATCACGCTGCGCCATGGCAAAGAAATGAAACCAAAAGATTAGAAATTACAATTGCGGTAACAAATGCGGAGTACATTCTTGCCCAAGTGAAAAGCATCAGACAGAAGGTAGTGCACGAAACGCAGATCTTGCCCAAGTGAAAAGCAGATGTGAAACCCTTTGATGGATATTGTTCTATTTACGTGGATCAATCATTTTAGTAAGGATGAAAAACTTAAAAAAATTACTTTGCTTAAATAGTCATATTTACGTGAACTAGTGAACAAATTATTTTATAACGAGCAAATTCCATATAAACATGTCTCCAGGCCTCTAGGGGTATTACGTACACTTCATACACAGCCTACAGTTTGACAGCACATCTAACCAAACGATCTTCTACTTTTCCCACAGCTGTTTTCTTACGACTGTTTTTTTAGTGCCCACGACAACTTTTCCAAAAATCACATTTCAACCAAACGCACCGTAAGGAAATGAAAGATATGACACGGTATCGGCTGATCTTCGTCGTCATTGGGGAACACGGCCTGCCGTTGACGTCTCAAACCCAGCAGCTAGCTAGCCTCTCATTTTCACGCCTCTCAGTTCATTTGTCACACCGTTCTCACTCACACCTGCCTGCTACCAGTCTACCACACGTTTTGTTTTTTAGTGCTGTTGCTTTCTACTCTGGTTGTCCGGCACTCCAATAATTATAATGCTATTGGTTTTCCATAATGCACCTGCAGGATGCAGCTTTGTCCTCTCCGCTGTGGAGAGGAGGAATTCAAGAAGTGGAGAGCTTGCACTTTTGCGAATTGTGTGGAGGCAGAAGGAGATAGCCGGAGTCATCTCTGTAGGACAATGCTGGATGCAGGGTCATTAAATGGCTGGGAATATCCAGTTTCTCAAATTTGGACAAAACCTGAGGAATTTAGCAAAGCAGCATACATAACATCATGGAATTTTGGTACTGGACCGTAGTGGGCTGGAATGGAATTTTGGTCTAGGCGAGCAGCTGGTGTTGGGCAGGCCGTGAAGCGGGTCGGGCCGGAAGTGGGGAGCAGGCTTTTATGGAGACTCGAGTGGTTGAGTTGGGCTGGCTGGCGGATTGGGCTAGAAAGGAGTTTTGTGAGTTTTTCCATGCTATAAAATTATGGAAAAAGTCCTATTTACCTCCCTGGATACAAGACCGAGTTCGCGAAACCACCCTAGACATGAAAACCGGGTGAAATACCTCCCTCAACTTTCAAAACCGTTCGCTTTGCCTCCTTCCTGTGGTTTTAAGCGGTTTTCAAGGTGATTTTGCCTTTTTCAATTAAAAATAAATCTCGTAAATATTTATTAAACCACAAAAAATATTCCTAAGCTTCTAAAAATTATGAGAAAAATCTTAGAGATGGATTGAGATGCAAAAAGTCTAAATAAAATATTTAAAACTAGTGAAAATGACTACAAAATTTTCTAAATTTTAAATCTAATTCTAGAAAAATGGAAATATATTCAAAAACTTAAACACACATAAAAATTTCTAAATGTATCTTGAATACTTTTCTCAATAAAAACATGAAATGAAGCTAGTATGAATACATTCATCGTAAATGCATTCAACCATCGTAAATGCAACATATATTAATGTTGAATGCATTTATGCATTTACGATAAGTGTATTCATGTCGGCTTCATCTTATGTTTTTATTGTGGAAAGTATTTAAGACGCAATTAGATATAGATTTAAATATTTTAATATATATATATTATTTTGTATATATTTTCTATTTTGCTGGAGCTAAATCTAAATTTTAGAAAATTTTATTGATATTTTCACTAGTTTAAATATTTTATTTAGATTTATTGTGTCTCATTCCATCTCTAGAATTTTTAGAAGCTTAGGAATATTTTTTATGGTTTAATAAATATTTAAGAGATTTATTTTTAATTGAAAAAAGGCAAAACCACCTTGAAAACCGCTTAAAACCACGGCAAGGAGGCAAAGGAACGATTTTGAAAGTTGAGGGAGGAAGTTCACCCGGTTTTCATGTCTAGGGTGGTTTCGCGAACTTGGTCTTGTATCCAGGGAGGTAAATAGGACTTTTTCCTAAAATTATTACTAGAGTATGAGACAATATAACACGACATACTTTTGTGAGGAAAAGTAGGAAGAGTTAAGGAAGGGAATGCATAATATAGTACACATTTCTATATATGGGAATCTTTTGTATGAGATGGCATGAGGAGTCGTTGCACAATGTTCATGTCGAGTGCTTGGCAATTTCGGACTGCACAATATTAGTTTCCATCTATTACCGAAAACACAAAGTTCGGAAATTCACCAACGTATGTATAGTCGCGTCCATTACAAAACCAAAAAGATAAAGAAAAAGAAAAAAACTCTCAATAATCTACATGGGGAAAGATAGCCGGCGGCTGGCGAAAAAGGACAACCGGCGGCGCAGGCGGATCGCCATGGCTCGCGCGCGGCGGGACACGGCCCCGCCGCCGCCGACGAGCATCCACGACGTCCCCAACGACCTCCTGGAGCTCATCCTCCTGCGCGTCCGCACGCCCGTCTGCCTCCATCGCGCCGCCGCCACCTGCAAGCCATGGCGCCGCGTCATCTCCGGCGCCGGCTTCCTCGCCCGCTTCCGCTCCCTCCACGGCCCGCACCTCCTCCTCGGCGACTACCGCGTAAATCCCGTGGAGATGGAGCACAACATCACACGGCTCCACGCCGAGTTCATCCCCTCCCCGCCGGCTACTCACCTCCGCCGGCGCTTCTCCCTCGACTCCCTGCCCCAGGTCGCCGACGACGCTTTCCCGTACAGTGAGCACGTGCTCACCGACAGCCATGGCGGTCTGCTCGCCTTTGTCCGCGAAAACTGGTACGCCGTCGTGTTCGATCCCTGGACCAGGCAGTACAGGGAGGTCCAATTCCCATGGGGACAGGACGATGGCCACGAGTGGGACCGTGGCTACCACTGCATCGGTACCTTCCTTCTCGACACCGACGCCGACGGCGGCGGCTCTCTCATGTCGAGCTTCAAGGTGCTGTGTGCGTGCCTGGTAATGGATTACAGCGATCGCAGAGTACATGCCCATGCATGTGTCTTCTCGGCACGGCACGGCCACTGGCTCCGGCCGTGTGTGAGCACGGACGTCGGGGATGTGCAGTGGAGCAGCAGAGTGAGCATGGACACGAACATGGGGTTCATCGGGCGTGCAGGGGGGTCTATCTTCTGGTTCGACCTCGACGGTAATGTACTCGCACTTGACGAGAGCACAGGCGAGTTCTCGAAATTTAGGGTTCCGGAGAAGCCATACCACGGGCAGAATTTCAGGGTTGTCCATGGCGAGGCCGCAGGAACCGTGCGCAGCGTCCGCGTCGTGGACAAGGACCTAATTGAGGAGGAGGGGCTCACCCCCTCATCAGCCACCAGCTTCTTCTCCCTCGACATCGACACCGTGTGAAATTGCAGCGATGGGCAAACACGCCCTTGAAAGCTGAGCGGGTGTTCCCGTACGAGCTACCATGGCCGCGAACAATTAGTGCCCGCCTGTGATGTACTAGTAGCTAATATATTCAGTGAAGCACATGCAATGGCACCATGCTCAAAATTATATATATATATACATATATATATATATATAGTAAAAAGAGATGGCTACAGAATAACTATTCTATGGCCAGCCACAGAGTATACCTTATATATATATATGACGAGTTTTATCTACACATGTGTGTAGCTACACCTACCATCAGTATACCATTGTACATATGTCCGCATACTAGTTTATCATTTTTAGTATGTTCATATACTAATTCTAAGATACTTCAAAACGAGTTACACGAAAATTTTTCAAAATCAACCCTATTTTTAAATATATTTTGATTATACCTTTATAATACTATATAAAATAGTATGTCCATATACTCAACGTATACTACATGTATATACTCTTCGTCGGATCAAATTCGTCATGTATTATGAGATACAAATGTGGGTGTAGCTACACGCGCGTGTAGAATGGATTTTTCATATATATATATATATATATATATATATATATATATATATATGGACCAACGTTATTACCTATGCAATTCACAGTAAAATTTGTGCTGAATTACAAGAACATATACAATTAATAACCTTCTTTGTAAAGGGTGATATAAAAATACAAGACATTTTTCACTTTTTCTATATCTTTCTAAATTTTATTCCCTTGAAGGATGCGGAAATTTCAAGCTTGTTTTCAAAAATGTCATCTGTGATTACACCAAACAAGTCAGGAACCTGAATTCCTTTCTGCCCTCACCATATCTACTATCAAAACATGGAGCTTCCACGGAACAAACTATAGACATATTAATTCTCATTTGAATACAGCAAAGTAACTCATGCCATGCGTCCAATCACAAGGAACCATCTAATATGCAATTACTTCAAGTTTACGTGGATTCTGACGGAATTTCATACCCATTAGTGAACCTTTTGTTATGCAGGATATCATACACAAAAATAGCGGGAAAGAATCGAAGAATACCAGATCCCATCCAAAAGTTTCGGTGGCGGAGCCCCGGCGCCCTTCTGATCCAATATACACTACAGGCGACAGCCCGTTTGGCACTCGGCGAAACCTCAAAAATATTCGACCTACGCGGTCGATGTCGTCTTTCAGGATTTGACACCCATATCACAATGACATGCGGTGTCATTCTGAGTCAATGACATGCGGATCAGGGTGTCAAATCCTGAAAGGCGCACGAATTGAGACCCAAATAATGAAATTTATCGGCCGACCTGGTGTTGTCTTGAACACACGGCGGCTACGTATGGCTGCCCTCTTGCATTGGCAATGCCCGCGCAGGTAAGCCCCGGTCGGCTCCGGGCAATGGGCTTCCTGTGTGGTTCGAGCGGGCTGGGGTATCCTCTGTATGAGGCAAATCACAACACGTCACGATCTATATCTAAGATTCGCTGCTTTGGATTGACGGCAAGGGTGATGGGCATGTTAATATGTATTTGCCATTAAAGATTGCATGATTGTTGTTAAAAGCATCTAGTGGGGGCCTTTTAAACATTGTTTGTGTTTGTTTGGGAAAGCTCAACTCCACAAAAATCAGCTTACTTTCAGGTCCACTCTGCCTACTTTAATTAAACATGGAGTTGTTTGGGTTTGTTTGGCACATATTTCATTAAGAGGAAGAATAGAAGCTACAGTGACATCATCTAGAAGCAGTTGGTTCTAGAGGCAGCATAAGAGTTAGTACTTATTACACAACTATTATTTCGCGACCCTCAGCTGCAGCACCAGCATGTACATTGCTAACAAAATCCCCCAGATCTGCACAGCCCACCCTCGTCCAGCTCTGTGCCTCATCTGTGATCTCCATTGAAGGTCCGCAAATTGCGTTCCTTCCAAATGAGCCACACGACAATGAGCACCAGTGAATCAAAAGAGTGCCGTGTACTGACACCGGTAAACGCTTCCGAGTAGGTAGCCACCAGTCTGCTAGAGATGCCACCACCATCCCCAGAGAGAGGTGATGCCAATTTCCTCGGTGAAGCACCTGGAACCATACCGCTCTCGAGTACGGGCAACCAATCAGCAGGTGCGAAATCGTTTCGCTCTCCTGGTCACATAGTGCACAAGAATCACCATCCTGTAAATTATGCTGCTTACGTCTTGCCGCTGTCCAACACCTGCCATGAAGCACCAACCACCCAAAGAATTTGCAGCAATTTGGTGCTTTAGTTTTCCAAAAGACTTTGGCTCCAAGAAGCTGGGTTCGACCAATGAAAAAGAGGTGGTATGTAGATGCAGAAGAGAACATCCCATCCGCTGTCCATCACCACAATGAAAAAGAGGTCGTATGCAGATGCAGAAGAGAACGTCCCATCCGCTATCCATCGCCACCTCCATTGATCTGGTGTTTCCTCGTCGAGTTTGACCCCAATCAGCCTGTTCCATAAGTGTAGATATTCCAAAATAACCTGCACCGTCAATGCTCCCCTGATATATGTGATCCATCTCCTTTCTTGCAGTCCCTCAGCCACCGTGCGTGTATTCGCCGTCCATGGTCTAACCGTCTGGACGAGGCAAGGGGCCAACTCCTACAGTGATTGTCCTTCAAGCCATGTATCCTTCTAAAACAGTGTTGATCTTCCATCCCCTATCTGTACCAGAGTAGACACTGAGAACACAACCTCGGCAATTGGGTCCCGTGCATATGGCGGAAGATCCCATAGCTTGTTGCTACCAGTTTTTGATTCCCATAGCCACCTCATTCTCAGAGCGAGGCCCCATTTCTGTAAGTTTGGAATTCCAAGGCCGCCAAGCTCCTTCGGTAGGCAGACCCTTGTCCATGCCACCTTGCAATGTCCCCCAGTGACAGATACTGTTCCTTTCCACAGAAAAGCACGTCTCTTCTTGTCGATACATGAGATCACCCAGGGGCTGAGTGAGACCGCAATCGCTATGTTAACTGGGATAGCCAATAGCTTGACCTTCACCAACACCAACCTACCAGCCGGGCTTAGCATACGGGCTTTCCATGGTGGAAGACCAGCACATACTTTCTCCATAAGCGGTTGAAGACTACTTTTCTTTAGTTTGTGTACCGATAGTGGGATGCCCAAATATTTTCAAGGGAGGGGTTCCAACTTCGCATGTGAGCACCTGCAGATGGTGACCGTTTCCTCAAGCCCACATTGGATTGGTGATATCAGACATTTTGACTTGTTAGTGTGCAAGACCACATCATCTGCATAGAGAAAAGCCCTTTCTTTAACTCTCACATCTGACAGCCTGGAAATTATTCCATCCCTATCAGTAAGTCTGATTAACGCATTCAGGACCTCCATTGCGATGACAAAGAGCATGGGAGAGAGGGGGTCCCCCTGTCGTAACCCCCTCGCATGGCAAATACGCTGGCCAGGAGTCCCGTTGAGAATTATTCGGGTACTAGCAGAGGACAGGAGCAAACTGACCTAGGCGTGGCAAATAAGCACAGTAAACCCTAGCGGGCGGTGAGATTCAGCTTATATATGGTGGTCAGGCGTGGACGCAGCTGCATATGCGGGCCCCCGGTGAGTGGCCTCAGCGGGCGCAATGCATTGGTCTGTCGGAGCCTGGCTAAAGGGCCTTTCCAAGCATCCAATCAACCCGGGCCTGCACTATGGGAGCCTGGCTAGCCCTTTAGCTACCCATCTAATCACAACTCTAGCCCTCCTATCCATGGGCCCCACCGGTCAATGCTTCCTCTCCCTCTTTGTCTCTCTTTGGTAAATGCGCTTGCGCCCAAGCCAGGGTTGTCCGCGCTCGCACCGAGACTGGTGCCGCTGCCGCACGCGCCACCGCCGAAGCCGCTCACGCCCACGCCGACTGACCCGCCGTCCTCAGCCTTGCACACACCACCGCCGAGGCCGCTCGCCCGTGGTCACCGCTGGCGCCCGCCACAGGCTGCCGCTGCCCTCGCTCGCGCTGAGGCTGGGCCTGGCTCGCCGCGTCGGCCTGAGCCCGCCTGCTTGTGCTGCGGCCGATGTGTTAGGACAACATATCTGGGCTGTCTGCTGGATGGACCATGGGGCACCAAAGCTGAAAGCTTCCTTGACTGCTACAAATGAATCAGGGACTGCACGAGAGAGAGGGATGAATTATTCAGAACCTGAACAACTTCTGTTCATCTTCCTCTATCTCTCCTCCTCTAGCCTTCTCTAGGTCTAGAGTTATCTTTCTTCCCCAATTCTAATTCTGTATTCCTCCTCCCAAATTGCTCTGTATACTGGAGACCTCCCTCTTCCCGAGGTCGTGTACTCCGATCTCTGTATATGAATCATATTGCTACTTATATCCAACTTTTGGTTCTCTTGATTAGCGGAGGTGGTTGCTAACACGATGCTCGCCCACGGTGGGGCCTGGGCCAAGCCTGCCCACGCGCGCCATCACCGGGGCCTCTGCGCAGGCGTGGCGCTCTCTAGCGTCGAGGCCGCTCACCCGTTGCTGCCGCCGACGCCCGGCCGTGGCCTCTGCTGGCGCCCACCCATTGCGGCGGCCGCCTGCGCTCGCCTGTGCTGAGGTGGGGCCGGCTCGATGCATCGGGTCGAGGCCACCCGTATGCGCTGTGGCGAATGCTCACCCCGTGGCCAAGGCCGACTTGCCACGTCGCCATGGCCGCCGGTACAATACAGCCGACGCGCGCCCGTGGTTGGGGCCGCAGCCCGCGCCGCCGCGCCGAGGCCGGGGCCACCCACGCTCGCGCCCACGCTGGGGCCATGCTCGCAGCTCGCCTACGGGCACCGCCGCCTACGCCGGGGCTGGCACTGCCGCCGCTCACCCTACAGGAGCTGAGGAGGAGATCGAGAGATAGAGAAAGGAGAGGGATACAGCGTACTGACATGTGGGCTCATGATTTGGAATGGGTAAAAATGTCTTTTTTCACACCACTTAACTGCGTATGGACGGAAGTACAGCGGAATGGCACAAGGAGATAAATTATTGAATCTTCTATGGTACTGAAGAAACTTGATAAAAATTTATAGCAGCATAAAATTTTTCATAACACTGAAGGAATTGTCTCTATTTAAAAACACTCATACTTTTAATTATGTTTCATAAATTCAATCGTAACGAATGGGACAAGTTAATGTAATATATTATACTCTTACTTACTACTTTCATTTCATCATTTGTGACTGTAGGCACTAGGCAGGAAGTGGTTTTTTAAGCACGTACTCCTGTACATCAGATCAAAACGTAAACAAATTTAAATATTGACAAGTGCCTGATATAAATATAAAAGAAATAAAAAGAAATTGAGTGAATTTCACCGTAGGTCCATGAACTTTTCTCGAGATCTCATCTAGGTCCGTAAACTAAACAAGCGATCATCTAGGTCCATAAACTTTTCCCGAGATCTCATCTAGGTCCGCAAACTAAATAAATGGTCATCTAGGTCTATAAACTTTTAAAAGTGGTCATCTAGGTTCATGGACTTTTAAAGAGCTGTCGGTCAGGCTTGTCGTCACCGCCTTGGACCTGGACGACAGCTCTTTAAAAGTTGATGGACCTAGACGACAACTTTTTTAAAGTTCATGGACCTAGATGATCACTTATTTAGTTTGCGGACCTAGATAAGACCTTAGAAAAGTTGATGGATCTAGATAACCGTTTTTTAGTTTGCGGACCTAGGTGAGATATTGGGAAAAGTTCAATGGACCTGCAGTGAAATTCACTCAAATTAAAAAACCATGAGTACTCTGGGCAGCTGCAATACACGCCATCGGATGAGTATACGTGGCTCGATCTGGGCCGCTGGATTCTTCCCCGAAGCCTCCGCCGCCAACCGCCTCTCTCGCTCTCCCCTCGCAAACCCCCCGCACCGCCGCGGCGAGAGCGCGCCGGCCACCCCTCTCCTCCTCCTCCTCTTCCCCACCCCAACGCGTGATGAACCTGGTGATAATTCCCGTCTACATTCCAATCCCCCCGCCGCCTATAACCTGGCCCCGCCGCGTTCCCCGCGGCTGCAGCCCCACACCCGCCGCCAAGGAAGGGAGTACTAGTAGCAGCGAGAGCAAGCAAGGTCGGGCGCGTGGGGGTGCCCCGTCGCCGACGCCGCGCTCCAAGGAACCGCCGGGCTCCGCCGCGGAGCTGGATTGCGCGGGACTCAACTACTCGAGGTGGGTTCTTCTTCCCCCGCGCAATACTGGGGGGTTTGGGGTTGATTCCGCGGGTCCGCTCGGGGGATTGGGTTCTTGGGTCTTTGGGGGTGGTGCTGGTGCTGAAATTTCCCTGATTTCGGGCGGAATTCGATCGAGTCGCGTCTCCGGGTTGGGAGGTTTGGTGATGGGACGCGAGGGTTCGTGGATTTCGCTCGCCGCTCAGCTTCGTCCGCTAATCTTCTTCCTCCGGCCTCGTTTGTTTTCAGCGATCAAGCGCTCGCCTTCTCTGCGCAACCTCAGCGCGTCTCGCCCGCTTGGCTCGCTCTGCTCTGCAGGTACGAATCGGATGCCCAATTCGCGAAACTGCAGTCGCTAGAGCAAGTTGGTGGTTGGTTTCCAGTTGCTTCCTCTAGCAATTCGTGTCTCGCTGTGCTGTTGGTCTGTTCCTCTCTGAATCGTTGCTATTGCTAACTTGCATTGGATTCAGATAAGCAATCTGCAGGGCCATTTCACAAGTTGTTGTTGCGATTTCTAGTTGCACAGTTGCTGTATTTCTCAAGTGGATACTGCATTGTAATGATTCGTCATGTGGCTCTGCATAAATTGGGGGTTTATCTGTGTGATTCGTGGTAGGTGTTGTCGTTGATAAAATTTAAGAGATTTCGTGCAGAACTTGGTTCAGTGGGTGTCTCTTGGCTGGGAATTACTCACCTGATGTGATGAACGTTCTTGGAATGATTTTTTCTCCTCAGGGAACTAAACTGTTTCCTGTGATGTTTCAGTGTCAAGCCAAGGCTTCACTGCGCGACTTGATTGTGTCACATTCTTTTGGCTCTCTCTCTTCCCATGGATATCGACGAACCTAGAACTCCTAATCTCACAGGTACAAATCTGATGCCCACCAATTGGCAAGTCAATTCATTCATTATGTTTGTTATTACTGCGTTTCGTGTTTGTGCAAATGCTTAAATGCAACAGCAGGCAGTTAGTAACTGTTTACTTCATCTTGCTATATGGTATCTACGCACTTGCAAATGGTTCAGAAAATGTGGTCAAGCCTTTTTCATGATTGTTTCATGTAGCAACTATCATTTCAGTGTGTTCTTAATTAGTCCTTGAATTCAGATTTGGCAATGCCCATGTCCATTTCACAAATTGCTGCAGTTAGTTACTTGGGAAAGTACTTGCCTTCCTTGAACAATTGTAACTTATTGTTTGCATGAATGGTTCAAAGGAGCAATGATTAAAGAGTGTTACTGGTTCATCTTTAAATTTCTTAGTGCTGCATTGCAATGATTCATCCAATAGCTCTGTTTCAAGTAACCTCCTGTCCTTTTATTTTATATACTATCTAGATCGAATGTGATCTGTGTTTACAGATTCTTTAAATAATTAAGCACACATGGATAGTGTACATGTGTTATGACTACTTCATCTTATTGTTATGTTTTGTTATTACTGCTGCTTGCATTGATTCAGATATGCTACCCAGAGGGCCCCATAAGCACTGGTGTAAAGTCTGCACTAAGAACTTCCCTTCAGGGAAGGCTCTTGGAGGCCACATGACGTGCCACCGGCATGCTGGTACACAGCCAAAGAGCATACTTAGCCCTCCTGCCATTGTTCTTGATCTACCTGTGTCGCTGCTGGGTCCCAGTGATGAGAAGCCTTCGCTGACATCTTTTGAAACTCAATGCCTGCACTGCTCAAAGGAGTTCTCTCCCTGCCAATGTCTGAGTGGGAATGTGAGGATACACAATGAGAAGAAGGTTGTGGCCAAGCTCGATGAAGAACCAGCTGGGATGATGGAATCTTCAGCGAATGGTAATGGTGATCATGAGCAGGATGTGATGCTATTTTCTCCAGTGAAGCGTAAGAGATCAAAGAGAGGGATTCCAGCGCTCGATTCGGAGGAGATGTGTGCTGCAGCTGCTCTCCTGATGCTTGCAGAGTATTCTGACAAGACTACTGCTTATGAGGATTGCTGTGGGGTAGATAACAATGAAAACATTTCAACCCCCAATTTGTTGAAGGACGTGAGCCTGAATGATTTAGATCAGCTCGTTCAATCTGATGAGGTCACGAATAACGCAAGGCCCAAGTCTGATAAGAATTCAGCTTATGAGGGTTTCTATGAACTCTCTGAGAAGGAAAAGAGTTCGAATTTGGCTGCTGATGTTCCCAGGATGGTGCTGCTTAATGTGTTTAATAATGGGCTGGTGGATGGAGATGCTGAGTTCATGAATCCAGGGGCTGACATTTCAGTTGAGGAGGTGAAGTCTGGTAACCTTTCAGTTGCAGTCAACATCAAGAGATACCAGTGCGAGGTCTGCGAAAAGTTATTAAGTTCAGGGTACGCATTGGGTCGCCACATGAGGTCACACTGTAAAAAGGAAAACAGTTTGAATTTGGCCGCTGATGTTCCAAAGGAGGAGGAGGTGCTGAATGTGTTTGATCATGGGCTTCATGTAGATGCTGAATTCATGAAGCCAGGGGCTGACAATTCAGTCAAGGACTTGAAGTCTGGTGACCTTTCGGCTGCAGTGAACATCAAGAGGTACAAGTGCAAGGTCTGTGGAAAGTTATTAAGGTCAGGGCGGGCATTGGGAGGCCACATGACATTACACTTGCACCGTGGGAAGGAGAATACTTTGAATTTGGTTCCTGATGTTCCCAAGACGGAGGTGCTTCAGAATGTGTTTGACCATGGGCTGGATGTAGATGCTGAGTTCATGAAGCCAGGGGCTGACATTTCAATTGTGGAGTTGAAGTCCAGTGACCTTTCAGCTGCAGTTAACATCAAGAGACACCAGTGCAAGGTCTGTGGGAAGTTATTAAGGTCAGGGCTCGCTTTGGGGGGACACATGAGGTTGCACTATGTCCGGAAGTGCAATCTTGACAAAGGGGTTGCTGATAGTCCTAATTCTGCTATGATGGCAGAGCAAATGCAGAAGCTTGGGTTGGACTCTCCAATCTTTTATCGACGGAGACCACGTTCTCATGGGAACAAATCTCATTCGGGGCCTTAATTTGTGGCGAGCCTTCAGCAGCCTGTGGCCAAAGCTAGTTCCACATGTTGTCTGAAACTGATAGCTGTTCAGTTGTCCATAGGCTCATTAGTATTCATGAAAGAACTCGATTTCATCTGCTGTAGTCTGTAGATAGTTAGATTTTGATACTGACACTTTCATGAGCAACAAATTTTGCTGGATAGGGAAGGAAAGGACCTTATGTCACTCGTTGGTTGCGAAACAGTGTAGAAGTATGCACGGCAGCATGCAGTGTAATGCAATGCATGAGCTTGTGATTGTTTTGAAGCTCCCAGACAGTTTTGCTCGGTTGTACACTGATATTCTTTCTGTACATACCTATACAGAGCATATTCTTGAAATAATAGTTCAACAAAGAGATGCAGATCAGAATTTGTGCAATGTTCCTGACTTTTGTTCAGTTGCGTTTTGGATGTAGTATCAAGGCGACATGAATGAAGTGATTTTGTGTTTGCCTCTGCCGTTCTGGTTCTTCTTCTTCCTAGTAGTTCTTGGCTTCCTGTTCCTGGTGCTGTTCAAGTCGCCCAGGTTGTAAAATGTGAAATTTGTATCTGATGATTCTGGCCCATGTAGTGCGGCAAGCAATGTTCAGTGGGTATTTTCTGACAGTTTGCAACTAGGGCATTGTTTAGTTTCCAAATTTCACTATGCAAAAAGAAGATTCTCACCACATCAAAATTTTGACACATGCATGGAGTACTAAATGTAGATGAAATCAAAAACTAATTGCACCGTTTTGTTGTACTTTGCGAGACGAACATTTTGAGCTTAATTAATCAATGTTTGGATAATTATTCACAAATACAAACGAAATGCTACAATGCGGCAAAGTCTTAACTTTGCACCCCCAAAGTTGGGAACTAAACAAGGCCTAGGATCAAAAGTCATTTCTTGGCTGTTAAAAAACAGTGCGGCAGAACCATTTCTTGGAGGCGCCACATCTGGAGACCCATCTCGGCTTGTGGCAGTGGCGGTGGTCGGCTGGTGGTGTTGTCTTGTGCGTTGCGGCTGTGGTGGTGCGCTTGGTCCATGTTGGCAGGGAGATGCCGAGGGCCCATGGGGGTGTAGCATCAGGTCGGCGCGCTTGGTGCAGTGGTGATCTCGGTGACGGTTGGGCGGAGGTGTTGCTCTCAGAGGAGGCGGTGGGTGGCGGCGGAGCGCCGCTAGAGCCGGGGGCGGAGGAGGTGGCGGCTGGCGGGGGGCCTACGGGTTAGTGTGGCGGTGGTCGGCGGGCGACGACGGGGGCTGCCGGCAGGGGAGGAAGACGATGGACGGGAGCGGAAGGAAGGGGACGGGGACGCACCGTCGCCTAACGCGCGATGGGTCGCGGTTTAGCGCGGTCCTTCATAAAGCGAATGTAAGGTTCAAGAATTTGTACAAACACAATATAGAACTTTATTGGAATGCTTACTTTTCTCTGCAGAAAACAGGATCAGGTCGTGCCCATGATCACCATTACTATTTACCGAAGATTCCATCAAAACAGCTGGCTTTTCATCGAGCTTGTCCATCACCTTCTCCTTACTGCACATCCACATATTCCCATACAGACATTGGCAGGTAGAGAACTCCTTTGAGTAGTAGAGGCATTGAGTTTCAAAATATGGCAGCGAAGGCTTCTCATCACGGGGACCCAGAGACGATGCTGGTAGATTGTAACACCCAAAAATTGCATATTTAAAATTTTTAGTAATTAATTGGTATTTATTTAATTTGTTCATAATTAATATAGGTTAAATGAATTATTTATGAAAATTAAAATCAAATATAAGTTGTAGAAATATTTTTGTTGCATTCATGCTGCTGCATTTATTTTTGTATTGCTTGTGATTTAAAACGAGAATTTAAATTTGGAGTCCTAGAATAGTTAATTCAACCCGAGTCCACTTCTGCTCCCTACACTCTCTGCTCGGTCCGCTTCTGCCCCTCCACCTTTCTTCCCTGGCCTAGCCAGCCATCGCCTCCCACCGGGGCCCTCCTCCCCAAGCCGGCCCACAACCCGCGCGCCCCGCTCCTAGGCCAAACAGCCGGCCCAGCCCGCGCCCTCCCTTTTTCCCTTCTCTCTCTCACTGCCGCCCGGTCCCACGCGTCAGGGCCTCCCTCCCCCTTCCTTTCTTCTTCGCGCGAATGGCGCCGAGCGCCGGCGAAGGCAAGGCCGTTTCCCGCGTCGTGGGCCCTCGCCGAGCCACCCCGCAGCTGCGCCGAAGCTGCACCGAAGCTTCCTCCCCCGATACCTTCCTTTCCCGCGCCGCGCCACGCATGGCAAGTTGCCTCCCCGAAAGGAAAGGCGCCGCCGCCCGATCACCGCGCCACCTGCCAATGCGCCACTCCCTCCGGGCTATTTAAGCGCCTCCACGTCCCCGAGCCACATCCAGCCCCCCTCGAGCTCCCCAGGCACTCGCAACGCCCTCCCCTCGAGTTTGCCGCGCCGCCGCCTTCCCGAGCTCGAGCGCCGCCGTCGATCCCCCGGTCTGGTGCCGCTCCGCTCCCCGCAGCACTTCGGGAGGCTTCACAACGTGGTAAGGGCCCTCCCCAACTCACTAACCCGCTTAATCGAGCCCCAATCCGAGCTGCCCACACTCACCAGCGCCGCCGGCCGCCGCCCTGGTGCCCCGTCTGTCGTCAAGAACCCCTGGGTGCACTCGCCATCCCCCCCGATGCCGTAGGGCCAAACCATGAGCCAAATGGAGGCATGTAGTCCGAGAACCGCCCAGCTCCAGCGAGCCCCTGCCTTCGCCGAGCGGCGCCGCCGCGAATCCCTCTCCCGCCGACGACCCCCTCTCCCCAAGCCGATCTGGATCGTTGGATCCAGATCCAACGCTCCCCAACGCTTGAAGCCCCCGGTCAAACCTAGGTGTACCGGTCAGCGAGCGCAATTTTTCTAAAGAGCCCCTCCACTTTTTAGTAATCAACCCGCGGTCCTGTTTAATTCAAAAATAATTCCAGATAGGTCCTATTTTTAATGAAAACCCCCCTGAGCTTTTAGGAAATAGAACCCGCCGTCCTTTTAGTCGTTTTTGCGCTTTAGACCTTCGGCTTTTAGCGTATTTACGTATAGGTCCCTGGTTTCTTCAAAATAAGCCCCTGGAACCTTTTAAAAATTGCCAGCAGGTCCCTAGAACTTAGAAAACTCATATCTTTTTCGTTTTAGCTCTGATTAGTGTGATTTTCGCGCTCATGTGTTCGTAGTGAAGCGTAGAATATTTCTAGAACCTTTATTTGTATTGTTTCTACTGTTTGGTGTACTGTTCTAATATATTATTATTTGTTTGCATGTATTGGTTTGCGTGCTTGCTTGTATGGTGATTCGTGTCCAGTCGGTGAGCCGTACGCTTTGTAGTTCGAGTTCGTGGAGGACTTTCCGGAGTAGGACCCACAGCAGCAGCAGCAACAGCCCTTCGAGGAAGGCAAGTTATAGCACGGACAATCCTTGCTACCTAAACACACTTTTTACATACATTTACTTTTGTATGCATGTGTCTAAATTGATGTCCTATTAAGGTTGTACCTAGTTTGTTTACTCCTATCCTTTGATTACCTTGGGTCTATGCATATGGGTAGATTTTGCTATGCGCAGCTACTGTTACCATTATTTAACTGCTAATTTTGACTTAATGGTTCACTTCAACATTAATGATAAAACTTGCTTTTTAGCAACATGGTTTAGAGAACTGGGGCATGTGCTGTGTGCTTTGCTCCAGTGTCTCTCCCTAAGGTCCGGTTCTTAAAGCGGCAACCCAAGAGCCTGTCGCCACCGCTAGAACTATTATGGCTCTGGTCTTGGTCAAGTAACTTGTACGTCTCTAGCTTGCCAGTGGTTACCGGTGGGGCCGACGGCGTTATGGGAAGTAAGGCACGGGGTGTTTCTTGATTCCACCGAGGACGGTAGCCCCGTCGGCCAGGTCTCGTTAGACCCAGTCCCGTGTTGGGAGTCCTTGCGATAGGGAACTCCGCACGTTGCGCATTGTTGGGTGCGATGCCCGCATTCTGGACGCCATTGACCCACTTATGTTGTGACTCCGTAAGCGTAAGTCAATCTCGGTGCCTAGAGTCTCACCACCTTATTGTACCTTAGCGGCTGCTGTCTTGTTAGGGTGTCTTGTGAAAAATCTTGTAGCGTCCCTATGCAGTCACATCTCGGAAGTGTTGATGTGCGTGGTTGGGTGCAAAGTTCTTCTGAACTTTTACGCTACTGGTGGGTAAAGGGCGAAACATCTGCCGAGTGTAAATCTATCATGCTAGCCTTGCTCAGGGTCACGAGAGGCCTGGATCCTTTTTGATTAGAAGATGATGTTTATTTATGTTTGATGTCACTTATACTTTATTAATTGGGTTGTAACTGGGTTTCATTCACTCGTAGTAATTTTGGTTAAAGTTAAAATGAACCAACTAAAAATGCTAATGCAGTTAAGCTGTGTCTAGCCTATTTTGAGCCTTCATACCCGTGCTATACTTGCTAAGTAATTGTTTACTTACACTTGCCATTTTATTCAACAAAATCCCGGATGGGTAAACAGATTGGGCTGGGCATGAGTCTGCTGCTGAGTTTCCCGAAGATTTACCGTACTACTGAGTTGTGGTCTCCCAGTCAGAGTCCCTGTGGATTGCGGCTCCATTAGTTTGAGAGTTTATTAGTCTTCCGCTGTATTTGGTTAGTTTATTTATGCACTCTGATGTAAAACTTTATTTAATAAAGAATTTATTCAAGCATATGTTCTCTGTCTACCATATTTGTTCGCTATATGTGTATTATGACTTTTTAGACACATATATGGCTGCATTTCGGTTTTTGTGAAAATCCAAGTGCGAAGTAGATAAAGAACAATGGCTCTTTGGCTGTGTATACCAGCATGTCGGTGGCACGTCACGTGGCCTCCGAGAGCCTTCCCTTAGTGCAGACTTACGCTCATCGGGCCCTTTGAACGCCATATCCGGATCTATGCAAAGAAGCAGTAAGTAATTTACATAACAAAAAAAATGAAGCAATCGTAACATGATTATTATATAATTTAATTACTATCGTATTATATTATCTAATTATAAATCTATTACTGACTTAATAGATTTGTTTTATAAATTAGTCCTAGTTTATGTAATAGATTTAATACTTTTAATTAGTATTGTTATATCCGATGGGAGTCCGGGATCAAATACCCACTAATCCAAGCTAGCTGCTCTAGTTTCCTTCACCGCAAATGCCAAATCCACCTGCTCCTCCCTTCAATTTGCTGCAGCACGCCTGCTGTTCCCCCTCCCTGATCTCTCTCCACCAACTCCAGCAGCCCTGATTTGTCTCCACGAGCAAGCAAGCAGCATCCATGGCCGACACCCCTACATCCCCTTCGCCGAGCTGCAAGACGACCCCGACGCCAACCTCTCCGTGCAAGCCGAGGAGCCGTGCCGCGCAACTGGACACAGAACGGGAGGACGACGACGACCGGGAGCTGCTACCTCGACACCAAACCGCTGCACGCCGAACCTGTCTTGACCTGTCCACAACCTGTTCGACGATATGCGTGAACCGCGAGCTCAAGCCACTGCGACCCCAAGACGAACCTCAAGCTGCTGTTTGGGTCACCCCCAACCTGTTCGACGATATGCCCAGCCGACCCTAGGTGAGCACAAGCCCAGCCCGCCCTCCGTCTTGTATATGTCCTATGAGGGCACTTCATTCTAAATTATAGTCCAAAATCATATTGATTTCAAACTCTTCTTTGTACACGCATGGCCTATTATTAATCAAGGATTATATAACTATAAAACTATAATAGTCCGTGTTGGTGCAGAGGGGGGTTGATTGGACTAGTAGAAATAAATAAACAAATAGCGAGAAAGAAAGGAAGCAAAAGAAAAAAAAAGTAGAAGGTGAATGAAGGAAAATGTGTGAAACAAGCTTGGCATCAGGTACTTTGCCTTGAGCGTGGGACCTTTTTCTTTGAAACAAGCCTGGGATCTCTACTTCTCTAGGTAGCATGTGGGTGAAGAAGGAAAATGTGCAAAACTGCCAGAACAAGCTAGCTATCTGATACTTGCCTTGATGAAAGCGTGTGAATGGAAAGATAGCCTGTGAATGAAAACAAGGAAAATGTGTGCCCTGATCATCAGCTGATACATGTATTCGTGCAGAATGCATGAGCAGCACCCTCGAATGCCATTGCTCAACTAACTGAACAAGACAGCAGATTCCAGCCGTCCGGCAGCAGGCCAGCGGAGGGCGAGACGGAGAGATGGCCGAGCTCACGTTGGGCGCCGTGAGCTCGCTGCTGGGCGTCATCCGGAATGAGGCGCAGCAAATGCGCAGGATCCAGGGTGACGTGCAGTCAATCAAGGATGAGATGGAGAGCATAAGCGGCTTCTTGTGGCACCTGGCCAGGACCCGACAAGAGCAGCACGACGATATCGTCCGCTCATGGATGAAACAGGTCCGCAACGTCGCCCAGGACTGCAACCACTGCATCGATCTCTACCTGTACCATGGCGATGAGGACATCCACCTCGGCAGGGGAAGACTCCAGAGGTATCTGTGCTGGGTTCCCTGGTTCATTCGGAAGACGACCGCGCAGCACCGCGACGCTGTCAGGCTGCACGAGCTTGTGGCTCGGGTACGCACCGTCAACGAGCGGCGGCTGAGGTACGGCGTGGAGCTCCCGTCAAATGCGGTGGCGGTGGCGGCAGAGGTGGTGGCAGGGCAGTCACCTTCTGCTGGAGCAGTGGCGACCTTGCCCGATGAAGGTACCAGAGACGGTGACCATCATCAACCCTTGGTGGCAAGGGCAACTGATCAAGCTGGTCGAAGGCACACCTTCTTCGAGCCTCGCAACCTAGACGACTACTTTGAGGCCAAGCTGGTGAAATGGATCAGGGACCAAGCCAACACGGCGGTATCATCCATTGCCGTCGTGGCACAGGACACAGAGGGCAGCCGTGCTATTGCACGTGAAGCATTGGCTGTGGTGGAGAAGCATTTCCAGCACAATGTTGTCCTTGTCAACATCCAGACACTGCACTTGGCTTATCCGCGAGTACCCAAGCTCAAGGACATTCTCTACTACATCCTGTGGGAGCTCAGGCTCAAGCTCATGCCTGGGCAGGAGGAACAGGAAGACGGAAACGAAGACCAAGATGAAGACAAGTGGTTCAGAAAATTCTTGATTTACAATGAAAAGAATTGCTTGTTTCGTGAAATCCAGAAAAATATCAAAGTAATGAAGGTTGACAACAAGATTAAAAAGATCAAGAGCCAGCTTGGGCAAGTGAGGCGCAATCAGCTGCTGCGGGGCCTGAAACAAATGAAGAACGCCAAGGATCTGCAAAGCATAATATCCAAGGAACCCTTAAGCGTACTCCTCATGTGGTTGCACAACCAAGCTGCTAGTGCGGATGAACAATACCCAGGAAGGAAGGAAGTTATGCCTACACTAGAAGCATGGTACAACATGGTCATCAAGGAGATGGCGGGGAAGCTTAAAAGCCTTTTGGAAGAAGAAGAGGAAGAAGAGGAAGAGGAGGAAGAAGAAGATGGCGATGATGAGGAGGAGGATGAAGATGGCGATGATAATGACGGCCATGGCAGCAACGACAACGACAAGCAGCACGAGGCCCCTATTCGTCTCTGCAATACCCAATGTGAGGGCATCCTGAGGGAGGTGTTCCCAAAGACCAGCAAAAAGCCACTGCAGGCCCAGCTGCAGCAAGACACCAAGCAGCAGGGCACAGAGACCACTACTAGTGAAATGGTTGAGGGGCAAATCAAAGAAATGGTCCAAAAGGTTACAGAAATGATACAGAAACTGCAAGAAGACAAAACAGGTAAACCAGATAGTCAGGTTCAAGTCTTCGATGGAACCATGGAGAAGATAAAAAAATTGAAGTCCAAGATTAAAGAGCAACTGAAGGTCAAAGGGATCATGGATAAGATTAAAGATCTTCTGCAGGATAGAAAGGCCTTGGTCATCCTCAAAGTTGATGATAAGATGATGGATGGATCCACATGGGAGGAAACCAGAAATGCTTTGAGACTGTTTGATTGCATCATCGGTGCACTGATCTTCACCACCACAACAAACGGCCAGCAAGCCAAAGAGTATTGCTATCCGCGGCAGGAACCCATAGAGTATACCCTTGTTGGTCTCTACCATGATACTGTGCTCGAGCTTACAAGGTATCAGAGTTATGAAGACAACTTCGACCTGCAGATTGTTCGTGCAATCTTGGACAAGTGTGAGGCACATGAATTTTGTATGAGGATGTTTGCCCACGCTTTCTACGCCAAGCACAAGGGTAGCAATGAAGAACTACACAAACTTCACAGCACCCTGCAGGCGGTTTCTCAAAAGTCGTTTGGCACAATAGTTGGTAATAAGATGTTCAAGTTGTCTTACAAAGATCTGCCACAAGAATACAAGTCCTGCTTGCGGTATCTAGCTATCTTCCCCCCTGGACACCCAATCAGGCGGTCAACCTTAATTGCACGATGGGTTGTAGAAGGGCTGATACCTACAGAAGACTTGCGCTGGTCCAGTTCAGTGAAAAAAGCTGAGCATTGTTTTGACATGCTCATCAACAGGTGGTTTGTTTATCCTGCAGATATCGGTAGTACAGGAAAGGTCAAGAGCTGTGTGGTGGGTGATCTAGTTCATGGATTCATTACCAAGATTGCCGCGAAACAACGCATTATGGATACACACCTACCACATCACTTGGCTCGCCATTTCTCCATTTCCAATGATGTTCGTCTCCGCAGCGCCGATAAAATCGACACTTTCTTGCAAAATCTCTCTAAATCAACTCGATTTTCCCTACAGCTAAAGGTGCTAGATCTAGAAGGTTGCAGTTGCTTTGGTGAGGAGAACAAGCACTACCTCAAGGATATATGCTGCAAGATAAAACTGCTCGAGTATCTGAGCCTAAGGAGAACAAATGTGATCCAGCTACCTAATGAAATCAACAAACTCCACAAGTTGCAGGTGTTAGATATCCGGCAGACCAAGGTGCCTGTGTCGGCAACAAGAAATGTCTGTCTCCTAAAGCTGAAGCGTCTGCTCGCTGGTGGCATCGATCAAATTAGTCCAAGCTGTACAGACACCCACAAGGCCATCAGTGTCGTGATTCCCGAGAATATTGGGAAAATGGTAGACATGGAGGTACTGTCTAATGTCAAGCCACGGACTAGTCAAGATTTCAAAGGTATTGGAAGCCTGCTGCAGCTGAGGAAGCTTGGGATGGTTACCGAGGACAGGGATACCAACATCATTGCTTTGCTTGAAGCGATCAGTAACTTAAATCAATGCATCCGGTCTCTGTCGATCACTCTTCTTCCTGAAACTGAACAAGACGGCGCTACTTCTAGGGTAAGCTTTTCACCAGCTACTAGTAGTGTTGTACTTGAGAGCCTAAGCATAATTGGAACCACGCATAAGCTGGAGCTTGTTCCATTATTGCTGGCCAATGAAGACAGTCAGCTTACCAAGATAACTCTAACTAACACCTCGTTGAGCCAGAACGCTTTTCGGGTCCTCTCCAAGTTGCCCATGTTACGTGGTGTGAGACTTCGACGCATTGCATACTCTGAGAGGAAGCTCAGCTTCAAGAAAGGTGATTTCCAGAAACTCAACTACTTTTATGTCGAGGGCTCCAGCATGACTGACATCACCTTTGAAGATGGAGCCACTCCTGAGCTCGAGAGGATAGTATTAACACCCAGTGATGGCCTAAAGATTTCTGGTATCAACAATCTTGCAAGATTGGAGGAGCTTGAGCTGAACTACAAAACCGATTCTGCTGCCACGGCCACCGCCAGTAGCAACGGCATCTCCACTACTGAAAATTACAACTTGTTGAATTCATTTCTTGAAAATGTTAAAAGAATAGCCAAGGTGACTCTTCGCGGTACAATGCTGAAGCAAAATGACCTACAAATCCTTGCAAGTAAACCAAACATACGTTGCTTGGTACTCCTGGACAAGTCTTACGCCGAAAGCCAGCTTACCTTCGACAAAGATAAGTTCCAAAACCTCAACCTTCTCACTGTTAACTGCTCTGACATCACTAAGATCAAATTCGCCGATAAGTCTTGTTCTAAGCTCGAGAAGATCATCTGGAACTTCACCAAGATGGAGTCTCTCTTTGGCATTGACAAGCTCCCGAGATTGAAGGAGCTTGACTTCAAGGGCGACATTGTCCCTAATGAGGTGAAACAAGCCATTAATAAGCTCAAAGATAGAATTTATTTTGCACACTATCAATAAAGACCGATCAAGAAGGAAACCTACCAGAATAGGACGACACAACAAACAAAAAATCACGTGCTTCTGGAAGAACAAGGCTTGGTGCCGGCCGAGGAAGTCCTCCTTTCATCTATTTTCATTGATTCACTCCCATGGTATATGTTTCTTTGTGCTTGTGTGGTTTGCCGTTGTGTATTTCTATCTGTTGTGCATAAGCATGCCTATACATTCTGGATTTGTCAACTGAGATTTTGTGTGCGTGCGTGGCCTGTGAGATTAAGCACGACGGTTGTGTCTATGCTCACAGAGTTGAATTGTGTCGTCATGCCTCTAACTTAACTTCAATATCTAATTTTATTGGCTTCCCCACTCGAGATTGAAGTGGTACATTGTATCCGTATGTGCTAGGTTTTCTTTCTTTTTTTTTGTCTTAGCGGAAATGTAAGGCTTCACGCAGCGCCAACATCAAAATTTTGGAGTCTACCACCAAAGTGAAGAGTAAAAAAGAAAAAAAATAACGTGATAAGAAAGAATTCCGC
Source organism: Echinochloa phyllopogon (assembly GCA_033239725.1). Taxonomy (NCBI): domain Eukaryota; kingdom Viridiplantae; phylum Streptophyta; class Magnoliopsida; order Poales; family Poaceae; genus Echinochloa; species Echinochloa phyllopogon. Next base: position 60,056,308 of record BTCW01000012.1, on the reverse strand, counting down.
AAACAAAGAACTGAGCATATCTTCATCAATGACCATTTCCTCAGAATCAACTATCAATATTACTTATAGTGCCCTAATTTATAGGGAGATGGAAATCAGCCTATGCAATTATTTGGTATAATCCTGTCGGTGCTGAGATTGACCGCCCAACCTCAGCGCCACACAGAATGCGCTGTGTCCCGTCCCCTGACGGTTGATGCAAGAGCTAGCACGATGACACGAGAGTTTATCCTGGTTCCGGCCGCGGGGCCGTACGTCCAGCAGACTGTGCTCGCGGCACTATACTATCTTGCACCGAGGTGCCTGCAGTGGGGGAGCTACAAGCACGGCGGGAGAGGAGAGGAAGTCTCCAAGTCCCTGAAAATGGGTGTGAAAGTGATTGAGGAGAGTGCCAATATCGGGGAAGGTGGTGATCGTGTGTGCCTCTGTCTCCTCTCTCGCTCCCTTCCTCCTTTTATAGGCCAAGGAGAGAGGGGGGGAGGGGCTTACAAGTACAAGTACAGTGTGTAATACATGGGCGTGCACTGGAGAGCATGGCGGCGGGCGTGCGGTCGTCCTTGACCCTGGCAGGGGATTTATGGCGAGCTCCGGCTTCTGCGGGTGTCACGACCGTCCCTGTGCTTGTCCTGGAGTGGTTTCGAGGGGTGGCGCCGCCGTAATCCGCGCCCAGCCGCCCGCCGCTGGTTGGTTCGAGGGCGTGGCAGGTGGGGAAGGACGAGAGTTGGCGGCGCAGGGGTCGGCATGGCGGTTGCTGTTGACCACAGTGCGTGGCGTGCCCGGTTTACCGGGGAATGGCCGAGAGTTGGTGGATTTGACCCGGCGTTCGTCATCACCGGGCCGCGCCTGACCGGAGTCCGTGCTTGGTCGCTGGTGGTGCGGAATGACGCCTGCAAGTCTGCACAGGGCCTTGCGCAGCGCCGCATGCGTCCGCACAGTGGCGGTGAGGACGCATAGTGACCGGAGCGGGTAGAACAGCGAGCTCTGCGGTGTCAGCGGCGCGGCGTGGGGAGAGATCGCCTTTTGACTTCGGCGCCCGCCCGATGGGGCGGGCATTAAATGCCGTTGTCGGGCGGGGCGCCGGGGCGCGCCGCGTTGAGTAGAGGGGTGGTTGCGCGGCCCTCGAGCGAGGCAGAGTTGGCTCGCCTGCTTGAGGGGGTGCGCGGCCCTCGAGCGAGGCGGAGTTTGCATTGCGCCTGATCCAGGTGGTCCGGGTCCCTCGAGCGAGGCGGAGACGGGGGTCGCTACTTGGGTCCCCTCGACAGGCGAGCTCGGACGGCTGATTTTGGGCCGTGAGTTGGTGGATTTGACCCTCCGTGGTTTACGTTTTTTGAGGGTGGTTACCGCGATGGTTAGGGGACCCCTGGGTCTGTCCCCGACAGTAGCCCCCCGAGTCTCTGCCGGACTAAGGGTCAGTCGGACAGAGGATGGTGGTTCGCGGGATCGTTCCCGGGCATTCTGCGGGGATTACTCCTTCTTGATTACGCATGTTCTTCCGTGGGGGCGCGCGAGCGCACCCGCGGGTGTAGCCCCCGAGCCTTTGGAGGAGTGAGTTCACTCATGCAAGGGCTTTGACTCCCGAGGATTGTGTTAGTTGCTTCCCATTCGACGTGGTGGATTGCGGGGATGATACCGATTTATACGGAACTCGGGGGGCGGATCCTACACGGCTTCGACGCGTTTCGCGCATAGGAGGAGGAGGATATGCTGCAAGGAGCCCCCGAGCCCCTGGCCCGAGCGGAGGCGGTCAGAGGGGCTTCTTGTCTTTGAGTTGCGACCCTCGCTTCCTCTTCGCGGGGGAGAGGGGTGAGGGCATCGTGTAACCCTCGATTTGGGCCGCGTACACGGATGCCTCGGTGAGCTGCTAGCGGGTAGTTCAAGTGGACGCCCGTGCCCCGTTCGCTAGGGGTCGGCTCGTGGTCCGGAGACTCGTCCATAAGAGCGCTTGCAAAGGTTTGCTAGGTAGGGCTCGGCCCCCTTCGATGGGGGCCGAGGGCGCGGAAGCTCTCCCTCGATGGGATCCCTCGTCTAGCTGCCCGTGTCTGGCCTTGAACACAACAGGGGCGTCCCCAAACTTCGCGTTCGGGGTAAAGTCCGTTGAGCACGCCCGAATCGTCCCTGACTCTGTTGATCCGGAGCGCCTGTCAAACCCTTTCGCGGGCCAGGCTTCGTACTCCTGATCAGTGGGGCCTTGCGAAAGGTGCAGGTCGCCCTCGAGCAGCGGGCTCGAGGGTTGGTCGAGCGTGACCGGTAGCCTTCGCATCGCTTAATCTGGGGCGCCCGTCGAACCCTTTCGAGGCCTGGGCTTCGAGCCCCTGATTAGTAGCGCCCCGCGCCTTGCGGGGGGGGGGGGGGGGGGGGGCGCCGTTGTCTTACCTTGGAAGGAACCCAACGGTTCGGTTGTTGACGTTTCGTTTTGCGGGCCTGCGCGCGACCGCTGGCGGGCGTGGTCGTGGCTGACGTGGCGCGGAGTGGGCGAGGTGGGCGTGGTGGGCGCACCTTTTTAGGCGGAGTTGGCGTGTGCCGAGGAGAGGCGAGGCGACGGGCGGTCAGGTGCCGCTGCCGCGTCGTTTCGTTTTGCTGTGCCGCAGTAAATGCCGCCGCTCACGCATGCCGTTCTCGGGGAAAGGGGAGGGGGCCCCCGCTTGTCATCGATGCGCCACGTGCGCTGTGCCCGTCGCCGACGGTTTTGTGTGCCGCGGCGGGGACGAACTCGCTCGCTCCCTTATAAAAAGGAAAGCTGGGGGGGGGAGGGGATTACTTACCTTCGCCATTCCCCGCATCAGCTCGCGCCTCCGCCTCCCTCGCTTCCGAGTCCGCTTGCTGCTCTCTGCTCATCCTGCCCGCCTTCGTCGCCTTTCGCTCCCCGCTCCGCCGTCTGCCATGGTGGTCATTGAGGGCGTCACCGAGTGGACTCCGTCCACCGCCACCGATCACCTCCTTGAGGGCCTGGTGACCAGCGGGCAGCTCTCGCCCCAGGGCGATCCGGCGCGGCTGGCGTGGATTGTCCCGCCGCTGGCGGCCAGGGTGCCGAACCCGCCGGCGGGGTACGTGGTGAGCTTCATCCGCTTCCACGAGCGGGGCTTCAACGCGCCTGCCAGTCAGTTCATGCGGGGCCTCTGCCACTACTACGGCGTGGAGCTCCACAACTTCGCCCCCAACGCCATCTCTCAGGCGGCGGCCTTCGTCGGCGTCTGTGAGGGCGTGCTGGGGATCGAGGCGCACTGGGACCTGTGGGTCCACCTCTTCCGCGCCGAGCTCAGCACGTCCGGCGCGGGAAAGGGGGTGCGCCGTTCTTCGTGTGCCGGCTGTCTTACGCTCGCGCCGTTCGAGCCCCGGAAGCATCTGTATCCGGCCTGCAGGATGACCACCAACAACAGTGGCTGGGCCAAGGGGTGGTTCTATCTGCGCAACGACGGCCTGGGGTTGCCGGAGTATACTGGCAAGGTCTTGACGGAGAAAGCCGACTCCTGGAGCTACGGTGTTTCCGGCGACGGTCAGCGGAAGAGGCTCCGCCCCGCCATCGACGCCCTTCGTACTCTGGAGGGGTCGGGTTTGACCGTGGCGCACGTGCTTGTGCACTGCCACCGTCGCCGGGTGGTTCCCCTCATGGAGAGACAGCTCCCTCTGTTCCGGATGACAGAGGGCGCCGACCCGACGGCATTGGCGGCTTCGCTTATGTTGCCGGAGCCACTCCTTGAGGAGTACGTCGTCACGAGGGTGCGAACGGCGGTGCATCCCGACACTATGCCGAGTGACCTCTGGTCGTTCCGGCTGCGCCCCGAAGAGGGCCACGTTTTGTCGGTAAGTCGCCGTCTTCCCTCCCGAGCTGTCGGATTGATAACTTAGGATTTCCTTCCTCAATTCATTGTGGTTTCAGGAGGTGAACTGCGGCCTCTACCGCTCCCTCACGCCGACTCCGGAGGTGCGCGCTTCGAACCGCGCCCGCCGCGACCGCGAGAGGGACGCGAAGGAGGCGAGGAAAGCCAGCAGCCAGAGGAGGCAGGCCCGGCGGGACGCGCACTCGGCGGCGCTCCGCCGGTGGAGGAGGGACGGCGGGACGCCGCCGGCGTCCCCAGAGGACTCCCCGGACCCTCCCAGCGAGGAGGAGGAGGAGATCGACGCCGGCGGGGCGCTGCCCGCCGGTGAGGAGGAGATGACCGTGCCGCCGCCGGGGGCGGGCGCGGCGAGCCTTGGCGATGTCGTGCCGGTGGTGGCGCGGACGGCGGTCGCGCCTGCCCGACCCGCGGCGCCGCGGGCGCAAGTGACTTCTACCCCTGCTGCGGGCGCGTCGCGCCGCAGCAGATCGGATGCCGAGGGCTCGAGGGATTCGCAGCCCCCGAGCAGGTTGAGGGGGTCCTCGAGTTCGAGGAGGGCTCCCTCGTCGGGCGGCTCGAAGCGGAAATTGCAGGCCTTGCAGGACTGCGTCAGGTAAGCCTCGCTTTGAGCTATTCTCGTGGTTTTCCATCCCCGTTTGGTTTTTTGTTTCGTAATTTCCGTTTTTCCTTTCTGATTCAGCGCTCGGGGTGCTGCCAAGGCCAATCCCAACCTCGCGGCTAAGAAGGCGTTGAAGGTCGGGGCGTTGGATTCCCCTCACGCCGGGGGATCGCGTTCGCGCGGGACTCCGCGTCTAGCAGCGACGCCCGCAGTGATGCCGGAGGAGACGACGCCGGGGGTACGAGATTCCCGGCCGATGGAGACGGAGCGGGAGGGGACGCCCCCGATGGTGGTTATGGAGCCGGGGCAAGACGCCCCGGTGGTGGACGTGGAGCCGGGGCACGGCGCCCCGGTGATAGAGGTGGAGCCGGGGCACGGCGCCCCGGCGATAGAGGTGGGCGAGCAGGGGGGGCGTGCCACCGCCGCGGCCCCTACTGGAAGGAGGCGGGAGGCGGTCGCGCCGATCGGCAGCACAGTCATCCTGCCGGCTTTGGGTTGCGCACAAGGCGTGGCCCAAGATGACGATGGCGGCGTGCTCCCCCTGCGGGGGTGGCTGCGGCCGAGGTGCCGGCGGCGCTTTCCTTGGCCCGAGGGCCGCCGCAGGCGCCAGTGGCTGGGGGAGCGGCGGAGTGGGATATGGCCGAGGCGGCGCTGCTTCAGGGTCGGCGCGGCCCGAGCGCATGGCCGGAGGAGCCCGGCGTCTCTGCCCGAGTCTGGTGGGGCATGGCGGAGGAGAACGAGCTGTGGGCTCGAGCCGAACGAGTCGGGACGGACCTGGAGCGGGCCATCGCTGCCGCCGCCGATCTTCATTCCAGACACGCGCTGGAACTTTTCGAGGTAACCCCGTGCTTATCATACTGCTTGGTAATTCATCACCGTTTTTAGCTCGTGCCTTATCCTTGATGGTTCTTCGTGCAGCTTCTGCGGCAGGAGGCGGCAGACAAGACCGCGTGCATCGTGGACTTGTACGCCGATCTTCGTCGGTACCGTCAGGCGAACCTGGATCTGGGCACGGAGGTGACCCAGCTCACCGCCCGGGTGAAGGAGACGGAGACGGCCGCCCGCGCACACGAGGGTGCCAAGGCTCGCGCGGAGCAGGAACGCGACGCCGAGAGAGGTGCGGCGGAGCGGGGGGCCCGGGCACTGGCCGCGGCGTTGGAGCGGCTCGAGCTCGAGCGCAAGGCGCGCGAGGAGGCCGAGACCAAGCTGCTGGAGGCACAGGGCCAGCTCCAGCGGGAGCGCGAGGCGCTCGTGGCGGAGCGGACGCAGCTCGAGCAGGAGCGCAAGGTGCGCGAGGCCGCGCAGTCTCAGCTCTTGGAGGCGACGGCCCGGGCAGAGCAGAAGGCCCAGGAGGCCGAACGGCTGGGCCGCTCGCTTCGGGAGAAGGAGGGTGCGCTGGCCACCGCGGAGAACCTGCTCCAGCAGGAGCGCACGGCGTTTACCGAGGCCACGACCTTGGTAGATGGTATGGTCTTATGTTTTCTTAGCTTCCTTGGCTGTTTTTGTGTTGGAGTTCGTTTTGACGTGCTCGATCCTTGTCAGGGCTGCGGAAGGCCGAGGCCGAGAAGGTGGACGAGGTGGTGGCTGTTCAAGCTGCCTACTCCGAGGCTCAGGGTGAGCTCGAGACTCTGAGGGCTGCCGCCGACGCCGCGTGCCGGGACATCCAGTGCGTCGACATCCCGTCGGGGTTGCAGTCGGGGTCGTCATTGCCCAGCCGCCTGAGGTCTTTGAGAGGCTGCGTGGCGGAGCGCCTCGAGAATGCTCTTCACCTTGGTGTGAAGAAGGCACTCGGCGTGGTGTCGACCCACTACGACATCGACCTTGCGGCGGTGGCGCGCGGCTACTTTATCGACGCAGACCTGGATGACGCCGCCGCCCTTGCTGCTCTCGACGAGGCCGATGACAGTGCCGAGGACGCCGCCACAGCGCTTGCCGCCAAGTTCGGGCGTGAGCTTTTTCCTGGTGAGGATTAAGATGCGCGCGCCGACATCGGGCCCGAGGCCGTGGCTGCCCCCGAAGCCGAGGCTGATCCTGAAGCTGACGCCGTGGCGTCCCTTGAGGAGGCCATCGCCTCGGTGCGCCGTGATGACGATGGTCCTGGGGCCCTCGCGTCGGTTCCTTCGACTGCCGCCGCCGAGGCCGCCGCGCCCCCGCAGGAGGGTGAAGCCTGAAAGGTTCAGGCTTAGAGGTCTAAATGTATCTTAGTTTTTAGGAGACTGGCTCTGTACATAAACTAAGTTTGAATTTCGATTCTGCGCTTCGAACTTGTTTGATTGTTCTATTGTGCTATTCTTGGCTTGGAGAGATTTTGGCCGGGTATTTTGAATCCGCGAGTAATTAAGGCGTGGAGTGGAGAGGGAGATGTCGTATCCCTTCGAGGGCGTAGGCGGTCTCACGGCTCAGCCGGCTCCGGCTTTAGTTAGCTCGCGCCCCGCATCTTTCTAAGCGCTCTGAGTTTTAGCACAATTTTAAAATTGGGACGATTAGGGGGGGGCCCGCAGCCCCCGAGGGGGGCTTGGCTCTATCGAGACTAGATCGAGGATAGGACCAAGTCCCCCTTGTTCATGCTGTTAGTAACAATGTTTCCATGTTTTTCGCAAACTTTTCATCGTTGTTAGCTAAGAACATGAAGTATTTACAAGGAATGCTGAGAGATTTAAGGATAGAAGCGACGCAGCTGTTGGATGTTCCAGGCGTTGGTGAAGATCTCTCCCTTCTCGTTTGCCAGCTTGTAAGTGCCAGGCTTGAGGACTTTGGCGATGATGAATGGTCCTTCCCATGGTGGAGTGAGCTTGTGGCGCTCTCGATTGTCCGGGCGCAACCTTAGCACCAGGTCCCCTTCGTGAAGGTCTCGACGCCGCACCTTCTGAGCTTGATACCGCCGGAGTGATTGCTGGTAGCGTGCCGAGTGAAGCAACGCTACGTCTCGAGCCTCATCCACCTGGTCCAGCGAATTCTTGCGGTTCCGCTGGTTTTGTTCTTCTTGGTAGGCCTTGAGCCTCGGAGACCCGTACTCCAAGTCTGTTGGGAGGACGGCCTCGGCGCCGTAGACGAGGAAGAACGGGCTGAAGCCTGTGGCCCTGCTTGGGGTCGTCCTGAGACTCCAAATCACCGATGGCAGCTCAGCTACCCATTTCCGGCCAAACTTGTTTAGCTTGTTGAAGATTCTTGGCTTCAGGCCTTATAGTATCATGTCGTTGGCACGTTCTACTTGGCCGTTCGTTTGTGGATGTGCTACGGCCGACCAATCTACGCGAATGTGATGGTCGTCGCAGAACTCCAAGAATTTCTTGCCGGTGAATTGGGTGCCGTTGTCGGTGATGATCGAGTTGGGTACCCCGAATCGGTGGATGATGTCGGTGAAAAACAACACGGCCTGCTCAGATCTGATGCTGGTGATGGCCCGGACCTTGATCCACTTCGAGAACTTGTCGATGGCCACCAACAAGTGGGTGAAGCCCCCGGGCGCTGGGCGGAAAGGCCCCACGAGATCCAACCCCCAGACCGCAAAAGGCCATGTTACAGGGATGGTCTGTTGGGCGTGCGCCGGGAGGCGCGTCTTTCGTGCGTGAAATTGGCACCCTTCGCAGGTGCGCCCGACTTCGTTCGCGTCGGCTACGGCGGTAGGCCAGTAAAAGCCTTGCCGGAATGCGTTACCCACGAGGGTACGCGGCGCCGCGTGGTGTCCGCACACCCCGGCGTGGATGTCGCGGATCAACTGCTTTCCCTCGGGGACGGGAATGCATCGCTGCAGAATCCCTAAGGCGCTGCGTTTGTACAAAGGTCTTGGCCCTTCTGGCGATGCGGCGCCCCTCGGTCCGGTCCGAGGGCAGCTCCCCGCGGTCGATCCACGCGAGGTATGGGCTGCGCCAGTCTTGCGGTCGTGTATCCGCGTCGATTTCCATGGCCTCGGCCGAAGAATTTCCAACGTCGAGGGCTTCGAGCCCCTCTTTCGAGGGGTCCTCTTCCATGGGCTCGACTCCCTCGGCCCCTGAGGGCGTCTTGAGGGCTCCGGCCCTTTGTTCGAAGTTGACGGAGGGTTGGTCGAGGTCGCGGGCGAAGACGTTCGGAGGAACGGTGACTCGCTCTGACGCGATCTTGGCCAGCTGATCCGCTTCCTTGTTGTATTTGCGCACGATATGGTTCAGCTCGAGGCCATAGAATTTGTCCTCGAGGCGGCGAACCTCGTTGCAAGACGCCTCCATCTTTTCGTCGCGGCAGCTTGCGTTCTTCATGACTTGGTCGATGACCAACTGAGAATCTCCCCGGACGTCGAGGCGTTTGACGCCGAGGTCGACGGCGATGCGGAGCCCGGCGAGGAGGGCTTCATACTCCGCCATGTTGTTCGACGCCGGGAAGTGCAAGCGAACCACGTATCGGATGTGCTCCCCGAGGGGTCAAACGAAGAGGAGGCCCGCGCCTGCCCCAGTTTTCATCACCGACCCATCGAAGTACATGGTCCAGCATTCGGCTTGGATCTGTGGTGGTGGAAGTTGGACGTCGGTCCACTCAGGGACGAAATCCGCTAAGGTTTGCGATTTTATCGCTTTTCGTGGCGCGTAGGAGAGAGTTTCTCCCACAAGCTCCATCGACCACTTCGCTATCCTACCCGAGACGTCCAGGTTGCGGACTATCTCCCCCAAAGGGAAAGATGAGACCACGGTGACCGGGTGGGCCTCGAAGTAGTGTCGCAGCTTTCGTCGCGCGAGCACTACAGCGTAGATTAGCTTCTGAATCTGTGGGTACCGCGCCTTGGTCTCGGTTAGCACCTCACTGACGTAGTACACCGGCCTCTGGACCGGCAGAGCGTGATCCTCCTCCGTCCTTTCCACGACGATGACGGCGCTGACGACTTGTGTTGTCGCAGCCACGTATAGGTAGAGGGGCTCGCCGTTCTGCGGCGGCGTGAGGATTGGTGCGCGTACGAGCGACGCTTTTAGCCCGTCGAGGGCTTTTTGGGCTTCGGGGGTCCACAAAAAGCGTTCGTGCTTTTTTAGGAGCCGGTACAAAGGTAAGCCGTTTTCACCAAGTCGAGAGATGAAACGGCTGAGAGCCGCGAGGCAGCCCAGTACCTTTTGCACCCCCTTGAGGTCCCGAATTGGCCCCATCCGTTCCAGGGCCGAGACTTTTTCGGGGTTGGGTTCGATGCCTCGTTGGGAGACGATGAAACCCAACAGCATGCCCCGCGGCACCCCGAACACGCATTTCTCCGGATTTAATTTTACCCCGTTTGCCCGGAGGCAACCGAATGCGTTTTGCAAATCGTTTACCAGATCGTCCGCCTTTCTGGTCTTCACAATGATATCGTCTACATATGCCTCAACGGTCCGCCCGATGTGGCTTCCGAAAACGTGTTGCATATATCGCTGGTATGTAGCTCCAGCGTTTCGGAGGCCGAACGACATAGTGACGTAGCAAAACATGCCAAACGGGGTGATGAAAGAAGTAGCGAGCTGGTCGGACTCTTTCATCTTAATCTGATGATAACCGGAATAAGCATCGAGAAAGCATAGCAATTCGCACCCAGCTGTGGAGTCTACTATCTGATCTATTCGAGGCAAAGGGAACGGAACCTTAGGGCATGCTTTGTTTAAACCGGTATAATCTACGCACATACGCCATTTTCCGTTTTTCTTCCTAACTAGAACAGGATTAGCAAGCCAGGTTGGGTGAAATACCTCTTTGATGAACCCGGCCTGTAGAAGCTTGTGCACCTCCTCCCCGATGGCGCGGCGCTTTTCCTCGTCGAACCGCCGCAATCGCTGCACCACCGGCTTGGAGTGAGGCTGGATGTCGAGGCTGTGCTCGGCGACCTTCCTCGGAATACCCGGCATGTCCGAGGGTCTCCACGCAAAGATGTCGGCGTTGGCGCGGAGAAAGTCGACGAGCACTGCTTCCTATTTGGGGTCGAGGGTGGTGCTGACCCTCAACGCCTTACCCTCGGGGGCATTGGGGTCGAGGGGCACCGCCTTGGAGTGCTCTGCAGCCTCGAAGGTGCCCGCGTGCCTTTTGGCGGAGTCAACGGCCTCGTTCGCCATCTTTTCCAAGTTCGCCACCAGGGTCTCGCTGTAGGCGAGCGCCTCCGCGCACTCGACGTCACACGCGTAAGCATGCTCGTACGACGATCCCACGGTGATGACGCCCTTTGGCCCCGGCATCTTCATCTTGAGGTAGGCGTAGTTGGGGACCGCCATGAACTTGGCGTAGCACGGACGCCCGAGAATTGCGTGGTACGCTCCTGGGAATCCCACCATCTCAAAGGCGAGGGTCTCCCTCCGAAAGTTGTCAGGGGTGCCGAAGCAAACGGATAGGTCGATCTGCCCGAGGGGTTGGACCCGTTTTCCCGGTGCGATGCCGTGGAACGGCGCCTTGCTTGGCCTCAGCCGGTTCGTGCCGATGCCTATGAGCTCTAAGGTGCGGACGTAGAGGATGTTGAGGCTGCTGCCCCCGTCCATCAGCACCTTGGAGAATCGTGTGTTGCCGATGACGGGGTCGACGACAAGTGGATAGCGCCCCGGATTCGGGACATAGTCTCGGTGGTCCTCGCGGCCGAAGGAGATGGTCTCGTCTGACCAGGCGAGGTAAGTTGGCGTCACGGGGTGAATGGAGAAGACCTCTCGGCGTTCACGTCTTTGCTCCCGGGACGTCGCGTTCATTGTGGGCCCCCCTACGATGAAGAAGACATTCTCCACATGGGGGAACTCGTCGTTGCCGCCATCACCCGTACCCTTCTTCGGGCCATCCTCCTTCGCGGAGGTGCGCTTGTAGTAACCCCTGATCATCTCGCACTGTTCGAGGGTGTGGCTGACAGGGCCCTTATGGTACGGGCATGGCTTCTTCAGCATCTCGTCGAACAGGCCTCCCCCCTGAGGAGGGCCTCGAGGGCCTTTGCGGCCTCGCTCGACCGCGAGGGCCTCGTCAGAGTCCTCGCCCTGCTGCTGCTGCTGCGCGGCTTGCCGAGGCTTCTTGCCCTTGCCACCTCGTTTCTGCTTTTTAGCCTTTCCCTTGGACTTGCTGCCCTCCGCGGGCAGCTCCTCCGCGCGCTTCCCCTTGGACTTGCTGCCCTCCGCGGGCAGCTCCTCCGCGCGCTTCCCCTTGGTCTTGCCGTCGAAAATTGCCCCAACAGCCTCCTCTCCAGAGGCGAAGTTGGTAGCGATGTCGAACAGCGCGTTGACGCTGGTGGGATGGTTTCGCCCCAGCTCGCGCACCAGCTCGGGACAAGTCGTGCCTTCGAGGAAGGCGTGGATGATTTCGGAGTCACCCACGCTCGGTAGCTCGGTGCAGCGCTTGGAGAAGCGGCGGATCAAGTCTCTCAGCGGTTCGTCGGCCGCCTGCCGGCACCCGCGCAGGTCCCAGGAGTTTCCGGGGCGCACGTACGTGCCCTGGAAGTTACCCACGAACATCCTGACCAGGTCGTCCCAATCGTGGATCTGGTTCGCGGGTAGGTGTTCGAGCCATGTCCGCGGCGAGTCCGCGAGATGAAGCGGAAGGTTGCGTATGATCATAGCATCGTCGGTGGCCCCGCCCAACTGGCAAGCCAGGCGGTAGTCATTGAGCCACGTCTCGGGTTTCATCTCGCCCGAATACTTGGTAATGGTGGTCGGCTGACGAAAGCACGGCGGGATGGCGGCCGAATGGATTTTCCGGCTGAACACAGGGGTTCCTGGGGGTTCCGGCGTCGGGCTTTTGTCCTCCTGGCTGTCGTAGCGACCCCCTCGTCGGGAGTGCCTACTGCGGGGAGGCGCCGCGTCCTGCCTCTTCTTGTTAAGGACGTTGCGCGCGTCACCGTCGTTGATGGCGCCTCGTGTGTCCACGAGTCAGTCCTTCGCGGACCTCCTCGTTTCGCGGTCGCCGGTCATGAGCGCCTTCCCGTCGTTCGTCGGTCGGTGAGGCGTCCATGCGCCCCTAGGCGGGGTATGGATAGACTGTTCCTTATCCCGCTTGCTTCCTCCGGCTCTCGAACTGGCCTAGTGGCGCATGCGGGAGCCGGAACTTTCTGCTTGTTGAACGGCCGCTTCTTCGACAAGGGCCTGCACCTGGCGCCGCATGTCGCGCGCCTCTGGTGTCGATGGTTCGGGCATGGCCCGAATCAGAGTTACTGCGGCGACGAGCTTCTGGCTTGCCCGCGGCGGCATGGCAGGGCTGGCGTCGTTGCCATCATTCATGATGCGCGCTTGAGCGATGCGCCCGGCGGCTCGCGCACGTTCGCCGCGCTCGGGCTGCCGGGCTTCCAGAGCTGCGCGTAGCTCCTGTACCTGCTGGCGCTCCTGTCGGAGCCTGGCTTCTAGCTCTTGTACCTGCACGAGCTGTGCCTGCGCGAGTGCGGCTTCACCCGATGCCTCGGCGGGCGCTGGTGGCGGTTCGTCGTGCCCGGCCCCGTTGCGCGTTTCTTCATCCTCTCCCACGGACTCTACTTCGCCGTCGAGGACGAAGCACTCCCGCGTGGGGTCGTATTCCCCTTCGCTGGAATCGTCGGAACAGGTGAGGCAGAAGTCCGCGGCGGCCTGGAAGGAGGTGAGACCTTCGCGGTCGCGGAGCCCGGAGTAGTCCAGGCCTGGGTGCTCCTGGCCGCGCACACTTTCCCCGTCGTCCGACTCGGGATGGGACCCGCCGGGCGAGGAAATGTTGAGGTCGCGGATCGAACCCAGCTGGTGACCCAGCGAACCCTCTTGCGCGTTCAGGTTGGCGCTGATTGCCGCGGAGTAGCTTGCGGCCGCGTTGCTCATTCCGTGCGGGAGCTGCGCCGGCCCGGCCGCATTTTCCCAGCGTGCTCCCTCCGCGGGAGCCGCTGGTGGGGGTGCGCCCCAATGTAATGCGGCGGCGGGCCGGAGCAGCAGGTGTGCGTCCCAATCAGGGAGGACGACGCGTGGGGCAACGCGCCGTTCCACGCGAATCTGCAGCTCGTGCAGTCTTCGACGTCTCCTGAGCTGGGGCGGCGTTGGCGGCGCCGGGGTAATGGCCATCATGTCGGGCGTCCTGGAGGCGAGCCGCATGAGGAGGCCCTCACCGGTCGCTTCGAATTCCAGGCTCCCAAACATGATCCGGTACTCGCGCAGAAGCGGGCCGGGGGACCCCGTGGCGGATCGTGGCGACATGGCCTTGGCGTGGCTTGCCGTCAAGGGAACTGATCGGGTGAAGTGGGTTGATCACAGCGCAACCCCCTACCTGGCGTGCCACTGTCGGTGCTGAGATTGGCCGCCCAACCTCAGCGCCACACAGAATGCGCTGTGTCCCGTCCCCTGACGGTTGATGCAAGAGCTAGCACGATGACACGAGAGTTTATCTTGGTTCTGGCCGCGGGGCCGTACGTCCAGCAGACTGTGCTCGCGGCACTATACTATCTTGCACCGAGGTGCCTGCAGTGGGGGAGCTACAAGCACGGCGGGAGAGGAGAGGAAGTCTCCAAGTCCCTGAAAATGGGTGTGAAAGTGATTGAGGAGAGTGCCAATATCGGGGAAGGTGGTGATCGTGTGTGCCTCTGTCTCCTCTCTCGCTCCCTTCCTCCTTTTATAGGCCAAGGAGAGAGGGGGGAGGGGCTTACAAGTACAAGTACAGTGTGTGCTACAGGGGCGCGCACTGGAGAGCATGACGTCGGGCGTGCGGTCGTCCTTGACCCTGGCAGGGGATTTATGGCGAGCCCCGGCTTCTACGGGTGTCACGGCCGTCCCTGTTCTTGTCCCGGAGTGGTTTCGAGGGGTGGCGCCACCGTAATCCGCGCCCAGCCGCCCACCGCTGGTTGGTTCAAGGGCGTGGCAGGTGGGGAAGGACGAGAGTTGGCGGCGCAGGGGTCGGCATGGATGTAACACCCTAAAATTCATCACAATTAAATTGTAGCAACCCTATAAATTTTTCTAGGATTTATTAAAGCTTAAATAAATTTTCTAGGATTTAATTGGAATTTCTAGCCTTTTTATCAATTTAAATATCACATTAAATAATTATTTTAGTCAAAATAAGTTTTTGTTGCATTCATGCTGGTGCATATATTTTTGGTTGATAGTAAATCAAGTTGGAATTTAAATTCTGTTTAAATTCGAATTTGATTTGCTTTTGTTTGAGTTTTAGAAAAGTTAAAATAGGCTGAGTTCAGTTTTGGCCCCTGAACTCTCGGCGAAGTCCATTTGTGCCCCCTGGACTTTTTCTCCCGCTCGCTTTTCCTCCCCGCGTTCTTTTCTTTTTCTTTGGCCCGTTATCTCCTTGCGGCCTGCTCTTCCCCGCTTTCGGCCCAGCGTCGGCCCGCTCCACTTCTCTCTCTCCCGCTCTCTCTCTCGCCGACAGGTGGGGTCCACCTGTCAGCTTCTTCCTCCTCCCCCGTCGCCGACCCGGACTCTTCCCCGAGTCCGATCCCGAGCGCCGCCGTGTCCGGCTGGGACACGCACGCCAAGGCGTGGCCTGAGCCCCCTCTCGGGCCTATAAAACTCGGCCGCCGCCTCCGTGTTCCCTCCAACCAAGTCGAGCCGCAACCCTAGCGCCCGTCGCCGCCGAGCTCGAGCCGCCTTAGCCGCCGCCCGCCATTGCCGGCGATTAGCCGCACTCGTTGCTCGTGGTGGAAGACCAAGATCGCCAGAAGCTTCCCCTCGTCATTACGCGTCGATCCCGCCGCTCCTCGTCGTGGTTCGGCCGCCGGAGTCCTTGGTTCGTGTGGAGCCGAGCACCGCCGTCCGCCGTCGATCGTCGCCGGTCGCCGTTGTTGCTCTTCCCTCGTCGGGATCCAGCTCAGTGAGTTCGCCGTTCCCTCCTCTCTCTTCCCGGCCAAGTCTCGTCGCAAACCGTGCCCTGTAGCCCCAGATCAAGCCAAGTCCGGCGATGCGCCGCCGCGGCCATCGCAGCGCCGCCGTCGTTTTCGTCGCCGTCGGCGAGTTAATCCCCGATCCGTCCCTGGTCGTCCGATCGCGATCCAACGGCCCGGATTAGATCCCGTTCCGAGTCAAACCAGCCGCGTAACGGTCAGCCGTGGCGATTTTGCTAAAGAGCCCCTCAGTTTTCTGGAAATCAACCCACGGTCCTAGTTAGTTCAAAAATAATTCCAAATAGGTCTTTTTTCTTCTGTTTTAGCCCCCGCAAGTTTTAAAATTGTGCCCGAGATCCAAGTTCTATTATTTTATGGTTTAGCCCTCGTAGTTTTATACAAAATTATATTTTAGCCCTCGGATTTTCGCAGTTAAGCCCCTGAAACTTTTAAAACATTGCCAGCAAGTCCCTGAACCTTAGAAAAGTCATATCTTTTGCATTTTAACTCCGATTTTAGTGATTCTCGCGCTCACGCGTTCGTTGTAACGCGTAGATTAGTTTTGTGTTACTGTTTTGATCTGTTGGAATTGTTTGGTGTACTGTTTCTTATTTGTTGTATTGTTTCCTTGCATGTGAATGTGTGATGCGATTAGGAAACGACCAGTTTGAGGATTTCTCTGAAGAACCAACTGTTGGAGAAGGATTTGAGCAGCAACAGAGTTGGGAAGAAGGCAAGTGTATTATGTCATGCAAATGTCCTAATAATTATTAATTTCACCACTCATGCATGTGTCTTAATTTGATGGGTTCCTATTTAAGGATTTGTCTAGCCACTATATTTTCCTGTCCCTGAAACTGGGTTATTTAATTAACTTTGATGGTAGATGATGCTTAGCTTGCTCAACTGGGATTGGTTAAATGAACCCCTACTCTATGTTCCAAATACTCTTTTAATTAATTAATTGTCAAGATCATATCTTTTTAATTGGAACATGGAGAACCACCCAGGAAAAGTACAACCATGAGTGCCATGTGGCTCTGGCTTTGACTGACTAATTAGGCGCTCTGGTTTATGGTAGCTTTACCCGAAAGGGGCATGGGGGGTGGCGGTTGACGGGGTATAGCTCGGTCCTCTTGAGCTGTGGGCTTTGGTAAGAGACAGACCTCATTAGGGAGGGTTATGCTTTGCTTCTGAACCGGAAACCTTAGCGGGCTATCATTTATTAGAGTGCTTTTGTAAAGGTCTCATAGCGAAACCCAGTATTCGGTCCACGTGGTGTGGTAAGGGTACAAAGCTTCGGCAATGGGAATCACGGCTTATGGTGAAAGTGTACAACCTCTGCAGAGTGTAAAACTGTTATAACAGCCGTGCTCACGGTCAAGAGCGGCCTGGACCCTTACATGATAATCATATTTGAACATCATCTAAATCATGGTTACTTGAATATGTTGGGAATACGACATTCATTAATTTGTGGGTGGTATATACTTTCATTTGCTAGTAAATAGTTGCTTAATAAAACTTGACCAACTAAAAGTGCTTATGGCAGTATGGTCAGCCAACCTTTTTGCCTCAGCCTTGTATGTCATATTACATTTGCTGAGTACGTCATGTGCTCATACTTGTTGTTTTTCTTTCCTTTATTGCATCTACTACACCCGGAATGCTGCTCAGATTGGGAGAATTTTGAGGATTTCACTACTGATTTTGAGGAGTTCTAGGCGAGTCTCCCCCAGTCAATGCCTGTGGAGATGGAGTCACTTTTGCTTCGTTAGGTGAACGTTTATTTAAGTCTTCCACTATGACATTTGAGTCAATTCTGATATTGTAATAATTGCACTATAATACTCTTTCGTTATGCATGGTTATGGATATTCACTTGTGACGTCTACCATATGTGTGTAAACTGATCCTGGCGCACATATGAGATGCACCTGGTTTTGCCTTGAAAACCGGGTGTGACAATGGCGGTTGCTGTTGACCACAGTGCGCGGCGTGCCCGGTTTACCGGGGAATGGCCGAGAGTTGGTGGATTTGACCCGGCGTTCGTCATCACCGGGCCGCGCCTGACCGGAGTCCGTGCTTGGTCGCTGCTCATATATTCGTTCGAGGGTTCTTCACGCTCATTCGAGGGCTGCACCGGGGGGGAAAGGACGGGAGCGGGTGGAATAGTGGTGCGGAATGACGCCTGCAAGTCTGCACAGGGCCTTGCGCAGCGCCGCATGCATCCGCACAGTGGCGGTGAGGACGCATAGTGACCGGAGCGGGTAGAACAGCGAGCTCTGCGGTGTCAGCGGCGCGGCGTGGGGAGAGATCGCCTTTTGACTTCGGCGCCCGCCCGATGGGGCGGGCATTAAATGACGTTGTCGGGCGGGGCGCCGGGGCGCGCCGCGTTGAGTAGAGGGGTGGCCTCGAGCGAGGCGGAGTTGGCTCGCCTGCTTGAGGGGGTGCGTGGCCCTCGAGCGAGGCGGAGTTTGCGTTGCGCCTGAACCGGGGGGTCCGGGTCCCTCGAGCGAGGCGGAGACGGGGGTCGCTACTTGGGTCCCCTCGACAGGCGAGTTCGGACGGCTGTTTTTGGGCCGTGAGTTGGTGGATTTGACCCTCCGTGGTTTACGTTTTTTGAGGGTGGTTACCCCGATGGTTAGGGGACCCCCTGGGTCTGTCCCCGACGAATCCAAACTGGTACGACTGCAAAACTACAACCTCTTGGATCATTATATGAACTGCAAAATAGCACTTATAGATGACATAATAGCCTCCATGATTTTATAAAATGACTAATATAATAGCAGGCACAGGTCTGAATCAAACGCCCGCTGGGAACCAAACAAGTATATTGCTTAATAAATAATAAAGGAGTACATTATTGCCGCGTTTACATGCCAGAACCGAAGCAATCTGCCATCCATGGTAAATTGGGGAAAGAAAAAACACGTGAGATTTCGAGTTCTCCTCTTACATTGGATCAGAGGGGCAAATAGAGAGGACCGTACGTCATCGTCAGAGGGGTTACTGAAATCATGTTATTATTATTGGAGAGACATAGTGAGGTCCAGGTGTGTCAATCGCTATCTTCTGCCCTGCCAAAAGCAAGGAGTACCAGTAAATAAACATATGCTTGTAGTAAGATCACAAGAAAAGAAAAAAAGAAAAGTTGTAAAGTATATACATGATGTCTTGTTCTGGACTTGAGGACGACGACCCTGGCTCACCACCTTTGTTTTGTGGCGGATTAAGTTGTTGCCAGTTGCGGATGCCGGCGTGATAGAGCAAAGCCCAGACATGGGTGATGAACTCGCCACCCTGCGCGAGGTGCTGCATGTGCTCCTCCACGTTGTCAGATGGCGCGGCATAGACCAAAGCCTTCACCCAAAATTGCGCCAACTCCTTCCAGTGATCGAATGGTAGATCCATTTGGAGTTTCTGCCCTAGGCGCACTCCGTCATCAAATAAGAGGTGGTCTCTGATTTCCAAACAATCATTTGGAGGAAATTCGTCGTCCATTGCCCACAATTTGTCCTCCCTGCGCTGCAATACTTCCCTCGCCCTCCATTCGACATTATCATAAACCTCTCTCATATCCAGGGACGGCCCTGGGAGTAACCCTGGTGCTGAAACCACCAAGTAGACACAATATCTGGACAAAGCTGTGGCCACATCATAATGCTTCTCTTGGAAACCACCACCGTTGCTGTTGCGCTGTCGTGCCAATTCGCAGTAACATGTTGCAATGTGCCACTTCATAATACAACGCGTGTAATCCGAAAGCATGCTCTGTCCATTTCCAACCAATGGGAATGCCCAACCACTTACATCATGGGACGTGATCCCGCTAACAAACTCAGCAATGGATGCCTTGACATGAGCATGCAACTTGATGGTATCCCCTGTGCCACTGCCCCACAACATTTCCTGGAGCACTTGTCCAACATACCGCGATCCAAGCATCCCTGAAATAAGGGAACATTTCCTTGAAAGCAAACCACATGAATCTTCTGGCCTAGTTAACAACCGCAGGCTGCAGGTGCAGTGTCCTGTGCCGATGGATTCCACTAATGAGTGTTGACCAAGCCGATTCTGCCATAGGTCGGTCTCAAACCAGTTGATCTTGAGAAGACGCTCCCTTAATCCCATCCACCGGCCTCTTGTCCTTGAATTCATGACGTAGTCACATGCAAAGGCGACCCTGGCCCAATTTGAGGTCCAACATCGTAGCAACTGTAACACCTGCAGCAAAGCCAGGGACAACAGTATGACTACGGTAACAATAAGGTCTGCTGTTGTGGTGTCCACAATGGTGGTGGTAGCGGAAGTGTGGCGAGTGCTAGTCCTGCTTGTCTCGGATATGCTGACTGCTACCACCACCACAACAAGTACTCCAAGGATTGAAGCAAATGCCCATATACTTGCAGTTTTTGCCTCATAGTATTGGAGGAACGCATTGCTGGTGAAGAAGATATCGTAGAGAAAAGCCAACTCAGCCTCCACCACCTTGAAGGCCCACTCATGGTCCATAAATCCATCATGGACCGTTTTCAACACAAGCCAGTTGGATGAAACGGACTTGCCAGGCATCATTGCTCCATTGTCATTGAACCCAACGAGACGTAGCTGCAGCAAATGAGATAGAGAGAATGAGAGGCATACATCTTGGACATCTGATCTCAGCTCACCATTTTTGCAGCTGGAATCTATATCACCCATGTTGACTTTGAAGTCTCTGTAGACATCTGTGCCAAGGGGCACATGGACTATAAAATTTTGCAGCCACCGTGGCTTGTCATCTTCAGGGTCTCCGAAATAATGTCCTCTTGTCCAATCTCGCAGCATCTCTCTGATCATATTCCGCATTCTGCCTGGCAGCAAAAGCGCCATTGACCTATGAAAACCCTTTAGTAAAGTGATGGCGGATAGCACACACACGGCTATGTTACCAATATCACTGGAGATGGTTGAGATGCTCATCAGTAGGACATATCCACAGTAGAGGCAAAGCTGATACAACATCTTCCAAAGCTGGCTCTTGTTGTCAAGGCTGGAAGCAGTGACTGAGTCGACGCAGCAAAGGAGGGCAAGTAAGGATACAGCCCATATAGGGTACATCTCGCTCTTCATGGATGAAGATTGCATTAGGCCAATGCTGTACGTCCCCAGCGATAAAAATAGCGCATTTGCAGCCAAGAAACCCTTTTGGAGGATCCAGCGGTTGGACCAGCGGCGGCAGGACCCAAACGTCGCCAGGAAGAAGGAAAGTGCAATAGCCATCAGCGCTAATGCCTCAATACGGAGCACCGTCCCCCTAGGACTCCTCCATAGATCTCCCAGCTGCCGCTCCAAATTTCCCATGCGGCGATAATCACCCTTGGAAGAAGCATTGTAAGGGAAGATTTTTAAACCATGACTAAACTGCACTAGCATATGCCACCAGAGATTAACAAAGTACTTTTTCATTGAACTTTATCAGATTGAATTTACTGGTATATAAAGAGAATTCTCACGAATAAATAGTTAAATATAATGCAGACTTTTGTTGTCTTTTTAAATGTGTTTCAGATAATTAGCTGTTTCACTAATGTTCTTGATAAACAATTCTTTTGTTTGCAGAATTGGAACTGACCATGTTTGAAGTACAAAATTTTTCTATTGTTTGAATTTCGAATGCAATTTCCCTAGCCACAGTCTAGTATAAAAAAAGGTCGATCAGTACACATATCTGTATGTCTTGCTAAATACTAATTGAAGTAGGGTTCGCGACAACCTGGTGAAAAGTGAGAAATCTATCCATTCCCAGCAGGACAAATAATACAAAAACTAGAGTGTCGGCGTTATTATTTTCTATACCAAATAAAGCATCAGCATGTGACGGCTAGAGATTTCCATTTTTTCTGACTATATGACTGCTAAACCAGTTTTCGTTGCAACAACACTACAAGAATATGTTTTCATGGTAACAGAACAAATTAGCCTTTGTGAGAGTTTCATACCATTGTTCCTCTTCTCTGTTCCTAGTTGAGCCAAGAGCACCACACGCGCGCCTTCCTGCTCCTGTGCAAGGCCTACAGAGCTGCAAGTGTTTACTAAAAGACCTTAACTTAGACATGCTAGCTTTACGGTGGCTCTTCTTGTGGGACTTCTGCCCTGTCGACTATTGGCATCCTCACTTTATTCTTTGCTCTTGACTCACGTATTCCCCCACTCGCAAGCCTGGACCATGCATCCAAACTTGCTGCAACATCCCGAGCCTATGGCCAAGCAGCTGGAATCGCTGTCAAGGTTAGCACTAAGCACCCAGCCGCCCGCTAGCTTTGCACACTATACGAGGTCTTTTACGACGCCCTATGCTAGATTATAAAAAAACTAGTATATAAACGTATATCCGACGGCTCAAATTAATTATATATTATTGTAATCTAAATCAGTGATACGGGTAGAGTGCCATCCATTTAATTTAGACATGTACTCCCTCCGTTCTAAAAAAACTGACGTTTAGTACAGCGATACGGTCTCCAAAACACAACTTTGACCTCTTGTTATTATAAAAATATTTATCAAAGAGTGATATATGTATGCTTTTATGAAAGTATTTTTCAAGACAAATCTGTTCATATAGTTTTCACATTTGCAAACTCAACAACTTAAAAGTTATTGATGATTTATATTCCTATTATTTGACACAAACCTTGTCCTAAACGTCAGTTTTTTCAGAATAGAGGGAGTATATCAGGACGGCCTCGATTAAGTCGTAGCGTCGTTATCCCCGCTGCCGGCCAACAACACACCGCAGAGACCCCACAGTGGCGGTGGGAAACTTTGAGAGCAGGCGGGTGACGGTGCTCATGCGGCCGACCAGCGAGGAGGCCCCCATGTGTAGGCGCTGCTGTGCTGCTCCACCATTGCATCTCGCTGATTCTTGGGCTCTCTTGGGTTTACATCACTGCAGGAAAAATTGGTCTTTTGTGACGAATACCTGATGATGTTCGACTTATTCGTCGTTATCATGTTTGGTTTTGTGACGTTCTATATCATACAACGCAACTTAGTGACAAAAATAAGGTGTTCGTCATTAAGAGTAACTAAGAATCGTCACAAACTCTGGCAAAACCAAAATCGTGACGAATTTTGTTTTGTCATTAAGCAAAATTGTTAAACGTCATAAATTTTCAAAAGAAAAATAAAAGATTAGGGTGGGTCCCACTGCCACTTGGACAAGTGGGCCCACACTGCTAGCATGGGTCCCACAAGTGCAAGGCTTACCACTACACCATGGAATAATTTGTGACCAAGTGAGGTTTTACTTTATTTTATATCTTATCATTTTGCTCGCTAAGTATGGCAAAAAAAGTGCAATGTCACACCTCAAATTTTTTTTATTTTGGGACGTGAATAGGTAGTACAATTATAACAATGATTTTCACAAATTTTTAAATTTTTTTCAACTTTATTTAATTTACAGGGAATTTAGAATAGAAAAATATTTTTTGAAAGTAAATAACTTGCTCTATATGTTGCATTCATGCTGGCTGCATTGAGTTTTGACTGCTTGTAGTTCAAATTTAAATTTAAATTTAATTTAAATTCACGTTTGAATTGTTTCTTTTGAGCTTAAAAAAGTTGTTTTGCCTAAGTTCACAATTGCTCCTCCAACTCCCTCTCTCGGTCCAGTCTTCCCCTCCTTTCTCATCCCGAACGGCCCAGCTCCCTTCGCTCGGCCCAACTCCCCTCGCTCGGCCCAGCCAGCGCCCTCCGCTCGGCCCAACTCTCTTCGCTCGGCCCAGGTTCTCCTAGGGTCAAATGTTTTCATTTGACCAGGGTCAAAAGACGTTTGACCAAGATTTGAACGAAAAATTTACATTAAAACTCGAAAATTGACCCCTACAAAAGTTTTTTAGAATTAAAAGTTTTACAAGTTTCATGTTGAAAGGTTTTTTATTTGAGTTCTAGATTTAGGAGAAAAATGAGTTTCCGTAAAACTTCTCTAAATGAGTTTGAACTTGAATTTCAAACTAGAGTTTTATATAACAATTGCTAATTTAACTTCACATTTCATAATATTATAGTGAACCAGAGGTTGTGTCCAAGTTTGAGGTGCATACAAGTTCAAAAACCTAATTTGGTATTCAAATCTCAAAGTTTGGGTTGAGTTATAAGAAACTTTATTAGAGATGTATCATTTTGTGAATAATGTATAGTCTCACTTCGTTAAAATCATTTGAATTTTTTATGGCAAGCTTATGGACACAAAATATGTTGTCACGTCAGTTTGTAGAATTTTTTGACCAAATTTATATATTATTATAATTATCCTATTTTTAATTTGGAGGTAGAAGTCTGAATTGTCCATATAAGACAATTGAATTTTGCTAGATGATGGCATTAACAAGAGTCTTCTTTCCTTTTAGCTGTTTGATTAAATGTCGTGAAAGTTACTTTGCTAAATGTCGTGGAACTCAATCAGACAAACATATCCTATTTGATAAATGCACATAGCCTTTACCATATTACGAGATGATGAATTTTGAGTTGGTTCACTCAGATTCTATTTGACTTATCCTTGACGATTGGGGAAATGGTAGGCAACCAATCATTTAACTGAAACGTCTAAAAATCTGTAAGAAAAAAAAGCTTGAGCATGTGCTTCTCTCTGAGTTTAGTATAGACATATTAAACTGAAGGAAATTGTGACATCTCTGAGCATGTGCTTCTCTCTGTGTTTTTACATCAAGCTTGAGCAAGTTCTAGGTATATGGTCAGTTTCACTATACTAGCTAATTGCTTATTTCCTCCCTGCAGTTAAAAGAAATATTCATGGCCTGCAGTTAATTGCTTTTGTTATGATCGCATTGTGCTGAGTGGCTGTTTAGCTATAGTTTGACTTTGACAGTACCTGCTCTTGTGGATTAAATCAGTAGCTTGTAAGTTTTCAGAGGTACAGTAACATCTCAACTGCATTTTGCACAGTAATTTTGGAATTATGTCATATTGATGTTCTATACCTGTTAACATTGTGCAGGAGCAGGGTGTGGTGGGGGACAAAATAATGACTCCTCATGAGGATCAGCAGGTTGGCTATGACTTGTGACAGTCATCTACTATTGCCGATATCAGAGTGGTATCTGCACTACATTATCTGTATGCTCCACCATGTAAATGGTCTCTTATTTGTTGTGAATAGTGGATCTGTTACTGACTGGTGTTTCTGTCAACCTAGCTATGTTTTGCGATCGGTGATTTGGTCAGTGACACCATGTAAACATTATGATAAATTTATTTTGCTGGGAATTTGTTCTGGATTTTAAATGTATGGGCTGTGTTGGTATATGGGCTGAATGTGTTGGTTGGGCTGCATTGGTATATGGGCTGAATGTATGGGTTGCCTGATTTGGTATATGGGCTTATAATGGGCTGTAATGATATGCTGAAAAAAATTTTGAATGAAAATGCTCTAGGCCCATGTCAAAAATAAGGCTAGTATTAAAATTTGGACTCAAATTAAAGTGGGCTTTGTACAAAATAAAATAATTTTTACCATAAAATGAAAAGCCTTACAATTGGGCTTGGCCCATAAATGGCTGTTCATTGCATGTGCCTTCTAGGGCCATAAATGTTTTGTGATGAATTAAAACGTCACAATGGTGCTGCCACGTCACCGCCATGTCATCCGCACTCAAGGTTTAGTGACATTTTTTGTGTCTTTAACGACGAAAAGCTGGCGTCATAATCTTGCGACGACATAAGAAATGTCATAAAATTTGTGACGAAAAAATGCATAAACGTCATTGAACACCTTTTATTACGAGGTATAGGTGACGAATGAATTTTCGTCACGCGAATGTCACAAATCGCAAAAGATGACATAATTTATACTTTCTATGACATAAATGAAACATTATAAAACCACATATTTGTTGTAGTGATGGTAATAAAAAGTGAGATGTTCTCCTGTCAACGTACATGCATTCGGGTGCATTAACAAGTTCATCCTTTCTTTTCTACTCTTTTGCTTCCTTCTTCTTTTTCATACAAATCTCCCATGATCTCGAAGTAAGGCAATACATCGCGTAAAAACTCTTGCGATTGGATCACATACTTGCTCCCGTCCGATCTCCCGTACGTATTTCACCTCGTGATGCAAGTTCACCACTTCTTCTTCCCCGACTACTTCCATGGTGCTGTCGTTGCTCGAAACGGCGGTGCACCAGAAGAGCATAGCAGCTGTGTGACCTGTTTGTAGAGTGCTGCTACACCAGGCAAGTCTGGCACGCCATCCTCACGGTGTTGGGCCCTATCTCGCAGCAGGCAAACCCGGAGGGTCAGCTATTAGAAAAAAAATCCAGTACGTCGGGGGCACACGCGCGTAAGGCCTCGTTCGGTTCCACCGGATCGACCCGGAACGAGGCCCAATGCGGACGGATTGGAATGGGCTGGAATGAAACCAGGCCTTGTTCTGTTCGGTCCGAGCCGGAACGAAAACACGTCCGGATTGGTTGCCCCCTTCACTCCACCGGCCTGGATCGTTTCCCCGTCACCTACCCTCCGGAACTTATCCGAGGCGCGGGGCTGGCGTGCGGCGGCGCGCGAGACAACGAGGCGGCGGCGCGAGGTGGCAGCGTGGCGGCACGAGGTCAAGGAGTGGCGGTGCTACCTCTCCCATCTGACGTCCACAGTCTCCGCTGCCATCTCGCCGGTATTGCGCCGTGCTTCTCGTCCTTCCCCTCTTCTCTCCTTCCATAGGTTCTTGGTCCGGTGGCCGTGAGGGCGAGGGGCACGCCGGGATAGCTCCGGCTCCCGGCTCCTGCGGCCCTACTGGTACTGGACAGTACGCGGCGGTACTGGTACTGGTACCGGTGGCTCTTTCCGTAGTGACCCGTGAACAGATTTTTGTCGAGACAATTGCTTGAGATGCCAATACGATGTACTCCGATGGAAAACATGACCATGCTTTTTTCCCCTCAAAATGCTTAAAATTTTACATGGCTTGATACTTAGATTAACCTGGGTATTGGAGATTTGGTGTATGCAATATTTGGGTAATGAATCTGCTCCTTTGGCCTCAGCAGAATGATGTGTCTGTCCTGGCCTCCCTCTACTTGCATTACTATATTCCCTCACTAGCGTACTAGCTCCTTGCCAGAATCGCTGCATACATGTGTTTCTGATGCGTATCCTTTTAGCATTCTATTCAAGCTCATGATCCAAAGGCATTACAAGTTGCAATGTTTGTTATAGATCAGACTTCAGAGCAACAGTAGTACATATTCAGCTGCTTTCTTGTGCACTACCAACGTTGAATGATATCTCCTCCTTGAAGTTACTCTGAAATTTGGTTGTGGGGCCTAGCTATACTTTTCTTGGGCCTAGCTAGACAGCTAGAACATGAGATTTTTTGTCTTTATTTGAACCCAGTTGGGAAGAATCCACGATAAAGTTCCCTAGCTGCTGTTTAAAGACTGAATTTTGGCACAATTTTCTTATTTACATGAGTGACTTGTAGTAGTACTGCTCCTGCATTACTGTTCTTTGTAGTACTGTTAAATCTGATTAGATTAGAAGTGCACGTGTATTTTCTTATTTACTGTCCTTGAAGAAAATATTTTAAATCTGAATATTTGTTAGTAGTACTGTTGCATGAGATGATTAGAAGTGCATCAGCGCATGTGTGTCTGTGTCAAGCCCCTTGGTATGCATTTCGTCTGCCAACTAGCTCCTAGCTGGCATCTTAGATTACTGTGATCAGGTACTCAGGCTAGACTTTAGCAACTACAAAACATCTGCATAATATTTTTATATAGTTACGTGGTACCAATCATGCAATTTGATTTTAATTTTTATGTCTTGCACTCTACACTACGACACTGACGGTGGCCCTCCTCCTTGTGTGCAAACTTTTACTGCCAAGGCTGAGCTTTTGACAAGGGTGTCAGACAGATTGAATGAGATTCAGATCAGATTTTGCTCTTGGTGTCAGACAGAAATTGCTAGCTCCAAGATTAGATCGTTTTTTTGCTTTTAGTCAGCGACATAAATTATTTACTCCCAAAGGATCAGTTCTTAAACAGATGTTGCTCCAAGTGTTCAGTTCTATACATGCTTTCTTTGAGATGTATATACAGTTAACTCAAAATGTGATGAACGCAATGAATTCATGGCAACATTTCGATTGCATTAATCTGCACAATCTATTTTGTTTTTGTTCTCATAAATTCTAGCACTCTGTTTCTTCCTTCTTTAGTTTTTCATGAATGACAAGGAAAACCATATTATCTGTGCCTTATTAATAAGTAGTGTTGGCCACATCAGTACATGATCGATGCACAGGTAAATGGTCATAATCTGACAATAATTAACATGTAACCTATGGTTCTTCAGTTTTCCCTTAATGTCATGGAAAATTAACTTGGTCTGCCCAAAACCTTAGACTAGAACTGCAGCTTATGTTGTAGTATAACTGAGAAAAAGAGGATTGTGGTCTTTATTGGAGTCCTTAAAAAAAGATCACTCGAACAACTGGACACCATACTAGAGGTTCTGACCCGGCCTTCTTTGGCTCTTTGCACAGCCAAAACTATCAACATGCTCAAGTAACTTAAGGCTGTCAGTTATAGTTCTGTGTTATGCTCAAGTAACTTAAAATGGTAAAGACTATTAGCATGCCTCCATCGTATTTCTATATATACTAATTGCACTACCTCTGGCAGGTCAATTTTGGTTCCTAAATATTTGCCGTTCTTTGTGGCTGGTGATATTTGCCATGCATTCTTGTTAGTTTTCATTTTTTTAGTTTAGCGTTCCACATTTTATCATCAGTGTGGTTCTAATGTGCTGGACTAGTGCTACTGAACCTTCTGCGTTGAGCTCTCAAGGCAAAATTGCTAGTTTCACTGTTACATGCAAATGCAGTGCTGGTTCTTAATATGTGAAAGCAAAGGCTAGTTCAGTGTTAAGTTCTAATTTGCATTTTGTTTGTCATACAGATTGCTAACCCTAGTGTCAAAAGGAAGAACAAGTAACCAAAACATGGTTCAAGGCGTATGTTGATGCTCATGGTTCAAGCTTTTTATTTATGTTGCCACATTTTTTAGACTTGTTATGTTGCCACATTTTTGAGACTTGTAGTTGGATTTAAACGTGTTAGGCTTGTGTTTTGATTCATTCGTTAAACTTGTAATTCAGTTACAAATTTTGCCTTCACCTTGATCGGAGTGCAGCCAATATCGAGGACTATAAATTAGCAAAGAGGGCTGCAAAGAGAGCTGTGAGTGTAGCAAAGGGTCGTGCATATGATAACCTTTATCAGCGGCTAAGCACGAAGGAAGGGGAGAAGGATATTTATAGGATGGCGAGGATCCGCGAGAGGAAGACAAGGGACATCAACCAAATCAAATGCATCAAGGATGGGACGGATCGACTTCTGGTGAAGGATGAGGAGATCAAGAACAGATGGCGAGAGTACTTCGATAAGTTATTTAATGAGGAGAATGGTTCGACGCTTGAGCTGGATGACTCATTTGACGACGCCAACAGACGTTTTGTGAGGAGAATTCATGAGGCAGAGATTGCGGAGGCTTTGAAGAGGATGAAGGGAGGTAAAGCGATGGGTCCTGATGGTATCCCCATTGAGGTGTGGAGATGCCTGGGTGACAGAGCAATAGTATGGCTGACTAAGCTTTTTAACCTCATTTTTAGGTCAAACAAGATGCCTGAAGAATGGAGAAGAAGTATATTAGTACCGATCTTCAAGAACAAGGGAGATGTTCAAAGTTGTACTAACTACCGTGGGATTAAGCTGATGAGCCATACGATGAAGCTTTGGGAGAGGGTTATCGAGCATCGCCTCAGGAGAGTGACAAGTGTGACCCAAAACCAGTTTGGGTTCATGCCTGGAAGGTCGACCATGGAGGCGATTTTTACAATACGACAACTCATGGAGAGTCATAGGGAGCAAAAGAAGGACTTGCACATGGTCTTTATTGACCTCAAGAAGGCATATGATAAAGTACCAAGAAATGTCATGTGGTGGGCTTTGGAGAAGCACAAAGTCCCAACTAAGTACATTACCCTTATCAAGGATATGTACAAGGATGCGATGACGGTTGTCCGCACTTATGGTGGAGACAGTAGTGATTTTCCAAATAAAATAGGTCTGCATCAGGGGTCAGCATTGAGTCCTTATTTATTTGCTCTGGTGATGGATGAGGTCACAAGGGATATACAAAGTGATATCCCTTGGTGTATGCTCTTTGCTGATGATGTGGTGCTAGTTGATGAGAGTAGAGCAGGTGTTAATAGGAAGTTAGAGTTGTGGAGGCATACGTTAGAGTCCAAAGGTTTCAGACTTAGCAGGACTAAGACCGAGTACATGATGTGCGATTTCAGTGGGACTAGATATGAAGATGGAGATGTCAGGCTTGATGGGCAAGTGGTGGCCGAGAAAGATACCTTTAGGTATTTAGGATCGATGCTGCAAAAGGATGGTGACATTGGTGAAGATGTTAGGCATAGAATTTCAGCCGGTTGGTTGAAATGGCGTCAAGCTTCTGGTGTCCTCTGTGACAAGAGGGTACCACAAAAGCTAAAAGGTAAGTTCTATAGGACGGCGATTCGCCCGGCGATGCTATACGGTGCTGAATGTTGGCCTACTAAAAGGCGACATATACAACAACTGAGTGTAGCAGAGATGCGTATGTTGCGTTGGTTTTGTGGTCACACAAGAAGAGATAGGATACGGAATGAAGATATTCGAGATAGAGTCGGAGTGGCACCAATTGAGGAGAAATTGACGCAACATCGGTTGAGATGGTTCGGACATGTCCAACGGAGGCCTCCTGAGGCGCCGGTGCGTAGTGGGGTTCTACAGCGGGCCAATAATGTTAAGAGAGGTAGAGGGCGACCCAAACTAACTTGGGACGAGTCGGTTATTAGAGACCTTAAAGAGTGGAATATCTCTAAGGATTTAGCTATGGATAGGAGCGCTTGGAGACTAGCAATTAATGTGCATGAGCCGTGATCTTTGCTTTCTTTTCTGCTTTCCTCTAACTCTCTTTTTTTTTGACTTTTTGGGTTTCACCTCTAGCCTACCCCAACTAGCTTGGGACAAAAGGCTATGTTGTTGTTGTTGTTGTATTAATTCCATGTGCTATAACGGTTGAGCTGTTCGCTTCGATTGGATTGCCGGATTACTTTCAGGCCCGGTTTGAGTGACACGGTTGGAATCGCCCATTCCAGACCTGAAACTAATCCTGGCCGGAATTCGATCCGGTGGAACCGAACGAGCCCTAAGGTGCGCCCCGCGTGGATGGCCGCTCAACTCCCATCTGACGACGCGCGCTCCAGTACGCGGCTCGGAGATGCATCTTGATCGAGCAAATTAGCAGGATGTACAGCGACGAGACGCGTGCAGAGCGAGATGGAGCGTGCGCGCTGCTTCTATTTATCATGAATGATCATGGAAGCACGCTGTGCCTGACCTGTCCGATTCTGAGTCCGTTTCCCATCCTCTGCTTGGAATCGGAGGAGTAGGTTTCAATTCCGAGTCCGTTTCCCATCTTCAGAGTAACGCGGAAGCTCATGTGCAAGCAAATGCGGGCCAGGCAGGACAACGTCAAAATACTCTGGTGGAACAAGTAATCAGGCAGGACGGAGGCCACAGTGAAATCAGAGTGAAAAAACCAGATGCATGAGTTAAGTGCCATAGTGAAATACTCAACTCGATCAGAGCACCAAGAAAATGTGACATGTACACAAGGGTATCCCCGCTATATGCCCCAGTTACTCAAATCTAGTTTTTACTACAAAACTTGGCCATATCCACTCCTAACAAATCACACCTGTCAACGAATGGTTCTGTACAACTAGGCTAGGCAAACTTGCATGGAACAAGCTCAGTTATTGCGTTCACTCCTTCCAGAGCTGTACCTTGAGGGTCCTTCTCTACTGCTCTCATCAGGAAAATGCTTCCTAGCAGAGTTATGAGGCGCCTTCTTGTTCTGGCAACTGCCCATATGGCTTGAGGCAGTGTCACACCCGGTTTTAGAAAGAAAACCAGGTGCATCTCATATGTGCACCAGGATCAAGTCTACACACATATGGTAGACGTCACAAGTGAATATCCATAATCATGCATACGAAAGAGTATTAAGGTATATTTATTACAATCTCAGAGTTGACACAAATGTCATAGCGGAAGACTTAAATAAACGTTTAACTAAACGGAACGAAATAAATCCATCTCCACAGGCAGTTGACTGGCGGACTCGCCTAGAGTTTCTCAAAGTCAGTAGTAAAGTCCTCAAAATTCTCCCAATCTGAGCAGCAGTCCGAGTGTGGTCGATGCAATGTAAATAAACAAGCGTGAGCACATGTCGTACTCAGCAAAGTATGGAAATAAATGACATGCTAGGCTTTATAAAGTGGAAGGCTGAAAGGATAGCTGCATTAAGCATTTTTAGTGGGTCAAATTTTATTAAGCATCTATTTACTAGCAAATATAAGTTTATACCAACCACAATTAAATGATAACATAAACCCATCAGATTCAGGTAACCACAATTTTAGATCATATTTTGATAGATTAATCATGTGAGGGTCCAGACCGCTCATGACCGTAAGCACGGCTGTTATAACAGTTTTACACTCTGCAGAGGTTGTACACATTCACCATAAGCCGTGATTCCCATTGCCCGAAAGCATGTACCCTTCCCACACCACGTGGACCGAATACTGGGTTTCACTATGAGACATTTACAAAGATACTCTAATAAGTGATAGTTCGCTAAGGCTTCCGGTTCAGGAGCAAAGCATAACCCTCCCTAGTGAGTCGCGTATCTTAGCAAAGCCTACCGCTCAAGAGGACCGGGCTATACCTCGTCAACCGCCGCACCTCTTGCCCCTTTCGGGTAAAACTATCCCAAACTAGAATACCTAATTAGTCAGTCAAAGCCAGAGCCACATAGCACTTATGGTTGCATTGTTTTCCTGGGTGGTCGCTCCATGTTCCGGTTAAAAGAGGTGATCTTGTCATTATTATATTAAAAGGTAATAATGGAACATAGAGTAGGGGTTTCATTAGACCAATCCCAGTTGAGCAACTAAGCATCATCTACCAGTCAAATTAATTTAATGACCCAGTTGCAAGGTATGGTAAAACAGAATAGGAAATCCTTAATGGGATCCAACAATATTAATGCAAGCGATAAATAAACGGTGTAATTAAAATGCATGTCATTTAGGTACAAACGGGCATGATCAAGGAATACTTGCCTTCTTCCCAACCCTGCTGCTGCTCAAACTCTTCAACAGCTGGTTCTTCAAACACTTCCTCGAACGGCGCGTTTCCTATACGCAGCACACGAACACATACAATAAAACAATACAATAAATAAGAAACAGTACATCAAACAATTCCAACATAAGAAAACAACAGCACAAAACTAATCTACGCGTCACAACAAACGCGTGAGCGCGAGAATCACTAAAATCGGAGTTAAAACGAGAAAGATATGGCTTTTCTAAGGTTCAGGGACTTGCTGGCAAAGTTTTAAAAGTTCCAGGGGCTTAACTGCGAAAATCCGAGGGATAAAACATAATTTTGTATAAAACTACGAGGGTTTTCATGAAAAAGCTAAAACTTGGACCTCGGGCGCAATTTTAAAACTTGCATGGGCTAATTCGCAAGAAAAAGGACCTAAGTTTAAATATTTTTGAATGACTTAGGACCGCGGGTTGATTTTCAAAACTTGAAGGGTCTCTTTGCAAAACGGTCAAGGTTGACCGGTATCTCCCTGATTGACTTGAAGGCTCGGGCTGACGGGGACCGCCGGATCCGGATCGGACGGTGGGGAACGGATCGGGCGAAGGCTCACCGGCGAGGGAACCCACGACGGCGGCGCCGCTCGCAAAGACGGCGGCGGCCCGCCGGAGCAGACAGGATTAGGCGCTACGAGGCACCAAAACGAGCGCGAGTTGGACCTAGAGAACCGGGAGGAGAGGGCGAGTTCACCTGACCAGAGCAAGTTGAGGGAGGAGCTTTGCAGGCGGCCGGTCGACGACGAATGGCGGCGGCGGCGCTGTGAGATCGACGGCGAGCAAATTAGCGCGGTGTACAACCAAAATCGAAGTAAGGACGCGATGGGTAGCTCCGGGGCTTTACGACGAACCTCTCGACGTGCTTCACGGCGAGGGTGAGGCTCCGACGGCGAAGTTCGATGGCGGCGGCCGAGAGCTCGGCTCGGCGGCGGCGCAACCGAAGCTAGGGTTTGCGAGCTCGGCCGAAACGCGGAAAAACAAGAGCGAGAAAGCGGACCACGACGCGCGGGGGAGAAAAAGAGGCCTGGCCCCTCGGCGTGCGTGCCCGACTTGGAGAGGGCGGCGCGGCCGAGCCGAGTCGGACTCGAGTCCGACTCGGGAAGACGGAGCTGACGCGTGGGCCCCACGCATCAGTGAGCGTTGGAGGGAGAAGGAAGGAAGCGGGCCGGCGCGGGAGAATGGCCCGTTGCTGGGCCGGGGAAAGGAATCGGCGCCGCTCGGGTGAGAAAGAATTGAGGGGGCAAACCTGGACTGGCCAAGAGTTGGAGGGGCAAAACTGAACTCGACAGGAAACAACTGTTCTAAACCTCAAACAAATTCAAATTAAATTCAAATTTAAATAGAATTTAAATTCCAACTTAATTGAACAGCAAGCAAAAGACAAATGCAACAGCATGAATGCATCAACAACTTATTTTGACTAAAATTATTTAATATGGTATTTAAATTGATAAAAAGGCTAGAAATTCCAATTAAACCATAGAAAATTTATTTAGGCCTTAATAAATCCTAGAAAATTTAGAAATTGCTACAATTTAATTGTGATGAATTTTAGGGTGTTACAGGCAGACCGTGAGTTAGGGAAGTCTTTCCCACAGTATTTGCAAAAGAATTTCTCTTGTCCGCTCTGAACACTACCTGAAACACACAACAGGAGGAATTCTTAAGAAATCTATACACAGATTCTTTAGATTACTACATAGCATATAGTTATGTAAAATAAATGTCATCTTACTCTTGCATTTACTCCGATGCCAGCCAAGCTTTTGGAAAGTGTCGAAGGGCTCGCCACAGTTTTTGCAGTAGTACATCCTTAGCTCCTTCACATTCACACCTGACGAAACGATTTCTGCAAACACAATACAGAACTTGATTGGAATCCTTCGGGTACCATATCTGAATCAATGCATCAAATAACTAAGGATTTTGCTTGATGGACAAACCTAAGTGCCTATCCACTAACCTTGCAAATCCTTCGTTCCTTCCGCCTTGTTAGCCCCTTTTTTCCCTGCCACGATGGTATGGAAGCGGCCACGCCTTCTATGACCTCCAAGAGCACCATGGCTTTTGAAATCCTTCCCACAGTTAGGGCAGCGGCACATCTTATTTTTTCCTGCTGTAGGAATCTCTGCAATGTTTCATAAGGCGACTGAACAAAACTGCTGCATTCTTCTGCATCCAAGAACTGAATTTTGACCCGGGTCTCAGACTGTCAGAAAACACCTGCCCTGCTGAAGGTTTCCTTGCCGCACTCCATTATTGGTCAAAATCACCACATTCAAATTTCACAATTCACGACCCAGGCGACATGAACAGCACCAGTAACGGGAAGCCAAGAACAAACTTGGAAGCAGAGTGTGGAACAACCAGAACAGCAGAGCCAAGCACAAGCATAACGCTCAAAAGCACTGAATGTTGCCTTGATACTACTTCCAAAAGGCAACTGAATAAGAGACAGGAAGATTGCACAAATTCTGATCTGCATCTCTTTAATGAACCATTATTTCAAGAATATGCACTCTGTAATGGTATGTACAGAAGAATTAGTGTACAGCCAAGCAGAACTGTCTGGCATCTTCACTTCTTCAGAAGAATCACAAGCTCATGCACTGCATTACACTGTTTCGCAACCAAGGAGTGACTTAAGATCCCTGCTCTATCCAGCAAAATTTGTTGCTCAAGAAAGTGTCAGCATCAAAATCTCTAACTATCTACAGACTTGATCGAGTGCTGATCTTTTTATGTGATATCCACTCTAAGACCATTTATGCTTCTCCTTATACGACATGGCAGTGCTCCTGCTACTTCTTCAAAAACAAATCTACAGACTACAGCAGATGAAATGGAGTTCTTTCGTTTCCTGAGTACATAGCCTATGGACAACTGAATGCTATCAGTTTCAGACAATATGTGGAACTAGCTTTGGCCACAGCCTGCAGAAGGCTTGCCACAAACTAAGTCTCAGAATCAGATTTCGCTCCCATCCAAGCTTCTGCGTTTGCTCTTCCATCAAAGCAGAATTAGGACAATCAGCACCCCCTTGGTGAAGATTGCACTTCCGGACAAGTGCAACCTCATGTGTCCTCCCAAAGCGAGCCCTGACTTTAAAAACTTCCCACAGACCTTGCTGTAACACCCTAAAATTCATCACATTTAAATTGTAGCAACCCTTTGAATTTTTCTAGGATTGATTAAGGCTTAAATAAATTTTCTAGGATTTAATTGGAATTTCTAGCCTTTTTATCAATTTAAATATCACATTAAATAATTATTTTAGTCAAAATAAGTTTTTGTTACATTCATGCTGTTGCATATATTTTTGGTTGCTAGTAAATCAAGTTGGAATTTAAATTCTGTTTAAATTCGAATTTGATTTGCTTTTGTTTGAGTTTTAAAAAAAGTTAAATAGGCCGAGTTCGTTTTCGCCCCTCGAACTCTTGGCCCGGTCCAAGTTTGCCCCCTGGACTTTTTCTCCCGCTCGCTTTTTCTCCCCGGCCGATTCCTTTTCTTTTCCCCGGCCCGTTCCACTTACGGCCCAGCACCGGCCCGTTATTTTTCTCCCCGCCGCTCTCTCTCTCACTCGCTGACGTGTGGGGCCCGGCTGTCATCTTCTCCTTCCTCCTCTCGTCGTCTCCGACTCAAACTCCTCCCTGGGTCCGATTCCGCCGCCGCACCGAGTCCTGTCGTGGCACGCACGCCGAGGTCGGTTCCCGGGCCTATATAAGCGTCGCCGCCCTTGCTGTTTTCCCCAATCGAAGCCCATCGAGCCGCAACCCTAGCTGCCCGAGCCGCCAGAGCCGCCGCCCGCCTTTGCCGGCGATTCGCCGCCGTTGTTGCTCGTGGTGGGAAACCAAGACCGCCAGGAGTATCCTCTCGTCATCGTGCGTCGATTCCGCCGCTTCTCGTCGAAGTTCGGCCGCCGTAGCCCCTGGTTCGTGTGAAGCCGAGCACCGCCGCCGCCGTTGATCGTCGCCGGCCGCCGTCGTCGCTCTCCCCTCGTCAAGAACACCCGTAGTGAGTTCCCCATCCCCTCCTCTTGCTTCCTGTCTAGTCCTTGTCGCGAATAGCAGCCCCTATCATCGCGTTCGTGTTCAACCGAGAGCTCCGCCGCCGCGCATGGCGCCGCCGTCGTCGGCCACCGCGTGCGCGCCTTCTCAGCCACCCAATCCACCCTAGGTGAACTCGTCGTGGTCCAGTGAGTCCGTAGGACCAAGTCCCGTCGTGAACCGAGCTCCGTAGCGCGTTTTCGATCTTCTCCGGCGAAGGACCGCCGCGTCCGCTGGCGGCGCCGCCGCGACCGTCGTCGCCGACGTTTCCCCCTCGGTCGATCCGTTCCTGACCGACCGATCTTCATCCAACGGTCCAGATTAGATCTAACCCCAGGTCAATTGAACCAGATAACGGTCAGTGCTGCGGTTTTGCTAAAGAGCCCCTGTAGTTTTCAAAAATCAACCCGCAGTCCATCCTAGTTCAAAAATATTTCCAAATAGGTCTTTTTTCTTCTGTTTAAGCCCCTGCAAGATTTAAAATTGTGCCCGCAGTCCAGTCCCTGTTATTTTATGGTTTAGCCCTCGAGTTTATATACAAAATTATGTTTTAGCCCTCGAATTTTCGCAGTTAAGCCCCTGGAACTTTTAAAACTTTGCCAGCAAGTCCCTGAACCTTAGAAAAGCCATATCTTTTGCGTTTTAACTCCGATTTTAGTGATTCTCGCGTTCACGCGTTCGTTGTAACGTGTAGATTAGTTTTGTGTCGCTGTTTTCTTCTATTGGAATTGTTTGGTATATTGTTTCTTATTTGTTGTATTGTTTCCTTGTATGTGAATGTGTGATGCGAGTAGGAAACGACCAGTTCGAGGATTTCTCTGAAGAACCAACTGTTGGAGAAGGATTTGAGCAGCAACCGAGTTGGGAAGAAGGCAAGTGTATTATGTCATGCAAATGTCCTAATAATTATTAATTTCACCACCCATGCATGTGTCTTAATTTGATGGGTTCCTATTTAAGGATTTGCCTAGCCACTATATTCCCCTGTCCCTGAAACTGGGTTACTTAATTAATCTTGATGGTAGATGATGCTTAGTTTGCTCAACTGGGATTGGTTAAATGAACCCCTACTCTATGTTCCATATACTCTTTTAAATAATTAATTGGCAAGATCATATTTTTTTAATTGGAACATGGAGAACCACCAAGGAAAACAGTGCAACCATAAGTACTATATGGCTCTGGTCTTGGCTAATTAATTAGAGACTTTAGTGGATGGTGACCTTACCCGATAGGGGCAAGAGGTGCGGCGGTTGACGGGGTATAGCTCGGTCCTCTTGAGTTGTGGGCTTTGGTAAGAGACAGATCTCATTAGGGAGGGTTATGCTTTGCTTCTGAACCGGAAACCTTAGCGGGTTACTATTTACTAAGGAATCTTTGTAAAGGCCTCGTAGCGTCCCTATGCGGTCACACCTCGGTAGTGTGATTTAAGAGGATTGCGTCCCTATGCGGTCACACCTCGGTAGTGTGATTTAAGAGGATTGGCCCCCTCGGCATGGTTGGGTTTAAAGTTCTTTTGAACTTTTACGCGGCTTATGGTGAAGGTGTACAACCTCTGCAGAGTGAAAAACTGTTATAACAGCCGTGCTCACGGTCAAGAGCGGTCTGGACCCTTACATGATAATCATACTTGAACATGATCTAAATCGTGGTTACTTGAATATGTTGGGAATATGACATTTCATTAATTTGTGGGTGGTATATACTTTCATTTGCTAGTAAATAGTTGCTTAATAAAATTTGACCAACTAAAAGTGCTTACTGCAGTATGGTCAGCCTACCTTTTTGCCTCAGCCTTGTATGTCATATTACATTTGCTGAGTACGTCATGTGCTCATACTTGTTGTTTTTCTTTCCTTTATTGCATCTACTACACCCGGAATGCTGCTCAGATTGGGAGAATTTTGAGGATTTCACCACTGATTTTGAGGAGTTCTAGGCGAGTCTCCCCCAGTCAATGCCTGTGGAGTTGGAGTCACTTTTACTTCGTTAGATGAACGTTTATTTAAGTCTTCCGCTATGACATTTGAGTCAACTCTGATATTGTAATAATCGCACTATAATACTCTTTCGTTATGCATGGTTATGGATATTCACTTGTGACGTCTACCATATGTGTGTAAACTGATCCTGGCGCACATATGAGATGCACCTGGTTTTGCCTTTAAAACCGGGTGTGACACTTGCACTGGTGTCTCTTCACGTTAAATGCAGCTGAAAGGTCACTCGACTTCAACTCCTCAATTGAAATGTCAGCCCCTGGCTTCATGAATTCGGCATCTACATCCAGCCCATGATCAAACACATTCAGCAGCACCTTCTTCGGATCATCAGCAACCAAATACAAACTGTTTTCCTTCTCACAGTGTAGTCTCATGAGGCAACCCAATGCGTACCCTGAACTTAATAGCTTTCCGCAGACCTCGCACTGGTATCTCTTGATGTTCACTGCAACCGAAAGGTTACCAGACTTCACCTCCTCAACTGAAATGTCAACCCCTGGCTTCATGATCTCAGCATCACCATCCACCAGTCCATTATTAAACACATTAAGCAGCACCATCTTCTTGGGAACATCAGCAGCCAGATTCAAACTGTTTTCCTTCTCAGAGAGTTCATCGGAACCCTCATAAGCTGAATTCTTGTCAGACTTAGGCCTTGTGTCATTCGTGACCTCATCAGATTGGAAGAGCTGATCTAAAGCATTCAGGCTCACATCCTTCAACAAATTGGGGGTAGAAATGTTTTCATTGTTCAACTCCCCCAAGGCAATCCTCATAAGCAGTAGTCTTGTCAGAATACTCTGCAAGCATCAGGAGAGCCGCTGCAGCGCATATCTCCTCTGAATCGAGCGCTGGCATCCCCCTCTTTGATCTCTTACGCTTCACTGGAGAAAATAGCATCGCATCGAGCCCATGATCACCATTACCATTCGTCGAAGCTTCCATCAGCCCAGCTGGTTCTTCATTGAGCTTGGCCACTACATTCTTCTCACTGTGCATCTTCATATTCCCACTCAGACATTGGCAGGTAGAGAACTCCTTTGAGCAGTGCAGGCATTGAGTTTCAAGAGATGGAAGTGAAGGCTTCTCATCACTGGGACACAGCAGCAACACAGGTAGATCAACAACAATGGCAGGAGGGCTAAGTTTGCTCTTTGGCTGTGTGCCACCATGCCGGTGGCACGACATGTGGCCTCCAAGAGCCGTCCCTGAAGGGAAGTTCTTAGTGCAGACTTTACACCAGTGCTTATGGGGCCCACTGGGTTGCATATCTGAATCAATGCAATAAAGCAGGAGTAATCAACAAACAGAACAGTAAGATGAAGTAGTCATAACACATGTGCACTAGTCAGTGTGCTTCTTCTTTAAAGAATTTGCAAACGCAGCTAGAATTTGACCAGATAGTACAGAAAATTGAAGGACAAGAGGTTACTTAACACAGAGCTATTGGATGAATCATGCAATGAAGCACAAAGAAATCTAAAGATGAACCAGAACATTCTTTGAATCATTAGTGCAAGAACTAAGTTATTATTGTTCAAGGAAGGCAAATACTTTCCCAAGTAACTAACTGCAGCAATTTGTGAAATGGACATGGGCATTGTTAAATCTGAATTCATGGACTAAGAAGCACGGTGAGATGTTAGTTGCTATATAAAGCAATCATGAAAAGAATTTGACCACAGTTTCTAAACCAGTTACAAGTGCATAGATGCCATATAGAAATATGAAGTAAATATCAACTGCCTGCTGTTGCAGTTAAGCATTTGCACAAACATGAAGAATACATTTGATCGGAAAGTTAATGGAAAGGCGATGGCTTTCTCTGATGAATGCAGTGACTTGCAAATCGGTGGGCATCAGATTTGTACCTGTGAGCTTAGGAGTTCTAGGTTCGTCGATATCCATGGGAAGAGAAAGCCAAACGAATCTGACACAATCAGATCGCGCAGTGAAGCCTGGGCTTGACACTGAAAGATCACAAGATACAGAGATTAGTGGCTTAGTGCCCTGAGCAGAAGTAATCATTCGAAGAATCTAAGAAATTTTATCAACGTCAACATCTGCCAGAAATCACACAGATAAACCCCCAATTTATTCAGAGCCACATGAGGAATCGTTACAATGCAGTTGCCACTTGAGAAAGACAGCAATTGTGCAAGTAAAAGTTACAACTTGTGAAATGGCTCTGCAGACTGCTTATCTGAATCCATATCCAATGAAAGCTAGCAATGGCAACGAGTCAGAGAGTAATAGGCTAAAGAGCACAGCGAGACACGAATTGCTGCTACACGAAGCAACTGGGAACCAACTTGCTCTCTACCGACTTCAGTTTCGCGAATTGGGCCGGGCGTCGGATTCGTACCTGGAGAGCAGAGAGAGCCAAGCGGCGGTCAGGTTGCGCAGAGAAGGCGAGCGCTTGATCTCTGAAAACAAACAAGGTCGCAAGAAGCAGATTAGCGGACGAAGCGGAGCGACGAAATCCACGAACACCCGCGCCCGGCGTTGCGCGGAGGAAGGAGAAGCCACCTCGAATCCCGCCCAATCGAGCTCCGCTGCGGAATCCGGCGGTTCCTTGGAGCTCGGCGTCGGCGACGGGGCAACCCCGCGCGCCCGCCCTTGCTTGCTCCCGCTGCTACTTCCTTCCTTGGCGGTGGGTGTGGGGCTGCAGCCGCGGGGAATGGGGCGAGGCCAAGTTACAGGCGGCCGGGGGCTAGGAATGTACACCGGAATTATCACCAGGTTCATGCCGGCTCACGCGTTGCGTTGGGGTGGGGAAGAGAGGGATGGGAGGGATGGAGAGAGGGGTGGCCGGCTCTCGCTCTTGCCGCGGCGGTGCGGGGGTTTGCGAGGGGAGAGCGGGCGGCGGAGCGCCGGAGCCAAGGAGGGTCCCTGGGAAGATTCGAGCGGCCAAGATCAAACCACGTGTCCT
This sequence comes from Echinochloa phyllopogon, assembly GCA_033239725.1. NCBI lineage: Eukaryota > Viridiplantae > Streptophyta > Magnoliopsida > Poales > Poaceae > Echinochloa > Echinochloa phyllopogon. The sequence continues at coordinate 60,014,860 of BTCW01000012.1, read as the reverse complement.
CATCGCATGGTAAGTATTGCATTGCTTAAAAAACCTCGTACCGGCTTCATTGCTGATCCTTTATAATAATAATGTTTGACCATTCATTTTGTTAAAAAAGTACGTAAACATTATTTATTGCCCGAGACGTGAGGTGGGTAAAGAAATACCAACAAAAGTAATGCAAAAAATAACAGAAACTCTCTATAAACATCTTTTTGAAAATTTTCTACGTCTTTCTAACCGTTAGACCTGACATATGAATCCTCTGTAAGGGTGGGTAGAAATTATTTAGGTGAGAAATGTTTTTAAAATAATTGCATCCTTATAGAATCATCAAAGGTATTTTAAGCTTGATTTATTCTTTTGTATATTTACACAATTTTTAAATAGGGAGAATAGTCAAATGTGGACATTTTAGAGTAATTTGGAACAGAGGGATAGTAAATAAAATTATAATACATTACACTAACTTGTCTCTTTTGTTACAATTAAATTTATAAAACATAACTAAAAGTATGAGTGTTTCTCAAGGATGAAATGTGTTGTTTTCAAATATCCAATAGCCCATAATAAAAGTGTAACCAAAGATTTGATTCGTTGATTGCAAGGACCATATAAAGTTATAGAAAAAAATTCACGACAAAGAAATATACAGGATCTTCACTCGTGTCACACCATGCCATGTTCCCTCCATGGGCCAACATGCAAAGCATGTGTGTAGCGAGGATACAACTCTCTGTGCTTGAAGTTTCTTGGCATTTCACTCTTTTCAAATCTCCTACACCACCATCAGCATGATTAGTATGCACACTTATTACAATTTATATCTTTTCGCTAATGTTTATACCCCCATTATGTAACTCTGTGAATTCCACCACCATGTCATTGCTGTATTCGAGTCGGACTAGTACATCACGAGACAAAATTTAAAGGAGTGAAAACCTACTCGGATTCCAAGCAGAGCATGAGAAACGGACTCGGAATTGGACATGCCAGGCAACTCGGAATTCATCATTCATGATAAATAGAAGCACTGAGTACGCCGTGCGCCCCATCCGGCATTGCACGCGTCTCGTTGCTGTCCTGCTAATCACACGTTCAAGATGCATCTCCGATCTGGCAAGATGGTGGGCGCCGACGAGAAGCGCCGCCGGATCGCCGCCGCCGCCATCCCTGACGACCTGCTGATCTCCGAGGTCCTGGTACACCTCCCAGCCAAGTCCCTCGCCCGCTGCAGGTGCGTCTGCCGCTCATGGCGCGCCGGGATCGCCGGCGCCGCCTTCGTCCGCCGCCACCTCGACCTCTCCCGCGCGAGGCCGTCGGCGTCCGTGCTCGTCATCCCCCGCGAGGTCGACGCCGACGACAACAAGGCCACGTCCACGGAGATCAGCTTCCACCGCCTCCCGCTACCCCCAGCACAGGCGGCGGCAGCCGAGCTCATCTTCGACAAGGCGTGGCCCGAGGGCATCACACGGGTCATCCACCCGACTCACTGCGACGGCCTGGTCGCCATCGCCACGGTCTCGGACACGGTGTTCGTCGGCAACCCGGCCACCGGAGAGTTCGTCGCGCTGCCGCCCGGCAGCCACAACGCCGAGCTCGAGCACTGCGAGCACGTGGCCCCGCCGGTGGCGCTCGGCTACGACCCATGGCGCGACAGCTACGTCGTCGCCAGGTACTTCTACCGGATCTACGGCGAGATGTCCTTCGACATGGTCTCCGGCGAGTGGTCCCAGGACTACGACATCGGCCACGAGATCTTCACGCTTGGCGCCGCCGCCGGCGATTCCTGCTGGGAGTGGGAGCTCACCCAAGACCCACCGCACGCCGTCGGGGTTCAAACGCCGATCTGCCCGCGGCGGGCCTTCTACTGGCGCTCCGACGTGCCGACGCCACGGCTGATGCGATTTGACCTCCAGAACAGGGCGTTCGACGTGGTGCCTCGCCCTCCGACCGGCTGCAGCCCGATCGACGACATGGCGGAGCTCGCCGGCGGGAAGCTCTGCTACGTCCACGCCGCCGCCAAGGCGTCGTTCCAGGTCTGGACGGCGGACGATGGGCCGGAGCTCCGGTGGTCGCTGCGCTGCCGCGTGGATCTCCCCAACCCAGTCCCCGATCTCAACTACAACTTCATGCCGGTTGCCGCCGGCGACGGGGACGACACGGTGGTAGGCATTGTCGGCGACAAGGTGTGCAAGTACAATGTGCTGGACGGAAGTATGGAAGAAGTGGTGGACACGCGACAGCAGCTGCAATACATGTGCCGATCGCATGACTCTATATATGCACTACTAGTGGTAGGCGCGTGCCCTGCGCGCGTAGGATATGTTGTATACGGAATGGTACAAAGATGAAATCTAAAATTTAATAATCTTGTTTTCATTTGGTTGTTTGCTCTACCCAATGTACATCAAACCATAAGTTATGAACAATCAAATAAGCATTACTTTTGGTTTAGAACTCAGCACACTCGCATCATTTTACAACAACAAAAAAATGATACTTTTATATAGAAAGAATACTAACCTAAGTGGGAAGCAAAGCTCCAACATTGCAAGCAGAATAAAATGTTACGACGTAACTCTGATAGATTGTCTTCACCAGCAACAACACATGGAAGCCCAACCTATGAGTGACAACATCTCATGGTCAGGCACTAACCCACTAAGAAGCAAAACAAATGTGTATAGATTTTCTCATGTCCCTTTCCATTAATCCATATGAGTTCTATGACTAATTGAATGACTGACGATAGGTTCTAAATTTTATAAATCGTGTTGGGCAAGCACATGAGTGTACATTAAAGAGAGTCATGAGCTTAGAAGAATGACAAAATCTGAATATAAAATAGGAAGGCCAGTTCAGCAAGCACAACATATCATAGTTAAGACACCAAACCAACCCTGAAATTTATGGATTTTATCAGTGGCTTTCTTGTTGGGATACACAGAACTAAACAGCTAACTGGACTAAAAATTGCCATTCAGACTTAGAGACCAACATGTTCCTGAATTTCTTCCCTACCTAGACTGATCAATTTTGCAATATGAATCTTTAATAAAATGGAAAACAGCTACTCAGGAAAATAACCTATGTAGAAGATCATTGAGACAACATATTAAACAAAACTCCATAGCCAAACATCCAAGGCCAGCTGCGCACACACCATCCATTATTTTTAACCATCCATTATATGGCACACAAATGACATTATTCTAGCCAATTGGAAGCAATGCAATCTTCAGTAACTTAAATGGAAAAGGATGGATATAGCATCTGGCAAAGTTATTCTTTATCGATAAATAGTTTTCTGTTCAATGCCTATATTATTCAAGAATGAAGCCTACACCCCTGTTGTCTTTTATTTCTCTTCCATTGACCAGATATTAGAATCTGCAATTATAGGTTCTCAGTTAGCAACAAAGAGGTCCAAGTTTAGCCCGCCAGAAGTTGATCAATAAATATTAAGATATATCCTAAAGTACCAAAACCACATGTCATCGATTTAAAAAACAACTTGCATTACAATGTTTTATGATCCACACATGAGGTATACATTCTAAAAGTTATATTTTCCTTCCAAAACACCAAACTTACCAGTTGGACTATCTTTTTAGCTCCAATACCAATTTTCAGGTCATAAAGGAGTGCAGTCTTTGTTGTCCTCCATTTCTGACATGCAATTTTTATCTTCAACTATGATGCCAATATTCAGGTGATCCTATTGCATCGGCAGAAAGTGAAGAATTATAGACGCATTGCATGAAATGATTTGATCAGTAGTAACCATACATATGGTCAGCTGTTCAGAAATCGTTCATATATATAGAAAGCTAATTTATAAACATATCCTGGGCTATTTCCGACCAACGAAGATAGATGAAGAAATATGACCTGCTAAAGGATCAGGCTTGTCGTTGATGTGAGTAGAGCATAGTGGCCAGAGTGACAACCACCATCCTCTTGCTAACATGTAGGTCCCCCAAGCCTCCTCTTGAGCAATTTGTCGAACACCTTGTAAGCTGTAGCCATTGCACGTGCACTTGGACCACGGGAGAGGCGATCTGCATGAGGTGGACACAGAAAGATGGAAGGAGATGGAATCAGACACAGAAGGAGTGGGCAAGCTCACCAACCCATTGCTTCACCCTTCGTCCACAAACCGCCGCGAGCAGCTGCTCCTTTCGTGACCTGATAGCACGGCCTTGTGGCACCTTTGCTGGATGGCTTCCAGACTCCTACTCGGCATAGCATAGCCACTCGCTGGTCCATTCTCCACGTCAGCTTGGCCAGAGTCCCATGGATGCGTGTTAGCAGGCTATGGTTGGTGGACGGCCCGCACCATCTGAGACGCCTGAAGGTGAGCAGCTGGTACGGGCGATGTGGGGATAGAAAAGACTGTGTGGGACCATGGGTGGCGGTGCCGGCGCAGCGCCGCGGAGCCAGTAAGAAGAACAGAAAGCCCGCATATGGCGGCGATTTACAAGAGGGATGGCGTGGTGAACTGCAACGGCCGCTGTCGTTGCCTCCTCCACCGTCGGAGCGGCCGCAGCCGCCATCGGCCTGCTTGACGGCGCCTCCGCCATCGCCGGTGCGGCCGCAGCGCCGTCTGCTCGCTCGACGCCTACTCCGCCGCCGTCGTACACCAGCGTCCTGACGTCTTCGGCCCTCCGCCGTCACCGGTGTGGTCGCAGCGCCGCCCGCCCGCTCGAAGCATCCAACGCCGTCGCTGTCGCGGCTGCAGCCGCCGTATGCCAGCGTCACGCAATGGGTTCGCGCAGAGGAGGAGGCGAGTCGGAGCGGCCGTGTTATTTTTTTTCTTGTGAATGGGAGCGCGGCGCTGCTCGATGGTTCGTGGAGGTGAGATTTTTTATCGGCAATCGATGACTGGCGTGTGGACCTGACTGTTGAGTGACAGGAGGTAGACAATTTAGCCGTACGATTCAAATCGAAGGGTGTACGTAATTTTTACTGTCGTGGACCAATCGGTTGTGCTCCCCGTCCGTCCGATTTGTTATCATCATGCCTTATATGGAGAGTTTGGTCTCGGTTAGAGCAGCCAACTACTACCTCCGTTCTTAAATATATGTCGTTTAGGACAACTAATTTAGTTCAAAAATGAACTAATTTACTTGTTCTAAACATCATATATTCAAGAACGGAGGGAGTACTAGTTTGAAAGATTAGTAATTTGATTGATGATATGATAGAGGCCGTATCACTTGTATTGCATTACAGTTGTTTGTTGTGTCTGCAAGTATTGATACCATGGAAGCATCACTACACGTGCCGATTTAGACATCCGAAAATCGCATGCCGATTTAGACATCCGAAAATCGCATTTTGGAATCCTTGCATGACCGCACGCCTGTGATTGAGCATCGTCATGCGCACGTGGCCGGGCTAGTTTAGTCAGTTGAGAAAGGCATGCGTAACGTTGTTTGGTTTCGGGGAGTAAACTTTAATCCATGTATCAAATGTTAGAATATTAATTAAAAAGATTAAATATAGGTTAATTAAAAAACTCATTACATAACTGAGAACTAATTTACGAGGCGAATCTATTAAGCCTAATTAGTCCATTATTTTATTAATAATGGATTAATTAGGCTTATTAGATTTGTCTCACGAATTAGCTCTATGTGATCCAATCGCAAGATTTTTTGCGCGACGTCTCGCCTTACTTCGAGAGTTTGGTCTCGGTCGCAGCATGTAACTACTGATCGAGCACGTACAGCAAGCTGATGGATTGAGCTACAGTGTGGATAATTCCTCAATGCCACAACATTATTATTCCTGGCTATATGCAAGGCCCAGTGATGGCCGCATCAGTGCCGGCTCAGTGGCAACAAATTAAAGCCAAAACAATGGTTGAAACAATGGCATATGTATTTTTCCTTTATGTTTAGACCACCTCAAACAGTTTTCCCTAACTAATAGCTTTACGGTAGTATGTGTTATATCCACTTCAACAAGAAAAAGCATAAAAATATACTTCTTTAATGGTATATGATTGTTCTTTTCATGAAGAGCTATGTTTTCTCTCTCGTCTTTCTTCTCTACATAGGACAACAAAAGCCTAAATCGATTCTAAGAGCTAGCTGAGATGTAATACAAAAGGTGAAAGTATAATTCCATCTTTGTGGGCACTGCGCAGCTGCCTAGCTAGCTGAGAGAACTTTTTAATATTAATTAAGATGGGAATTATAATAAAAACTCCTGAATGGAGAAATTTCAAAATTATACCTCAATCTGTTCGGTGGATGAAAATCGAGATTTTGTTTCAAGGTAGCCGAAGTAATGTTTTCGTCGATTGGCTGGCCGAAATCTTGCAAATTTAATCGAGTTAGTGGAAATCATTGGACGAATTCTGAATTTTATCTTATGGGTAGAAGAAATTACAAATTTGTCTTATGAAAACAAAAATATATTTCATCTGTTTTAGTTAAGAAGACGAAATAAAAAACATTGAATAGACAAAATATTTACATATGGAATCGTGCTGTGATAATCTGGAATTATGGTAGGCGTCATCGTTGATAGGAGACATCTATAGCGACTTCGTGAATCTTAAGATCTGGTCTCTCGCGGTCTGGACCTCGAACGCGAGGCGCCTCACCTTCGACGTTATCATTAAAAAAATAACACTGGTTAATTTATACAATAAATTTAATAAAATGTGACATCTATGCTTATTTATCACAGTTCGCATTTAGCCTTCTCCCTACGCCAAGCGCTGCGTGGCCCAGTCGCCGGGTCTTTGTGATCCGTGATGCCGTGATGGGCTAGACGTCTCACGTCTGGACAACTGGATGATGGGCTTACGTGTTGGGCCATTAAGCAGTAGCAAACAACAAATGAAGCGGCCCAGCAAAACACTCGGCCTGATAATAACCAAATTGTTTTCTTCCTGTGCATCTCGCTCAGCGGTTTGTAGCTACAGGATGTTCGTCCCCTTTCTCTCTTGCAATACATGAATATCAGCACAACAGATCCAAATTTTTTTAGATAATGAAAACAAAGTTCCAATCTCTACAAAAAATGTGTACACAGCCGGCACAACAGATCTAAATACCACATGCATTACAAATTTACAAGAGCATACGCCCTTAAGCGTAGAATTGACTTTTCCAAGCACTCAAGATCAACTCGTGGAGACAAGACAAGCTTTTCCTCGCACTGCAAGAACATTCTCAGAGTCCAGAAGGAAAAAGAACAGATTGATCAAGTCCGCACGACCACGCGCACCCACGTTTATATCATTTCCAGTCAGCAGTCGTGGTCCTTCAAAATGGCTGGATTAATTCTAAAAAAAAGAGGCTAGATTGTAGTTTCGAGTAAATTATATTCACACTAAGGACAGTCCCAACCCTCCATGTAGGATGATTTCCATAGCATTAATTAGTCTGCTACATAGGACTTTTTGCTTGTGTGGCACTGTATTAAATAAGAGAGAGAATGGAAAGAGGAAGAAACTGGGTATCATGCAAGACTCAGTGTCGACACGAGAACCTATGCATAGGACACTATCAAAGTTTATATTGTGAGAGGATAGTGTCTTCATGATAGAAAAAGAACAAGTATGATTAGTAGAGAGAAAAGATGATGAATTTATTAATGATCCATCCTAAGAAATCATGGGTTGGAGAATGTAGTGTCTAAAGTGATGTCTTGCTGACATGGCAGCATGGACACTACCCATAGACATGATGGGTTGGGACTAACTTATTAGTAATTGAGTGCAGATTAATCTAATGATTTATAAGATATTTAATTTAATATAATAACTTAATAGTTCAATGTAAATTGATCCGACAGCCTATAATAAAATATTCAATTTAGCTGCCCGCAAAAAAAACGCAATAATTTAACTAACAGATGCTCCTCGACAAAACCACTACTTCAGCTAGGAATCAATCACTAGAATATAAAGACCCCGTGAGGAGTTGGAGCCGATGGGCGCCAAAATACTGGCTTCGCCGGCCCAGTTCATTTGGAGAAGAGGAAGAAAAAAAACTCCACTAAACAATTAACATAGTAAAGCATATGAATAAAAAGAGCTGGACCTCTACTAAATATGGCCAAATATCAAATAGGCCCACGGCATACGCAGAAGCTAGCTCACGCATAGCTTGTCGTTTGCTCCGAGATTCCGAGACACACACGCCCCTTCCCTCCCGTCTTTGCGGGTGATCTTCGAGCCGCGGTGGCGCGGTCCAGAGCAGGAGAGCGAGCGCCCAGGCCGTCCACGCGGGAGGGCAGCGCGCGGCGTGGCCGGGCGGGCACCACCGGCGAGCGCCCGGCCCGCTGTCGCGGGAGGGCAGCCCACGGCGTGGCCGGGCGGGCGGCGGGCACCGGTGTCGATCAAGGCCGCGGACCGCGCCATGGCCAAGCTCCTCGACCCCGGACGCCTTCCGCTCGCTCGGGCCGTCGTATCACCACCAGCCGGACCCCGGCGTCGGCACCGGTGTGCGGGTGCGGAGGTGGGAGTCACATCAGTGCTGGACCGGCTCTGCGCTCGCGCTCTTGCCTCTCTCCCGTGCGCGCCCGCCCGGCGCTGGCCGGCGGCGGCGGCGGCATGAAGCCGCGGGCGCTTGTGGAACGCCTGGCGCGGCCCTTCTGCCTCCGTCGTCCTCCCCAACCCCATTCCCTCACCGTTATTTTCCAAGCGCTGATGTTGTTGGTGACCCTGGAAAGTGCAGATCATCTTCTCCCACCTCGACCTTCTCTTCAAGCTCCAGCCACCTTCGTTCTTCAGGCTTCAGACCAACTTCATGGACGGTGGAGCCACGTGGAAGGTAGGACAAATCAAACTTCCTACCCGTGCTTACTGCCTCACACCTTGGCACACGCACACCTGAGGTGATTTTGAGGTGCGTGCTGCTGCTGCTAGTGCTTGCACTTTACATGTTTGATGAAATGCCAGTTGAAGCTGATTTGCCTTCTTTCCATATCTGTTATTCATTGGTTGCCATCTCTCAGTGATTGGACCTTTTTCCGCTAGATTAGCAACTCTCAGGCACTTACTAGCTTATACTTCAAAGCGAATATTCCGGTCAATAGTGACCGGAGGCCAATGCTAACATTTTTTACCTATGCAATCTTATCTGGCTAGCTTTGTGAAACTTATATGCCTACCTTTTCGTACATATAATACCTGCTCTTTATTGGTAGATGAAAACTGGTTCCTTTTGCTACATAGACGAATTATATGTATGAGCAGATCAGAGATACTATGATTCAAATACATTTCTTGGTGTCGGTCGCCAAAGAAATCATGCCTACATGCTCTTTTTTACCTGGTAGATGATTGTTCTAAGTGTTTCAGTTAGTCTAAAGTTACGGTTTCTGTATCTAGCTAGGGCTCAAGATTTGCATATCTATGCATGCATGAAGATGTTGCCTGCTTTGTTAGGTGTACTCAATGCAGCAAGAGTGCAAGACATGGATGTGCATTTTTTGCAAGGGTGAGACGTTCTTCTGGTCCTTACTGGTAACAACTTCAGTGTTATATTCCGATGCCCACTGCTTTGTTATTCATTTGCAATGTCTCATGAATCTTAGGAATTGGGTGCTCATTCTTCCGGTTTTTAGGTTCATCATCATAGGCAAACTAACCAAGATACTGAAAGTATGACACACATAATTATATATTTCCAGTAAATCTCTGTTATCATATATTTTCCCTTCCATAGAGAAATTGCCCTACGGTCATATCTGTCCCTCTCAGATTTCACAACTGTTTGCCTGTCATCTTTTTTCTGTGTTATTGCAATCTATTTACCAACCACTACATACATTTTATAGATATGAATATGCAAAACAGGATCACGTACTATTTCCTAATATGTTCTGTTACCCGGTCTTCAGTGCACGCTTCTGTTGCAGCAATAGGTGGTGGTCGTAATCCGATTCAATGTTCCTTCCTGCTGAAACATGTCTGCATGTTTATTTGCCTCAATGAAGTTACAACGATGGATTCCAATGCTTAAATTGTATACTACCTGCAAATAAAAGATCATTATGCCTGATTCAACAAAGGTAGAAAACATAGCCTGATAGCCTGCGAACAATGGCTAAGATAATATGATAGGTTAGTTTTCTTATCTTCGTAGGGACTAATTCATGAGCCTAACTACCAATCTTTGGTGTTGGCTCTCTTATTAGCTACTGTACTGTTGCCACGGTTTAAGTCAGGCTAGCTTCTCTTTCTATTTGCCTTTTCCGATTTCATGTACCATTCAATGCTCAAGTTTAGTTGTACATTTTTTTAAAAAAATAATAGTTGTATATTGTCTTCTGATCTTTACAGAATAATGTCGGTATCAATTAAGCTCTGTTACCTTTTGCCCTTTTGGTTCTTACCGTTACTATTGTGTGCCCCTGAACCAAATGAGCTATCTCCGTGAACATGCAATTTCCAAACAGGTGAAACCACAACCATACCAGTATGCACAGAGCCCCATGTTTCCATACAATTGTTGCCTCCTGATGTCCCCATTGCAGTGTTGGCTTAAGGAGAACCTGTTGTTGCTCTTTTTAGGCCGTTTTTCTTTGCAAATTTGAAACATGTGGTGTTGCGTGACCTTAAACAAGAAGTTGATCTGACATTATGGGCAACAGGTGCGATTCAGTACATATATTATTATCCTTATTGTACCTTAACATTATTTCTCTTCCAATCAATGTGCCTAATTTCTGTTAGACTTGTGATTTGAGATCTGGAATTTGTTCATCACAATTTTGAGTGCATTTGTATCTTTTTTTTTTCATGTCACACTTCATCGTGTTAGTGTTCAATTAAACTTTCATAGGGATGACAACACTAAACTTTGACACATGACCTCATGTCTGCATGTCTCTAACTGCCTTGGTATTCTTGATTCATTCCCGTACATGCTCAACTAACAAAATGGTTGTCGCCATGGCAGCAGACATTTGCCCTTTAAACAAGCAAATAAGTTCCACGGCATGTTTGCATGTCTGCATGTTTACCTTTTTGAATTATGTTGTTTTCCATTGATATTGCTCCTTTTGCTAATTTAAGAACACTCGAATAATACTTTTCATCTTTATAGGGCGGAAAACAATCATTCCTATGACGGTGTTTGCACAGTGCATACAGTTCCACGGCATGCAGATGGATTCTAAAATACAATGGCATGGAGTCAGATACATATCGAGACGTACTTTCCATATTTGAATGTAACTACCAAATTGGGCATATTATTCCCTTTTTATTTCTTACCAAGGGAATCAGCATTTGTATCCTACGAAGAATTCATGTGTGCAATCTAAATGTATTTTGGCTGGACACCAGATAAAATAGACGTCAGATATAAATTAATCACACACGGGCCTCCACGGGCACGGCAAAGCGTGCAATCAAAGAAAAAACCTCAACTCCAAGAGCAACTCCAGCAAACCCCCCTACTTCAGCTCCTACTTAAAAAGTAGGGTTCACGACTCAGCACTGGTGTTGTATTTTTTAGAATTTATTTCAGAATTTAACCAGCGCTATTCTTTCAGTAGTAGGCGACGTTCCTGTCAACAGCGAGACGCCTATGGTGACTTCGTCAATCTCGAGATCCGCCGGCTCAGTCTCTCGGAGGTGCTCATAGGGGTGTGTTCATAGGGGTTAGTGTGCGCGTGTGTTTGTGAGAGTCTGCGTCTGTTCTTTGTTTCTAAAATAAAGTAGGGTTGGAGAGAAAAAAAATTCACTCCAGCAGAGCCCTTACTATGGTCCCTACTCTAGGGAAGCACCTACTTTTCCTTGTTATGCATCATCACGCAATAGCTTCACTAGTTAGCACTTCACATGCATTGTTGCATGAGAATATATAATGCACTATAGTTCATTTTTCCCCATTTGTTGCCATAATATAGCGTGTGTCGGTCCATTCACGATCTGTTCGCTTGGCTTATTAGCAGCCAGCCAACAGTATTTTTCTCTCAACACAAACCAGCATCAGCCACCAGCCAGCCGAACATGGCGCTACTTCAGATTTCGAATAGATATATCATGGGGTCAACCTTTCAAATTCTTTTAACGTGGGACCAATTTAAAAAACAGTCAAATTTTGCCAGCACACAGCGCGTCGGCGGAGACAGACCGCTACAGTCCAGATGGTGAGCGACGGAAGGATCTTTAGACGTGTTGGCACGTACCATTACTATTTGCTAGCTTTTTTTTTTGAGCAACTTACTATTTGCTACCTTAGCAGACCCCAAGTACGTGCTTCCTGACTATTCCCGCGCCGTCGACTTATCACGACCTCGTGCGCAACGCATGCATAGAAATCATGACTCAAAGCGTATACATTTCAAAAAGGAAAAAAAAAAGAAAGGAAAGCGTGAATATATCTACAAAACATTAAACTAGCTCTCTTAAACTTTCTCTGCACATAACATCATCATCCTTTCTTTTGCCGAAAAAAATAACAAAACATCATCATCCTTACTCTTGCATGATCTTAAATTCTACCTCACTACCCTGAATTGAGTCTTGCTTCGGGCTCGCTCAACTCTAGTGTGATTGTGTTTTTTTTAAGTTTCCCCCTACTGATTATAATATATTAAACAAAAGAAAGACTTAGAGGTTTATGTACAAGCAAACACGTTTAGAGGGGGGAGGGATTACAGTAGAGCTTGAAGCCATTGTTCTATTCTAGGAAAATAACTACCTTTTGCTCGATGCAACATCAGAGCAAAAACTCTTCGGAAGGAGGTCTTGCGGTTATGAACATTTGGAGATTCGTTTCTGAAGATATGATCATTTCTAGACGCCCAAATGCACCAGCACATTAGAACTATGATTTCCATGAAAAACGGAACTCCCAACTGTCGCCTGAAACTTTGCAACGTCCTGAAAGGATCTAAGGGGTCTTCAACCGTCAGATGGAGGAGCCTCCAGCAGTCTCGAGCAAATGTCCAATCTAAGAACAGGTGTTGCAGACTTTCTTCTATTCCTGATTGGCATTGTACACAATTATATGATTGTAGCTCAATATGTCTCCTTTTCAGAATGCCCCTAGTATTTAGCCGATCATTAAGCAATAGCCAAAAGAACACCTTGTGATTGGGTTGACAGGAAGACCTCCAGAGCCAACCAAAAGCATGATTAACCTCTCTATGTCCAGTTAGAGTCTTGTAAGCATTTGAGACTGAGAAAAATGGACTATTCCAAATGTAGGTCCAAGTGTCCAGATCATTTGTATCCGGCAAAGAAAGAATCAGTTCCTGCAGTTCAAGATACTGACCAAAAGCCTCTTCCGACAGTGGTACATGAAATATGTGATGCAGGTAGGGCAATGACTTCACCTTACTGACAGAAGCTAATTGATTCTTTGTAAAAGAGAACAACTCTGGATATGAAGTTCTTGGGATTCTATTACTCCACATATCTTCCCAAAGAAGGCAGGTTCGTCCGTCTCTGATCGTGACAGTTGCCATTCCTTTGAAAGAGTCTAAAAGTTTCAGGATATCCCTCCACCAAAATGAACCCTTCATAGTGTGACCAGGTACTTTATGATTGGGGTAGTATTTCTCCCATACTAGTTTTACCCAGGGAATGTCTTCTCTGTTCATAAACTTATGCCAATTCTTCAAAAGCAATGCTTCATTCTGCCTTTTTAAATTCAGAACTCCCAATCCTCCTTCAGATTTTGGCAAGGTCACTAGTTTCCATGCTGCCTTTGGAGGCTTTCTAGCATTTATATCAGCACCCCTCCACAGACAATGCTTTCTAAATTTATCAATCTGCTTAATAACTGTTTTCCGGAGGGAGAAGGTGCTCATAAAAAGGTAGGAAGTGCCGAGAACACTGAATTTGTGATTTCAAGTTTGCCAGCCTGGGAAAGGAATTGTGATGTGCAAACAAGCCTCCTCTCGCATCTTGTCACAAGGGGCCAGAAATCCCCTACAGTTGGCTTTGATAAACCCAGAGGTAGGCCAAGATAAGTGAAGGGCAAGGAGCCCTTTATGCACCCAAAAGCATCAGAAAGGGAGAGTAACAGATCGTCTGTGATATTTATTGGAATCATCATGGATTTTGCAAAATTCACTTTTAGGCCTGTCAACATGACAAAGGTTTGTAGTATTTGCTTGAGCACTAGTAGCTGATCCATTCTTGCTTCCATGATTATCAAAGTATCATCTGCATATTGCAATACAGGAAAATCTTCTGAGGTTACTAATGGAATTGGCAGATTTAGAGAACCTGCCAATCTAGAGGAATTGATCATTGTTTGTAATAGATCAGCAGCCAAAACAAATAATAAAGGGGATAGGGGATCTCCTTGCCTGACTCCTCTCTTACAGTGAAAGGTCTTACCTGGCACCCCATTTAGGAGTACAGCTGATGTCCCAGAGTTAAAAATTGTTTCCATCCATTTTAACCAAGTGGCACTGAAACCTTTGAATTTCATGATCTCCAACATAGACCTATGCTCCATTTTATCAAAAGCTTTTTCGAAATCCAGCTTTAAAATGATAATCTCTTTTTTTAGACTTGTGGCATAAATGCAGATATTCAAACGACCAGGCTAAGCAGTCTTGGATAGTCCTTGTCTTAATGAAGCCATATTGATTACTAGTGTGATTGTGTTGTGTGAAATACTTTAGTTTTGGTGGGAGTTTGCTGAAAAAACAACGACACAGCTCTGCCATCCACGCTGGGTGGGCCTGTTGTGGGTGCCACCTGGGCTGAAGCCCATTCATCCAGTTGTTGAGAGATTAAAATATGACGCAGAAAACCCTATAGGTACCAAACCCAAAAAAGTTTCAAAGAATAAACGAATGTACACAGAATATTCACAACTCCCTGCAATCGTCCACGTTTGTCTAGAAGACTACGGGGTACTACTATTCACGGATTGTGCCTTTGACGACAAGTTTTCTATGCCTACGACAAAATTATAACAACACAACAAATAATCTTAGAGAAAACGTACTAGCATCAACTTTTTCTTTACTCTATCTATGATGAACTAACGTAAATTATTTGTCTTACTTTATATCAGAACGCCCAATGACGGGAGAACGAGCCATAGTCAAGCTTGGCCGGTGTGCATGGTGCCCACCAGATCTCTGGGATCGACACTGGTGTCTCACGAGGGCAGTGGCGGAGTCAGAACAAAATGCCACCGATGTCAGCCTCCATACAACTAAATAGTAATTTGCAATTTATATGATGTAAATGGCTAAGTTCTATAAGATTGAAGTAGGATTAGCAGCAAGTTATCGATGTCAGTTGACATCGATGGTCACGTGTAGCTCCGCCCCTGCACCAGGGCATGTCCTCAGAAATGGTGCGTTAGTGGAGTAGTTGTGTGTACATGTGCTTAAAAAATGCCCAATGACTAAAAAAAATCTTGTAGCGTAAGGGTGAACAACTCTGATAGACATTTCAACACGAACTGCACTTTTCAATTATAAAGTCTATCTTAAATCCAAGTACGATTCATATAACACAGCTTTAAATACAAATTTATGAACTAAATATCAAACCTAGATACAATCCATTGTAACGCGTCTTTGAGCGCAGACCTGAACATAGCGATACTATGATAGCTACATGCCTACGTAGGACAAAATTAAAATGCAAACAAAATAAGTATTACATCCGTTCCAAATTACTATTCGTTGTTGACTTTTTCATTTAACATTTGACCATTCGTCTTATTCAAAAAAATTATAAGTATCATTTATTTTAGATGTGACTTGCTTTATCATCGTATATACTTAAAATATAACTTATTGATTTGTATATTTGAACAAAGTTTTTAAATAAGACGAATGGTTAAAGATCATGAAAACAAGTCAACAATGAACAGTAATTTGGAACGGGCAGTACTTGCAAAGAAAAATACGCTGCCATCTTTTTAAGCCGTCCTTCGTTTCCCAAAAACTTGCATGGCTGGCCAAGAATCCATGGCTGCCTACCTGTCCAAGTCCGAGGGTCTCGACTCGTCTTCTTCCCGGAACCAACCGCCCTGCTGGATCGGTTTGACCCAACCCAACCACGCGGGACGGGGCTCCGACCCCGCGCCGACCAGACCGACGCACTCGGCCTCGCTGCCTTGCCGTGCCGTGCCGCCCCGCCCTGTTCATCGGGTCAAATCCCTCGTCTTCTTCCTCGTCGCTTCCTCTCCCCCCCACCTCCTCCCCACTCCTCCCTCCTCCGCCTAATCCCCAATCCGCCGAGAACCCCAGATCAAACCCCTCCCGCCCGCCCGCCCATTCCCATTCCCGTTCCAATTCGTCTTCTTCCCTGCCCGCCCGAGGCACGAGAAGAAAATCGGGCGAGGAATCTGACCAGCCGCCGCCGGGGTTTCTTGATCCGAGCGCGGGATTAGTCGCAGAGCAAGGCGAATCAAGAACTCGACGCGGGTGCCAGGGCCGGGGAGCAATCAAGATCGTTTTTTTCCTTTTTCTGGTTCGCTTGGGGGCTATCGGTTCTGTTCCCCTCCCCGCGCGGCAATGCCGGATCCGGCCGGCGGCGCCCCCCGCCCCCACGCCGCCGGGCTGGCATGCCCCGTCTGAGCCACCCCGCCGGCCGCCGCGGCTCCCGATGCTCGTCTGGTCCCCGGGGGCACGAGAGGGAGCAGCGGCCGTGGGCGTGCGCGGCGGCGAGCGAGGATGCAGATCCGCCTGTCGCCGAGCATGAGGAGCATCACCATCTCCACTAGTCATGGCCTGCTAGACTTGATGAGGCTCAAGGTCGCCGCGCGGCACTTCTCCTACCGCACCGTCTTCCACACCGTCCTCATCCTCGCCTTCCTCCTGCCCTTCGTCTTCATACTCACCGCGGTCATGACGCTCGAGGGCTTCAACAAGTGCTCCTCCCTAGGTATGTGCTACTCCACCGCTGCCCGCAACTACTGCTGCTTATCTTCTTAAAGTGATGCGCGTACGTATGTAGCTACTTCTATTCCTTTCTTGGAAAATGATCTTCCGTTATCGAAATGGCGCTTGCTGCTATTTATGTTCCTGAAATGACACGGCACGGAGCAATGTTAATACGGTAACGGTTTAGGTAATGCACTACTTGACTAGAGATGCTCCATGTGTACACGGTACCATGAATTGCGTGATTTGGTCGGTGAATACGAGGCTGATAAATTTGGCGTTTCTAAGCTGAATTCTTCTTAGGTTGCACGCCCATGTAACTGCATTGATCATGAGTATCATGATTCGTATGATTTCTGCACCTATAATGAATCTAGGGCCTCATTGGGCCAGCTTATTTGGTCGCATACATGCTTAGTGTGCTGATTAACGGCCATCATGCCAGCTTGGTTTGCTCAAGCTTCCAGAAACCATTTATTTTGGCCTATGTATATTAAAGGTAACTCTAGAGGAGGACGGTTACCGCTTATTTACCGTTTTAAGTAGTTGCTAAGAATTCATCTGGAACACGTGGGACTTCTGTTGCTGATAAATAGTAGTCATGATTTCTTCATGGTTCAGTGAGAAGTTATGTGCATTTTATTGGCAGAAAAGCTTGACAATTTAACATCTTAATCAATGTCCCTACTTCTCTACACCACAAGAAGCCATGAAGGATGAATTTTGTGCACTTTTTCCTTGAAACACTAGTGTTAGCTTTGAAGCTGCTGCAGAGAGCAATAATTTGTTTTCCATAAGCCTGAAATGCTATTCCTGGATGAACCACTGTTTCTAAACGGATAAAATTTTATGTCTAAAAGCTATGCTTAGTGGAATTTTAGATATACTTTCCACTTTTCCAGGTTTAGTAAATCATAATAATAATCAACACATTAAATAAGAAGTTCCTCTCTGTTTTGTCTTTCAGAATTTCACTATATAAAATAAAATCTTATAAAGAAAAGCAAATGAGTGTCTATTGTTGTTACTGACTTGCTGGTTTAAGGCAATATATGCAACTGGGCATGGAGTGGGTTTTGGCTATTTGTTGTAACACGCTTTTTATTCAATTCTGAATTCTGTTTTTATAAAAATGTAATTGTATAATGTCTTGTCGACAACTTGTTACTAATCACTAGCTGCTATTATCAGATTGTCTGGGAAGACGATTAGGTCCACGCCTTCTTGGTAGGGGCAATGATGGTTCCATGGTACTTTTTATGTCCTTTAATCTTCTACTTCATCCAATTTTGAGGGTTTGTTTTATTTATTTGAATTATGTATTATAATGTGCAGAGGCTTGTGAGGGATTTGTATTCGATGCTTGATGAAATAAATTCCGAGCAAGCTCCTGTTGATTTGAAGGTTCCAGAATCTTTTGATGAATTTATCTGGGATATGAAGAATAACGATTATGATTTAAGGTCATTTGCTTTTAAACTGAAGGCTACGGTAAGCTAGCTTCTTTCTTTTCTCCGCCTTCATTTAAATGTTGGCAGTACTGTCCATAGAAGCATTCGACTGTCGTGAGTAAATCCTTAGCTTATGTCAGTTCTTAGTACAATTTGGTGATTTACAAACCAGGTTGTTATAGAAATTCAATGTCCCTTTCTCTTGCAATTCTACGAGTATATCACCCATGTTTTGCTGTGAGATTATTTGTTGATATTTTCTTGTACTATGAACACTAATAAAAAGATTTGTATGCACTTCTATTATTGTCGAAAGGGTACTGTAGGAATGTGTTTTCTTTGGGAGGATGTGTTTTCATGTAATTTTTAATGCATACCATTTCAGTGTTTCAAAAACTTACATCCTTTCAAGTTTCAACTGAAAGGTATCTGATTGAACAATCTCTTAAGTACTTTCAGTTCTGAAGGTTAATAAGTTGATTGAATGATGTATTCTATATTACGGCCCAGTTTTTAAGTAAGAATGATTGCTAGCTTTCATCTAGCTGATTATAAATCTGAAGTTATTTTACAGCAGGTCGGTATAGTGTTTTGCGTAGAAACCGTTAATGTTTCTTGGTACTTGATAACTTCCCACAAAGCTAATGCACTTAATGTGAATGATCACCAATATAAAGTTTTAATATCAGCTAGTGTTTTATGAATTATTCAACTTTCTCTACTTTGTTCTTATCAGCACGTTGCAGTTCTTATACTCATTTCTACATTATGCCACGCAGATGGAGAGCATGGATAAGGAATTGAGATCATCAAGGTTATCGGAGCAGCTAAACAAACACTATGCTGCAATTGCTATTCCTAAAGGCCTTTATTGCCTTTCGCTGCGTTTAACTGACGAATACTCCTCAAATGCCCTTGCAAGGAAACAGTTACCACCCCCTGAATTGGTGCCTCGTCTTTCGGGCAACTCATATTACCATTTTGTTTTAGCATCAGATAACATCCTTGCAGCCTCAGTTGTGGTCAGATCGACAGTTAGATCATCACTGAAGCCTGAGAGGATAGTCTTCCATGTTATTACTGACAAAAAGACCTATCCTGCCATGCATTCATGGTTTGCTTTGAATTCTCTCTATCCTGCTATCGTTGAGGTGAAAGGTGTGCACCAATTTGATTGGTTAACGAAAGAAAATGTTCCTGTACTTCAAGCTATAGAAACTCAGCGCACCGTTAGAAATCGTTACCATGGAAATCACCTTGCAAGAACCAGTGCTAGTGACAGCCCAAGGGTATTTGCTGCCAAGCTGCAGGCAGGAAGTCCAACATATACTTCCGTGCTCAATCATATTCGAATATACTTGCCTGAGGTATTAGAATTTTCTTTTAACTATTATTTCAGTTCCTTATTTAATGCACTTTTGTCATCTCTGGAGTATTTGATGAACAAGCAATCATGAATAGTACTTGATAGAAGTATGAGCTGAATGGTGAAAATTGCAAAAGAATTGAATCATTGTTAGCTTTGTACTATGTAAAGTTTGCCACTTGGAACCTGTTGTAGACTTGTAGTTAATTGGTCCTGTTGGGATCAAGAAGCAAGTGGTGCAGAATAAATACACTTTCCCTCTTGTTGAGATATCTGGAGCTTTATCTACCTATAGATACAGAATTTTGTATTTGTGTGCAAACTTGTTCCTATTGCGGTTCTATTTGTTGACCTATATCCTTTTTACTGAAAGTTCCACAATGATGTTATTTAACCTGTAACCTATGAATGCAGTTGTTCCCAAGCCTCAACAAGGTCGTATTTCTTGATGATGATGTTGTTGTCCAGCATGACCTATCACCACTTTGGGATATTGATCTAGCTGGGAAAGTTAATGGTGCTGTTGAGACATGCAGAGGTGGAGACAGTTGGGTGATGTCTAAGAGGTTCAGGAATTATTTTAACTTTTCTCATCCCCTCATCGCGAATAGCTTTGACCCTTCAGAGTGTGCTTGGGCGTATGGCATGAATATTTTTGACCTGAATGCATGGAGGAAGACAAAGATCAAGGACAAATACCATCATTGGATCAAGGAGGTAAGAATAGATTTTTTCATTTTATAGTAAACAGGTGAATATATGCAGCTATTAGAACTGTAATATGCCCGTAATCGAACTTAATTGTCTTTTACCCAAGCAAATTTCTAAGAGACCAAATAAGAAATGAATACATGTCTGCTGATCTGCTTGAAAGTTAAAAGATTGATTGAAAAAACATATGAGGTTAATTTGTAAAGAGCGGAATTTTATCTGCAGTGTAGTCTATATAACTTTAATTTGAAAGTACAGATTGATGAGCTTCCAGTGTTACTCCTTTTGCTTGCAGAATCTGAAGTCAAACTTCACACTTTGGAGGCTTGGAACATTACCACCAGGCCTTATAGCATTTAGAGGCCATGTTCACCCAATTGATCCATCGTGGCATCTTTTAGGCTTGGGTTATCAAGAAAAGACAGATATTGGTAGTATCGAACAAGCAGCAGTTATACATTATAACGGACAAAGTAAACCATGGCTGGAGATTGGTTTTAAACATCTTCAGCCATTTTGGACAAGACATGTGAACTACTCAAATGAATTCATAAGAAACTGTCATATAATGGCACCTCAGTTGTAGACTGTTGTGACGAAATAAATAAAAGCATATATTAATTGAAATTAAATTCGTTATTTGGAGACAGACATCAAAGAGTTTGTGAAGGGTAACCGGGGAGCTCAGTAATCCCCTCAGATGGTTAGATGCGCTAATGGAGAATATTCGATGGACAGAAAGGAAATGTTTTCCCCCCATTTACTCTAGGACCCCTTTTTTTAATTTATTCCATTTGTATCATAGCTCATGAAATTACAGTATTGTTTAGGATGGTTCTTTTGTATTTGATGGAGCAATATATAAGTTGCCTGATTTGGCAGAACTGATGGTAGCCCCATCACTATTGTAATTGATGAAGAGTATACACAGTTCGCCATGTGAAAAGCATGGGATTTTGATTTTGCAAAGGAAACCTTGTAGACTTGTTCCTTATGTTTTCTGATGTCTGATCATCCCTGAAGATTTAACCATGTCTATGTGTATGCATTCTATTTGGATGTCTATTTTTTACAGAAGAAAACTGTGAATTTGACTAACTTCAGTCAGTGGGAAGTTCAATACAGCTCTGAACACAACATAATTGGCTCACAATTCAGCAAGTTTTAAGGCACAGTTTTCTTAGGAATTGGATTGATGTTGGGTGAAAAGCTCAACAATTTCTTCTTTTGAGATGATGAATTTTACTCTGACGAGGATGTAGATGAATTGTACATTGACGATGCATTGACATGGATCAGTATGAAATTCGTAGCCAGGGAACTCTATTTCTTGGGAAAATGTGGCCCAATTGGGGCACAGATCAGAAAACAAAACGATGTATCTTTACAGTGACCGTGTTCTTCAGAACATATCTACAGTTGATCATCGCTCACAAGCTTCAGCCTCGAAATCCGGGAAGACAACAAAAGCAATGGTCAACGGAGCAACATAGATAGGTGAGTTGACCGAAACTTCCACTGGATACAATGGAGGAATGTCACCATCTTCAGTGAGTTCAAGAGGAACTCCATTCAGGAGCATGGTCCGGGCGAAAGGGTTCCCATCTTTCGCCGAGAGATGGTACTCTTCCCTCTTGGAATACCCGTCCGAAGCTTTGCTCCCTACCCAAGAAACCGTCCTTTTCAGGCCATGGACAAAGGCATTGTCCCTTCTGATCCCTTGCCCCCCTGCGAGATTGACATTAAGGTCGTTCCTGACTGAAACCATGAATCCCATGCTTCTGTGCAGGTTCAGCAAGAGGAGTGCGACGCCCCCCTATAGTAACAGCATTTTGAGAGCAACGGGTTCAGCATAGGTTCACTTCAGCTCTCAAGTAAGGCTGACATGACTGTACATTACAATTTTAATATTTCCCTAGGTTGTTTCAGATTGATGGACACAAATGGTGAGTAATCAAATCTTGGGGAAAGACTCGTACCTTTTGCTTCCTGCAATGCACATAGCCGCGCAAGTATGAAGAACCACTGATGTCTATGGAAAGAACTCCTGTCCCCATGAGCCGATGCCACAGCAAGGCACTGAACAAATACTGTGGTTTAGTCTAATGCATAAGGAAGCAGTAAAGATTGTGGTGGCATATTCACTGCAGAGACTTGCCTGTAGTAATCTGGGTTCGGTAAGAACGTGTCGGTGTCAAGAAGCCCGTAATTGCCACCAATCAGCGTCTGTCTGCAGTAAACTTTGGTGTCATACTTTGCTGACTGCCCAAGTTGATCAAGATACCTAATTCAAACAGAAAACACGAGAACAATATAAGAAAGCAGTTGATGTGAAGACAGAACTGCTGATTCATCAGACAAATAATCACCAGAAGCTATTGAGGAAAGTATTGGATACGAGACGGCTGCCACTGTTATATGCACCACCAGCTTCCCCAACCCATGGAGCAGACCATGGTCCATGGCGTTGTATTGTTAGTTGGAGACTTCTGAATGTGTTGGAAATCTGGCTCAAATATTGTGGATTCAAAATTCTATTTGGAACTTGTGGGTCACTACCTGATCAAGATTGAGGTTACCAGAATTGTGTCATCTTGGATGTATAACAAAGAACAGAGATTACTCAGGGAGTAGTGCCAACATTATGTCTTAAAAGGACTCACCAGCACCAAGGTTGTAAATATGATGAGTCATTGCATTGAGAACATTTGGCCCGGAGACCTCAAGAAGCTGAGCAAACCAGTTTTGGTCATAAAATCCTCCTGGGGCTACGACCAGTGGTTTCTTGGAATCTCCATACAAGTCGTTGATGATAGTTTGGAGTTCAACTAGGTCCTTTCCATATTGTTCAGCTCCCACACTCGCACCGATTCCACTTCCACTCAATTCATTACCTATGACATGAGCACGGGATCTTATATAAGCATTATGAATGGAAGATATTCCCAGCTTTGAGAGCAGCAAATAATAAAAGTCTTATCACATTGCATTACCAAATTCCCAAGAATCTATAGGATAGTTCTTTGAAACTGTGTACTCCATGAACTCTCGAGCATTACTCGAATTCCAAGGACCTTCCCAAACACCTCTGCTTTTCTGCTGTCGTCCTTGAAGAGCGTTAAGACCAAATGTAACAACTGCACTGAAGGGATAAACAAAATAGATTTAGGAAGCAGCTGTATGAATTGAATTATTGCAAAGGAGCAGAATAAGGATATTCTTAGCATGAAGTTCCTGTTCTCATGTAATAAGTTTTACAATGTGGCATATTCAACAATCCATGTTATAATAAACATTCTAAAGAAAATACAAAGGGCAATAAACAACTAAAGAAGGAAAGGCCCACCCTGCATTCAGGAACAGATCATTAATAGCATCCCATCTTTCCAAGGTTATGCAACCTTGAGAAAACCCAAACAGGCCACTTGAAACCGTTGTAAATGGATCGCATGGAGATCCTAAATTTGGTGTGCCATATAACACCTGATCTTGTAAGGAGCCTCCGACTCTGATTCTTAGTGGGCTAAAAGCTACAAGAACAACAATGGAAAAGGAATCAATTCATGACGATATATCTTGAAGTATCATCAAGAAGGCAAACTGCATTTGAGAAGACTAGCTCTAAATTCTTTTTTCCCCTAGCTTCATAGAAAAATGGCAAAGATCATATGGTATATTTCAGCAATAAATCAGTTTTACATTGGATTACAATCTGCATGAATTGTCATCTTCCCACAGATGGGTTAAGGGGATAGGAAAGCTTTAAGTAGTTTGAATATTCACCTTGGATAGCTTTAGCCAGCACAGGATTTGTCAAATCCTAAAAAAATCACAAAAAAGAACAAAAATTAGTCATTTGCTAATTCACCAAATGATACATGATAAAAACGGCATATTCTTAGAACTTACCAAATTTAAGACAGAAGCCCTTCCCCATGGGCATTGGCCGTAGTTACACTTCTCTGGGGGCCACCAATCAATGGTGGCGCAAACAAACTCAGCACTGATCGAAGCAATCGTCTCAGAGCCTCGAACAATTACAGTCACATCTGAGTAATCCTCTGATCGAACTTGTGCAGCCGGAAAGAGAAGAGGCAAGAGAAAGATACACCATAAGCTCATGCTTCCAGAACCTGCAAATGGTGTGGTCAACAAAAAGGACAATAAGAATTCAGAACGGCTCAGACCTACTACAATGCTGTTTATATAAGGAAAATAGTTGGTAGGAAAAGGTCTGAATTTTCACTCCATTAGTAGGGCTGAAACTGAAAGTGACTTCTGCTGTTTCAACTCGGTTGTATTATCTGCTCTTATTTTAACAGGTCAGAATTCAGTACATGGAACTGTTCAGCTTCCTTTATTTAAGTAGACCACTTTGTTGATGTCTCAATCATGAAACTATGATATGCTGTTTAGCACTAAGGCACCACGAAATATCTCTATTTTTTAACACAGGATCAAGATAAGCTCATCCATCTATATCTCCAGGTACACAAAAACATTTCTTTTTTTAAGAGGAATTTCATCGGTTGAATAGGAGAGCAAAATCGTGCCAATCCAAGAAACGCTCCTCCCGAATCCTGCATTAGACTCTTCTAAGATGGGAGATCATGAAGAAACCTGCACCTTCTCCTTCAAATCTAACGAGGCCCTTTTTAAAGATTCATAAAGAAAAACTCAAGAACGAGGTTTCATCCCACAGACCCACAGAAACAAAAACAAAAGAACAAAACCCAACAGAAAACCAGGTGAATCCGAACCTCGGAAAACATTCTAATTAACTCATACAGGCACACAAAATCATCCCCTTCCCAGAAACCACCTGAACGACATCAAACCATAGACTGAAACCAGCGCAGCCCATGACAAATCGCTGCAGATTCATCTAGTACTAAAGATAAGTGAATACGGCTGAAATCCAAGAAGAACCAGGCAAAGGCCATTCGTTACCTGGACAAACGCACTCAGCCCAAGAACGCCGGCGACTCGGCTCAGCGGCTCCAAGAACAGGACGCCCTCTTCTCCCAATGCAGGCGGCGGCGCAAATCAAGAAAAGCTCGAACTTTTCGCCGCAACCCCAGCCGC
The DNA here is from genome assembly GCA_033239725.1 of Echinochloa phyllopogon. Classification (NCBI taxonomy): domain Eukaryota; kingdom Viridiplantae; phylum Streptophyta; class Magnoliopsida; order Poales; family Poaceae; genus Echinochloa; species Echinochloa phyllopogon. Next base: position 59,989,417 of record BTCW01000012.1, on the reverse strand, counting down.
CCGTCAGCCGGAACCAGCAGACCCGGGGAGTGGATTCTAAGATCGCGCGCAGCTCGTGCTCATGGATAAAGAGTGGGGTGGGGGGGGGGGGGGGGGGGGGGGGATGAGACGGGAGATTCTGGAGGAAATCTCAGCGGTGGTTGCCGCTTCGCTTTATACTGTACTTACTGTATAATCTCTCCCTTCCAAGCTACTCCCTTGCCGAAAGCTACGCCTCTCCCTCCTGATTAAGTACAGAGGCAGGTAGTGGCATTAACTACTGCCAAACAGTGATGGTTTTGTTCGCACCACTCGTGTCCTGAAAAGTCACAGCTGAAGGCGTTTGTTCTCTGGGCAGAGAACACGGCGCGTGAATCTGAAGACCACAGAGCGAGGGGATTAAAACAATCACCGTGTCTGGAGACGAGGTTGGATTAGAGAAAGGAATTCGTTAGAGAAAGATGGTATCCTAAAATAGTGAAATGTTTTTGGGTGCCGTGCAGAGATGGGGTCAAGGGCCAAACGAATGCTGTTTCATTTCCTTTCTTGTTTAAATCTGGAGAGATTTGTTCAAACTTGTGAAAGAATTTTGCTGGAATCTTGGCTCAATTCGGTGCAATGGTATCTGACTTTGTCAGCAACGTTTTATTCTGAGCTGGAAGTTTCTCAGCGTGGAGTCGCTAGTGGAGGGCGTGCTGGTCAACGGTGGCAGCCGGAATAATGCCGGATGCAATACAATGGTCAATGGACCAGACATGTGGGACCAAAGACCCAAAAAGTAACATGGCAAATGGTCCGGTCATCTACGAAGTTCTTCCTCCATTTTAAGGACTCCCTCCCTCCCCGTAAGAGTGAGGGTTCAAATTTTGTACTAAAATATAAGGTCATGTAGGGATAGGACAAAACTAAATGAGGTAGGTGGGTGGAGAGTTGGTGGGTACCGTAAAATGAGTGGTATAGAGGTCATTTCCTATCACTGTTGTTTCTTGAGTTTGAATTCTCCAGTACCTTGTATTTTGGGATGGATGGAGTATAGTTTATTTGACTTTTTTTATCATAAATTTAACCGCTCGTCCTATTAAAAAATTTATATAAATATAATCAAATTTAAGACATTTTTGAAGGCTTTTATTAATAAAGCAAGCCATCAAAAAATATGGTAATTTGCACAAAATTTTGAATAAGAGCGGTCAAACATAGAGTTAAAAAAGTTAAACAAACTATAATTTAAAACGAAGGGAGTACAATTCAAGCAAGTCTTTTTCATGGAATTCTTCTTTTTTTTGTGCTTTCTTACTGCCAAGATAAGCATGTTCTAAGTCATAATGATGAAATAGAACAGCATCAAGGATAACAATCAGGAAAGAGGGGAGACGACTCTGTCATCCCTGGCTTGAAGAAAGAGCAAAGGATTTGGAGGTTTCTGGGAAGGATGTCTTTGCTGATGCAGATATGCAATCATGCAAGTCCAAGTCGGTTCTGAGATGGAGAAGACGAGTCCGGCCGGCGTCATGGAAGTCAGACATGGGAGAGGTGCTTCCTGTCCCCTTTCCTCTTCCTCACCGTGCAACTTGCAGCTTGGAAAAGCAGAGCTGGGTTGGACGTGTGCAGCTTCCTCTTCCCATGTTTTTTTTTGATACTTTACTCCTGCCATGGTTGCAATTTTGCAACCTTTCCATCTGATCCCTATCCAGTAGCCAACTTCTCACGTCATGTCATGATGTGCACGTGATCCAAATGGCCGCACTCTTTCAGCGTGGATGTGCAAATGGTTAGCTGAAAGACGAGACATGTTTATTTGTTTGATCAGTATAGAACTACGGATATATCATTCTTTTCACCAATTAATGTCAGAATTCCTAAGACTCGAGAGTGATATATTCGTGCAAGGGCATCTTCTTCTGAAAACTCAGCCGGTCTGCTAGAACATATGGGCAATAACATCATCCGAAGATAGCAAAGCCCTTGTGGACCATAGTTATAAATGGATGATGTAGATCAAAAAGATTTTATACACGGAAACATATATACATAGAAAGTCACTACTACTTTTTTTAGAATTACACAGTACAACGCAGATGCTCACACACGCACGCACACTCACCCCTATGAATACACATACGCAAACCCTACCCCTATGAGCACCTCTAAAGGACTGAGCGTCCGACAAAAGGTGCAAGCATCAGGATTTTAACCCTGGTGGGTAGCGTCCCACTGGACCGTCCTACAATTGGACTACAAGCAAAATCTGCCTTAGCTATAGACTAGATATTCCATCAAAGGTGCATTGCATGGATTCTACATGGCCATCTCAAACCAACTGGAATTTTTCGTGTGAGGCTGGCCATCCAATGGAAGGGAAAATAAAAGAGACAGGTCTAATCTCTGAACTTTTGCAAATATACATGGTAAATCTCTCATGCATAATCATTTCTACAACTACCCAAATCACTTTCAACAACAAAATTATTTACAAATAGCGCACACACCAAATCCAAGTTCACTGGATTCCTCCTTTATTCTTGCCCGCTTCAAGATATGATCATGCTAAAATCATAGTTTGTTTGTGTCCTCAAGATAATCCTGTGGTAGCAGTGTACAAAATATTAAAGGTTCTTGGTTGCTTGCATATAAGTAACAAGGAAGCTGTTTTTCAGGAAATATCATTTTCCAAATGAACTTCATTGAAATTGCAAGGAAACAAACTTGATTGAGTCCCCATTGTAACCAGATGTTGGTGATAATTATTGCTCTATTTGATTCACTCCAATGTCTCACCAAAGGCATATCTATGAGAGTGATAATGCTGGAAAAAAGTGTGGTATTAGGATCTACAACTGGTTTGCAATAATTAATGCTAAACAATTCGTTGGCGAGTAAGTCATCACTACGCGCCTGATCATAACACCAAATGCAGAGGATAAGTGAGTGACATCTGCCGCCATCGTTTATTAATAGTGTCCAAGGGATAGTGTTCACAAAAATGAGATGCATGCATGTGTTTCCAATGGTAGGCACCAAGCTAATGAGGTTCACGAATACGAAATGAATGAAGTACTTCTCTCTCTTCTCCCAGTTGTGTTGGCGGGTCTTTTGTGTCAAGTGTACGGTGATACCCACGTAATGCTACAGGAATTTTTTAAACAAAATTTTAAGGTAAATTTGAAAATAGAAATATTAATGTGATTGTTGCATTATATATGATTTTAAGGTGAAATTTAAAAGTATAAACACTAAGGTGATTGCATGGCAACATTTTTTTGCAAACCATATTATATGTGGAAAACATGTTCATCTTGTCGAGAGAGGACGACTCTAAAATGATTGATCATCCATGTATTTCTACTATTGTACTCGCAAGACTAATAATTTACATGCATAGATGCTATTAGTCATAGAAAATCGGTGGAAGACACAAATAGATCGTCCTAGTGGATGGTGACATGACGCGTGACATAGTGGGTTTCTATATGACGTGGATAGCTTGTATGCTGAGAGTCCCTTTGACTAAATACATGGATGCTATTAGCCACAGAAAATTGGTAGAAGACATAAATTGATGGCTTTAGTGGATGGTGATGTTGACAGATTGTATGTTGAGAGAAGTCTTTTAGTGGGGATCATTTATATATGTTATATAGATAAAAGACTCACAAATTATCACATGAAATAAACTGTACATGCATGATGAAAATGGACAATTTTATAGGCCGTTATTTTTCTTGTTATGAAAGTAATTAAATAACTCTATATCTTATTTAATCTATCCAGTTGAAGAACAGTTCATATGTATGCTCCCATAATAAGCTTAGGCCATGCTTTTTGTTTCTTGAGCGAACAACACAGGATATGTGTGTTTCTATTGATACAATGAAAAAAAAAGATTATTTTCCTGAAAGATAAGAGAAACCAAAGAGACTAAAAAACAACTAAACAATACATCGCCCACCGACAGAAACACCACTACCACCAGGCTCCTGCCAAGAGAAGACAGACGGGCACCAAATGGCTCACCTCCTCGAACCCACACTGTACATGATTTTAGAGTATATACTTCTGGACGCCAACACCGTCAAGAAGTGCCGAGGGAGAGGGTGAGAGAGGAGGAGGATCTACTCATCCTTTGCACAAACCCTTCTTCATCAACAACTAATAAGAGAACCACCGTCAAAATAGATGAGCTGCCAGCTGGAGCAAAGAGAAGAGCCGGAACGGGACCCCCAAGTGGCTCCACACTACCAGAGATCTTCACATCCGCCCCTCTCATATGCCTCGGTGCACTCAAGATCCGGTGCTAATGCAACATTAGCGCCGGGTGTAAAATTGAGGTGCCCCCGGAGACTCTATAGCACCGGTTGGTAACACCAACCGGTGCTAAAAGTCACCTTTAGCACCGGTTGGTGTTACGAACCAGTGCTAAAGGTGCTCCCTCTTTAGCACCGGTTGGTGTTACGAACCCGGTGCTAAAGGGGGTGTTGCATGCTACTTCAAAAGGAAAGCATATTCTATTCCATCACATGTACTACGTAGTTGAGATGGTTAGGTGGGTACGCGTGAGCCAAGAGGTCATGAGTTCGAATCCCGCAACAACGCACATATTTTTTAGCGAATGGGCACCTTTAGCACCGGTTATTTGACCCGGTGCTAAAGGTGTCGTCCTTCCCAACCGGTGCAGATGAAGGCCTTTCTGGTAGTGCCACCAGGACTAAGAATGCTTATGGTTTACTCCTTCGGTTTTATATTAGAAGTCATTTTGGATAAGATTTAAGTCAAACATTAGGAATATAAATCATAAATAACATTTAAGTCGTTGATTTTAGAAATATGAAAATTATATAAATAGATTGGTCTTGAAAATTACTTTCATAAAAAATATACATATATAACTTTTGAAGAAATATTTTTATAGAAAAGAGAAATTAAAGTTATGATTTGGTGACCGTGTCAATGTCATAAATGACTTTTAATAGTGAATCGGAGGGAATATACTTTAATCTTCTCGCGGTACTCGTTCTTTTGACCTAAGAGGTTGAAAGTAAGACTTAGTGAAGCAATGATCCGAAGAGTAAAAAAAAATTGAACTTAACCCTGGAGCAAAGCAAGACTTGATGACTTGAATAAATGTTGGTGACCAGTAATTACCCTTTGTTGAAAGGAGGCAACAACAAAACAGAAGGTACATTTGTTGGAATATGAAGCGTCCCCTCGAAAGGGAGAACTTAATGTGATACAAATACCAGTCCCAGGATGCTGGTTTACATTATTACAACAGATAGTTCAGTACATAAACAATATTACGGGAGACGGTGGCACTGCAGGGCCACGGCAAACATAACTAACGCTAGACTCCAGATAAAAAGGTTGATAACATAGAGGTCTTCATCGGAGTGGCAATGCATGCAGCTTCCAGCGGGTGACCCTAACACACAGGCAAAGGTTGGGTGCAGGACGAACCCCTCTAAACGACGTCCTCAGGCACAAAGTCCGGGTCTGCCTCTGTAACAAATTAAGCAAGGGTGAGTACATACGTACTCAGCAAGCACAATCTCAACCACGGAAAGGATACAACAGAAGTATGCAAGAATAATAACAAGGCAGGCTCAGGGTTTATTTTGCAGCAAAGCTAAGTTTTACATATGCAAGAGTTTATTTCACCAAAGGTTTTCACAAACATTTCTTTTGATTGCATCGAAAGAACATGATTATTTTACTCACGAGATTTTAAAGCTACCAGATTTCCCATCTGTCGTAGCCCATGCCAAAACCTTTTCTCAATTTAACAATCACCAAATACATTCTTACACCAAACTAGGGGACTAGTGAAGTGACCAAGCCGTAACTCGCCCAATACCGTGGACACGGCTATCCGGATAGGTTTTAACTCTACAGAGGTGTACACAACCACAAGCAGGCTACCACAACATGGACACCTTAGTGCCAGTGCAGCTCCTAACAAAGCCATTACCCACCATAGCTAAACTGACAAGTTATCACAGACGCGACCAGGGGGTTTAGCAACCTACCAACGAGGTTCCACCCAGGGGCATACCTCAAATAGATCGTATTCCCGGCTCCATGGCCCTCTGTTGCTCACCAGCACACCACATAACCAACAGCTTAACTAGTGGGATTTATGCTAGGCCGTTGCCACATACAACGGTCGAATGGTGGTACAATAAAATGGGTTAGGCTAGATGACACATCAACCTCATCCCAAAAATTGTGACAGGATAGACAACTCCCACCATGCTCAACCACACAGGTCTGAGCTCACCTCGGCATTTCACACAGAAACACCGTCTGTCTCATCCCACACGGATATTCATTTTATCCACAAAACCATCACTTTTATTTTAAAGCACGCACACGGTTGTTTTTGCAAACACCAAGTAATTGTAGAGGGGGTGTAGAATAGTAAAACATTCCTAAGCATTTCTAGCAGTGACTAACATTCAACAGAGCATTGTCATATTTAAATATTAATCTGGGTTGTCAAGGAAACCGTCATAGTAATCAAGGAATGGCTATCCAACCGGGTTCAGCAGTAAAATCATGCAAGTTTTATAAAACAGGCCATGGGTTGTGTTTATAAAAACTAGGACAAAAGTATGCATCAAAGGGTGGGATTGCACTTGCCGTTCTCCCAACCCTCGGGGGATTCCTGCCCGGGGTCTTGGTTTCCAAGCTCCTGCTCATAGCACTGCTCCTCCTCGAGTCCTTCCTCGTTCACGGCAGAGTCTACGGCACAAACAAACAAACACTCGATAAATAAAAGGAAAAGCTTTTATTGAGCTCCGAAAGAAAGAACGGAAAATGAGAGTGAATGATGATGACATGATTATTTTGGATATCGACTGGATGGATTGGCGGAAATATTCTGGTGATTATTGTGGTGGAGTTTGGGGGTCAAACGGGATTAATTTGGCGCATGAAATGACGAGTTTAGTGGGGTTTTGGGGCTGTTTTTAAAGAAAAAGGACTTATCTGTAAATACCAAAAAGTCCGGGGGCCTCAGGCGAAAATAACAGAGAGAGGTGGAATAGTGCCGGTGGACTGCGGGTTGATTTGCTTAAAGTGCAGGGGGTTATGTGTAAACATGTCAGAGAGAGAGAGAGAGAGTGTTTAAGTTTTTTGGACCGCGGGTTAGAATAGGGGAAAAGGCAGGGGGTTATGGGCAAAACGCCCTTCTTCCTCGCGAAACAGTGCCGAGGGACAGAGAGGCGACGGCGGCGTCGGTCGGCCGGCTCGCCGGCGTTCCGGGCGGCGACGGGTGAAATTGGACAGGGGGAAAGAGAGAGGGGAGTACGACGAGTCCACCCATGCCCTTACCCTAGGCAGAGACGCAGTGGGTGGGGCTGCCCACGAGGGCCAGAGGCGGCGGCGGCAATGGAGGTGACGGCGGCGGCGTTGCGGCGATGGGGAAGGTGAATTGAGTGGCGCTCGAGCTGGTGGAGGTGGAGGGGATGCGGGCGAGCCTATTTATAGGCGCGGGGGTGAGCCGAGGGGGCGGGCCGACGAGAGAGCTCGGCGGACGGTGATGGTGGTCGGCGGCGGAATCAAGGCGGCCGGGGTCCGCGACCGTGATTGGTACGGCGGCGCAGTGCTTGTCGTGTTATGGCGTGCGCGAGGTGAGGCGACGGTGCGTAGGCGGTGGCGCGTTGAAGCGATTGCGGCGGGGTCGGGTGGTGGCGTGTAGGCGAGTGCGGCGGTCGGGCAGTGCGTCCAGGGGCGGGCCGGGGCGTGGCGTGGCCGACGCTGCTCGGCTGTGCTGCTGGGGCCGTGGCGTCGTGTGCGAGGCGGTGTCGTGGTCGATGGTGCGTCGACGAGGAGGGCGGGCGGCCGGCGAAGGGGCAGTGCGGCAGTGATGGCGAGGCGGTGGTCGGGCAGCCGTGCAGTGCAGTGGCGTGCACGCTGGGCGGAGTGGCTTGGCGGCAGGGGCTCGGGTGGGCGGCACGGCAGTGGTGTACGGCGGGTGACACAGGCGACGATGGGCTCGGGGCCGGGGCGGCTGGCGTGCAGCGTTGGGAGAGAGATGGGCGGTCGGCGGCGTGCGGAGGGTGGACGGCGCTGGCAGCTCAGTGGCCGGGCCCGACGGTGGACACGGTGGCATGCTGGTGCAGTGCGAGGCAGGGGAGTGGAGTGGCGACGACGAGCAGAGCAGAGGGGAGGGGTGGTCGGCGGCGAGCGGAGCCGTAGCGCTCGGGAGCAGAGGAAACAGAGGAGAGGAAGAAAGGAAAGAAGAGAAAGGAGGAAAAAGGGAAAAGGAAGAAGAAAAGAAGGAAAAGGGGAGAAGGAAAAGGGAGAAGAGAGGAAGGAAAGAGAAAAGAAAGAAGGAAAAGAGAAGGGGAAAAAGAGAGGGGAGGACGGCGGGATTCGCGGCGGAAAGCCGACAAGCGGTCGGCGGTGGTCGGCCAGTGGAGGACAGGCCCGGCGGTCGACCCGAGAGCGGGCGACGCGGGATGGGACGGAAAAGTGGGTGGTGACAACAAGCCGAACAGGAAGAAGAGGGGGATATCAAGGTGGACGGGGTTCGGCGGAAACGGAAGCTCGGCGATGAAAAGATTTTGAAGGCATTTTTACCGGATGACTTATTTAGGTGATTTTCCCAGAGATTAAAAACGCGGGCGTTACAAACCTACCCCACTTAAAAGGAATCTCGTCCCCGAGATTCGGCTGTCTCCTAAAAAGGTGGGGGAACTCATTCTTTAAAGCATCCTCTCGTTCCCATGTAGCTTCCTTTACACCGTGTCTGCTCCACTGTACTCTGCATATCCGCACTTCAGAGTTTCGGGTTCTCTTGGTGACTGTGTCCAAAATTTTGACCGGTACTTCTTGATACCGTAGGTCTGTCTGCAGGTCTATTTCTTCTTCCGGTATGTGTTCCTCTTCCGGCACTCTCAAGCATTTCCTTAACTATGAGACATGGAATACCGGGTGTATATCTGACATTGCTTCGGGTAACTTCAAACGGTAGGCTACCTTTCCAACTTTCTTTTGTACGGGGTATGGTCCAATGTACCGAGGGGCCAACTTCCCATGGACTTGGAATCTACGGGTTCCCCGGATGGGTGAAACCTTAAGATAGACAAAATCCCCTGGATTAAACTCCAATTCGCGTCTCTTTTTGTCTGCATAACTCTTCTGTCTGGATTGAGCTGCTTTCAACTTCTCTCTAATTTCCGCTACTTTCTCTTCGGCTTCTTTTATGAGCGCGGGTCCCACTAGTGTACGTCCTCCCACTTCTGACCACATCAGAGGAGTGCTGCATTTTCTCCCGTAGAGGGCTTCAAATGGCGACATACCTAAACTTGCCTGGTAACCATTGTTGTAGGAGAACTCTGCATAGGGTAAACTCTGTTCCCAATCTTTATCATAGGTAAGACACATGCTCTCAGCATATCTTCCATAATCTGATTTACTCTTTCTGTTTGGCCATCGGTCTGTGGGTGATATGCGGAGCTAAAATCCAACTTGGTGCCCATGGCTCTATGCAAACTTTTCCAAAATCTCGAGGTGAACTGGGTCCCTCGGTCCGAGACAATTCTGCTGGGCACTCCATGCAACTTTACTATGTTTTCCACGTAGAGCTTGGCTAGTTTCTCTCCACCATAATTGGTCCGTATAGGTAGAAAGTGAGCGACTTTAGTGAGTCGGTCCACTATTACCCATATAGAGTCGTGTCCCTTCTGTGTTCTGGGTAACCCTACTACGAAGTCCATTCCTATTTCATCCCATTTCCACATTGGGATAGGCAAGGGTTGTAGTAAACCTGCTGGCTTCTGGTGTTCTGCCTTAATCCTTTGGCAGGTGTCACAATGAGCGACAAATTGAGCTATGTCCGCTTTCATTCCTTTCCACCAATAGTTCTGCTTCAAGTCCAAATACATTTTGGTGGATCCTGGGTGAATGGAATATGGCGAATTGTGAGCCTCGTCCATGATTATCTGTCTAAAGTCTCCCTTCTTAGGCACACAAATCCTATCTTTATACCACAGTGTTCCCTTACTGTCGACTCTGAAGTCCGGTGCCTTATTCTCTCCGGTATGCTTGCATATTTGCAATAAATCCTTGTCCGTTCCTTGGGCTTCTCTGATCCTATCCTCCAGGGTGGATTGGATCGTTAGTTGGTGGCTACTATTCCGAGGGACGATGTGCACATTTAGTCGTGTCATTTCTTCTTGCAGGTGGGCACTCTTGGGTCTGTAGGATTTCCGGCTCAGGGCATCTGCCACTACATTAGCCTTGCCAGGGTGGTAATGAATTTCCACATTATAATCTTTAACCAATTCTAACCATCTTCTCTGTCTGAGGTTCATATCTGGTTGGGTGAAAATATACTTTAAGCTCTTATGGTCCGTGTATATTTCACACTTGTTCCCAATTAGGTAGTGTCTCCAGATTTTGAGTGCGTGCACCACGGCTGCAAACTCCAAGTCATGCGTTGGGTAATTCTGCTCATGAGGTCTAAGTTGTCGGGAGGCATATGCTACAACCTTCCCATCTTGCATGAGAACACACCCTAATCCTTGGCGGGATGCGTCGCAGTAAATGACAAAATCCTTGTGAATATCTGGTAGGGTTAAAACTGGGGCAGCGGTCAGCTTTTTCTTCAATTCCTGAAAACTCTTTTCGCACGACTCGGTCCAAATAAATTTCTTCTCTTTCTTAAGCAATTCTGTCATGGGTCTAGCTATCTTGGAAAACCCTTCGATAAACCTCCGGTAATATCCAGGTAAACCAAGAAAACTCCTGATCTCGCTCACATTAGTTGGTTGTTGCCAGTTTGAGACAGCTTCTACCTTCTCAGGGTCTACTGCAACTCCTTCTGCGGTCATAACGTGACCAAGGAAGGCTACTTTTTCCAGCCAAAATTCACACTTGCTAAATTTGGCATAGAGCTGGTGCGCTCGCAACTTTTCTAGCACTACCTGCAGGTGTTGTTCATGCTCTTCGGCACTTTTGGAGTAGATGAGTATGTCATCAATGAAGACTACGACAAACTTGTCTAACTCATCCATAAACACTTTGTTCATGAGATTCATGAAATAGGCTGGTGCATTGGTGAGCCCAAATGGCATCACTGTGAACTCATACTGCCCGTAACGGGTGACAAATGCGGTCTTTGAGGTGTCACTCCCCTTAATCTTTAGTTGGTGATACCCGGTCTTTAAATCAATCTTGGAAAAGTACTTGGCTCCTTTTAATTGATCAAAGAGGTCATCAATCCTAGGGAGTGGGTATTTATTCTTGATAGTGACATCATTTAGTGCACGATAGTCGATGCACAATCTCATGCTCCCATCCTTCTTTCTTACAAAGAGTACTGGGGCTCCCCAAGGGGATGTGCTGGGTCTGATAAATCCCATTTGTTGTAACTCCTCTAGTTGTTTCTTTAACTCTGCCAATTCTGAAGCTGCCATCTTGTAGGGTCTCTTAGCTATAGGAGAGGTTCCAGGGACAAGTTCAATAGCAAACTCTATGTCTCTATCTGGCGGCATTCCAGGTAGTACCTCAGGAAAAACGTCAGGGTATTCGCTGACTACCGGGACTTCTTCTATGGTTTTTGCCTCCATACTAAAGATCATAGGGTTTGGTCCACTTCCTTTGGTGTGACAGGTCACTTGTATTCCATCTGGGTTGGTTAGGTGCACTATCTTGTCAGCACAACCTATGAGACCGTTGTGTTTGCCTAACCAGTCCATTCCAAGGATCACATCTATTCCTTTGGACTCTAGTACTACCAGGTCTGCTAGAAACTCTAACCCACTTAAAAGAATCCGTACCCGCGAACAGCCTAGTTGGCACTTAATATCACCTCCAGGTGTTCGGGTGAGTAGGGGTGTCTTTAGTAGTACTGTAGGTATTTTGTGTTTTTCCACAAAATTTGATGATATGAAAGAATGCGATGCTCCAGAATCAAATAATATTGTTGCCAAAACTGAGCTGACTAGAAACTCACCGAGTACTACTCCTAGTGCTCCTTGAGCCTCCTGCACGTTGATGTGGTTGACGCGGGCTCGTCCATACGACTGCTGGGTGTTGTTGTTGTTGTTGCTGCCGGTGTTGGTGCTGCGGACGGGTACACGGTTGGCTCCAGACACTGGTGGTTTGGGTCCATTCACCGAGTTGGAGTAGACTGATATCGCAGGCTTGCTCCTAGGGTATGGACAATCAGCGATGTAGTGTCCGGTCTCACGGCAGTTGAAGCAGGCTCTCGCATTGTTGTTGCTGGCTGTGACTTGACTGACCTTGCTCTGTGAGGGCTTCATGGTGTTCTGGCTCTTGTACTGGCTGTTGGGAGCCTGGAAGCTTGTAGCCTGGAATTGGGTCCTATGCTGCACGGGGGCCTGGGGTCTAGGTGTAGCATAACCGGAGCTTCTGGGCTTCTGTGAGCGGTCCATCTGGCGGTTCTTGCTTTCCAAGAACTTGCGCTTGTTCTCTTGCCTTGCATCCATTCTGGCCTTTTCTGTGATAATGGCCTTATTCATCAGCGTGTTGAAGTCAGGGAAACTGTGGGAGACTAGTAGGGCTCGAAGGTCTGGATGTAGCCCTTTGATGAAAGCGTCCTGCCTCTTTGCATCTGTCTTTACTTCATCTGGTGCATAACGGGCTAGTTCAGTGAACTCGTGGGTGTACTCTTCCACGGTTTTGTTTCCTTGCTTCAGTGCACGGAACTCATCTGCCTTGCGCCTCATGGTGGCGTCGGGGATGTGGTAGCGACGGAACTCTTCTTCAAACTCTTTCCAGGTGATTGCAGACTCGTTTGGGGAAGCTGCACAGTAAGTGTCCCACCATGCTAAGGCAGTTCCAGTGAGTTGGTGGGAAGTCAGGAGGACTTTGTCACGGTCTCCACATCCAAACGGTTCCAGCTTCCTCTTGATAGTTCTCAGCCAGTCATCTACTTCCAAGGGGTTGCTGGACCCTCCAAAGGTGGGTGGTCTGGTTCTCAGGAAGTTGGTCAACTTGTCACCCGCATTGGGTCTACGGGCTGTCTCCTGACGGCGGCTGGCATTCCACACATTTTGCATGAACAAGGTGTGGTGGTACAAAGCTTGTGCCAGGTTGAAATCTGGTGGAAGCGGGGGTACAACAAATGATCCCTCATTCTGACTTCTTGGATGACTTGCTTCTGGTCCGCCCCCTACAGGCGCCTGTCCTTCGGGCTGGTTCTCGCCCATAGGGTCCTGCTGATCCACTTCCTGGTTCTCAGGGTGCTCTCTCCTCCCTTCTGGTGGCTCTCCTCCAGCTGGGGGGGCGCGTTTCTGAGAGGCGCTTGCACGCGTGTTCACCATCTGCAGATTGAGCAAGGCCTTCGTGAGATTGGGTTAAAATGATGTTTAAGTTGATTAGTTCGCACTTTTGAAAAGGCAGAGACACTCCTGCCGAGACACACACAGCACACAAGCTGACAAACAAGCACACAAGGTTTCATTCAAACAGCTGGGGGCTACAACACTCGGGGGTCCAACAAGACTCGCACTACGAGGCGGGGTACAGGACATGGTAAGGAAACTTCTGCTAGGGATACAAGGGTTCTTCGGACCAAGCTGGCTTCATCCTCCTGTGAGCGCTTGACTCTGGACCTACTCGGGGGGCGAGCTCTCCCCTGGGTTGGGGCGCTCTTCTGGCGGTGCAAGTCGTGCCTGCTCAGCCTCGGTCAAGGTCCCATTCTCCCGAGGCGGCTCAGACGGTCCTTCTTCAGCGGGTGGTGATCCTGCGGGAGTTCCTGACAGTGCTTGAGGGTTCCCCACAACTTCCCCCCATGCCATGATCGGTGTTCCAAGTAGGACATGGGGTTCTCCAATTGCTGGGACAGGCGTTCCACTTCTAGCCCAGTCTTGAATACGCAGGTCCCGAGCCTACCTGAGGCTTTCCTGGGCGACTGCCTCACTGCTGATGGCGGCAGCAGCTCTTGCTTCAGCTTGGGCCACTTGGACTTGGTGCATACGTACCGAGAACTCTGCTTGTTCGGCCCGGGAGGTTTGTTTCCTCAGGAGTTCGGCTTGCTCGTCAAAGAGTTGGTTCAAGGAATTGAGGTAGGTGACCACTTGGTACAAAATGGGTTCTTCTTGACGGCGCTGCTCCAAGTTTCTCATGCGGGCCCGCCAGACTGTACTTCTAACAACTGGGGGAAAGTATCTCATTGGGGTTTGGACCAAGTGTCTTTCAAAGATTCCGCACATGAAGCGGAGGGCTTTCCTGAGAGCCAAGGGGTAGGTGTCCTGGTGCCTGAATCCTGTGGCGGTCGTACGCCATGCTTCGATGGGGTGGAGGTCACTCATGGCGACAACTATGACAACTCTGCAGCGTTGGGTCCCGTGGTGCTCATACTCCCTGCTGTAGTACCTCGGGCGTTCAGGTACACCGAGGCGTTCTAGCGGGGGGATCAACAGGCTAGCGAAGCCAGGTGTGACTGGGCAGACTCCCTGGGTCCATCCTTCTTCCGCCATCTGAAACCAGGGGAAAAACAAAAATTGAACAGATGTAGGATAAAAGGTGATCTTTATTGCATAAACATGGGGGGTACAAAGATCATGGATACAACGATGCTAAGATGGTAGTGCTAACTGGATACAACAGACTCTACTCAGGGAGAGGCTAGACTAGGTGCTAGTCTAAATCTAAGGACTCTACTCTAGACAACTCGACGCTTCTTCAGAGGAAGCTGATACTCTGGCACTTCATCTTCAGTCTGTGTGCTCGCGTCCATGTGGGTCATTTCCGGTTCTCCTTCCATCAACCCATTCTCCCTCCTGTAGGCTTCCAGCCTATCCATATACTCAGAGTAAGCCTGGCATCTAGCCTGGTGAGTGGCTAGGGAGCTGACAGCCTGTGTAGCTGTCACCTTCTGTATCTCCAGCTCTCTCTTCACTTCTTCCAACTCTTTTTCTGCCTTCTCGGCTCTGCGGATCTGGTGCCTCAGCTGTCCCGATGTCTCTTGGTACAGCCTGTCTAAGCCAGTGAGGTAGATAGACAAGTGTGACACAGTGTCCTCCATGTCTTCATCTCTCCCAAGGTTCCTCATCTGGGCAATCCACTCGCGTCCTCCACTCTCCAGGGGTGGGGCAAATCCTAATGCTGTTCCCACAAGGTACTGCTTGTAGAGTACGCGGAGGCACATCAGGGCTCTTCTTGCAGCTTTGCGGTAGGCATTGGGGCGGTCGTAGCTGGTGGCGTGAACAAACCATGGTGCCACCTCCTTATAAAGTGAGCTCTTCTCCACAAAGATGAACATCCGGCACCGACGGGTACCATTGGTGGTGAACTCCCGGCAAAAGTACTTGGGGGTCTCATTGACTCCAACGTGCTCCAGGCTGAGCAGCAGTAACTTGGGGAGGCCAGGTTCTGCGGGGCAGACTCCCTCGCCCCAACCCTCGTCAACCAGCTGGGCCATCTGGAACAAGTCAAAAAGCCGTTGGTGAGTACCTGTGTGGAGAAAAGGATTTAGACAAGAGCACACTAGAGAGGGAAGACTAGTAGAGGGTCAAGGTCCTAGGGGTTACGTCCTACGGCCAACCTATCGGCTCTGATACCACCTGAAGCGTCCCCTCGAAAGAGAGAACTTAATGTGATACAAATACCAGTCCCAGGATGCTGGTTTACATTATTACAACAGATAGTTCAGTACATAAACAACATTACGGGAGACGGTGGCACTGCAGGGCCACGACAAACATAACTAACGCTAGACTCCAGATAAAAAGGTTGATAACATAGAGGTCTTCATCGGAGTGGCAATGCATGCAGCTTCCAGCGGATAACCCTAACACACAGGCAAAGGTTGGGTGCAGGACGAACCCCTCTAAACGACGTCCTCAGGCACAAAGTCCGGGTCTGCCTCTGTAACAAATTAAGCAAGGGTGAGTACATACGTACTCAGCAAGCACAATCTCAACCACGGAAAGGATACAACAGAAGTATGCAAGGATAATAACAAGGCAGGCTCAGGGTTTATTTTGCAGCAAAGCTAAGTTTTACATATGCAAGAGTTTATTTCACCAAAGGTTTTCACAAACATTTCTTTTGATTGCATCGAAAGAACATGATTATTTTACTCACGAGATTTTAAAGCTACCAGATTTCCCATCTGTCGTAGCCCATGCCAAAACCTTTTCTCAATTTAACAATCACCAAATACATTCTTACACCAAACCAGGGGACTAGTGAAGTGACCAAGCCGTAACTCGCCCAATACCGTGGACACGGCTATCCGGATAGGTTTTAACTCTACAGAGGTGTACACAACCACAAGCAGGCTACCACAACATGGACACCTTAGTGCCAGTGCAGCTCCTAACAAAGCCATTACCCACCATAGCTAAACTGACAAGTTATCACAGACGCGACCAGGGGGTTTAGCAACCTACCAACGAGGTTCCACCCAGGGGCATACCTCAAATAGATCATATTCCCGGCTCCATGGCCCTCTGTTGCTCACCAGCACACCACATAACCAACAGCTTAACTAGTGGGATTTATGCTAGGCCGTTGCCACATACAACGGTCGAATGGTGGTACAATAAAATGGGTTAGGCTAGATGACACATCAACCTCATCCCAAAAATTGTGACAGGATAGACAACTCCCACCATGCTCAACCACACAGGTCTGAGCTCACCTCGGCATTTCACACAGAAACACCGTCTGTCTCATCCCACACGGATATTCATTTTATCCACAAAACCATCACTTTTATTTTAAAGCACGCACACGGTTGTTTTTGCAAACACCAAGTAATTGTAGAGGGGGTGTAGAATAGTAAAACATTCCTAAGCATTTCTAGCAGTGACTAACATTCAACAGAGCATTGTCATATTTAAATATTAATCTGGGTTGTCAAGGAAACCGTCATAGTAATCAAGGAATGGCTATCCAACCGGGTTCAGCAGTAAAATCATGCAAGTTTTATAAAACAGGCCATGGGTTGTGTTTATAAAAACTAGGACAAAAGTATGCATCAAAGGGTGGGATTGCACTTGCCGTTCTCCCAACCCTCGGGGGATTCCTGCCCGGGGTCTTGGTTTCCAAGCTCCTGCTCATAGCACTGCTCCTCCTCGAGTCCTTCCTCGTTCACGGCAGAGTCTACGGCACAAACAAACAAACACCCGATAAATAAAAGGAAAAGCTTTTATTGAGCTCCGAAAGAAAGAATGGAAAATGAGAGCGAATGATGATGACATGATTATTTTGGATATGGACTGGATGGATTGGCGGAAATATTCTGGTGATTATTGTGGTGGAGTTTGGGGGTCAAACGGGATTAATTTGGCGCATGAAATGACGAGTTTAGTGGGGTTTTGGGGCTGTTTTTAAAGAAAAAGGACTTATCTGTAAATACCAAAAAGTCCGGGGGCCTCAGGCGAAAATAACAGAGAGAGGTGGAATAGTGCCGGTGGACTGCGGGTTGATTTGCTTAAAGTGCAGGGGGTTATGTGTAAACATGTCAGAGAGAGAGAGTGTTTAAGTTTTTTGGACCGCGGGTTAGAATAGGGGAAAAGGCAGGGGGTTATGGGCAAAACGCCCTTCTTCCTCGCGAAACAGTGCCGAGGGACAGAGAGGCGACGGCGGCGTCGGTCGGCCGGCTCGGCGGCGTTCCGGGCGGCGACGGGTGAAATTGGACAGGGGGAAAGAGAGAGGGGAGTACGACGAGTCCACCCATGCCCTTACCCTAGGCAGAGACGCAGTGGGTGGGGCTGCCCACGAGGGCTAGAGGCGGCGGCGGCAATGAAGGTGACGGCGGCGGCGTTGCGGCGATGGGGAAGGTGAATTGAGTGGCGCTCGAGCTGGTGGAGGTGGAGGGGATGCGGGCGAGCCTATTTATAGGCGCGGGGGTGAGCCGAGGGGGCGGGCCGACGGGAGAGCTCGGCGGACGGTGATGGTGGTCGGCGGCGGAATCAAGGCGGCCGGGGTCCGCGACCGTGATTGGTACGGCGGCGCAGTGCTTGTCGTGTTATGGCGTGCGCGAGGTGAGGCGACGGTGCGTAGGCGGTGGCGCGTTGAAGCGATTGCGGCGGGGCCGGGTGGTGGCGTGTAGGCGAGTGCGGCGGTCGGGCAGTGCGTCCAGGGGCGGGCCGGGGCGTGGCGTGGCCGACGCTGCTCGGCTGTGCTGCTGGGGCCGTGGCGTCGTGTGCGAGGCGGTGTCGTGGTCGATGGTGCGTCGACGAGGAGGGCGGGCGGCCGGCGAAGGGGCAGTGCGGCAGTGATGGCGAGGCGGTGGTCGGGCAGCCGTGCAGTGCAGTGGCGTGCACGCTGGGCGGAGTGGCTTGGCGGCAGGGGCTCGGGTGGGCGGCACGGCAGTGGTGTACGGCGGGTGACACAGGCGACGATGGGCTCGGGGCCGGGGCGGCTGGCGTGCAGCGTTGGGAGAGAGACGGGCGGTCGGCGGCGTGCGGAGGGTGGACGGCGCTGGCAGCTCAGTGGCCGGGCCCGACGGTGGACACGGTGGCGTGCTGGTGCAGTGCGAGGCAGGGGAGTGGAGTGGCGACGACGAGCAGAGCAGAGGGGAGGGGTGGTCGGCGGCGAGCGGAGCCGTAGCGCTCGGGAGCAGAGGAAACAGAGGAGAGGAAGAAAGGAAAGAAGAGAAAGGAGAAAAAAGGGAAAAGGAAGAAGAAAAGAAGGAAAAGGGGAGAAGGAAAAGGGAGAAGAGAGGAAGGAAAGAGAAAAGAAAGAAGGAAAAGAGAAGGGGAAAAAGAGAGGGGAGGACGGCGGGGTTCGCGGCGGAAAGCCGACAAGCGGTCGGCGGTGGTCGGCCAGTGGAGGACAGGCCCGGCGGTCGACCCGAGAGCGGGCGACGCGGGATGGGACGGAAAAGTGGGTGGTGACAACGAGGCGAACAGGAAGAAGAGGGGGATATCAAGGTGGACGGGGTTCGGCGGAAACGGAAGCTCGGCGGTGAAAAGATTTTGAAGGCATTTTTACCGGATGACTTATTTAGGTGATTTTCCCCGAGATTAAAAACGCGGGCGTTACAGAATATTTCCTGGAAGCAGTCCGGTTAATTGCTCATCCAGGAAATTCTAATTCATTCCCTCTGCCACCTCTAGGCGTAGAATATACAGTTATACACAGCAGACTCTGGCACCGATCTTGATTTACTTATATTCAACGTCGTTTTGACCTGAAATGATTTGGTTCTTGCAGGTGGTGCATTGACTGCATGAACATGGTCCAGATGGAGGCCCTGCCACATGAGGCATGCTCATCCATCTACTTTTTTCAATCAAAAGCACGTCAGCATGCTTCTTGCACAAATTATATGATATACATATATACGACGATGTGGTGATCCACTTTGGATCAACTGCTCCACAATCATAACCTGGTTGATTCCGTGTTGGAACTCTCTGCCCGGCTAGTTGGGTTACCTGCTGCTACGTTGACTTTGAATTTTGGTGCATCCATGATCCATCTACATATATATAAATCCAAATTTGGGCCGGGCATGTCTTTCTCGTTTCTACTGACTCTAGTGTTACTCCTACATCCACTTGGAAGCTTGGATGCCTCCACTGCCCATTGTTTGCCACCTCGTGCATTTGTGTGTGTGTGTATATATATATATATATATATATATATATATATATATATATATATATATATATATATATATATATATATATATATATATATATATATATTATATATATATATATTTTGCGGGTACATTTGTATCAAGTTGATACTATCAACCACTCCAAATTGGAAAGCTCCAAATCATAACCTGCTTATAATTACGAGTTGGACTTTTCTGGCAGGCAGCTTTCATTCTTACCTGGAATGTCGACGCTGAATTCTTTCGAAAATATAAAAATGAATGTCGACTCAATTCCACGTCTTTCATCCGTCCAATGAATCTAAATGTGGGCCTGGGCCGGCCGGTCTCTTTCCTCTACTACTTGCAATGTTTTCTTAAGAGCCCACTCGTACATGGTTAGCAGCATCATTGAGCTGGGCTGAGGTTTCTTTCACCTCTTGGACGGCTTTGCCCAGGTCAACCATCCCACCATCTGTTTTGACCCGGCTTCTCAACGGTCAACGGTCCAGTCAAGCCAGCACGAACTGATATGATTTTTGAGCTGCATGAACCTCGAAAGTCGAAACAACGAAACATGAACCGTGAGATAACAAACGAATAAAATGTTAGCACAAGATAACAAACGAATAAAATGTTATTAGCACAAGATAGTCTAAAAAAAGTTAGCACAAGATTAGCAGTTAGTACGGTGTTCATGAGTCAGGGGACCGAAAATAGAAACTTAATCTGGTGTATATTCTTTTTTTTTCTTTGTTTTGAGACAAGCTAGTTTGCTGGTATATCATCTGCAGTACAATGCCAAGCTTTCCACAAACAAAAATTGTATAAACTCTCCTTTGGTCTACAACCAAGCACCCAAAACTCCTATGAAAAAACTCGATTTCTTTTACAATCCATTTTCTTTTTTGGAGAATGTATGGATTGGACCTACGTATTATTGCAGTAGCAAGACAAAAACGAGCGAGCAAACCTCAAAAGCGCCACATTTACAGTCACACACACCAAAAAGAAAGGTCCAAACATTCAGAACAAGGAAGGATCATGGTGCCACGCTTAGCACCGCCGCCGGAGCCGCCGCCTTGCCGGTCTCCTGCAGCGAGATGACGGTCTCGAAGGCGCCGACGAGCGCCTTCACCTTGCTCTTCCTCGCCTCGGCGACGAGCCGGCTCGCCGTCTCCTCGATCACGTTGTTGAACAGCACCTGCTCCTGCTTCTTCGTCTCCTTGCCGTCCTGCCGCCGCCGCAGCACAACGACCTCGGCACCAGCGTCCCTTGCTGTGGCACTGCTGCCACTCTTCCTGCCGGTGATCCTGCTGCCTCTGCTCCCGGTGGCGCTAGCGTCTGCCGCGGCCATGGCAGGCCTGAACCGGAGCCGCCTCGGTGTGCTGCTGCTGCTGCCTTCGTCGGGGTTCAGCACCTTGCCCCGGCGGAACGTCATCTTGCGAGGCGCCGGCGCCACTGTGCTTGAGGGGATGATGGGTGCAGGCTTTGATCGCCTTGTGATTGATGTTCTTGGAGTTTCAGGTTTTTCTGTAGAATGAAAGCCGGAAAATTGTCATCCTCATGCACGACAAAAATGTAATTTCCATAAGAGAAGATCTTTCAATGATTAAAATTTGGATAGTGTTTGCTTCACAGCAAGCATATGCCAAAATGTTCAAAAGTAATTATGCAAAAAAAAGCGATGAACAAGGTACGGTTGCAGTTTGCACTAAGAAGAAATGCACCCAAATTCAGGAAAAAAAAATCTGAATTAAAAAGGAAGATATGCAGTGGTGTAAATTTGTACAGTGACTAATATGTTTTATTGCACACACGAACACACCGTAACATGAGCATTTAGCACTGGAGTTATGATTTAACATATTAATGATATTAGTTTTAAATGCAAATTAAGCAACCCATGATATTGGAAGCAATCATGTGATTATTGGAGACGCCGATGTACCTTTGCGAGGTCGGTTCGCTTTGTTGTTAACATCTGGTTTTTGCACTTTTGGTGAAGCCATCTTCAGAAATTTGGCCTTGGTGTTCTTAGCATCTGTGGCTGAGTTTTCAGATTCAGAAACCTTCTTACTGCTTTTGATTGGGGGAGCAATTTTGTCTTTTCTGATTGATCTCAACCTCAGGCTAGTGATAGACTTTCCAGACATATTTAAAGAACGAGACAGTTTCAGTGCACCTGTTATCACCTTGGCATCTCCCTTCTTTTGCAAAATTTGAGCATTCTTGGCAACATTCTTTTCTGTCATCTTTCTGTCAGTCTGTTTCCCTGAAGAAAGCGACGAAGACAGAGCATTTTTCGGTGTGGAAGTCTTCAGCTTTGCCAACCTAGCAGGTTTGGCAGATGAATCAGTTGTATTCAATGGTGATGGTACTTCGATCTCCTTAGCTTTTGGTGCAGCTGATGCAACAGTTGATCTGAATTTCCTCTCCGGATTACTGAACTTTTTAGCAGTAGCATCTGCAGTTTTTCTCATTGTCTTTGGTCCAGTGGAGCTTTCAACTGCTGCACCAGTAGCCTTCGGATGCGACGCTCTTCCCTTTCTCTGGCCTGAGACAATGTTCCTGGTTACACTTGATGTCGCTTTCACCTTTGATTTTACAGGTTCATTAGCTGAGCTTTTTGATTTAGTCCCAAGCGCAGCCTGGTCATGCTTCTCTGATGCTATGACAGCCTGAGTAGTCCTCTTATCCGAACTTGCACACTCATTTGCTGATTCTTCAAGCACATGACCCACAAGTGACTGTTCCCCGACTTCACCTACATTGTTAGCAGGCAGAATGGCATCCTCAGTATGTTCATCAGATTCATCAATGTCCTGGATAGCTAATGGCATCTCCAGCTCAATGCTTTCAGCTCCATCGGATGAAACTCCATCTTCACACTCTGGCACATCATCATGAGAAATGACGAAGCATTCTGTGTCAGTTGTCAGCATTTCAGCCACAATAGGTTCAGATGCTTCAGCTGAAAAATCTCCCACACAGGAAACTATCTCGGAATGATCAGGTGCCCTTTCCAGTTGTGCCTTGGGATTGGTTAATTCAGGCTTACCAGGAGGAGTAGCATCACCATCTTTTTTATGAGAATTTTTCAGCTTCTGGTCCTCCTTTCTTGGCCTGGCTGTTTTTGGTAACATGATTTCAATCCGGTCGCGTTCATGGTTCCCAGTACTCGCACAACGTAGTTGCTTGCGACTAATAGGCCAGTACTTCTTCGGTTCAGGAGAATGCTTAATCCCAAACTTGCAGTTGTCATGGCAAGACCTACTGGATGCTCTTAGGTAATGTGGGACTGGCTTCTCCTTCCTCTTAACATCAGACGGCATGCCGGTGCCATCTATGATCACTGGAGAATTTATCAGGAGGTCTTCACATTTGGGTTCAGCTGATGCAGGAGTTGAGGTGATGACCTCTTTGATCACTTCTTCAGTCATTAGAATCGCAGAAGCTGCAATTGCAGACGCAGATGTGAGCACCACAAAAGGTTGAGATACCAACACCACACACAACAGCGTAAAGTGCATAAAATTAAACCAGCCAAAATTTTGAAATCTAAATTATTGCCATCCTTGCCCTGCTATATGTGGTTACTGAATACACTTTTCCAAGGTGTTCATCACCTGCTACCAATAACCTGTCGCGGAAGTACACCAGCATTCATGGAGCCATAATGTCCGCTTCAGTTCAACTAATTCTCACCAAACAAAAAATGCTCAAACATTTTCTCGAAAACATGACGCAAAAAGCGTTTGCACGCAACTCGATGCAAGTCAACCATATTGTGGCACGATTTCAACCATATACTAGAACCCAGTGGACCAAAGAAAATAATTCAGAGTCCAGAATATTCACAGCCACGCCTCTGTATTTTAATCCTAACAAGTATAATCTGGCTAATCATGCAATTGCTACTTTATTCGTGAACCTTTCATTTTCCTTGTGCTATCGTGCTGTAAACACTGCAATCAGATTCTTGACAAAAAATTCGGACAGCTAACTAATTCCAATCTACTGTTGACGAGACTGATACTTGTGGGTTAGCCTAGTTCAGACTTCAGACCATTACAAACTCAGTTTCCAATCAACATTAGCAGGGCATGTCGAATGATCCCTCCCCAGAATCGACGAACAGAAACTCGATCAAACAGGGGCATCAAAGTAAACCATATCTGAAAAGTATCACGAAAACCGAAACATGCAATGTTTTGATGATCCCTGATTCGTTCTGTGCTATATATATACAACAGGAGATTATCAAGAAAGGGGGCAAAAAGAAACTCAAGAACTGGATCCGATCGTCGGGGCAACAGAGCACCAGCGGCGATAATCTCCAGCGAAAAGAAACGCAGGGACAGGCAGCCTGACATCCAAAATGAATCTGAAAGGCAACAAATCTTACCACTGGCCGATCCTTGATGGAGATTCAGAGACGCAGGCGAGAGACGGCGATGACGTGCGACGGAAGGAATGGCTTCTCTGCTGGCCGCCGCCGATCGGAGGAGAAGATGGTTTAGAGAGAGAGAGGGGGTGAAGGAGTCGCTGGGTGATGAGTTGGAGGAGATGGAAAGGGAGGGAAGGAGGAGAGGTGTGTGAAGGCGAGGTGTAAGGGAGGGAAAGGCAGGTGCACTGGGTCCATAAACCGGCGACGATGGTTTGGGGGTTGAATGGTGGTTGTTAAGGTTACAACTTACAACAGACTTGCACACAAATGGTTGCAGGGTTCAGAGCCCAAAAATAGGGATCAAAATACGCGTCGGAGTTTGTGACTGACTGGATGTTCAATGCTCAAGTCAGTTAGAGTTTAGTTTGTGTTTGACGGGAGAGTACGAGGCTATTTATAGGTCATGGAACGATGGTCACCTAACTATCTAGGTATTGATGTTAATTAACCATGATATTCCTTGAAACAAGTGTGTATTTGAATAAACGGTGGAAACCACACAAGTTTTCATTTGTTGGTGTCACGCAACGCATTGACAATTCTCTAATGTTTTTATCTCTCCGTAAAAAGATGTATAAAATGATATTAATAAACACTACACCCTACTCAGTGGATTTCTTTTGTTCGAGGTTATCGGGACCATAGGAATTTGTTAGTCTTATTTTTTTGAGAAAAAATTGACAGTCTTATTATACTTCACACACGACATATCTTGTATTGAGGAAACCATTGATAACCCATTTTCATCAAATCGTTCAAGGTACGACCATAACAAGCTGCCAGACTGAATGCAGCTCAGCTCCAAACATCACAACATCAGCGCTAATCCTTATCAAAAAAATAAATAAAAAATAAACCATCAGCGCTAGTAGTGCTAGTGCATAGACCGAGCTCATGCGTGCAGCTCCAAACGGCCCCCTATCTCCATCAGTCCATCTAGCCAACCCATTAAACTGGGCAGAAAATTGTGATTAGACTAGGACGGATGGAATCAGCCGAACTGAACCCACCGACCTCCCATCTCATCTCCATCTAAATCTAAATCTGTCCTCACTCATTGACAAATCATCACCATGTGATTCTCACGGGAAGACAATTAACAAGCCATTTAGCCAACACCATCAGTACTCTGGCTATTTGTTTATATATCCCCATGCAGTACAGCCACTTTTCTTAACCCTACAGTTGAAGTAAATATGCCTATATATCCACATACATGCAGAAGCAGCACAGTGAAGAAATTAAAGAACATCGTCACGTGCACCATCAGTCCATCACATTAATTGATCTGCAGGTGCCTAAACGCAAACGTGAACGTGATCGGATCTCGAGTTCATCGACTCATCACAAAAGTGATGCCTGGGAAACTCCACGATATCGTCAGCCTAGCTAATATACGCAAGCTAGCATGAGGTAGAGCATCCCAACCAATGTCCGGAACTCAGCTTCTGTTTATCCCCTAGATCATACTTATCTTGTGAATTGTGATAGACTAGGTCTGTATCATTGGTTATTACTCACTCTTGTCACAAATAATAAATGTTGTGTTGGACAGGTTACCAAAACAATCCATGCTGCTGCAGCGCTGCTGCTGCTCCGAGTTCTTTCTTTTCCGGGCCGGGGTGAAGGGGAAAGGCCGGGGTAGGACGGTTGCAATCCACACACGCTGGGCTTAACTCAACGGAGATCCATGATGGGAATTGGGCCACATTCGCGGCCCAAACGAAGGAGGAACGCGCCGGGCCCAAACTCGCACCCAATCCGACTCGACGTCGTCGTCTCCGATTCCGATCGTCTCTTCTTCATCACCGATCAAAATAACCAACCAACCCGTCGACGAGACGGCGCCTCTCACCACCACGCCGAGCAATCGCCGAAGCATGGCGCTACTACTCCCGGCGACCTTCCGCTTCGCCGCTGCCAGCGCCGGGATCCCTCGACCCACCACCACCGCGTGGCCGTGGAGGAGAGCCGCCGGCGCCGGCGCCGGCGCTGCCACCAGCTTCTCGCCGGGGAAGGGCAGGAAACAAGTAACCAAGGGCCTGCGCCTGTGCCGCTCGGCTACGCACGCGCAGCGGTGTCCCGGCGATCTGATCCCGCCGGACTGGTGGTGGGAGCCGGAGTTGCTGCCGGAGGATCTGGCGGAGACGACGGGGCGTGGAGGAGCTCAAGGCCATACGTAGGGCTTGAAGAGGAGACATCATCTTGCTGCTAGGTAGGAGAAAGTTGCTGCCCTCCTAATAATCCTATACATTGTAATTCCTGTCGACTTACTTTTACTTCGACTACCTCGGTCTAAATCAAGTGAACTGCACCATCATGTGCAGCCATGCAACACATGGATGAAGGGAATTTACAAACCAAGGTCATTACATTTTCTATGCTGGCTATGCTATTACAACAGATAAAGCAACAAAAAGAACTAAGATGCACTATCGGATTGCCTTGAAAAGGGCAAAAAATTAATCGTGTGAACGGTAAAAGAAAAGAAACAGGGAACCTATCCTCATCTGGATCTATAGCTTCCTAGTTGGCAAAAAGCAGACTTACCTCCACATGCGCAGCCTCTTTGTGATGTTGCAGGCGATTGAAAAGCAGAAGTCCTGAAAATGGAGAGCGGTTGGGCACCACGGTGTGAACTGTGAAGTACCATGGATGCGACGTTGGCTTGCTGTGCAGATGGGAAAAGGACGTTTTGGAGACACGGGAGATTAAGGAAGAGATGCAGAGACTGAGAAAATTGTAATTTTGGGATTTGAAATGTTGCGATTCGTAGTTTTGTCATTTCTAATATCTGCTTCGTAAAAATGAACCTCGAAACATTGTCATCTTGTTTTCCATGTCATTAGGTGTATTTCCTCTAATCATCTCTTTTCTAATCAAAATACATGTATTTCCTACCACAGTTTTGCCGCTCTGCTCTTTTTGTTTTGGGATTGCCGGCCCTGGCGATTAAGTTCCTCTGATTTTTTCCCCTGTCCACCTGCTGCATTACCTGCTCACCCACACATGCTAGACAACACAGTTGATCATATATCTGCAGTCCGGATGGGAGTATTCCAGCTTCATCAGTCTGCCTCACTCTCAGCGTCACCGCCATCTCATACGGTGGAGGCGACTCCATGCTCTCCGCCCGCACCGGCTCCACCACGAACCTCCTGACCACGGCGGCCACCACGGCCTTCATCTGCACGTACGCCATCTCCTTCCCGAGGCACGCCCGTGGGCCGGCGTGGAACACGGGGTACCTAGCCGCGTACACCGCCACGAACTCGCCGCCCCCATCGAGCCACCGCTCGGGCCGGAACTCACGGCAGCCGTCGCCCCACAGCCGCGGCATCCTCCCCATGGCGTACGCCGAGTAGTTCGCGAACCAGCCGGCGCGCACCTCGATGGTGGAGGACGGGGCGGCCGCGAGGAGCGGAGCGGCAGCGGCGTCCATGGCGTGGAACACGTGGTTGTGCTTAATCCATTTGCACCGCTTTGCTGTTCTCAATGACGGGATGAAGTTGACTTCTTGAGAGAGACGCTGCGATATGAATCTCCAATTCTCCATGGTTGGTGGCAGGCAGCCCACGAACACGAAGTCTTGTCGATGAACTCGCCGTCGCCGTCCCTGAACTCCCGCTGTTCCGCGCTATTGTCTGGCTGTGCGTATTCCGGAAGCAGCTAGCTTGGCCGCAGGTGACCGCCGGAGCTCAGGAGACCACGCATCGTGTCCATCTCCGGCCTCCTAGGTGGGTGCGGGCCCCGCGAACAAGACGAGAGCTCCAGGGATACAATAGCTTGGCTGGGCGGCGTAGCGCCGAGCGGAACGGTGCCGGACGGCGTGGCGCCGGGGACGAGTGGAGTGGCGCCGGGCGGCGCGTCGTCGTCCATCACGTCTAGGGTTCGGGAGAATGCGAACAATTCAGAAGAATGCGAACGGTGCGTCTCCATCCCAAGCAAAAGAGCATAGGGGCAAAACTTCCCGTTCATGTATTTTGATTAAAAAAGAGAGCAAATACACCTAATGGTATGGAAAAAAAGAGGTCAATGTTTAGAGGCCCATTTTTACGAAGACAATGTTAGGAATGGCAAAACTGTGAAGTAAAATGTTTTGAGTCCCAAAATTATAATTTTCTCTGGAGAGACAAGAGGAGGGCTACACACTACAAAACTGAGGCAAGCGGATGAGGTGTCATGCAGGGAGGCAGGGACGTCGGGGTGGTGCCCACGGAGTTGGGGCGGCGGCACAAGAGAAGGGCAGGGGGCAGCGACACAGGCGAAAAGAGTCGAAGGGATAGCTGGCTTTGGAGCCTTTGCCGCCTGGCCGACAAAAGTCGCCGCTGCCGACCTCGGCAGTGGCGCCCCCGCACCACCTCCATGCCCCATCCGACGGCGGCACCACCTCCATCCTTGGCATGCCGGTTTTCGTCACGGCGGGTGTGCCTGCCGTACTGTGTATGCTCGCCGCAGTGGCCGCCGCCGTCTACTCCGCACGCTGGCGGAGCGCGAGGCTGCCCTTGCTGTCGTGTGTCGAGGACGCACCATCCTCTGCCTCGGCCTCCGGCTCCTCTCACTGCTCGACGTGCCGTCCTCCGCCTCGGCCTTTGGCTCCTCCCGCCAAGGTGCGGCGCGGCACCGTCCTCCGTCTCGGCGTCCGGCTCCTCTTGCTGCTCGATGCGCCGTCCTCCGCCTCGGCCTCTGGCTCCTCCCGCCGAGGTGCCGCGCGGCTAGGCCGGTGCCGGCGCGGATTGAGCCGCGGGAGAGGCGAGGGGATGGCGAGGGAGACGAAGCAATCGAGTGGCTCTGGAACAATCTACAAGCAAGATATTTTACCCCTTGCACCAAATCGAGATGAGAGTATTCTACATAGTTTGATCCAACCGAATGACAGCACGTTGCCACGAATGGTAAATAAAACAACCGCAGCCACTGGATCCAAATCTAACCACATTAGTTTTTTTTACCAACATGGACGGGCTGGCCGGCCGGCGCACCCGCCCCGTTTCACAATGAGTCATGAAGAAATTGTCCGCAAGAGTTATCAAGATAAAGAAGAGCTTAAGAGGATATACTATTCGAAGGTTAGACCTGCGCTACTGGCCCGTGGTCTGATTTCACCACACCCGCTAAGTGATAAGAAAGGGAGGCAATTGCACGAGGATTATACCATTTTTTCTTGGAATACGAGAGGTAAAGTACCTAACTTCATATGATCTTATGATCAGTATTACATATATGACTTGAGTCATATTGGGCTAAATTCCTAGACTTTCTAAGTATGCATCGGTGCATAATAATTGAAGATTGAGATAATTCAGCGACAGTTGGCACAACCATTTACGAGCGTAGTGTTTTGTTTGATGGTTCGCCGGTCTATAGAGGCGAGACATAGACAAAAGCAAAGCTGATAAAGAACCCAAAGGTAAAGCTAGTCTCTCCACCGCAATAGGAACTCAGAACAC
The DNA here is from genome assembly GCA_033239725.1 of Echinochloa phyllopogon. Lineage (NCBI taxonomy): Eukaryota > Viridiplantae > Streptophyta > Magnoliopsida > Poales > Poaceae > Echinochloa > Echinochloa phyllopogon. The sequence goes on along the minus strand of BTCW01000012.1, from coordinate 59,960,007 downwards.
CGTCTTTTATCTTGTGCGCTCGTCAAAGGGTATCCTTGCGACAATTCCAATATGGCTGAAGTGGCAGCAATGCTGATACTCCTAAAAGAAGGCATTAGATTGGTCCTTCCAAAATATCCGTTCCAACCGTGTACCAACAATTCTTCGGTGTACTCCATACCGTGGGGAACACAAAAGGAAGAAGATGGTGAGAAGGGAGAGCTGTTAAGATTACTGAAGTCTATGATAAGCTATTATAAAAGTTTAATACCAAGGCTAGAACCATATGAGAAGTTGTTGTTCGTGGATGGACTTACGAGGATACATAGATATGAAGTCATAAACATCATGGCCTTAACCTCAATGACTTCCTATTTATTGTTCGTTTGACAACATTTTCTTACAATTAACACTGATCTTTCTTGCAGCAAAAGGAGATAAATATGTTTGTTTTTCTCCATCGATTAACAATAAAATTACTAAATTATTTGTTGCATTAAATTGTACTCATAATCAAATGATTTGATAAACTTAAAGAGATCAACTATCTTCTTCTCGACATCTCCCGAGGTGTTCCTCATGATTCACTTGACTATCTTTCACCCTTGACATTGGCGTTATTTATTGTTGAGCGACCACCAATCCAACTCATCATATGTTATTGCCGAGCTAACTTAAGCAATCTCTAATGAAACCTAAACAATATTTGCAATCATTTTCTAGCATGATGAGTGTTGTGTCATATAAAGACTTAGCATTCTCGATAGACTCAACAATGTCTTGAAGAGATCTTGAATACATTGTCCTAAAAATTTATCACATACACATATAAAGTATTATTGTTCTTGATATCATAATAAACTACACGACACTTACATAGCATTTATAGGTTTAAATGCTTCAAAAATTATTAAATTTTTTTCATTGTGGTCAAGAACTAACCATTGAGGTAAATTTTTATATTTAATAACTTTGTATAAGAACAATGCCACATATATTCATTTTTTTAGATATAAATGCATATACAATATATCTACTGGTATATATTACTCGATAAGATAATTTAAAATTTTGACATTTTTAGGTTTTCGTCAAGGAAGGAAGTTTGACCTTATTAAAACAATGGGGAGGAAGATAATGTTATTATTTGTTATTTTTTCTTTGAGGTCAACATAGTTAGGTTTATTGTAAGCAAGGTGTGAGCTATTTTTGATATATTATGAGAATAATTAAACTATAGAAGTGACGTAGAATTGATCTACTACTATAGATCCATATATCGATATATGTTTGAAAGTTCCTCAATTTTTTGTGCTATCCTCGATCCCAAGAAAGAAACTTATGATAACAACTAGAAACTTACGGTAGCAACTTTACTCAAACGTTTCAACTAAACTAAACATGACTACAAAACATGAATTGGCATTCACACATTCACAATCCACGCAATATGGCAAAATGGAATAATCTCATATAAGAGCTTAATGAATAATGTCGACAAGTATTTTTTTTCTACTCAAAGGCAAACAGTCCAAAATTATACATATTGGTTGGTAAAGGATTTCTGTAGCTTGAGCCCTTAAAGAGAATATCACTACCATAAAGATATACACAAGATATGCAATTTGGAGTGTTGAAGGCACATCCCAAGAGTGACACTTGTCACCCTATAAGGCACTATAAAAACACTCAGCCAGCCATGGGCCTGTCGTCTTTTCTTAATTACGGAAACCACAAGAGCATATATTGCTCATAAGTAGGATTACAATTTTTGACGATAACGTTCTCCAAGTGAGGGGGAATGTAGTAAGATTGATGGACCTCTCTCATTAGTGTCCACACATGTTGTGCTGTTATGCGTTGGAAGCACATATCTAAGCAAAAAAAAATGCTACATGACACTGCTCCTTCATGAAATTAAATGTTGATATTGCTCCAGGTGCCTTGTTGGAGAGCAATATCTATTTTTACATTGTTGTTTAAAGAGTAAAGTCTATTTTACCCCCTAACCTTGTCATGGAATATGAAACCCCCCTAAACTTGAAAACTGGATGTTATACACCCCAACCCTTTAAAACCAGACAAACTACCCTCTTCACCAGGTCAAAGTGGTTTAGAGGGTGGTTTTGACCATTTTATAGTTCAGAAACAAATCCGATAAACGCAAAATCTATACCCTCCAAAAAAATTGAGAAAATTCCTATTGATATATTAGGACTCGAAAAATCCAAATAAAATATTTGGAGCTCATGACGATATCTCTAGAAGCTTCCAAAAATTGGATTTAACCCTAAGAAAATTGGAGAAAAATTCTAGAAATTCCCCAAAACATTCTAATTAACATTTAAATGCATTTTGATAACTTTCCACAACAAAAACAACATGGAATTAGCCTGAATGCAACACACATTGGTGTTGGTTGCAGTCATGCTACTTTGGTCTTTTGTTTTTATTATTGTAAGTCCTCAAAATGCATTAGTCGTTAATTACAATGTTTTGGGATTTTTCTAGATATATTTCTATTTTCTTAGGGCTATATCCAACCTTTAAAAGCTTCTATACATATATATTTTTGTGAGCTTTAAATATTTTATTTGGCTTTCTTATGTCCCAATATATCTCTATAATTTTTTTGAAACTTTTTAGCCTGGAGAATTGTTTATGATTTAAAAATCTATCTTGTGGTTATCAGATTTTTTTAACTAAAAAAGATCAAAACCACTTCGATTTGTTGCTGCAAGATAGTTTGTCCTGTTTTGCAAAGTTTGGGTGTATAATGTCCAGTTTTTTATGTCAAAGATTTCAATGGCCAGCTAAACAGTCATCGGCCTTATTGCAAATGCAAACACATAGTCGAACTCGAACTCGAACTCGAATTGGGACGTAACTAGTGAATTCTCTAAACAAACCTCCTAGCAGCACGCTAGCATGATCTAGGGAGGGCCAGGCCATTGTAGCATCCAAGAGAAAGGGGAAGATCCGTGCGTACCGCCTCGCCGCATTTATCTCTGAAAATGTTGAAGCCATCGTGGAGGGAGGAGAGCGCTTTCCCATCAACTTTCTGTGAATTCAAATGAACAAACTAATGAATGAATGTTAGTACTTAATAAAGGGCTTACATATTAGCTAGTTGAGATACGTCAAGAGACTATTCTCTCCATATGAGCACATATGTTGACACCTTGATAAGGTGTCTTGCTTGTAGGATCAATTCAAATAAGCCAATTAGCGAACTGGTAATAGGTCAGTTGGATGAAACCTGCCTATTGTCAGTTGGATGGAACCTGTCTATCAGGATTTGAGTCCTCGACTCGGTGGATTTATTCTAGGATTTATAGGCGACGTCTCCGTCAACAGTGAGGCGTCTGTGGTGATTTCGTGAATCTCAAGATCGGATCTGTTGGTCCAGTCTCTCAGAGGTACTCATAGGGGTAGGGTTTGATTACATGTATTCATAGGGGTGAATGTATATGATTGTCTGTGTCTGTACTAGTTTTCAAAAAAAACTCAGCCAATTAGAACATCTCCAGGAATAGCCTCTACTTGGGTACCTACTTTCCTGAGCGGGGGGTTGTCTCTATTTTCCAGTACTCCAACCGGCCGACCCTCCTTTCTCTCTCACACACATGCATGCACCACTTCTCTGCATGCAGGACGGTGGCTGTGGCCACTCGAGCACCGCCTCCCCGCACACAAGCCTGTGCTGGTACACTTGCCTGTGCTCAGGAGGCAGGAGATAGCGGCTCTAGCAGAGAAGGCGGCTGGGGAGCCCGAGTTTGGTCTAGTGGCAGGCTGGCAGCAAGGGCTGGCCCTGAGTTTTGAGGGTCCCTGGGCTAAAATAAAATTGGAGGCCCCAGTTGAGTACAAACATCAAACTATTTATGTATCAATTGCATAGATAATTTAGTTCATACTTCTAAGAACAGTGTGCAAAGGGAGTTTGGACGAGAAATTAACAAAGCAAAAGAGACTGAAAGCTAGTATGTATCCATATAACAATAAAAACATAAGTGGCTTTTATGATACACAAAAGCTCATAAGCATCAATTTGTAACAGAGCTGTTTGCTTGCTCAACCCATTGGGTTGATGTTGCTTGTTTGCTTCACGTTATCACTTATGGGGGTGATTGGTTCCTGGCCTAGCTCAAGACCGGATAGGAGATATGCATGGCTAGCATAAGCCAGCTTTAGACAATGCAAGTACCTGTTGTTTGGTTGGATGGACAATACTTAGACTGGCTACGGGTATGCTTGATTGGTTGCCTGGCTTGCTCAATTAGGATCACCTCCTTTTTCCTTCGGTGAACTGAACCAGCGTCACCACTCTGAGTTTCTTCTCCACTGAGCTAGCAGCAACTCTCCATTTGTTGATTCGTGTTGTAGCAGCTCAACTATCTCTTCCCCCTCCATCGATTCTAGTTGCAAGATACATTCGAAGTAACGGGGATCTAGCATCCAATTTCTCCATTCAAGATTTCAAGTAGCAAGTATGTACAGATCTGCATATGCTGATTCCGTGTAGAGCCCCGCAAACCTCAGCTTCAGATTGAGTTTCATCAGCTCACCTTCAGATCGAGTTTCACTAGCGCTCCTCGGTCACGCGAACAGCGCGTGTCCTCGCGCTCCTCGGCGTTGAGGCCAGCGCGACCCCGTGTTCCTCCGCGGCTGGTGTGGCCGGCCCCTGACACCGCCCCCGCACTCCTCTGCGGCACGGTCACCGTAGCTCCTGACGCCCTCCATGGTGTGACCAGCGCGGCTGGTGCGGCTCCCGACGCCACCCCGCGCTTCTCCACCCCTAACGTCGATGAATCGAGCTTGGGCATGGCTGGTGGGGATGGATTGAGCTCGAGCACGACTGAATCGGGCTCACCCTCATCATCCTCGATTCGAGCTCCCTCTGCCTCCACCTTCTCTTGCTCACCACGATGTTCTCCCTCGCCTCCTCTTCTACATGAGCTGCGGGTCAGGTGGGGAGCACTAGCGCATCATTCGCCTGGGGTGTAGCAGTACCTGTTCCGGCGCCGCCCAAGTCCGCCACAATCGCGGCCGCACTACCGTGGTCATTGGCGTCGTCGTCGACGAAGAGGAAGAGCAGCCCGAGGCCGAAAGCCAGTGAGGAGCGACAACATTGATAGCGCAAGGGGGCAGGAGTACAAGGCAGAATAGGAGGAGGAGGAGGAGGCGGCGGCAAGGTAGGAGCAGCGGCATTGATGGCGCGAGGGGCGGAACGCTTGAGCGGTGGAATCAAGAGGAAGGTGAGCCAAACTCGCTTTCGGCCCGCTGAGGCCTTGCGCAGGCTGCACAAGCCGGAAACGCAAGTCCCACGCGTTTCTGGACTATGCAGGCCGTACGGGTATTTTGGCCAGCCAGAGCGTGGCTAAGGCCCAATACAAACATCCAATCAAGCCATGATTGCACTATGGGAGCCTGGTCAGCCTTTAGCCAGCCTACCAATCACACTCTATATGCACTTGGACTTACTGGTATACAAGTGTATATAGTGTATACTAGCAGTACTCTAGTAGATGCATACTGGTTGGGGGGCCTTTAGGACTTGGGGCCCGGGGCGGTTGCCCCGAGTGCCATCACTATAGGACCGGCCTTGGTGGCGGCGGATCCACTCGAGCTTGGGCCATAGCCAGTGGATTTGCCCATGGCCGCATGGATCCAAGCGACCGACCCTCATCGAGAAGGGCAACGAGCTCAAACAGGCCCTGGGCCCTGTTGGTTTATATTTTCTATTCCTCAAATAAACCAGCAGTAAAAGAATGACTCAACATCCTTTCTTTCTCTATGCCTCCGCCCCCTAAAAGGTTCCTCCCTTTTATAGGGTGACTCCATTATACAAAACTTACATAAATATCCTTTCGTTCGGCCTACAATGACCTTTGCATCAAAGATTATCCCCGGCTACCTCCGAGGGACATTATGGTAACTTTTACAATCTTAGTGTATAATTTGGATTTTGCCTCTCGTCACGCAATCCACGCCTGAAGTGGCTAGCTTCGCGGCACCATTGTCTAAAGGTCTTTCTCGACGCTTGACTCCTTTGAATGGCTTCGTGACCTCTTCCCTGGATCTCTCCTCGAAGGTTACCCCTCATCACGTGCAGTCCCTTGACGCCGCTTCTAACCTTCGAACGAGACCTTCGCCTTTCTAGACACCGCAAACTGTTACAACTCGAAGGCTTACTCCTTTAGATACCGAGGTGACCTTAGATTTGTCGCTTTGCCCCCTAAAACACTTTCTTCCTCGCCATCAATGAACAGTAGAAAAACCGGGAGGTGACCTTTTAGAACTTACCCCAACAAGCCCGGGCTCGCCGAGTAGGTAGGGGAGGGAGGCGATGCTGGACATCGGGCCTTGTTGGTCGGCTCAGGTGGAGGAGTGGCGGCTATTGGAGTAGCTCTACTTGGCATAGGAGATGTGGTGATATCTAGCACAGAAGGACGGCGTGGCGGCAACTCAACTTGGGGAGGTTGTGGTCGGGGCAAGGAAGCCAGGGACAAACGCCGACTCTATAGGGAGACAACGGTGTTCACGCCCTGGGCGGCAGTGCGTATGTGTGTATTGGGTTGCCGCGAGGGAAACGAAAGCAACATAAGAGTAGGGCCCCCCTACTCCACTCGTGGGAGAAGGAGGTGTTAGGAGAAAAATAGGTGCCTCCCTATGGTTGGGACCCAAGTAGGGACTTGGAGTGGGTTTTTTCGCCCTAGTTCCTATTTTTTTAGAAGGGGTTAAGTAGGGACCTTGCTGAAGTTTCTCCTAGGACATTGTTAATGAAAGAATAAATTACTTTAGTACAGTAATATGCCAATGCATCGGTAGCGAAGCAATAAAATTTAGCGTAAAACACATACATAAACTCAGCACAAGAAATCCCGGTATAAGTTAAATAAAAGAGAACAAGGTTCAAAGGAGGAATTCTGATCATACAGATCTATACATGCAACAGACACATGTCACTATCATGAATAGTTACCCCAACACATTGTGTCACACCCGGATTTTCACAAAACCCGAATGCGGCCATATGTGTGCCCAGGATGTCCACAGAACACATACAGCTTACAAATATGGAAATCAGAGTACATATGCTCGAATAAAATAGTTTACATCAGAGTTTACCTAAATAAAACACAGCGGAAGTCTAACTCTCTCAACGGGTAGAGCCTCAAGTCCACAGGGACACCGACTGGTTGACCACAGCTCAGAAGTATTGAAATCCCAGAAAACTCAGTAGTTGTCTCAATCAGTGATCCATCTGTTACCCATCCGAGATTTTGTTGAATAATGGCAAGTGTAAGTAAAACATTTACTTAGCAAGTATAGCACGGGTATATGAAGGCTCAAATAAGGTTAGACACGGCTGGACTGCATTAGCATTTTTAGTTGGTTCATTTTATCATTAACCAAGTTACTACAAGTGAATGAAACCCAGTTGCAACCCAATTAATAAAGTATAAGTGACATTAAACATGAATAAACATCATCTTCTAATCAAAAAAGGATCCAGGCCGCTCGTGACGCTGAGCAAGGCTATCATGATAGATTATACACTCTGCAGAGGTTTCGCCCTTTACCCACCAGTCGCGTAAAAGTTCAAAGGAATTTTGCACCCAACCACGCACATCAACACTTCCGAGGTGTGACTGCATAGTGATGCTACGAGGTTTTTCACAAGGCACCCTAACAAAACAGTAGCCACTATGGTACAACACAGACAGCATGATCCAAGACACCGAGATTGACTGACTCTCAGGGCGTAGTGATAAGAGGGTCAATGGCGTCCAGAGCGCGGGCACGCATGCCAACAAGTAAAAGAGCGCGACGTGCGGAGTTCCCATACCACAGGGACTCCCAACACGGGACTGTGCCTGACAAGACATAGCCGACAGTACCCCCGTCCTCGGTGGATCAAACCATACTCTCACGAGTGCTTCCCATAGCGTCGTCGGCCCCGTCGGCAACTACTGTCAAGCTAGAGCCGTACAAGTTACTTGACCAAGACCAGAGCCATAATAGTTCTAGCGGTGGCGACATGCTCCTGGGTTGCCGCTTTAAGAACCGGACCTTAGGGAGAGACACTGGAGCAAAGCACACAGCACATGCCCATTTCCCTAAACCATGTTGCTAAAAAGCAAGTTTTATCATTAAGTTAAAGTGAACCATTAAGTCATGATTAACAATATAACAATGATGGAAGTAGCTGCGCATAGCAAAGATTCTACCCATATGCAGTAATCCCAAGGTGATAAGGACATGAGTATACAAACTAGGTTCAACCTTAATAGGACATCAATTTAGACACATGCATATGAAAGTAAATGTATGTAAAAAGTGTATTTAGGTAGCAAGGATTGTCCGTGCTATAACTTGCCTTCCTCGAAGTGCTGCTGCTGCTGCTGCGAGTCCTGCTCCGGAAAGTCCTCACCGAGCTCGAACTCCAAAGCTAACGGCTCACCGACCGGACACGAAGCACCATACAAGCATACACGCATACCAATACATGCAAACAAATAATATTCTATTAGAACAGTACACCAAACAGTAGAAACAGTACATAAATAGGTTTTAGAAATATTCTACGCTTCACTACGAACACATGAGCGCGAAAATCACACTAATCGGAGCTAAAACGAAAAAGATATGGGTTTTATAAGTTCTAGGGATCTGCTGGCAAGTTTTAAAAGTTTCCAGGGGCTTATTTTGAAGAAACCAGGGACCTATGCGTAATTACGAGTTAAAACCCGAGGGCTAACACGTAAAAGGGGCTCGACAGGACCGCAGGTTCTATTTTCCAAAAGCTCAGGGGGTTCAATGAATAAAACAGGACCTATTTGTAAATACTTTCAACAGAGGGTGGACCGCGGGTTAATTTTCAAATAGTAGAGGGGCTCTTATGTAAAACCGGCTCGGCTGACCGTTAATTCGGAGTTTGACTCGGCGGGGGGGGGGGAGAGGGGACGGCTCAGAGGAGATCGGGGAGAGGGGGTGGCCGGCGACAGCTCGAGGACGGCGGCGCCGCCGGTTCCCGCGGTGGTTCTTCGCCGGAGCAGGGTGGAACTTGGGCTAGGGGCCACCATTGGCCATGGGACTTGGTCCTACGTGACCAGTGGGACGTGGCGAGCATTCTGGTGGGGTTCATGACGGGGATCAGGCGGCGGCGGTGGTGCTCGACGATGGCTGGCGGGCGGCCATCTCCGGTGAAGGTGGAGGAGGGGCTTCGGTGCTCGGTTTAGGACGGTGTTTGGCGCAGGAGCAATGGGAGGGGATCGCCAGCTCACCTGAGTAGTCCAATTTGGCAGCGGGGTGTCAGAGGCGTCGGTCGACGACGGCGGCCGGCGGCGGAGAGCTCGAGGAAGGCGCTGTTGTGGGCTTGGTGCTCGGTGGGAGAGTTGGTGAGGCTTAGGGGGTGCGTAGGGGGTGCTTAAATAGCCCAGGGGGGCGTCATTGGCGTCTGTGCCATCAATCCCGGCGGAGGCGGCGATCGGAGCATGAGTTTCCATCGGGGGCCATCTTTCCAAGCGCGGGGTGACGCTAGAATGGAAGGGAATCGGCGGGGAAGGTTTGGGGAAGCTTCCAGAGGGCCCACGAGAGCGGGGAGGGTGCTGGGCGGCCGACCGGGCGGCGGAGATTGCGCCAGAGGAGGGGGGGCGCGCCGGGCGCAAGGAGGAAGAAGGGGGGGAACCTGACGCGCGGGCCCGGGATGTCAGGGAGAGAGAAGGAGGAAGGGGGAAGCGCGCGAGCTGGGCCGGCTCGGGGGAAGAGGGAGCGGGCTGCGGGCGGGGAGAAGGAGGGGGAGGGGGATTGGGCCGCGCGGGAGAGGAGCTGGGCTGTGTTTAGGGAGAAGTAGAGGGAGGGAAAGTGAGCCGAGGGAAAAGTTCAGGGAGAAAAAGTGAACTCGACTTGAATTAACTTTTCTAGGGCTCAAACAAATGCCAATTAAATTCGAATTTAAACAGAATTTAAATTCCAACTTAATTGGCCAACAACCAAAACACAATGCAGCAGCTTGAATGCAACAAAAGTGTTTCTACAACTTATATTGATTTTAATATTCATAAATAATTCATTTAACCTATATGAAATATGAACAATTAAAATAAAAGCCAATTAATTACTAAAAATTTTAAACGGGCCATTTTTGGGTGTTACACATTGTCATTGAGAAACTGCAGCAGACATTACATACTACATGTTAAATCAAGATGATTAAGGGGGTGTTTGGATCCAGTGCTAAAGTTTAGAGCTTTAAATAAGTGATAATTAGACGTATTAAACATAAACTAATTATAAAACTAATTGCATAAGTCATGTCTATTTCGCGAGACGAACCTAACAAGCTTAATTAAGCTATAATTAATACATAATTACCATACATTTACTATAGCATTATATTGTCTAATCATGGTGTAATTAGGCTTAATAGATTCATCTCACAAATTAGACCTCGTTTATGTAATGGGTTTTTTAATTAATCTATATTTAATACTTCTAATTAATATGTTTACATCCGATGTGACGGGGCTAAAGTTTAGAGGGAGGGAAACAGACATGGCCTATATATATACTATAAAGATCCAAAACTTTTGACAGCCGACAGACCCACCAGTCATTGAAACACTATCCCTCCTAGCGATCCCACCTGCCAATCCTTTTTTTCGTCAATCTTTTGACAACCGACGGAGCCATCAGTCATTAAAGTACTACCCCTTCTAGCGACTAGGGCGGACCCAGCATAGGACATAGGTGTACACATGCACACCCGATATTTTTGCACACAAAATCAAAGTTAGTCGATCCGAAACATACACGCCACACGGAAGGGTTTTGGCGTGCTCTGTTTTGCACAGCAGGAAGGGAAGAGGGGCGGCATACCTAGTGTAGGCTCATCGCTGGCAAAGGACCGGGTGAAGAAGTCTGTCGCCGGCAAAGGCCTGGGTGAAGAATGCCGCCGCCGCTCTCCAAATCGTCGCCGCTGGGAAAGGAAGGAGAGATACCCTAAGATTGTCAGGTCCGGATGGACCCCAACTCTATGCTAGTCTGAAACCTGGTGGATGCTCGTTGTCGGTAAAGGGTCGAGCGAAGACTTAGAATGGCGCTGCAGCTCGCCCAATCATCGCCGCTAGGAAGGAAGACGAGGAGAGACAGAGAGAGAAGGGGAAGGGGTGGAAGAAAGAGATGAGTCGGCCGAATCAGCGTGCAAGAGGGAGGAGGGGTGAACCGTGAACTTCAGCGACGAGCAGAACTGCAGAAGCCAAATGAGTAGTTAAACATCGGTCCTACCAGCGCCCGTACATCCGATGAGAAATTTTTCATGGGATGGCCCATCGCAACATAAGAAATCACAAGTTATGACATCAAAAATTAACTTTTGCAATATCAAATATATAAAAAATAATATCATCAGATCTCATGGGATTATCATAAAATACAAATTCCTGCTGCAGCAAAAACGGCAATGTTTCATGTAACAACCGACTCGAATCCCCGTTTTTTTCTTTAAGAAGAATTAGAAGTTTGAAATTCAACTATTGAAACATCTGAGAACACCTCATGCAACATCACAGAATTACAATTGCAACGTCACGAAAATCACGATTGCAACATCATAGTTCACAAAAACATATTCAACATCCGCAATGCAACAATAAAAATTCTAAATTGTAACATTATAAATCACTTGTTCCAACATCCAAACTTCACGCCTCTCCTACCTTATCAACAGTCTCCCTATAAATCATCCATGCCATCGAGGACGCACAAAATCCAAGTTCCTCCGGAGGAGGCTCCATGGCGACGTGCGGAGGTCTCGGGTGGTCGCATCGGAGAAGGTTGTAGGGAGGGGGGACGCATGGGGCGACAGCATCAGCGGCGCGCGGAAGAGTGGGGAAACGACAACGCCAGAGGCATGTGGAGGAGTTGGGAGGGGGAGACGACGGTGGCGGCGGCGCCGTCGGCGGTGCGCGGCAGCGCGTGGGGTGGCGGCGCGCGGAGGCGCTTGGGGATGCGGCGTCGAAGGGCGCGTGGAGGAGTGGTGAGACGACGACGATGACGGCGTGCAGAGGAGTGGGGAGGGCGAGACGTTGGCGGTGCACAAGGCGGCGGCATCGACGGCGCACGGAGGAGAAGGTGCCGGTGTCGATGGTGCTGGAACTGGAGGAGGCGGCAGTGGCATGCTATATAGAGAATAAATAAACGGAGGAAGGCGAAATGGTAGGAGGGGGTCCATCCGATGCATGGGATGCCCTAGAAGTAGCTTTACCTGTTAGCGAAATAAACCAAGAAAACAACATTCCAAAATATTTTTTTTACTTTTATATATTCTATACCTATATTTGTATATGAGGATAACTAGATACTAAAATATAACATGATAGTCTCAAAAGAATATTTTACTAAGGATTTCATTTATCAATGTACATAAAAAAAGCACTTGAGTTCTCAGTAAAGAAGGAGCATGTTAAGTGAATCACTTGAATTCTAAGTGACTAAAAAGGCATATATCTAAGTGAGAGCCTAGACGTGGGCTAGGTAAAGCGTCAACTGCTCGATGCTATAGGAAAAAATTCGGTTATCTCGTGTCCTCCATATTTATATTTTGTATTTCATATTTTCTATTGCTAGGATATCTGCTCCTAGCTAATTTCCCGTTCCCAATCTTCTCTTATTTTTTCCTTACCGTACCCACTACCAAACGGTGGTTTAATATCTAACCAGATTGAGGGAAAAGGGTGAGCTGTGTGACACGTGCTTCCAAAAACTACGCCCAAAAGAAACATAAAAAATGAAAACTCAAATATATATCGCTTGATAGTTATTAATCAGTCTCACTAGGAGTGTGATGAGAAGTTGTATGGCAATAGATTGATGAGCACATTATAATATTTACTGACGTGGTAGGGTCTTCATTGGAGAGAATAAGAGATTTTATGACTACAACACTCCTCCAGGCCAGCTACCAAGACTTAGTTATATTATATATTATTTTGCAATACAATTTTATTAAGCACTAGTTTCTAATATTTTAAATAATATATTATATCAAATTACTATTTTGTGCTACCACAGCATTTAAAATCACACAATGGAGTAAAAAATCACAATGATAGATATTTTTGTGCCAGTTATGTGACAACTAATGGAAGTTATAAATACAGACTTAGATATACATACATAAGGCATGTGAAACTTTTATGTTTTGACATGAGAAATGATCTATTAAAAATTTTTGGGATGTATTGAATCACAACTAAGTTTTTCATAAACACTAGAATTAATAATCTAGATGCAGCACTAAAGAAAATATCAAGAGGGTTGTATATAATACATACAACAAACATATAGCTTAGTTTTCTAAATAAAATCACACAATTTTAGATTTAAATGGTCATATCATAAGCATTTAAATATATAATATTTGTGTAATTATGTACATAAATTATAGGGAAAACATTACTTAGTTTATTAAATAATTTGTAGTTCAAACATATTATGATGATATCTATTTAGGATATAATGAAATATAAAAATATTTTTATAAAACATATACACCCAATCTTTGATATCTAGAACGATGAGCATATACACCCAATCTTTGATATCTAGAATGATGAGTCAATATGCGAGATGCCGGTGAACGATGTCATCCTTTTGACAAAGCATCTCCCTCCACTCCGTTTGGACCACATCTTGTCCAAATAGCACATCAAAAGGTTGCATTACTTATGAGGAAGGAGCTACAAGACATAGAACAAGGCATGGCTGGCCCGGTTGTCTCAGACATAGAACAAGGCTTTGTTGTTCTAGCTATCTCGGAATGGAAGCAAGAGCTGCTTGATGAGATAAATGACTACCATACCCTCGTTATGTGTTATCATGTAAATATAATTACATTTTTTCTTCTTCGGTGGACAATTCATACTACTTGTTACTTTCTATATATGTGCGTGATACATCAGTGATACCTGATTCTGTTGTATTCGGTTGGGTAGGCAAGCCAATCTACATTAGCTTGTACGGATACTTGAGGTTAGGGGTAAGGAGATGGTGGAGGCATTTGTGGAGATGGGTATGGATGAGGGGAGGAGGAAGATGGGGATAAGGAGCAGGGTGTCTATTACTATGACTTATTGGAGGATGCAATGGACGAAGAAGACAATGACGATGAGAAATAAATAGCAGACAACTGTTGAAGATGAAGATGATGACGACTTGCCTATGGATATCGATGATGACAATGATGATGAAGATGATAGTTCTGGCGGCGGCGGTGACGTTGAAGGTGGTAGCAGCAGATCAATCCGGTAGGACTTGGATTTGAACGATGCTGCCTACCTCAACCTTTCCATCGGCGATGACAACAATTATGGGTGACAGGATGTCTATTGTTTGCTTCGGTGACAATGACAATAGAGGGTGACAGGATGTTGTATTGTATGTTTTACGCTTTGCACGAGTAGTACTCATTTGCAAGCCATTTTCAGTTGCCACTATCATTACCTACTTTTTTTATGGCGTTGTTTACTTTGTATAAAGGTAATGCAAATGTTAAGAGAAACATATTATGGTGTATCTACTGATGTAATAGTGATACATTCTTTGTTTGGTTCTGGTTGTGTAATGGTAATGAGAAACATATGATTATTGCTTCATTGATTTGCAAAAAAATGAAACAGAATTGGGATACAAACTTCATATAGTATCTATTAAGATTCTCGGCACCATGATTTAGTAGGATGGCCATATAGTGTCTATTAAGATTATCGACACCATGATTTAGTAGGATGGTCCTGCAATGGCATCATCAAGTATTATGATGCAAAACAACTATCATAAAAATAGGCAAGAAAAAAATCTAAGGCCTCAAAGATTGCATGTGTCACGGGACTTAACAAATTTGTGTCTGGGACAAAGTAAACAAGAAAAAAATACTCTGAGGCTGAATGATATTGGATGGCTCAAAATCCCAAGGTTATTAATAGTCACAACCATCATACCAGAGGTGACCACAACTTTGATTTTGTATATATTTTGATATTTCAGTATCCGGACCAGATATGAATCTATAAATTAGTGAATTTATGTGCATCTAAAATTGACTTCCCTAAAAGGTTGGGATAGCCAAGGAACCATAATCTACTGCTCTTCAATTAAATCCTACTGAGTGTCTCCCAGGTTCAACTTAGCGACAACAACACTAAGACCTCAGATTCAACAACATTTACAATGCCTAATACCATTCCTAGTTGATGCCAACAGTTAGATATAATCACTTCTCAAACTGAAATCTTGAACACAAACATATTTAGGCAAAGTACTCAACTACAATCAGAATGACATGTTATGACATCAGGTGAAGATGACGGGGGAGAAGTTCAGACTTCACATTTTTGGACTGTGGCTTTTCGTATAACCACTAAACCTTCTGTACTATGGTAAAATTCTAATAAACTTTAAGATGAAGTGCAACATTAGAACTTCCTAAACATATTTACTGTAATCACAAATCAGAGAAACGATATCTGAACTAGAGCTCAGATCCTGACTGGCAATAAGAATCAAACCATGGGAATCATAATTCGTCACTATTGACACATGCTCTTAATGAAAAAAAAATCATGAGAGGAAGTCTGAGATGAACAGCGCATCAAGAGGAATGGAACTGCACCTTGTCAGCAAGCCTAGCTCTATCCTAGGGATGGGGAGCCTGAGCAAGTGATATCATGTCCATGGCATGTTGAGATAGTCTTGTATCTGAAATAGGGATGTCACTAGGAAGAACTCAGCACAGAAGACCAAGAAACTTGAAATCAAGATGTGATTAAAATGAGGCAAGAGAAATTCATCACCTTCACCATGACCAGCATGCCTGTCTCTAGCACCCTCTACACCTACTTCGTGAAGGTACACATGTCATCTCCTCTCCTCTCACCTACAACCCCATTCCAAGAAGTAATAAGAACCGGAGATTGTGGGGAAAAGGCTAGATCGCTGGAGTCGGAGATCCAAGAAGACCAACCAAAGACTACGAGAAGCTGCCATACCTACAACATCTTTCTTAAGAACAAAAATACCTTGGATCTTATCTCAGTAATTGAACTGACATTGAACTGACAGTAACACATAAAGAATGCACATTAGAGAAGCAAGAAAATGTAATGATCAAAGAGAATCGAATGGCTAGATGATGTGACATTGAAAGTATCAAGTGTGATAATAGCCATACCTACATTGCATAAAAAATATATTATATCATTTAGTGATCACTGGTTTGCTTTTTGTTACATCACCTAGTGCTATTTTTCATCAGGGTATTTTTGTTTATCCAATATTGTTTAGTCTGAATATTAGACTGACTATATATAACCTAGAATGATGTACCATACAAAATAAAAGAAACATATTCTAGCTGATAGAAAAGAAATATGATCAAAACTGTTCATCAGAAGAGAATCCGCCACTTAAAAAACAACTAATTAGTTCTCCGCTAGATCCGGAAAACCGCAATTCCTTCCTACCTAACCACCGCCTCAATCATTTGCTTTTCTCCCACCAAATTCCATTAGTAACATGTGGCAATTCCGTATATGATATTCAGTGGCTGCATTCCCACAAAAAATGGACCAAGATCACCTTCCTAAGGCTTTGTTTTTCATCCTTCAGTTATTGGCTTATCCCGCCCTAATTAGTACAAATCAAAACCTCAACATAAAATAGAACACTTTCTCACATAGAGGGAGGTCCAACGTGTGTCTATTTTCCGGAACACATCTCCAATCATTTCACTGACACCCTGTAGCAGCATAAGTATTATGTGGTGCAATCCTTTATGCAATCCCATAAGCTCGGATAAACAATTGCACCATCACTTATAACCTAAAACTCTCATTAAAAATGCAGCGTGACTTCTAATTTTGAAGGTGTTGCATTCTTCTCATCTTTTCTGATAAAACAATACATTATATTTTCCTTGCAATGCCTTTTTTATGAGTTCTAATGGCCTGATGCAGCCCTTTTAGTAATTTAGTATACTCTATTCAGTTTTAAAACATAGCTTTTCACTAAATGAACAAATTTACTGTTCAAATGTGTACCATAGGACTCTTGCACGATTCATGATTCGGCGTAAGCGACTCCGCGCGCGGTAGTTTTTCCTAGGGAAAAAGTCCTATTTACCTCCCTGGACAGTGGGCCGAGTTTGAATTTCCACCCTAGACTCAAAAACCGTCCGAGAAGACTCCCTGGACTCCAAAAACCAGACACATGACCTCCTCACCTAAAACAAGTCCGGTTTTGTCCTACATTGCGCCAAGTCAACCATCCTACGTGGTGCCATGTTAGCTTTGAGGAGGCAAATTGGACACTTCCTGATAGTTCGAGGGGCTAAATAGACTTTATCAAAAAATATTATTTTTCATAAAAAATGCATACAATAAAAAATTATAAAATCTAGTTTAATCTTAGAAGATTCATAGAATATTTGTTTTCGATAAAAAATACAAAACAAAATTTCTATATTCAAATGAGACTCAAATGTATAATTGTACAGATTTTATAACAGAAAAGTTCAGAAAATTATACAAGATAACAAGGGTACCTACTAGCAAATAAACACCAAAACGAGACCATAAAGATTAAAATAACTACAAATTAGGAGCTAAAGATAGAGCATGATTTTAAAAAAATAAGTCTAAACAAAAATTTAGGATTTTTAATTGTATACATTTCTAAGAAAAAAGTTATTTTTGAAAGGTTCATTTTGATAAAGATCTAAATATTTAAAAATTAGATACCACAAGGGAGAGCATGATTTTAGAAAAAAATATGAACTGGTTTTATGATTTTTGACCTAAAATAAATTTTCTATGAATCTTCTAAGATTAAAATAAGTATGAGGA
This sequence comes from Echinochloa phyllopogon, assembly GCA_033239725.1. Lineage (NCBI taxonomy): Eukaryota > Viridiplantae > Streptophyta > Magnoliopsida > Poales > Poaceae > Echinochloa > Echinochloa phyllopogon. The sequence continues at coordinate 59,942,125 of BTCW01000012.1, read as the reverse complement.
TTTTAACTATATATATATTTTAAAGAAAAATTATATTTTTCTATAAAGTTCATTTTACCCCTCTAACTATCATGCAAAGTCCAATTTACCTTATGAAAGATGACGTGGCGCCACATAGGACGGTTGACTTGGCACTACGTAGTACAAAACTAGACTCGTTTCAGACGAGGGAGGTCATGTGTCCGGTTTTGAGAGTGAAGCGAGTTCGTTCGGACACTTTTCGAGTCTAGGGTGAAAATGCAAACTCGACCCATTGTACATGGAGGTAAATAGGACTTTTTCCTTTTCCTAGCTAGATCGAGGCGGCCATTGCGGTCCATTGCAATGCATAGCCCGGCCCAAAGCTATCTCATGGTAGGCCACAGTCCACCCGGCCCGCCTCATCCCCATAGGCACAAGGTTTTGTCCCGCCCCCACATGTCAGCCAGCCAGACTGTATCCCCTGGCCTCCCCGCAACCCCCCATCCATGCTCGAGCTCAAGCAGCTCCCTTCCCCTCCCTCCCCTCGCCGGCCGCGAAGTCCCTCCCTCTCCGGCGACCACCGACCACGTAGGCGCCACCGACGCCTCCGCACCGAGCTTTGATGTCCGCAGCCGCCGCGTCCCCCGCGCTGCGCCCGGCGCCGCGGTGGGGCGGCGCGCCGTCGCACCGCCGGCTAGTGGAGGAGCACCTGGCCTCGCTCCCGCACGGCCTCCCGCGCCTCCGCCACCTGCAGGAGCTCCACGCGCAGCTCCTCAAGCAGGGGCTCCACCGGGACCCGCGCACCGCGTCCAAGCTCATCGCCTCCTACGCGCTCCTCCGCCGGGTCCCCGCCTGCCGCCGCGTCTTCTCCGCCGCAGCCGCAGCCGCGGCGTTCCCGAACGGCCCGTACGGCGCCAACTCCACCTTGCTCGCCAACACGCTCCTCCGCGCCTACGCGCTCAACGCCCTCCCGCACGCCGCGCTCGCCGCCTTCGCGGCCATTCCGCTGCGGCAGCGGGACACCTTCACCTACTCCTTCCTCATCAAGGCGCTCGCCACCGCGGGCGTCGCGCCCGTCCGCGCGGTGCACTCCCACGTCGTCAAGCTCGGGTCCGTCGAGGACACCTTCGTCGGGAACGCGCTGATCGACGCCTACTCCAAGAACGGCGTGCCGTCGGACGCCAGGAAGGTGTTCGACGAAATGCCGGCGCGGGACGTCGTGTCCTGGAACACGGCCATGTCCGCGATGGTGCGGCAAGGGGAGGTGGCCGGCGCGAGGAGGATGTTTGACGAGATGCCTGAGAAGGACACGGTGAGCTGGAACACCATTCTGGATGGGTATGCTAAGGCTGGGGAGGCGGAGGCGGCCTTCGAGCTGTTCCAGCAAATGCCGGAGAGGAATGTGGTGTCGTGGTCGACGGTGGTGTCAGCTTATAGCAAGAAGGGTGACATGGAGATGGCACGAGTGATCTTTGATAAGATGCCGACCAAGAACTTGGTGACATGGACCATAATGGTGTCAGCGTGTGCGCAGAAGGGGCTTGTTGAGGATGCAGGCAGGTTGTTTACTCAGATGAAGGAGGCTTCCGTGGAGCTTGATGTAGCTGCTGTTGTGAGTATCCTGGCTGCATGTGCGGAGTCTGGTTCCCTTGCCCTTGGGAAGAGGATTCACCGGCATGTGCGGCAGAGGAAGCTGGGGAAATCAACCCTTGTATGCAATGCCCTGATGGACATGTTCTGCAAGTGCGGATGTGTTAACAGAGCTGATTACATCTTTGACACTGAGATAGTCAAAAAGGATTCAGTGTCGTGGAACACTATAATTGGAGGGTTTGCAATGCATGGGCATGGTGAAAAGGCGCTGGACCTCTTTACTCAAATGAAGGAGCAAGGGTTTCACCCTGATGCTGTGACGTTGATCAATGTTCTCAGCGCTTGCTCACACATGGGGCTTGTGGAAGAAGGGCGCCGGTACTTCGCCAACATGGAGGCAGACTATGGAATCAGGCCTCAGATAGAGCATTATGGTTGCATGGTTGACCTTCTTGGTCGTGGAGGGCTGATCAAAGAGGCGGTCGGCATGATCAAAAGCATGCCATGGGAGCCCAATGAAGTCATATGGGGGTCCCTTCTTAGTGCGTGCAGACTGCACAAGAACGTTGAGTATGCAGAACTGGCAGTGAACGAGCTGAGCAAGCTGCAGCCCTCAAATGCGGGGAACTATGCTGTCCTGTCGAACATCTACGCAGAGGCTGGGCAGTGGACTGACATGGCAAAGGCGAGGGTGCAGATGAAAGGAACAGGGTCTCAGAAAACAGCAGGCTCAAGCTGGATAGAACTGGATGAGGCGTTCCACGAGTTCACAGTTGGTGACAGAAAGCACCCAGAGTCTGACCAGATATCTGAGATGGTTGATAGGCTGAGTTCGCATGTTAAGCATGCTGGCTGTGTTCCAGCATGCCATGAACTGCTCGTGCAATGAGTCATCTTCCAAGGTCATGCCTGTGGTTATACTGCAAATGCGGAATGCTCCACAGGTGATTTGCGCTGCAGGCTGCATAATCCGAAGAAAGGAAGGCACCAGCTTCAGTGAAGCTATGGCACTGCCTGCAACGAAGTGAAACTATGGCACATTGGCACTGCCTGCAATCCAGAAGTGAAACTATGGCACTGCCTGCAATCAAGATACTGCAGCATGGCACAGAAGTTTCCATGATGGACTGGAATGCCCAGAGTTGATTCAACCATTTCTTAGCATCAGCACCAGCACTTCTGCCATCAGCTTTGTGTTGTTAATCTGCCACTCTGAGGAAAGCTGGTGACAGTAAGTACTGTCAAACTACTAGGAATACAGTGATCAGTTGGTCAGATTGTTGGCATTTCTCAGCATCTGCATTTGTGCTATCATTTGATCCATAGAAGAATTAGAATAGGCTCTTCTCAAAATTCATAGAGTAAAGGTGAGAAGACGAGGTTCAGCAAAGCAAATTTTGCTGTTCCACTGTGACAGAAAAGTGATTATGTTGGAAGGCGAACTAGTTATTAGTGTTTGCCTGTTGGTGGCTCCAAGTTTTTACATGTATCATCTTTGTAACATGTGCATGATTGTGACTGTACAGATTACTTGAAATGGAGTTTGAGTAGAGGCACCTGGAAATGTGCTTTGAATGTTGGCTCTGTGCTACGAGTATATATATCAATTTATTTCCAGGGTAACCCGGTCAGCCTTTTGCAGAACAGAAAAACAAACATATGGTTGCTTCTATCATCCATGACATATTGATTATTTTGCTACATCATTTTCCTGCCAATTGGTGAAACATGTCAAGTATGCATCTCATTTGTATGTTTCTTGCTGTGATTCCCATACTTATTTTGAATTTGAGGCTGCAATATTTTATTTTTTTGAGAAAAGAGGATCTTCATTCATATTGTGTCCTTTCTGCATAATGAAGTCTCTTGCACCAACCTTTTGCTGATTGCCATGCACACAAACCTGTAGCCTACCAGCTCATACTGTACTATTTTTTACAGGGATCCTTGGATGAAACAGCTGCAAACCACGGAAGGGCAGTATGTATTCCCTAACATTTAAAATCCATGTCAAAGCTTCATCTAGGTACCGCTTTGCCCCATGCTCGATGTTGCCCGATTGCTTTAATACCTCCCTCCTGTGATCCATTCTATTATTATGATATTATGTTTTGCCATCATTTTGTGTCCGCTGTCATTAACCAAATCTAAAATCCTAAAGCACTGGAAGGATTCTTTCCTTTTGCTTGGGATCCCTGAATCTATGAGTTATCAAAGTTTATGTTTTGAATTTTGATGTTCTGCTACTGGTTACTGTTGTTTCTTAATTGCTTCTGAAATAAAATGATTGGGCCACGTGTCCAGGCTAACTGTTGGATTTAAGGCCTATAACATTGGGTAGGTAGCAAACATATTTTGCATGTCTGGCAATCGCTTTCAGTAGCTGCAGATTCTATACTGGCAATTGCTTTCATTAGCTGTGGATTCTATATTAAAACTCAGCATAGTGCTTAGCAAGATGAACGTGCTTCTTTTGTTTTTGTTTTCTGTGGCTCCTTTGAGTTAAGATTTTGCCTTTGGGTCATATATATGACCTTTGCAGTCGGAGGCTTGGAGTCATTTTATAGACAGGTGTATTTCGTTTCGTCATCCCTGTTCTGTTCATCTTACATTAAATATATTGTGTTTTGGTTGGTTGATGTGCCCTGCAATTTGCAACAAGGTTGCTGAATATTAGTGAAAAAAATGAAGTAATAATTTAAGGCTGATAATTCTTGATGCACATTTTTTGTAGGCCAAACTTAATTCTTTGCTGCACATACGATTGAATTGGTCCTTGTCTCCTTGAAGGCATTAGAGCTCTAGGTTGCCATCAGTTGATCACTCTGCTTGAGCATTTACATCTTCAGTTATCTTTCTTGCTTTGTGCCATCAGCTCTGCCTGCTACTATGCCCCTGTGAGTCCCTGTGACGATGTTTTTCCTGTTGGTTTTAGTGTGTGTGGTGGTGTTGTTCTTTAGTGGTGTCTGCCCCCACTTTGTTTCTTCTACCTTAATGAAATGACACGCACCTCTCTGCCTGGTCTGCCTGAGTTTAAAAAAGTTGCTGACGTTGAGGACTGTCAAACTACTGGCCACAGAGTGATTGGTTGGTCAGATTGCCCTAAAAAAAAGACTGGCTGGTCAGATTGTTGGCGTTCCTCAGCATCTGCACTTGTTCCATCATTTGATTAGTAAAAGATTTAGAATCAGGGTCTTCTCAAAATGCAGTAATGCAGAGAGTAAAAGTGAGAACACAGTTAGGTTCAGCAAAGCAAATTTTGCCTTTCAATTGTGACAGCAAAGTGATCAAGTTGGAAGATGATACAGTCATGGTGGGGTTCGCGTGTTGGTGGCCCCAAGTTTTTACGTGTATCATATTTGTAACATGTGCATGATCGGGACGGTACGGATTATCTCAAATGGAGTTCGAATCGAGGGCCTGGAAATGGGTTTTTGAATGAAATCAAACGCCCTGCAGTTCGCTGTTCTCTCGGTGTTTGTGATTTGTTGGCTCAGCGCTAAGCGCGGTTTAGGTTTGCGTGCTGTTTATGCAACGCGTGCAACACGATATTCCCTTTGCAAACGCCTGGGCCGATCGATCGTTACCTTTAGAAGGCATCTTTGAGCCTGGGTATCATCAGGGCATGTGCCACCTATAACCTTACAATATCTTAAGTTATCTAATGGAATTTTTGGAACTCCAAGAATCAGTTCACCAGGTCCACAAGGAAACCCGAAAGAGATGGCTTCACAAAATGTTTTCTAAGTTCAAATGTCTTTTTTAGCAACAGTCATGTCTTTACGTTGGCCATGTTCGGCTGGCTGGTGGCTGGTGCTGGTATGTACTGAGACAAAAATACTGGTGGCTGGTGCTGGTTTACGTAGAGAGAAAAATACCGTTGACTGTCTGCTGATAAGCCGAAGAAACAAGGCGGCGGGACATTTATCTGAGAGAGGGCAAATCAGTAGCCTTGACACGTGATGAAGTATGCATTCGCACATTAGTAAACACAGTTTGTTCTAAAAATACCATGTCAATGCGCTAAACGACACTGTTTTATGTCTGGATTGTCTTGCACTGTTCCACGCAGGAGGAGTGGATTGGCCAAATAATAAATATTCAGGCGAGCAAGCAGCACAGCAGCAGTCAGCAGCCAGCAGGACATACGGTTCCTGGGCGCAGAGGATCTTTTGGGCGGGATCTGAGGGCTGCCTTGGTGGGCATAAAGAAATGGCGGAAATGCCCACCGGCGGATCTCAGGGACTGTCCTTTTCGTGCTCGCGCTCCTCTCAAAACGAAAGGCGAATGCAGATGGATGGATGCGAATGGATGCCAGGGCAACGACAAATATAACCAAATTCTACCCCAAAGTTCACTATATAAAAAAAATTCTATCCCATCAAAATATCATAGCATACATGGAATATAGATAAAATTAAAAACTAATTGCACAGTTTTGTTGTACTCTACGAGACGAACATTTTGAGCCTAATTAATTAAATTTTGGACAATTTTTTACACATACAAACGAAATACTACGGTGTTGCACGTACCCCAAAAGCTAAAATTTGGCTCCAAATTTGGAATATAAACCAGGCCGAGCTCAAGCAGACATCCGTCCGTCACGTGACCCGTGGAAACCGCGGTTGTCGTCCTTTGCTTACGGTGAGCAAAAGGCTGTGCTGTAAAAATGGAGCTGTGTTCGAGCTCATTCATTGCTCAGGTTATTGGATTCATTTCCTGCATCAGGCGATTTTATCTGCTGCTCGCCCTTAATTATCTGCGTTTATTTATCATGCCATTAATCAGCAGGGAGAAGAGCTTTTTTTTTCTCCTAGATGTTTGCATCGTCCACCAATCTTGCCAACAATTTCTTGTCAAAAAAAAATCTTGCCATCAATACTCTGCTTTGGCTCCTTCCCTTCAATCTAGGTCACCAAGTCGTCGTCGGATAAAATTACACAAGGTTGAGGATCGAAATTCTACGCGCTACAAACCCAAACCAAAAAATAGACCAAACCCTCAACACTTTCCTTGCTCACTACACATGAACATGAGCATAAAGAGGTTTAGCATTACTGGAGCTCTCTACCGCAAATGAACCTGAGAAAATTTGGCGCGACATTGTAGTAAACGTATTGTTGCATAGAGACGGCGAGGACTGCGCTTTCATTTGCATAAAAAGGGTTTACTAGCAGGACTTTAAATTTTTGAAAAGCATTATATTTACTTTAGTGTTTTCAGTGGAGTGGATTGTGCCCAGTAATCTTTTAATTGGCCACAGCGTATTCTAGGTGACCAGGACAAAATTCACACCACCAAACTTATTCTACGAAAGAACCGTACCTTCATTTCGTGGCTAAAAAATTCTTACTTGAATCCGAAAATGTAGCATTAACTGTGAATTTTTTTTAAAAAAAACAGGCTCTCAAAATTCTTTAGAAAACCACACTCAGTAGGGGAGATTTAATTGTGGATTAGAGGATTTGCCTAGACGGGGTTTTCCATGATTTGCCTAGAGGATTTGTCTATGATTTGGATGTTACATTGTTACATCAACGCAAAGCCTGCGCCCACATCACGTCAGCCAAAACCATTTTGATCGTCCAAAAATGACAACGACGTTTCCAACCGTTGAATTTGTCAAATTGGTCATGTTTGGTTCCGGACTAAAACTTTTTAGTCCCGTCACATCGAACCTAAATATATTAATTAGAAATATTAAATATAGATTAATTAAAAACACATTACATAAGCCGAGGCTAATTTATGATACGGATCTATTGAGTCTAATTAGACCATGATTAGACAATGTAATGCTACAGTAATCATGTGATAATTATGCACTAATTATAGGTTAATTAGGATTATTAGGTTCGTCTCGTGGAGTAAATATGACTTATGCAATTAGTTTTATAATTAATTTATATTTAATGCTTCTAATTATCATATATTTATATATTTGAGGGACTAAACTTTAGTCAAGAATCCAAACACCCTTAGTTCCAAAAATTCTCTCCAAATTTCATTATTCACCTATCACATCAAATCATATCAAATATCTATCCTCATGTATGTAGCATTAAATGTAGGTAAATAAAAAAACTAATTGCATAGTTTTGATGTACACGATGAGACGAATCTTTTGAGCCCAGTTAGGTCATGGTAGGATAATGTTTACCACAAACAAACGAAAACTGCTACAGTTGCTACAGTGTCCGATGTGACTTTTCTACCAACTTTTCACGTCCTCTTTTCAGGAACTAAACACCCCCATTATCGGATTTTGTCCAATACTAATGGCCCCGTTTAGTTCTAAAAAATTCTCTCTCTAAACTTCACTATTCATCTATCATATCATATCAAATCTCTCTCATCATGCATGGAGCATTAAATATAGGTAAATAAAAAAATAATTGCATAGTTTTGATGTACACGACGAGACGAATCTTTTGAGCCTAGTTAGGTCATGATAGGACAATATTTACCACAAACAAACGAAAAGTGCTACAGTGCACTACAGTGTTCGATGTGACTTTTCTACCAACTTTTCACCCCTATTCAGGAACTAAACACCCCAGGTACACGTCTATTCTTGAAACACAACGCAAATTTAAAGTCTCCGATAGTCAACTTTGTCCAAGAAATGGAACAAGAATCTCCTACCCGAATCCCAAGGATAGGTTTCTTTGTGTACTTTGGGGCTGTGACCGGAGCCCCGCTGGCGCACCTTTCCTCCCAACCCTACTGGGCCGTTGCTCTGACCAAGTCTGCTGCCATGTTTTGGGCAAGGGCAGCCTGCTGGCTGCCGCTCAGGGTTAGAGCATCTTCGAGACTCTTCGTCCTGCTAGCTAAATATAAAGAATATACCTCTTTATAAAAATAGAAAACCTTAGAGTAATGCAACAGACTAGCTAAAATGAAAAAAAGTCTACTTCACCCCCAATCTATGAGGGGTGGAACACATCACTCCCCAACTTATGAAAATGAATTTTTTACCCCCCGAACTTTCTAAAACCGGACAAATCACCCTCTAAAGCAGTTTTAAAAAATCATAATAAATCACAGAAAAATCATAAAATGAAAAATCAAATTGTGTTGGACTTCAAATTAGTAGTTCTACGCAGTGAACATATAATACGGTATGCTTTAGTACATTTTTTTACAACTATGAAGAAAAGCATAGATCTAAAGTATTCCGTATTATATGTTCACTGCGTAAATCTACTCATTTGGAGTCCAACACAATTTGATTTTCCATTTTATGATTTTTCTGTGATTTATTATGATTTTTCAAAACTGCTTTAGGGGGTGATTTGTCCGGTTTTAGAAAGTTCAGGGGGTAAAAAATCCACTTTCATATGTTAGGGGGTGATGTGTTCCACCCCTCGTAGGTTGGGGGTGAAGTAGACTTTTTACTAGCTAAAATTATCTTCAAATCTAGGTCTACATCATTTTTGTTCTTCTGAACTCCTCACTTCCATCCGCAACGTCCCTCTCCCGCCTCCTCCTCTGCGCACCTTGTCACGGCCACGACCGCCGGGGGGCCGTCCACCACTGCAGGAAGCCGCCGCCGGCACGGGGAGCCACCGCCGCGGGAACGCCGCGGGAAGCCGCCGCCGCGCTTGGCCACGCACAGGGGCACGTAGGAGCCGGTGCTCCTTAGCATCTTCATTGCTGAGAGCTTGAGGTTCTTGGCTGCGAGTCCCACGGGGCGTCGCTGCTGCACTTGGCTGCCGCCGCACGCAAGGGAGGCGGGGGAGCCGCGCGGGCTGCTAGGCCGCCGCCGTGGGGCGCCGCCGTCGCGCTTGCCGCACGGGCCGCTAGGCCGCCGCCGCCGGACTTGGCCGCACGCAGGGGAGGCGGGGACCCGCACGGGCCGCGAGCCCGCCACCGCGGGGCGTCGCCGCCGGACTTGGCCGCGCGCATGGGAGGCGTGGGGCCCCGCTGGCCGCCAATCCGCCGCCATGGGGCACCGCTGCCGCGCAGGGGAGGGGGAGGAGGAAGGCAGGAGGGCGCGGCGGTGGAGGGCGGGGTGTCGCGCGGGAAGGAGGCGCGGGAAAAAATGGCGATAGCGAGCCGGCCTCGCTCCCGAAAGATATTTCGTGAGGACGGGAAGATACTTCGCGGGAAAAAATGGCGATAGTTGGATGGAGAAGCTGTTGGATATGTTTTTTTGGAGTGTTTTCTTTTTTTAGCTAAAGAAAATCAGATAGAGAGTATCTTGGAGATGCTACCTTCCCATAAAGCCTTGAAACAATGCTTCGTACATTTGGCAGGTTTGGGCCTCCTTTGGAACATAGGATTTATGGAGGAATTTTGTAGGATTGAAATCCTATAGGAATTTTTCCTATGTAGCCCTTTGGAACAAAGGATTGGCTATCCTAAAATCCTTCAAAATTCCTATGGAATGGCCCAATCCATTGCAATTTTGGAGGAAATCTAACATGAGGTCCAACCTCTTGGAAACTTTCCTTTGTGTCTATCTCTCTTCACATTCTTGTGTTTTTCCTATGTTGCATCCAAACACTATGTAACAAAATTTCCTATGTTTTCAAACCCTATAGGATTGCAAGTTACATGCACCTCAATTCCTATGGTTTTCCTATTCCTATGTTTTGAGAATCCTTTGTTCCAAAGAGGCCCTTGGTTTTTACCCACAGGAACACAGCAACATCTGCCCTTGTTTAGATTCCAAATTCCCACCCAAAGTTCACTATGAAAAAACAAGATTCCCGTCACATCAAAATATCATAGCATGGAGTACTAAATGTAGATAAATCAAAAACTAATTGCACAGTTTTGTTGTACTCTACGAGACGAATATTTTGAACATAATTAATCAATTTTTGGACAATTTTTCACACATACAAACGAAATGCTACAGTAGCGCACGGTACTAAAAAAACCTAAATTTGGCTCCAATTTGCTGGTCCTGTAGCATCAACAGCAACAGCACAAATCCGGAGAATCTTTCTCTTTCCGATGAAAACAACAACAAATTCAGAGCTAATTTTGGGGGATGCCACATGGGTCGTGCCATTTCTAGTGGAGTACACGAGTGAGGAACAAAAGCGTGATGGTTCCTTTTTCTCTTTGATAGCCCTGAAAATCTAATTGGAGGAAAGAAACAAGGAAACACAAATAGAAATGAAGTTAGTGGTCAAATGAGCACATTTTAAAGGACAGTAAAATTAATATTTTTCCACATCATGTAAAACAGAGTTCGGTAATGTACCAATGTACCATGCAATTTTAATCCAAGTATTGCAACGGGTTGATAAATGTTTGTCTTGGCTGGTACTGGAAGAATTGACCGGTACAGTGGACGCTAGTACAGTTGGAATCCTGGGAATCCAGCACCAGAAAATGGCATAACGCCTCATTAAACCACCCATTACGCAGACGTAGAAACGAATTGAAGAAACGGCGGCATGCCAGCGACCTACCTTTGACTGCTGTTTCAGATTTGTTTTCATGCATAATAAGGCCCCCTATACCATAATCCAAGGTTAAGAACAAATACTTGATATGTCTATATCTGTATCAACAAGATGATGGGTTGCTTTCAGCCGCACTAACAACATTCTTGAAAATATCAGGTGATTAGTTGTGCATTTGTCACATATCAGCTAGGGACAAGGATTGTGGTTGTGTGCATGTAGCAGTGGTGCTACATTTATGATCTTCCTGCCTTTCCTTTCTTTATACTCCAATCCAGAGGCAACAGGAGAGAGAGAAAGCTAGTACTCCTAGAGAGAGAAAGAGAGAGAGAGGCAGCAGAGAATCTCCCAGGTCTGATTGTCCAAAAGACTGAACTCACACAGGAAAAAAGGAAGAGGGGAATGGAAAAGGCACAGAGAAGCCCCTAATTTATGGCTTTTTCACCCCAAAACCCAATGCAAAGTGATGAGGAAGAAAATCAATGCCTTCTCCTATCCACCACCAAACCTTGGTAGAGTGAATGAGAACAATAGAGCCGGCAGAGAATAAGAAGACCAGAAGTTGACAAACTTTTCCAGTTCTTCGAGAAGCTCATTTTTCTCTCCTCTTCTTCCCCACTAGAGAGAGAAAGGGGAGACCGGGAGAGAGGAGAAGATCCCTCTCATCTTCATCTGCCTGCCAAGCTAATCTCCCGGGCCTGCATCTGCCCATCTGGTACTCCTCCCGTCCATGGTCTAGTTTGCACTTTGCAAGGATTGTATCTCTGTCCATGTGGATGGCGATAAACTAGTACTTGTTTATAGGTGTTGCTGTTTGTTTGGTTGGCCTTGTCTCCTTGTTTGAGGAAGTGGGGAAAGGCGGAATCTTTAGTTGGATCACGGCGGTTCCGAGGAGGCCGGTGGGCTTCGTCTCCCCGTGACACGGTGAGCGGAAGAATCATCTCCTGTTCTTGGCTGCTTCCCTCTGTTTGGCGTTCTGGTCCGGTTGCCATTGTTTCAGCGGAGGAGGTCGGGGTCGGAGGTCTTGTTCTTGGAAGTTCTCCCCCCGCTTTCTTGGCCATGCGTTGTTTTGCCATGATTTCATCTCCGCGGAAAGAATTCCTCTCCTTTTCGTTTTACTGGTTTTGTTTTTGCCTTTTGGTTGGACAGTGGCAGAAAGCAGGCGGCTTTTCGTGGTTTTGGTTTGATTATTCTTCAGTTTGCTTGTGATGTTGCGTTTTCAAGAATTGTTTCGGAGAACTCTGATTTTTTAGCAAATTATTAATGCTTGAAATCCTTCTGCCTCCACGATTTTGCTGCGGTTTTGTGATCTTGTATTCAATTTTCTTGTCGCTTGCATTTATTTCCCTTCTTATTTTTTTCTCTACCCATACCCTGACGTGCTGCAAATGCCAAATTACAGGTCTCTTCTTTGGTGACGCAACCTGGACATTTCCTCTGCTCATTCATGATAAAGCTGAACTGAATAAGCTGGCATTCATAGCTTCTTGGGAACATACAGAGGCTCAACTTGCAGACACCCACCGTCTTTTGGCATCCGAGGACTTGGTAAGTTGTGGACTTGTGGGGGATATCCTTCTTGTATTTTCTGAACCAATGTTTGTTTTACCTTCTGTTTCTCTTCTTCTGTTTCTCTTCAGAGAAACTTATTTTACCTGTTAATCAGAATTACTGTTTGTAAAGAAAAAAAATCAGCTTTGCATCTAAATAAGTAATGCGTTCTATATGTGTATTCTTGTTATTTGGTTCGAGGGCTTCGCTTTTGTGCTATTCCATCCACTTTGGGTAGCTTTTTAATCCTGCGTTTCCTTAAATGGTTAAGGCCAGTTGGTTTTTGGTTTCTTGGTTAACTCTCCTTGCGATTTGATCTCCACTTCACTTGTCATTAATATAAAAGCTGTGATGATGGCTCATGGCCATAGTTTGCAGAAAACAAAATTGGGGTCTTAATTTTAATTCTGTTTTATGTCTGCTTATGAGCTGTCATTGCCAATTTTCAGGTCATTTCCAGGTACATTTTCGTCTGCTGCAAAAGGGGTAGCTGAATTTCCTTATTTTAGAAAAAGGAAGAGCTGAATAACCAGCTGAACAAGCCTTGTCCTTGAAGTGCAGAGGTGCAGATTCTTTCGTTCTGCACTGTTTCATATTTGCCCACTTCGTAAGTTAGATAACTTACACTGGTCCCCAAACCATGATGCTTGTTCCAGTTTTTGGCTTCTTGTGTAATTATCTGTATTCTTCTAGCAAAATTAACGATGCTAACAAACTCAAACATCTGCTCATATCTTGATATAGCAGAATCCTGTAGGGCTTAAGTTAGATACAATTCAAACTTTGTGTGGTAGTTCCCCGCTTTTGCCCGAAGAAAACTAGAATTTTGCTGGTTTGTTAACTACATTTGACAATATTTTTCCCATATCTGGTTTGAAGCAAACTAATGCTTTGATATTTCTTCGTAGTTATGATTGATCTTTTTTATGTTGGTCATTTAGTTAGGAGCTATGGATCATAATCAATGGTTTGCACAAAACAGCAACCAGGTTCTGGACATTGCAAAATTCAGTGTGGACTGTAGAGTATAGATGTGCCTGTTGATGTTGCAATGAAAGCTGTTTTGCTATTTTGGTTATTTAGGTCCCGGTGTTGAAGTGCATATGGTGTTTGTGGTTATGCCTGAAATAATTGTCATGAGTGGATGAAAGGCTATTGTTGCTCTGTTGATAAAATATGGCATGCTAGTAGATAAGATCTTTCTAGACAAATGCCATGCTAGTTTATTTATGATTAGCTGATTAGTTCTAATGACTAATGGATGAAAGAACTTTCATAACTTACTGCTCCATGCAAAGATTACACTACTACAATATGTCATTTACATATAGGATGTGTTTTTTTTTAATGTTTGATAGCATCCTCCTTGTGGCCATTTCTCATTTTGTTAACTAAGTGAAGTCCAAAAAAGAAAGGCTACACATGTGGAAGTTTTGTACTGACTTGTTGAGATCCTCTGTTTGATGGCAACATCATCCTTTTGGTCATTTTTTCTTATCTTTTCCTTTCGCTTTTTTTTCGGAGTGAAATCAAGAAAGAAAGGCTGTGTACAGCATATGTACAGTTTTGTACTTGTTGTGATCCTCCCCAAAAGAAAATTAAAAATCATCAGTGTGCTTGTTTTCGCCCACTTAGACCTATGGATGAGATGGCCTGGACATTTAGGTTTGGGAATGGTTTCAGTAATTGCAATAATTTAGTGCAAATATAAAATCATACATACCAGAGCAGGCATCATTCTATAGTGCACAATCTCCGAATGTTCTGAGCAAATGAATACTGAGACAATGCATGTTAGGTTCAATATGCAGTATGGTAATTGGTAAATGTGGATGATATCTGGATAACCTAGAATTTCTTTATCAATATTTGTCAGGAATGGGAACAAAAGCTGAGGGCAAGACCTATATTCCAGGATACTTTGACATGGCAGATTCAAGTGTAAACTCTAACGGCAATGCACTGCCATACTACAAGGAGAACAAACCAAGCGTGTATCTTAGTGAGAAGTTCACAATAACATCTTCTAATGGATCTGTACATTATGACAAGGAAATGCTAAAGCGGACAATGCTTGTACATGAAGCTACATTTCGGAAACAGGTATCTTTTGAAGCCATATCATTGTTGATGTATACAGAAAAAGGCATTCTTTAGCATTGCTGTTTTCTTTTTCTTCATTTCTTGTCTTTAGTTGTAATGATTGTCTCATTTCCTTTACCAATTTGATGTCTATATAGGTGTATGAACTTCACCGTCTTTACAAAATTCAGAAGGAACTGATGGCACAGTTCCAAAGACAAGAGTTCAAAGGTTGTCCTAGATATGTAGATGCATTGCAGCCAAGGTCCTCTGCATCGCAGGTACTACTTGGGGATGTTAAAGGAGTGTGCCAAACTGCAACTCCTATTTCTGGACATGCTGTTAAGCAACCATGCATCGATTTGATTAACGAAAGTAGTTTGCAATATAGTGTGAGTGGAGCTCCTTTGAAGCATAATAACAATGTTAAGTCTCAAAAGAAAATGTTGGACCTTCACCTTCCGGTCGAAGAGTATGCTGACGATGACGATGATGTGGAGATTCTGGAAGTGAGGCCTTCAAAAAGTTCACCATGGGCTAATGGTTCTGTTCTGGGTGGAAATGTCAATCTCAACCTTGATTACAGTGAGGGCTCTTCACATGTGGAGAAGAGTTGGATCACTGATATACAGGCACATCACAGCTCAGCTGCGCATACACTGAAACTGAATAAACCAGTTGAAGAATCATCTAGTATGAAAATAACAGATTTTTGTGGTGCGGGAATAACTGCTTCTCAGAACCAGCATTATACATCACAGGGAGTGAACCTGAACCTCCTAAGCTTGGAAGGAAAACTAAAAGAAAAATGTGTTGGTAAAGTATCTGGTCCTAGGTTCTTTGGTGCAAATGAAAGGCATAACAATTCATTCCGACAGAGAAAGGATGGTAAAGATTTGTACACCCTTTTTTGCTGCAAGTTTCATAGCTTCGTGTTTAAATCACTATCTAGCCATCAGTGCACACTAATGTATTTTCCTATTCTTTTTCAGACTCGAACGCTAGCATGGCATGGTATAAACAAAATTGTACTGGTTCCCCAATGGGGCATTACTCGCCTAGTGCTAGCACCTTCAATCACTTGGTCTATGCACCGCACAGCTTCAATTATGCACTAAATCCTCCATGGCAAAGCAACAACATGAGCTACTTGACTAAGAGTCATTATGGTGCAGCTGAAACAACCATTGCTAAACATGCTCTTTCCAGTGGTATCTCGTTGGATTCTACTCCAAAGGCACCGGATCATCATTCACAGAAGATTCATGAAGAGGCACAATATCCAAAACTCTCTCCACTCCATCATAACCTGATGGATATAGATCTCAATGATGCACCAGTAGATACCGCTGCCACTTGGGAACAAGGAAGTGAGAAATCAGTGGTTGATATGTCTTGGCTCAGCAAGAAACAGGTAAGCCTGATGAAGTCAGAAGCCCCATCAAGTTATGCGAATGACCATTCCCAGATATTGCCTGGTCCCACATTATATCCAGAAAGTACAACTCCCACAAGAGTCCCGGCCTTTCCCATCAACGTTGGCGCTGAAAAAGATTCTCAGTGTTCACCCACTCTACAGTATGATCTAAACATTGGACCATCAATTAAGTGTGAACCTGACATGGAAATGCAACCAGAGAGGAAGGAAGCTAACACAGATATTTGGAATCTCATTGACCTCAATGTAGCATTGCCAGTCATGGATGATCTAGAGATGGATGCTTGTGAATCAGGTGAACCTGTTCCTCTCGAACCCGATGATCCTTCAAGGAATTCTCTTGGTATAACTGCAGCAGAGAGTCTGGTAGCAATGTGTAATGTTGTTCAGCCAGCATCTCCTCAACATGACACTTTGCATTGGTTTGCTGACCTAGCTACATCCAAAGAGAACACAACGTTTGACAAGGACAGCGATGATGACTTTGAGGCTTTGACACTGAAGCTGCAAGATACCAAAAGCAACGAGTACCATTCAACACCAAAAGCCACCCAGGAGGATAACCATGACAATGGCCATTACTCTGCAGCTTCACTGCTGATTCCAAAACCTCAGAGAGGCAGAGGGCGAGGACGCCGTCAGAGGAAAGACTTTCAGAGGGACATCCTGCCATGCCTCACCTCGCTGCCGAAGCATGAGGTGTCAGAGGACCTTAGTGCGCTCGGAAGGCCAAAGCCAGTGACCCCAACGAAGCGAGGAGGCCGGAATGGGCAGCAGCCAAGGGGGAGGCGCCGGGCAAGAATCGTGCCTGTCTCCATGGAGGTGGAGGAAGCCGAGGTCAGCCCACCCCCCACAGTACAACAGCTTGCCCCCGCTGACTTGGACGGCGATGCACTGGGCATAACCAGGTGGGGAAGGACAACCAGACGTTGTCGAAGGCCAAGATGCCCACCGGCGAACAATGCGTCATTACATGTAGCTTGAGAGTTTTAGGTGTTATAGCTGATGACTATTGGTCAGAATTCGGAAACCGTGCTTTTTTTTCCCCTGGCTAGTTGCAGAGAAATTGAGGAACTAGTAGGTTATTAAGTAACCAGCCATAATTGTACATGCTTCTCAGCACTAATTTGGTCTCCAGAAACCTGCCTTGGATCAAAACATATTGTATCTCTTTGAAATGAACTCTAGTCCTAGAAAGAAATGCACCTGGAGAGTTAGCCTTTCTACCAATTTGTAGGAATTTCCGTTCTCAGTAATTCCATCTGATTGTTGATCGAGATGACATGCCAGTGTGATCTCATGTTCAGATAGTCACATGTTGGATAAGCTGCAGGATTAATTAGTTTATTGCTGATGATGTCAAGATATTGTTATTAATACTGTTTCCTACCATACATGTCATCAGGTTGTTGGAGTTCATTAGAACCTTGTTAACTTTTTTTTTTTGAGATGGACCTAAAGCTGTTAACTACAGCATAATCTAGGCATGTTTCCTTTTCTTGTTCCTCTTTTGGCTAGTCAAATTATTTTATTGCAAGTAACATTTGAGCTATTTTGATTGCAGTTTTCATGTTTTGTTAACTAATGAAGCTTACATTTGATAGCCTGACAACCAGGAGCGTGTGATTGTGAGTCATGGCATAGTGGGGCAAACGACTTGATTGGGCTATATTACCTCGGAAAATAAGCCCTGCCCATTATGGGGTCAGCCGGCCCATTGCTTTTCAGTTTTTGATTCCTCATTCGCTCGGACAAAGGGAATAAATCTCGGTTCTGCACTTTCTCACTATATTTTTCAAGCTTTTCGATGCCTGCAGAGAACTTGAGTCAAAGGGCACGAATCCAAAACACAATATCTAATGTACACATTTTCCAGTACCTTTTTTTCGAAAAATATGCTACCAAATTTAATAAATAACAATGACATTGAAGTGTTCCTTTAATTATTAGATTTGTAATACTATCGTATGCAAAAACATTATTTATTTCAGTAATGATAAAGTTTTAAAAAGTTAATTGCACTTATTCTAGAGCACATCTATTTTTACCATGGACCAATTTTTTCACAAAATTATGTGTCAGAATAGTTATATTATACCGATATCAAAATAGTAGTTTCCAGAATTTGACTCCTTGCCTAAGGCCCTGTCTGGATCCATTCCAACAAAAAATTAGCTAGCTAATTTGTAGTAGTTTATTTTAGCTAGCTAAAAAGTATCTATCTAAACTTTAGCCGGGGGTGTTTGGATCTATCAGCTAATTAAACTAATTGTATTATCCTACCCTTCGTTAATTATGAACAGAGTGATGTGGCCGTAAGAAATTTCCATAAACATGTGAGGGTATTTTGGTCTTTAAACTCATTTGGTTTAGTTAGACTCAACCAGCTAAAAGAATCGTGTATCTTTTGGCATGCAGCTAAAGTTTACCTGAGTTTTAGCTGCTTCCGTTTGGATCCTCACCAGCTAAACTTTAGCGGCTAAAGTTTAGCTGGTGGATCCAAACAGGGACCTAGACCTTCTAGATAGCTAGGTTCATTGAAGTTTGCTATAGAATGTTCATTGGAATTTCTCTAGAAGAAGAGGTTTGACATGCGCCCATGGTTGTTGAGTTCGCGTTAAATCAGGCGACAATACCATAAACAGTGAAGAAATCAGGTTGCTACAGATTGTCAAAGAGAGGTTTCTCAAGAAGAGGAGGTTTGTCAAAGAGAGATGAAGTGGCCCAGCAGAGAAGACGGTTCCAATACTGCCCAAGTTGTGGTAGTAAAGCCTGCAAATGCCACAACCACATCCACATGCCGCCTGTGCTGAATACGGCAGCAGGCGCATTGCGTTTTGCTGACATCCTTGTGCTACACTACCCTACACTGATTGCAGCATTCATGGACACACACGGTCTGCGACTAACAAAGGATTTTAAGCAAGATCTTAGTACACTGGTGGGGCCCACGCGAGGAGGCATAAAAGAGTGCTAGAGCATGTTGCATGAGCATGTCTCTTCCCAATCAAGCCTCGTAGGTACTCTCTCTCCTTTGGTCAGTGAAAAGACTGCTTGAGAAAGGGAGGGCAGCATGCAGCCAGTGAGCCAAAGGACCAGGAATGCATCTGAAAATATTGCCAGATCGGCCTGTTCGCGTGGGTTATCAGCCACCAGCCAGCGGTACTTTTCTCTCAGAACAAATCAGCACCAGTCATCAGCCAACCAAAAGTATTTTTCTCTCAGCACAAACTAGCACCAGCCACGTGTCATCAACCAGCCGAACAGGGTAAAGTATATATTTTGTTTTGCTTATTTGTTAAATTGTTTGCTTTGAAATATGACCCACAGGTGCCCATTTACTTTGAAATTTTTGTTGGGCCCACAAGAAGCACGGAGGCATAAACACGAGGCGGCTCAAAATATCAGTTGTACATTTTGAATTTTCACTATTGAGATACATGGGCAATTCTGAAGCTTTGACATGGCAAAGGATGGTTCAGCATAAGAGTTACATTACTAAAACTGTAACATGCCGATGGGGATCTCAATTCACTGCAACCAAAAGAGGAGCAACATGATCGATCGTATCTTGCGCCATAGGTTGCATGCAAGATGGGTGAGCACCAAAGCATGGCACAAAGCAGAAAAGATAATCCTATGATCCTATCTCCCCATGCAACTGCCCATGGATCAGCATTGCACAAAGAACACTGCCATCCTTTACACGGAGTGACAGACACTTGGACCCCACTCCGGGCCTGGTTGTCGGTCTCTGTTCATTAGCACCACTTCTAAAAAAAGCCATTGGTGCTTACAGTTACAGTAAGAACAGCAGGCACATAACACAAACCACAAAAGAGGAGACCTCCTCAAAAGGATTGCGCAACCACTAGCTACAATGAGTGGACCTTTTGCCTTGCTGAATTTTCCTTCTTTTTTGTTCTACTTTTTCCTCTCTTTTTAGCTGTGAGAAATTTTGCTTGGATCAGTCACTGTCTGGTCCTATGTACACGGTACACCTCTATGTACAGTATATGACAATGGGGCAATTTACTTTGTACCTTTTTGGGATGTATAGAGCAGGGACAAGGTGATAAATGGCAGTCAAGGCCAAATAAATTCCTTTCTACAGAAAGAATAAGGATGAACTGCCTGGCTAGCTAACCAACCCTGCAATATGCAAGCACTATGTCCTTGCAATGCATTCATCACAATTCACACCCAGTTGAACGTGCACTGCCTTGTGTAGTACCATGAGCTTCCCATAAATTTCAGATCTCATCTCATTTTTTTAAAATAAAGATCTCATTTCATTTGGAATACAAAAATATTTTTCAGGAAAATAAATATAATTTCCTCAGGCCTCTGTCAATTTCTGTGGAGGTGTTGACATTATTACACCACGACTAAAACCGGTAGTTATGGAATTCAGATGCAGGCACTCATGATTCAAGGAAATACAAACAAGGTACGCAGCAAAAACAAAAGATAACTCCAGCAGCAAATTGACATCTACGCTTATTAACTTGGCATCCAGCAATGGTCCCTATCATCATAAACTTTCTCACCAAATGTCCAATATTCACAATAGTCAAACATTCCCTCCCATACACCCATCCCTTTCAACCTCATGTAAATGGATTGGTGGGGGTGGGGCATCAACCATCAGAATTGTTGCACCAGCATATATCCCTTTCTCCAGACATGAGAAAAGGGAAAGCGGAAAAAAACCAGTCAAAGTGTTAGATCACCACTTTTATCATGTTTTATAATTATTTTTCTAACCACTTGATGCCATGTTCCTCCCAAACAAAACCACCTCTGTTCATGTGCTAATCTTTTCATCAACCACATCATCACAGACAGCACTAAACCATTAACAACATATAAACGCTTGAACCGAAATATTTGAAAAATACAGAAAGGGTAGTGAGAGAGAGAGAGAGAGAGAGAGAGAGGGAGAGAGGACCAGGTGGCTAGGGTTTTTAAATAGAAACGGCTAGTACTGCATGCCCATACTGCCCTAGCGCCTTAAATTCTATTCGGTTGCCACATGAACATTTTCCCCGCCCAAAACCAGGACACCACGTTGCCTTGCCCGTTCTTGCACACACATCAATTCCTTTCCTCTTGTACCCTTCTCCCAAAACAAATGTATTCTTTGACCATTGCAACCACACACATCTGCATCTTCTCCAAAGAAAAAACAATGAATTCCCCCCCCCCCCCCCCCCCCTTAACCGCCAACCAATTCCACATCGAAGTCTCCCACAAAATTCATGCAGAACAGTGTCAAAAGCCTTCTGAATTTTTTGGATCAGTTGCACCTGTTCCCCCTTGCTCTCTCTGAGACTCTCACATAGAGAGGCTGTTGCACTTAAGCAAAGACCTCTAATCATCTGTCATGCTCATGATCACATCTCATGTCTAGGCTTTATTAGGAGACAGACAGCAGCAGGCCATGAGGAAATACAAGTCTTGAGAATTGAGAATTGCACTTGCTCCCCAGCTCAAGACCAGCACAGGGATTAAAGCAAAAGGGGAGGACAGGTTGAGCACCAATTAAAGGCAGGCTGCTGCGGCAAAATGGCCATGCCCTGCCATCTCCTTCCTAGCTATCTTTAGCCGCTGCTCGCATTGCTTGTGGGAGGCAGGGGAGGAGCGTGATCGCCCGGGGAGCCAGGGCAGAGGAGGAGGAGGAGGAGATCACCCCCTCCCAGCCTCCCTCCCTTGTGTTCTTGCTCCTTCGCTGCCTCCGGCGCCGGTCGCCGCCTTGAATTCGTGGAGCTGTAGGGAGAAGGAGCGGGTGCTTGGCCCCGCCGCGCCATGGGGTGCGCGGCGTCGAGGCCCGGGACGGTGTCGTCGCCGGCGTACGACGCGTCGTCGGCGTCCTACAACGTGTCCCGCAGCCACTCGGCGTCGGCGGAGCTCGGCTCGTCGTCGGCCGTGTCGATATGGAGCCGCCCCGTGCGGCTGGAGCCCTTCGGTGCCGCCGGCGGCGATGACGACGACGACGACCGGCGGCGGCGCTCCGGGAGGGAGGCGGCTTCTAACGCTTCTGCTGCTCCTGCACCGGCGGTAACAACGGCGGCGCGGCTGGGGAACATCCGGCGGTGCGTGGAGGGCGAGCAGGCGGCGGCGGGTTGGCCGTCGTGGCTGAGCTCGGTGGCCGCCGAGGCCGTGCAGGGTTGGGTCCCCCTCCGCGCCGAGGGCTTCGAGAAGCTGGAGAAGGTCGGGCAGGGCACGTACAGCAGCGTGTTCCGCGCCCGCGAGCTCGCCACCGGCCGCCTGGTGGCGCTCAAGAAGGTCCGGTTCGACAGCTTGGAGCCCGAGAGCGTGCGGTTCATGGCGCGCGAGATCCTCATCCTCCGCCGCCTCCGGGGGCACCCCAACGTCGTCGGCCTCGAGGGGATCATCACCTCCCGCTCCTCCTCCGCCATCTACCTCGTCTTCGAGTACCTCGACCACGACCTCGCCGGCCTCACCTCCTCCGCCGACATCTCCTTCTCCGAGCCCCAGGTACTTACCTATCTTTACTATATATAATAATATCTATAATATGTATTCAGTCGCGGCTTGCTCCTCCTGTTCTTTCAAAAAAAAAGCTTCTCTACAATGGCGATACGTACTTGTACCAGAACTATTCAAATTCAGGAGACTACGAAACGATCGTGGGACCATGATCATCTCTTAGGATCATGGCTGTCGTTTAGCAATGGCGATCGATCGTGGCAACGTTTGCCTGATGAACATGTGGTGATTGATGCAATGCGTGCAGATCAAGTGCTACATGCGGCAGCTGCTGGAGGGGCTGGCGCACTGCCACGGGAGAGGGGTGATGCACCGGGACATCAAGTGCGCCAACCTGCTGGTGAGCAACGGCGGCGAGCTCAAGGTGGCGGACTTCGGCCTGGCCAACCTCTTCACGCCGTCGTCGTCGGCGTCGGCGCCGCCGCTGACGAGCCGCGTCGTCACGCTCTGGTACCGTCCGCCGGAGCTCCTGCTCGGCGCCACCGCCTACGAGCCCTCCGTCGACCTCTGGAGCGCCGGCTGCGTCTTCGCCGAGATGCACGCGCGCCGCCCCGTCCTGCAGGGCCGCACCGAGGTGGAGCAGATCCACAAGATCTTCAAGCTCTGCGGCGCGCCGCCCGACGGCTTCTGGCGCCGCCCCGGGCTCGCCCACGCCGCCGCGTTCCGGCCGCAGCATCCCTACCCGAGCCGCCTCCGGGAGGCCTTCGCGGCCACCATGCCCGAGCACGCGCTCCGCCTCCTCTCCACGCTCCTCGCGCTCGAGCCCGCGGCCAGGGGCACCGCCGCCGGCGCGCTCGGCGCCGAGTACTTCGCGGCGGCGCCGCACGCGTGCGAGCCGGGGAGCCTGCTGCCCAGGCACGCCGCGCCGAACAAGGAGATGGATGCCAAGTTCAGGGAGGACTCGAGGCGGCGGGGCAACGCACGGGGCGGGCACGGCGGCGCCGCCGGCGGTGAGGCGGTGGCGCGGCGGCTGTCGAGGGGTCACAAGAGCATGCAGGACACCAACCAGAGCCACGTGCACGCCGAGGAGTCGTTGCCCGTCGTGGCCACCGACGGCGCGGCGGCGGCGACGGACGACGGAGAGTCGCGGCTGTTCGTCGACCTGCAGCCCGTGCCGGCGATCAGCAAGCGCCACGGCGGCGGCGGCGACGGCGACGACCGCGCGGCGCCGCCGTGCGCCAGGACGAACGTGTCCAGCAGCTTCAAGGAGGCGCCCCGGCTCCCTCGCTCCGGCCCCGTGCAGCTCGCCGCGTCCACCGGCTTCGCCTGGGCCAAGAAGCCCACGGCGCCGGCGTCGGCGGTGGCGAAGAGGAGCGGTTCCAAAGGTCCAGGGGCCAACAACAATGTCGGAGGAGACGCCGCGAGAACGACGGCGGCGGCGGCCACAACCACCACCACCACCGCGGCGGCACCGTACGAGGTGGAGAAGCAGGAGATGATCAAGCAGTGGGCACAGGTCGCTGATGCATTCAGCACCTCCGAAGCTTACAACAGCAGGTTCAGGCAGACCATGGATGCCAAGCAGCTCAAGACTGGAAAGGTCACATTCTCACAGTCTCACTACTCCCAAACATTTCAAGAATTGCATTTTACTATCGTGTCTTTTATAGCCATTGCAGTTTCATTCTACTGAATTTCACTTCTCTTATACGTGATTGTCTTCTTTTTGATAGCCTCTGTTACTGAATTTTGTTCCCCTGAATTTTCAGAAGTACAAGGGGAAGGTGGACAGGGTGGACTTCTCAGGGCCACTGTTGTCGCAGCCGCGGCGCATCGACGAGCTCCTGCAGAACCACGAGCAGCACATCCGGCGAGCTGGCCGGCGGTCATGGTTCAAGAAAGGTGATTATTCATGCACACAAGTGGCTGAATTTCTCTGAAGTCACTATAACTGACTGACTGACATTGCATTTCTTCCTTCTTGACAGGAAGCAAGAAGGAGCATCACTGATGACACAGCGTGATAAGAATCAGACGGCCATCAGATTTGTATGTGAACAAAATTGGAGATGCTTCAAGCAAATCAAAGGGGTGAAAGGGGTTGGACCATGAGTTCCCCCTGATGAGCAGGTGTTTTTTTTTTCAGGCTGGACAGACTGTCAGCCTCCTGCCATTGGGGTTAGAGCTGCTGTAGTACGTTCGTCAGGTTTCATGCAACCAAATTTGCCCTACCTGAACTAGACAACACCGTTGTTGTTGTTGTACAAGATCTTTTGTGCTCGCTTGTGTTGATAATATGCAATGGAAGCTTCAAAATGTGGTTTCCGAATTCTCGCCATCCAATTGCCACATCAATTTCTTCCCTTTGTTCATCATTAGGTCGGTTTATCCCCCTGCTAGTTTAACCTCCCTATTTTCACAACCTTGTTTTCATGCTATTCTCCATGTGCTGAAATTACATGTTTTTCTAAAATCATAAATTACATGCTGGAGAGACATCTGCAAACACCCAAACCGGGGTACAATAACGCAAAAAAACTTCAAATTCGTAACCAAATTGATATGGAAAATATCATATATTTTGGAGTCAGTTCACTCTATTACTTATTGGATGCTCATGTGCTTGTAAAACGTAACAGGTTGAAATAACACTAGCACCTGTTGGTTTTGTTAAAAACACTACCTTATATGGAAGAATCTATCTTGGCTTTCATTTTTTTTTTCTCGAAAAACATAGAAGAGCTGCACTTTATTATATTAATAAGAGGGGTTAAGAACCCAATACAACTCACACCACACACCCTTGTTCTTGGCTTTCTGTTTTTAAAAAAAGATTACCACAAAGTTCAAGAAAAGAAACTCAAACTTTGTTTTCTTAAACAAAAAACTTCTTTTTTTGAATAAAAATATTTTCCATTATCAAAAAAAAAGAAAAGGACCTATGCCATCACAACGAAGGTGGGTAACCCTGATCTCAGCAATGCCTCAAATCGTGAGACCGACAACAGATGAATTGAATAAATAGATTGATGTCTTGGTGGCATTCTCAATTCCGACTCGCAAATCAACTTCCTACAGATTTTGACTCGCAACATCAGAATGCCAAAGAACATGACTATACACGCAGGTCTTCTACAGACCTGTTCATCTCCAGTGACAAACCACCATGCCTCCTCCAGTCCTCCCTTCCAAGAACTTGCAAGCGCATGTTAATGTTCTTGTCCCTTGTCTGAATATCAGGTTCAGTTAACTCGGTGCCAGTTCAATTTTCAATCGTCGTCACATGGAAGGAGTGTTGGAATTTGGCCATTATCAACAAAATCAACTTTGTTTAGCCTTACGCTGCACAACACGTGTTCAGGAAGCTCCTCCTGCTTCTGGGCCTGTGGAAATGGTCAGTGTGTTCAGCTCATCAAGAAATTAGTCTGAAACTGTAACTTGACAGGATGACAAAATGTTGTCTACAATACAATGTCACTACAAATCTACAATTCATGATAAACTATACTTGGACAAACAATGAGTAGATAAGTGGTTAAGGTTCACATCACATTTCCAAATAATCCCATAAGGAAAAATAGCTAAACTTGTTATAAAATTTAGAAAAGCTCAGCAGCCCAAGCTGTCATTACAAAATGTAATTGTTTAGGTCAGTTTTATCTCCAGATATTATTAACAACTTCCCTGACGATATTAGCAAATGGCATTTTCCTCTCATGGTATCAAGAGACAAATAACAAAATAAATAAAACAGAAAGGACCACCAACCTACCTGTATGGTTAAGCCGAGATCAATTACCCCATGTTTCAATCTTTCTCGGAAAGCTTCAAGCCCTTTCCTTGAGATGAAGCTAAACCGGTGTACATCAAGGTCAATCTCCAAGTAATTTGATCCCTGCATCGACCCCACATGTCATGTAATAGTTTGTTTGAAAGAGGAAAAAATAGAACCATATCGAACAAAGCATCTTACCACATAAAAGTTGTGTTGAGGCCTTGAGAGGACTGGCTTTTCATTGTAAGCCTGCACAAGCTTTCTCTCTGCAGAACTCAGATTCATGTCATCTGGGTTAACCAACCCTGCCAATATCTTCAATCTTTCTCTGAAAGGGACTGTTGAGTCCAGTGGGAAACCCTTAACCTTTTCTATCTCGTCATTTACAAGTCTCTGAAAATAAACAAGCCAAGAGACATAAATTCAGTGTGGTCCAGCAATGGATTAATAGGCATCGGCTATTTGTGAAAACAGATGGCATCCAACAACGAAGAAGTTTACCTTGATGCTGTCATGAAACTGAGGAGAAATTTCTTTCTCAAAATTGTCATTCAGTTTGAAATACAGCACTAGATTAATCCCTTCCCCATCACTGTCACCAAGGAACATAGCAGCAGGATATGTAGGCATCTGCATGGAACACATATTTGTAACCATAGGATAATTAACGTGTTTCCTTATGAGAAATTAACATGTTAAATGTCAGGTCAGAAAGTCTGGTGTATACCTGAATATTTACAATAAGTAGCGAAGGAATTTTTTCATTTGGCTTTACAGATGGGAGCTCAATATGCTGGGCAATGTGGTGTATTTTCCTCGGGGACATGAATATGTCCACACCAAATGGAGTGTATGGGGAACAACCTGGAGCAGGAGACTTCTTTTTGTCCCTGCAAGTAACTCCAAATTAATACTACATCAAAGTTAAGTTCAGACATTACATGCATTTGTGGAGCAGTTCTTACTTGAAAAAACTTTCCCCTCGCAGTTTGAAGGTCGAAGGCTCAAGCACAGACCAACAACCTTCCGAAATTTTGTCGCCGGCTTGTGGAACCAATAATCCAGCTCGTGGACGGATCAAGTACCTCCTAGAGGAACCTACAGTTAGAAATTTAATATCAATCATATTGTTAGTCCTTGCTGTCAGTTCACTGAAAGCAAAAGGTGAGCATATATGAGCAAAACCTACATATTTCAGTAGTTTGTTCTCCATCAAAAGATTGCCTCTTCAAAGAAAGCCTGACAACTGCTGATTTCTTCTTTTGGCCCCGTGGACTTGCTACCGCCAATGGTTGGACCTTGTTAGCATGACGAGGAGTGCACACTGGTGTCAAACTTTTGAAGATGCTTTCATGAGGCTTCTCTCCCTCTTTGAAAGACTTCAAGTTATTACATGCATCGTCGCCTCTTCTAAGTTTCGTCAGAATTTTTATACCGTCATTTCGTGTCTTCGCTTCCTCAACCTTTCCACTAGAGACATCACATGTTTCCGGGCTTGCAACTTTAGGCCTCTCTGCTTCTATTTTGTTTGCGTCTCTTTTCAGGTACTGTCCAACAGCTTGAGCAACACTAGAACCATCAAAAATCCTTTCAAACTTCTGGATGGCATCAGCAATGGATGAAGCATCTTCGCACTGCATCACTTGTGTACCGGCTGAATTTGACATAGCAGGGAGGTCTGCAAGAAAAGATCAAGCCTGAATATAAATGGCCCTTTCAACAAAAATGTCTGAATATCAAGCATCAACTCTGCACTTTTAGCGACAATCAAAATGGCTGAAATGCAATGCAAACCTCCATTGACACTGCTGAAGTCTTCGTCAGAGTCAGACCCCAAAATACTGACAGAGTCGAACCATGCTTCTTCTTGACACACAACTGGACCAACAGGGAAATATTGAAGATTTAGCCCAGCTCTTTGAAATGCAAAACTTTCCATTACTAGAACATATGCAAAGAACAAGAAGTTTACAATTACCATTTCCATTCTCTGTGTCCAGCTCACTGTGATGCCACTGCAATTGTGTGAGGTGGAATGTAACGTTCGAGCCATCAGATCTCCGCCGAGTGGCTGCAGAAGTCCCTAAATGGACTACTTCTCCAGAAGAAGTAAAGTTTTCCACATCACTGGCGCGTACTATAGGCGTATTGCTTAAAACCTTCCCACGGTAACGCCTGTATATACAACAGAGTCTTTGTGGCCTCCGTTTTTTTCCTGAAGATACGCAGGCACCCATAGTGGTTGTAAGCTGAACTTATTCAGCACAAGAGGATTTCTTCTTCACAGCATTTCACCAGATTTCAGGAAGCTGCAATACAGAAATGCCAAAGAGAGATTAGCCATACCTAACTAGACTGCTTTCATAAATGAGTTCCCTATTCTAAAAAAAACCAAAAGATATGGATTATTGTGTTCTAGTTCTAATAACAGCACCTACTACTGAAGTAGGATTAGTACTAAAGATGTTTAAAGTACCGAATCCAAAAGTTGATGAAAACTTTGAAGGGGAAAACCAGCAAAACACTACATGCAGTAGCATTGGAAGGGGAAAAAAAATGCACAGATCTCTTTATGCGAAGATGGAAGCCAGAAATCATATGGAGGCTTGGAACTCAAACTACCTGATGAGAAATGGGGGCAAATAAGCCCAGGAGAGATGATATTATTGGTGGCCTACTAATCCCCACCGACGCGCAGTCCACTCCCTATGACAGCCTGCACCGAAATCCATTTTCTGACCATTATAGATCAAGCATATGTGTTCATAACATGAGCAGTTGTTTTGAGCAGCATACAGCTTCAAAAAAGAATCTAAAAGAATAAACTAAAAGGTATGGGAATGAAAGTACTTTGAAAGTCTTCAGGAACAACTAGAGCTCCAGATAAAAACTATAAATAAACACAAAGATTCTTGATAGTTTTAATAGCTCCTTGAACTCTTCAGCCCAACAAGTTGACTTAATAGCCACTAACAGAAATTGTTTAATCTTTCAAGAGGCGAAGAACACAGAAACCCACAATGGAGATTAAAATACCCGGACTGGAAACTACCACAAGACCTGGATCTTAATCCTCATCCTAGCCAAGAACATTTCAAAAAGAGGTTTCCTCTCCCCTAAAAAAAGAAAGAATCATTTCAAAAAGGAGAGAAACGAATACAGGCAGAACAAGAATCCGAAAGACTTGGACCCACGTCCCCATGAATTCCACGGATGACAGCAGAAAGAGAATCCTAACTGAATCAAAGACGAAAACGCAACAGATTGCCGAAAACCATGACATTTCTTCCGCGGTCAAATACTACCTCGACTCGATTGATCGATCGAAGGGGGCTTCCTGAGCAGCAGAAGAACCCAGCCTGATCCCAAAGGCAACGGCTCTGCCTCTGAATCGCCCAAAAAAGCTAGCTGTTCGGCATTGCAGAAGCACAGGAAATCACACGAATTTATACGCCGAAAAATTCCAACTAGAAACAGGTAAACCCCCAGGACCCAGGTGTCTGTACCAAGCTGCCGTTGCTGGCTCCATCCAAAAAAAATAACTCAAAAATAAGAGAGGGAAAAAAATCTCTCAAACCGAGCCAAACTGACACGCCAAGACCAACAAAGCCGTTTCCATTCCTGCCAAAACCGGTAAAGATCCACCCAGAACTCCCCAAAACTTTTTTTTAAAAAAAAACTTCCCATCCCAGTCAACAAACCCCGCCGGCAGCCGCCGCCGGCGAAGAACAGCTAGCAAGCACAAATCTTTTCCCCCATGGACGACAAGGTAACCGACGCACAGACCAAGAAGAGACGAGGCATTACGCGGAGGGAGCGGCCGCCGGCGGTGAGGTTGCCGGCCGGAGTGGAGCTGTGCACGAGCAGCAGGAGGATCGGAGGAAGCCGCCGAGGTCGTGGTGGTGGTGGTGGTTCATGTGCCTGCGCGTGTGCGCCTGCGTATAGTTGTTATACTCCACGTGGGAGAGGGGGAGATTGAGAAGGTTCAGAGAGAGAGGAGGGAGGGGAAGGTGGCGAGAGGGACAGGGGAAGATGGAGATGGCTACAAGGCTGCAGCCTTTCTCTCTCTACTCTCTCTCTCTCCCTCCTCCTGCTTCTGTTGCTTTTTTCTCGAGGTTTTATAAATTCAGTGGGACCAGCAGTTCGTTTAATTTTTAAATTTGTGCTTGCTTCCCCTTTTTACCAGAAAAAATGTTTCTTTTTTACACCCTTTGCGCGTGTGCCAGTGTGTGGGGTATGCCTGTATGACACTAGTTTGCACGGTTTTTATCTTGAGCAGGCAGTTCTTTTAAGGGTTTGTACAAGGCAGGACGCTTATTTGGCAGTTTCTACCGTTTTTATGCCACGTCTGAACTTTTGCATGGCATTTTCTCGGCATCGCCGCTTGATGAGGCGCCGGACGCCTAGGCGTAAACATGCACAAAGACAGGCCGTTTTAACCTTTCTTGGCACTAAAATTAGCGCCTGAACCAGGATCTACGTTGGGGTTTGCCGGCGCTTGGATGAACTCTTAGTTTTCTCTCTCCTGTAATCGCCGCTTGCATTGTACAGGCCCTAAAAAAAATCTTGCCCCCAAAGTTCACTATGCAAAAAAAAGATTCCATCACATCAAAATGTCATAGCATGCATAGAGTACTAAATGTAGATAAAATCAAAAACTAATTGCACAGTTTTGTTGTACTATACGAGACGAACATTTTGAGCCTAATTAATCAATTTTTAGACAATTTTTCACACATACAAACGAAATACTACAGTAGCGCGCGCACTCCAAAAGATTAAAATTGGACTCCTAATTTCGAAAACTAAACAAGGCCATAAATTGGTTGGTCGTGAATTTGGCCGAAGTTTGGTGAATGATTGACTGAACGGGGGAGCTGGGAACAGTCGAGGCTGCCATCCACAATGAATATAAACTGCTGCACAAACTCTGTGAAATCGCAGGCGACTTTTATAGCTAGGAATTAAATTCGGAGAACGCATGCGTGTGTGGCTTGGCTTGGAAACGGGCAATGGTTGAGGTGGAGCCAGGCTTTTTCAGCACTGTCTTTGCATAATGCATGTCTAGAGATACATGAACAGGTATATTTATACGGTTAGTACGAGCCTGCTGTATCCAGATACATACGATTATCCAACTAGGTATCTGAGGGAACCAACATTTGTGATTTGTCAAATTCCCCAATGGGTACAAGTCTGAATTGGTAACTTGTGAATTCCCCGACATATACAATATCTAAACAGGACATAACGTGTCAATACCATGATAATTAGTAAGAACAAAATCTGTCCGAAATCCACGCAAATTGCAAGGTCCGCAGATTTGAAATTCAAAGGAAAACAGGAAAAGGGACGTGCTGCCTCTCTTGTTTGCATTGGGTTCCTTTGCCTGGAGTCAAGTAATTATGCAGAGAGGTCCTCAAGATTATATTAATCTGCAGTGCCCGAGAGAAGATGCTGTAGATGCACGCTCCGATCCAGAGCTGGGTATCATGACTGGTGACAAAACGTTGCTGAATCCGATAGGGCGCGGAGCACCAAAAATGTTGCTCCCCGGTCTCTATGCAGCCTCGTTTAGGCCTTGTTTAGATCCCAAATTCACCTCCCAAATTTACTATGCAAAAAGAAGATTCCCCGTCACATCAAAATGTCATAACATGTATGGAGTATTAAATGTAGATGAAATCAAAAACTAATTACACAGTTTTGTTGTACTCTGCGAGACGAACATTTTGAGCCTAATTAATAAATTTTTGGACAATTTTTCGCACATGCAAACGAAACGCTACAGTGGCCGGCCTGACGCGCGTCAGACCGGCCAGGCCCGATTCGGACGCCGATTCGGGGCATCTAAACGCGGCCTTAGTTCCCAAAATTGGGAGCCAAACTTGGGTCTTTTGGGGTGCGTGCGCCACTGTAGCATTTCGTTTGTATGTGTGAAAAATTGTCCAAAAATTGATTAATTAGGCTCAAAATGTTCGTCTCGCAGGGTACAACAAAACTGTGTAATTAGTTTTTGATTTTATCTACATTTAGTACTCCATACATACTATGACATTTTGATGTGATGAGAATGTTCTTTTTGCATAGTGAACTTAGGGGTAGAATTTGGGATCTAAACGAGCCTAGTACTCTACTCCTGCAGTGTCTGCGTGTCCATGATGCTGCTCTGCGTCCCAGATCGAGCTAGAGGAAAATGATGTCACCCTACTCTACCCTCCAGGTGTGTGCTTTCAGCCTTTCGAAAACTTTAGACGTCACGAGAGCATTTGGACTTTGGAGTTGTGACACAAAGCTAATTGCTTACACACAATAGTTTATGCTAATCTAATTCTTCAAAATATGCTTTGGGGACCGTGTTTGGTGTAACTCGAACTGAATACCATACCAAACGAGAAACGGCATAACAAAATTTATGCAAACAAAAATTCGAGACCAGAACGAGCCTATGTAACGAGGGTAAAATATAGAGGATGGTAGCATTTTATCTAGACACATATTATTAGTACTTATAGGATGGAGTATTTACAAAAAAAATCTCAATCCTTGTGTAGTTTTCTTAAAGCTTTTCTAAAAGTACATTATATTTATGTGAATTAATCGTATATCAGCTGGTAAAGTTTCTTACAGTGGAACCTGCCCACCAGGGTTGAAGTCTTCGACTCACATTTTTCTGGATTTAAACGGCAGTATTCTTTCAGTGGTAGATGTTGTGTCCTTCGGCAGCAAAGCGACTATGGTGACTTCGTCAATCTCGTCTACGGTCCAATATCTTGAATGTGCTCATAAGACAAAGTTTACATACCGTATTCATAAGGATGAGTGTGTGATATCTGTCAAACCAATCTCTCTTAGGTGTTAATAAAATAGGGTTTACGTACTGTATTTATAAGGGTAAGTGTGTGTGCAAACGTCCATATCTATTTTAGTATTTCTAGAAAAAATGTATATTATATTAATAGACAATAGAGGGTGAACATTGATCAAGGACATGTACATGTCTATTGAGAACGAACTTGATATGGAAAAAGGAGTGACATTTTAGCACCTGCTTGGAAACATTTTACTTTTGATCAAACCTTCTCTAGACTGACACCAGTAATCGCAACAATAACGATAACAATGTGTTTGGATGTAGATATTAAGGCCTAGAATCCGGAATTGGAATTTGGTGTACCCAATATCCATTGTTTGGATGGTCATGGAATTGATAATGGAAATTTACACCAATACCAAGTTGTATCCGGCATACTACCGCAGTCTCTCCCACAATACCAAGCTCTCTCCCTCCGTATTGGTTGAAACCATCCCCATCTCTCTACCCGAGTCTATAGCATCACTCTCGCTCTCGCAGCAAGGGTGGCCTTCTCCGACGACCAGCGGACCAGTTCCGCCGCCGGAGATTCTTAGACGACCCTGTCCCCGGTGAGATCCACTTCTTCCTCATGGCCGATGCCTCGTCTCCTTCCCCGTGGCTACCCCTCTCCTCTTCTTCCCCGTGGCAAGCCCCTTCCTCTTCTTCCCCATGGCGGTCCCTCTCCACTTCTTTCCCACGGTCGACACCTCATCTTCTTCCCCACGGCCAGCCCCCTTCACTTCTTCCTCGCAGCCAACCCCCTACTTCCCCGGAGCCGGCGCCTCCACTTCTTCCTTGCGGCCACCTCTTCCTCTTCTTCCTTGTGACCGGCCCTCTCCTCTTCTTCCTCACAACCGGCCCCACTTCTTCCTCTAGCGGAGCTCGGCGCCTCAGCGTGAGCAAAGCCTCAGCGGGTGTTGCAACGAGTTTGACCGGTGGAGATGAGGTCCGTATAAAACGATACATGACAGAATTTCAATTCGATCCTTTTGTACATCCAAATGGGAATTGAATTGAGCTACTTCCTAGGATTACAAAAGACAATGTAATGTTCATCCAAACAATAGATTTGAAATTATGTCCATTTCAATATCATGAATGGTTTAGTATTGAACCTAATTCAATGCCAAAGGGAGCCTCATCTGATAAGCACTCGGAGTTGACACATCCAAATTTAAGGCCTTGTTTAGTTCCCAAATCCCACCCCCAAATTCCACTATGCAAAAAGAAGATTCACATCACATCAAAATGTCGGGACATGCATGGAGTACTAAATGTAGATAAAATCAAAAACTAATTTCACAGTTTTATTGTACTTTATGAGATAAACATTGTGAGCCTAATTAATCAATGTTTGGACAATTAGGGCCTGTTTGGCATAACTCCAGCTCCAAACTCCAGTCCAAATTTACACTTTCTATGCTAAATTAATATACTTTAAATATTAATATTTAGTACAAGCTATAAACAAAATGATTTATCTCAATACTCTTTAACGTAATCCCAGCTCCAACTCCATGATTTTCTGGAGCTCCTCATACCCAGCTCCAAGAACTCCATGGATTTTCTGGAGTTGGAGCTGTGCCAAACATGACCTTATTTACAAATACAAACGAAATGCTACAGTGACGTTACAGTGGCAAAGTCCTAACTTTACACCACCAAAGTTGGGGACAAAACAAGGCCGGGGTGGCAATGTTTGCAGTAACACCTGGCTCAGTTCCCAGGGAAGTGCACATTCAAGGATTCTTCAAATGTTTCCACTAAAATAAAAAGAAACATTTGAAGCCTTGTTTAGTTCATGGAATTGGAGCCAAATTTGGATCTTTTAGAGTACGTGCGCTACTGTAGCATTTCGTTTGTATGTGTGAAAAATTGTCCAAAAAAATGATTAATTAGGTTCAAAATGTTCGTCTTGTAGAGTACAACAAAACTGTGCAATTAGTTTTTGATTTTATCTATATTTAGTAGTCCATGCATTCTATGACATTTTGATGTGATGGAAATCTTCTTTTTGCATAGTGAACTGTAGGGTGGGAATTTGGGATCTCGCTGAGTACACGCGCGGACGTACGGTACATGTTCTGTTGGCGTCATATCAGTAGGAGACAAGGTCACGAATATGCTATTCAGTATTCACCAACCATATCGCTAGCCGGTAGTAGGCTTCTGTTGACGGCACTTGAGCGAATTACGGCAGTAAAAATTGCGTGATGAGCACAGTTTTCACGGTAGAAGAAAAGCACCGTGTTTATAACACTGCTGAAATGCTTTTCTCAAAAATCGGGGACTATATATATACTCCTCCTTATAGAATTTAGATGTCGTTTTGGACAACGACACGGTCTCTAAAAAGTAACTTTAACTTCTTATTTTCATAAAAATATTTATTTAAAAGTAATATATGTATACTTTTATGAAAATATTTATTTAAGACGAATCTATTCATATGGTTTTCATATTTCTAAATCCAACGACTTAAAAGTTATTTATGATTTATATTCGTTTGACTAAAATCTTGTCCAAAACGACGTCTAAATTCTATAAGAAGGGAGTACTAGTATAGAATTTTGAATTAAGATCAAATAATATTTTGGAAGAAAAGACTAAAAACAAATCATAATTAGTACTAAAAACAAATTAGTCTGTTTTTGGAGGGTTCACATGGAAATCACTTGGTTGGATTGAATAGTAGCCGATCCATCAGGTGCCACAGGGACCGTCCGATGTGGTCCAGACGGTCAAAGATACGCACGGACCTGTGGAGCCGGCCAGTTTGACCAAGCCTTCCAGTCCATGCATGCATGCATGCACGCACCGGATGGAACAAAGTTTGAAGAGCTTGCTCGCCGGAATTCATCAAGGCAGTCCTAGAATTTTTCTTCGACATTTTATTGTTTATCACTGGGAGAAAAAAATGCCAATCCTCGGTTCAGCTTAAAACATTGCCCATACAATTGTTCGGATGCGAACCAGTCAAACTGACCTTTATGATTAATTGGTGATTAGTTCGATCAATGTTTGGACGTTAATTTCAAACTTCAGTTTATATGCCGTGCGCAAAAAATGTGAACGATTTGCCGCATAGATGATGCACACACGGCGTATATGAAAGAATTTGGCGTCCTATACAATCTTGCAACTGTGTGTGAGAATCATAAAGATCTGCACAGTGTTGTTGTGTTCCAAAGGGGCCTACTGCAAAAAAAAAGAGGAGTGTCCTCAACCAGGGTTTCCAGCTTGTACTCGAATGGGGCCGCAACGGAACACTATCTGATTGGGGTTACATAGTTTATTTGCGTTTAATTATAATATCATATCGAAGTCTTCAAAGTTTTATTTTGAACTAGAGAGAATGGATCAGCTTTTATCACTCTTTGTTTACCGCAACCTTTCATTCTCATTTCTCAAATACCAATTTATTTCTCTTTTATACTAGTAAATCATCAGAGATAAAAAAAACCAACACTCTCGGCACTACTAAAAATAGGTTTTTAGGTGCAGTTGAAAACGTATTTGCAGGCGCGGTTGAGCCACCCGCGCTCGCTTTTCGCAGCTATAAATAGCACCTTTGCAGGCGCGGGCGCGAAGCCGTTGCTGCAAATTGGTTCCTAGGTGCGGGCCACGGCATCGCCGGTCCCTAGAAAGCGATTAAAAAACAAAAAAACGCCGCTCCCCGCAGCACCGCTCCACCAGGTGCGCATCAGCCGCCCGGCTCTGCGCTGCCGGGGATGGTTGCCCCGCTTGCTCCACAGCAACCACATGCGCCCACTGCCAATGACCGCCACCAGCTGCCACATGCCTCAAGGCCGCCACTGATGGCCTCTAGGCCGGTCGTGCTCGAGGTTGGCCGCCGCCGCCGCCGCCGCAGCGCCTGAGGCCGGGCGCCCCCCGGTGTGAGAGGATTGGGTGGGGTGGGGAGAGAGATAGGAGGGAGAGAGAGATAGGAGTGGGAGAGAAAGAGAGGGGGCGGCATGAAAGGACAAGGAGTGAGATGGGTGTAAAGGGTCAGCTTGAATTTTTTTGAAGTGTTGGAGCGGACGGAAGGATCTTTAGGTGCGGATGATTATGCCCGCATCTGTAAATAGTTTTTTAGCCGCGGGTGATGCGGCAAGCCGCTCTAAAAAATGGGTGACATTTTTAGGAGCGGGTGGTCCCGGTCTGATGCTGGAAATATATTTTTAGAGGCCGACCGGATGCTACAGTTATCGCCACAATTAGTAAGGGCGGCGCGGCTTCTCGTCCGGCTAAAAAAAATAGAGGCGCTCCTACGAATAGTTTTTTAAGTAGCGCGGTTCTTAAAAAGAAAAAAATTACGATGAACAACACTCTCTCGGTTGAAAAAAAAACGATCAATTTTGAAGCTACAGTAATCATTGTGTCACTATAGTATTTCATGCATCTGGGCCATGCCAAATTTGGCCTCTCAAATTTGGAAGTATTGCGTCACTTCGTAATCATTGTGTCACTATAGTATTTCATGTGTGAAAAATTGTCCAAAAATTGATTAATTAGCCTCAAAATGTTCGTCTCGTAGAGTACAACAAAACTATGCAATTAGTTTTTGATTTTATCTACATTTAGTATTTCATGCATTCTATGACATTTTGATGTAATGAGAATGTTTTTTTTACATAGTAAACTTTGATGGTAGAATTTAGGATCTAAACAAGGCCCGGTAGCCTGACCTGATCGAACAGTAACGCTAGTCGTCTGCACGTACTCCGTACCACAGTAACTTTGAACCGAAGCACTAGTGGTGACGGTGAAAACAGAGAAAATAACAGTGTCGCGCGTGGCACATTGAATACGTACTGTACGCAGCAAGCTAGTATACGGATGACTAGGCAATCTTTTTTACTGACCCTTGTTTAGTTCCCAAGGTCTGGTTTAGTTTCTAACTTTGGGCATCCCAAATTGTCACTTTGCCACAAATACGATACCGTAACATTTCGTTTGTATTTGTGAATAATTGTCCAAACATTGATTAATTAGGCTCAAAATGTTCGTCTCGTAAAGTACAATAAAACTGTGTAATTAGTTTTTGATTTCATATACATTTAGTACTTCATGCATGTCCCGACATTTTGATGTGATGAGAATCTTTCTTTTTCATAGTAGAATTTGGGGGTGAAATTTGTGAACTAAATAAGGCTCAAATTCCACCCCAAATTCTACTGTGTAAAAAGAAGATTCCTATCTCATTAAAATGCCGGTGCATGCATAAAGTACTAAATGTAAATGTAGATGAAATAAAAAACTAATTACACAGTTTTGTTGTACTTTGTGAGATGAATATTTTAAGCCTAGTTAATTGATGTTTGGATAATTATTCAGAAATACAAATAGAATGTCACGGTCGTGCAGTATTTATGTTAAAATATAATGTTTGCGACTGCAACGACGCCTGCAAGTTTTGTTCTGAGGATCGTATTTACCGCCATCAGTCGCTGTACAGCCGTTTCCAAATTTGAAACCCAAACTTTAATCTTTTAGGGTGTGTGTCACTGTAGCATTTCATTTGTATGTGTGAAAAATTATTCAAAAATTAATTAATTAGACTCAAAATGTTCGTCTAGCTGAGTACAACAAAACTGTGTAATTAGTTTTTGATTTTATCTACATTTAATACTTCATGTATGTGCCGATATTTTAATGTGACGGAAATTTTCTTTTTACAACTTTGTAGGTGAAATTTGAGATAAGTCCGGACAAGATTTGACTGTCCGGCCGTCCCTGGCTGCCACTGCCACAGCTGCGAATTTCCCAGTGCCGTGCAAGCACAAGCAGGAACATGATTGGGCACGGTTGCACTCCGACCCTTTGAAGGTGGTAGTTTTAAACGTTCTTTTTATCTGAAAGCAAGTGGTTATTTCTCGGGCTCCAAACGATCAAATCTTAACGACTCATCTAATCCGACGTCCCATGCTTTTGTTATCCGATGATACTTGGTTGAGTTTTCTTCCTCTACTACTGTATATGATGTCAAAGGTTTCCTTTGATCAACTATGTAAAGAACCGCCCAATTTGCGCTCGATTTAAATGAATTGCCGAACGTTCCAATAAGATGAGAGCTAACACGTGCTCGTCTTTCAACGTGTCAAGTGTTAACCCACATCTAGAGGACACGTAACCAAGCCCAATTCACTTAAAGCGAGAGCAAACCCGGTAGTCCCGGTATGTGTTCACAGCATGCCCAAGATCAAGCACACATACCGTTTACAAATTTCTCATCCCCACAAGAACCATAAAGGGGAAATTTTAACATTACAAGTCTTCAACAATGGAGCTTACAATCTCAACCTAAGAGAGTTCAAATCCGAAAGTCAAATGAAAGGATCCAATATACAAGTTTTGAGCCTTCTACCGTAAATAAGAGTATCATGAGATTAGGTGAAAGATTTCTAACAACAACCTCTAACATAGACATTAAATCGCAGCGGAAAAGAGGATAATCAATGGTGTTGTTGCCCAAGAACACCACTGATGCGAGCATTGGCCGCACAAACTATTCGTCACCAACATTGGGGTAACACCACTTCCGGATCTTCTGCAACTTTGGTAACCGTAGCACCATGAGTACAAAAGGTACTCGCAAGACTTACGCAAATAATAATCAATGAGTATGCATATGGTTGTAGCAAGGAATGAGGCTTTAAGGTTAGGTAAAGTTTGCGAAAGCATATCTCATTCTAGACTTAGTTTTTGACCAATAGCAAGTGAGACAACACCCTATGGACAGCTAGCATATTTTATTAATCTTGCCCAAACCCACCATTGGTTTTAGTGTTTTAACATAAGCAACATCATATAAGCATAGAGCATGAACATGGGAACATGTAATATAAACCAAACGATAACATAGCGAAGAATTCATTGATTTGAGCTTGCTCATAACCGAGAGCGCGGCAATTCGAATTGATTTAACCTTGCAAGGGTGTACTCTTTTTATCCACACGACACGAGGACCATGCGGCTCGCCCACCCCGCTAATGGTGGACAAGGGGGTACTCATGACAACCCTTCCCAAAGAGCCCCGAACTTTTGAGACACGCCTAGCTTGTGCGGAGGCAACACTAGGTCCACCGGGGACACCCCTAGGTCCCTCTACATAGCCCACGACCACACATCTCGGACCGTGCCCCAAACGAACAAGACAACTAAGTTAACGGGCTCATCCTTACCATTATGTTGGATATGTGGTAGCACGGAAAGATGCTCAAAACAAGGTCATCCACGGACGGGCCTTAATCGACTCAAGCGGTCTATGTCACCGAGACTCCTTTCTCGTGACCCTACCATTCCGCCCAAGTCTCGCAACCAACTTCAACACCATGTTCCATCATTAACCAACCATATGAAATGATCCCATTCTAGTATTGACGTTATTGACCTATGACTCCCTTCCCTTGACCAAAGTAAACCTTCTCTAACTCTAAGCATGGCTAAGCAATTAACAATTAAATTACATCAACCCAACTAAACGAGTGACAAGGTATCAGTAGGAAATTCAAGGAAGGTAAAATGCATCAAGACATAGGTGCTACCCAAAATACGTAATTAGATAGATAACCACATGCAACCCATACATATAGCATGATAACAATTTATATTGTAAAAGAGGGTTTGGAAGATGCTTATCGGCTTGTCTTGGTTATCCTCAGGTTCGACGACCACTTCAACACCGGGCTCAAACACGGGCTCAACGGCTTCGCTCTCCGGTGTTTCGCTCTCTAGAATGTATGAATGTATGCATGCATTAGGAATGATGCAAATAAAAATGCTTATGGGAATACATCTAGTAAACAACACAATCATGACAATGCAAGGAAATACATTAATCGAGCAAGCACTAGGAAAACCAATGAACTAGGCATACAAGACTAGCTATCAAGATATTGCTCAAATAAAAACATACATAACATAACTATTATGAAGATAATTTATTCTAACATAGGATTTACAGAATCAAAGGGTGGAGTTGGACTTATCATAAAATCTATTTCCATTTAATAGTAGTAATTTTGGTTAAAATAAGCAACCCTAAAGCACATAAATCAAGAAACACATCTAAAAGGAGCAGAAAAATGCCAAAGCTATTTTTCTCATAAACTAGACAGTGAGGGAAGATTAACAGAGTTGGATTTACTATTTTATCATCTTTTTGCAATTTATGATAAATACAACCAGTTCCAGCCCTAGAGAAATAGATACAACTATAACAGAAGATAAATGGTGCAAACAGTGAACTTGAGCTATAGATCTGGATAGGGCATGAAACAAGGAATCTAACAAAGTTGCATTTGCAATTTTTTGAGCAACATACAATTTATTGAGCATTTTTCATCCCTAGAGCAATTAAATCTATAAATCAACAAGTACCACAGTAGCACAGCGGTTTCATATTTGTAGATAGTAGAGCAAGATCACAGGAATCCAACAAAACAAGAATCACGATTTTTGGAGGTCTACAAGATTTACTAAAAATCATACAAGAATATGCATACACAAATATATATAAGACATGCACAGCACCACAACAATAGGCCCAGGGCGCAGATCCGGCCCAGCAGCGGTCCGAGAAGCAGCCCAGCAGCGCGGAGAAGAGGCCCAGCCAGCCCATGGGCGGGGCACATGCGCTGGACGCGAAGAGCACGCATGGCACGGCGGTGGTGCGACGAGCGGCGGCGACGGAGCTGCGCCGGCACAAGGCGGGGCCGAGGCGGTGGCGGACGGCGAGCATGGGGTGTTCCCGAGGGCGGCGAGTTCACCGGAGGTTGTTGACGGCGAGGAGGAGCGGTGACGGCGGCGCTCCACGAGCTCCGGCGGCGGCGGACGACGACGAACGGCGGTGGGGCTGCACAAGGCGAGAGAGAGAGAGGGGGATGAAGGCCGGCGAAGGAAGAGGAGATGCAGGAACACACGAGGCGCGCGGAAGGAGGCGGCGGCGCTCACCGGAGGCGACGAACGACGGCGGCTGGCAGAGCTTCGGGTGGCGGCGACAATGGAGGGAGAAGTGGTCGGGGGGGGGGGGGGGGTGCTAGGGTTAGGAGCCGGCTCGGGCGTGGTTTAAAGGAGAGGGGAGGCGAGTGAGGGGCGCGTCCGGGACGAGATGCTGGAGCATCGGCCGGTGAACGGCGGCGATGTGGCGCTGCCGCCCATGGCGCCCAATCGCGGGCGTGCGGGAGCAGGAGAAGGGGGAAGGAGAGGATGACAAGCGGGGCCCACTCGCGGGATTTTCTTTCTTCTTTTTTTTGGGTCGTTACAAACTAGGTCTGTTTTTAAGGCATCTTCAATATATAGATCCATCTCCGGTTCTATAGACTGAACCCTACAATGATTTGACCTCAGATGTTGCGTTGGTTATAATGTATGGAAACTGGGTTTGAATCTATAAGTTATACCCACAGGCCTCCTCTCTCAATCTCTCCCTCACTCTCTATATTTTATCCGAGAGCATGGTTGTTTCTCGGTCTCCAAACGATCAAATCTTGAGGATTCGTTATCTAATTCGACGTCCCATGCTTCGTTACCCGATGATAGATTGAGTTTTCTTCCTCTCCTACTGTACATGATGTCTAAGGACTAAGGTTTCGTTTGATCAACTAGCTAGGTCTGTTTTTAGTAGCTTATTATGGGCTCAGTCCAGCTTATTGCTAGGGTTGAAGCAGCTAGAAAACATGTAACACCCAAAAATGGCCCATTTAAAATTTTTAGTAATTAATTGGCTTTTATTTTAATTGTTCATATTTAATATAGGTTAAATGAATTATTTATGAATATTAAAATCAAATATAAGTTGTAGAAACATTTTTGTTGCATTCATGCTGCTGCACTGTGTTTTGGTTGTTGGCAAATTAAGTTAGAATTTAAATTCTATTTAAATTCGAATTTAATTTGCATTTGTTTGAGCCCTAGAAAAGTTAATTCAAGCCGAGTTCACTTTTGCTCCCTAAGCTTCTTCCCTGGTCCGCTCTTGCACCCCCAACTCCTTTTCCGAGCGCAGTCCAACCCCCTACACCCGTCTCCCCGGCCCAGCTCACTCCCATCCCTTCCTTTCTTTTCCCGTGCGGCCCAACCCCCTTCCCCCGAGCCGGCCCGCTCACGTCGGCCCAGCCCGCGCGCCCCACCCCCTCACCTTCTCTCTCCCGCGCTCGCTGACACGCCGACCCCACCTGTCAACTTCGCCTTCCTTCCCTCGCCCGCGCGCCCCTCCCCTCCCGGCGCCAATCGCGCCACCCCGGCCGACCTTCCCGCGCACCAAGGACCCCGCCGAGCTTCGTGGAAGCTTCCCCTGCACCCCCCCTTCCATCTCTGAGCGACACCCCGCAAGGAAGGCCCCCCTCCATCATGGAAGGCGATCCCACCCTTTGGAAAGCTCGGGCGTGGCCGCCGCCGCCAATTGAGCGTGGCTCGCACGCCGAGAGCCCTCCCCCGGGCCTATAAAAGCCGCCCCGATGACCCCCAGCAACTCACCCACCTCCAATTCGAGCCCCATCGCCCTCCAGCAACTCCTCCCGCCTCGCATCGTCGCTTCGAGCGCCGCCGAGCTTCGGCCGCCATCAAACCACCCTTCCGGCCATCGCTCCGTCCCCCTCGACCCCCGGAAAAGCTTGGAGCAGTGGTAAGGAACCTCCTGAGCCATTCCACTCTCGCCCTCGTGCCCCGTAGCGTCCACTCCATCCTCGCCGGCGAGCTCCGCCGCGGTTCATCGCCGTCCGACCTCTCCGATCGATTCCGGCCGCCGCCAAGGCCCGGGATGAACTCGCCATGCCTCCCCGATGCTGTAGGGCCAAGTAGCGTGGCAAATG
The DNA here is from genome assembly GCA_033239725.1 of Echinochloa phyllopogon. Classification (NCBI taxonomy): domain Eukaryota; kingdom Viridiplantae; phylum Streptophyta; class Magnoliopsida; order Poales; family Poaceae; genus Echinochloa; species Echinochloa phyllopogon. The sequence goes on along the minus strand of BTCW01000012.1, from coordinate 59,898,180 downwards.
GCGGCCCCTAGCTCGAATCCGAGCCCGCTCCAGTGAAGCTCCGCCGCGGCCTAGGGCGGCGCCACTGTTGACCCTCCCCGCCGACGACCCCTCTCACCCCGAGCCGATCCGGGCCGTCGGATCAAGATCCAACGGCCCAAACCTAATCCACCCGAGTCAAACCCCAGCATACCGGTCAGCCGAGCGACTTTTGCAAAAGAGCCCCTCCAAGATCTAAAATCAACCCGCGGTCCAAGCCAGTTCAAAAGTATTTACAAATAGGACTTGTTTTATTCATTAAGGCCCCTGAGTTTTTGATTTATAAAACCCGCGGTCCAGCCGAGCTCGTTTTGCGCGTTAGCCCTCGGGTTTTAACGCGTAATTACGCATAGGTCCATGTTTTCTTCAAATAAGCCCCTAGGACCTTTTAAAAATTGCCAGCAGGTCCCTAGAACTTAGAAAACCCATATCTTTTTCGTTTTAGCTCCGATTAGTGTGATTTTCGTGCTCATGTGTTTATAGTGAAGCGTAGAATATTTCTAAAACCTTTATTTGTTCTATTTCTACTGTTTGATGTACTATTCTAATAGAATATTATTTGTTTGCATGTATTGGTATGCGTGTATGCTTGTGTGGTGCTTCGTGTCCAGTCGGTGAGCCATTAGCCTTGTAGTTCGAGCTCGGTGAGGACTTTCCGGAGCAGGACTCGCAGCAGCAGCACTTCGAGGAAGGCAAGTTATAGCACGGACAATCCTTGCTACCTAAACACACCTTTTATATTCATTTACTTTCATATGCATGTGTCTGAATTGATGTCCCATTAAGGTTGTATCTAGTTTTGTATATCTTGTTCCTTTGATAACCTTGGGTTTATGCATATGGGTAGATTTTGCTATGCGCAGCTACTGTCACCATTATTTAACTGCAAATTTTGACTTAAATGGTTCACTTCAACATTAATGATAAAACTTGCTTTTTAGCAACTTGGTTTAGGAAGCTAGAGCATGTGATGTGTGCTTTGCTCTAGTGTCTCTCCGTAAGGTACGGTTCTTAAAGCGGCAACCCAGGAGCCTGTCGCCACCGCTAGAACTATTATGGCTCTGGTCTAGGTCAATTAACTTGTACGGCTCTAGCTTGACAGTAGTTACCGACGGGACCGACGACGCTATGGGAAGCACTCGTGAGAGTATGGTTTGATCCACCGAGGACGGGGGTACCGTCGGCTATGTCTTATCAGGCACAGTCCCGTGTCGGGAGTCCCTGTGGTATGGAAACTCCGCACGTCGCGCTCTTGTACTTGTTGGCATGCGTGCCCGCGCTCTGGATGCCATTGACCCTCTTATCGCTGCGCCCTGAGAGTCAGTCAATCTCGGTGCCTTGGATCATGCTGCATGTGTTGTACCATAGTGGCTACTATTTTGTTAGGGTGTATTGTGAAAAACCTCGTAGCGTCCCTATGCCGTCACACCTCGGAAGTGTTGATGTGCGTGGTTGGGTACAAAGTTTCTTTGAACTTTTACGCGACTGGTGAAACCTCTGCAGAGTGTAAATCTATCATGATAGCCTTGCTTAGGGTCACGAGCGGCCTGGATCCTTTTTGATTAGAAGGTGACGTTCATTTATGATTATTGTCACTTATACTTATTTAATTGGGTTACAACCGGGTTTCATTCACTTGTAGTAATTTGTTAAATGTTAAAATGAACCAACTAAAAATGCTAATGCAGTTAAGCCGTGTGTAGCCTATTTTGAGCCTTCATACCCGTGCTATAATTGCTAAGTATTTGTTTACTTACACTTGTCAATATTCAACAAAATCCCGGATGGGTAAACAGATTGGGCTGATCAGGAGACTGCTGCTGAGTTCCCTGAGGACCTGCCGTACTTCTGAGTTGCGCTCTCCCAGTCAGAGTCCCTGTGGACTGCGGCTCCGCTTTAGTTGAGAGTTATAGACTTCCGCTGTAATAAATATTTATGATATACTCTGATGTAAACTATTTTATTTCGAGCATTTGTACTCTGTTTATCATATTTGTTCGCTGTATGTGTTCTGTGGACTCCCTGGGCACACATATAGCCGCATTCGGGTTTTGTGAAAATCCGGGTGTGACAAAACATATCAAGAGCACTATTTTTTTTAAGTTTATATGGTGAAGTATGTGTTGATACATGGGGTACGTGCACCAAAGCATGGGGCCGGGCTTGGCCCATCTTAGCATCTACTCCGCTCTAAATGATATCTATTATAACACACGAGGGACAAGTATGGACCGTTACTCTAAAAACTGCTCGCTCCATTCTCTTTTGATGGTCTTTTAAGCTTAGGGCATGTACAACCCACAGACAACAGCTGTCTTTTTATTGCCATATAGATCAAATGAGCTGATGTGGCTATCATTTAATGAGGAAAGAGAGTGTTGCTGTCTACTATCTCGTCTACTGCTTTGGCTCGTGCTCCCATGCAAAACATCAGAAATCAGAGTGCGTATTTATTATCACACAGACAACTAAATAGATAGCAGCTGTCTAAACTATTGTAGAGCTGACTATTTAACTGTATGTATGCGTTAAATAGACATCACCTGTCTAAACTGTCGTGCATGTCCTTACAACATAATGACCAAGAAAACTACTACTGCTTAGAGCTAGTTTCAGTGCTGATTTTATATGAGTTTCATGCACGTCAAGTACAATGACACGTCAGCTAATCTGGTAACGTGGCTAGTTCCAGTGTATTTTGGGCACCTATGTATTTTTTTACTAGTAATATCATAGTTTAGTAGAGGCAAAATCTCTGAACGTAACATAACGTAACGAGCCCGTACGTATCGTCGTCGTCGCATGTACATATACATACGGTATATATATATATATATATATATATATATATATATATATATATATATATATCTCCTATCCATACGATCCCTTTGCCAACAACTTTTTCGCGATCCATCCCGTCCCTGTTTTTAGCTAGATCGTGCATATATCAATTATTAATTACTGGATCGATCGAGCTGAGCTAGCTCAACCGAATCGGAGCTCCCCCAGCTTCGTTCATTCTTGGCGCCAAAACATGCATGCATGCATACAGCTACTCTGTACTAGCTACTAGGTAGAGTGCACGGGTAAACCGATTTTTTTTTGTTTTTTAGCCCTTTTCGCGAAAAGAGTTCACAAATACATCCCTGGTGGAAAGATTTCAAAAAATGGACCCTGGGCTCGGCGCCATAGCACGCGGCGCCGAGGTCACACAGCTCGGCGCCACGGTGCATGGCGCCGAGCCATCGCGAGCCGAGCCGGCGTGGCGTCCGACGTGGCAGGGGGCTCGGCGCCATAGACCATGGCGCCGAGCTTGGCGCCCTGGATCTTGGCGCCGAGCCTCCATTTTCAACCTCAGCCGCGTCCCTGGCTGCTCCATCTGTTCTTTGTTGCTCTCGGTTTTCCCTATTTCCCCCACCCAACCAACGTCCGGAATCGATCTATTGGACCGTGGAAACTTTGATTTTTTCCGTAGATCTTCGAGAGCAAGGTATCCTCTGTCATGTCCTCTATTTTTCTCGGATTGATTTGGTTTAAATTATGTGTATTTTGTAACCCTAGATATGAAACTTCTTATGAGTTATGAGTTATTAGATGATTAATATGTGTACGTGTGATATTGAAAACTAGGATGATTAATATGAGTTATGAGTTATTAGGTGATATTGAAAACAAAGTACATAATTTATTGTCACCTGACTAATACGCCAATGGCACGTGCGTGAATTGTGACCCAGTCTACCACACTTGCCACATTCATACTGATCGGGGTCATTAAGAAATGGAGTTCCACTACCTCGCCTAGTTCTTCCTGGAATCTGATCCTTAATCATCTTGTACCTCGTTCTCTTTCTAGACCCACGCTTGTCCCAACGGGAAGCTGGATCTACAGCGTACTTCGGGCCGTCATATGGAGGCCACTCTCCCAAGTCCCGAAAAGGTATGAATATAGGATTCCATGTGAGCACTTGGTAGTCAACACTATACTCACGAGGTATTCTACTCTCGATGTCGTAGTTCCGAGCTCTTGCTGCAGCCACCAAATGAGAACATGGGAAGTGATATTGCTTTGGTGCACCACAAGTGCAGGTAAATTCTTGTAGACAAACCACGTGCTTTCTGGACTCTCGGATCTCGCCATCAGATGTTGTACCACCCCTCTGTACTATCTCATAAGTGCCCGGAGTATGATTAAAACACACGACTTCATGCGTGTGTCCCCGTTCCTTTGCCTTGTTCAGGTGTTGTGTTGGGTTTTTAGGCCATCTCACTCCACGACTCTGCAACTCTCTAGCCTTGGCATGCCTATCATTGAAAAACGCAACAAGTTTGTAGAAAGTGTAGGAAACAATAGCATTCACAGGCATACCACGTATCCCCAAGATCAGGCCATTGAACGACTCCGCCATGTTGCTGGTCTGAAACTCGTACCTCCATCCTCCAACATCATGGGACCTAGTCCATTTCTCCAAATCTCTTATCAATCCTGTCAACCATTGTCTACCCTCTGCATTGGTGGCTGTTCTGATCTGCTCCAACTTCTCACGGAAGTACTTATCCTCAAGCTGACGTGCACACTCCTCGAATAGCTTGAAGTTGTCCTTGACACCATCCTTACGGAGGAGGTTCTCGGCAAGGTGTCGAGTGCACCAACGATGGTGCAAAGGGGCATACCCCTGTATATGCTCACGCACAGCATTCAGTATGCCCTGGTGCCTATCAGATATAACACCAACCTCTCGACCGAGACCAACCACATGTATCCGGACGAGTCTCAAGAACCAGCCACAACTATCTTTGTTCTCCTTCTCAACCAAGACAAATGCCAAAGGAACCAGTTCGTTGTTTGCATCAACAGATATGGCTATAAGAAGCACCCCTGCATACTTGCCAAGAAGAAACGTGCCGTCAATTGAGAAGACGGAACGACAATACTTGAAGGCCTCAACACACTGAGGGAAGCACCAAAAGAGTCGGAAGAAAATCTGCCGCCCATTGATCAACTCATTTGGTTTAGGGATGTACTCGTAAACTATCCCTGGTTTCACCGCTTTGATTGCATTTAAAAGTTCCGGCAACTGCTCATAGCCGTCCTCCCAATCCACATATATCATCTTCCATGCCCGCTGCTTAGCCCTCCAAGCTTTACCATAAGTAATCTGGTATCCATCATAAACCTCCTTAACTGTGCTGATAATTGTCTTCACCTTCATGGTGGGTTCTTGCTTCAGAATTTCCATTAGCCGCTTCGCAATTAAGTTTGAGCTCAACTGTCGATGCTTAGTTGTCAACTCATGTTCTGAACATGTGTGTGGCCCAACCACTTTTGTGATCTTCCACTTACCGGTGACCTTTTGCTTCCTTGCACATACCCTCCAATCACAACGGTCCTTGTCACATACAACTGTGTACCGCCGCTCAGCATAAGAATGGAGGACCTTGTATGGCCTTTTGCGAAGGACTGCAAAATGCTGCAACCACCTCTTCAAAGATGGAAGGTCATTGAAAATGCGCCCCGTCTCAACTGTCATGCTCCAAGAAACCTCAGGAGCATCTAAAAGGTCTTCATCACGACCTTCTGCACGAGCCTTATCTGAATGTGCAAGATCACTGAATGCATGAACACTTAAGTCACGACCAGGCAGAATACGTCTCATCATCTCAATGTCACTCTCTGTAAGCTCTCCAACCGGTCGGTCATCATCAGAGTCAATGGCCCTCGCACACTCATAAGGCTTATCATCATTCATAACTTGAGCTTCATCGGCCACATCTGCCATGGTGTTGGAGGCCCTAATTTCATCTTCATTTCGGACAAAGGAGGAGACTCGGTGTGCACCGACATTATCATGATGCATAACTGCAGCTTCAACTTCCACACTGTTAGAGGCCCTAATTTCCTCTTCATTTCGAACACCATAGGGCAATGAGTTAACACCGACATTATCATGAATGTCCCCTATACAACAAAAGGCACAAAGATAAGGATATCATGATAAAATGGTATTGCATGAGCTCCAACAACATATGTGGATGTGATACTTACTATCAGGAGCAGATTGAGCATCGGGGACACTCGGCAAAGGTTCATCAAAACTCCTACCAAGTTACCGTACCGGAGAGTCACCATGTGGGAGATGATCCATTACTGGGCCACACATGTTAGGGGTGGGATGAATAAACACCGGCCGCACCACCACATCTAAACATTGCAACTGACTCTTCATTGCCACTCTCACGTAATTGTCCCATTGCTTCTCACTGTCAATTCGGAAGGTCCGCCTCAAGATGTTGGGGGGAGCACCTAGGTTGATAACACCGTCAACTTCTATGTCATCAACGTCTCCATGGAAACGTATCTCCTCACGAGCCCTTACAACAAGCTCACTAAAAGATGGCATTTCATTGAATAGAACCGGCACACTTTGCATGTCAACAAACTCAACATATCCATAACGATCTCTTTCCACACTGCCACCATGATATATGTTCACTAGGTTGTCCATCTAATACTACATGCAAATATCGAAACAAACTTTCATTACCCCGTAAGTCATGTCTATTCTTCAAAACTACCACTAGCTATCACTACAAATATATACTAATATATACTACTTTATACTACCACTAATCTTGATTATACTAACGTAGTATACCAATGATATCGCTAACTAAAACACTACCGTAAATATTATCACTAACTAATATCACTACGCATATACTAAACTAAAATCACTAACTACTTCTATAGTAACTAAATTACTATATATAATTCTAGCTATCAGATAAATTACTAACATCACTAACTATTTCTCTAATTTTTTTACCTTACAGGACAGGGGTGACGCGGCAGGAGGCAGGGCGCCCGGGGGCAGTGGCACCGGGCCACGAGCGCCGGCGGCCGGGGGGGGGGGCAACGGGGCCAGGGGCGCCGGGCCCTGGCCGGCCCAGCCCGGCGGCGACGGGCGGCAGGCGGGCGTGGGCTGCGGGCGCGGGCGGTGGCCGGCCGGGGGCGGGACGGGGGCCGGCGGCGGGCGGAGCGGCGACAGGGAGGACGAGCGGGCGAGGCCGAGCTGGCGGAGACGCGGAAGGAGCTCGGCGCCGAGCACTATTAAAAGGCTCGACGCCAAGATCCACGGCGCCGAGCTCGGCGCCATGGTCTATGGCGCCGAGCCCCCTGCCACGTCGGACGCCACGCCGGCTCGGCTCGCGATGGCTCGGCGCCATGCACCGTGGCGCCGAGCTGTGTGACCTCGGCGCCGCGTGCTATGGCGCCGAGCCCAGGGTCCATTTTTTGAAATCTTTCCATCAGAGACGTACTTGTGAACTGTTTTCACGAAAAGGGCTAAAAAAAGTCGGACGGGTAAACTAGCTAGCCGCGCACGGCTGCTGCTTGCGTGTAGGCCGGCGTAGTCCATCGATCAAAATTGCACCACCACCCTGCTAATCCTTTTCTTTTTCTTTTTCACTTTCTGCCATGAGTAGGTAACACAACGTTGCCTTGCAGATGGACGGATCGAGAGCTGAGCCCCATCACTCACTGACTGACTGAGGCCGCGTTTAGATGCCCCGATTCGGGAGCCGATTCGGGCCTGGCCGGTCTGACGCGCGTCAGGCCGGTCACTGTAGCGTTTCGTTTGCATGTACGAAAAATTGTTCAAAAATTTATTAATTAGACTCAAAATGTTCGTCTCACAGAGTACAACAAAACTGTGTAATTAGTTTTTGATTTTATCTATATTTAGTACTCCATGCATGCTATGACATTTTGATGTGATGGGGAATCTTCTTTTTACATAGTAAATTTGGGAGGTGAATTTGGGATCTAAACAAGCCCTGACTGATCGATCACGAGCTTAGCACACGTAGTACGTACTCCGGCCGGCTCTGGGCCTCCATATGTCCGGGCCGGGGCCCCCAACGACACACGCCGACACGTGTGCCCTCCGATCGAACGATGCGCTTTTGGAGCGCACGCACGCTGCTCGTCCCGCCTGCAAATGGAGTCTGCACTGAAAGCAAAACGAGCCTTTCTACATGCATCGATCTTGTCAGGTGATCTAGGACTTGTTCCAAAAAGTAACTCCCAAATTTACTCTACAAAAAGAAGATTCCCTATCACATTAAAATATCATGACATACATGGAGTACTAAATGTAGATGAAATCAAAAACTAATTGCACAGTTTTGTTGTACTCTGCGAGACGAACATTTTGAGCCTAATTAATCAATTTTTTGACAATTTTTCACACATACAAACGAAATGCTACAGCGGTGCAATGATTACGAAGAGACCTAAAACTCCTAAATTTGGTACCCAAATTTGAGAACTAAACGAGGCCATAGTACAGTAGTAATCCGTACTATATTCCAGGCTGTGTTTAATAATGTACTCAATTTTTTTATAACAATAAAAAGGAGTAGGGGTAGGTCAGGACGCAAGAAACTTGAACAAATATCTAGAACCTCAACAGCACAAGTCTCAGATGCTTCAAATAAAACAACTAATACAACCTAAAGTATTAAAATGGTGTAGAAAATATCAAATCAGCTACAATAAACTCTTTTTTTAAAAGACGAACACACTTCTTTTATCGTGCCAGGGGATTAAATGGAAAAGTGATTGTTGATGGAAGTAGTATGTACTGCACAACTTTATAGGGGCTCTTTTATGGTGCTCCATACTAGCAGGCCGTAGTATGTAGTATAAACTAGATATTAGCAGGGGTATTATGGTAACGTAAAAATTTTATTTTTTCTCAAGTCGCTGGACCTGTGCTGTCATACAAATGAAAATGAGGTAAAGTAGGAGAGATAGAAACAATAAAATTAAAAATTAAAGATATGTCATAATTACATATCTGTCATTCTAAAATTAAAGATATGTCAAAAATATGTATTTGCCATTCTGTTTTTTCCCATAATACCCCTATACTATCTATACTACTTATTTCATACTATCTATACTACTAAACACGGTTACAGTAGTATACAATTAATCTAGTCCATCCGATCTTTATATACTAGTCCTTTTTAAGGCTAGTATGGCGCACCGTAAAAGAGCTCACTTTATAGGGCATTTAGTGAAAAAAACTCACAAAAGGCGAAAAACTAGCCCAAAGCCAAGATGGCACCATTTTTCCTTCTTATAGGCAGTTTGAGACTTTACGGACCTTAATGAGAGCATGTGATAAAACCAAAGATGGCCGATGAAATTCAAGTTTTAGGAACATTCATAACAAATGCGAGGCACATTCATTTTGGGAAATAAGATCAAACTTTGAACATTTTATCAGCAATTAGTCTAATCTTAATTAAGGTCTTTTAGTACACAAATTATACAAATAGTAACGTATTTTCATAAAATATGTAATGGACAAAGTCTAGAACCGATTAAAGTATGTTTACATTTTTGAACGAAGGCAGTATTAATTTGCTTTCCATCAACACATCGTAATCGATCGCTTATCATCACCAGCCGGCCGACATGCATGTCTGTGGTCTTCTACACACAATATGCCACCTGCATTTGGCGAGGTGGCATGCAGCTCTCTACTCCCTCCGTCCCGTGAAGAGTGCAATCTCCTAGCTAATCTAATTTTATTTTAAAATCCCACCTTTTCTGTTTACAAAAGTCTTAACCGTCTGATTGGTCATGATCTGTGTGTGCTCCTCCCCAGTTGTCTCGCAGAATGCGCCTTGCGCACATCCAACTATTAAAGAAAAGAGTACTAAGTACAATGAAGATATTTTATATACTAAGTAATGGCGTTTGTTAATTAGGATGTATTTGTATAGTATTATAGCTAGTGTGGTTGTTAGACTAAATTATTGTGCACTAGCTATAGCTAGAGCTGCTTGTTGCACCCTGCTCTCGTGTATGGCTGGATCAGTAAGTGGAGATCTAGTGGTTGTTTGCATTGCTACATACTCCTAGTATATATTTCACAGAACCATGCTGCATTTACTTGGGTTGCCAGGCGCTAAACATTATCGGAGTGAATAGTGATTTTATACAAATTTCGCCAAATTCCCCCCTCTGTATCAATTAAAAAAATCAACTGCCACGCTTGTTGAGGGCAGTCATTAGGGTACCCAAACCTATGGGATAACCGCCCCAATAAACATTAATCTTGTCCAAGTAACCAGAAAAAGAAACGGAAGTTAAGGCCCATGGCCCAGCAACGACTGAAGGCCCAGCCAAGACGCCCCACGACGTGCCTCGACGCGAACCAAAATCACCGCCTCGCTCGAGGGACCGACCCCTCGAGCGAATCGGAGAACTCCGCTTCGGTCGAGGCCTGGGGACCGAGCCTCGAGCAACCCACGGAATGGGGAAAGCTCCGCCTCGGTCGAGACCCTCGCTCCGACAAACATTAAATGGCGTCCTCTGCCACCGTGCCTCCAAAGTCAAAAGACAGATTTCTTGCCATACTGCCCTGACGGCCACGACCCCTCCCATCGTATCCACCAACTCCCGTCACTATGCTGCCAACCGAGGCTCTGTGCGGACAGGCCGGCACTGTGCGAACAGAGCCCGTCACTCCGAGCTCCTGTACTGCCAACTCCGACGACTCGAAGACCTCCGTCGGACGGAGAGACCCTCGAGCACACAGCAGGAGAAGAGCTCAGGACGACAGAGGTATGGTGGGCCATTCCGAGCACAATGCGACCAACCACGACACTGTGCGGACATGTCGCCGCTGCGCGAACAGGGCCGGGTCACTCCAACTCCCTGTGCCACCGACTCCCACAGCGATTTCCCACAGAATAAGATGTGCGCCGGCATGGGAGACCCTCGAGGTGGCGTACGGACGAGCCATTATCGCGCAAAGGACGCCTCGCATCCTCAAGACCACTCCTCGACGTCATCACCAGTACGAGAATCGACTACAGCAAACAAGGACGGAGAAGCACGCCCAACGTCACTCCTACTGTACGACAACTATGCCTAAGCAGCAACACACTCCTGTAACGCCTCCTCCTTGGCCTATAAAAGGAGGGGGTGATGGAGCAGGAAAAACAAGGGGAAAAAGGAAGAAAAAAAGGAGAGAATCCGCATACACTCAAAATAGATCACGATATTGACACTCTGCCTCAATCATCCGGGACTCGGAGGTCTAGCCTCTCGTCCCAACCTGCTTGTACCCCCTACTACTTGCATTCCGGTGCGAAATAATACATCACACGCACACCGCTTTGCTGGAAGTACAGTCGTCTGACCGGAACCAGGATAAACCCGTGTCTCGTGTTATCTTCTGCATCAACCATCAAGGGAGGGAACACAGCGCATTTCTGGTTGGTGTCGGGACCACGATTTCTAAACACCGACAACGCTGTAGAAGCTTTCTTGTCAGTATTTGATACATACTCCGAAGGGTTTGTGCATATACTGCGCGTATATACTGTATATATCGTGGAAAAGAAGCAAAATTAATAATAGCAAGTGTACGGTTTATACTGTATATTGTTCATTTGAAATGATGGGTTAGGCAAGTACCAGTGCACACGCTTGCCACGCTTTTGACAGACACAATTCATCGAATCATCGATGACCATATCTTGCATTGTGTCTGTCAAAGCTTCACCAAAGAGGGAAAACAAAGAAAACAAGTACCGACATGCGTGCATGGGCTTTTCAGACATGCAAGCTACTGAATTGAAAATTTCGTTGCACAACAGGACTCACAACACAAGTCCAACTTCTATTATGGTTCGAATGACTTGTTTTATTTGTCTACTAGTAGTACTCCATCCCGGAAGCCATGTGATGCTTTGATCAAAATCCGATCAAACTTTTGAAACTCTGATTCACCAAATTGTTTCCAAACCATTTAGTTTTGTAAAAATCGTATGTGTGGATTTGTGTTGAAAAATACTTTTATAATCTCATATATTTATTAGATATTATGATTAGCAATATTCTAAAAAAATAATGTTTAAAATTGTTGCAACTCGAAGACTATGAAAAATCAAAAGTTAGTAGTAGTAGTTTTAATAGGCGAGGATGCATATAGTATCTATTACTCTGTAGATCCATTGTTGTGCCTTTGCACACTTACTAGCAAATACGCCCGCGCGACACACACGTGCTATCTTTATTATGAGGGTTATTTTAGACTATTTGGTTGGTGGGTAAAAAATTTTATTATGAGAAAAGTAATACCAAAACGGTAGAAACGCTATAGAAACATTGTTTTTTTTCTTGTTTGTGAAAACTTTCCACGTCTTTTCCACTGTTGGACATGACATGTGGGTCCTCTGTGAGGAGTGGGTAGGAATTATTTAGGTAAGAAGTGTTTTCAAAAGAACTAGATACTTATATAATAATAATAGATAGATAGATATGACTATTTTTAGTTGAAAAATATATTTTTATAGATATTATAATAGTTGAAGTGGTATGAACGGAGCGTAGCTCAATTAGTAAGGTAAGGTTCCTTGTAGAGACTTAAGTTCATCCAAGTTCAAATTCTCAACTCGACGTGGATGCTTACAGGATTTACGATACTATTTTAATGGTAGACAACGTGGCGAGGGACCCGAGTCTCTTGGATGTGCTTATTATGGATATGGGGTGAGTGTGTATATGTATGTCTGCATTTGTACTAGAAGATATACTAAATTGTAGCCTGAATGGGACTTGTCGTTGAAATACTTCCTCTAATATAAAAAGATATTGGTCCATTTAGTTAAAATACTTCCTCTAATATAAAAAGATACTGCTCCATTTAGTTAGGTCGTTAAACGACGAGTCCAATTGAGGCTACAATGTCGTGATTAACATTGCAAGTGCGAAATCAAAGAATCGAGGGAATCATCAGAAGCAGCTCATCGATCCACATATATGTCATCTTCGCATCTCGAAAAATAGACGGGGCAATCATTGGAAACGAGATGTTTGAACAACCACTTTTTTTTAAAGATCAATCGAATTATGGAAGCCCTTTTTATTGGTGCACAAGTATACAGTCAATCATGAAAGGGAACATGAGGATGAGCTGCTAACTACCGAATCGAGTGAGCAGCATGCAGGCGTGTTGGCAAGTGCTACCTATATATCGTCACGTGCTGCGTCTGCGAGGTGAGTCGTCTACGGCATGTGTCATCTCTGGTCGACACCTAAGCTAACCTACACTGTGTACTCGTGGTATGCATGCAGCTCATTCAGTCAACTCTCCACGTGCACAATTCTGTGTGTGTATGTGTGTTTTCTGACGCTGACCAAGTCGAATGTGCAACAATGCAGTCATAGTGCTCTAGAGTCAATACAATATTTTATTTTCTTCAGACTAGTATTTTGGACAGTTCTTTTCCTTTGAAAGATCAAGAATTTCTTTCAAACAGGATTCGGAGATTTTTTTTTGGAATATCCAGAATTTCTTTCGATATGGATGAGGCCCATTGCGGTACGGCCAATTTGAATCATGGACTAGGCCCAATCAATCAATCAATCGGGAAGAAGGGCTATGGGCCGAGCCCAACTGATCTCGGCTAAGTCAGGCAGGCCCCTCCTGAGGGACTATGAGCCCAGCCCAACTGATCCCCGCTGCTGTTTGGTGCCGGGCGCGCCATGATCTTGTGTAGTTTTGGTTGGATCGGTAAATGGAGAGAAGGTTGTTTGCATGGGTAACGGTAGGAATACATATATTTTTGTTTAAGGTCTTGTTTGGATTTACTAATTTTAGCCAGAGTGTTTGGATCAACTAGCTAAATGAATTGGTTGAACTATTCTACCATTTATTACTTAAGGACAGATAATGCCATAAACATTTAGGGTATTTTGGTTTTTAAACCCGTTTAGCTAAGTTTAGTTGGGTTCAATCAGTTAGAGAAATTGTGTATTTTTTAGCCGCAGCTAAAATTTACTTGAGTTTTAATAGTTAAAGTTTAACTGGTAGATTCAAATGAGGCATTAGTCTGAAAATTTTAGAGGGCACGTTGTAACTTATATCCCGAACTCCCGCTTTCTTATCAATATTTGATACATTATATACTAAAGTTTTGCCACTCTCGGGTTCATTCTTTTAATTTTCAGCTAAGATGTTATTCATTTGAAATGTTGGGTTAGGCAAGTATATGCGCACACGCTTGTCTCACTTTCGACCGACCTATAGTTCATTGATAACGATCCATGCTTCGCCAAAGAGGGCAAACATAGAAAACAAGTACATAGTACATGCGTGCATAGGCTCCAGAGCTGGGGGCGCTTATCTTCTTCTTTCTCTCTTTTTTTTTATCTCTTTCTCTTCCTTTTCTTCCCTCCTTCCCTTCTCAACATCCTTTATGATTCGAATCATTTTGTTTTACTACTCTCTCCGCCTCAGTATATAAGCATTTCTAGAGTTTAAATTTTGTAACAAAATGTAACCATTCCTAGTGATAGAAAAAACTAAATGGGTTGGTTGGTGGGTGCAGAGTTGGATGGTAGTGTAAAATGAGGGGTATAGAGATCTTTTAGCAGTTCTGCTATTTTTTGCATTTGAATGCTTCAAATGATTATATTATAGGACGGATGGAGTACTTGTTTACTCCATCCGGGCACACATATTTGACGTTTCTATCAAAAGTAGGCTAGACTTTGTCCACCTATTATTTCCAAAACAAAGAGATGTATCGGTGGTTCATTATTAAAAGTATTTTTATAATCTCATATATTTAGTAGCTATTATGATCATATAGAAAAAATAACGGTCAAACTTATATAACTCAAAGAAGGTGAAAAAACAAAGGCGCCCTGTACTCCTTCGATTCCTCAAAATAACCATTCTACAATTCAAAATTTATCTAAAAAAGATTATTTTACGCTATTTAGTATACACATGTGCATGCAACAATCAATTGATACTAAATATAAATAATAAATAGGGACAACGTCATTTTATTTTCTTCTTAGTCTGTTCTAAATGACTTGTTTTCTGAGATGGAGGGAGTGCGTGTGAACGGAATTAGTAGTCATTTCAAGAGGGAAATTAATATCAAATTATAGTATTTATTAGATTTATTCTAGTGCCTTTAGTAGTACTTAGTAACTCTGATCTTAAATATTACTCCTAGTTCCACTTAGGATTGTCGTAAGTGAAACTTTGCAAATTTGATTATCAATAACAAAAAAATACTTTAATAACAAGTATATAGATATTGTTAGTTGAAGTGGTACACTGAAGATCGGTGTCAATATCCTAATCAATGGACTTATTTTTTGGATCAGAGGAAGAAGTTTTAAGGAAAATCCAGGGAACTGTCAGGAGCAGCTCATCGATCTACATATATGTTGTCTTCGCATCTCGAAAAATAGACGGGGCAGTTATTGAGACGAGACGTTTGAACAGACACTGTTTAATTTTTCTTCTTCAGTTTAATAATGAAATCATGAAAACTTTTTTTTGTCGGTGCACAAGTACAGTCAATCAAGGAAGGGAACATGAGCTCGAGAGTGTGTTGGCAAATGCCCATCGTCGATCACGTGTTGCGTCTGCGAGGTGAGATGCATCGTCGCCTACGACAAGGTTGTTGCATGTGTCATTTCTGATCGACACCTAAGCTACGTACAGTGAGTGTGGATGCACGTGCAGCTCATTCAGTCAACTGTCCACGTGCACAAATTTGTGCGTTTTCCAGACAGTTAGCAAGCAAGTCGGTCGCATGGGCAATGCAAATGTGCAGTCGTAGTGCTCTAGAGTCAAATACCAGCAGACTTATTTTCTTCAGATTAGGCCCAAACATACGGGCCTAGCCCAATCAATCATCTTGAATCCCGAGCAAGAAGAGCTACAGGCCCAGCCCAACTAAACCGGGCTAGTTACTGCGGCCTCTCTGAGTATGGCAGCCCACCATCCGAACAAGCCCATCAGCTGAGGTAGCCGCTGCTTTTTGGTGTTGGGCGCGCGCCGGGGCCGAGGCAATCCGTTGGCGCGGGCCCCACATGTCATCCGTAGACACTCGTTTTTGTTTTGGCTCTGCTAGCCTTCTTCTCTCTGTCTTCCTCTTCCTCCTTCCTCTGCTTCGTGCGCCACCTCAAACACCAATAATCTTTTTTGCAGCAAAAAAAGAGAACCTAAGAATTTTTTTTCATGAACTAGGACAAAACCCTAGCCGACCGAATTCCGCCGTGGCATTGCCCTCCCTCAATTCGCGTTGGAGCTGCGCATGCGGGTGGCAGGGTTGTGCCTAAGATTTTGAGGCCCTTATGCGAAGTACAAAATGGAGCCCTATATTTAGAAACACAAATAACCCAAATGTATTTTTATTTATTTATATAGTGTCCGATGATTGAGTGCTTGTTATATTGATCAGTGTGACAGTATAAAATAAGAGGGCATAGGGGAGAAAAATTGCTAATATGCAAGTCTGCAACATTACTGTAGAGACAGGGGCGGCCCAAGAACCTAGTGAGGGCATATGCCCCCGCTTAACTTTTAATTTTCAATAGACTTTGGCCTATTTTGCTGAGGTTTTGAAAGTCCATTACTATATTGAAGAAAAACAAAGAAATATGACTCATCTTATGAGGCATGGACTTATCTTGCTGCTTGTCTGCTTGAGAATATGAAGCAACGGACATTGGAAGCAATAATCAATCTTGTCGCATGAACGATGGAGAGATCACGTACTGATGTAGTAAAAAGAAAATGATCGATAGCAAATTTGACTAGTTGGACTTTGTTTTGGTGGCTTAGTGACTAGTACTAGTTGATATATAGCAAAATTTTCCACCTTTGATGCATGGCTTAAACCTGACCTGCTGATAACGTGTGATCAAATAATTTGTGTTGGTCAGATTTTGAGTCCAATTAGGCTTTAATTTGCAGCAAAAAACTAGTTCCAAATTACACGTCGTTTGACTTTTTTATCACAAGCTTGACCGTTCGTCTTATTCAAAAAATTTGTGTAAATATATGTCAAATTAAGTATTTTTGAAGAATGTTTATTAATAAACCAAGCCGCCACAAAAATATAATAATTTACACAAAATTTTGAAAGACGAGCGGTCAAACTTGTGATAAAAAAGTCAAACGATCTATAATTTGAAACTGAGGGAGTAGATCAAAGTCAATCAAGTTGGAAAATAATATCACAGATTGCATGGTGTATATATAGTTTATGCGTGAAGAGAAAAGGGAAAAGACAAGCAAGCTAGCAAGCATGCGGTGGGCATGCTCTGGAGAAAAGAAAATGCTAATGCTGCATGTGTGCTTAATAGACACATGGATTCATCAGGGCCGCGAGCAAGCGGACAGAGATTAATAGACGACACAAGCTAGCATACATGCATGCATGCAGAGAGACAGGGAGGTATAACTAATTTTGCTTGGAGGCCCCTAACTTCTGGGCGCCCTGTGCGGTCGCTCCATTGTACGGGCGTGGCGGTGGCGGGTGGCGCGCCCGATCGCCGGCGTTCGTTCGTGTTGGCCGGCGCTGGCGCGGGAGGGCGGCGTTGGGTCCGATCGCTGGCGCCGCAGCGGACTGGCTGGTTGGCCGCGGGCAAACGCGCGGTCGGCTGGTCCCGGGCTTCGCGGAGCAGGTGGCCGGCCCGGGGGCAGGCCGCCGGAGACGGCGCCGGCGGCGGCGACGGAGACGGCGGCCGGAAGAAGAAGGGTATGGCGCTGTTCCGGAGGCTCTTCTATCGGAAGCCCCCGGATCGGCTCCTCGAGATCGCCGACAGCGTCTACGGTACGGCAACGGCAACCACGTTCATATATTATTCCTCCTCGATCTTGCAATGTTTGCTCCACAATTCAAATATTGGCATGGGTCAAATTCTGTTGATTTCAGCATTAGAAATGGGGTTTCCCTTTGCAATTTCGCACAATTCGGGACTGCATTGCTCAGACAAAATGGCTAGGGCAATTAATGCTATATAGACCATTTTGTGCTAAACTTTAGAATGCTTTCGGTTAACTCCCATGCATGTGATCAGAGTCATTTGTTGTATTATATTCTGCTATATGCAATGTCCATTTTCAATAATTTTAGAATTCGCGACATGCTTTCAAATGTTTGAGAATGCTCAGATTGGTTATGACACGAAACGGTGAATGATGATTGACCTGTTTGTGCTTGCATTGCAGTATTCGATTGTTGCTTCTCCACAGATACCATGGACCACCACAAATACAAGAATTACCTGGACAGCATAATTTTGCAGCTTCGTGAACAGTTTGCAGATTCTTCATTGATGGTACTCAACTTCAGTGTTGAAGGAAAGAGTCTGATTTCAGGCATTTTCTCAATGTACGATATTACAGTCAAAGAATACCCTTGCCAGTACCTAGGATGCCCATTACTTCCTTTGGAAATCATTCTCCACTTCCTAAGGCTGAGTGAGAGGTGGCTTATGCTTGAAGGGCAGCAAAACATTCTGCTAATGCACTGTGAGAAAGGTGCATGGCCGCTGTTGGCTTTTATGCTTGCAGGTCTTCTTTTGTACAGGAAACAATATAATGGGGAGCAAAGAACTCTAGATATGGTGTACAAACAAGCACCTAAGGAGCTTCTTCAGATGTTGACCACATTGAATCCACAACCATCTCATCTTCGGTATCTTGGGTACATACGCAGAATGGATGATGAGTTGGGTTGGCCTACGCAGCCTATTCCTTTCACCCTGGACTGTGTAATCCTTAGAAAAGTTCCAAATTTTGATGGAGTAGGTGGTTGTCGGCCAATAATTCGAGTACATGGGCAGGATATTCTAACAGCTGACAGAAGTCACAGTGTCGTTTCACCACCTTCGAAGGCCAAGAAGCATGTTAGGCGTTACAGACAGGTACCATCAAGCATGTATCTAATCTAAGTGGTTCTGCTATTTATTCAAGTTACTCGTTAACTATTGTTGCAGGCAGACAATGTGCCAGTGAAGTTAAATGTTGGGTCTTGCGTCCAAGGCGATGTCGTCCTTGAATGTCTGCATGTGGATGATGGCTCAGAAGATGAAAAATTAATGTTCAGGGTGATGTTCAACACCTTTTTTATCCGGTCTCATATTTTACTGCTGAACTTTGAAGACATCGACATCTCTTGGGATGCCGATCACAAGTTCACGAAGAACTTCAAAGCAGAGGTAGGTCATGATTTCTCGTGCGTGCATGCATGTGGTAATTCGTTACCAAATATATCAATGTTAATTGTAAGTACATGTCTGAACCAGGTACTCTTTTCAGAGTTTGATGCTGAGTCTGATGCGTCCACTGAATTAGCACCTGACGATGATGATATGGATGTTGCCTCTGCTGACGAGTTCTTTGAAGCGGAAGAACTTTTTAGTAATGCTGACTCCCAAGAAGGACATAAGGATGCCGATACTCTTTCTATAGCCTCTACAGACTATGGCCCAACTCCAAGGGACGAACCTCGGAAAAACTCACTATTTTCCAATTTTGAGCTAGATATTGGTACCGATGGATTGCGAGACAATAAAATTGATGATATGGGTTTGTTGTTAGAGACATTAAATGATGAAAAGACATGTACGTCCACCGAAGCCAATACAATGTATAACAGTGAAACTGGAGTAGCCAAGTCAAGTTTGACAGCTACAATAGATGGAGACAGAGATGATGGCATTTCATGTTCTTCTTTCAACAAAGAACATTGTTGCATGCTAGAAAATTACAGCTCTAAGCATGATACAATCATGGGTTCCAATCAAGACTTGAGCCAGATTGATAATGTATTGGTAAAAGAGGTGATTATATCAGAAATTAATAGTCCTAATGACATACAGATGATTAAAGAGGTTATAATATCTGAAGTCACGACTCCCAAGCTGGTGTTTGAGGGGAATACAATGGACATTGAATTATGTGAGACAGTCCACAATCCAGAAACTACTAGATTGGAAGAAGCTAAGGATAAGGAACAACATGATATTTTTCTCAAACAGGATGAGGAAGACATTCGGGGGGATGAATATGCTGCTTATGACAATGGCCCGGTGATTGAACATGAAGAAAGCAACGACAAACAAACAGTTAGTAGCAGAGATGCAAATGTACAAGTGATTGGGCCCACAGATGAAAATAATAGGGTGAAGTTTGCATCATCTGGGATATCACATCTACAGAGCTCAAGCACTTCTTCAGAATCAAGTTTTGCTAAGAAACATATTGAGAAACTTTATGCTTGCAATAATAGTGGCACTTCAGAACAAATGGAAGGAATTGATGCATCATTTTCTAGCACCCAGAGCGAGTCTTCGAATATTTCTTCTATGAATGCAAATACAGACACAATCAATTCATCTCGACTTGTGCTAAAGAAAAAACCTTTCCTTCCTTTGTCTACATGTAGTCTTTTTGCTTCATCATCTCCCAGGCGCAATTTGCTTCATTCATCATCCACAGAGTCTTTTTTATCTCTATTACAAACAGAATCAAAGCAAAACTCTGTTGCTTCTAAAAGTGGAAGGGATGATTCTGATTCATCTTCACCTCCAGCATCTTCACTATATAAACCCTTGGGATCATCATCCAAAATATCTCTAGTACATCCTCCCCTCCGACCAATAAAAACTGTTACATCCCTTCCTTCATCATCATTTGAAGCATACATAGAGATGACAATGTCATCTTCAATATCGCCCAAACACCAAGAGCATATTAAACCACATCCTCCTCCAATACGACCACCTCGCCATCTTCACCCACCAATGGCACAAGAAAAGGATATACATTCACGTAGTCTAAATTTGCCTTCTTCCAACAAATATGCCCCTCACGCCCCATGCCCGCCTCCACTGCCATCTCCACATGATTCTTGCACCCTAAGTGATTCAAGCACCCTAATATCTGAGCATGAACAAACAAGAGTTGATAGGTCTTGTTCTTCTAGTCCTGTTTGTAGACAAACTGTTCTCGACTTAGGTGATTCCTTAATAACTTCACATTCAAAAACTAGTATAGATACAATAGAATGCTTCTTAGGATCCTCGAATTTTGTAGATGATGAGGTAGCAAGTAGAAATAATACACTAAGTGACATTAATGTCCCCACTACCAGTGAAAATACAAAATCTTTGTTGCATATTGTGGCTTGTTCTTCACCTCCCAAAACATCACACCATGGTGCATCACCACCACCTACGCCCCCACCTCTGCCTCTAGTACCACCACCAACAATATGTAGTGATATTGGATCAGTACCGCAGGTATACTCAAACCCATCTTCAGATTGTTCATATAAAGAATCAGCAATGCTAGCAAAACAACAATCTCCAGATCCATCTTCTTCTCTTGAAGGACATGAAACAAGCGAAGTTCAATTATTGCAATCTCATATAACCGTTGAGTTATCTTCATTGGAATATTCTGAGTATTTGGTTCAGCATCTTTCTAGAAGTACTGAAGATACAACTTCAGTTATCTCACCCTCTATACCTGCAACACATCCATATTCAACATTTGATATTGTAACAGATGATTCTTCGAGCTCAACATTTGCAATCGAAGCAACCTGTAAGAAGTCTTTAGATCAAACAACACAATCCATTCATTTGGAGCCTTGCAAGGTGGAGATATCACAGAGTGAAACAATTAGTGGAGTCTTGACTTCTATAGGTGACGAGAAAGAACATGGAGGCATTTCGATTCCACCATCACCACAAAAATTGTCTCAGCCTAGAGAACATGTGAAACCTCCATATTCTCCTCCTCCTCTGCCGCCACCACCACCTTTAAATGCAACACTTATACCATCTCCACATTTATCTTTACCTGCGCCTTCTCCACGAGAACATTATGAAAGGCCACCTTCCCCGCCCCCTCCTCCACCTTTTTTGAAGGAATCTTTTATAGCTCCACCTCCACTCCCTAATCGTCCATCACCTCGTCGAAAACATATTACTCCACCTCCATCACCTCCTCCACCTAGAGAAAATGAAGTAATTTGTCCTTTGCATCCACAATCACCTACAAGACATGTTATACCTCCACCTCCACCTCCTCCACCACCTTTACATCATACTGCACTTCCATCCCCGTGCTCATACCAACTTCAGAAAGATGTAGCAATCCCACCTTCTCCCCTCTTAGAGGATGATTCAATAGTTTCATCTTCACCTTCAACAAGGGTTCATAGAATTCCACTGCCACCACCACCTCCAAGAGGGAGTGAAAAATTTTCACCACCTTATATTGAGGGTACACAATCGCCACGAAAAGCTTCTGTTCTTGAAGTCACAAAAATTCCACCTCCACCTCCTCTCCCTAAAGGACAAGGAGAATCTCCATCGTCTACTTTTTATGGAGGAATTATGAACATTCCATCTGGAAGACATGGGGGAGTTTCAGTAACTACTCCTTCGAAAGAATTACGTGCCATTCCACCTCCATCACCTCTTGCTGGAGGGATAGAAGGTATTCCATTGCCAATTGGATTTCAAAGTGCAGATTTGTCATCACTCCAACCTATTGGACGATTGGGAGGTTCTTCACGATTGCCACCTCCACCACCACCACCTCCACCGCCACCATCTTCCGATGAATATATAGCAGATCCACCATTATCACCACCTTCAAGACCATGTGGAGAGGCTCCACTGCCCGTGCCACCTCAAACAGGATGTGGAGGGACTCTACCACCACCACCACCTCTTGAAGGATATGCAAGGGCTCCACCACCACCGCCACCTCCCAAAGGATATGTAGGACCTCCAGCGCCACCACCGCCGCCACCTCTCGGAGGATATGCAGGGGCTCCACCACCACCTCTCAAAGCATATGTGGGGACTCCTCCTCCTCCTCCTTCCGGAGCATATATAGGGACTCCACCACCACATGGAGTGTACGTAGGGACTCCACCACCACCTCAAGGAGGATATGTAGGGACTCCACCACCACCACCACCTCCTCCTCCCGGTGGATACGTAGGGGCTCCTCCACCACCACCATCACCTCCTCCTCCTAGAGGATACACAGGTGCTCCTCCTCCTCCTCCACCTCCCGGAGGGTATGCAGGAGCTTCGCCACCGCCGGCGCCTCTCAGAGTGTATGCAGGAGCTCCACCACCACCTCCACCTCCTGGAGGGTATGTAGGAGCTCCTCCACCACCGCCGCTTCCCGGAGGATACGTAGGGGCTCCACCACCGCCACCGCCTCCTAGAGGATATGTAGGGGCTCCACTGCCACCACCTCCACCTGGAGGAATAGGAGGAGTTCCTCCACCACCACCTGTTGGAGGACTAGGAGGAAATCCAGTGCCTCCTCCACCTGCTGGATTTCGAGGTGGAGCTCCTCCACCTCCTCCTCCTCCTGGAGGCCATGGAGGCCCCCCACCGCCGCCTCCTAGAGGACATGGAGGAGTGGGTGGCCCGCCTCCTCCTCCTGGTGCACCTGGCCCTCCAATGCCTCCTGGAGTGCCTGGTGGCCCCCCTCCACCTCCAGGTGGAAGAGGTATGCCTACTCCACCTGGTGGAAGAGGACATGGCCTTGCTAGGTTAGGCCCAACATTACAAAGCGCGGTACGAAAATCATCTCTAAAACCACTACATTGGGTCAAAGTAACAAGGGCAATGCAAGGAAGTTTGTGGGCAGAGCTACAAAAGCAAGTGGATGCTAATAGGTACTATCAAGTGACCAATCGTTTGTTTGCCAAAAGATATAGTTTCTCCACCTTTTCTCTATATTCGTAAATGGAAATTGCTCTGATGATAAATGTGATATGAATTTAATTGCAATCCCATGTTTTTTTTACTGATTGTAGATTCTACTAACATTCAATGTATATTTCTCACCTTGCTATTATGTTAACTGGCAACATGATTAATGCAGCCGTGCTGAATTTGATGTAAATGAACTGGAGTCTCTGTTTACCATTGCTCCAAAGACAAAAGGTGGCTCAAAATCAGAAGGACGTGGAAAATCTCTTGGATCTAAACCAGATAAAGTTCAGCTGGTAACTTACTCAAATATTTAGCATGCTAGACACGAAAACAACGACCAATCTTGAGTTTCATGTACTTCCTTTTTTGTTAGTGGCAGTTTCATGGAAGTTTATATTCCTTCTATAAAATGTGTCCGTACAGCATAGGAAGAATGTTATCTACTTTTCAGTCTGATAACATGTTAATTACTTTTGTAGCTAACCATAACTACATGATATACGATGTCACATAATACATGTAAGGTTATGCTCAAACCCTGGAGTAAGAGCACCTTACCAAGTTACCCTTGGAGACCTGAGTCATAGAAATTGAGTATATGCAAAATTTAAAGAGCCTTTTTTCATGAACTAAACTGTTTGTTTTATTTTTTGTTCATTTGGTGTAAATAAGTCACTCTCAGAAATATTGGAGTAGCCATGTCAATTATGATTAGTGAATTTATTCTATTTAATCTTCTATGCCCTTCCAGTAAAAAAAAATAAAACTTGACTTGTGTTATTATCTTTTCCTCTAAAAGTCTATTGGTGTAATCCACAGATTGATCTAAGACGGGCCAACAACACAGAGATCATGTTGACAAAAATCAAAATGCCTCTTTCTGATATGATGGTAAATATCTTTTTGCTAGCTATCTGCCTATTCGTCTTTACATTTCTTGAACAAGAATGCATATGTGATAAATTGAAGGGAGAGCACATTGATTGTTCGCAGTTTTTTAAGGCATCACCGGGGAAAATTTTCATCAATTGCATGAGTTCCTTGTGAACAGTGTTTCAGCTTTCTACCACGGGCAATTATTTCCCTTTCAATATAAGTAGAAGCATGAAACCCATCCATTTTGTAGTTTCTTTAAACAGTTCTGTAGATACGAAAGCATAAAATAAATTCTAGGGATTTTTTATTTGTGTAATTTCTTTATCGACAAATGACAATTGGGTCTTGCAGAAAAAAAGAAACGGCAGTATGTTTAGGGGCAAGAAAGGGATTGCCTACCTATACTTCTAGAATTGTTCGATTGGTTCTCCAACTCTGATATGTGGATAAAATAACTGCATGGGCAGTTGTGGCTGCATTTGGTTTTCCCAAAGTAGTTTGCATATCTGCCTCGGTCTGAAAATGCATTTTTGTATATGGTAGTGCTAGCATATGGCAGGTCATCACACTTGCTACTTCGACCAAATTCTTTCACAATATTAATATACACGATTTTACAATCTAGCAAAACTGTTTTGAAGTTATCAGCATATTGTGGTCCAGAATTGTATTGTTGAAAAGCTGCTTCAATGATGAGTCAAGTTTACTGCATGTTGTGGCTGCATTTGCTTTACCCAAATTAGTGACTATAGTCAAGTAAGGTTTCAACTGCATGTATTAACTGTAATTTATCTATACGTTCACTTTTTTTTACTTATAACAGAGTGCTGCTCTAGCTTTGGATGATTCAGTTTTGGACGCTGATCAAATTGAAAATCTCATAAAGTTTTGCCCAACAAAAGAGGAGATGGAGCTTCTAAAGGTTGTTTCTGAATTAACAGTTAAACTTTCCATGTGTTCCTCATAATCTTGAATCATTTTCTTCCCTGAATATATTGCCAAAATAAGGTCAATTATTTGCATAATTTTGTCCAACAGAACTATAGTGGGGACAAGGAAGTTCTTGGAAAGTGTGAGCACGTAAGCATATGCATTACGTTTCATAGATATATTCCAATGTGATTAACACGTAGTATCTAAGTTCTAAGGAGACAATTGCATAATTATTACAAATCATAAGCTGCTTGTTCTCCTTCAATTACCTTGATGCCTTTTTCCCCGTGCAGTTTTTTCTAGAGTTAATGAAGGTGCCAAGGGTTGAATCTAAGCTTAGGATATTCGCTTTCAAGATTCAATTTCAGTCACAGGTCATACACTGATAACTTTTTGGGATTTCATTATTGAGTTGTCCATGGCTTTTCACTATCCAACTTTCTTCTTTTCCTCTTAGATTAGGGATGTTAGGAAGAATTTGCAGACTGTGTCATCCGCTTGTGAGGAGGTAATCATTCTAATAACTCCTGAATTTTTATTTTTACATTTCGTATCCATGTTCATCATGAGAGAACTCATCTCTGATATGCCAATCAGCTCAGAAGCTCTGAGAAGTTGAAGGTCATCATGAAGAATATTCTGTTAATCGGGAATACGTTGAATCAAGGTACTCCAAGAGGTAATGGATTTTGGGTTGTTATGTTGTAAATATCTTTGAAATTAATTTTCTGCACTTCTGTTTAGATGAAAAACATCGTGGTTTCTGGATTGTACAGTATTATCAATCCATTGTACAGTAGTTGTTTCTTTTTTTCCTGGAACAAGCAGACTGTGTGTCATTTCAAGAAGAAAAAAATGTATTAGGTTACAGGCCATAACTGCTTGAGGATGCATGCCACTTGCTTGAAGGAGATTACCCACACTAGTAAACACACCACAAAACACGGAAACTACCCAGGATAACATCGGGATGTCCCTTGCTCTTGTAACACACAACAAGGACCCTTCATTCATCACTGCCTGGACCAACGCGTTGAAGCTCTTGTGGATCCATTTTACAGACTTTCAAGTACACCACATCACCAACTCACCAAGCTGGGGAAGGAGTCTCGTTGTGGCATTACAGCCTGGAGATTTTACTTTCTGGAGGATGGAAAACCAAACATCTCGATGCCCCAAACATGAGGAGATGACGCGTAGTAGTTTCTTCTGATTGATCACATAAGGGTCACTTTGCCGCGTGAGAGACAGCCCCCTTTTTACCAATCTACCTGCCGTCCAGCTACAAGATTACCTTGAATCACAGCAATTCCCAGCACTTCCAATAGGCTTTTCCATGGCGTAAATCTTATGTAACTGATGTAGACAACCGCCATACATGAATCATGCTTGTCTGCAGCACCCCTCTTATATCAGACACCACCATTGTCGATCAGGCGCCAATGCTTCTTGTACCATTATGTTGTTTAGAATTCTCGTAGGCACCAAAGAAACAAGATTAGGTGTTAGCTCGATGATAGTCCCTCCATGTAGTAAGCAATCCATCCAGAATTTAGTAGACACACCATTATGTATAGTAAAAACAGCAATGGCAAACATTGCCTTTATGTTCAGATGCACCTGTATTTTCAAACAACTCCATGGTCAATTCAGATCAGTTTAATCCAACAAAAACCAAATCCTCCAAAGGATGCCTATTGTTTGAAAGACTGATATCAATAAAATAATTCCTTCTGTAGATGGAATAATGGCTAATTAATTGGGGGCCTACATCATGTAACGATATCAACTTATTACTGTACCTCCGGAATCTGTTGGTCACTAAATAATTTTAGTTACCAATACCTTATATTATCTTTATTGAAGAAATTAATATTCTTGGTATTTCATTGCAGGCCAGGCTGTTGGTTTTCGCTTGGATAGCCTCCTAAAACTTATAGAGACCCGTGCCACGAATGGTAGAATGACGTTAATGCACTTTCTATGTAAGGTACGGAGATAACTGCAGTCCAAAATTTCAATAATTAAAAAATATCATGTGTTTAGAAGATAACACCCGTATAGACTTTTGTTAATTTTTCTATATATGCATGTGTTAGGAACATGGGTGTGGATTTGCACTAAAATCACCCAAGTTGGAGTTGAGGTGAATTTGGGTGCCTATTATTCTTAATATAAAGCCACTAGTTCCTCCTAGATTGGTCTAGTTTTCATTTTATTTTTCTATGTATGGATGTCTCGGGACATGTTCCCTTAAAAAGGTCATATTAATTTGAACCTTGTGCCACTACACGCTCATCTTCGCTTCCCAAATTATTCTCCTATATTATTTGCACATGCAAAAATATGGCTTAAAGGACTCAAGGTGATAGAGGTATTTTTGGCCTTGCAAAATATGACTTGACACCTCATGGGCGTTGTTAATTTTTAATGTGGTCTGTACCTTTTTCCAATAAGTGTAGCATTGTAGCACCCTAAGGGATGGTAGCACTGGATATGTTCTCATTACGCTGAGAACATAAATAAGAGCATATCCTGTCAATGCACTGCTTATTTTGCATCGGTACAGCTTTCTTCAGAACTTAATGACTGGTTTAAATGTACTTCAGTCCCTTGCAGAGAAGTCACCAGAAGTAATGGATTTTCATGAGGATCTTGTCAGCTTGGAAGCTTCTTCAAAGGTAAGTTGCTTCTCTGACTAGTATGCATAATCTATATTGACAAAATTTATTAAGTATTTTGGAATTGCTTTAAACAGTTGCAACTGAAAGCATTGGCGGAAGAGCAGCAAGCAGTCGTGAAAGGGCTGGAGAAAGTTGAACTGGAACTAACTGCTTCAGAAAGTGATGGACCGGTTTCTGATGTTTTCCGTAAGGTATATTCTCACAACCTTTTGTGGTGTTTACAGTTCCTTCCTATTTGAAGTTTCCTGTGGCTAGGTTTTTGTAGTTTTGGTTATGTCATCGAGTGGAGTCTTAAATTCCCTTGCAAGTTCGAGACTTTGTTTATTTATTCATTTGTTCGATGCCATGTAGACTTTAAAGGAGTTCATTGATTTTTCTAGTGCTGATGTACGCTCCCTATCAGCATTCTATTCTGAAGTAGTAAGTCATTCGTCATTCTTCTTGCTTCCATTATGAACATTGTGAGGTTTAAATTTACCCCTCATTAACTTATCCAGCACTTGCAGGGTAAAAGTGCAGATGCACTTGCCCTTTATTTTGGAGAAGACCCTGCAAAATTTCCTTTTGAACAAGGTAATATTCATGCCAATTCATCCATAGAAATGGTTTACTGGAGGTGCTAAACTATATCATCTTTATTCCATTTTACCATTATATGCCGGTAAAGCTGTGATCCAGATAACACGTTTTTATCATTGATATATCTGGATTCCAGTATGAAGAACTAGTTGATGATCTACTTCTTGATTTCTTGTCCGACTTGCTTCTGTGCCACAACAATACTGAAGCCTAATCTTCATTAGATCTGCAGTAGTTTTTTTCCTCGGCCATTTTGCTTCGTCAATTTTCTGTATTTGAGACAGTTGATATGAAATAGAAAATAGATCTGTGAACTACACCAGCTCCCTTTGTGTTCTTTTGTCCTTGCTTTAGCTTTCAACCCATTCTTTTCCTTTTCCTATTTATAAATGTGTTAGCAGTATTTCTTAGCATTGCATTTATCTCTATTGTATTTTAATCCTAACATATCTTTAAAACACTGTAGTTGCTACAACACTTCTGACCTTCGTGGGATTGTTTCGGAAAGCTCATGATGAGAACCTCAAGCAGATCGAGGCTGAGAAGAAGAAAGCCCAGAAAGAGGCCGAAAAAGAAGCAAGCCAGGACAAAACTCCAGTAAAATCAAAAAACGGAAATGGGGACAAATCACCAAGATCACCATCACACTTCAAATGATACGTGCCAAAAGTTTTATGGTCACCTTTTCTTGCTTGGGAAATGCCACCTCCACTGGCTCGCACAGGTTTTCCACAGAAGCATCAGTGGTTAACCAAATGCATGAATTCCTTGTGGACAACTTACGCTTACAAGACAAGGTAACATATAGTTATTTATATGCAGTGTTATTTCTAACAGGTGAATCAGTATCACTCTGACATATAGTCATTCTACTTTGTACAGATAATTTCCGGTTGAACATCCATGCCTGATAGCTCATGACACTGTACAAAGCTAACCCCACACCAGATTAGGCTCTTCTGTACAGATTCCATCCTAGAATTTTATTTGCCTTCTGTTTACACTAACCGCAGGAGTAGGTCAGTGCTTGTAAACTAGGAAGTAGGAGTGTAAGTAGTGATCAGTAGATCAGAAGCAATAGAAAAGGACTAGTGTTACCACAGGCAGATCCCTAACCAGCTAATTATGAGTATAATAGCCATGTTCTTGACAGATTATAGAGCAAAGTGTTTTTTTGGCCCCCCTGTCCTAAGCATCTCTGAGATCAACCTAAACCAGGACAAAATGCGAGTTTTAGTGTTTGGCCTCATGATTTATCGTGATACAAAAAACGTTGTTGCTGGTTTGCATTGCATCCTCTCTTTTTTTCTGGCACCCTCTCTTCCTCCTATAACCGCCGCTATGGTTTTTAACCTTTATGATACTGCAATTTCTGTTGTAAAAAATAGGAAACAATACTATGACTGAATTTCTGTAACGACATACATGAGGGTCATATCAACATCTGCCTGTCTATTTCTATTTAAAATCAGAAATGAAAAGGGAAATCCGACTGAGGTGTGGTCCACCATAGGGTAAGAGCATGTCTTATATATGCTCTGTACTGCGATAGATAATTCTCCAGAGATGCTGGATTGCTGGTAGCACAAAAAATATTGCTCTTAAGTTTTTTCAGCTGTCAATGTCTATCAGGATATGAAATTTGCAGGCCCGATGATCATATTTAAGCACTGAAGAATGCAAAGGTAGGTCCAAGGATGGAATCAGATTTTTTTTTAAAAAAACAGAGTATACCAAAGATGGTGACAATACACATACAAGGGGAAAAAAATCTCATCATTAGTTTTGAACGACGGTGGTCGAGAAAGAAGACATGGCAAATCACATGCCTCTAAGGCTCTAAGAACTTGAGCGATGCAGATTATGGTTAACTTGTAGGTTCTAACCAACCAAATCGAGTATTTCTTTCACAATACTAAAACAAGGGATTTCTTTTTATTCGTTTATATATGCCAAGAGGCAAGAAGGAAAAAATTATATCGTTGGCAATCGCTAATTTCAGTAACGGGACATTGCCTGTATTAGACCCAAATTCAACCAGCTCAGTTCTCGTTTGTGTTCTGGCCAATTCAACCCCCTCGAAAACACGCTATATATAGTCCCAAAAAAACACGTTATATATAACATATCTGCCATGTCTCAATTCTCTTGCTAAAAAGAACATGTCTCGATTCTCAGGCAATAATATCTTTGGGATTCGAGCACACAAAGATATATGGAACACTCATTTCCATTTTTTCTTCAATCATCATTTGCAATCTGAGTTGCATCTTCTCCAGATTTATTGATTGATGGGCCAGAGAATTTGGGCTGCCGAAGCCTGCTAAGCCCATCTTCACTTAACACCAGTATATGAAATTCGCAAGTTCTATAATACCCCTTCTTCTTTCCTACAAGCTACAACACAAAAACAATGCAGAATTCCCTGCTTTCTTATTTCAGTTCAAGAGATTATTATTTCCTTCTATACAAGATAATTATTTATATCTTCGACCTCAATTTACCATTTGCTTGCCATTACAAAAAACTGCAGAAACCTATCTCAATTTACTACTATATTTCCCTGGATCAGCTCTGTACCCTATGATCTGATCCTGTTGCTTCTCAGAAAGATAAACTATACTGCTATTTGTGTGGGGTTCTTTTTTCCCTCTTGTACAACAGACTGAAGCTGAAGGTGAGAGCTCAGTGCTCAAGCCTGGAGGTCTCCCTTCTCCTCTGGCTCGAGCTCTCTGAGCTCGTCAGCTTCGCTCCTCTTGCAGCTCCGGTAGAACATGCAGCTGACGATGATCTCGAGCACGACGCAGATGGCGTGGATGTAGGCGATCGAGAAGGCCTCGCCGGCGATCCCCGGCGCGAGCCTCCCGGCTTTCCGGCGCTGCGCCACGACGCGCAGCGCGAACAGCGCCTCCGCCGCCGCCATGCCGAGGTTGGTCGGCAGCGCCACCGCCAGCGCCGTGGACACGCGGCCCCTGATCACGACGCACGCCCTGAGCACCGCGGCGTGGCCGGCGCAGCCGGGCTCCGTGGCGGCCACGATGACGGCGAGGTTGCAGACCACGGTGGCGACGCCGATGGCGAGGGAGTAGACGATGGCGCCGGCGGCGGAGAGCGCGAGGGTCCAGAAGTGGGAGGTGAAGCCGAGCACGTCGGCGGCGCCGAAGGCCAGGAGCAGCAGCGAGAACACGGCGGCGTTGGCGGAGAGCATGAGGAAGGCGTTGAGGAGGTGCGTGGCGACGACGGCCGGGTACGCGCGGGCGACGGCGCCGCACGGCGGGAGCGCCGCGGCGAGCCGCCGCTGCCGCCGGGGCGTCGCGCCGTCGCCGCCGTCCCGGAGCATGACGGCGACGCAGGCCTTGGCGAGGAGCAGGAACGTGAGTGCGAACGGCAGCGTGGCCGCGAAGGTGAAGACGGTCTGCGAGAGCTTGGCCTCGAGCAGCGCGAAGAATGGCGACGGCGGGAACCCCGCGGCGTCGAACACGGAGCGGAGCCGCGCCGCCGTCACCCGCAGCGTTCCCGACGACGGCGCCATCGCCTCGGACGCCAGCACCGCCGCCGAGAACGGCAGTGCCAGCAGCGCCGCCACGGAGGTGAAGCAGTGGTACCCGCCGAAGAACGCCGACACCGCGGCGCGCATCACCCGCGTCGCCCGCCCCGCCGCCGTCGTCACCGCGCCATGGCCGCCGCGCGTCATCCCCGCCCGCCTCATGCAGCAACCGCAACCCTTCTTCTTCTTCACCAAGCAAGCACGGAGAGGACGGAGGCAGCTAGCCAGCAATGTGCTTGCTCTCCTTCGCGCTCGCCTTTATGGCGGGATCGCTTGGGCGCGCCGCGATCGATGGTTGGGCGGTCGTGAGCAGGGGAGGTCGATCAAAACGATGGCGGAGCGGAGCAGATGATTGACTGACCACCTACTGCTACTGC
The DNA here is from genome assembly GCA_033239725.1 of Echinochloa phyllopogon. NCBI lineage: Eukaryota > Viridiplantae > Streptophyta > Magnoliopsida > Poales > Poaceae > Echinochloa > Echinochloa phyllopogon. The sequence continues at coordinate 59,865,564 of BTCW01000012.1, read as the reverse complement.
TACTGATGACGGCAGTGACCCGGTAACTGACTGCACGAGCTTACGGAGCATGGCGAGGAGCCGGGCGAGCTTCTTATATGGTGGAGGAGGTGATGGCGGAGAGCCGGGGAAGAAGCAAGCGATTGGAGAAGAATTTGTTTTTAAAAAAGAAATGAATTGGCCTGGAATTCATCCCCATCTCGGTAACATCTACCAAACACTATTATATGGGTGGGTGTACGTGTACGTGTACGAGCAGCAGGCCAGAAGAGACGAGGACGAGGAGACATTGCAGCCTTGTAGGTGTCGTCGGTTAGAAGGCGGCCGAGCTGTAGCTGGAAGCTGGTGTGAGGACGAAGAGAGGCTCTTCTTGCTTGGATCATATCCCACTCAAAGGGAGCAGAAGACATATATAAATATATGTATATATACATATATGTATACGTGATGCAGAGAAGATTGGGTGTATACGCTTGCAGTACGTGCAGCTTTGAGGCGTCGAGCGCACGGCGGGCGACGGAGTTGGCAAGAAAATGGTGGAGCGAGCGAGGCAGGGGATGCTGGTGATGACAGGATTGAGACTGTCACTCTCGTTGTTCGGTGAAATTAGGTCGCGTGCCAGAATTCACTGAAATGCTGACCGACTGACAGTTAGGAAGGTCGACAGGCATTTGGTCAGCTTCGGTTAGATTGATGTATGGGTTGCTTTCATCCATCGCGTGTGCTTCACTTGGAATGGAAGTTACTTCAGAGTCATCTGGCACTATGTGCTTGGATTTCCGTTTTCTTCTTTTCTTTTCTTTTCTTTTTTCAGAGTTATGTTAGCACCATGTCCCAGTCGTGAGTCGTGACAAAAGTTTAAAAGTTAATATATGATCTTCTCACAGCGCATGAATTTGTACTACGTGATGGGATGTCTTATTTGTATTTTCTATTTGTATTCCCGGATCCTTTCTCATACAACTACAGCCCGCGTCGCTCTCCTCCCAGGGGCGACACAGGAGGCACCCCAACCCTAGCCGCCGCCGCCTCTCTCCACCTTCACCTACGCCTCGCCACCGCTTGAGTATGGCACCGAAAGCCCGTGTGCCTGCTAGGACGGCGGCGGCGGGGTTGATTTGGTGCGTCTTGCTTTACCCCGAGTGGATCTGGAAAGAGACAGGGTGCGGTGGCGCGGGGATCTACCGGTAGAGGATGTTGCGAGGGATCCGCGGTGGCCGCGAGGTGGCGTCGGTGCGGCGGCGCAGGTCGGCCATCCCCCGGCGGCGGCCGGGGCGGGCCATTGCAAGGCCGCGTGGCCAGCCTTGATGGCGGTGGCGGGGCTTTCCGATCTGCGCCGTCGTTGTGGCGGCGGAGTCCGCTTTGGGTCCTGCGAACCTAGATTGGGCGTCCTCGGTCCCTCTGCCGGCAGTACCTTGCTCCATGTGGTGTTGGTTTGTCGACGGCGGCCAGCGTGATGTTCGTCTTGCGGTGGCGGCGTCGGATCGGATTTGGGCCCCTTGCCTTCCGAGCGAAGCTGTTGGTGTCCTTCCGGTGTAGGCCGGGTGCAGTGTTGACGATGGTGGCGGGCAGTTTGGGTGAAAACCTTGTCTGACGTGTTTTGCCGGGCCGGCGGCGGTGGAACTATATGTGACACCTACCTTGTTGAAGGCGCTGCTGAAGTCGTTGGTCATCCTGCTTCCTGCTGCGCCTATGGGTGTTCAAGAATTGGGTGAAAACCTAGCCTGGTTTGTCTAGGCCCGCGGCGGCAGTGCAGGCGTGTCGTCGAAGTTCTTGTTCGCCAAGGCGGGGCAGTTCTCTCGTGTGGCCACCCTATTCAGTATTCAGCTCAAGGCGGAGGTGGCATTCGATTGTGTAACAGCTCGGATGTTGGTTGACAGGCTGTATCTATACCAAGTCTTTGTGTTGTTGCCATGGAAGAAGCATCCAATCCTCAATGGTGGTCGGTGTCCAACATTTCAGTACCTTTTTTAAGGACTGACAAACGTGTTATAGCGACTTCGTCTTAACGTTGGTGTTCGTACTAGAAGAGTTGACATCATGGAGCAAGCTTGCTTGTCGCGTAGGACTACTAGAGTCCCTTGTTGGGAATGTAATTTTTCCGTCAGTTTTTTCCTATTTATTTTTCTTAATGTAATAATTTGGCCTGATTCTACCTACGGGTAGATGAAGCCGGATGTTTTCTTTGTGGCCGTAGCCAATCTTAATTAAGGCTGGATTCTATCCATTATCTAAAAAAATAGGATAGTCTCTTAGACTGAGGTCATATTCCTTTTAAAAGAAAAAAGGGAAAGCAAATGAAAAAATATATATAATCCTGTTCTAGGGTCAGGCTAGCGCTTAAGCCCCATCCTGACAACAAAAAATGAACTAGAAGATATAATCTACTCAGAGTGGATCGATTTGTACATTTGTTCAGAAAAGAAATACTCCCTGCAGTCACAACTTCACAAATAAATGACATCTTCAAAACACAACTTTAACGGGTATTTTTTATATTATAAAATATTTACAAGACTTATCAAATTAAAGTAATCTACTCATACCCTTTTCAATTATTCTCAATTAACACAAAAAGTAATTTTAACCAAGTCTGAAATGGTTGGCACAACCCAAAACGTCACTTGTTTGTGACCAGACGGAGTAATTTTACTTTCCTCTATATTGTTTGGTCCTGTGCGACAGGTTTGCCGCTACTATGCACGTTTCGTATTTTTTTTACCAACAACTCCATCAATGTAACTTACGTAATACAAAATTGTAATCATAAGTTATCTTTTGTTATAAATCTAATATCATCATTTTGTGTTGTGTATTAACAGAGTAGCTGTTGACCAAATAGTACTTGTGTCCTATCGAAATGAAATATGACTTGTAAAATTGAAATTGGGGAGTACCATCTAGTACAGTCACACTTTTGTTGGACTTTGCAAGATTTGTGTTGTTGGTTTCAATAAATTATTAACTGCCCATTGACATGATATATAGAGAGAAACTGATCGAGATCATTATTGATGCAAGTTTGTAACCGTGCATATGAAGTACTATGATTCACGGGCTATTGTACTGTCTAATGGAGATTTATATACAGACCACAGATCTACATATAGTCTGTTCGGCGAGAATTTGTCGCCATTAATGGCTTCTTGTTGCCGAGTGACTGTTCATTCACAAAAAGGGAGATCCACCAGCAATTAGGGGCAGCTATTAGCTAAGCTGGTCGCGTACAAATCACAGCACAAAACGACAGCAGCCACCAAACTGTCCTAAATTCCCCTCATAATTTTGGTAGAGGGAGGAGCACAGTATTTTGATGATATGCAGCTTCTGCACTCAAAGTGTGAGTATTCGTGCAGTGACATTGACAGACAAAACGTACTGTTGTTCCAGAAATGCATCGTCATCCATGCATTTTGACTTGGTGTCACACTTCACTCTCACCCTCTCTACGATTTCACTAGCTGACCAGAGAGATTGTTGAGCTGGGACTCAAAGATGCAATGTTGCGTTGACCTAGCTGGTAAACTCTACTGCTCCATCTCGTCAACGATAATTCTACCAATGAGAGGAAGAGTTAGTTCGGTAGGATGGCTGATTGGGGAGGGGCCAGAAAAGAGTGGTTAGTTGGGCATTGGACTACTACTGGTGGCTAGTCAATTCATTTGGTGGCAAAGCATAATACAGAGCCTCCAAAGTACCTATTCTTGCTGTCCTCTCAACTTTTCCATTTCTTATTATTATTTTGGTTTTTGAAAAAAAATATTTCCTCTAAACTTTTTCTTTCTGTTTATTAACTATAAGCTGGAATCACTAAAAATTTTGTGCTATCATTTCTTTGTGCTGACCGACGAAACCTCTGAATGTATATTGTTGCAGATTCTTCACTTTGTTCTTCTTGTACACGCACATGATTGATCTCAGCCGTTGAGGATTTGCAAGTGTTCGCTCCCGTGCATCTAGTACAATATTGCTACAATTTGTCAAAACAATTATATTTCGCCTGCTGAAATCTCTATCACAAAAATGGTCAGCAGAAGGTAGTGTCTATTTGTCTAAGCTGATCTTAAAAAAGAAAAGACAGTGTCCAAAAATGATCTTGCAATTATATTCCAAGTGCTTTATCACCACGGCACGCCGGTCTACCCAACCATAAGCTCGGATCTCAGTGTCTCTCACATATCCCCAATCTCTACCCACAAAAAAAAACATGTATAGATGCAATTATGCAAACTTTTTCCTCCAAGATCAGGAGACAGGGCACGAGGTAGCTAGGGTCCCTCTCCGTTCAATCAGAACCGAGCAAAATTTTGAGCCCGGGATGCACGCAACCACTGAACCGCAACATCCCAGCAAGCAGCTGGACCACTGCTCACATGTGTATACTAGGCACTAGCTCATAGAGTTCAGGCTCCATTCAAATGATGAGCGCGTGATATCGGCAGTGAATTGTCTTGCAGTTATCTGCTCTAGTATGTAGCTGTTGGTATCATGCGTGTAACTGTATTATATATGTGTTCAGTTCCTGCATCTTGTAGTTCATACGCTGCATACTCTTCTGTGTCGGTCATCTACCGGTGACGCATAGTTCTCATGGAGAGTGGTTGTCGCAACCAAATCTTTCAGGTTGTTGGCATCAAAACACACACACGCACAATTGTTTTCTTTTTCTTTCCAAAACATCAGCAGTCAGCAATTTAATATATAGGAGCAGACTTGTATGGCTTCATTTTGTTCCTGAGATGGGTACTCCCTAACTGTTTCCTCTGTTCAGATCATCGCCACATATCAGCAATTCAGCATTTTTTTTTGTTTTTTTGGAGGGGAGCAATTCAGCATCTTGCTGTTACTGACCTTTTGGGATAGGGACTCCTTGGATTCCGACATCCCAATTGTAGCTTAAACCCGGTCAGAGGAGCTGTTTGATGTTGTCCATGTTGGAACCTTCCATCCTGTTGTAAACTGAACGATCGAGATTACTGCTTCTCAGAACTTCAAATTAAGGAGGGTTTTCGGTAGCTTATTTCATGGATTCATATCATCAATGTTTTGTGCCGGAAATCGCAAATATATCATCCATAAATATATTCCCATCTAAGGCACATCACAGCATATGATCCAACCGTGTTTAGTGGGCACCATGCTAAAGCTGAAGATATGGTAAGATAAGTGGGAAAACGTTAGCTGAAGAAAAGCTGCACACTAATTATTCAAAAAAAAGCTGCACACTCGTGTGTGCAAAATTATGCAAACAAAATCAGGCAGCAAATGCTGCCAGTGTGTGCTCTGGTGTTGGGGGGTCCATTATCCCTGATGACAGCATAACCACCATTTTTCCCTTTTAAAAAAACAGCCACAACGACCAATTTTTTAGGGTTCTGCATTGGGTCCCAGAACTTATCCATAATCCATGCATGGACTAAGTAGTTGCTGGGCACAGCTACTTGCCTTGTCATGTATTCCCCTGATGATTGGGGTGAGTGAGCCGATGCTTTCCTTCCAGCTCTTTGCACTGTTCTCCCTTCAAGAACTCAGTCAGCTGCAGTGACATCTCAGCTTCAGCACACTAGCTCATTATGTTTGTTCGTTGAGCATGTTTTGCTAGGTCAGATATATACTCACATCACATCAACTGATATGCTGATTTTTTAAATTTTTTATACATATGATTGCTGCAGCAAGTTGGCCAGTATTTGGACCACTACTAAATTAATATTTTTTGAACAAAAGAATCGTAATTTTTTATGGTTCTTTTTCCTTGTTAACTTGGTTGATTCGGAAACAATAAAACAAAACTTGAATTCCATGCTAAAGTATTCCTCCTTTGTACTGTTGACGAGTATTACAGGTTTGAGATTCTCTCAAAGGGAACAGCAACTATGGACTTATGTGGAATAATATCACGTGAGTAGTGCCATATGGATAGAGATGGATCTGCAGTATGCAGAGAGTTACTGTATAAAGAATCGCCATAATTCAGAAATGATCGGAGAAGTTCGTCCATATGTGATGAGAATACTGTCAAGTTGGGTCAATGATAGAGGGTTACCCTACCATAATGCAAATCCAGCGTGTCTCCATTAGTCTTAATCCAATGAGTCGATGGAAGCATCCGATCTGATTGACCGCAACTATTTCTTGCAATTCAACTCCCTACAGTACAATGGGATTGGAAAAAAAATGTTTTCTTGTGTTTTTAACTTTTGTTTTCATTAGGTTCAACTGTTCAAGCCATTGCATCAATTACCATGGCCATTGCCCATCTAATCCCTTCATATCCCAGTTACTTCAATTTTGAGCCAAGCAAATGCAATGGTTGACAATTATTTCACAAGAAATTTCATTGGTACGCATAGCACTTCCACCTTTTTCGCTACTTTTGCGCTAGTTCATACACCTTGCAGAAGTGGCGTTTTTCAAGTAACCCAGTTTATTACGCTATGCAGGTCTCAAAGGGCACGTGAACTAGTGTTGAAGCAGTAGAAGAGAAGTGAACAAATAAATTTTATTAGATCAATGAGTAAGGATTAAATGATTTTATTTAAAAAAAAGGATTAACCGACAGAAGTGCCCTCGCAATGTAGCTCTACTATTTGCAATCTTGCATTGCCTCGACTACGTTATTTACCGTAAGAGTACCAACAAAAGCGTAATTTCCCCGGTTCATGTTTGAATTTTAATTAATCTATCAAAAAATATTCTTGAATGTTTTATCAAATACAATATTTGGCGACATGGGCACACAAGTTCCCCCGACATTTAAATGCCAAGATGGTTCAACAAACAGAAATAAATAATGCTATTGGACCATGAATTGTTTCAGGAGCACTAGGCAAGTGCATCTCCAGATCTAGCTTTGTTTCAGGAGCATGGTCTTATCTGGCATGTTCAGTGTCGCTTCAACCACTCCTATTAGTACAAGCTTCCTGAGCGCCGCTGATCTGGCCTGATGGGCTCCCCAGTGAAGGGATCAAACTTGTAGGGCTCCCCTGTGAAGGGATCAAACCTTACGTGTTGGCGTTCTGCTGAATATTCAGCAGGTGACCTGGAGTGGAAATCTGAGCCTAAGTCCCTGCTGTACCCTGCAGTAGACAGGAATCTCCTTTCCCTAGACAGAACAGCTTCTTCAGTTGATCTTTCAATATTTGAACTCTGCTCTTGTATATATCCTCGATCAGGATGCTTTCCAGTGTTATGTCTCGAGTCATGGGCTAATCTTGGTTCTGGGTATCTTCTGATGTCTACTTCATCGTGTCGTGATCGTGGTTCAGGGTTGACTGTGGATCTTTCTTCTCCATATCTTCTAATCCTTGACTGAGACACTGGTGGATCATCTATGTAATATGATGAATGATGATGGCTTGAGGAGTTGTATCTGCTCCTGCAAGTAAAAATGGAGATTAGTGTTCGAGCTTGACAACAACATGAACCATTTACAGTAAGGACTGACAGCACAGGGATGTGAATGCAAACCTACCCGGGTTCCATGTAATCATAATCTTCATGTGGGTATCGCTTGCTATGCATTTCAGGATTTCTTGGCAAATAGACAGTACCATGTAACGTGCGTGCTAAGCCGAAGGTCTCAGCCTGGTGCTGCAGGTCAAAACAAAACATTCAGGGAAAGAAAAATAGTAGAAATGAAAAAAAAAGGAAAGGTTGATGAACAAGGTAGTAATAACCTTAGCAATCAATGAAGCAAAATAATCTCCTTTATTGCGTTTATCTCCACCTGATATCAAAAACTGCATGTGCTCCTTTGTGAGGATTATTAACGAAAAAATAGTTCATGTGAGAGCTCAGAAATCATTTGTGTAAAACAACTGAATACCTGATTAAGGACAGCAACAGCAGCTGACTCAGGAAGCTCGTTGAGGCTTTTTACACAATGGATGTCAATCTGGATAAGGAAGTTGGACAGGAACAACATGCTTCAGTTCATACATCAAAGAGGAACAAAACAGAGACATTTCTGTAAAAATTACTTACGTCATATCGAGTACCAATTCCCAAACGTAGAATTCGAAGCAAGACTTCCTTGACAGCTGAAGGTAGTGAAGTAATAGCTGATTCATAGGGGTCAGATTCATCAGCCACCTAAGAGATAAACAAGCAGAAAAGATTTGTCACACAAATCACATCATCCTTTCTCCTTACTGTGGTATGAAATTTATTCCCTTTAACTCAGATGCCTACAAAAAAACCATATATTCAAATACTAGAAAACTACTAATTCAACTAGTTGATGGATTATCTAATGCTCGGTTTTTTGCAATTATATCATACTACCTCCGGTCACTTATATATGACGTTTCAGACAAAAAAATTAGAGCTAAGTGCAGGCTAAACTTGTTGTCTGAAATGTCATGTAAATATGACCGGAGGGAGTAATAAAGAAGTGACAAGTCAAACTAAAAAAAATGGACTGTGTATTTATGCTATCAAACAGGTGAGCTTCCAGTAAAATAGTTGTGCTTCTAGCCTTCTAATCAAGAATTGAGCAGAAACCTATGATACAAAATCTTATGCCCTCATGTTATTTTTGTACAGTTAAGGTAATATAATAGTCGTTTAGAAGCCAAGAAGAAGCTTACTCAGTTATCATACAAATAGATCATAAGACCACTTAAATGTAGCAGGTTGATGATGGACACTTCAGTTATGAAACAATAGTACATCCATAAGCTAAGCTGACTAAACCAAAGCTCTAGCAGGTCAATAAGTCTTAGTAGTTCAAGGAATTTCAGAATAGAAAATAGGAGGTCATATCTTTTCTTAAATCTCACTTGTTAGTTTTTAAAACTAAAGTAAGCAAAAGAAGAAAAATAGCAAAGTAATTAAAGACATGTTGGTTACCACCATATACATACATAATTAGTTAGTCTCGGAGCTTTTGCTTGACGACCAAGTGAATCGTGTCCGTATCTTCCGTAAGAATAATCTGGCCTGTCTCCTGTGACATTTGATCTTCTAGTTCTCACTTCTTCATGAGATCGCTTCTTCTCATTGTCTACTGCAGGTCGAGCAACCGACACCTATTGACATAAGCATGAGAGCTTAATTTGTCTAATCCAATGGAAAAAACTAAAACAAGCAGTTCGAAACTAGGGATAACCCCAAACAGATAGCATTATTGTTCATGCCTGGATCCTGAAAGATGGTCCTCGATCAGGTCCTCTCACTGTTTCACCATCCATTTCTTTTACAGCATTGTCCAGCTCCTGCAATTGAGAATAGTTTTTCATGGCAATCATTAAATACAGTTGTCTAAAGAATGTACAAGAGCATTAGTTGGATGAGAACAGTCTCCATAATTTAAGATAAACACTTACGGAACGACTGGAAAAGTGCACGAACCCAACTGGACATTGTCCTTTTCTTGAGATAGCAACCCGTACTACCTGATTGCACATCAGGTCATAGTTACTCAACATTGCATGTAAAATTGGTTACTAGAGACTGCAAAAAATATGACAGCCATCTTAGTGCACCAACCTCCCCGAACTGTTCAAAAAGCTTTCTCAAGTACCCCTCGTTAACATTTGTTGGCAGATTCCCAACAAAAGCAGTCTTAATCTGAGAGTAAACAGAACCAAAATCACAATCAAATGTTCAAACAGAAGACAACTATACTTGTACCAAGGGGGAAAAAATGTTCCCCTTCTACATTACCTTGGCCATTTCATCAGCATCCACATGAGACTCCTTATCAGCCCAATTTATTGCAGGATGCAAAATACCACCAAGCATAAAATCTGTTCTGGAACCAATACGGATTACCCTTGCCGCTGCCTGTGATTGATAATTTGAGGCGGAATGAAATCAAAGAAAGATGATTTGAGTATAAAGCATGGACTTAAGAACATCTTCTCCAGATGACACTAGATATTTATCTTTTGCTCACATCCCAGTGGCATAACCTCAGATCAGTGATGGCTGATGAACCAAGATCTTATGCAGATAAACATACTTGTATTTTGAATGTGGCAGCTGTGATTAATGCCAAGTGATATTTGCAGACTTAATACTATGACAGCTCAAGATTACTGTGATGTAGTAATGAAGCCAAGAAAAGGAAGGGAATCAAGTATCATCATGGGAGAGAGTGTCACAGACACAAGAACACAGCTGGATTTGGGAATAAATTGAAGAACGATCGATTAGGAAAGAGAGAAAAAATGGGGGAAAGTATGGTTCTAGTCTACTTTTACTTGAATCAAAGAAATATATAGGGAAGTTAAAGAGTGTGAAATAATAATGGAATGGCAACAACAGTAACGCTTCAATCAACTGTTGACTTCAGATCTTCAAAACTGAACAGATAAACTTAATCATAGCCATTGGTGTGGTGTAAGCTCTTCTTTGACTCAGGATCAGAGACAGAGACAGAGAGGAGGGGTTGGGGGGCTCCATGGAAGCTTCACAGCAGAACTAGAATTCATAAACTTTGGAACTGCATTACCTCAATACCTATCCACATCAGTCACTCACAGGTTTCTAGAGAAACAAATAGAACAAAGGTAGTCCAGATAAACGAATGATAATAAAATCCATCAACACGTCCATCAGGTGACTCCACAAATTGATGATTTAATGTTGTTATTAATTACTAGTGCAAGTATGGAATACAGTTCATGAATATTGTAGATCAGAAAATGCAAGTACTCCTTTGACTCATCTAACCAATCATCATACCATACTTAGATACAATTGTTTCATCAGATATAGCACCATCCATTGAACCAGGAAGATTGGGGATTCATTCAAATAAATTCTGGACAGTGGTCACTCTCTCTCCTATACTTTGTAATGAACTTCAACAATGTTTTAAAGATGAGAACTGATCAAAGATACAAGATATGTTTGCGTCTGTGAGATAACAATTCTGGCATTTATCTTTTTCCTATATCACCACTCACCAGTTCCAAATTTCTCTCTACAACTGTGTCAAACATAGTGTGTGTGGTTTCTTCAGAAGTATCTCCAATACAATAGGAAAATTTTCATGTGGAGAAGATAACTTTAAAAGCCATCCTTTGCTACATTCGTCAGTGATTTAAGACAAAATAGATGGGAGGAAGTATGATGTTATAAGTCCAAAGCATACAAGTCAAAGTGCTGAATTCCTTAGCTTGTCAGCAGATTGCAAAGTCTGTGATAATTTGGTGTCAATTCATCATCTGGCTCCATATTGTGACTTGGACATAGTGGCATATAGATTCGCTTGATCATGCATGAAATTAATGGCACATGTGCTTCTTTTGCTAGCAGATAGATTTAGGGCACAGCAACAAGGTGCAGAATCATTAATCAAGTAGCAGCAAAACTTAGGAGGATAGATTGAAGGTATTTTTGCACATATCTTGGTATTTGCATAAGATTGTTTATCAAAATGAACTTTTCTTGAAAAACAAAACAAGATGCAACAATATTGGCCAATACCTGCAAGATAAATCAGTTGACAAAGCTATGGTGAACTGTAAATAAACCAAGAAACCTTGGCAAAAGGAAAAAAATAAATCAAGAAGTATACAGAGCAACAAAATACGAGAAAGTATACCTGATTTTCATGGACTTAGATCATATTAAACACCATAAAACAAGATTTAAAAATTAACTGGTCGACAATGTCATAGAAGAATGTGCTAACAAAAAAATAACCATTCTAGCAACAGGGTACTTACTGAATGAGAAGAAAATCGCACAAATCCAAAACCTCGATTTATATGCCTTTTTCTTGATGAACCAGGATTTGAAGCCATCGCAAGGTCAACCGAAACAACATCTTTGAATGTCTGTCAGATCAAAGAAAATGACAAAATAATGTGTTCTAGTGAAATTATTTTAAGAAGTAAATGGATAAAAGAAATATATGATTTATAGGCATAGATATTAAAGTTTCTACCTTGTGAATCAATTCTTCAAATTCTTCTGAAGTCCAATCTAGTAAGAAAATAAGGGAAAGGAGACATTAGTACTTACATGATAATTTTTATTTGCATGTATGTTTTCATAACAAAGTTCTGCGGGTCACTATGTTAACAAGACAGATACAAGAGCACTAGCCAGTAGCCACTGCTATGTTGTATTGTTTGAGACAAAATGGACAGGTATTACAGCCTTCTACAAGACAACACTGATGAGTGTTTGGCGTCAACAAATGTTCCATCAACTATATTGGCGTGCATTCTTCTTTGGGACAAATTTACTGCATTTTGGTTCTTGTTCATGTGTGAAATTTACCTTTGCTAAGGTTTCCAAAGAAAACTGTATCTTGATCCATTGAAAGATCAACAACAAGCCTCTTTCCTTGAAGCTGGTAAAGAACCAAAAGAAAATACATTATTAGTGTCAAGTTCGATACATGAGAGATTATGCTGTTTTTCACATCTATTATAATGAAACAGCACACTAGCATCTCACTCTGGGAACCCAAGGTCATAAAATGGGAAAGGAAAAAACAAATTTATCATAAAAAAAAGAAATGTGAAGAAAGTAAGAAGTGTTGCAGGTAAATTATGATACTACTAGGAATAACAAAAGGTTAACAAGGAAAGAAAATGTGTTTACATGTAGACGTGGAAAAAATAGTCACACAGGAAAACAAAATGATGACTATATATTATGCCAGATATGGAAATTTTGTAAGCATTGGTACAACAAGTACATTGTTACTACCTCGATACCATTTTTTTGCCTTTTAGCTGTATTAGCATACTCCGTCTTTGCAAACCGAACGAAACCATATCCCTGAAAGGATTTCAGGAAAAAAAAATTGTGTTAGGCATTTTAGTAACTCATGGCACAGTGAAAAAGAAAATCAAATATCAAAAAGACTGAAATTATATATTGCAAGCAATGTCTAAATTTTTACAGTTGTACTAGACCTTTGGAAGGCCATTCTGATCTTTCATTACACGCACGTCAACAATCTCTCCACAAGGAGAAAATACCTGTTAATGCTCCGAGTCAGTTCCATTATAATAAAGAAAATGCAAGAAAACAAACTTTAGCCATGAACAAATAAGTTGGATAGTAGTAGCAATTCTAAATAGATTAAGTTCAGCACTCAGATATGGACTAGTCATCATAATCCTTATAATATGACATACTTCTCTTATTACTAGATAGAATAAAATTTTTGCATAAGAGGGTCAAAGGTACAACTGTAGGTTTTCAGATTCAACTCCTCCCTTTGGATTACAGAAGAAATGTAAACCCCTTCTCCCATTTTGCTTCACTAGTAAAGTAGGCAAGTATATTAGGAGACAAATGATATGTAACCGCAGAATCTGCAATGCCACCAGCTCCCCGGGCAAGTTACTCATCTGACATTCTCATTTTCTATTTAGATACTGCTTCGATAAATCATCGGATATGCACCAAATGCAGGTCTCAGTCATAGTCAACCTCTACGTGCCTAAAGTTCTCAACATGAAGCAATCTTCAATCCCCAATGGGTGGTGAGCTGCAACCCTGAAACAGAGGAACCAAACCAACCTCCCGGAGCGTGCTTTCCGTCGCCGACCGCGGCAGCCCGCCGACGAACACCTCGGTGCCTTTCCTGGCGCGGCGATCTGCGCAGAATCACACCGAAGACAAAAAAAAAACCGCGACCACTGGCTTAAACCACTCCTCTCAAACCATCAAAAACAGCACTGCCTCGCTCGACGAATACTCACCTTGCTCGTCGAAGTCGCCCCGCGCCGCCGCCATCTTATCCTGAAACAGAGGCGGCGTGAGGACGCGGGCTATCTCGCCGAAACCCGCACCAAATCGGGTGCCGCGACGACCAGACAGATCGCCAGCACCTCCCGGATTCCAATCCGGCGGAATCCGAACGAATCGAACCGAGAACGCAACGAATTTTATGGGATTGTGATCGAACAGACAGTGAAGAGAACGTACGGCGGATTCTGGTTTTCTCCTCTTCTATATTTTTCCCATTTTTATTTTATCTTCCGAATTATTGTTTCCTTTTATATTTGGTGGGCTTTTGTAAGAGACTGGGCCCGGACTGTCAGATACCGTTGCGAGGCCGGCCCAGATTGAGCAAACGAGCTGGGCCGTTTGGTTATGATCCAGTAGGTGTAATTTCATTTTTCCTTTTTATACCTCCCGAAAAAGGAAATCGGTGATATTTGTTAAATTTTGTTCGTTTATACGGATCCCTACTGAATTTTTTTAAACAATATAAATATTTTTATGTTGGTGATTAAAATCACCAGGCTGGTTTGTGGTTTGCCTCCAATCATAAAGCTTGCAATGCTCTGGTATCCAAAAAGGAAAAATTGCTAGTTTGCTATGCATTGGTGGACATGCCACGAATCTGATGACTGTATCACCCAATTTCTTCAATTGAAAAGTAGATGTCAACTGCGGAAAGATTTAAATGCTCGTTGTTTTCAATTCTCACGTTGGGAATTTGGAACGGCATTCCCTCCAAAACGGACACTACAATAAACTGCGTCAACCACTCTCCATGTGCAGCAGCACTCTGCAGATTTCTCAGTTGGCTCTATACTTCTATTCTTATCTTCTGACAGTACTAAGGTTGCTACTCTCCTGAATACTCTTCTGACTAATACGTTTCCTCTCTTTGGAAACGCATGCTGGATAGGTCCTTTTTTAAAAACAGATATGTCAGTATAATTGACAAGAATAAAGCAAAACACTAGCAACGATAGTATATTGTAAAACGGATCACAAAATAACCTAATACATGAACTGTCAAAATATAATCTATAAAGATAAAAGAACTCTACAAGCATCCAACAAATTACCACCAACCGTCATGTTTGATGATAGTACTTATTCCTTTTTACATTTTGCAAAAAAAATATAAATTGCTAGCAGCAATCACATTTTCTAAAAATCAAGAGTCGCCACGATGGCGATGACAGTGACGATGACTTCTTTCTAAGCTGATTATGCCTTGGGAATGTGCCTCATCAATCTGGGGTGAAATTTTGGCGCCCTGGGAATTGTCTGAGGCTTCACTGACCTGCATTTGGCCAAAAATATCAGCTGAAAAAGTTTGAACCGAACAGTTGCAACCTTGCATGAGTGGGAAATCGACTTAGAACCACTGGAAGCAGAGATGGTGACATTGAATTATTGATCATGCAGAAGGTGGTTATCAGATCGTCGTCGGAGACAGATGATTAGAAATTCCATACCTTTTCGGCACAAATGGCTTGGTAAAATCTGGCATCGGGTGTGCTCTCGTCACCTGCTCCTTCCTCAGCTGCTTGATCTCGATCTCCTCGTCCGCCTGCATAAGAACACATCATACCATGATACCAGTTCTTGTATCTGAACAAGATGAGCCTTGTGCTGTGAATTTCAGGTAGATGGCCGTGTACCTTTTGCTGCCTTTCCCTTTCCAATTTCACTTCCTCCATGAAGCTGTTTCTCTCGGCGACCTGCAGGGTGGAAGAGAGCCGGTGCATGGCCTTCAGGAACTCTTCGACGGTGAGCGAGCATCGCAATGGACAACTTACTTGGTGATCAAACTTGGCACGACCAACCGCGCGCACTTCACTGTGCAGCACGAGATCGATCGGTTCCGTGGGTTCTTTCATCGGATATTTCACCGGAGTCTGCAGAAGGTTCAGAGAAGGGCTAAGATAATTGACAAGGAAATATGGTCTTGCTTCCCAGTCAGACAAATGTGTGACGATGGTGCACTACTGATGGTTTTAGGCCGATCATTTTACATGAAAATTCATGCAGGCATTGTTGAACATGATGAAGCTATGATGTTTCAGCAATGCAAAAAATGTTAACACTGAACTAAAATTACCGTAGTTATCACTGTCATACCTCTGGTTCATCGGTGGTGTAGGGTAAACCTTGGGCCAGCGGGTTACGCAGCCTCTCCTCCTCCAGCTGCATCTTCCTCAGTCTCTGAACAAAATTCTCTTCCTTCGCCTTTCCTCTTTGCTGAGTACAAGAACAGAACCACAGTTTCTTCAGTTACCATACATGTCAATTGTCATGTAGAACAGTAGAACGTGACCAACAGAGCAAGCACTGTTGATGAACAAGAACAACACAAGATGAACGTTACATCACTAGTAGTCGCACCTCAGTCCTAAGGTTGAACGGATGCTGGCTCGTCACCCTTGTCACCTTCCTGTTCCAGCCTCTCACCGACGAGCCATTGCTCTGCGATTTGTGAACACGTACAAATAAATTCACCACAAATTCATCTTGATCTCTACCAAAAGTAAGATTGTGATGAGCATGCAGCACACGTACATTGTATGTCCTCTGCCGGCGTTGCCCTCGTGCACGGGTGATCCTGCTGAATTTTCAGAGAAATGCACCAAAAGTAAGAATAGCAAGAAATCAAGGACAGAAAGAAATCAAAGCAATGGCAATGCAATCCAGCGGTGGATCAGAATCCGAAACCTGGTGCGGTCGGAGGCGTCGAGGATGCAGGCGACGCCGGCGATTGCGGGGAAGGAGACCTCGGACGACGAGGCGATGGAAGGGTACGACACGTCGATCTCCTCGGCGCCCGGCGGCGTCGCTGGCGACGCTGCCCTCGCCGTCGCGGCCCCCTCGTCCTTCCTCCTCGTCCTCCTCGCTGCTCTGCCCCGCGCCTCGGGCCCGTCGCCGCCAGCGGCGGCCAGGGAGAGGAGCCGCTCGAACGTGCCCACCAGGTACTTGACGCGGCCCTCGCCGGGCTCCGGGAGGCCCGCCACGGCCTCCTCCATCGCGACGCTCCTCATCGTCCGCTTCCTCGTGGCGGCGGAGGCCTCGCTGCCCCGCCGTTCTTGGCCGGCCTCGTCGCAGGGGGGCGTCGAGGGCAAGGCCCTCACCCTGCCGCCCACCTCCTCGGAGACGCCCCGCACCGGCGCGGCGCGCGGCGCGTCGTGCGCCGCCTTCGCCCCAGGAGTCGAGCACTTCTTGGCGCAAGAGCCCACCGTCCTCCTGCTCGCCGTCCTCGGCGCCCTCCCCACCGCCACCGCCGGCGTCTTCTTGAAGGAGACAGGAACAGGGGGCGAGCCAGCAGAGCCGCACTTCTTGGCCGCCTTGCCGCCGCCGGCCGCGCCAAGAACCGCCTCCTCAAGCGCCAGCTGATTCCCCGCCCGCGACGGCGGCGGCGGCGGCGACACCACCACCGGCGCGAACGGCCGCCGCGCTCCACCTCTCACGCTCCTCATCGCCGCCGTAGCGGCTGCCATCCCCGATCAAAAAACGCGAGACCAAGAAGATCAAACCGAAAGAGAGATCGAGCCTTCGTTCGAATCCCCCCCAACGAGAGCAATTCGCCCGGCGGTTGATGGGGGAGAGTAATGAGGCGGGCGCGATCCGAGACGGGTGGAATTCGCGTTTCGAATCCGCGTGGACGAATCGAAACCAAATTTATAGAGGAAGGAGGAGGAGGAGGAGGAGAAGCCGATGAAGCAGGGCGAGGGAGGCAACGTAACGTTGGTGGTGTGGGGTTTTGGAGGCGCAACGGCTAGCGGGCCAAGCGGATTCGCTGGGCCGTTGGATGGGGGAGCGGGGGCGATCCGCGGCCGTTGATGCGGGGGGGGGGGGGGGGGGGGGGGGGGGTGGATGGGTGGATTTATTGGAGTGGGGGGTGATTGATATGAGATCATGGAATTTACCGGCGGGTAAAAAATTTGTGCTGTGAAATTAGCGGTGAATCAAGTTTCCGATTTGATTTTGCTGCTGGAATGAATTGAGATTCACGAGAGGGTATCGTTGTTAGGAGGCAGAAAATAAAAACGAATCTAAGCCACCTCATCCTTGCCCATTGGTACTGACTGAATGCTGATCGTTTTACGGCACAACAAATCGAGTAACGTGAGCAGAGGATTCTGGAGATTTTACTTTTTTTTTCTTCCTCCACATTTTTCTTATGGGTTTTTGTGGAATCCAGCAGGAAGTTTTTTTTTGAATTTATACGTCTAAAAATATCCAAAAGCGAAAGAACTAGTCATGGCACTCGATCAAATCCGTTCCGAACCAATATGTTAGGATTTTTTTAGGAAGGAGGAAGTGTTCGTTCTAGGCTTGTATCCTGTATGCACCGAAACATCCATCATACTGCACTTATTCGGTAATATTTTCTTTTTGTTTGGGGACTTATTCGATAATATTTTCTTGCATCAGGTTTGAAAGGCATCAAATTCGCCAACTTAGTTTTTTCTTATCCGAATTTTTATCCTTAAAATTCCTTCGGCGCGAGTCTGAAGCCCGGTAAAAGAATCCATTTCATAAAGACAGCAGGCCCAAAACATTTTGAGCCCAAACTCCTGCCATCCAATTGGATTAGAGTCAAGACAGACATTTTGAGCCCAAAATAAGCCGAGCATTTTGCAGGCCCGATCGAGCCTAGAAAACGGCTTCTCAAGTATAACGGAGGAGAGATTCCATGTTCATGTTCTAGACGATAATAACTAATTTAAAACTGTTTGTACAAAAAAAACTAATTTAAAACTGTTTCATTTTAGCTTTTGGCGAAATTTTTCCATGCATTGAACTACATTCGTCCCCAACTTGCGATTTGGGTTTGTTTTTTTGTCCGCGGCAGCATCGAGAAGCGTCTCTCCTTCGTCTCGTCGTCCGGTCCCACTGCGGGTGGGTCCCGCAGACATCCCGAATCGAACCGCGGATTAATTACTCCCCCCGCCCACGTGTGAGCCCCCGACCTCGCCCGTCGGATCGTCGCTCAACGGCCGCGATCCCGCCCTCGTGACGTGGCCGGGGACACCGGAGCCCACACATCCGGCGTAGTTAACTCGCTAATCCCCACTAAACAAGAATTAATTTATTACTTTAACAATAACTTTTAATTGTTATTAAATTATTATTACAGGCTCTGCGGCTTTTTGCCTTTCTTCCAGCAGCGAGCGAATCGAAGAGCGCTGGGAGGAAGGGAGGGAGGGGGGAAAGGCAGCGGCGCCGGCGAGCAAGCGAGCGCGTTGGAGGATCAAAATGTGAGGGCGCGACGGTGGGCTCTGATCGTCGATTGCCTCTCCGCCTCCTCTACGCCGGTGCCCTGATCTCGTAAGATCTCTCTCCTCCCGCTCCCTCCCCTGCAGAAATTGGAAGGTTTCCTTGTGCTTCGTGGCTGCTGATTGCTGGTGCTACGAGGGGGCACAGAGATTAGGATTTCGGGGAGGAGTATCGATCGGGTGTAGAACTTGGGGTTGATTGCAGGGTGTATTTGGTTCAGGCATTCGTTTGATCAATTTGTGGGTGCGCGGATTGAATAAGGTTATGTGGTATTTGGGGGGGGGGGGGGGGATTTTGTTTCTGCTCTAATGGCTTGCGAATTCATTCAGCCCTTTTGAAATTTAGAGCTACCGGGCACGAAATTAATGTTTAGCATTGTAGGACCATCAGGTCTCCACCCCCAACGCAATGAATTTGTCTACGACTCTCAGTTAATTTGCCTCATTGTCTGGTGGCTGGTGCAGGGACGCACAAGATGCTGGATCCTAGCTGGAGTGCCGTTTCTGCCTACGTGTCCGAATATTGGTCTGTGATAATTGCCACTGCCGTGTTTGCTTGTGTGGGTGCGGTGACGATTTACTACACGGTGAATCAGCTGAACAAGAACATCAGCCTCAGCCTGATAAAGGCCATCAGAGTCAGGGCGAAGCGGTACAAGAAATGGAAGGAGAAGGTCCCCGACGCGTCCCACGTCTGGAGGAAAGAAGTCATCCCCCGCAGCAAAGGCCTGAAATGCTGCGTGTGCCTCAAGTCGGTTTCGCCTCCTCAGTACTCTGGGGGAACCATCCATCAGTGTGATATCTGTGGCGCCGCCGCGCATTCGAGCTGCTCGGGGAATGCGCACAAGGATTGCAAGTGTGTATCTATGGCTGGCTTGGACCATGTCCTTCACCAGTGGGCCGTGCAGTGGATTGACACTGCGGATCACCCTGAAGAAGACTGTTTCTGTTGCTACTGCGATGAATCTTGCAATGGAGCTTTCCTTGCAGGCTCTCCGATTTGGTACTGTATGTGGTGTCAACGTCTTGTGCATGTTGATTGCCACAGCAGCTTAGCCAAGGAAACTGGCGATATCTGTGACTTGGGACCATTGAAGCGGCTGATATTGTCGCCTCTTTGTGTTAAGGAGCTTCATTGGACAGGTGCAGGGATTTTGAGTTCTATCACAAGTGGGGCAAATGAATTGGCTTCCACTGTCCGGGAAACAATTATGATTCGTAGAAAAAGGTACAAAAAGGGTACTGCATCTGCTGATTCAGATAGCTCTGGAGCGATTGAGCTACCATCTGATGTTGAAGGAGATTCACAGGAAGCAAATAGCGCAGCAAAGAGGAGGGATGATCACGCCAACGGCAAACTCGATGAGGTACACCAAAGCTCTGAAACAGAGAAAGATAAACATCCTGTACCAGATAACACAGCTGCAACTAGTAGGTCAAATGGACAGCGTGAGAATTCTCATGTACAGAACAATCAGAAGTATGAAATTGTCGACGTGCCTTCTGATTGTAGGCCACTCCTAGTTTTTGTTAACAAGAGAAGCGGTGCCCAGAGCGGTGATTCACTGAGACAGCGTCTGCAGATCCTTCTTAACCCAGTGCAGGTTGGTTTAGTTGCTTTAAGATCTTTAGTCAGTTTTAAATTATGCAAACTCATTTTTTATTTGCTCTGATTTGTGATACATCTAGCAGACCATCCAGTTTTTTTTGGGAAGCACAGATGCACTATGATCTCGTGTGAATTTGCATGTATCTTTAGAGCTGGAAAAAAAAGCTTGTATGTGCTGCCTTAATAATTCCTTTATACTTTATTTATTTAAAACTTCGTACTGTGTGTGACCTTTTGTATTTGGTAAGCTTTGGTGCAAATTGCTTAGTTAAATTCCGTTAATGCTCCATCTTCCCTTTTTAATCTCTTCATGCTATGGCAGTTATTAATACTGTATCTCGAAGCCACCTTCCATTATGGTACTAACTCAAATTTCATTAGGTTTTTGAGTTGAGCAAGCACCAAGGTCCAGAAGTTGGTTTAGCTTTGTTTCGGAAGGTAACCCACTTCAGAGTTCTTGTATGCGGTGGAGATGGCACTGCTGGTTGGGTTTTAGATGCCATTGAGAAACAGAAGTTTGAAGCTCCACCTCCTGTAGCCATCCTTCCAGCTGGTACTGGTAATGATCTTGCGAGAGTTCTGTGTTGGGGTGGTGGCCTTGGTGTTATTGAGAAGCGGGGAGGTTTATTCTCAGTTTTGCAAGATGTTGAGCACGCAGCAGTCACTGTTCTAGACAGATGGAAGATCTCAATTAAGGACAACCAAGGAAAGCTTATGGCACCGCCAAAATTTATGAACAACTACTTTGGTATGTCCATGGAACTACTTCTTAACTTGGATCCTCTTGCAGATTTTTGTATGGTCAAATAAATGTAAAACTGATGCTTTTTCAGGGGTTGGCTGCGATG
The DNA here is from genome assembly GCA_033239725.1 of Echinochloa phyllopogon. Lineage (NCBI taxonomy): Eukaryota > Viridiplantae > Streptophyta > Magnoliopsida > Poales > Poaceae > Echinochloa > Echinochloa phyllopogon. The sequence goes on along the minus strand of BTCW01000012.1, from coordinate 59,844,154 downwards.
CAAAGGTTGCCTTAGATATCCACAACTTGAGGGAAGAAAACCCTGAGCGGTTTTATAGCCAGGTAACATGTGCTTGCTTGCTCCCTGAACCCTGTCATGTGCATTACTCTTTGAATATTTTGATGTTGCAATTTGGTGGTGGACCTGTGTGCTGCACTTTCCCAGGATGACAATGCATGGTTTGTGCCAGTGTTAGTATATTTTCCAAGTTTGCTGAAGTTGCTAAACATTTGGAACATAAATAGTATGTTCTCAGCTTCTCTTGGACTGAAATTATGCTTTTAAAAATTGGTACAATGTTCAGAGTAGCACAATGCCATAGGTACAAGTTTCAGGATGCTAAACTTCTGTACATATTGTATGATGTATATCTGTATAAAAAGCATAAGAGATAGTATGGCTCAAGTGCTTATATATGTGTTTTTAAACATGGTTCACTGGAGCCTGGACCTTATAACATGGTGTTGATGATAATAGTGCCTAGATAACCATTAAGACATTTTAGGGAGTTGGACATTCAACATCAGCTACTGTTGCAAGCATCCGTACAACCTAGATTCTAGATGATTTGTGGATGGTTGAATATGCAAACTACTGTAGCAGATAGACCTGAAAATATATTCTAGTTGTAGTGTCAAATTGTTGAAAGAAAGAAACCAATGCATATTCACTCAACACTTTATCATATTTGTCTGTTTCTTTGCTCACCTTCTTCAGACTTATGTTTGCCCTACTAATAGTTTCTGTACTCAAATTTCTTATGGTAATAATGTTTTCATGCTTACCCCTGCTTCACTCAATTCTGAATTCATCATTCTGTGTATATAGTTTTAAAGTGTTTTCTTTAGTACTGATACGATATAAATATTTTTGTAGTTTATGAACAAGGTGCTTTATGCAAGAGAGGGAGCGAAGAATATCATGGATAACACATTTGATTATTTTCCTTGGGATGTCAAACTTGAGATAGATGGATCCAAAATTGATATTCCTCAGGTAAGTGTGTGCGTCTTCTCTGCTCTTTTCTCTTCTCAAAGTTAACTAAGCACGTATTTTTGACTGGCATATCTTTAAAATCCAATGCTAAGAACCCCCACTATGCACATTAGGTGATGAATTGTCTAGTTAAGATAGTTACTACACCTTTATCATTCATTTCTTGAAGTAACTTTAGCAGCCTTACACCTTTGGATGCGTTCGAGAAGCATCTTTGTTTAGACAGTGTAACCTTATTCTTTTATTCCTTTAAGTGCAGGACTCTGAAGGTATCCTTGTTGCCAATATCCGAAGCTACATGGGAGGTGTTGACCTATGGAAGAATGAGGATGATCTCTCTGACACTTACCTTCCTCAATCCATGCATGACAAGAAGCTGGAAGTTGTTAGCTTCACAGGAATGCTGCATCTCGGAAGGCTGCAGGTACAGGAGAAGATTGCCTTTTGATTCTGACCTCATGGTGCTGGTTGTTTCGTACAAACTGGACTTCTAATGGATAATCTTGTTCTAGGTAGGGCTTTCTCGTGCGAAAAGATTAGCTCAAGGTCATCATATAAAGATTGAAATCAGTACGGCAATGCCAATCCAAGTGGATGGAGAGCCGTGGTCTCAGGAGCCATGCACCATAGAAGTTTCTCATCATAACCAGGTTACCCTCTGTCTCCTTTAGCTTAGCAATTAAACTGCATCTGCTTCTCCCCCGACTTACAGCAAAGTCTATCTTCTGCTGCAGTCCTTCATGCTGAAGAGAGTTTCTGAAGAACCTCTCGGTCATGCCGCTTCCGTCATGGCCGACATCCTGGAAAACGCTGAGAACACCGGCGTCATCTCGACCTTGCAGAAGAGGACTCTGCTCCAGGAGATAGCATCTAGGCTTTTGTAGGACAGTTCTAACGCTCGTGCTTGTAGTTGTGTAGCTCACCCTATAGCTTGGTCTCTTGTTTTCGGCTGCCAGGGGCTTCCTTACGGGCTAGTAGGGAACTATGCCTGGACGTTTGTACATACAGTCGCGGTATTTTACGCCTGATTTGGATTGTGCCTGTGTATAATTTCGTGTAAAGTTTTGTACGCCCTATTGGGATGAGCATAGTTGGTTAGGGTACTGTCAGAGCATGGTATGTACTCTGTTGCCCTTTGTGAGGCTAGAATGATATCATTTTTCTGGATTGTTCAAACTTGAAACAACAGTTTTTCAACTTTGTTGTTGATCTGGGTTTCAATTTTCACGTTTCGCACTATTTTTGCAGCTTGTCTCCTGGTTCTCCCATTGCCCATAAATGGGATATAACGGCTTTGATTTCTGGCCGTTGCATGCTTTGCTGCTAACCACCATGCACAAGAATTACACGATAATATATATGAAATTGCTGGAATGGTGTGCAGGCCCGTCTAGCTCAGTCGGTAGAGCGCAAGGCTCTTAACCTTGTGGTCGTGGGTTCGAGCCCCACGGTGGGCGTTCTATGTATTTTTGCATCTTCACATTTTGTTTTTTGTTTCCTCATGTTCTAACCCTAGTTAAACTCATGTTCTTGGTTGGTTGCCAAAACAAGGTACTAAATTTTCTTGGTTTCATTTCGCAGCCAACAGATTCATCAAGTCATCGTTTATCTCGTTCAAGCTCATAATTACAAGTTTCCAACTATGCCCACTTGTTGGTCTAGTGGCCGGCCTTTGTTGGCGGCTTCCAATCTCTCCCTTTTGAGCTGATCACCATTTCTTTACTGCCCACTGCACCAGAGCTGATTTCTCGAAGTGATCAGTCAGTCAATGCTTCATTAATTGAGTTCTGCACTGGAGATGGAGATACTTAAGCGGTTAATAATCCAGTTCAACTCTTCAATCCCCTTGTGAATCTGATTCAACCCTGTCGCTGTGCATCAAGATTCAGGAATAGGCCAATAGGAGCAATGGGGCTCCTGGTGGCGCCATGGGTGGTTCTTGCGCACCTTCTAGCCTTCGCCGGCGTGCTGCACGCCGGCGAGCAGCCGCTGTCGAGGATCGCCATCCGGAGGGCGACGGCCGCCGTCGTTGACTCGGCCAGCGTCAAGGCTCACCCCACAGTCCTTGGCCTCAAGGTCTCATCTCCCCGCTCATGCTTGTTCAACTTTTTCTTCAGTAACTTTTCAAAATAAAAAAAAACACTTTTTCTTCAGTAATGCTTGTGTTGATCACTGCCATTCTTGGTGATGATGCTTGTGTTGCAGGGTCAGAGCAGTGACTGGGTGGTCGTTGAATTCTCCCATCCGAACCCCTCCAACGACGACTGGATCGGCGTCTTCTCTCCTTCAGGATTCAGGTGAGCTGCAACTATGACATTCTGTATTTCCTATGTCTTTCTTTGAGCTGTTTCTTTCCCCTTTGGAAATATATTTTCAAAGGGAATCTTACGTACATGGAGTATTAAATAAAGTTTATTTGCAAAATCTTTTTAGGAATGAGTGTAACTTTACGCGACGAATCTAATGAGCCTAATTACTTCATGATTTACTACAGTAATGCTACAGTGACCATCATCTACTCGTGTGGTCAAATGCCTTATTAGATTTGTCTCGTAAATTAATCCGGTGTGGTGAAGGTAGTTTTGTAAACTAACTTTATTTAATACCCTTAATTATTGATCAAACGGCGTGAAAAAATAATTTTTCCACCCCAAAGAAACATATTTCGGCATTGTCTAGTTCCCAAAAAGCAACCCAAAGTTCACTTTGCAAAAAAAAAAGATTCCCATCACATCAAAATATCGACACATGCATAGAGTACTAAATATATATAAAATCAAAAACTAATTGCACAATTTTGTTGTACTCGGCGAGACGAACATTTTGAGCATAATTAATCAATTTTTGGATAATTTTTCACAAATACAAACGAAATGCTACGGTGACGTATTTACGGTGAAGTGACATATTTCCCTCAATTCTCCGCCCCCTAATTTGCATCTAAACAAGGGCTTCATCTCTTCACACGTTCAGCTCTGAAATCTGCCAGCCTGAAAGCTGGGAGGACCTGCCGCCCTATCTGTGCACGGCACCGATAAAGGTCATCATACTGCTTTCCCATCTTACTGCATTACATGGCATGGATCAGATCAGAGACTGAATTTTTGGTAAGCTTCTGTCTGACCTGCAGTTCCAGTATGCAAACTTCACGAGTGGTGCCTACAACAAGAGTGGGAAGGGGTCCTTGAGGCTGCAGCTGATCAACCAGAGAGCGGACTTTGCCTTTGCGCTCTTCTCTGGAGGCTTCTCGGCTGTAAGACTTCAGCATGCCCTCTCAATCTTTTGTGTTATGAGGTACTGTCATACAATAGTTTGGACCATATTTTCTGATGCATGATTTGGTTTGCACTGTGATAGCCGAAGCTGATTGCTGTCTCAAACAAAGTGACGTTTGAAAATCCTAAGGCGCCCGTCTACCCTCGGCTGGCACAGGGGAAATATTGGAATGAAGTGAGTAATTTTTTGTGACTGTTTTTGCAATGCAATGCACAAGACATGATTTGCTTGTCAGCCTTTCCATTTTCATCCATCTTTATCTCTATGTTTTAGTGACTGGATTGTAAATATCATGGTAGATGACAGTCACCTGGACAAGTGGATACAGCATCAAGGAGGCAATACCATTCGTGGAATGGGGCCCTAAAGGTGGACATCAAATGCTTTCACCTGCTGGAACTTTGACATTTACAAGAAACAGCATGTGTGGTAGGTCTGCCAATTGACATATCATCATTTTGCAAATGGTTGCTTGTATGCAGTGATGGGCATAGCATGTCTGCATTTCGTTGTACAACTTCTTATGCAGGTTCACCAGCACGGACTGTCGGATGGCGCGATCCTGGTTATATTCATACAAGTTTCTTGAAGGAACTGTGGCCTGATGCATTGTATGTGATCTGCATTGACTCTTTCAGTCAGCATTCCTTTGTTTATTTTCCCCTTGAATATAATCTGAATACTTGGTCAGTCATTTTTTTCTTCTTGGTCATGTTGTAGATACACTTATAGGCTTGGTCACAGGCTATCAGATGGTACTCACATTTGGAGCAAGTCTTACAGCTTCCGTGCATCACCTTATCCCGGACAGGATTCTTTGCAACGTGTCGTGATCTTCGGGGACATGGGAAAGGTGCTTTTTTTTGCAGATTTGGGAAAGATTCTTTGCAGGTTATTATTTCAGTTTCGTTCAACATTTAACTTACATTTACTAGTTTAGGCAGAGGAAGATGGTTCAGATGAGTATGGTAACTACGAGAAAGCCTCCCTGAATACCACCAAACAGATCATCAATGACTTGGAGAACATTGACATGGTCATTCACATCGGAGATCTTTCTTATGCAAATGGCTATCTGTCCCAGTGGGATCAGTTTACAGCGCAGATAGAACCAATTGCTTCAACTGTTCCATACATGATTGGCAGGTCAGTTCAGTCCATTTTTCAGAAATTTCCATGAAATTGCACATAAGGTGTTTGCAAGTGTGTGATCCTTGTCTGAACCTCAGTGGTAATCATGAGAGAGATTGGCCTGGCACCGGATCATTCTATGGATACAACGACTCCGGCGGCGAATGTGGTGTTCCTGCTCAGACTATGTTCTATGTCCCTGCTGAGAACCGGGCAAAATTCTGGTAACTACTGCAAAAGCCTAAAACCATTATTGGTTAATTTAAACTCTGACATGTACTGTTGCCAAAACAATTGTGACCTCCAGGTATTCGACAGATTACGGCATGTTCAGATTCTGCATAGCTCACACTGAAGAGGACTGGAGGCCAGGAACTGAGCAGTACAAGTTCATCGAGCATTGCTTGTCGTCAGTAGACAGGCAGAAACAGCCATGGCTCATCTTCCTCGCACACCGGGTTCTTGGATACTCATCAGGCAGCTGGTATGAGATCATGATGGGGTCATATGGTGAGCCGATGGGCCGTGAAGGGCTCCAAGATCTTTGGCAGAAGTACAAGGTTGACCTAGCGGTCTTCGGTCACATTCACAACTATGAGCGCACCTGCCCCATCTATCAGGCAAGCTTCTGAACTTGCACTTCATTCATTTCAGAAACTATATCACAAGAAGCTGAATGCACATTATTTTGAGTTGCACTTCCCTTACAATGTTTGAAAAGAACTAGGAAAACTAGACCACCTAGGATTATGTTACCTAAGAAGACAACTCATTTGCCGGATTTGCTACAGAGCTACAGCCAAATGTACTCCTGAGTATAACTTCCTTCACAAAAATCATTGCAGAATCGATGTGTCCAAGATGGATCTAACCACTATAGTGGCCGATTCAACGCAACAACCCATGTCGTTGTCGGTGGCGGCGGCGCAAGCCTGTCTCCATTCAGAACCACTGTGCCATACTGGAGCTTCTTCAGGGACTTCGACTTTGGGTTCGCCAAGCTCACAGCCTTCAACCACTCATCGCTGCTGTTTGAGTACAAGAAGAGCCGTGACGGCAATGTCTATGACCACTTCACAATCACGCGTGATTACCAAGACATCCTTGCTTGCTCCATCGACAATTGCCCCCGGACTAGCATAGCTGTTTGAGGAAACTCCGGATTCTGGAGGCCTCTTCTGATGAACAGCCTCCATTGTGTTCATGTTTTCTTTTTTTTTTTTTGAGACATTGTGTTCATGTTTTCTAAAACCTGTGGGTTGAGCCTATATGTAAGCCCAATGACTGCATTATCTGAACTTTGGCCTAGCGTGTGCTGTTTGGTTTGTGCTGCCCCACCCACATATACAATATTCTTTCATAGGCCTGCCCCTATGAGGGATAGGCACACGTTATTTCAAGATTTTTCTATGAAAAAGTGAGAAGAATTTCAAACGATATACGCTCTTGGTTCCAAAAGATGAAGTGTTTTATTTTTATTCTAAGTCAAATTTCTCTAAGTCCAACCAAATTTATAAGAAAAACACCAGAATCTACAACATCAAATTACTTTATTTAAATCTACCATTAAATAATTTTTAAAATTTATTTAGTATTGTAGATGTTAATATACTTTTTATAGATTCGAATAAAATTAGAGGAGTTTGACTTGGTACAAAAATGAAAACAAGTTAAATTTAGAACAGAGGGAGTGTATACATCCTAAAGAATTTTATACTGTTTAGATCTAGTCCTATGAACACCAATCTAATCTTTTATGAGGAATCACTAATTTGAAAGCAAACTGATCGTGTGTCAAGTGGTAAGATTTTAATAAAATTAGAGGAGTTTGACTTGGTACAAAATAAAAACACATTAAATTTAGAACAGAGGGAGTGTATACATCCTAAACAATTTTATACTGTCTGGATATAGTCCTATGACCACCAATCTAATCTTTTGTGAGGAATCACTAATTTGAAAGCAAACTGATCATGTGTTATGTGGTAAGGTTTCTTTACATGGCACCTGCCCATCAGAGTTCGAGTTCTCGACATCACTGTGCCCATCAGAGTTCGAGTTCTCGACATCACTGGTATCGTATTTTTTTAATTTATTTCATGATTTAACAGCATTTTTCTTTCAGTAATAGGCGAACGTCTGCGCCTCTAATCACTATCACTAATTTAAAAGCGAAATTTAGGAATCAGAACACTTCCAAATGGCACCGAACAGTACGGACTGGAGAGAATCCACACACAGTGACACAGATCACAGTGGCACCGAACTGACGGAGTCAATGTCAATGGCAACGGCCGCTCTGGATGTTCGCGCGGCGTTCAGTTCCACACACCACTTTGCTACCCGGGAATATTCTCCTCGTCCCCGCCTCAATGATTGGGTATATATGTGACAACTTTTCCGGCCAATCCTGCACAGTTCGTCGTCGTCGTCGTCGGCCGCGTCATCAAGTTGCTGCCTTTTTAGTGGGTAGGAGTGCTGCAATTGGTCAGGGATTTCAGGTAGGTGTCATACCCTAGGCTACCTTTTTCTCTTTCTTTGAGCTGCGGTTTGGTTTCAGTCTCAGCTCGGAAATCATCAGGGCTGGGAAAGGAGTAGGAGTACCATGAGGCTGCTGCTGTGGGCGGCCGCCACATGGCTGGCCGTCGCCGTCAGCGCCGCGGCGCACCCTGGCAGAGGCGGCGGCGGGGAGCAGCCGCTGTCGAGGATCGCCGTCGAGAGGACGGTCCACGCCGTCGACGACGCGGCGCACGTCAAGGCGTCCCCTTTGGTTCTTGGCCTGACGGTGAGCTCTGATGTCTCCTCCCGGCTCTGACAAATCGGTTGCAGGTTCATGGGTTCCTGACAGTTTGGGCGACTCGTGGGTTGTGATGTTGCAGGGTGAGAACAGCGAATGGGTGGATGTGGAGTTCTTCCATCCGAACCCATCCGACGGCGATTGGATCGGTGTGTTCTCTCCTGCGAATTTCAGGTAACTGTGTTGGTGTCTAGATGTAAGCAAATGGATTGGATCAGAACAAACTCAATCTAGTGAGGACAAATGTGCTTGTACTGTTGCTTGCAACGGGCAAGATTCGATCTGATGTTTCTTGTTTTGTTTGGGCATTGACAGTGCTGCAATCTGTGAGCCTGAGAATACGAGGCAGTATCCCCCAGTTCTATGCACTGCACCTATTAAGGTTGGCGTGCAGCCTCTTCAGTTTAAACTCACTTTCTGAATGCGCATAGTTGGGAACCGTGACTGATTTCACCCCCATATCTTCATTCCAGTACCAATTTGCAAACTTCAAAAATGATGACTACAGTAAGACTGGAAAGGGCTATCTGAAGCTTCAGTTGATCAACCAAAGGGAGGATTTCTCATTCACGCTTTTTTCAGGAGGTCTATTGGAGGTAAGTGAAAAGAATTGCATCCTCTGAAACAGCAACTCCAGTATGATTCTGAAGATGCATTCGTTCGTGTTCTCCTTCTGAAAAAGTTTCCACTCTTGTAACAGCCCAAGCTGATTGCTGTATCCAACAAAGTGGCATTTGTGAATCCAAAGGCACCAGTGTATCCCCGTTTGGCGCAAGGGAAGTCCTGGAATGAAGTAAGCTTTCCCTGTCATCCCATGACCGCAACAATCGTTTCAGTTGTATGGATCCTACTATTCTAGAAAACAGTGTGCAATGTGTGATATTTGGTTCTCAGCCCAGCTCTGAATCAATACAGATAACATACACTCTGGAAATTAACTGTAGTCAGAAACCTAAGAATGTGATGGAATGGAATTATTGTTGCAGATGACAGTCACCTGGACAAGTGGCTACGACATTACAGAAGCAGTTCCTTTTGTTGAATGGGGTGAGAAAGGAGGACGCCGGTTTCTTGCTCCAGCTGGCACATTAACATTTGACAAAAATAGCATGTGTGGTCAGTCATTATTTTCCTAATCTCCCTAGAGAGATGAACAGAGATGCTTGTAAAAGTCATAATTTACCATATATGACAGTATATCTATCTTTTCATTGTCACATTCAAATGCAGGCGCACCAGCACGAACTGTTGGTTGGCGCCATCCTGGCTACATTCATACTAGCTACCTGAAGGATCTGTGGCCAGACTCACCGTATGTATTCTGTCTTTCATATATATGTTTAAACATTTCCATTATGTTTAACCTGTTCTGGAACTGTGACTGATCCAGCTACTAAGCAACATGCTGTTTTGCAAAATTTCAGGTACACTTACAGGCTTGGTCATAGGCTAATGAATGGCACCCGTATTTGGAGCAAGTCATACAACTTCAAAGCATCACCTTACCCTGGACAAGATTCTTTGCAACAAGTTGTCATATTTGGAGATATGGGAAAGGTGCATGTTTTCTTCCATGTGTATCCTAGTTTCCGTCAAATAACATTATTTTTTTCATCTGCGATTGTACTGAATCTTCTGACAAATTTTTACAGGCAGAGGCAGATGGTTCAAATGAGTACAACAACTTCCAGCCAGGTTCACTGAATACTACTTACCAGATCATCAGGGACATAGAAAACATCGACATGGTGGTCCACATCGGGGACATTTGCTATGCGAATGGCTACTTGTCTCAATGGGACCAGTTCACCGCACAGATTGAACCAATTGCTTCAACGGTGCCCTACATGATTGGCAGGTCAGTTGAGTATCTCATTTCAGTAGTTCCTTATATACCCTCCCATGAATTCTTGCAATAAGTGGAGCTTTTGCAGTGGTAATCACGAGAGGGATTGGCCTGGCACTGGTTCATTCTATGGAAACCTCGACTCTGGTGGAGAATGCGGCGTTCCTGCCCAAACTGTGTTCTACACTCCAGCTGAGAACCGTGCAAAATTCTGGTAATTCTAGTGGATCAGTAAAACCACAGCAGTTTCTTCAGATGTCATTTCTTGTGTTTTACTAACAAAACTGTTATCCTTCTTCAGGTATGCGACGGACTACGGCATGTTCAGGTTCTGCATTGCTCACACAGAGGAGGACTGGAGGCCGGGGACCGAGCAGTACAAGTTCATCGAGCAATGCCTGTCGTCTGTCGACAGGCAGAAGCAGCCATGGCTCATCTTCCATGCGCACCGTGTTCTCGGGTACTCGTCCTGCGCCTACTATGAATCGGAGGGTACCTTCGAGGAACCCATGGGGCGCGAAGCACTGCAGGAGCTCTGGCAGAAGTACAAGGTCGATCTCGCCTTCTATGGCCACGTCCACAGCTACGAAAGAACATGCCCAGTCTATCAGGTCTGCCTCATCAACCATTTCCATCAGTTTCAGCACTGATTTTGTAGATGGCAAAGTAAAGTTTCTCTGCAAGCGTCTGGGCATCTGACGAGTAGCAAATATTGCCGACAACGCAGTAGCGAAATGTTACTGTTTGCAGCCTGAAACTTTCATTTCCTGCTTCAACTTCACACACCTGATCGACTTGTAACCTCTGAATTTCTGCAGAGCCAATGCGTCGTCAACGCCTCAGACCACTACAGCGGCCCGTTCCAGGCGACGACGCACGTCGTCGTCGGCGGCGCAGGAGCCAGCCTTTCGGAGTTCACCACCTCGAAGATCCAATGGAGCCACTTCACCGACTTCGACCATGGGTTCGTCAAGCTCACGGCCTTCAACCATTCGTCCCTGCTGTTCGAGTACAAGAAGAGCCGGGACGGCAACGTCTACGACCATTTCACGATCTCACGCGATTACAGGGACATCCTAGCTTGCTCTATTGACAACTGCCCCCGGACTACACTGGCTACATGAAGTCTCAATAGCTTCAGACATGTAATTCAGTTCATCATGCTGTTCGAGTACATGAAGTCTCATCATTGGAGCAATTTAGTTGCTGTACATTAGGTTTTTTTTTTGGTGAAGGGCACCAATAAGTGAGGCGCTTTCTTGTGAGTGCCGTTTTTACCGAACGGGTAAATTATTTCAGTATATATGAGGTGCAGTGATTTGCCAATTTCAGCTTATTTTTTTTACTTTACTTTAAACAAGGTAGATGCACTAGCAACCAGTACAAAAGGAGCTGAGCACCTGGGCCAGTTGTCAGAATCGGACACGTGAACGTTAGGCCACAGGTTAGGTCTTGCTGTTCAGGCTTCTTGCTGAACATAACTAAGGAAAATTCTATTGTTGTAAATTATTTTTTTTTTGCTAGAAGAATCTTTCCTACCGTTCACTCAAAAGCAAGGATGAAAATCCAGTAAAAATTCCAACTTGACTCGGAATCTACTTTTTGGTCAGCTGCTATGTAATGAGTTCCGTGTGGTCTTTTTCTCAAGGTTTGTGCCAAAACCTTCATTTGACATTATCTCTGAATTTAGAGTAAATTACATCCACCATACAACAACTTAGCAGGTAGGTGTAAATTCATCCAACAACTTGTAAAATGCTCAATTTAGTACAAAAACTTGACAGGTGGTTGTAAATTGGTCCAAAAACTTATAAAATGCTCAAGTTGGTATAATAACATGACATGTGGGTGCAAATTAGTCCAACAACGTATAAAAATGCTTATATTTTGTATAATAATTTGGCAAATCGATGCATTTACATTGCAGACTTTACAACGGCAATGTATTAAGCATAGTAGATGAGCCTATGAATAATTCTTATGTTTTTTCTATTAGGTTGTTGATTCTCAACCATGTACAACTTATTTATTCATTGGGGTGTTTAGTTTCTGAAAATATGGGGTGCAAAATTGGTAGAAAAGTCACATCGGACACTGTAGCGCACTGTAGCACTTTTTGTTTGTTTGTGGTAAACATTGTCCTACCATGACCTAACTAGACTCAAAAGATTCGTCTCGTCGTGTACATCAAAACTATGCAATTAGTTTTTTTATTTACCTACATTTAATGCTCCATGCATAAGAAGAGAGATTTGATATGATTTGATGTGATAGGTGAATAGTGAAGTTTGGAGAGAGAATTTTTTGGAACTAAACATGGCCATTAATTCAAATTCAAGCAAATTATAGAATGACATCATTAGAATTATTGAAAGACTGAAGTACATGAGAGAGAGACTTTGGAACCTTTATTTTTTTGCGCTTCTGCTCATATGTTTAGTAATTCTATAGAAAGCAAGTTTGTGTATGTTCTGTTAGCTCATTTTTCCTTTCTAAATAAGCACGGGAGGATTTAAAAATATTTATTTTGCATATTGATTTCTTTTTTTAGTTCAACACCGCATATAATCAAATACGTAGAAAACAACAAGGGTGAACTTGTCAATATCGAGTATAAAATTAAATATTATTAATAAAAATTAAATCACTATATCAAAATAATTAATTTAAAGATATAACATTAATTTTTTAAACATTAAGGTTCTTATTTTAGCAAAATATATTACCATCGCAACACAAATATGAATGCTTAATAATTTGCTTTGACATGAATATACTTTCGATTACGATCTAGCGTTAGCAAATATGCTGTTGTTGTAACATTTGGACTATGGATGCACCAATTTACAAAATTATTGCACTAAAATAAGCATTTTGTAAGTAATTGGATCAATTTCAATCTACATGCCAAGTTATTGCCCTAAATTAAGCATTTTACAAGTTATTGGGCTAATTTACACCCACGTATCAAGTTATTATATGGTGGGTGTAATTTACTTCTGAATTTACTTAAAAACAAACATTATCTCCGAACCTGATTGTGTTTGCCGGTTGTGTGATGTACAACAACAGATATGTGTGGGCCAAAGGAAAACCTGACCAAATCTTATTTTTGTGAGGAGGGGGAAATTCCAAGTAGGAAAAGGTCCGAGAAAGTGAAAATTACACCGAAAAAAACGCATTGGTTGGCCGGTTGACGTTTCCAAGAGATGATTTCCCTGTGCAAAATGCCACGGACCCATCAGCATCAGATATACCTCTCTTACCATCAGAGACATTCCCCACAAAGCATTGTTTAAGCCTGTGCAAATAGGAGCCGTTTGTTGTTTTTTGCAACGCTTACATGCACAATTACACGTACACAGATATTTGCTTACATGCATAAAAGAAGAGGAGTTTAGGAAGAAAAAAAATATAATTAAAGGTCCCCTCTACATATAAATTTCACAATATTAGTCTCACTCTTCATCTTACAAAATAAATGTTTATGTGACCCTCCCATATGCAAAGTGATGTTTGATACGCATGAATTTCTGGATGGGCTTAACACTTTTCTGATGAAACGGATGGGGTTAATATCAGATTATTAGAATGTTCTACCTTCTTCAGGAGTCACAATATTTAAATAGAAGTAGCTCATGGTCCATGGATACGCTTTTCCTCTATTAGAGGTGGCCACCTTAACCATTCTTATTTTTCTATGAAAAACTCGGATTTGCATAGGTACTATCGAACCTACTAGTCGACGTGGACATGATACATGAACCCTATTTAAGCGAGATGTGGACTTAAATTATGAAGTTAAGTGCATTCATATCATGCAATGAATAATGGCGAGGAGAAAAAAAATCAAAGTCCAAGTGCAGCTGACTAGACAATAATACATCGACCAAGATGTGGGCCTGCACACATTCATGTCATCCAAGAGCTGAAACCACGGAGTAGGACACATTAACGGCTGGGATCGAAGATGATTAACTTTTGCTTTGGCAATGATGTAAAGGCTAAGCATCCTTTTGCTTGTTCCCCGGAAAACAAAAGTGCAGTCCTTGGACACTGTACACAAGGGCCGGCCATATTGAAAGGAGAAGAAAGGTCAATTCCAGTATAGTATAGGTGATTGACAGGAGAACAAAATAATGATGAAAAACATTAGGAGCTCTGCCTTTTAACTTTTTTTTGTTCTAATAAACAACAGAAAAGCTTTAGGGTGAAAAGGATCCCGTGGCTTAAGGCCTTGTTTAGTTCCCAACTTCGGTATTTAAAGTTGGGACTTTGGCACGGTAGCACTACTGTAACATTTCGTTTGTATTTGTGAATAATTGTCCAAACATTGATTAATTAGGCTCAAAATGTTCGTCTCGCAAAGTACAACAAAACCGTGCAATTAATTTTTGATTTCATCTACATTTAGTACTCCATACATGTGCCGACATTTTGATGTGATGAAAATCTTCTTTTTCCATAGTGAAATTTGGGGTGAAATTTGAGAACTAAACAAAGGATAAGTGTACAAATGCGCCTACCTTCCCACAAAATAATATAAAATAGGTAGTTTGGTGTAGCAAGCAAAATGGGAAAATAATCGGCATACAACTCATCAGGACAGATCACGTTAATGACTCAGAATAATTGCAATTAATATCCAGAGAGGTAAATTAGCGAGAACTTACGATTCGGTGCGAATTCAAACAACAACACGCATACCTCTAAACTGATGAGCCAAGCTGACAATTTTCTGCTCCTAGCATTTTGAAACGACAAACCTCTTGCCATTTTCTGTGATGAAAATAAGTCGAATGAAAAAGCGATTGTCTGACCTGACCAACTGTGTGGTGTCTTGAGAAGGTTCTTTTTTTCTGCAGTACTGTACACCATTTGTTTTCTGCATTTATACATGGCTCAAAAATTAACTGGATTTCCAGCAATTTCGTTCCCAATTTAAATTCCTTTTATCGTCGTGGTCCTGTGCCCGGTGGTTTGGCTCCTCGGGATGTTCTTCTTGCTTTGCTTGCCTCCTCCAGACCAAACCCCAAACCCAAACCCAGGCGCCCAAATCCGACCCCCACCCAAATCCCTGCTGCCCAATGATGGCTGCTCCCCTCCTGCTCTAGCTCCATCACTCGAGCTTGCATTGCGGAGCCGGCGGCGGCCGTGGGCGAGGGCGCCTTGTCTTCTTCCCTGTCGGGGAGCGGCGGCGGTCGGTGGGGGCTCCTTATCCTCTCCCCTTCTCGGGGGCGAGACAAGCCGCCGGCCTTGGCTACTGCTGATGCTTTGGGAGCCTTTTCTTCAGGTGGGGGGGCCGGTAAAATTTAACCTTTTCCGAGTTTCTGAGTCTCTCCTCCCTCTTCCGGATCTTCGTCCGCCGCCGCCGGCGGCGGCGGCGCTCCCTCGGGCTGGTGGAGGTGTGGAGTAGAGATCCGCCCGGAGGTGGAGGATTAATTTTTGGTGAGTCTTGCTTTGCTTGAATGGGTTGTTCTAGAAGCTCATTTCTTTGCTGTGGACGAGAAACAGTAAAATCCAATTGTTTCTCTCCACCTCTGCGGCCAGTTAGCTGTGGATTTGTGTGCTGCGTGTTTCACAGCTAATATAGCCCATACAACCATGGTTCGGTTCAATTAGGCTTATCATTTTACAAGTCGCTAGATCGATTATCGTTGACACATTAAGGACTTCGGGTGTTCAACTGAACCCACATATTGTTAGAGAGGCTAGCTTCTGCTGGGGTTGTACCTTTCTCATTAGCTTTGAGATGTTTAAGCCTTATGCTTATGTTATTAGTCTAACAAGGTTCTCTTCGTGTAGGATTGTTCAAGCATATTGAGCTGTGGAGACCTGGAGATGAAGAACCTATGGTGCTGTTGTTGAAGAATTAGTGTGAGTCTTTGACTTCTCCCGATGGACAAGCATAGCAACCCCAAGAATGGGGAAGTTGAGAACGGTGTGTTTCGCAGGATGATTCTTAATCAGATTGCTGGGGACATCGGTTTCGATGAGGAGAATGTGCCTTGCAATACTCCAAGAAACTCTGTTCACTCCACATTTGGTTGCTCATCAGGTAGGGCTGTTGCTTCTACTAGTGGCAGCCACAGCACTGATTCAGTTAGCCCACGCGAGTATCTGAGGGATCCTGGATCCATACTGAGTTTGCAGCCTTGGATCTTTAGGAGAAGCGGTTCACAGAACAATGAGAAGATGCACACTACTGGTAGAAGGGCAATTGGTAAAGGCAAGAATCTGGTGGATTGCTTTCGAGATGCTCAAGCTGTTGAAGTCTCTGCAAGGAGCCCTGGCCTTGGTTCTGGGCCTGGAAGAGGTGGTGGAGCTCTTAGGAGCAGAAGATCTCGTAGGAATTTGATGAAGCCACTTGTGCCCATGGACAACTCCTATGTTCCACATCTTTACAGTGAGAACTTTGAAATTGAAGAATGCACATTTGCTCCAGTTCCGTCCCCAGCTTCTGCTAGGCCGTTCATTGTAACAGATGGGAGAAGAATAATTAGTAAATCACGCTATGAACCAGTGCCTGTACCCTTTAATATTGAATTCGATAAGGAGGAACCAAGAGCCACCTCAATGATGTCAGGAAGTGTGATTGGGATCACTCCTCTGCCTGAGCTGAAGAAATTGAAACAACATGGCAGAGAATCACACACTGCAAGGCTTGGTCTGTCTGGTTCTCAGAGAAGTAGCAAATCTTATGGACAAGCAGGTACTTTCAGCATCATTCCTTAATGTTGGCTAAATAATTATATCAGAGTAATTCCATGCTTCAAATAATATGTTTCCAAGATATCATACATCAAATGCAAGTGAATCAAATACCATGTTCCTTGAACATTTGGACACCCTCATGTATTATGATATTATGATAGGCATGCTTCCTGAATTCTTGCTTCACATGCTGATTAGGCCTGTCAATGCAGTTCAAAATAAAAAATTAAATATATCAAACGAAGACTTATCTGATAAGATGAATGTAAATCTTACAATTAAACTGTAAAAGTTTTAGACTTTTGGCATAAGTAGTTGCATAGTCAAGTGTTCAGTGGTTATCTTAGCATCCAGTCCTTTGTCCGATGATCCTGGTTGATTTCTTGTGATTTGTTAATTTTTTATGCCATATTCTTCACTAGTAAGTTTCAATATCGTCATAATCTAAATATTGAAACAATGGTCTTCCAAGGCATCGCTTATTCTATGCTCACTGGTCTGCTGCCCATGATACACTTGTGTGGTCTGGTTTTCTGAAATTGTAATGCTAGATTACAGCTCTGTGAGTTCATTTTCTCATTCATATTACTACTAGTGATTTTTGCAGATGCTTTCCTTTTGTCTCATTGGTTACTACAGTCTGTGGTCTAACTTCATAGAACAACTATGTCATAAAACATGATGCAGTCCCTTGTCTCATAGTTCTCATTAGCTTTTGTAGACACTCTTGTCTTCCAATTCATGGTCCTGCTAATGACTGTAAATGAAGTAATGCCTATCCGGTAGTAGGCTACATCAAATGGTGGCTTCTCTTTGAATGGCATGCTTCTTCATTTAATTCATAACATTTTAGGCTTTTCTCCCCTTTGAAGCAAATCCTAAATACACACATTCGATCTGCAGGTTTACGTGATCGACTGCTCCTATTCTCTACTGGGGTGAGCTTTGGTATCCTATCGTCTTCTCTGTCAAGCAAGAAGGAATTTGATACGTTGAAGGGCACACTGAAGAAAATGGAGAACTTGGTTCAGGATTTACAAGATGAGCTGGAGATGAAAGAGGGTTTAACTGTGAAAGAATTGCCTAATGAAACTTCTGGCGGACATGATGGTAAGTATCAACTGTTAAATTTTTTCTGAGAACATTTGTAACATATTCAAAGCAAAAGCTTATATGTCTTTGTCAATTTATCTGCTGATAATAGATGATAACAACAAAATACACGTAGTTGATCCGGAGCCGATGAGCAAAATCGAAGCCGAGCTTGAAGCCGAGCTTGCGAGGCTGGAACTTAATATCACATCAAAACATTTGGAAGAAGAAACATCTGACTTCAATGAGGTAATTATCTTTCACCAAAACATTCCACGTACATCTGAAGTAGCCTTCAATTCAATTTACTGAAATTCTGCATATGCAGGTTGATCAGGAGTTCATTGGTGACATTGTTAGTGGGGAACTGAAAGTTGATATGATCCCTCGCGATCTCACAGATTACAGCAGTGAAAGTGACCATGGTAGGGACAGCAGAGAAAGCTCCCCGGATTACTCACGCGGAGCAAACTATCCTGTCTCACCTAGAGATCTCAGCATTCGTCTCCACAAGGTGATTCAACATAGGCTTGAAGACCGAATTAAGGAGCTTGAGTCAGCACTTGCCCAGAGGCAGAAGCAGGCACAACTGCAGATGATGTCAACTGAGCGGATCTTCTCTGAACGAATCTGCTCAAACAGTGAGTCAGGTTCTTCTTCCAACCAGGAAAGTCCCATGTTCATACAAGAAACTAGCTCTGTGGCAGAACCCTATTGTCTAAACCTATCAGGAGATGCTCTAGAAGCTTATGATGAAGCTTACGAAGAATTCATGAGAATTGCTGACTCCCCTTGCACCACAAGCACAAACGGGAAGCCTCATCAGATAAATGAAGATTACTTGGTGGACCGTGGATTAATCTGGGGCATGGAGGAGGACAGCTCTAAGCCAAAAGAAGTGCCCACTTGGGAGCAAGTTCTGAAGAGTGTGGATCCAAGCAGAGCTCAAGAGAGTGACGGAGATGATGAAGACGAGTCAGACAACGATGACGATGATAGTAAAATACTGATTCAGCAAATTGTAGAGAGAACTAAACAAGGTTCACCTGTACTCATTAACGCTCAGAAATTTTTGTTTTCTGTGGATCAATAGGTACGCCATTGCTTTTGAGATATGGCATGTAGTGTCAAATTATTGTTAAGAGGAAAATATTAATTGTTCTGAAGCCTTCTTATGGTGCCACCTTTTCTGATGCGTGTTTCAAGCTCTTATAGGTACAGAATGTATAATAAATGGAACCACTTGACAAAAGCATGTTGAAATTGGCTACTACAATTTCCTGTACAAGGCTATGAAATTGGCCACTTGACAGAAGCTAGACTGCACCTATAACTGCCGAACAAGTGCTTCTAATTACATTTCGTAAAAAGAAGACATAAATTAGCTACTGAAAAGAAAACGAGTTAACTAACTAACGTGTGGCTAACAATCTTGTTGCCTGGCCAAGTTTACCTCTTGCTACTAGCACCGCCTTCTCTGTGTCCAACCTTGTTGCCTGTCCAACTAGCACCGCCATGCCTTCTGGGCGCCAGCGATTTGGGCTGGTTTTTCTTCTTGTCATCGAGCCATTTTTCATATCTAGAGCCACACAGCATCGTGACGTCTGTTGCCACTTTCTTATTGCCCCGGTGGTCCGCTCAGTCAACCTGACTTCTCTGTGTTGCCCGTTTGCCTCGTAGAAATCAACCCAGTCGGCTATGAATTTCTCCAGCTGATCACGGCCCTGTTTCTCCAGCAGCAATCAGATTACCCTCTGGCTAAAATTGCTGAGGATAAATGGGTTTTGGCCAAATTTTTAGGGTGGGCCATGGCCCAGGGCCCACATTGTAGCTGCACCCTTGCGATGCCTCCGAACTAATTCTGGTGTTTCTCCGCACCAGCAAAACTCTTTCATTGTCATCTTCCAAGGCGATGGTATACACATGGTCGGATCTGGACCTAAAATTTAGTGAGGGCATTCTATCTAATGGGTCTTTCAAACCTCAGCAAAATGGGCCAAAGATCACTAAAAATTAAAAATAGAGCGGTGGCATATGCCCTCGCTAGGCTCTTCTCGGGTCCGTCCCTGGTTCCTTCTTTGTCGAAAAAGATGAAGTTTGGACCGGAGGCATCCTCCATTTCTTTGATGATCCTCTCCACGCATGATTTGTAGCTTCCAATGAGGTTTGGTAAGTCACTGAAGTTTATTGTTGCAATGGGCTCCGGTATATAGTCCTGCGTTGGATTAATTAGATAGACAGTCAGTTCCTGAGTTGTGCAAATAGAAAGTCTGATCTTCAAAATCAAACGTTTGTTTAATAATCATTGTGCTTAAGTCAAACAAGCTGAGCGGCCCAATGATGGAAGACGGGGTTCAATAAATTACTTTGAAAAAAGTCCATATTACCTCCCTCAACTATCGTTCTTATTTGCTTTG
The DNA here is from genome assembly GCA_033239725.1 of Echinochloa phyllopogon. Taxonomy (NCBI): domain Eukaryota; kingdom Viridiplantae; phylum Streptophyta; class Magnoliopsida; order Poales; family Poaceae; genus Echinochloa; species Echinochloa phyllopogon. The sequence goes on along the minus strand of BTCW01000012.1, from coordinate 59,823,885 downwards.
CCTCCCTCATCACCAAAACCAGACATAAATTTTTAGGTGGGCCATGGCCCAGGGCCCACATTGTAGCTCCACCCTTGCGATGCCTCTGAACCAGTTCTGGTGTTCCTCCGCACCAGCAAAACTCTTTCATTGCTATCTTCCAAGGCGATGGTATACACATGGGCGGATCTGCACCTAAAATTTAGTGAGGGCATTCTATCTAATGGGCCTTTCAAACCTCAGCAAAATGGGCCAAAGATCACTAAAAATTAAAAGTAGAGCGGGGGCATATGCCCTCGCTAGGCTCTTCTCGGGTGCGTCCCTAGGTTCCTTCTTTGTCGAAGAAGATGAAGTTTGAACCCGAGGCATCCTCCATTTCTTTGATGATCCTCTCCACGCATGATTTGTAGCTTCCAATGAGGTTTGGTAAGTCACTGAAGTTTATTGTTGCAATGGGCTCCGTTATATAGTCGTGCGTTGGATTAATTAGATAGACAGTCAGTTCCTGAGTTGTGCAAATATAAAGTCTGATCTTCAAAATCAAATGTTTGTTTAATAATCATTGTGCTTAAGTCAAACAAGCTGAGCGGCCCAATGATGGAAGACAGTGTTTCAATAAATTACTTTGAAAAAAGTCCATATTACCTCCCTCAACTATCGTTCTTATTTGCTTTGCCTCCCTCATCCAAAACCAGACATAAATTTAGGGTGGGCCATGGCACAGGGCCCACATTTTAGCTCCACCCTTGCGATGCCTCTGAACTAGTTCTGGTGTTTCTCCGCACCAGCAAAACTCTTTCATTGCCATCTTCCAAGGTGATGGTATACACAGGGGCGGATCGGGACCTAAAATTTAGCGAGGGCATTCTATCTAATGGGCCTTTCAAACCTCAGCAAAATGGGCCAAAGATCACTAAAAATTAAAAGTAGAGCGGGGGCATATGCCCTCGCTAGGCTCTTCTCGGGTCCGTCCCTGGGTTCCTTCTCTGTCGAAGAAGATGAAGTTTGGACCGGAGGCATCCTCCATTTCTTTGATGATCCTCTCCACGCATGTTTTGTAGCTTCCAATGAGGTTTGGTAAGTCACTGAAGTTTATTGTTGCAATGGGCTCCGGTATATAGTCCTGCGTTGGATTAATTAGATAGACAGTCAGTTCCTGAGTTGTGCAAATAAAAAGTCTGATCTTCAAAATCAAATGTTTGTTTAATAATCATTGTGCTTAAGTCAAACAAGCTGAGCGGCCCAATGATGGAAGACGGTGTTTCAATAAATTACTTTGAAAAAAAGTCCATATTACCTCCCTCAACTATCGTTCTTATTTGCTTTGCCTCCCTCATCACCAAAACCAGACATGACAACTCTCTCATCTCACAATTCCAGTCACTTTTCCTCCCTAAGCGGTTTTAAAGATGGTTTTAAGAGTAATTAAAAATTCTATTATCTAACCTACTCTTAGAAAATCCGTTTTAGCTAAAAGAATATGAAATCAGTTCCATATTGTTGTAGATTTCATACTCTATATTATAGTGCTTAATAATAAGTTATTTAAATATTTTATCATCATGATTTGATTTTTTAAAATCATCTAATTTTAATTTAAAAAAATGAGTGTAATCATGCACCCGTTGTTGCCACACGTATGATCACCTCTCCTGCCATAGTCACTGTCCGCCATGCCGACCCCTTACCACGCTCGCGTACTAGTCATGCATGTCACTCCAAAAGATTTAGCCAAAAAACATGAGCAACTTTTAGCAAAAAAATCAAATCATGATCATAAAATATTTAAATAACTTATTATTAAGCACTATAATATAGAGTATGAAATCTACAACAATATGGAACTGATTTCATATTTTTTTGAGCTAAAACAGATTTTGCATGGAGTTTTTTGGGTGTGTGGTGTTTTCAAAAGTTTTTGCTCTAAAATTATGTCGGTGATGCATGGAGTTGCATGAAATACACCTGTACATGTATCATCGATTGATATGTTGATTCCTACCATGGATCATCGGAGTATATTGGCAACGGCTATGTAACGGCTAATTCTTCATGTTGAGGCTATATACCCCATTGGCTGGCCATTTGAAGTGTGTTTGAGCTTGGGAAAGTTGTAGACTTGTGTTCAACGTAAATTAAGCGCTCTATCCACCAAAGTGATCGAGAGAAGATTAGGAAAATTAGCAACAAGGCTTAGGTCTTGATTAGTGCTAGTTTAGACTTATTAGCGCATTGTTTTAGGGATTAGTCTAGAGTTAGGCGAGGTTTGCGCACCTCTTCTGTCTTTAAAAAAACAGATCGGTTTGTCCTTTATTTATGACGTACACCCAACTCAAGATTAAAATTTTTTAATTATTTTACTGGCATAACACTAAACCAATGTAGCATACACACTTGCTCAAAACACCTAATTTTCTGTAATTCTTCAGGAAAAAATTTCCTAGAATATCATTGGTTATCCAATCAAAGCTGGTCGACTGTTATTGAAAGGTCTCCGTGCCTGCTGCAGTTAGTACAAATCTTCATTCAGGTCCTCCTAAAAGATCTCCAAGGATCAAGAATATGACTGCGGAAAGAGTCACACAGCTATATCTGTTGGTGGCCCCTGGCCAGGCAATTCTGAAGAGAGAGCAGATCAAGCTTCTAGTACTTTTTTGATAGTATCTGGGGGTGAATTGCACCAAGTTGAATCTGACCAACTAGGACTTGAACCAAGGCGGTTTCCATGACCACCACATCAAGAATGTCGCCAACTGCTCTTCTCACAGTGTGCCCCAGATTGACTTCACATAATAAAGTATGGAAAGGAAAAAAAAGAAGATACACATAGCCTCACTGGAAAAGCATGGACGATAAAATCGGATTGTATGGAAGTGGTTGAAAAGTTTTCACAGGAGACTAAGGTTATACAACCAAATTAAGACCTCGTTGCAATTGTGAAAAGTGACTGGTACATCTTCCCTCTACAAATAACACTAATTTAACTCGCAACATAGCTGAAGTTAGCAGAATAGAATTTTAGGATATGTTTGGATGGTGGGATGAGTGAGGATGGAACCGTTCCATCCTAATTTCCCTATTGTTTGTTTCACAGCCATATAGAACCGGGGCATCCTAAACCAAGAATATTCTTCGTATATCCTGAACCGCTCCGTCCCATTTTTTCGACCGGACGGCGCCATCCTAGACGGGACTCGCCCCTCCACGCGCGGCCTTATCTACTCGGGTTACCGCTTCGTCGCCTTCCCTCCCCCAATCTCACCTCCGCTCTTTTCTCTTCCCACCTGCTGCTCTCTTTTTCCCGCGCCGAGCAGCGGAGCTCCCAGCACCGGCGGCCGGCGGTCTGCTGGTCTTCCTGCCTCCTCTTCGCGGTAAATCAGCCCTATTCCTCAATCCCTCCTCCAGTTGAGCAGATGTTACTCACTCGTGCCCTTCCTCATGCTCGCCTCTTCTGTCCAATGGATGAAAGGGATAGGATGAGACTTGAGTATCTAAACAATAAAATATGGAAGGATGATGTAACTTGTGTGGACATGCTTAGGCTTAACAAAGCATCTTTCTTCCGTTTTTGTAAGCTATTTAGGGATCGAGGCTTGTTGCAAGACACTATACATATGTGTGTTGAGCAGCAGGTTGCTATGTTTTTGAACACAGTGGGACACAACCTTAAAAATATGTTAGTTGGCACCAATTATGATAGGCCCGGTGAAACTGTTAGTCGTTATTTCAACAAAGTGCTTTGTGTTGTTGGAGAGCTGCAGAATGAGTTTATTAGGCCACCATCATCATCAACACCAACTAAAATCGCAGGGAACCCAAGATGGGATCCTTATTTTAAGGTGTGAGGTTCAACCCTATCTCCATTTCAATTTTTTAGGTTTAAAGGTTTATGATCGCTTATTTTTCTGTGGTTGGTGTCATAAAATAGGATTGCATTGGGGCTATTGATGGCACACATGTACGAGCCTCTGTTTCTAAGGATATGGAGGTTTCTTTTCGTGGTAGGAAGACTCATACTACTCAAAATGTAATGGCAGCCGTAGATTTTGATCTTTGGTTCACATATGTCTTGACTGGTTGGGAGGGAACATCCCATGATGCATTAGTGTTACGAGATGCTTTACAGCGTCAAAATGGGCTCCGTGTCCCACAAGGTAAAAAAGATAACTCGTGTAACTCAATTTTTTACAGTATGGCATATTTTTATTAGAAATGTCACCAACATGTCCTTCATATGCTAGGAAAGTTCTACCTAGTTGATGCCGGATACGGAGCCAAACCAGGATTCTTGCCCCCCCTTTCGTGGAGTGAGGTACCACTTGAATGAGTGGGGAAACAATCCTGTACAAAATGAGAAGGAGTTGTTCAACCTTAGTCACTCATCTCTTCGTGTTACAGTAGAACGTGCATTTGGATCACTCAAGAGGAGATTCAAAACTCTTGATGATGCCACTCCCTATTTTCCCTATCCAACTCAAGTAGACATTGTGGTTGCTTGCTGCATTATTCATAATTGGGTTATACAAGATAGGGGTGATGAACTAATCGTACAAGAGAACAATTGGATTCCGACTCATACTCATGCTTCATCATCAAGTGGGCAAGCAAGGGAACATGAATTTATGGTTAACTTTAGGCAACAAATCGCCAATCATATGTGGGAAGGACGTCAAAACCACTATGGCAACCATCACTTGGGCTGAAAATTTTCCTTTTGTTTGGACCTAAACTTGATGTAACTTATTTTGTATGAACCTATGTATCGACTAATTTTCTTTTGTTTGGACATAAGTTTGCTATAACTTCTTTAATTGTATGAACCTATGTATTGCTTGCTGTAATTTTCTTTCTTTGGACTTCTGTATCAAATAATTTTATTTTGCTGAATTTTCCTTTTGTATGTACATGTTACTTACTGAAAATTATTTCATATGGATACATTAAGCTTGATCCATTCTTTTTTTTATCATAATATGGCAGACAATGGAGGCGGAGGGAAGTGGAGGGAAGGCTGTGGGCGGTGGACAGTGTCAATGGACACTAACTCAGTCCTATTTCATGCTCACTCACCTTTCTGGCATTGTTGCAGATGGCACTAGAACATCATCTAGTTTCAAGAAAGTTCATCTCAATTCTTGTGCTAAGGCTTTGAACGAACATTTCAAGTTGAATAGGACTGGAGATCAGATTTCCAATCATCTGAAGACATGGAGAAGGAAGTATAATAAAATCAATGAACTTAGGAGGTTGAGTGCTGCAATTTGGGATGAGGACAATTTCATCATTTCTCTTGACCATGAACACTACACAAGCTATATCCAGGTAAAGCTGCAACATCTGTTCTTGTTTATTTCTTGCCTCGCACTTGCGTGCTCTTAATAATAATCATTGCAATCTTTGCTAGGACCACAAAGCTGATGATGAATATTTAAACAAGCCTCTGAAATACTATGGTGACCTGGCTACCATCTTTGGTAATAGTATAGCTACAGGCCAGTGGGCAAAGGGCTCTAATGAGGCACTAGGTATCGGAGGAGAGGAGGAAAATAATGGCCGTGACAATAGTGTTGCAACCACTAATGATGAAAATGGGGCAACACCTTCAGCTAGCAGACCAAATAAGAGAGCCAAGGTTGTCGAGGGTGATGCTGATCTATTGGTTGGAGCACTTGAACGTGCCTCTGATAAGCTGTCCAATGCTATCAAGGAGGCTGCTCTAGCTGACAAGGCAATGCCGGAGGGGCTGCTTGAAACTGTGGACAATCTGCCAGGTTTTGGACATGATCACAAGTCTTTTTACTATGCACACTTGGTTAACAATCCTCACCTTGCTATAGCTTTCAACTCGCTGCCATTCGATCACAAGATAACTTGGATTGCCAGGTGGGTCAGTGAGAACTTTCCTGCATGCTAAATATGTATGATGCACTATGATACATCTTTTGTGGTAGCTCTTTTGGCCGTATGACATGTGGTATTTGCTTCAAGATGAGAAGTATAATCTAAGAGGTTGAACATTTCAAACTGAGAAGGACTGGGACCAGATTGCCAGTCATTTTAAGTTTGTTAGTGACAAATTTCTTAGATGCTAAAATTGTAAAATGCCCTTTGCTTGTATTTTGGTTGCCAGAGACATTTGACTGCTACCATTCATGACTTTTGTTTGTACCCAGAAATCAGTGCAAGTACTGTAGGTTAATTATGCTTAACTATGTATGAATTTGCTATGGTGTAATGGCTTAGACCTTCTAATTATATATATATATATATGTAATTATTATATATGTCATTATCATGTAAATACCTTGTGTATGTAATTCATTATGTATATGTTGTAGTTGCTGGTAACCTCACCAACAGAGGGAAGAGGTGACCATAAACATATTCTCATTCTTATCCCACCAACCAAACAAGTGATAGAATCATGCAGATTCTTAATAGATATGCCCATTATTGATTAGTAAAATAAATTACCATGCAGATTCTTAATTTCTTACCAGTTTAAAAAAGGCACGTCAATTACATATTTACAAAATTTGTTCCTAAATCGGGATGTCTCAAATGAATGGCTGTTTTCAGTCAGGGACCATGCAAGACAAATGCAGTTTGCAACCTGAATTACCACCTTTACTTTAACAACCGTTAGCTAGAACATGAAAACAAAGTTGTGACATCAAGGATTCAGATCAGCATCACCAAGTTACAAGAATAAAGCCTAATTCTAGAGATGGAGAAATCATGCTTAATCATGATGCTAGTGTCTTTCAGAATGATAAAATAGTCTACAGAAAATAGTAAGCCTATAAAGTGTGGGCAAATGTATTTACCGTCTTCCGCTTCACAGATACAGATTCACAATTTTCAATCTTACGCAAGTACACATAGTTGCGCAAGCGGTCAGTCGTTTCCCGTGCTGCAATGAAACCATATATCTTGGCCTTTCCAGAATGGTTATGTTGATACCCAGCAATTTTAATATCAACGAATTGAACCAAATACATTGGCAAGCAACGGCATTCATTTAGACAATCCCCAACACTGTCAACACTGACTACAAAAAAAATAACAGAAGAATATTTCTGGTTAGTTGATTACTACATTATGTGGATAAACAGCACCACGACGGGGGAAGGGCTTTGAGAAAGAGAACGTACTCTGAGATTTATCAGCAAGATTATAACCTCTCCTAAAGTAATGTTCGCCACCTTTGAATGCAGGGAAAAGCCTGATTGGTAAAGGCCCTCGAAGCTTAGTGTCTGGATTTATAAACAAAACATCACTCTGCTTGTCATGGTCACAACCAGGCCAACAGTATAAGGTGGGTGTGTCCCTGCATTGAAAAATAATTGATTCCAGAAACAGAGAAAAGAAATGGAATATGGAGGTTACGAAAGCATCATATACTTTACTCACACGAGAGGCATCATAGACAATGGAACACTGATATGTTCAAAAACACCTATACATCAAGTATCCAAATCAAAATAAATATTGATATAATTAAGGATACACTTTACAATTTGGTGATTCAACCTGACCACCGTACTCTCACATGGCCACTGGCTCCAAGCGCCTAGTGACCCAGCTGTCCTGTACTGGGTGGGGGAACCACCACCACCTCGGCTGTAGTTAGAGCAATTATTATAACAGCTGAATCCTACATGGAGAATAGAGAGGAGAAGAGAGAAGAAAGTGGGCTGTAAACTTACAGCCAGCTGAGACATAGGTTCCCAAAAATTTTATGAGAGAGGATGGTGGGCCAAGTATTAATGGTTCAGTATGTTTCTTAGCCAACCTATTATATGGATAGGCTTTTAGTTGGCTATAAGTGGCGTGACAAAAACATACAGCCTGCTGCTGGCTGTATTATTAGCCTTGCTCTTATGGGTTCATCAGCTTGCTGTTGTAATTACATCCTTTGAGATAGAAAGATGCTAAAAATTAGTCCCGTCACACTCACATCGGATAAAAAGATGTTAATTAGACGTATTAAATATAGATTAATTAAAAAACCGAGCACAACCTAACTAGTACATGATTAGACAATGCGATGCTACAGTAAACATGTGATAATTATGTACAAATTTCGTCTCGCGAAGTAGCCATGATTTATACAATTAGTTTTATAATTATTTATATGTAATAATTCTAATGGTCATTTATTTAAGGGATTAAACTTTAGCCCGTGGATCCAAACACCACGTAAATTTATGTTCTAAATTTTAGATTTTCAGACAAGTATGTCATTCGCGGAACTTAATAGGACCGCGGGAGCCTGAATGTAACTTAATGGAAAATGGCATTCTTTCTTCCTCGCATTTGAAATGCACATATTCTGAAGGAATCTAGTAGAGAGGGAAACAGCCACTCTCACTAGATTTTGGGTTTCCTTCGGAATTCCTATTAGAAATTAAGAATAGAAGGGAAAACCTATGTTTTTTCCGCTGCTGTTTTGTGTCAGTTAGGGGTCATCAAACTAATTGAGCAGATCCACCCGAGAAAAAGACAAGGAAACAAGAAGCCAGTACAAGGACATGTACAACCGTTTAGACAGTTGTTGTATATTTAACACATACATACAGTTAAATAGTCAGCTCTACAATAGTTTATACAGTCGCTGTCTATTTAGCTGTTTATGTGATAATAAATACGCACTCTGGTTTCTGATGTTTTGCATGGGAGCACGAGCCAAAGCAGTAGACGAGATAGTAGACAACAACACTCTCTTTTCTCATTAAGGCCAGTCTCAATGGAAGTTTCGTGGATACAATTACCTAGAGTGACACATCATCTAAAAGTGTTTGAAATTAGGATGAAACACCTCCCTCTCAATGCAAAGTTTCATTAATTGTTATTTTCTATGTCACATGCAAGACACAAGTTGTCTAGGTAACTGTGTACATAGAGTTTCATGGTGATGAAACTCATTTCACCTCTCTTATTTAATACAGTGACACATCATCAAAATGCTGACAAGACAGTCAATTTATTGTCCATGAAACTCCCACCGAGACTGGCCTAAACGATGTCCACATCAGCTCATTTGATCTATGTGACAGTAAAAAGACAGCTGTTGTACATGAGTTGCACCGTGCCCCAGATCGTGGGCGGTTTCGGTTGTACCTTTGTCCTCGTCCTCCTCGCTGCCGCTAACCAGCCATTCGCCGTTATCGTCGTCGTCGGTAACCTTGGATAAGTCCTCATCGTCGCTCAGAGTAGGAGGGGAAGGCGGCCGCTTCTTGCCGCGCTCAGGAACAGGGGTCGCGGCCAATCCGCCTTCCTCACTCTCCATTGGTTTTTTTCTCGCTCTCCCCCGCAAACCAAAGATGCAGAGGAGGGCCGGCGGAGTCACCCACGTCTTGCCGGATCTCTCCTCTGCTCGTATGCTCCGCAGATTCCTTCTCCTCGGCGCTCGCCCACCGCCGATTCGCCGTCCCCGCCCGCAGCTCCCCGCAATCTGCAGAGGATACGCCGCCGCCGCCACCACCACCCAGGAGTTTTCTTTATCTAGGAAACCACAGAGATCCAGCAGAGAATAGCAACTTTGTTTTTTGAGCAACTAAATAGCAGCCATCTGTGCGATTTTGCGAGGAAAAAGTCGTATTTTTCATGCTGGTCTCGAAAACTGTGTCAACAGCTCACCGCCTCTTTACCCAGCCCTGCGCAATATCCTGCCACCGCCCAGCTAATTTGCCGGCGCTGCTCGAAACATCATTCCGACTCTCCGTCGAACAAATTTGTTTTTTCAACCCCAAGCAAATAAGAACATAGATAAATATTCATCATACATAATTCAACATCGGGGCCTTTGGTTCAGGGAAACACATCATGCATCATCAGGTATCTTATAACAGAAACTAGAAAACTGACGCTCCCTTGGCGCGCCTCAATATGACCAGCATACAGCCGGGTGGTCATGGTTCTCTAGTTTTTATTATGAGCGTGCTGAAACAAATAGTCAAAAAAATCTAGTTCAAATCTACAATGATGATGACACATGAAGACTTTCTTTGTGCTGTGAGAAAATTGACTATATTCCTTACCAAACATGCCTAGATCAATGGAATTAATGACTTCTTTGTGCTCTGAGGCACTTGGGGTGGTGACGGTTCCTCTGGTATAGCAGGGGATGGTTAATTACTGACTTCTAGCTTTCATGCAGAACTGGTGAGGTCCTCTTAAGGCAGGTGGTGGCCAGGTGAATAGTAGCATCCAAAGCAGCTTCAGTTGCCCAGCTCAACGTAGAAGTAATGCACCTCTCATGTGGCATTTCATCAAAAAAAAATTATGCGCTTACCTGCTATGCCACAGTAGCAGAAGAAGGCCGCGCACAGTTATGCATTCCCGGGAAGACCAAATAGCAAAGGGCATCGCGGGCAGCTTGAGCCGCTGCATGCGTCCGCTTCATCGTGCGCTGGTCTATCTTTGCTGCTGTCCTGGCCTCCCGCGCGCTTCTCCAGTATTATCATGGTGGCCTGGTTCACCATCGTGGCAGTGTAGGTAGAGAGCGAGCTGGTCGGCGAAGGGCCGGGGCTCACATAGGAGTAGAATCAGGTCCAATTAGAATCGGATTAAAATACTACTTCCTCCGTCCTAAAATATAAGTATTTCTCGACTTCAGCGATTTACATTTGACCATTCGTTTTATTCAAAAAATTTATAAAATTATTATTTATTTTTGTTATGACATGTTTTATTATCGTATAAATTTTAAGTATATTATAATTATTTTTATATTTTCATAAATTTTTTGAATAAGATGAGTGATCAAACTTGATCACCAGAAGTCAACAAATGCTTATATTATGGGGCGGAGGGAGTATTAGTTTTTTAGCTAAAATTTATTAGGGCCAAGTTAGATTATAAGATGAAACAGCCTGCAGCCGGCTATACGCCAATGCCATGTCACCATTAGCCATCATCAACGCTCACTCATATGGTAAGCTGGCTATTTATGCTGGCTATTAGCCAGCCACTTGAAAGATTTAAGTATTCAATGCATGCATGTCATATTATCTCCTGTGGCTGCATCTATGTGGCCACATCAAACAGCTATACAACACAAATATATTCCAACAAGCGAAATATAGGACCAAAGAGCAACATATATCCACATCATGGTCTAGTTTACCCGTTGACCCCATCAAAATGCAAATAGCCTCACTTGAAAAGTAAAAACATAAAATACTTGGGCTGTAAAATGCTCACTGGCTCATTGACTTCCTAAAGTTTATACTTTCTCTGATTGAAATTACAATAACACGGTACTGCATATAAAGCAAGACTATGTTTTCAGCAATTACAGGTTCCTTGCATCTGTGTAGCAAATAATCCTTGCAAATAAGTACCGGGAATTTTTTCTCAGCTCCAGAGATTAACCAACCAATATTAATCAACAAGTTCTCTCTACTAGAAGCTAACTACCATGCTTCAGTTCTCAACTACAGAGAACAAACAAAGACTATGGACAGGGCAATGCCATGATTGCAGATCCGGGTCCTCAAGATGTGCAGAGGAACTAATCCCAGCAAGTGCCCACCAAGGGCCTTGAGGGCGCCACAAAGCTGGCCTCAATGAGCCAGTACGGCAAGGAAGAGGGCGCCACGGACTGGAGATGTGAATGGCATGGCATGGCATCAAGCGTCGGGTCCAAAACGGACTGAGCGCTTGCCGAAAAATCTCTTGAGGCACCGGCGCAGAGATCCTCTTGGACTGGCGAGCCATCTTGTAGCGGATGAAGATGCCGATGGCGGATTTGGCGCCTATTGTTTGGAGGTGTGGATTGGGATGAGTGGGGCACGGATTCAGCGCGGAGAACATGGTAGGAGGCAGTGGACTAGCGCGTGACCGCGCAAGGGAAGTGGAGCGGAACGCCGGCTTCATTCGCCCGCAGCGAGCTGCAAACGGGCGGCGTTTTTTTCTCGAATCTGCTGCTTCAGCTAGCCCGACGTCTGAGTATCCGCCCGCTTCCTTCTCTCTCTTCCGTTCTCTCACCGCCAGCGAGGATTTTTCTGACGTGTACATGCATCCAGCCGGCCTACGTGGCCTTATAATACTTGCTCTCTGCCAACACGTGCGCTGGATGGCCGTGCTGGGTGAGTCGAGCGACGAGGTGATTTCCATCTTGGGAACGCTGAAAGGATGGGGAAAAGCAATTTGTGCAGCTGGGAGCACCAGCGTAGATGAAGAATCTGGAGACTATCGGGAGGCTCGAAAATCGAAAGACGTTTAACACTAGGATAGCCATTGCTAACATCTATTTTTACCGTTCATTTTCTATCAAAGGATACAATTTTTTTTACCGACGTGGACTAATGAGAGCTCAGAGAATGCATGAGCTCTAGATTAGAAAGATATCTGGCAAAATGCATACATCATGAGACATCTTAAAATACAATTTCATCATTCAGCATATAAATGTTTTCAGTTTCACCCGCCCCTTGAAAAGAGGCATCATCATGCATTTTCAACCATGAAGAGAAAACAATGCTTCACACATTATCCTCTAGTACCTAGCACCAAGCAAGAATTTGAACCAGAAGAAGCAAAACATGACAGGTAATCAAAACATGGTTACTTTGTAAAAACCAGAACATAAAAACAACTATTAAACAGCATATCTGAAATGACTAGCACCGGGCTGGTCAGTGACAGGCGTGCTTTGCCTGCAGTGCAATCAAATTCAAATTGTTGATCAGGTATTAGCAGAGGCGCTCATGTTCATCAATCACATATCCGAGATAGCATATGTATGGAACAACTAATAGATATATACTCTCTTTCAGTAGTTATGCTGTGACTTGGAATTTTATGGTTAGTTAGACTGCATATGTAGCTAAATTCCATACAGGAAGAAATTGATATGAGAATCCCAAATATACTAAAAAGCTAGAATATTGCCTATATTTTATAGGCAGATAGTTCTAAAGCATACAAAGTGAGATGACGAAAAAATGTAGATAAATAATGGCTATTTTGAGGATGTCCCAATGACGACTAACCCATGGCCATTTTCGTGATGATATAAAAGAGTCTGCAGGTAGACAATTGCGAGTTTGCAAACCAAATTATCCCCTTCTCTTCACATATGTCATTGTAAATTAGAATACCTGTTTAATTTTGTTGCAGTAGGGATTGAGATTAGCTTCACAAGCTTGTAAGACTGAAGCCTAAAAATGTCCATTTCAAAAGCTATGCAGCTCTGAAGTGATGCAAGTGTATCATCTAATAAAGATATTTTTAGAATGCTAAAAAGGAGCATGTACACAAATATTTGCAAGCTTTCAAAGTGGTACCATGTTTCGTGATTAAATTTACTGGTTTTGCTTCACACGTACATCTTCACAATTGTTAATCTCACGCCTGTAGACATATATGCGCAAATGCTTAATCCTATCCCTTGTTGCAATAAAACAAAGATCTTAGCAGGTCCATTTGAAGTGTGTTAGAGCTTGGGAAAGTTGTAGACTTGTGTTCCACATAAATCCATGAAATTGATCAAGAGAAGGCTAGGACAATTAGCAACAAGGCTTAGGTCTTGATTAGTGCTAGTTTAGACCTATTAGCGCATTACTTTAGGGATTAGCCTAGAGTTAGGTGAGGTTTACACACTTCTTTCGTCTTTCGAAAAAAGAGACCGGTTTGTCCTTTTTTTAAAGACGTACACCCAACCCAATATTCAAAAATTTTAATTATTTTACTGGCATAACTATATACTTAATGTCCAGTCTTCTGTATATGATGTTCCCGACAGCCAATTTGGCTTGATTGCAGTTCATTTTTGCTCTCTGAAGCATCGTATTAAGATGACCGAAGGTAGTACTAGCTGAGGTATATTGCTGCTCAAATGCATATACAGTGAACAGAAACAACCATTTAGCTGTTAAGATATGATTTGAAATTTTACAGTTCGTTTCTTACATTAATGAATTCATTCACAAAAGTAGAAGTATCACAAATATATAAAAGTAGCCACATATAATTGCCATTGCCAATTCTAATAGATGTGCCCATTCATTGATTAGCAAAAATAAATTACCATGCAGATCCTTAATTTCTTTACCAGTTTAAAAAAGGCACGTCAATTACATATTTTCAAAATTTGTTCCTAAATCAGGACGTCTCGAATATGAATGGCTGTTTTCAGTCAGGGACCATGCAAGACAAATGCAGTTTGCAACCTGAATTACCACCTTTACTTTAACAACCGTTAGCTAGAACATGAAAACAAAGTTGTGACATCAAGGATTCAGATCAGCATCACCAAGTTACAAGAATAAAGCCTAATCTAGAGATGGAGAAATCATGCTTAAGCATGATGCTAGTGTCTTTTAGAATGATAAAATAGTCTACAGAAAATAGTAAGCCTATAAAGTGTGGGCAAATGTATTTACCATCCTCCCTAATGGATCAGATCTAGTGCTACAAGAATACACAAAAGTAAACAATGTTCGAATGTACGGTGATCAGTTTCGCTAAGTTGCAATTGATATGGTGATGTAGTTACAATTGGTATAGTCTTACGGTTGCAACTGTAAGGTTTATGCATTCTATCTCCATCTTTATCTTTACCCCTATAATAATAACGTAAGGATTGATTCAGCGGCATAATATAATTGTGCAAAAACACCCTAACTTTCCAATAAAACAATCTGTGGTCCATTATAATCTCTGGTCGTCTCATTTCCTTCCCTCCCGAGCGCTCCAATCCAGTGACGCCGTCGTTATGTTCGGTCACTTCCAAAAGACAGAGGACGAGTCCTTTTGTTTTTCCAAACGAGTTCCGGTCTAACTAGCCTTCGCCTACATTGAGTCTTCGATTCAATCTTGTCTATCGTCCCTCCTTGTGCCGCAAATAGAAGCTAGACTGCTAGAGCCCTGTCCTCCACAAATAAATCTTGTCGGGCATAAGGGACGTTGCTCTACACCAAGCCCACCTTGCCAGCGGCTCTAGCGTCTAGGCCGAGAAGGTGAAGCCTAGGGAGAGAAGCCGGCTGCATCACGAGTGTAGCATCGAGAACAACTCTAGAGTTACTTCTGGATTCTTGTAATCTTTTTGGCTTCTGGATCAATCACAAGGGAAGCTTGGGCATGGCTTCCCGAGGTAAAGCAAGGATGCTCTAAGTGTTGTTGGTGCCGACGGTGGATTAAGCTTCCAAGTTAGAGTTTGAGTTCATAATTATTGTATTTTTAGTTCTCAACATAAACAATAATCTAGATTAAATTACACTAAATGAATAAATATATAGCTCTCAACAAAGCAAAAGAATTTGCATTAACCGTAGCAAGAGCACTATGCTTATGTACAAAATACGCCTAGTTGCATTTAGCCTCACTCTATCAAAAAAAGAATTGATGATTCACTCTACCGTTATTTGTATACTTGTTATCTTTACAATATGTTTATACAATAGCTAAATAATAAAATTAGTTGATTAATTTTTTTAATTTTAACAACTAAATCCATCATAGAAATTTAGATATTTTAATGAGCTTTTTTAAAGGAAATCTAATGCATTTTCTTATTGTTATTTTGTTTCTTAGTTTTTTAAAAGAGTGAGAATATGGGAAATTCCCTTGTTAATAGAAAACATTAGGCATGGAGTATATTTTCATAATACCATAATATCCTATACATGTATGTTTTCATATATGCACCTTCTTAACTATTTAAAACACCCTAGACTAATTTGAGCTCTTGTGTAGCCACGTTTAGACCAACCTGGGTTGTGGCCCCCCTTGCTGTGGAGAAATTTCTGAAGTAGTAACTAGACTCAAGACTCAAGAGCCCATACAAATATTGCATGGCAGCTAAGAGTAGCTCTAAATCAAATGGGTACATGCATGCATGTCTACATTTGCACATCTTTACTCCAACAAGCACCTGACGCATGCACACAATACACAAGCATCATCCAATCTTTAAAGGTAATCGTTGGCTTCTCTGCTAGTAATCATGAAACTTCACCATCTCTGCTAGCTCACAGGTGGCGCCATGCTTAGACTATTGTATATCTACCTACCGCCAACAATTCTTTGCCAATTCTTTTTGAAACATTGACATGTTTGATTGCTTTAATTTCTCGCGCTAGTTATATTTTTCGATGCAGTTAATTAGTTTCACTTTACATAATATAGTACTTGAGCTCATGAGTTATTTAGTTGTTCAGATTAGCATGAAATTTGCTCCACCCCTTGACTTCAATCCTGGCTCCACCACTGAATTTGAGTTGTGCTTTCCTCCAACCATTATTGTGTTGGGTGGATCTTTTTATGTTGTCTATTGATCCAAGTGTTATGCACATCGACATATTACATTGGGTTAGAGTTATATGAAATATAATCACTATAATACTACAAATGTCTTGTGAAAGATTTGATAGAGCGTCTTTTATCTATAGTAGGTCATCTCTCTCTACCTGGTCTTAACAAAAATGGCTTCATAAATCATAAAACATAATATGACAAAAATAAAATACAATAAGTCAATTTCATCGAGCGACACTGGCCTAGAAAATCATACATATGAATATTTTTATCTGTATTAGTAATATTTAGAAATAAGGTTGCAACGACTTAAAAATGTAGCTGAGAAAGTTGTATTCTATTAGGTTTTACAATATAATTTTATTTATAAAAAATCATCCACAACATTTCAAATAATATATTACAATAAATTATATCATTTAAAAAATAGTCTTATATTACTACAACATTATAAAACAGGCTATGAAATATTTCAAATTATATAGCAAAGAAAAAAATCATAGATATTTTATAGCAAAAAATTGCATTGATGCTACAAATATAGGATTAGACCCATAGATAAGGCATGTGAAACCTCTTATCATTTGTCCTTGATAAGTTATCACATGAATAGTACTGAAATATAGTGAACGATATTGAGTTTTTTTAAACAATAAACACAAGAAAAACAATCTAAAAACACCATAGAACTTTAGATAAGAAAGATTGAAGAGTATATTACGCAATATATACACACATACATAATGACTTGTAGTTTTGTATCTAAAATTCTCCGGTTATAAATTTAAATGATTGTATCATAACCATGCAAATAAAATATATTTATGTAATGATTCATAAAAATAATAAGTAATATAATAACTTGTAGCCTAAGAATATCAGAATAATTTATATTTAGAATATCATAAATTATAATGTACACCCAATTTTCAAAATCTAGTTCCGTCATTGCTGTCTTGTACTCCTTATTCCTCTTATTATGGCCAGCGAGGTTGTAGAAGTAATCAACGAAGGAATTGTAACCAACCTTCAACTTTGTGCCCGTTTTGTTCGTGAACTCATAATATCTAGCGGGGATGAGCAGGGATTGGGATCTAGCCATTACTTTTGCTTCAAATCCAACGATCATGTACCGACGTCCTTCAGTGGTCACGATGCCTCTAAACCAGTTTTGGTGTTTGTCTGCCACGAGCAACAGCCACGCTCACTTGCCATCTTCCAAGGCGATGTATACACGCCGCTTGGGGTGTTATCCTTGCCCGGAGTCACAGGGATGACTTTTTCATTTCCATCTTTGTCTTTTTTTGAAATAAATTCCATCTTTGTCGAAGAAGGTGAAGTTTGGACCCGAGCAATCCTCCATTTCTTTGATGATCGTCTCCACACATGATTTGTAGCTTCTAATGAGATTTGGCAAGTCACTAATTATTGTTGCAATGAGCTCCGATACGTAGTCCTGCGTTGGATTAATTAGATAGACAGTCAGATCCTGAGTTGTGCAAATAAGAAGGCTGGTCTTCAAAATCAGATGTTTGTTTAACAATTATTGAGCTTAAGTCAAACAAGTTGAGCGGCCCAATTATGGAAGACGCGGGCGAAGAGACTCCTATTTCTGGGCCATAAGATGGATGGGGGCCCACAAGCCCACAAGCTAAAAGAGGCTACACAGATTTAGGACACAAGATTAAAGAGGTAGGCTACACATTTTTGGGCCACAATGTAACTCGGAGGCCCACGTCCTTAGTGTTCCTCAGCACCATTATATTAATCCATAAATCATAAGCAAAAAATGCACGAGAAGGTGTAACATATTTTTTACCCGCAGAATGTCATCCAATGGAGGAGCAGGACCGACTAATGGCTCAACAGAAGCCTTCTCTTTCCCTTTCTTGCTGAAGGGGGCGCCATCTGCTTGCTCTACGTATTTTTTAGAACAAATAGAGTATGGTTATTGCTGAGCAGTGCTTATTGCTGATCAATACGCTGAGACCAATAATACAATGCACAAAAGGGTCACAGATGCGCAGGCACATAAACAACATAGCTAGTGTATTCTTTGATTATGATTAATTAGTACTCGCTCGGCATGGGAGATCGAGAACGAGAGAGCACACCTCACCTAACTGTGATGACGTACGGGGAGGCCGCGAAGGATCAGAGAGCAGGGGTGGACCCAAGAAGAGCCTAGCGAGGGCATATGGGGGCTCCTGTATGGCTTCCGTGCACCTGTTAATCAACTTGGCTTAGAGGCCCAACATGGCCCAATAATAGAGCCGCACCACGGGTGACAAGAAATAAAAGGAGTCACAGCCCGTCAAAGATTTTTTCCGTTTCCATTCTGTTAAATCAGATGTCTAGCGCGGAAGTACCACCGTGGATTTTTTCTCCTTCATTTTTCTAATTATCACTAGCTAAGTATATACTAATAAGATATACAGTGTTTGCAGTCAACACTCCAAAAACAAACAGTTCAACATTCCGATTATACAATTTTAACATTTTTCACATAAAAATCAAGTTAATATGCTCTGGGTGTTGAACTAATGCAATCAACATTTTCATATACTAGGTTCAACACTTTCTTAAATTTAATTCAACAATTCAGATAAACTAAATCAACATTTACGTGGAAATATTGAACCAATAAGTTTAAGATGTTGAGATAGTTATTCACAATGTTGAAATAGCATATTGAAAATATTGATTCTAAAATATACATATAAAATAAAAATATACTAATATTGGATCTTATTTTGTTGCATTAATTTCACATAACATGGTGGTTCAAACGGATTTGAAAAATTATTAACGATTTAGGGGAAAATTGAATTTGCAGGTTGAAACTCACTAGATTCCGGTCCGTCACTTCAACTAGTCTCATGACGTCATACACATTTCGCCCAGCACCCGCGCGCTGCTAGCCGGCCTCGGATCCGAATACATATGCAATCCCGATCGTTGTACGGATCTCCAACAGTGGAAGCTAGGTTGGTAAAAAAACTTCCGGAAGCCATATAGGTTTCCCGAGGGCATATGCCCCCCCACTAAACTTCTAATTTATAGAAAACTTTGGCCCATTTTGATAAGCTTTTCAAGGCCCATTAGATAGAAGGACCTCACTAAATTTTAGGTCTAGGTCTGCCCCGGCCAGAGAGCACGCGTGCAGCCACGCGCAAGCCGGCGAGAACGCCGCGGAGTAGAGCGCACCCTGGGAGCAAGTGCGCCGGGTGGGACGATGGCCGGCGATGCACACGCCGGCGCGGCGCAGGCGTCTGGCTGGCTGGCTTCCTCCTCCTCCTACTACTACTCCTACTCCTACTCCTACTACTCCGCCTCCTCCTCCTCTCTGTCTCTTACTCAGTTTCTCGGCCTCTACTCAAGATGGCAACGAGGAAAATCCGTGTGGATACAAACTCCATATATCCGCACCCGCGAATAAGAAACCACACCCGCGTTCGCACCCGCCACCCGCAGTGGGCAGAAATTCATGCCTGCACCCGCCATCCGCTGATCTCACAAGCCCGCGGGTGTGCCCGTGGGCACGCAAGCATCTTAATAGCATGGAAACAATAACATATAAAGAGTAAACAATAATATCTCAGCACATATTAATATATATAATCACATATTCACTTGAAGGCTTCAAAATTCAACATTTCAACCATAAAAAATTATAGTCCAACAAGCAACATATACTCCATTGGTGGTGGCAGCGTGGATCTTGGGGCAGTGGTGGATCTATTGGCAGGCGTCGGGGGCAGGCCGTCGAGGGTAGAGTCACGCTACTTGGCACTGGATGCAGGCAAACGGCCTTCCTAAGCAGCAGGACCGTGGTGCCGGCGTGCTGCCTTGCTGAGTAGAGGCAGCGCGGCGCGGGCGCGTGGCCTTGCGGAGCAGCGGGACCGAGCTTGCCTACCGTTGGTGGGGACTGGGGAGGGGCCGCGGGGAGAGGGAGGCATGCCCGTGCAATGGACTCCGAGGGGGCGATGGGGACTAGGGGGAGGGGCGCGGGAGCAGGAGGCACGGCGGCGTGGGGGACTCGGAGGAGGGGGCGACGGGGACTAGGAAGAGGGGGCGCGGGAGCGGAAGGCACGACAACGCGGGGGACTCGGAGGAGGGGGCTATGGGGATTGGGAGGAGGGGGCGCGGGTGGCGGCCGGGAGGAGGAGAGAAGTGAGGAGATGAGGGGTGTGGACTAACTCTAACTCGAGGTTTTATATCTAAGAGTTTAGTGGGCCACATGTCAGCTATTGGAGCGGGTCTGGCGGGTTTGCGGGCGCGGATATTATTTTGTTATGTCCACGAGCAAATATCCATTGGATTTAAAGTTGTACCCGTACCCGTGCCCGCGGGCACAGACTTAGATCCACATCTGCGTTCATCGGGTTTCCTATCCGCGGATATGCGGATAATTTCTATCGGTTGCCATCTTGAGCCTCTACCAAAACCCCCCTCTTCTCTTCTGCCTCTGCCCTGCTGCGGGCGCTTCCACCTTTTTGGTTCGAGGAGGAATGCTTTTGCAGGACGCCGTGTGGGCCCATCTGCGGGGAGTGGCTTGGTGTGTGAGGCGAGCTGATGGCATGGCCTCCTACTGACACACTAAGGACATACCATTATGGCGTGCACCTAGCTCGCTATGCCGTCTCTGCTTCTTCTCTCTGCATGCCGCAACTCACCCGCAAACGGTTTGATTTCAAATGGATTTAATGGGTTGAATTTTGATGTGCGGTGTATTGGAGTGGGTTGAAACGTGTTATATTAGTTAATGAGGTGGGGTGGAGTAGGTTCTATGTAAATACGGGTTGGGTTGGATTGGGTTGGGTTGAAATGTGTTCTTTGTGCAGAGCTGGACCCTGGAATTAAAATCTCGCGTTCGCACTATAAAATTTTATCAAAATTGACTGAAATTTGTTGGAGATGACTCAGTATAACCGGCGGCTACTCTGTGCAAAGCAGTGTGGCTAGACCTACACGTGGGCCCCAGGTCAAGAGCCGGACCCTAGAATTAAAACATCGCGTTCACACTATAAAATTTTATCGAAATTGACCGAAATTTGTTGGAGATGACTCAGTATGCCTGGCAGCTCCTCTGTGCAAAGCAGTGTTGCTAGACCTACACGTGGGCCCCATGTCAAGAGCCGGACCCTGGAATTAAAACCTCGCGTTCACACTATAAAATTTTATCGAAATTGACCGAAATTTGTTGGAGATGACTCAGTATGTCTGGCAGCTCCTCTCTACAAAGCATTTGAAAAGAATCTATATTATAATTTTTTTTTTAAAAACGGGTTTTTATTGGGTTGTAACCATAGTTTGGCTAATAGTTATTATTCAAATGTTTGGGTTAGATTGGTGTGTGGTGGTGGTGGTTTGGGTTGGATTGGTGTGTGGTGGTGGTGGTGGTTTGGGGTGGAGTGGATTCATATAATTTCACTCGTGAGAATGGGATGGTGTGGGTATAGTTTGGTTTCCAACCCACTTGCAGGCTGAGCCGCAACCGTTAAGTTGTCGATCGACTTGATCGCCGCGGCCCGGCTAACTAGCTTCCTGGTTTTGCCGAGGGGCCCGCGCACCAACGCAACGGCGACAGCCATCAGGAGCCGGCTTTTTTTCTCTTCTTTTAATCCTTTGTGCGCTTGTGTAGGTCAATTTCTGTTTGGCCTAGAGCAATCACTGCATGTAAACTGCTCTCTTTTTAATAAAATACGTGCAAGGCAGGTTCGCGAAAAAAAGAGCCGGCGGGCTCGCTCATCTTTGGAGCCTCTGAAGCCCTCGAGACCGGCACGCGCCGATCGACGCCGATCGATGTTCAGTGTTGCGATTGGGTCGAGCTGGGATCGTCTCCTGCACGCATCTGATTAATTAGCCATGCAATAATCGATTCTCAATGGAGCTTACATTGCACTTTATGCCTAGATCTACGAGTAGCCCCACATCAGGAGTTGAAACTTAAAGCTAAAATATTATGCTCACGTTATAAAATTTTAGCAAAATTGATTAAAATTTATAGAAGATGACTCGGTATAATAAGCATCAATATTTTGTAAAGTAGTGTGACTAGACCTACAAATGGGCCCCACATCAGGAGTCGAACACTAAAACTAAAACATCACGTTCATACTATAAAATTTTATCTAAACTGACTGAAATTTATTGGTGATACTCAATATCATAATCATCAACTTTGTATAAAATATGGTGGTAGACCTGAATGTGGACCCACCTTAACAGTCAAACCCTCAAAGTAAAACCCATAGGTACTTCACGGATGTTGACATTATAGTAAATGCATCTAATGGGGTGAGACGGGGCAGGTTTATTAGCTACTCCCTCCGTTCCAAAATATATGTCGTTTTGGCTTTTCTAGATACATAGATTTTGCTATGCACCTAGATAAACATCATGTCTAGATTCATAGCAAAAGTTACGTATCTAGAAAATCCAAAACGACCTACATTTTAAAACGGAGTGAGTAGATTTTTGGAAGGGTTGGATTGACACAAACAACTGGTTAGAAATGGGGGCGGGATGGGTTTGGGGCCCATTAGCAGGCCTAACACGCCGTGAGCCTCGGCCCCAGGCACGTACCGGCGCCGGCGCGCAGGGGATCTTTCTTGACTCATGGATGAAAAGCTCTTGACTGGTCGAAAAAAAAGGATACTGAAACCGCGTCGCGGTATTTGCAAAAGAGCCCTCCACGTCATTCTTCACGTATGAGCCGTCGGCTGGAACAATGGAGAGAAATCAGTATCAAATTATATCAAGTCCTCCCACGGTTCCCTTTCCTCAATCGATCTCACAGAAGAAACGTCATGAGGGATTGGGCCTAGCACTCCAACTCATCCCCTCTGGCGCCGCCCAGCCACGCCGCAGGAGCACCGTCTACCTATGCCCTTCATGTGTGGCATTCCGATCCCTTGGGTTGCTGTCACCGAACGGAGCAGCCGCCACCATACGGTGTCCCGTAGTCAATCGTCTACCGTTTGCCCGGATCGATGGTGAAATCGGGTCTGAAGCGTCTTGAACCATGCTCTCATGGTAATCTCCTTGCTCGATTTGGTCTTGAGTGCCGCTGAATCTAAGTTCGTCGTCAAAACTAAACTTGATGATGCATATCTGATAGCAAATCTCCCATCCAAATATCATGCTTCATAAGAATGTAGCCCTTTTCTCTCTGAATATACGATGATGCGCCTAAAAGAAATCTGTGCATACTGACTTCAAAACTAAACTGATGACAACAGCTACTATGCTTAATCCAGGCATAATATATTTACAAGCACCTGTTAATGACATGTTCGCCGAATCCGGCTCCGTCTCCTCAGCAGGCGAGGATGCAGCGGGGGCATTGGGCGTCGGGTCGGCGGCGACCTTGGCGCGGATGCAGGGCTGGCCACCCGGGTCGTCTCCTGCTACGCCGCCGCCGCCGCTGCGAGGGCGCCCGGCCGGGTCTCCTCCTCCTCCTGCGCCGCGCGCGTGCAGCCGCCCCTGCTGCTGCGACGGGGGAGGGAGGGGGCGGGGTGGCGGTGGGGCCCGGGGGAGGGGAGGCGCGTTGGTGGGGGAGGGGACGGGCCGGGGTAGTGGCCGCCCGACGCGCCGGCCGCCCGGCTCGCCTCCTCCTGCGCCGCCGCCGCTGCGAGGGCCGCCCGCCCGGCTCGTCTCCCGGCGGCCCGGGCCTCCTGCGTGCGGGCGCCCAACCCCTGCTGCTGCGATGGAGGAGGGAGGGGGCGGGGCGGCGGTGGGGGCCGGAAGAGGGGCGGCGGTCGGAGTGGAGGCCGGGGAGACGGAGAGAGAGAGAAGTGGAGGGACGGGAGCGGCGGAGCGGCGATTAACGTGCGAGGAGGTAAATTTTGAGTTGACAACGACGGGGCACATGCTGCCGATGCCCCGTGGGGCCCCCTTGGCCACCTGCCGATGCCCGACGCACGGCATGCGTCGCCTGCGGACGCGCAGAGTGGGCGGATGTACGGGGAAATCTGGAGGGATAAGAATTTACTTATTATTATGCATGGTATGCACCAGCTAGTATGTAGTACTTATAAGATGATCTTGACAAACCAGCAAGCAGTTACGCGTCCCTTTTCGCAAAGCATGCACATATCATGCAGTGTCTGGCCGGGTACGCTGTACGTGCATGCTAGCTTGCTGGGGTTGACACATGACACTTGCGAGGACTTAATTGATGTTGGCCCGGCCATATCAAATAATGTTGACCCCACGGCGCGTTGCATGCGTACGCGCGCACAAGTATGGAAAGAGAGAGGGAACGAACCACAAGCAATGCAAGCAGCAACAGAAAAAGATTTATGATATTTATTTATTTTGAATAACATGCATGTATGATCCGTTGTGCTCAAAAGTCAATTGAGACGACAAACTAGAAATGGAGGGATTTTTTTCTTTTTTGAGAAAGGGAGTACACGTGTATATATCGATAGAGGTAGGATATTTGCAATAAGATGTGCCAAGGTACGCTCCCGCTCTCTGGTGGACGACACATACTATCAGTCACTGTTTTTATTTCGTTTATGATTTTGATGAACAGAAATAAACAGTACGTGTCAGATATTGAGATAGATGGCCGTCGTGTATGGGAGTTAGAGCATTACAGACATAGTGGCACCGTTATTATCATGGTTGTAGATGAGAAGATAGCATAATAATGGCCTATTTAGAACGAAGGAATTGAATTCACAGAAATGGTAGGAAACATAGGAAATGACCAGTGGCGGAGCGTTATGCAATTTCAAGGCGGCGGGGGCACTTGAATAAGCCGCCGGCACCTGGCTGCGTCTTTACCCTTATCCAATTTTTGGGCCAATTCTCCCTTCGTACTACCAAAAATGAGATTCTTGCCCCGGGAGGAAACTTCGGAAAGAAAGCCTACTGGTTGGTCTGGTTGTGGGGCAATTATCAAATTTCAAGCAACAATAAACACAAGTATTGCATTTAGCTAGAGAATAACATTAGTGATACGGATTGAGCATTAGTTCTACTCAGAATAAGTGCTGGACGTGTTTAATTATGCTGTACATGAGAGTAATCAACTAAGCATGCTTAGCTATAAGCAAAACATGAATTAGCAAGGGGGGCTGAAGCGGCCTCCACTGGACTCCGCCCGCGCCGCCCGCCATGCCCGTGCGTCGCGGCCCGCCACGCCCCTCGCCGCCAAGCGCTCGCGCGCCGCCCCCCCCCCCCCCCCCCCCCCCCCCCCCCCGCGCGCACGCCCGCCGGCCCCCTTGCCGCGCCTGATGAGGAGAGGAGGAGAGAGAGAGTGAGTGAGGGAGACTGGGAGGGGATGAGGACGGAGAGAGCGGTGGAAGGGATAAGGTGCCTGTGGGGCCCACCACGTGGGAAAGATTCTTTTGCCCACCGCCGTCTAACTCTGTTAGATTTGTCTGCGATGAATCACGACAGTTGAAATTCAATCGGACGACAGATAGAGGGGGTGGACATATACCCCCGATGCACAGAAGTTCCTCTGTTTCTTCTTTTCTTCTTCTTCCTCTTCAGCTATGGTTAGAAATTGTAGGGGGGCTTAGGGGGCTCCATTGGTTGCAAGGGGGTAGGGGGCCTCCATCCCCCTTAACCCTCAGGCCTGCTGGCTCCGCCCCTGACCACGATTGATACTTCTCGGCCACTAGGTAGAGCGTCCTTTTACCATCCGTGATGGCAATGGAATAGGCACCATTCGGAGATGTATCAGACCAGGAGTTAAGAAAAAAACTCGGCCGGTGGGGTAAGACCGCCCCCACGGTATTGAATTAAGAAGAAACTCTTAGTTTCCCCGACCGAGAAAACCCCTGAACCCTAACCCTGCCCTGACACTGGGGACAGACACCATGGGGATCCGTTGCCTGGGCCGGTCTGCAGGCCGGGACACCATTACCTGGGCTGAGCCACAAGCCGGGTCGTCGTTGCCTAAGTTACCCAAACCACAGGCCGAAAATGGGATGTACCACACACCAGTGCTTTGGCACACAGGGGTAGCGAGGGGATTTTTTTAACCCACAGGCCAGAAATTCGTCCCCAACAGGAATCGAACCCTGGCCTGCGGGGTGCCGCCGGCACGCCAAGACCACTCGGTCTAGCGTCCTTTGGCCAGGAGTTAAGGGAACATAACTGAAAGTGCATCTAGGAATTTAATCTATTTTGGTGATTAATGGCAATAGAAATTCGGATATGATGTTGTGCTTGAGTTGTGCAGGAATAAAATGAAATAAAGAGAAAGATAGCACAAAAGGAAGTACCCCAATTCTTTTTGATATGGTGGAAGACTCAATTGGCAATTTAAATTCTATTTTCCTTTTTGAAATTGAGTATAGGACCACCGTACTATCAAGGGGGACGTAGTTGATGATTTCCAGTTGCTAAAAGTGTTTTGCTTGAGATGAAAAATTCTTTAGAGCCACAAAAACACTTCACTAACCCCTTTCCTGCGTGGCCGGATCTTAGGCCGGAAGATCCGACCAGGAGTTCCGGGGCGCTCGGCCTTGGGATTTTCCTGGCCGGAAGATCCGACCGGAAGTTCCGGGCCGCTCGGCCTTGGAATTTTTCCTGGCCGGATGATCCGACCCTGGTCGGAACTTACATGACTTAGTCGTTTTTTTAGCCTCGGAAGTTTCCTGAGTACATGTTCCGGCCCCTGGCCGGATGATCCGACTGCAAGTTCCGGCTGGCTCTGTCTTGAGATTTCTTTGGGCCGGAAGTTCCGGGGTCTCCCGGAAGATCCGACAACTGGTCGGAAGATCCGGCCCTCGGAACTTACCTGGAGTTTTTCTTACTCGGTTCTGTTGCTTATCGAAAGATCCGACCACATGTCGGAAGATCCGGTACCCCTTCGCAGTGAACTTAACGGTCACTTTTTGGGGGGTGGGTATTTATACCCCTCACCCCCTTTCATTCACTGGGGCTGCCTACACTGACCTAACACGAGACAAACTCCCACTTGAGCATTCACTCCACCTCTCTACTCCCTTCCAAGGCTTGATTCTTCCTAGATTCACCTAGGGTTTGAGTGAGAGAGAAGATTTGAGGTGTGAGACTTGTGCAACCTTGAGCCCTTCACTAGTTCATCTCTCAAGCACTTGAAGCACTTGGATTCATCGATTTGCGTTTGTTACTCTTGGAGCTTGCTCCTAGACGGTTAGAGGTGCCGGTGAACTCCCATTCTCTTGTGGTTTGAGTCCCGGAAGTTTGTATTACCCTCTCTCTTCGTGGGAGCACATAGTAAGTAACTCAATCCTCCTTTGTGGTTGATTGGGAGAGACTTGGGGTTAGTGTGACAGCCCGGCTCTTTGTGAGCATCTCAACGGAGACGTAGCTCCTTTGTGGAGTGAACTTCGGTAGAAAATCCTTTGTCTCCACTTTTGTTCTTGCTCTTATTATTTCTATAACTTGTTTTGTCCCGATCTACTTATTTGTGGGAATACTCTGATATTGATCATATATAGAAGGTTCCTTACATCATTTGTGAGCTTTGTATTCAAGTGGAATTGTCAAAAGGTCATTAGTTTTCAAATCTCGAAGTTCTCTTGAATTGCCTGTCGGAAGATCCGGCTTTGCATCGGATCTTCCGGTATTCTGTCCCAGTCGGAAGATCCTGTACAGTGTCGGATCTTCCTGGCCGGAAGATCCGAGACTGTGTCGGATCATCCGACTTTCTGACAGTTTTAGGAGGATTTTTGCAGGAATTTTTAAACAGGCCTATTCACCCCCCCTCTAGGCCTAGTGTTGGTCCTTTCAATTGGTATCAGAGTCTAATCCCTTGTTTAGGCTTAACCGCTAAGGGAAAACACTATGGCCGGTATGGGAGATGTATCCGAGATGGCTTCCGCCCACAAAGACAAACATCCGACGCCCGTTGAGTCAAGCTCGAGCGATGATGAATTCAACATTAGCGATGTTGATGAGAGCTTGGATGAACAAGAAAAGAAAAAGCAAAGAAGGGAGAAGATAAGGAAGAAGATTAAGGAGAAGGCCGAAAGAGAGGCACAAAAGCTTTTCAAGAAGAAGATACGAGAAAGAGACGCTCTCGACGGACAACACTCGGTGTCTTTTCGATATGAGACATCTTCTTCTAACAAATCTTTTGACCCTTCTAGTCTTAATTTTTCATCCGTTCCAATGGGCAAAGTCCCCAAATTCAATGGGATTGACTATGCCCGGTGGAGCGATGATATGAAAGTTTACTTGCATGGTCTTCATCCATCCCTTTGGACTATTGTGAATATAGGTGTCGACAAGAGTGGAACGCCAAGTAGAGAACAAGAGTACGACATCTTCCGCAACTCTCAAGCTGTGACCGTGCTTAGGAGTGCTCTAAGCTCCTATGAGTACAACAAGATTAGAGGAATCGATAGTGCCAAGGAGCTATAGGACACTCTTCAAATGGCACATGAAGGATCGGATGAAGTCAAGGAAGGCAAGGTAGATCTCTTACAAGGAGAACTAGAAGCTTTTGTCATGAAGAAGGATGAGTCCTTGCAAGATATGTATGATCGATTGAAGCTCCTCGTCACCGAAATTAGAATGCTTGGAAGCAATGATTGGGGTGAGAGCAAGGTCACGAAGAAATTGCTTAGAGCATACGCACCCAAGAACCCAATGCTAGCCACAATGATTAGAGAAAGTGACAAGTTCAAGACAATGGTGCCTATGGAGCTATTCAACAAGTTGCAATATCATGAGATGAATAGTTTGGATGTGACAAGGTCTATCCAACAAACCGAAGTCAAGACCATAGCTCTCAAGGCCGAACCTAGCAAGAAGGTTGAGTCAAATGAGAAGACCTCAACTTCCAAGAAAAGTGAAGATTCAACTGATCATGAGAGCACCGATGAAGAAACCGCTATGATGGTTAGAAACTTCAAGAGATTCATGAAGGCAAGAGGTGAAAAGAAGAGCTTCTCTCAACGAAGATGCTATGAGTGTGGGGAGAAAGGTCACTTCATTGCCGATTGTCCCCACAAGAAGAATGACAAGGATAACAAGAAGCTCAAGGACAAGACCGATGACAAAGACAAGAAATACAAGGAGAAGAGTCGAGATTACAAGAAAAAATTTGGAAGCGCTCACGTCGGCGAAGGTTGGGATTCCTCAAGTGATGACTCCGGTGATGAAGAAATGGCCACTTGTGCCATTCAAGCTCCTACATCAACTCCACGACTCTTCAACAACATCGATGAGAGTGATGATGAAGCTCCCATGTGCCTCATGGCTCAAGGGACTAAGGTACTTGACACCACACCACCTTCCTCATCCACTCTTTCATCATCTAGTAATATTGAAAATGAACTAGATAATGAAGAAGCCGAACACGAGAAAAACATGATAAAAAAGTTCGGCAAAGACGGTTACAAACTCATTAAAAAACTACTAGAGAAAATTGAGAAAAGAGAGGAGTCTCTTGATAGGCAAGAAGAATTGCTCATCCTTGAGAAGGAGAGAAACCTTGTCTTAGAAGAGGCTCTACTTGAGGAGAAACTCAAGGTTGAGAAGTTGGCATGTGAGTTATCTCATGCCAATGACTCACGAGAGAAGATGTCAAAGGAATTGTCTTTGACAAATGACTCTCTTACTAACCTAAAGAGTGCTAAAAGTGAGCTTCAAGAAAGGCAATCAAGCCTAGAGATCAAATACAAAGATCTAGAAGCCAATTTTAGCTCACTTTGGGAAAGTACCAAGAACAACTTTAAAACAACTCTTGACTCAAGTGTCTCTACTAGTGAAGGTTGCTCAAGATGTTATAAAATTGATTTAGATGCTTGTGCAACTAACATTTCTAAGCTAGAAGAGAAAGTCAAGGCTAAAGATGCTCAAATCCAAAAGTTGAACAATGCCATTGGCCAAGACCAAGGTAAGGGCAAGAGTGTATTCGAGACCCACCCGGCATATAAAGCCGGTAGATATGGTACTATCAAGGATGGGCTTGGGTACACTCGAGGTGGAAAGGCCAATGGGACAAAGAAGGAAAGAGGTCGTGATGTGACATTGTTCACCAAGGGGACCAATCTAGGTGAACTAATGGATGCGGCTCATGGGTCGGTAAGGTCCATGGAGCCCTTGCCAATGGCAAAAGCATCTAGTCAAGATGTCAAGATCAAGACCAAGAAGGAAGAAAAGATTATTGAGCACAAGCCATCACCAAACTACTCCATTGACTATATGGTCACTTGGGACCAAAATGGGAAGATGGTGGTAAAGTATATAGGTGCTCATACTAGGAAGATGATGAGAAGTGTGTGGGTGCCTAAAATATCAAAAGCTAACACTCAAGGACCCAACCACTTTTGGGTACCTAAGTCCAAGGCTTAAAACTTGTTTTGTAGGCATATTCCTCCGGTGGACCTTCGTGGTTATTGGATAGTGGATGCTCAAATCATATGACCGGAGAAAGGAATATGTTTGCGAAGCTACAAGAGTATGACTCACCCGTTGAGAAGATCACATTTGGTGACAACAATCATGGTGATGTCATAGGTCAAGGTGAAGTATCCATCTCACAAGATTCATCTCTTTCCAATGTTTATCTTGTTGATTCTTTGGGATACAATTTGTTGTCGGTCTCACAACTTTGTGAAAAAGGTTACAATTGTCTCTTTACTAATGAGGGTGTGAGTATCCTAAGAAGGGAGGATTCCTCTATTGCTTTTACGGGTCGACTCAAGGGAAAACTTTACTTAGTTGATTTCACAACGAGTAAAGTGGAACCGAAGACTTGTTTAGTGGCAAAATCTAGCTTGGGTTGGCTTTGGCATCGCCGGCTAGCTCATGTTGGGATGAGGAACTTGGCCAAACTTCAAAAGGATGAACACATCCTAGGACTAACAAATGTTGTTTTTTAGAAAGATAGATTATGTAGTGCTTGTCAAGCCGGGAAGCAAGTTGGCGCTCCACATCCACCCAAGAACATTTTGACTAGCTCAAGACCACTCAAGTTACTTCATATGGATTTATTTGGACCGGTTGCTTATGTTAGCATTGGCGGGAACAAGTATGGACTTGTCATTGTAGATGACTTTTCCCGTTTCACATGGGTCTTCTTTTTGCAAGACAAGAGTGAAGCTCAAACAATCATCAAGAGATTCATTAGAAGAGCTCAAAATGAGTTCGAGTTGAAGATCAAGCATATAAGAAGTGACAATGGGACGGAGTTCAAGAACACAAATGTTGAAGAGTTTCTTGATGAAGAGGGAATCAAGCATGAGCTTTCCGCGCCATACACACCTCAACAAAATGGCATTGTTGAGAGGAAGAATAGGACTTTGATTGATATGGCACGGACCATGCTTGATGAATACAAGACTCCGGATAACTTTTGGGCCGAGGCGGTTAGCACGGCTTGCCATGCCACTAACCGTCTCTATCTTCAAAAGTACTTGAACAAGACTCCATACGAGATCCTAACCGGTAACAAACCAAAGGTGCATTACTTTCGAGTCTTTGGTTGCAAATGTTACATTCTTAACAAGAAAACCAAAAGCTCAAAGTTTGCACCTAAGGTTGATGAAGGCTTTCTACTTGGTTATGGTACTAACGAACACGCCTACCGCGTTTTCAACAAAACCACCGGTTGTGTTGAGATCACGGTAGACGTAAAATTTGATGAATCAAACGGCTCTCAAGTAGAGCAAGTTATAAATGACCTTGTAGATGAAGTCCCGCCAAATCAAGCTATCAAGAACTTGAGTTTAGGAGAAGTGAAGCCCCAAGAGCCTCAAAATGAAGATGAAGAACAAGACCAAGATCCGGAAATCATGTTCAACATCGACCCGTCACCATCAACAAGAGTTGAACCGCCAAGCTCATCACAAGATCAAGTCCAAGATCATGGTGACGATCATGACCAAGGCATTGATCAAGGGGGAGCTCAAGGTGAAGATGCTCAAGATGTTAAGATACATCATGAAGAAGATGGTGATGGACCCATCCAACGTCAATCAACATTCCCACATCCAAGAGTTCATCAAAGTGTTCAACGGGATCATCCCGTTGACAACATTCTAGGGAGCATCCAAAGAGGGGTAACCACTCGTTCACGCTTAGCAAATTTTTGTGGATTTTACTCGTTTGTCTCCTCTTTGGAACCTCTCAAGGTAGAAGAAGCTCTTGGAGATGCGGATTGGGTTATTGCAATGCAAGAAGAGTTGAACAACTTTTCAAGAAATGAAGTATGGGAGTTGGTCCTAAGACCCAAGCAAAATGTGATTGGCACCAAGTGGGTTTTCCGGAACAAACAAGATGAAAATGGCATTGTCACAAGAAACAAAGCTAGATTGGTTGCTCAAGGCTTCACTCAAATTGAAGGGCTTGATTTTGGTGAGACATATGCCCCGGTGGCAAGGCTTGAGTCAATTCGTATCCTTTTGGCCTATGCATCTCATCACAACTTCAAGTTGTATCAAATGGATGTGAAGAGTGCATTTTTGAATGGGCCTCTCGGGGAGCTAGTATATGTGGAGCAACCACCGGGATTTGAAGACCCCAAGCACCCCGACCATGTCTACAAACTCCATAAGGCGCTCTATGGGCTTAAGCAAGCACCTAGAGCATGGTATGAATGCCTTAAGGATTTTCTTCTCAAGAATGGCTTTGTAATGGGCAAAGCCGATTCTACTCTCTTCACTAGAAAAATAGACCAAGACTTGTTTGTTTGTCAAATTTATGTTGATGATATAATCTTTGGTTCTACTAATGAAAAATTTTGTGAAGAGTATAGTAAGATAATGACCAAGAGATTTGAGATGTCAATGATGGGGGAATTGAAGTTCTTTCTCGGATTTCAAATCAAGCAATTGAAGCATGGCACGTTCATATGTCAAACCAAATACACAAGTGATATGCTCAAAAAGTTTGACATGGTCAATGCTAAGCCCATCAAGACCCCTATGCCGGTGAATGGTCATCTTGATCTAAATGAGGAAGGCAAATCCGTCGATCAAAAGGTATATCGCTCCATGATTGGTTCTTTGCTTTACCTTTGTGCATCTAGGCCGGATATTATGCTTAGTGTGTGCATGTGTGCAAGATTTCAAGCCAATCCTACGGAATGCCATCTAATGGCTGTTAAGAGAATTTTTAGATATTTAGTGCATACTCCAAACATTGGCTTGTGGTATCCCAAGGGCTCCACTTTTGATCTACTTGGCTACTCCGATTCGGATTATGCCGGTTGTAAAGTAGATCGGAAGAGCACCACGGGGACTTGCCAATTTCTTGGTAGGTCTTTGGTGTCATGGAGCTCTAAGAAACAAAATTCCGTTGCGCTATCCACCGCCGAGGCCGAGTATGTTGCAGCCGGTGCTTGTTGTGCTCAACTACTTTGGATGAGGCAAACCTTGAGTGACTTTGGTTGTGAGTTCAAAAATATCCCACTCTTGTGTGACAATGAGAGTGCCATAAAACTAGCAAACAACCCCGTTCAACACTCAAGAACCAAGCACATTGACATTAGACATCACTTCCTAAGAGACCATGAAGCCAAAGGAGATATCGCCCTATGCCATGTTGGAACCGAAAAACAATTGGCCGATATCTTCACCAAGCCTCTTGATGAGCAAAGGTTTTGTTCCTTGAGGAGTGAGCTAAATATCTTGGATTCTCATAGCTTGGCTTGACTTGTTGCATACAAAATTGATTGATGCCTAGTCTAGAAGAAAAAATGATTTTACTCTATTTTCTTTGGTGTGAGTTTTTCAAAAATATTTGATCTTGTGATCGTTGGATCATGTCTTGTCTCAAGTTGATCATGGTTATTATGTTGATTGTTTGTTGCTGATCAACCTTGGGACAAGTTTCTTACCTGTTCATAAGCAAGTTCTCTCAAATTCGTCAATCAAAACTCATCGTGCAAAATCATCTTTGTGACGCATCTCTTCTGGACCGGATCTTCCGACATACCCCCGGAACTTGCCTCTGGAAGTTCCGGGGGGCTCTGTCTCAAATCATCCTCTCTGAAGAATTTTCGGATCTTCCGACCCGGTCGGATCTTCCGACACTTTGTCGGATCATCCGGACCTGGGCGCCCTCGGAACTTCCGGGGCTGATCTTCCTGGTTCTGTCTCTGTCGGATCTTCCGACCCTTTATCGGATCTTCCAGCCTGTGCGCAAATAAATACCTGGACCGAACCGTTATCCCTCTCATTCGTTCACTCTTCCTCCACCAACGGCTCCTCCCTTCCTCACTTCACCCCATACGGCGATTTGAAGATTGGACCGTGGTTTTCTTCGTCAAGTGGCATCCTTTGATTCCCCAACACTCCAAGATTCTATTCCTCTCGGATCTTCCGGAGTTTTCGCGGGAAATCTCAACGGTATTGATTCAAAATCCCCATCGCCCGATCTGTCAATGTAGGAAGTTCCAGTGGTTTTCCCTTGGTGAATCATCTCATATACATGTCTAGAATACTTCCCTATGATTTCACGAAATTTTGTGGGCTCCATCTACTGTTCCTGAGTCGCTAGGGTTTGGCCCGACTCTGTCGGATCATCTGACTATGGGCCGGAAGATCCGAACCCCCGGATCTTCCGACCCATTTGCCGGAAGATCCGACCAAGTCGTGCCCTGTCCTATCAACTTAGTTGCAAATCCTTGTTCCAATCTCTAAACATGCTCTCTCATCTCTTATCAGATGGTTAAAGAGAAGGTTACGCAGAAAAAGACCACATCTTTGACAGTGCGTCCAAGTACCGTTCGTACTAAGAGCTCGTTCCAACCTCCCAGCGGTTCATCATCTGAACCGGACACTAATTCAGATGGGGAGATTAGAGAGGTTGGCAAGGACAAGAGGTCAATGAAGGAAACAACTTCTCGTTCCGTTCGCGGAAGAGCTCAGTCTAATGTGCAGGGGCGCAAGATTCCGCCTCGTACAAGGATGAAGAGGGCTAATCAAGGAGAAGGACCGGGGACTTTGTACAATGATGACATTGACATATCTTTTTTGACTCAAAACTTCATTAGCACTGCCATCCCTTTTCGGCACCCTCAAGACAGTTCACCGGTCAACTTTAAATTAGCACAGAATAGCATGAAGCCTCTCAGATTCAGTGCACATGAGGATCCTAGGAGCATTCAGTACAAGCCATTCAAGGGTGATCCACGTTTTTGGTTTTCACATCAAGCCGACTGGTATGAATCAGTAATTCTGAAGATGACCCGAATTTGCACTCCTATGTATTGGGTCGATTGGAAGTACTTGAGGAGCTTCCCACCACCACTCAAGCCAGTTGTTGATGATGTTTACAAGCGGTGTGTGGAGATGGATGTAGACAAGCTGATGGCTTTTGAGTGCTCATACAACGAGGAGGTCATCGCCCAGTTTTATGCAACTCTATGGGTAGATGAGGACAGATATGAGATGCATTGGACCTTGTGTGGAAAACGCCTCTCCATATCTCTGCATGACTTTGCTGGCTTGTTTGGGCTTGTTGAGGAGACTGCTTATGCCCATACAAGCAATGATCGCAGCAAAGTTGATCTTCATCTTGGAAGGATTTTAGATGACACAAAGCTAGCGTTCATGTATGATCATGCATATGGTGAAGTTGTGTTTGGGAAATACAAGGGTCTTTCTCCTTTCTACAAGTTGCTGAATCAGCTTTTTAGAGGGACCTTGTATCCGAGAGCAGGAGATGCGGATAACATTTCAAAGAGGGCCAAGAACTTGTTATTTCAAATGGCCCCTGGAAAGCCTAAGTTCAAAGTGTTCAATTTCATTTGGAATGAAATCATTTACTGCTCCTATGATGCTTCCAGCGGCTGTCACTATGCCCCATACATCTTCCATATGATCCAACATGTGACTGGGATGAGCATCTTGTCTGACAAGCCTCATTTTGCATACAAATCCCCTCCAGGCAAGATTTCCCAACTCCTGAAGATTAAGTCTAAAGCATATCAGGGTGCTCCTACTTCATCCTCTCGAGGTGGTTCATCTTCCCAAGCTCCTCCATCTACCGCTCCGGCTTCCTCTTGTGGTCCTTCCTATGCACCAAAAGGCAAGACGAGCAAGTTGGATTTTCTGCTTCAAGGCGTCTTTTCTTGCTTCAACATGTGCAAGCATGAAGTTAAGAGGTCCCATGAGCGTGAGAAGCGTGCTGAGCATGACAGATACATGGCGGATAAGCGCCACAAGGAACTTCTTGACAAATTAAACATGCCACATTCTCCCGTTCATCCACTCCGGGAAGTTACTCCTCCACCCTCTTTTGCAAATCCTTGGGAGGATTACTCACAGGAGTATGTCTTTGGTGCCTCTCAATACCAAGGACAAGGAGAAGAGGAGATAGTAGAAGAGGAAGAAGAAGTTGAAGAAGAAATAGCGGAAGAAGAAACTGAGGAAGAAGAAGAGGAATATGTCAGTGAGCCCGAGACGGATGAGGATCGTCGCAAGGGCAAGACCGTTGTAGCCGATGATGATGAGAGCGACGATGATGAGGATGACGACGATGGTGGCGATGACGACGACGAGTAGCTTCCTTTTTGGTCTTTGATGACAAAGGGGGAGTGAATTTGGGCCACATCGTTTCTTATCTATCTTTCTTTCTTGTTGAGCTTGTGAACTTGTAGGAACTTGAATTTGTGTTATGCTTGGTGTGCCAAGTGAAACTCTTATTTGTAAGACTTAATTTGGTTATTGCTAGTGTGATGTTCATTTCGTTATCTATTTCATTGTGAGATGCTTATGTTTGATGTAATGTTTTTTCTCTCTTTTTTGTTGTGAATATCTTGTCATATGCATCACGATGATTTTATCACACCATTCACAAATTGAGGGGGAGCTACTACATGTATTTTATTCCTTTTATGCACCCAAATTTGTATTGTCATCAATCACCAAAAAGGGGGAGATTGAAAGTGCATCTAGGCATTTAATCTATTTTGGTGATTAATGGCAATAGAAATTCGGATATGATGTTGTGCTTGAGTTGTGCAGGAATAAAATGAAATAAAGAGAAAGATAGCACAAAAGGAAGTACCCCAATTCTTTTTGATATGGTGGAAGACTCAATTGGCAATTTAAATTCTATTTTCCTTTTTGAAATTGAGTATAGGACCACCGTACTATCAAGGGGGACGTAGTTGATGATTTCCAGTTGCTAAAAGTGTTTTGCTTGAGATGAAAAATTCTTTAGAGCCACAAAAACACTTCACTAACCCCTTTCCTGCGTGGCCGGATCTTAGGCCGGAAGATCCGACCAGGAGTTCCGGGGCGCTCGGCCTTGGGATTTTCCTGGCCGGAAGATCCGACCGGAAGTTCCGGGCCGCTCGGCCTTGGAATTTTTCCTGGCCGGATGATCCGACCCTGGTCGGAACTTAC
This sequence comes from Echinochloa phyllopogon, assembly GCA_033239725.1. NCBI lineage: Eukaryota > Viridiplantae > Streptophyta > Magnoliopsida > Poales > Poaceae > Echinochloa > Echinochloa phyllopogon. The sequence continues at coordinate 59,786,320 of BTCW01000012.1, read as the reverse complement.
ATGACTTGGTCGTTTTTTTAGCCTCGGAAGTGTCCTGAGTACATGTTCCGGCCCCTGGCCGGATGATCCGACTGCAAGTTCCGGCTGGCTCTGTCTTGAGATTTCTTTGGGCCGGAAGTTCCGGGGTCTCCCGGAAGATCCGACAACTGGTCGGAAGATCCGGCCCTCGGAACTTACCTGGAGTTTTTCTTACTCGGTTCTGTTGCTTATCGAAAGATCCGACCACATGTCGGAAGATCCGGTACCCCTTCGCAGTGAACTTAACGGTCACTTTTTGGGGGGTGGGTATTTATACCCCTCATCCCCTTTCATTCACTGGGGCTGCCTACACTGACCTAACACGAGACAAACTCCCACTTGAGCATTCACTCCACCTCTCTACTCCCTTCCAAGGCTTGATTCTTCCTAGATTCACCTAGGGTTTGAGTGAGAGAGAAGATTTGAGGTGTGAGACTTGTGCAACCTTGAGCCCTTCACTAGTTCATCTCTCAAGCACTTGAAGCACTTGGATTCATCGATTTGCGTTTGTTACTCTTGGAGCTTGCTCCTAGACGGTTAGAGGTGCCGGTGAACTCCCATTCTCTTGTGGTTTGAGTCCCGGAAGTTTGTATTACCCTCTCTCTTCGTGGGAGCACATAGTAAGTAACTCAATCCTCCTTTGTGGTTGATTGGGAGAGACTTGGGGTTAGTGTGACAGCCCGGCTCTTTGTGAGCATCTCAACGGAGACGTAGCTCCTTTGTGGAGTGAACTTCGGTAGAAAATCCTTTGTCTCCACTTTTGTTCTTGCTCTTATTATTTCTATAACTTGTTTTGTCCCGATCTACTTATTTGTGGGAATACTCTGATATTGATCATATATAGAAGGTTCCTTACATCATTTGTGAGCTTTGTATTCAAGTGGAATTGTCAAAAGGTCATTAGTTTTCAAATCTCGAAGTTCTCTTGAATTGCCTGTCGGAAGATCCGGCTTTGCATCGGATCTTCCGGTATTCTGTCCCAGTCGGAAGATCCTGTACAGTGTCGGATCTTCCTGGCCGGAAGATCCGAGACTGTGTCGGATCATCCGACTTTCTGACAGTTTTAGGAGGATTTTTGCAGGAATTTTTAAACAGGCCTATTCACCCCCCCTCTAGGCCTAGTGTTGGTCCTTTCAATAACGGTCAGCGGCACCCTCGGTCTTGAAAGTGAACCCGTTACCGGAGTCGTTTCCAATGAACTTCACTATGGCTTTTACGCATTTCTCATAACTCGCTGTTAGGTTTTCGACATCGTCGACGTTCAGTGTGTTGCTATTGGAGCTGGTATCACCTCCTGCATTATTTGATTAGGCAATAAGCAAGGTCATTTTAGTCGTATCTTTGCAAGAGAGAGGCCATGTATATCTACATCATTCATTGAGGGATATGATCTAGCATCAGGTTGGCAACGGGGCGGGGCGGGGAGGTGACCCCCGTCCCCGCCCCGTTCCCCGAAATTTATTCCCCGTCCCGGCCCCGCTAAGCTTAACGGGGAAAAATTCTTCCCCATCCCCGTCCCCGGCGAATCCCCGATCCCCGGTGGAGCCCCGTGGGGAGTAAAATGAAGGCAAAAAAAACACCTCATCAGGATCATCTCAACGCAAACATTCAAGATCTAGCAATTTAAGCACCAAAGGAACAAAATAACCACCAAAGAAACAGCCAACAGAAATGAAAATAGACTAATAGCCCAGGTCAATAGGTCATAAACCAACCAACCACAAGTCCACAAGGCCATAAACTCATAAACCAGCAAACCACAAGTCCACAAGGTCATAAATTACTAGCTATTACAACATTGTCCAAATAAAGGCATAGCTGAAATGCCAAATAGTTTAGATAAGCTGCAACATTCAGCAAGGCAACAACAAAAGTAGACTTGACTTGAGCAACCTGAAGCTTGACTTGCTCACTTGGAACTTGAATGCTTGACAGCTTGAGCCATGTCTTCCACTCTTCTCAATCTAGGATAGTAGTCTCATTCTCCTCCTTCATGCAAAATAAGTTTACAAGTTATCAAACAGTAATATTATGGCAAAGTGAATTAACACAATCATCAAGTAGGAAGTAGATAAGCAACATGTTATGATGTAGTTATAGGGTGATACTGGCACGTACCATCTCTTCTTGTTCGTCCTCATTGCAAGTCATCAGAGCATTAGGACTTAGTTCATCTAATAGGAAATATCAAATTAGTAACAAGATTGCTGACAACAAATTAGTAAAGGAACAAAGAACAGAAATACATGAATGGACAAAGTACCTAGCATATCATCACGAGACCAAGCTTGCATGCACATGAGAGCTTCAATCATTTTAGATGCAAGACGATTGCGATGTGGATTGATTACCCTCCCACTTGTACTAAATGCTGATTCAAATGCAACTGTTGTCACTGGGATAGGCAAAATATCCCTAGCAATGGACTGTAATGTAGGATATTTGATCCCTCCATACTGCCACCAATTGATAATATTGATCTCTTGTGTTCTAGGCAATGGAGGCTCATCCAAATATAGATCTAACTCTGTTCGCACATAGGAGGAGGCATCATTGGGCTGTGAAGACATGTACTGATCAAAAATGGTGAACAACTCATCGTCTTCTCCACTTGCCTCAACAGCAGCAGCTGGTACAACACTAGAAGTAGCAACACCTTCTGCTTCTTGTTGGTACTGAAGCACTAGCTCATACAACAAGTTTCTAACATTTTCTACCTCAGACATTGCTTGATCTACCCCATAAACAGAAGTAAAAAAGGCATTGAGCATGTGAAGTTTGAACCTAGGATCTAGAACAACAACAACAGCTAAGAGACCATGCACATCTGTCCAATATTTATCAAACTTTGCTTTCATGAGTTGTGACATCTCCTCAATGCGAGTATGGCCAACATATCACCATTTCCTAATAGCCAGATAAACACCACACATCTTGGGAAAGAACAGATTTGCAGTAACATACTTTGTGCCCGGCAACAGCTCAGAAATATCATAAAATAACCTCAGCCTTGAACAAACTTCCTTAGCAAACAACCACTCAACAACAGTTGGACAAATAGGAGTGAACAACTTCTCACGCAAAGCTAGACGATCAAAAACAACCTGATACTCTAGTGCAGTGCTAAGCATGATAAAGGTTGAATTCCATCTAGTAGTACAGTCAAGACCTATCCTTTTTGTGTATGCAATGCTCAAGGTGGATGCCATTTTCTCAAACTTCTCATGCCTTTTAGGAGTGGCACACCAAAAACCTACACTATCACGCACCTTCTCTATCCCTTTCTCCATTATGCTCATTCCATCCTTTACTATCAGGTTCAATATATGCGCAGCACATCGCATATGCAGCAAAGAACCATCATGCATGAGAGAGTCAAGAGGCAACTTATCTTACGTTTTCACCATCATGCTGTCGTTGGTGGAGCAATTGTCAAGTGTCACAGTTGAAACCTTCCTCTCGATATGGCAGTCAACAAGAACTTCATGCAAAACATCAGCTATAACTTCAGCAGTATGAGGGGCTGGGACATAAATGAACCTACAAAAATAAACACAATCATGTTAGTATTCATGGTTGGGAGCCTAGGACATAAACAGACCGACAAATTGAAACACAATCATGTCAAAATAATGCTCAAAAACAGAATGATCACCTCAAAAGAAAACTCTTTAGCTCCCACTTATCATCAATGTAATGTGCAGTGACTGCCATGTAACCTTTCTTCTGATGATTAGCAGTCCACATGTCTGTAGTGATAGCAACACGACTTGACAGCTGCTGAAAGTACTTCACAAGTGACTTCCTTTGAACAACATGCATATCCATGATGTCACCCCTAATTGTGTTTCTGGATGGTACCTTAAACATTGGTTGCATAGCAGCACAAAACTTCCGAAAACCCGTGTGATCAACCAAAGACAGGGGATACTCATGCAGACATATCATAAGGGCAAGCTCTTTCCTAACAACTTCTTGATCAAAGATATACTTTTGAAAGCTAACAGTACCATCACTAGCAGTAGCACATCTAAGAAAGGACTGTTTTAGACCTTTCCTGCATGCTCTAGACTGACATATCTTAAGATGATCATGCAAATGTTTGGTTCCATTTTTAGTTTCCCCTCCTAACTTATCTTTGCACCACATACATTCAGCCTTCCAAACCCCGTTGATCTGAACTCTAGTGAACTCTTTCCACACAACAAACTTGAGCTTTCTCCTCTTAACATCTACGATCTCAACATCAGTGTCTGTATCTGTTGATTCCATGGCAACATTGTTAGTGGCAGCACCATCTAGAACTGGATCTTGGGCAGATATTGGAGCATCTGTCGCCTGAGAGGAGCTTGTTGCTGGAGTTACCATCTCCCTCACTTAACTGCGACAAAAAATAGGAGACCATGAACATATCAGTACTTGTACTGCAGTCCTCACATCATTCAATCACATACAAAGTACTAGTGTACTACCCTACCATAACAACAACATGGAACTAGCATATCTATGAGTCTGACTACTATACAACTACTGCTCGAACTCATGCTCAATCACAAGTTCACAAATCACAACTCACATGCAGAAGTCTACTACTCAGGAGTCAGGCATACTATTATACTAAATCTACAAAATCAGTACTTGAGCTCATACAACAAGGAAATACAAATCCACGAAATCTACTGCTCAAGCACAAAGCAGTGATGGAGATGGACTGATGGATTTACCTCTCGGGTACAGGAAGGATGGTTGTCGGCGAGGAGATGTGGAGAACGACCGGCGGTCCGGCGCAGTGACCTCACGAGGCGGGCAGGCGGCGAGCCGACGGCGACGAACTCCGGGACCGCCTAACCGGGAGCGGCGACTCCGGCGACGGCGGGGTCGGCGATGGGCGAGGCTGGGGACAGGCAGGCCGCGCACGAACGGCGAAGAAGCTGGTGGCGAAGAAGCCGCGGCCGCGTCGCTCGTGTGGCCGGCCTTGTCGCGTGCGACGCTGCTTGCCTGCTTGTCCCAAGCGGCGGCGACCGACGGCCGAGAGAGGGGTCGAGTACGGGAGTCGGGAGGCGGACTGGAGGAGGCGAGGAGCGGAGCGGCGCAGTGAAGTTTGGATAGATATATGCAGGTTCTAGGGTTACGTTATTGAGCCATCTTGGGCCATTTTTTGAACGGGCCAGAGTTATTTCGGAGCCCCATGGCCCCCCACGGGGGAAAATCCCTCACCACCCCTGCCCCGGAACAGTGTCGGGGCCCCGCCCCGGTCCCCCCACGGGGGGAAATTGCCCCCCGGCCCCGCCAGTAACGGGGCGGATCCCCGCGGAGCCCCGTTATCACGGGGAAAACTGCCAAGTTGAATCTAGCATGAAACAAAAGTGCTATAATCGCAGTGGTATATCCAGCAATATACTCACTTGTAGCATGGGGGTATCCTGCTGCTGGAGTGCATCAGCGATTAGCTTTTCCTTTCCTTTCTTCTTACCATGCGCCATGGTCCATGGATGTGCACACCTACTGGCTTATCTGCAGCCACCGCCAGAAAGGAGATTGATAACAACCGGTGCATGCATTTCACTATTTCAGTAAAAAACTAGCATCCCCACATAAAAGACACGCAGGGTCGATCGGTCAAGTGAAGCACGAAACAATTGATACATACCGCTCGTTTAATTTCTTGCCGATCTGAAACGTCGATCCAATCGAGCATGCACGTACTTTGGTGGCTCCAGGTACTGATCTGCAGCAAGAAAGAGCATTTTATCAAGAGATAATCAGCTACGTACTGAAACATCTGCGTAAACGAATACTTTAAAATTATATATAATATCGTCTGTAAAAAATATTACCATACAATCAACTTAATATTTCTACTTTTAATTTCACTTTTAAAATTTTATTTTTGAAAAATTCCCACGCCATCGCGCCCAGTTATTTACAAATGTCGTGCTAGTTGCCATCCATCTGCTCGAGCGTCGGTGTGTCAGAGCAAGTGCCCATTCTCGAGTCAGCCAGGAAAATCTCTGGACGGCGGAATGCTTGGAACCACAAGGCCCAATACAAGCCCGACTTGTTCAGTCAACAGGCCTACGCAACAGCCCAATAACTCAGTCCAGCCTAACACGTTCCTCCCTTCCCGATTCCACCCCACCTCTCTCTCTCTCTCTGGAGTCTTGTGTCTCCTCCGTTTCCCACCGCCACCGGTGGCAGATCTAGATCGGAGGGAGCTAGCCAGCCGACGCCGTGCGCCCCCGCGATCTCCGGCCCGAGATGGAAGCCGCCCCCACCGCGGAGGCCCTCGACGGGCACAAGGACAGATTCGATCTCGGGCTCTTCGTCGGCGACTTGGCCCTCGACGAGGAAGTCACCAGGTACTCCCATCGCCCCCGAATGGCGTCGTGTGCTGTCCCTACCGTTGTATGGCTGCGATTCTGAAGCTTGCGCGCTGTTTCATCGTTGCTAGTGTCCTAGTGATGACGAGTCCCTGGAGGGGCTGCAGCAGGAGCTCGACGACTGCAAGAATGACCAGGTATCACACACCACGTGGCATAGGTGGTTAGCAATCTTTCAAACTCAAAAAAAAAAGACCAGGTATCGCCTTTTGCTACAGCAAACCTTGTAATTTCTGCGCAATGCTGTGTAGTAGCTTACGCCTTACAAAGACCTAGCAGCAGATAGCATTGCTGTCCTTTTGAGCCTGCGGCAATGCTTATGTGACAAGAGGCTGTAGACTTGTGTCCTCCTTGCTGATCACTGTTTTTCTCTTCATGGACATGCGCAGGAAGTTAAAAACATCCTGGCTGAAGGCATCAAACTGCGCGAGTACACAAAAGGCGTCGAGAATAACATACGCCAAGTCGAGCTGGATTCTATACAGGTGATTGATTCGGCAAATGTTATCTGTTCCTAGTAAAGTAGCTCATGTCAATTGTGACGGACAATCCTTGTTCCAATGATGTACAGCTAACTAGTATATGATTCAATGTTGATAGAATTTTAACCTGATTTGTGAATAATCTTATGCTCAACTGTTAAGGTTATTCCATTGAAAGAAATTTTGTGTTGAATCATCAAATGGTTGCTCAAGAGTAGTGAAATTTCGTGGAGAACATGGACTTATGACTGTTGAAATTCTTTTAATGCTGCTGTTAAATTAGTAGTGGGTTACCATGTTGACATTTGATTTGAGGAGCGCTGCCTTCCTTTTGTTTGGTAGGATTACGTTAAGGAAAGTGAAAACCTAGTTTCGCTGCATGAACAAATTCGCGATTGTGACAATATTTTGTCACAAATAGAAACGGTTCTGACTGAATTCCAGGTAATTACTGATCTCCATTTGTTGTGGCAGTACTAGTTGAGATATTCCCTTTCCCTGACATGCTGGATAACCAAGCGAGTAGCTGTAGATACTACATAACATATTATCACATGGGCAATGTGCAAATTTTTGTGTTATTATTGTTACTGGCAGTTCAATCCATTCTCTGAACTTTTTCCTTACCAGTATGTGCTTTATTGCTAGTTATACGAAAATTTAAGGGTATGCCCCTTTACATTTTCAGTATGTCCTTTTGTAGCTATAACACTTCAGGAGCTATTGACACCAAGTTCTACATTTTATCTGCTGCATTCCAAATTCCATGTGTTGTCCAAACTCCAAAGATTCTAAGGTCGATTTATGTGATCCATTTAACAATTTCAATGATCATAATTTGAGTAATACCATATATGGTTGATAATGATTCAGGAGTTATTATAGTTTTAATTTAAATGTAATGGCCCGCCGGTGCTCTCTTTAAAGGCACACTGTTCATGCTTTTCCTGTCCTCTGTTTACCTTTAGATAAAAATAACATGCCCTCCTTTTTTACTAAGTCATATTGCAATCTTTTGACTTCTGTGGTAGACAGAAATTGGTTCTATAAGTTCAGAGATAAAGGTCCTTCAGGAGAAATCTATGGACATGGGACTAAAGCTGAAAAATCGTAAGGTCTGGCTCACTTCAAATTTGTATCTTTTCATTTGTAAATTTGATTTTCCATCAGTTTATTAAGGTTGCTTTTTATTTTTTTAATCTTGTCTATCGCCCTTGTTATATGTTTACATTTGGTATCTCCTTAGCTGGCATTATTGTTTGATCTCTGTGGCATGGCTAGGAAAATTATAATTTAGATGAGGATTCTTATTAAGTGATATGTTTACATAAGGAAAAGGACTTGTGAGCACAGGTGGCAATGACACCTATAACCCCATTTTGCCTGTTTGGATCACGTTTGTTAGAAGTGACATGTCATAAACTTATAGAAAGCAAAATGTTTCCCTCTGAAACACTCAAGCGCAAGCACTTTTCTCTGAATCTTTAGAAATTAGTTCATTTTGGAACTGACTCACAGTATTCATAGCTTTTATGCATAATATTTCTTTATTCTTCATGTTCTGTCACCTTTATGTTGACTCCTATCTTTTGTAAAACAAATTGCAGGCTGCAGAGTCTAAACTGTCGAAATTTGTTGAGGATATAATAGTGCCTCCAAGAATGATTGACATAATTGTTCATGGAGAGGTGATTACTTACATTCTTTCATTGTGTCAGCATGCAACATTACTGTTTTTTTGTTTATTTACAAGATCCTGATTTAGTTTATTTTATGGTATGATCAGTCCTCTCTGGACTTGCTACATTTCATTTGCAACTAACAATGCAACTCTCTGCTATTTTGGCACTATATTTAATGATGGGATTTCTTCTATTTTGTCTATTTGCTTCTCTGGAGAATCCTACGTATTGCCATTTTAGTAGTCCGGTATATGTTCCTTACATGATATTTCTGTTTTGATGATATTCTTTTCCCTGTTGAGTATATTGGTTTACTCAATCTTTAAAGTTTGGTTTGCTCAAGTTTTGACTGCTACCTCTACCAATACAGAGGCTTCCTTTGTTTTGACATATCAAAAGTCATATGGATTTACATTTTTACTATATTGCTAGAATTGTGTACACTCTATTCCACCAAACCCTAGAAGGGTGGGCAATATAGTTGAGTTACATGGGCCTCTAGATGGGCCATACACATGGGCCTCATACTCCACTACATATATATACACTAACCCCCCCCCCCCCCCCCCAGTCTGAACTACCGGCACAGCGGAGTTCGAGACTGGACAACAAAGAAAGCAACACACACAGCCTCCCAGCCACAACTAGCCACCCGCTACGTTGGGGCTGGATCGAAACTCCGAGAACGTCGAGGAGGGCAGACCCTTGGTGAATATGTCGGCAAACTGGGAGGTGGTCGGGACATGGAGAACCCGAACGTCGCCGATGGCAACCCGGTCGCGAACGAAGTGCAAGTCGATTTCCACATGCTTCGTCCGCTGATGCTGAACCGGGTTGGTGGAGAGGTACACGGCACTGACGTTGTCGCAGTAGACAAGCGTGCTTGTAGTTGACCTTTACCGACTGGAACTGATTTTTTATCCAGATATTGGATATATCTATGTTATATTATTGTTGTGCTGTTTTTTTTGGGTGTTATTCTGTTCTTTTGTGTCAATTTCTCACTTTTGTCCTTCACCTAATCCTTCACAGATACACAATAATCTTCCTTAAGGAACATGCTAAAGAGATATATGCAGAAGTTCGTGCGGCATATATCGATACCATGAACAAGGTGAGTGTGGTATTTTTCCAAGAAATCTCTAGACACATTTAAACTAGCATAGTGATCTGAATGAGTTGATAGTTGAGCATGTGGCTTAGTATTACAGTGGTAGTAGGTAGTGTGGATGTTTCCACATAATGCTTGCAGTACAAAAAGTAGTGGTTACTAACTCCTGATGGTTCAAACATGATAACACTGGATAGACTGGTAAAGTGAACAGAAACAGCCAGGGGAGTTGCAATGTGCTTCAGTGCACTGCTCCACTTTGGGGGTTAGGATTGACCACTTTATTCAGTTTAGGACCTGGAGCATTAGCATTTGTTCCTGCCAGTCTTTTCTTTCAGCAACTTTACTAACCTTGTTTAGTTTTTCTGGTATCAACCTTCATCTATGTCAAACTCTATTCAAATTTCTGCATGAAACAATTTAAGTCTGCTACCATGCAGCAGAAAAGAGAACCATATAAAACCTATACAAGCGTGCGTGGTCACCATCTATTTCTTATCTTGACAGTTTTATCTTTTTACTGTTCCTACAATCCTACCTATTTTCAGGTGCTAAGTGCACATTTTCGTGCGTACATACAAGCGTTAGAGAAACTACAGATGGACATAGCAACTTCCACCGACTTATTTGGCGTTGAAACCAGAAGTACAGGCTTCCTTTTCTCCATAGGAAAAGAACCTCTGAAAACCCGTTCTTCAGTGTTTGCTTTGGGTGAGCGAATAAACATACTAAAGGTACTTTACTTACTGGCACTTCCATTCATACAATGTTTAGAATTTTTAAGTTCAATAGTACTACCTCTATTCCAAATTGTAGGTCGTTTTGGCTTTTCTAAATTCATAGATTTTGATATGAATCTAGATATATGCTATGCAATGTTATACGATCGTCTGATCGAACCTAGTCGCCATGGCACCGATAAGGTCCTTATCGGACGACTAATCGCGATTAATCTGGCGATAAGTCTGACTAATCGGGGTTTTACCTAGTCGCCTCAGTACTGACTAGGACGACTAATCACGATTAATCGCGATTAGTCGGACGACTAGAAAATACTGACGCTATGTCTAGATACATAGCAAAAACTATGAATTTAGAAATGCCAAAACGACCTACAATTTGGAATGGAGGTAGTAGCAATCATGGCATGGGCTCTAAACTCGGTAGTTGTGGTATAAGTACTTAGCAACTAATCAGAACTTATACACTAAAAATCGTTTTGATTTGTGGCTAAAGCTTGCCCAACAAAAAAACATTCACCATCAGAGCTTAGCTCATTATGCTGAGACCAAGTTACTCTCAGCTACAAAAACACGGAACCCAGTATTTTATTTTCATCGTATATTGTGCTCCTGAGCACACCTTAGGGTATTTTTAAGTGCTGTTGAAGTTGTCATTAACATAATCATCCTTGCCAATCTGCTGGATGGAAATGATTTGTGCTTAAGTGTTTAGCTGTTTTGTCCCCTCAGGACCAATTCAAGTTGTTGATGAACATTTCAATGCTGTACTCCTGAACTGTTATGACGCAATCGGAATAATGCTTATGATCAGAATAATTCATCAGCACCAGGTAAACTTTGATTCACCTTTGATGGAATAGCTAGTAGTATCAAGATATCTATATCTGTTTAGGAATAAAGCTCAGGACAATTTGGCTTTCGGTTTTCACAGTGTCTTGTGATCAGTGTTTGGTAGAAACTGCACAGTATTCTGTTTACACTTCTAATGGCTGGCTAACTATATAGTTGGACTACTGCAGAAATGTGACACATTAGTATGCTCATGTCCGAATTTCATAAATTGATACTGGTTCTCCTGTTAAGTTTCTCTGTTCAGGCATTGTAAGCTATCAGTTTTGACCTAGTTTTGGACAGTAATTTACAAAATTTTATGTTCTGTTAGATCGTCTTGTAGCAAGCTTTGTGGGTTCTCTGTAAACTGGTGACAATCAACCATTTTTTTATTCTTGTTGTTGTTTCTTTTTTACATTTTAAAAAACAATATATTTAATTGCAAGTTTATTAACTTCCTTCCAGTGCATAAACTGATGCACACAGCGGGATTAGACTTTCACTAAATCTTATTTAATGGGTATTTTGTGCAGCTCATCATGTTTAGGCGGCGAATCCCATGTTTGGACTCTTACCTAGACAAGGTCAGTTCTGAATCTGTTCTTACCTTCTTGAAAATTTATAAGCCCATGTTGTTGAATTGGCATGTGAGTCTTTCTTCTGCTCCCTTTCCAGTATTTTTAATCATTGAGCTCAAATTGTGGATGATGGACAGGTTAATATGTCACTCTGGCCTCGCTTCAAGATAGTGTTTGACTTGCATTTGAACAGCTTACGAAATGCAAATATCAAGACCCTTTGGGAGGATGATGTCCATCCACACTATGTCGCAAGGAGATATGCTGAATCTACAGCTTCTCTAGTACATCTTAATGTTGAACATGGGGATGGTCAGGTTAGTTTCTCACAAAAAATTCACTGTTTTCTGTTTAATTTCATCCACATGCCATGGCATAAGGAAATCCTCTTCTTAGTTCATGGAAATTACAATTTTTTTTATTTCTATCTGCAGCTTGATCTTAATTTGGAGCGATTGTGGATGGCTATTGAGGACTTGCTTGTTAAGTTAGCCAAGATGTTCACTAAACCGAAGCTGCAAATTATTTTCCTGATAAACAACTATGATTTAACAATTGCCATTTTGAAGGTAGCTGTTCTCCAACTAATTTGAAGTGGCAGACATTTATGCTGTAACATTTCAATGTATTACAAATCTATACAATACTATTACCATTGCCTCATTCAATCTGATCTTTGTCATAAAAGGAAGCTGGAACAGAGGGTGGCAAGGCACAACTCCAATTCGAGGAGGTTCTTAAGAGCAACATCGCAATTTATGTGGTATGCAAATTGTATAGATTGGACTGTTTCTTTATGGCGAGCGAAATACCACTCACCACAATTCTTAAGCTTGTTGGTGGAACTCTGAATTCAAACAAGCAATCACATAAATCTAGTTGGGGGCTTTAATTTCTTATATGATCTCCAAATGCCAAGTGTTCATGACAGACTGAAAAATTCTAGTTGGGGGCGTTAGTTTCTTATATGATCTCCAAATGCCAAGTGTTCATGACAGACTGAAAAATTCTAGTTTTGTACAGAGCAAGGATAAGCCTATTTGCTTTCATTACAGAGTGGTAACACACCAGCATGCATATTGTTTGATGTTTGTGACATTAGAGAGAGCTGCAGTTTGTCACTGTTTGAGTGCTTATATAATATACATGTCATGCCCATTTTTTGTATGCATTAATACACTAGCATTTTCTAAAAAGTTCTACCAAAGTTTCTTTGTATGACACATGCATATTTCTGCAGGAAGAGTTGCTCCAGGAGCATTTCAGCGATTTGATCAGATTCGTCAAAACTCGTCCAGGTAAGTGAAGAGATCTCCAAACATTATACCTTTTTCCTTTTGTACCCTGAAATTACACCTCAGTGTTGCCTAAATGTTATCAGCGGATGAAACGGCTACAAGTTCAGAGAAAGTCAGCATTGCCGAAGTTGAACCATTGGTAAAGGATTTCGCGAGCCGTTACAAGGCTGCGATTGAGCTGATGCACAAAGATGTTATCACATCTTTCAACAACTTCCTGTGTGGGATGGAGATCTTGAGAGCGGCGCTCGCGCAGCTCCTGCTCTACTACACCAGGCTCACCGACTGTGTCAAGAGGATAAACGGTGGCTCTCTGCTCTCAACAAGGACCTCGTGTCCATATCCTCCATCCTTTTTGAAATCAAGAAGTATTCTAGGACCTTTTAAGGTGCTTCACCCTTTTTCATGTACACTAAGACGACTATGGAAGGGGTGGCGGTGTATTCTTACTTTGTAATGACAAGTTGGCATGTGCTACTACAGAGGAAACAAGAGCATTTTGTTGTGATTTGTAGCTTCGTCGTTGTTGTTTGGCTGTTGTTATATTATAAAGTGTATGAGCTCGAGATATTTGCCATGCTGAATGACGAAGCTATTATGTATCAAATGTTATCACTTTGTAATTTACGAGGATAGTGATTTTGTGGTCTGTTTACTAGTAGTAGTTGTTTAGATCTGATTCCCGTAATTTAGGTAAAGGAATTCCTGAGTTCTTAAGCAATCGCGTCTGAGATTTACATTGGGATTTCGCTTCTTGCCGCCTGTATGACCGAACAAGTGCCACGTTGATGCCTGGGTATCCTGTATGGAAACTTTAAGATGAAATGTTCAATTCTACTGCTACTTTTTTTCTTACGAATTTAAAAAAACTGTAAGTATTATTTATTTCATTTAGAATCTACTTTTTTTCTTACGAATTTAAAAAAATTGTAAGTATTATTTATTTCATTTAGAATTTACTTTATTATCAAAGATTTTTTAAAATGATATTTTATATATTTAAATTAATTTTTGAATAAGATGAATGGTCTCAAAAAGAAACAGTGGGTTCTAATTTAGAAGGGAGGATTAGTATATTCTAGAAAATCTCTACGAATTTTTGAAGAAATAACATGGAGATTATGCAGCGCTAATCTATGAGTGGCAAGCGTTAAATATTTGTGTTTAAAGAAATTAAATATTCGCAAACTAAGGGAGCAACTAGGGAATAGCATCACACGTTTCCGGCCAAGTACAAAAGCTCGAGCCGGAGATTGAACCGGTTACCGGTTTATCGATCCAATAAGTGATTTACTTCAATGATCAGTAGTTCATCATTTATTAATATAATCTTTATTTCTCATGATTTATATAAATAATATGTAAATTTTATTAAAAAAAGATATCACATATGTCATAATTGATGGTATAACGTAATTATATCATAATAGTCTATTGTTTAAAGTTCGAAACTAATATCCAAACATCAAATTGATCAATGGTTCACTGAAAACCGGTTCACTAGTTCATCGATTCGACACAAAAACGGCCGGTTCGACATGTTCGCACCGGTTCACACCGGTCTAATTCTATGACTGATCTTTTAATTGAATCGAACTAGTCCGGCCACTGGTTCACGATTTTTTCGGTTCAATCGGTGAACTGGTCCGGTTTTTTTGTACAAGGGTTTCCGGCTTTCCGCTCCTAGCAGCGGGCAGCGAAGTGGAGCATCTCATTCTCACGGGCGCCCCCCTGCGCCATCCGAACCGTCCATGGGCAGATCGGACGGTCTGATGGGGGCTGGACCCACTCCCTTCGCGGCGCTCGGCCCATCCGCCCCCCTTAACAAACCAAGCCGTTGGCCTGCCGTTGAGCGCAAAAGCGAAAGAAAGCAGGAGCAGCGCCGCTACCCCACCGGACACCGATCCCGTCGCCGCCGACCGCGTTCGATCTCCTCGCCGCTGCCTCTCGGTGAGCCTCACCCTCCCTGGCTCCCTCAGCCACTCTAACATCTGATCCGTCGACTCGGTTCCCTGATCTGCATGCCGAGCGCCCCGAATCTGCCCGCGAGATGAGATACCGTCCATTTCTAGCTCGCGTCGTGTGCTGCTTGTCGGCAGGCGTGGAACCATTGGCTTTTAGAGCAGGTCTACACCTCAGCGGTCTCATAGGTCGTCTCATGCAGTGCCACGCGTGATTTTTGCTGACGTGGAGGAGAGAGAGCGAAGTCAGAGAATGAGGTCGTTGTTTCGCGAAACAACCGCCTCCTGAGCTAAAATTTAGGACTATGAGACAACTCAACCATTATTGTACGAGTTTTGTTGCCATGCAACCAATAATATTTTTTTATTTTCCTTACAAATTAAGGAATTTTGTATTACTATAATATAATTAAAACAACAAGATTATCTGATAAATTGTCTCAAGATTAGAGACCGCTTATTAGACGGCCGTTTCTACAATCTACTTTCCCTTAGGGCAGTCCCAACCCATCATGTCTATGGGTAGTGTCCATGCTGCCATGTTAGTAAGACATCACCTTAGACACTACATTCTCCAACCCATGATTTCTTAGGATGGATCATTAATAAATTCATCATCTTTTCTCTCTACCAATCATATTTGTTTTTTTTCTATCATGAAGACAGTATCATCTCCCAATACAAACTTTGATAGTGTCCTATGCATAGGTTCTCGTGTCGACACTGGGTCTTGCATGAGACCCAATTTCTTCCTCTTTCTACACTCTCTCTTATTTAATACAGTGCCACACAAGCGAAAAATTTTACGTGACAGCCTAATTAATGCTATGAAAATCATCCTCCTCCTAGGGTTGGGACTGCCCTCGCGGGCCAGCGTCCTCGATCCGTAGGATACCCACGCCGTCGGTCCCCACGAGTCGGCGACGCAACCGTGGTAAAAGAAAAAACCTACCACGACGAGGAAGGCGAGTAAAAACCACACGAGTGCGCGTGCAAAAACCCTTTCCAGCTTTTTAAACCCCTCGGCTCCCCCTGTGTAAAACTACCCGTGTTCGCCGCCGCCCCCCTCCTCCCCCAAGCCTTTTCTAGGGTTTCCTTCTACGCGGCCACCGGCAGCGGCGTCGGTGAAACCCGGGCGCCTTCTCCTCAGGCCGTGCCGCACCGCCCTCTCCCCCGCGAGCAAGGTATTGCGCCTCTTCGATTCTCTCTCCCCCGATCTCTCCGTCCTATGGGATTCGATCTGTCTCTCGATTGTTTGGCGTCGGGAAATGTTGGCGAAGATTCCGTGGGGTTCCTATGCTCGTGCCACCGCGGGGATTTCATGCCCAGCGCGGATCAAGGTTTTTTATCCTCTCACCGAGCATCGAATGGGCGCATGGCGCGCGCCATGGAGCTATTCGGTCAACTTTTCATTTCTGATTTATCCATTCCTGCCTCTGTACATGCGCGAACGGGCGGGATAGTAAAACACTTCTGAGAGACCAATGATTTTATTTTGTCGTTTTGGAGGACTCGAATGATTGGTTAAGTTGTCGAGCTCATAGACCTCACAATTTTGCTCTACACAACTTTTCCTATTTTCTCTCTGATTTTGCTGAGATCTTGATTTCAGTGGCTGTCACTTTAGTAACTTGTTATGTCTTGCTACATCTATGCTCATTAGTGTTAATGAACATCATCAAAACGGCTTCTTTTCGTGGACAATGACATGGAGTTCATCCTACTCGTATTTGGTAGGACAAGTGGACCTCGTGTCATAATAAGTTTTTTAAGGATAGCTAGATTCTGCATCACATGCTTGATTTGTTTGATGTGATCTGTAGATAATACCTATTCAAATGTATTAAGTGTAATTAATCAATGTTAAACTTTATTGATGGTGTTGTTATGAAAATGTCTTTTATTGACCCTCAAGGTTCAAAAAAGCGCTAGGTGGGCGCTAGGCCACCGCCCAACGCCTAGGGTGAGTAAACTTAGATTAAGGACAATTAAGCATTTGCGGATTTATTACTTTTTGGCATAATATATATTAACTTTTGGATTTATAAATTGAAAAAAGAAAATTCATATAATGTATTCTATTGTGTAGTCATTTATGGTTGTGTGCCCATCCAAATTGATATATATGTGACTGATCCCATACAGATGCAACACATATCACTGCTTTAGTAAATCTAAAAGGAAAAACAAACTGGAAAAAATGAAAAATTAGGAAGAGATAGGCCATCGGCCTGCTACTTTCTGAGCCAGTCAGCCCATCGCTTGCCCTAACCTATCTATCCCTTTATCCCATACACTCCCCTTCGATCCCACCACTTGCCGCCTCTGCAACTCGTCTTCCTTTTCCCCCTTCCTGCTGGACTCTAGTTCCAGGACAGCGTCGTAATTGCCGCTGACCACCATCTCACATTGTGTTTATTGACCCATCACCTTTGTTTTGCACGTATACCGTTTGTATTTTTCTTGGATTTGCAAATGTATCATAATCATCTGACTATTGTGTTTGCGGCAAGTCACTAATCTGTTATTCTCTTCAGCAATGGCAGCGCAAGCAGGGAACCCAGCAAACAATCATATTAGTCCCCACGTGGTAATCTGTGTTCTCATGTGTTTCAGTTCAGTACTTTGAATAGCTACCAGGCTTGCTGAATGCTTTTTTATAATTTACAGATAAGTGGTGCTTTTGTTCAGCAATATTATCACATTCTACATGAGCAACCAGATCAAGTGCACAAGTTTTACCAAGATTCAAGTATCCTTGGTCGACCAGAGTCCAACGGAACTATGGTGTATGTAACCACTCTTGGTGTAAGTTCTAGTAACATGATTTACTGACTTATTGCTGCAGTAGACATCTATCTGAAACCGAAGTTGACTCTCTTGGGCTATTCTTCTTCTGAACAGGACATCAATGAAAAAATCATGTCTATGGATGTCAGGAACTGCTTAACAGAGATAGAGACAGCAGACGCACAATTATCTCACAAGGATGGGGTTCTCATTGTTGTTACTGGATCCTTGACTTCGGATGAAAGCGTTTGCCGTAGATTTACCCAGTCGTTCTTCCTAGCTCCGCAAGAAAGTGGTGGCTATTTTGTCCTCAATGATGTGTTTAGGTTTATATCTGAAAGGAAACCTGCTGAGATTAATCAAGTTGGTACTCAAGAAAATGGAAGCAGTCAGAATGGTATATCTGCATCTGAAACATGTTCAGCACTACCAGAACCTACTCCAGCTGACAGGAGTGTGATCTCGGACCATGTGACAGCTGAGAATATTGTCACGGAGAGGCAAATTAGCAACCCCTCTGTTAATGGAGCCTCTGTTGAAAATAATGTCAATGCTGATCCACCTGTGCAAGTGGCCAAAGAGGAACCCAAAAAGGCTCGAGTCACTGCTCCTCCCCCTCCTGCACCAACTCAGACAGATGTTCCTAAGAAATCTTATGCATCCATTGTGAGTTATTTGTCATTCTTTTCAGTTTATTGTGATACTCAGCTTGCTAGTACTCCTGAGTGCTGATGCCTTGCTCTTAGTGTTGTGCATAAGTGATTTGGCTGGGATCACTTTATGGGCTTCTGGTTTGCTTCATCTAATCACATACTATTACGACTTTTTCCACAGGTGAAGGACATGAAGGAGGGCCTACCGACTCCACCAGTTGCCAAAACAACTCCATCAGTTGCCAAACAAAAGCCAGCTCCTAAGCCAGTGTCCAAGGCTGCTGAAGGTCCAGAAAAATCATCTGCGAAACTTACCCAGGCTAATGAAACCAGTGATGGGATTGTTGCACAAAACCCCTCTTCTCGCAATGGTTAGTTTTGGTTCTGACTTTTGCATTGCGGTCCTTTTTGGCACTATTAGCAATACTGACACTATAGTCTTGACATGCAGAGCAAGGCTATTCCATTTACGTCAAGAATTTGCCTTTCAGTGCCAATATTGAAATTGTTGAGGAGGAATTTAAGAAATTTGGCACTATAAAGCCAGGTGGTGTCCAAGTCCGGCATAATGAGGTTAGAACTTTTGGTTTTGGTTACATTTGTGATGTTTAGTTTTAAACATTTCTTATGCATTTGTGCAGAGTGATTGTTTTGTCTTTGGCTTTGTCAAGTATGAGTCCCAGGAGTCTATGCAAGCAGCAATTGAGGTTAGGCCTTTATTCATAATCAGTGCTTTTTTGTACCGGTCCCCTTTCTAGACCTTGCCATACTTGACCATTGCAAAATTTTAGTGCTGTAACCAAAGCCATCCTTTTTTAAAAATCACGATTTACTTGTTTTGAAAATTCAGCCCCTAAAGTATCACATTTTATACTTGACTGCAAATTCACTGCATGTGTGGGTGGTGCAGCTGGATATATTCCAGATAACTCCTGAAACTTTTTGCCTGATAACTGAAATTTTGATTGTTATATTCTAACCTGATATCTTTGTGATAGTGGTTGTGATGTTCTCAAGTCACGTTATAATACTTGTTTGTCTCCCCAGGCATCTCCAGTTCATATGGAGGAGAAGGAAGTCTATGTTGAGGCGAAAAGAACCACGTCACGAGGTAGGCAATCTACCTGATATGAATTGTAGTCAACTATAGAAAGTTTTATGTCAAGATGTGTCAATTTCATACTATATATGTGCCCAATTCTCCTGTTGGATTCTAGTGTCTTCCACATTATTCAACTTGTCAAAATGGTTCACATGTCTTGCATATTTGCGTAGAGGACATTGCGAGATACTTTTACGGTGTTATTTGCCTGCTCACCTTGTTATTCGGGATTATTGATTAGCATCATTTTCACAATTGGATATTTGAAACATCATTTCATTATTTTTTGTGCTGGGCATTCTTTTAACACTTTGATGTTATTATTTCATTTATGCAAATGTCTATTGGGCTCAATACTCTATACAAATGGTGTGTAGGTGGCTGTTTCCAATCTGGCAGAGCAGTGTACCATGGTGATAACTTCAGGGGACGTGGTGGTGTATATGTAGACAATGCAAACTATAGAGGTGGTGACAATTTCAATCGCCGAAATGAAGAGAACTTCAACCGCAGGAACGACGGAGAGATCTACAGCCGCAGGAGCGATGGAGAGAGCTACAGCCGCAGGAGCGATGGAGAGAGCTACAACCGCAGGAACGATGGAGAGAGCTACAACCGCAGGAACGATGGAGATAACTACAACCGCCGGAATGAGAGGATGGATGGAGAGAACTACAACCGCAGGAATGAGAGGATGGATGGAGAGAACTTCAACCGCAAGAATGATGGTGAAAACTTCAACCGCAGGAATGATGGTGAGAATTACAACAGGAGTGATGGCGGCGAGAACTTCAACCGCCGGAATGATGGTGGCGAGAACTCCAACCGCAGAAACAACTTCAGAAATCAGAATGAGTTATCTGGTCGCGGACGGGGGCCGCCTCCACCAGGGAATGGCTATCACCAGAATGGGAATGGTGTCCACCCATCTCGACCCTTCCAGAACGGGAATGGGAGGTTTGGCCGCGTCACCAGTGGCCCTAAGCAATCGCCAGTTGCTGCATAGAGGCATCAGGTATGAAAGTAGGAAGCTTAAGGCTACAATCAAGCGAGTGTAAGCATTATTTATAGTAGGAGTATTGCAGATCAGACAGCTTCCTGGGGCATCTCAAAATTCTTTGGTACTGTGTTTGGTCGCTACGAAGTTTAGTAGGGGCTGTCGTCCATTGGTGGTAGGTGAATTTTGTTGCCGTTGACAAGCTTGTCAACTGGTGGTTGGACTGGTGGTCCTTAGTTCGTGTCATCTGCCGATTGAGGATTGGGAGATTGGACTCTAATGTTATGAAGTAGCGCATGCAGAAATTTCTGTTCATGTTTACTGCTGCCGTTGTCTGTGTAGGCGAAGCGATGCTTGTTGGGAAACCATTTTGAGTTGCCGTATTGATATTTCCTCTGTTAGTTTTGAGAAATGGAAATCTGTGCTGTCAACCTTGCCCAAATTTCAACACTTCAGAAATGAACATAGATTTTTCCAAGATATGTAGTCAACTTATATCTTGCTATAATTCTATTTGTTCTGATAAATGTCGTGCTAGTTTAGGGGATTTATAATCCGGCTTATGTCACGGACTCACGGGAGGGTGAAGATTTCACTGTCAGTGAGAGGAAATGGAACCACAATACTTACGTATTAGGTTTTGGGAACATAGGAGCGGGTGGTGTTTGTTTCATGGAAAGGTAATCTAATTGGAAACGCAATCAGATCACTGTGGTATCGGTGGCGGAATAAACGATTGCATGCTTTGTTTGGCTTCCGGGTGTAACGGTATTGGAAAGGGGCCTCCTCGTAATGGAGCAGAGCAACACCGTCATTTGTTTACAGCCGAAGGGGTGCGGTAACAGATTTGAATAGCGCCGGTACCTGATACCCTGCAATCTGGTTACACGATCCGCGAAACAAATCTATCTAACGGGATTGGATTGCGCTATAATCCGATTACAGGTAAAAAACGTCCAACCAAACAGCACCTGGAATTCTATATAACAAACCGGCCGGACTCCAAGCCCAACCATGAAGCCACGTCACGGGAAACCCCGGCCGTTAGATCGGTTGGATGGACGGCTTAGATCGCGTGAACTTTGGTCATTTTGTAGAAAAGTCCTCCATTTTGGCGAAATAGAACCCGCCGTCCATGCTACTCTCAGCCGTTTTTGCATAAGAACCCTCAATCTTTTGCAAAATAGAACCCGCCGTCCATGCTACTCTCAGCCATTTTTACAGAAGAACCCTCAAGCTTTTTCGAAATAGAACCCGCCGTCCATGTCCCTCTCTCAGCTTTTTTCAAGAAAAACCCTCGGAATTTTGCGAAATAGAACTCGCCGTCCATGCATTCTCTCTCAAGCCATTTTTCAAAAAGACTCTAAAACTTTTACCAAATAGAACCACCTAAGCAAACATAGTAGCCTCAAAAATATTGGTAGCCTCAAATAGCATTTTTTTATTTTTTGAATGCGTAGCACCAAGTTTAGGAAAATATATAAAATTTGAAATCTAATTTAACAATTAAGTATATGAAATTTACAAAAATAATAGCAATTTATGTATTCTTAAAATCACGCAACACTAAGTATAGAAAACTACATCAGCTTTCAATTCTATATTAAACATACCCCAAGTACTAATTTCTCATTCGTCCTACGCGCGCACGGACGTGCACAAATCACTAGTTGGATTGATTAGTGTGCGTTTTTCTTTGTCGGAAATATTTTAGGTTGGCTGCGCGTATGTAACACGCTGGCGGGCGATAGTGCTTTAAGCAATGAAACCCCATGTTCTGAGATTGCTGGACCACGGCAGCTTGAGTAGAGCTGTTCCGCTCTTAACAAGTAACAGCCGCCTTGTCCAACCCATCTGGCCACAGTAACCGTCGGGTGCACAGTTCTAGCTTGGCCGGCTGCGTGGTCTTGTCGAGCACCCTACCCAGGTACTAGCTGGGATTTAGTATGCCACCGGTACCGGTCGGGGCCGGTAAGTTTTCCACCGTTTGATCCTCCGGCTTCGGGATTTGTGCACTGCCACCACAACAATATCACAACAATTGTTTAATCTCACGTGCCTCGCTGCCTGCCTTGCATTGGCAGGCTTGTTTTTATCTCGATTCACCTCCGCAGTCCGTACCAAGCATATTCTTTTTTCCGCTGGTCCCACACGACGATTACATCTTCTCCGATCTTCTTCCCCAATTAATGTTACCATATTAGTGCAAAGGGAACCATGGTGATACAGTTGTTTACCTTCTTAGCTCTTAGCAACGACCAATTCAGGTTTGAAGCTTTCACCATATTATTTGCAAACGTGAACTATGTTGATGCAGTTGTTACCATCTTGGCTCGTAGTACTGACCCGTCCAAGTTTGGTAGAAGTATCATGTAGTGGAGATTTCTATCAACAAGCTACGTACAACTTGTATAATGGAGTAGAATGGATCCAAAATTTCTGCAACACCACTATAATTTCCCATCAGTTCATTGAACAATGTTAGTCAAACTGCAACGCTTTAGCTTGTGTCTCCGCTAGCCCGTCCCGTAACACTTTTTGTAGCACTATATTATAACAATTTTCATAGCACTATATAAATATATAATTTAGAAATAATATCATTGATTTGAAAAATACGAGTTTCATGCTTGCATGCAATAATATAGAGGCATCTTTGCATCCAACAACATAGTTAATATGAAATAACCCTTTTTATATCTCCCACAACAAAAGAAATTACCAACCATACAAATTACAAAACATCTAATTGCCATCGGCTTGAAGTACTGCATATTGCAAATACAGAAGCTACACCTCATGAGAACACTTTTAGTGAGACATCAGACATTCTGATGTTCTGTGGTCATCAAGGCCACAAGTAGTGCACTTCTTTCCTTTTCTTCTTTGTCTTCCTTGCCTTATTTCCTCCCTTCTTCACCAGCTTATCTTTGATTCTGTCAAGCCACATCTTGTATCCGTTGATCCTTGGTCGACCAAGTCTCACTTTCACATCGATCTGGTGGCCTTAAACTCAAAAGCTCTAAGTCACTTATGTTAGATTAATTGGGCCAAGTCTCAATTAATCAAAGAATTAAAGGTCCACTAATAAGTGCTAGGGAGTTAAATCCCGGATGGAGAGTCAACGGGAATCCTAACCAACTTAAATAGTGGACCAACTGTGGACCACTTGTGAAGTTAGTAAAAGGAGATGGGCGTGCCACACGCGCGCGCTCGCCTCGCCGAGCCGAGCCGAGCCGCTCCGCTCCGCTCCGCTCCGCGTGTGCTGTGTGATGAACCTTTTGCCACAAATGACATTGATTGAGTCTTAAACGTTACCAGTAACTGCCGTTTTGATGGCTGAGCGTAACTGATGACGTTTAATGGCATTATTGGGCTGACCAATAACTGACGTCATTATGGCCATTGCTGCCTCATGCAGTGTCCAGGTTCATCCCCCCTCCTCCTCTGGTCGCCTATATAAGAGGGGCTCTCTCCCATAGCCAGAATACAACAAGCACTCTCCCTCTCTTGGTACTCCTTTCAGGAGACCTCTCTCTTCTCCCTGTTTTTGCTGCTCTCTTGCATTCCCAACGCAAGCCCTGCGCGCACTCTGCTTGCGTGAGCAGTTGCCTCCGAACCTCCCTGTCTAGTGATCCTGCTCGGGATAGGCGGGCAATAAGGTTTTTGGGGAGCGTACGAGTACGCGCCTGCTCGCTGCTGTGAACGACTACTTCCTGGTGGCCAACTTCGTCAACCCAAACGACTACTTCCTGGTGGCCGTCTTCCTCACGTGAACAACTATGTCCTGGTGACCGTTCGAGGGACTCCATTGCATCGACTCGCCACTGCACCGAATTAGATCGACTACTTCAAGCAAGGCCAGTCGAGGATGGTTAACACTATTCCTCCAGCTGGTGACGGCGCATCCGGTGCCTCCGGTACCGGCCCCGCCTCTGGGTACATCCTGAACATCATTTTGTTCTTGTTTCGGTTTCTCATGTTGTTCATGTTATTTAAGGCACATGTTATGTTATCACTGGATCACTCACTGCTGTCATGAATTTGTTGCTAATTTCTGGAATTAAAATATACCGAATGATGCCTAAATTTCTAACAACTTATGCCTACACTAGATCCTGCAAAGGTACCAAGTATATGAGATTTCATTTGACTACAAACCTTGTGCAACAACTGTGCAGAACAAACTAAAAAAATGGCATCTGAGTTATTACCTAGCATTGGCACTGGAACTCTTGCATAGTATTTTCATTTTGTTCTTGCTTTTTGGTTCCGAATCCAACCTTATATGTTATAAACTCTTGTGCTTCAGCAACACAATCAAATGTCTTTCCCTGTGTTGGCTCAAACATATACCTGGTGCTGCTGCATTGTGCAGTGCCCTCTCAATTGCCCCCTTTTAGCCTTGGCGGCCACCCATCAGGTGCATCCTTTGGCCACCTTTTCCTGCCAACAAAAAAGCAGTGCGCTTCAGTGCACATATGTTCTCAGCTGGGATTAATATTCTAAACTGGTCTGTACCATGCAGTTCTGAAGGTATCGTACTAATCATATTACCAGTTTGGGTGGAATCAGTAGTTTTGGAGTATCATATGTTTTCAGGCACTAGTATAAACCGGCAAAAATACAATGTATATTAGTTGGTTTACCACTGAACTTATTTCTGAAAAAAACATTCTGCATAAACAAATATTTAGATATTAATACTACCTAGCACATATCTTTTCATCTGATATGTTTGCAGTCACTGGTATACACCATCCAAAGGCTATAATTTCAGTTGGTTAATCACTTATGCATGATCAATTAAATGGAGATTAATGATGCCTATCCATATGTTTTCATCTGATATGCTCTCAGGCAATAGTATACACTGTCAAAGGCCATGATTTCTCTTGGCTGACAACTAAACTTAGTTCTGAACACAACACAAAAAGATTTCTGCATGGCCAATTATTTGGGAGAAAAATGTTGGAAGCTGAGCATACCATTTTGGCCATAGTTGTGATTCAGCTCCCATAATCCAGTAGTGAAGAATCTCCACATTCATCCTCAGTAATGCCACCTTGCACTGCATCTGGTTCAGTGCAATTATCACTTCCGATATCTCCTGCAATCCCAATATCACCACCATGATTTGTGCTAGGATACAAATCATAAATGTTTCAGTTTTAGCAAAACCTGAAAACCATCATAATGTTGTGGGCAATAGCAAGGAGATGAAACTGAATATTGCCAATCTGTCGAAAATGAAACTGGTTGTCCTTAGATATTTAATCAAGTGCAACGCCTTACTAGAAATCCCCACTGTATTGCCAGATGCCAGCGCTTGGATCTTCTAACCGGTCAACACATCCATGGTGAATCACTCCATTGTTTGCTTGCATGAACATGTCTTGGAAGCTCACTGTCGAAGGAACTCCTTGTTAACACAATACACAAACACCAAAAATAAACTTAGAAAAGTCATCAGCCAAAAATCCTCCGCAACAAACAAAACTGATTTGAAAGTTCTACAGAAGTATAAACATCGCGAACCAGTTTTGGAAGTTGAAAAAAAGGAACCAGAAATCCTCCGCAACAGACAAAACTATTGCTCCCTGATTAATCTTCCGATAAAATAGAATAGTATAACTGGAATGTAAAAATGCAGGTGGTCTGAATCTGTACCTTCTCTAATGAAACCATGCTACTGTCTAACTCCTTCAACTCCCGCACCAGGAACTTCTATTCTGGACGGCATTGTTTGAATGAATGGACTCTCTTTTTTACTGTTGCCTGAACTACCGCCTGGTGCTTCCCCTCCGGTGACAGCTTCTTCTCCGGTGACTGCCATTGATGGAACGGATGAGCTCTGGCGTTCACCGGATCTGAGAAAGAAGAGCAATGGCGGATGGTGGATCTAGAGAGCTGGGGGAGGAGCCGGTCATGGATCTGAGGAAGCCAGCAATGGCGGATCTAGAGAGCTGGTGGAGGAGCCGGCCATGGATGCTAGCGGTCGGTCCTCGAGATGGGAAGGAAGAGGCAGTAGGCAGGAAGGGGATCGATGGCCATGGATGCTAGCAGTTGGTCCTCGACAAGGAAGAGGCAGGAGGCAGGAAGGGGATGGATGCTTTTTTCCCTGTGCGCTCATGAATGAAGATAGTTTGCCTCACGTTGCTGCTCTCCGTACTAGCTGCTAGCGTGATGGCCATTTTCGACACAACCTTTCTTTTCTTGGTATAATCCGTAGTACAGTATTTATTTATCAGTACTAGCGTTTAACCTTGGTCACGCACGAATAAAGAAAAGATAAAAAAAAACCCTACTACTACTAGTGGCGAGGTCACCTGCCGCTGCCGGGAGCAGTGCCGGCGACGGGGACGCGTCGATGAGGTATTTTTTTATATTTTAATCTTTTGTCGAAACAAATTCTAAAATTAGACTGCTTCTAAAATTATTTTCACTTTTGACCCTTTTTCGCACGCCAACATCCATGACGCTGAACAAAAACGTGACCACGCCGATCCCGATGCATGCTGATGTGGCGCCCTGAACGTGGCTTTCCACGCCAGGCTTCCTGGCGCTGAGCTTTCGCATCTTGTTGTTACCGTTGGAGTTTCACCGGTTCATTTGCTTGCCTTGAATATGGAAAAGCTGCAACAATTAGAATGCAACTTCGAAATATGGGCGTAGATCTAAAATATGGGGTGGAGATTTGAGGGTCTGTGGTCACTTTGTAATTATTGCGTCACTGTAGCATTTCGTTTGTATGTGTGAAAAATTATCCAAAAATTGATTAATTAGGCTCAAAATGTTCGTCTGACAGAGTACAACAAAACTGTGTACTTAGTTTTTGATTTCATCTATATTTAGTACTCCATGCAAGCTATGACATTTTGATGTGATGGGAATCTTCTTTTTACATAGTAAACTTTAGGGTTGCTTTTTGTGAACTAAACAAGGGCATGGTGTGTCTGGAAGCTGGAAATTCCGGCATCGTGCTGCAACGGTGAGGAATGATAATTGAATCGTCCGGCTTATCAGCAGCCAGCCAACATTATTTTTCTCTCTACACAAACTAGCACCATCAACCAACCAACAGTATTTTTCTCTAAGTACAAACCAACACCAGCCACCTGCCACCCGTCAGCCGAGCAGGCTAGCACTGGTTCCATTTCCACCGTGCCTCGGTGATAATCGAAGCAACTAATCTAGGTCCCAACTAGGGGTGGACGCCGATCTAGCTCGACTCATTTTGGTTCAGCTCGTTAGTAAAATATAATCGTAGTATCATCTAGAATCACGCAAATAGTATATACATGTTATAATTAATTAATAATTTGGTCATTAGTCTATTATGCCTTCTAACTCGTTTGGCTTGTGAGCAGCTCACGAGCTGGCTCGAGCCATCTCGTTAATGAAACGAGCAAAAATAGCTGCTCGACTCGTTAAAAAGTACATCGAGTCGAGCTGAGCTAGAACCGAGTCGAGTGAGCTCGCGAGTTTCGAGTTTTTGGTCTAACCTGGTCCGGACAAACAGCCTTTCTTTGTACGTGTAGCAGGAAGACGAGCAATCACTTGGGTAGGCATTATGCCAAACCCAACATAACGGCAAAGTGGCGGAACTGAAGAGGAAATTAAAGAGGTGAACGTTAGTACCGGCTAAATGGTCAAGGGGTGAACGTTAGTACCGGCTGTGTGCTCGACTCGTTAAAAAGTACATCGAGTCGAGCTGAGCTAGAACCGAGTCGAGTGAGCTCGCGAGTTTCGAGTTTTTGGTCTAACCTGGTCCGGACAAACAGCCTTTCTTTGTACGTGTAGCAGGAAGACGAGCAATCACTTGGGTAGGCATTATGCCAAACCCAACATAACGGCAAAGTGGCGGAACTGAAGAGGAAATTAAAGAGGTGAACGTTAGTACCGGCTAAATGGTCAAGGGGTGAACGTTAGTACCGGCTGGAAGTCCCAGCCGGTACTAACGTGCCCACTAGTCGTTGGGCGCGCCGGCACATGTTTGACCATTTTAGTACCGGCTGGTAGATCCAACCCGTACTAAAGTGCCAATAAATTTGTTTTTATGATTTTGTAAATAAGAACTTGTTGTGAATCAAAAGTATTAATTATTATAAATAGAAACAATTCTTTTTCTCAATAGTTTTGATATATATTATTAATTATATCTATACACAAATTTGAAAAGTATTAATTAAACTAAATTAAATAATATGGTACCATTGCTATTTTTTCTCTATATACTTTGGTATTAATGTGTTTGTATTTTTGTTAATTCATAATAAATAAAAAATATATATTTTGAATCAAAAAATGAATTAGAGTCTTACATCATCACACACATTTTTAGAGTCTTACAACATCATCACAGACATTATTGAAGTCTTACATCATCACACACATTATGTCTGGTCTTACAATATCATTCTGATAACACACACATGATCAAAGTCGTGCTAAGGTTTTACGTTATGAAGCCTCACAAGGTAGACAGTATAATTGGCATCCAAAATGTTAATCCGTAGATACTTGTCCACATAGTCTAGTGTGTATATTAATGCACTATCTTTTGTTTTATACGGTGCATCTAAAATCTCTCCGTATATTGTCAATGGGCCTTGTGTTGAGGTCAAGGTTACCGATGATTGAAAACTACCTTCTACTCGACTTGAATATGGTTGCACGAACGAGTATCCCAAAGGTGGCAGAATCTAGTGCAACACTTCTAACAAACCGTACTCTGTGTGTAGGAATCCACAATTCAGGGTGTTCTATATATACACGAGACATATGTAGTAACAAATAAGAATACAATTGATAAGGAGGTCTAGTAACTTACGTAAACCGATCATAAGGAGGTGAAATCCTTTTTGGAACTTGTGTGACGTCCGGCTCATTGAGCTCAAGAGCTTTGATCTTCAAGAAACTATAGTCTAAAATAACATGCCCCGTATGAATTTCCATCTATTCTAGTGCCTTTCTTACGACATCGCGTGCAACAACATATTCTTGATAGAATGCACCTGATTGGACGTGAAAAATAACTGTATCACTAGGATTCGGGTCGCGTAAGGCATGATATTGGAGTGCAATAGAAACCACATAACTCCCACTATATAAGCCGTTGTTCTGTCTCACCACCAAAGGGCGGGAGCCACAGATGTGGTATACTACGTCTTTGAACCACTGCATTGCGTTAATAGCATGTTTTACATATAAATTAAGAATATATTATCATTATGACATAATGATTAATATATGATTGTAGTCTTATAAGTATTAAATACAATATCTCGTACCCGATTCTAACGGTTGGTAGCCTCGACAGGAATGAAGTTGAGGTCGTCGAATACCGGCCCAGGATTGTATGGTGGCGGTGGCGGAGGAAGGTCCGGTAATACATTGTGCGTGTAGTGTCCATCACGACTAGCTCTCTAGTGTTGTTTCGGCATTATTTTTCTAATAAATTATGTAAATTGCAATATTTTCATATCAACTATACCTTTTACTATCTAAAAAATAGTTAACCATTTATCTAGAAATAATAAATAATTCCAAAAAACATATGATGCAGGACTCCAAAAAATCTCTTGGCCGTCATGTGTCATAAGGATGTCGATACGACAAGGACAACAAGTAACCATCCGATCGAAGCGATTGAGGTTCATGATCAGATGGTTATTGTTGTCCCCGTACTATCGATATCCTTGGTGAAGCCGTGCTGTTTGGACTCATAAGGTAACTTGGCGACATCATTCCTTCATGATATTGGTGTCCCAGAGATGGGTGAACGTGCTGGCATCATGCCAAGTCCAGACCTTGCACATGACTTGGACTTTGGCATGACACCAGTTCGGACTTTGGCATGACGCCAGCATGTTCAGCCACCTCACCATCATATACACCTGGCTCTCTCACTTACAGTCCTACATAAATAATCAATGGTTTCTTAATAATCAAGGGTCTCTTATTAATCTCATGGATGAATGCGCCTCACATTCAGCACGTTCACCCACCTCATATTCTCCTTAATTAAATTCATCAAGTTTACATATCTCTAATTAATGTCTAAATAAAGAAAACATACATATCTCTAATTAATGTCTAAATAAAGAAAATGTGCTCACATTCTCCCTTCTTTAAAAACTACAAAATTTATAAGTATAATAGATGAAACAAAGCACAAACAGAATGAAAGAGAAGATGATGAAGTTGCTAACCTTAACGCACTTAGACGAGTGAAATCCCCACAATTTTTGGAAAAAATGGAGGGAACACCTCTTCTAACCCGCCATGAACCAAGGAGAGAGCTCGAGCAAAATGTGTTGCTCGAGCTCTAGAGGAGGAAAACCCGGTGTTGCTTTATAAAACGGGTGAACATTTAGTACCGGCTTTAGGCACCAGCCGGTACTAAACTGCCCACTATCCGTTGGCGCGCTGGCGTGTGCGTCGGTGCAGGAGCAGTGTACTAAATTTTCCCAGGGCCAGTCGGTACTAAACTGTCCCCTAGCCGTTGGCGAGCGGGAGCAGTTTAGTATCCGGGCTGTTCTCTCGCGCCCCAGTTGGCGTGCCCGGGCTGTCCGGCGTGCGCTGGATGCGAGCGATACAACGCGGCTGGTGGCCCTCGGCGACGTGAACCGGGGCATCGTCGGCTGGTTCCCGCCAGGCCCGGACGGAACGCCTGGCCGAGCCGCCCGGCACGCGGCGGGGCCGCTTGCAGCGACGAGACAGGTGGTTCAGCCCATGACACCGCAGACATCTCGTCGGTAGTCGACAGTCCGCCCGGCGGTGAGCCGTCGACAAATGAGGCACTTGTCCGCGAGCTCCGACGGGAGCTCCCGCGCCGAGGGCGGTGGTGGCCGGTGAACAACCCGTGCTTGGGCAGGGGCTCGCCTGCCCAGCACCTCGCGAAATCCCTCACTGTCGGGCGAGCAGTAGCGACGCTGGCTGGAAGGCCTCGACCCGAGTCGGAGATGAACTTGGAGCACGCCGTCCTGCAGGAGGGCGTGTGCTTGGGCGACGGCGCCTCTCACGACGGTGGTCCGCTGCGGCGCGGGTGGGAGAGTGACGCCGCCGTGACGGGCCTCGCTGCGCGTCCGGCCGAGGTGGTGGCGCAGAAGACCGGCGGCGGTATGTTGGACGTCGAGGGCGCTCCGGGCGGAGGTCGTCGCGGCCTCGGTAGGGCAGTCCGTGCACGAGCTGCGGTTGCTGCCGCGGGCGTCAAGGCTGCCGCCCTTGGCCGGACGCCGGTGCCGGGCTTCAGAGCCGGGACGATGACGGAGCGGAGCTGCGCCTGAGGAGGCGGCACGGGGGAGCCAGTCGAGTGGTCCGCCGGCGCTGACGAACGCAGCGGAGAAGTGCCCGTGGCCGAGCAGAGCGCGTCGCGGTACGACGCTGGGGAACCAGGAGGCTGTCGTCGTCGTCGGATTCCCCCAGCTCTGCCCAACGCCGGACCTTGGATCGACCAGCCAATGGCCTCGCCGGGAGAGGAAGGGTGGGGCGAGGGGGGAGACCGGGAGAGGGGGAGGGGCTGGGCGCCGTCTTACCGGAGGTGAGGGTGGCCGTCGCTGCCGGCTAAGGTGCTGGTGACCGGCATGGTGACGACGTCTCGCGTGGGGAGGCCATCCCGGCGCCGCAGGGGCTTGGCGCCGCCTCGCTTTCTTGGCCGCCGCCAGGGAGGGGGAGCCCTCTCTCCTCCGGTTCCACAAACCACCAGCGAAGAGTCAAAGTCAGTCACTAAGGCGTCAGCAATGAAAGGTGCAACTTCACGACAAAGACTAATATCTTCATTTCATATCAGAATGGTCTAACTCTAACATATCGCTGGTGAAGATATGCAAGAACGCAAGGCTGATGAAGATGCTTGCCGTGGCAAGGAGGAGAGAGACCATTAGTAACAACTATGACCATTGGCCTGGTGTGTTCTTGATCACGTGGCAAGTACATGAATGGCTTGAGAGAGAGACTCCATGTACGCGTATGTGAAATCATAGCCTCATAGCAGTTCATGTACCCTTTATCCCCCTTACAAATTTCTTGAAACTGGATAAATATAGAGTACATGCACTGATGCACAATTACAGGTGTTGTAGATGTCAAATGTTCAGTCCCTAGAAGACATGAATATTATCTTATCTGCAAGAGAATTTACACAAAGGAGCAAACATTTCACTAATTCATTTGAAGTATTTTTGTAGGTATATACATAAATCAGTACGTGATGTACAATTGCTTTAATAATTATTCTTATATAAATTAATGAGGCACGTCTTTCACACAAACTAGAAGTCCATTTGGGAAATAATTGATGGGGTCATAAGTAAATTTATAACCTGAGTTTGGATTACCTGAGCTATAAGCCATGTTAATTAGACTACCCGCTATAGGGTACACAATGATTTTGTTATTGTCCCAGACATATTTTCTAGTATATAATAAGAAAAAGAAAATATTGCAACCACAACATACAACATGATTTTCACACGTATATCATGAGTGTCCTATCTTTAACGCCACCAGCAGAAGGGAGTAATAAACAAAACAAAAAACACCTAGATATTATTTTTCAAAGGAATAGAGAAGGGATATCAAATCGCACAAATCAAAACAAGAACAAAAATTTACTTAATAAAACAAAAAAGTAGTAAAGCATCCGTTACAAAATTTCGAGAGACTTTCCTCATGTTCATCTCTCAATCCTCACCCAAAAATTTGGAAGGGACAACCTAATCAGAAGAACTAGGCCTGAGCCGGAGATAGGGCAGGGGCGGTAGCTGGTGCAGAGGCCGGAGACGGGGCAGGGCGGTAGCTGGTGCAGAGTCCTGAGCAGTAGCACGAGCTGAGGCGGGTACAGGCAGCGCAGGGAACAGGGTCATGTCCTCCACGGCCAGGTCCGGAGCAGGGGCAGAATTCCGGCGATCGCCGGAGTTGCCGCGCTGCTGGTAGCGCCTCTGGTTCTGCCCGCCCTGCTGCTGTGGGTAGTAGCCACCATTGTTGCCAGCACGCCCCTGTTGGAATCTGCCGACGTTCCCGCCCTGCGGCTGCTGGTGGTAGCCACCATTGCCTTGGTAGTCGCCGTTGCCCCTGCCGTAGCCATAGCCGCCGTTGCCTCGGTATTCGTCGCGGCGGCCAGAGTAGTCGCCCCTCGGAGCGCCGTTGCCTCGGCCATTGTAAGCACCCCTTGGCGCGCCATTGCCGTTGTGGAAACCACCTTCGTTTGGGGCAGCTCTGCCATTGTCGTCACGCCCGGAGACCCGGTGCTCGGCGGTGCTGCTGTCGCGGCTGCCACCCTGGGAACCACCATTGAAGCGACCACGGGCAGAAGAGCCATCTTCCTGAGCATAGACACGCCTTGCTGGCTGCCTGAAACTAAGGTCCACGAGGGGGATGATAACCTGAAAGTAGAGTAGTTTACAATTAGATGCCGGCACGGAACATCAAGTTGACACTGAAATTAAGATAGTGCTTTAAGGAAATCCTTGTACCTTCTTCTTAGGTTTGCCATCCTTTGCAGCAGCCTCCTTTCCCTTGGCCTCGGCTGTTTCTTCCTTCTTGCTGGCCTCCTCAACCTTAGGCTGAGCCTTTTCTGCCTTGATGACAGCCTCCTCATCATCCAGCTTCTTCTTCTCCAACACCTGACAGTCCTTAAACTCTTCAGCAGTGACCTTCCTCAACTCAGTTTTTGAGGCCTCTGAGGACTTCTTTTTCTCCTCACGCATCCTCTCATACTCAGCAAGGGTCTGCTCAAATTATGAAGGTCAGTAAACAATTGTGAAACAAGAAACGAATGAGAGTGCATGGGTGCTCAGCGATATGTACCTTTTTCTCCTCTTCCTTGAGATACCCTGTCAGCGGTTGTTTGAGAGCCTCAGAATCTTGCTTCTTCGCCGTCTCATGCTCATTGCCATTGTTTTTCTTAGAAGCTTTTTTCTTCCTCTTCTCAGAGCCATTGAGCTTCTCCTTGCGGAAAGTTCCCTTGCCTTGTCCATTGCTAGAACCATTTTGGGCAGCACCCCTAGCAACAAAGCATAACAACATTGATAAGTTTAAGATCAGAAACGTAACATCTAAATAAGGATATGAAGAAATCATCTGCAGAAAATTGTACAACAGGAAGATAGATCTTACCCTGCAGGGTTTTCTGATACAGAAGCAGGCACAGCGTTGGCATTATCAACACTAACTTCCTTCTGTTCTGTCTCGCTGGCAGACACTACATTCTCTTCAGGTTTTTCATCAGCCTCTGTTCCAGCATCATCACAATTGTTTCTACCAACATTATTGTTGCAGACATTGCCATTGGCATCATCACAGTTGCTTCCGGAATCTGTATCTTCGCCCTGTGGTTTCTTGTTCTTCACCGGCAAAGGAATACCATGCTCCTTATAAAAAGCATCTCTCAGCGGCAAAATTATCGCCTCCTCCATCCTGATTTTCCTCTGCTCCTGCCTCAGTTTCCTTTGCTCCTCCACCAGCTTGCTGACACGGGCTTCATTCCCTCCTTGCTGCTTCAATTTCGCTTCCTCCGCCCTCAGTTTTATTAGAATCTCCCTCAACCTCTTCATCTCGTGCTCACATTTTGTTACACCTGGCATCCAACAAGTAAGAGCATGGCAGGGTGAGACGGGAACCAAAAGTGCGTATTAAAACCCATACACACATAACAATATATTACTTGACAGCCTTCCTATATATACCAGACAGTAAAAAGTGTTGGCACACCTCAACTTAGTATTTACTACATACGTCAACAAACAGAAAATTCGACATAAACGATATATATATATATATATATCACTACCAGAATGCTTCACATCCGCCCGCCTCCTCCGCCTCGGCCATTTTTGGACCCGGTGCTGATGGGGCTTCAACACCGGGTCCAACGGCTAGGAGCGGGGGCGGCGCTGCGGGGTGTCAGGGCGGACACATTAGCACCGGGTCGTGGCAAGACCCGGTGCTAATGCGCCCCCTTTAGCACCGGGTGCAGCCAGCAACCGGTGCTAATGTGCCGAGGCCATTTCGCACCGGTTGCTGGCTGCACCCGGTGCTAAAGGGTGCGCATTAGCACCGGGTCTTGTGTTTGAATATAGGGGCTTCTTCCTCCCCCGCCCGAGCCAGCTGAACACTTAGGCGCTGTGTTCATGCTGCTCGGCCGTGGGAGGGGAGGTGCTGCCCAAATTTTTTTCAAAATTTGTGAAGATTCTACTCATCTAAGGAGCACTACAAGGTACACTCTTTCATTCTCTAATGTTTTATTTAGCTTGTAATCCTTCTATGATTTAGAAATAGAGGGATTTGTGAATCAAAGTAAAGCTAGCTAGAGAGAGCTTGTGTTCTTGGAGGAGAGAGAGGAGAGAGCTTGAGTTCATGGTGGAGAGAGTGTTCATTTTGTGTTTTAAATGGAGAGAGAAGGCAAGCTAGTTAGTATTTTGTTTTGTATGACTTGTGAATAGTTATAAGGCTTATAGTAATGTAGTTTTAGAAATTACTAGAAAATCAATATAAAATGCTAGAAAATCTTATAAATTAATAGAAAATCTTATAAATTACTAGAAAATCTTATAAATTACTAGAAAATCTTATAAATTACTAGAAAATCAATATAAAATGCTAGAAAATCTTATAAATTACTAGAAAATCAATATAAAATGCTAGAAAATCTTATAAATTAATATAAAATCTTATAAATCTTATAAATCTTATAAGGCTTATAGTAATGTTATATTTAATGAATATAGTAATGTAGTTTTAGAAATTTATTTATATAATGGAATATATATTATAATTTGTATTTATTTATATATTAAATTTTTTATCTTTAAATTATATTGTATATTTGTTATTGGTTAATAATGCAGATGAATAGACAATGGATGTACGGGGACCCCCACGCTCAGGCGTTCCGTGATGGCCTTAGGACGTTTCTCGATGCCGCCGAGGCTAACAGGACGTCGTCCGGTTTCATGTTCTGCCCATGCACCCATTGTAAAAATATACAATCGTACAAACAAAGAGGTTGTCTTCAGGTGCATTTGATGAGGCACGGTTTCATGAGGAATTTTTCTGTTTGGACGAAGCACGGTGAAAGAGGAATTCTAATGGATGAAGATGAAGAAGACGAGGCCGATGACGACATTCCGTTATTGGCTCAATACTACGGTTCCTTTGCATATGCTGCAATGGGTGATGCCAATGAGGAAGATGTTGCTCGGGAAGGCGATGCTCAGGAAGATGTTGCTCAGGAAAATGAACCTACTGATGGACTCGGGCAAATGTTGCGTGATGCCGAGAAAGACTGCGGCAATGATAAGGAACTGAAAAAGATACAGCGCATGTTGCAGGACCACAAGATTGACCTGTACCCAGATTGCAAAGAGGGGCTAAAGAAGTTGGGTAGCACACTTGAACTTCTGCAGTGGAAGGCAGCAAATGGTGTTACTGATAAGGGTTTCGAGGAGCTACTGAAACTCGTAAAGAAGATTCTTCCAGAGGGTAACACATTGCCATCGACGACGTATCAAGCAAAACATGTTGTTTGCCCTCTCGGTTTGGAGGTGCAGAAGATACATGCGTGTCCTAATGACTGTATCCTCTATCGCGGACAGTACGAACACTTGGATCGTTGTCCGGTTTGCACCTGCGCACGATACAAGATCAGGCGGGACAACCCTGGTGATGTTGGGGGAGAGCGTTCTAAGAAAAAAATCCCTGCGAAGGTGATGTGGTATTTCCCTCTGATACCCCGTCTGAAGCGTTTGTTCAGGAACAAAGACAATGCCAAACTGATGCGCTGGCACAAAGAAGAACGTAAGCAGGATGACATGTTGAGACACCCCGCCGATGGATCCCAGTGGAGGAACATCGACAGAGCATTCCCAGAGTTTGATGCTGATGCGAGGAATGTTAGACTTGGTTTAAGTACCGATGGCATGAACCCTTTTCGTGAAATGAGCAGTAGTCATAGCACTTGGCCCGTGACTGTTTGTATCTACAACCTACCCCCCTGGCTCTGCATGAAGCGGAAGTTCATTATGATGCCAGTGCTCATCGAAGGCCCAAAGCAACCTGGCAACGACATTGATGTGTACCTAAGACCATTGGTTGACGAACTTTTGCAGCTGTGGAAGAATGAAGGTGTTAGCATGTGGGATGAGGACAAGCAGGAGCAGTTTGACCTTCGAGCACTGCTTTTCATAAGCATCAATGACTGGCCTGCACTAAGTAACCTATCAGGATAATCAAACAAAGGATATAAAGCATGCACTCACTGTTTAAAGGAAACCGAAAGCATGTATTTGAAACATTGTCGTAAAGTTGTGTACATGGGTCACCGTCGATTCCTTCCGGCGAAGCATGAGCTACGAAAGAAATGTGTGCATTTTGGCAGGAATGCTGACCGCCGTACAAAGCCGAGACACCGGAGTGGAGAAGAGCTATTTGATATGGTGAACGACCTACACGTGGTGTTTGGCAAGGGAGACGGAAGCCAGGCTGCTCCGACGGGCGAGGATGGTCGTGCCGCGATGTGGAAGAAGAAGTCTATCTTTTGGGAGCTACCTTATTGGCAACGTTTAGAGGTCCGTAACGCGATTGATGTGATGCATCTGACGAAGAATCTTTGCGTGAACTAGATAAGCTTCCTGGGTACTTATGGGAAGCCAAAAGATACACTGGAAGCACGTCAGGATCTGAAACAATTGAAGCAACGGACTGATCTACATCCAGAAAAGAGAGACAAAGGACGCCAGTACTTGCGTCCTGCCAGCTTCACTCTCAGCAAAGAAGAGAAGGCATGCATGTTTGAATGCTTGAACAATATCAAGGTTCCGTCTGGCTACTCCTCCAATATTAAGGGAATAATAAATATGATAGAGAAGAAGTTCACAAACCTGAAGTCTCACGACTGCCATGTGTTGATGACACAGCTGCTTCCCGTCATACTCAGGGGTGTGCTACCAGTTAACGTGCGGAAAGCCATTGTGAAGCTATGTGCATTCCTCAATGCAATTTCTCAGAAGGTGATCAATCCAGACCATTTAGATCAGCTACAGAACGACGTGGTGCAATGTCTTGTCAGCTTTGAGATGATATTTCCACCATCCTTCTTCAATATCATGACACATCTATTGGTTCACCTCGTCAAAGAGATTCGTATATTGGGCCCAGTATTTCTACACAACATGTTCCCATTTGAGAGGTTCTTCGCTGTCCTAAAGAAGTATGTCCGTAATCGTTCTCGTCCAGAAGGATGTATTGCTAAGGGATACGAAACAGAAGAGGTCATTGAATTCTGTGTTGACTTTGTCGACGATCTTATGCCGATTGGTGTGCCCGAATCACATCACGAGGGGAGACTTGGTGGAAAGGGCACACTAGGGAGAAGATCGATGGTGATCAAGGACGTTGAGACATTTCGTAAAGCGCACCTCACAGTTTTGCAACAATCAACCTTAGTTGCTCCGTACATCGAGGAGCACATGCAGATTCTCAGGGATGAAAACTCAACAAAGTCTACGGCCTTCATTCAGCGTCTGCACAATAGTACTTTCGCCGATTGGTTGCGAAGACGTCTTATGGGTGTCGAGGGCATTGATGCGCAGCTAGCTTTTGTAGCTAGAGGTCCATCGAGCACGATCTTGACATTCCAAGGATACGACATCAATGGGTATACATTTTACACAAGAGCCCAGGACAAGAAAAGCACCAACCAAAACAGTGGTGTCCGGATCGACGCGACAGACACCAATGGCAATACAAACTCATACTATGGAATCATAGAGGAGATATGGGAACTAGAGTACGGACCTTTGAAGATCCCACTGTTCAAGTGCCAATGGGTGAAGCTGACTGGAGGAGGTGTTAAAGTTGAAGCGGACTATGGAATGACGTTAGTGGACCTAAACAAGATTGGCTTTCTAGACGAACCGTTCGTCCTGGCCAAAGCTGTCACACAAGTTTTTTATGTGAAGGACATGGCTAGCAGACCGAAGAAAGGGGCGGATAAGAAAGGTGGGGGTAAGCAATTGGACCCATCACAAGACGAGCCAAAGTGTCATATAGTTCTTCCTGGAAA
The DNA here is from genome assembly GCA_033239725.1 of Echinochloa phyllopogon. Lineage (NCBI taxonomy): Eukaryota > Viridiplantae > Streptophyta > Magnoliopsida > Poales > Poaceae > Echinochloa > Echinochloa phyllopogon. Next base: position 59,746,628 of record BTCW01000012.1, on the reverse strand, counting down.
GAGAAAAATCGTAGGAGTTGAGGACAAGACGGATGAAGATTATGATATGCTCGATGGTCGGCCTCCATTCTCAGTGGCTGATGACCCAAGCATCCTGTTAGCGGTGGAGGAGACACCGTTTCTACGGCGTGATCACAATCAAGGAACATTTGTAAAGAGGAAGTTTATTAGTGTCCGAGTAAACGATGATGTCATGTAATTTAATTGCACTATGTTCCACCCAATTTGTAATGACTATATTTGCATTTATGTTCCACCTATGTTCTAACATTTTCTATTGATTTATAAGATTGTTTTTATTAATTCTAGCATTTTATATTGATTTTCTAGTAATTTATAAGATTTTCTAGTAATTTAAAAGATTTTCTAGTAATTTATAAGATTTTCTATTAATTTATAAGATTTTCTAGCATTTTATATTGATTTTCTAGTAATTTATAAGATTTTCTAGTAATTTATAATATTTTCTAGTAATTTATAAGATTTTCTCGCACCGGGTGGTGGGAAGGCCCGGTGCTAAAGGGGGGGCCTTTAGCACCGGGTGCTGTACAGACCCGGTGCTAAAGGGCCTTTAGCACCGGGTCGTGGCTGCACCCGGTGCTAAAGGCCCCCACCAATTTTCTTCTGGCGCACAGTTACGGCCTAGACCCGGTGCTAAAGGGCCTTTAGCACCGGGTGGTGGGAAGACCCGGTGCTAAAGGGGGGGCCTTTAGCACCGGGTGCTGTACAGACCCGGTGCTAAAGGGCCTTTAGCACCGGGTCGTGGCTGCACCCGGTGCTAAATGCCCCGGACCTATATAAGCCGGGGACTTCTCTCCCCTCCCTCACTTCGCCCTCATCTCACAGATCGAAACCGTCGGCGCCTCGTCTCCTCAGCCGCCGCCGCCCGTCGTCCCCGCCGCCGTCGTCGTCCCCGCGCCCGTCGTCCCCGCCGCCCGGCCGTGGTCCCCGCCGCCGTCGTCGTCCCCGCGCCCACGCCGCCGCCGCCCGTGGTCCCCGCGCCCACGCCGCCGCCGCCCGTCGTCCCCGCCGCCGTCGTCGTCCCCGCGCCGGCGCCCCTCGTCCCCGCGCCGCCCGTCGTCCCCGCGCCGGCGCCGCTCCTCGTCCCCTCACCGCCGTCGCCCGCCGCGCCCGTCACTGCACGGTGTGAAGCCGGCCTTCGTGCCGTGCGTGAATGTTTGTGAGCCGGCCTTCGTGCCGTGTACGTGTTTGTGTGTGCAGGTACCCGTTGCATGGCCGGCCATGCACATTTGCTTAGCGAACGTGTTCGGCCATGCGCATTTGGTTAGCGAACGCGTTCGCTAACCAAATGCGCTTGGCCGAACGCGTTCGCTAACCACATACATGCTTTAGAAATATATATATGCTTTATATGTATTGAAAATATTAGAAAATATTAGAAATTACATTGAAATGTATATTGGAAATGTTATATTGGAAATGTATATTGGAAATTCTATGTATATTAGAAATATATGTGCTTCATTTAAATGTATATATTTCTTATCATTTATTTTTAATTCTATGTATATTAGAAATATATGTGCTTCATTTAAATGTATTATCGGAAATGTTATATGTTTGAAATGTATATTGGAAAATGCTTCATTTAAATGTATATTGGAAATTCTATGTATATTAGAAATATATGTGCTTCATTTAAATGTATATATTTCTTATCAATTATTTTTAATTCTATGTATATTAGAAATATATGTGCTTCATTTAAATGTATTATCGGAAATTCTATGGTGTACCCGAACCCACCGCGCACCCGAACCCCTTAGCGAATCCGTTTTTCGCGCACCGACCCCCTTAGCGAACCCGTTCGTGTCACGTACCCGAACCCTTAGCGAATCAATTCACACCGCGCACCCGAACCCCTTGGCGAATCCGTTTTCCAAGAGCACGCCGCCACCTATAGGAGCCGTTCGAGGAAGAAGGCCGAATATGAGCAGAGGGTGAGGGACCTAGAGCAAACGGTTGCCGCCCAGGGCTCAAAGCTCCAAGAAATGGAGTCAGAGATGGAGCGACGGATGAAGGTAGCATGGCTGCAGATACAACAAGCCACAGGCGGGACCGGTTCCACAGAGCATGCACCTCTCCAACAAGCCGCAGGCGGGACCGGTTCCACAGAGCATGCACCTCTCCAAGATGCGGCCCTTATTAGCCCTCCACAACAATATCAAAGCAGTCACGCTTCCACACAGGCCGCCGAAGCGGTCCGTTACACCGTGGATGAAATAACTCAATGGACCGCGTGCGAGCTTGTCGTCAGGCAGAAGAACTTAGCTGTGGTGGTACGTATGCGACCTTAGTTCGTACTGCATACATTTCACCGTAAATACCATTCATTTACTAACTTTCTTTGTGACTACTAACTTATCAGGTCGCATACGGTATGACCAAACGTGTGGAAGAAGGGAAAAAATGGCACTGCAATGACATTCCACATGGTTACGTACCTGTTGAGGTGGAGCAAGTCGTCACCAACTGGGGAGACTTGGAACTTGACATCCCCAGAGGTGACAGAGAAACAAAACTCGGTCAGTGTTCTCACTGCATCATTCTATGGAGCAAGGCAGACGTCGTCATACCCGGTACACCTGCGGCTACCAACAAGCCTCCGTCACCTCCACCGTCTCCAAGAGATCCACCGGATCATGACGATTCTCCGGGAGCTCCTGATGCAAGCCCGTCTCCTCCGCCGAAGAGGTCTCCGTCTCCTCCGCCGCGGAGGTCTCTGCCCCCTCCGCCGAAGAGGGGACGCCGCACTAAAGCCTCTGCCCCCACTCCACCAGCGAAGAAGGCGCGGAAAACCAGAGAGAAGCCCGCACCAGAGAAAAGAGCGGGTGAGAAGACTCTAGAGGAGCTCGAAGCCTCGGTCAAAGCAGACACAAAGAGGCAAATGGCCGAGTGGAGGAAAAAACCTGAGCCGGAGCCGAAGCTTGATCCCACCGTCGTCAAGTCAATCCTCGGTAATTTGAGCAAGGGTCAACAGAAGGAAGTAATAGTAACTGACTATGACCGCTCATTACTGAAATCTCGCCGGAAGCGGAAGGCTGCAGATAAGGAGGCGGGCCCATCCAAAAAGGTTCCTCGGCTCGGCCAGCAACCTCAGCGGCCCTTGGGTCCATTGCCATCTCTGGACGAGCTTAACGTGCAACGAGTAATGGCCGAGACTGGACTAACCAGAGCGCAAGTCCTGGGGGAAGAAGAGGTGCCTGTAAACACAACGCTGAAGTGGCCGTTTAAACTTGGCGAGCCTATGGTCCCTCCTGAAATGGAGAGCAAGCTACATGAAACACTAAAATGGAACATTGGCTTTCCGGTAAGCAAGTAATTTGTATATGTAGGCCTCGGCTAATATATTATATGAATTTTACTTAATTTCTTTTGGTCGACAGTGTGCCAAACAGGGGAAGGGAAATAATTTATGTGCATACTATGTTTGCGATTACATGTGGAATTGGGGACATAAAAAGCTTACACAACACGATATTATGGTACGTAATAATATTATTATTAATAAACACATTTCCATTATTATTAAGTGCACAATTATTGTCTCCAACTCGGCGGATTAAATATCTTTCAATTATTTATAAATTATAGATGTTCAACCTGAAGGAAGAGTCCCTAGAGCTAGAAAGAATTGACGCACTTGCAGAACAGCTCGTCGGATGGATCTGGGACGAGGTCGTCAATCCCCGAGGAGAATTCCACTCGCCAGTACTGGAGGACGTGCCGGACAGTCCAACAAGTCGTCAATCTTAATTAAGTAGAAAATACAGTTTAAATATATATAACTCGAGTTGACATGCATGAATATCTACTTTTGTAATATATATGTCTTCTATTTTGATGAAATGTCAGCTAATACGAATATAGAGTCGGCCGAATACGCATTAGAATACACGTATTAGAATACACGTATTAGAATACACGTATTAGAATATATACATATATACACGTATATAGACATGCATGCATGACTACTGAAAAAAGCAAAAAAAAGAAATCCGGGGCCTTTAGCACCGGTTGCAGACAGCAACCGGTGCTAAAGGCAGGCCCTTTAGCACCGGGTGCAGCCACGACCCGGTGCTAAAGGCCCTGCTAAAGGCGCTGCGGGGCAGGCCCTTTAGCACCGGGTCGTGGCTGCACCCGGTGCTAAAGGGACCCTTTAGCACCGGTTATTCAACCCGGTGCTAAAGGGATACCCCTTTAGCCTCGGATTAGTTGCACCGGGTGGGAAACCCGGTACTTAAGGGCTTTCCCACCCGGTGCAGATGTTGATCATTCTGGTAGTGTATCCAGGCGGCACGATGATCATCATCATCATCTAATCTAGAGGAGGCCGGGGGGAGGGGAATACGTACCATTGTCGTGTTGCAGCCTGGCGTAGTAGGAGTACTTGAGCCCCGTGGCGGCCTTCTCCTGGGCGGCCTGCTGGGCGGGGTCGGCGGCGAGCTTGGCGGCGGCCTCGGTCTTCCTCTTGCCGACGAGGACGGACACGGCGGCGTCCCCGTACTCGCCGTCCGCGAGGTCGAGCAGGTCGAAGTTGTAGGTGGCCATTGCGGCTGGAGGCGGCGGCGCGGCCGCCCTAATTAAGCCCTCGAAATCCTCCCTCCTGCTGCTCTCGCTCTCGATTCGATTGGATTCGATCTGATCTTGCCGATGGTGGCGCCGTGTAGTACGTACGTGTGTGTATATATCGCGTACGTACACCGACTCGGGCTCCCTCTCTTGCTTGCGTTGTGTGAGAGCTAGTACGTGTAGTATTCGTATTGTTTGTCTGGCGCGTGGTCGTATTGGTATCGTGTTCGGTTTTTGTGACAAAAAGAAAAAAGAAAACGTACGTTGCCCGGCCCTACGCGTGGTCGTATTGGTATCGTGTTCGGTATTCGTATTGTCAATGTTGCTGCTCCTGTACGTCCGGCCTGTTGGCAACGCCGGCCCTCCAACCTGATCAGGTGCTGATGAGACGTACTGCTGTCGATCAGTGCATAACCTTATTTTCAGTCATATGCATGGATGCATCGTTCTATATATCATCTCGATCGATTTCTTATTACAGCTGCAATCAGCACTCACGCACCAAGCCACGAACATTGAATGGATGTCACTTGAACAACGTTTCCATCTCTCTCTCTGATATTCGGCTGTCACTTTGTCCCTCCGTATTTTCATGGTGAGTGTCGTCATCAGACCCTTGTCGATCTGAAATACTAGAAAATATTCTCAGCGCGCTTGCAAGCAAGAGAACTTCTATATATTATAAATACGAGTGAAAACTTACCGTAAATGGTCCATCGACAATTAAGATATGTAGGGCCAATGCGGAAGGAGCAATGTGCGGTCCTGAAATTTATTGACAAAATATATATTTCAATTCTTCATCTTATGCAATGTCTTTGGGGAAGCTTCAGGGCTCAAGATGGCAACAGGCAAAATTCGCGCGGATACAAACTCTGGATATCCATGCATGCGAGCATAAATCCACACCCGCCATCCGCCATGGGCAGAGATCCATGCCTGTGCCCGCAATCCACGGATATGTCATGCCCGCGTGCCCGCAAGCTCAGCAAGCTCAGCAAGCCCGCGTGGATCTTGAGGCAGTGGAGCCTGCTCTGGTGCTCCCCAGCGGCAGCGACCTGGACCTGCCTGCCAGCAGCTCAGCGCTTGCGTTGGGGGCCGGCCATCGGGGCCTCGGCTCCACGCGCCCTGGAGGAGTCGCGGGCTCACGGCGCTGGGGAGCAGCGGGACGGCCACAGCCGCAGGGGGCTGACGACGGGACGACCTCAAGTGGTGGGCCTGGGGACGCGTGGGGGCCGAGGCCTGGGGCGGAGGCGCGACGAGCAGGGGCGGTGGCGGAGGCGCGATGCGACGCGCGGGGACGGGAGCGGGGGCCGACGCGTGGGGTGGCGGCCTGGACGCGGAAAAGAAGTGAGGGGATGAGGAGCAGACAAACCCTAACTCGAGGTTTTATATGTGAGGGAGTTTAAGGGCCCACATGTCAGTTATTGGAGCGGGTCTAGCGGGTTTACAGGTGCGGATATCATTTTATTGTATCCATAAGCAAATATCCATTGAATTTAAAGTTGTGCCCGCACCCGTGGCCGCGGGCACACATCCAGATCCGCATCTGCACCCATCGGGTTTGCTATCCGCGGTCACGCGGATAATTTGTGTCCGTTGCCATCTTGATTCGGGGCTGCACACAAACTTGGAGAAGTGCTCCATTACTCCAATTTTTGGATGTGATGATTCTGACTGATCTCGAGCTCTTTAATTCAGTGTGCTGCCTTGTCAGATAGTGCAATTCCCAATCAAGTATATAACTTGGCATTGCCCTGTCAACCACAGCACTACCCAAGTCTGCATACTGACCGCTCATTGAGAAGGTAGCTGCGAAACTTCCCCCATGGCAAGGACCCCTTATGAACAAAATTAAGTGGACGTTTAGCTTTGATGAAATCCACTCTCTCTGGTATGCCTATATATTTAACCATGGCCGACGAGCTACCACCTTGGGTGCTCAAGGAATTGGACAGAATCAGAAGGAATTGGACCGGCAAGGACATGGCTACGCGGGGGAAAATTCAGTGGCGTGGCGCACTGTTTGCCGTCCGACAACACATGGTATACTGGGTGTAATTGACTGTATGCTTGCTGGGTTTGCATTGCGTACTAGTTGGTTGTGGCTGCAGAAGACGGATAGTTCTCGATTGTGGTCAGCACTGCAGATCAAAGTTGAACCAGAAGTACTCCCTCCGTTCTAAAATATTGGTCGTTTGACTTCTTTGACTCTAAGTTTGATCGTTCGTCTTATTCAAAATTTTATGAAAATTATCATATTTGTTGTGGTGGTTTGCTTTATTAATAAAAAATATTTAAAAATGCCTTAAATTTGACTATATTTTCACAATTTTTTTGAATAAGACGAGCAGTCAAACTTGTCATAAAAAAAGTCAAATGACCTATATTTTGGAACAAAGTAGTACCTGCCTTCTTCGGTGCTTCAATCAAGGTGCAGATCGGCAGTGGTGAACGAACACTCTTTTGGTCTGATAAAGGCCAATCCACTATTGTGCATAACTTAATCGAAGAGTTGATGCAATCCTTAATGCATTGCTTCACGACACTTCCCATTGAGCTATGCACCCTAGCAGCTTATACAGCGATAATCTCCCTACGACCATATCATCATCATACACAAACTTCATACAAAAATCATTTATTATTTTTTAAAAACAAGATAACTTATTATTTTTCAAAAGAAAAGATAAATTAACTATATTTTTCGGTATATTTCTTCTACTAACCAATAATTGGCAAAAACCAATAAAGCAGATAGTCTACTACCTCACTAAGAGTCTGCCAACGCATTGGGCGAACGCAAGAAGGGCTTTATCCGGGGCCTGGGAGGGACGCGCGTGGCCGTTGGATCGCGTTGCGGAGTACGTACACCGACTCGGGCTCCCGTTTGCAGTTGCGTTGTGTGAGAAGAGGAAGTACGTGTAGTATTGTTTGGCTGGCGTGGTCGTATCGTGTTCAATTCGGCGTGTGACAAAAAAAACGTTGCGCGCCCTCCCTTGTCTCTTCTGGCTTGGCACGACCCTCATATTAAACCAGGCTAGCTGCATGCAGCCTGACACACTCGACAGTAAGAAGAGGGAAACAGAATGAGAGAAACAACGGAGGGAGCAACTCTTACCAGGTTCTCAGCTCACCATGCACATAGCATGCTCATGACCTTATCTTTCGCTAGATCACTATTCTCATCAAGGATGGACTTCCTTTTTGCTTCTTCCATAGTCGAATAGAACAAGAACAGGAGCCCTGGATCACGGTAAAAGGACTTGTCGTCACAGTTACAATGAATCGAATCTATTTCTCAAAAGAAAACTAAAACTAAACAAAATCCAAGTCTCAAAGGCGGTGGCTGTCAGCACCAAGGGAATGGGGATCCGCTTTGCATTGGACAGAACAAAGGGAAAGAAGGGACTCCACCAAAAGGCCTCCTAGGCCCACCACAAACTTTGGGCCCAAAGGGGAAGCAGGGGGAAAAGCCCAAGACCAGGCGGCCCGACATCTCTTAGGCGGTGATGGGAACCCGCTAGGGTTTATGCCCGATCTTTCGATGAGAGGCGTGGGGGATAACTCGATTGAAGGAGACGACGTTGACGGCCCGACTACAGCCTTACAAAAACTGCGCCTTAGCAACCGATACACCACCTCCTATGGATGCCATGATCTTGTGGAAGCACGTCACCCGATCCTGTCCTGCAAGCAATCGAAGAACTAGCAAGAACAAGTATCGAACAAGTACTGAAATTACTAGATGGAAATGAAGTGTTCAATCTCAAACTCAATCACAAACGAAGTGGGGTTCTGAAAACTCGAAGACGGGCGGCTAGACCAGCACGCGCGCTTACAAGCAAGTAGCAATGGCTAAACTTGATCTAAACAAAACCCTAGTGTTCTTGGCGGCGGCTAAGGGGTATAAAACAAGGGAGGACGACTACAGGGGTGCTGGGGTCGTGCTCCAACTCTAGGACGCGTCCATAATGGACTCTACATGATACACGGCCCATTGGGCCAAAATAAGATGGCGCGGCATCATGGGCAGAAAACATCTCGGAGCAAATAGACGATTCTGGACGACTCCGAAGATATATGGACGTGCGGTAGGATCCGTTGGAAAGTAGACTCGATAAGCTTTCCGTGAAGTACTTGAATGCCCCAATCCGAGTCCGTATGCGACCGTGGTGTCCATCACAAGTTGATGTTTTTCTGCAGTCCGAATCCAGTCCGCGTGAATCCTTTTCGTTCTCGATCCTCTCCATGATTCCTAAGCAAAACAAGAGTGCACGGGTCTCCACGGTCTAAATATGATGAACATGAACTCAGGAGTGAACTCACCTGATGATTAAGTTGTCTAGCACGAGCACGGGTAATAGGACCGGTAATGATAGGAGAAGATGGCGTGGCTGTATCGTTGGCGGTGATGTCCTCATCAGGCGGTATGTTTCCTTCCAGGGGAAGGAGCCGCCTTGGTCGCGCATTCAATGTACTCACCCCACTGTGTCCTGACCGGCCCCAGGGATGACGCGCCTTCCTCATAAAACAACATGATTACGGAAGAGGTGTGCACTCAGGCAACACTACCACCATGACAGGGGGAGCCCCTCGGCCGGGACCCGTCGCATCAAAACCACCTATAAGCAGAGGGCGGAGTTCCACCCCGCAAGATTCCTAATGCCAAAGACATGGGAGGAAGTGCCCGCAAAGACCAGGATGCCTGGGGGTGACCACGGGACAGCCCGGGATCCAAGGGAGGACCCGGGGAGGACCAGAGATAGTCCACGGAGCACTACCTCGACTGACACAAAGATGCCTTTCTGTAGGGCGGTGCCACCCAGGGGGCGTCGCATTCACACCAAATGCGGTAAAACCTTTCCCACCGCCCATGGGGAGGCTATAAATAGAATCAAAGAGAAACATGTAAAAGGATCGAACTCCAGAGGATTGAGTCCCAAGCAATACACCAATAACCACACAAAACATAGGGTGTTACGCTCACAAGCGGGCTGAACCTATCTAAATCCCTTGTTTCCAACAACGCTACACACCCCTGGTCGAATCTCTAAAAGGGGGCTCCCTCGAATCCCTACTAGCGGTATACAATCACCATCAGTGGCTACTGAGTTTATACCCTAAAGGGGCGTGCTAGGGTTGGAACTGACAAGGAGGGGCGCCCACAACAAGGGGCTAGGCCCGATAAAATTACATATCCCAAGTTGGCCCAAATCTATTGACACAACATCTTGTTTCATCCACTTAGAATGATCTATGAGGCTTCTGGAGCTTGGACCAGAACCAAAAGAAAGATTTCTTCTTTAGCAATGCATCAAAGAGAACGCCTCAATTGGACGTCGTATGAAGGAAACATGGCCGTTTTGGTGAAAGGTTGTCCGCTGACTCCAAATCGAACTCGAGGTCCTTGTTGAAGATGACTTGTAGCCTGACGAAGATGCTCCATCATGTATGTATCCAGCGTAGAGATGTCCTCGTCACCTTGCCATGACAAACACACTCCACGCCCCGATTGTCGTGCAAGCGTGCTATGTCGACCATGGCCACAACCCCGTCATTGCTGTAATGCAGGTGTCCCCGCCATCAAAGGACATCACCTCACACATGATAGAAACCCCCATCTTGCACGGCATCAAAGATAGGAAGTTGTTGACGCCGGAAGCATTTGCCTCCTCAACACAAAGCTACTTCAGACGTAGGGCCCGAAGCCACTGCATAGCACTCCCCACTCCTCCATCGCTGCTACTATCACCGCACACAAGTCCTAAGTTGCTACCATCGGGCACACCCCAGCAATGAAGACCCACGAGGCAGAGCCAAACAGTCGAGCCATCGCCCACCCACAATTGGGAGCTGCTCAACCCATCCCATCCTCCTCTGCTTCCCATGGAGGTTGTGGAGACCCACGGCGCCTGCCTAGTGCTGCCCGCTCCCACCCTTCCAAACCACTCATGTGCTTCCCCCTCCCCCCCCCCCCTCCTCCTGCCCACAGCCGGCTCCGACCCGCCGCCTCACCACTCTCTACCCTATGCGGCCTTCGGATTTCCCCATGCTTGCTAACCTCACCTGCGCCACCCCTGCCCACTTGTTGTCCTCCTCCACCCAACCGGCGATGACTTGTCGCCTCTTCTTAGCCGCGCGGCGCCCGCCACCTCTGCCAGGCCGATTGCCGACCCCTTTAAGACATGCGAGGCAGCACCCAGTAGCCCCAAACCCTGAACCCGAACCCGAGTTGCGCACTGTGGTGGCAGAGCTCTATACACAGCGGAGGAGGAAGAGAAACAGGGTGGGGAGGGGAGGGGATAAGGCAGGGCCAGGGCCCATCTACAAGAGAGGGATGGGTTGGGCGGAGAGTGGTTATTTACCACCTCGGTGGTGGATAACATTTCAAACTTTGATTACAAAATGATCTACACTTTCTATGTTGAGCTTGGATAGTTGAAAGTGATGTGGGTACATTTGTATCAAATATGTAATTCCATAGTTGGAAGTTTTCTTGGTTTTATGAAAATTTTGAAAAAAAAAGTACTTCCTCCATCCTAGAATATAGTTATGTTTAGGTTCTTTTTTTAAAGTCAAACCTTTTCAATATTAACTATAAATAGCAAAATAATCATAAGTTATAATAACATAAAAATATATTAGTAGTTTTATCATGAAACCAACTATTATAAGATGTAACCTTTTCTATTTGAAATAATTTATTTTTAGGGATATTGTTGGTCAAGTTAAAAAGATTTGATACTGGAAAAACCTAAACATAGTTATATTCTGGGACAAAGGGAGTAGCTACACTTTTTTATTAAGAAGAAAAGTCTATTTACTCCCATCATCTATTCACTTTGTTCATCTCACCCCCTCACTTTGACCACCATGTGGGAGGGGAGGATGTTGTCCATGCACTTGTGGATCCAACGACGAGGTTTTTTTTTTGAGAATGACCCAACGAGGAGGTTGTGCAGGTTGACACTGGCTGATCGCCGACAAGAAGTGGAGGAGGGGTTGGCACGGATGGAGGAGATGATAAAGTTACGAGAACTTAGTCGATTTCAAATTAGACGAGGGGTATATATCAGGGATAGTGGTCGACAAAACTGAAATTCGTACCTACAAGTATCTTAGATGATGGTAAGGTCATTACTAATGTTCGTTACCCACAATATTAGTAACAGGCCCTAACAAAGACCGTTAAAAATTGACATAAGTAACACATGTTAGCCACCACCGACTCGACCCTGACCTAGACACTGTATCGCTAGCGGTATTTAGTAATGTCCATTACCAGTATATATTACTAAAGGTAACAAACTTCATTTAGTTACCTATGCCGTGTTATCTAAAACATGTTTTAAAGTACGTAGCTACAGGACAGAAACAAATTAAACGTCACTATCGCTAACGGTAACGAGAGAGAAACACTGCCGCACTACATATATTCCTACATGCAGCTCGAAATAGCCATGTAGTGGTGGTTTAATCTGTTGCGTGTCCGGAGGCTTCGCAGCACGCACACGGCAAAATAGATTTATTCCAAGGCTAGCTAGTGTAAGTGCGTCTCCACGTACACTCCCTCCGGTTCAGTATTAGCAGTCGTTTAGCACACCGACATGGTCATCAAAGCACAACTTTGAATTCTCTTTTCTATAAAAATATTTCTTGAAAAATTATATATGTATATTTTTATGAAAATAATTTTCAAGACCAATCTATTTATATAATTTTCACATTTTCAAACTCAATGACTTAAATGTTATTTATAATTTATATTTCCAATATTTGACTTAAACATTGTCAAAAACGACTTCTAATACTTAAACCATCTGGCTGCCGATCTGGCTGCCGGCTGGGGAGGAACATATTGGCCGGAGCCATGACATGTCCTGCTTCACCCGGCAGTTTGTGCCAAGTTGGAGCCGTATCAAAAGCTAAAAAAAAGGCTGGATATGATCCATCGCATGGTTGGCACTCGGCAGCATGGGAGAATATTGATGATATAATTATATAGAACAATAATCTTACTCTTGTGCGTAAAAGACAAAAGAGATACATCTTTTGGGCTAGCTCCGATCCTAGTCCTATATCGCCTCTACTCCTCTAGCTATAGCTAGAGGCATGGGCATCCGGAGAGGAGAAGACCGCACTGCGGCGCATGAGCATCTCTCGCATTTGCGACTTCTAATAGATGTAGTTGTAGACTATTTAGTATTCCGCTATTTATGGATGAGTGAGATGGATAATTATCTATTTTCATATATATTTGTTTTATATTCTCAAAAGTACTCCCTCCGTGTCACATTTAAAAGTCGTTTTGGACAACGATATGGTCTCCAAAATGTAACTTTGACTTCTTATTTTTATAAAAATATTTATTAAAAATTAATATATGTATACTTTTATAAAAATATTTTTAAGACAATTCTTATTTTTACTCGCACTACGTGTTTTTTTTCCTGACTGTTAAGTTTCAGTGACCGATCTAGACAATTCCGCTCCTTTATGATGCGTGACTTGTGGGAAAAATAGCTTAGATGGTTGGTGGCCGGTTGGTGGTCTTCCCACATTAAAATATATTTTTTTGAGGTTTTTTGGTGCACTTGGCATCACAAACGGTTCGTAACAGTTTGTGATGCCCCTTATCAGCAAAACCGTTTGTGATGAGGGTTTAAAACCGTTTGTGATGTTGACATCACAAACGCCTAGCAAAACCATTTGTGATGAGGGTTTAAAACCGTTTGTGATGTTGAATTCTGTAGCACACGTGCATTCCTGCTAAACAATTTCATTCGGGTCAACCGTTGAGAAAAACCAGTTTCTAGCTTACATATCAGAATAGTGTTAATTATTATGGTTGTGTCTACTGCAAGTTCCATGCATGGCCGCGCCACCCACCATGCCGAACGTACAGGTGTGTCATCTCGGCTCGATCACACTTTGGGTGCCCACACACTGGTTCAGAGTTTTTTTTTACTGCAAAGCGGTGCGGCCGTAACCTCATCACCAAACGCTCATGGAAAACCTGAACGACAACGAATTGTACACATAGGTATATATATTGGGACAGGGTTGTGCCTTATGCTATGGAATTACCCCCTCCGTATCACATTTAGAAATCGTTTTGGACATCGACACGGTCTCCAAAATGTAACTTTGACTTCTTATTTTTACAAAAATATTTATTAAAAAATAATATATGTATATACTTTTATAAAAATATGTTGTAAGGCAAATCTATTCATATAGTTTTTACACTTCCAAACTCAACGATTTAAAAGTTATTCATGATTTATATTCCTAATGTTTGACTAAACTCTTGTCCAAAACGATTTATAAATGTGATACGGAAGAGTATATAACCATCGACCAGAGGGATCTCAAGGCGGCGGTCGTCCAGCCACCAGCGGCCGCGAAGGCTCGCAAGGCGGCGGCGGAGGTCAAGCTGCCAGCGGCCGCCGAGGATGGCAAGGCGGCGTCGGCGGTCCAGCCACCATCGTCCGGGAAGGATCGCAAGGCGGCGGCGGAGCCCCAGCCGGCAGGGACTGGTAAGAAGAGGAAGAAGAAGGTGCTCAGGAGCGAGGTGCCGGAGGAGGTCATCCATTACATGATATTGAATCACCGCAAGCCCTACGATGATCTCCCACAAGAGAAGCTGCGCAAGCGTTCTAAGAGATTCCGCCAATTACATGAGGAACATGTGGCTATCTCCAACAAATTCTCGGAGTACGAGGAGGCCCTCATCAAGCAGTTCCGTGAAAAGGGCTACGCGGAGGACTATACGGAGGTCAGCGACAGTGAGGAGGAGAAGGGCAACGACCAAGAGAACTAGAACAGAAAGCAAAGGGGGTTAATTATTTGCTAGTAGTAACTAAGTTGGAGTACCATGCATCTGCTGTGATCCACAAGTGTCTGCTCATTAATATGGTGTAATCATCGTCTTGGTGTTATCGTCTCCTACCAGTGCACGCAGCGAGAGCGGCGGAGAGTGCATCGAAAGGAGGTAGCCGATGCTGCCGCCACTGCCGTGTTATTGGACTTGTTCTTCTTCGAACATGTGGATCCTAGCTGTCTGGGACTCAAAAAATAGCCTCTTTGAGGAATTCAAACACACGACGTGCGGATTCCAGTTGTCACTGACTCAAAAAATAGAAAAAAAATATTGTCTTTGAGGAATTTGAACACACGACGCCTTAGAACAGAAGAAAAGTTGTTACCACCACACCAGAAGTTGTTACATGTTCAGATAAAGTTGTTACATGTTCAAATGGTTTATCTAGGCTATATAACAGGTGGAAAAAGAATTCATAGCCAGAGAAATTTTGGGTCGAATTTATTAACTTTTTTTGTTCGCAGTCAAAAAATATGAATTTCGCTGAAATTTTGAACTTTGGTGGTGGCCGTCGGTGCTCTGCTCATGCACCATCTCTATCTAACCAATCGACCCGAGATGAGAGAGGTTGTTTGGATGATCTTATTCCGTCACAGAATGAGAGAAACATATTCAACAAATAAATGCAAGCTGATATGTGT
This sequence comes from Echinochloa phyllopogon, assembly GCA_033239725.1. Lineage (NCBI taxonomy): Eukaryota > Viridiplantae > Streptophyta > Magnoliopsida > Poales > Poaceae > Echinochloa > Echinochloa phyllopogon. The sequence continues at coordinate 59,731,505 of BTCW01000012.1, read as the reverse complement.
GGACTTTCCAGCTTCATGAACACAGTGAAGAGTGACCAACCGACAAACCAAATCAATGAACAACATGCAGAATTCAGAACCGCATGCACTAGCGACAGACCTTAAGATCAATTTTGTGGTTGGTGAAGACAGAACAGATAGATACCTCTACGAGGGACAAGAACTAGAGAAATGCATCAAGGATCGGAGAACAAGAACGGGATCAGATTATTCAAGCAAGCGCTCAAAGACGGGGTGAGCAACAAACCCAGCAGTGAAGAACAGCAACCGGGGATCGATCGAGCAAGATCAAATCAGGAGTCTACTGTCAACAGGCTTCACTGAGGGCGTCTCCAGCAGAACGGCGACGTCTCTGGTAACGAAAGAGGTGCGATGGACAGAAGCTGGAAGCTGGTCGAAAAATGTGTATGTTAATTCAAATACATTATTAATTTTGCTGGCGATGTCCCCTGATCTTCTACATTTACTGTCTTTACATCTTGAGTCTTTTAGTTGTTCTTAAAAATCATTGTGTCGTTACAAATTCAGTGGCCTTGGGAGACGACCTAATTGACTGATGAACTTGAACCCCCAAGGGCGAAACACTTATTATATACGAATGTATAGAGATAAAACTGATGAGGCGGAAACAACACGGAGCAACAAAATAGAGAACAGACACACTTTAGAGGTAACCAATTCATGATATATTGGATAGGGGAAAACTCTGGTTCAGCAGTAAATCACCAACCAGGATAGCAACCTACGGCTAAATTACTACATAACAAGATGGTAGAAGTCTTTTCTGCTGCTTTCAAAGATAAAGCAATGTTAAAATGCAAACATGACTGTTTTTTCACCCAAAAAACACAACTCGGACGACTGCACAAGCTTAGTCGAAGAGGCTGAAGCCCATGTCCTGCGAACACATTCAAAACAAGTTACTTCTCTCTATTTAATTCAACTCAAAATAGCTACGCAAAGGGAAAAAAATGGTACAAAAGAATTGGTATCATACAAAGGTAGCATAAAACTGAGAATCCATAAGCATGTTAGAGTGGTATCTCAATCATAAGATACTGTCACAACAGAACAGCATGAGATCTTTTTCTCGGTCGGGAATAGAAAATGTAAACAAATGGGAATCAGGAGCAAGGGCAGTGATCTTACATCATCACTCTCTTCCTTCTCCTCCACCTTCTCTTCTTTCTTCGCCTCCTATGCAGGAGCAGCTCCACCAGCAGTAGGGGCAGCTGCCGCAACTGCCACACCGCCACCGCCGCATGGGACTGAAGCAAACCTCTCCCTGCCTGCAGCAATGAGCCAATCCTTCCTTGCTAAATCTCTTGATGGCCGATGGAGTGATATCGCGCTGGTAGCACTTGTAGTCTTGTAGTTGTTGGCAGGCCCCGCCGTCCTAGACGTCGCGCGCGATGGGCTCCTTGTACATCATGGGCCTCTCCCCTGCCGCCCCTATTAATGGGCTGAAGTACAGGCGGCCCTCTATATGAAAGTGGATATGGGACCTGGTGGTAGAGTCAACAAGACAAGGATAATAAGATTCATTGGATCAGTAAGGAAAAGCTCACAAGGTCAAAAGAGAAAGGTGGCCTGGGGTTTAGGGATCTCTATTTGTTTAACATTGCTATGTTGGCTAGACAGACCTGGCGTATTCTCACCAATCCGGAGTCGCTGTGCGCACAAGTTCTGAGAGCTAAATGCTTTCCCCAAGGTAATATATTGCAATGTAAACTAAAAGACGGGATTTCATATTCTTGGAGAAGCATTCTTAAAGGGGTGGATTTGTTAAATGAGGGTCTTGACTGGAGAATCGGGGATGGGCAAACAGTTAACGCATGGTCAGATCCATGGCTCCCTAGGAGCAATACAAGGAAAATTATCACTCCCCGCCAAGCAAATATACTGAATAAAGTCAGTGAGCTGTTACAGGAACATGGGATAAACAGCTTGTGATGGATGTTTTCTGGGAAGAGGATGCAAGTGCAATTTTAAGAATTCCAACCTGTGAAGGAAGAGAGGATTGGCCGGCGTGGCACCATGATCAGAAGGGACAGTTCTCAGTGAAATCGGCTTACAAGCTGGCAGTGTCGATCAGAGATAGAGGGACGGGCGCTGATGCTTCCAGGTCGGCAGAGGAAAGCAGTTCGGGAGGGGCTTTTAAATGGCATAAGATCTGGAAAGGACCGAGTCAAAATAAAGTGAAGATGTTCAAAAGGAACCTAGCGAGAAGGGGGTTAAAACTTGACACAATATGCCCCATGTGCAAGCGCCATGATGAGGATAGTGGTCGTATTTTGTTCAGATGCAAAGGGGTCAAGGAATGGTGGAGAGCTATGAACCTGGAAGAAGAAGAAAGAATTAAGCTACAAGAGTGTCGTTCAGGGAAGGAGACAATCCAAGTCATCTGGTCCATGACTCAAGAAGTTCAGAACAGAATCTTTATAGTTCAGAACAGAATCTTTATTGTTGGTACGTATTCTCTCGGTCACGATAGGAACCGGCAGTGTTAATGTAAATTGTATTTCTCGATCATTTCAAAAAGCTCTCCTCAAAAGGAGGGCTAGGCCCTGCTTTTATAAGGGGTTACAAGATCGTTATTTTACGACAATACCCTCTTGTCGTGTCCCACTTGCAGGCTACTCTATCCGTACTTTACAATCATTGGGGACGGACAAAAGGGTAATTTCCTATACAATGTCGTATACCATTTTACTTCCTCTTCTAACTAAGGGATAACCACTAAGGTGATTGGCTTCGCAACACCTTCGGACCCTGAGCTTCGCGACCTTTCTTGTTTGCTTGATCATTCACCCCATTACCGAAGCCTTGTAATGACGAGCGAAGGTGGCCTCCCGCTTAAAGGCACTCAAAACATTCCCTGCTGACATTCGCTCCAGACGACTTGGAACCATAGCGTACTTACGTAGGTCAACAATCATCGACCTTCGTTCGACTTGCCCTTCTATACCTCCGAGGATGTTGAAGGTCCTGTGCCTGTGCGTCTTCTGTTGTTCTATTTGAAGATGACCTTCGATTCATTCAGAGAGAATTCTTCTCTTCCCGCTCCTCATGCCAGCTCCTACTGATCATTCCGAAGGTGCGGTTCTCAGAAATCCAAAACCCCAACATTTATATTGCTGTGGAGGTGGTGGGCAGCGCGGAATAAAGCCAATCAAGGGGGAGAAGTGGCTAGCACAGCTGAAATTTGTAGTGTGGTTGGAAACTCTAAAGAAAAAAGAGAGCCCCCAGAGAGACAAGAGGCAGCTTTCATGGGAATCTCTGTCGGCTGGAGTGTATGACGCTTCTTTTTTGCACAAGAATTGTATGGTGGGTGGGGTTTGTTAGAAAATTAGCCCTCGCGACGACGAGTCGCCCGCTAATCTCCTCCAGCGGAAGCACCGATTGAATCTACCGAGACGAACTTGCAAGATCACAGACGACACCGAAGACACGATCTTTGTTAACGAGGTTCAGCCGAAGCCTACATCCCCGGGGCATGACTACGGGCACTCCTCCCCAAACCGCAACACCGGTCGCTCCGGGGTCCCGGCAACGTGCCGCCTCCCCCTACGAGCCTGTCGCTATGTCGTCATGGTTACAACAGCAGTCCCCCTCTCATATTTATGAGGAGGCCCAGGTTACAGAGTTTGACACGAACTCTATCCTATACTGCTAAATACAACTCCATGTCCCGTCGTAACCGGACTCGTACAAATATTCGACACAATATCTAACAAACTCCACCTTGGCGAATATTCCGCCATCTCGAAGCCGTCATGTGCGAACCTCCATGTGCATCAGACTTGAATTGTTGTCTTTGCTGCTCAACATGAGCTGCCCGACGAGCTTGACTTCTCAAACTCACCGCCCGAAGAAACACCGCTATCCCTGCAATTCCAAACTCCATGACTCCACCTGCAACTGTGAACCCTTCTCTTCCTATCATCACACGATACTGAGACCGCACTATCGCTATCCGAGTCAAATATTAGAATTGACCACATCAGCTTGCTCTTCGTTTCCTCTGTCATACTACGCCTGACGTCTTACACCGTAATTTCCTGCAGCCCTGACCAACCAGATTACTCTAGTTGCAAAAACAGACATCCACAGTCTATACTTCCTTCCAATTCAGCCCTTGAAGCTTCTTCGCGCCCTTCGATTCATGCTTCAGAACCCCGTACGTACAACTCGAATCGATTCGCGACTTTGCTGATTTGGAAGCGCACAAGCTCGTCCCATGCAAACATGCATACTGAGCTCACGCCGCGTGTCGCCACGCCACAGAGAACAACAACCCCATCAGCCGCCATGCTCCTATGTCGTCGTCACTGATCCTGTCATTGCCTCGCGGTCTGACTAGCCTGTCGCCGCCAGTCTCTCCGCCGTGCACCACGGTATGTTCACCCTCCAAGTGAACTCTCCGCCAGTCATCCTGAATTGTCCGCCTTGTGCCCCACGAACTGTTTGACCCACCAGTGAATTGCTCCCCACCTCGACCATGTCAACCCGTCGACTGATCCGCCGCTCCTGAGCACCCACTGATCCTCTATCGAACTCCAGTCGCCATGTGCACCACGACTGAACACTATCGACAGCTTCCGCTCGTTGCCAACGAGCCTGCAACACCGATATGAGGTCTGGTCCGCCAAACGCTACCTCTCCTCCTTCGTTTGTTGCAATTTTCCATCAGCTTCCGTAACGCTCTGTCGTGCCCTGTAGCTCCGTTGTGCGCATAACCCTGCTATACTCGCACACGGTACACCTCGTCACTATAAAATGATCCGATCGACGTGGCTCGTCGATCACCAGGATGTCCACCTTACCGTAGACTGCCTGCCAAGATTTATATCTGAACCCACATGTTATCATCAAGTTGTAGATCACACAGTTGCTGATACCTCATGCCATAGCTGAAGTTGCCTCCATTGTCTAGATGCATACTAGGACGCCACTGGTGGTCCCACACAAGATGATCAGAGAAAAAAAACGTTGCTCCCAATTATAACTCGAATCCGAGCGAGCCCCTTCCTTTTTCTTTACACCGAACAATTAATTGACAACTAGCAGCCCTGCATGGCAACAAAAACAGAACACCCTACAACTCACGCTGCCATCCGTGTCCTGTTGCTCCACGCCACCAGCACCAGAGTCCATCTCATAATTGAGTCCAACTCCGTGCAGCACACTTGCTTCCATAATCCGCACCTGGTCGTTCGTTGTTGCTAGAATCCATGCCTGGCTCCCGAGGCCCTGTACGTGATGTCACGTATCTACCGGACCTGCTGCCTACGCCCACGACGTCTTCAACCGTCGTCCCGTAGTTCTTGCCACAACAACATATGCACGAACCTCATCGATGACTCCTGGCTCGAAAATCTAGGCACCATTGACGCTAACATCGACTTACTCCTCCACCTTGCGCTGCATCCGCACCGCACTGACCATGCATTGCAACAGCACCTTGTGGACGCATAACCCTCGTATCTCCAGGTGACCTTCGCACAGCCTCTAGATCCAATCCAACCAAAGCTCTTGATACCAATTGTTAGAAAATTAGCCCTCGCGACGACGAGCCACCCGCTAATCTCCTCCAGCGGAAGCACCGATTGAATCTACCGAGACGAACTTGCAAGATCACAGACGACACCGAAGACACGATCTTTGTTAACGAGGCTCAGCCGAAGCCTACATCCCCGGGGCATGACTACGGGCGCTCCTCCCCAAACCGCAACACCGGTCGCTCCGGGGTCCCGGCAACGTGCCGCCTCCCCCCTACGAGCCTGTCGCTATGTCGTCATGGTTACAACAGCAGCCCCCCTCTCATATTTATGAGGAGGCCCAGGTTACAGAGTTTGACACGAATTCTATCCTATACTGCTAAATACAACTCCATGTCCCGTCGTAACCGGACTCGTGCAAATATTCGACACAATATCTAACGGGTTTTGCTGCTAGAGATGACCAAGGAACTTTTGTGGAAGGAGGCGCAGGCAGACTGGAACATGGGGCGTCGGCCCTTGAAGCAGAAACATTGGGGGCGATCAAAAGCACTGGAACATGCGGCAAGATTTGGCATGACCCATATTATTTTGGAGACAGATGCTAAACTTCTGGGCAAAGCTTTAAAGTCGACTGACATGGATAGATGTCCGGAGGGAGGCCTGTTCAGGCAGGCTCGTGAGCTGACGTGCCTCTTGCTCTGTCTCTGTCTCTGTTTGCCCAGGTAGCAGATGAGGTAGTTAGCCTTGGAGTTCGATCGGTGTCACCTGGCTCCTCTGTGTTTATGAGCCAGGTCCCGGATTGTGTAGCTGGTCTGGTTGCGGGTGACTCACCTAGCACCAGCAGTTAAATGGAATGGGTTTTCCAATCAAAAAAAAAATAAAGAGTTCCCGTTCGTCAGCAGCAGGGGCTCCTCCGCGGGCACCGACGAGTTGTTCGCGGACGGCCCGATAATTATTATCGTGGACTCTGATTCGACATTCCGGTCGAGTTTATATCAAATTTGGAATGCTCTTTCTCTCACCCTAAAATACAAGGAAAACAAAGATAACATTCGCTGACAAAAAGTCTGTTCTTTCAGAGTTTGCTGACGAAGCTCTATTCTTTCTGAATGGCAGAGCGATTTCTATCATACTCCATTTCTATCATACTCAGAACTGAATCTGCTGACGAAGCTCTATTCTTTCTGAATGGCAGAGCGATTTCTATCAAACTCAGAACTGATTGATGCCAGTACTATCTATCTCATATTATCCATTCCTCTATATATGTACGTATATATCTGTTTTAGTCCATGCAATATGAATTGGCAGATGTAATTTGACTAGATCACTGTAGTAATGGAAAACTGGAACAATTCAATCCGATTGGATTTTTTAATGGACACGTTCGATCAAAGGAATTTACCTCTAACTAGGTGGTGACCCCAAGATTTCCACTGCATAGCATGAAATGGTGCAGCATCAGGCAACACAATTCACAACACGGTAATTTTCCACTATAACAGAATAGAGCACACGCATAGTTTAAGAAAATCCTGTGAAAATCCACATTCCAATGCGTCGTCAACGAATTTACTAATAATTCACAAGAGCCAACAAAGCATCAAACAAAGGGGGTATTTTCATTCGGTTGCCATCTGCCACTACACCAATAAAACTGTTCAGGTAAGTCACATTTCATGATCCCACACTAAGAACAAGTCTGACGACAATGCTAACAAAAAGAGGAAAATGAACATGGAAACACAGCTCCACTCATCTCCATTGCCGCCGTCCTATCAACTCCTATTCAGACAGCCATTAAATCACCACAGTTGCGCATGAAGAAGACGGATCCAGCGAATAGACCAAGAGCCTTTGCGATCTTCTGTATAAGAGAAGGAAAAAAAAGGCAGCAACAGATTTAGTTAGTATGAAGAAAAAAATTACTCGCCAACAATTAATATTGTCTTAACAACAACAAAAGTTTAAAAGCTTCAATTCCAATTAGAAACCTACAGTTACTTCAGAGTTCAGATGATTTACTCAGGACTTAGATAACCAATTGTCAATGTCAGGCACAGTTTTCTAATAGAGTAAATTCACATGACTGCAGACAGTGCCTGCATCACAAACTATCCTCTGATCCATATAAAATGGGTAGGACAAACTTGCAAATAATAAGGTACCTAAAGATTGCAAGTGCCTAAGGGTTAATAACAATTACAAGGGATTCCACCTAAGGGTCCAGAGAACACAGATTGAGTGAGTTTGATCCCACTGACCTCCAACATAACACAATTACAACGTGATACTCTAACAAAATAACACCATATCAAGAACACAGATTGTGTTGATTTGATCTTGCACGCTTCCTTCACAACATAATCATGCTACAGCCTACTAAACACACGAACAATTTCATAACTGCAGCAGATTGACGAACAACACAATAGTCCCCCAAACCGGCGCCAGGAAGCTAACGAGACTAACTATAATCATCAATCGTCAGTATGCACAACCAAAACTGTAAACACCCACAAGACAAAGTATAGCACAAGAAGCTCTGAACAACATCCAACGACCCTAACCCAGTCTTACTCTGCACCGACAACGCGTTGCAAATCGAATCGCCGTTACCTCGCTTCCCCAACAACGCAGCCGAGTAGACAGAAACGAAAGATTCAAACAATCTACACCAAATTATTTGCCCAGCAGGACGGCGAAACAATCGAATCTCCCCGATTCCACGACGAGTTGGAGATACATCACGGGAACAGGGTAAAAGGAATCGCAGATTGGTTCTGGGGATGAGAGGGGCACTCACGTAGTTGTTCGCCCACTTCTTCTCGTCGTAGATCTGCGAGTGCAGGAACCCGGCGACCTTCTCCAACGCCTCCGACACCGCCGCCGCCGGACTCTCCATGATCTCCCGCTGGATTCTTCTAGGGCTTCGCTTCTGCTGGATGAGCTCGTCTCGCGTTGCGAAGGAGAGGGGGCGGCGGCTGCGTGTTAAGCAGTTGAGGACGAGGGCGGCGGTTGGAGCTTTTCCCTAGTCCTGTGGGTTTTTATGGACCTGAATGTAGTTAGATTCGGCCCAAAAACTTTCGGTGATAACAGACCGACCTTATGTTTGTGCCGAGAAGGAGAGGGCCCATGATCCTGAATATAGTTAGATTTGGCCCACACATTTCGGGCCTATATTTGGGCCAACAGTAGAGGAGCGAAAGCAGCACAAAAAGATAGGCCCAAAAGGAGAGGACCCCGGGCCTGAATATAGTAAGATTTGGCCCAACAGATGGGCTGGGGGAGCGAAAGCGGCAAAAAAAATGGAAAAATTAAACGACTCCGCTGGAGATCGAACCCAGAATCTCTGGTTCCGTAGACCAGCGCCTTATCCATTGGGCCACGGAGTCCCTTGTGGTGAAAGTAAATTTTGCCTCTTTACATTATTTCTTATAATATATTGGGTGCTTCGCCTCCATTATTAATCGCGTGCCTGACGTGGAATGTTTTGCCACTCGAAACCGGCCACGTGTGCAGCAACGGATCAGGCCGCACGCCTCGCCCTCGACCAAGGAAGATTGCCAGGGCCGGTGTGCTCTGAACCACGGGTTGGCTGGCTCAGCTGTGGGCAGGCAGCAGAGGAGGAGAAAGCCAGAGCGCGCGGTGGCCATGGCGTCAATGTCCCTCGCCGCCGTGGCGGCAACCACGGTGAGGCCAAGCAGCGGCGGCGGGAGAGGGCGCCGCCTCAGGGTCGCCTCCATGGCCACCCAGAAGGGCCAGAAGCCGACGGCCAAGACCGTCTCCTCCGGCACGAGAAGATCGGTAAGCTCGCGCCTCTCCTGCCTCTGTTGAATTCCAAGAACATCCGATGACGGGAAGCCCGCTGCGGCGGTGCAGGGCGGCACGACGGTGTTCCCGCTGGGCGAGCCGGGGCCGCGGCCGGCGACGGCGAGCGGGAAGGCGCCGGTGAAGCTGCTGACGAACGTGGAGAAGCTGCGGCTGCTGACGAAGGCGGAGCGGGCGGGGCTGCTGTCGGCGGCGGAGAGGGCGGGGCTGTCGCTGTCGGCGGTGGAGCGGCTGGGGCTGCTGTCCAAGGCGGAGGAGCTGGGGGCGCTGTCGGCGGCGACGGACCCCGGCACGCCGGGCGCGCTGCTGGCGCTCGCCGTGCCGCTGCTGGCGGCGGGGCCCGCGGTGGTGTACCTGGTCCCCGAGGAGCAGGCGTGGCAGGTGGCGCTGCAGGCCGTCGCCGCGCTCGTCTGCGTCGTCGGCGGCGCCGCCGCCGTCGCCGCGTCCACGTTCGTGTCCAGGCTGCAGGGCTCGTCCGGCTGAAATGAAGCATCCGCGCAGCTGCGCTCGGATTCGTCGCGGAAAGCTGAGCAGGGCATTGATCTGCTCTAGATAGTGGAGTAGCTTCATCCGTAATCTTGTGTGGACGTACTCTGTGCTTCTGTGGGCATATAAATGGGATCGATGTGTCGCTCGTGCACAAGAGGCGTCGATTTGCTTAATGTAGAGATGTTTATATATCCGTTTATGATAGCCAGTATGAACAGTTGATTCGGTGATGCAGCTCTCCCGTTTTATGCTGTTCTGCTATGTACGACAAGGTATGATGAAAGCAAAGGCTGTAAACTGTAAAGTATGTGCAACCAGCAAGTTGGTCCGTCCTAACTAGCACGGGTAGCTACTAGCTAGCTTTTTTATCTTAATATTTAGGTTTTGTTTACTTTAAAATAATTTGTTCAGATACTTTTGGTTTCATTGTTACTCTTTTATAGTTTCATCCAAATGGTCCAAACCAAAGTGTCATATTTTTATCATATTTTATGGCGCAAACCTGAAATCATTAAAAAACTTATGTGGAATTTTTTTACTTATTAAAAGTAATATAATTTTTTCTCAAAATGTGAATTCATATTAATAAAGAGTTTTGATTACAATGAAAAAATATTATTAAGGCTTAACAATAAGATATGTGTGAGTTGATATTTTTTCTTAATCTGTTGTAATGTATATATAGGCCAGTTATATTTGACTTGTCTCTTCAAGGGGCAGGCCGATACAGAATCCAGTATGGCCCCAACCAAATTGTAACGTACATATAGGCTAGTTTATATTTGACTTGTCTCTTCATTTTTTGTATCAGTAGATGCATTCGTCGGCGAGTTGACCATGCAGCCTTGTAACCACGTCGGTGTTACGTCTTTATTTTTGCATTGGTGTGTGATGTCTAAACGTAGACCTTGTTGAATTTCCTCCACTCTTTCACTTCGCCAGGCATGGCTATCTTTCTCGTATCAATGTTGTTTATGAACCATCTTATTCGTTGACTTCATCAAGATGTCCACCCAGTTGCTTCGCTCCCTAGCCACTGCACATAGCACTTCCCATTAATCGCGTATATATATTTTTTTTCTTGCGGCGCTCTCTTTAGGGTGTGTTTGATTGGAAGTCAAAAGTGGGATAGAACAAGACCATCCCTCTTTTTAGGGATGAGATGAGCATAGCAAATATTTGGTTTATGGGATGGGATGGTCTCAGTTACATTGTTTGGTTGGTGGAAGCAAGACCAAATGATATGGACGGCATTTTGGTAGGTACATTTTGGTTCTAGAGTACTAGCTCATTGTCAAATTGTCAAGTGAGCGATGGCCACTGCCCCAAGACAAACCGTATGTGGTGATCCAAACATGTCAAGAGTTTGTTCCGCTCACTTTGGTATCATCAAAGACAACAAGACAATATTTGTTAGGTTTCTTAGCTACCTTTTTCACATCTAAATTTAAATTCAAATAGAAAATATGTTTTTGGCGCATGGGTGCAAAAGTAAAACGCCATGAGTGGACTAAAATTGTTTCCTCTTCAACACGACATTGGCAAAATTCCGGCCGCCTGTAAAAAAGATGTGTTTTTCATCCCTTAAATATTAAAAGGTGTGACTTTCAAACGGATCTAGGTTACACTATTGGACTATTGGAACTTATCCAAGTCTAGTCGGACTACCAATAAAAAAATGTGAGCTAACTTAGAAGGAACTAGGCGGTTTTTTAATTAAAAAATATGCATACAAATTTGAGCTAAAGAATACTTAAATCTGGATGGTTACGGTGAACAACAACTTCTCCCCCATAATAAGAAGTGAGCCGATCACTACTTATATTGCTCCCACGAGGACACGAGGTCCTAACTCGTCTGGTTACCTCTTCCTCTGTGATTATTGATATACATGTATTTTGCGGAGCATGTCTTGCGTGGCCTCACTTAGCAAGATGAACTCAAGCAATTGCGAGATATTTTATAGCTCGCTTCAACGATGAAAATCTATAGAAATCATAAGCGTCCAGGCAAGGCGAAAAGGAAACATTCTCTCTAACGCCACCTTGATCTCTTGCTCCGTCGGAAAAGTACAGTGTGATTTATAGAGCCTTAACTAACGTTATCTCTTCACTTCATGAACTTCATTACACGGGGTTATAATAATATACTCGATTTTGTAGTTGGCATGTACAACAATTTAGATAGCTGTTGTCTACTATCTTCGTTTCAAATTATAGTTCGTTTGACTTTTAAAAATAAGTTGTGTTATTAAAAAGTCTGTATAAATTATCATATTTTTATAGTGACTTGTTTTATTAATAAATTCTTCAAAAATAACTTAAATTTGACTTTGTTTGCACAATTTTTTTAAAAAACTTGTGTTAAAAAAATCAAACGAACTATAATTTAAAACAAAGACAACATTTGACACACACGGACAGCTAAATAGACGACTCTACAGTGAGCTGTCTATTTTTGTTGTTTGTGTGATAATTAATACGTAGTCTCATTCATTTTTCTCATTAAATGATGATTATATCAGCTTATTTTATTTATTTTATTTACGTGGACTCTATATACCGCTACTGTGTTGTTGTACGTAAATGTATATCCGACAGTTTTAAATAAGTTTCATTTCATCTCCGGTCCCTTGTTGCAAAACTACCGATCTATCTATACACTGCGCCTACCCAAAACCAACTGACAAACGGGACCCAAAGCCCAGAGTTCAGCGATGTGCGGCATCTCCCTCGTCATCTCCGGTGACCCCCTCATCGTCGCTCCCTCGTCGTCGTCCTCCGCCGCCGCCGGCACAGCGGAGATCCATCACTCCGGCGAGGTACTATTGCTATGATCCGTCGCTTCCCGAATCCCCCAGTTAAACCCGCCAGTGTGGTTTTCCCATACCCTAAACCCTAGCTAATCCAGGCTGATTTCCTGCTTTCACGCGTCCGCAGGGTAAGGGCGTGTCGGTGGATGAGCTCAAGGAGGCCTTGCGCCGGAGAGGCCCCGACAGCCTCGGCTGCGTAAAGCGCCGCCTTTGCTCTGACGGCACGGTTCTAGGTGTGTGGTGACTTGAGAGTTCAGATATGCGGGGATTTGGGTGAATATTTGTCATTTCTTATATGATTGCCGTTTATTGCAGAGGGTGAGGGCTACAATGGTGGAGGAGAGGGTAAAGCCGGCATGGTTGATGGTGGTGTTGCTGAGCTGTGCTTCGTTGGAGCAACACTGCATCTTAGGGGAGCTGAGCTGGTTCCGCAGCCATTGGTGTCCCCATCTGGAAGTGTTCTTGTGTACAATGGTAATTCACTTGAGCGTGTTGTAATGCTGCTTCCTTTTCTTTCTTCACAAATTGTTGTCCTGTGGTGATATATGCTGATCTAGTTATTTCATCTAAGGTGAGATATATGGAGGAATTGAAGTCGCCGATGATGAAAATGACACCCAGGCCCTTTTTTCTTCACTGGAATCTTGCTGTTCGTGTGACTGCCATACTCTTGGTAGAGATAAAACATGTGCCTGTTGTGCAAGTGGTGCTAAATCAGTTCCGCAAATCCTTTCCACCATCAAAGGTCCTTGGGCTTTGATATACTGGCAGGCAGGTAATCATAATGATTGTACCTTTGTCTTCTATTGGGGGTTCATCTTTCTAACATCGAACATCCAATTCACCTTGAACTTCCAGATGGACTCAAATACAATTTGGTTTGGACGGGATGCATTTGGAAGAAGAAGCCTATTGGTACATTGGCCCACTGTTGAGGACTCTCGCTTCGTATTATCATCAGTATCACCCCCTTCATTTGCAAGGAATTATTCTGGTAAGATATGCTTAATTTGCTGCTGTTATTTTGCCTGTGTTTCTGGTTTAGTGATAATCCTTATTCAATTTTCACAATCCAATCTCGTGTTTGTGATCTTTTCCTCTGCTATGGATGCAACAGCAAATGGTTTGGCATCAGACCCTGACATGTCTGACTGTACTAAAACTAACTATTGGGAAGAGCTTCCTTGTGGGATATACAGCATCCACATGAAAGACATCGAAAAATATGGCACATGTGTGAACAAAGGATGGATTGTGGAAGTCAGCACACATGAATGGATGGATTCTTCATTGAATAAATTAATTCGATGGGAGAGGAAACTGACAATTCCTACAGTAAAGAACAATTTTGTTGACGGAGGAAACCATCACTCGAGCTTCATAAGCTCAGGAGAAGCTGAAGAAAATAATAAAAATGGGGCCACGAAGATAGATCTCTCAGAAAATTGCATAACACAGTTAGGTATATGAAACATTTGCTATTGAAATTTTGTAAATAAATCATGTTGAAGGGTTGCTAATACTGATATATTGTTTAACTTCTTAATTCCATTCAGCACATGGAGTATTGGCTGCATTACGGGAATCTGTAATGCTGCGGACTAAGATGAACACACTCTTCAAGGTGGGCTTACATGTCTAACCTTTAGCTTTTCAGTGCTGCTATGTAATACTTCTGACCATTTAACAACTCCACATTACTCGAACAGGATTTTCTTGACTGAAAGTAATTATACCGTTCTACATTCTCCATTACTTGTTATATATCAGTTTACATTGAATCCTTTCATTCATGTGAACAGGGTGGTCTAAATAAACTTAGGGATGAAGAGTTAGCCCCAATAGCAGTCCTCTTTTCCGGTGGCTTAGACTCCATGATACTTGCAGCATTGCTAGACCAGTGCATTGATTCCAAATGTGAGTTCTACTATTAATTTTACTTTGCTGCATTCAAACTTTCATAGTACTCTGGTTTTATATATTTCTGCAAGAAGATTTGGCTCTTCATGCTACTCCCTAAATTTGAGCATGTGAGTAAATAAAACTAATAAAGACTTCCAACAGGGGTAATTGATTTGTTAAATGTCAGTTTTGATGGGCAGCTTGCCCCGGATAGGATTTCTGCAATAGCAGGACTGAGAGAGCTTCAGAGGATATCTCCACAACGGAGGTGATTTGACTTCCGACCATGTTCTGTTCTTAGCCTTGACAGCTTGTATGGTCTAGTTTTGAACGTATTTTGTTGTTTAATGGTACAAATCTTCTTATTCTCTAATGTACTTGCACAAGAAGAATGATGGTACATTGTTACATCTGTTGTACATGAAAGTCTGAACTCACTTTCCTTTTTGTGGAATATTTCTGAACTCAATTTTGGAACTCTTTCTGTAGCCATATGAGTTTCTTGTCTGTTATGATATTTCATGTGCACTTACCCATCAGATTTTTTTGTTCACCTCAATGCACTCCTGCATAATACTTGAATGCTTTACTGGTTCATTATCTGTTTTAGTTTTCAGTTTACTTGTAAATGCTGTGTCACACTGTCACTTTGAACTGTGCTATTTATTTGTTGCCCTTGTGTTATTGCAGATGGCGTCTTGTTGAGATTGACACTGCTTTAACTGAGTTGAAAGGGGAAAGTGAACACGTGATGTCTCTCATACACCCTTCAAATACTTATATGGTGTGCATCCTTCTATTTAAGTTTGATATGTTAATTCCATTGCTTTTCCATGCTGTAATGTTAAAGAACATACCACCTAAATTGTTTGTGCACTTGCACTCTGCTAACATGTTCTTGGATTTGGGTTTTTTGAATGATAACATAAAATTAAACGTGTCTTTATTAACTCATTGTAGAGTTATCAAAGTTGAAATCTTAGATCTCTTCTACAGGATTTAAACATCGGTATTGCTCTCTGGTTGGCTGCTGGTGGGGATGGTTGGGTGGATGGGAGTGCATGTCTTATGCAAGATGGTTCTCGCCATAAGTACAAGATCAAGAGTCCAAATAGTCGGTTCTGGTGCTGATGAGCAGTGTGCTGGATATGGTAGACATCGGACTAAATACAGGCTTGGAGGGTATGTCAGCATCAATTTTATTTGTGCTGTAATTGTAAGAATTATATTAATTTTTTTGAGATTTTGTGCTGCTGTTTAGGTGGAATGCACTTGATGAGGAGATGAGACTAGATGTGCAAAGAATATGGAAAAGAAATATGGGAAGAGATGATAGGTGCATCTCCGATCATGGCAAGGAGGTAGGCCGTCTTGTTTCCTTGCTTTTATTAATTTGAATGCTTATCATTCAGTTAATGTTTGGGTTTAGTTTTTTAGCTATCTAATGCGTATTACTGTCCTTCCTGCAGGCCCGTTTCCCATTTCTTGATGAGAATGTGATAAAAACTTTGTTGGAAATTCCGTTATGGGAGATTGCTAAACTTGATGAACCTGTGGGAAAGGGTGACAAGAAGATCTTGAGAGAGGTCTGCACTTAATCTGCCTTTTGAATGAATGCGTCAGTTGTGTGGATTGGATGATCAATGATGTTGTCTGATGACACATTTACCAGGGTGGTAATACAATGAGTAAAACTGTCTTGCAAAATTGCCCTGAGCAATATTGGAATCTGAGCCTGATATGTCGATGAGTTGCACTTTTTTTCTTGGTTCTGTACATAAATTTGGCTAATAATGATCACCATCGCCTTTTCATGTTGAAGGTTGCAAGGCTGCTGGGCCTACAAGAAGCTGCTCTTCAGCCAAAGCGGGCAATCCAGGTGCATATTCTAACCAGATACTTTGGCTTTACTCAGGAAAAGTACCCAATGTTTAATAAAAGCCTTGAGGAAACAACGGTGATAGTTTGTGTTAAAAAATGCACACAAATTAGAATGTTGACAAACAGAAGGTTAAGCATCCTTTGTAGTTACTTGGTTCTATAAAGTCGCGGCATCAATGCTTAAACCTTTGATACCTGTCGGCATCATTTTGATTGCTTCCACGCATAAAACAATCGCCCGGAACACTAAATTCTTACAGTTAGCACTACTTCCTCTTGATACTTACGCAGTTTGGCTCAAGAATAGCAAGGGAGTCGAACCGCAAGAACTTTGGGAGTAACCGAGCTGCGAACCAGGCATCAGCAGGCAGCGTGCAGATTCACCAGCATATGCAATGACAGTTCTCAGTGGGTAGGTAGCATATCCACTGACAGCTGACAGCCGCTTCAAGGAGAGCAAGCTGATCACCAGAGTCCAGCTTCTGCAAGGCCGCAGAAGTTCTGCAGCACACACACCAGCCATCAGTTTTGCTGTTGACGACGATGGCAATGGCGTGCCAGGAACATTAGCTGCGACAAATGGTCGGCTTCCAACCTGGTTTGGTTCTGTAAAGTCCTTAGAAGTTGGATGGAGCATCATTGCCATGCATCATAAGTCACACGTGATACTATCTTCTGTTTCAGGGCACGAGATTTATGTTCCTTGCTCTGAACTAACTGCCTGCTTGTAACAAAGACCTGCATAAAATCCTGAAAGCCGCCGGCTGTTTTGTTTGAGCTGATGATGATGTGGCGCCTGGGTGGGCCTCGTTGGGCCGGTCTGGGCCTTGTCGTATGCTGCCTAATATGCGTAAGCAAATCCTCTTGTTGGAAAAAGTCCACACGCGAACCCAATCGACCGGCCACGTGTGCCCCCCCCCCCTTTGGCTCCGCGCACCCCGCCTCGCGCACACGCGAATCCACCCACCCCTCCGCCGCCGCCTCTATAAGACGCCGCCCACCCCCATCCATCCCCTTCGTCTCCGTCTCTCTCCTCCGCCTCCGCTCCCCTTCCCCTCTCCCTCTCTCTCTCTCACCTCCCTCCTCGCTTGGACCTTGGATCCGAGCCCAAACCCTAAGCCCCAACGGTCCCCTCCCCGACCAAACCCTAAAACCCACTCCCCCTCCTCGATTTCCCGCCTAATCCTGCCCCACCACCGCGCGCCCGCGTCGAATTCGAACCAGCCAGCCATTCGGAGCTCGAATTTGAATTCGAGCTCGAGTCACCGCCCCGCCGGGGAGGGCGAGAGCGAGCTGGGGGAGCTCGATTCGATGCGGTGCTGAGCGCGGGTCAACCGATTCGTGCCGGGCGGTGGCGCGGGCGGCGGGATCTGAACCCTAGCGGCCGGCCGGATCTGGGAGACCTCGCCGGCGAGGTGCTCGGCGGTATGAGTGGTTGGGGAAGGGGCAGAGGAGAAGCGGAGATATGAGTGGAGGCGGCGGGAGGGGCACCGGGGACGAGTTCGGGCGGGCGGTGGCGCGGGCCGCGGTCGCGCAGGCGCTGGAGGCTGCCGGGTTCGACTGCGCGCACCGCTCGGCGGTGGACGCGGTCGTCGACGTCCTCCTGCGCTACATCACCCACCTGGGCCGGTCCGCGGCCTTCAACGCCAACCTCGCCGGCCGCGCGCTCGCCAACGAGCTCGACATCATCCAGGCGCTCGAGGAGGTCGGCGCCGACACGGACGGGTTCGCGGGCGCGGCGGCCACGGGTCACTGCCTCGCCGGTTCCGGCGTCGTCAGGGACCTCATGGCGTTCGTCGACTCCAAGGACGAGGTGCCGTTCGTGCGCCCGCTGCCCAGGTTCCCCGTGCCGCGCGTGCAGGCGCAGCCCTCTGCCAGCTTCGCGGTGGCCGGGAAGGAGACCGGGATGAAGCACGTGCCAGAATGGCTCCCAGTGTTCCCGGATCCACACACCTATGTGAGGACGGAGGCGTGGGTCGAACCGCCGGCGACCAAGGACAGGGTGGACAAGGTGGAGCAGGTGCGGCAACGGAGGAAGGCTGAAAAGTCCCTGCTCAGCTTGCAGCAAAGGCTAGCACAGGCCGGTGCAGATGGTTTTCATCCAGCAGTTGCGCTTGCACATGATAGCACTGAGAAGGGCAAGGAGATACAGGCAGCTGGGACCAAGAGGAATCCATTTCTTGAGCCAGCATTGCCGCCTGGAGAGAAAGATGTATCTGAGGTTGATATGCCTCCTGAAAAGAAGAAATTCTCTATCCTTGAGGCATTTGCGCCAGCTATTCAAGCTACAACCATCAGGGAGATTGATGCTGGTTCAGGGTTGGATCAAAACCAAAGGAGCATTGTTCCAAAAGAGAGGGATCCAGTACACCTCAAGATTGGATTTGGTAAGAAGCCAGTGGCAGCTGTCATGAATTCAAGAGCCCTGGACATCAGGGATGATCCTTTCTTCTTGAAGGAGGAAGCAAAGGATGACAAGAAGCGGAGAGCAGGCATGATATTGAGGGCATCAATGGAGAATCCGCAGGAACTTCCTCAACTCTAAAGTGGTTTATGGAGGAACTGCGGTGCCCAGAATGGAGTTGCATCATGGTGTGATTGGGCTTATTGGGGCTTTGGATATTCCAGATTTATGGTGCAACTTCAATCTCCAGAATCTCGAGGTACGTTGGAAGGTGTAACTTATAACTCTTTGGTCCTGGTTGTCAATTGCTCTAGAAGCCCATCATTGAATGTGATTGCATTCACATTGATTTGTAATCTTCATCCTAATAAATTTTAGTGTAGGTATTAAAATGGTGGAATTCTAGCTATGCAGTGTGTTATTGTATATTCATGTTAATTTGTTGTCAATTGCTCTTTGGTCCTGGTTGTCAATTGCTATAGAAGCCCATCATTAAATGTGATTATATTCACATTGATTTGTAATCTTCATCCTAATAAATTTTAGTGTAGTTATTAAAATGGTGAAATTCTAGCTATGCAGTGCTAGTGTATATTCATGTTAATTTGTTGCTCACTTAGGACAATGATACGGAGCTCTATTATAGCATCTATGCATCTATCCAGTAACTATACACTCCTTGGCGCTTGTATGATATAAAACTTGGGAG
This sequence comes from Echinochloa phyllopogon, assembly GCA_033239725.1. Taxonomy (NCBI): domain Eukaryota; kingdom Viridiplantae; phylum Streptophyta; class Magnoliopsida; order Poales; family Poaceae; genus Echinochloa; species Echinochloa phyllopogon. Next base: position 59,711,973 of record BTCW01000012.1, on the reverse strand, counting down.
TTTGTTGTGTTAAACTTACCTTTTAGGTACGCTTGCTCTGCTCAGTAATGTTAACAATTGAACCATTGAAATTTTCAGCAATAACAATACATGTTTTTATGTCTTGATGCTTTCTTTTTAAGAGAGTACATATTGTACAGCATGCTCTCGTAATTCCATATATGCAATGGACAGTAAGGATTATATACTAATGTTGTGTGATGGTTTCTAAGATGTAATTTGATCTGGGTACAAAAAGGGGAGAATAGTTTGGTTAATTGAGTAGTTGGAAGTATGCTAACAATCAAAATATAGAGCCCTGGAAGTTTGGCTATATTGGTATTAATGTTTTATGAGGTGGGCATCTAGTCACTATCCTGCACCCTCCAACATAGTGCCTATGACACCACAGATATGGCAATTTTACCAGAATTTTGCATGTAAAGTAGTACACAGAAGAGGATATGTCCTTGCCTATGTGTGTAGCTAATTTTCTATGTTTGTTCCCCTCATATTATCCTTTTTTGATAGTTCTAATTCCCTGCACATTATCCATTTTTAGCACTCTTTCCATAGTTACACTTGCAGCCAAAAAACTCAAAACTTTATTAAGGCTTCATTTGGTGCTGTGGTAGGATGATAATAGCCTTGTTTGGTGGAAATTGATTAGAGATATTTTGGTCTTTGGATGGTGCTTTTTTCTTTGGGGATTGAGAGGTTCCAATTAATCAGTTAAGATGGGAGAGAACACAATTATATCACATAATTCGCTATTGTCTTTTTACTGCCTCTTAAAAGGTAGACATGAGAACTATTATTTTCATGCTGCAATTGGTAATTAATATTTAGATTGACTTAAGGATGTTTCTTGTTTCCCATCACATTGTATTAATCAGTGAAGATGGTTTCGAGGATGAAATTTGATCTGGGTACCAAAAAGGGATAATAGTTTGGTTAATTGAGTAGTTGGAAGTAGGCTATCAATCAAAAGGGGATAACTTTTTGATAACTGGCAACAATGTGGGTGCATGGTTAAAGCAGATGTAGTGTAGTACCTTGTGCAGTATTTAGTAGTTCTGCATGCAGCAGTTAAAAAGTCCAAATCAGAGTATTGACAATAAATCTAGGTAGCCATGGAAAATCAGAGTATTCACCATCCAGCAGTAATTACTTTTTAACATGTGCAGTGTCAAGACTTTGAAGTTGATCTTAAAGAATGGATCTACATTGTAGCATGAATTGCTTTTCCTTTACGACATACTTCAGTATGTAAATTAGCATGTCAAATAAATTATTGTTCTGATTTGCGGTTTGTTTATTTCTGCAGGCCATGCGTCCGTGATACAACCTTCCGCCCATCTGAACCAGCATCAGAGGCATTCTTAGAAACTTGCTAACCTGCACCCAGGCTCTCCCGCCCCCACCTACATTCTCCTGGAATCACCAGACTCTTCTGGTATCTCACACTTAACCATAAGTGGGCCGCCGCTTCGAACGGAGCCGAATTGTGAGGCTGTGTTTCCTCTCCCAAGACATAGCATCCAAAAGAATGACGCTCCCGAGTTTACTTTTTTGTAGCTGTGTATCCCTGGTAGAATTTGAGGGGTGTGAGTCTGTACAAAAGCTAACCTGATTTACCTGACCAAAGACTCCAAGACTTGTCTCAGAGACAGGATTGATGTACTTAGTTGTTTACTCTCGAGAGCCAGCTTCTTTATGCAACATGTTGGCCTAATAGTGCAGTATATGCCTGCAATCGGGATCAATTCATGAGGATCGACTGATTCTATGAAGATTTGTCCTAGGTGAGTTCATATTCTGAGCGAGCTAATGTAGCGCTTTGCAGTTGGGGAGACTTGAGCGTTTGGTGCCCCTTTCTGGGACTGTAATAACAGTGTACAATATGATTCTTTCGGCTTTTTGTGTTTGTTGTCCAACCATGTGCTTCTGGATCAGATTGTGAATGTTTAAAAGGGCAGCATGTTTGATTTGCGTTTCTGGAGTTTTTGGACCTATTTTCGCGGCCCAGTGGATGAGTCTGGCTTGCGACCGTGTAAGGTCTCTTGTCTCTTTCCATTTTGGGCTCTGGCTTTAAGTGGAGCTCTGGCTTTAAGTGGAAACCTTACTAGCCTGTTTATGGCAGGGCCCGATAGGAGAAGATCCATTTTGATTGAACTTTTGAAGATGGATGGTGCGAACTTTTGAACATCGATGGAGCTTGCAAGGGCATGTTTGGATAGCGGCCCTAGGTGGCCCGGCCAAAATTTGGCCTTTGACTGGCGTCTGGACTATGGCCGCCAGACTTGCGCAGTTTGGGTACGTTTGGTTTCTGCCTATTTTGCCCTGCCAAATTATTTTGGCCGGCCAAACTTTGGAACGGCCAAATACTGGCTCGGCTCCCGTCGGCTCGCATCCAAACGTACCATTTACTTTTGCGTAATAGGCCATTGACTGCCAAATTTTGGCCGCGGCCGCAGGCTCGTTTTGGATTGGTCGCTAGATGGTAGCATTTGAGAGAGGTTTTCTTTCCTTCTGTAGGGGTGTCTCCATGCTTCTTTATTTAGAGCATCTTTAAGAGCTTCTATATATCTCGTTGGCTAGCTAAAAAAAAGAGAAAAGAGAGAAAAATCGCATCCAACAGACTAGTCAGCTGGATGGCTATCTTTTCATGCTAGCTATCCCCGCTAGCTATCTTTAGAGAGCCAGACGCGCTAGCCAGTTTTAATATATAGACAGTTCAGTTATAGAGAGTCTGTTGGTTTACCCATACTTTTAAGAAGCTTTTTTTAGCTAGCCTCTTAATCTTTAAATTTAGTTATAATTATTGTTACTCTTGAGATGCTTTTAGACCGGTCGCAACCTGAGATAGTTTTTATCCTGTTATAGGGGCGTATCAATGCTTTCATTGGTCATGTTGGCACTGAGTCCTTGTCATCACCAACATAATCCAAAGACACTCTGCCGGTACACGATTCATTATTCCTTAGCAGACCAGGACAAGGCGCTCTCTCATGTGCCACAACTACGAATCATCATAAACAAAACTCTAATTCCGCACAAGCGAGTTTTTATCAGGGTACGAACGAACAAAGTAGTGAGCTGAGGTTCCAGTCACATCAAACTCACTTCACGGCCACAAGGGAAGCCTGATCCCTCTCCACTGCACGGTGTGGGTGCCAGTGAGCCAAACTTTTATCGTATCCTCGAGCCCTGTCTCCTCTGGTTACGCCTGCTAATTCTTGTTTGATTCCTTTTTTTTCTGTTCATTCAGTTGCTATCAGTGTCATCGACACTGTGGAGTCAAAAGTCAGAGATGACGACAAGTCAACGGGAATATCTCTGCATTGCGTCAACCTCATCGAGGAGCGATTTGGAAGCAACTGAGGACGGACTGTCTGGCGGGCGCGTCTTTGTTTTGCTTATTCTAATGCCTGGGTTTGTGAGAGTGATTAAGGGTCTGTCAGGCAGATTTCTATAGCTCCGACATCCAGTAGGGTTTGGAGTTTGTATGATAAACTATAGTGATTTGCATCTCTGTTTAAGAATAGGATGGTTACTCACCGAAATATCCTCAATTTGCCTACTAAGGCTTAACTCTAAGAATTTCTATAGCTGGAAATGGTCACCGATTCTCCAAATAATTATTCCCAGAGCTGGAGGTTTACCCTTTTTTTAAAAGGGATGTTTACCAAATATGCCCCCAATGATATAGATGCATATATGTGTCAAGTGATGATAGGGAAGGCATAGGGATAAGTTTGCATATCAGATAACTATGGTAGTATACTACATTGGAGATATGATACTTCTATAGCTTATACTCTACTTATTACTCCCTCCGGTATCGTATTAGAAGTCGTTTTAGATAAGGTTTGAGTCAAACATTGAGAATATAAATCATGAATAACATTTAAGTCGTTGAGTTTGGAAATGTGAAAATCATATAAATAGATTGGTCTTAAAAATTACTTTCATAAAGATATACATATATAACTTTTTAAGAAATATTTTTATAAAAAAATAAAGTCAAAGTTGTGCTTTGGTGACCATATCGCTGTCCTAAATGACTTCTAATACGATACCGGAGGGAGTATATACTACTACCAACTTTGAACGTGAGATGCAAGCAGTCGTTAAATTGTGTCACAAGATCATAGCTCCAAGCGACGACGACAGCGGGTTTATCGGGAAAGATTACATTAAAAATGGGATTCTGTTTTCGCTCCCTCTACGTAAACGACTTTGACTCGACGGCATAATAAAAACCATATCTTGTATACGCGCAAGTACACGTAGTACGCGGCATTGCGTTCGTGCTACGTGCACGTACTTTATTTGATTGCGCCCTACTTAGTAAATGTCCAGTTAAGTATGTATGTACCCACTTTGTCTAAACAAAATGGTCTACGATTCAAAATTTATCTAAAAAAAATAAGCCATTTTATCTCATTTAGTATGAAATTTTCATATTTATGTAACAATCAACTGAAGGGGAGCCTTGGTGCAGCGGTAAAGCTGTTGCCTTGGTGACCATGAGGTCACGGGTTCGAGTCTTGGAAACAGCCTCTTGCAGAAATGCAAGGAAAGACTGCGTAACCAAAGTGGTCGGACCCTTTTCCGGACCCCAGCGTAAGCGGGAGCTATGTGCACCGGGCTGCGCTTTTTTTATGTAACAATCAACTAGTGCCAAATAAAGTTAACATAAGAGCAATTAGAGTCATTTAACTTCCTTATTAATATTTTAAAATATCTAGAATGACTTATTTTTTTAGAACGGAGGGAACACTTAGTTTTTAGGGTGTCTTCACGAGGGGCGGCGGATGTGTCATGTTTCTCATTTGTACAAAATGTTTTGAGTCCCTCGTATGATCCCTTGAAAAGCGTCTGAGTCAAATATATGTTTAGCACATGCACGTTAATTCAGAGACTTGTTTGGAGCATCTGTTACAAATATTTGGTGTTTCAAAAAATAATATCTACGTATGGCATTATGAGAAATAGTCTAGAGTAACTGAAATTTGTTATATCTAAATTATCTATGTCCATCAAAGTAACCCTTTAAAAATTTGTATCTAAATTACTCTAATATGTTATTATGAACGATAATATAAAATAACCTTTTAAATCTGTATCTAAATTACCCACGTATATTGTTATTAGAAATAATCCAACTAAATCAGCACTTAATTACCTCTCTCTCTACTATTATTAACATAGAAAAATTAACTCAAGTTATATATACATATACTGTATTACGATGCAAACCACGTGTAAATGTCTATGCTAGAAGCGTATTGGCTAAGATTTCAATTAAACACATGTCAAACATGCATGGAGGTATAATGCAAATGGGTATGCGTAATGAAAAGCACGCACAACACGTTTCCTGAAAAAAAATTGTCCAGTTAAGTACGTACTCACTTTTTCAAAAAAAAAACAAATTGTTTTAGGATTTACTTTTTTTTCTCAAAAAAAGCAATTTTGCCTCATTTATTATTTGCATATGTATGGAACAATCATTTAGTGCAAAATAAAATTAATAAATAAGAGCAATTGAAGTCATTTAACTTTGTGAACTGATGGTATGCAGTCGGTAAGATTTCTTATAGTGGAACCTGCCCACTAGGGTTCGAGTCCTCGACTCGACATTGGTGTAGTATTTTTCTGGATTTATTGTCGGATTTAACTAGTGTTATTCTTTCAGTGGTAGGCGACGTCCTTGTCGACAGTGAGACCGGTGACTTTGTGAATCTCGAGGTCAGAACTGGGCTCCTGGATGTGCTCGTAGGGGTAGGGGTTACGTAAGTGTATTCATAGGGATGAGTGTGCGTGCGTATTAGTATATGCGTATGTACTGTTTTTCATAAAAAACTATTTAAATTCCTTAATATATTCTAAAATATCTAAAATGGTTTGTTTTTTGGATGGAGGGAACATTTTGTTTAATATTTTAATTAAACACATGTTAAACATGCATGGAGGTATAGTGTAAAAGGGTATGTGTCTATTGCTTTTTCTTTACCATTTTCATGCCTAATGAAAAGCAAGCACAACACGTTTCTTGAAAAAAAAAATTGTCCCACGCTACTCATATTTTTCTAAATAAATAAACCTGCCAAAATCTCGGTTAAGAAGAAGAATACAAGTCTCGAGAGTACATAAGGGTCCCAAGACGCACCGGTCGCACAGAAACACTGCCACGTGAATGAATAGTAACACTGTTGCAGCTTGAAACGCTGAAGTATCAGCAGGAGTACGTGCAGAGAATGAGCAAGCAGTACGGATGGGGGCGACCGCTCGCATGCAACATCATCCTAGGTACTCCGTATGTCACTTAGAAATATATTTTTAAAGGGGAAAGAAACACGCTCTAATTATCGATCGCAGCCATCGATCATCATTGGAGTTTGGACACAGAACACTCACGTCGATTCGTCAGTTGTCTCTGAATAATTCGGCCGGTAACTGTCGCCGCCAGCCACTACTGCCGACATTCTTTTGTTGACCGGCCAAATGGAAATGGGTGCGCTAGCCATCGAGCATGCCAACTGCTAGGAGACGGTTTTGTTGACCGGCCCAGCAGCCAGCCAGCCCCTCTCTCTGACTCGCAGCCAGCCACACAGCCGCTCCACTCGATACCATTTCTTCCTCTCGTTGCAACTTGCAGCTAAATAAAGCCCACTCAGGTGTGTGTGTGTGGGATCCATGGATGAACCACCCAACCACCACCATGCACTGCGTGCATATTGTTTCGTCAAGAAACGACCATGCCTTTCCTATGTGACTACCTTTCCAAATTAAGTATTGACTCGGATCAAACATAAGGAGTATTTGCCAAAATTTGTAATGCTAATGTGGCCTGAAATTTGTTTCTTGTCTTATAGCTGTGATGAAATATACACGCGAGGCCATCATCAGTTACCCAATATTTAGTGAGTGCCTTTTAAAGAAGTACCATCAGCATCTAAATCACATGTGGCTCACTAAAGAATAGGAAAACACGGCGATTTGTTGCTGGTTGCATTGGTGGACTTGAAATGATGAAAATTCCCACTTTCTAGAACTTTTCCAATAGCCTATCTGCTTTCGTTTCTTGTTTCCCTGTTCGTTTGGCTGGTGGCTGGTGCTCACAGTGTTACCTCCACAATGAGCTTCTTGGCTACCTGTTCAGTCACTTCAACTTCCAAAATTAAACAAAGGAGGAAGAGGCAAATTAAACAACATATTAGCCACTAATCTTTTTTTCGAAACGAATAGGCTGGGGAATGTCTGACCACTAATCTATGTGGTTAAATTAAACATTGACCTGATTAATTAATCACTCAGCACCTTTATGTACTGGCGCATTCAAAATTGTTTTCCTGAGCAATGCTGGTTCACCAAATCTTTAGGCAACTTTTGGGATCAGTTGGCAGTAGTTGCCAATGCCACTTCCTCCTTTAACAAACAAACATTACGCCTTTTCAGTAATGAACTAATCATGGTGTGTCTCCTTTATCAGATTGCATTGCATATGGAGATGCCCCTTTCCAAAGTCCTACTACCCTCGGATCTCAAATATATATTACTATCCTCCATTCTCAAATATCTATCATTTAGGGTAAATTATCTATACTAAAAGGATCGAGTTCTTTTGAAAACTTTAGCTACCAACTAAAACCCCCAATACCCCTCACAATGGACCCACGTTGAAGAAAGAAAAAGAAAATATTACAAAAGTTTTTTTGACAGAGCGAAAAACCCCGTATGAGTTCACCCCTAGCCCTCCGTTTTTTTCACCAGTATTTTTTGTACCCACTTTTTTTGGAAAGAAAAAAATGAGTATTTTTTAAAGGAATCAACGTCCTAACCGGTAAAATCCCATCGGAGCTTTTTTTAGAAAGGAATAAACGAGCTTTTTTCTGAACTGCAAAAACAAGTTTTTTTAAATAATCAACGTCCGAACCGGTAAAACCTTCTCGCAGTTTTTTTGTCTATACTCCCTCCGGTTTGGTAAATAAGGTCGTTTAGGACAGCGACACGATCACCAAAGCACAAATTTGACTTCTCTTTTCTATAAAAAATATTTTTTGAAAAGTTATATATGTATATTTTTATGAAAGTAATCTTCAAGACCAATCTATTTATATGATTTTCACATTTCTAAACTCAACAACTTAAATGTTATTCATGATTTATATTCCCAATGTTTGACTCAAACCTTGTCCAAAACGACCTTATTTACCAAACCGGAGGGAGTACACAATTATCCCGTATTGCCAATAAATAATAGATTTGAGAGTTTTTCTCTATTTAAATAAAGACCAACTATCTCAAAAAATCATGTGCATCTGGATTTGAGAATACCTAAAGCTCTCTATAAATGAGAGTGTGAATGTAAAGTATTTTTAAAAGCGCTTTGCATGACTGGTATGTTTACCTTGGCCCACTCAAGTGACATTGTTTTAATACCTATGTGTCATCAATAAATGTGCGTGCCGCACGTGAGTTCTTGCTAGTTTAGTTTAAAAATAAACTAATTTACTTGTTCGAAACATTATATATTTAAGAACGGAGAGAATAACAGCCAAGTGTTCATATATTTTTTTGTGAGTAAAAGTGTTCATGTTTGATGGTAGTCTTTTAAAGCTTAATTGTGATAGGTCCAACGACATGTGGACACGATAGGCGTGATCGGGGCATGTTATCCGGCAAGCATATCTAAGCCCCATGGGTCACTGTCATCATTAGTGAAAGAGCACCAATCACTCACTCATTCCTTGATTCTTTGATTGACCAAGTCGAAGTTTACAATGTGCTTTCCTCTTATCTGCTGTCCTCGTCAGTGGAAGACTCCAGACAGTGATTATCAAGAGCGAACCATGGCAATTCAACTAAGGAACTAACCATCGACAAATGAAATATAATAGAACCTTCTGCGGGTTGACTATATGTGATTGGCTGACTGCAGCTCCGGATCCCTCCAATTCCGATTTGTCAGAGACAACGACACCCATCAGAGTCAGCCTACAGAGTATTTTCTAAGCGCTTGGGGTCAAACAGTTGGCGCCTACTTCTTTAGATATTTTCTAAGGAGCTAAAGTTTAACGCTTTAAATAAGTGATAAATATATGTATTAAATATAAATTAATTATAGAACTAATTATATAAGTCATGTATATTTCGCGAGACGAATCTAACCAGCCTAATTTCGTTATAATTAATACATAATTACCATACGTTTACTGTAGCATTACATTATCTAATCATGGTGTAATTAGACTCAATAGATTTGTCTCGTAAATTATTCATCGTTTATGTAATTGAGTTTTAAATTAATCTATATTTAATACTCCTAATTAACATATTTATATCTGATGTAACGACGCTAAAGTTTAACGCGTGGGAAACAAACATGGCCGATTGAGGTTTTGCTTCAGTCTTGAGATCAGATAGAGTTTCTCTAGTAAACACGTCGATTTTTGACATCTTTCCCCCGATTTCTCACCCCTAATTTGCATCGGCTTAAGCGCTGTCGATAGAGTTGCTCTAGTAAACACATCGAGCCGGTCAAAGCCATTGGCGGCCTGGCGCTGCTCCCACTCCTCTCCCTTTCTTCCTCCTCCCTACAAAACACATCTCCCCTTCCATCCATCCCCATTAAATTCTTCCCAACAACCTGAGCAACCACCGCCACTTGTGACCTTCACTGATCGCTCCAATGTCGAGCTCTAAACCCAAGCCTCCCATCCTCTTCTCCCTCCTGGCCCTCTTCCTCCTCGCCACCCTAGCCGCCTCCCAAGAATTCACCTACACAGGCTTCGCCGGCGGCGGCGGCAACCCCAACCTGACGCTGAACGGCATCGCCGAGGTCTGGCCCAGCGGCATCCTCCGCCTCACCAACGAGACGTCCCGCCTCCTCGGCCACGCCTTCTACCCCACCCCGCTCCGCTTCCTCGACCGGAGCGGCGCCGCCGTGTCCTTCTCCACGGAGTTCGCCTTCACCGTCGTGCCGGAGTTCGCGCAGCTCGGCGGGCACGGGCTCGCGTTCGTCGTCGCGCCCGACCCGCGCCTCCCCGGCGCGCTCCCCAGCCAGTACCTGGGCCTCTTCAGCGCCGCCGACGACGGCAACGCCACCAACCACGTGTTCGCCGTCGAGTTCGACACCGTCCAGGACTTCGAGTTCGGGGACATCAACGGCAACCACGTCGGCGTCGACCTCAACAGCCTCGTCTCCAACAAGTCCGCCTCCGCCGACCCCTTCGTCAACCTCAAGGCCGGCGACACCGTCGCCTGGGTCGACTACGACGGCGCCGCCAGACTCCTCAACATCTCCATCGCCAACGCCACCTCGTCGCCGTCTGGGAGTATCGCCAAGCCGGCGAAGCCGCTCATCTCGTTCCCCGTCGATCTCTCCGGCGTCCTCCGGGACCAGATGTACGTCGGCTTCTCCGCCTCCACGGGGGTCCTCGCGAGCTCGCACTACGTCAGGGGCTGGAGCTTCCGGCTCGGCGGCGGCGCCGCCCCGGAGCTTGACATCCCGTCGCTGCCGAAGCTGCCGCGGGCCAAGAACGCCAAGAACCGGACGTCGCTGATCCTCGCCGCGGCGTTCTCGTCGTTCGTGGCGCTGGTGGTCCTCTCCGGCGCCGGCGCGTACGGGGTCTACCGGTACAAGAACCGCGACGTGATCGAGCCGTGGGAGCTCGACTACGGCCCGCACCGGTTCCGGTACTCCGAGCTCCGCCGCGCCACGCGCGGGTTCCGGGAGCGCGAGCTCCTGGGCTCCGGCGGGTTCGGCAAGGTCTACCGCGGCGTCCTCCCGGGCTCCGGCGGCACCGTCGCCGTGAAGCGCGTGAGCCATGAGTCCCGGCAGGGCCTCCGCGAGTTCGTCGCCGAGATCGCCTCCATCGGCCGGCTCCGCCACCGCAACCTCGTCCAGCTCCAGGGCTGGTGCCGCCGCCGCGGGGACCTCCTCCTCGTCTACGACTACATGCCCAACGGCAGCCTCGACCGGCACCTCTTCGCCGGCGGCGGAGACGACGACCTCAAGGGGTCCCGGTCGCGGCTGACGTGGCCGGTCAGGCGGCGGGTGCTCCGCGACGTGGCGTCGGCGCTGCTGTACCTGCACGAGGGGTGGGAGAGCGTGGTGCTCCACCGCGACGTGAAGGCCAGCAACGTGCTGCTCGACGCCGACATGTCGGCGCGGCTGGGGGACTTCGGGCTGGCCAAGCTCCACGAGCGCGGGGCGAACCCGAGCACGACGCGGGTGGTAGGGACGCTGGGGTACCTGGCGCCGGAGCTGACGAGGACGGGGAAGGCGACGGCGGCGGCCGACGTGTTCGCGTTCGGGGCGCTGGTGCTGGAGGTGGTTGCGGGGCGGCGGCCCATCGAGCCGCGGGCGGCGCCGGAGGAGCTGGTGCTGGCGGAGTGGGCGTGGGAGAGGTACGCGGCGGGGGAGGTGGGGGAGGTGGTGGACGCGCGGCTCGGCGGGGAGTACGACGCAGCGGAGGTGGCGGCGGCGGTGAAGGTGGGGCTGTGGTGCTCGCACCCGTCGCCGGCGATGAGGCCGACAATGAGGGACGTGGCGAGGTACCTGGACGGAGGGGAGGCCGGGGAGGTCCCCGAGCCGCCGCCGCCGCCGCCGCCGATGCCGCCGGCGTGCTCCGGGGAGGTGGGGTTCGACGACTTCGTGCACTCGTACCCGTCGTCGTCGTTCGAGCGCGCCGCCGCGGCGGGCGGCGGGTGGGACGCCGGGACGCAGACGTCGGTGGCGACGTTCCCGTTCTCGCCGCTGTCCATGCGGTCGACCCACGTCAGCATGTGATGACTCGACAACCCGGTGGGCCCGTTTGTCAGACGGTTGGCTTTCGTCAAACGAAGTGAGTGGGACCCGGGAGAGTGTTTTACTTTTATATCTGGGTGGTTTCTAGTACAGTGATTTTTTTTACTGCACTCGATCAGTAACGGTGAACGGCAGAGTGTGAGTAGTGGCTCTCTTTTTTATTAGTTTTTTGTTGTCAAAGGACAAAGGCTGTTCAATTTTGGGCTGATGAAGAGTCAAAGACATGTGATCTACAACTTGGATCAAAATTTTAAAATATTTCCCCTTTGTGGCCGGAATGCACCTTGGCGTGCACAAATTGCAAACCAAAGAAGTTTCAGGATATGATTGCGTCAAAATTCAAGTAGATTGGTTGCTAGCCTCGTCAATAATTTGTTACTAGTCTAGTCTCTACCAAATACATTTTTTTCCTTTGTTGAATGCACACACTGCATATGATAGCGCCAAAATTCAAGTAGATGGTGAGTAGCCGTGTCAATAGTATGTGAGTATGTGACTACTCTCTGTCTTTACCAAAAATATGCCCATGATCCATGAAGTGCAGAAGCTTCTTTTGACTAGGAGACCACAGCATATATGTTTAAAAAGAAATGAAAACGGGCGGCCCATAAGAGTGACAACTCCTTGATGCTATCAACATTTGATGCGGTAGGTACAACTGCATATCAAGATGTTGAACTGATGCCTAGTATGAGATATTGAACCATTTGAGCTAGCTGCCTGTGCTTGAAATCTAGGTAAAAAATCCAACGGCCATGATCACTACAGAACATGACGGGCTGCGCACCATATATTCTTGCATTTTCACGTAGTGTATTCACTGTATTGTGAATTGTGATGTAGAGTTCATGATGAACTCAGGTTCTCGGATTTTTGCCAAGCTAAACATGGTCAAATCCCAGTCTCCTTCCAGCTCAACTTCTACTCTGCACTCGACTTTACAGAAGCAGAGCTGAAGCTTTCTGTTCCCTGATGCCCTGAACTTGCCACAACGAGCAGCGATTCTGGTCTGGCGATTGCATTCGATTTGCTTCGGCCTTATTAGGCCCAAGGTCCTGTGTTTTCTGGGCTTGTATGCTCGGTTACGTGGAAACTTTCGTGGGCCACGGGGGCATGGCTGGCCCAGGTTGGCCCATGAATAGCTCCGCCAATGTCTGCAATATGTCTTCCCTACCTTATTACCCGCCCAATAAGAAAACACAGTACCCAAGTGTGAAAATGGCAAGAAAAGAGAATATATTCGCACAAGGTGAAAAGGCGATCTGAGCACGTGTTATCAGGTTAAAGAGTTCTAGGTTCAGTGTAAACATCCATATCTAGCAAATTCTAGTGTTTACTGTAACTTGTGTTTTACAGTAAATCCTTGTGTTTTATTGTAACCGAAGATGATGAGTACGACATGCAAACTAGCAAATAACATTGACCTAAATCTAGCACTCTAGCAGGCCGACCCGTCGCATATCTCCCACATCAGTGACCCAAAAAAAATGTTTATAAGTACTACCTCCGTTTCAAATTGTAGTTTGTTTTAGCTTTTCTAGATTTATAGATATTGATATGCATCTAGATGTACGCTATGTCGAGATACATATCAAAAATTGATCACCAATTTGGAACCGAGGAAGTACTAGATAGTTGTGTTCATTAGATTAGTGTGCAGGAAAAATTTGCTAAGAATAAAACACACTAAAAGTATCATATCCCTATCATGAAGCCACTGCCCCCTACACACACCTCAAGAATTTTCACGAGTCTAGAGAAAAACATGCTAGGTAACAAGATCATGGGGCTACCAAATATAGGAGCATTAGGCCAGTCTTGTTTTATGGAGAGTACCATAGCATTAAAGTTCTGATGTGCAAAAGGAGAGAGAACGTAGAGTTCAGTGGCGGGGTGGTAAATGACCCTTAATTTTGTACTAAAAATTTTAAGGATCGGGCTCAATTAGGACCGGGCTAAAATAATACTAGTTTTAAGCTAAATTTTGCTGGGATGAAGTTGGATTGTGAAAGAGCAAAAGGGCCATGATCCGTTACCACCCTGAGATGAGTTTCACCCCTGTGAAACTCCGGTTTGGTTATCCTAGTTTCTAGTCTAAATAACTGTATAATAAAACTGTGCATCGAAAATTACGCACGAACAAGGTAAATTATAATAGGGGGGATAGCAGGAGGAACCTGTTGCGCACAATGATTAGGCAGAACCAAGCTTGCAACTCGTCTGCTACGCCCTTATCAACGGGCAGAACCTTCACCTCGTCTGCTAGTCCCTCATTGCGCAATAGAATGGATAACAGAAAAGAGATAAGTTTGGTTTATACCTTTCAAACTAGCATATGATATATAGTCCCTATACCTCCAATTTGGTAAAACCAAACCAAAACAAAACGAAACTAACGTGTCGGACAAATATATAATCTCTGCAAGCACAACCGAGAAATCTTTGTGTTCGTTTGTTTACTCGCCAAACATCATTATTATGTCATCTAGAAATTCCATCTCGATATATTTACGGCACGTGAACGAGCCTGGTTATTTAAGCTCCAGCTGTTAATTGATTTCATAATATTCGGTCACATTTTCCCTTAGACAATGGAATATCCGGTCGCATATAAATTTTAACCACCTTTCTGTAGAAATCGAAACAAGCTGTCACGTGCTGTTTTTCCAGCTGGGCACCGTACCAACGGTGAGACTTCGTATTCACGCTTCGATCACACAAACGAGACGCGAGGGAGGGAGACGGGCCCACCCACCAGTTCCTGAAGACGGCCATGCGGGGCCCCGCTGTCAGCCGCCGCCACCGCGACTACGTGCGTGTATCTGACGTCATCCGGTTCATCCTGATGGACGGCAGCGACTCGTGAGAACGCGAGAGGCGGCCACGAGTCCGCGACGCGACCGATCGCCTCCTCAGAAACCGGCCGCGTCTTCCTCGCCCCCGTCGATCTCTCCCTCCCTCCCCACTCGTGTGTTCACCGGCCTCATTCCCTCCATCTCCATCTCCCCTCGCTCGCGGTTGGGGATCGGATCGCATAGGCGTCGCCAGGTGATCAGCAGGTACGTGCAGATCGATCGATCGATCGATCTCGTCGTTGGTAATAACTTGCCCTAAATCCCTTCGCCGTTGGAAGATTGTTGTTGTCGATCGCGTCAGGGATTTGATGCGATGGGAATTGGAACTTCGTTCGTTGATCCTTGCGTACGTGCATTGACGCCTTGTAATATGCGTGCGCGCTCCCGCAGCAGAGATCGTCGGCGGCAGCGGTACGTAGATGGACCGCGACGAGGAGATGGGCCACGGCGACCGGTCGCTGCTGTTCATCGGCGACGAGGACGACGACCTCGGCGCCGACCGCGACGGCGGCTCCCCGCCGACCTCCTCCTCCTCCGAAGGCTCCTTCTCCGACCGGAGCGACGACGACGACGCCCGCGCAGGGCGTGGCGGCCGCGGGCGCGGGCGCGGCGGCGGCGGCGATGACCGCGACGCGCCCGACGATGGCCAGAAGGGCACGTGGCCGCAGAGTTACAGGTTCGTCCACCAACCGATCGCCTCATCTCCTGCACTCCATGCAGTAACGGCTGCGCAGGCTGGTTCGATGTGTGTGTGTGTGTGTGTGCCGATCGGAGCTGATTGATTCTTCCCGGCGGGATTTTTTCCGTGCCGCGCAGGCAGTCGATCGACATGTTGAGCGCGGTGCCGTCGCCGACGGTGAGCACGCTCATGGCGGCGAGCCCGAGCCTGACCAAGCTGGGGAGCTCCGTCATCAAGGCCGGGAGCTCCTTCTTCCTCAAGAAGGGGGAGGGCTCGCAGCTGCCGCTCACCAGGCCACTGCTGCCGCCCTCGCTCTCGCACCTGTCGCAGTCGTCGCTGCACCAGCCGCCCGTCAAGCAGTCCGCCGACAGCCTCGGCCTGCCGCCGCGGCATCCGGCTTCGCAGCACCAGGCCGAGTTGCCCGAGCGGCCCTCGAGGGCGTGCCTCAAGTCCGACTACATCGAGCTACCACCGCCTGCTAGCAAGTGCAGCAGCAGCCAATCAATCATCAATGGTGCGTTCGGCTGATATTGATTCCTTGGAGTTAAATTTGTTGTTCATGGCAGAAGCATGATACACTCATTAATCATCATACTTGAATATCTGAACTGGTCTGAATATTTAGTATATTCAGGAACATGCATGCCCATTTCAGTAACGCTAATCTTGATTTCAGTAATGACAACGTGTGTTCAGCTACCATTGATTGTTGCTTGCAGTTAAATTTGTTGTTCATGTCCAAAACATCATGCAGTCATACCTGAATATCTGAACTGATCTGAATAATTAGACGGGTTCAGGAACATGGATGCCAATTTCAGTAATGGCAATCTTGATGTCAGTAATGCTAATGGTGTATTCAATTAATCTTGATTACTTCTGTGCTAAGTTTGCTATTCATGTCCAGACCATAATGCCTGAACATCTGAACTGATCTGAAATCACAGTAGCAGAGTGACCAGCTATGTTCATGGATGCTATTTTTCTGGTTTCTGAATCTCTCTCTACAGGGTTCAATGTTCTTTGCGGTGTTGGAATTCTCACCACGGCTTATGGAATCAAGGAAGGAGGATGGTTAAGCCTCCTACTGCTGCCCTTGTTGGGTGGCAGTTCTTGCTACACCGGATTGCTTCTGAAGAGATGCATAGACAGTTCGCCGAACATTGAAACATATCCAGATATTGGACAAGTCGCTTTTGGTATTTTCGGACGAATCTTTGTATCGGTGTGTATCCTTTGACAATATAGATTTTTGCAAAATTCACCTCATCTATTGTTTGTCTGACTGATCACATTTCTTTTGCAGGTTGTTCTTTACCTGGAGCTTTATGTAAGTATGCTCTGAATTCTGAAACTTACCGGGTATAGTCTGCATACCTTTGTTTATTGAACAAAAGTATAAATATATATATATATATATATATATATATATGTGCAGGCAAGCTGTGTGGAGTTCATCACGCTTCTAGGAGACAGCTTAGCTTCAGTGTTTCCCTCGGCACATTTTGCTTTTACCGGCATCAACCTTAATGCACATAATCTCTTTGCAATCACAATGGCCTTGGCTATTCTTCCGTCAGTCTGGCTCAGGAACCTCAGCCTCCTCTCATATCTATCTGGTAAGTACTACTCCCTCCATTCTTAAATATATGACGTTTAGGACAAGAAAATTAGTTTATTTTTGAACTAAATAGCTTGTCCTGAACGACACATATTCAAGAACGGAGGTAGTACATAGTATCCATTTTCAACACTACATCTTATCCGATCTCTCAGGGCAATGTACAACTATTTCTGCTCTTTTTATAAAGAATGGCAGTACTAGAATTGGATCTTATCACTACTGTTTCAGTTAGTTTTTGAACAACGGAAAAAATCTCAGTGAACCAAGGATTTTTCCTGACCATCTTTGCACTGAATTTTTGCAGCCGGAGGTGTGATCGCAACAATAACAGTTATTGTTTGTCTATTATGGGTTGGCATTGGAGAAGGCATTGGGTTCCACCCTTCTGGTGTTGCAGTGAATCTGACCCACCTTCCAGTGGCACTTGGCATGTATGGATACTGCTACTCAGGACACTCAGTTTTTCCAAACATTTATTCGTCGATGAAGGACCGCTCGCAGTTTCCGTTTGTGCTCCTGTTCTGGTAAGTACTTCAAATGTCAAGACTGTTGACTATTGAGTAGCATCTGAACCTGACAAATGAAATGCCACAGTACTGCTATCACCTTTATTCAGGCAAACCATACTGTAATTTTGCCATTTAGTTATACTATTCTCCACTGTTTCAGCTTCACAGTAGTCACACTTGTGTATGCTGGAGTAGCTGTCTCAGGGTTTCTGATGTTTGGCGACTCCACTGAGTCACAATTCACATTGAACTTACCACAACAGTACATTCCCTCGAAAATTGCCATTTGGATGACGGTATGAGGAAAAACTTCGTTTTCCCATTGCATTAGAACCAGGGGAGATGCTTATTGTACACTTGATTTTTCTTTTTCCGCTTTCAGATTGTGAATCCATATACAAAGTATGCCTTGACGATGACACCAGTCGCCTTGTCAATTGAGGAGGCTCTGCCTAAGAAGATGCAGAATTATCTGGTAGGAATGTCTGTTAGGACATTCCTTGTCTTCTCAACAGTTGCGGTGGCTCTGCTTTTTCCATATTTCGGTGAGCGGTCTTTTGAATTACTGAAAATCAGTTCCAACCGGCACACACATTATCGTGCGTGCTAATGATACACCATGTTCCATTTGTTTTGCAGCTCTGGTAATGGCATTGCTTGGATCTGTCTTCACAATGCTTGTGGTAAGTTCCGGACTCTTGAATGGATATTTTTTGGGGCTATCTGAACAATTTTCCAGTAATCTAAAATGCGGTTAATGACTTTCAGGCTCTGATACTCCCATGCGCATGCTATCTCTCCATCAAGAAGGGTGAAGTACCTTTATGGGAGGTAACCAACTGGAAACACAGACATAAACACCAGCAACATACAGAAAATTCAACCCTGGAACTGGCTAAATACTTTGTATTTATGATCTAGCTTTTCCTTTCCTTTTTCAGATCATCCTGTGCATAATCATCATAATGATTGGGGTCTTCTGTGCGTTCATCGGATCCTACACCTCAATCAACCGGATGATTAGTGGCAGATAGTGCATGCTGTCTGATGTGTGTAGTCGTTACAGATTCTTTTGCATGTTGACAGAGTTTTACAAGATTCTTTCAGATGTTGTCGGAGTTGAAATCAGAAGCGTGTCAGATTTTTGTAGCTACGTTTATTCGTTCCTTCTTTTTTGACAGAAATTCTGTAAGTGAGTCTGTTGTAAAGGTGAAGGTTGTGTTTCCATGACAGTAAATTTCAAAAGGATTTTTTTTTTCACAAGCGCATGTCTTCTGTTGTCATTTACACAGAGCAGGAAAAAAAGAACATCTAAAATGCTTCAGTGGTTAATCACACTATGCATCCTCAGATCCTCTGATTCCAAAAATTACAGCGACTGCTATACACAGTTATCATGTACTATATTGATCACACCTTGCCTAGTTCAGAGGTCAGTTGTGAAGTTGTGAAGCTGAAAGAGAGGACATGGCAACAGGAACCACAATTTTCACTGAAACCAGGAGTGTGTTAGCCTTTTGCAACAATGCTGCAGTCCTTGAGAGTTGAGACAATAGAAACTAATTTTCTGACACTATGAACACTCTCAAGCACAGGATCCCCAGACTAGGCCCGATTGGGCCGGGTCACAGGCCATGTTGCCCTGGAGAGTTACATGTATCCACCACACTATCATCAGTCCCCCCCAGCACACCAGCAACATACAGAAACTTCAACCCTGAAACTGCTTAATGCTGTGTAGGGAGTATTTATGATCTAGCTTTCCCTTTGTTTTTCAGATCATCCTGTGCACGATCATCATAATGATTGGGGGTCTTTTGCGCATTCATCAGGTCCTACACCTCAATCAACCGGATGATTAGCGGCAGATAGTGCATGCTGTCTGATGTGTGTACTGTGTAGTTTGTTACAGATTCTGTTGAATGCTGACAGAGTTTAACAAGATTTAATCGGCAGTATGTTGGACTTTCGTAGCTACATTTATTTGTTCCTTCTTCTTTTGACGGAAATCCTCTGTAAGAGAGTTCGTTGTAATAGGTGAAGGTTGTGTTTCCATGAAAGCAAATTTTAAAAGACATTTTTTTTTACAGGCGCGTGTCTTAAGTTGTCATTTGCACAGAGCATGAGAAAGAAAAAG
The DNA here is from genome assembly GCA_033239725.1 of Echinochloa phyllopogon. NCBI lineage: Eukaryota > Viridiplantae > Streptophyta > Magnoliopsida > Poales > Poaceae > Echinochloa > Echinochloa phyllopogon. The sequence goes on along the minus strand of BTCW01000012.1, from coordinate 59,692,369 downwards.
CAAATCAAAACATCTAGAATATCACTATAAAATGTCCCAGTTGTTAATAAGTTTACCATAGTATGCATACTCTGATACTCAGATCTTCCGATTCAAAAAATTACAGTGATTGCTAATACACAGTTTTCATGTACAGATACAACTGATTGTCAAGAAACAAAGTTCAGACTTGCTTTGTTCAGAGTTCAGACTTGTGATACCAGCAGAAAGAAAGAAAGAAAAAAAGATGGTCACAGGAACCATAATTAATACTGAAATCAGGAGTGTATTAGCCTTTAACAACAATGCTGTCCTTCAGACAGAATAGAAACTACTTTTCAGACACTACGGACACTGTCAAGCACAGGATGGCCACAGAACAGGCACATCTCTGATCTCTCTCCCTCTCTGTGAGGAAGAACAGTCAGTCACTACATGACACATGAACCTACTACCACCACCAGACCAGGCCCGGTTGGGCCCGGTCCAAGCCCATGGCCCTGGAGGGCCACATCCACATTCCACACGTACTAGTCCCTCCAGCACACGAGCATGGTGACGCAGCGGCGCATGATGTAGAACCTGGCCCTCTGCTCCTTCACCAGGCTCGCCAGCCGGCCCGGCACCGACCAGGCTGCCGGGCCCCTCGACGTCCGGCCCTTGAGGCCCGCCGCCGGCCTCCGGCTGCCCTTCTTGAACAGCATCTTGCTCTTGTCATCCATGTACATCTCCATCTCTCTAGCTTTCTTAATTTCTTCTCTCTCCCCAGGATCACAAAATCCAGTGGCAATGCAAATGGCAACAGCCGCTAGTTGTGAAGGAAGGAATTGTGGTTGTTGATGCAAATAACTTGCAATGTGCAGCAGGTCTCTCTTGCTTTGTGGTTGGTGATTGCAGATGATAGGGGTGAGGTGCTAATTATAGCCGGGCGTCCCAGATGATCAGACAGAGTTCCCGTTATGTGCTGGTAAAGTGTGATTGGATTAGAGGCTACATAGGTGATTAACTAAGACTAAATCTCCTTCAATTTTGTGTATTGTCTGGTGGGGCATCTCTTTCCATGACCACTAGTGATTGACGTGCGCCGAGCGCGCGGTACATGAGAATTTGATATCGGATGGCATAAAAACATTCTTCTATTATCTTGTTCAAGCTACAGACATGACATCACAAAAGTTCACAGAAAGGTACATTTAAGGACTAAAGTTTGCTTAGCATCAAGTTTGTCCCATGCGCGAGTAGAACGGGTATATTTAATTTAGATTTGAAATTTGACGTAACTTTTTAGACTTGATGAAATTTGGACGGTGGGTTCTATTTCATAAAAAGTTCGAGCCTCTTCTATAAAAAATAGATGAGAGAAGGACATGGACGGCGGGTTCTATTTTGCAAAAAGTTGAGAGTTCTCCTAAAAAGTAGCTGAGAGAGGGGCGTGGACGGCGGATTCTATTTCACAAAACTCCGAGGTTTTTTTCTAAAAAACGGCTGAGTGAGTGGCGCGGACGGCGGGTTCTATTACACAAAACTCTGAGGTTTTTGGTGCGAAAACGGCTGAGAGATGGGCTTGGACGGCGGGTTCTATTTCACAAAACTTTGAGGTTTTTTCTGCAAAAACGACTGAGAGATGGGATTGGACGGCGGGTTCTATTTCACAAAACTTCAAGGTTTTTTCTGCAAAAACGGCTGAGAGATGGGATTGGACGGCGGGTTCTATTTCATAAAACGTGAAGGAACTTTCTGCAAAATTACTAAAGTTTGTGCGATCTGAACCGTCTATCCGACCGATCGGACGGCCGGGAATCTCCGGTGACGTGGCCACCTTGGTTGACCGGGGACGCCGCCCGGTTTGTTATATCTAAAACGTGAAGGAACTTTCTGCAAAATTACTAAAGTTTGTGCGATCTGAACCGTCTATCCGACCGATCGGACGGCCGGGAATCTCCGGTGACGTGGCCACCTTGGTTGACCGAGGACGCCGGCCGGTTTGTTATATCTAATGACCATGATAATCTATTGGACCATGTCCCCCGCAGCAAGGGGCATGGGCCCGGCCGGCGCTTTCGGCTTGCATCGCCGCTCACGGTCCGGTCTCTCTCTGCTGTGGTGCAAACTTGATACGTCCCGGACCACAGCGATCTTCTCTGAGGTCCTCACTTTATTTGTATTTTTTTCTTTATATATATATATAGAACCTATAGTCTATTGCCGGCATAGAATAACTATTCTATAGCCATTTTGAGTTACTATAATTACTATAGTAATTCACGAGATTTTAGTAACTTCTTACTAAGTAATTTATTATAATATAATGGTAAATATCTCTATGTGTGTGATAGTAACCCAATTACCATAAATATGTATTGAAATTATAGTAAATTACTACGTAAAACTACAGTAAAAAAAGGTGGCTACAGAATAACTATTCTATGACCGACCACGGAGTGTACCTATATATATATATATATATATATCATTTGGATGTTTGCTGAGTAGCCAATCTCATTGCATGCCGTTGGCCGTTGGGTCGCTACTTGCGTGTGGTTTGCGGGGGCAGTTGGGCGACACGACGCCGTCCGCGGCCGGCCACAAAGATGAGAGACGAGGAGGTGACAACAATGGAGACCACACCCGTGCGCTCCGCAGAAACGACAGCGACCGCCGGCACGAGCGCACCACCCGTGGCGTCCACCTTGGGCGCGCGGGGATCTTCTGCGGGCACAGACCATTCCCGGGCGTTGCGCGTGTGCGGTCGCGCGCAACTTATACGACTTACGCCATGGAGATAAAATTAAAGACGAATAGTATATGGTCGAGAAAAAACTATATATGGTTGCTTATTTATATATAGTTCCCTTGACGTGCCTACTGTATATATATAAAGCTTATGGTCATTCTTTTTTCTAGAATTTATAGTAGAGGTCTATATCTTTGCATTAATAGAAAATGGATTGATGAATGACCGAGCACATGTACGGAGAGCATGAATACCTAGCACCGAAAAGTTACACCAACCCGTTCGGCTGCCTTTTCAGCAGTCAGTCAGCAGTATTTTTTTCTCTACACAGACCAGTCACCAGCTAGCCAGCGGTATTTTTCTCTCAGCACAAACCAACACCATCCACCAGCCATCCGAACGATCTTTTTCGTAAGGCATGATCAGTGAACGGTGAACCGGGCCATATATATCTCTTACGTATTGGTATCGATCTCCCAATCACTTGAAAGGGCCTTATTAGTTGGCGATTTGATCGAGCAGCTATAGTTGCATCGCTGAAGTGGACTGCCCACCAAGCGCCCTAGCAGCAGCTAACTGTAGGGTCAAAACCTCAGCTCCATATATATATCTTCCCCCTCACACGTGCGACAAAAGTCGCGCGCCATGCATGCACCAAGTTAAGCTCGCATTATTGCAACTTGCGCGACAGAGAGACAGTCAGTCAGACAGCCTTATCATCGCTGCCTCCATGCATGTCCGACCCTCCTGCGGATTTGCATTGCATTGCCTGCATACGTACAGCTAGTACAGTTCATGCATATATGCACCGGGGAGATATCGATCGATGTCGTCCGATACATATATAATTGAGAGTCGGATGGCACGTCGTTTCAGGAATCAAAGCCAATGACCAAACGAGGCCAAACATCCAATCTCAGCATGCAGGCCGGACACGTACGGCGTGTCTCCGTAATAATCTCGACCTTGTTGATCCCAAATTCCACTATAAAAAAATATTTCCGTCACATCAAAATGTCGGCACATGCATAGAGTACTAAACGTAGATGAAATCAAGAACTAACTGCATAATTTTAAATATAATTAATCAATGTTTGGACAATTATTCACAAATGTAAATGAAATGTGTCGCATTTATGACACTTTTCAAACTTTAGCCTTTCAAAGTTTGGAAGCCTCGTTTTAACGCGAAGCCATCGTCGGCGTCTCTGCTGTCTAACAGGTGGGCCTTCCTCGGTTAAAACCCATGGTTAACCACTTACCCAGTAGCTGAGCTTTCCTGGTCAGCTCGTCCACAGTTGAGGCATATATTGATCGCCTTGTCTGTCATTAGTTGGGCCAACAGCTGCGAGCACACTCACCGGCATCTCATGTGGCGTTGCACCCCCATGCATGGCGCCAACACACAAAGCCCACATGCACACGGCCCCTCCTGCCGCTAGGCACTCCGGACAGACGCTTGCTACAGGCTATCGATAGGCGAGACAGGGCATCCGATCCACAGCTGCAGGCAGTGGTCAACCGGCAGATAGCTAGGGGCATTCAGACATAAAACCTGTCGTTGTCAGACATAATGTTTGCAAATATATCGACATATATAATCTCAAATACACACACATTATTGCATTTTGGCTGTGTTATTGCCAATGATTTTGGCAACAATGATTCTGAAAGTTATTAGCTTCAAAAAAAGGATTCGGATTATGAAAGCAGGTTCAGTCAAAATGAGGCCGGCCTCAGCTCGGACTCAAGAGATTCAGAACGAAGTACACCTTCACGAATCCCAAAGCAGGATATATGCCGGGGTCGATGAAATAATACTTACCGCAGTGTAGCTACTACTACGCAGTACTGCTTGAAGCTGCAAAACGACAAGAATTAGTTTACCCCCCAAAACGACAAGAGTTAGTTATAAGAGAGTTTATGCTAATGAGGGAGATGATGACGATGATTGATGTATATACACCTGCGCTCTGTTCGTCTGGCTGGTGGCTGGTGTTGATTTGTTCCGAGAAAAAAATACTGCTGGCTGGTATCTGATTTGTTCTGAGAAAAAAATACTGCTGGTCGGTGGCTGATAAGTCAAATGAACAGGGCGTGTCTGCCATGTGACTGTCACTCAGATAAGCACGGCTAGATTTGCTCCATCAGAACCATTTGCGACTAACTCTGAAGCACATGATGGTGAGTGGACGAATGACCACGTACGCATCCGGATCCGGGCACGCACATGCGTGTCATGATTTGACCGGTCAGGTGGCTAGCTCTCTGACACGTGTCCCGACCGCGACGTGGGTGCATCATGGCGTCACGCTGCGACGACGACGGTTAAGTAACGAGAACATTTTAATTAGAATCGATCGGTGTGCCGACATGCAGCCGAAAGATATATAGCAACGAACATGCATGTATTTTAATATTAACATGCTGAAACTGTGTGCATGCATATACTAAAAAACACTGTGTGTGTAAGATCATGGTAGTTAATCTGCCTTTTGCACTTGTTAACCTGATCCCATCATATGCTTTAGCATGTGAGCTCAGTAGCAGCTAGAAGGGCGATATGAACGTAGCCATGTGCTGATGCGATCTTCGGTTAGCAATCGGACAACACACATCAGAGATGTGTACAAATTAAGGTTCAAGCACTTGAATCAGGTCAAGCTAATCACAATAGAGATATGTGTGTCCATGCTCGTTATTAGTGGTACTAGATTGCTCATCTGATACTGTTGTTGGTTCAAATGGCACAGGGTCTCGTTAGGAGGCCGGATTTTGGACGGTCGGATCATCATGCATATTGCACGCCTAGCAAAGGTCCTGTCAAGTGATCGATGAGGATTGTAAGCGACAAAATTGTGATCGATCGGCCAACTGTCTGCCACATTTAATTTGCACACTTTTTGCATCCCATGTGCAGAAACCACCACCATTTGGTTGATGCATGCATGATGGGTAGATTCTGCCTGAGTATCTATCCCGGTTAGTTGTACCAAATCTAGTCTAGCTACCATCTGTCTCGTGCTAGCTCAACGACTAATTGCATCCGTTTGACACGCGGGAATTCCTCCTTTTCGATTCTCATGAAAAGAGAGATGTCTTTTCTACAAAATTCAGTGCAAAACAAAAAAGGGTGCGGTGTGCTCATCCATGATCTAGTAACAATGACCTCGCCTTTTTACAACATTGCTGAGCTAGCTTCACGGCTTTAGCCAGCAAATCTGAGCTATATATAAAATACTGACACACTACAAATACAGTACAAACACTAGGATGGCCACAGAAAACATAGGCACATCTCTCTCTCCTATCCTTCTTTCTCTGAGAGGGAAGAACACCTTCGCTGCACAGCACATGAATCCACACGATGGGCCGGGCCTACCAGGGCTCCTAGCTGCTGTTGACCTCCTGGTAGCCCGGCCCGGCCCTAAAAGCCCATAGCCCAAACAGAGCTAGTCCCTCCAGCAAACAAGCATGGTGACGCAGCGGCGCATGATGTAGAAGCGAGCTCGCTGCTCCTTGACCATGCTCGCCAGCCGGCCTGGCACCGACGACCTGGCCGCCGGGCCTCTCGACGTCGACGCCCGGCCTTTGAGGCCCCTGGGGCTCCCCTCATCGGCGGCCGCGGCCGCCGCCGGCGCCACCGCCGCCGACCTCCGGCTGCCGCCCTTCTTGGAGCCGGAGGACAGCTTCCACTTGTCGTCCATGTACATCTCCATTGCTTGTTTCCTCTGGTTAGCAAAGGTAGCTTTCTCCCTCTGGGTGTCGTGTATGTGAGCAAACGGCCAATAAAAACTAGCTCTCGGTCTCGGCAATTGCTATTGTTTGCTGTGTTGCTGCAGTGTGTGGTCGCCTGCAGCCTCGTTATGTATGACGTGTGGCTGTTGCTGGAGGATGGAGATGAACTGATGGATTGAGCGGTAGAGGGGAAGGTGCTATTTATAGCCCCGTTGAAGATACTAATCCTAATGGGGGGGTTTGTTATGCTAATAACGTGTGAGTGATTAGGTTGGACGACGACTGCTGATGAATGAAGAGGGTCTGGTAGTAGATTCACTAAGACAAGTAGTAGAGATTTCGTGGTGTCTGATGGAGTATCTCTTTCCATGCCCGCTCATAATTTATAGGACCATGTCCCCCGGAGAAAGGGCCACGGGGCCCGGGCGGGCCCTCCCTGTACGCTGACAATGCGAATGTAGCCTGTGGCCTGGCCTGAATGCAGGCAGAATCATCCCTGCCTTAAGCTTGCTAAATGTTTGGTCTAAACAAATTTGTGCTATCTTTTTTTTTGGGTAACAATTTGTGCTATCTTTTAATGCTCGCAAACAAGTCGCAACCAGCAGCACAGGGGATTATGTGTAATGTAATAAGAATGAATTGGAATTTCAGGATGCTTGTTAAGACGGTAGATGCAGGGGAGACGAAATTAAACATGCATGGTAATTTGCCTGATGATGGATTCTACTCCGGTCAAATACCGATATATGCTCCGTTCACTTGGTTTATCAGCAGCCAGTCAGCAGTATTTTTCTCTATGTATAAACCAGTACCGGTCATCGACCAGCCAGCCGTATTTTTCTCTCAGCACAGACCAGCACCAGCCACCAGCCAGCCGAATAGGGCCCGTGGCGTGCGTAGGCCCGGCCCGTGGGGAGCAGCTGCTGGCGATGGCGACACGACATGGCGGGCCGTCAGCCTGTTCATTCGCGGTTTACGATGGATTTGGCTGGTTTACCAACCCAGACCATACGTCAACGGTTTACACGGGTTGGGCTGGGTTCCACAGGTTCCACAAGAGTGATAACAGTGGGCTCGCTGAGCTGGTTTCAGGGTTTAGGTGGGTTAAAACCGTATTTAGGCCTGCATGCTTCGTGTTCCTCACGATTCCAATTCTTCGCTGGCTCTGCTCCCGGTAATGGCGTCGCGTGCTGACTAGCGCTGCGCCGGCTGTGCTATGTTGTGCACAGCGGCTGACGGCGCAATGACGGGCGATGCCGCAGGACGCTGCGCTGGCCAGACCCTACGCCGACGCAGTTGCACAGAGGTTGGGGGACGACGACGGCTACTCCTCAACGCCCATCGGGCATGGCAAACAATGTCGCGGCGTAGCTCGACGAGGTGGACACCGCTGTCGAGCTCTCCCCACCACTGCAGTGGGCGACGGCGGCGGCAGCACCCGACGACAACCAAGGCAACAAGCCAGACGCCTCTTTGATTAACAACATGGAAGAGGCGGAGCCCAATAACCGTGTCAGGCAAGAGAAGATGTACGGACGTAGTGAGCATGGCGTTCTCGAGAGGCGTGGAGGAGGCCAGCAAGTTCTTGCCAAGAGACATGAACACGGTGGATGGTACGACGGCGGGCCGGAGGCAACGGCGACTTGGCCTTGACGCCGATGGCGAGGCCATTGCCGGCAACCGCCGCCGCGCCGCGGCGGAGCTGCTGCGGCAGATCCGGCGCCACTCCTCGTCGACGGGGACCGGTGCGCAGCGGCTGGCACACTGCTTCGTCGGTGCGCTGGAGGGATCCACCTCTACCGGTCACTCTCCGCCAGGCACACTTTCGCCGCGGGCATCATCAAGGCGTATCACCTCGTCGGAGAGGTCCGTTGGGCGCTCCACTCTCTCAGTCATTGCGACGGGTTCAAGTGGTTTTGTCTGATTTGAAACCGTGTGCAAATCAACCCAGTAAAGATATCATGGGCTCAACCTGAAAACCAGCTAACCCAAGCCAATACTACTTCTACCGGTTCAGTCTTGGTTGGTTTCACGGTTTAAACGGGCTGGACCCAAACCATGAACAGGGTGAGCGGGCCGCCCGGGAGGAAAACAGGGGAGACCGACCGCACCCGTGCGCTCCGCGGAAACGACACGTACCGGCCGCACGCACGCACGCACGGGAGCCGTCTCCCGGAGGGCACCACGGCTGGAGGGCTCGATTCGCAGAAAGGACATGGTGTCTTCCACGGTGCAAAGCGCCTGCCTAGGCGGTGTTGCAGCAGCTTGTCTAGGCGTTGTGTCCTCCTCCTTCTTGTGTTCATCAGCTCAAGCAGTAGCAGGATATGCATGCATGTCGTTTGAGCACTCGATCGTGTTGCTGCTGTTCAATTCGTTGGGGGCAGGGCAACAACAGCGCGCGAATCACGGGGCCGCGGCGTCTTGCATTGCATTTGTGTGTACCCGGCATGCAGCCGACCCACATGCAGAGCCTGGCCGCGTACGTGCATCACAACGCAGCGAGACAAGGAGTAGTGACAAGCGATGGAGGGGGTATGAGATGTGCTCATCCACTAGTGTCGTCTCAAACATCGACATTATGTCCAGCATATAAGAGTACACATGCATGCATCTTGGACCGTTGTTGGTTCCGGCCGGGGATAATGTTGTACACTAAGGAACATCATCTATAAAAAAGATAATAATGTTCCAAGGAGTGATATAGATAGGTGTAGTGCTGCTCCTCTTTAATGACCAGATAATAATGCCGGCAAGAGTGTACCCCGTTCAGTCCATTTTGCATTGTCGTCACTTCAATTTGCAAAATCCTACGCAGTATCCACGTATACCTACTCGAAGCTGCAAATTAAACAGTGCGGACAAGAATTGCCAAAAAGCGACGCCAACATATAGGATTAACGAGACGGCAAACGTCCTGTTCGGCTGGCTGGTTACTGATGATCTGTGTCGAGAGAAAAATACTGCTGGCTGGCTGATGGCTGATGCTGGTTTGTACAGAGAGAAAAATGCTGTTGGTTGGCTGCTCATAAGCCAAGCAAAAGCGAACAGGACTGAGTCACTGTTTACCGTATGATTCGGGCCAGCTGTTACTGACCTGACGATAATTACATTAAAATCGCGGCAACAACGATCAGCATCAGGGACGGGGTCAAACATCAAATGCGTCGTTCTGACACGTACTCGGCCTGGCCGGACGATACTACCCAAATTAACATTTCTTCACCGCAAACAAAACAAAGAAACGGCACAGTAATCCATTCTCTTTTCATGCCCCCTCGTAATCCATTATTGGGCCGTGTTGCCCAGGCCGAGGTCAGGATCCTGGGCCCGCCGGACCGTACGGTACGCGCTCTGGATGAATATCTATGGCCATGTTTACGTCAGCAATTTTTTTTTCTCAAATCTTATGTGTATGAATTATTAAATAAAGTCAATTTACAAAACTTTTTTAAAAATGAGTGTAACTTTACGCGACAAATCTAATGAGCCTAATTAATCCATAATTTACTACAGTAATACTGCAGTAACTATCCTCTAATCATACGATTAGAGACATCATTAGATAGATTTTATAAACTGACTTTATTTAATACCCTTAATTAGTGGTCAAATATGTGCGTAAAAAATTTTACCAAAAAAAAAACATGGCCATACGTATGTGTGGCCTGAATGAAACTAACTCACCTTTCTTTCATTTGCATGCATTGATCCTTGGCATATAACACTAATTGTTTTATAGAGCAGAGCTGTCCGCACGCGCACACGTGCAGGTTGGTTGCCCTGCATCTTGCATGGCACTATAGCCTTCTTGAATCCCTGTCCCTGATCGATGGCGACTGCCCACCAAGCTGCACGGTATGGTCGAAATCGCAGTCACTTCCCACGCTCGGGCACACCATGATGACATGATGATCGACACGTGTGGCTGTGGCCCACTAGCGCTGAAGGCATGGCGAGATGTACTCGTACAGGCCGGGTGCAGTAGACGTGTACGACAATCCCCTGCCAATGCAAGCCGTAGTGAAGAACGAAGCCATTTGAAGATCAAATTTCATTCGTTCATACATCAACAGAGATAAGCCTGGGGATTTATGATCTCAATGAATAGCTCTCAGTAATTAACCACAGCAACACTGAACGTACATGAAGGGGCGAACGACGAACAAAGCACTCAGCAAGTCAGCATACGAATCGGATTCGGGCGGGGCACATGCATGCGTGTGACTATTTGACCGTTCAAGCTCGTGGCCGTCCGACACGTGTCCTCGTCACGACATGCCCCCGTGCTGCGACGGTTAGTCAAGTAGTCAGTCACTGGATCGATGTATATATGCATGTCTATGTGCCGACATGCAGCCGAAAGTTATGTTACGCATGGGGTGCATATATATTTTGAAATTGACGAAGAATACTGCACAAATTTGCCAATCACGGTGCAGCAAGCCATGTGCGGTAGTGATTGGTTTGGTACAGGACATGCAAGGGCTATCTAGATGCTCTAGGTGCTTACATTACAAATTAGGGTTCAAAGATCAGGCCAAGGGCACTTCATCCGTATATCTTCGTGTTAATGGGTAAGTACTGCCTCCGTTCCAAATTATTATTCGTTGTTGATTTTTTGCGTTTAACGTTTGATCATTCGTCTTATTTGAAATTTTTCACCAGTATTATTTATTTTGTGTGTGACTTGGTTTATCATCGTATATACCTGAAGTATAACTTATTGGTTTATATATTTAAACAAAATTTTTAAATAAGACGAATGGTCAAAGAGTATGAAAAAAACCAACAACGAATAGTAATTTGAAACGGAGGTAGTACTAGATTGAAAGCCCACATTCACGGAGCAGGCCAGCATTGGCGGATTATCGTGGCCCCATACCGACAGTAAAAAGCACAAGCTCGGCCCATGTTCGGTAAACACACTCGAACCAGGCGTGGGCTTTTCGCAGAAGCGACCCCCTGTGTGGTCGTCAGCTCATGGGCCCATAGGAACCGATGCAATTTAAAGCCCACATCACAGAATCTCTCAGTCTGTACTTAGCGTTACTAGGAATTCTGAATAAGAGACGTCGCCGCCGTTGAACGTGCCGGAGACGCTGATCCACCGATCGAGCGAAGGAGCGATGACCTCGCGGGCACGCTGGGTACCCGGCCGACGAGGCAGGCGGCGCGTCCCGGCGCCGGCGACATGGCCTTCCTTCCTGGGGGCCGGATGAGGCGGCGGCGAGGGTTCCGGCGTCCTAGAGCAGAGCCGTCGCCGTGGACCTCCCCCGCAGCGACGCGACGCAATGCTCGTGTCCCGCCGCCACGAGAGCGAGGCGGCTCCCTCGACCATGTCCCGCCCGGTCGGGTGACGGCGGCACGGTACCAGCTGGCTGCGAGAAAACGCCATAGTACCAGCTGCTGGCTGAGAGAGAAGGTCGCGCCAGCTACCGGCCTGTCGACGACGAGGCCGTCGCGGCGGACACTGCCGAGCTCTAGCCTGCGATGCTTCATTTGGCCCATTTTGACTTATGAAAAGTTCTGCTTATAAAGTGTAATGTGATTCACTCAAGCCAGTCTCAAGTCTGAACCTGTAGCAGTATACAAACTCACGGAGCCTCGTCTCATACTGTTTTTTTTCTTCAGAATGTCACCGTCAGCGATTTTACTAACTTGTTCAAGGTCATTTCATCACACACCCGACCGACACCCCTGCTGTGTCCAAACATGTTTGTCTTGCACGAAGATGCTGTTGCCTGTGGATTACAAGTGGTGTGCTGCGAATTATCCGCGTGAGTGCGGGTGTCCTTCGCGTGTTTTCTTTCATTCCAGCAGCTGCCACGCGCAAGTTGACTTGACTTCCTGCGATCTTCTCCTCCAGTGTTCCAGTGTCCCACACTCCCACCCACACCCAGAAAAAAATAGTATGACACACCAGGTTGGAGCAAAACTTCCTACGGTACCATTCAGAAAACTTCCGCGAAGATGCTGTTGGTCTTCACCAAGCCGCCAAGGGGCCTTTTCTTCCTCCCCAGCAGAACACAACAGGCAGAGGCCACAGTCGCTTGCTCCTGCTCAAGCCTTCTCACCAGATCCACCGACGCCCTCAGCTCAGCTCCTCCACTCTTTCCCCTATGACCCATGGCCTGATCGATTCAAGGCACCTCCTCTCCTGCCTGATCGAGCTCCGGCCGGTTTCTGCTGTTCTCTGATCCCTATATCTTCCACAAGCTCCCCATCCCAGTGGCTCAAGCCTTCTCACCAGATCCACCACCGCCATCAGCCCCTCCACTCTCTTTCCATCCGCTATCCTGATCATCCAGCCTCTCCTCGTTGTTGGCCAGCTTCACAAGTAAGGTTTGCATGCTGCTCAGCTCATCCTTGAGAAATGTTACCTTGCGCTTCACTCCTTTCTGAAGCTTGTACTCCCCTTCTATCAGCCGAGAGAGCTTGGGAAGCAGGGTGCTCATGACACCCATCGAAGCACTAACGATAGCAGCAGGCATGTGTGTAGAAATGATGCTCTGGGCCTACGGCTGTGGATTGTCTCCACCAGGGACGGCCAAGGTAGAGAGGCCTGTATGTCACCACAAGAGCCGATTGACTGCTAGGAAGGAGCTCGTCGGAGATACAGAGAACACCGGCAAAACCCAATCCAGCCGGCAGGAGGGTACGTAGCTTATATCTAACGTCTGTAGATACTGCAGGTCTCCAATGTCCTCTGGAAGCTCATAGATATCTCCATCACGGATGCTCAAATATGTTAGCTGGAAAAATCTTCCTATATATTTAACAGTTTGGTTACCAAGAAAATCGCTATATTGAAAAACCAGTGTTCTCAAAGAATTCATCTCTTGCAGATGAGGGATTCCCGGCTCCTGCAATCTATAAAAGACAATGGAACGAACCTGCGACCATTTATCCATAATATCCTGCATCATTTCATCTCCCAATTGATTAGACTGTACAGAGAGCCTACGAATCTTTTGAACACCACCATTGTAGCTTTGCCCTTCTACGATGCTGGCAAAATTCTCCTCGGCTGACAATGATACAATAAGCTCAAGCACCATATCATGCACTCGACAAGCTTTTGCCCGGCCATCGTATTGGATCTTGATTGGTTGGATCAAGCTTCTGTTTACAAGCTCATTGAAGTAATTCTCAGCAACTTGATACATTGTTTGACCCCTCACTTCTTCAATGAACTCTTCTGCTATCCACCTCCATATTAATTCCTCTTTCTCAATCTCATGATCCTCTGGATACATGCTAAGATATAGCAAGCAAGTCTTTAGATGGTATGGGAGATCATAATAGCTAAGGAGAAGTATATCTCTCATTCCTTGGTGACTAAAAGCAGAATTGATAGAATTGTACACTTGCTCCCATTGATCCTTGTTGGATTTCCCAGCAAGCAGGCTCGCTATGGTGATAATAGCTAGTGGCAGACCATGGCACTTTTCAAGGATTCCATGAGAAATCTGTTCCAAGTGCGTTGGGCATACAGAGGTATCGCCAAAAACCCTCTTGAAAAATAGTTGCTGGGATTGCTTGTTGCTTAGAGGTTGAATCTTGTGTACATATCCTGCTAAACTGGAGCAGCATGATTCGGCTACATTGGTAATTCTTGTGGTTGTAATTATTCTGCTGTTTAAATTGTTCTCGGGTAGAGCAGACTTGACAACTTCCCATGCTTGTATGCTCCAAATATCATCAACAATGATAAAGTACCTATGCAAATTCGTAATACTAAATGTTAGCACTAAGATCACTAACAATATTCTAATTTCAAAAGTAGATGTGCATCATATATGTACCATGCTGACCTACACACCCCCATAACCTAATGACCAGGACCACCCACCCTACCTAGCTAACCTAAAAAATTGATTTAAAGTTGTAAACATTGGAAAGGCATTCCTGATCGCGACATCACACAAACAAGAGATCAACTGGACCACTGTCTTTCTACTTTCAGCAGGTTTATACGCCAATGCTATTCTAGTCAATATTGTTTCACCAGGCTGAGATTCATTTGTATGTAGTGAATTAACACTAACATTGCTCAAACTAAGAAATTGTACTTTTTAGCAACAAATTAAGAGAACCTCACCATTTGTTGTTAAAAATATACTCATATTTTTGTATATATCTGGATACAGCCTCCATGATTAGTCCATGTTTGGGTTTTCCAGGAGGCCCATGACCCCAGTTCATCCGCAAGCAAATAAAACATGAACTAATTCCACAAGAGGTCAATAATATATCTTTTCTACCATCTTAAAAATAATAAATGCTAGCATACATATTTTTTCTTATAGTAACTGCATATACATAAAGAAAAACAGGGAAAATATGAAAATAAAACACAAATACCATTTTTATACGTACCTCTTATCTAGTAAGAATGCTCTAAGCTTGTCTATAAGTTGCCGCTCATCATCTGATGGGTAGGCACAACCCCCTAGTTCTTTGAGCATGTCAGCTAGTATCTTTGCTACATTAGGATTCCTTGAAACTGGCACGAAACAGGAGCAAACAAATTGACCTTTGATTTTCTCATAAATTTGGTTTGCAAGAGTTGTCTTTCCGAGACCTCCAAAACCCACAATGGATACTACTTTGAGTTGTTGTCCATAGTCATCTTCTTTCATCCTGTTGATGATTTCCTCCCTTGGACCATCAATCCCAACAAGTCTTTTTGCTTCAACATACAGTGCTGGCAGTCGAGGATCAATTTGAACAATCTGGCTAAAATTGTCCTCAAACTCATACCTCATGCGGCGATCACTTACTTCCTGAACACGAACCTTGAGTTCTTCAATTAGGTTAGCAATTTTATGGCGTGACCATATCTTTTTAATCTTGCTTGTTGTCTTCCTGACAAGGCTGGCTTCAGCACTACCTTTCCTCATCTTGTGCATGAAAAGGTCGATGCAGTCTTCAATATCATAGCTCAGCTCACGCACCTTGTTCCGCCAATCCTTGTCCTGATCAAGGTTTTCAATTCCGGTATAAATTTTTTTTCGGGACCTAGCGAAAAAATCGAAATTTCAGGTATTTCGGTACTGTAGCATATTCTTTTTTTACAAAATAATTAAATTTGCACTAACAACAAGATTTCTGAGCTTTTTTTTCGTACCAGTACCAGCAAAAAAACCGAAATTTCGGGTTTTTCGTGAAATTCCGGCCGAAATTGTGAACCCTGGATATAAGTGACAGTCGCATTACAAAATTGCCACCGTCCATAGGCCGTTTGCAAAAGTTGGTGCGCCTTCTTGTGGACGAAGATGTAGAATTGCCCAATGAGATTGGAGACCTACAAGCCTTGCAGGAGTTGTCGCATATAAAGAGTTTCTCCATAAAATTGGTGGAATCGCTTAGTCGTTTGACCAGGTTGAAGACGTTTGGCATTGTTGTGCCCGACAGAGGACAATTTGGTTGTGACACGGAAAGTTACAAGGAAGCTTTAAAGTCATCTCTCGCTTCGATGGGTAAACATGGGCTTCAATCGCTACACATTTCCAATGGTTGTATCCTGGAAGAGGAACTGATGGATAAATTGTGTTGCACTGCTCCATGTCTCCGGGAGCTTGTCCAACGTGGATGTCCTATCACTCGCCTTCCAAAGCAGGTGGCGTCTCTTGTTAATCTCACCCATCTTTCTCTAGAGCTTGAAAGGATTAAACAGGAAGATCTCTGCATCCTCGGGGCCTTACCTGCTCTGCTCTTCTCCGAGTTAAACGTAGTGCATGCCCCTGATGAACGGCTTACCGTCACCAGCCAACAATTCGGGTGCCTCAAGGAGTTTAGGTTCTTGAATTATTTTCTCTCTAGCGGAGGTGGTCTGGAGATGCTGTTCTTACAGGAAGCGATGCCAGAGCTCCGAAGGTTACACATTTTTCTTATAGCGAAGGAAACAGAGTCCAAGATGGGTTTTGTGTTCAGCTTCGAGCACCTTGCGAGCCTGGAGCACATCCGCGTCACAATCTGGCGTGATGATGCCACCAGGAGCAGGGTGGAGGCTGCGGAAGCTGCCATCAGGAACGCAGTCAGCATCCACCCCGGACGTCCCACACTTGATCTGGATTTTGTAGGCTACACGTTAGAGGATATGGAAGAGAGAGAGAGAGGACAAGTCGGCATACGGATGGGATATTGGGATGAGGTGGAGCTTCTCGACGAGCACTCCTAGTAGTTTCTCTGTGACTCATCCACCACCCTATAGCTACTCCTGCTTTCCCAGCCGTGATATGTACTCCTGTCAGTCAAGCTTTCCCGGCTAGGATTTACTAATTCAAGTCCAATTGTTTAATATGTGCCACTGATGAAAAATTTCCTCAGCCACGCACCAGGAAAGTTGTTTCCTGAAATCTGAAGAAAATTCTGAAAGTAGTCAAGGAGTTGGGTGTTGTGGCTGGTAGTTCCTTGGCTCTGATCCTGCAGCTGTATGTAAAGCCTGGTGATGGCTGCTGGGCTTTCTTGTAGCGTGGGCTTTTCGCACAAGCAAAGAGAACAACTGTGTGGTCATCAGCTCTTGGGCCTATGCTAAAATAAATCAGATCTTGGGCCGGCCCATCTAAGACGATGCGTTTAAAAAGCTTGCGTTGAATGGTCGCCGGAAGGCGGAAGCTAAGCAAAGTTTGTTCAGAAGTTTCATAATTAATTTCACCCATTTATATCCAAAAAAATTCATCGCATCCATTCAACTATCATGTCCATGGTGTACGGACGCATAGGCATATGCTAAATTATCAAACAAAGGTCTGCGCGCCTGGCGATGTTAATAGGGCTAGCTGTTGCAAGCACTGGTTGGCTGACCTCTTCTTCCTGATGCACCAACATTACGAGATCAGAAGACTAGTTGGAGCATGTGTTCCGTAGTTTAACAACTGTAATGTCCATATCAAGAAGAATCTGTGTATTCTTCAAGTTTATACTCAAGATAGACCTCGATCCTTTTAGAGAATAATGGCGAGCATACATATCAAGTTCCATCCTTTTCTAAAAAAAATTATCAAGCTCCATAGCTTTTCACCGAGTATCAATCCTACCAATCTGTACATTCTGCTATACTGTATCAGAACCATGGATTCATATATTAACCTATAACAGTGATTTGTGTTTGTCATTTGTAGTGCACCATAAGATAAATGAAAGTTAAAAGTTTAGTAAGTCAAACCGACTCTAACGGTGTCTTACATTTTCAAATGCATGGATCTACCTTTTTTCTAATCTTCTTATTATACGACGAACTTCATATGCAGATCATACACTTAAATAAACCCCTTGCCCTGTCAACTTCTAGAACTCGCATTCTTGCACAAGAAGCCTGTCTGAACCTGTACTGTACAACACCACAGAGCCTCGTATCCTCACCAGGTCAGGGTCAGCCCATCTGATCTCCAGGCCCCCAGTTAGAATAATCCCTGACTGTCATCATATTCGATTTGATCTCGAATTGACAACTCCGAAAATCACACAGGATCGATCGCTGTCCCAAATCCCAACTGCATGTATTTGTCTTGCGTGAAGATTCCATTTCCATCGATACGGATTAACCCGTGGGTCCTGGGGTTTGGGTCAATCCACTTGTTTTCTCCTAGTTCAAGATCAGTGGCAAGTGCTCTGAATGTGTCGCGCTGCTCATCTTCTGCAGGTAACTTTTGCTCTGAACTTTGGCCGTTTCAGGCCTCACCAGCTCAGTGCCATGTGTGAGGAGATATTCCCATAATCTTGCCCTGCATTTTCATATAGTAACACCGTACTTTCATAACGAACATGACACCCTGCCTGAAATTTAATTTAAAACGAAAAAACTGGAAATTTGACCAATTCCAACTTCTCATCTATCTATGATTAATTTCTTCCATCGATGCAGACTACTGATGGACTTTGATCTCGTAGTCAAACCCCCATTTTTTGGCACTTGTGTTTCAAGATCAGTGACAGGTGCTCTGAATGTCCCATTGCTGCTCGGTGGTTTCAGGTCTCAGCAAGCTCAGTGCCATGTGCAAGGATCTTCAAGGATATCCTCGCAATCCTGTCCTGCATTTTCAAGGGTTGTGTTGAGCAGTTCAGGTGAGCTCTTGTTCTGTCCCTATCTTCAAGGATATCTAATACTGGCATACTATGAGTATAACAAACCTGACTCCTGAATACTTTGACGAGTTCCAAGTTTGTGAGATCGTGCATGGCCATGGCATGTGCAAGTGTGCAACCACAACTAAAGTGGGTATTGGGATGACCGTAGCGGTGACGTCACGCATGGAATTAATATGGATTAGGAGTAATATCATTCAGTGACAGTATTCGGTGTGGGGCAGACAAAACGTCCTCGTCACACTGCCTCTCAGGATTGCAACGCTCTAAAAGGTGCGACCTCGTTTTCCTGAACTTACAACACTAACATGTGAACTGGTGGAGTGAATGGAATGGATGGTCAGTCCTAAACGGAATGAGCATGAGAACAATAGATTGGTGCATCCCAATAGGTGCAACCTGGTCACTGAACAAATCTAAGAATGCGATGTCTCCGAAAGAAAATCTAATTTCTTTACTGCTATCAACATGTAGGCAAAAAACAATGAACAATGCTATCTGGAACTAATGTGCAAAACAGCATTAGGCTACAATTAACACTTGCAAAGACACTTGTAATAGACTAGTAGGTGTAGCCTGATTGCTAGTAATAGACTAGTAGGTTTAGCCTTATTACTGAACAATTCCAGCGATTCGCCTTTATGCCACAATTCAGAAAATATCCTAATTTAGTTAGTAGTCTAGTCCACCAAACAAATATGTTTTTTTTCTTAGATAAAGGAAAAGGTGTTCCAGCCTCTACACCCACACGAGTGTATACAGCCAACCAAACGAATAAGTAGCCTGCAAAAATACATGCTTCACTGAACATGAGTCGTGTTTGAATAATAGCACGTGTCATTTGGATTCGGGAAAGATCAGCTCTCATGTACGAAACAGCATAGAAAGGCAACCCATGGATCATCACTTATCATACAATGTTACAGTCTGATGCAGTGTATAAGTACCGGGCACAGAGCACAGGTTTCAATTACAACCTGATCAACTGACTGTATGGATCACTCCAGACCAGTGTGTATCCCAAATTCTACATAGTATTAAGAGAAACAGGACGGCTCAGCGTTTTGTATCACTATTCCTTGGTCTTCTTTGGTCAGGTTCAGGTCTCACCAGCTCAGTGCCATGTGCAAAGATTTTCAAGTATATTCTCCCAACCCTGACTTGCATTTTCAAGGATTTCGCTCAGCAGTTCAGGTACACTCTTGCTCTGTCCACGTCTAATACATTTTTTTCCTCAAGAAACATGTAGTATTGTTATTGTATAGTACAACAAACCTGACACCTGACTACTCTGTCTTTGACGAATTCCAACTTGTGAGCTGTGCATGCGCTTCACCTGGTGCGGGGATTTGCAGTGCAATTATATCAGGGATACATGGAATCATCACAAATCTCCTGATTAAGGCTGACAGCAGGCGTTTGCTCCTCTACATTGGGAATTTGGGATATCAATCAGTGCAGCAATATCATTCAATGACAAATTCCGTGGCAAAACTTCCTTGTCACAGACTCACGGGATCGGAACAGACAAAATGGTAGTCTGTTTTGCTGAACTCAAGTCACAACAAGGTGAAGAGACTGGATGGATGATCAGTCCTACAGAGAACATGAAAGAAAATGCAATACTAACACTCGTCTGTACAACAGAAAATGTCATCCTGATAATAGGCACATAATCTGACCAATGGACAATTCCAAGAATTCGATATTGTGACACAATTCAGAATACATCGTTATGTCTTTTCCACATCAGCCCAAAAAGTAGGTCTCCCAAAAGCACTTGATCCACTGAACATGAATCGTCTATGCATATGTAGCATATGCCCATCAGGAAAGAACTGCCATGTACAGAACACCATCTAGACAAACACAGGCTTCATCGCTTTATCATACAATGCTATAGTCTGACACAGTGCAGCACCGGGCTACAGAGCAGCCCTTTACAGCCTGATCAACTGACTGGATTGATCACAATGCTGCAGCCAACATGATCCAGACCAGGACCTAGCTCTAAATTCCACTAAACAGCATTAAGCAGAAACATGACTGCATAATAAACATCTACTTCACATTACATCAATGCATAGATTTCTGCATGCCTTCTGTCATCTGATCCCCCACATCTGTTAACCATGTTCCTCAGAACCTTAATCCCATGCATGAGCAAAAGAATCTACCCATGGAAAGAACATGTCCATGTTGAATTCTGATTAGGCATACCTTGAGTCAAGGAACCTACAGAACCATGGCTAATCACTGGGCCATACAGAACACACTGTCACTAGATATATCTAGATGACAGACCTAAACCTATATATGTAGACAACTGAGTGAAAAAACAGCTAAAAATAAGAGTCAGCATCATCATTTGCCACCCATGTAGAGATGGCATAGAGGATGCGGCCCTTCCACCCCTGCAAGAGCCAGTGGTGATCAATATCGATCACAAGGTCCTTGTGGTAGCAACACTTGACCTTGTCCCGCACTACCTGCACGATATCAGGGTTCAACTGCAGCTGCTTCAAGCCTGCTCGCTGATTCCGCACCTGCCATTGCTTGTACGTCTCAGGGCGCTCCACCCGATCTGTACCCTCACATGCAATGACATTCAGTGCAGCCCTCCCGAAGATATTCTGCTCAATCAGCATCCTCTGGTTGCTGTCTCTTGGGGTAGTTGCGTCCAGAACATCAAACAGCGCTGAGTAATAGAACAGAGCCTCCCGGAACCTTGTCACAAAGAACGGCGCACTGAACGAGCCATTCACGATTGCATGGATGAATGCATGAGGCCTCATCTTCCTGATGTTATTGAGCACAATATCCCTTGGGCTTTCAATCAAGACACTCTCATCCATCAAGTTCTTAAACTGATATATGCAGTTGACAATGAGCACCTCCTCTGGATCAAGGTTCAGATCCTCTGCGCGGATGGTCTCCATCTTGGAAGCTGCAATCACCTGGTACTTGAATGGCACACCAAACTCTTGGGCGTACTTACTGAGCCGGCGCCCTGTCTCCTCAATGCGCTGAGTCGGGCGGAACCCAGGCTGGGGATGGTCAATGCCTGTAATCCTCACCTCCGGAGGCCCACCCTCCCTGCATGCTATCCATCGCAGGAAGCATGGCCACTGGAAGCCGTAATGTATCCCGTAATCGACGATATGAATCTTCTTCTTACCCAGGGAAGCATTGTAGATGGTATGGTTCGAGAAGAGGAAGACCACCTTCTTGAAGCAGATTGCCGCCATGTACAGCTGGTATGCCTGGAGTATGTCCACAGCCGACGTGCGCTTGGCCATGAGCGACTGGTACACCATGCTGCCCGTGCCGGCGAGCCGGGCCTGCAGGCCCTCGGCAAAGCAGTGGGCCAGGCGCTGCGTGGCGTCCCCCTGCGGGCTGGCGTGCTGCTTGATCTGCTTGAGCAGCTCGGTGGCACTGCGGCAGTCGTCGGTGGCGACGGCCTGTGCACAGTGGATGAGTAGCGTGCGCAGGTCCACCACCTCCCTCCCGCCGCGGCGGGCACCCTTGGCCCTGGACTTGCCGTTCCCGGCGGCGGCCTCCTTCTTGGCCGCCTCCTCCTTCATGGCGATCCGCAGCTTCTGCATCTGTTCGGTGCACATCTCATGGGAGGTCATTATGTACTTTTCGAAGACGTCCCGGTCGTCGCCGTCCCCCTGCAGCGCGCTCTGCTTGCTGCTCCGGCGGTCCATCCCCAGGTCGTCATCGTCGTCGTCGTCGGACCTGTTCTTCCGGCCACGCCCCCCGGCGCCGCCTCCAGGCACCGCCACGGCCACCACCTCCTCCTTCACGGCCACCGCGGGAGCGGGAGCGGCGCCGTTGAATCCGGTGGCGCGTATGTTCTCGGTGGGGAGGACGAACCTGTTAGCGTCGTCGGGCGGGTCGAGGTCGATGACGAGCTTATCCTGGCTGGGGAGGAACTTGTTGGCCTCCTCCATCCCCTTGAGGAAGGCGGTGCTCATGAGGTCGGAGTTGGCCCCGTCGCTGAAGAAGGCCGTGGGGTCGAGGTCGAAGCCGTTGAACGGCGGCGCGGCGTAGGAGTCGACGGCGGCGGGGGTGAGGGGCGGCGCGTCGACGGCGGCGGCGGAGGAGGAGGAGGCGGGGTGGGTGACGCTGGCGCCGCTGTGGGTGGTGGCGGTCGGGGAGGAGGAGGAGGTGTCGTCGGAGAGGATGTCGAGGAAGGGCTGCTGCGCCTCGAGCAGCGCCGGGTGGTCGGGGTACTCGTAGAAGAACTTGTCGTCGATGCCGTCCTCCATGAGCATGCGGGAGATGAAGGGGAGCACCATGTCCTCCGGCGACGCCGCGGCCGCGCCCCCGCCGTTGGGTAGGGTGTACTGCTGCTGCTGCGGCTGGGGCTGGGGCTGCGGCGGGGGCTGCTCGGGGTGCGGGGTGGGAGGGAGGTCGAGGTAGGCGGAGGGGGAGGTGGGGCCGAGGTCGGAGAGGTAGAAGTAGAGGTCGTCGGCGCCGGCGCCGGTGGACGGGGAGGGGTCGTAGGAGGAGCCCATGGCGGAGGCGGCGGCGAAGTGGGTGGGAGTGGGTGGGCAAGTGGATGAGGACTACCCGGCTGGCTTTGTAGGGGAGGGCCGGAGGGGTGGGACGGGGGGAGAGGGGAAGCGGGAGAGGAAGATTCGAGGAAGGCGGCAGCGGCGGCGGAAATGGGTTGGGGATTGAGGAGAGAGAGGTGGAAGGGGAAGAGGGGGGGTTGGGGAAGGGAGCCGCGTGGCCCTGCGCGGTGGGCCCGGTTCGGTTGGGCTGGACCGGGCCGGGTGGCGACTTTTTTTTTTCCTCTTCCCTCTGGCTCCATCCGGTTTGACGGTTTCCACCGTGTCCGAGGCTGCCCGCGACGGCAAAATGATCGGGTTTTTTTTCCCCAGCGATCGGACAGTGATCTCTCTCACTCTCGGTAGCGTACACAAAGGGGTTTACACTTTTTTTTTCCTTTTGCGAACGGGTAGAAAGTAGAAACGGCAGGAAAATGATCGCTCGGGTGGTGGCTTGTATGGCGTCCTTTGGCTCTTTGTCACCCCGCTCCTGCTCCTTTTTTAACACTATTTGCTTTTTACTACCCCTTTCTTGAGGTTTTTTTTTGAGTTTGTACTGAAAATATGGGCAGTTTTTAGGTGCGTTTTTTTTAGTTTGAAACCACGGCTCTTTTTTTCAGGTGCTTTGTACTAGAACCATCGGCGGCTGACTCGGTATTTTTAATTTAATAAAATTTAGGTGGACATTTTCCATCATCTTTTCTGGACTCTAGAGCCCCCGACTCCCCAACCGTTCGTGACCCGTACCTGGCGACACCTGAATGTTGTCGTGACTCCTTCGCTACCTACGTAGCTAACCGAAAACCCTCTAGCATGACTCATGGCTGGCATGGCAGCACCTACCTCCTTGCCGCTTCGGCCACGTCCAGCCAACATATATCGTCCAAATAGAGATCCTTGGCCTCTTCGCGATCCACCGTTCAAGGCTAGATTTGTCTTGGTTGGTTATTGATAAATAAGAAAAAATGTTTTTCGGTGGGGGATGAGTATGGAGCATGACCTATTAAAGGACCGAAGAAACCGTTGTCGAGAGGGTACACGACTGATTATTGCGTGTCGCCTATGCCTTGCGCCGGTAATAAGGACACCCTAATGTGACCAAAATAGTCATTACAATATCGTAAAGTTGCCCACATATATTTGTGCAGTAGTTTTATAGTCGCTCATATAAAAATATATCCATATAACTATAGACTGCCAATAAGTAATAAAATATAGACCGCCAATAAGTAATAAAATATTAGTGATCTTTCTCATGTTTTTTTTCTAACAATTCCTTTTATGGTAGATTATAGAGAAAGAGGATATATATTCTCTTACTGTGCTTCCACGAAAATCTAGTCTTTTTTAGGCTGTTCATTGTAGAGTTTGAAATAACTATATATAGTCTTTGTGTCACAAGAGAGACCCATACATGCATTGGCCATGTTTCTTTGGGGATAAAATTTTTTACACACATGTTGACCACTAATTAAGGGTATTAAATAAAGTCAGTTTACAAAACTACGTACAAAACCTTCGGGTTAATTCGCGAGACCTATCTAATGAGGCATCTGACCGTATGATTAGAGAATAGTTACTGCAACATTACTGTAGTAAATTATGGGTTAATTAAGCTCATTAGATTCGTCGCGTAAAGTTACACTCATCCTTAAAAATGTTTACAAATAGACTTTATTTAATACTTCATACATGTAAGATTTTTTGAAGGAAAAAAATTTGTTGATACACAGAAATATGGTCATTGTCGGGTGTGTTTGGATCCTAAGGACTAAAGTTTAGTCCCTCAAATAAGTAATAATTAGAAGCATTAAACATAAACTAATTATAAAACTAATTGCATAAGTCATATCTACTCTCCGAGACGAACCTAACAAGCCTAATTAATCTATAATCAGTACATAATTATCAAATTATTACTGTAGCATTATATTATCTAATCATGGACTAATTAGGCTTAATAGATTCGTGTCGTAAATTAGTCCTCACTTATGTAATACATTTTTAATTAATCTATATTTAATACTTCTAATTATTATTCTTTCATTCGATGTGACGTGACTAAAATTTTAGTCCCGTGAGCCAGCCAAACAGCCCTGCAGGCCCAACGTATATAATCAATGTACACGACGACTGTATAGAAAGCCGTTGAGACGAGTCTAAAGAGAAGGTGCCCAAAGGTTGCTGGGCATCGTCATAAGCGGCATGGCATGGGTGGACCTTGATGACTGTGCGACCGTTGAGAACAATAATGGGCGTGCACGTATCCGAGCAAGCACAAATTAAAGCTGACCGGCGCCTTCTACATCAGCGTCGCCTATAGTATGCTTGGCATGTATAGGGCTGCCCGTGCATGCATGGAGTCTCTCTCAGAGATCGGAGGGACCCTGACCTGACAGCGCCGCGCTTGGGGTGTTTGGTTCGCGGGTAAAAGTTTAGTCTCGTATCATTGGATTTTAGTCTCGTTAAATTAGATGTAAAAAATATTAATTAGAAGTATTAAATATAGATTAATTAAAAAACTCGTACGTAAATAAGGATTAATTATCGAGACAAATTTATTAAATCTAATTAGTATATAATTAGACAACGTAATACTATAGTAAACATATGATAATTATATATTAATTATAGCTTCATTAGGCTTCTTAGGTGTCTCACGAAGTAGACATGACTTATATAATTAGTTTTATAATTACTTTATATTTAATAATTTTAATTATCATTTGTTTAAGGGATTAAACTTTAGTTCTTTAGATCCAAACACCCTGCCATATTCGCGTCCGGATCATCGAGCGCAGGACCATGCATGTCATCCGGTATATGCAGTAGACTTGCAGTGAGCAGCTATGTATAGTACTCCTTCATTTTAAATTATAGTTCGTTTGACTTTTTTAATTTTGACCGCTCGTCTTATTCAAAATTTTATACAAATTATCATATTTTTTATGGATTGCTTTATTAATAAAAAATCTTCAAAAATGCCATAAATTTGACTATATTTCTACAAATATTTTGAATAAGATGAGTGGTTAAACTTGTAGTAAAAAAAGCCAAACGACCAATATTTTAGAATGGACCTAGTAGATGCATATGCGCGGTAGGGGATGGATCACATGCATGCTCCATCGGCATCACTGCATCAGCCGTAGTTCAACGTCTCCGTAATCTCCATATTCGGTAAGGAAGGTCGTTTAGGATAGTGACACGGTCACCAAAGCATAACTTTGACTTCTATTTTTTATAAAAATATTTCTTAAAAATTATATATGTATATTTTTATAAAAGTAATTTTCAAGACCAATCTATTTATATAATTTTCACGTTTCTAAACTCAACGACTTAAATGTTATTCATGATTTATATTTGTAAATGTTTGACTCAAAACCTTGTCATAAACGATTTCCTTTACCAAACCAAACCGGAGGGATTATATCTATCCCCGGCCTACTTGCTACTCCGTACGTACTAGCAGGACTGTACTGGCCTTGAGTACCGTCTTTGTGTCTGTGTACTGTACTACATACTGTGTACTCTCTGTAGTCCGTATGGAAGCAAGGGATTCGAGATGGATGGTTGGGGAGAGCTCGATATCCGTCCTGAATGTCGGGCCGGCCTGGTCCAGTAGAGCACGAGCAAATGTTATCTTGTTATCCATGCATGTTCTGTTTCAACAACATGCGGGGGCATTCGAACTGACGATCATTCAAAGTTTTTTAAAGAGTACAGACGTACTCCGTAGACACTTAAACGCAATCCATCCTTATAAATACACCTACGCAAACTCTACCCTGTAAACACCTTCTTGCCCTTTTATTTGGTCCCATTCAACCTTTGTTTACTCATTTGATTTGATGATGGGGAGGCCGTTTACTCATTTGTTGTACGTCCTCTTACAAGGTGCATGATTTTTAATATGTAGGAATAGCTCATATATCCAAGATGGATATCTTTTCCCATCCTTATATGTGATGTGATTTATATTTTACTTTTGTCTAAGTCACATCTTTTTTTAAAAAAAGACACACGTACGTCTATAATTATAATAATATCTTTCTTTTTAAGCTAGAACAATTTTCTTGTTGAATGAAAGATAACTTTTCCTTTACTTGGGAACATCCAAATTAAAGGGCAAGGGACATTAAAACGAAATAGGCGTAATTAAGCAATATATATAAGACAGCCTTTTCACCGAACAAATCATACACCACAAGCCAAATAATGCGTCCAAGCAGAACAATAAAAAGTGACTTGCATATAAACAAGATATATGGCGTCTTAAAATAACTAGCAGAATGTCTCACAGAAAAGCTTATGATAGTGGATTCCATGCAACTTTTTGTTGAAGAAACAGCTTTAACTGGGAAGTAAGAGCAAATCAAAGATACATATACATATAAATATATATAATATAGTACGTGACGAAGAATCTAGCATCTTTCCTTCACTGTGCCAAGTGGTTATTGGAGTGTCGATTTCATGGCCCAGCTCCATAAACGACATGGTAGGGTCGAGAGGATTGTGCACTTTTTCAAGGTAAAGGTTTTCAGACTGATCACTGATGGCACCCATTTTTTGTCCGTGGCCACTGGCCAACCTTCCGCCTGTGTAGCTTTCGGTTTCGGGTGGCGGCTACTACGGCCACGTAAAATATCAGAGATTTTTTATGTTGGGACCTTGTTTGTTTTTTGAATTTAAATGATTGATGTGGTTCCGAGATTGAAAGATTTAACAACTTGTACAACACATCCACCGAAATTCCATATATTGCCAAACTTTTTACACGGTTAAACAACCATTTATATGCACCGAAATGGCATTTGCGAGTATGAATAATGATACGTAAGGAAATATTAGAGTTTGAAAGTTCGAATTAGGACCTCATCAACTATTCGTGTACTCTGATTTTTCACTGTCAATTATAATGATCATGCACGCGTCCTTTGAATAAGCACTTTTCTCACCCATAATCCACCTTTATATTGTTAGCTTCTCAGTTTTAGCATATGCAAAGCCCCCTTGTGCTTCATTTCTCCATTATCATCCTAGCCCCACTTTATCAGTCCTCACTCACATATGCCCCTCCTCAAGTCCTTGTTCTCTATATATGCCAAATGATGGAGAGGAGGCACCAGGATATTTTTGTCCTGTATATGCTGACTTTCTCAGAAATAGGTGCATTTCTCTCTACCTTTCAAGAGTATAAATTCGCTGCGAGACAAATGAAGCAGGGACCAACCCCACACACCTCCCGAGCCCCATGGAAATGAAGATCAAACTAGTAGTACACAGCACAATGAGCTATCAATCATCTATAGCCCTTAGATAAGAAACACGGCAGCTTGGTGAGGAAAGGTGGGTGGTCCATCCATGCATGATCTTCCGACGAGGCCTTGACACGGACAGTAGACACCAAAGAAAGAAAAAGAGAATCACACACTTGTGACAGAATTTTATCTTTTCCAATAATCCACTAGGTTGATAAACTCCTCTGCATACTCACCCAACATATATTCATCTCTGTACGTACGCGTGTAGAGGTGTTTCTCCGAAAGAGACCGCCACGGATTGATCAAGCTTAAATTAACCGCCCCGATTTAATTTAACCTCAAAACCCTACCCAACAATCGAATCAGTTAACAGCCGGCACTCAATAATGTTAACCATCAACATTGCCATGTAGAAATGGAAAGTTACTGTCTATATATATCCTCTCTGTATATAGCTAGGCTAAAAAAACAAACACATGCCTCTCTAGGCAGTAGCCACCTTAGGTGTAGCAGATCCCTTGACTGGCCATAGCTTAGGGCGTGTTTAGACCCCAAATTCTACCCCTAAAGTTCACTATGCAAAAAGAAGATTCTCATCACATCAAAATGTCATAGCATGTATAGAGTACTAAATATAGATGAAATCAAAAACTAATTGTACAGTTTTGTTGTACCCTACGACACAAACATTTTGAGCCTAATTAATCAATTTTTAGACAATTTTTTACACATACAAACAAATGCTACAGTGTTGCATGTACTCCAAAAGACCAAAATTTAGCTTCCAATTTCGGGAACTAAACAACGCCAACACGAGAGACTGATCTATCGCTGGTTCCGATCCCCGAAGCTCTTACAATCGACAGCGTTTGAATTCAACGATTGCAGCACATGGAAGCTACTGGGGGTGGGGTGATGGCGACAGGTTAGTCCACTCCGTGGACGCAATGCAATGCAAGTTACCTGGCCTATACGTACGTATGCTATCCCCGGTGGTTTAATTCGCGGATTCTCCCGTATGCCATTCGATTCTAATCAAGCAAGACACTGCAATTTGCTTGCACGATCCTACCACTTGCGATAAGAAGCTCCAGCTTAATGATGCAATCTAGAATCTGCAATTTGGCCTGCTTATATGATTCTACTAGGCGCGCAGTATAGACTCCCTTCGATAGTTGTTTAGGACAGCGAAACGGTCACCAAAGCACAACTTTGACGTCACTTTTCTATAATTTTTTTAAAAAGTTATATATGCATATTTTTATGACATATTCGGAGGCGGAGGTGAGAACTCCTTTTCTCCCTGGCCCTCGCGTCGCCCACACGCGACACGGGTGGCGACTCAACCCCGCCGCCAACCACTCACCTCATCCTTCCCCACGCCTCCGCCGCTGCCTGAGCGGTCCACCGAAGGCCCGAGCGGCCGCAGGGATGGCGGCGGCGGGGCCTTTTGCGGCCTGATCCCTTGAAGATGTTGCGCCCCCTTCCTTCGCGTGTTGATGGGTTCCCGGCGACGGAGAGTCCGGTGGTGGTGCTCGGCGGCCAGATCCACGCGCGGGAAAGGTGGATCCGGTGGATTGGCGACTGGATCTGGACTGGCTCGTCCCCTATCGGGCGCGGTGGTTTGCCATGCCGCGGAGGTCAAATGCGTCTCTTGGGCCCCTAAGGTGGGCGCGAGAGAGTCCGACGGCGGCGCCAGGCGGCTCCATGGCGACAATGGTCGCGCGCAAGCCTGACACACGTGGAGGTCGTGGTAGCCGGAGGGTGGGATCTGTTCCTCCGCTCCTGCCTCCTCCGGTGCCGGCGGCCGGGTCCCCCACCACATCCGCCCCACAGCTCAGCCGCCAGGCCATCATACGGTCGTGCTGGCCTCTCTATGCTCGAAATGGATTGCAGCCTTGCAGGGATATGAGGCGAAAGTCATTCCCGGGATGCCGGTGTCGACAACGACGGCGTCACGTAATGTCGTTCTCCCTCCTTGGGGCGTTGTTGAGTTGCTCCTTGCTAGTGCTAGATGAATTTCGGGTGAAAACCCAATTCCGGCTTGCCGGTGGGCAGTGGCGGCGTCTTCGACGCCGTTTCCTTCTTGGAGGCATCGCCTTGAAGATCTATTTCCTACCGATTTTGCCTTTCTTTTTTGGCATTGCTAGGCATCGTCGTGGGTGGTGGCAACTTATCGGAGTGAATGCGTAGAGGTTGCATTGTGTTCATTGTCGAGTTTGATCCAGTCTGTCATCAAGTTTCTAAGTAGACGAAGAATGTGATGGATTGGTGATGCTTATAAAGATGATGCAAGACAGAAGCATGGACGAAGAAGAAGATTGAGGCTTAGTCTTCTAGTTTTTTTTTCTTTTTCTTAAAACTTTCTTCTTGTGTTTGTGAGCTCCTCGTTGTTGAGGATCAGAGTCTAAGAACTCTTTGTAATCTTTTGGCTATATATGTCCACATGTGGATGTATAGGTCGGATTTTATCCTTTATCTTTTTTTGTGAAAGTAATTTTTAAGACTAATCTATTTATGTGATTTTCATATTTTTAAACTCAACTACTTAAATGTTATTCATTATTTATTCCCAATGTTTGACTCAAATCCTGTTTAAAACGACTTCTAATACGATAGAGTTAGTATATATCTAGTAGCTACCGCCGCTTGGGAGATCATCAAGGCCGGCAAAATATCCGATTTTATCGGCCTGATTACACTGTTCGAGTAGATGCATCTTGAGCCAAAAATCTTCTGGATTTAGAATCTGATATCGATGACACCCTGTTTCTTTGGGTTTCTAAATTTTTTTTCTCCAAGAAATCATGCATGAAGTATTAAATAAAATCTATTTGCAAAATCTTTTTAAATATGAACGTAACTTTGCGCAATGAATCTAATGAGACTAATGAACCTATAATTTATTACAATAATACTATAGGAACCGATCTTTTAATTAGTGGTCAACGTATCTGTAAAATATTTTTTCAAAGAAAATATTGTATGCATGGAGTATTAAATAAAGTCTATTTACAAAACCTTTTTTAGGCCTAGCGTAACTTTACACAATGAATCTAATGAGCCTAATTAGTTTATAATTTACTACAGTAATGTCCAGTAACCATCCTCTAATTGTGCGATCAAATGTCTCGTTAGATTTGTTCCGTGAATTAATTCGGAGTTATAAAAATAGTTTTATAAACTGACCTTATTTAATACTTTAGTTATAAACACAGCTCAAACCGTTCGTCCTAGGGTCATGCGCAGCTCGATCGGGTCAGTCAATGCAAAAAGGGCCCGCCCGCACGTGCGGACCGGAAAGAGAAGACGACGTAGCGTTGGCTGCCATCCGGGACCCAGAAGTGGGCCCCCAGATAGCCATGTTTGGACTCTGCAGGACCGGAAATATCTCGCGGCCCAAGGCGATGGAATGAAACGGATAGGAAGATCACGAAAAGGCTCCGGCATGCAGAAGCCCACGAGGCGCTCGCTGGCTGTGCCTGCCTATCGATTCAAGGACCGCAGAGTGTGGCAGGAAAAAAACAAAGGGTGTATAGCCTTGGCTTTACTTATCCACACCGGCCAGCGGTATTTTTCTACCAACACAAATCAGCACCAACCATCTATTACTAGCAAGGTAATAGTATTTTTTTCTCGGTGCAAATCAGCACCACCTGACAAACGAACGGGCGGGTAACTTCGGCTTTCCAATTTTGGTACCAAATTTGGGAGTTTAGGGTCTCTTCGTAATCATTGCGTCACTGTAGCATTTCGTCTGTATGTTCGAAAAATTGTCCAAAAATTGATTAATTAGGTTCAAAATGTTCATCTCACAGAGTACAACAAAACTGTGTAACATTTAGTACTCCATGCATATTATGACATTTTAATGTAACAGGGAATCTTCTTTTTGCATAGTAAATTTGAGAGTTGCTTTTTTGAACTAACGAGGCCTTCACGGCCTGTCACGATCGACAGCAGCGAGCAATGTAAAAAGGGCGTGTGGTTTTGGTGTGGCCGCCGTGGTCATCCGAAATGTAAAAACATTTTGTCTAAAAAAATGTAAAAAATGTTTCTAATCCACACGTGGTGATTTTGGTGCACAATGGTGAGTGGCTTCAACTTCAACCGGTCAAAGCACAAAACTGAGATCACTACTACCTCGTGATAAAAAGCAGTTTATTTAGATTATCGAAACTATATAAAACTCTTCTCGTGACCAATCATGATCCTCGACACGTCCCGATCCCACAAAGGAGTCTCTGTAATTCTTGGAGAACAATCCAGCGCCTGCGATTAGTAAAAGCGCAGCGTCAACGTGCAAGCTGCAACAAGGCTTACAAGAGAAGCAACATATGAACACTGGAGTATTTAGCAGTCAAGAAGAAGACTCGAGGGAACCGATAATGTCGTCAAACGTGCAATTTGTGCATGTGCCACATCATCATCTGCCCACGGGATAGCTTAGAAAAAGTTTGGTGACCCTCGTCACGCGCGGGCCCGCCTACGATCAACGGCGATGGGAGCAAGAAAGCTACAGATCTGACTTGCGAGGTTACTCTCACATCAGTTAAACAGAAAGCATTTGGAGCAGCAACGCAGAGAAAGTTTGATACTCCCTCGGTCCTACAATATATACAATATACTACATTCGTTCCAAATTACTATTCATTATTGACTTTTCGCTTAACGTTTGACTATTCGTCTTATTCAAAAAATTTCTCAAGTATCATTTATTTTGTATGTGACTTGCTTTATCATCGTATATACTTTAAGTATAACTTATTGGTTTGTATATTTAGATAAAATTTTTGAATAAGACGAATGGTCAAAGATCATAGAAAAAAGTCAACAACGAATAGTAATTTGAGACAGAGGTAGTAGATATTTAAAGCATTCAAATGCAAAAAATAGTAGAACTGCTAAAAGATCTTTATATCCCTCATTTTACACTACCCATCAACTCTCTACACATCCATCAACCCATTTAGTTTTATCCTATCCCTATAAATACTTACATTTTGGTACAAAATTTGAACGCTAGGAATGCTTATATATCAGTACGGAGGGAGTATATCAGCAAAATCAGGCCATATATAC
This sequence comes from Echinochloa phyllopogon, assembly GCA_033239725.1. Taxonomy (NCBI): domain Eukaryota; kingdom Viridiplantae; phylum Streptophyta; class Magnoliopsida; order Poales; family Poaceae; genus Echinochloa; species Echinochloa phyllopogon. Next base: position 59,658,917 of record BTCW01000012.1, on the reverse strand, counting down.
CGCAGGATACGTTCAGCTCCAACACCAGACAGGCACACAAAATGATCGAATACCAGGTATTTTTTTTTAAAAAAATGTGCAAGTATATTTACTCTGCATAAAGACAGTTTAGTAGAGATTTGATCGGGGAAGAAGCAGTTCAGTAGAACACATTTGCAGTATTCAACAGAAATTGTAATTTTAAGTGCGGGAAACATTAAACTTATGACTCGCTAAATCAAAGCGAATACAGTGATGACCACGGCAAACAGTAACAAAAAATTATCAGCATATAGACAGAGGTCGACGACAGCAATTGCATGACAGTGACTTGATTCCACTTACTCTATCTGATCATGAAGCACATCTTTTTTCTAATTCCAGTTTTAAATTATTCTCCCCTTCCAGCTGTATTATATAACTTATATCTTTTAAGGAAATAATACTCCTCTCCTGACCAATCATGATCCTAGGACACATCCTTAATATCACAAGCAAGGACAACGGCAGTCCTCTTACTCATCTTTCTCTAATTCTTGAAGAACAATCCAGAGTCTACCAAGAACAAAATGTCAACATGAATCAAATAGAGGTAATGCCGGAAAAGTAACATCTTAATTTGTGTTACTAGTCAAGGCATAAATATATAAGCACTATTGCATTAGCTACATCATCCCAAAGATTCAGTCAACAGGGATCCAATAATGTCAGTGCACCAGTCAAAGGACGACCGTCACTTAACTGTTGTAGACTGTGAGCACAGCCCACAGGATAGCCTAGAAAAATGGAAAAGACGTTTGGTGACCCTCGTCATGGTCCATGGCTGCCAAGATCAACAGCAAACAAAAGGCTACATATTTGAATTTTGCTGGCCAGTCTATAAAAATCAATGGTTAATTAGGTGTCTCCACTTACTTTCTTAGTATCAGAAGGAAAATCGTCATGATCCAGTCTACATATTTTAATTAGGCATTAAAATAAAAAGGAAAAGAAATGCTAGATGCCTCCACTTACTTTCTTAGTATCAGAAGCACAACTAGCCATGAAAAAGGTCTAATTTGGGTGTCAATTGTTCAGGCTATGTGATTGACTGAAGCAAAAAAAAAGGTGGAGTTAAATACCAAAAACAATTTTAGAAGCAAACAAAAAAGTTACTGGATCGGCCAGCTACAGAATAGCCATCCCCAAGTCCCCAACAGTAAACATTAAAAGTTTTAGTATCATTTTTTTTGGGTAAAAAAGTTTTAGTATCATTTACCAGTACCAGATATCGACCTCAATCACCATTTGCAAGGTAGTGACTTGGTTTCACTTATTTTTCTTCATCTGATTGCTATATTGGCAATCAAGCTACACAATAGCCGTCCCCATGGTAATCAGTACTCCCTCCATTCCAGAATATAGTTTATTTGACTTTTTTTACCACAAGTTTGACCGCTCGTCTTATTAAAAAAATTTATGTATATATAGTCAAATTTAAGGTATTTTTAAAGATTTTTTATTAATAAAGCAAGCCACCACAAAAAATATGATAATTTATACAAAATTATGAATAAGACGAGCGGTCAAACTTAGAGTCAAAAAAAAAGTCAAACGAACTATAATTTGAAATGAACTATCATTTATGAGTATCTGAATATCGACATCAACACCACTGGGTTGCAAGGTAGCGACTTGTGTTGGAAATCACTCCCTCGATCTCTAGGTGAGGAAGTGATTTCCAGCAACTTGGTTTCACTTATTTAATCTGATCACCAAGCACATCCATTTCTAGTTACATGTTTGAATGATTGTTCCCTTTCAACTATATATGACTTTATGTGCAGACAGTGAAATTCCAGGCTTGATTACAGAAAGCGGACAATAATAGCAAGCCATCACCATCTATATAGGACAATATTAGACACAGCGAAACGTAAGACAATAACTTAGTTACAAGTATCCTGAGCTATACATACAGCCACCGTGCAAAATGTTTGCACGAGCCCACTGCTACAGATAGCAACCACTACGACGATGCTGATAGACACCAAAGGGATCCATCCACACCAGTCATATCTCGTCCAATCCTAGAATCAACATACAATAGGAAATATAAACTTTACCATCATCTGCTTCAAGTATTCCAAGCTACAGGTAACTAGTGATAGTGATCGCAGGCACCTGGAAAACCGTCAGATTTCCCATGAACCGCCTAGCCTAGATCATGTGCACTAGCATAAAGGCATACAAGTAAGATCTGCCCAGTTAAAATGAGATCAGATGCCTTCTGATGGCACTAGTGACTGCTCTGGGTGGCTGCTAAAGCTTGATTTTATATTTAACTCAGACCGTGGTGCCATATGATGGGGAACAAACTAAAAGGAAACATAATTCATGAACCACTATGTACTTAAATTATTCTAGATAGGACATAAAGCAATACGGCCATAACCACCAAATCAATAAACTATGTTATGATGCGTTGGTTCCATTTTTCTCCCCGTACATCAGGACAAGGACCCCAAAAGCACAGCACTGCATGATACCATGAACCCAGGAGATTAATATTGAAGAGTGGTCCTTCAAAGAGAAAAATAGAAAAATACCATGAAGTGTGAACACGGGATGGAGAAAAAGGGACAAAAGTCAAGCAATCAGCCTTGACTAGAAGCAGATACCGCCTTTTTTGCTGGGCAACCAGCAGCAGCAAATCTTTTGTTTGTATAAAGACATGATTTCCCTCCTTCCTGTGTTTAGAAGAAACGACTAGAGGATGAGGTTCAATGAACCACATGTTGGAACTATAGTTAATCGTGTTAGGGTAAACGAGCGTAAACCCCTGTTAACAAAACCTACCAAACATTCCAAAAACTTTTGACGATGCAGTGAAATTAATGGTCTGTGAATGAGGCGTGGCATTGTTGAAAAGGGGCTACCATATTGGGATGCCTCAAAATCAAAGCTAAGAGGAGGCATCTAGCATTTCTTTCCCTTTTTATTTTAATACTTTTTTCCTGAAAATACCATTAGGTCCTATTTAATTTTATAGAAGTAATGGAATGATTTGAACTCTGTATATTGACCATCAAACCAGCATATGGGTCAAGAAAAACACCACCAATCAGCAAAGTTATCACCGATTTGGGAACACTGTAGATTTTCAAGTGTCCATAGCGGTTTTGTTAACTGAACTTGAGTCTGGCTGATATTTACTGAACAGGTGGAAGGGTTGGGTTGATTACTACAAGCTCTGACAGACTTGTGTAAACGGCGTTGCTTTTTGTTGCCTATTAGGAAAAAGGGGAAGACGTCAAGCTGTGAACTTAATGATTTCTGCACGGATAGGCCTTTTCCAGCAAAATTCTTGATTTGCACAACTATAGGATTGTGGGGGGAAAAACATACAGGGAGCCAATGACAGTGACCCTATTGAAACATGGTAGGAGAATGCTTATGCGTGCTATTCTTGTATGTTGTCGAAGTCGGTTGTCATCAGAAAATGAAACCAGGATTTATGCATACGTGGTGTGCTAGAGATCCCACTTGGATGGTTTTGGTAAATGCTCCAGTATCAAAACAATCAGACAGATTTCATGCAACTGGGCTAAGCCACTCAGTCAGCTGTGGAAGATATGGTGGAACACAAGTGAAACAGACATTGAGGACCAGAAATATAGAAGACCAATACATGACACTACAAGTCCTGGATACTTCTGTATCATTTCACAGGATAGTGAAAGTAGGGAAGAAGCCAGGTTAACTAAATTCAGCATACCTATCAAGTGTTAACATACATTGAATCAACTGGACGTGGTCTCCATTTTGAAAGTTTCAACCCCATGTAGCATTTCTTGCATTTTCTGTGTCAAAAGAGGATTCATGTTACAAGCAAGGAGAACCAACACCATAAGGTGAACTTCTAGGTAACCAATAAAAACATCTCCCTCGACAAAAAAGAAAAAGAGAAAAAAGAAAAATTATGATAGATAGATGCGGACCTTCATTTTATTTAAAACAAACCGGGCAGGAGATGCAGACCTACATTAATGCAACACTAGAAGGTACTAGAATTTTGGTGAATAGCTTTAACTCTGAGCTGAAGGTTTGCGGCTCTGAATACTGGAATTCATTAAAGGATGTGCACCTATAAAATCTGAGATAAATCCTATATTTAGCTGCAATTTGATGGCAGCACATGCTCTTAAGGTTTAATAATTAAGTTATAGATCTAAAGTTATTGTGCCTTCTGAAGCTTTATACATCCTTTACAGCAATGGAACCATCTATTTGACAATTCTACATTAATCTCTACATTTGTTTGTTATGCAATGCTATCAATACAAAGAGAGTGTTGAAAGAACTGCTTAAAGCAATGCGAATCACTTATGCAACTGCAACATACTCACCTTTACAGAGATTTCAACTTCATCAAGCTTCTCTAGTATCAAATCTCCAAGAGGAGGCCCCTGAAAATATCAATGTATATACTTCCAAATTTTAGCACGTTGAGGCGCAAAGAGCTTATGTAAACAGACTATGTAACCGCAAATCAAGAACTTGGTTTTACAGATAATTGAAAACTTAACACATTTAATCAAATCATACTGTTAGAAAAAATAGCATTACTGTAGATATTTGGACATATTTATGTTTACGTAAACTGCGATAGAAAACAGAGCCAGATGGTGCATAAGGCTACCCTGACTAACTTACAATCTACCTTCAATGGTTCAATGAATTTAATATAAATATTGTCATGAGTACTGCATGAAAACTTTTCATGTGTATGCACTGTTCTGTAGTGTAATCAGTACCAGTGAGATCACTGGACATCCCAGATACTGCAGCATTTTAGTTGTTAGAAATAAGCTGTCTCCTAGTTAGATATTTCTATGTATTTGAGAAGATATTTCTTAGGTGCCAAGTGAGTCATCCCTATGAAAGGATAGCATTGTATCCTGGATTCCTTGTTTCATGAAGGAAATATACTCCCAAAAGCTTCTCGACTCTACCTGGCCTGCACATTCTCCTCTAAGCGCAATACTTTCAAGCCATCGCTATTAGTACCTCTCTACATTGTTCACCCACATAATGTACATCAGAACAGCACAATATCACATACCAGAACATTGAACAAGTTCCTTATGCACATTTCACGAGCATTTTGGAAAATAAATATTGTATAGTAGTAGCAGCTGATATGTGTTGTGCATATTTGGAAAAAGTTGATATGCCAAAATTTAATAGCTCCATAACTTTGTTAAACAATGTACAACTTTCAGTGTTAAGAAGTAAGTGAAACAAGACAACTGAAGACATACCCAAGCACTAGCTATAGGATTCAAACTTGTGCCCTGTTCACCATCAGATGGAGCTTTCCTACTGAAATTCAGGTTCCTTGTGTTCAAAAGATGGACGAGAACAGCCTGAATAAGCACATTCAAAATTTAATTCCAACAAAAACTCAAGATAAACTGAGACACGACTAACATGGAAATACCTTCCTGAAATCATGTGGATGAGCAACCCCGGTTATTTTTACATCATCACTAGGAGGCTTTCTAACACCGACATTCTCGATTCTGATAGAATATACCCCAAAAAGGATTGGAGATAACCTACAGGAAATAAGTGATAAATAACTGAGCTATTTGCAGCGAACATTGCTTCGCTTTTATACTTATAATGAGTAAACTATATGGCACAGCTATCTCGCGAGTAAGAACAGAGGGAGTTTCTTTTCTGTAAATCAGTCAGATAAAATTGGCTTAGAAAAAGAATCACAGAAAGATGGATATAGAAAATGACTAAACTATGTTGTAGCCAAATTCTAGTAAGAAGCTAAAAGCATTTGAATAGTACAGTGTAGCTTATCCTCGACCTATTTCCAAGATCTTACAGCCTAAACATTCTAGTGTCCTATCTTCATTCTTTAAAGTTACACATACACCAGAATGTGTATAAACGATTACTAAGAAAAAAAAATACTGGAAAATTTTGATTTGTGTCATTTTCTTCCAAAACACCAATCACAGTACATAGAACCATTAATTTCTTTGTGTGATTATCTCCATCCAATTATACGAATTGTGAGTTGAAACAAGATGAAATTTTTATCATCGGTCACTGGCAATTGTGTTCAGCATGACGTATGGCTCACCTTGCTCAACAACAACATCAGAGATTGAAGGGAGGATAACATATTTGTCCTTCTTGAAAACCCCAAAACAAGGAAAAGCAACGGGCTTGTTTACCTGGATTATGATCAGGCCATCAGGGTGTTAAATGGATCAATAACATCACTGTAAAATCAAAGACTATTTTGCCCATCCTGCATGTGAATACCTTATAAACAATGGCATGTGGTGTCAAATACAATTTCCTTGAGCGGAAATCCCTCCGACACACATATATCCGAATAGGTAAGTAAAGTAGCATGAGCACTCCTACTCCCCAAGCTAAGACTAGTAATATAGATAAAAGAATCCATTGAGCAATTTGATACTTGACAAAATTGTCTTCCATTTCTGCAAATGATGCATCATGGAGGATCTCATCCTCAATACTTCTGTTATATTCGTTTGAAGACGAATCAGCCAATAATTGTCTTTCTAATGCATCCACTTGCACTCTTTCATCTGGCAATCCCATCTGTCATTCATAAGAGGTGTTAATTTCGATATATCTTAAGTTCAAAGAACACGGTGCAACACAAGAGTAAAAAACAAGCTGCTAACCATCATCGAGAATAAAGCAGTTTTATAGGGATTATCAGAATAAACCTAAGGGAAGCATTTTATTTCAAATGACAATACATTAGACAGCGGATGTATTAAATGATCAATAAAAATGATGCAGCATGTTGCTTTCTAGAAGTTTCACTTAAAGAATCGTCAATATAAACGAGCCTCGTGTCAAACCAGACCATTCAAGCACAAACATATAAGCATGCAAACTTGCAAAGCTATGTAATGCATGGACAACAGCAAGCTAGTTATCCATCAATACTATGCAGTGTTAAAATAAAGGTATGTTCAAGTCCTAAAACAAGGGCTAAGTTTATTTTGTCAGAATATGAATTCGTGGGTACAATCATACAAATAGGTCAGATAAAATTTTGCATCAAAACAAACTGTGACGACTAGACGCCAGCTGATATAGATTGCAGTATGGAGAATAAGCTGCAACAAAAGAAGTTATGCATATAGACAACCTAACAAATTTCATCCCTACATAGCACTGAAGAAATATAAACCACTAGGAAGTTAATCCTAAGTTAACCATCAACTGTAAATGTCCAAATTGACATACTAAACCAAGTGTGTCTCCGACCACTGTTTGTTCAAATTTCGACGGAATCAATAGAAAAACCAAAAGGGAATCCAGCAAACAGACTAGTAAAGACCAAACAACATCAACAAAGGAATTATTGTTCCTTCCAGACACATTTGGGAGGGAGGCACAAGACAATTGCAAGGCTACCAGAAACAAAAGTTGAACTGCACACTATAAACAGACGGCGTCGCACTGTCAGGGCGTTCAAGTCCTAACCACACACTAACAGTTACACATGGCATTGATCCAAGCAGAATATTAGCTAAAAAAACTAAAGCCAGAAGAGTGTAAATCACTGAAAAGCATAAGTCCGTCGACAGTTAAACTTTAATTAGCCAACAAATGTAAACGGCCAAATGGGAGACTAAGCAGTTCTCGGATCACTCGTTGCTTCTATTTGGAAAGGGTCTTGAACAAACAAAAGTAAATCCAGCACATGGAACGGTTTAAGAGCAGGCTTTATAAACAAAATAGTTACTGCTCCTCAATGACACTCTGACGGTACCAGGCTAACTCTGGATAGGAAGGGGCGTCACACAATCGCGCGGCTACCAGCAACAGAACTCGAGCTGGAACCTGTAAACAGATTGAGTCGCAGCACTCGGCTCCCTACCGCGCTCAGAGCGCATTGAACAGGAACGGGACGGAGCGAAATTCAGAAGCAATCACACGGCCCGCACGAATTGGGGGTACTTGTTTCGCCAACGGTTTGGGAAATCGAGCAGGGATATGAGCAAGGTAGGGATTGCCGGAGCTCGAACCACGAAGAAACTCTGTAGCTTACCGCGCGGGGCGGTGTCGCGGCGGAATTCGGTGCCGCCGGTGGTGGCCGACTAGCGACGGCGAGGCGAGGAGGATTCCAGAGGGAAGCAAATTTGGGGGAGAAGAGAAATGGAAGACCGGTTACGCTTCCGTGGTTTGCAAACGTAAATTACAAAGTCCGTGTTCAGCACCGACTTGGCTCGTTTCGCTTATGCGTAACTTGCAGCAGCCACTCCAAACTGACACGATGCTGCAAAAATTACTACTACTTCATGTAATGCAAACGCAAAGTGACACGAGTTCGCGTGGACGGGACGGCACGAGGCTCGGAGTAGCTCGCTGGAGCCGATCGAGTGCACGTACACGCACGGCCGGCGAGGCCGCTTTGCTTTTGCACGTACCAGATCGAACTCATCGTTCACGTACGCCGTCTCTGTTGTTGATATGGTTTGCGTGGTGCCGGCCGGGGCCGGGGCTCTGGTTCTGGTCCCCGTCCGCGCGGCATCCTGATTCCTGGCAGAGATCGAGCTAGCCGTGCCGCAGGCTGTTGAGGAAAAGAAAAGGCCCTTTTGTCCCCTGGATGCATGGCACGCACGCACACGCCAACACGTCCAGTCCAGGACTCGAGCCAAGCCGCAAGCGGACTCGTGCATTGATGTAGTCATTTGTTTGGGGTATCTGCTTCGGTTAGCTGGATCTGCTTCGGTTACGCGACGTAATCCTGTTTCTGCCTTGCTGGACGTGGCACCGCGGGCGCAGGCGTTTTGCTGTCTCCCGGACGATGACACGCGCGCGCCAGTGGTACTGGTAGTGCTAGGCAGGCTGCGAGCTATAGCTAGCTAGGCGCCTACCTAGGCAGTACAGTGGAGTACGTACAAGCCCAATTGCCCGCCTGGCGTTCTCCGATCCGTTCATTTGAGCAAGCTGTACACTTGCAATACAGCGTTACTCGTACCTGGTTGGCTCGCTCAGGCTCAGGCCGTCAGGCGAGTTCATCGAGGCTACTCGTCGTTTGGCCACTCCAGGGCCCCGTTCGGAACGTGGAGTTTTCTTGCATCGACGACGGCCGTTTCCAAATTTGCCGGCCGTTCCAGCATGCACACGGCGCCGGTCGATCGGGTCGCCAAAAACTCTCGCTCGTTGGTGAAACACGGCTTGCCGCTGATGATCAGCACGTCGTACGTGTGTGACACACACGGCTTGCCTAGTCGTGTCTTGGTGGTAGCTACCAACGATGCAAGATTCCCAGTAAGCGCCCGGGTTAACAAGCCCGTGCCTGCCGGCCAAGCGGTACACGTATGTACGGAGTATATGTATTCGGGAAATTTGGCGATGACCATGCAGCAGGCTGGAAGCTGGGATCGATCAGTACGTGTACGTCGCACGCTGGATGTATCCTTCTCTCTGCCTGCTCGGTCCACCCCCAAACTTATTCGAATTGGGCCTTAATTCCAACCAAACGTGGTGCGATTTCTTTCCTTTTTCTTTACCGGATGTAATTCGTGCCAGGGAGTGTTCCCATCGCGCGCGCCACTCTTTTTTTCTGTAGATAGATAGAGGTAATTCGAGTGCGGGTGTCTTTCCCTTTCTTTTCCCTTTTTTAAAGGAAACAAGTTAGCGTCTACTGTATACCCTTTTGAAAGGTGACAGTAACTCTTTTTTTTGTTTGCTAGGGCATAAAATCAGTTGGAGCCAACCCTACATAGCGCTTCAGCGATTTGACTCGAAAACATGGCTCCACTTGTCTTGAGGTTGCGCAACAACCTTACCACCGCTGTATATATCTCTCCCCTACAATTACCTTCCGTACAATTCAACTTCCATTATTTTGTTTTTTCTCTATATAACGGCAAAAAAAAAGTAAACCTAGCTATGGTTTGTAGTGTCGAAGGTCCTCCTCCTATGTGTACGTGGTTGCCGTGCATATACCACTCTCTTGAGGCCACTAGGCACCAGCTACAAAAAGACGTAGAAGACCAACGTGACATTTGCTAACAAAGCTAAAGAAAGTAGCTAGCGAAAAAGGTTTAAAATGGGCGTTGCCTTTTGCAAAAAGAAATATAAAAAGCGTTTTGGTGTAGGAAGGGGAAGATTAGAAAACCATTGCGAGAGCGTAAACAGCGGAGGAAGGAAGAACTGATAGCGCCGCACCGGCAGCCCTGTGCTATTTGGTCCGATCGGGCCGGCCATTCATGTAGGCGCACGCGGCACACGCCTAGCCCGGGTCCGTCGATCGCAGGAGCACGAGCAAGAGCCTCGTCCCGCACGAACGATATGTGTGGTGTGGTTGTTCTGGCCTGGTTCGGTCACGCTCAGGCACGGCACGGCACGGACGCTTCCTTTGTCTTTGTCACGTCAAAGTTGAAAATGTGCCATTAATACGTTATTATAATATTTTATTTATATTTATAAATAATTATCTAAACATTAATTAATTAGATTTAAAAATAAAATTATACAATTAATTTTTAATTTATCTATATCTAATATTTCATGTATCGATATTTGAAGGGTAAATCTGAGGAGGAGGAGGAGGAAATATAACCGAATCAAATGGAAGAGATCCGCCTGCCGTTTGGCTCTGCTCTGCTCTGCTCTGCCAGCTGCTGCTGGCCCCCTGTCCTCCTGACACGCGCCGTACTGGGGGCACTGCAGCCCTGGCGACGCGGGGCGGCAGCTTTTGTTCCCCCACCCGGTGGCACGCACGCCAACGGCCGGAGAGCCGGCACAGCCGCGCGCCGGGCAGGCTGTTACCGCACCGCGCCGCGCGCGCGCATGCATGGGTCGACGCTCGCTTGCTGCTGATCTTGTGCGCGGCGTGGAGAACTGGGTGTTTGGTTGCCTGCATAGACCTCCCTCATGGAATGTAACCTTCCGTTTGTTTGGTCGCTTGCACCGTCTCTAGAGTGGCTCACGGGTGTAAAAAGGAGCTCTCAGCCTGGCAACGTAGATATCTAAATTTTAGACATTTTTAGGAAGCCAAGCTCGCTGGATGCAACTACTTACCTAGTTAATGATGTGATTAATATTTAATTAGTAAATATTAATTATAATTAATATATTTTAAAGAATATTAAGATGTAATAAGATAAGATAAAGGTTATAAGAGTGTAATTTTACAAAATAAATATTACGATGATAGTGTTTATTATTTTTGTATCATGCAACGTATCTTCGTGCAGCCAACCAAACACGGCCTCTTATCAGCCAAGCTCACCAGATACGAGCAACCAAACACTCTTTCATTACGTGTCACCAGTCTGGCTCTCAAATATGAGCCATACTAGAACACGCGGGTAACCAAACAGACCCATAGGTGATGGTCCATCTCAAATCTCGAAATTATGAGGCCGGGTCGACCTGATCACCAACACCTTTTTCCCCCTTTATGATCGGAGCGGCACCATTTTTTGCTTCCGGGGGTGATGCGTGCGTGTAGGCGTTGCCTTTCTCGTTCGAGGGTTGTTGATTCGAGGCGTTTCGGGGCGCGACTTTGCTGCACTGGGCATGCCTATTTTCAGCGCGGTCTAGACGGCCGGCATTCCATCAACCGTAGTTTCGAATTTCCAATTGATTTCGACGGATGTTGATTTGAAATTCCCTTTCACCGAGTCCATGTCTCGCAATCTTCTCTCCTTTTTTCCAATAAAAAAGAGTTAATGATAAGATGTAGGAGTTTTTTTGGGAAAGTTGTGATGCACAACCTTTTCGCCAATATTTGTCTTTTTTTTCTCTTTCGCTATGCATTTCCTATGTGTTTGCCTGAGGTGTGAAAGAACATGGAGGTTAGGAACTGCATACTATATCGTATAGGCCTTTGACTAGGTGATTTGATGTGGTTATAAATACAAACATTGCAGTTATTGTATTAAATTATAAAACTTATGCATAATACCAATAAGTTTTAAACTGGGTACACCTGAGTGCTTGATGGGGCACAAGGCCGGACTGCCGGAGCAACCATCAAATCCAAGCCCTTGTTTAGATCTCAATTTAGGACACCCAAACTTTAGAGTTTGATAATAAATGCGCCTCAAAATGTTCGTCTCGCAAAGTATAATAAAACGGTATGATTAGTTTTTGATTTCATCTATATTTAGTACTCCATATATGTGTCGACATTTTGATATAACGTGAATCTTCTTTTTACATAGTAAAATTTAGAAACTAAACAAGCCCGAGAGGCAATGCATGCCTGCCTCTCTGCCCCTTCTCAATAATGCATCGCCCATCCAATCCAAGTCACTGAACCCAGACTTTGGGCAGGGAGGGGCACTTGGGCCTTGTTTATATGTAAAATAGGGGGTGGAGATTTGGGGATACGAGGTCACTTCGTAATCATTACGCCACTATAACATTTCGCTTATATGTGTGAAAAATTATCCAAAAATTGATTAATTAGGCTCAAAATATTCGTCTTGTAGAGTACAATAAAACTGTGCAGTTGATTTCATCTACATTTAGTACTTCATACATGGGCCGATATTTTGATGCGATGATATTTTTTTGCATAGTAAACTTTGGGCTGTTTTTTCGAAGGACTTGGCCCGTTAGGACATGCATGCTCATGCTCATCCCTAACCCTCTGACGTCATCACCAACAAAACCCCCCCTCGCTCGGCCACCAAGAACGATACGCGGGGCCCACTTCCTAACCCCCCTCCTCCCACGCTTTGCAGGCCTCCGTTCGCACGGCCGTTCCATCTCCACTCCCACATATCCCCCACTAGTCCCAACACACACTCACTGACACGCGGCTCACACGCGTCCCTGCCCCACCTCTCTCAGCGAGTCCTCACAGACATCTTCCCTGGGCTCCCACGTGTCGCCGGATCCAAATCAGACGGCACGCGTACGTTGGTGTTGGGGGCAGAGGCTGGGGTTGGTTTCCACTTCTCCTGCTTCCGGGTGGCGCGGCCGGTCGCAGCGGCCCGGTTGCCTGAAACGGCAAAAGGGAAAGGGGGAAGCGCAAGGCGACGAGGGTAAAAGCTGTGCGACGGGTACGGGGAGTGGGGTAGAGCTTTGCCAGAGGTAACAGAGAGAGAGAGAGGGATAGGAGAGAGAGAGGGAGGAGACAGCAGCAGGGTGGAGAGAGTTTGAGTTTGCTGCCCCCGTGGTGAGTAGAGTACAAGAGAGAGGAGAGAGAGAGAGGGGATCGTGCAAGGTGGTTCTGGAGGAGGGCATAAAGCTTGGGGGGGAAACTGGAGAGGTGGAGGTGGGGGTGGGTGCAGGAGGAGGGATCCTTCTGGGAGGCGAGTGCGCGTGCCAGGAGCGCCGAGCACGCATGGGAGAGGTGAGTTCGTTGCGAGAGGTAGCTTGCTAGCTAGCAATGGCGCGCCCGCGCTCGGGCGCGTGTGATCAGCTTGTTCATCGCCGCCGTTGGGATTTTGTTTTCTTGCTCTGCTCTCTCGAGTTTTGCCGTGTGGTTTTCGGTGGATTTTCGTCGATGTTCCTCGCAAATGTGGGTGCGCGTCCTCCCTGCTCGCGGCGTTTGTTTCATGCCGCCGATGATGGTTCGCCGAGGCGAGCGGCCGTTGGACTGGAATTTCCCCCTCGTTTTTGTCGGTTTTTTTCTCGCTTCGCTAGAGTTGTGATCGAGGACGAGTGCGTGCGTGTTTCGCTTCGGTTCGACGGTTCGATTTCCTGGGGGCTCCGCGAGATTCGGGGGCATTTCCTGCGATTTTGCCCGGCTCCTTCGTCCCGGCCCTTGGGGCCTCCGGCCTCGCCGTCGTGTGTTTCCCAGCTCGCAGCACCGCGAGCGCCGGCGGTTTGAGCGGCGGAATCCGGCCATTTCGCTGCGTTTTTCCTGCGCTTCTCTCAAATTTTTGCTTGTTTATTTATCCCCCGCCCCGCCTCGTTTCCGCGGATTCGGTTGCTTGCGGTTTGTGGTTTTGTTACTGTTAGGGTTTTTGGCCTCGACGTTTTATCCCCCCTTTCGTTGGGCATCAGACGTGGTTCGAGCTCGTCGCCATTGATACGCTTTCGGTTGTCGCCTTTCCCCCCGCCGCAGTTTTACTTCGACCGAAAGCTCGCCGGCATTGCTTTGGGCTGTTGCCTTTCGCCCGCCGCGCGCCGGTCTTCCTCGGTCAATTTCGGTGGTGCTGTGATGCTTTTTGTTGCAACCGTGTGTTGATGGATGGCGATGGGGATAGGGGATTTTCTGGATTCCTTCGGGGATCGGGAAGGTTTCCCCTGCTTCCCCGAATCCGATGGCTGCTACTATTTCCTAGGTGGTGGATTCTGAAGAAATCTTTGGCACAAATCTTTTGCGTGGCTGGGTAGCTTCGCACCTGGTACCCTGTGTGTGTGTGCCATGTCGTGTCTTTCGCATCTAAAGGTGACCTGACCTCCGGCCATTGATGGCTCATGTGACCGGCGACTGAGCTCAGTCAGCCCGTCTCCTTGTGACTTGACCGTGGTCTGCACAGGCACTGGCTTGGGGAAGACATCTTGTCCCTTCTGCTTGTTCTTACATGGGGTGGTCAATGGATTCATGGCGTTCCGTTTTCGTGCCTACTGTGAGCGTCTTGGCCGGGCTGCATTTTTGTTTCCTGGCGATTTCGGGTTGGTTTTCACTTTTCAGTTCCGTGCTGTGCTTGAAGTTGAGTAATTGCGGAAGTACTTTTTTCTTTACCTGGGCAGTAAGAGTCAGTGGTAGCAATTTTGAGCAAGGGTGTCTGTTGCATTCGTCGGATTCCATTAGCGTGTCTTCAATGACAACCCAAGGAGGCAAGCTTGTGTAGTTTGATTTTTGCTGTCTGCATTTGTAACATTCCACTCTGACCTGTTGTTTCCCTGCTCGTGCCATCTGTTGCCACTGCACACTGCAATTGCATTGAAAGTTGAAATTGGAGTTTCGATCATGAGTTGCCTGGGGGTACTGATCATGAGTTCTGCCCATTCTGATGGAACATGTTTCAATTGAAGCAAGTTGATCATTTTTTATGCTGTAACATAATCTGTCCAAGTGAATTTCGTCTCTTGAATTTGCAGAGTTCGAGCGAAGAAACCAGCCGGACGGGAGCCGGCGGCAGCATGGACCGCGTGAAGCACGAGAACTTCTGCCGCGCCGTCGTGGAGGACAACACCGCGCTTCTCCTCTCGGCGGTGGGGAGCTTCAGGAAGGAGGCCCTTTGCCGCATCCGCAAGGGCTCCGACGCCTCGAGGGTGCTCGACCAGGAGATGTCCACGAGGCTGCTCCACCTCGCCTGCAAGCACGACGCGGTGGAGTGCGCCAGGCTGCTCCTGGAGGGCGGCAACGGGATCACGGCGGCCCCCGTCGACGCCAGGGACCAGCTGACGCGGACGCCGCTCCACGTCGCCGCTGAGACCCACTCGGCCAGGTGCATCGAGCTGCTGCTCTCCAAGAACGCACGCACTGACATCAGAGTTGTTGATGGGAGACCACTTCTCCCGCTTGAGATCGCGCTAATGAGCAGGCGGTATGTGAATGTTCGATTGCTAGTAATGCATGACTTTGACTGAATTAAGTCTTCAAGTTTCCTGCGATAACTGTACTGTTTCTCATTTACAATGTTCTGTTCTCTCTTTCAGAGTTCAAACTAACTGGTCACCGGATAGCCCAACTGAAGATCTTCTGTCTTTTCTTCACCAAAGGGTTCGTATCCTCATTACTATACTAGACCCGTTGTCTGAATTGTTCCACAGCTGATCTGTAGGATTAAATGCATCTTTTTACCCAAACTTGCCACCTCTCTCTGTGTAGGATCTCAATGCAGTAAGGCTCCTGGCAGAGAAAACAAGAGTGGTTGGGGAGCTTGCTTACAGATATGCCATGGAGGGGCGTGTTCCTGCATTGGCAATGCTGCTTCTGGTGGTTGAAGAGAAGATTGCGACACAAGTGAGTGTGGTGATAGATGGTGTCAGAACAAAGAGGTCAATTTACAACTCTGTGGTGGATGAGGCTTTATCCATGGGAGATGCTTCAGCTCGCGAAGGAAATGAAAGGAGAAAGGCCCTGCTATGTGAGATTCAGCTTCTTAACCAATTTGGGTCGGCATCTTGGAGGGAGCACACCGACAGGAGAACGTTGCCCCCTCTACTGAGGGCTGCTAAGGTACTAATGTTCATTTAGTAATGCTTAAATACCTTGGTCCGTACTCTGTAATATAGTTATTTCAAAATTGTACTCATGTATTGAAAGCAAGGCTTTTGTTTATATCGCTATATTTTCCATGATATATGAAATAAGTACTTGCTATAAGATGTACCAGCATGTCACTTGTATATTCAATGTGTATAATAAATGAACTTTTAGTTACTATGACTAGCATTTGACTTGTGCATTCCATGTGTGTACCTATGATGTCTAAAACTGACTTTCATGAAAAAACAAAGCTGATTTTTTATACTCAAATTCAGTTGATGCCATTAATTGTGCTATGCATCATGAGCTGAAATTTTTTTGGAGGTGCAACCGTAACACTACAAAGACTTTTGCTGAGTGACCTTTCTTGTGTAGGTTGGAGATATGAATGTCATAAAGATGCTTCTGATGGGGAATGTTGATGTCAATGAAGCCGACTCTGAAGGAAACACAGCACTTCACTGGTGCCTTAGTGGTGGCTCAAGTACACAGGAGCCAAGGTGCTCATCTTAGAAATTGCTTTGTCATAACAAGCGTATTGTAAGATAGTTGTGTTCTTAGACTTTGATCGTCTTCTGTCAATTGTGCAGGATTGTGTGGCTCCTGCTGAAGAATGGTGCCAGAGTTTTCCAGGGGAACAAATTAGGGCTCACGCCAGTACACAGCGCTGCAGCTAAGGGCAATTACAAGGCTCTTCAGGTAGACTTTTGTTACTTCCTTTCATAGTACCTAACTGCGCTCTTGTGAGTTGTGACTAATTGGTTTGTTTTTCTTTGCTTTGAAAGTCACTTCTGCTTCATGCCCAAGATTGTGTTGATATACCTACCAAGACCAAAGAAACCCCACTATTCTTTGCAGTAAAGAATGGTTCTGTGGACTGTGTTAAACTCCTTTTGCGTTTTGGGGCTGATACCAAAGCCCGGAACCTACGGTAAGTAAATCTTGAGAGTATATTCAAATAATAGAATTACAAAAATAAGTCACAGAAAAGAAATATATAGAATTAATTTTCATTTATGGTCTAATGCACTTAACATGCTGCAATTATTTGACTTGAACAGAAAGCAAAGACCAATTGACGTGGCAACTTCCCAGGACATGCGTTTCGTTCTTAGCTCTGCAAATGTGGTGCCATGTAAGATAATGAGAGATTTACTCCTTTTCCATTCTGCTTGATCTTTGTACATATTTACATTTCATTATTTTAGTTTGTTTGATTTGTGCAACTGTAGTAATAAATACAATCCATAAGGACTTCAATTAGATGGAAGGAATTTAACAAATTGCATATAAATAGATTACACTTTCGCTGGTATTATTGGCTTATTGCCTAGTTCTGGGCAACTTGAAATTGCCATTTTAACAGAAATGTACTCTAGTTTCAGGGAACCATAGCTCACCTCAAAAGAAACATGTGATGAGAAAGGAAATTTGCAAAGAGCTTCTTGGTGATGAGTTTGATGATTTATACACTGATGACTATAGTGAAAGGTACATCTGGTATACACTACATGCTCTGTAGTTGCTTTCACTTCTCACCTGTAGTTGCTTTGAAATTTCTGCAGCTATACTGGCCTTAAGACATCAGTAGGTCAGCGTGATTTGCGGTCCAGTAACCGTTCTCCTCAAGGGCCTAAGGGTAAGAGCCAATATGTTCCAAAACAAGGACAAGGCTCAAAGTTTGTGCCTAGGGTAAGTTATGCATGCTCTACCCCTATTTGTAAACACCTATGTCTTGGCTTGGTTTGCTTCTTATATTACATTCCTTTTTCAGAATAATCATTGGCCGAAGCATGACTACACTCGCAAAATTTTTGTTGGGGGCCTCCCACCTTCAGTAGACTCTGGTAAAATTTCATAAACCCCGCACTGCTTGGTGTTGAACAATTAAACTTATGCACACTTCTAACTTTCTTTGTCATCCCTTTCTGACAGAGTACCTTATTGAATTCTTCAATGCTGAATTTGGGCCTGTGGAGGAAGCAGTGGTCATTGGGGTACCAATAGGCAATCGAATGCAGTCCCGAGGTTTTGGCTTTGTAAAATTTGAAAGAGAAGAGGATATGATAAGGGCAAAGGAAGCTCATCATGTGTACATGCTTGGGAAGAGAGTGGAGGTAAAGGATGCTGTTGCTAGAGCATACTTGCCTTTAGAAGAACAAAGAACTGTTTCTTTGAGGAAATTCATCAAGGAGCGCCCAAAGGTAAACCATAGTGTGCTGGACGGTGAACTAACTGAGGAACACAACCTTCGGAAGCGGCGACCATTGCCAGAGAAGTGCCTTCCATCTTGGTTTTTTATATTCAGGAAGTGGTTGCCAGGATTTCTTGAGGATGCAACTGAGCGACTTGGGGGTGGTGGAGAGAGGTATCCATTAAGCTCTTTGAAGGGTGATTTTAGAGCAACTTGCAGGATGGAGCTTGATCACACTGCACTTGATTATCCTAAGCTAAGTGACTTTATGCGCTCCCTCCCAGGCATCTGCAGGATGTGTGTAGTTCCTGTTGGAAGTGGACCTGCAACGCACATGATCCTTCTACCACCGCTCTCAAGACCGAAGTATGTACCCTTGCTAGAGCCTTGCTCCTTTGATCATGATGAGTTCCCAGAATCAGTGTCAGATCATCACTCCCCAAGATCTCCACTTAACGCCGACATCACGGATGACTCCCCTCATAACACTGACAGCCAGCAAGGTGACGATGCATGCAGTGGGACTAATGTTCGGATCCAGCAGAGTGATGATGCATGCAGTAAGAGCAATGGTCAGAGCCAGCAGGGTGATGGGAGCAGCAGGAGCAGTGCTGAAAGCCTGCTGGATGGAAGTTCCTCTGATAATGGTAGCTTACTGGATGATATTCCTGTCAGTCCTGCAAAGCTTGATTTGGTTGAGCCAGTGCCTACAGGAAAGCCTGGTGTGATTGACTCTGTACCCACAAAAAAGCCTGATTTGATTGAGTGCGTACCTACAAGAAAGCCAGATTTGATTGACTGTGTACCTACAAAAGAGCCTGATTTGATTCATTATGGGGGTCTTTCCAGAAACAATGAATCCAGACACATTGGGAAGCCTAATTTGCTTGAGTTTGGATCTACAAGAAAGCTTGAGTTCATTGAGTCCAGGCCTTCAACGTGCTACATTGATTGTCCAGTTGAAAGGTCCGGAGTTCCTCCAAGCAGCTGTGAGGATGAAATGAGATTCTCTTTCTTCCAGTCTCAGTGGGACAAGTACCTGGTAAGAGCTCCCTGCTTGTGAACTTATCATGTTTATCTTGTTGGTTAAGATCAGAATGATGTTGTACGGAGTACTAATATTGTTATTTGCATGTTAGACTCCAATTCCCAAGAGTAACTCCTGCATTATCTGTCGATCTTGCGAAGCTGCCATGCAGCTTGTCCCATGCAACCACAAGATATGTGTTGCCTGCATGATGAGGTGTAATGTCAGGGCATGCATGGCCTGTGGAACTTCTGTCAGTGGAGTGAAGTCTTCCCCTGCAGTGGATGCGACCTACAGATACATGGTAATGGAAATTATCTAAATAGTTAGAATTGCCTTTGATTCCCTCTTGTCAAGAAATAGCTGATATCATTTGTAGACTGTTTAGTTGAAAAAAAGGATCTCTGTGCTTAGTGTTTTTTTCCCCTTCATTTGCACATGAGTTGAACCGATCTGATCAGTTGCTGAATATGCAGGGAGTCATGGAGCACGTTGCAGATCAAAGGTGCCAGTTGATGGTTGTCTGCCGTGGTGCTGAGGCGATTGTCAGATGTTCCCCCTGTATGCATACCATTGCTTGCCGAGGATGCCTCCTGGCTTCAGTGACATTACTGAAGACCTGCACCACCTGTGGCTGCATGATTGAGCACTTCATGTTCGGTTGAGAAGACTCACCACCCTAATACAGTAGCATTAATCTAAGCAAACTAGGGTATAGAATAAAGCAATCAATCCTACAATCTGAAGGAGAGATCTGATATGCTCTCGTTCAGTTTTGCCACATTTGTGGGATGCGCTAACAGGCTATTTTGGTATAGGCGCCCTCGCTCTTCTGAGCCTGAGGTGCTCTCTTTTGCTCCCTTCTGTTCTTAGCTATGCTAATCAGACATGTTTGATTGGTATGCTATTTCTGCTTCTGTGAGCTTGTGACGGTTCCGACATTGGCAAGCTCACAATAATACCATGTAAAGCCCCATCTGTCTATTATGGCACTCTTTTTGTAAACCAATGAAAATACTATCTCTGGGGTTGCGGTGTTTACAAAACCCCCTTTTGGCATGTGTTCCTGATGTCTGAATTTGGTATTTTTGGCTCCTTTTCTTATGGTCAAGTTTGATCAAAGTTTGTCGCTAGATGATCTGTTATATGTTGCATTTTTCAGAAAGCAAGTTCCAGTTACATGGGAACTTAGAATCTGCATTGCTTAATTTGATTGCTGTCTAGGATTTCTATTATATGACTTTGCTTTAGCTGTGTGTATTGCTCCGTTTTTGAGCAATTGGTTATGTCATTTCGACCACTGTTGGTGTATGTTTGTATGGTTCTCTGATTTTCAGTTCTGTCAGACAGCATTTTGACACTGTCCTAGAATGTAGTCTGCACTCTTTGAAAGAAGAGTTCAACATGCACTATGTATCAGTTGAAGTTGCAAATAATTGTGTTTTGAATTAACCGTGAAATCTAACAAGATCATTTTGTGCATAGTTACTGTGCCAGTGTCTAAAAGGAAGAACTCAAAGTTCAATTTTTGCTCTGCTTCCATAAGAACGTGTGAGAGCAGAGGCAATGAGTTGTAACGAAAATGTGATGACAGCAAACAGTAACGTCATGACTGTGAACAGTAGGCAGCTAATGTAACTTCTCCCGGTAGCCAAGGAATTCAAACGAAAGCAAGAACAGTGTGCATCAGCGATTGAGCGAGCAGCACAATGATCACCACCGCACGTCAAAGTAGCCGTCCCACCGGCGCTGCCCGTCGTCATCCTCCCGAGGCGGCAGCCCCCGCTTGATCCGGCCGACCCTCTTGATCACGCCGTCGACCGCAATGTCGAAGGCGTCCCTGAACCCGCCGTCTGGGCTCCTCCTCGGGTCCCTGTACACGATGCCAGGGATCATCCTGACCACCTGCTCCCTCATCGCTGCCACTTCTGCCCGGCCGAACCGCCGGAGCACGTCCTGCACCCGCACCGTGCCGTTGCGCACGCCGTCCCCCGGTATGAACACCGAGTACTTGGCGTGGTCCGCCGGTAGGTGCCATCGGTACTGCGTGTACGCCGAGCCCGGGTGGAAGAACACCGGCATTCAGCCGGCGAGCATGGCGTCGAACGCCGACCGCCGCGTGTACGAGTCCCCCGGCGGCTGCAGGCAGAAGGCGGCGCTCTTCAAGTGGCGCATCACGTTGCCGGGCGCGTAGCAGTCGTCGCGCCGGCCGCACTGCAGCAGCCCGCACCGCCGCGACCGCGCGCACTGGTCCATCACGGCGTCGCGCACAGCCATGGCCGCCGCGCGCGGCGGAGGCCCCGCTGCCAGGAGGCCACCTCGGTGGCCCGCGACGGGTGGAAGTAGGTCGGATACGGCACACCGACGTCGCCGGCGTGCCAGGGCCCGGACTCGAGCACGAGCGCCGTCATGTTCATGGCCTCCGGGAGGAGGAGCAGGCGGCTGCCCCACTCGCTGCCGTCGTCCTGGCGCCGGAAGTCCCACGCGATGCGGCCGGCGACGAGGAAGTGGTCCGTGCCGCCGCGCGCCGCCCACGCCGGCGTCGCGCGGAGCCAGCGCGCGAGGTCCTCGGCGAGAGCGTCGCGCGCGGCGTTGCTGGACCCCCACAGGTGGCGGCCGACGTCGAGGCCGGCGTAGTAGGGCACGTACACGGCGGCGGCGCGGGAGGCGTCGGTGGTCAGGCAGCCGTACTGCCGCATCCGGCTGTGGAAGATGACCTCAAGGGTGAATTGGTTGGTGTCGTGCCAGCCGGTCGGCGGGAGCACGCCGCCGGTGCGCGTCAGCCGCGGGCCCATCCCGGCGTTCGCGACGTGCTTGCACATGTCCGTCCACTCCGACAGGGAGCGGCAGTTGCGGACGAGGTCGGAGTTGAACCGGCTGGGGAGCTCCTGGACGTAGATGTACCGGCCGGCGCACCGGTCGCCCACGGCCGCCCGCTTCGCCGCGCTCGCCTGCCGTTCTTGGCGAGCCGGCCGAGGCGGCGGCGGTGACGCGCCAGTGTTTTCTTCAAGCTTTGGCGGCGGCGGGGGCGACGACGACGACGACGCGTCAACGATCTGCTCGTGCTCCGGCGGCGGCGAAGTTTCTGCGGCTCTTGCTCGACGTTCCGGCGGCGAGGTGTCGATGATCTCTTGACGCTCCGGCCGCCGCGGTGGTGAGTCTACGATATCTTCACGCCCGGGCACCGGCGGCGTGACGGCGTCGCGTCGTCGCTCCGCCGCGGCAGCGATCTCGATCTCCCCAACGCTGGCCTGGAAGCTGTCGCGGCGGCCCGCGTCGAGCGCGGGCGGCGTCGGAGGCGCGAAGTTGAGGAGCGTCCACACGACGCAGCTCGCCGGGACGGCCAGCGGCAGGAGCCACCTGGCGGCGCGCAGCACCGCCGACGCGCGCCCGCTCCCCATGTCGCCTCACCGGACGAGCAGATGGAGAAGGAAGGGACGCGCTTACAGTTGCAGCACCTTCCACCTTGTCGTGGAGCGATGCCGGTCTACGGCGGCGCGCGGCTCCGGCGTCAGTTCATGGCGCCGCTGGCTGCTGCGGCTGGCGATCGGCACCAGCGCGTCGCGGGATCGCCGTCGATACTGGGCCGGCGACGCGGATCCGGCTCGATCCGTTTCCATTCTCGTCTGCGTTTCCGCCCAAGGGTTTGTTTCCATCCACAGCCACAGACGCTTCCGGCGGCTTAATTTGCCGCGGCGCGTGTGCATGCGAGCATGGCCGGCGCTGCTAATTATGGAATTGGCAGCTCATGCGCGCGGGATTAGTGGTGCTCCTTATTGTGGTTTTGGTTGCAATCGGAGCATCTCCAAAAGACTAGCCAAATCGTTTTTAAAAGTTAAATTTAGCTATTGTTGAAGAAAAAATATTTTCAACGGACTCTGTAAATGACCCTTCAAATTTAGTGACTCTTCATCCCACCTCATTCGCTAGCTATTTTTAGCTAGCCTACCTCACTAGCCATCTTTACAGAATCTGTTGGATTACTCTTGTTAGATCAACTCCAACAGTGTCTCCAAAATGTTAGCTAAATATAGAGTTTTTTCTCCTTTGTATAATATAGAACATCATCTTTTTTAGATGGAAACCAGCAGGCTCTCTAAACTAGACTCTCTATTTTAGGTGGACCTCACCTGTCATAGCTTATCTTCTCCCATCTCCTCCTCCTTTCCCCTGCTCGGCTGCTCCTGTCACCGTCTGCCCCTCCCTCCCTCCTCCTCCTCTCTCTCCCATCTTGGCCCTTTCCCCTGCTAGGCTGCTCCCCCAACGAGCCAAGGCCAGCGGATGGCCGGGGCGTGAGGGGCAGCGGCGACGGGCGGGGCAGCCAGCGGGAGGGGCAGGGGACCTGCGCCGAAGGGGACATGCTGCGTGTGCGAGGTGGGCTGGCCTCCTTCCTGCGCTCCACCATCGCGGTCCAGGTCGTCGTCGCGGTCCAGGTCATCGTCGCGGTCCAAGCTGCAGGTCGAGCGTCGCCGACTCGGCGTCTTCCTCTGGCGCCACAAACCCGCCCCGAGCAGGCTGGAACTGTAGCCCTAGCCGCCCGCCCCCTCCCGCTCCGTGCCCGCGGCCGCCGCCGGGGGGACACCGTCGAGGGTGCGACGCTTGCACGGTGCCGCTTCGTCTCGGGCAGCAGCCCCAGCCACCTCTCCTCCTCATCCCCAATGCCGCAGCCGTCGTTCCCCAGGGTCTTGAGCGCAGGGCGCTTCTCGGGGGAAGCCTTGGGCGCGAGGGCGGGAAGGGGCGCGGGAGGAAAAATCGGCGCGGCAAATGGGATATGGCGAGGCGGCTGCGCTCGGCAAAGATGCCGAGCGGAGGGGACGGGATGGCGAGAGAGATACGATGGCGAGGAAGAAAGCGAGTCTGTTGGATGAGGATTTTGCCGTGGTTTTCTTTTTTTACCGAGGCAAATAGATTTGGAGAGGCTGTTGGAGTTGCTAGTCAAATTTATTTTTGAGAGTAGCTAAATCAGTAAATTTAACTAGTCTTTTTAGCTAATCTCTCAGAGATGCTCACACTGGCTGTTGCTGCACCGCATCGCTGTACAGGCAGGGGCCCATTTGTCAGTGGCATAGAACACGCCGCGACAACAAGAGCGCAGGAATGCAACGCAGGCGTTTTGGAAGCGAATAGTTCAAGCATTCCACGGTTTTCCAAATTCAAACAGGCTACGATTTAACATAGGGTGTCTATTAAAACAAGTTATGCTGAACTCAAATTTATGGTAGAAATCGTACGTCTGGAACATTGGAAGCTTATTTGCTACCAAAGCTTTTTTTAGAAAAAAAACAATGGGCAAGAACTTGCTGGACATATATTAACAGCGAGGAAGCAACTTGCATAAATAACAACGCGCAACCAAAAAAATCACTCACATAAAAGAAGCGACAACAGGACAACCACACAACAATACAAGCACCAACGAAACCACCAAAGTACCATCAGCCAAAACACCACCCTGGCACCAAAGCAATAAGCAACATGGACGTGACGTCAATGGGTCAATATTGTCAGCGCCGAGACAACAGGAGTATAGGATTTTTTTTTCTCAAACGCGTAGGAGAACTATGTGTCATTAAATTAATAGATAGAAAAAGTACCGGTTACAAGTACCGACTCCACGGCCTGGATTAGTTTGCTAGAACATATGCGCCCGTGATATTGGAACTCTCCTATAAATATTCCTACCCTCAGGCTGCCCAAGCCCCGTGCTCCCGCTAGTATCCAGGGCCTGCTCGGCTGGCGGGTGGCAGGTGGCTGGTGCTGTTTTGTGCTGAGAGAAAAATACTGCCGACTGGTGGCAGGTGCTAGTTTGTGCAGAGAGAAAAATACTGTTGGCTAGCTGCTGATAAGCCAGACGAACAGCACGCCAAAGATGGGTCTGCTCGGACCTCATGTAGTACCGCCAACATAGCCGGTCGGATGCTATCGAAGGTTTCGATGCTTCCAGATCGTCAAGTCACAAGGGTCACGAGAGTGTTGAAATCCTTGCGTCTTGGCTATGGCACCCGTCTTGCAGCCTTCCTCCACCCAGTGGCGGAACTGCCGCTCCCAACAAAAAGAAAATTTTGCGCTGCCCCTACTTCAACTCAAACCAATATAAGAAATATCTATTTTAATAATTCATATCCCCAATTATCTAAACTTTTATTTTTTAATTTCTTGTCTTATAGTAGTATATAGTTTTTTGATGAAATTATGCCCATTTTTTTAGAAAACTAAAGGTAAAACTTAAAAAAAGACACTTTATTCATTCTAATTAAAGGCAACTGAGGAGCGGGATGCGATATTAATATGATTGATCAAAATTCTCAAGTAGATTAAAATGAATTAGAATTGCACAATGAAATTTAAATGGACATGTAAGATATATTGATAAATTTTTAAAACTATTTATTTTTTGTGCATTGTGGTTGCTTAATTAATTACTATATAGTCATGGCTAGCTAGTGTATACTTGTGTCCATAATATAAAATTGAGATAAATTGCCAATTTTTTGAAGCAGTAAATGTTAATCTTGTCGGTTGGCCCGCTTTAATTTTTTCTCCAGTTCCGCCACTGCCACCACCATGATTGGAAGGTCTCTTCAGCTTGAGAAGGTGTTACTGCCTGCAAGCCACTCAAGATCACAAATCAAACCTGCCTTGAGAGGACACGGGATGTCAAGAGGTGTTCCATGGATTCTTCATCCTGGTCGCATAGGGGGCATTTCGCCGGGTGTTGCAGCCCTTGTCGGGCAAGCCGATCCGCGGTCCAACATCCCTTATGTGCCGCCATCCATAAGAAGAACTTACATTTTAGCGGCGCCCAAGACTTCCAACTGCGCTTGCATGGCTCAAAACTAGTTGAGCCAGTGAAGAACCACCTGTATGCTGATCTCGGTGAGTAGACACCTGAGGCCGCCGGGGTCCAGATGTGCTGGTCCTGGATGCCATTGTGTAGCTGGACATCTTGGTATTCCACGATCGCTGGCACCAAAACTCCTCCTTCAACGTCTCGCAGGGGTGGAGGCGCGGAGGTAGGGGTTGGGCCCTGTGGGCCACGACCCACCATAGAATTTTTGTTGTACAATTCTCTAGTAGATTATTTGCATGATTGCTTTGAATCTAGTTGATTTATTTGTTTTCTATAAAACTTACATTGAGTTTTATGATACATATTTTAGACTTGTTTATTTTAAGATGTTTGTAACATCTGTTTTATGTGATTTTATTGTATTTGATAAATTATATATATACTATGTTGATATATATTATATTTACATAGTGTAAAAATATATACGTCAGGTTGAACCACCCTAGCGTTTGAGTCCTGACTCTGCCACTGATGTCTCGTATCCATTGCTGATCCAGCAGCGCCTCCTGGACTGTACGCCTGGACTATGCTCGTTTCTTTACGAAGGGGATTAGAGCCGGTACCAAGTCCTGAAAGGATTTGCCTGCTATCCATCTGTCTGACCAGAACAGGGTTGATCACCCATCTCCAACTGTTACAGTTATCGAGATATCGAACATCGCCTTGGCACAGGGATGCACTGGGATGTCCAATGCAGTCCATGGTCGACTCGGATCGGCCTTTCGCAGCCAAAGCCAGCGCATCCGCATGGACCGCCCAAGACTCCAAATTGTGAATGCCCAAGCCACCAAGATCAATTGGCTTGCATGCCCGTTCCTAGGCAATCGGGAGTATAGGATATGCAACGCAACCACTTTGGAACTATTGTTCAGTCATATTACATCTTTTTTTAGAATGGAGAATATCCATTAATATCTCACCCGTTGCATTAATCAATACATATAGCTATTTATTATTACATGTCTATGACTTCAACAAGCCAAGGAAGAGAAAAACAAAATTCTAAATGTACAAGCTATAAATAAAATGTTCTGACTTCGACATCACAAAGAAACACATCAAAACATAATTCTATTTCGAAATCTCTAGCCATGTACGGTAAAGATCTCCATGGCCACTGTCTCAAGCATCCTACACCCCATAATCAATGCAGGTCTGTCATTCTCCTTTTGTAGCAAAGACCATAACCGGATCCAATGTGTTCCTTTGAATAGTACCTGCAAGTAAGAAGGCACTAGCCCCTTGTCAAATACTACTTCGTTTCTGGATAACCAGATTGTCCAACATATGGCACTGGCTCCTGCCAATATCTGAAGTCTGAGTTTCCTATTTATACCCGCCAACCAGCCATTAAATATGTGTTCTATGGGGGAGGTAAATTAGTAAAAACTTGAACAACTCTCCAGACAAATGATGCAAGATGACAGTTAAAAGTAAGTGTTGAATAGACTCATTATGGGAGCAAAACGAACCAGATTTATTACTGTGCCATTGTTTACGCGCCAAATTGTCTTTAGTTAGAACTCCCTGGAGCACCCCCCCCCCCCCCCTCAATTTTTGGATTCCATGGAAGAGAGATGACAGAGGCTAAAGCTCGACAGTCTTGTCTAAAGGTTGAAGAAGAGATAAAATCGCAAAATTGGGCTATATTGAGTCAGTGATTGCCTACTGGGACACTAATTATTTGCTACAACCTACATTCTGATTCTCCACCAGTAAGAGCCACAACTCACAATAGATGCGCTGCTGCCACAACTCCACGGTTATGAAGCAGCATCATTACTTGGTGCCATCATGCCACAACTCACAAACGCTGATTCTCAAAGATAAATGTTGCGACTTAAAAACAGGTTCTTCGGAGAAAAACTATTGAGTAAATTGCATCCATGATACAACAACTTGTCATGTGGGTGCAACTTAGTCCAACAACTTTCAAAATGCTCAGTTTTATACAATAACTTGACAGGTGGGTGCAAATTAGTCCAACAACTTCTAAAATGCTCAAGTTAGTACAAATAAGTTGACACGTGGGGTGCAACTTGGTCCAACAACTTGTGAAATGCTCAATTTAGTGCAATAACTTCGTAAATAGGTGCATCTATAGTTTAAACCTTACAATGGTGATGTATTAACTATAATAGATGGAGATGTGAATACATTTTATCTATTATATTTACATAACTTATTTGTTCATTGGTCCAAATTCAATAAATTCTAAAATAACAACATTAATTAGTATTATCGAAAGACTAAAGTACATAAGAGAGAATTTGAGATCTAAGGTTTGTTTTGGGCTTCTTCTCATGCATTCAACAATTATGTAGAAAACAATTGTGTTTATGTCCTTTTAGATACTTTTCCATTACGAAACAAGTATTGGAGGCTTTAAAAATATTTATGCCAAGCTACTAAAGCACATATATTGGTTTCCTTTTTAAGCTGAAAAATACATATAATCAAATATGTAGAAAACAACAAGGACGAACTTATAGATATTGAATATAAAAATTAATATTTTAATCAAAATTAAATCACTATATCAAAAATAATGAATTTGAAGACACAACATTACTTCCCTATGCATTAAAAGTTCTTATCTTAGTCAAATGCATTGCCATCGCGATGCGAACATCAATAGCTAATTAATACGTGAATATACTATCTATTACAGCCCGACGTTAGGAAATACATTACAGTTGTCACGTTTGGACTATAGATGCACTAATTTGCCAAGTTATTACACTAAAATGATCATTTTACAAGTTGTTAGACCAATTTGCTCCTACCTATCAAGTTATTGCACTAAATTAATCATTTTACAAGTTATTGGACCAATTTGCACCCACCCACCAAATTGTTGTATGGTGAGTGTAATTTACTCAAAACTATTTAGCATAGATGCTTGGGCTTCCCCGTGTCTTTTTTTGGAGAAGGAAATAGGACGTCAGCAACTTGAAATCACATAATATGTGGCATCCAGATTATGTAGATTCGGGTCCTATCATATCATCGCTAAAATTATTTTTCAACGATCCGAAATTAGTCCCACAAAAACTAACCTTTACTCGACTGATCGAATACCAACCATATATATACTCCACTATTTGTAATAAACTGGTAACATAAAAAAACAGTGAACTGGTAATAGGCTAGTTGCATTTCAGCTTATCCATTCATTAGTTGTATTTCATCTTGGAAAGACCCAATGACGTGAACATTCAAATGTTTGTATCACTACTCTTCCCTACACGGAAGGAATGTTTGGCGCTCATTGTGAGCTCATGAATGGTGATGATTAGCAAAAGTGTAGGACAGGAGCATTATCAAATATGCCAAGGAGCGACTCATAAAGAGCGAATCAAATGGGGCAAAAGCAAAACTAAAAAAATGTGTATTAAGTTTTTTTTTTGAAATGCCCTCGGCAAGGACAAAGACCTTGTCTGGGGATTGAGGGCGAGGTGGCTGATGAGGACAGCCATGGCAATGAAAATCATAATTTTTTTAGATGACGGAAAGTTTATTTTCGACTTCGGTCATCCTTAACTGAGAATGCATCAGTCCACAATTTTTAGAAATGGATGCCACCGTAATAAAGAAAAGCACACATCCAAAAGGATATGGAGCTAAGACATCCTATAACCACCGATAAAAAACTCTAAGAGATAGTTCATATAGTCGTTCTGCATCATTCCGGCTTATTACGTGATGTCGACTCCAAAAGTACTGGCTTCACCACATATGGGTGACGTAGAACCGGAGCTTGAGCCAAATCCAACAAAGATGAAATAATAACTTTAACCACCAAATGAACTCTGACCACCAAGCTGTGAATATACCACCGTAGCATTCTCACCTCCCACCAGAAAAAGTGATTCTATAAGAAATTGTCCACCGTTAGAGACACCGGATACTGAAGTGGCAACCAAGCCCTGAAGTGCAGCAACCAACGTTGAAGACACTGGACTCCTACAACCGACACTTAGTGATCCTCTCAATACAACATCTCCAAAAGAAAACAACATCAACCGACGTTGCCATCGCACGACTGGATAAACCAATCTTGGGCTTTCACCCGGGAGAAATCCATTCGGGATTATAGGATGCAACGACGCCTCCAGCGAGGAGAACTGGCGCCCGCAGGCGTCACCGCCTCGAGCAGTGGTGACAAGCATCAGAACATATCGTAGTTGTTCCAAATCCACCACCCCAAAGGGACTTACATAGTTAACGTGTTTGCTGATGAGACAACCAATAAGGAAGCTGCCGGCCAACGAGCAGATCCGATCATATGTGCGCCGTATGCACCACCTCCGACCGTCGACATGACACATCGATCTTGACCCTGGGTGGGTGCATACGCTACGGGCAGCCGCGTGCGATGACCCACCGCTAGTCTCCCAAGCCTGCGAAGGTCCGTCGACGATCGAATATGATCAAGACGAATCATTTCAACTGGATTCATCACCCTAGAATCGGCCGGCCGGCGCCATGCCTTACCGCGAAGAAGAGATCCAACAGAGGCCATCCACACGAGCTCTCTCAAAAATCAGGCAGCGAGGATGCGCCGGCACACTTGCGCTGCACGCAAGGAGCGTCACCAGCAGCAGCCTCGCCACGGCGCCCACGCTTACCATCCATCCGATCTCCCCCGAAGGTGATAAATCAGACCGGGAAAACAGTGAATCCGAATCCAGAAAAATCAGATCCGACCGTCGGCCGCCGCAGCCACAAATCTCACTGGCCCGAGGGAAGATGAGGGACGCTGAAAGAGAGCTCCGCCGCCACCTTTCTTATAACAGGACGGGCTTTCGTTGAGCTGCTCTGGCGGCGAAGAGGGAGAGGAGCAGACGGAGAGGGCGGCGGCGCGTCCGCGCACGCAAGGGCCCTGGCAGCGGCAATGGCAAATTGGCAATCATCATGACCTGATCAAATTCTTGAGAGTAGTTCCCGCAATAAAACAACAATGCAAGTACAGAGCAAAAACAAGGGTGCACGGCCAAGTACTATCAGACATTCGGACATCAGACCGAACACAGAAAAGATAAAGAGGTTCAGAGAACGGGAACTTCAGAATTCTAGTGTACGAAGCATGGGGAATGCAAGCAGTAACATACAAGATTAACAGGTTCTAGTCATAACTCATAAGTCATACAGTAACTTATAAAGTTCCTTGTTACAGCCTACGCTCTGAGTTCTAGTGTATTAACTCATAAGTCAAAAGGGCCTGCACAATGAGTTCACCGTAGAGCCCGTTCACCGTAGAAAAACAGTTTGGCATTAACTTAAACTTTGATTTCATGTCTGGCAAACAGTTTAAGTTAATGACAAGTTCTTTAGAGGTCTTTTACGGTGCTCCATACTAACAGGCGGTAGTATATAGTATAAACTAGATATTAGCAGGGGTATTATGGTCACGTAAAAACCCAAAGCTCTCGTCGTCTCGCTCGCATCCCCAATGGAGCAAAGCCTGCTGATTGGTCTGATCCGACCAGTCACCACCTCCTCTGCAGGAACGCCAGCCGGTGCTCCGGTCGTTCTCGACGCCGGCCACCTCCAGCAAGCGGTCGATGCGGCCGACAACGGCGGTCTTCAAGCTGAAGGTCTCCTGCGCCCGGGCGCCGCATGCAGCCGCGCTGCATCCCCACGACGCCGCTCAGGCTCGCCCGCGACGACTCCACCACCACCTCGCTCAGCGGCACCTGCTTCCGCACGCCGCCGCCGCAGGCGAAGAGCTCCGGCCGCTGCTTCGACGCACTCTGCGACCGCACCTTGGTCTCCGATGCCTGCGTGCTCGACATGTAGTTCGGGCAGCCGTTCAGCGACGACGAGTAGTAGCCCGCCACTAAGACTTGGTCGGCGTCGACGGCCGCGCCTTCTCCAGTGCGCACCAGTCGTGGTCCGGGAACTGGCGCGACATGGTGATGCGCGCCGGCCCGCCGGGGAGGTAGCACGGCAGCGGGGAGCACGCCGATTTGGCTCACCAGTCCTCGCCGGCGTCGAGCAGCGGCGAGCCCGCGCGCCGCGAGGAGGAGGACGACCGAGACATGGGCCAGCCCGGGTCCACCTCCCCGATCTTGGGGCTCCAGTCGTATCCGTACGACGAGGACTTGACGCTCGCTAACAGCCGCCGGCTGCCGTACGCTGCCGCGCCGCCGTGCTCGCTCCGCGTGTCATTCGCGTACCGCTCTTGCTGTGCACCCACCGGCCGATCACGTCAGCAAACTGCGACGAGACGAGAGTACGAGACTGGGAGAGGGCCGATGGTATTAATGGTGGGCATGCGTACCAGGGAGTAGAGACGGGCGGTGGAGGTGCGGGAGGACGGGGGCGCCGATTTCCGATTCGCCGCCAGCTGCCGATTCGACGCCGCCACCTCCGATTGTCAAAATTACGTATATGTCATTCTGTTTTTTTCCATAATACCCTTATACTACCTATACTACTTACTCTATACTACATATACTACTAAACACGGTTACAGTAGTATACAATTAATCTGGTCCGTCCGATTTTTATATACTAGTCATTTTTAAGGTTAGTATGGCGCGCCGTAAAATAGCTCTTTCTTTATCGCAAAACTTCCATGTTTGTTACGCTACTAGCTCGCTTGTCCCTTCAGTCACACAATTTTTTCCACAAGTGTCAGTGTCACACTCCTTATTGTCTTATCGAATAATCCTATATATGGCTCATATATATTTCTATAAACCATGCAGTGTTTATGCAACAGGATTTTGAACAAATTAGCAAGCAAATAAGAAGTTTCAGCATGACTGAATACAAGAAAATGCTTCAGCCAGAAGAAGTGTCACGTGTAACTGCCATCTAAGCCACTACTCTGATGCTATAATAAAAATTG
Organism: Echinochloa phyllopogon; assembly: GCA_033239725.1. NCBI lineage: Eukaryota > Viridiplantae > Streptophyta > Magnoliopsida > Poales > Poaceae > Echinochloa > Echinochloa phyllopogon. The sequence goes on along the minus strand of BTCW01000012.1, from coordinate 59,625,822 downwards.
TTAAAATGCTGCAACCCACAACTTTATCTGCTCCCAATAGCAATTTCACAAATAGAAAATTAGTTGAGGGCATTGTCAAATTACCTGCGAATTCTCCTGCGCTTCGCCACCATATCTTCACCTGATTGGGCATGGTAGCCTTCCAGAGCTCATAGGCGATGTATCGGTCGCTTAGACGGCCATACTCTTTCATCTCCACCAGCGCCTTAACCACAGCATCATGGCCACCAGAACCCCATGCCCTCTTCAGCTCTTGCAGCGTATTATCATCAACGTTCACAATCTCCTGATAATGTAAGCAACACGAAGACTATTATCCTTGGTAATGGATCAAAAGCGACCTTTGAGATACCATGAAGCTTTCTATAATCTACATTAACACTTCACTTGGCAAGGCAAGAGATAGCTCAAAAATGGGGAACAGAAATGAAAATGATAGGGACAAATACAATTATTAGAATTTGGTAGTCACAGACTGAAATTAAAAAAATTGGATAAAACCCATGTACTTTGCAAAGGTTTTTTACATTACGATTTTCCAATGATTCGGAAGGAGATAGATATGGACCACCCAATTGGCTAGTATGCTCATTTTCGTCAGCACCATAGTCCAAACGTCCTTCGGATGATTTTTCCTCTTTTGCATTGATCCTGTCTGCACCTATGTTCACAATCAGTATTTAATCCAATACGAGAAAATATTAAACATAAATGAAGTTATGAGGATTGATAAAACCCAACAAAGCATAGCATAATATGGAAAAAAAAACAGAAGTTCCAGATATAAAGAACCACAACATGTTAGGCTGCGCGGCAGAATGTGACTGACCAATGGCTTTAAGATATCTTATTAGATTATTGAGGGAAAAGACAACAGGTTATCATAGATACCCCTCCTGACTATATAAGCTCCATAACACTTCCACACTATTGCTCAACTTGATTGTTCCTGACTTCACTCTCCTGAAGCTTTTTCTTAAGAAACTCCAGGTCACTATTCTTTTGTGAAATCTCCTCTTTTGATGCCAAAAGGTTCTCCTTCGTTGCTGCCAAAGCCTCTCCATTTGCTGAAAAGAAAATTTCAAACTATAAATGGCTAAAGAATACATTAAGCGCATGATTTGGGTGAATACCATGCTACAGAATATGACCATACAAACACAATATCACGCATCATGGTTCCAAGAGACTAGTTTTAGAAAAAAAAAAGAATTTGACATGCATATAGAGCTGACCATGAGTGTGGCATGCACATGTAGTGTCACCTTGCTAGTTGAGCATACTAGCAATGGTGAATGCGACTCATAAGCCCTTGTCTTCTAGTCACAGTACTTTTGGAATAACCTTTTTACATGAAGCAATGATAAAAGTGTAAGTAGGATTCTATGTGTACGCGTACACGTCCCTTGGAAGGGCTATGCAGTGTGGTTTTCGAGGGAGAATGATTACAAATGTTATCAGACCCTCGCGGCTACATGCACGGGTCAGTGTGTGGGCATATGTCGCATGGTGCATGTGGGCCTGGATGGGACACACAACATAGCATATGGCACCAGCCCTAGGCGTGCAGTCGTGCGCTAAAAGAGAACATTCCTGGACATTTGACCTTCTGGGTGAGTTTGGCCGACAAGGACGTCAGATTTTTTTGAGTAGGGTGTATGTGATACCCACCCAATTTGGATGGTTCAGTAGTGTCCCACGAGTATGCTATGCATATTTTAGTTCCACCTTTCTAGTTGAACAAGAGTGAGGACAACTTATAAGCCATCATCTTCTAGCCACGCTTTTACAAGAAGCGAGAACGAAAGTGTAAGTAAGGTGCTAAGTGTATGTGTGCATGTCCCTCGAAAGGGCTATATGGTGCGGCTTTGGAGGATGGGGTGTTACACAAGTGTAGGATAAAGTGGGCCCCGAGACTACTTTCTAATCTTGTGTGTAATGCAATTCAACAAAAATGTCATTTAATGTATGCATGGTGCAAAATGAAGTGGGTCTCTAAGACTATTTTCTAAACATGTGTTAATAAAAATATTTGATAAACATGTGTTTACCTAGTAATATCAAAATCAAACACCACCAAGAATCTAACACAAATTAACGCAATTGAACGAAAATCCCAACCAATGTGGCATGGCATGGAAATCAAAACGCACAAGGGAACAAAAGAACCAGCACCAATTCATTGCCTACATCCCCAGCCAACCATCAGAAACCTTCAAATCAATGCGAAGAGGAAACATTTGGGGAGGAAAATTAGCTTCACATAAAACAATTTATAGTTGAAAGCAGCAAGAAATCCAACCGGGACGCTTGTGGTTTCAACTTACAAAATGCAACAAAAAACATTTTTCGCAATGAAGTAATAAAGGGATAGTATACAGTTGGGCCCACAAGATAGTGGAAGAGGGATGTGAAGGGTCCGTTCACCGTGCCTCATGACCACTTGCCCCAATTGTCATAAGTGGAGGAACTAGATTCATGTAGTGATGTAGTGCGTTGGGTGGGTGTCAAAAAAAGAAAGCTCAATGGGGTCACCTACTAGCTCCAACTAGTCATATCAGAGAAAATGCTAGATCATAGATACTCTACTCGTTCAGTACAATAACATTACCATTTAATAGATGTGGGAGCCTAGGTAAATATCACATGTAAATGAAGTAAAATTTTATGAACATGGCATTCTGAGCTCCATGAGGTGAGCTAACACCACACAAGTATTTAGTTGAGCTAGAGGGGGGGAGCATGACGAGGAGTGCGAGTAGTGCGGCATAAATGAGTGGGAGATAACCCTAACTCGAGTGCAGTGTTGGTTGTCTAGTGGGCTAGAGGACTACATTGTGACCTTGTAGGAGACGGGAGGTGTGTATTCCGCCTAGAGAGTGGAGCCCAGCTAATGTTATACGTCCAATTATTCCCATGAAGTCAACATAAAGTCTGCTTTTGCATCGTCCTAGCATGGCCCAGGAAACCAAACATACCCTAAGTGGCCTGATCAGCCCAATGGGACATGGTTAGCGTCCTTCTATCATCCTCTTTTATTCTTCTTACCAATTCACTACTTGCACTAAGCGATCATACAAGATCCATGTGGTGTGGACACATAAAGTATATTGAGATCCATGTGGTGTGGACACACAAAGTATATTATTACTTATAGCACCACTCAAACGAATTCATAAGGAATGCACAAAATAATAGTTTTTAGGCTAACCTCAACCAATAAAATAGGGCAACAACACGTTGGTGGACCCACTTGTGCCATAAATGATGGAACATACCAACAGAAATGGAAGGGAGCATACACATCTGGTGCAAGTGCCCAACCACAAGCAAGAGCTAAGGGAAAAACATGTGCGCCAATCAAATACATCATATCTAGATCTACAACCACATAATACCACAAAAAAATGTGCAACAAGCTAATCCATCTAAGTCTGCAAACATGTGGAGCATACCAAAGAAAGTGAAGAAATTGAGAAAGCATCACAAAAGGGGGAGCGGAGGGATGGCAACCTGCCGATTCACCACCCATCCTACCAATAGAGCGCTACATCCACCATCAAGCGACCTAGCAATCTCTAGCATTGGCGGGGTACGAGTGGACATGTAGCAAAATGAGGTTGCGAATAATGTAGTACAAATGAGTGGGAGATAACCCTAACTCAACGGCTGTCGGGTCTGGTGACTAGCAGGCCAAAACCTACATTATGGCCTTATGGGAGCGGGAAGGCGCACATATGGCCCCAAGAGCGGAGCCTACCTAACGTTAAACATCTGGTCATTCCCATGAAGTCAGGGAAAAGGTCGCTTTTGCACCATCATGTTTGGCCTAGAAAACCAAATAAACCCTAACTGGCCCAATGAACACAATGAAACATGGCTATTTATCATCATCTTTTTTTGTTACCAATTCACTACTTATTACGAGATCCATGTGGTGTGGACACTCAAGTATATTGTTTCTTATAAGCATCACTCAATGTAATTTATACGGAAAAGTACTGTGTGGTAACTTTTTCTTTATTAAGGCTAGTAGGCTACTACATATTAGTTGGCCTCTCACTTCCAAAACATGAGCCGCGCTAGTATATTAACGGCAAAATAGGTGTCTTCGTCACTTAACTTTGCCCCAAGGGTCAATTTCGTCCATCAACTTTCTAAATTGGCTAATCTAGACCATCAGGTTTCCATTTTAGGTCAAACTCGTCACTCATCTTTCAAATTGGCCAATCTAGTCCTCCAAATTTTGTTTTTTGGTCAAATTCATCCTCAAGTTTTATTCTCAGCACCACTTTTCCGCATGCATCTAGTATTCAAATATATATAGTTCACTAATTCAAATTTAAACATCATTATCATAATCAATGCTTATATACATCGTATCTATTGTGAATTTTGATCATAATCAATGCTTATATCCATCGTATATATTGTGAATTTTGATCATAATTAATACTTATATCCATCATATCTATCGTGAATTTTGATCATAATCAATGCTTATATCAATCGTATGTATTATGAATTTTGTGTTTAATTGAACCTTATTATGCACAGGAGGTACTGGTGAGTTATTACATTTTACCAAAGTATCAACTATACTCATTTGTTTAGACAACTATTTTTAGAAAATATACTTCTAACCATGTATGGAGGTAATCTAAATGCTTATATCTATACTTATAGGCAAATTATTCTTCCCAAACTTAAGTTGAATGTTTGTACAGAGATACGATCTAGATCAAAAGAGTAGTATATGATTTTTGTAGGAAACATACACATAAAAGTGTACGGAGATAATTAAGGCAATCACATTTAATATTTTCAAGCTAGAAATGAAAATTGATAGACTAGATTGGCCGAGTGACGATTTTGACCAAAAAAATAAAATTGAGAGACTAGAGTGGTCGTTTGAAAGTTGAGAGACAGACTTGGGGTGTGTTTGGTTCGCTGCCGACGCTCGCCACACCGCGCCACAGCTGCCGCGCCTGAGTTTCGGCTCGTATTTGGTTCGGTGCCGTAGTTGCGGCGTGCCGCAGTCCGTGCACGGCTCGCTAGTTCATTTGTTCCGCCACCATGTGCCTAACGTTTGGCGAACGAATCGTCCGCCACATCTTCGGCGCGGCCGCAGTGGCGGCACGGCGCGCTGCGGCATGTACCAAACGCGCCCTTGATCTCCGAGGCAAAAGTTAAAGGGCTAAAATGATTATTCTGTGTATAGTAAAGTGTACGGATATAAGTAAGATAATCACATTTAATATTTTCGAGCTAAAAATGAAATTGATGGACTAGATTGGCTGAGTGACGAGTTTGACCCAAAAATAAAATTTAAGAGACTAGATTGGCCGTTTGAAACTCTGAGGCAAAGTTAAAGGGCTAAAATGATTATTCTGCGTATAGTAAAGCCTTGCTGTGCGTCATCCAGTAGTCTCGGGCCGGCAAAACAAGATAACTGGAGGCCCAGGCAATTCAGCCCACGGATCTTAAACGCGTCCGTGCGTTGCAGAATCCAGTCCAACATTTGTGAGCTTTTCTAAGCTCACTCATAAGTCATGAGACAAAAATAAGACGGAGTGATGTAAATAAACCATTGATGCTTCTCAGGCAAACCAACTGCATATGACCTGAGAACGGGCGTGTAGCCCAGTGGTACGCTGCTCAGGTGGGAGCGCTGCCCGCTCGGGTTCGATCCCTGGATCGAGCTCCGGTGTCTCACCGGGGATTTATTCCCCTAATTTATTTTGTGCAGGTCCTGGACACTGGCGTGGCGCCACAATAGGATTACGATGTGCTCGTCGTCTTCGGAGCTCGTGGAGCTTCGGTAATCTCCGGAAGGACGCTTAGAGTGTATAGGTTGTAGCTTCTAGGGGTGTGCGTGTGTGTGATGGTGTGAGTATGTTGTGTAGAGTTCAGATACTACAACTTGTATACTAAGGGTCCAGACTCAAAAAAACTGCATATGACCTGAAACTTTGTTTGGGTTTATCGCTTATTCAGTGCAAAGTAAGAAGCTTGGCATGATCCATTGCTGACAGGGTGTAAGCTGAGAAAAGAAACAAGGACAGTACAAGTAGCAGCAGCATTACATGCATTTCCCGATTCTGATCGATCGAACAACTAGTAGAGACTGAACCTTAACAACAGTTGTGAATGAAAGAGAAAACAACAGAAAGAGAGTGATGATTCGTGGCGTCGTCGTCTCGTCTGATTGCTGTTGGTTTTACATGTCGCGTCGCGTCGCGTCCAAAGAAAGCAACAAGAAAGTGTCAAACGGAGTAGCACGTCGGGCGGCGGCGGCGGCGATGGCGGTCAGCGTGTCTCGAGTTCAGTTGCAGTTCATGTCGGTGGCGGAGGACCATGGCCGGGAGCACCCGACCTGCTCGAGGAACTTGGCGACGCGGGCGTGCTTGGCGGCCCACTGCTCGGCCATCTTCTCCTCCTTGAGCTGCGCGTCGCGGCGGAGCTCCGCCACCTTCTCCCGGTGCTCCCGCTCGACGCGCTCCTCGGCGGCCGCCTGCTCCATCCGCACCTTGCGCATCTTGGCGTCGTACTCCTCCCACACCTCGCGCCGCCGCATCTCGCGCTCCATCAGCAGCTGCTGCTCCACGCGCTTCAGCCGCCACGCGGCCTCCCGCCGGTGCGCCGCCCACGCGCGCTGCCCCTCCTCCAGCTCCCGGCAGCACTCGGCGAGCTCCGCCAGCGCCTGCCCCTCCACCACCGCCATGCCGGGCGGCGGCGGCGGCGGGGGGTTGCCGTGCTGCGGCGGGCTCGGGAACCCGTACGCCGCCGCGGCCGCCTCCGCCGCGGCGCGCTCCGGCATCCACTGCGCCGGCGCGGGGGGCGGCGCCACGGCGGCGGACGCGAGGCTGAGCGTCACGGACAGCGACGGCGGCCTGGGTGGCGGCGGCGGCTGCTGCTGCTGCGTGACGACCGTCGCGCCGCCGGCGTTGGACGACAGCCACGGCGGCAGCACGGGCGCGGCCATGAGCAGCGGCGGCGGCGCCTGCGGCCTCTCCCCGACGAGCTTCTCGGCGAAGTTCTCGAGCAGCCACTCGTACCTCCCGCGCTCGTCGGGGCTGGGGTCCGGCGGCGGGCGCCTGCTGTCCCTGAGCTCCCGCTGCTGCTTCTCCTTGAACACCTCCCACCACTTGCCGAGGCGCTTGGCCGTGCGCCCGGGCACCTCGGCGGCGATCTTCTTCCACTTGTTGCCGTGCTTGGCCTGCAGCCGGATCACCAGCCGCTGCTCCTCGTCGGTGAGCGATCCTTTCTTGATCCCGGGGCGCAGGTAGTTCTTCCAGCGCTCGAGGCAGGACTTGGCGTCGCGGTCGAGGGCAACGTTCATGCGCTGCGACACCAGGTGCCACTCGCGCGGGCCGTACTGCCGGACGTAGGCGCGCAGGACGGCGTCTTCCTCAGGCCGCCAGCGCTGTCGCTCCTTCATCTGCACAGGCCATCGCCCATCCCGCACCACCACACCTCATAATGCGAGCTGCTTCCAACCCATGCACAAACAACAACAAAAAAGGTCAAATCTTTCTTTAGTTCTTTGCTTGCAACAACACTGGAACACCAGTTTGCAAGAATCTTTAAGCTCATGTTTCAGTCAGCATGATGAACAGTGGTTTACAACATCAGATGGCAGGTACAGTAGTGCATAGCAGATGCGCTTGTGTTCTCAGTGGTGGTTAGCTCCTCTAATTCATTGCATCGCAGCATTCATAACTACAGGTTTCAGGCTGGGGCGGCAAGAAAAAAGCAGGGAGAGGAGTAACTGTGGCCTGAAAAGCTTGCTACTTGCTAGTCGCCACTGCGGCAGGCCTACTGCAGGGGCAGCCAATGCAACACACCAGAAACATTACTGCAGCTCTAACGATTCACACGCCCGTAATTACTCAAGTGACAGGATCATCTGCAACTTCTCCAGGCAACATTTACACTACTGCTACTATGACCAAGAGTCCAAGACCAGAACTTGACACTCACCTATGACAAATGGTAACCGTCAAAGGTAAAAGGTTAACCTTATATAGTAGCACAATCTTTGACTGCCAAGCAAGGTAAAATTAAACAAAGGGCTGCGCATCAACCATGAACCCTAACCAAGATTAACCAACCAACCAACCGGAATAAGTGAAGCTGAAGCAAAGGAAGCAATCAGGCATCTATCCCATCCATGAAATGAACCCATCCATCCATCCATGGCGACGCCGCCATCAATCAGCTCAGACATGGAGACAAAGGTGTGGGCACGGCCATGCGAGCAAGCACGCGCTGTTTTCTCGCGCGCTTGTCTTGTTTCTGGAGCCGGGTCGCCATCCGCCATTAACGCTCATCGAGGACGGGAGCTCAATCCGCCAGATTGAATGTGCCAACCTAATGCTCGTACCTCAGGGAAAGCTAAAAACCAACGCAGGGGGATATCGAGCAAATCCCAGACAATAATGCGGCCTTGATGACGCCAGGACCAGCCGCTAATCCCAGCTTTCGCGCCGTTCTAATGCAGGGGTTAGGAGAATGTGATGTCAACTTGGATGGTGAAAGCTTTGTTTTGTTGGGGCTTTGTGGTGGATTTGCAAACTTGTTGGGGACTCTTTTTTTTCACCTTATTGTGAAACTGTAAAACGAGGATCCTAGGCAAAACAAGTTTTCTAGAGAGTTGATTCACACGAAACTTGTGAGGCCTAAAAGATGAACTGAATCTTGAACGGGATATTATCAGCAAACAGAGCTAAGGCTATGCTTGAGGAGTTCAAGATTTGTTTGTCCTAATCAAACATATCGTTTTATTATCAAGCATAATCATGGGGAAACAGACCAAATCGATGTTGAAAGCAATGTAACAAAGCCAAAATCGATGTGGTACCGCATTTCTAGCGGCTATGGCGCTGACAAATTGAAGGCGGTGAGGCTACGTACAGTTAGGATGGGACTTGGATCTGTGGTGCTTTGTACACGTACTAGTACAAATCTTTCAGTTCAGGTAAACCATACAGCAAACTCTTTTCTTTTTTTCGTTTCCTCATCATTTTGCATCCTTGTTTTGTTTGGTCCTACTTTTTTGCAAACGCGAGCGAATATATATATTCCAAAGGGTGCTAGCGACTAGAGAGGAGCAAGTAGTTGAAACAATCATGAAGCAATCAAATCAGAAATGATGGGGGGGAAAACAAGGCATTTCTGAAGAGGAAAAACTCTCTAGAACATGGGAACATGAGTCGACATGATTTACTTTTTGAATTTCTGAGCTTGGCCGAGAAAGACAGTGGAAAAAACATTGCCTACACTAAAAACAAAAATCAAAGTAACGACAAGAGAGGCACCAAGAACCCGACGCGGAAATTTAGCAGCAATATTCGACACTTTGCGTATGCAGGAACTTACTCGTATAACCAAAGAGGATTACCGAGACACCAAACATCTAGTGAATTAAGAACAGAAATTTTTACTCGCACCAAAGAAGAAATACACGAAAGACTGTAACGGCACAGCAGTGTGAAGCATATCTGCCATCATTTTCCGCACAACCTAGTTAAGCACGACCTAGGAAGCAAGGAGCAATCCTTATCACGAAATCAGCATCTACCACAGTAGTAGCACACTAAGCAGCTGCTGTATGTACGAGCAGGTCAAGAAGCGAAATAGATCAGGCGACTCCACAGCACAACAAGCGAGAGATTCGAGAGCAAACGGTTCGCTTTCACCTCTGAACCAACCCAAGCATCAACGAACTGAAGAACAAGACTGCTAACGAATGAGCAAGCACAAGAAAGAAAGGAGCGATCACTAAGCAAGCTTCCGAGAGCGCAGCAAATGGCATCACTGTGTCAAGCAAAACTAGCTTGTGAGCTCTGAGCTGACGGTCGGAGGAGCAGGGATGATAGAGATTCTTACCCAGGCACGGCTACACCATCCTCGCTCGATTCTTGGCTCTCCCTCCTCGATCTCCTTGGTCGAGGCTGGAGCAGCTGGGAAGGAGTAGGAGACTGAAGGAGCCCAAATAATTGCAGAGGCGAAGACGAGACGACCAAGGCCGGACCACCAGGCTCTAGTAGTCTAGTACAAGCAAGAAGAAGCGAGAGCTGTGAGTGAGAGAGGAGGGGAGGCAGGGATAGGGAGGTGTGAGCTGAAAGATTCCTTTCCGCGGCCGGCCGGCTCGCTCTCTCTCTCTCAGCCTGTGTGTGTGTGGGTGTGTATGTATAGAAGGTTGGGGGGAGGGGAGAGTGGGGGACAAGGAGCAGCGAGAAATTAGGGCACGCGGAAAGAAAAAGACGGGGGAAGAGGAAAGGAGATGGCCGGAAAGGGGGCGCGCGTGTATATATAGACAGGGCAGAGGGAGGCGCCGCGGTAGAGAGATGGGGAGGTAGGCTGGAGTGGAGCAGTGGCAGGTGCAGCGGCAACAGTTGCAGGCACCACCATGGGCAGGAGTGGCAGCGGCGAGAGCCACACCCACACGGCTATGACAAATGCAGCAGCATGCACATGGATGGAGAAAGCTAGCTGCAGCTGGAGGAGGAAGGGGTGCAGTGCAGTACGTGGTTGTGGGGGTGGGGCGGGGACGCTCTCTCTGCGCCGAGCTGACTTCACAGTATGGCGCTCCGGCTGCACGCAGACGCAGTAGTAGTGTAGAGAGAGAGAGTCTGAGAGAGGGAGATGGATGGAACAATGCAAAGAACAAGGCCGGGATGGGTGCATGGTGGAAGGGAGGTCAGGTTTGGGTGGGCGTCTCAAACCCATGTTCTTCTTTTGATCGAGCTGTTGAAATGAAATCCATGTGTGGTAACTCCAACCACCCCCTAAGTGCGCGTGCGTGGGTTGATCCAGGAGATTCCTTGGACGGCCGGGTAGGGATCTGGACCTTGCTTGATGATCCGTGTTTTTTTTATAGATTTTTATTGGGTTCAGTTCGACTGGCCGGTGACGAGTGGTTGATGCTAATTTATTAAGAGAAAAATACTGCTGATTAATTAGTGATGGGTGATTAGTGTCGATTTGTTTGGAGAGAAAAGTAGCACGCTATCGCGGCTGATAAGCCAAAACAACGGAGGGATGAGAAATCAATCTCATCGATCAATGGCAGGAGAGAGAGATGCTGGGGCCGGCCGGCGGTGGAGGGGGAAAAGGCGCCGTACGTCGTCGGCGTCGCGTCTTGTCGCGGGCGGCGGCAGGCAACGCGCGTGGAAAGCGATGAAAAGATAGGGAGGGAAAAGGGCTTCCACGAGTCCAATCACAACAACATGCATGCCTGCCCGGGACGCAGGTTAGCGATCATCGTAGCCTAATTGCCAATTTATTGGCTTATTCTCGATCTTCATTTTTGTAACCCTAAATATGGCCAACACATCATCTCCATTCACGGGTCAACAATATATGCCAGCCGGGCCTATGCGTACGTGCTATGTAAGGCAAGTCTCAATAGAAGTTTAGTGACACATCATCTAGAAGTGTTTGAAATTAGAATCATCTAAAATTGTTTAAAATTAGGATGAAACACCTTCCTCTCACTGATATAATTAAGAGAGATGAAATGAGTTTCATAGTGATGAAACTCCATATACATAGTTACCTAGACAGCTTGTGTTGTGACTAGAAAACAACAATTGATGAAAAATGCTGATATAACAGTCAATTTATTATCTATAAAACTCTCACTCGTCTAAGGAAAATGCTGGTGTTCTACTGATCCATTACTGGCCGTTGATTGGATGGAGCTAGGTTTCTTTCTCCCTCACAGCAGGTTGATCGGTTCCGATTCCTGAAGGGACAAGGATCTTGCATGTGAAGAACCTAAACCTACTGTTTTCATCGAAACCAGTTGATGCAACCATGGGCCCAACTGTCAACCATATATGACTCCCGTTTCTTGGCTTCCATGGTTAACAACCATACGAGTGGGCCCAAGGTGCCTGCCTGCCTGCAACAGGTTGCCGTCAGAAAAGGTTGTGGTTTACGTGCCACACAGTGTCAAATTAGCTGTTGTTTTTTTTCAAAATTAGACAGTGTAGTTTCAGCATACGTATGTGCTTGTAGGTTCTCAAAAATTATTTTACTATGTATTCAAGATAGGTCAGGATGATCCATTCACTTGATGAATATATAAAAATAGAAAAAAGGCCGTTGTGGTAGGATACTGCTCACTTTTTCAAAAAAAAAACAAACAAACAATTGGAGCAGTCAAACTCTTGTAAATTTAATCAAATTTAAAACAAAAGTTACTAACATTTATGATTCCTACTATGTATCATTAGATCATCACGATGGTACCTATTTGAAATTATAAATATTGATACTATTTATTGTAAACCTAGTCAAAGTTAAGATAGATTGACTCTGACCAAACCTACTATTGTATTATTTCGGGGACAGAGTGTTGGGATAGATTATTGATAGTTTCTTATCGACCCGTCAACGAAACGAGCGTTTTGGCTAGTTTTGAGGAATGGGTGAAATCTTACAAGAGCCTTGGCAGATGCTTATCGGTAAGCAGAACCCAATAGATTTCTCCTCCCAATAGTCAAATTAAAATCCCAGATTGGGAATTGATTAATAATCCGCTGATGAGATGCTAACAAGACGATCCGTAGAAAAAAAAGGAAAAGAAACACGTTGATCAATTAGAACGCACGTACTTTCCGGTGGCATCCTAGCACCACCACCATTCAGTATATACTACTACTGTAGTCCCGTGCACGTCATAAGTGAGTGAGCCCGTGGGAAGAGGAGGAGGCTGGCTCTGGCTGGCCCCTCCCGCATTTGAGTCCGGCCAGTGGCCCGTGCGCGTGTGTGGGCATGCGGCCGGTGGTGCACACGCAGAGGCAGAGCTAGTGGCGCCGTGCCATAGCAAGCATAGTATGGTCCCTGCCGGCCGGGCGGCCTCGCCCCGCTGCCGGTGGGTTGCAATCAATCTACTCCTTTCCTATAGGATTTAGAAGTCGACACAATCTTCAAACCGTAACTTTAACTTCTTATTTTTATAAAAATATTATTAAAAATAATACATTTATATTTTTATAAAAGAATTTTTAAGATAAATCTATTCATATGGTTTTCACATTTCCAAACTCAACGACTTAAAAGTTATCCATGATTTATATTTTCAATGTTTGACTAAAATCTTATCCAGAACGACATATAAATCCCGTACGAAGGGAATATTATATTAATACAACAATGTTAAAAGGAGCCACCACGTTCGCCGAGAGGATCTAGAAATTCCCACGTTAATTTAAAAAAGAGAAGAATACGCACCGTCGGATTTTATGAAGATCTAGCCGTCCATATTATTTCGCTAATTAAAAAAGAGAAGAATATATGCCATCGGATTTTATGAAGATCTAACGGTCCATATTTTATGAAGATCTAACAATCCATATTGTTTGGTTAATTCCGAAAAAATATATGTAGTCAGATTTTATGAAGATCTAATGGTCTATATTATTCCAACAAATTCTCAAGTTAATCTAAAAAAGAGAAGAGAATGCACCGTCAGATTTTTTGAAGATCTAACGGTTCATGTTATTCTAAAAAAAATCTATGTTACCACGCTAAATACAATATATGTCGTCAGACTTTATGAAGATCTAGGGATCCATATTATTCTAAAAAATTCTATAATATTCCTCAATATAGAAAACACAAAAATACACATAATTGGATTTTATGGTATAAATTAACCAAAAAAGTACATGTCAATCTCGAATCATAATATGCTAAATTTGGAATCAAAATAAAAATTTATTCATTATATTCATATGAACTACCCCCTCCATCCCAAAATATATAGCAATACAATAGTATTAAAAAAGCACCGCATTCGCTAAGATTGCGTAGAAATTTTTACGTTAATCTAAAAAAGAAGAGAACTTATTACACTATCGCATTTAATAATGATCTAACGATCTACAGTAACGTCATCTAAATCTTATACAGAGGGAGTATTATATTAATACAACAATGCTAAAAGGAGTCACCATGTTCGCTGAGAGGATCTAGAAATTCCCACGTTAATCCAAAAAAGAGAAGAATATCCACCGTCGGATTTTATGAAGATCTAGCAGTCCATATTGTTCCGTTAATCTAAAAAAGAGAAGAATATATGACATCGGATTTTATGAAGATCTAACGGTCCATATTTTATGAAGATCTAACAATCCATATTATTTGGTTAATCCTGGAAAAAATATGCCGTCGGATTTTATGAAGATCTAATGGTCTATATTATTCTAACAAATTCTCAAGTCAATCTAAAAAAGAGAAGAGTATGCACGTACCGTCAGATTTTATGAAGATCTAACGGTCCATGTTATTCTAAAAAATCTATGTTACCACACTAAATACAATATATGTATGAAGATCTAGGGATCCATATTATTCCAAAAAATTCTACATTATTCCTCTATATAGAAAAAACAAAAATACACATAATTGGATTTTATGGTATAAATTAACCAAACGAGTACATGTCAATCATGAATCATAATATGCTAAATTTGGAATCAAAATAAAAATTTATTCATTTGATATTCATATGAACTACACCTTCATCCTAATATATATATATATATATATATATATATATATATATATATATATATATATATATATCAATACAATAGTGTTAAAAAAGCACCGCCTTCGCTAAGACTGCGTAGAAATATAATGATATAAAACAACATTGTTCCTGCGTTTCTGGAACGGAACAACATTGTATCACTCAGCGAATCGATTTAGATATAGGGGCTTGAAAGTTGAATTAAGGCCTAAGAGGCTAAATTCTACCACTTTGCCACTGGGCTAGGAGCGGGGTAGGCAGGGAGGAAGATGTGGACCACTTTTTCTGTTCGGGCTGAGTTCCTACAATAGTACATTATTTTATGTCATTTTTTATTTTTTAAATACACATACGTTGCACATGTTATGTAAATATATTTTTAAAAATAAAATTCAAGTGCCTCTGTACGTATCCTGAGTCAAAGCAATACCGAACATGTAAAAAGATGTACCGCAAGAAATATTAAAAAAATATAGACCCAAACGATAGCCCACTTGGACACATAAAGGTAAATAGAGAAGAAACAAAATAGGCATGAAAAACAACTAAAATAAAAAAATGGTATACATCTAGGTCCTGATCGGTAAAACTAAATACATCATATAGGACTAAGATATATGCTGAAAAATTTAGAGACGAATTATTTAGTATAAAGTTTAGACTAAAAAACTTATTCTACAAAATATATAACCATTGGACCATACCAAAAATCACGTATACTTAAAATTGTTAATTTATATGTAACTCCTAAAATATAATGACAATAAATGGTCAAAAAATTCTTATAACAAAACCTAAAACTAAACAATAAGATAAAATTATATTAAATAACTAAAAATATTTATAATAAATATGTAAAATATTGTCATAAAAACCGGCCTACCGCCATGTCTGCGCGGCCACCTTGCTATTTGCAATTGCATCGCATGGCATCGCGTTGTGCGGCATGCATGCATATGGTGACAAGACCATGATGTGATCCCTTGACAGCACCACCGTTGGCAATACTAGCATGCATAAGCGTAGGCCGGCCCGCTGCATTATTGAACGAACCCAAACCCCTGCAGGCCAGCCACAGCCAGGGGACCTCATCGATCGATCTCCTGCATGTGTGTAGATGATCATCAATGGCCGGAAAACATTAACAAGTACGGGTTGCTTAATTAGCCTAAGAGGGGAGCTAGCTAGTACTCGTACTTGATTTGATCGGGCTCGTTTAGACCGGATGATCGGGCGGCTCCAGGTTGACGACCCAGCAGTGCAGGTGGTCACGGCGCGGGCGGGTGAGCTGGCCACCTGTTTTTGTACCACCAGCTAGCGTGCGTACCCGGCCTGCATGTCAGGCCACCGCCGCACTCACTGCGTGACTGATGCTGATTTATTCTGAAAGAAAAGTACCGCTGGTTGATGACTGATTTATTCTGAGAGAAAAATAATGTAGATTGGTGTCTGATATGCCAAACAAACATAACGTTAATTACTGCCAATGGCTGGGCTTCTCTGAGTCAGGCCGGGTCGCGATAGACATGAATTTGATCGATCTCATTATCTCAAGAAGAAGCGCTAGTCGTGTAGAAGAAGAAGAAGATCAAATCTGCTCTCCCGGCAACGCGACGCAACGATATATATGGTTGAGCCGATGCAGCACACGGCAGACGGCACACGAGAAGGATCGGCACCACCGTTTGGACCTGGATGTTACCTACTGTCCCATGGTCCATATGGGTCGTTCTATACGTAGTACATGCATGGAACTACGGAAGCAAAGCTAGCAAGCGAAATTTCAAGTCAGCTACAGACCTACGTACTACAGTAGACTTTGCCTAGGATCCAGATTTTATGAATCCAATCAAAATCTAGATTTTTAAAATCTATAATCCTATTCAAACGGGGCCTTATTTGTCATAGTGCCGTGTACCGTCACTAGAATAGATTCAGTGTACGTACGTATTTAGGGCCTCGTTTAGCTACAAAGTTTGGACACTCAAACTTAACATTTTACGTATTTACTAGCATTTCGTTTGTAGTTGTGAATAATTATCTAAAATTAATTAATTAGGTTTAAATATTCGTCTTATAGAGTATTAGTTTTTGATTTTATCTCTATGTATGCGCTGGTATTTGATGTGAGGACAATTTTTTTTGAACAGTGGAATTTCGGAATTAACAAGGTCTAGGTGGCCAGTAGCCTCTAGGATCACGGCGGAGGATCCTGAGCGTACGTGTGCCGTCGGCCCGTCGCGGCCGGCCGGCCCACCCACGCGGACGGGGCCCACCTATCTGCTGGATCGGAGGCCCTCCGCATGGGGGGACGAAGCAAAAACTGGCGCGCGAGAGTAGTCCGTGTTTCGCGGCACGATGTGGCACCTAGCTGCTGCCATGCCCATGCATGGGGTGCTCTGCTCTGCTCAGTCGCGCCCCCTGCTCCTGCTGTGCAGTGCTTGCTGCTGCATGCAGCATGCACCCCCTCTCTCTCTCATCTCACTGTGCTCTGCTAGCTCTTCCCTGCTCTACTCTACTCTTCTACTCTGGCCGTGTTTCGCTGAAAACCGGAAATAATTTTTCAAAAGGACTCTTAGATGTGCATGATGTATTAAATGAAGTCTATTTACAAAATCTTTTTAGGGTAGGTGTAACTTTGCGCGATGAATCTAGTGAGCCTAATTAGTCCATAATTTACTACAGTAATGCTACAGTAATCATTCTCTAATCGTGCGGTCAAATGTCTCATTAGATTTGTCTCGTAAATTAATTCGAGGATGTAAATGTAGTTTTATAAACTGACTTTATTTAATTCGATTCGCATCTCCTCCCCGCCGGCCGGGTGCATACGAACCTGAACCTGACCTCCTCCTCCTGCTGCTGCTCAAAGCCTTCACGCCCGCTGTCAGTAGCGCGCGAGCTACCAGCCGCAGCAGGGGACGGAGGCGATCGACGGCCCACGGCCCACGGGGTAACGTCGCCCAGGCCAGCGGGCCCCCCCAAGCTTCCCTCCTCCTCCCCCGCGCGCCGGACGCGGGGTCGGTGGGCCCGCCCGCGCTGCGCGGCCACCGGCATGCGTACCGGGCCCGCTTTATTTGTCTCTTCCCACAGCTAGCACCCACCACCACCGCGCTGCACCCAACAGGCCACACGCGCCCGCGCCCCGGCCCACACGCTTGTCATCCACTGTGGCAGATGACACCCCCTGTCTGCGCCTGTACACTTGCACTCGGGCCGTATATACGACCCACCCCAGGAGAAGGATACATACGACCACTCAGATTCGAGTCCTGGAAAAAAATTAATATCTAAAATGGTTTGGAAAAGAAAAATCCTAACCACCTTATGAGCCAGGCCACGGGGGGCCTTGATACCCACACTAGCCAGGTTACAAGGGGCAGGGCAGTAAATCAATAAAACCCTAGGTGATGTGCAAAGCGTCGTTCTAACACACGGCAACCAAGTTAATTCAGTTATATCACTGATGCTTGCTTTTTATTCATTTAATTTTAACATGGAAGCTACGAGGAACAAACAGGAAGAAAACACTGATTTTATTTATTTTTAATTTTGAGGGGGATATGGTGGGCAAGATGATATCCCCATCAATATATTGATCACGCAAAGTTTCTTGGCGGACATGATTTGCGATGGTGAGGAGATTGTGAGAGGAGCGATGCACTAAGGCCCTGTTTGGCAAAACTTATAGAGCTAATTCTTTAGTGAATTCATGAGAATCTCTGCCAAACAATCTTTTCAGAGAGAAGTGATTATCTGCTGATTCTGTGAAACGATTCTCCCTCATGATTTCGAGGGTTTACGCTAGAGGGTCAAAGATAATCACTTTCAGCCTTAAAATCATTTCTCTTAGAGAATCAGCTTCCGTAGAGAATTAGAATAAGATGGAACTCTACCAAACAGGTCGTAAGGATCTAAGTTACAGAACCAACCACTACACATCATTGCATACTAAGAGTCTCTATTAGTTATATTCATCGATGAGCCAAAAAGGCAAGGTTGGTGGCAACTACATGGAGGATTGCATGAGATTGTTAGGTGCTTTTCAGATATTCCGTAGCAACGCGGTGATTAGCGCTGAGCATATCCTACATTGTATGCTTGTGAGTCCAAGAGATCGTGTAGCTCGCGGATATCCTCAAAGGAGCAGAGGTGCGGTATAAGGGTCTAGCCAATGAGTCTCCAATGGTGTCGAACCCTAGGTCATCCGAGCATGAGTATGAGGTCCACTAATACAACTTGGTGCAGCCCGAACAAAAAACGTCAACAGAGGCAAAATATATCAATTTTACTTTAAGGCCTTGTTTAGATCCCAAATTCAACCCAAATTTCATTATGCAAAAAGAAGATTCTCATCACATCAAAATGTCATAACATGTATAGAGTACTAAATGTAGATGAAATAAAAAATAAATTGCACAGTTTTGTTGTACTTTGCGAGATGAATATTTTGAGCCTAATTAATAAATTTTTGGACAATTTTTCACATATATAAACGAAATATTACAGTGACGCACGCATCCCAACAAATCAAAGTTTGGCTCTCAATTTTGGGAACTAAACAAGGGTTAAGTTTTCAACATCCTTAAAAATTCAACAGCTTAAAATCAATCATGCATGGCCGGCCGACCATCAGACTCTGTTTGGAGATAACTAGCTAGGCCGGATGGACGGCGATATGGATAACGGCCGATGTTACTGATGTACTACTACTGCTACGTACATCTATCATTCTTACTCTGACATCGCAATGATCAGGCGGACTAATCAATCATGCATGACAAGGCATTGACCCCGGGCGCGCAATCATTCGTGTCCGGACGCTGCTGCTGCACGTACCCGTCGCTCGTATTGCATGGCATCGATGGATCGGCCTGCCCCTGCCGGTACGAGCCAGCCAATCGAAGCCATCGTGCTCCGACCGCTCGCTGTCGAACACGTCGAGAAATTACCTTGCAGGGGAGACGAGACGAGACGGCTGGTCCCCATCGAGGCCGTCGCACTCCATCCTCGTCCTCGCGCCCGTGCAACGCGCGTCGCCGCCCTCTGTCCAGGCCCACATCGATGTTACTGATTTTTTGTTTTTAATAATTGGACAAAAAAGGACCGAGCCACTGAGGGTCTGTTTGGAATAAGTCTTTTTCTAACCAAATATGAGTGGCTTATAGATGTTTATTTTCACAAGTCTTTCATAAGCTCGTAAACCTCTAGAGAGGTATTTTTGTTTTTGAGGCTTATTTACTGTAACTCAATAAAAATCACCTCATTTTCTACTATATAAACCGGTTTATTACAAGACTCTCGAGTCAATGGAGTTTACAATAAGCCTCTCTAAATCCAAGCTACGCAGGAGTGGACTGTGGAGCAGCTAGGCGCGGAGGACAGCACGAGATGGACGGAACCGAAGACAGTGGCCGGGGCGGGGGTCCAGGACGGACGAAACGAAGCCTCTCTCTCTCTCTCTCTCTCTCTCTCTCTCTCTCTCTCTCTCTCTCTCGTATCATCAAATCAGGGCAGAGGAGTGCTCTGTCTGCCTGGCACGTGGGGCCCTCCCGGGGGGGGCGCTGCGCCTGCAGAAGGTGGTCGGAGTCGCAGACATGGCGTCCCATCGCGTCGTCGCATGCTGCCGCTCTGGCGGCCTCTGGGACGCGTCCCATCCCATCCAGGGGAGAAACGCCACGCCCACGTTTTAATGCTCCGCGCGCCGCGCCGGCCGGCCGCCGTCCTCTTCGGGGCCGGCCACCCGCACCCGGCACAAGTCGTCGCCCACGCCAGCCGGCCCCCAAAGACCGCACGCCTTGCGTTGCTTGATGCCCTGCGCCTGTGGGGGGAGGATCAGGATCCCCTGCCCTGCTGCCCTACTACCCATAACCACTGCTGCTCTCGTCTCTGCTCGGTACGAGCACAGTGCAAAGCTCGGCGGAAGCTAACAACACCTGACGTCCTGGCCTCTGCATCTGCATGCCTTCATTGAAGGTGAAGCGGCGAGGGTCACCTACTCTTTCCCCTCTGGGTCGCTGCCCAAAGCAGACCAAAATCATCAGTCACAGCCAGGCACCGGAGCAGTGAAACAATGGAAGCAGTCCTGGTGCTGTGCCGCTGTAGCTTTCCAACGGCACCCGTCGCCACGGTTCCCATGGTCATCAAACAATTGAAACAACCCCATCCAACTCGTTACTGGCATCACCTGGCACAACGGGATTAGCTTCGCTGGGCATTCACGAGTCCAATCACCCAACCAAACCGATAACGCCACGCCTACAATCCTCCTGCACGGCCCAGGGCAGCACAAAAAAGAAACAAGAGGCCTTGCCTTCGTCTGTGCTAGTCACACGCGTCAACGAATGGGTCGGGTCCCCAGCTCTCTCAGCCGCAAATGCAACGAGTCCCTCAGGAAATGGGCCGTGGCCCAGCACACAAGCTGTCATACTACAAGTTCAGTGTAGTCGACGACCAGTACAGTACAAGCTCCAGACACCGAGCGTACATAGAACCGGATACATGGGTTCATCGCGCCAGACGACGCTTGCCATTACACGCTATACTGAACCAGACACACTTTCTACCAGTACAACACTGCCCCTAAGGGCTAAGTTCAACAAGTTTGGTTCCGCTTAGAGACTCGGTACCAGACTACATGCACCAGAGAGATGTGACCATGTGCAATCAGTCGCTGCGGGCAGGAGACTCATCGGCAGACCTGGAGCGGGATCCAGGAGGAGAGCCCGAGTACTCCTTGGGAGACCGCCGGGGCAGAGGGGATCCGTCGCTAACTGGTGGGAGTGTCCTGCAAACACAAATACCATTGTTAGACTTTTTAAGAGCCTTTTGCCACGCGATTAGAGCAGCAGGCATTCATTTGAGACAGCTAGTACTCCGACTGTTATTATGTATTGACTACTCCCGTAAAATGAGTCGTGCAATAGACTTGCCTGATGGTGATTGACCAAACTGTTCATTTCCTTGCTATAATATCATTGAGGAACTACAGTACATGGTTGGGGTTCAAACATGTAAAAAATGAAAATCGGAGTCTGGCAGCACATCTCTGTTAGGAAGAATGAAATCACAGCTATGTATTTTAACCAGTCATATCAAATGAGAACTTGAGCAACAGATTGCTAGTTTTAGACTTTTAGTAAGTACTCGTAGTTGACAAACTGGTAACTGGCAATTAAGTAGTTGATGTAACTGACAATAAAATAGGTGCTTTCGATCTCTATGGACAGCGGAAGGCAGATTTCTGCAGTAGCAATGAAAAACTTACTTGTCATAACCGTCATTGGCATCATCTCTACTAGCAGGAGAATAGGATCTCCGCTTCTTATCTTCATCAAGCTCCTTTGGTGGGCGCCTGGGAGGAGATGTGCGATGTGCTTCCTTTCTCCTTGGAGAAGCAGAATAGTCATCTCGCCGCCTTGGAGCAGGGGAGAATGATCTGCTTTTAATAAAGAAAGATAAGTAGATAAAATAAAGAGTGAAAGGTTTCATGGATCAAATCTCAACTTCAAGAGACTCCTTATGTCAGCTGAGCATACCTTGACCGAGGGCGGCCCCGGTAGTGAGGAGAGCGGGAACGGGAACGAGACCGCCCTATATGAAAGATGAGAAGCTATCAGTAATTTGGAATTTGCAAACTTGAATTTTCACGAGCAGAAGTCCATAGCTACAGGGGACAATCCTGAGATGCTATTCTCAAATATGGAAGGTACATATGGTTATGCATGTAAGAATAAAACACGGGCTTATAAATATTTTGTTGCCATCAGAAGCAGCAACGCATCTAGAAATTTATGGGTAGAGAGCAAACACATTATTGGTCCTCTGTTTTTACAGTGATGTTTGGTAGGGCACTTGATAGTAGTCATGATCATACCAGAAGTGTAACAGGAAAAAGAAATGTAAAAATGGTCCGATGCTAATATTAATAAGATTCACAATTTCACAGAAATAAAAGGTGTAAGATGGCTAAAAGAAGACTAATATTGTCCCAATCAATCATGCTGTCCCACAAATGAGAGTTAATGCCTTCTCTTTTGACATAAAAGAAGGCTAACCATACAGCAGAATAAAACCTAAAAAGGCATGAACAGGTTACATGGTATATGACCAACCCTCGGGACACTAGGCAGCAATTTCTAAATTTGGGTGACATTCCCCCACTACATCCGCCAGTAAAGAATGACCAGACATATATGGTGCAATCTTTCTCGTATAATTGAATATAATCAAATAATCCAGAGTCATGAACAATACAAAAATAGCAATGCAAGAAATTACCATAATAAGAAGGGCGGCGTCCTTCGTGACCAGAATAGCCCCTGCACAGCAATCACATTCATTTAAAATGAGTACAGAAAAGGAAATGAGGCAGAAAATTAACTGCAATAAAAGTACACACCTGACTCTAGCTCTGCTGCGCATTTCCTCTGGCCTTTTTCGCGACTCAGCAGCAAGAACAACAGTTATCTCCCGACCGAAGAATACCTGGCGGTTCATGTGATACTGGGCCTCAGAGGCATCATAAGGGTCAACAAACTCCACAAACGCAAATCCTCGAGGCTCCCTGCATGTGTTGATTTCATTATACAGTAGGACAAAGAAAATTCAAGAAAGTGACAGACAAATATAAGGGGGTGCAGAGTGTTCACAATGAGTCTTCGTGCTGTGTTACCATCACAGTTCAAAAATTCAGTATGCCATCTATGGTTCTCGATGAAGCACAGCCAATAACTTACTAACATTTCCATCAAAAGGGAAGCACGTGTTGCAAAAAGCAGTTAGACGTCCAGGCTCTAGGATCCAAATTTCTTGTATGAATTTCTTGTATACAACTACATATGGTGATCCTCATAAAGAGTATCTTCATAATATCATTCGCTTCAAGTTCCCGAACGTTTGAAAAGTCACGAAAGTACTTGAAATATACTTGACTCTCTTTTATCTTCTCATATGTAACAGCCAGTACATATCTCTCATCTTCACTTCACGAAACTAATTTTCTCAGTGTATCAAATCTTGTCTTCATAGAAGAACTTCTTCATCGGACAAGACTCTATCTTGCCAAGCAAATCAATTGTTAGTAAGGTTAAAAGGCATCATTCGACAAATGAAGAGTTTTGAATTTACTCCAAAGTTCAAACTTACACGACCATGGGAAATGTTTAGGGGAAAAAGGTAATTGACATAGGGTAAGGATGAATGGAGAGGAGAAAGCAAAGCACATATTTATACATTATGTTGATAGATAATGACTTGTCGCATACATCACCAGACAAAAAATAACAGGGGCATTTCACAGCGCTTAAACGCACCAAACACAATGCGAAGTCGATGTTGCACTGAACTTAGAGGATGCTCAGAGTGTCCACTGTTAAATATAGGTTCTTTACTGGTCTAAGTCATGGCCTAGAGAATAGCTTCTATGCTTATGCAGGCAAAACATAGACAGGTGTCCATGTTCCAATCATTATACAAACAACAAGACCATTTTTTTTCAGCAGTTAAGCCAAAAGCTTAGATGATCTAGTAAGACTTACCCACTGTAATAGTCCTTCGGAATGTAAACATCCCGGACAGGACCAAACCTTTCAAAAGGAACTCGAAGATCCTCCCCTCTGCAAAAGTTTGAAAGACAAACTGAAGTCAATTACTTGGAGGAAAGAATTGAAGTAGTATCTACTTCTATCTTGAAACAGAGCAAACAATGGGATTCATTTATTATTTTAAGAAAAACATAAAATCAGTAGACCAAATATGACATGCCAGAGTTTCTGTACCTGACACTTAATGGGATATTGCGGACCAAAAGACTTCCAGAACCCTCCTTCCGTCCTCCATATCCCCTCCTGGGAGGAGGGGGGCTTCGTCCTCTACCACCATATCCCCTCCTGGGGGGACTGCGATATGGGGGGCTGTACCTCCTCATAGTTTTGTCTGTAGTTACACAGGAACATAACAATTTGTTAACAATAAGACATGCACAGCCAATTAGGAGAACGGTAGACTTATCAACGGTTTATTTGAAGCGTTTATGGACATAGGTGTGGGTGTGGGTGTCCGACTCAGGTGCGAGTGTCTGATTCGGCAAGTTTTTGGAACATGCCAAAAGGCACTTGGAATCTAATATTGGTGCGAGTTGTGTGACTAAGCAAAAAATACACTAACACTGGTGTTTGGACCACAAACATGTGAAACAGTTCCCTACCACCTCAAGCTTTGAGCAATAACCCCACATGATGTGTACATTACCATTTGATACACAATTCATCAGATGTGCATAAAATATTCACACGGCGCTACTAATTCGCAGGTGTGACATGGAATAGAACAGCCTAATCCCAAGGCACAAGATGAGCCAAGCAGCTGACCATTATTCTCGTGGAAATTGACGTGTATGCTTATTACTCCTTTCGGTGCAAACTGAACGAAATTGTCTAAAGGATGTGCCGCTGTATTTTCTATCTACTCCTATAAAAACCCACAGTTGGTTGTGGATTACGATGCACAATGATTTGTGTCTAACACGCATAGATGCCATTCCACTTTGTATTTCTTGTGGCTTAACTCCATACATAAATCACTCGTTAAGAACTAGAACTTCAAATATTTATTGCAAATCCGTTGCAACGCACAGCCAGACAGCTAGTCAATTACTAAGCTATAGTTCCAGTTCAGAATCATTAACGAGGCCTAACCCAAAGCTTAAAAAAACAGCGCCCTACTAATCCAGAACGCAATCCAACAAATACTCAAGCACCAAGACAACATGAGCCGCCCGTGCACTCGCTCACCACCCGGGCTCCAATCAAGGCATTAACGCATCCACAAGGCTCAGCACGGCAGAATAACCCAAGAACGTGGCCGCGAGGGCTCGACCGTCCCGTCGGGAGTCGAGATCTACGCAAGATTCCCAGCAGCTAATCATCACGGCACGCGATAGCGCATCTCCTAGCGGCGTAGCTGGTGGAAAAACCGCCGATTCCCGCGCGGATCTAAGCTGAGCGAGCGAGCCTGCCTCCGCGCGGCGTACCTAGGGTTTGCTGCGGCAGAAACGCCACGCGAGCGCGCTCGATTACGGACGAAAGAAAGCGCGCGGAGAGAGAGGAGAGGGAGGGCGGAGGGGGTGAGCGGTCGGGAGTTACCGGGTGCGTCCGGTGATAGCCGGGGAGCCGCTGCCGCGGTGGAGAGAGACGGCGGAGAGCGAGGAGGTGGGTGCACGCGGTGTCGCGCGATGCGAGTGGAGGAAGGAGGCGGCCCGGAGCGCGACAGGATGGATGGGGTCATGGGGTAAGTTATGGGCCGGGCCTTATTGACGGGAGAGGGGTAAACCTGATCAGCCCACTATACCGAAAAATGTGACTCCAAAGCTTGGCAGTTTTAGATGGTGCAGGAGCAAAAAAAATCACCGGAATGTACAAGCATCACCAGGCCACTATTATTGCTGCGTAGAGCGTGAGCATGAAAATCAGTGCCTTTAAGCAAGTGAAGGCCTTGTTTAGATATAAAATATGAGGGTTTGAGGTCACTTCGTCATTATTGCGCCACTGTAGCATTTCATTTGTATTTGTGAAAAATTGATTAATTAGGCTCAAAATGTTCGCCTCGCAGGGTACAATAAAATTGTGTAATTAATTTTTGATTTCATCAACATTTAGTACTCTATGCATGTACCGACATTTTGATGTGATGGAAATCTTCTTTTTGCATAGTAAACTTTGTGGGTGAAATTTGGGATCTAAACAAGGCCGAAAACCGATTTCTGTACTTTCTCATCTCATGAAGATGATTTCAAGATGAGTCAATTTTCAGGCGTGCCTCTCACAATGTTTGATGAGGAAATGAGTGGGATGCATCTAAAACCAACAGGTCTCCTGGGGCCATAATTTGCTCCTCGTTACAGTGAGTTTATTTTATCCTCTCCTGGCTCTGTTTTGATGCATCTTTGTGGTCGCGGAAAACCAAAAAAAAACATTCGCACTGAGACAGGATAGATATTTATCGACAAATTAAAGTGATCACAAAATACAGTTACACTTTTTTTTTATTTTTGCGAAAGAAAATACAGTTACACGAGGCAAGCCCCATCAGAATACACACGGTAATTGTCAGCAAAACAAACATATGACAACTCGAATTTCCTCTGGCTTCCTTCCTATGTATGGATCGAGGATAAATAAACAAGCAGACCGACCACAGTAGCTTTCTTCCTAAAGCTTGAAGGCCGCACAAATAGCCAGCACTAGGACAAGAGGCAAGATCGAAATGAACAGCGCAGCCTTTCCAACGTGGCTCCAGCCTTGGACGTCGCGTGGGACGACCCAGAAGCCCAGCGAAGCCGAACACTGCCGTGCCGACCAAGACGGAGTAATAGGCGTAGACGGCCGCGGAGCTGCCCTGCCGGCCACCAGTGCACGAACACATCACTCGGTGCCACCTTGAAGAAGAGTGCGACCGCCGATAAGCATAGGAAGACGCCACAGGTCACCAGAGCCACCGGCTGTTTCCAGTCGTCATGGCCGGCCTCGGTGATCAAGGCGATTAGATTAGCTGGGAAAACCATGGCTGACGATCGACCTAGCTAATACTTGTGACTTCAGAGCGAGGTAGCTAGTATGGGGTGCAACTTACTAACTTTTGCTTGTGAGTGTGAGTGGACAAGAGTAATGAGCTTATTATATAGGCATGGCGGACGGGTAAACTTAACCCGTCGAGGAAATGTAGGAAAGTACGTACGTCCGCTTTTGTCCCGAAGGCCTTCTCCACTCCATCCTTATTGCATGGGTTAAGCAGACACGCGTGCTCCTCCATCTTCCAGCCGTGTAAGAAAGAGGAAACGGTGGACCGTCGACGTATCGGTCGGCTGCGGTGATGACGTAATAGGAGAAATAATATACTATTGCGGTTTTCTTCTCCTGGCTACCAACCGCGCTCTCTTCTGGAGACCCTGTTTTTTTAAATGAAAAGCAGGAGCATTGCCATGTCATATAAGAAGGTAGCAAAGTTACATCACGCGTCGAAGCGAAACACCACCACCACCATCCAAACAACGCACACAATAAAACGCTACATCCCCACTGCCTGAGAGAGGAGTCAAAGGTAACAACCATAAACCGCACCGTCGTCACCAACGTTGTGCCACGTCAAATGCCGTAGCCCGCTGCAAGCCTGAGTGGGCAACTCGAACACCTCCACCATGGGCTATCACCCTCAAACCGCACATCCACGATCGTCGAATCCCCTGCTCCAGTGGTACGTTAGTAGGACACTCTCATCGCGGCACCCATGAAAACCACTGATCCTGGCCACTCTGCGTGGGCATTGCCTCACCCAACGCCTCACACTCCTTTGTCAAGGACTCAGATATCCGAGAACCACTCTGAGAGCGAAACCTCCGCCCATCCGACATTGAAAACTCCACCGCACCATGCATTCCAGCCCAAGACCTCCAGCATCCATGGATCCTCTACACCTGCCTGCCAGCACGGGCCACGCGCACTCCTGCGCCACCACGCACGGGCAACACCACCAACGAACCACCACCGCTGGGCCAAGTCGGGTCTCCAAGGCGGCGCCTCCAAGGAGGGTACGACGCCAATGACGCCGCCGTAGTAGGGTTTTCACCCTGGTGAACCCCATGTAGTATGGACTAGGTGCCTCACAATGGAGCCCCCAACGGGAAGAACGACACCACAAGGATGCTGCCGCCATCGCCACCAGCATTGCCAGTGAAAACTTTCGTCCGGACTCGACACCATGCCTGCTACATGCACTTGACCCGCTCCTCATCGCCTCCGCAACACCTCAACTGGAAGGAGCCCAGCACCATCCGAAAGACCACCTCGACGCCACCAGCACCCCAGCCCCATCACCAAGATGGCGCCGAACCAGAATCCGGTGGGGAGCCGACAGGGGAGCACCAGCCACCTCCCACAACACCCGTCACCCGCACATCGCATCCAGCATCCAGCCCGCACCAGCCGCTGCCATTGCCATCGCCTGCGCCGGCAGCCACCCCCACACACAGGCGCGCGTCCCCGCCGCGCGGCCACCGGATCCGGCCGGGGCGTCGCCGGATCCATGACCATCCACCTCCGCCACCCCTGCCCGGACGTAGGCCGCCGCGCACCAGTGCGTGCCCAGGCCGTCGCCGGACGCCAGGCTCCACGCGCCAAGCCCGCGCGCCACGAGCCGCCGCCGGACGCCAGGCTCGTGCGCCCAGGCCGCCGCCGGGCGCCAAACGCGCGCCCAGGCCTCCAGCCCGGCCGCCGCCCAAGCTCTCGGCCATCGCCCCGCCGGTAGGCGCCCCCGGCCCCCAAGTCGATGGATCTGGGCCCAAGGGAGCCGGAGCCGGAGGTGGAGGAGGCAGATCCGGCCACCGACGCCGGCCACCGGATCTTCCCCCATGGCGGCGGCTGTGCTCGCCGGAGAAGAGGGAAGAGGGAGAAGGAGCCCCGCCGCCGCCATCCTTGCGAGCCGCGCGGACTTCCGGCGTCTCGCTCGGGCGGCGGCGCGGCGGAGGGGGCTGGGAGGAGGGGGGGGGGGGGCGGCGGCAGCGTCCGTCCGTGCCGCCAACGCGGAGGCGACGCGGACGGGACACGTGGAGGCACGGCGGTGAATCGGAGCCGCCACTTCTGCACACCCTGTGTCCACTCCTTGGTCCATGCACGGGTAAACCAGACCCGCAATACTCGTCCAGTTCTCCGTCTCTCCTAGCTAGGCTAGACAGAGCAGTGAGAGCACCTCACCGTATATAAGGGGAAAAAATGATTTAGCCTGCCTGCCACAGATGCAGTCACGTCGGCCTCTAAGAACAAGTATTATACGGTGATATAAGACTACTATAAGAGTTGCCACGTCACTTATGATGAGTTGGAATGGAGGGAAGAGGAGAGAGAAAAGGAATATGTTGTAAACTTACAGCCAGCTGATGCACATATTATTAGAAGTTCTATGAGAAAAGGTGATGGGCTAAGTGTTAATGTTAATTTCAATATATCTCTTAGTCAACCTATTATATGGGTGGGCTTTTAGGGTGATGTAGCAACAACATAAAGTCCGTTGTGGACTGTATTATTAGCCTTACTCTAAGCCTGTTTAGTTGGAGCCACGAAGGCGCTCAAGAGAGCCTGCGTAGCAAAAAGTGCGCGTTGTCTGAAAGTTCTTTGTAAGTTGATGTTTCTTTCCTTGTCAGGCAAGTATGAAGAAAATGTCTGAAAAATAACGGCACCATTATATTGCACATTAGTTGGAGAAATTAATTTTCAGACATAGTTAAAAACATGAGAAATTTTTAGAGTATATCAAATTTTACTATATCTAAATTTGTAAGCCCATTTGAAATGATTGATTTGTTTTAGTCTTTTTTGAAAGGGGAAGATGATCCAAAAACTTATTGACTAAACATTCTTCTTTGTGCTCGTCGAATCTATACTATAAAGATCAAAAACTGTCGACGGCCGATTGACCCACCAGTCATTGAAACAGTATCCTTACCTCATCTGTCAGACTTTTTTTCGTCAAACTTTTGACGACCGATGGACCCACCAGTCATTGAAACACTACCCCTCCTAGCGACTCCACCTGTTGGGTTTTTTTTCGTCAAACCCTTCGTCTCCCCGTCCGTCTCTGTAGTATAGAATCGTCGGGTTCGTAACCAACACGGTCTCCGATCAACTATCTGTTATACAATCTTATTTTATAGTAAATATGTGTGTCGTACATGCGTTCTCACTAGTTATGGAAAAAGAAACAACGATAGCTAATTGGTTTTGTATATGAGCAAGACAATTCCGACAACTAATTAGCCTAGCTTGCGTGAGAACAATGAGGCAATTTCGACAACGCACTCCATGGGGCCGTTGGTTGTGTGACTTGTGAGTGCCGCGGCATCTTTATTGATTCATTTGAGTATGCTGTTTGTGTTACTCAATTTAGTTTTTTCGCTGCTTTTCTTTTAAAGAGTAAAATACGCGAGCGGTTCCTGAACTTGTCTCGTGGTGTCATCTAGGTCTCCGAACTCTTAAAATACATATTTGAGTTCCTAAACTTACTAAATTGTATCATCTAGGTCCAAAGTTTCAAAAATACCCCTACGCATGATAACATGACTGTAAATTGAGCATGATTTTTCATAGTATTTCTTTAACCAAATCGGTTGTTTCTATCACAATACTTAAAAAACTTTATTTGATTGTACCGTAACGCAATTATAGATTAAGACAATACATTGTATTTCAGCAATATAGGGGTATTTTTGAAATTTTAGACCTACATGACACGGTTTAGCAAGTTTAGAAACGTTAATGTGTATTTTGAGAGTTCGTGGACCTAGATGACAACCCGGGACAAGTTTAAGGGCCGCCGGTTTATTTTACTTTCTTTTAAATAAACCGTGGAGTTGTATGGTTTCGGCTTGATGCCCATTATAAACTGGGCCAACTTTTTTCTAGCGACGTTGAATAGTTGCCAAATCAGCAAGCATTGGTTACAGAAACTATCAACGCAGCTAGTTTCATCTAGGTGTTCGGTTCACAATGTTATTTTTTTACCACCGACCAAATGTTTCCCCTCCTTCTGTCCATTAGGGATCACAGTACCGGCTCTTCACACTGTCACCTTTCCCATGCCCACCTACTTTATCATTTCTCTTCCTCCCTTGTCTATGTCTATCCTCTCGCTCTCGCTTAGGGTTTTACCAGCTTCGATGCATGTCGTCGGGGATGCAACTTGGATGCACGCCGCTGTGGAAGAGGCATCGAGAGCGCCGCCGCCAGGAGGTGGATTGGGCCAGAAGGAGTGTGTCAGGGTGGCTGAATTCATCAGCAAGCCAATGCACGACGCTAGTGAGATAGGGGGCAAGATTGGTGACACAAGTGTTGGACAAGGGATGAGGACTCTTAAGGTGCGGGGATCGTGCGGCATCGATTTGTGACGGGAAGTGAGAGCTTGGAGTTGGATTTAGGCACTGATGCAGACTTGTGGTCGCGACGGGGTGCAGCCATGACTCCAACCCTGATATGGAGACCGCGCGGCATGACAGTGATGAACAAGAGATCTCGACGAAGAAAGAAAATTAAAACACGTGGATGCGATGCGATGCGGTGCGGTTGGACTCGGAACGTCGTTTAGGTAACATGATTGGGCGGGTAAGAAGTTTCCTCGGTGGAAAAAAAAATCGACATAGGGTAGGACGACCGCGAGACATTATAGATGAAATTTAATTAAATATTTTTTTTCTGAGACTCAAACTTTAGTAAGTAGATCTAGCGTGTGACGAGTCTAATATGGATGAGAAACGTTTTCAATTAATTTCATTCTTAAAGGGCGGGTAAGATTGTAAGAAGTTTGGCCCGTGAAAAAAATTGATATAGGGTAGTAGAACGACTGCAAGGCCGGTGTTGTAGTTGAAAATCCAAGCTAAGTAAGCATAAATTTTTTTGTGGTACACAACAACAAAATGGATCCAACGTGAGTCTAATCTGGATGGAGCTGAGCGCGGGTGCGAGCTTGAGGTAGGGGAACATGCGGGTGCCAGGAACATGGGAGGAGGGCGGGTGCCAAACAGACCCGATTAATGCTGTGTTGGGATCATTGGGACCAAAGTTTAGTCCCTTAAATAAGTGATAATTAGTAGTATTAAATATAAACTAATTATAAAACTAATTACATAAGTCAAATCTACTCCGCGAGACGAACCTAACAAGCCTAATTAATCTATAATTAGTACATAATTATTAAATTATTACCGTAACATTATATTGTCTAATCATGGACTAATTAGGCTTAATAGATTCGTATAGTAAATTAGTCTTTGCTTATGTAATGTATTTTGTAATTAATCTATATTTAATAATTTTAATTAGTATTCTTTCGTTCGATGTGACGGGACTAAAACTTTCCCGGGAACCAAACACCCCCTAACAATGCTCCTCGATAAATAAAGCTTTATTTAAAAAAACCATGCGCTTTTCCATCACCTTTGAGCGCAATTGGTTTGGCTTGAAACGTTCGATTTCACCGTCGCTGACAACTCGCAACGCCTCTCGAGTGTGTCGACATTTAGAAGCTGTCGCTGCATTGGTCGGACGACACATCACACATGGCACTATACTCCCAAGCTCGAGCCACGGCCACCAACCGCGTTCTTTGCTTGCTTCCGCTCCGCCTGTTCGGGTCGGGGCCACCCGTTTTTCTTGGCCAGCGCGTACATTCAAGGCCTGGTTTAGTTTCTAAATTTGGGAGCCAAATTTTGGCCTTTTAGACTACGTACGTCACTGCAGCATTTCGTTTGTATGTGTGAAAAATTATTCAAAAAATAATTAATTAGGCTCAAAATGTTCGTCTCGTAGAGTACAACAAAACTGTGCAATTAGTTTTTTATTTCATCTACATTTAGTACTCCATGCATGTTATGACATTTTGATGTGATGGAAATCTTCTTTTTGCATAGTGAACTTTGGGGTTGCTTTTTGGAACTAAAGAAGGGCTTGTTTAGGCCTTGTTTAGTTCCCAGAATTGGGAGCCAAACTTTGGTCTTTTGGGGTACGCGCGTCACTGTAGCATTTCGTTTGTATGTGTGAAAAATTATCCAAAAATTGATTAATTAGGCTCAAATGTTCGTCTCGCAGAGTACAACAAAACTGTGTAATTAATTTTTGATTTTATCTATATTTAGCACTCCATGCATGCTATGACATTTTGATGTGATGTGAATCTTATTTTTGCATAGTGAACTTTGGGGGTAGAATTTGGGATCTAAACAAGGGCTTAGTTTCCGAATTTGGGAGCCAAACTTTGACATTTTAGAGTGGGTGCGTCACTGTAGCATTTCGTTTGTATGTGTGAAAAATTATTCAAAAATTAATTAATTAGGCTCAAAATGTTCGTCTCATAGAGTACAACAAAACTGTACAATTAGTTTTTGATTTTATCTATATTTAGTACTCCATGCATGCTATGACATTTTGATGTGATCAGAATCTTCTTTTTGCATAGTGAACTTTGGGGTAGAATTTGGGATCTAAATAAGGGCTAAGTTGTTGAATTTGGAAATGTGAAAATTATATAAATAGATTTGTTTTAAAAATTACTTTTATAAACATATATATATAACTATTTTAAAAAATATTTTTATAAAAAAGAGTCAAAATTGACGCCTCGCTGTTCTAAATGTCATTATTAACAAACCGGAGGGAGTACGCTGGCAGGCCAACCAGCGGGGTCCACGGTCCACCCTGCAGCCGTCCCCACGCAGCTCCAGAAATTGACCCGAAGGCCTGGTCCGCTGGGCGCGATTTTCTCCGACGCAGCAATCACCGTTCCATTCTCGGGCGTGAAACTGGAAAAAAAATTGGGTAATTTTGCTCCAGGACATTATTCAATGTTGGCTTTTGCTAGTGGACACTGCTTGTTTTGTCTTTACCCATAGACACTCTTCAACTGCGGTTATTTGCTGAAAAACGCTATACTCCCTCCGTCCCGTGAAAAATGCAATTCTAGATTTTCTCGGACAGATTAATGACATTGGTAAATGACCATACTATCCTCAGTAATCGTCTGAATCATACTAAATTTGGCATAGAGGTCGTTAGTACATGCAGAAAATTATCTATTTTAAGAAATAAACAGTTGGTTACAGCTAGAATTGCATTTTTTGTGGGATTTTTTTTAAATCTCAGGATTGCACTCTTCACGGGACGGAGGGAGTAGCAATTAAAATAATAATATCCTAGTCAATAGAAGATATAACACATCAAAATGACAATAGTACCCGTGGCTTCAGCGTTACTCACCCATTTTTGGATAATAAAAAAATTAATTAAAGCAAACTTTTGTCGTTGTCGGCGTCTTCTCTATGCCTCCGCTGGATTCAAACAATGTGTTACCGCGAGGTCACGTATTCACGGGTGTGCTGGCCCCAAAAACTTACGCTAATTGTAGCCAAGAATATACTGTCATAACCATCCAGGTTTGAAACAAAGAAACGAACTCTATTTGACACATTGGTCTGCTACATTGATGGGCATTTTAGTCAATTTACCACATTTCTCTCTCCCTCCCATAAAATATAATATTATATTAGTTTTGATGTCCATCAACAAATTACTATCGGAGTGTCCACCGGCAAATACCCATTTAAGTAGTGTCCTGTAGCAAATATCAACATTGAATTATGTCTTAGAGCAAAATTTTCTTTAAAAAATTCGATGGAGACGGTACGCAAATGTGAAACTGCACCAGCTCCACCCTCCACGGGCCACCGTCAGTTCGTCACACTGTTCGGAGTGCAGGACTTGTCATATCGTCACTGCTCCAGCTCTTATTCGTTGTTTGCCGAATGCAATATTCTCATATCTTTACCACATTACCTCTATGAATTGGATTGGACAATTATAAGCACGATAATTCTAGCAGGCATACTACTAATTGATACACTCAATTCGTTTTAAATATTAATATTTAGGGGGTGTTTAATTCTAGGGGCTAAAATTTAGTCCATCAAATAAATGATAATTATAAACATTAAATATAAATTAATTATAAAACTAAGTCATGTCTACTCCGCGAGACAAATCTAATAAGCCTAATTAATCTAGAATTAGTACCTAATTATTACATGATTACTATAGTATTGTATTATTTAATCATGAACTAATTAGGCTTAATAGATCTGTATCATAAATTAATCTTCACTTATATAATATATTTTTAATTAATCTATATTTTATATTTTTAATTAGTATTTTTAGATTCGATGTGATGCGACTGAGTTTCAGTGCCGGAACTCTCAAACCGCGAGTTTGTCTTAACTCAAACTATCAGGACAACAGAGAACTAAAATACTCCCGGACCCCGCGCCTTTTCCAATCTTTTCCCCTCCACCTTGGCCCACCACACCCAAACCCAACTCGGGTCAGCCGTGACCCGCACAGAGGCAGGAGAGGGGAAGTGGGTTGCCGTGACCCGATCCCTAGCCTATTTATAGAATAGACAGAGGCAGAAAAAGGATCTGCTCTTATCCTGGGACCAGCTAGTTAGAAAATTTGAGAGTATTTATTTTCTTTATGATCACTGTCTGGTACTAGAAAGATATATTTTTCTGGTCATATGATTCTAATTCTTTTAACCTTGATCGAAATCGAGGTTGTCCAAAACAATTAGATGGTTCTGGCGACGAATCCATCTGCTTCTTGCTTCTGAAATTTCAAGATCAAATCAAATCTTACAGGATTGAGATTAATGTCGTAAAAACAAGCATGCCATTCCTGGTTTGCCACTTGTTTTCAGAGTTCTACTTCTAACATTCTTTAAAAGAGTGAATGTCTAAGGCAATCTATCTCGGAGTACGAGCAGGCAAAGCAATTTGAGGCACTGGCCTGTGTTGAGGACAAGATATTCAGAAAAATACGGGATAAAGATGATGAAGAGGAGACCACTGACAAAATGAACTCTGAACTTGATGACGAGATTAATCAGTTGGCGTGGAAGTTGCATAATAATTAATAGTGTTATGGTAGCATTGGAGCATGGACTATGCTTGATGTAGGTACAGTACATTTGCTCTCATGATTTTTGGTGGGATTTTTACATTTTTGCCTTCTACTCACTAGAGGAGCCTCTACAAGAACACTCATTCATATCTTAACTTGAAATGTTATATATATATATATATATATTTGCATAACATGATGGGATGAGATTCTATATTTTTGTACATGTAGCAACACATATAAAAGGCCCTAAAATTCGCAAAGGCAACAAAAATTGTTTTATTGATTGATGATATGTATTGCACGTACTATAAATATTTTGTTGAGTCTCCTTCGTTCTTGGCTCGGCTTGTTTAGATGCAAAATATGGGGTGGGGGTTTGGGGTCACTTCGTAATCATTGCGTCACTGTAGCATTTCGTTTGTATGTGTGGAATTTTTTCCAAAAATTGATTAATTAGGCTCAAAATGTTCGTCTTGCAGAGTACAACAAAACTGTGTAGTTAGTTTTTGATTTCATCTACATTTAGTACTCCATATATGGGCTGATATTTTAATGTGATGAGAATCTTTTTTTTACGTAGTTTGCTTTTTGAGAGGGCTCGACTCCTTTTACTCCAACCCGGCAATCACTGTTCCATTCTCGGGTCGGCCGTGACCCGCACATAGGCGGGAGACGGAGTGGGTTGGCGCGACCCGATCCCTCGCCTATTTATACAGAGCAATAGCTCGCCTCTCCTAAATTCACCCCATTCCACCAAAGGGCTCAGCTTCGATCCCTCAAGATGCCTGGCCATGGCGATCATCCCCTGGCCTCCTCCCGCCCATCAGCCACCCAAGAACCCAAGGCTCCAGCAGATCATCCAGCCCAAATACCAGATGAATCCGTGGACGAAGCCGTTGACTACACGAATTTCCCGTCGCCCCCAGAAGAAATTAGTCCATGCAGCCTGAGTGGGATACTGGACGACGACCTGGAGAACGACGTCGAGATTGCCACGCGGGAGCGCCCGAGCGAGTCCGCCGCCGAAGAAGATGGCCCGTCAGCAGACGCGGATATGCTCGAGGCCTGCCCGTCGGAGGACAACAACGCCGCCCCACTGCCATGTCGGCCGCTCCGATACGTGAAGAAATAGGGTTTCTGGAGATGTCGGCCGGATCTTCTTCCGCTGCCGGGGCGGAGATACGGCGGCGCCTGGAGGAGGATTCACCACCGACTCGGAAGCGAAAAAGACCCACCAGGGTTTCTGGAGGGAAACAGGCATAGCGCCGATACGTGAAGAAGATCCGTTGGTGCCGCAACGCTACAGCGGTCTCAATAAGACCTTGGAGTTCGTTAAGAACGACGGCACCGAGAAGAACTGGCGCGCCCACGAGTACATTATGCTCCAACCGTGGGGTGATTGCTCTCTGTACTATTTTTTTTCCTTGTACGAGTTTTCCCAATAGTTTTTTCACACAAGGTTGTTGATGAAGCATTTCCGATGTCATTTCTTATTTAGAATACATGTCCAAATAGGTTACAATTAAATAGAGTGCTCACTCTTCTGGTTTGCCTCGGCCCTCTCCTCCTGTCGAATAAGCTATATATATTAGGCTGCGTCCAACAGCCTCAACAAACTCGTTGGCTGATGTGGAGCTGAGAGACAGCACCGCATGGAAGTTTCCTATGCAATGGTGAGGCCAGGGCAGAGGACCGGATCAGATATCTACGGACCACTTGTCTATCTTATTATTATTAATTTGAGACGTATTAGAAAAAAAAGATGAATTCTATTACTAATTGGATGTTCATTTTGAGGCTCCATGTTAATTCTTATAAGACGCGTCGAAAAAAAATCCTATTACTAATTGGAGGCTTGGTTTGAGGCTCCATGTTAATTAAAAAAAGATAAACTCTAAAAAAATTCACAAAAAATAAAAAAACATCCGGCCATCATTTAGTAGATTATAATCATGATTGATAATAATAGCCATTTCATCTACATTCTAAAAAAAATTACCCACATTTACCATGATAAAAAATTAGCATAGAGTATGTAGTGGTGGAGCAGGGGGCAGCCCCCCCCCCCCCCCTCCCGCGAGCTCATGTAAATCAGTATGGGTGCGTGCATGGGAGGAAAGCTAAACACACATCAGTCACTAATAACACAAGCACTGAACACATTATCTCATAGGAATAGGACCAGCACGTGTGAACCAATATCTAAGAAGAGCTTGACTATTTTTGCAAATAAATGAGCGGAGGGAGGATGTAGGATCTAGAATACCGACTAGAGGGGGGCGAATATGCGGTTTTAATCTAAAAACACAACACTTGAGAAATTTAATTAGAACCACAAGGAAATTAAATTTCTAACTATTGTAAGCCTATGTTGAGGGTTTGCAACCTAGGATGACAATATACAATTCAATCTCTAGATAAATAAACTGCACAAGTAAATTGCTCGAGATAAGATTAACAAAGAAATAACCGAGCAAGAGAGACAAATTTTAACCCGTGGTATCGATGACTTGCCGGTCACCCATAATCCACGTTGAGGTGGATTAAATGTTCATCCGCTCCTCTATCAAGGCTCCGCTTGATGTATGAGCCGACTAGAACCAATGAACCGCTCCACACCTCGATTCCACTAGAGTTGCTCTTCACCGCTTCCGTGAGGTGAGCACAATGACCTCTCACACCAATCTTCCAAGGCAACTTCACAGTCTTCTTGAAGTGCTCAATGGAATCATGAGCTCCAAGCCGTCTAGGAGGCGACAACCTCCAAGAGTAACAAATCAACCCGCTCGCTTGATGAATCACTAGTGCCACAATGATCAAAACCTTGATGCAATGCACTATATGCTCTCAATCTCATAATAATGCAACCTCAAAGCAAAGTGAGTGAGAGAGAGGAGAGAAAGAGCTCAAATATGTCAAGAAAGCTTCCAAGAGTGCCAAGAGACCTCACCTCACCACGGGGTGAAGTATATATAGCCCATCTCCTTGGAACTAGCTGTTATGTTCAAAACGGTCAAAAACACGACTCTTACGGACTGTCCGAGTTTGAATTCCAATGGTAAAAATGCGAAGTCAAACGTGTGTTAGAATTAGCCGTTGGGGGGGGGGGGTCGACGGACCGTCCGTGAGCCACCACGGACTGTCCGCCTAGCGCGGACGGACTGTCTGACCCCCTGAAACGTCAAAAACCGTCTCTGTCTAATTTGAGTTGATTTTATACGGACTGTCCGTCCTTCTCCACGGACTGTCCGAGCTTGAACTCAACAACTCTATCAGTTCGCGCAGATCAAAGTGGGCCCCAACACTATGCATGGGTCACAGACTGTCCGATGTAAGATCGGACATGGTCTGAACGGAATTTCCCAATTATTTTAATTAAAACTCCACAGACTGTTCGAGACTCCCCACGGACAGTATGACACCGAGCTCAAAGTTCTCCAAGTCAGCACTCAAGTCAACCCATGAACCACGGACCGTCCGAGACCTATCCACGGACAGTCCGACCCTCACGCCAGAGCGTTGTTTTCTCAAGATTTTCAACGACGCCTTTCACGATGTTAGTTGCCACTCATCTAAATGCAAACCATGCAAGTCAATGATCAAAGTGGCACTATAGACACGTCAAGACAATGACGTTGATCCCCCTTGATAGTACGGCTATTTAGCCTATCAACCCGGTCATTTATCATCCTCTAATCACCTCATGACCGGTCAAAATGAAAATCCCTATCTTACACCTTTGCCTTGAGCTTCCCTTGATGTAAATCATCCATGCTATATTCACATCACCATATTAAGCTCACATCAACCCCGGGACTAACCTATTCTCATACTCTCAATGAAATTGTTAGTCCACAATGTTTGTCATTAATTACCAAAACATAAATTAGGGGTCTAGATGCCTTCAGAGGTCAATCACTTCTTTTGTGGTCATGTGTGAAAATGCAAGCCTAGCATATTGTGAAACCAAAATTTGAAAGTTTGTGTGCCTCTTGGCCCCCCTTATCACTAAATACTGGCTTCGCACTTGAAAGTAACCCTAATAGTTATTTTTAAATTATCCACCTTTGCTATTAAGAAAAAGGTTAAATATAATTAGAGATTTAATAGCACGTCTCGGCATCATGTCTATAACCAAAAAATCCAAAGGTTATAGGCCGATGGCATGTGACGATGTAGCTTTCGTGAACCAACCTAGCCGCCAAAGGCTAGCCATCGTCAACAAATAGTAATATGGTGATGGTATGTGATTAGGTAACACAGTATCTCATCGTCAACAATCAGCATGTGTGAACCAGTATCTAAGAAGAGCTTGACCATTATTGCAAATAAATGAGCGGAGGGAGGACAATCACTTCTTTTATGATCATGTGTGAAAATGCAAGCCTAGCACTGTGAAACCAAAATTTGAAAGTTTGTGTGCCTCTTGGCCCCCCTTATCGGTAAATCCCGGCTCCGCTCCTGAAAGTAACCCTAATAGTTATTTTTAAATTATCCACCCCATTTAGAAAAAAGGTTAAATATAATTAGAGATATAATAGCACGTCTTGGTATCATGTCTATAACCAAAAAAACCCAAAGGTTATAGGCCTAGATGGCATGTGATGATGTAGCTTTCATGAACCGAACCTAGCCGTCAAAGGGTAGCCATCGTCAACAAATAGTAATATAGTGATGGTACGTGATTAGTTAGCTGCCAGCCTGTCGCAAGCCAAGCAAGTGAGCAACATACTGGCGGTTGTGGAAGGAGCATGCGCAACTGCGAGCGGCAAGGGGGTTCACCCATCCGTCGCGTTCTCAGCGGGGGCGGAGAGCAACTTGCCCATGCCAGACGCTGCAGAGATGCAGCATCACCTTTGAGGGTGCAGTGGACAACGATGATGGAGCGAGGCTGGCTCTGAAGTTGGCCCATGGCAGGGGGCAGGCATGCCGACGGCGGTCTCGGTGAGACGTGATGATCATCGTCATATGACAGTACAAGTTGGCGTGGATCGGAGTCAAGGACGCATACAGTACAGAGCATCAATACACGAATACGATGGGTACACCAGCACAAATTTTCTATAGCTCAAGTGATCCACTTGCATTGATTTTGTTTGCTGTAATCCAGAAAAGATTATTTTGACTGAACGCACGTTTAAGTTGCTAAAAAAAGAGAATGTAAGAAATTGGATCTCATGCAAGACTCAGTTTCAACGCGAGAACCTATGCACATGACACTACTAAGTTTGGGTTGGGAGGATCATGGTATCTTCATAATAGATAGAAAGCAAACATAATTGATGGAGAGGAGAGATGATGAATTTATTGAGGATCCACACTAAAAAATCATGGGTTGAAGAATATAATTTATAAAGCAGTGTCTTGCTAACATGACACCATAGACACTATTTATGGATATTGTGGGCTGAAAC
Organism: Echinochloa phyllopogon; assembly: GCA_033239725.1. Classification (NCBI taxonomy): domain Eukaryota; kingdom Viridiplantae; phylum Streptophyta; class Magnoliopsida; order Poales; family Poaceae; genus Echinochloa; species Echinochloa phyllopogon. Next base: position 59,584,366 of record BTCW01000012.1, on the reverse strand, counting down.
CGGAAGAGACATGCACTGGGCCAAATTAATGAACTCGATTTTAAGAGTACGATGAATTGATTTGCAGTGTCATAATTAGCAGTTCACCGGCCGCGGCAAATATCCTGCCGCCTATCTCCTGGTTATTACTACTCTCCAACTATCGTGTATGTTGTATGTAATTTTGTATAAAATATATTTATAAATTATATTTAAGGCAACCGCTGCAAACCATCTATTTACTTAAATAGATAAAAGAAAAGTTCCAATATTTAAGGCAATTTATTTCTATTCACTGAACACGGTTTTTTGATACAAGTGTTGTTACATGTATAAACGAATGCTTTAAACTAGATGGTTTTAATGGAGTTTTACAATTAGGATATACAATACATTAGTGTTTCTATTTGGATGGCTCATGTGGAGGACGAGTTGAGCAAGTAAACAACGGCCGAAGGAAGAAGATAGCGATGACATATGGACCCCACATCACTCGGGGGCAAAATAAATCTTTTAATGTCCCTTTTCTCTCCTCAACTCAGAAGAAATAATATTATAACTGCTGCAGCGTCCTACAGTAAACGGTCACGATTTTATAATGATACTGGGCCAGTTCCATCGTTTGCAGTGTGTTTTATGCAATTCGAAGAATGTTCAATGTCCGAACGCGCAAAATTTTACCTTCTTGATTTCCATGCTCCATGTAGTAATAGTGCAGATTCATTATGAACCCATGCACTCAAGAAAAAAGTTATGAATCTATATATGTTCTAATTATGCATACTACCATTGCAGTCTTCCTACAAGCAACAATTGGAGCATTTTCTACAGCCTTTCCCGACTACCGGGAGAGAATTGCTAGGCATGAAGCAGATCACTTCTTGGGTATGTGATTCTCTTGTCCCAGCAAGATCATATCTGCAATACAAATTTACTGAACGGCAAGCTTTCCTGAATAATCAGTCGCCTATTTGATTGGCCTTCCAATAATTGGATATTCTTTGGACATTGGAAAGGAGCATGTTAATTTGATATATGAGCAGTTACAGAAGCTAATATACACTGGGAAGCTTGATTGGAAAGGAACTAGATAGGTAACTCCTTTTTGGCCTATCCATATACTTGTAATCTATGTTCGTATTTTGTGTACTTCTATTTATTAGTGATACTACAATATAAATTTGATCAGTTCACTGCAAAGATACCAACAGGGATCAAATAAATATGAGCAAGCTATTGTTCTCATGTTAGTTGTTTTTTCAATGGCAGGATTGGCCACTTAAGGTATAGAATATGACAAAATTGTAGGTCAATTAATCAGCAGATCTTTTCACCCTGTGTCACACCCCAAAATTTCTATTTTGGGTTGTGAATAGAAAACACTAATAAAATAAATGAATTTATTATTTCTAAAATGTCCAACATTTAATTTCTATCAACTTAGATAAAAAATATTTTTATAAGTTTTTTTAATCAATTTGTGTGGGTTGTTGCATTCATGCTGCTCTGCATTGTATTTTGGTTGAAAAATGAATTTAAACTGTTTTGAAATCTGAATAGGTTCTTTCTCAATGTAATTTATGAATTCCAAATCAAATACCTACATCTCCTAGACTGGCTCTCCTTTCCATTCTAGTTCAATACAATTTCTTCTCTTTATCTCTATGTATCTTCTTCTTTCATTTTCTTTTCCTTTTCATAGCCGATCCACCACTTCCATTTTAATTCACTAGTCCATCAACCCGTGCTCTCGCATGGGCTAATAATTTTAGGAATAAGTATTAAGTAGATTATATATTAATCTTAGGTCCATAACTAATTAAAATTGCTTGTATTTGCTCTTCCATTTGTTAATATTCTAACAGAATACTCATTCATACATTTTATTATCTCTATCAGGTTGTGATAGAGTTTACTTACAATTACTCTACACGATTTTCCATTCCTTGTTGTGTGTTTTTTCTCTTTCCATTACACCTCCATGTGTATTTAACATGTATTTAGTAAAAACACCCTAGGTGTTTAGTTAAAACCTTAGTTTTTCTATGTTAACAAAGACAAAAGTGGATAGTTTAGAAGCATACATAATAGTTCTTTGGTATTTTGTTTAATAACAGAGGTAACTAATTTATTAGATGCATATTTAGGAGTTATTTTAGTTTTTTAAATAATGATAATGTGTGTAATTTATTTGCAATTTTACATGAAAACTGGGGCTTAAACTTTGAGGTGGATAGTTTAGATAGAGATTTGGGTGTTACTTTAGATTATCTTAATCATGCAGGAGATAGGAAATTATATAGAAAACAGAATAGATGCGATGTCAATTAATGTCAATGGTTATTATTGAAGTCCTCTTTACTTATGGTCTCATGTTTTCTAATTTATGTGAGATTTTCTATGATTTATGTTTTGCCCCATGTTTTATAAGAAACATACTTAATAAGCATGTAAAAATTGGATTATGTTAAGTTTTAGCATTTGAATATCATTCTATGTTTATAATTAGACTTCTACACATTTCAAATAGAATTACTACTTTAATATGGAATATTTGGTGAGTGAAAATAGACTTTATCCTACAATAGTTGAAGTAACTATATTTATTAAACAATAACTATGTTAATACCGTACCACACTGTGATGTATTTTATATTACCTATTTCCTCATATAAGGATTTGCCCTTTTACTCTCTTGAACAATGGTATCCTTCCCAGATATTAATTAGAAATTGCATCAGCTTATCTGTTTTATCATATTCAATCAGTCTCCTTCACTTCTTGCTCCTATAAACTCTCTCTTGTAAAATGATAGCTATAAACTCGCTCTTGCTCATATACAAATTAAGTAAACATATTGTTAAAGACTAATTTTACCTTTATTAACTTGTCCCGCTACAGAAAGCAGACTACTATGGCTAATATTATGGGCCTATATGCTTGCCATGTTTGTTTGCATGTGTCTATTGCTGGCTAGTGTTGGTGTTAAATTTGTTGGCCTGCATGCATGCAAACTAAGCACCTATCTCCATCATGAAAAAAATAGTTATATTTTATAACAAATTCAAATGTTAACTTAACATGTTTTGTTGGATTATGTGCATCTTGCTATGGTGAATATGTTTACCACTCGACTCACCATGGCTCCCCGCCTTCATTCTCTTGCTAGAATTAGAATCCCCCCCCCCCCCCCCCCCCCCCGCCTGGGTTTTGTTGTTTATAGGTGAAAGCTTATTTCAAACGAAGTCGAGATGTCACCGGTCACCACATCCTTTTCTTTGTTTATGATCCTGTTCTTAATGAGCTGTATTGGGGTCTCTCTCGTGGCTAGCATTTTGGGTTTGCTTTCGTTTCTTGAGGTGCGCATGTATGCTTATGATGCAAGATAAATTACATAAACTAGGATGAAATTATTAGCATGTCATTAGATTAATCCTAATTAGAGTTTCATTCTCGTCTAATAAGCTCCACATAAACTTCGTTGACATAGCAAATCTTTAAAGAAGAAATAAGATATTAAAGGAGATTCATCTAGCGATGCATGGAACCCCATGGATTTCAAGTTGTGATGTGGGATATAATTTATATAAACACCAAAATTGGAAGTATGCATTGCATAGAAGTCTGTTTCAACAATCAATTAATTGTTGTTTGTTGATGTGATATTTTTTAGGAACAAAAAAATAAAACTCTCATTGGGGTTGGTCTGTGTATGAATCATAACCAATTTATACTCCATACGATACGTCCTAGAAAATATGTCTCTCTAGCTAAGAAATTTAAGGCATATTAGTGCCATAGGAAATTTACCTAGCTACCACTAATTAGTGATGTGATTTTCTTTTGTTTGATGAGGTAATCACAAGGGGAATTTTCTTCAAAACCCCATATATTATAGAATCTGTGGATCAGGGAGGCCACCAATTCAAGTCAGCAAGATCTACAAGAACTAGGTAGTAGAAACCCTAGGCAAAAGAAGAGAGAGAGGAGGAGGGAGAACTCACATACGCCCAGCTGGTGGAGGTGCCGTGGTGGATCGGCGGTGCGTCGAGGTAGAGGCAGGGGCGGACCTAGCCCAAAAACTGAGTGAGGGCCTGCTACTTGTTGGGCCTCGATTGCTACAGGGAAATAGACCCAAACTCCACTGAACAAGAAAAAATGAGTGTGGGCCTGGGCCCTCACTGGGCCTAACGTGGGTCCGCCCCTGGGTAGAGGTGCCAGTGCGGGAGCAGCGGTGCCTGGGCAGGAGGTGGAGCGGCGGCGCCTCGATGGGGATGGTGCCATGGAGGAGGCCGCGGCGGCGTGGACGGGATGTGGAGCGGCGATGGGAGGCGCACGCGGGCGAAGGGGGGCGATGGACGGATGCGGAGCGGATGGGGAGGCGGCGCTGCCCTCGCATCGCTTCACTTGATTCTGACGGGGACGGGGACGGGGAGGCGGCGTCCGAACCCTCGAGGTGGGGAGGGCTCGCCCCGGGAAAACGGGCGGATCGGGGCGGCCACCCCGTGCTTATGGGCTCCCAAACGACATGAGGTTTTGGCCCGGGGCCGACTTCCTCGGGGGCTGTCTGCCCGGGGAAAACTAGGTGAAATGGCCGGGATTTTGGGTTCCCAAAGGAGCCCTTAGAACCCTTCTCACACCAGCTCGCCCTCCACACAGTCCAAGGAAGGAGATCAGCTTCAGGTTCTTCTTGTCCAGCGAGGAGGGATCACTAAGACTGCTCTTACGACGTTGCCGCAAGTTGGAGTCTCGTCGTACAAAGTCACCACCATCGTTTCTTCCTCACCGCCGGCCTGCTCGTCTTCTCGTCGACTATCGTGCGCGGGTGAGAAGCATCCCATGCTGCCGTCTCTTAGCTTTCACCTGCACACGCGCATCCTGCCGCTTGCGTCCTGCCCTCTGTTCAACGCCGGCAGGCCACAGCAGGTCCTTGTAGCAGTCTCTTAGCAATCAAACATCGTATATATGAACCAACTATACACAAGCTAGTACTCAAGACACTATACGTGGGTTCAATTTCTTACTCTCTGTTGATGCCATCATATGTATGCATGAAGTTAGAATCTGTTCTGTTTAGAAAACAAATCATCGTGTATGCAACCATGTTAGCCTCCAAAGAAATACAACGTCCTTGATTCATCGTAAACATATGGCTTTTCTCAACACAGTGACATCATCATGCATTCTAATATTTATCTATTATTGGCCATATACGATACAAGCTATGTCATGATATTTTTCTTTCCAGCAAATTAAACCTCCGAAAACTTATTTCATATTCATCTGTACTCCGATCTAAATACTTCCTTCACCTTAATTCATCTAAAATCAGGATCTATCCAACCCTGTTTATCTTAAAGTCCTTATCAATTCATTTCATACTTACCCAGTCGTAGACAACGTGTAGGTGTTTTGTAAAAATATTTTATATATGATGTACTGTTTTCTTATAGTTGTTGGTGCTCATGGTTGGTGCTTGCTGCGATTAGAAGGCAATCGGCACGAGACTTCGAGAAGCAAGAGTTGGGATCATCCTCAAGTTAACGGCAAGTGTCCTTGACCATAACCAGCACCCTGTTTATTTATATTTTTATTAGAATTAGATAGACCATTAGATTTGCGTGCTATGTCAAACTTGAATCCCATGTTAGGGTTTACTAGAATTTCAATATATTCCTTGAAGCCCGGTTGATTGTAGTTTTATGCTTAGATTTGCAGTCTGGTTGGGTTGGGTTAATTTAAAAGCAATCAACTTAATTTCTGGAGATAAATTGAGGAGATTGAAAACCTCGGTTATATGTTGGGATGGGGAATCCGAGCAGGATGGACCGAGTGGTATGATGATTTGATGGTGTTTATTCGGTGTTTCTGGGCTTGTGCTGGATTCCTGGCTCGGATTCTAAGGACCAGTTCATGGACAAGTAACCCGGCAAAACAGCACAGCCATGACATCTACTATGGCTCTGGACCTGGCTAATTAATTAGGGGATACCCGTGTGGACATTAGTTTCGTAGCTGCTGGGGACGGAAGAAGGCTTCTATGCTCTCTACTTTGGATAGGTATTTGGGACGGAAGGATACTTCTACGGCTTGCCTAGTCCAGGAGTAGAGGAGGGATGGAAGATTGCTTCTATGGCGTGCACTATGAGCTAATACGCATGGGAGGACTCTTTGTAAAGGCCTTGTAGTGAAACCCAGCTACACATCTCGGAAATGTGATATGGGGCTAGCTACCCCTGGCAAAAGGGAATCGCGACTCATGGTGAAAGTGTGCAACCTCTGCAGAGTGTAAAACTGATATATCAGCCGTGCTCACGGTCAAGAGCGGGCTTGGTATTCTTCGTGATTAGTGGGCTCTTGGTGGTTGGTTGGAGGCGGATCAGATGGATTTCCGATGGTTGGTTGGCTCGGATGGATTTCCGAGGGTTGGTGATCGGATGGATCTCCGAGGGTAGGTTGATTGGATGGATTTCTGAGGAGAATCGGATGGATTTCCGATGGTTGATGGCTTGGATGGATTTCCAAGGTTTGGGTTGTTCTCGAGGAGAAGGTGGTTTCACGTAGTAAATAGGTGCTAAGGGCTTAAGGTTAAAATTAAGGACCATGTTACTTAAGTGCGAGTTAAACCCAAAAGCCTTCATAATAGCCTCATGTCATACTTTTACTACACTTGAGGAGTACAATTCGCTGTACTCACCCCTCCTTTCTCCCCCTGCTATCCCCCCACCACAGACTCCCGGGACGAGTTCACTGAAGACGACGATTTCGACCAGATGCTTTGTTCTAGGCTGGTGGGTCCCCGGTCAACTGCATGTGGATATGGAGACCCCTTTCGCTGAAGCTCGATAGAATTATGTACTTTTCTTTCGTACCACGGGTCATTTTATAATGTTGTCTATCGTTATATAATAACATTGGCATTGATTCACTAATAAATTTGGCACGTGTATGATTTAACTGATCCTGACATACATGTGATTGCATTCGGTTTTGTTTACAAAACCGGGTGTGACACCCTGCAGGTGCTCTACAAATTTATCCTATCCTCTCATGTTGTACAATGTCACACTTTCTGTGCGATATCTTGAGAAAACTGTCAGGGTACTAGCTTCCCTGATTTGAGTACCTTTCCTCTTGCTCTCATCAATGTTCTTCAATATCAGCTTGTGGTTCAAAGATCCTTAGCTTTCATTTCTGTTAATTTCTCCTTCAGCCTGGATTCACATGCATCTTCCAAGTATACTTTGCTGGATCATTGGTCTGGAATAATGAACGGTTTAGGTACCGCCAAAACTTTCTCTAAAACAATCATGGCTGATTATTTTGCAAAATTAAGATACATGCATTGCATTTGATACCTCCTATAACCTGTTATACATATTTTACTGCACATTTTACTCTTAGAAATTTTGCTATTGTGTTCTATTTATTACAGCTATTGTATTCTCAAATGAGCGGTAAACTCTAACGCAATTCAAAGAAGCAAGAACAAGGGCATCTTAGGGTTCCCATCAGCTTGATTAAAGACCACCCCGTTTTCCTCTTCCCTCCGTGCTTCCCCTGTACGTCTGGGCCGCGTGTCGTGCAGCACGAGCTCGGCAGCCACGTCCGGAGGAGGGATTTCTGACTGATGGGCCGTAATCCCCGTTGGCCCACGTTCAAGTGGCAGGGCTCGATTAGGAGCTGGTGCATCGCGTGTGTTAAAGCCCTGCCACCGGATAAGCCACGCCATCCTCTCAAAAAAAAAACCCTGCCATCGGATAAGGCGCATCATCCTCTCGAAAAAAGGATAAGCCACGTCGCGCCTATGTGCCGCCCGCTCCTGCCGTTGCCACTGGGCAGAGGGCCCGTGCCCTGCGGCCGGGGAGGACAGGGGCGACGCGCGCGCCTCGCCGGTGGATACCCACCCCTGCTGTTGCCACTGGACGGAGGGCTTGTGCCCCGTGGCCGAGGAGGACAGGGGCGAGGCGCGCGGCTCTCTGGTGGATAGGCTGCTCTGTCGCACGTCCTCGGTTCCGCCGAGGGCCCCGTTGGAACAATGCGCGGGGTGGGCGACCCTCCGCGTTTGTTTGTCGGCCGTGCAGTGGGGCGCATCTGCCTGTACATGGTGGAAATGATGAGAGGAGGGGGAGGGGCGCTCCATGCCTCCGCTGCCAGTTTCGTGCAGGCGTGTCGTCTCTTCTGCCCAGGCCCCCCTTGGACCAGCCCTAGCTTGCGCCGCGCGGCATGGATCAGTTAGGAGAGGCCGGCCCCCCACGGCGGAGCAGGTGGCCAGGACGGCCAGTCCCATCGGTGTGTCCTCCCGGGCTTCAATCCCCTCGATGGCTGGAGTGGAGATAAGTCCCCTACCTCACCCCATGTCCTCCCCCACCCCTTTCTCCTTCCTCTTGCCCTGGCTACGAACCTTACCTCCTGGTTTCCCATCTCCCTTTCCGCCTCCTATTTCTCCGTCGCAAACCACTGTGTGCGGATCCGTAAGCTCTGCCTTTTTGCATCCTCCTCTTTCAGCTGCTTTGAATCTGCCGTGTCTTGATCAGATCTGATGGTTCTTGCTCTTCTTGTGCAGGTGCATAAGCGACCATGGATACGGTGACTTAGGCCTTCGTGCAGCCAATTGTAGGAAGGTGGGTTGGCTAATTTTATTTGGACCCTTCCTTTGTTTGATCTGATGGTGTAGATATTAAATGATTGTATCTAATTCTCTTTCTGTGCCTGCAGTGAGCCTTTTGGATTAGGTCGATAGAATCTCAAGGTGAGTTCTACCCTTCTCCAGACCTTTTCATTTGTTTGTGTTCACTTCCTATTGTACCTTTCGTCAATAAAACGATATTGTGATCATATCTCGTGTTTTTTTATGCTTTCAACAGGCTTCTTGGGTTTGAGCATCGACGTCTCAAGGTGAGTTTGTCCCTCCTCTATTGCTTTCCATGTGTTTGCAGTTGCCCTAGATTAGTGAGGGAAAGGTGGAAGCTGAAGCTTATTATGACGCCTTGCTTGTTCTATACAACATGGTTGTTTCATTTTAGTCTGGATGCGATCTTGTTTAGGATGTTTGTTGGGTGCATTTTCATAGGTACATGCTATGTTTGTAGATTATCTTGGTGGTTTTCTTTATCCTGGTTGTTTAGGATGTATGTTAGTTACTTTATCCTGGCATCTTGCATTGTTGCTCGCTGTGTCGAGCATGAGGGCCTTATTTTCTATGTGATATGGTATTGATGTGCCTTTGATCTGGATGTATGTGTCACACCCCAAAATTTTTGAATTTTGGGATGTGAAATTTTTAACATAATTAATACATTATTTTTCTCAATTTTCTAAAATTTTTCAAGCTTTGTTTAATTTACAGGGAATTTATAATAGAAAAATAAAAATATTTGTGAAATTTATATAAAATGTTGTGTGTGTGCATTCATGCTGGCTGCATTGAGTTTTGGTTGAGTGTGGTTCAAATAAGAATTTAAATCTAATTTAAATTCGCGTTTGAATCGCTTTTGTCTGAGCCCTAGAAAAGTTGTTTTGGCCAAGGTCCGCTTCTGCCCCCTGAACTTTTCCCTTTGGCCGAGCCTGCTCTTCCTTTCTTTCTTTCTTTCCCAGATAGCCCAGCCCAGCCAGCTGCTTGGGCCATCTCCCTCGCCCCGGCCCACTCCGCTCCCCTCTCCCCACCAGCCCGTCTTCGGCCCACCCCCGCGCTCTCCCGGCCCAGTCCCAAAGCCGCGGCCCATCCTCCCTTTCAGCCCATCAAGCCCAACCGCCACCGGCCCGCTCCCCCACGCAGCGCGTTAGCGCCGCCACCCATCTCGGCGTGCGTGCCACCGCCGCGCCTGGGCGTTTGCGCCACCTCGGCGTCCAAGCTCCAGCGGCACCCTCCTCGGCCCTACATAAGTCGCCCCCCCCCCCCCCGCTGCTCGTCAGCACCAACCCAGCCACCGCCGCCTTCTCTCCTCTCTGCATAGAGCGCCGCCGCCGCCGCCGCCATTGCTCCTCGGAGCCAAGCCGCCGTCGTCGATTCCTCGTCGCCGCCGGTCCTTGGAGCGAGCCGCGGTCACCACAAGCTTCCCCACGCCGAACTCCGTCTGCCCCGCCACTCCAGGCCGTCGCTCCGGCACCGGAGCAGCTTCCCCGCGTGAAGCCGTCGCCGCCGGCTGCCCCTTTTGTTGCCGGCCAAATCCCGGCCATCATTTCCCTCGGTGAGCACCTCCCCATGATCCCTGCGACCTCCTCTACCTCTTGCGCTAGTACCCCGCTGTCCTAGACCACCGCATCGCCGGTGAGCCAAGCACCAGACCCGCCGTCGGCCATGAGCAGAGAAGCTCTCCCGTGCTGACTAGAGGTAGGAGAAGGACGTTTTGCGAAAAGGACCCCGCGAAATCATCTAATCGTTGCACCAAATCTTGTGTCTTGCGCATCTTCCAGAGAACCCCCTGCGAGTTTTCCCTCTTCACACATAAACCCAGCACAAGGCGCTTTTGCAGATCTAACCCTACACTTTTGGAGTTTCGCGGCCACTTCTCAATGTGTCTCGGCAGACTTGCTAGCTAACCCTTGAAGGTTATAGTTAATTACGATTAGATCCCTGCAATCTTGTTTTAAGCATAAAATCCACGTTTTAACTCCGATTTAATCCGTTTTCGTTGCGTTAGATTCATGTAAACTTAAACTACACGTTAGCACTGTTATTTAATATGTAACTTGTTTCTGAATTTTTATTTAATATTAAGTTTATTAAATGTTATCTAAATGTGTTTTCTTAAATAAAATCTAATTAAGGTTTATACTCCGATTTTTCATATTAATGTTAACATGATTAATATTTATTGAATTAGTTTTCTAAACAAAATAGAATTAAGTTCCATCTCGGTTTTTATAAAGTGATATTAATTTGATTAATGGTTATTTAACTAGCTCTCTCTAAATTAAAATCAATTTAGAGTTAAACTTCAGATTTCATAAATAAATGTTAATTTGATTAATATCAACATGAATATGTTGTGAATAATTAATATGACTAGTTCAACACCGTTCATAAAATTATTCGATTAGATGCTCTCGCGTATTTTAAGTTAATGTTTAATGTGATATAATTTATACATAAACAATAATAGATAAAATATGGTTAGGTTCCACCTCGGTTTTATAAATTCAAATATAATTTGAATTAATTATAACAGGTGTTTCTATCGAATATCCTTTTTATTATTTAATTAAAATAAATGAAGCTTATAGTCTTTCATTAAATACAAATCTTTCGATAGTTGCATCTTTTCAACCGTTGCTCCGTTTTCAGCGATCCTTGCGCTCACGTGACCATCAACCCAAGCCCTATCCTTTAGCGTGCTCTTTAAAAGCTTTTCCTTTGATTGGTGTACTATTCTTAGTTGTATATTGTTTGTTTGCTTGTTTAGCATGTTGTGCTCGATGTTTGCTGCGAGTAGAGGATCGCCATCAAGAGATTGCAAGAACAAGATTGAATACTCTGAACAGCGATACTATGGATTGAGGCAAGTTATAGCACGGACAATCCTTGCTACCTACACACCCTTTAATCATTTATCTCATACATGCATGTGTCTAATTTGATGTACCTTTAAGGTTGATCCTAGTTTTGATTATCCTGTCCTTTGATTACCTTGGATTTATTGCATATGGGTAGAACTTTGCTACGCACAGCTACTGCCACTATTCTATAACATGTTAAACTTGACTTAATGGTTCACTTCAAATTAAATGTTAAAATTTGTTTTTTAGCAACATGAATCAGGGAGCTAGGGCGTACGCTTCGTGCCTGGCCCTAGTGTCTCTCCGTAAGGACTGGTTCTTAAAGCGGCAACCCAGGAGCCTGTCGCCACCGCCAGAACTATAATGGCTCTGGTCTTGGACAAGTAGCATGTACGGCTCTAGCTTGACAGTAGTTACTGACGGGCCGACGGCGTTATGGGAAGCGCTCGTGAGAGTATGGTTTGATCCACCGAGGACGGGGATACCGTCGGCTATGCCTCGTTAGGCACAGTCCCGTGTTGGGAGCCACCGTGAGTGCGGGAGCTCCACACGTTGCGCTATTTATTTTGTTGTTGGCATGTGATGCCGCGCTCTGGACGCCATTGACCCTCCTATGGGAGCGCCCTGGGAGTCAGTCGATCTCGGTGCCTTGGGTCATGCTCCCTGTGTTGTACCATAACGGCTACTATCTTGTTAGGGTGTCTTGTGAAAAGCCTCGTAGCGTCCCTATGCGATCACACCTCGGAAGTGTGGTTTGTGAGGTCTGATCCACCTCTCCGTGGTTGGGTGCAAAGTTCCTTTGAACTTTTACGCAACTGGTGGGTAAAGGGCGAAACCTCTGCAGAGTGTAAATCTATCATGATAGCCTTGCTCAGGGTCACGAGCGGCCTGGATCCTTTTTGATTAGAAGATGATGTTTATTTATGCTTAATGTCACTTATACTTTATTGATGGGGTTGCAACCGGGATTCATACACTTGTAGTAACTTGGCTAATGTTAAAACGAACCAACTAAAAGTGCTAATGCGGTTAAGCCGTGTCTAGCCTTTTTAAGCCTTCATACACCCGTGTTATACTTGCTAAGTAAGACATTTACTTACGCTTGCTATTGTTCAACAAAATCCCGGATGGGTAACAGATGAAGTTTCTTGAGGATCTACCGTACTACTGAGCTGTGGTCAACCAGTCGGTGTCCCTGTGGACTTGAGGCTCTACCTGTCGAGAGAGTTAGACTTCCGCTGTGTTTTAGGTAAACTCTGATGCAAAACTATTTTTATTCGAGCATATGTACTCTGTTTATCATATTTGTTAACTATATGTGTTCTGTGGACTTCCTGGGCACACATATAGTAGCATTCGGGTTTCTGTGTAAACCCGGGTGTGACAGTATGTGACTATGTTCTTCCTTGTTCCTAGATCATCTCTTGCTGAAGGAGGATTGCTGTCGGGTTGTTGCTGCTTTCTGCTCTGTGTGTGCAGCGGGCTTGCCGAGGTCACAGTTTGCTCTTTACTTTACTGTTGCTACAACTACATCTAGGCATTCCATGTAAGATACTTTTTTATACTAATGATGCTCTAGAAAAATATGAGTGGTGCAGTGGTGAATGATATGGTATATCTTAACACAGGACAAGGCTTTGGTTGCTGCTGCAGATGTACCTTCTAATTCCTCCACAAAGACCCAGAAAAGTGCTGCAAAAAAAAGGTTAGTGAAAGGACCAACACTAGGCCTAGAGGGGGGGGGTGAATAGGCCTTGTGAAAATTTCTGCAAAATTGCTCTGAAAACTGTCAGACGTCGGATGATCCGACGCAGTCTCAGATCTTCCGACCCCCCGGAAGATCCGACACTGTGTAGGATCTTCCGACGGGATAAAAACTTTACTTCGTAATTTGAGTTCTAGAACACTTTTTAGAGATTCCACTTGAATAGAAGTGTGACAATAAGTGTATAGAGCCTTCTAGATATGATCAATGCAATAGAATAACAACAAGCAAGTAGATCCGATCAAATCAAGCAAATCCAACAATAAAACAAATGAGCACAAGGAGACAATGGATTTACTTCCGAAGTTCACTCCACAAAGGAGCTACGTCTCCATTGAGAAGCTCACAAAGAGCCGGGCTGTCACACTAGCCCCAAGTCTCCCTCAATCAACCACAAAGGAAGATTGAATCACTTACTATTGGCTCTCACAAAGAGAGGGGTAATACAAACTTCCGGGGCTCAACCACAAGGGAATGGGAGCTCACCGGCACCTCTAACCGTCTAGGAGCAAAGCTCCAAGAGTAACAAACGCGAATCGACGAATCAAAGTTGCTTCAAGTGCTTCAAGAGATGAACAAGTGAGGGCTCAAAGTTAGCACAAGCTTCACACCTTCAATCTTCTCTCTCACTCAAACCCTAGATAAATCCTTGCAAGAATCAAGCTTGGGAAGGAGTAGAGGTGTGAAATGAATGCTCAAGTGGGTGCTTGTCATGAGTTAGGTCAGTGGAAGCAGCAGCAATGAATGAGGGGGGTGAGGGGTATATATACCAACCCCCCAAAATGTGACCGTTATGCATTCTGCGAAGGGGTATCGGATCTTCTGACCATGAGTCGGATCTTCCGAAGAGTGACAGATTAGTGTTAGAAAACCCCCAGAAAAATTCCAGACATCGGATCTTCCGACAGAGTGTCGGATCTTCCGGTGAGGGCCGGAACATCCGGCAAAATGACAGAACATAGCAAGAACGCCCTCAGAACAGTTCCAGGCGTCGGATCTTCCGACACCCTGTCGAATCTTCCGATAGGCGTCGGATCTTCCGGCCCCGGAACAAATCCAAACCGAGCTGGCCGGAACTTCCGGTCGGATCTTCCGGCCAGGGGTCGGAACATGCATGTGACACACAGAAATGCTGAAATCTGGCTAAGTCCCAGAAGATCCGACACAGTGTAGGTTCTTCCGATGGAAGTTCCGATGCTAGGATCGGATCTTCCGATGGGAAACAACTCGAAACCGAGCCAGCCGGAACTTCCGGTCGGATCTTCCGGCCTAAGTTCTGACCAAGCAGACAACATGTGAAAGTGACTTTGTGTGTCTCTCAAGTGGATTTTCATCTCAAGCATAGCACTTAAAACAACTAGAATTTGTCGAACACGTCCCCCTTGATAGTACGGTGGTCCTATACTCAAATTCAAACCGAAAATCAAATTAAATTCTTCGATCGAGTCCACCACCATAAGAAATCGAATTGGGGACCTTCTTTTCACATTTCTTTTCTTTTCTTTCATTTTATTCCTGCACAACTCATTCAAAGCATTATATCCAAATTTCTATTGTCATTAATCACCAAAATAGATTAAGTGACTAAATGCACTTTCAGTTAGCCCCAGCAGCCACCACCAATGGGTTATTATTGAGCATAGAACTCATATCCGTACTTCTAGGTCCCGTCCTTCCCCTAAACAGAACATTGCTAAGAAGCTATTTACTGGTGAAGAAACTGGAGATGGCAGTGGTGGCAGTGACACTGGTGCAGCCACCTTTGATCAGAATAGGTACGTATCTATTCTGATTGTTTTGTAAGTTTGCTTAAAGAGAGTGAAATTTTGGGAATTGATGATGCACTCATTTTGTTTGCACTATTACTCATCATTTGTCCCCCAAAAATACTGTAGGCAAGTGTAGGCAAATGAGTATTTATTGCTGGTAGACAAAATACTTTAACCTCACACCTTTTAAATAAACGAAGCTATGGCTGACAACAAATTCTTTAGTGACCTATTATGCCTGAACCACTAGCAATGCACTAGCCAACATGGCATAACAAGCAGTAATCTGAATAAACGTGTAGCTAATCTGAATCTTTGATCGTGGTTTGATGCTATTAGTGCCTCTTGGACTGTGTTGAGATGCCGAATGAAGAAATATATCACTCTTGCTATCTACTGCAATTTAGACATTTGAAGTAGCAGATCATTTGGTAGTTGTTGTTACATCTCCATGGCCAATGCTTGACATTAAAGTATTATCTTTTTTGCAATCCAAGCAGGGATGCGTGAGCAGTGAAGCTCATGTTGATTTTGCATCTACCGGTTGCGGCTGACTTTTGCGTGCCATTCGTCTCCAATGAGAAGAGTCTGATGCATGGGATTCAGAGTCTGCATCCACCTCTACCTGCAAACTGTGTAGCATGGTGATTAGTTTTTTTACTTCCAGTTAGTATTCAAAGCTACCAGCAAGGTTGTTTGGTAGCTATGCATACTTGCTGCATGTAGATTTATGGTGCTCGGATATGTTGTAATATGCTTCAAATGCCGGATGGACACCTGATGGACAGGATAGATTGGTGATCCGATATGCTTTAATATTGATGATTGAGATGGTGCGGGACAGACACCTGATGAATAGGATAGCTTGGTGCTCGGATGTGTTATCATAATCATTATTCAGATACCGGACAGACACCTGATAGCTAGGATAGTTTGGTGCTCGGATGTGCTGTAATATTTATGATTCAAATGCCAGATAGATATCTATGTTGTCAGGTTGATGATGTGCTTCTACTGGATGTGATTGTGTCGTATTTTTATTGCTTTATGATTACTTATATTTAACTGTTTAAATGATAGGGCGCGCATTGCGCGCCGAATGGTCTAGTTCTCTAAATGAGCCATACGAGCACATGCTCCATGGCTGGGCGCGACCATGTCAAATGCACCCCCCAAACGAGGATTAGATACAAATTATATATTGAAATTTTTTACCTTTGGAAGAATAAAAAATTTATGGTGATGGTTTTATATCTATGAGATGGATTAATGTGGTACTTGAGAGATTTGTATGCTAATTGTTTACTTATCATGTTTTTGTTTAGCTTCATAAAAAAATCATCGCTGATAACAATATATCTGACATATTGCTGCTCGCTTGATAATGCATATTATACTATAAATATTTTGTCTCCCCTTGCAACGGGCGCGCATTTTAAAAAAGCAACAACGATAGAGTATACTCCGTACACTCAGATCAGATCGGAGAAGCAGAGAAGGTGTGCGTGGCGGAGTCAGGAGCCATTCAGGGCGGCACAGCTGATGGGAGGTGGTGAACACTATTCGTTCCGCTCCAAGCAACAAGTACACCACTGGCCAGCAATCCCGGCATCACCAACCTGTCGGATGGGCCGACGGCGGCGGCGACGGCGGCGCCGGGCGGTCAGTGGACAGTAGTTCTCATACGTGCACCCCCGGAGGTAAGACCCTCCTGCCCTCCCGGCGCACTGGCTGCCGCTCTGGCACCCGGTCCTGTCCTTCTCGAGGGCGCCGTAGCCGATGTCGCCCTTGCCGGCCGCTCCCAGCAAGCCGCCGAACAACTCCTCCGGCGGCACCTCGTCCTCCAGGGGCGCCGGTAGTGCCGCCGCTCGTTGGTAGGAGCACCGGCAGCGCCGCCGCCGACCCTTGTCATCCCGTGGCCGCGGATGATCACCATCCTGGCGCCGGTGTGCTTGCCGCCGGCGGTGGCCGATGCGGCAAGGAGGAGCAGGAGGACGATGGCCAGGGTCAAGCTGAAGCTGGTGGCTGCCATCGCACACATTATCAGGCACCTCGGCTTAATTTGCTGCTAGCGTAGTGTCTTAGCATATCCCTCCTTATGAAACGCGGCGGGTCTCGGCCGGCCACTGGGTACACGTCAGTAAATTTTTTTTACAGCATATCGCTTTTCATCTCCTGGCCAGCGCACATGTCGCCGCCTGACCCGTCGGAAGGCTCCCGAAGCGTTGCAGTCCGGTCCACAAGCCTGGAAAAAAAATCTACATTCGTCACCGCCTCCCGAAAAAAAAGCGCCGCCACTCCGCCTCGCCTCCTCCTCCTCCCGGCCAGCACCGCTTCGCCTCATGATTGTTGCCGCCTCCCCTCCCAACTGCTCCACTACCCAACTGCCTCTCCCTCAGTGACGTCCTCCCATCTCTCCGGCTGGCCGTGGCCGCAGCGCAGGTGGAGCCGAGCGGCGAGTCCATTCAAGGGCTGGCCGTGCGTCGCCGGTGAAATCATCGCCTCCATGTCCTTGTTGCTCTCCGGGCTGGCTAGACCACTCCACGGCCGGACCCGGTACCTCGCTGCAGTGGTTTTTAGACCCCCAATGTCTCTTCTTCAAGACCAACGCCTCGCACCCTGGGTCGGAACAGCCGCTCCCTGTGCGGACGACTGTAACACCCTAAAATTCATCACAATTAAATTGTAGCAACTCTCTGAATTTTTTCAGGATTTATTAAGGCCTAAATAAATTCTCTATGATTTAATTGGAATTTCTAGCCTTTTATCAATTTAAACATCATATTAAATAACTATTTTAGTCAAAACAAGTTTTGCTTGCATTCATGCTGTTGCATATATTTTTGGTTGCTAGTAAATCAAGTTGGAATTTAAATTTTGTTTAAATTCGAATTTCATTTGCTTTTGTTTGAGTTCTAGAAAAGTTAAATAAGCTGAGTTTAGATTAGGCCCCTGAACTCTTGGCGCGGTTCGTTTTTGCTCCCTGGACTTTTCTTCTCCGTTCGCGTTTCCTCCCCGCTTGGCCCGTTACTCTACACTTTCGGCCCATCTACGGCCCAGCTTGAGCTCGCCGTTTCTCTCT
Organism: Echinochloa phyllopogon; assembly: GCA_033239725.1. Lineage (NCBI taxonomy): Eukaryota > Viridiplantae > Streptophyta > Magnoliopsida > Poales > Poaceae > Echinochloa > Echinochloa phyllopogon. Next base: position 59,566,272 of record BTCW01000012.1, on the reverse strand, counting down.
CCTACCTGTGACGCCGACAGGTGGGACCCACCTGTCATCTCCTTCGTCTCCGCGCCGGACTCCGCCCCGACTCCGAGTCCCGACGTCGAGTCCCTTCCCTGCACGCCGCCGAGGTCCGGTCCGAGCCCCTATTTATAGCCGCCGCCTCGCCCGTGGTTTTCCCCAACCGAGCAACCCCTCGCAATCCTTGTTTTTATCGCGCCGCCGCATCTGAGCTCGTCGCCGTCCGTCGCCGTCACGAACCTATTCGCTTCAAGTTTGCCTCTGGTGAGTTCGTCGTCGCCTTCTCATCCTTCCCGTCTGTTCCTAGTCGCGAATTGCAGCTGTAGTTCCGCATTCGCGTGTTCACCCGAGAGCTCCGCCGCCGCGCATGGCGTTGCCGTCGTCGTCCACCGCCTGTGCGCCGACCCAGCCATCCAGATCACCTTAGTTGGACTTGTCGTTTCCTCACGAGTCTATAACGCTTGATCTCGTCGCAAACCGTGCACCGTAGCCTTAGATCGGCTTTGCTCCGGCGATGCGCCGCCGCGGAGGAGAGCGGCGCCGCCGTCTCGGCCGTCGCCGTCGTCGACCCGAGATCCCGATCTCTCCCGCCTGTCCGATCGTGATCCAACGGCTCAGATTAGATCCGTCCGTGAGTCAAACCCGAATGTACCGGTCAGCCATGGTGTTTTTGCAAAAGAGTCCCTGAGTTTTCTGAAAATTAACCCGCGGTCCAGCTCAGTTCAAAAGTATTTCAATTTAGGTCCTGTTTCTTCTGTTTTAGCCCCTGCAAGTTTTAAAATTGCGCCCGAGGTCCAAGTTTTGTCTTTTTACATGAAAACCCTCGTAGTTTAATACAAAATTATGTTTTAGCCCTCGAATTTTCGCAATTAGGCCCCTGGAACTTTTAAACTTTGCCAGCAAGTCCCTGAACCTTAGAAAAGCCATATCTTTTGCGTTTTAACTCCGATTTTAGTGATTCTCGCGCTCACGCGTTCGTTGTAACGCGTAGATTAGTTTTGTGTTGTTGTTTTCTTCTGTTGGAATTTTTTGGTGTACTGTTTCTTATTTAGTGTATTGTTTTTTTGCATGCGATTGTGTGATGCGATTAGGAAGCGAGCAGTTCGAGGATTTCTCTGAAGAACCAACTGTTGGAGAAGGATTTGAGCAGCAACAGAGTTGGGAAGAAGGCAAGTGTATTATGGCATGCAAATGTCCTAATAACTATTAATTTCACCATCCATGCATGTGTCTTAATTTGATGGGTTCCTATTTAAGGATTTGCCTAGCCACTATATTTTCCTGTCCCTGAAACTGGGTTATTTAATTAACTTTGATGGTAGATGATGCTTAGCTTGCTCAACTGGGATTGGTTAAATGAACCCCTACTCTATGTTCCAAATACTCTTTAAATTAATTAAATGGCAAGATCATATCTTTTTAATTGGAACATGGAGAACCACCCAGGAAAACAGTACAACCATGAGTGCCATGTGGCTCTAACTTTGACTGACTAATTAGGTGCTCTAGTTTATGGTAGCTTTACTCGAAAGGGGCATGGGGGGCGGCGGTTGACGGAGTATAGCTCGGTCCTCTTGAGCTGTGGGCTTTGGTAAGAGACAGACCTCATTAGGGAGGGTTATGCTTTGCTTCTGAACCGGAAACCTTAGCGGGCTATCATTTATTAGAGTGCTTTTGTAAAAGTATTGTCAGCCAACCTTTTTGCCCCAGCCTTGTATGTCATATTACATTTGCTGAGTACGTCATATGCTCATGCTTGTTTTCTTTCCTTTTATTGCATCAACTACACCCAAAATGCTGCTCAGATTGGGAGAATTTTGAGGATTTCACTGATGATTTTGAGGAGTTCTAGGTGAGTCTCCCCCAGTCAACGCCTGTGGAGTTGGAGTCACTTTTGTTTCGTTAGATGAACGTTTATTTAAGTCTTCCGCTATGATATTGGTGTCAACTCTGAGACTGTAATAAATACACTTTAATACTCTTTCGTTATGAATGGTTATGGATATTCAGTTGTGACGTCTACCGTATACCGTATGTGTGTAAATTGCGCTACGAGATGCATCTGGACAACGATGGCGCATCGCGTGGGGGCTGCAGGCGCTCGGCCGGGCGGCGGTTGCAGATGCGAGCGGATGTCCGGTGGCGAGATATGGGTGGACGCAGCGGCAGTGCGCGGCGACAAGCGATGGGCGGGCGCAGCAGCGGCGCGCGGACAGCGTCGCTCGGCGGCGAGCGACGGGCGGACGCGCCGGCGGAAGTTGAGCAGCAGCAGGACGTCGAGTAGAGGTGCAACATCGTCAGAGGTGAGCTTCTCCTCCCGTCGTACCTTTCTCGCTTGCTCTGTGCCGTACGTATGCAGTCTAAATCGAGTTCCTTCTCTTATTATTGAGCTTACCACAACATGAAAATCCGGACAGGAACACGACCAGGGCCAGCTCTCTCTCGATCTCCCTTGTGCGGCTCTTCTTCACCTTGTCTGCTCTGACCGTCGCCGCCCTCCTCGACGATGGTGCGGCTGCTCGGACGGTGGAGGAGGCAGCAGCATGGGGTCAACGGCGGGCTCAAGCAGTCCGGCTGGGCAGCGCAAGCAGACGGCCACGGAGAGCAGGCGCGAAGCGACGACGGTAACGTCCGGCAGCACACAGCGGCGGTGATGCGCTGGTCACGGAGCGGAGCTGCGGGCGACGGCATCGACAGCGCATTGCGGACGGAGATGCGGGTGACGCCGGCAGTCCTCAGGTCGCTGCATCATCTTCTCCTGAGGCTCTGCCGTTGGCTTGCGGAGGAGCAATGGTGCGGCACCAGCGACAGGCATCTTTTGGTAAGCAATCCTTCTTTTTTTGTGTGCAAATCCAGTGCATATGATGATATGTTCGAGGAAATGTCTAACTGTCGTTTCATGATCTGATCTAGGAAGGTAATGATTTGCATTAGTATTTCATCTTCAAGGTCTGAGTAAAATTTGGATTTTTTTAAATCATGCTATTTGCCTCCTCATCCTGTGATGTTCCATCCTTGCCTTGTAATTGTTGTATTCTCCAAAGGTATGAGTAAAATTGATTTTTTTTAATCATGTGATTTGCCTCCTCATCGTGAAATGGTTCATCTTTGCCTTGTAATTGCCCTCCAGACCCCTGTGGAGTTCCAGTTTTTTTCTTTCCTTTTGGCCAGGTTCCATATTCTTGTATTAGCTGTTACTGATTTGAGAAATGCTTATTTTTGGTTAAGTCGTGCTCTTATTTCAGGTGCCTCATTGGTGGGCCAATGTCCCTTTCCCCCACAGCAGTTGGCTGCTGCCGTTACATCCTTTTTCGAACTAAGGCCACTCGGCACAATTTGGCAGCAGAACATTGCTAAAGTATGTTCCATTCTACACGTAAGACGTACCTCTAATGAGTTTCTCTCTAGGCTTTGGTAGCATTTAAACCAGCTAAATTTTTTGTGTAGCAATCTTGTGCTCTGCAGTTCTCGACATTTAGGCTAATTTAATTTGTGTCCTGAGATTTTTAGCATAGATCAACTAAGAAATTTGTGTTGTTGTCTTGTGGTTCACAGCTCTCCTTTATGATGGCTTTCTTTGTGCCCAGGGATTTTTCAGCACAAATTTAGATAGACAGACATCATAACCTCATCATTTGGATAACAGTTTCAGCTTAAGATCATGGTACGCTGATTTCACTTTTTTCTGTCACCTTGAATACATGCAAATGTTCCTTCAAACAATCTTTGTGGGATGAAACGGTATGAATAATATCTTTGTTGGCTTTATGGTTTTATATCGAAATTTGACATATTGTATGAGTAATTCATCACTGCTAGGCCAACCATGTGGAAGCTGGTACTGGTTGTTTGTTTCATGATTGTAAGGGTAGAGGTGCTACCCTTGAAGGCATTCTATTTACTAATGTTTGGTAGTTCAGTTCTTTACAAGAATTGTTTCCGTGAAGTGGTACATTTGGTGGCTTGAGCGGCCTTTGCTATGAAGTGACAAAAGACCAGGTGCCTCCATTAACTCCAAGGACCAACAGTACATCTCCATGTTGATTGCACGATGTGTTATTCATCTCTCTGTTTTTTCTGTGGCAATGTTTTTACTCTATGTTTCTCCTTAATCCTTATATATATATATATAAATACTAATTTGATTTTGTAAAGTTCCTGTTTAAATTGCAATCATTATTGGATATTTTGTTCGGTGACTAATTTAGAATTGTTTCCTCTGCACGATAAATCTCCGTATCTTTCGTTTGTCAAACATCTGAAAGTCCTATTTCTGCTTCTCAGATCCGTCATTAGCATGCAGTATTGGCCATGTTGCCATGCAGAATGGAGAATCTATGAAGAAGCCGCTGTACAGTGCATTTGAGAGGTAAAAATTGTTCCTTCTCTTTGCTGCATCATATTGCTTGATTTTCTTTCAGTCATAACTCATAAGTGCTATATTAACCATTGTTATTGGATTCATTGGAGCAGAATGGTCATCATTATATATTTTGATATTCTTACTACAATTGGTCTTTTCAGAATTGGTATGTTGGATTTCAAGTGGAGCTTCTTATTTGCTTTGTTCTTTTATTGAACACCACACATAGATGGAAAGAAAACCGGGTTGCCAATATGGATAACTATGGTTTGTCCATCCTCTGTTCTATGTGGGCCAGTCAGACTTGAAGTTTGCTACTTCATCTACATGGTACGTGGAAAATCAGTTGGTCTGCATTCAAATATAGCACCGGGTAAGTCTGCTTGGTATGAAATAGTGTCATTTCCTAACTTAGTAGTCTGATAACAATTATTCTATTTCGCAGAGTAAGATTAAAAAAGACGTCATTTGTTGTATTTGCTTCCTTATGAGACACAATTCCTTGGCTAATCCTGATAGAGCAGTACCAAGAGAACCCAGTGTTGCTGCCATGGTAGCAATTTAAAACACGAGGAGATTATACATTTCCGCGTAGCAGCAGAGATAGACATGATAATTCAATATTTCTTTCTTTATTTGATTCATGAACCGCATAATAAATGAGGATACAGATCCAATATTTTACTCCCCTGTTATTTCACTCATTTGCCTGCCTATAGCCTACACTCTAATGAACTCCCTGTTTAGCTTACTCTCATACTCCATTTACATTTTGTCTTGCATTGAATTATGCTTGATTAAATAAAAAAACCTACATGATATTTGAAAGTACACATTAACTAACACCAATGCATCTATATTGCGCATGTGCAATATACTACAAAAATCAGCATCACTACACTTTGATTTTCATTTTGCTCTTTAAAGTTTCAATTCTGACATAACAAAATAGTGCTTCACTACCTACTTTACACTCAAAATTGCAAAATTCTTTGATGGCAACATCTAACCTAAATTAAATGACACAGGCATAATTGATTATACCAATGCTAACATAAGCACGGTACTTTCTGCTCTGTACAGAAGCTTAAAAAGGTCATGTGAAATTTAGAGAGGATGCAACTATTGAGACAAATTTTCCAAGTACACAGACAAGGGACCCTTGATCAGCTTGTCTGAATCTAAGCCTTCGTCTGAATTGCTTCAAGATGTAAGCTTCCCTTTCCCACGAGTGTCTTGCTACAGTCATGGGCAGATTTACCTTAAACTTTCTTGTTGTACATATCAAAATATGCATGAAGTGGCAACGTTATGCTAAATTAAAATTATCTCTCATCTCAGATTTTTTCTTTTTTGTAGATGTGCAATTTTTTAAATTTTAGTTGGCTTAAAAGATAGTTAACACCATTGCATGTCTTGTTATCTGCAGGTTCAGGATCTACAAGACCACAGTAGAGTGGCTAACCACTGGTATGTATTAAGCCATTGGTGTTACCTCTCTCTCTAAAAGTTTATTATGCTTAGCAGTTTTAATACCTCTGTCTGTTAGCTGGCCTTATTATTTCCTGCTTGGTTTCTAATATATCATGTCCTCCTTTACTAGCTGCGTGTGTGTGTTCTTGCATGACACAACTTTCATGTTGCAACTTGGTTCTAGGGGATACTCATGTACGAGACAGTGCCTCGTTTTTATGAGGCAGTTAAATGAGATAGAGCTTCTACACAGTGCCTTGGTGCTTTTGAGTTTTGTTTGATTGAGATGTTTACCTTCAGGTTCTGACCGACTCCCATTGCTTGCTGAATGTTTGACATGATGCCAGGGCCAATAGTCTTAACCCCTTTTTTCTGAATATGTATTTGTTTTCCATGGTAAGAGTTATACTGTAATAACTTTGCATTAGCAGCTATTGCTACTGAAATTCAGTCTATGAAAATGTCATCTCAGAAACACCACATATTTACTTTCTTCTAAAAAAACCTTTAGTTTGCACCCAGTTATTGGAGTTAGGTTACTGTACTGTATTAAGCTTTGAGGTGCAAATATAGGATGGCCTCATAGGTTTAGCACTAAAGGAACTGTGCTACTTGGTACTTAGGTGGTTTCAAAAACCTTTATAAACCAGTTCTGTGATGGCTCTTATATTTATATAATCCGTACTATGTTTCAATCTCCCTTTGCTGTCTTCAAAGGAAATATAACCATACAATTTCTTAGTCATCTGATGTTGAACACCTCTATGCTAAGAAAGAACATGCTTTCTCATGAAGTTTAGTTATTGGTCTCCAAAATTGCAATTCTATTGGTGTTTATCTGGACCTAACTGTCAATGAACTGCACTAGAATTATAATGCATACCTCTGTTTGACTATAATGTGAGTACATTCCTATTCCTTTTTGTTGAACATAATGTAAAGCTGAGAATTTCCATTAAATGTATTATATTGGTCGATGTTTCTTACTCAAGCATGTCTCATTCTTTGATGATCAGTTCATAGTGTATTTAGTATGTCGTATTTGTTGCAAACTAAACTTGCATCCTGCAGAGCTTGCACTAGCCACACTCTCATGTGCAGTACTTACACTACCACACTTTGTTATTACTTACATACGCCAGGGCTCCATCACTTGCTACCATGAAGCTAGGTCATACATGAAGTGTTTTTTTTTACTATGAACTGTTGCCTATAAATTGAGCAGTTCTCTATAAGCTCTTGACCTAAGTTGTGTGTTCAAACTAAAATCCTAAGCATTTCTATTTACAATATCATGCTCCTACCTATAGCTGCCATATGCGTCAGGACATTTGTATTATATTATTATTATATCTAAGGCAGACAATGCACAACTATACTATATGACACGGATCAGTATATAACCGTCCTGTAATATATTTGTTGCCTGCTTAGTATTCTGATGAGGAATCTTGTGAAATTACCTATGCAATGTATGGTATTATCAGTCTCATGTGTTCTTGTTTTATTACTTGAGTAAAAATAACAAGTGTGGTACTATGGATTAGACAAAGATAAAAAAAGAAAGTTTCTGTCTCTTCGATTATTTCTTCAGATATATATTAAAGAAAGGAACAACTTGCTGTTTGCCGTCTCAGTAATGCCTCGTTCTCATGTTGGTTTGACTAATGATTTGTGTATTACCAAATAGTGATAAATATGCACTTCCATCCTTTTCTATTTCTGTTATGCTCTCGAACGTATCTCTGCACCTATTAATTGCGCGCCCATGCGCGCGCCAATCACTAGTATATATAGTGCGCGCACGCAGCTGCTTCCTATTGTGATTTGCAACCACTGAGCAAGGCACAAGTCGAAGCATGTGGTGCAATCATCATTTGGGGACTAAAGCTTAGGGGTGAAGAATGATGGGATCCTATTCCAGGAACAAAATTTGAAGAGAGGAGGAAAACAGAAGAGACCTGCAGCTGCTTACTTCACCAGCCACGTCTATGTGACGACAAGGCATCTTTGGTGATCAGTGGTGCATTGGTGCTGACAGAGTGGAGTGGATGATGCACATTGCACAACTGTTCAATCTGAGGGCTGCACTTGAACTACCAAGGCCACTCGTCGGACCAAAAAAAAAAGATTGAGGAAAACATACATGCTGTTGATGGGGTGCCTAGCAGCGTAGCTCCACTACAGTACGGATGTTCTATTAACAAAAGTAACCTAGCTTAACTAAACTTTAGTTATGCAACCAGTCAGTAATAAGTTGATAGCTGACAGGCCAGTAGTTGGCCGGGCATTCGGACTTTACTTCGACCATCCTTTATGTGCATCAAGTCATGCATGATGCATATATGCATGGAAATTTTGGGGTCTATTAGTTGATAATGTAAAGACCAAGGACAGTTCAAGTGACTAAACTCTCCTAGTTTACCTACACTTCGAACAAATGCATCCCATATTACATACAAACACATAAAAATTACATAACAAAGAACAAAAATAAAAAGACAGTGTATCAGATCCCCATCTTAAACTCCGGTAACATTAAATTGTCAGTTACGTTCTTCACTCACAAATCATACCAAACCGGATGTCCGGATTCATTCCTATTCTTGAGGTTCTCGTGATTTATTCCTGTTCTTTAGTCTGTACCTGTATAGTCAATACACTAGTGCTTCGTACATTGGAATTGGAATTGGAATTGGAAACAACTTTATCTGCAGCTCGGCAACGCACACGTATACGCACGCACCCCACTCGATCTGACAGTCATCTCAGCACGGCGCGCCGCCGCTCGTCACCCGCCGCATTGATCCTTGTACGTGCACGGCCGGGTGTAAGGATGTCCCCTGCCGGCGCAGCTGTCGCCGCACGCCGGCTTCTCATTTATCAGCGATTGGTAGGAGATTTGGGTGCCGCCTCCCGCCCCCAGCAGCAGGCCGCCGCCGAACTCCGGCGCTGCCTCGGCCTCCACCAGATGCCGCTGCCGCCACCTGCTACGATCGCCGGGAGCAGAGACGACGACCCTTGTCCCGGCGGCGCGGATGATGACCATCCTGCCGCCGCCGTGTTTGTCGGCGGCGGCCGGACTGGCCGACGCGGCGAGCAGGACGGCGGCGGTGGCAAGGAGCAGCGCCGCAAGGGGCGGGCTGGCCGGCATTGTGCCTCAATGGTCTGCTACTCTGCTTGGTAAGTAAGACTACCGGCACACGCATCTTATATAGTGCGTACCGTCCTGGTTGTTTTTGTTGTGAGAGAAAATTACCGTTGAATGGTGGCTGATTTGTTCTGAGAGAAAAGTAAGGAAGACTGATGGCTGATAAATCAAACGAACAGGACGCATATTGCAGCTAGAAACTGAACAAGAAGCAGGGCATCATTGGTTAATTGCCTTTAATATTAGTTAGTGCGATCATTTGGGGGCCAATAATCCAAAAGCAAGTTCATTCGCATAGTTCATATGGTACTAGCTGACCGACAGGCATAACGGGTGCTCCATTTGAGCACCATGCGTCCACACCTAACATATATATCAACTATATGGAACAAGCACTATGTTCGTTTGCTTTCATGTACCTTGGCACTATCTCTCCATATTAGTAGTGCGGTCGCCAACAGGAACAGCATAGTACCTGAATTGTCTGAACATGCTGCATCGCTTCGTCAGTCACCACGTCTATCTGACGACATGGCCTGGCAAGGGCGGATCCAGCCCATAAGTTGAGCAAGAGCCTTCTTCATAGCCTCAACAGAATAGGCTCAAGTTCAATTGGAAATTAGAAGTTGAACAGGCCCAATGACACCGACTTCAAAGGGGAAACGGGAACAAGAAACGCCCGATAACAAAACTTGAACAGAGTGCCACTCTGGATACAGAGGAACGAAGATCGATAAAAAATTGCATCTCCGCTACCGCTTCATATGCCCCCTGGTTGCTCAAAACTTTTGCTGAAAATGCATGTTTGGTAGAGCTCCAACTGATTTTGATTCTCTATGGAAGTTGATTCTCTGAGAGAAATGAATCTGTGGCTGAAAGTGATTCTCTTTGATTCTCTATTGTATACTCTCGAAATCAGGATGGTGAATCACTTCACAGAATTAGAAGAATCTACTTTTTCAGCTCCTAACATCTTAGTTCATTTTAGAGAACCACATCACAGAATTAGCAGAGAATCACTTCTTTTTAGAAAACTGTTTTGCAGAGTTCTTCCTGGATTCACCAGAGAATCAGCTCTGGGAGCACTACCAAACGGGGTTAATCAGTATGAATAACATTCAGCTCACAGACGCCCATCAAAAAGGAAACAAAAGCGTAGCAGTACGAATAACCATCCATTCAAGCCAATTCGAGCGGGCTTTCGTCCGGTGGGAGTGGGCCTGTGAACGGATGAGCTCGACACGGGAACAAAACAAATACTACACTCGTTTATTCCTGCAATTGCAACACAAATACACACGCACTCACTCACTCTGACAGTCTGATGACATTAGCCATCCTCCCCTCCGACGGCAACGGTAACAGCAACGACGGCCGCCGCCGCCGCTCGTGGCATGCATGCACCACGGCCGTCACCCGCGGCACCGGTCGGCGTAAATGCACAGCTCGTTCGTGTAGGACTCTCCCCTGGCGGCGCAGGCGCCGCTGCACGCCTGGCTGTTCTTCTTCAGCGTCGCGTAGGAGATGTATTGCTGCTGGCCCGCCCCCGCCAGGCTGCCAAACTCCGGCGCCACCTCCTCCTCCAGGCGACGCTGCCACTTGCTGCTACGAGCAGCATCACCGGCGGCGGCAGCAGCGGCGGCCACCACCCTGCCGCCGCTGCCGTAGTCGTTGCCCGTGGCGGCGGCCGCCGGGCAGGAGAGGGAGAGGATCAGAAGGGCGATGGCGGCGAGGCGCCGCCTGCTGCTGGCCGGCATTGTGATTTGTGAACTAGCTAGCCACTGGCTTAATTGGTTTGCTTGATTGCTCGCTCTGGCCGGCACCGACACTTCACACTTGATCGAGCTTGTATATATGCACAAGGAAAGTAGTGAATGAATGCGATTTGGGACGATTGAGAAGCCAGAACGTACAGCCACCTAGCTTGAATTATTGCAACCGTTTTGGACGTAGCTGCTGAATTATTGCAACCGTTTTGCATCGGCGGATAAATCCAAGGTAATAGTTGGGATATCAGTGTCAGCCTGATATTATATGCATGCCCCTGTTGGCTCACATCAATTGACTTCGAAATGCTCAAAGACCTGGAATGAGGGGAATGAGCATGGCACAAAATGCCTTGCCCCTGTTGCCATCTTTTCTACTAGCTTTTTTTTTAAGATAAAAGATAGGATCCGGCCTCTATATCCACCATGTAGACATATAGCCAAAAGTTACAAAGAGTTATTAGATTCGTCCATGTTTCTACCTTGCATTGTTTTTATAAGCATCACCAATGCATCACAATCTTCGTTTACTAAGAAATTTGATGACAGACTGAGTCAAATTCGACCACGAACACAATACAATCTTTACGCATTCACTCCGACAAGTTGCCCCCACCCACAACGATGCCTAGCAACACGAAACAAAAAGGATAAAATCGGTACGAAATGGACCTTAAAGGCGGTGCCTCCAAGGAGAAAAATGACATCGAAGACGCCGCCACCGCCCCACCGGTAAGCCGGAATTGGGTTTTCACCCGAAAGTCGTCCAACACTGACAAGGAGCATCTTTTCTACTAGCTAGCAGCATATTGCAAAAAGTTTGAGCCATATGGATCCGTATATTTGAACTTGTGTCTAGGGTAACTGGAGACAGAGAGAGCAGCTGCTACCCATGAAAATGGAGACGTGCTTGTGAACCTGAGGAATCAATAATTATAGAATATTACTACTCCATAACAAATTGTTGCATTTGGCCGATGCCATACTATATATATACGATTTGCTCTTTTAATTGTTATACATGTTGGACTGTTGGAGTTAGCCACTCCATAATAAGATCTACAGTACTCTTTTGGTTATTACATGTTTCAATAAGAGTAAATTCTCTTTATGCCACTAAAAAATTGTTGACATAAAAATCAAGCGGTGAATCCTTGCGTAAACAACACACGATAAGACCTTAGAGATTTGCTTCACTCCGATGCTGAGCCTTGTAAATCGGCGCGCCTGTGGTGTGCGCGGCATGTCAGTCAATTTGACAAAATTCATAATTCGACTTCAATTCCAAACTATCCTCCTGGAGTCATATCAGCTTAGATCAGCCGATGCTTAGTTTTAAAGTCCGCGTCCAAGCTCAGATCGGCTATACGCTTAAAAGCTTTGAGCCGATACGAAACTCAAATACAGACTGGATAGATTGATGATAAAAACTAAAACTTAACAGAGATAAATGATTAAATCTATTAAGATCTAGCTAATATCGATAACTTTGAATGTAAGAACGAAACAGAGCAAAATAATCTAAATCAGCTACTTTGATCGGCTAAACAGATACGTTCAATAAATTGATGTAATAATTGAATTAAGATAAAAGTGATGCGCTTAAACTTAAAAATCTAATGATTATGATAACTCTTAGGAGATCTAGACGAAACCATAGCGATACGTGTGGTAGTTAAAGTCTAGAGAGCACCAGATAAAAGCAGAACTTACAAGCAAACCGGAGATCGAAGCGATGCAGCCCTGCGAATACTTGAAAGAACTCGTTGAACTACTGAATCTAAGGCGAAGTCGCCAGTGCGAATACTTGTACTTGATAAAATGATTGTTTAATTGATCGAGTGGTGATAAAAATCTTTTACAATAGTCAAGGGGTGTATATTTATACCCTGGATACCCTAAGCTGATCACGGCACATTGAACTTGCTAAAAAGAAAATATCTAAACAAATTAATACTAAGATTCATAGATTCTAATTTTCTTTCTGTAGAATCCTTCTCGATTAAACTCCCTACCGATCCGCCTTGTAGTATACATTGACAAAAAGAAATAGTTTTTTTATTTTCTTGCCACTACCTTGAATTGCAATTGTTATTTTGCCCTTATTTTTTTAATTAATTAACTTTATGATTTGGCTCTCTATTTTTTACAAGTCAAGTGATTTTGCTCTTGGTCTTTACGAATTTTCCTCTGTTTTGACCGTTGACTAGGGGCATTGACTTTGTGACTAGTAGAGGGCAGAATCATAAAGTTACAAAAAATAAAGGCATAATCACAATTACACTTTAAAGTAAAGGCAAGAACACAAATACTCCAAAACTAAGTACTCTTGGTGTGTGATGGCGGCAGCATGTTATAATTATTAGCGGTCACCGCCACACACGTTTATTCGTACACTATACATATATTCGTATATATGGACGCTCGTGCATACATACGCGGCCTTCAGTGGTTGCAGTGTTCCTTGTATGTGCACGACCGGGTGTTGGAGCCACCGGGGACCTTGGCGGCGCACTGGCTGTTCGCCAGGCAAATCGCCCTGTTCTTCTTGAGGGCATCGGCGGAGATGTGGCTGTCGTCGTCTCCCGCCCCTAGCAGGCCGCCGAGCTCCGGCGCCACCTCGTCCTCCACCAGGCGGCGCTGCCGCTGCCGCTGCCACTTGCTAATAAGAGCGCCGCCGCTATTACCAGCATCGACGACGACCCTTGCCCCGGGGGCGCGGATGATGACCATCCTGCCGCTGTACTCGGCGGCGGCGTCCACCGTAACGGCGGACGCGGCGATGAGAAGGGCGGCGGCGGTGGCGGTGGTGACGACGGCGAGGGGCAGGTAGTAGCTACCCGGCATCGCGGTCGCTTGGGCTTATCAGTAGCCCGCTGACCGGGTGATGCTAGGTAGACGTAGCTACACGCGCGTGTAGAATGGATTTTTTCTCTCTATATATATATACACACACTCTCTCCTACATATGGGTGTCCAAGCAACGGGATATACAGTATATGGTTGTAATCACGAACAGAGTAATAAATTAACGACAGGTGGAGCACTCATTATAACATAATGTTCAGAGTGGAAACTAGTGGTGGTGCACTAACAGATACTACTAGCTAGCTAGAGAGAGCGAGAAAGACAATGAGCAAAGCTTCCAGGCATGCAGACAGCGAGCGCTTACGTCACCCGACACGTCTATCTGACGACATGGCTTGGTGCGACGCATGGCTGCTGCATTCAGAAACAGGCCGGCAGGTAGCTTTTCCAAGTCGATCATTTCGACCACCTGTGCAAAGGCCTTTTTTTTTCAGACCACCGGCACCGTTCCTTTACATATGCCGTACTGCTACTTGGAATTTGCAGACCATTTTGTTTTCTCTCTGAAAACTGGTCAAGCTAAGCACCTCCCCGTTTCAATTTTGCGAGCCCGGAATTGTTAGCAGGCCAACCATCTAAGCAGCGCAAAGTTGATGGAGTGGGCTGTGAATGAATGGTTGCCCCAAATTACTAAAAATGTTTCAGATTATAGTTAACCAAAGTACGTCGTTTTCTCCTCTTGATAGGAAATCAACCATTGGAAAATGTTTGTCTTAGTATACTTCATTCACAGTAGTACTGCACAATTCAATCCACACAGTTCATGGTACTAGGTAATTGTACATATACTCTATGTACGGGTTTAGAAAATGGGCAATATATACGTTGGCTCGCAAGCAAACCAGACTGTTGATCCCAACATATATATACTTTTCCAAGTGGAGTAGGAACCAGTTACATATATATCATTTTCGTTCTTAAAATGATGATATTTAATATAAACTAATGATTAATTTATCTTTAAACTAAATAGCTTGTCACAAATATTGTATGTATACCGGTAGCCACAACAAGACACAAGAAGAGAGATGGGAGCATCCATGAGGGTTCGCGCGTGCTCGCTCTCTCAAAATGATAATAAACGAGGTTCAGCGCAGTTCACGTACCAGACAACAAACACGTTCTATTTTATTTTTGTGTGGCTGCAAGCCTACAACGAGACGAGTCAAGCCAAGCCAAACACCTCTCTCGATCGGAAGGCAATGGGCGCCCCTGGTGCCATGGCACGTCCGTGATGCCGCTCATCAGCGGGGGCACCGGTTCTTGTACTACACCCCTGGCCGGTTCCTGTGCAGGGCGCCGCCCGTGGATATGCGGCCGCCGTTCGAGTTCGTCGCCACCATGCCGCCTAACTCCGGTGGGGTTGTAGTCTGGTTCCCAAATCCCGGGATTAGGAGTTCGACCAACCCACCTCGCGTACAAACTCCTCTTGACCACTTCACCTACGCAACACATATGATAGTAGGTGAGATGTTTTTCCTTTACTGTAACCCATAAAGGGCCTTTCCACTTGGACTAAAGACCCATCAATCCAGGTTGGTGGCTCCAATCAGGATTACTGTAACCCATAAAGGGCCTTTCCACTTGGACTAAAGATCCATTAATCCAGGTTGGTGGCTCCAATCAGAACTAAATGTCACTTTTAGTAGGTCTTTGAAGACCTCGGAAAATACCAACCGGGACTAATTCTATATTAGTTCCGGGTCAAAATCAAACCAGGACAAATATGTGGGATGAAAAATCATTTCTCTACTCATGAGGAGAGGACACAGGACGCCCTAGCCCTAAAATTTAGCTCCCAAATTCCACTATGCAAAAAGAAGATTCTCATCACATCAAAATGTCGGCACATGCATGGGGTACTAAATGTAGATGAAATTAAAAACTAATTGCACAATCAATGTTTGGACAATTATTTGCGAGACGAACATTTTGAGCCTAATTAATCAATGTTTGGACAATTTTTTACAAATACAAACGAAATAATACAGTGATACATTTATTACAAACACTAAACTTTGGTCCAAAGTTTGGATCCAAAATTTGGATGTAAACAAGGCCCAAGTGTGTTTGTGGGCGAATGATGATGGGCATGTCGTACGCCTACGTTGTGCCTCTGCACACGATTATATATGGTTGTAGGTTGCAGCTACGGCAATCAGGACGCAACAAGCTGATTAAATTGAACCAAAGCATGGCATCACTGGAACTTTAGGTATTGCGATTGTTATGGGCTAATCCTTAAAGAAACTAGCATAGTGGCACGTGCATGTACTATAGAAAAAGGTCAAACGTAATCAATAATTTTAAAATCTTACTATGAAAACTTTACTATTACTCTCTTCAAGTTCCCCAGCGCCATCGTCATGAAACCAAACTTGCAGCCATCCGGCCAGACCCTATTCATAGAAACCATGGTGTGGAACCACCGCAGAGGCTCCTCGAGCCAATCGTTGATGGTTTCTTAGTTTTGTATGAGATTAGTTCTAGAATTAGTCCTATTCGTATGGTTGGCAATGACCGTGGTTGGTGTCAGTCTTAGTTGTCAGGTTCAGATGCTGGTTTATCATTATCAGTATCCTTAGTGGACTCTATGGTTATTATGTGGGGTTATTCATGTCTTTGAACATCAATGTTTAACGTTATCTGTAGTATGAGTTTTTTTGTTGAGAGTAAACCATGAGTTCAGTTTAAAGGTGTTGTTAGGCGAGATTCGGAAACGGTTACATTAGATAGTACAAATCTTTACATTTCAACGTTCACTACAACACTCGGCATAGACTTTTATATAGTATATATTAAAAGTGAATCTAGGCTCTTATGTGCTTTAGTGATTTGTATGACAACATGATCAGTGGACTAACTTGTTAGATAAAGCATGTGAGCAAGGATTTATTGTTATGGATGTTCATGTAATATATTTGTTGATAAGAATATGCGCTCTTTAATGGTTCTTAATGAAGCAAGCAAGTGTATGTGATCCCATGATACAAAAGTGAACAATGATAGGTGAATGAAAATGACAAAGGAGACAAGAATTTATGTGTATTAATTGGTCCCATCTAGAAGAAGCTTGTCAAAAGATATTGGGATAATTTATTTGAAAGAATTGAGATTTTTTTGGACTTGTTCCTTAACCTATGGTTTGAAAAGAAAGAGACATATTTCTATGATTAGCTAAATGGTCTCATAGAAAAGTTCATGGACAAGTCATGTAACATAAATGACATAGAAGATCATATTGGACATTTCTCGGTGTAATTGAAGTCATGGATTTCAATGTGATATTCATGATGCAAAGCATAGCTAAACTTAAAGTGGCAAGAGAGGATGAAAGGATCAATCTAGATGGCTAGTGATGAGGTACTAAGCAAAGAGAAGGGGAAGATAGTCTTGTAGCCGAGAAACTTTGCTAGGGTGAAAAAACTAGTATCGTGGTTTGATTTCTAAGCATCAATCAAGCCTTTGCTAGTGAAGCAATGCAATGCATCAAATCATTATTGAAATCATATATTGAAATGGCTTGGTGATGGATTCTCGATCATACACTTGGACATTTTAAGTCATTGGCTCAAGTTAGATTTGCTCTGCAAGAATAAAATTTTGTGAGCCCTCCAGTTGAAGAATGATCAAGTATGACAACAATGAAGACATAGAAGCTTAAGTGAATGTTTTATTTATTATTTGTAATCTTAAGTATAGGTATGTCGTACTATCAAGAGGGACACAACATTAGTTATTTAACAACACCAAAAGTGCTCATAGGTCAACTCCATGTGAGATAGCCTTATGAGAGAAGTCCTTGGAACTTGGTGTGCTACTTGACCCAAATCGGTCACCGGTTTGGGTGCCCATAAGTGCTAACGGCTAGTTGGGTTTAAAAATCGGTGTGACTCATTTGCCACTAACCAGTAACAGCTAGTTTTTAGAGAGTGAGGTATTTATACCCTTTGACCCTCTTCTTTGAGGGCTGCTGGTTTCTTGGGCTTCTTGGGCGTCCAGCACCTCTTGTAGCACCAACAAGCTCTCCCCAAACATCTATTTATGAGATTGGTTGATATAGTTGTATCTTTGGGATTGGGTTGAGAGCGTGATTGCATGTGAGCTGTAGAAAGCTAGAAAGAGCTAGCAAAATTAGTGAAGAGCAAGTTCATAGCTTGAGCACTTTTGGTTGAAGTCTAGCAACTCTTAAAGTATTTGTAATTTTTGGAGGTGAATCCTCCTAGACGGCTAGACGTCGGCGGTGAGCTACCAAGTTTGTGGTGAGCCACGGATCATTTGTGAATGTTGCGATCTTGCCTCCTTTGGGGGAAAAGGTCACAAATTAGTGGAACCGAGGAACGTGGCTTGGAGTGTATAAGCCCCGCCTATTAGTAGGCACCTCAACCGAGACATAGTATTCACTTTGGTAAATTTGAACTTCGGAAAACAACTTTTGGCGTCTCTCATTTGGTTTGCCTCACTTGTTCAATTCTAGCATTTATATTTGCTCCCGCTTAGATCTACTTGGTTGTACTTCTCTTATGCGCAGAGATTTGGTGAACCTGCTAGAAATCATCTATAAAAGCACCTCATCAAGTTTGGTTTGTGCTATAACTCGTAGAGTGGTTAATTCACATTGTTGTGTTTCTTTGTCTGAAACGGTTTTGGTACTGACAATGCGAATTAGTTGTGTAATTTGTAGAATCACATATTTACTCCCCTCTAGGTGATATCAAGGTCCTTTCATATACTGTATACTCAGGTTTGTTTGAGCGACTGCGAACTGCTTCTAGCCTCCCTAGGTTTAGATTGGAAGCCCATAGTGTCATTCATCAGCTGTCTAGAACCCATGGAATCCCATTGGGATGGTGAGGTGTTTGGGCACCTCAAGTTTTGCCACGACAACCAACCTTCCTTGCATCAAGTATCACCAGATGGCAACTGTGATCTGACACTGCCATACTTCAAAGAAACAAAATGAAGCAATAATGCCAATTGGGCTCACATATGTTTCTCCATGTGGGATGAAGCAACAATGGCAAATTGGTCTGACATGTTTCTCCATGTTGGATGAAGCGACAATGCAAGATTCGGCTGACTGTATCTCCATGTTGGTGCTTCAATGGAAATGTTGATATTACTCTACAAGCAGAACATAGCTGTCGTCCTCCTCCCCACCGCCGGTCGGCAGGAAAACCGGCTCACCGATAAACCTGCGCCCCGCTGACCCGTCGAAGACGTCGACTTCACCACACTGTCAAAAGAGAAATACGACAGGAACCTCCGTGAACCGGAGGCGGCGCCAGCGTAGACAAAGCGGTTCCTTCGGCCGGCGAAGCTCGGGTTGATCGCCGGGAAGTCCGCTGGCCTAGACCACTGGTCAGACAACCTCCTAACGGAACATCCCGTTCATGCCCCTCTCTTGTCAAGCTCGATTGACACCTGCATTGTAGTAGTCGTTGTCATCAATGTCAACAAAACTCCACATCTGGTATCTGGTTAATCTGCACGATAGGTACCAAATTAAAGCAAAAAAAATCAAAGTGTTTGGTCACATGGACAAGGCGAGGCAGCCACTCCCTGCCCTTGGCGACGTTCATGAAGGACGGGTCGAGCTTCTTGTTGAGCCAATCATAGCCGAACGTCCTGTGGAAGTGAAACCACCGGTAGGGGCAGCCGGACATGTGGAGCCGCACGGTGGCGTTGCCGACGTGCATGGACCACATCTGCGGTGGCGCCTCGACGGGCAAGCTCCAGTCGCGGGCACCGACCTTGGCCTCCGGCGAGCGTGGCAGCAGGTACACCGGCCTCGACCGCCGGCTCGGGTCCATGGCGAGCACCGCGATCATGGGGTGCGTGCCCGTCGGCGCCAGCATCGACCCTGCCCAAACACGGTGACATCCTCGTGAAACAAGCTGAAAATGACTATCGGCGTGGTTACGTTAAGATTATTTGGTCAGTGGGTACATGGACTGGGTAAAAAAGTTCTACAGTAAGAAAAATAATTTTAAAAAGGCAGCAACTCATTAGAAATATGTTTTTTTCTTGTTTGTAAAAACTTTTCACGTCTTTTTCACATCTAACATGTGGTTCTTGTATGAGGAGTGGGTAAGAATTATTTAGTGATGGGTTGTTTTCAAAAGGACCGGATCTGTATATAGATAGATCATTATAGTTAGGCTAAAGCATGCGGGAGGTCCTTACACTTTCCTTCTGAATTTCACCAAAGTATATTTCTAAAATGTGAAGATGCGTCGGGTTTGTAAACTTGCCATCGCTATCCTATGTTATCCGAAACGATTCATGATAGGTGTAAATCTCTACCACTGACCGATCAGATGCATCTGACCTTCCTTCTATTATATGATGCATGCCATATTTCTAATGCGTGTTGGACTGTGTTCATCCATTCACAGGCCCACTAGCCTAAAGCCCACTGTGGAATCTCTACCACTGACCGACTGGATTCCATCGACTCGATCTTCTTGCACAGATGACCAACAAAGTCACAAAATCCTCTCGAAAAAATAAAAAGAGAAGTCTCGAAAACGAGAAATGGTGACATACGTGGGGTTATCCCTAACTAGGTTAATTCTAGGGCATATGTTGTAGTGATAGTGCAGGTAGTACTTACGCGTACTGAGAAGTAGATAATAGGGAATTAAGAAAGCATTTGCCATAGAGATCACGGAAGGCTTTGGCCAAAGTGATCTTGGTGGTTCAAGTCTGCAGCACCTGATTGATGAACCAGTTACGCAGTCAGCATCATCGGCTTTGTTCGCCTTGCTTCAGCTAGCAGTGCCAGACGTGCGTACGTATATTCCTGCGCGTAAACAACTAGTGTGTGAATTGAATGAACTTACTATATATATGAAGATATGAAGTGCGCGAGCCGCGAGGTATATGGGTGGTCTTTGAGCTCTGGGAACGCTCCTCAGCTTGTGTTGGTGCGTCGGTCGAGAGTTTGTGAAGTCTTGAATGCAGGTCCATTCCCTATCATGAATCCTCAGCAAATGACATTGCGCGCTGATTTGATGATTGCGCACGCATCATATCCATATTTTACTCTCACCAATGAGTTAAATCAGATGCAGCTATATAAGGATCAAGGAAGGTTGAAAGGTCATGCATCATATGGCATTATGAAGAATCAAGACTTGTTCCTCCCAAAAACAAAATCAAGACTTGATCTTGAACCTGGCGAGTCTTCTGCAAAATACAAACACGATCGATGTAATCAATAAGTAGCCCCATGGGCTCATTAACGCTACATTACCACTGGGCCTGGATTGCGGGCCGTGTTTTTTGGACGTGGAAAAAATTTTCTACCATGTTTGACCAATAATTAAGAGTATTAAATAAAGTCAGTTTACAAAACTACCTTCACAATCTTGAACTAATTCATGAGATAAATCTAATGAGACCTTTGTCCGCACGATTAGAGAATGGTTAGCATTATTGTAGTAAATTATAGACTAATTAGGCTCATTAGATTCATCGCGCAAAGTTACACTCATCCTTAAAAATGTTTTGTAAATAAACTTTATTTAACAGTCCATGCATGTAAGATTCCCTTTGGAAAAAAACATGGCCAATTGTCAGGCTGCCTATTGTCAGATATATAAGAGCAAGGCTAATAATACAACCAGCTAGTAAGTTTTATATAGTTGCCACGTCACTTATAGCCAACTAAAAGTCCATCCATATAATAGGTTGGCTAAGAAATGTACTGAATCATTAATTCTTGGCCCACCATCCTCTCTCACAAAATTTTTAGGAACCTTTGTCTCGGTTGGCTGCAAGTTTAATAGCCCGCTTTCTTCTCTCTCCTCCACGAATTCAGTTTGCTTACAGTATGTTATAATACTTGCTCTAAAATTGCAACAACAAAGTTTATTTTTTTTATTTTAATAGCAAGAACTCACGTGCGGCACACACTTTTATTGATGACACGTAGGTACTAAAACAATGTCACTTAAGTGGGCTATGGTAAACAGACCACTCATGTGAAGTGCTTTTAAAAATACTTTATATTCGCTCTCTCATGTATAGAGAGCTTTAGGTATTCTCAAATCTGGAGGCACGTTATTTTCGAGATAGTTGGTATTTATTTATATGGTGAAAAACTCTCCAATCTATTGTCTATTAGTAATACAGGATAATTAGGTACAAATGTGAGTATATTCGGTCAAATCCATCCATGGCCGGCAAAAGGTGGTTTAAACCAAAAAAAAATTGGAGCTAGGGCTAATAAAAAATCAATTATTTGTCTCTACAATTGTTCTTTTCCTTGAGATTTTTCTAGATGATTTGATTTTCTCTGGCACAGCTCTGTTATCCATTGGACAGGGTACGATAATTCAGAGGAGGAGGAACGATTGATAAAAACAGTACGGAGAAAAGAAATAACAAAAATAATATGGAGGGGGATAAAAAAATAGCCGAGTTTTTTCTTTCAAAAAATAGACGATTAAACAGGATATTTTTTCTTTCCAAAATAAAAAATCAAACTTGATTTTTAATTCACCAGCGTACGCGACTCAAAATATTTTCGCGTGGCCCATTTGCAGGGATAAACGGCACAACGACGCCGACGCATTGGTGCCCTAATGGAGAACATGTTGTTTCATCAAGGATCAACCGAACAAAAATCACCGGAGTTGATTAAAATCCACATCCTGCTCCCTCAAATCACAACACGTACAACAGACGCTAGCAAAGACACACACCCCGTGAAGTGAAACCGCAACCGACCGTCAGAACCGCGTCGATCTGACTTATAACAAAAACAATACGGAGGAGAATAAGAAACAACTATTTTTTTTCTTTCCAAAAAGACAGGCAATTTTTTCTTTCTAAAATAAAAACGGTGGGTATAAAAAACACCGGTGAGAAAAAAAGGAGGTTAGAGGTGAACTCACACAAAAAAACATCCACAAAATTTCATTTTTTCCCATGTAACGTGGGTCCAGGTGGGTCCGACGTGAGGGGTACGGGGGTTTTCGTTGGTAGCAAAAGTTTTCAAAAAAACTCGATCCTTTTTAGTATAGATTATTATTATTTTTGCGAAAGACCACACGCACTCTCCGAGGCACAAACTCACTCCTACGACAATAAGAAATGGCCACACAACATGATATAGCTCGCACACAATTAAACATAATATTGAATATTGTTTCTTTACTCAAAAACGTACTCTACTATATCGTCTTTATGGTTATGTATAGTTGATGTGTGTACCGCTACACATGTATGATCAATTTATGGAAGCCACATCGAGCATTGATGTTATACTAGGAAGTGGCTGGAAATCAGACTAGTGCAATAATAGGTTGCCGAAAGAAGTTATACGCCGACTGGTTTGGGGCTTGAGCCCCCCTCTCCATGTTTGCGCAAGAGAAAAAGATAAGAAATGTCAAAGATAGAGGATCCTTTCCTGTGTTGTCCTCAGCGCCTACCATTACTGTAAACTCCCTCCACATTAGTATTAGATGACGTTTTAGATAAGATTTTAGTCAAACATTAGAAATATAAACAGTTCTACTAGCGTCCGGACGTCCGACGGGTGTAAAAATATCGGACGGTACTGTAGCACAAAAAATTCCCGCCGCAACATGGGTATGATGTTGCATACAACGTGTAAAATTTTTGCAACATCCAAAAATAGCGTATGCAACATCAAACAATAGTAGCCACAACATGAATAATCATTGTTTGCAACATAAAAAACGGCGCGCTCCCACGTATGATCGCAATCAAAACCTCTCGATAAAAAATGCAACATTCGAATAAAACACTTGCAACATGAGTGTGAAACATATGTAACATCGCAACATCCAGATCTATTTTTGCAACATTTCCATAAAATAGTTGCAACATTTTTCGTAAACATCTGAAACACGTGAAACATACACTTGCAACATCATACAACAAAACCTAGCAAAAATGTAAAAAGAGAAGAACTGCACAGGTGGACGGAGGAGGAAGAGGAAGAGGATGACGAGCAGGAGCTCTGCACACGGCAGCCATGGGAGCGGGCGGCGACACAAGAGTGGGAGGCAGCGGCGGTGCCCCTCGACGGACACCACGGCGGTGGACCCAACCGTGTGGTACAGCGGGTCGGGATCGACGTCCTCGGCCAGCTTGGGCAGGGACGCAAGGCCGCCGGTGACCTCGCCGTCCACCCGATGAAGCTGGACACCATCGCCTCGTTCCGGCGCACGTCACTCCCGGCGACGGCGTGGTGCAGACCCAA
Source organism: Echinochloa phyllopogon (assembly GCA_033239725.1). NCBI lineage: Eukaryota > Viridiplantae > Streptophyta > Magnoliopsida > Poales > Poaceae > Echinochloa > Echinochloa phyllopogon. The sequence goes on along the minus strand of BTCW01000012.1, from coordinate 59,542,411 downwards.
CTCCTCGGCAGAGCGACGTCGCGGTGCAGGCAGCAGGCCCACCTCCTCGGCGAGCACGATGTGGAGCCGTTCCGCCGCCTCCTCCGCCGCCCCTAGCCCCCGCGCCCGTCGTGGCCAGGAACGAGAGCGCGACGGAGAAGGCGTCCTCCATCTCCCTGCAGCGGCCGATACGAAGAGAGATTAGAAAGATAGACATAGACAAGTTTCGCTGCTGCCTGGGGGAAAAGGAGATAGAATATACATGGACAGAAAACAGCCACGTAGCGTCCGACTGTAGGTGCCAGGCCGGACGGCCTTATCGAAGCATTACCGAAATATAAATAATGAATAACTTTTAAGTCGTTGAGTTTGGAAATATGAAAACCATATGGATAGATTTATCTTGTAAAAATAAGAAGTCAAAGTTACGTTTTGGAGACCGTGTCGTTGTCCTAAACACCATCTAATACCAATATGGAGGGAGCATGTCACTATTAGGCTATATTTTTATTTTTAATGCATTTTCCATTATATTTATAAAATCAATCCTCCAATCCATGTAATTTTAGAAATATATGCCATAATAATCATACTTCAAATGATGGAATTAAGTCTTTGTCCATTGATCGTAGAATACTGCATACCAAAATAGTAAATGAGCTAGCACTTAATAAGTGTGAAGTTTCATGATCTTGCAATCCGTAAGAAAAATAAATATAGCTCCAAATGACATGAAACCATCTACATGTTAAAAATCATGTAGAGTTGTACACTGTGAAATAATTACCGAATTTTCTAGAACCATAAGTGTCTTAAATATCGGCTGTCCCCGCTAACCTATTCCAGATTTTCTTCTAAATTCAATATTAGGTGGCAACTCTACCCTCCCTACGATCGCCGCCATGCTGTTGTAACTTGTTTAATTTTCTTCTACCGTGAAAGGAAGCTGTAGGCTGTAGCCATTGCTTTACTTTACAGACTATAGCACTCATACTCTCTTATAAACTGCTCACAAAGACGTCACCATCAGCATCAAATTATCAACACCATGATGTGACACTGCTGTGATCTCCACGCATAATCCAGCACAAACGCAGTGATCCAGCAGTGTGTTATGGCATGGGGGTGCGCTAGCTCACATGAATCAAGCAAGCAATGCAGGCCCTGCTAAGTCCCTGACGACGACGCCACAAGGGAAGGGAAGGGATTCAGGGAAAGCAGCGGCACATGGCACAGGCGCTGCCGCACATGAAGCCTCACTGATTCGCGCGACGCGGCCACGGGCGTGCCGTATTATATTCAGACATGTATGCCTGCTGCGCTGCTACTTACCAGCTATTACCAGCTCGATTTGATCCTCCTCGCCTGCAGCTTGAGATTCTTTCAGGGAAGAAGTCTACAATTTTTCTGCAATTTTTTTTTCACTCCAATCTGCACGCCGCAGATCCGCCGAAGTGCAAAGCAGATATAGCATTCCTCAAAATTCTCTCTTCAAACTTCACTATTCACCTATCACATCAAATCGTATCAAATCTCTCCCCGTACATGGAGCGCTAAATGTAAGTAAATAAAAAAACTAATTACGTAGTTTTGATGTACACGACGAGACGAATCTTTTGAGCCTAGTTAGGTCATGATAGGACAATGTTTACCACAAACAAACGAAAAGTAATACAGTGCGCTACAGTGTCTGACTTTTCTACCAACTTTTCACTCCTCTTTTCATCAACTAAACACAGCCTATGTTCAGTTCAGTCACAGCCTGCTGCCTGCAGCAATCAGAAATTCAGAATGTAATAATCCATCAGATTAACATGAATTGTATTCGAGCTGAATCATGTGAGGGTACAGGAATCGGATTGGCTAGGACCTGGGAGCTCTAGGGCTCTACTGCTCTAGGCAGATACAAGGACAGTGACATGGAAATTTCAGAAACCACCATTGTAGGGCATGTTCCAACAGGAACAAGTTCAGATTCTTCTTCAGAGATTAAAGGGGAAGAAAATGAAAGGTGATTCCTGTCCTGCAGCTGGAATCTCCAGCAACCTCTTTTTTTTGTTTGCTGAAACACTCAATTGTGATACCCTGAAAAGTAGGCGACAGGGACAATACGAAATAATCAAGAGAACCAAATGAACAACATTGAAGTTACAACACATTACATATAAAATTTGGAAAAAAATATAGAGGGAAATCTTGTGCTCTCTTAACTGCTCTGACCAACCCCACCCCCTTCCAGCTCCCCTGTGTCCCTGTTCCCCCATCTCCTCTCTCTTCTTGACGCCTAGCTCCAACCACTCCCTCTCTGTCTCCCTGAAACACAGCGCATAGCACAGCGACCAGCAACCCGGAAGGTAAGAACTTGCTAGCCATTGTCGACAATGGCGGAGCCCAAGGCGTCCAAGAGCAAGTCCAAGTCCAAGTCCAAGAGCAGCCACCACAGCCACGACGCGGCGGCGGCGTCCAAGAAGTCCAAGGCCGGCGCCGCCGCGGCGGGCCCGGGGACCCTGGACGCGCTCTTCGCGCCGTGCGCGGACGTCAAGGGCCTCCGCTTCGGCGCGCAGCTCGTCACGCGCGCGCTCACCGTGCGCCGCGCGGCGCCGCTCGAGCTCCCGCACCTCCTCCGCGCGACGCCCTCACCCGGCGCCGCCGGCGCCGCAGCCGCCGGGGACGCGCTGTCGTTCGCGCCGACGACGACGGCGTACATCCCGACCAACTTCGCCATCCTGGCGCACCACGCGTGGCACACCCTCACGCTGGGGCTGGGCACCAAGAACTCCAAGGCCGCCGTCTTCGTCTTCGAGTCCGCCGCCATGAAGGCCGCCGCGGACGCCTCGTGGCCGGGCGTCGTCCCGCTCGGCGACGTCGGCCGCCGCCTCATTCGCGCCGCCCCCGGCGCGCCCGAGATGGCGAGGTTCAAGTTCCGCAAGGGCTGCGTCACCTTCTACGTCTACGCCGTCCGGACCGCCGGCGCGCGCGGGTTTGCGCGCGCCGACGAGCTCAGGGCCGTCGTCGAGGCCGTCGCCAGGCTCAAGGACTTCCTGGACCACACCGCCATGCTCGCGCTACCGGGCCAGAGGAGCATAGATGTCGCCGCCGCGCCGGTCGGCGTCGTGCATTGATCACAGTGGCGATCTGTGACGAACTGTGAATAGAATCTTAGTTTTTTTTCCACTGTTTTATCTCGGTGTGTGCATTGATTTCTGAATGTGATCATTTCGTTTTTCTGTTTGGAATCGATGTCTGTGCAATTCCTTTGATTCCCTAGGGTGAAATTGTTTGATGGCATCAGAGGATGCCGTGGAAATTTCACTGCTAAGATGCTGATAGGAAACCCAGCTAAAGTTGGCAATTTTCTCTTCAGGATGGAGTGAGAAGTTGATATATCCTTGGCTTTGCGTTTCAGTTGTAGAGAGAATGAGTATGCCTATTGCCTAGTTCATGATGCGGTCAGCAACATGTTCTTCGTGTAAAATTTATCAAAATTCGGTTCATGAATTTGATTGTTCTGCCTTCAGTGGATCACGATCAACCCACAGAAAGTGTTCAGTAGAGGGTCACAACATTCAGCAATTCAGCATCCGAACTGAACTGAACTGAAATGAGCTCCATCATTGCTTCAACATGAGCTGCACTTTACAGCCATGGGAATGTGATTCTTGACACCAACACCAGTGAATAGTGATCAAAGATACAAGAAACACAGGTAATGAAAGATCAAGAAAGCAAGCCCAAAAGAACACTGGACAAATGATGACGCATCATGTTCCAATCTTAATGCCAACACAAGTACTGATCACTGACGCCACGACGCCACCGTGTTGTGGAGCTCCGAATCACACACTAGAACAAGCAGAAGCTTCAGTAGAGCAGGCTACAGCTACAGTGCTAAAGCACCGACATGCCACGCCCATGCAAGTATGCAACTCCAAACAAGATCTGTCCAGCAGCTTCGCCATGGCATCATGCCACTGTCTTCCCTGGCTCCACATGAGAAAACAACACGCCAACTTGGACAGCCACACAGCAGGTAGTGGGCACAATGTGGCCGTGGGCCAACCTGCCCACATTGCCCATGGCCGAGCTCCAAACCATGAGACGCCAAAGCCTATCACTTCCAAACCATTGTGAACCTCCAATGGCGGCAACTGGGGTGTGTGGCTTGATCTGATGGTCAAAACGTGTACCGCCCCAGAAGGCCAGAACACAATACATGTGCTGGATCCTGCTTTTGGTCTCCCAAATTCCAATTCCAAGCGCATCACTTCATGGCATGATGAGCTCATGTGCATGGTCCTGCATTCTTTGCTGTCAAAGAAGGTTGATGTCTCAAGAGAGGGCATAAGAAAGGTGCCTTTACAGATCTTGTAGCATCCAGCAATAATATGCACTTAAGTGGCTCAAAAGTCCGCTGACTCGAAGTATGAAACAAGAATCCAACTCTTCTCTGCAGCTATCAATGGATACAGAATTAACCACGAGATGTCCATATGCAGCATGTACCCTTGGATACATGTCACACCCGGTTTTAAAGGCAAAACCAGATGCATCTCATATGTGCACCAGTATCAGTTTACACACATACGGTAGACGTCACAAGTGAATATCCATAACTATGCATAACGAAAGAGTATTAAAGTGCATTTATTACAATCTCAGAGTTGACACAAATGTCATAGCAGAAGACTTAAATAAACGTTCATCTAACGAAGCAAAAGTGACTCCAACTCCACAGGCGTTGACTGGGGGAGACTCGCCTAGAATTCCTCGAAATCAGCAGTGAAATCCTCAAAATTCTCCCAATCTGAGCAGCATTCCGGGTGTGGTCGATGCAATATAAATAAACAACAAGCGTGAGTACATGCCGTACTCAGCAAAGTTTGGAAATAAATGACATGCAAGGCTTTATAAAGTGAGTAGCTGAAAGGCTAGCTGCATTAAGCACTTTTAATTGGTCAAGTTTTATTAATCAACTATTTACTAGCAAATATAAGTATATACCAACCACAATTAAATAAATGACATAACCCAACCAATTCTGGTAACCACAGTTTAGGTCATATTCAAGTAAAATTATCATGTAAGGGTCCAGGCCGCTCTTGACCGTGAGCACGGCTGTTATAACAGTTTTACACTCTGCAGAGGTTGTACACTTTCACCATAAGCCGTGATTCTCATTGCCGAAGCATGCACCCGTCCCACACCACGTGGACCGAATACTGAGTTTCACTATGAGACCTTTACAAAAGCACTCTAATAAATGATAGCCCGCTAAGGTTTCCGGTTCAAAAGCAAAGCATAACCCTCCCTAATGAGGTCTGTCTCTTACCAAAGCCCACAGCTCAAGAGGACCGAGCTATACCCCGTCAACCGCCGCCCCCATGCCCCTTCCGAGTAAAGCTACCATAAACTAGAGCACCTAATTAGTCAGTCAAAGCCAGAGCCACATGGCACTCATGGCTGTACTGTTTTCCTGGGTGGTTCTCCACGTTCCAATTAAAAGATGTGATCTTATCCATTAATTGATTAAAAGGTAGTAATGGAACATAGAGTAGGGGTTTCATTTAACCAATCCCAGTTGAGCAAGCTAAGCATCATCTACCATCAAAATTAATTAAGTACCCCAAGCTGCAAGGTATGGTAAAGGAGCCTAGGAAATCCTTAATGGGACCCAACAATATTATTGCAAGCGATAAATAACAGTGTAATTAAAATGCATGTCATTAAGGTACAAACGGGTATGATCAAGGAATACTTGCCTTCTTCCCAACCCTGCTGCTGCTCAAATTCTTCAACGACCGGATCTTGAAAGCTCTCCTCGAACGGCACGTTTCCTATACGCATCACACATTCACATGCAAAGAAACAATACAATAAATAAGAAACAGTACACCAAACAGTTTCAACAGAGATAACAAACAGCACAAAACTATTCTACTCGTTACAACGAACGCGTGAGCGCGAGAATCACTAAAATCGGAGTTAAAACGAGAGAGATATGGCTTTTCTAATGTTTGGGGACTTGCCGGCAAAGTTTTAAAAGTTCCAGGGGCTTAACTGCGAAAATCTGAGGGCTAAAACATAATTTTGTATTACACTACGAGGGTTTCCATGTAAAAAGAAAAAACTTGGACCTCAGGCGCAATTTTAAAACTTGCAGGGGCTAAACCGCAAGAAAAAAGGACCTATTTGGAAATATTTTTGAACTGCTTGGGACCGCGGGTTGATTTTCAAAACTTGGAGGGCCTTTTTGTAAAATGGTCAAGGTTGACCGGTAAGTTGCCTGGATTGACTCGGGGCTCAGGTGGTCCTTGGCCGTTGGATCATGATCTAACGATCGTGAACAGATCGGGCGGAGGGGAGACTCCGGCGACGACTGGAGCGACGGCGCCGCCGTTGGACACGACAGAGGCTCGCCGGCGCTACGCGCACAACACGCTAGAGGCCACCAAACTCGGCGGGAGTTGGCCGAGGGGAGAGAGGGGAAGACGACGATCTTACCCCAGCAGATCACGACGGCGGAGAAGCTCCGACGACGGCCGGCGACGAGCGATGGCGGACGGCGGGGCTGTGAGATCGGCGACGAGCAGATTAGCGCGGTTTCGAAACAAAAGAGAGGGAAAAGAACCGGTCGGGCGGCTTCGGCACCTCTTGCGAACCTCGCGGAACGGATCTTGGCGAAGAAAAGACGGCGGTGAGGGAGATCACCGACGGCGGCGTTCAACGCGATGGCGGCGGCACGAGCGGCTGCCAGGGAGACGGCGCGGAGGACCGAGTCGGGCTCGAGTCTGGCTCGGCCGGAGGTCGGGGATGACGGGCGGGTCCCGCCTGGCAGAGAGAGAGAAGAGAGAGCGCGGAGTGGGCCGACGCGGGGAACGGGCCGAAAGAGGACTTGGGCCGGGGAAAGGGAGAGAAGTAGAGGGGGCAAAGCCGAGCTGGGCCAAGAGTTGGAGGGGCAAAAACGAACTCGAGAGAAAACAACTATTCTAAACCTCAAACCAATTCAAATTAAATTCGAATTTAAACATAATTTAAATTCCAACTTAATTGAACAGCAAGCAAAAGACAAATGCAACAGCATGGATGCATCAACAACTTATTTTTGACTAAAATTATTTAATATGATATTTAAATTGATAAAAGGCTAGAAATTCTAATTAAATCATAGAAAATTCATTTAGGCCTTAATAAATCCTAGAAAAATTCAGAGAGTTGCTACAATTTAATTGTGATGAATTTTAGGGTGTTACAAACCTACCCCCCTTAACGAGAATCTCGTCCTCGAGATTCTGATGGATTAGAGAAAATCTGAGGGAATTCTGCCATCAACTCATCTTCCCTTTCCCAAGTTGCCTCACTTTCCGCATGATGACTCCACTGAACTTTACACATCTTAATCACTTTACTCCTAGTAACTCTTTCGGCAGTTTCCAAAATCTTAGCTGGATATTCCATATAAGTCAAATCATCTTGCACATTCAACTCATCCAAAGACAATTCTTCCTCAGACACTCTAAGACACTTCTTCAACTGAGAGATATGAAACACGTCATGCACATCAGACAATCTGGCTGACAACTCCAATTGATAAGCAACCTCACCTTTTCTATCAACAATCTTGAAAGGTCCAATGAAACGAGGAGATAATTTACCTTTCACCTTAAACCTTCTCAAGCCTCGAATAGGAGATACTTTCAGATACACATAATCACCCACCTCAAAGGTTAGCTCTCTCCTTCTTGTATCTGCATAGCTCTTCTGCCTGGACTGAGCCGTTCTCAAATTCTCTCTGATAATCTGAACCTGTCTCTCAGCTTCCTGCAAAATCTCTGGCCCAAACAGCTGACTTTCACCTGTTTCACTCCAATACAAAGGTGTTCTGCACTTTCTACCATAAAGCGCTTCGAAGGGGGCCATCTTTAGACTTGCCTGATAACTGTTGTTATATGAGAACTCTGCATATGGAAGACTCTTGTCCCAACTGCCTCCATGCTTCAAGGCACAAGCTCTCAACATATCCTCCAAAATCTGGTTAGTCCTCTCTGTCTGACCATCTGTCTGAGGATGATATGCAGAACTGAAATTCAACTTTGTATCCATAGACTCATGCAACTTCTGCCAGAATCTAGATGTAAACTGAGTACCTCTATCAGACACTATCTTCTTAGGTACACCATGGAGACAAACAATTCTGGACATGTATAACTCTGCTAACTTAGCGCTGGTATAGGTAGTGTGAACGGGTATAAAGTGGACTACCTCAGTTAATCTGTCCACAATAACCCATATGGAGTCATATCCTCCTCGAGTGCGAGGTAACCCAACAATGAAATCCATACTGATCTCTTCCCACTTCCATTCAGGTACCTTGAGTGGCTGAAGCAAACCGGCTGGTCTCTGATGTTCAGCCTTAACTTTCTGACAAACATCGCACAACGCCACATGGGCAGCCACATCCCTCTTTAGTCCATACCACCAATACCTTTGCTTCAGATCCTGGTACATCTTGGTGCTTCCAGGATGAATACAATATGCGGAATCATGAGCTTCCCTCAATTTCTGCTCCCTGAGAGACTCGATATCCGGTACACATATCCTCGTTCTAAACCAAACTGTACCTTGATCATCTTCGGTGAAGTCGGGAGCTTTCCCTGCTAACATGGTTTCCTTGATTTCCTTTATCTTCTCATTAGTAAGCTGACCCTTCCGAATTTCCTGCTCCAGTGTAGACTCAACCTCCATTGTCACACCTTCGGTCTGACTCAGAAATCCCAGGTTCAGCTTCTCCATCTCTGCACACAACTTAGCTGGCAACTGGCGACCAAACATTGCATTTACTTGTGACTTCCTACTCAACGCATCAGCAACCAAATTAGTCTTGCCAGGATGATAGTTGATCCCCAGATCATAATCCTTGATCAACTCCAACCATCTTCTCTGCCTCAAGTTCAGATCCTTCTGAGTAAATATGTACTTCAGGCTTTTGTGATCAGTATACAGTTCACATCTGTTGCCTAGAATATAGTGCCTCCAGATCTTCAAGGCATGGACAACAACTGCAAGTTCCAGATCATGAGTAGGATAGTTCAGCTCGTGCTTCCTCAACTGCCTGGATGCATAGGCTATAACTCTGCCTTCTTGCATGAGCACACACCCAAGACCTCTCCGAGAAGCATCACAATATATATCAAAGTTCTTGTGAATATCTGGCATAGCAAGCACTGGGGCTGTAGTCAACTTCCTTCTCAACTCTTCAAAGCTGGCCTGACACGCATCTGACCAAACAAACTCCTTGCCCTTCTCTAATAGCGAAGTAAGAGGTTTCGCTATTTTAGAAAAGCCTTCAATGAATCTCCTGTAATATCCAGCCAATCCCAGAAAGCTTCTGATCTCAGAGACTGTGGTAGGAGGTTCCCAATCCAACACATCCTTGACTTTACTTGGATCCACTGCAATACCTCCATCAGTAACAACATGACCAAGAAAAGACACTTGATTCAACCAAAACTCACATTTACTAAACTTGGCATACAACTGGTTCCCTCTAAGGGTCTGCAACACCAACCTCAAATGCTCCTCATGCTCCTCCTCATTCTTAGAGTAAACCAGAATATCATCAATAAACACCACCACAAATTTATCCAAGTACTCCATGAACACCTTATTCATCAGGTACATAAAGTAGCCAGATGCATTTGTCAATCCAAACGACATCACAATATACTCATACAACCCATACCTGGTGGTGAATGTTGTTTTAGGAATGTCGGAGCGCGTGATCCTCAACTGATGATAGCCAGATCTCAAGTCAATCTTGGAGAAAACCTTAGCTCCTCTCAACTGATCAAATAAGTCTTCAATTCTGGGCAAGGGATACTTATTCTTGATGGTTACCTCATTCAATGAACGATAATCCACACACATCCTCAGAGTACCATCCTTTTTACCCACAAAAATGACAGGTGCTCCCCAAGGTGAAGAACTAGGACGAATGTAATCCTTATCCAACAATTCCTTAAGTTCTTTCTTAAGTTCTTCTAGTTCATTAACAGCCATTCTATATGGTCTTTTAGAAATAGGAGCAGTACCAGGTAAAAGCTCAATAATAAACTCAATGTCTCGGTCGGGTGGCATACCTGGCAAATCATCTGGGAAGACATCCGGAAACTCACAAACAACTCTGATATCCTCCAAAGGAACACCGCTGGCCTGGTTCACTGAGTAAGTCGAAGCTGAGGGTTGAGTGACCCCGAATTCAATCTTCTCTCCCTGAGGACTAGTCAACAACACGGACCTCTTGGCACACTGAATCACCGCATCAAAAGCAGCCAACCATCCCATTCCAAGTATGACATCAATTCCCTCAGAGTTCAGAACTATCAGATCAGCAGGAAAGTCTACCCCAACTATTTTCAGATTAACTCGGGGACAGATAAAATTGGATTTCATGTTTCCACCGGGAGAGCTAACTAGCATGTAATTCTTCATAGGGAGCATGGGTATATTATACTTAGCTACGTACTGAGCAGTAATAAAAGAATGGGATGCTCCAGAGTCGAATAAAACTGATGCAGGGGCTGAGTTGACAAGGAACATACCAAGTACCACATCCTGGGCCTCCTGTGCGGACTCTGCAGCAACATGGTTCACCTTGCCCCGCATCTGATTCTGGTGGCCCTTGTTGCTCTGGGCGTCGGGTTCACATTCCTGTTCTGCTGCTGAGGGGTATTCTGCCTAGGTGCACTGCCACTCTGGCGCTGTGGGGACTGAGCATTCCTCTTAGGACAGTTGTGGGCAAAGTGGCTGGGATCTCCACAAATGTAGCAGGTATGAGGAGTAGGAGCACTGCCTGGTGCAGTGGTCTTCACTGGAGTCTGAGCCGGGGTGGTCTGGCGGTTCTGCTGAAATCGCTCCTGCTTCTGCTCATCCTCTTTCACCTCATCTGGGGCGTAACGGGACAACTGAATGAACTTATCCTGGTACTCGCTGACGGTCATCCCACCTTGCTTGAGTGAGAGGAACTCCTTCTTCTTCAGCTTCATGACACCAGCAGGAATATGGTGGCTCCTGAAGTTGGTCCTGAACTCCTGCCAGGTGATAGCATCAGGGATGGCATGAGCAGCATGGTAAGCATCCCACCAATCTGAAGCTGATCCCTCCAAGCGACCTGAGGCATACAGGACCTTCTCCCTATCATTGCACTGAGCCATATCCAGCTTCTTCTCAACAGTCTTCAGCCAATCATCAGCATCAAGAGGACCTGCAGAGTGGGAGTAGGTAGGAGGTTTGTGACTCATGAACTCCCGGTGCTTGTCTCTCGGCTGGTTGTTGTTGTTGTTGTTGTTGTTGTTGTTGTTCTGTGATTGCATGGCTGCCAAGGTATTAGCCATGCCCTGGAGGATCTGAGTCTGGTTGGCGAGGACATGATCCATTGCTACAGGTGCTTGATTCGGCGGAGGATTTGGATTGGGGTTGGCACGTCCCTGACGATTCACAGGTGGTTGATCCACTCCACTTCCAGACCTGGTGTTCACCATCTGATGGTTAGAAACATGAGGTTCAGAGGGTGGTAAAAAGATGTACTCAAATCATGAACAGATAAAAGTTGATGTAGAACGAGTTGCCAATGACTGGAAAATCAAATTCTAAAACAGATTCTGTTCGTCACAATTAAACAGTTGTAACTCTCATTCTGAGTATCCAAAAATCATGATCTTTTATCTGAACGTAGACTATCAAATTCTGAAACTAACGCAACTTGAATCACCTCAATCGGAATTTGGTGGCTCGAGGTATAAAATAAACAAAACAGCTGTGTCAGGACCACGGGACAGATTCTGGTTGCTCCAATAAAACCATTATATCTCTCTGCCAGAACCTCCAAAAATCACGAAAAATTCCCAGAGCCTAGGTCATCAAGTCCTTAATCCAACCCAACTGGAATTATATCAAACGGAGTTCTGAAACTCCAGAAACAAATCGGACAGTACCAGGATATCATGCAGCAGCGAGAACAGATTGTCGCATAACATGATTTATATGAGGGGTACAATTATACGGATAAAGTGATAGTTAAGTGATAAGATCAGAGACCAAGATAAACCCAAACTAACTAAATTTATTTATTTAATAATTACTCAATTGTGGTCATCACTCCACAATTAAGTTTAATCATTACAAAGATCCAAATCACACACTTAGCACGAAAGCAAACATCTCTACCACACTTTTAAACCGAACTAAATCACACGCTACGCACGAGTCTCAACGATTCTAAACGTACTGAACTATCAAAAGAGAGGGTATCCTATCTTAATAGGTATGGGTGAAGCAACTAGACGATCCACCAAGCACTCTCTAGTGGGGCGGTGAATGACCCATCAACCCTTCTACATCTTCATCCAAGGGCGGAAGTGCTTCTCCCTTGAGTTCATCTATCAGCCTCTTGTTCTTCCTTCGTTCAGCAGCGAGTTCTTCACGCACTTCCTGTAGCTCCCTTGTGGTGTCATTGGCGTGCACGTTTAGCATCTTGGTGAACGCCACCTGGACGTTGAGTGTAGAGTTTAGCACGTCTGACGGTTGTGGCACAACCCCAGTTGGAGTGCCTTACTGCCTTCGAGGAAGATATGCCCAAGCAGTGTGACGTACTTCAGCAGCCTCCTCATGACAAAGCACAGAAAGTGCCCGTCTTGCTGCATCCTGGATTCCAGCTTCGAAGGTTGATCTCATGGCGATAGCATGGTGCACTGCAGCCTCTTTGGTTCCTCCATACTCATAATCAGGCTCCCGGATGTATACAGCGACATCCCAATCCTCTGTAACACCCTAAAATTCATCACATTTAAATTGTAGCAACCATTTTAGTTTTTCTTTGATTTATTAAGGCTTAAATAAATTTTCTAGGATTTAATTGGAATTTCTAGCCTTTTTATCAATTTAAATATCACATTAAATAATTTTTTTTAGTCCAAATAAGTTTTTGTTGCATTCATGCTGTTGCATATATTTTTGGTTGCTAGTAAATCAAATTGGAATTTAAATTCTGTTTAAATTCGAATTTGATTTGCTTTTGTTTGAGTTTTAGAAAAGTTTAAATAGCCGAGTTCGGTTTCGCCCCTCGAACTATTGGCCCGGTCCAAGTTTGCCCCCTGAACTTCTTTCCTCGCTCGCTTTTCCTCCCCGCACTTCTTTCTCTTTTCCCGGGCCGATTCCTTTTCTTTCTCCCTGGCCCGTTCCACTTCCGGCCCGTCTTCGGCTCGTCCCACTTCTTCCCCGTCGCTCTCTCTCTTCCTCTCGCCGACAGGTTGACCCCACCTGTCAGCACCTTCGTCCCCGGCTCGGACTCTGCTCCGAGTTCGTCCCGAAGCCGCCGCCGCCTCCGTCTCCGACTCCGCTCGCCGTACGCCTGCTCGAGCTCAATCCCCGACCTATTTAAGCGGCCGAACCTTGTCGTCCTTTTCCCCAAACAAATCGAGCCGCAACTCTCGTCCTCGTGCCGCGCCGCTGCTCGAGATCCGCCGTCGCGTCGGTTCGCCGTCGACCGCCGCCAACGTGAGCTTTTCCTCAACGAGATCGCCACCGGTGAGTTCGCCGTTGCCTGCTCCATCTTCCCGTCTACCTCTCGTCGTGTTTAGTGGGCCGTAGCGTCGAGTTCACCACCACCCGAGAGCTCCGCCGCCGCGCATGGCGCCGCCGTCGTCGGCCACCGCCTGTGCACCGTCCCAGCCTTCCAGATCGGTCGAGTTGCACTCGTTTCTTCGCGCCGCGTCCGTAGCACTTGGTCTCGTCGCGAACCGAGCTCCGTAGCCGTAGATCGAGTGTTCGCCGGCGATGCCCCGCCGCGGAATCGGGCGGCGCCGCCGTCCCGGCCGCCGCCGGCGTCTCTCCCTCGACCCGATCTATTTTGGACGGTCGGATCGAGATCCAACGGTTGAGAACCGCTTGAGCCCCGAGTCAAACAGACCGCGTAACGGTCAGCCTTGGTCACTTTGCTAAAGAGCCCCTGTAGTTTTTGAAAATCAACCCGCAGTCCAATTTAGTTCAAAAATAATTACGAATAGGTCCTTTTTCTTTTATTTTAACCCCTGCAAGATTTAAAATTATGCCCGAGGTCCTGTATTTGTCTTTTTACATGAAAACCCTCGAGTTTTTATACAAAATTATGTTTTAGCCCCTGGTTTTTCGCAGTTAAGCCCCTGGAACTTTTAAAACTTTGCCAGCAAGTCCCTGAACCTTAGAAAAGTCATATCTTCTGCGTTTTAACTCCGATTTTAGTGATTCTCGCGCTCACGCGTTCATTGTAACGTGTAGATTAGTTTTGTGCTGTTGTTTTCTTCTGTTGGAATTGTTTGGTGTACTGTTTCTTATTTGTTGTATTGTTTCCTTGCATGTAAATGTGTGATGCGATTAGGAAACGACCAGTTCGAGGATTTCTCTGAAGAACCAACTGTTGGAGAAGGATTTGAGCAGCAACCGAGTTGGGAAGAAGGCAAGTGTATTATGTCATGCAAATGCCCTGATAATTATTAATTTCACCACCCATGCATATGTCTTAATTTAATGGGTTCCTATTTAAGGATTTGCCTAGCCACTATATTTTCCCTGTCCCTGAAACTGGGTTATTTAATTAACTTTGATGGTAGATGATGCTTAGCTTGCTCAACTGGGATTGGTTAAATGAACCCCTACTCTATGTTCCATATACTCTTTTAAATAATTAATGGACAAGATCGTATCTTTTTAATTGGAACATGGAGAACCACCCAGGAAAACAGTACAACCATGAGTGCCATATGGCTCTGGCTTTGACTGACTAATTAGGTGCTCTGGTTTATGGTAGCTTTACTCGAAAGGGGCATGGGGGGCGGCGGTTGACGGGGTATAGCTCGTTCCTTTTGAGCTGTGGGCTTTGGTAAGAGACAGACCTCATTAGGGAGGGTTATGCTTTGCTTCTGAACCGGAAACCTTAGCGGGCTATCATTTATTAGAGTGCTTTTGTAAAGGTCTCATAGTGAAACCCAGTATTCGGTCCACGTGGTGTGGGAAGGGTACAATGCTTCGGCAATGGGAATCACGGCTTATGGTGAAAGTGTACAACCTCTGCAGAGTGTAAAACTGTTATAACAGCCGTGCTCACGGTCAAGAGCGGCCTGGACCCTTACATGATAATCATACTTGAACATGATCTAAATCGTGGTTACATGAATATGTTGGGAATATGACATTCATTAATTTGTGGGTGGTATAAACTTTCATTTGCTAGTAAATAGTTGCTTAATAAAACTTGACCAACTAAAAGTGCTTACTGCAGTATGGTCAGCCAACCTTTTTGCCTCAGCCTTGTATGTCATATTACATTTGCTGAGTACGTTATGTGCTCATACTTGTTGTTTTTCTCTCCTTTATTGCATCATCTACACCGGAATGCTGCTCAGATTGGGAGAATTTTGAGGATTTCACCACTGATTTTGAGGAGTTCTAGGCGAGTCTCCCCCAGTCAATGCCTGTGGAGATGGAGTCACTTTTGCTTCGTTAGATAAACGTTTATTTAAGTCTTCCGCTATGACATTTGAGTCAACTCTAGTATTGTAATAATCGCATTATAATACTCTTTCGTTATGCATGGTTATGGATATTCACTTGTGACGTCTACCATATGTGTGTAAACTGATCCTGGCGCACATATGAGATGCACCTGGTTTTGCCTTTAAAACCGGGTGTGACATCCTCTGGGTGATTTGGATGTGCCCTCCTTCTTCCATGATATTCTATCTCCACTGGGTAGTTCAGACGCTCGAAGAGCATTCGAAGCAGCATCGGGAACCCACTGTTGCCTCCGTCGTGGTGGTGAAAAGTCACTACCCACATGTCAGGCGGCGGAAGGGGTCCTTCACTTCCTTCAGATCCAGCTGGGGCATTCCCTCCTGAGTTAACTTCTTCGTCCATCACTTCCATCTCTTCAGGTTCCAGTTCCTCTTCTTGCACCGAATGCGACGAAGAAGGGGAAGGAGTGCTAGACAATCTACGAGCACCTTGCCTTGTCAACACCATCTGTGGTTTAAGCAAGAAGGGGGTTAGAACAGTTCTAAAGACATCGAAACCAGGTGAGATGGTGAAAAAGATAGAACAGAAAACAAAAATCAAGGAGGAGACAATTATCAATGACCAGGAATAATAGCAAAATAAACCAAGAATAGATAGAACAAGAGTAGTTAAGCAAACTAATCCTTAGAGAATGACCATTGCTATCTAGGCTTGCGTCCTATAGCCAACACGACTCTGGTACCACTTCTGTCATACCCGGTTTTAAAGGCAAAACCAGATGCATCTCATATGTGCGCCAGGATCAGTTTACACACATACGGTAGACGTCACAAGTGAATATCCATAACCATGCATAACGAAAGAGTATTAAAGTGCATTTATTACAATCTCAGAGTTGACACAAATGTCATAGCGGAAGACTTAAATAAACGTTCATCTAACGAAGCAAAAGTGACTCCAACTCCACAGGCGTTGACTGGGGGAGACTCGCCTAGAATTCCTCAAAATCAGCAGTGAAATCCTCAAAATTCTCCCAATCTGAGCAGCATTCCGGGTGTGGTCGATGCAATATAAATAAACAACAAGCGTGAGTACATGCCGTACTCAACAAAGTTTGGAAATAAATGACATGCAAGGCTTTATAAAGTGGTAGCTGAAAGGCTAGCTGCATTAAACACTTTTAATTGGTCAAGTTTTATTAAGCAACTATTTACTAGCAAATATAAGTATATACCAACCACAATTAAATAAATGACATAACCCAACCAATTCTGGTAACCACAGTTTAGGTCATATTCAAGTAAAATTATCATGTAAGGGTCCAGGCCGCTCTTGACCGTGAGCACGGCTGTTATAACAGTTTTACACTCTGCAGAGGTTGTACACTTTCACCATAAGCCGTGATTCCCATTGCCGAAGCATCCACCCGTCCCACACCACGTGGACCGAATACTGAGTTTCACTATGAGACCTTTACAAAAGCACTCTAATAAATGATAGCCCGCTAAGGTTTCCGGTTCAGAAGCAAAGCATAACCCTCCCTAATGAGGTCTGTCTCTTACCAAAGCCCACAGCTCAAGAGGACCGAGCTATACCCCGTCAACCGCCGCCCCCCATGCCCCTTCCGAGTAAAGCTACCATAAACTAGAGCACCTAATTAGTCAGTCAAAGCCAGAGCCACATGGCACTCATGGTTGTACTGTTTTCCTGGGTGGTTCTCCATGTTCCAATTAAAAGATGTGATCTTATCCATTAATTGATTAAAAGGTAGTAATGGAACATAGAGTAGGGGTTTCATTTAACCAATCCCAGTTGAGCAAGCTAAGCATCATCTACCATCAAAATTAATTAAGTACCCCAAGCTGCAAGGTATGGTAAAGGAGCCTAGGAAATCCTTAATGGGACCCAACAATATTATTGCAAGCGATAAATAACAGTGTAATTAAAATGCATGTCATTCAGGTACAAACGGATATGATCAAGGAATACTTGCCTTCTTCCCAACCCTGCTGCTGCTCAAAGTCTTCAACGACCGGATCTTCAAAGCTCTCCTCGAACGACACGTTTCCTATACACATCACACATTCACATGCAAAGAAACAATACAATAAATAAGAAACAGTACACCAAACAGTTTCAACAGAGCTAACAAATAGCACAAAACTATTCTACTCGTTACAACGAACGCGTGAGCGCGAGAATCACTAAAATCGGAGTTAAAACGAGAGAGATATGGCTTTTCTAAGGTTCGGGGACTTGCTGGCAAAGTTTTAAAAGTTCCAGGGGCTTAACTGCGAAAATCCGATGGCTAAAACATAATTTTGTATTAAACTACGAGGGTTTCCATGTAAAAAGACAAAACTTGGACCTCGGGCGCAATTTTAAAACTTGCAGGGGCTAAACCGCAAGAAAAAAGGACCTATTTGAAAATATTTTTGAACTGCTCGGGACCACGGGTTGATTTTCAAAACTTAGAGGGCCTTTTTGTAAAACGGTCAAGGTTGACCGGTAAGTCGCCTGGATTGACTCGGGGCTCAGGTGGTCCTCGGCCGTTGGATCACGATCTAACGATCGTGAACAGATCGGGCGGAGGGGAGACTCCGGCGACGACTGGAGCGGCGGCGCCGCCGTTGGACACGGCGGAGGCTCGCCGGCGCTACCCGCACAACACGCTAGAGGCCACCAAACTCGGCGGGAGTTGGCCGAGGGGAGAGAGGGGAAGACGACGATCTCACCCCGGCAGATCACGGCGGCGGAGAAGCTCCGACGACGGCCGGCGACGAGCGATGGCGGACGGCGGCGCTGTGAGATCGGCGACGAGCAGATTAGCGCGGTTTCGAAACAAAAGAGAGGGAAAAGAACCGGTCGGGCGGCTTCGGCACCTCTTGCGAACCTCCCGGAACGGATCTTGGCGAAGAAAAGACGGCGGAGAGGGAGATCACCAACGGCGGCGTTCAACGCGACGGCGGCGGCACAAGCGGCTGCTAGGGAGACGGCGCGGAGAACCGAGTCGGGCTTGGCCGGAGGTCGGGGATGACGGGCGGGTACCGCCTGGCAGATAGAGAGAAGAGAGAGAGAGAGCGCGGAGTGGGCCGACGCGGGGAACGGGCCGAAAGAGGACTTGGGCCAGGGAAAGGGAGAGAAGTAGAGGGGGCAAAGCCGAGCTAGGCCAAGAGTTGGAGGGGCAAAAACGAACTCGACAGAAAACAACTATTCTAAACCTCAAACCAATTCAAATTAAATTCGAATTTAAATAGAATTTAAATTCCAACTTAATTGAACAGCAAGCAAAAGACAAATGCAACAGCATGGATGCATCAACAACTTATTTTTGACTAAAATTATTTAATATGATATTTAAATTGATAAAAGGCTAGAAATTCCAATTAAATCATAGAAAATTTATTTAGGCCTTAATAAATCCTAGAAAAATTCAGAGAGTTGCTACAATTTAATTGTGATGAATTTTAGGGTGTTACAATACAATGATTCGAGGTGATTTTATTCAATCCGATACCCAGCAGTTGGTTCAAGAGGGCAACCTAACTGAGTTGCATATCTCAAGGAGTGCTAAAATCTTTTTAGGATTACAAATAGACGCAGACAAAATCCCAAGGTTAGAAACTTGACAGGGGCAATGAAACCCGCACGTTTAGTCGGGTGTGGCCACGCCCTGGTTCAGCTCAGCGAATCTCATGCCAACCCTCATGGAGTGCTTCAGGAACTTCTCGGCGCAGCGGCGGACGCAAGACTCCTCTTGCTTGTCCAGGGTCTTGCGGCGGAACGTATCCACGCAGTCCGTGAAGCACCTCTCCACCAGGGAATTGTACATTCTCAGACTGCAACATGATAAAGCAAATACATGAGGGTTCCAGATATGCAGTTTCACAGATGCAAAAGGTGTGAAGGATTACAGTATTTGCAGATGCATTGCATATACATTGCTACAATCAACGAAAAGATTATTTTCCTTTTGCAAAAGGTGTTCCTTCATACTTGAATACTTGTCTAACACAGAATAATGGGTTGTGTTAGACAAAAAGGAAAAGAATGAGGAAACATTACTTAAAATTAAGCAAGTATTTCGCTTGATCGGAACAGCTAGCTGCAGCTGGGCTGTGGCTGCGGCTGCAGCAGCCAGCCAGCGTAGCCGCAGTGAGCGTCTGAATGCTGTTTCGCTTTGAGAAGGGGTGCAGGAAGGTAGCTAGCCACAGGATTTTTTTTTAGCCTGGTGTGCAAACGGCTGCGATACATGGCTGTGGTGCTGATCGGCTACAGCTGCTTGGGCTACTAGGCTGTAGCTGATCGGCTCAGCTGTGCAGCCGCAGCCGCTGATAGAAGCAGCAGCGAGCAGAGCCATTATATTATTTGCAGATACAACCCAGGATCATTCATTAATTTTACTGGGAAATACTATCCTGTTCCATCATGACATCCTCATTTCTCCACACTACCAAATAACTTCACATTATCAAGTCTAGCACTAGCCTCAAGCAACAAGATAGCACCAACACATCTTGAACTTGTAATCCCTTTCCAGGTATCTAAAATGTTGAAAACTACAATTAATCAATGAACAACTCGAATGCAACAGTTGTGAATTATCCAGAAGGATGATGACATATTCTTACCCAATATAGCTAGCTCTATACAATAATCCTTGCTGTCTCAAAACAAAAAGCCAGGAGCGTACAATCATGACAGTTTGGGTTCGAGATTCAAACCGCTGATCAACAATCTAATGTGGCAGAACTGAACATACAAATAGTACAACACCTAGAATATAGGTATCCAAAATCACAGATAACAGTAACAGAAGGGATGCAGAGAAGCCTTGAAAGTATCAATTATAACCCAGAGAATCCTTGGTTACCACCAGAGTGGCCAAGGTTAGCAAGCAGTTAAAAATTTCAAGCCTAGAAACTCTAGGTTCCAATTCACCTGATAGTCTGGCAGGTTCAGAAACTCTAGGTTCCAATTCACCTGATAGTCTGGCAGGTTCAGAAACTCTAGGTTCCAATTCACCTGATAGTTTGGCAGGTTCAGAAACTCTAGGTTCCAATTCACCTGATAGTCTGGTAGGTTCTGAATATAACAATAGGATTTGCTTCTACCTGAAGCTAATAACCTTCCCATTTCCCAACCACGATTTTCTATTCTATACTGCAATATCACTCAACAAACTAAATCATTTATCATCCCACCTATAGTCATCGGCAGCTGGGAAATCACAGCTTAACTCGCTAGAATTTTACTAATGGCCAAATCAAGTGAATCTAGTGGATACCCAAATTCAAAACTCTTCTATCCCAAATTCGAATGCATCACATAAGCACGCCAATCACTTGCAATTATTTTTCCTCGAAAACTAACGGCAAGAGACCATCGAAATCAATTTGTCACGGCTTCACCAAAACTACGCTTGCAGTTCCTTAAAAATGCGAAGCGCGCCTACCTCGTCGCAGCAACAAACACTCGCGCCAACAAAATCACGACTAGGCGCCGGCAAAGGGAAGAAATCCAACCAAAGGTACCGCAGATAAGGGCCATCAAGGTGCAGATTTAAGCATGGACTAGGCGTCAACGCTGGTGCCATCACAGGGAGAGGCGCGCATGGGCATGGTGATCGAACCTGTCACGGATCTGGAGCTGGTCCACCATGGCGGCCATGCGCATCTTGTCCTCCTCGGGGAGGCCGTCCAGGTCGCCCAGCATGCTCTTGTCCATGGCCGCCGCCGCCCGAGGAAGAGGAGAGGTAGGGTTTTGGAGCCTCGGAGAGGAAGGGGAGAGAAGGCGAGATCCAATTCGTCTTTATTTTCTTCTTGAACAGCATGGTTGGACTCTCGGGTTGGGCCCAGGCCGTCATGGGCCTCACATGTGAAGCCCAGTAGATACATACGTAGCCCAACTTTTTTATAGGATTCCAGGCCCGCCTAGTCCGGATGATATTGGCAGAAATTTAGGAGAAATCGCATCCTTTACAGCAAAATTTATATACTTTTTCGAGAAAAAAATCATATAAACGATGCCAAAAAATTATAGTTATAGAGATATTATTCAATTAAAAAATTCCTTTTGGTAACTTCAGCAAAACGAGCTAGTACTTATTGTCATCAAATTATATGTCATAAAGTTTGCCAAAAAATGCCATAAAGGAAAATGATTTTTTTTAAAAAGGTGAAGCACAAGCAAACCAGTTTATATTCCACCGAATAGCACACCATTACAGGATAAGAACACAGATTGGATGAACAGAAGCTTGGCAGCCACATCGTTCCCAACCACACACCATCACAAGGTGTTTGACACTCCGATAGTCGATAGTTCACACGAACATACATGACAGTACATAGCCTGCATAGCTCCTTATTTACTCACAGTCACACACACACACATACAGGCTGACGAGCATGCCGGCCGGACCATGCACAGAGATCACCTTCTTCAATTCATCAGCAGTTGCAGGGGTTGCACTTGCAGCCGGAGCCGCAGCTGCAGCCATGGCCGGCCTCGCCGGACTCCGCAGCCTTCTCGAACACCTCCTCGAGGCGCCTGCATGCCAAAGAAAAGGGGAGAAAAAAAAAATCTCAGGCAGGGGAATCGACATGGACGAGTTCAGGCATGGAGCTTGGAATCTGCGCTGAATTGTGACGCAAATCTTAGATAACATGGCGAGGTTGTGAGAAGGCGTCGTACCCCTTCTCAGGTGCGACGCCGAGGACCACGGCCTCCGGCGCGCCGCCGGCGGCGCTCCTCTCGGTCAAGTCAGGGTACATCTTCCTGCGTCCCGCAAAATAAAAGCATCACATGAAGTTCGAAAACATTTTGCTCGTATATATAGATGTTTGTATCATGAAAACATGCTGAAATTAGTCAAACCGGATGCTATCTCTGAACAACTCGTCTCAGTTTTAGCTTTGGCATAATCATGATGATCAGTGGATGTGAAACGTACCCGCAGCCGCTGCCGCAGCCGCAGCTCGAACCGCAGTTGCAACTTCCACCGCAAGACATCTTGTTCTGAACTTGAAGGTAGGCCTGAAACCTCAAGAACACCTATGCGAAGATAGAGGAGGAGCTTTGAGTTGATGAGCACAGAGCAATTGCCAAGGAGAGCACAGATATCCCTCCTATTTATAGGGCTCGAGAGGGTAACCAAGCAACTGCATGACGTGTCAAGAGATTACATGTCAGTATGCTACAGGTCGACTGAAACAGTCATGGGGAATTCCATGACTTCATGGATGTCGGTTTTTTTACGTGTTTTTATTTGTTTCAGAGTAAGATAAAGGCTATGCTGCTGCTGCTGCTCTATGATTTGAATCGGGATCAGATTCCACTGAAACATCTGGAACGGCATGAAAACCCACTTCCTTTGCCTCGTCAGTTTGACTTTTGGAACACAGATACTTTTATAGCAGTTGCTTGCAAAAGTTGCGCTGCTCTTTGATTTGAATCGGGATCAAATTCGTGTGCGAATGGAACCGGATTTAGACCTCTGCTGGTTCAAGCCTTGCGATCAGACAGTGATACCGACTGTTTTCTTGAAAATGTCTCTTCAATTAACTGAATTTGCACAGCTTGCATAAAATTTGTCCTTAGACGTTCGGAATCTCACTTTCACGCCATGATGCAACTCTTTGCTTAAAAAGATGCATTCTTGCCCACCTTCAAATCAAATACGTTTCTTGTGAGAGTTGAGTTCTGATATTTTTTACGCAACATGCATTCAATTTGATCAAATCCTTATCTGTTCGAATCTTGCTTTTCAGACCTTGGTGCCAGCTCATTGTTTAAGTTGATGAATTATTGCACGCCCTCAAATTGAATACGTTCCTTGTGAGAGTTGGATTCAAATTTGTAGCACAACTTATGATGAATTTGGTCAAATCTTTATCTGTCCAAATCTTGCTGTCATACCTTGACGCCAACTCTTTGCTTAAATTGATGCATCATTGTACATCTTCAAATCAAATACGTTTCCTGTAAGAGTTAAATTCATATATTTTTGAACAACATGCATTAAATTTGATCAAATCCATATCTGTTCAAATCTTGCTTTTCAGACCTTAATGCCCAGTTGCCAACTCATTACAAGTTTTCAAATTTAATACGTTGCTTGTAAGAGCTGAATTCAAATCTGTGGACATAACTTGCACTAGAGGCGGAGCCAGAGGGTGGACATGGTGGACCATTGCCCACCCTAAAATTTGATGTACTGTATTCAATAAAACATACTAGTTGAATTTTATTCAAAAGACATATATTTCAGACTTGTTTATTTTAGAACTTGTACTATATTTGATAAACTTATAGTTCTATGTCATATTGCATTTTTAGATGACATGATAGTTCAAAATTACTAGTGTTGAAAAAAGACAGATAAGAAATAGCATTAAGTTGGACCACCCTAACTCAAAACTCTAGCTACGCCACTGACTTGCACTGGATTTGATCAGATCCTTATCTATTCAAATATTGCTTTCAGACATTGATGCCATCTCATTAATTGAATTGATGCATCATTGCACAACTTCAAATTGCATACGTTCCTTGTTATAATTGTATTCAAATTTCATGGACAAAAAACACTAAATTTGATAAGTTTCAGCAAAAGTCAAATCGCAACAGTCCCATACCTAACATTGACGTCACTGCTATAACAAACAAAACTGGATTGAAGAAGCTCTGTTTTGAACAGAATACGGGTTTCTTCACAGAAGAGATGAACAGGATTCCAGATTCTTGTACATACTAAATGCAAAATAGTACACTAGTTTGACCAAAGCACCGACGGTTTTTCACCAGTCACAAATTTAAAGACACCCAATAGCTTGTAGGAATTGACACATCCCGAGTTAATTTCGAACATGTAGCACGAAATGGATTGAGTTTGATTGGTTTCTTCTACCAAATAGGCACTGCTTCACTTAATATCACGGCTCATGGTGTTTTACCAGTTCCATGATCCAAATACTAGCCACCATCGCAAAGATTCCTCAAAGTACCCGAAGGTTCATTTCGTAGTCAATATCAGTATCAGCACCACTTATTTTTGTGACCATCAGTATCCAGATCTGTGTTTCGCAAAAAAAGAAAAAAAAGAAAAGAAAAGAAGTATCCAGATTTGTGAGACTACACATGGGCATACAAAAACTCAGGGTTGAGCTTATATTCCACCGAAGGACACCATTACAGCATAAGAACACATATTGGATGAACAGAAGCTTGACAGCCACATTGTTCCCCAACCACACACCATCATAAGGTGTTTGACACTCGATAGTCGATAGTTCACACGAACATATACGATAGTGCATAGCTCCTTATTTACTCACACAGTCACACACACATACAGGCTGACGAGCATGCCGGCCGGACCATGCACAGAGATCACCTTCTTCATCAGCAGTTGCAGGGGTTGCACTTGCAGCCGGAGCCGCAGCTGCAGCCATGGCCGGCCTCGCCGGACTCCGCAGCCTTCTCGAACACCTCCTCGAGGCGCCTGCATGCCAAAGAAGGGGAGAAAAAAAAAATCTCAGGCAGGGCAATCGACATGGAGCAGTTCAGGCTTGGAGCTTGGCATCTCCGCTGAATTATATGACGCAAATCTTAGATAACATGGTGAGGTTGTGAGAATGCGTCGTACCCCTTCTCAGGTGCGACGCCGAGGACCACCGCCGCCGGGGCGGCGCCGCCGGCGCTCTTCTCGGCCAAGTCTGGGTACATCTTTCTGCATCCCACAAAAAAATAAAAGCATCACATGAGCTTCGGAAACATTTTTCTCGTATATATACTGTTTATATCATGAAAACATGCTGAAATAACTCGAACCGGATGATCAGTGGATGTGAAACGTACCCGCATCCGCTGCCGCAGCCGCAGCTCGAACCGCAGTTGCAGCTTCCACCGCAAGACATCTTCTGAACTTGAAGGTACCCTGAAACCTCAAGAACACACCTATGCGAAGAGATAGAGGAGGAGCTTTGAGTTGATGAGCACAGAGCAATTGCCAAGAAGAACACAGGTATCCCTCCTATTTATAGGGCTTGGGTTGAGATGGTAACCAAGTAACTGCATGACGTATCAAGAGCTTACATGTCAGTATGCTACAGGTCGACCGAAATAGCCATGGGAAATTCCATGACCCAATCGATGACAGTTTTCAGAGTAAGATAAAAAGGCTATGATGCTGCTGCAACATCTGGAACGGCATGAAAATCAACTTCCTTTGCCTCGTCAGTTTGACTTTTGGGAAATAGATATTTTTATAGCAGTTGCTTGCAAAAGTTGCGCTGCTCTATGATTTGAATCGGGATCAAATTCTTGTACAAATGGAACCGGATTCAGTACTTTGATGGTTCAGACCTTGCGTTCAGACAGTGATACCGACTGTTTACTTGAAAATGTCTCTGCAATTAACTGAATTTGCACAGCTTGCATAAAATTTGGTCAAATCCTTAGCCGTTCGGAATCTTGCTTTCATGCCATGATGCAACTCTTTGCTTAAAACGACGCGTTCTTGCCCATCTTCAAATCAAATACGTTTCTTGTGAGAGTTGAGTTCAGATATTTTTTGGACAACATGCATTCAATTTGATCAAATCCTTATCTGTTCGAATCTTGCTTTTCAGACCTTGGTGCCAGCTCATTGTTTAAGTTGATGAATTATTTCACGCCCTCAAATTGAATACGTTGCTTGTGAGAGTTGGATTCAAATTTGTAGCACAACTTGTGATGAATTTGGTCAAATCCTTATCTGTCCAAATCTTGCTGTCATACCTTGATGCCAACTCTTTGCTTAAATTGATGCATCATTCTTTCAAAAAAAATGATGCATCATTGTACATCTTCAAATCAAATACGTTTCTTGTAAGAGTTAAATTCATATTTTTTGGACAACATGCATTAAATTTGATCAAATCCGTATCTGTTCAAATCTTGCCTTTCAGACCTTAATGCCAGGTGGCCAACTAATCAAGTTAAATGTATCATTGCAAGCCTTCAAATTTAAATACGTTGCTTGTAAGAGCTGAATTCAAATCTGTGGACATAACTTGCACTCGATTTGATCAGATCCTTATCTATTCAAATATTGCTTTCAGACATTGATGCCATCTCATTAATTGAATCGATTCATCATTGTACAACTTCAAATTGCATACGTTCCTTGTTATAATTGTATCCAAATTTCGTGGACAAAAAGCACTAAATTTGATAAGTTTCAGCAAAAGTCAAATCGCACCAGTCCCATACCTAACATGGACGCCACTGCTATACATAACTGGATTGAAGAAGTTCTGGTTTGAACAGAATATGGGTTTCTTATGCCAACAGAGCTGCTAAACGTTGCTTGTTAGAATTTTATTCAAATTTCTTGCACAAAAAACACTCATTATGGGTTTCTTCAGAGGAGAAGAACGGGATTCCAGATTCTTGTACATACTAAATGCAAAATCGTACACTAGTTTGACCAAATCACCGACGGTTTTTCACCAGCCACAAATTTAAAGACACCCAATAGCTTGTAGGAATTGACACATCCCCGAGTTAAATTCGAACATCACGGAATGAGTTGAGTTTAATTGGTTTCTTCGACCAAATAGGCACTGCTCCACTTAAAATCACGATTCATGGTGTTATACCAGTTCCATGATCCAAGTACTAGCCACCATCGCAAAGATTCTTCAAGGTACCCCGAGGTTCATTTCGTAGTCAATATTAATATCAGCACCACTTGTTTTCGTGACCATCAGTATCCAGATCTGTGTTTCGCAAAAAATAAAAGAAATAAAAGAAGTATCTAGATTTGTGAGACTACACATGGGCATAAAAAAACTCAGGGTTGGGCTTAGATTCCTTGCTGAATATTTGGCTGTGATCATTTTTTTTAACTCGTCCTAAGCAAGAACAAGGTAACTTACACAAGCAAACTGGATTTATATTAACTTCACTGAAACAGTACAGAACATAATTACATGAAGACACAAGGATAACACTAGTAACTTGGAAACCTCAGGTTTCCCATTCCCAATCACAAGGCCACATGGTAGCCTGAGTATATGATTCTGATCAGGAACCACAAAGACAGGCACACAGGTTTCACAAGCCATGGTAGTGCACAGTAACAGGAGACCATCAAGCAGCCAGCCATTGTGTCAAATGACTTCTTATTTACTTGTAGCAGACATTGCTATATATAGGAAGGCATATGTGTACATGCCCTCATCTTCAGCAGTTGCAGGGGTTGCACTTGCAGCTGGAGCCGCAGCTGCAGCCATGGCCAGCCTCGCCGGACTCGGAGGCCTTCTCAAACCCCTCCTCGAAGGGCCTGCAACAGGAGGACATCAGATTTACGACATCTGTTTCAAGTTCAATGTAAATCTTAGATAACTTGGTGGAAATTCATACCCCTTCTCAGGCGCAACGCCGAGGACCATGGTTGCCGGGGCAGTGGCGGTGCTCTTCTCAGCAAGGTCAGGGTACATCTTTCTGCATACGGCAAAAGTAGCACGTAAATTTCAGAAACTGGAAAGGACAATCTTTGCTCATAATATTCCTCTACCAAAAATTATACTCTAAAAGTTATATAGGTTGCCTGAACATAACTGTCAGCGGTTACGGCTCTAAAGCAATGGAAGAGAATCAGTTCAGTAGCGGTTAGAATTTTGAGAAATGATTGTTATCATGAAACTATGTTGAAATCACTTGAAATAGTAGGAACTATCTCTGAACAACTTATCTCAGTTTAACTTGACAAACTCATAATAAGTGGTCACAAAGCATACCCGCATCCACCGCCGCAGCTGCAGCTCGAACCGCAGTTGCAACTTCCACCGCAAGACATCTTCAGGATTCCGGCCTCTTCTAACCTCAAGAACTTTTATGCAAAGAGAGAGGAAATTGGAGGTGTTGAGCACAGAGCAATTGCCGAGGAGAGGGCGTATGTGCTCCCTATTTATAGAATTTAAGCAAGTGCATAACGTGTGAAGCATTTAAATGCCTTGACGCTATAGGTTGGCGACTTGTCTGGAAATAGTGCAGGAAAATCCCAATACTCCAACGCTGCCAGCTTCTCTATGCGTTTTTTCTCTGAGCAAGATAATGGTTGTTATGTGCTACTGAAAAAGCTGGCATGAATTAAAAATTCAATTGTTTGCCTGGTCAATTTGACTTCTATAACAGGATATATTTTTTTGTAGCAGATACTTATAGAAGTTCTGATATTCTTTTCAATTCGAATAAAAATCTAGTACAAATGGTACGTAGCAGATAAGTCAGGCTGGTTCAAACCTTCGCTTTTCTGACGGTGATGTTGCTTGAATGAACTGAATTCGACTTGTTGCACAGTTTGAATAAAATTTGATGAAATCCACAGCTGTTTGACATCTCACTTTCATACTGTGATGCAATAGCTAGCTTAAATATATGCATTATTGCACGTATTTGCATTAAACATGTTTCTTGTGAATTCATATACTCTTTCTTGTACAATATGCATTGAATTTGATCAAATTCATATCTGTTCAAACATTGCTTTCAGATTGCAACGCCAATCCATTGCGTGAATTGATGCATTATTGCACACTCTTGAATTGATTATGTTTCTTGTAATAATTGATTTTAAATTTCTTGCACAACATGCATTTAATTTGATAAAATCCTTATCAGTCCAAATATTTCTTTTAGATCGTGATGCCAACTCATTGCTTAAATCGATGATGTCATTGTCTCATTGTGCAGCAGCCACAGCTTCGAATTGCATATATTGCTTGTAAGATCTGTATTCACATTTCTTACATGAAAACCACTGAATTTGATCAATTTTCATTTAAAGTCA
Source organism: Echinochloa phyllopogon (assembly GCA_033239725.1). Lineage (NCBI taxonomy): Eukaryota > Viridiplantae > Streptophyta > Magnoliopsida > Poales > Poaceae > Echinochloa > Echinochloa phyllopogon. The sequence continues at coordinate 59,513,049 of BTCW01000012.1, read as the reverse complement.
ACTTACGTAGATTCCATACCTAACGTGGATGTCTGTACTGCACAAAATCTGATTTGAAAAGGTTCTGGTTTGATCAGAAAATGAGTTTCTTATGCGAACAAAAAAGTGCCGAATTCAAGTTTCTTGCACAACTCAATTCAAATTTTCTTTAACCTCTACCGACCAAGTCATTGCTGCTCCAGTACCCTCATATCAAGAAACGGTTCCTCCTAAACTGAATTCAAACTTGTGACAAGAAATGGAGCTCTCTCCTTGGCATAGAAGGAGCTGAAGCAATAAGTGCCTGCTTAGTCTCTTTCAGAGCAAAATCGCTCTCTCCTTGCCATATGCTCATCTTCATGCCATTTCCGCTTACTCGATTCACACGTGTAAAAATTTAGGTTTAGTAGCTGACATTCCTTGATGCCTCTGTATATTCTTTGTTTTATTTTTTGGTTTTAATTTGCACCAAACTCATCGCAACAAAATAAGCAAGAACAAGGGAAGAACATGCACAAGCAGACCAGATTGTGTAATCCCACACCAGAGTTTTCACTGAAACAGAACAACACATGCAGATATAAGGACACATGGACATGCCAGCCTGCATATGGTTCTGAACTTCTGATCAGGATTCAGGAAACACAAAGACCAAGCCTCTGGTTTCACAAGACACAGCAGTACAGTAACAGACCAGCAAGCACCCAAGCTCTGACATGATCTTGAGCCATTGCATCAAATGGCTTCTTATTTACTAGTAGTGGACCATGTATAGCATAGTCAGGCATGTGCGTGTACATCAGGACATGCCGGCCGCTTCAGCAGCTACAGGGGCTGCAAGTGCAGCCGGAGCCGCAGCAGCAGCCATGGCCAGCCTCGCCGGACTCCGTTGCCTTCTCTGGCGCTTCTCCGGCCCTGTGAAAGAAAAAAATGCAAGTTTTTTTCTGTCTCATGCCTGGTTCGGGAATCATTTTTTTTTGTGAAATATTCATGGTGGAAAAGCCGTACCCCTTCTCAGCTGAAACACCAAGGACCATGCTTCCAGGGGTGCTAGTGTTCTCTATGAAGCCAAGGCTCATCACACTGGGCAGAAAAATCAGCAAAATTAACATGTTTCTACATCTTTTTTTGCAATATTTTAGCTATATTTCCTGGGGTGTAATGTTCTTTTTTTTAACTTTTCTTGTATCCTTCTGTAAACTTCTTTTTGATATATTAATGTAATCAGTAGAGGCCTTTCCTTCCTATTCCCAAAAAGGACATTTAGCAAAATTCTTTTATTTTCGATAAAAAATCGAAGAACCAAAGACCAGCAGTAGTTATACCCGCAACTGCAGGAACTGCAGCAGCAGCTTCCACCACAGCAAGACATCTTCAAGCTAGTAGCTCAAGTAGTTCTTGTTGCCTCAAGTTCTTCTGTGCAGACTGAAGATGAACTGTAGGAGTGAGGTGCATTTGCTCAGCAACTTTGAACCCTATTTATAGCAGTGGAGAAGCAACTGTACATTGTGTCCAATCATTCAAAAAGATAGCCATATTCATGATCTAATCCAAAAACAGGCAAACAAGATTAAACATGGTTGCCTTCGAACTGAAAGTTGATTCCACGGAGTCTTGTACAGCCGTGGATAAATTGTTCAAACAGGTGGCTTTCGCAATTGATCCAGGTTCACACAGATTTTGTCCAAACTTGAGTCTACTCTTCCACACGTCACACTGGGGAAACATCAAAAGCAAGAGCCCTGTTTTGAAAGCTTGTGAAGAGGGCCTCGTTTTCATCAATGCAAAATATGGTTGCTTTCAGTTCTTCGCACAAAAACAAAGTAACTCGTAAGATTTTGGATGGATTGTGCCAAAGTTAGGCACTCCGTTTCAGAAATTATGAGAAAAAAATATATAGCAAAAGAGAACCGAATCTCATGTTCGTGACAAAAATCCTCGTTGGATCTTTGTGAAATATGGTTGTTTGAGTTCCTTGCTATCTCCGGAGCAGTAAGAAACAGGTGTATACTTCCAGAAGGAAGAAATTTAAGATGCATTTGAATTCAAATACATGCAGACTTCGACGGTTTGCGTAGTTCTAGATATGAACTTGTCCTCACTTGACTTATGCTTCAACGGTCAGTACAGTTATGGACGGAAACTTGAAATCCAAGCAGACAGCCGTTTCAAGAAAGAATCCAAGCGGATATTTTGAATTATTTAAAAGCACACACTGATTCGGGTAAAAACTAGGAAGATAGAAACAAACATAGAATAAAGTTAGATTGAGTCATGTGCACGACGTCGCTGAAAATCTATTATTGAAGAAATAAGGAAGATTGTAAGAAAAAGAAAAAAAATTCAAAGTTAGATTGAGTCATGTGCACGACGTCGCTGAAAATCTATTATCGAAGAAAGAAGGAAGATTGTAAGAAAAAGAAAAAAATAAATTCTAAGAACGCCCACCGTGGGGCTCGAACCCACGACCACAAGGTTAAGAGCCTTGCGCTCTACCGACTGAGCTAGACGGGCTTTGTGATGGAAATGGCCTAACTGAGCAATAATTCACTTCTCTTCGTGACAATCCTGCTTGCTAAACTGACTTCGATGGACTATGCTCCTTCATGAGTCATGACATGCTGCAGCCTGACAGAAAGCACCTTGTGCACGAAACCATCGGTTTGAAACCACAATGATCCAGTGGCAATAATAGGATCCTGTAACATCCTGCACCCTCCTCTTCATATTTGCAGATAATGAGCCTGTTCATATATAGAACCTCCGCAGCTAACAACATGCCAGTCCCATAATACACAAGCACATTTGTCTAGTAATCCAAGAAGGTTGACATACAAATTCATGTACAATATTTGACGAGATCCATCAAAAGGTGAGCGTGCATCATGAGTTGGATATGTACATAACACTATGGACTAATTCTTAAGAAATAAGAACTAAGAACTCATGATGGTTTAATTACAATCCACCGGTACAATGCTACATATCATTATCTAAAAAAATATAATGCTACCCATTCCTGTCTATCCTTGTAAGTTATGTATCTAACTATACCTATGCATTGCTAATATTTACTAAATTTGACAATTGCCAGAACTCTGGCAAAAATGATCTATACAGTGTCGCACAATGCTAGACCAGTGATCCATCTATCAAAGTACCTTTCTTCTGGTAGCATGTTACCACTTAGCCTTTAAACAAACTATTCCAAAGCTCAAACCGCTGAAGAAAAGAATTAGCTCCTGATAGTCATTCATCAATTGATTCTAAAACTATCTGAATGACAATGTCATCTAGAAGGTCCTCCACCATCAGATCCTCCATGTCCAATGCGGTGCACTCCGCGTCATATACCAGGTTCATCCAATTATCCTTCCTCGCAAGATCATGTGCCACAATGTCGTCCACCGTCTGGCCTTCCCTCCAATGCAGGCTCAGGTAGCAGCTCACCTTTGCCCACACCTCCTCAAGGACATGAGACCCCATGGGAATTGCTCTAGTTCGCAAGTCAAAGCGTGAATGCCATGGGCCGATGACCAGGGAAGAGTCATAGATGTCAAGTAGGACCTCGTTAATGAGATCAAACAGGAGCATGCGCCTGACAATACTTTGTGGCTCATCGCTTGCCATGCTGAGCTCCTGACATGAGCATTCTGCTTCCTCAAAGACCACAGGGCTGAGTGGCTGATTGGATGCATACCAGTCAACGTCGCCACAGCTGAACCCTGATTTCTTGAGGACGTCCTTGACATACTGGAAATCAGCCTCGTTCTTGTCACTGACATAAATGTGCAAGGGTTCTGCAGCACATTGTTCGGCAAATTCATGTATGAACTGGAAATCTGAATCCAAAGCGTTGTTAGTTATGGGCTCCCCTGGCTTAACTAACCACTCTTCATCCTCAAGATCAGCAGCCTTGGCAGCTGACAATTGTGAGGCCTTAACCAACCATTCTTCATCCTCATGATCGATACCTTTGAGGACACCAGAATGCTTTAGTGGTGTGACCAACCACTCGTCATCCTTGAAGTTTGCAGCATATGCTCCTGGGGACTCTGGTGGCTTGACTAACCAGTCTTCATCCTCAAGTTGCAAACTTTCGAATGGTGGCTCTGAATCTAAAAAATCATACAGAAAATATTTGTGTCACAAGGACATTTAGAGTATCAACATGGTAAAAAAGTTGCACCCTGGATAGAAAAAGAACAGATGATGCCATAATATTCTTTAACAAAAAAAAATCAACACTTCATAACTTGATGTAGCATAGTTCTAACTTCTAGCTCTAGATCCCTTCATCCAGTCATTCTCATAACTTGCCTGGAGGGCTGGAATGGTCTAAAGTGGCAATGACATAGAAAACAAATAATGCATGGTCAAATAGTCATTTGCATCACTTTCTAATCAATATATAACTTAAGTTATTTGTAGTGAAGGCAATAGGACATTAATGGTCAACCATGACACAGTACAACATTAATCTTCAAGAGCGCGATTTCTCGGCTTCTAATCGTTAAAAAATAGTAAGCAATTGAACAAAATTTCATTACTTTTTTGCAAATTAGACATTATAAATTCATCTATCGGTAATTGAATACTTGGAGGCATTGAACTCTCAAGTAATAAGGAATATTTTTGGTGGTTACTTGAGAGTCAGTAAAATTATCTGGTGTTCTAAAATAGTGAAATATGTTCATCATGAGTAAAATAACCATTGCGAACACTTTGCAAAATAGTTATGAAAGGAGGAAAACACAATTAGAAGTCCTAGTTCTATGCTCTTACATAACCTGTGTCTAAAATTGAGGGAACAAAACATCAAAGATTTTACATACTAATATTCCCATTGCACAGTAAAACTGGATTTAAAAGATTTAGATATAATACCTGCTACAGAATGCTCTGCAAAACTGCCAGTGCGATCTTGGAAGAAAGACCGATCGAAAGAAGGCAAGCTATTGATGCGGCGATGCGTGAAAGACCGACCAAGAGAAGATAAACTTGGACTTTGAAGGATGTTGCGGAAATTCTCTTCCAAGGAGCCTACAAAATCAACTTCTGCAAAAGATTACAACAATATTGTTAGTAAAACAAAAATTCGACTAGGGGAGAAAGAGGCATCCACTCTGCATCAATATGTAGGGGTAAGAATCAATTTCCAGAACAACAATAGTGCAAGTCTTTCCATGAAAATTTCTATTAAGCTAAACTTCCTCTTCTTTTTCCTTACCTCCATAATTTACTTCACTGTGAACATTTCCTGATCTTTCTGTGACATCATCAGGATAGAACTTTTCTTCTTCATAGATACTGAATGCATCAGTTCTACGTGAAGAAAAGTGATCAGATTCCACATTACAAGTCTTGGGCTCAATCTGAGAATCTGAAACCTCAGTTAGCCCCCCTTGGTGAGGTGAACATAATCGCATTTCTGGAAGAGAAGTTATTCTTTTGAAGCCCAGTGGCGGCTTCTTGTCTTTTAAGCTTGCATTTCCTCCCATTGTTATGCTTAATCTTTCTGGAGAAACTTTGGAGTCCCTCGATATAGACTCATAAAGTGTTGAATACTTGTCTACTGATTCTGCAATAGAATATGATCTTCGTATTTGTTTCTCCTCCTGGACAAACTTCTCTGTGGAGGGGCTCCTGGTTAATCCGGACATTGTTTGGCCATATGGTAGTCTGTGGAAAACTCCATCCTTTGTGATCCGAGCGAGCTCTTTGCGATTCTCCTTTACGACGTCTTTAATCTTCCTACCGATAGCTTTAAAACGATTTGAAGTGGTTCCAGCTTTCTTTAGGCTTCTTGATTCTGCAAGAGAAACTGCTGAGCCATCGACTCCAGAAGGCAATCTTGTACTGATGACTTTTGCGGCTTCTACGTCAGTGTTAGGCCTTGAGGGTGACTTTTGGATTTCTGACTTCCTGCTTTTCTCACTATCACTCCGATCAAATATAGGGTTACGTTTCCCTGATGATCCTCCTGGTCTTGGAAATGATTCCAATCTGTTCAGCGGTACAGTATTACTTGATGAAGCTTCTCCTTGCTGTTCAGCTGTTGCTAGCAGTGAAGGATCATGGAGAATCTTCAGAAATAGTTCCCGGTGTGCATTGAACAATTCAAGAAAGTCCAAGAACTCCTTTGAGTGATGTGTTGCAGCATCACGGTTTTTCTGCAGAGAGGGGGGTTCACTCTCAGGAGTTAGATCCCCAGGTGCAGTTTCGCATGGTGCCTCCAGATCAATGCTATCTTTGCCACCAATGCTGCCAGATGACCTGTAGGTCTCTTGGGTACTGGGATGTTGTGGGCTCTCATGTGACAACGGTGTCAATTCACTATAACAAGAACCCATCTCACTGGAGCTCGAGTTGTTCATTGCGTGATACTGAGCAGCTAAGTCATCAGGAACCTCATAATCAAAGCATTTCGAGTGATGGATTGATTTGGAGCGCAGCAGACGCGATGAGGATGGGGTGCTAGCTGGTGAGCTGCTCTTCTTTTGATCTTTGTCAGGTATTTTTTTCTTGAACATGAGTGTCCTCCATATGAACATGTGTCCCTTTCCAGTTGGAGAAATGTTGTTCGTTTCCTTCTGCAAATGAACACCACAAATAGAGTTTGAGAAAGGTGTCATAGGTGCATTGCTTTAACACTTACAAATAGTATACTATTAACTCGAAACATAAATGAAAAACAAGATCTTCTGATTTAAGACTACCAAATTGAAAACCGTCAAGACATGTGCAAGGCTCTCAGAGTCAGAGGTTGCAAGAATGTCGATTTTGAGTAATAACTACTGTTTCTTGGTTTTGCTTATATACTAGCGATATGGTAGGATCCATTAGTTCACTGCCAGTAGATATCCATGAGGCTTCTGCCTTTACTACCATAAAAAGAAATGCAGTTTGTGACACCTACCGGGATAGTCTCATCTTTTTCACTGCGAGATTTCGGCTTTGGGACTTTTACTCCTACAACAGATAAAAAAATATGTTTAACACATACAACTTATACGTAGCCAAACGCAGAGGCGCCTATATCTCAATCAAGCCTTGTTGGAGTCAGCATTAACATATAAACAGCAATGCTTCAGCAAACTTCAAACTTGCAGCTAGAAATATGTAAAACCTTACTGAGTGTATTGTTACTTCCTTCACTGTGCTTTCGATATGCAATCATCTTTGGCATCTGCAACCGTTGGTTGAGGGCAAGGAAGTTGAACAAGCCTTCCAGGCAGCCTGGGCTCTTTGTATCGAACCGCCTGTTCTCGGCCATTGTTCCAAAAGCTATCATCAATGCAGAAGAGAGTAAGAGTCTAAAGATATATTGATATAACCAGACCTATTCCAATACATAAATAAGGTTCAGTACTGCAGATGCTACTGATATTCATTTTCCTCAAAAGTGAGATGCATCAATCATATGTAATTTTTTATTTAATACAGCAAAGGAATGTATGCTCTGAGTTCTATGTAAATCAAATACCAGAGTTCAACTCAAGTTCACTGTAGGTGAATGTGTGTGATTTTGTTCAGGGAAAAAGCTGTAAACTTTGGGGTTTAATATTTGATATCCAACAGTTCATTTTTCAGATATGTGATAAATCTGTGACCAAAGATATCGTTGCAAATAGAAGGAAAAAAAACATTTTCGGTTGTTAGGGGAAAATGTGCCGAAATGTGCATCTCATTCTTTTACCTTATGATGGATAATTTTGAGCTAGTGGAAAAATTCAGACCAACACAAATCAAACACAGCCCTAAATTGTGGTTCGAATCGATGGCAAATTCATGCATTGTTCGTTTTTTCTTCCCCTCTGTATTGCAATGACATCCCCCTGCCGCCGGAATCGATATGGCAAGTTTATATCCAAGCCCATGGGTTACCGAATCGCAATTTGGCAAGCATCACACAGGTCAGGACCAAATGCGATCGAAATAACCCCGATTCGGCGGTTCCCTAACTACAAGGCTAAAATCTAGATCCAAGAACCGCATCGCAAGAACAAGATCTTGATTATCCGATTCAATTGCACAATATAAGGTTCGAATATGAGAGATCATACCAGGGAAGAAGTGAAAGATTGCTCTTTCCGCGGGATACGCATGTGGGGAAGGAGGAGATGAAGGGAATGGAGCTCCTCCCCTCCATGGGCTAATGGCTATTTCCTCTCTCTAGCTTCTCTCTCCTTCCGTAGCCAATCAAACTAAACTGAGCCCTGTTAGTGCGAGGCAGAGAGAAATGCGCTCGTCCACTTCCTCCTCTCACTCCCCCAGTCCCCCCTCTCTCTTCCAGATACGTTTTACCGCCTTCAAAGTCCGTTTGCAGATAACACACGCTTTAAGCTTTCCAAAATATTTTCCACGTGCAGCCATGCGAAATATTCCCCACAAAATGAAACCGTGCAGACATTAATCACATGCAACCCATAACCTAGACACGTGCTGATTTTTCTCGCTCTCGTTGTTCTTTTTTTAGGCTCAAATTTTGTGTGACAATAGACGGGTTGACATAATTGATCAATTCATATTTTTGTAGCATTTTATGGAGCTTTGTATGTGTTAGGGTGCATTGGTAGCACTTCTAAAGAGTGCATGAAAAGTTTCAGCAGAATTATGTGATTGAGCATGCAGTCATCAATGTCCATGTAAACATTGAGTTTGGATAAGAACTTGTGTGAGGAGCGAAAAAAAGAAAATCAAAATGTTGTGAAAAATTATGGATGCAATTGTTCATGTTAACCCACAATTATTCATATATATCATATTTATATTATTTGTTATTGAACCATTTATACGTGATACTAGGTGATAACATAATCTATTCATATTTCTCTACCATGTGTTAGTACAACACCAAACCTGCCAATTAGGTACCTAGATTGTTGAATTGTTAGTTACAATGTATCAAACTTCCTTTTTTTATCAAACTAATCTTTGATGTTCATATCACTACAAAGGAGAGAGCTTTGTGAAATTTCAACCGGATTCAAGAGTATTTTTAATTGCATACATAACTAACGATTTGATTGGTCGAAAATTCGTCGGAAAGAGTGCTAGTATGTGGTACAAATACATGTTGTACGAGGGGCGCATCCCCGATTTACGCTCTGTTTTGTTCATTAACGTGCTATATACAGGTACGACGAACACATAACGAAAGGTATACATACAAAGTGGTTAAATTTTGGGGGTCAATAAGCGTAGATGGCTGCTGACTGCTGGTGTCACACGTGAAAACAACTTCTTCCGAAGCCAAAATTTTACTCCCCTCCCTAGGTATGCTTGAGATTTGAGAAAAGAAAGGAGTTGGGTCGAGGATTTGAGTACTGGTGAGATAAATTGCAACTGTGAGCACCTGATATTCATCGAAAAGCCGTCCTTTGTAGCTTTTGTAACTCTTCTTCATTATTAAATATCCTAAAATGCTAGGCATTGATGGGCGAGCACACAAGCTTATGGTGCACGGAGTATACCACAAGACTCTACATAGTGCGAGGAACAACCCAACAACACTGCCGATGTTTAACATGGCATATCGTACATGTACAAACGCCTAATGAATGGTAAACAACAGCTCGCGGTCGCCAAAAAAAAAGGTAAACAGCTCTTGGAAAAAAATACTAGATTGTTGCATTGGATCTTTGCATCAATCTGCTGCAAGGTTGATACCAGTCCAGCATCATCGGTCTATGCCACTTTTTTTTTTTGAGGAAAAACTGCATCTAATGATTCCTACTAGTAGAGGAGATATTTTTTTCCCAATTTGTGCAAACATAACCTAGAGCCTACGCTTATGTCACAAGGCTGATTAAGGCTCCCATTTCCATTTACACGTGTGGAGCTCACGGAAACAATGTCCACGGCGGTGGCATAGTATGGCTGATGACTGATTTGTTAAAAAAAAGTATTATTGGCTGGTGATTGATATCTGATTTGTTCTGAGAGAAAAATACTGATGGCTAATAAGACAAACGAACACAAGTCTTATCTTTGTCAGCCACGTGCTTATCAGCTTCGACATGTGGCCGCGCCGTAGCTGGCAGAAGGCCCTGACCTCCTGCCCACGACGATTCTAGACGTATCATTCAGGAATTATTTGCTTTTGTAGTTTTGTTTTCTTGTCGTATAAACATTAAAACATACAATAGTGAGGCGATATATAAACATCATATATCCACAAGTATATATCAGCTGAAATTATTCGCTGAACCAACGATTCATTAAGCAAATAATTGGTCACATCAGTCACCGTCTGACTAGTGACTCTCACTGATTCAATCAGTCGTCTGGACTCCCAAATAATACTTCCTGAATCAAACGATATAAAAGAGAACAAAATAGAAAATGTTTTTCTCTTTTTATACCCCGATGAAACCTAGCTAAGTTCCATTGCTAAATTAAAGCGACCATTCGCGTCTCCACCAATGGAGCTCACGCTAACAATGTCGTCCACGGCCTTGGCACTGATAGCCACCTTCGTTGTCCTTCTGCTCTGCTCCGTCGTCGTGTGGCCGCGCCGCCGCCAACGGAAGCCACTGAACCTCCCGCCGGGCCCAAGGGGATGGCCGGTGCTCGGCAGCCTCAGCTTGCTTGCCGACAAGCTCCCGCCGCACCGAGTCCTGGCCGCGCTCGCGTCGCGCCACGGCCCGCTCATGCACCTCCGGCTCGGCTCCTTCGACGTCGTGGTCGCCTCCTCCGCCGAGACGGCGCAGCTCGTCCTCAAGACCCACGACCTCGCCTTCGCCGACCGCCCGCCGGCGGCCTGGGGCGCCATCATCTCCTACAACTACAAGGGCGTCGTGCAGACTCCCTACGGCGCCTACTGGCGCATGGCGCGCAAGCTCTGCGCAACCGAGCTCTTCTCGGCGCGCCGCGTCGACTCGTTCGAGCGCGCGCGCGCCCAGGAGATGCGCGCGCTGGCGCGCGGCGTGCTCGAGTGCGCCGGCGCCGCTGTCACGGTGAAGGAGCACCTGATGAGGTTCACGATGCGGAACATCCTCCGCATGGTGCTGGGGGAGAAATGGTCGTTGGGCTCGGGCTCCCATGGCGGCGCCGGCGGCGAAGAGCTCTGGCGGTTGCTCGAGGAGGCGTTCGCGGTGAGCGGCACGGTGAGCAACATCGGGGAGTGGCTGCCGTGGCTCGCCTGGCTCGACCTGCAGGGCTTTCTACGGCGGATGAGGCGGGTGCATGTGCTGCTGGACCGGTTCAAAGAGCAGGTGGTTCGTGAGCACGAGGATGACCGGCGGCGTGCCGGAGATGGCGAGTTCGCGGCGAGGGACCTGGTGGACGTGCTGCTGGAGCTAGCCGAGGACGGGCAGGATGAGGAGGCAACGGAGAGCTGCAGGCTCATACGCGATGGCGTCAAGGCCATCGTCCAGGACATCTTTGCCGGCGGCACGGAGACCACGGCGGTGACGATGGAGTGGGTCATGGTGGAGCTCCTCCACCGCCCGGACGCCATGGCGGCCGCCGCCGCCGAGCTCGACCGCGTGGTGGGGCGCGGCCGGTGGGTCACGGAGAGCGACCTGCCGGAGCTCCCGTACTTGGACGCCGTGGTGAAGGAGGCGATGCGGCTGCACCCCGTGGGCCTGCTCCTGATCCCGCACCGCGCCCGCGAGGACACGGTGGTCGGCGGCTACGACGTCCCCGCCGGCGCGCGCGTGCTGGTGAACGCGTGGGCCGTGGGGCGCGACCCGGCGTCGTGGCCCGACGCGCCCGACGCGTTCCGGCCGGAGAGGTTCCTCGCCGGCGGCGGCGCCGAGGGGGTGGACGTGCGCGGGGCGCACTTCCAGCTGCTGCCGTTTGGGTCCGGGCGGCGGATGTGCCCGGCGTACAACCTCGCGATGAAGGAGATGGTGGCGACGGTTGCGAACCTGGTGCACGGGTTCTCATGGCGGTTGCCGGAGGGGATGGCACCCGAGGACATGAGCATGGAGGAATCCTTGGGGCTATCGGTGAGTCCCAAGGAGCCGCCGCTGGTTGCCATCGCCGAGCCAAGGCTGCCGGAGCACCTCTACACCACAGTGGACTAGTCATCTTTTCCGGATAGCATGGATGCAAGACGGTGAGAGAGAGACAGAGTGATTGATGGGACCGTTTACAAGATTGTTCAATCAGTGAGTGAGCCTAAATGGTCAGATCTTGGGATGGACTATATACCCCTCCCTTCACTCTGTTTTGAGAGGGTTGTTGGCGCCACACATGAACACGACTTCTTCCAATGACGAAATCTCACTCCCCTCTGGAGGTGTGATTGAAATTTGAGAAAACAAGGGAGTCGAGTTGAGGATTTCAGTGCAAGTGAGCTAAACACCAACTTTGAGCACTTAGACATTCATCTCAAAACTATCGGGAAACATACGCTGCCCGCGGCGGCATGTACACCGGTGATTGAAACTGCCCGGATGATGACAAAATTGACACAGGAAATGGGGACCCGGATTTTACTGTTTAGCACTGTGTATTTGACTTCAAGGTTTGGCCACATCTTTTTTTTTATTCTAAAATTATTGGCGCGTTATATGCAGCCATCCACATTCTTAGAGGTTTCCGGCCGCGAAGTGGAGCATGCGGGTGAGCTTCACATACATTCATCATTAGTTTAGCATTTTGTAGTTCATATTCAATCTTTTTTTTGCAACACAGCACGCTGGAAGCATAGCTGCATCGTCGTCTTTCTGGAGGAGTTTCAGGCGATTTTTGGAGCCAATGCATATGCTAGCACTACACAATGCTGATGAAACATACATCGTCGTTGGCTATTTATAGGACTCAGGCAACAAGCACAGTGCGTTTGGGGAGGGGGGGCAAGACGCACCTGCCCATGACTTGCGCCACCCCTTTGTGATGCGACAGAACATGAGTTCGGCTACGGAACTTTCAAAAGTTGCAAAAGTTTAGACACCGATCAATGACACTAATAAGGACATCACCCACCGGTACTTCTGTGACATGCTGCTCGAATCTAAAAGCACCGCGGATCCTACAACTGGATAGAGGGGGTGCATATGCCCTCAGTTGCACAAAAGTTGCTATGCAAAACTATCCTTTTATTACTTTTGTAACTCTTAAAGATTCAATCTCCTAGATGCAAACAGCCGAGCACACACACAAGCTTCTGGTGTGCTAATATTTGATACTAGTTGATTGGATTTTCGCTATGTCTCGATACATTTATAAAGGTTTGTAAAATGTATATATCTTTCTTGTTACATTGACTAGTATATTGGTATTTTTCTTGGTACTCCACCCAATTATATTCTTAGCACCACTAAATACATATGTGTGGTACAGTTTATGTTGCACAATATTATTTATTTGCACCGTTCATTATAATCTATACATATGTTTTTGGGACCATTCTTATAATGAAAGAGACAGCCTCCAACTTTCTGAAAGTTGGAAGGTCGTCTTTCTCATTTTGACGAGAAAGCTTTAGGAAACTTCCAAGAAAGGAGTTCCTCGCTGTAGATGATGGTAGGAGGTATTTGCACCATCATTGCTCATGGTGAACGCCTTTCAATCCATGTGATTAACACACATTGATGTAATGCATCGATCTTATATTTTAAGGAGAAGAAACAAATACAATTATACAATGATTTTGATGAGAAGAAACAAAGATGGACCGTCCAAATCGCTTGTGTTGCGTCTTACCTCTCTGCAGCCTTCTTCTCGACTCTCGAGCACTAGCTAGCAATTATCCAGGAGGTCGGGGCCTTGGGGCGTTGTCCATGAGGCTGAGGCCCCAGCTGCCCTGTAAATAGGGGTGGGCATAAAACCCAATATCCAAAACTCGAACCCGAAAAATCCAAAATCTAGAAAATCTGAAGTTAGATCGGGTTTGAAATCTCGTAACCCGAATTAAATTAGGGTAATTCTGGTTTAAGCCCACCGTACCCGAATAACTCGATCTATCCAAAATATGTTAGAAATTCTATATATTACAACTCATAAGACAATTCAAATGGTCTTATGTTTTTTTCTCTTATGTCAAAACACTATTGCTCTATGTTAGTACGATCTTTTTTACGATTAATACATACATCATTGTATCATTTTGAGGTTTAAATGATGTTAGGTCTCTCAAATCTTACTAATAAAATTTCGTTTCACTTCGTTGTAATAAGGTAGATCGGGTTACCCGAACCCGAACCCGAATTTATCAAAAAACCAAAAAAACCGACCCAAACTTTTGTGGACAAATTTCGGGTTTTAATTTTCAAAACCCAAATTTTTAAAAACCCGATCCGAACTTTCCTAGTAACCCGAATGCCCACCCCTACTTGTAAATTTGCCGGATCCATGGGGCTCACGTGTGCCTACACAACTAGATCTATAAGACACGAGCACATATAATTATCGACCGAAGTCAATTCTCTAGTTATTGGAATTTATAAAAGTTAAAAACCAGATTATATCGATATGTTTAGTTATCCGATCTTGTACTATGATCATGCCCAAATTATTGACTCGGAGTTAAGTTTACAGTCTCGAGAATCCAATAATGTTGCAAAATGAAGGCGTCACATACAGTTTATAGGGATATATAAAAAATAAAAAATGCACTAGCTTTAGGTACTCATTTCAAATTACGAGACAAATCACTCGATGTTTAACGTGGCATATCATATACCATACATGCATACGAACTGATGACTAATTGAGTTATTCGACTGCGGCGTAGAGGTGCGCCGGCAACCTTGGCTCGGCGACGGCGACGAATGGCTCCTTCCGACTAACGTTCAGCCCGAAGAATTCCTCCATGCTCAAGTCCTCGGCGGCGACGCCGTCCGGCAGCCGCCACGTGAACCCGTGCACCAGGTTCACCATCGCCGCCACCATCTCCTTCATCGCGAGGTTGTACGCCGGGCACATCCGCCGCCCGGCCCCGAACGGCAGCAGCCGGAAGTGCGTCCCGCGCACGTCCACCCCCTCGGCGCCGCCGCCGGCGAGGAACCTCTCCGGCCGGAACTCCTCGGGCGCGTCGGGCCACAGCGCCGGGTCGCGCCCCACCACCCACATGTTCACCAGCACCCGCGCGCCGGCGGGGACGTCGTAGCCGCCGACCACCGTGTCCTCGCGGGCGTAGTGCGGGATCAGCAGCGGCGCCACCGGGTGCAGGCGCATCGCCTCCTTCACGACGGCCTCGATGTAGGGCAGCTCCGGCAGGTCCCTCTCGCCCACCCACCGGCCGCGCCCCACAACGCGGTCCAGCGCGCCGGTGGCGGCCGCCATGGCGTCCGGATGCCGAAGGAGCTCAAGCAACGCCCACTCCATCGTCGCCGCCGCCGTCTCCGTCCCACCGCCGATGATGTCCAGGAGGAACGCCTTCACGCCGTCGCGCGTCAGCCTCGTCTCCGGCGACTCCCCCTCCCCGTCCTCGGCGAGTTTCATCAGCACGCCCACCAGGTCCATCTCTGCTCCGGCACGCCGCGGATCCTTCTTCTGATGCTCGTTTAGTATCTGCTCGTTGAACTTGTCGAACATCATGTGCGCACGCTTCATCCCCCGGACGCAACCCTGCACGTCGAGCCAGCCGAGCCACGGCACCCACTCTCCGATGTTGCCGAGCAAGCCGGTCACCGTGAACGATTCCTTCAGCGATCGCCGGAACGCTTCGCCGTCGTCGGGGCTGACGTCGGAGCGGTCCGAGCCCGAGCCCGACCATCTCTCCCCCAGCGCCATGCGGAGGATGTGCGCATGGTGAAGTTGAGCAGGTGCTCCTTCACGTGCACGGCGGCGCCGGCGCCGGCGCGCTCGAACACGCCGCGCGTCAGGGCGCGGAGCTCCTGCGCGCGGGCGCGCTCGAAGGAGTCGATGCGCCGCGCGGAGAAGAGCTCGGTGGCGCAGAGCTTGCGCGCCATGCGCCAGTAGGCGCCGTAGGGGGTCTGCACGATGCCCTTGTAGCCGTAGCCGAGGATCTCGCCGAAGGCGGTGGGCGGGCGGTCGGCGAAGGCGAGGTCGTGGGTCTTGAGGACCAGCCGCGCCGTCTCCGCGGAGGAGGCGATGACGACGTGGAAGGAGCCGAGCCGGAGGTGCATGAGCGCGCCGTGGCGCGCCGCGAGCTTGGCCAGAACGCGGTGCGGCGGGAGCGTGCCGGCTAGCAAGCCGAGGTTGCCGAACACCGGCCATCCCCTTGGGCCTGGCGGGAGGTTCAGAGGCTTCCTCCGCTTGCTGCGGCGGTGTTGCCATTGCCACACGGCGGAGGTGAGGACAAGGACGACGAAGGTGAGCAGCATCAGTGCGACGGCCATGGATGACACTGGAACTGGAAGCGTGAGCTCCATTATTTGGTGGGAATGGGAATGAACGCTTTAGCCTTTGGAACTTAGGGCTTAATTAGGTTTGATTATATGGCATAAAAATAGAGAAGTTTTCTTTTCTGTTGTTTTTTTATGACATTAGAGTCAGATTTTATTATTTGAGGCACACAGGGTTGTGAATTTGTGATGCAGTACCTCTATCCCTTGCAACAGAAAAACAGAAACAAATTTGATCTGTGGCTGGTGAGAGTCACGTGTTTGATATGGCGACTGATGTGAATTTGAGCATAATACCACAGTGATGTCTAGATATCGTCCATAATTGTACGTTTTTGTGCTTATACGATAACACAAACAACAGCCACGTCTGGACTGAAGAAGACACGTACGGGCTGATAATGTCTGTTTAAATGCGGCGAGGTACCTCCAAAGTTTGATCTGTGGATGTTCTTTGGAGCTTTTTTAAACACCCCCCTGCAAAATTACGAACACATGCCATAACATGGAGGCATCAGGGCCCCTACAATAATTTAGATATCAGTGTGTATCTGGCGTATATAGACAGCTAAATAGACAACTTTATGATATTTAATACTACTCTGATTAGCATCGTTTTGCATGGGAGCACGGGCCAAAGCAGCTAATGAGATAGTAGACAACAACACACTATTTTCTCATTTTATGATGGTCACCCCAGCTTATTTTGCTTATGTGGACTCATACATACGGTTGCTATCTAACTATTGTATATACACTTAGTACCAGTATTTGGTACTTGTTGAATTGATTTATTTTTATCTCTCATAAAGAAACAAACTTGACGTTCCATTTTTTACGAATGATTTTTCATCACAAATTCATCGTAGAAATTGGTTTGTGACGTATTTGGGCTTTACTATGATGAAAACTATTTGTCATAGACATTAACATTTTTAGTAGTGGAGAGCCATTTTTCTTGTTCCATGTTGGCTGTTGACGGGAAAGAAGGTTCAGAATGTAAATTGATGGTAGATCATTTGGTAAGATTTCTTGTGGTTAAACCTACCTACATGTGTTCGAGCCCTCGACTTAGTACGTGTGTTGTATTTTTATAAATTTATTTTAGGATTTATTTGGTGTTCTTGACAGTGAGATGTCCGTAGTGACTTTATCAATCTTAACATATGTCGGCTCAATATCGAAATGCTTATATGGATATAATTTGCGTAAGTATAATCACATGGGTGAGTGTGCGCGTATTGTGAGTGTCTACGTCTGTACTTATCTTTCTTCGAAAAGAAAAATCCTGGAGGAATAGTCATGACACAACGTGTCCCTGCTTTTGTCACCACTAATACACAACACACGTGATGGCTTCATAAAGGTGGGAATCCAGATGGAATTGGGTATGTAGTTAGCGATAAACAATGAACTCCAGCATTATGTGAGAGTTAGCGTCGTCTACTCTTTGGCAGACCTTTCAGAGGAGATTCTAGGATAATTAGAAGAAAATTTACAAATTTTTCTAAAGAGATAAGTAATCCTATACTAATCCTGTAGACTGACTCTCTAAAATAAATTTCTAAAGAGATAAGTGATTTCTGATTCACTTCTTACAAAAAAAACTTTTTTAATGTTAATTATAGATGAGAATCAATTTTATCTACATAATCACTTCTTCTCTATCAAAGAATCGTCTCCCACAAAAATGAAAACCAGTTGAAGTTCTATCAAACATAGGTGTATGACATTTCTCTCCTACCTGTTGGGACGACACGCACGTTCCGCTCCCTTTGAAGTCAATCCGGATCCCGCCACAAAATGAGAGAATTTTCTCTTTACTACCATCATTAGATGCAGCTATTGTTTTTTCCCAGTCCGTACGTGATGCTGGACCACTGTCAACCTTTCAGCAGACTGTGCACCAATGTCACTTTTAATCCTGATTGGACCTAAAGGGCCACTCTTAGTCCAGATCGGTGTTAACAATTAGGACTAAAGTCCTACGTGGGTTAATTTAAAAAGAAAGAACACATACCTATGTTACACCATGTGCTTTGTAGGTGGGATGGTACAAAAGCTACGCACAAAGCAAGAGGTCCTAGATTTGAGTCCTATATATATCCGCACAAGCGTATCCTAGATGCGGCTGCACATGTGCGGGGTCTCTGCTAGATGCGGCTGATCTTGTTTTTATTTTTTTATTAATATGATCTTTAGTTCTGTTTGACGTTACCAAGCTTTTTGTACGGGTGGGATGCAATAGAAACAAAGATGGTGAGAGCCAGACAGTGAGTGAGGTGACATACAACAAGCCTAATGAATTAGTGAATATGTAGCTGATATACGATAGTGATGTCCTTTCCATTGTGTTTTTGTTCGTATACGTACTCCAAGAAAATTATAGCCACATATGGACTAAACAACATGTGCTGATGATTTCTAGTTTGTATTGCAGTGAGAGGATGATAGAAAAAAAAGTTATCGGTGAACATTCACTTGTTTGCTCGGAGGTTAAAATGGTCACATTCAAATTCAATTATGTTCTCTCCTAGATGCGGCTGATATTGTTTTTATTTTTTTCGTTAATATGATCTTTAGTTTTGGTTGACGTCACCAGCCTTTTTCTACCGGTAGGATGCAACAGAAACAAAGATGGTGAGATCCAGATAGTGAGTGAGGTGACATATAACAAGCCTAATGAATTAGTGAATGTGCAGCTATATACCTGGTAGTGATGTCTTGTCCATTGTGTTTTTTGTTTGTATACGTACTCCAAGAAAATTATAGCCACATATGGACTGAACAATATGTGCTGATGATTCCTCGTTTGTATTGCAGTGAGAGGAAGATAAAAAAAAAGTTATAGGTGAACATTCACTTGTTTGCTCGGAGGTTAAAATGGTCATATTCAAGGATGTTCTGCGACAGATCTTGTTTTTTTGTTAATATGATCTTTAGTTTTGGTTGGCGTTACCAAACCTTTTCTACCGGTGGGGTGCAAGAGAAACAAAGATGGTGAGAGCCACACAGTGAGTGAGGTGATATATAACAAGCCTAATGAATTAGTGAATATGCACTTCATATACCTGGTAGTGATGTCATGTCCATTGTGTTTTTGTTCGTATACGTACTCCAAGAAAATTATAGCCACATATGGATTGAATAACATGTGCTAATGATTTCCGGTTGGTATTGCAGTGAGAGGAAGATAAAAAAAAGGTTATCGGTGAACATTCACTTGTTTGCTCGGAGATTAAAATGGTCACATTCAAGGATGTTCTCTGCTAGATGCGGCTGATCTTGTTTTTTTAATATGATCTTTAGTTCTGGTTGATGTTATCAAGCCTTTTCTTCCGGTGGGATGAAACAAAATCAAAGATGGTGAGAGCCAGACAGTGAGGGAGGTGACGCAGGGGCGGACCCACCCTGTAGGCGAGGTGGGGCGGCCGCCCCAGCTACTGGCCGGCGAGCACCTAGTCCCCAGTCCTATTTTCATAGAGTTTTGGTGCCTGCTACCATGATTGCTGTCGCAGAGAGAGAACGACGGCAGGAGGAAAGGGGCAAATGCCGAAGGGGTAGTATGGATCAAGTGGGGTGGGCTAATTTAATGGACATCACGATAGAAAGAAGCCCAGCAAAGAGAACCACTATACGTAGTATAGGTAGCAGCCAACGTCCTAGTCAAAATCATTGGCAGCAGGAAGTAATAAAAAAGAATGGTGCATTGTGTTAGTTTATCATTGTTCGGTTAGAAGTTTTAGGCATTAGTATAGCATAACAAGCAGCTTTGGTTGCAGATTTTCTTTACAAGCTTAAGTGCTATCTCAATTTTCAAGTAGTAGTCATCCAAACACCCAGGAAAGACACAATATTACTGCTCAGTGCATATATTCTCCAAACATTCATCAACTTTTTAAATTAACGCATATTGTCACTTCATTATCGCTCATGAATTTATGTATTTTGAATTGTATGGTTCGGAAAGAATATGTATTCTTCAAAATTAGAGTATCATTCTTAAAATTAGAGGTTCCATCTTAAAATTATTATTGTTCGATTATTGTTTTGCTATAATTTTTGTGACCGGAATATGTAAATATGGCGCATGTGTGTTTTTTTTTTGTCTTGGATTTAGCTTGTGGCTAAAGTTCGCCCCACCTAAATTTTTTTTGGGTCCGTCCCTGATGTGACGTATAACAAACCTAATGAATTAGTGAATGTGCAGCTGATATACCTAGTAGTGATGTCCTGTCCATTTTGTTTCTGTTTGTATATGTACTCTAAGAAAATTATAGTCAAACAACATGTGCTGATGATTTCTGGTTTGTATTATAGAAAAAGTTATCGGCGAATATTCACGTGTTTGCTCAGAGGTTAAAATGGTCATATTCAAGAATGTTCTCATTGTTCCATAAATAAAGTTGCTGGGATATATCGAGGGTTAATTTGTGGTGCGTCTATCCTGTAGAACATACAAGACCCCAGGAATTAGTATCAAAAAAGACCCCAGGAATTTTTTATCTCCTCTAAAAAAAGCTATACATTTGGAAACCTGAAGAACCATCGAGAAAATGGCCTTAAGAGAGACACGTTGCAGGACCTGCACCACTGATGTAAGAGGCATGCGGGTAGGGATGGTGACAATCAGACAGCGAATGATGTGAGCAAAGGTTGTTGTTTTCTCGCTGAGATTTCATTGCAATCCATGAAAAGGAACCGAGAAACACCTCCTGTTCAGACATATAGGATGATTATTTGCATAACTATTTGGTGCTCCACGAGTGAATCTCACTCATCAAACTGCAATTTACTGGACCATAATCTATTGCTTTGCTCTGTCCATGTCCAATGAAGTAAAAGAAACTTACCTGAAGATATAAAATAATTTCTTATGCATGTTAGGATTTAGGTGGCCAGAAACTATGAAATTGTTGTGATTTAATTTGTATGATACTTCCACTCTTTAAGGATATTTGCTATATATTCAACAATATAATAACCTCGCATTGATTTTTTTGTGTATCTGATTTATCCTATTATTCGCATCGTCTGACAAGATATTTGTTGTTCTTTTATTTTATCATAGCTTTAGTATGGTCATTGTCACACCCGGATTTACACAAAACCCGAATGTGGCCATATGTGTGCCCAGGAAGTCCTCCGACACATATAGCGAACAAATATGGTAAACATCAGAGTACAATGCTTCATTATTCAATATAGAGTAGCGATTACATCAGAGTTTGCATAAATGAAATACATGGACAGCGGAAGACTAATACAACTCTCTAGCGTAGCCGCAATCCCACAGGGACTCTGACTGGGAGAACGCCAACTCAGAAGTACGGCAAGTCCTCGGGAAACTCCACCTCATAATCAGCCTGACTCCAATCTGTTACCCGTCCGGGATTTTGCCCAAAATGATAATAATAGCAAATGTAAGTAACAGAATTACTTAGCAAGTATAGCACGGGGGATGAGGCAGAAAAGGCTTGACACTGGCTTAACTGCATTAGCACTTTTAGTTGGTTCGTTTTACACATAATTACTACTTTAGATGAATCCTAGTTGTATCCCAAATTAATTAATGTAAGTCAACAATAAACAGTAATAAATATCATCTTCTAATCATAAAAGGATCCAGGCCGCTCGTGACCCTGAGCCGGGCTATCATGATAGATCGTACACTCTGCAGAGGTTTCGCCCTTTACCCACCAGTCGCGTAAAAGTTCAAGAGAACTTTGCACCCAACCACGCACATCAACACTTCCGAGGTGTGACTGCATAGGGACGCTACGAGGCTTTCACTAGACACCCTAACAGGACAGTAGCCGCTGGAGTACTATACGGTGGTGAAAACTTAGGCACCGAGATTGACTGACCCTCAGGGCGCAACGTGAGGGGGTCAATGGCGTCCATGCGCCGGCAAATCATGCCAACAAAAGTAAATGGCGCAACGTGCGGAGCTCCCGCACTCACGGGGGCTCCCAACACGGGACTGGGTCTAACGTGACCTAGCCGACGGGGCTACCGTCCTCGGTGGAATCGGAGATCACCCAGCGCCGTACCTCCCACAACGCCGTAGGCCACTCGGTAACCACTGCCAAGCTAGAGACGTACAAGCTACTCAACCAAGACCAGAGCCCATATAGTTCCGGCGGCGGCGACAGGCTCCCAGGTTGCCGCTTTTACAAACCAGTCCTTAGGGAGAGACACTGGGGCCAGTCAAAACACACAAGCCCCAGCTCCCTGATCCAAGTTGCTAAAAAGCAAGTTTTTACATTAAGATTGAAGTGGACCATTAAGTCAATATTAACAATTAAGTAAAAGTGACAGTAGTTGCGCCTAGCAAAAATACTACCCATATGCAAAAACCCATAGGAGTACAAGGACAGGGAATTAAATGCTAGGAAATAACCTTAATGGTAAACAATATTAGACACATGCGTATGTAATGAACAGTGTATTAAAAGTGAGATAGGTAGCAAGGATTGTCCGTGCTATAACTTGCCTTCCTCGGAGTAAGGCTGCTGCTGAAACTCCTGCTCCGGCACGTCCTCAACGTACTCGAAGTCCAACGCTACGGGCTCACCGACTGGACACGATCATCACGCACGCATTCCAAAACAATCGTCACATGCAAGCAAAAGTAATCTATTAGAACAGTACACCAAACAGTGAAAACAGTACAAAAACAGGAGCTAGAAATAATCTACGCTTCGCTACAAACACATGAGCGTGAAAATCACGCAAATCGGAGCTAAAACGTGGATTTTATGCTTAAAACAAGATTGCAGGGATCTGATCGTAATTATCCATAGACCTCGGGGGCTATCTGGGAAGTTTCCCGAGACACATCAAATAGTGGCCGCGAAACTCCAGAAGTGTAGGGTTAGATCTGCAAAAGCGCCTCGGGCTGGGTTTATGTGTGAAGGGGGAAAACATACAGGGGGTTATCTGTGAAATTGCCAAGACACAGGCTTAGATCTAATATTTACGCGATTCTCCAGGGGCCTAAACGCAAAAGGGGTCATCCCCTTCCTCTGAGCACAGAGGGGAGTTCGCCGGCGGCTCCTGGCGGCGCTGCTCGCCGGCGCTAGGGTGGTCTAGGGCGGGGAAACGTTAGCGCAGGAGGAAGGGGAGAGCGAGGGGGTCATGGTGGTGTGCTCACCGGCGGCGGAGTTGGACGGTGGCGGCCGGGAATCACGCCCGCGGCGGCGACAGTGACCGGCAGCGGGGTGCTCGCATCGGCGGCGAACTCCGGTGGACCACCGGTGACGAGAAGGGGCGGAGGTGATGCTGCTCATCGAGGGGAACATCCTGGCGGCCTCGGTTTTCGCCAAGGGTGATCGAGGCGGCCGGATTCCATGGCCCATCCCCGGCGGCGAAAGCTTCTCGGGGCGGGGCTCCTTCGCCGGTCGAACGGCGACGAGGGGCGGTGCCCGTGCTTCGGCTCGTCGAGGGGAATCTCATGGCGGCGGCGGTTTCCTTCGGCGGGCGGCGAGCGCGGCGAACTGCCGGCAATGGCGACGGCGGCGGTGCTCTGCTCCTGGCGGCGCTCCTGGAGGGGGTGGCACTGCGTGGGGCGGGGAGGAGGGAGTGGCGGCGGTGGTGGTGCGGAGAGGCGGGTGGACGGCGTTTAAGAGGGGCGCGGACGCCGAGGATGGAAGGCGGCGGAAATTGCGGCGGCGGCGGCGCGTTGATTGCGGGGCGGCGGCGGCGCTCTGTCGCGTGCGGGGAGAAGGAGCGGGAGCCGGCTGGGCCGTGCTGGGCCGCGCGTGGGGCAGGGGAGAGTAGGCCGCGCTGGGTTGGGCCGGGGCGGAAGCGGAGCTGGGCCGACAGCTAGCTGGGCCGCGGGGGAGGCAGGCTGGGCTGGAGCAGCTTGCGGAGGCGGGGAAGCGCGGGTTTCGGCTGGGCCGAGCGCTCGTGGGCCGGCGGAGGCGGGAGCTGGGTTGGGCCGCAAGGAAAAGAGCAGGAGGGAGCGAAAGTGAGCCAAGGGAAGAGTTGGAGGGGCGAAAACGAACTCATGCTGAAACAACTTTTCCAGAGCTCAAAACAACGCGATTCAGATTCGAATTTAAATTAGATTTAAATTCCGATTCGAACCGCACACAACCAAAACTCAATGCAGCAGCATGAATGCAACACACTCGAAATTTAAACCTATATTGATTTAATTTAGAAAAAACAAATTTTTCCTTCACTAAATTCCCTGTAAATTTTACAAAGCTTGAAAATTTTTAGAAAATTGAGAAAAATATTGTATTATTTATGTTGGAAATTCACATCCCAAAATTTTCAAATTTTGGGGTGTGACAGTCATGCTAGTACTAATCATGAAATGCAACAATCAAGCATATTTTATTAAAACTAAAATAAATAGTGTAGTACTATTTCGATCGCATGCCACAGAGGTTGGGATGGTGATAGTCAGACAGCAAGTGATGCGAACAATTAAATGCTTGACGAATTACTGAAAGCCCTGCCGATTTTTTTTTGCATCTTTGGCCGATGTTTCTTTGCTTTTTGGCAGAAAATTTTCGAAGAGAATCTTACATTTATGAAGTATTAAATAAAGTCTATTTACAAAAACTTTTTAGGGATGAGTGTAACGTTACGCGACGAATCTAATGAGCCTAATTAACCCATGATTTACTACAATAATGCTACAGTAACCATCATTTAATAAGCCTAATCCTTTAACCATCATTTAATCGTGCGGTCAGAGACCTCATTAAATTTGTCTCGTGAATTAACCCAATGCTGTGAAAGTAGTTTTATAAACTGACTTTATTTAATATCCTTAATTATTGGTCAAACGTGTCTGTAAAAAAAATTTCCCCACCAAAGAAACACGGCCTTTGTTGCTTCACGAGTGAATCTGACACATAATCCTGCAATTAGTCGAGAGCTGCGTAGAGGTGCGCCGGCAGCCTGGGCTCGGCGACGGCGACGAGCGGCACCTTCCTGCTCAGCGACAGCCCCAAGAACTCCTCCATGCTCACGTCCTTGGGCGCCACCCCGTCCGGCAGCCGCCATTTGAAGCCGTGCACCAGGTTCGCCAACATCGCCGCCACCTCCTTGAAGCCGAGGTTGTACGCCGGGCACATCCGCCGCCCGGCGCCGAACGGCAGCAGCTCGAAGTGCGCCCCGCGCACGTCCACGCCCTCGGCGCCGCCGCCGGCAAGGAACCTCTCCGGCCGGAACTCCTCGGGCGCGTCGGGCCAGGACGCCGGGTCCCGCGCGATGGCCCATACGTTCACCAGGACGCGCGCGCCGGCGGGGACGTCGTAGCCGCCGACCACCGTGTCCTCACGGGCGCGGCGCGGGAACAGGAACGCGGCCACGGGGTGCAATCGCATCGTCTCCTTCACCACGGCGTTCACGTACGGCAGGTCCGGGAGGTCGCGCTCCGCCACCCAGCGCCCGCGGCCCACCGCGCGGTCGAGCTCCTCGGCGGCGATCGCCATGGCGTCCGGGTGGCGCAGGAGCTCCGCCATGGCCCACTCCACCGTCAGCGCCGTGGTCTCCGTGCCGCCGGCGATGATGTCCTGGACGATGGCCTTCACGCCGTCGCGCGTGAGCCGGACCTCCGGCGCCTCCTCCGGCTGCTCGTCGTCGTCGGCACCCTTCTCGGCTAGCTCTAGAAGCACGTCCACCAGATCCCTCGCCGCGAATTCACCATGCTTGCGGTCTTTCGCGTGCTCATCGAGGATCTGCTCGAGGAACCGGTCGAACAGCTTGTGCACCCGCCTCATCCGCCTGGTGAAGCCCTGCACGTCGAGCCGCCCCAGCCACGGCACCCACTCGCCGAGGTTGTTCACCGCGCCGGCCACCGCGAACGCCTCCTCCAGGGTTCGCCGTAGCTCCTCCCCCTCCTCGCCGCCGTAGCATCCCGACCACTTGTCCCCCACCGCCATGCGGAGGATGTTCCGCATCGTGAACTCCAGCAGGTGCTCCTTCACGTGCACGGCGGCGCCGGCGCGCTCGAACACGCCGCGCGTCAGGGCGCGGAGCTCCTGCGCGCGGGCGCGCTCGAACGAGTCCACGCGGTGCGGGGAGAAGAGCTCGGAGGCGCAGAGCTTGCGCGCCATGCGCAAGTAGGCGCCGTAGGGAGTCTGCAGGATGCCCTTGTAGCCATAGGCGAGGATCTCGCCGAAGGCGGAGGGCGGGCGGTCGGCGAAGGCGAGGTCGTGGATCTTGAGGACCAGCCGCGCCGTCTCCGCGGAGGAGGCGACGACGACGTGGAAGGAGCCGAGCCGGAGGTGCATGAGCGCGCCGTGGCGCGCCGCGAGCTTGGCCAGAACGCGGTGCGGCGGGAGCGTGCCGGCAAGCAAGCCGAGGCTGCCGAGCACCGGCCATCCCCTTGGGCCTGGCGGGAGGTTCAGAGGCTTCCTCCGCTTGCTGCGGCGGCGGACGGAGCTCAGGACAAGGACGACGAAGGTGAGCAGCAGTGCCACGGCCATGGACGACACTGGAAGCGTGAGCTCCATCGGTGGAAATGGGAGTGGACGCTCTAGCTAGCCTTGGAATCAACTCGAGGTAAGGTTTGAATGCTAGCGTAAAATAAAAGAGGGAATTTTCCTTTCCTTTTCTTTTTTTGATGTCATTGTAGTCAGATTTATTATTTGTGGCACAGTTCTTGCAACCATTCATGGATCGCTATAGTCACACAAGTAGTGTGAATACAAGATGTATCTAGAGTCCACGTGCCCCAGGGGCCGCTGTGCTTATTGCTTTATTGTGATTGGTCGCATGCAGCGACCAGGGCCCGCATGCATGCAGCAACTTGCGCCAGACCCGGACACATGCAGCCGCCCCGTTAGTTCGACCGTACGAGTGCACGTATAACAGTTTACACGTCGGCTGTCTATTTAATACATAACAGTTAAATAGTCAGTTAAATAGTCAGTTCTACGATGGTTTAGATAGCTACTGTCTATTTAGCTATCTGTGTCATAATAAATACGCACTCTGTTTCTAATGTTTTGTATGGAAACATGAGCCAAAGCAGTAGACGAGATAGTAGACAGCAACACTCTTTTTCCTCATTAAATGATAGACACATCAGCTCAGACAGCTGCTGTCTGTGAGTTGTACATACCCTCAGGAGCCGACCAATAATATTTTTCTCGCTACACAGATCAGCATTAACCACCAGTCAACCAGCGTTATTTTTCCTCCTGCGCGTCCAACCGATCAGGACCAACAACTCGTGCCCGGCCCCACGCGCATGCAACAACAGCTTTTCCGCATCAAAAAACAAGCCGTCTACATGCCACTAGATAAGCGCAGCGGTCCCTTGTATATTTGGTTCTTTCCCTCCACTTGCATGGTGTGTCTTTTTTTTGCTTATGTGAAAGCTTTACCGGACTACTGAAACAGTAGCCCTCCCGTGGAAGACGACGATTGCCTGAAGCGTATGATATCGTTGAGCCAGTGGTTTATTAGCCTACGGCAGCATTTGGCTCGGCAAAGGCCACGAGGGGAACCTTCCTTCCGTCGTACGCACAGACCCAACGAACTCCTCTGTACACACTAGTACTAAGAAAATTTTGATCAATTTTAACTCTACTGCTCCCTCTGTTGTATTAGAAGTCGTTTAGGACAGCGACACGATCACCAAAGCACAACTTTAATTTCTCTTTAGAGCTTTAATTTCTCTTTTCTCTAAAAATATTTCTTGAAAAGTTATATACGTAAGGTAATTTTCAAGACCAATCTATTTATATACTTTTCACATTTTCAAACTCAACGACTTAAATATTATTCATGATTTATATTCCTGATGTTTGACTCAAACCTTGTCCAAAACAACGTGTAATACTAAACCGGAGTGAGTAAAGCTAGGACACAGCTTTTATTGCTATTGACCCACATATTATTAATTTCCATGAGTTCATGTAAATTAATAGTGGATAGTTCGAAACATAAACTCTTAATTAAGTTCTTTGTTGTACTCTTATTAATCTATATTGATATGATGTTACATATACATTCAGAAACATATTATTAAAAATGAACTATAATTTTAAATTATAAAGTTTATATTTTTACATTGATCGCCATAAAGATAACTAAGTCCATATAATTATATGCACGCATGGTGATGTTGTTGATAGAGAACGTAAGGTCAAGAAGATTACCAAAGTGATAGTTATGGGGTAGCTTTAATATATTTATTATTATGATTAATTTAATGTAAAATATTTTTAATTGAATATTAGGTGAACAAGTGCACATATATTTTCTAAAAATGGTAAAACGTCGAAATTAATATTATAGGTAGGCTTCCAATATTTAGGATATATTGTAATTTGTATATAAAAATATGTATTATTGAAAAATTAATAGAATCATAATTCCAAAGGTCCGTTATGGACAAGTTCCTACCTTGAATCAAATGCTAGTGATAGTTCTAATAGGATAGTAAACATATGTAATCTCTCGTACGGTTGTAACAAGTTCAACCGCACGACCGTACGAGAGATTCAGCTAACTGAATAATAATGGTACATTCAGCAAATGAACTACACTGGCCTTGTTTAGTTTCCAAAAAGCAATCTCAAAGTTCAGTGTGCAAAAAGAAGATTTCCATCACATCAAAATATCGGTCCATGCATGGAGTACTGAATGTAGATGAAATCAAAAAATAACTGCGCAATTTTGTTGTACTCTGCGAGACGAATAATTTGAGCCTAATTAATCAATTTTTGGACAATTTTTCACACGTACAAACGAAATGCTGCAGTGTCGCAATGATTACGAAGTGACCCCAAACCCCCAAATCCTCACCCCTATTTTACATCTAAACAAGGCCTAGATATATCAATTGCTAACTGAATATACCACATTCAGCTGTGCGTGCGTGCTCACAGCTCACTTACATAATCAACAGTTAACAAGGGATAATATTGAGGCCCAAAACTTTTGCGTGTTCGCAAAAGGAAACTGAGACTAGGAAATCATCTTTTAGCTCCTCCGAGACTCCAGTTCGAGTAAACCAGCTGCTTCATGTTCTTCAATCTTCAGTCAGATGATGACGGGACTAGGAAGAAACAAGCAGCAACGACGAGGACTCGCTCCCTCGGCGGTCGCACCCGAAAGGGTGATGAACCATCTCCGCATCGTTCACCAGCTTCGCCGCGCGGCGACGCGGCACCAACGGCTCCGATGACTCCTCCTGCGCCGCCGCCGACGCCGCCGCAATATTCTCCGGACGAAGCGCGGCGGCGCCGGCCGCTGCATCAGGCTGGTGCCTGACGAACTCACCCTTCTTGCTCAGAGCGCCACCGCCGCAGACGAGAGTGCTATTCTCAGACACACCTCTCGTCGTCGTTGACCCATCCTCATCGTCCACGAGAAGCTCCGATGATTCGTGCTCTTCAATCCAACGCTCGCCGGATTCGAGGTCGTCGTCCTCCGTGCTGACGCTCTTATAATAGGGGTTGCAGCTGTGGCCGTCGACGACCTCCTCTTCCGCGAGCCTGCAATATAATCATCATATCAGTTCGATTATTGCAGAGTCACCAAAGATTAATTAGTTCACCAGGGCCTGCAGCTGATCATATGCATCCTGCCAGGCACCAGCACAGGAAGGCGATGGAGAGGCCGGGATAGGGAGAACTCACAGTTGTGCCGGAGCGGCGGCGCCGGTGAGAGCCAGCCGCGCCATGCGCAGGAAGGAGGCTGCCCGCCGCGAGAGGTCCCAGAGCCGCTGCTGGCCACCGTCGGCGCCGGCCATCGTCTCCTGCACTCTTGCGCACAGCTAGATCGCCCTGGATCGCGTCGTGGTTGATCTTGATGAGAATGAGCTTGGTTTTGGGGAGGAGGTCTGGAGGGTGATGCGTGTGTGGTATGTGCAATGGACAGAATGGAGGTTAGGCGGCGGGCATGTTTGCAGCTGGAGTGGAGTGGTGGGCAAGTGGAGTGCGGGTGGGAAAGCACTCGCAGCCTTGCACGTTTGCATCTGGAAGGGAAGGGTGTCAGAGGTCGATGCTTGGAGAGTTGGGCAGGAGTTGACTTTGCCATTGATTTTCCTGTTGCTGCTCCTTAGGATTGATCAATTTGTTATGGGTTTGGATCTTACCGTGGGGGTGTTTAGTTTCTGAAGAGGGGTGAAAAGTCGGTAGAAAAGTCACATCGGACACTGTAGGGCATTGTAGCACTTTTCGTTTATTTGTTGTCCTATCATGACCTGACTAGGCTCAAAAGATTTGTCTCGTCGTGTACATCAAAACTATGCAATTAGCTTTTTTTATTTATCTATATTTAATGCTCCATGCATGAGGAGAGAGATTTGATATGATTTGTGATAGGTGAATAGTGAAGTTTAGAGATAAATTTTTTTGAAACTAAACAGGGTCTATATTTAAAAAGTTTGGTGGATGGCATACCGCTATCCCTAAGTTTTTTTTTTGTTTATACAAAAGTGCAAATGCGTGGAAAGTAAAGTGTACTATGACAACAGACTGAAGAAGGTCGCCGTACAATAGCACTCCTCCATTTGGATTTGGAAATACAATGTATATTTTGTTTTGATAGGACAAACCTTTAGCCAATGAGAATTACTACTCCCGAAGCCGATATATTACGCTCTTATGGAAGAACGGGTGTGCAAGAAACACAATTAGTCAAGGCAGTTTGTGCGTCTATGAAGAAGGAATAGGAGTTCTTTGCAATATTCTGTAACTTTGGAGGACTTCCCTACAGTCACTAACTCATATGTTTCATCACTTGTTCGTTATCTGGAGAGGGCTAGGGCCGGGTTAGGAGATGAGAGTGGAAGCTTCTATATCTACCAAGGCCTGGTTTAATTCCCCATTCGGGAGTGGCCGATTTGAAATTTGGTAATAAATGTGTTACCGTAGTATTTCGTTTGCATTTGTGAAAAATTGTCCAAACATTGATTAATTAGGCTCAAAATGTTCGTCTCGTAAAGTACAACAAAACTGTGTAATTAGTTTTTGATTTCATCTACATTTAGTACTTCATGCATGTGACGACATTTTAATGTGATGGAAATCTTCTTTTTACATAGTGGAGTTTGGGAGTGGAATTTAGGAGCCCAAATCAATCCATTATAGAGTGAAATTTGTAGGGGATTTTGGAGCCCTCCAACTCGTTGGCTCCCGCCTTTTAGCTTCTATCCTTCATCTTCGTAACGGATTGTTTGCTCATCGCGGCTTCTGATTTCCCCGCAACATAAATCTTGGTGTCTATCCTCTACGTTGTAATGATATTGACATATGCGTTATTGATTTATGATCTTGTTTGTTATTGGAGTCATTTGCTCAATATGGATGCCATATGTATATATAGTCTCAGCACTACATATAGTTTCCTTAAAAATCTACTGAACATATTTTCCCCACATGTAGTGGCCATGTATATGTTCTTTAATATTATTGTTGATGATGAGATTATGGGATTTTTTTTGTGACCAATACTTCTCCTTTTCATTAATTACTCATTGGGTTTACAATCGTTCTGCATCCACCCACATGCTATGCGTAAAGGACGATGATGCCTTCTTGGCACAAACATGAGCCGCTAAGTTTGCTTCGCGTCTTACAAATAAGAAAGAGAGAGAGGAGAAAAGAAGGCTACTAGCTTCTAGTATAGGGCTTACTGTGAAGTTTGGACAGCACTTTATTTAAAGTATAACGTGTCGTTTTGTTTTATACATGTAAAGTGTTTGGTAAAATGTTTGTGAGTAATTAAATTGATAATAATTTGATAGCTTCAGCGCAACCCGTTACCATTATATATATAATTGATAGCTTTATTATTCTGTCTCAAAGGGTCTCAATCGTGAGTCGTGACTTTGACTTGAGATGTGATTAGGTTACATGGAATCGTAAACTAAATACTCCCTCCGATTTAGATGTCGTTTTAAACAACGACACAGTATCTAAAATATAACTTTGACTTCTTAATTTTAAAAAAATATTTATTAAAAATAATATAGATATACTTTTATAAAAATATTTTTAAAACAAATCTATTCTTAATTTTCACAATTTTAAACTCAACGATTTAAAAGTTATTTGTGATTTATATTCCTAATATTTGACTAAAGTCTTATCTAAAACGGCATCTCCTGTACGGAGTGAGTATAACTTATTAAGAGCGTGTGTTCCCTAGGTAGCATGTGATCGACTGATCGGCATGATTATTATCTTTATTATCAAGAGTGGATCTCGGTGATTGTACCTTCAGATATATATATATAGTCCTCTCAGCTTGATCACAGTCACAGATTACCGGTGGTTCCCACCATTATATAAGCAGGTAAATTGGATGTCAAGATGTACACCTTCAATTTAGAGGATGTTTGGATCCAAGGTGTTAAAGTTTAGTCACTTAAATAATTAATAATTACAAGTATTAAACATAAATTAATTATAAAACTAATTGTATAAGTCATTGCTACTTCGCGAAACGAATCCAACAAGCATAATTAACCTATAATTAATATATAATTATCATATGTTTACGGTAACATTACATTATCTAATCATGGTGTAATTAGACTTAATAGATTTGTCTTGCAAATTAGCCCTCGATTATGTAATGGATTTTTAGTTAATCTATATACAATACTTCTAATTAACATCTTTATATCTGATGTGACGTGGCTAAATTTTAGTGGGAGGAAACCAAACACCTAGACATCGATCCACGCGCAGTCACGCTACACGCTACATTAGCAAAGGGAGAGAGAAATGAACTACAAGCCCCCATGAGCAGGTGAAGCCACTATTTTTGGCTTCACCGGGTCTGTGAACACTGAATAAGCTGAAGCCAAACTGTTTTTTTAAGGGACATGCCAAACTGTTCTAGGGCGTGCTTTCAGGCCACGGCGTAGTAAAAAGCCGACGCTGAATCTTCTCTTTCCACTGCTTCACATTCGTCCACAAACTTTTTAGTACCGAAGATAAAAAAACGTAATTAAAGTGATACAGAGGTCCCGAAGAATCATTTGGTATCGACTGATAGTACCGGCTCGTAACACGTCAGTCGGTACTAAAGTTGCGCGCACGTTAGTTACCAGCCAGTACTAAAGTGTGTTAGTTCTTCACAAATTACTTCAAAAGAAAAGCATATTTCACTCAGTCATAAGTAATGCATAGGTGGGATGGTAAGAAAGCAACGCGCGATGTTGGAGGTCGTGGGTTCGAATCCTCGCGGATGCATACGTGTATTTACGTACTAAAATGCGTCCGTTAGTACCGGATAGCCCAGTCGGTTCTAACTGGCTTAGGCTGCTCGCACCGGGAGCGCTATTCACACGCGGTAAACGCCACGTTGCCTCGTTTACCGATTTTCTCCCGTTTTCCCCCCTGCAGCGGCTCTCGCTGTCGCGAACGGCGCGCGCTAAACGGAGCTCGTCCCCGGCAAATAGAGAGAGAGAAAGGCGCTCGGTAAAAGGCCACGTAAGTGCGGGCCCTACCTCAGCCGTTGCTCCCTGCCGCGCAGGCTCCCGCCGCTGCTGGAGGTCGCCGCCGTCGTCCGCCGCCCGGGTCGCCTCCTCCTCCTCCGCGTGGACGGCTCCCAGCTCGACGAGCAGCACTGCGGCGAGGAAGAGGAGGGCCGCGCGCACGGGACGGCGGGCCCACGCTGGAGCGCCGGAAGAGGACGACGGCGAGGAGGTGCCCCGCTCGCGCGCCATGGCCATCCTGCTCTACTGCAGCTGCACGCCTCCCAATCCACTGGCTAGTACACCGCCTCACTCGCGCGCCATGGCCGTCCTGCTCTTCCTCTTCGCCGCGCCCGCGCTTGCCGCCGATGGCACCATCGTCTTCGCGCTCCCGCTCTCCTCCTCCTCCTCCCGCCGCCCGCCGCGCCGATTTGAGGTCGCAGCTGGCCCGCCCGGGGGAGAATCGCCCGCGCCGGGGAGCCCGAGCCTCCTCTCGAGCCAGCAACCCCACCACGGCGGCCGCCACGCCCGTTGTTGTCCGCGCTCGCCCGCCACTCTGTTCGCGCGCGCGCCCATCGCAGCGGAGTGGAGGAGAGGGGAGGCCGGGAGGGGGAATCAGGGCGGGGAGCTGGGGGCCATTGCGGGCGGCGGAAGAGGGGAGGCGGGAAGGGGGGCGACGTGAGGAGGTGGAGGGGCGGTGCGGGGGCAGGGGAGAGGACCGCGGTCGCGCAAGGGAGAGAGAGGCGGCGGCGGCGCGGGGAGGTGGAGGGGCGGGGCGGGCTGCGGCGGCCGGGATGGAGGCGGTGCGCGGCGGGGGAGGGGGCGGTGTGTGGCGGGGAAGGGGGAGGAGAGGGGTGATGCGGGAGGGAGAAATGGAGGGGAAGAGAGGGAGGGAGAGAAGGAGAGAGAGAGAGTGAGAGAAAAATATATATAATATGATGGGTAGTTGATATAGAGAGTGCGATAGATTTTGAACGAGTGCGGAAGAAAGTGATAGAGAGTGGAGAATCTCGATGATCAGAATTGAATATTCTCTACTATAGGGTAGAGGATGAGAGAACCGGTAAAAACAGCATTACACCCTAGTGCCGGTCAGTACCAGATAGACTGGCAGGTACTAACGCTGCCTCCTGACCGGTACCCGGTACCTATAACGATTTTTCTAGCACTACAGTCTCCTGATCGGTGCATGCCATTGCAAGTTGCGATGCCGAGACAAAAAAAAATGAGGCTGACGGGTCGTGTACATGCATCTGCTTGGGAATAGAAAATAATGATACACAAGGGAGAGGGAAATTTTTCTGTGGCATGAAAGCAATTGGCTGCAGTACAGTGTTCCGACAAAAATAGACCCTTATTATGGGTTGGGGCACTCATGCTGCACGCTGTAACCCAAAAAGTTTCGAAGCATCGACCTGACAGGTTGATGAAGGTTAAAGTTTTGAAGCATCGCTTGACGCTGTGGACAGTTTACCGTCTAGGGTAAACATATTTGATTCAGTAGGGTAAAATACTTGCTGATCTCACGAAGTAGCTCCTTCCAATAACTTTTTTTTTGAAATACTCTCCTTCCAATAACTGTGTTCCTGGATTGATTGTTACAGCTTGTTTCAGAGTACTAGACAAAATCCCACGCACCTTATTTTGATTAACCAACAGACAGAGGCGAGTTGTTTCCTTTTTCTTTATATATATATATATATATATATATATATATATATATATATTATCCCTCAAGTATCACGGAAACATAACTTTCATCCCTCATGTTTTAATTGATGCAAATTAATCACTTAATTAACTAAACCAGTGCATTAATCATCCCTGCACCCGCTTAATAATATTTTACAGTAGTTGTCATCTAGCAGTGGTTTAGGACATGCAATCATAAAGTTCTGTCACAATAAAATTTAACTTTCATGATAAAATTTTGCAGACTTGAAGCCATGCGTGACCTAATATTTTGACAGCCACAACCTATAGACTAACAACAAACAACACAATCCGTGTGACTCACATCTCTTCTTATGACACCATCATGCTCATCGCTGATGAGCTGGCTAGAGTTAGAGAGCATAAAAATAGAGGAGGAGAAATATTTTATTAAAAAAATTAACAAAATTTGTTCACTCGTGAATGTTGTAAATTTTTTGACTTACCATCCAACATATTTGAATTCTTATTAGTATAAGAAGAAATTTTCTAGCAATGATGATGTGGACCGCTGATTAATTGAATGGGTCAAATGTACGGAGCATGAATGATTAGTGCATCGATTCAGTTAGTTAAGAGATTGATATGCGCTAATTGAAACATGGGGATGAAAATCACACTTTCGCGATACTCAAAGGATGAAAGATCTATACCAAAATAAAACAAAAAATGGTAACAACAGTAACTAAATCATGTGAGCTGCTTTTGCAAGTTCCCCAAGAAACACGTCGGCGTGCTCCTCCTTCACCGCCACCGCCAGCACGTTGACCTCGTCCTTCCCTCTGCAGGGCGGGTACACCACGCAGAACGGCACCGGCGGCGCCACCCCGCCTCGCATATGGGACACCACCCTCGCCGGCGGCGACCCGCCCCCGAAATCCACCCGCTCGAACCCAATGTTCCTCCAGCACGTCGCGTGCATCATGTCGTACCGCCGCCCCAGCTCTCGCACCATCATCCGGCCGCCGCCGCCGCTCTCGCTCTCCTTGATGAGCTTGTCCGGCAGCCGATCCTTGGCGCGCCGGATCATCCCGACGAGGTCCGCTACGGCGGCGCTCGCCACCGCACCGCCCGCCGCGGCGACGGGCTGGTTCGCGACGCAGTTGCCGTAGTACCCCTCCCTGGCGCGACGTGCCTGCGCATGTTGGCCGCGAACGTGAGGTGAGCCGGGGTCTCCGGGTCCCACGACTCCGACATGGTGGCGCGGACGTGGCAGCGCCACAGGACGGCGAGGATGGCCTCGAACGCCGTGCACGGCGGCCGGCCGTCGCCGGAGCCGCGGGACTCGGCCTTGACGCGGCTGATCAGGCCCGAGGGGACGGTGACGTCGAGAGGGATGAGCAGCTCCATGTCCGGCGACTCAGCGGGGTGCATCAGCATGGCCTGTAGTACTGGGTCCGGCCATGGACGAAGGACCGAGACCGCTGCGTCCCACCGGGACGGAGCGACGGACGGCGACGGCGACCCGCGGGCGAGCTCGCCGGCGGCCGCTAGGAACTGGGCGATCCCGGCGCCGTCGGCGACGGCGTGGTTCCACGTCGCACCGAGGACGAGCCCGCCGCAGGAGAACTCCGTCACCTGCACCGACAGCAGAGGGTCGCCGGACCCATAGCTCCCGATGGGGTAGAAGACGGCGAGCTCGTCGAGCAGGGCCTTTGCGCCGGCCGAGTCGTCCAAGATTTTCGATTCCTTCAGGCTGCAGCCGACTGATGCGGCGACGAATTCCGCGCCCTCGCCGGTGCACCGGATGCTGGATTCGTCGCCGTCGTCAGGTTCTGAAGAAATGCGACCGGCGAAAGGGAAGTAGTGGACAAGTGCCTGGGACAGCGCCTTCCTTATGGTCTCAGTGGCCTCATGGCTCAGATGCTCGAACACGAGCAAGACTGTGAATGGCAACCTGACAAGAGCCCTGTCGAAAGACGTGAGCTTTATGGTCGTTGGCGGCGGCGGCTGCTCCGGTGGCCTGATGACCGCCGGCGAGGACTTCCTCACCGCAAAGCTCATTTGTTATTCTCTTTGTGTAGCGTGTGGATCGATGTCTAGCAAATTGAATTGAAGGTGTGCATCTTGGCATCCAGTTTACTTGCTTATATAACGGTGGGATGCCACCAGTGATGTGTGACTGTGATCAAGCTGAGAGGACTATACTTTATGATAAAGAAAATAACCATACGCCAATCACATGCTCAGATTTAAATGTGCAGGTACCAACTGCTCTTTGTTTTGTTCTTTTTTTCCTCCTTTTTTAGGAAGAAGTCATGCTTTCGTGATAAAAATACATTTTTTTTCTAGATCTTGTGTTGTATATCGTCGTGCAGGCATGCTTGTATGTACTGCCTTCTTTCCAAATTACTATTCATTGTTGACTTTTTCGTTTAAAGTTTGATCATTCGTCTTATTCAAAAAATTTCACAAGTATCATTTATTTTGTATGTGACTTGCTTTGTCATTGTATATGCTTAAAGTATAACTTATTGATTTGTATATTTGGAAAAAAATTTTGAATAAGACAAATGGTCAAAGGTTATAGAAAAAAGTCAATAACGAACAGTAATTTAGATCGGAGGTAGTAGCAGTACTATACGAATTTACTCCGATGTCGTCCATGCCTCCAAAGGTCAAGGCGCGCGTGGACTTTTTTTAATTAATATTATTTTAATTCAAAATTACAAATTGAGTACTCTGGATAGCAGATGTTACAATTTTCGTCTGCCAGTTAGACGAAATTTAGTTCGTCTTATTAGCAGACGAACATGTATGATGAAAGACGTCCGTGCATGACGAAAATAGATTTCATGGGACGAAAAACTGATTCCGTTCGCTGGACAGACAAAATTATTATTGATTCCGTTCGCTGGATTTTTCGTTTTTTGGTTTGATGAAAATATATTTTGTCTGTTGGGTAGACAAAATTTAGGTGCTTAGCTTAAAAAATTACAGTGTGAAACAAAATTCTAAGTACTGCATATCAGTGAATTGACATATTTGTAATCGAAAAATGGTAGAAAGTAGCAAGAAAGAAGTACTTCCCGGCTTTAGATTGCATAGCTGCGTAGTAGCAAATGGAATATGTCACAAAGAGGATGGTAGAACCATTAACCTTTTACCTAAACATTTTATTACAAGTTGCATTGGCATGTGCAGCATTTTGCCAAGAGCATGTGCCGTTGCTAAACCTAGCATGCCTTAGGGAAACGTAAATCGGCGGGATACAATAAGAATCCTTGGTGCCCTAGTAGAACTGGCTCTGTGAGAACTGGGATGGACAAGCTCCAGTAGAGGAAGGGGGGATGGAGGATCATCCTTACTGTGGTGGTAAGGGCACTTACGCCAAGGATTCGGACATTTGGGGTCGCCTTCGAGGCTAACGACGAAAGGATTTACGTCAGCGTCGGCTTCTAGGCTCTCCACCCTTTGTTTGAGATCGAAGATCTTGCACTGTAGGTAGTGGATGTATTTTTCGGTGTGTTCGTGAACGGGAGGATCCACCCACTTCGTGTAGCGACAGTTTCCTTCATCAAAGTAAGACTGGTAAATGTGTTAGATATTTGTGTGACCAAAAGAACTGATGAAACAAGCAAAGAAATAACATAACTCACGTGGCCATAAGGGCATCTGAAAAATCGGCGGAAATCGTCACCATAGTCATCATACATCTGCACAAGGTAGGGCTTACCATAGAGGCAGTTTGGCCACTCATCCTTCTCTTCATCAAAAGGCCTAAGGTACTGTGGAGGACGGAAGGAAGTCATTCCTTCCACAGGGAACTCGTCGACGGGTGCAAGGTACTCGGTGAAGCCAAACGTACCTAGCCATGTGATTGTAGGAAGAGCCCTAGAGCCTCCTCGTCCCCTCCCCCTCCCACGGTCTCTCCCTCCCGCTGCGGCCATTGTTTTTTACTGCTTGTTTGTGTTGAGGTCGAAGAATGGAGAGTGAGTTGTTTTTAAAGATCGCTTAGGTTCACTGAGCAAGTAAAACGCCAGTAGCATGTGTTGTTCAATCGTTCTGAAAAGCTTGGAGTATTCGTACTATGCTCAGAAGCATCTTAACAGACATGGTGTCGAGTCCCATCCATCTAAAAAGGCTACGAAAGTGGAAGGGTAGGCTGCACCAGACTATTGAAGGTAAAGGATAGGCTGCAAAGGTGTAATATAGGTGCACAGGCCTGGACATCATAGTATGCAAAGATACATTGCGGTCCATCCTTTCTAATTCTCCTATTGTTTCTTCAACCTCCTCTCCAGCATCAGCCAAACCATCAACATCATCCACCCTCCTCGCCGACTCACTTATATCTAGCTGTTCAATCGGGATCTCACCCACATAAAATGTTCTCTATTTTGGGCCCTTGCGAAGAGTAGCAACTCTGTCCCACATTCGGCCCTTTTGCACATGGCTGCACCAAAATAGTTAATGGTATGTTATGCTGCCTACACCACTCCACCCATTTTCTCCATCTATTAGTTATCTCTGCTGGCTTCAGATCATAATACAATGGATTCACACTCTGAAGATACGAGCACTGAACTGTAATTTGTAACTGAATAAACACGTCCATTCATTTAAAAATAGGTTACAAGCCAATCGATCAGATCTCTAATATTAGCTTCATCTGGATTTGGATGCAAAATACTAGTGAAGGCGAATGGACTAAGATCAACCCCAGATGGACCATAAACAATTTCTCCATTCCCATAGTATCTCCTAAGTTCATTTGAATTCGACATTTCTGCCACCTGACAAACCAACGAACTACAACATTAAATTTCATACAACAATTATATATACCTCAATTTACATACATACTAATATTTTCCAAACCTAAATCGTAGTGTCTCCTACATTTATGTATTATTTCCCAAACACTAGATAAAACTTCACTATAATATTTGCTAAACACTAATTCTATATTTATCCATTTCTCTACACTATTTTCTTCAATTACTAAAGCAACAAAAAAATCCTCCCGTTACCGGCATTTTTATCCATTTCCTACACTATTTTCTACACATTTATGCATTTTTTATTTAAATAAAAAAAAGAAAAAAGAAAACTAATCTCAAACCCGGTTGCCGGCCGCACCTTCTACCCCGCGCAACACCAACACCCCACACGGCACACGCCCCGAAGCCGCCCTCGCCCGACGCAGCAGGCCGCAGCACCGCGGCCGACTGCTCCCTCCGCCGCCGGCCGTGCACGCGAGCGACTCCGCACAGCCGCAGCTGCTCCCTCCGCCGCCGGCCGCGCACACGAGCGACTCCGCCCCGCAGCTGCGCGCTTCCTCCGCCGCGGGCCGTGCACGCTAGCAACTCCGCGCCCGCCGGCGCCTGCTCCCTTCGCCCACGCGCTGCAGCCCCACACCACCGCAGCCTCCCGCCGCCGCCTCCCCCTCCGCCCGGCTGCACACGCCCGCCGCCGCCGCACACTCCCGCCCAGCGCCACAGACGCGCTCCGGCCTCCCTCCGCCGCCGCACACGCTCCGGCCTCGCTCCGCCACCGCCCCGCCGCCGCATACGTTGCCCGGCCGCCGGCCGCCTCCCGCCACGCGCCGCCTGCTAGCCGTCGCACGGTTTGCCCGGCGCCCCCGCGTTGTCTAGATACAAAAGCACCTCCCAAATTTACTAAAAAAAAATTTCATCACATCAAAATGTCGCATTGAGTGCTAAATGTAGATAAAATTAAAAACTAATTACACAGATTTTGCTCTGTGAGACGAATATTTTGGGTCTAATTAATTAATTTTTGAACAAGTTTTCACAAATACAAACAAAATGATACAGTGACGCAATGATTATGAAGTGACATCAAACTTTTAAATTCAACCTCCCAAATTTAACGTCCAAAGCCCCAGTCGGAGAGAAAGAGCAGAGACATGGTCACGGGCCGGA
Organism: Echinochloa phyllopogon; assembly: GCA_033239725.1. Lineage (NCBI taxonomy): Eukaryota > Viridiplantae > Streptophyta > Magnoliopsida > Poales > Poaceae > Echinochloa > Echinochloa phyllopogon. Next base: position 59,471,797 of record BTCW01000012.1, on the reverse strand, counting down.
CGTGGGCGATTAAATTTTATCGACGGAATCTATATTTCATCTACGGGGCCCACAAAAATACGGGGTCCGTTGGCGTTGGCGTCATATTTTGGGATGTTGTCGTCAGCCCAATAGACGAAAATAGGGGGGCAATCGTCTCGACGATAACGCAGAAATCGTATGTCAAGTAGACGAAAACCGTAATTTCATCCAATCAACGGACGATTGAATCACGTTTTTGTAATTTTACTATCCAGAGTCTTCAATTTGTAATTTCAAATTAAAATAATACTACATCCGTTCTAAATTACTATTCGTTGTTGACTTTTTCCATGACTTTTGACCATTCGTCTTATTAAAAAAAATTATTCAAATATACAAACTAATAAATTATACTTGAAGTATATACGATGATAAAAAAATCACACACAAAATAAATAATACTTGTGAATTTTTTTTAAATAAGACGAATGGTCAAACGTTAAACGAAAAAGTCAACTAGTAATTTAAAATGACGTAGTAGCAATTAAAAAAATTCGTGCGCGTCATTGAGTAAACTAGTCCGTGTCCGATCTGGAGCGAATAGCCCGACTCCGACTCGGGTACAACTTTCGGAGTCCGAACTCCCCTCGTCGATCGATCTATATATATCTATATACAGCGCCTCGTTGGTACGGTATGGCGCCGACGGAAGGGTGATCGATTCGGCGGCGACACCAGACCACTCGCTCCAGCGACGACCAGCGAGGCAGAGATGGAGACCGCCGCCGTGGAGCAGCTGCAGCGGGGGCTGCCGGTGGCGGAGGCGAAGCACGAGGCGTCGTTCCAAGACGCCGGCCGGGTGATAACAACAGCTGCGGCGGCGGCGGCGGCGGAGCAGTGGCGGTGCCGCGTGTGCCAGGTGGAGTGCGGCGGCCGGGACGTGTTCCGGGCGCACTGCGCGTCCGACGAGCACTTCGACGGCCTGCAGGCGTTCGTCCTCCGCCCCGACCTCTTCGCCGACCGCCTCCACATCGGATGATATATGGACGATCTCGCAGCGGACACCGGCTAGCAGGATGCGGCGGTGGTTGCGAGAGTGGATTTCGCGCAAATGTATAACACTAGAACAAAGCTGCTGTGTGTAACAAATTGTGTTTAGATTTTGTATGATACTTTGGCAGAAAAAAAAAGAAAAAGAAATTTTGTATGATACTGTATGAATATGATCTGCCGGTGTTGCAGTTTTTTTATGTTGGATTCTTGATTAAATAAGCTCTTAATAACAAAAGTACATGTATATATATATCTAGCAAAAATGTTCGTGCGTTGATACGGATAAAATCTATATATAGATTATTTTACCATAATGATAAACAAAGGATGAAATCTATACATATAGATTATCTTACCATAATGATAAAACAAAGTATAGTATATGATAAACTATTAATGTTGGCAGGGACATAGGATTGTGGATCAAATATGGCTTCGTTGGCACGGCTGATCCGTGAGTAGCATAGGTTTGATCCGAGGGTTGTTTGGGGTCGAACTTCGTACTCATACTGTTGTGATGCACTTGCAGTGCTGACTAGTCATCCGCATAAATCAAATGAGCTTTCTTGACCCACCGTTCATACATTCCAGGTAAGCTGATGCTCATCTATCAACGAAGTCACCCATACCACTGCAGGCGAGGTAATGTCCAGTTGTTGAGAAAGTTCTCAGAGATTAGACGACAGCGATCTTCGACGTCGTTTTGGGTTGGCCGAGATGTTTCTCAGACATGCAATTAATTTGATTAGTTAGGGGTGAGGCGCCGACGTCAAGAGAAGATGGACCATGTGGCATGGAGGCGAAAGGAGTGGAAGCGACAGGCGATCCGAGAGTTCCTTGGGGTGGAATGGGTTATGAACCTTGCCCCTCTAGCTTTTTGGGTCAGCCTGCTTCAAATTATATGTTGATTCCAGGACTGGATGGATTGCTCTGCACCATTTGCTAGCTTACTGCTTAATTCTTTGAATGTAGGATGAGTCATTTGCAATTAATACAACTATTAGCTAGTTGGATCAATGTTAAATCCATTTGAGGGTGTAGGAGTACTACAGAAAACCAAAAGCTCACCCAGAATATCTGTATTTGGCTATCCAGATCATAAGATTTCTTCTCCGTATTTCTACGCACTCCATCGAGCTCATCAAATCAAACCAACTATATTTTTTTAAAATTCCAATGTATATACTATTTCTAAAGTCTATATACTATATATATTCAAAGGGTTATTATTTTAAAGGTCAAAATGAATCCATACCACTTAGTTCATACAACAAAATAAATTGCACCTCTTGTTTGTTTTAGAAAGACCACATCATCTAATTAATGCCACCACCTTATTAATTGCAGCCGGCACATCCTAGCCCAAAGCAAAAAGTAAAGTCACGCATAAGCTTGAATGTACATTTCATCGATCAACGTACGCTAAAGTGTATGCAGTAGCGGCACTAACCAACGAGCAGCATGTCAGCAAGAGCTAACACACCACCGAGCAAGCAAATTATTAGATAGGCACACTGCAGCTAGTAGCACAAAGTAACATCCAGAGCAAGCCGTCAGACCTGGTGTGGGCGGCTACGGCCGTCGGACCACCTAATCTAGCATGTCGTGCGGTGACCAACAAGCAACAACAAAGGATCCAGGCAGTGGATACACGGACCTTGCCTTTTAACAACATACCGGACGTACGTCAGGCTGTGAGGGCTTTGCACCATTGCCGTGCCAGTGCGGCCCTGCGGGGTGGACACATGGGCGATGGTATATATGTTGGAGGGCCGGAACAGAGACGGCACACAGCGAGATACAAACCGTATGACGATCTTATACGGAGGTCTATTTTTGTCAAAACCTACGCGGCCGTCCGAGAGGGAGTCTAGTTCGGCGAAGGATGAAAAAATACAAAATATAAAGGGGTTTTTTATAAATTTATAACGTACCGCAGAATCAATTCTTACTTTAGTATTAGATAGAGATATGGGCTTAGTCGCTTTAGGCCCAAACTGTAGGGTAGATAACACGTTGCCTGGGCCATAGATCTTTCAATTCCGCAATCGCACACAGCCCAAAAGAAAAGCAGCCCATCTTCTTCAATTTTTTCCCGGAGCGTGGCTGAGAGAGAGAGAGAGAGTGAGAAGGTTCCCAAACAGTCTTTGACTTTGGCACCGTGTATGTAGCGTCTGAGTTGTCCGTACGTTCTGTCTTTCCCAACACGCGTTGCCGACATGTTTTCAGAATTAGAAAAGGCATAGTTTCCTGTCATAATCGGTGATGTGATCTTCGAATAATAATTTTCCAAATAAATATATGTTATTGCAACCACAGTTATAAAACATATAGTAACATTATATATTTTATTAATTTCTCATATTATTTTCAAGTATCCAAATTCAACACATAGAAAGCAATTTGTAACATTACTTTCTTTAGACAGAAGAATTTGTAACACACACTTTGAAATGTTTTTTTAGGAATGACCCCAACAAATCACTTATTGGTAACCGGGATAGAGGTAGACACTCTCGTTGAACTGAACTCTAGATTCAACCCGGCGCCAGCGGTAAAAATTAAAGGAAAAAAACTACTCCATCTGTTTTTTTACATGTTACATTTGGTCCGTACTAAATCAAAATAGTTCAAATTTAACTAAATTTGTAGAGAAATATAAAATATCTAGATTAAAATGGATAACTTTGACTTAGAACAAACCAAATATGATATGTAAAAAAAGAACAGAGAGAGGAAGGTGAAAAGAAATCTTTGGTGAAAATGAACGTAGTCTTTACACCTTGTTAACATAAGTTTTGTTTAAGTACAAGTCAGGCGTACACTGTCCCTTGTTGATGTTCCATGTCGCAGGTATTGCTCGCTTATTGGCTTCAGTTGGTCATCTTCGATGAACTGACGACGATGTTCAAGTTCAGAGATATGTTAAGGCCTCCTTCAACGATCTAACTCTAAGCTAACTAAATTAATTTTTTTACCCTTATAGAATAATTAAGGAGATGGTCTCACATGTTCTTCCATGTATTTCTTTCTCACTCTGTTAACTCTGTTAAGTTTGTTGCTGTTGTTCCTTCTCTCTTTTTCTTCTTCTTCTTCTTAAGGCGACCATATGTCTCATATCATTGGACAGGCTCTAAATAAAAATCTCCCATAAATCTTTAAGAAAAAGAAAAGATAGATATGCACTGCACGCGTTCCTTGATCCAGGCCCACACGCATGCCTCACAGCCAAGTTGCCCATTGGTCAGATCAAATGCCGTCTTAAGCCAGACAGACACTTCTGTGATCGGTAGTGATTCTGTCACACACTGGACAGTGGACATGCGCACCTTGAGAGTCCAGTGTGAGCCTGCTGATGAAGCGCTCTAGCACAGCTTTCTATTTGCTTTTTTTTCTTTTGGGAAATGGGCCTTCACATTGCTTAATTATAGGAAGTACAATCACTTTGCTTTTATTTTTTCTAAATTATACTTTTTACTATATATTTAGACATAATGTTATCTATATGCATAGTAAAAAATATAAACAAAAATGATGTATAATTTAGAATGGAGATAGTATCATATAAGTATAATTTTACTATGATTCATGAATATAAATATATTATAGAGAAGGCACAAATTAAAACATTGGACTTTGAACGTTGTATCTATATGAAAAATGTTTGTTTTTTTGCGAAAGATGAGTACAGACACATACACTCACAACGCGCATGTACTCACCCTTATAAATATAGGCACGCAAACCCTACCTCTATGAGCTCCTCCAAAAGAATGGGCAGTGATATCGAGATTGACGAAGTCACTGCATGTGCCTCGTTGTTGGTGGAAACTTCGCCTACTATTGAAAAAATAACGATGATTTACTCTTAAATAAATACTTCAAACTACGTCATCAGTGTTGACTTAATTAAACTCTACTGTGCAGGTTTCACCAACTGATCACGATCGCAAATGTCACTTATTCATGACCGGAGATTTTTTTTTAAAAGTCCGTTCGACTTCTGGTCGGGCGCCGTTTTGAACGCTGAAGGGTAAGCAGAGGCTATGGTCTGAAAGGATGACTGTCCATAGAAATGCAAGCTAGACTTCAGGTTCCATTTCTGCATACCATGTAATACGCGTCAGATCTGGCGCTATGCATTCCTACGGCGTGGAAGTCAAAGGTTAGCCAACGTGTGGTGCTAGTCTGCGTGTCAAGTCAATGTAATAGGGACTGTTAAGCCTTCAAGGACCGCTAATTCATTCTTTTATGAGTGGTCTCTCCGGGCATGAAACGCTGGAGAATTTTAGTGTTTGATTGAAGTGGGATCGCAAGAAAACTAAAGAAATAATCAAAATAACATAAAGAACACGATTTCTAGTAGATTGGACATAATTTTGATTCAAAACTTTGTTCTCAAATAAATCCACTTGTTATTGCGAATTAGGCTCAAATAAATCCACTTCACCCATGTCCCTTGCATCAGCAATTTGGCGTTTAACCTACGAGTAATGGCTAATGTCGTTACATTTATGTTGGATGTGACTTTGAGTTGTTGGAAGATAGGTAAGGTCCGTTTGGTAGAGCTTTCAGATATCATTCTCAGATGAATCCAGTAGCAACTCTGCCTAACAGTTTTTTTAAAGAGAAGCAATTTTCTGTTAATTCCGTGAAGTAATTTTCTGAAATGAACTAATAGGCTGGGAGCTGAAAAAAGTAGCTTCTCCTGATTCTATGAAGTGATTCTCTATCCTGAGTTTGATAATTTATGCTAGAAAATCAAAGAGAATTAATTTTAGCCACAGAATCACTTCTCTCAGAGAATAAGCTCCCATAGAGAATCATAATCAAATAGAGCTCCACTAAACCGGCTCTAACTATCATAGATCAGCTCCAAGAGCCTATCTAAAATATACTCTTTAAATCATTATTTGGAGAGTCAATTGAGTAAAAATTATTTTCTATATTTTTATACTTTCCAATAGCTTTTCTATATCCTATATGCGCAGTATAGAGAGTCATCTCACTCTCCATCTTTAGCTAACGAGAAATCCGAAATAAAGGATCTCTATATTTGGATATCAAATTAAAAAGACAGTTGGAGGATGTTTTTTCACAAAAAATCTCTATTTTTTTAGTTTAAAAAAGATACCCAGATTCTTTTGGATATGCTCTCGCTAACTTTTACTGTCACGTAAACACACAAAGCTTCCCCCACCAAACACCATCTACGCTTTTTTTTTCTTTCGAAAATTACTTGTACGCGTCTTTTTACCTTGCATAATTGATCTCACCTACTTTTCCATGACAAGGTGAAGCCGGTCGCGGTCAGTGGTCACCCATTCGGCTCGGTTGGCCGCCGGCCGGTGCACCCGCACCCAAACCGATCCCCCACAACCCAACCGGAGACGCCAAGATCCGCTACCGCTGCCGTGGGCGAGCGGGCAACGGCGACCCGGCCCGCCCGCGACGCTGACGGCAGCCGCGGCCACCAATAAGACGCCACCACACCTCCCGCCGATATTTACCTCCCCTGCCACTCTACCACTCCCCCCTGTCTACACCAGCTAGCGGCGACGCGGTCCGGCACGCCCGGTTCACGCGGCAGCTGGTCGCCTCGCCATGGCCGACGACGGCGGCGGCGGCCGCGGGGCCGCCGCGGAGAGGGTGGCGGCGGCGGTGGAGGTGGCGGCGTCGGGGGGATGGGAGTTCCGGAACGCGTACCGGCGCCAGCTGCTGGCGCTGTCGCGGCGGATTCGGCTCCTCGGGCCCTTCGCCGAGGAGCTCCGGGAGGCGCGCCGGGGGCCCGCCGAGGGGGAGGAGGAGCGGGCGCTGGCGCCGCTCGCCGACGCGCTGGAGAAGGCGCTCGACCTGCTCCGGCTCTGCCGCGACGGGAGCAGGATCTTCATGGTACGCGCCTTGCGTGTTGCTCTCGGCTCGATAGCTCCTCATTTCTGCTAGGTTCATGGTGCTTGAGCTGCCCTCTCGAGTAAAGATGAGCTTATGGCTTGCGGCGATGACCGGATTTTTGGATAAGAATTGCACCCCCCTTAAGCTTGACTCACTTTGTATTGAGCGTGTAGATCTAGATATTTGGATCAAAATCCTGATTTTTGAGCTGCATGACCTTTGTGTTAATCTTGGTTAGCAGCTTCCTTTGTATAACATTACGATTTACATGGCGTGTAGTTTGCTGTGGATGTTATTTTAGGGAAAAAAAGATTGTTTGAGGTTCTGGCTGTAGCTGCCTTCTGTGTTAGGATCCAAGTTGTTTGCGCTCTTAGATTGTCCTGGTGTTTTGATTATTCAGGTTGGCAGGCCTGTAGCTTTTAATTCCATGTCTGGGAGCAGTCTCACTTTTCGTTAATTGGGGATGATTTCATTGAGCAATATGGTCATTCCGTTGCTTGATTGGTGTAATCAGGCAGGCTTAGCAGGCAGTGTTCACATTATCAGCTTGGTCTTCTAGTCAAAGTTTTGATCTTTATTCGGAGCAAGTTGTGTCTCCCTTTGGTCCGTTCATTAAGAATTTGGTATTGTGTCAAACTTGTCGCCTTGAAACGTTTGGACCTTTGCTAGAACGAGGTGAACTTGTCAAAGCATTACAAGGCAGGTTTTACTTTCTCATTTCTGTGGCATACTAGGTTGGACTGGTTCCTCCCCTAGTTCTGGTCAAGTTTCGTTGGCAGTTAGCTTGCTGAAATGTTGACTGAAATGTTAACTCTCCACTGCGATTGCACCTATGTCACTGTTAGTTCCTTTCACCAATGAATGAAGCGAACCCATGAGGAAACTATGGGCATTGTTGAATTGCAACTGATTACTTGGCAGCATTAGCATTTCTTTACTTTTCATGTCTAGTTTAGGTTTTTAAGATTTTAGTTGATAGTGCTCATAATTTTAAAATTTTCTTTCGCACAAACCCTCGGATCTTTGATCTTTTGGGATTGAGAATTTGATAGTTCCTCTGCAAACATTTGCTATGTTACCCTATTTAATGCTGAAAATTGTAATCTTTATAAGTTCTTTGGACCATTATTTTAACTTCCTTAGCCAACTTTGATTTTTATGCATAGTAAATAGAGTTACAAAATCATTAAGCACCTAGTTTTTTTAGGTACATGTTATTGAACCTTAATTGTATGTCAGGCAAATGGCCATAGCTAGGCTTGAGGAGGTTTTTCTATATACATTTCAGAACAAGCTTTTCATCATTATCACAAAGTATTTGGAATGGGTCCTTTAGTTGCTTCAGTCGAATTAGGTGGTTCATTCCTCTTTTGGCTCTCCTTGCCTTGCCTGTGTAAGTTTTGGTTTGGCGTATGACTGTAAATAGTTACCAGTCCATTAAATTATAGAGGTATCAGCAATTTTCTCCGAAACTCATTAATTTGGGGGAGCGGATATGGCATGACTTCACTTAGATGTGGGATGGAATTTGGAGCTGGAGCTGTGCCAAACACACCCATAGTCTAGCCACTATTTAATATCTGAAGAATCATTTCTACTTTTTCGAAGTGGCCATGGTGCATAGTAATTGTCTTGATTTTTTTCTGCTTAATGCTTCCTGAGCAGAGTGACCAAAGGCTCAAATTTTCCTTGAAAAAATCATAAGCAGCATACAACAACAACAACGTAGCCTTTTGTCCCAAGCAAGTTGGGGTAGGCTAGAGGTGAAACCCAAAAAGCAAAAAGGCAAAAAGACAACGGAGATTAGAGTTAGGGAAAAATAGAAAAGGAAGCAAAGATCACGGTTCAGGCACATTGATTGCTAGTCTCCAAGCGCTCCTATCCATAGCTAAATCCTTAGAGATACTCCACTCCTTAAGGTCTCTCTTAACCGACTCATCCCAAGTCAGTTTAGGCCGACCCCTACTTATCTTAACATTATCGACTCACTGTAGAACCCCTATGCACCGGCGCCTCAGGAGGCCTCCGTTCGACATGTCCAAACCATCTCAACCGATGTTGAGTCAATTTCTCCTCAATTGGTGCCACCCCGACCCTATCCCAACTTGCTTAAGCAGCATCAAGCTTAAATAATGTTGATATGGATTATCTCTAGATTCTAGCCACCTAAACCATATTTGATCAACAGTTTTATGAACTCACAAATTCAAATACTACAAAAATAGAGTACCTTAAACACAAAGCACCCAGATTGGGTGATGACCATTGACCCAGGGCAGTACTTGTTGACTAACTGTGTGGCTATGAGTTTTAGTTCTTTGATCGACAGAGCATGGTATTTTGTTTTCCTTTGTTGCTAATTTATCTCAGGCCCATTTTCTTCTACTTAAAGTATTGACATATGGGTTTCCATATTAAACTTTGTGTTGATGGTCCTCAAATGTTATCTTTAGTTTTTATGTACTTGTAAAATTTTTAGTTGCGTGGTGTAAATGTGGATTGTTTTCTTGGTTCTGTGCTGCCCCATTGCTTTTAGATTATATTTGAATGTATATCAAAAGAATAGTGAGAAGATAGGCAAATCTTCTTAATGCAGTGATATGCAGTTCTCCTACTTATTCCAGAAAAAAAGAAGATAACTAAAAGCAATTTTTTTCATCTGCTCGTTGAACCAGAAATTTCTTGAAACATTTGTCTTACAACTTGAAACATTTGTTCACAGTGCCTATTGATATTCTTGTTATTTTGTTAACAATATCTATTTTCTTGTTGACCTTTCAATAACCTGTGGCAATTATATAGTTCATCTTTTTATGAGTACACTTCTCAGAACACTACTTTTGTGTCGCTGTCCAAATTCCAACTTGTTAGTTAAATTGCCTTTCTGTTTTCTCTTGGTGTGTGCTTTGCAGGTCCTTGAGAGGGATAATGTAATGAAGAAATTTCAAGAAGTAATTGCTCAGCTGGAGCAAGCTTTGTGTGATTTTCCATACGATAAATTGGATATATCAGATGAAGTTAGAGAGCAGGTAACAATAATAGCATAACTAAGAATCATTTGCAGTTGTTGTTAAGCACTTACAGATAATTAGCCAAAATCACTCTGTAGGTTGAGTTAGTGCATGCACAGCTCAGAAGAGCAAAAGAACGTGCAGACATGCCTGATGATGAGTTCTACAATGATCTACTATCTCTGTATAACAAGAGCTACGACCCAAGTGCTGAACTGGATATCCTCGAAAGATTGTCAGAAAAGTTACACCTGATGACAATCACTGATCTCACACAAGAATCACTTGCTTTGCATGAGATGGTGGCATCTGGTGGTGGTCAGGATCCAGGAGAACACATTGAGAAAATGTCAATGCTCTTGAAGAAGATAAAGGACTTTGTGCAAACTCAGAACCCTGAGATGGGCCCGCCAATAGCTATCAAGCTAATTGATTCCAATGGGGAGGTAAAACCTGTAAACATTCCGGATGAGTTCCGGTGTCCAATTTCTCTTGAGCTGATGAAAGATCCTGTTATCGTTTCTACCGGCCAGGTGGCTACCTCTTTCACTTTTTTCATACTTAAAACTACAATCCAACTTAAATGCATAAGCCTGAGGTAGTTGTGTTTTGTTTATGTTTTGCAGACATATGAGCGGGTATGCATCGAGAAATGGCTAGCGTCTGGGCACCACACTTGTCCAAATACTCAGCAGAGGATGTCAAACACGACACTGACACCAAACTACATTCTTAGAAGTCTTATTGCCCAGTGGTGTGAAGCCAACGGAATTGAGCCACCCAAGCGCTCATCACAACCTAACAAGCCTACGTCGGCATGCTCTTCGAGCGAACGTGCTAACATCGATGCTCTTCTGTCCCAGTTATGCTCTCCAGATCCTGAGGAGCATAGGTCAGCTGCTGCAGAGCTCCGCCTCCTAGCTAAGAGGAATGCAAACAACCGGATTTGCATTGCTGAGGCTGGCGCCATTCCCTTACTACTGAGCCTCCTGTCATCATCTGACCCGCGGACTCAAGAACATGCTGTGACTGCACTTTTGAACCTCTCCATACATGAGGATAATAAGGCAAGCATCATATCCTCTGGTGCTGTGCCGAGCATAGTTCATGTTCTGAAGAATGGCAGCATGGAGGCACGGGAGAATGCCGCAGCTACACTTTTCAGCCTCTCAGTGATCGATGAATACAAAGTAACAATTGGGGGAACAGGAGCTATCCCTGCCCTTGTAGTTCTGTTAAGTGAGGGCAGCCAGCGGGGGAAGAAGGATGCAGCAGCAGCTCTATTCAACCTGTGCATTTATCAAGGGAATAAGGGTCGTGCCATACGAGCTGGCCTTGTGCCACTCATCATGGGGCTTGTGACAAACCCCACGGGAGCTCTTATGGACGAGGCTATGGCAATTCTCTCAATACTGTCCAGCCACCCTGAGGGGAAGGCAGCTATTGGGGCAGCAGAGCCTGTTCCTGTGCTTGTGGAGATGATTGGCAGCGGCTCACCGAGGAATAGAGAGAATGCTGCAGCTGTGATGTTGCATCTTTGCAGTGGTGAGCAGCAACTTGTGCATTTGGCCCGTGCGCAAGAGTGTGGGATCATGGTCCCACTGCGGGAGTTGGCCCTGAACGGCACGGAGAGGGGCAAGAGAAAGGCGGTGTTGCTGCTCGAGCGAATGAGCAGATTCCTGGTTCAGCAACAAGAGGAAAAGGAAGCCCAGGTACAGGCATCTGCGCAGGCCATTCCTCGGACCCCTGAACAGGTCCAAGAGAATGACATCCCTGAACAATTGGACAGTCCTTCACCTCAATATCCTACAGTTGCTTGATGGCAATCAATATATCTTCACCACAATACTACAAAAGGTTATGCTGAACAAGAGGTTTTGAAGCTGTCAGATTCGTTTTTGAAATCGGTGATTATCCATCTGGTGTCTCCTCATGCTTGTGTGCTGAAGCTCCCATCCTCCATTTGTGTCTGGGTATGGAAAGTAACCCAGAACGTTAATGTGTACAGTCTACTAAATATGCAGCTCCAATATTGTGTAGCTATGATACTACTAGTATATGTACATTTGCACTATGAATACCATATAAAAGAGAAGTTCTAGCGGCGGATTTGATCGGTTAATCTTGTTGCTTGACACTGCATGTTGCCGCGAGTTTCAAGTTTCAGGACTCACATGGTGACCCTTGTAAATACTCAATGTCAAATTCACGTGCTATATTTCTGTTTTACACAGATTCTTGCAAATATCTCCCATGATGTTTTGCAAGAGGAAAACAGTGCAAATACATAGATCGAGTCATCAAGAGCATACTCGAGTATAGCAGTGGTCCATGCCTACACCACGGAGACCTTCATTTGGTTCCCTCGGATGAAAGCTCCTGAAGTGCATTATTCTTCCTTCGCGGATCTACGCATTATCTTCGCTTCGCACATGAACCGGCCCGGAAGCGTATCCATCGGACTTGCACAAACTAGGACAAGCGAAGTGCAGTAAAAGAGCCACTTCACAGTAAAGATGTCATGAGCAGATCGGGCCTCCAGGACACCTCCGTTGAGTCCGGGGCTACTTCGCAGGAAGACGAAGATAAGATCCACAAGACAAGTACAGTAGTGAATTTTCTTTACTACCCTAGCTAGTCATGTTCGCTTGGTTGGTGGCTAGTGCCGGTTCATGCTGAGAGAAAAATACTGCTGGTTCGCTGGTGACAGGTGGCTGGTACTGATTTGTGGTGAGAGAAAAATACTGCTGGCTGGTGCTGATATTACGGCATAACAGATGATTTCCGCTATCACAGGGATTTCAATCCGCTAGTGTTTACATAGTATTGATAGGAAATCGACAATAGGCCATGCTTGGTATTGTTATTTTCTTGCATGCGATTGCTCTGCTAGATATGGTTGTTCTTATGTCAATGAAATATAGTATGTATATTTTTATTTACATTGTTGACACCTGTTAATACCATTCCTCAAAGGAAAAAAAGGAAACAAATTCAAATTCTAAAACTAAATATTGTTCCCTAGTGCTATAGTTGAGTAGATAAATTCCAAGTCTATATTTGTTTGCTACCATATGCGAAATGCATGATATGTGGTTGGGGGAGGGCAACTGCCCCCTGTCTCATCCCTCGTATGGTAGTTTATCTCTGTCCTAGCACTGGAAAGGATACACCATCAAAGTATTCGTTATGGTTGCAAGCATAAAAAATGAAAATGATTATCCATGCCCTCACTAAATTTGTTGGCAATTGCTAAGGTACTCCGAAGTAAATGTAGACCGTTGATCCAAAAACATATTATCTCCTCTTAGGAGGTAATATGCTAATCTCTTAAAATAGAAAATACCTTTTTACTGGATCTAGATCTAACCTCCATGCATAGTTATATTAGATCAGATCTATCATTTTGATTCTTTTGCCCTTTGCCCTGAACATGTTTTTCCCAATGTGACACGGTAATATGTGCTAGGGTATAACTTTTGTGACATGATATCTTATAGAAAAAAAATGTACATGCCAGTTGCACCTAAGTTGCATATATGTTAAAATATTTTTGTGATATGTGACAACATGTCCAATTTTTCTTATATTTTAAATGGACATGTCATAATCACACATGTCATGTTTTGTTCTTTATTTTTATTAAATAGCATGCCATGTATTGTTCTGTTTTCATATAACTATCATATTTTATGAATAATGTATCGTTGTGATCTTGTGATGCGAACAACATTCTACACTCGATTTCCTAGTCGGTACAAATAAACAAAGTATTTTGCCTGTTAATATTTGGCTTAGTGGGCACAAAACTTTGATCGTGATGGCTGCTATCTCATCTAGTACGATTTTACAAATAATTTTAACAGTTAGTGGTTCTTTCAACAAATTAATCCTGATGTTGCATGTAGGCATGCATCGGTTTCCTATGTTCTTTCCTTGCATGCAGATCTAAAATGGACTCGCTTAGATGTGGTAACCGTGTAGCCAGATTTTTCTCCTTTAATTAAATTGCTTTATCTCTTAATATTGATGGTTGAGATTCATTTGGGCCTTACCTCCTGGGAGGTAACTGGTGTACCTTAGCAAAGCCCTATATAAATCGTGTGATTCCATAGGACAATAAGTTAGTGAATATTCATCAATCGTGCTCCCACATGAGCTAGTAATTTTGAAAGATATGTTGGGGTGCGAAACTCTGAACAAGTAAGAGAGATACAAAAGTTGAGTAAAAGAGAGAAGCCAAATGAAAAAGAGATCAAATAAACGAAAGTCCCTTCATCCAAGCCCTAGGGCTTTATTTATAGGGGGAGGAGATGGTTGTTTATATTTATTCCACTAATGGGTTAAATATTATAAGTAGATCCCTATAACTTATAAAGAGGTCCTTGGATCCCTCAAATAAGCCCCATGATGTTACAAATGGGCCACCGGACTCTCGGTTGGGCCGATCTTTTACGAAGAAGAGGGAGCCTTGGGCCACGATAGCCCATGGCGTATCCCCAACAAGATAGACACTACAAAATCGTGCAAAAATTTGGGTCCAGTGAGCTAATATAAAATTTGTTTACCTTGCATAGTCAACATGGCGACACACATCACACATGTGGTATTTGTAAATTTAAAATGGGATAAATAGGTAATTTAGAATGATTTTAGTGTACATTGAGATAATGACATATAATGGTAATTTAGGGCATGTTTAGTAGAGCTCCATCTGATTTTGATTCTCTTTGGGAGCTAATTCTCTGAGAGAAGTGATTTTGTGGCTGAAAGTGATTCTCTTTGATTATCTAGCATAAATTCTCAAAATTAGGATGGAAATCACATCACAGAATCAGGAGAAGCAATTTTTTTTCAGCTAGCCCTTTAAGTTCATTTCAGAGAATCACTTCACAAAATCATCAGAGAATTATCTCTCTAAAAACTGTTTGGCAAAGCTACTATTGGATTCAGCAGAGAACTACTCTGAGAGCTTTGCCAAGCATGACCTTAGATGCAAATTTAGTGGATTACTATATAATATTTTTTTATAATGACATGGATATTTAGATGAATAGGGGGTTATTTTAGGTTATTTTTTATATTGGTAGAGGCGGGTAGTTCCTATAAAGATTTAGGGGGTTACTTTAGCTATGGATAATTTTTTAGAAAACACAATAGATCCAATTGCTATTATTGTCAATGATGACATAGAATCACCAGATCGATGTTTAAGTGTTTCTAATTTTTGTGAGAATTTCCATGAGTTTTTCTAGCACACCTCGTGAGTTTGTATTTTTCTCTTGATATAGTAATGAAGGTAATCGTTGCACAAACCAAGGAGGCACACAACTATTTATATTTTAAAATGTATGTATCGTGTTGCCGTTGGGCAAGACATGGACTCACCCATACCCATCCCCGATTACCCAATCCTATATGGGGAGAATAATACCCAATGAGTACAGATAATCCGGTGGATAATTAGGGAGAGAAGCAGCGCTTGCCCTCCGTCCCCGTGATATGCCCTGCGCTGCCTGCGCATCCATTTGCCAAAGCTAGCGCATGACGGAGCAGAGCAACTCAACGAGCAAGCCGTCAGAGCATGGAGAGAGGAACGGGTAAATCGGTGAAATGGACATTGTCCGTATTTATCCTATCCATATCCATATTAAAATGGGTATTCCATACCCTCCCCAAACTGTATGGGTATAAATTTGGGTACGGGGAACGGCCACCCACCAGCATCGCGATGTATGTAGCGGGATTCATTAGGAATTGGGCACCGAAGTCTATCTTTCCAACACTAAGTATTCTTTCATGATGGGCACGGAAAACCTCAGTAGCAAGAACAATCCACCAAATTGGTCGTCATGATTTTGCCAACTTAGGTCACTAAAATGAACTAAGGTAGCCAAAGTAAAGGGGTACCATGACAAATTTTGGCACCAAAACACCAAACTTTTTGTCCATTTGCGCATCAAGCTAGCCAAACGGACCCTAGAAGACCCCAACGGATATTATAATCATAAAAGCAGATAATAATTTAAACAATTTCACCAATAGCTTCATCTTTCCATGTCCATCAAAATCAAGCACGTATATAGTATGGAAGAAAAATGCACAGTTCGAAGAAGGCTACGGCAAACAAAAAGATTGACTATTATTGTGCAGCTACTTGGTATTCAAGCACATATATAGCATAAATGCTAGATAGAATTCTCCCGGCCCCATTCATGCACATATATAGTATTAATGCTAGAATTATTTTTCCTATTCGCGTGCAATGCGAATTCAACTGCTTCATGTCGAATTCATGCGAAATATTCGCGTTTCAGACACATATGTTCTTGCAAATATCTCCCTTGAGGTTTTGGGTGTTTGGTTCCCCGGACTAAAATTTTAGTCCCGTCACATCGAATGGAAGAATGTTAATTAGAAGTATTAAATATAGATTAATTACAAAAGGCATTACATAAGCAAGGACTAATTTACGATACGAATCTATTAAGCCTAATTAGGCCATGATTAGACAATATAATGCTACAGTAATAATTTGATAGTTATGTACTAATTATAGGTTAATTAGGCTTGTTAGGTTCGTCTCGCGGAGTAGATATGACTTATATAATTAGTTTAATAATTAGTTTATATTTAATACTACTAATTATCACTTACTTGAGGGACTAAACATTAGTTCCTAGGATCCAAACACAGCCAAGACAAGCTAGCACTCATGCATGCGGATCGATGAGAGCAGTACGGTACGGGACAAGGGCGAGAGTCCCTCATCCGCTCCATAGGGTCAAAAGTACTGCTGCCGCCTAGGTTACCACTACATGACAGCACTTCTCTGAATTTCTGACACCGGCAAACACGCTCGCAAAGACGTCGAGAGCACACACACATAGGCCGTCACATGGCGACGACACATCTGATGAGGAGATGCAAAACTTGAAGCTGAAGCTGCCGCTGCCGCTGCTTTACAAGACTGGACCAGATCGCCTATCTCAGATTCTTCTTCACAGATTGACGCGCACATGAACGAAAGAGACGGACAAGGGAAATTTTGAAGAAGAAGAAAAAAAATAAAGAAAGAACGGAATTGTTTTGGCTAGCTGCATGCGCTTTTTGTTTTGTCGCGAGCAGGCATCTCCCTGTCTGACAGGCGCAGTCATCGGCCGGTATGCATCGGAGTCCGCGCTCGATCCCCTGCATGCTGCAACAGCTCTGGCATAGGCTTCTATTTGGTCTCGGTGTACTGTTGCCTCCTTTTTTTGACTGGCTTATCTGTATTTTATGCATGGGGAAGGAAGAGGGGTTGGAGAGCTTCTAGACCACTAGCTACGAGGCTAAGTGAGATGGAGTTGATCGATCTTAATTAAAATCATCTCAGGATTTCAATCACTCATAAACCTAGCAGCACGAGTGTAGTTAGCATCTATATATATGTCCTTGCAGTGCTCATTGTACGTGGATCCTGAATTTTGGTCCGGGATTGGTATGTTTCTGTGTGTGAAACAACCCATGTGATCGAATTCCTGGCAAATTAAAATTGAACTCAGTGCATGCGAACGTTGGCCTGAAATGGAGTGTTTACCATGCTTTGAGTGAGTGGGATCTTGCTGATCTAAAACCTATATCAAGCAGCAGCACTGGAAGTACCCAAGGCAAGGCAGCGTTACTGTAGCCCAAAGCATGTGCACCTGAGTTAGCAAACTTCCAGCCTACAGCTTTTGTCAGCACATTGTCCCTTCCAACACATCTGCTGCTGCTGATGCAGGTAGCCATCATTGTGTGTGATCCGTGTAGGCGGATAGGGCGGTGGGCCAGGGGGAGCAGGGGCTCACCTCTTTCTCTTTCTTTGATGTGATATCTTGCATAGGCTTGGGCCAGCCGCTTTATTCCCTGGACTCCTCCTCACCTCACCCCAGGAGAAGAGAGAGGGTGGCTATACTGCATTGGAGTTTGCAAAAGCAGATCTCTCAAAGCACCCCAGATTCCCTCTGATGGTGACTGCAGCTGCATCACTCACCAGTCACCACCATGCATCTTATTAAGGCTTTAACGTAATCTTTCGTAATTATTGTAAATTTAGTTGCATTGATTTTTTTCAAAACTCTAGTGAATTTGCCACCATAAATATAAGCATGTTTGTAATGTGCACACAGTCGAGAACTAGCCTATAGACATCTCATGCATATATACAAATCAACTGAAAGCTTATTTCAAGCGAGCAATGATGCTCATGTTGTATATACAAGCAAAGAGAATCATTTTGCTGCATCACCTTTGCATCTCCTACCAAACATGGCTCAAAGCAACTAGCTAGTGATGATTCTGTTAAGCCATCCTTGCCTGTCTACACCAACGTAACACCATACTACCTTTGCAAATACCAATTGAGGTCCAGTAGTGCAGTACTACAGTTGGTCAGTGATCGACTAGCTACCTGATTGGTGTGAGATCCGATCGACGCCACCATCATTTGATGCGAAAAGCAGCAATATTCCTCAATCGCCTGACCTCACCCTCATCGAGTGCCCGGAATTTCATGCATGTCCCTTCCTCCATCGGCCACATGGCACTTGTATTTTTATACATTCTATATAGTTTATATGCATCTTCTTTTTGAGTTTGGACGATCGATCAGTTCGTCGCCGGCAGCAAGCACTGACATTGACTGCTTTTACATTGGTAGTTTATGTGCAGTTCTTTACATTCTCTAGAGGCCACATGTCGTGGTTTCTTGCTCGATCTGATCAAATGGACGTACGCGCATATGGATTAACATTATACTGTATCAGCATTATCTGAAGAGTGAGACATGCAAATCTTGGAAGCACGCTCCCCACATAAAGTGCTTCCATGTCTCGCTCTCTCTCCAGCTTTCTCTCTCGTTCACACACCATCTCTCATCAGAGACTAGCTCTCGAAACGGGTTGGTTCTTGCTTTCTATAGGGAGCAGGTGTCAGATTTTGCAGTAAAGGAATTGCTTACAGCAGCAAGCGCACTGATCACACAGACTTGGCCCTTGTGGCTAATTAAGATGCCATATACTCCCTCATACCGGTAAAGGAAGTCGTTTAGGATAGCGACACGGTCTTCAAAACACAACTTTGACTTCTTATTTCTATAAAAATATTTATCAAAAAGTGATACATATATACTTTTACGAAAGTATTTTTTAAAATAAATCTATTTATATAACTTTTACAATTTCAAACTTAACAACTTAAAAATTATTCATGATTTATATTTCCAAAGTTTGACTAAAACATTGTCCTAAACGGCCTACTTTACCAATACGGAGTCAGTCTGCATGTTGATCTGACGATGAATTATTTAATCTGATTGGATTGAGATCATAGCAGTCATCATCACCAACATCATGAAAGGATCACAGGGACATAAATAACTAGGTAGCGAAGATCACGAGGAACAGGAGAGGCATCATGGCTAGTTTATTGGGATCTTAGGAGTAAACATTAGCTGATAATCATGTGATCGGGTGCTTTATAGCACCTGCAGTTGGAACATATTGTGTGCAGCATAGTAAACATATACTCAGAGATTTGCTCTTAACAGTAACTCGTAGCATAGCCAGATCATTGGAGGTACTCTACTTGTATATTTATACCACTAGAGTGCTAAGACTAAATATTCAAACTTAGGAACGATCTTGATAGATTCTTCACCAAGCATGATGAGTAGTTAGTTAACTTTAGGTAAGCTTAAACTAAAGTTTTAATTAAAATAATTAAGTTTTGCAGATGAGTACAACGTAGAGTTATTTTCCGTATTATTAAAACCTTTATACGACATCAGCACAACTGAAAATATCTTTATATATAGTCTAAAATTATGCAAGCCATCATAAATTGAGTGGCTTTGCAGAAAGTTCCTTTTCAATCAACACTCCAATCAACTGGGTAAATATGAAATTTGTTTGTCTTAACAACAAAATCCAGTCTTCTATTGTGTTTTCAACTTTTCTCTAGATAGCATAAGTAAGGGAATTGTCAGTTAGTTACATCAAGAGTTGATATCTGGGATGAGCATTTTGTCAAGTGAAGATTAAATTTCAATGAAATATGCGGTCTAAACTGCCAAGACGTACATTACATTCTCAAATTTGAACACAAGAAATGTAGCCATTCATGCAATACATCAACTTTTCACTTGTTTACTGGAGGTTATCAGAACTAAGGGATTTTATTTTCTTTAGGAGGTGATAGATGGAGCGAATCTCATTGAATTATGATTTAATTAGTTTCGATGGACATGAAATTTATACTATAACCTTTAAGATATAGAATTTTAAAAATTGAATGTGAAGACATATCCATTATCCATGCTCAAACACATTTCAATTTTCCTCTCTGGTGGTTATTGGAGCTAGGTGGATTGGTGAGGTGGGAAACACAGCGGATTTCATCAAATTAAGATTTAAAATTCGATGCAAAATAAAATTGTAGTCTTGACTGCCAAAACATCACATTGATCAAAGAGTACTCTCTATTAAATTTCCAACGCGAGGCCATAGCCATTCATGCTCACACACCAATCTCGTGTTCCATGGCATTTCAATCAACAAGAAAACATCCGAATTGAAACACACATTTGAAATTTTAATTTGTTCTCGCACTAGTACAACCATGACCAAGTTCCCATTGTAATTAAACATAGTATAGTTAAGTAACTTGACACATATCACCTCCATGAGTTAACACATGCACTCCCCACTACATTCAAAACTACCAACTACACGACATTAACCAGCTTGAAACTCTTAAGACGAGAGAAAAAAAAAAGAACATGTAAAACCCCAACACATGATTGATCACCATCCTGATCAAGTCCCCAAACCACATAAACCCTAGAACTAATTTTAAGGGTGAGCTAGTTCAGCTTCAGCAGCACCATCCATGCATGGTCCCCTTGCATCATATCCTCAGAAGGACAGCTAGCCACATGCAGCTCACAACACATTCCCCGAGGACGACGAGCTGAAGCCCGACAGGAACTCCGCCGGCCACCCGCTGCCACCGCCGGTGCTGCCGGGCCAGTACGACTGCTCATGCGCCGCGACGGCACCTCCGCCGCCGCCGCCGTTGCTGTGCTCCTCCATCTTCACCGCCGCGAGCTGCGCGAGCAGCCCCGAGGCGACGACGCCCCTCGGGAACCCGTCGGCGAGCACGCCGCTGCCGTCGTCGGCGAAGTGGTACCCGTGCAGGCCGGCCTGCTGCAGGAACTGCGGCTGCATCTGGAGCGGCAGGTAGTGGTGGTAGCCCTCCAGCGACGCCTCGAGCGCGGCGGCGGCGGCGGCGGGCGGGAAGCCGAGGTGGGGCAGCTGCGCCTGCATGCTGGCGATGGCCTCGGCCGCGGCCATGGCGGCGCTCGTGGTGGCGCCTGTGGTTGTGGTGGCCGTGGTGGAGGTGGAGGTGGTGGAGGACGACGACGTGGCAGCGGTTGCGCCGGCGCCGCCGCCGCCGCGGGAGGACTTCTTGCTGGAGCGCTTGGTGTTGCGGCGGCAGCCGCCGCCGACGGGCACGTTGCGGAGCGCGCCGCCGCGGGTCCAGTAGCGGCGGCACGCCTTGCAGAAGTGGCGCGGCTGCGAGAGGGAGTAGTTGTTGAAGTAGCAGAACTTGGTGTTGGCGGAGTCGCAGCGCGGGCACCGGAGCGTGCCGGGCTCCGGAAGCGGCACGCGCGCCAGCCGGGCGCGCTCCGCCATCGACACGACCGGACGCGGCTGCGCCGCCGCGGCAGCCTGCATCGAGGTGGACGAGCCGCCGCCCGCCGGAGCGCTCGCGGCCGTGTCAGCGGGGCCGCCCGGCAGCGGCGCGAGGCCGGACGGCGGAGGCATCAGATGGTGGTGGTCGCTGCCGACGCCGCCGCCGCCGCCGCCGAGGAGACACTGGAGCGGTGGCTGCTGCTGCTGCATCTGCATCTGCGTATAGCAAATCAAAAGGAGGAAATAAAATTAACAAAGACTGATGATATGTTATCCAAAGCACGGTATATTCAAGAACATGCCTAGAATGATGCCCTTCTTTTTGTGTCTACCCTCAATTGGTCATGAACAAATTTAAAGGCAGTAAAAAAAACTGAATCAATCAACGAAAACCCCAGCCAGGATTCTCTCTCAAAAATAAAAAGGAAACAGAGATGCAACAAAAGATGCGCCAGTTCATGATGAAACTAAAAGTAAAGGTGATGAGAACCTAGCAGTAGAGAGAGGAAGAGCACAATAGGATGAATGAATCAATTACCTGGCCCCAATTGGGAGGGTCTAGGAAGATCGGGAGCGAGGAGAACACCATGATGATCGCTCGACGCGGCGAAGAAGAACCTTCGTCCTTTCACTGACTGGCCGTAACCCTCGATCTGAGGGAGAATTCAGGCACAGAAGAAGGAAGGAGAAGGAGAAGAAGACTACGTGTGTGAGGAGGAAGAAGATGGAAACCACAACTTTCCTTGGGGCCTGCCCTCAAGTGGTGCCTTTTATAATTTATGTGGCCTTCCTTAGCTGCTAAGAGAGAACGCTCGAGCTGGAGCTATACCAGGAACAGTGCGAGCTAATAAGAGAGAAGACAACAGGGGCAGCAGAGAGAGACAGAGGCGGCCGAGACGAGGGTGCTGATGAGGATGGCTAGAGAGAGCTAGTGGGGAAGGATGTGTCGTGAGTCATCAGACAGACAGAGAGAGAGAGAGAGAGAGAGAGAGAGAGTAAAAGGTGATGGCTCAAAAAAGGAGAAGGGCCATGGGCAAACCCTAGCAGGCTAGCAGCTAACAGTACGTAGCAGGAGAGAGGAAGTGAGGAGCTAGCTAGCTCAATCAGTGTGCAGGGCGGGCAGGAGGGAGAGAGGAGACATGGACGGCGCCACCAGCTAGCGAAAGCGAGGAGTGTTGAGATATGTAATCCTGTTGAGATTAACCGTAGTAGATAGAGTTTGTTAGGAGGTTGTTGTATTTCTTTGTAAACAAGTTTCCCCTTGTACAAGCCACGCCGGGGGCTGTTCCCGGCCTATTTAACACGGAGCCGTGAGCACCAAAGGGCATCACGTTCAACTATTCTTTCATGGTAATCAGAGCTAGGTTTCTTTTTTCGCTTCGCCATGGCTCTCCTCTTGTCCTCCGCGCCTGCGCAATCGGTTGGCTATCCGGTCACCGAGAAGCTTGCGAGGAACAATCATCCGCTGTGGCGAGCCCAAGTCATGTCTGCTCTCCGCGGAGCGCAGATGGTGGGCTACGTTGATGGCTCCGTGCAGGCTCCTGCGAAGACGGTGGCTACCAGTGCCACCGATCCCACCCCCATCGCCAATCCCGCCTACGAGCAGTGGGAAGTTCGCGATCAGCAGGTCCTCAATTTTCTGTTGTCATCTCTTTCGCATGACATTCTCGTCCAGGTCCTTCCTGCTGACTCCGCACGTCAAGCGTGGGTCGCCATCGACGGGATCTTCGCCTCCCAGTCCAGGGCGCGCGTCATCTCCACGCGTATTGCCCTGGCCACTGCCAAAAAGGGGGCATCTACCGTCGCCGACTACTACAGCAAGATGAAGGGCCTTGCTGATGCGATGGCATCAGCGGGGAAACGTCTGGAAGATGAGGAGCTTGTCTCCTACATACTGGCGGGACTCGATCTCGAGTTCAACCCGCTGGTCTCGGCTGTGGCTGCACGTGTGGAGCCCATCTCCGTTAGAGAGCTCTACACGCAGATGACGAGCTTCGAGCAGCGTATGAATCCGCTCCAAGGCACCGGCTCCTCAGCCAATCTGGCGTCACGCGGTGGTCGTGGCGGCAACAACCACCGTGGCGGACGTGGTGGAGGCGGTCGTGGTCGCGGCGGCTTCGGCCGTGGCCGCGGCAATGGTCGTCAAGGAGGCCATGATGGGGAGCGCCCTGTCTGTCAGCTGTGTGGCAAGGAGGGCCACACCGTCGTCAAATGCTTCAAGCGCTTCGACGCCTCCTTCACCGGCGCTTCGGAGCCCAAGAGTGATGCGTCGGCTAACGTCTCCTACGGCATCGACACCAACTGGTACATGGACTCCGGTGCTACCGACAACATCACAGGTGAGCTGGAGAAGCTCACCATGAGGGACGACTACGCCGGCACCGACCAGATTCACACTGCTTCAGGTGCAGGTATGGAGATCAAATAGATTGGTCAGAGTATTGTTCAATCCCCTGATCGTACTCTTCGTCTTAACAATGTTCTCTATGCACCTCAAGCCAACAAAAATCTGATTTCTGTCCATCGTTTCACATCTGATAATCATGCCTTTTTGGAGTTTCATCCGGATTTTTTTCTTGTTAAGGATCAAGCAACAAAAAGGGTGCTTCTGCGCGGCAGATGTAGAGGGGGTCTCTATCCCTTGAAGTCTTGTCGTTCTCCTCAAGTCTGCAGCGCTATCAAGCTCCCTGCTTCCCGATGGCACAGTCGTTTAGGCCATCCGTCGTCTTCCGTCGTTCAGCAAGTCCTTAGCAAGAATAAACTTCCTTTTGTTCCAGAACCAAATAAAGAGACCGTGTGTGATGCGTGTCAGCAAGGGAAGAGCCATCAGTTGCCCTATCCCAAGTCGTTTAGTGTGTCGAATGATCCTTTGGATCTTATATTCTCTGATGTATGGGGTCCTGCTCTACCTTCTGTTGGCAAGTAACAATTATTATGTTAGTTTTATTGATGATTAAAGCAAATTTACGTGGGTTTATTTGCTTCGACACAAATCTGAGGTGTTTCAACGTTTCCATGATTTTCAAAATCTTGTAGAACGCCAGTTCAATAGAAAGATCATTGCGGTTCAAACCGATTGGGGCGGTGAGTATCAACGCCTCAATTCCTTTTTTCAACGAGTTGGGATCTCCCATCATGTTTCGTGTCCTCATGCGCACCAACAGAATGGATCTGCTGAGCGTAAACACCGGCATATTGTTGAAGTAGGGCTCTCTCTTCTAGCACATGCCTCTATGCCTCTAAAATTTTGGGATGAAGCTTTTCTCACTGCCGCGTATCTGATTAACCGTCTTCCAAGCCGAGTTATTAACCAAGATACTCCTCTTGAGTGACTCCTTCATGTTCCTCCAGACTATAAGTCACTCCGTGCGTTTGGTTGCGCTTGTTGGCCTAATCTTAGGCCCTATAACACCCGCAAACTTGCATTTCGCTCCACTCAGTGTGTGTTTCTTGGTTACAGTACCATGCATAAAGGCTTCAAGTGTCTTGAAGTCAAAACAGGACGCGTGTACATCTCCCGTGACGTTGTATTTGATGAAACTGTGTTTCCTTTTTTCCAAACTTCATCCCAATGCTGGTGCTCGCCTCCGCGCTGAAATTTCTCTCCTGCCTGATTCTCTCCTTGATAATTCAATTGGGGGTAACAATACTTTTGATCAGTCCACTGACTCCCATACCACTAATCCTACTGTTGAGGTGTGTGTTCAGGAAGATTCATCAGGAAATTCGGTGCAGATTGATCCATTTTCAGGCGCTAATGGCCTTCATCCAGTGTTGTTTCCCTCAGCCGGACAGCGCACAGGACACGAGGATGCTTCGCCTGATCCGCCTGCAGCGCGATCGGCCTTGGATCGGGCGCCTGCTCCGCCTTCCCGAGCTGATTCGATGCCGGCTGCTCCGCTGTCTCCGCGTGGCGCTGCTTCGTCCGCTACCCAGGGCTCGGCGCCTTCCTCCGCCGCGTGTCCGTCTGCTACTGGTGCATCGACGCCCGCCGCTTTGTCGCCTGCCGGCACAATTGTTGTGCCGCCCGGATTTTCTGCGGCGGATGGATCGGCTGCGCCAACATCAGAGGCTGCTTCTCCATCTGCTGCTGCTGATGTTTCTCCACCGGCGTCTCCCCCGCCGACCCTGCTAGATCCGGCTCCGCAGCGTCCGGTGACTCGACTCCAGCATGGTATACGCAAGCCCAAAGTTTATACTAATGGCACGATCAGGTATGGCAATTTGGTGTTTGTCTCTGAGCCGAATTATGTACAAGAAGCACTTCATTATCCCAAATGGAAGGCAGCGATGGATGCTGAGTATGGTGCGCTTCTGAAAAATAATACTTGGCAGTTGGTTCCTTCTGCGCATGGGAAAAATATCATTGATTGCATGTGGGTGTTCAAGGTTAAGAAGAAAGCTGATGGTACGGTTGACAGATACAAGGCCCGTCTCGTGGCTAAAGGTCACAAACAGCACTACGGCATTGATTATGAGGAAACATTTAGTCTGGTTGTTAAAGCTGCTACCATTCGGACGATCTTGTCTATTGCTTTGTCTCGAGGCTGGTCTCTTCGTCAACTTGATGTCCAAAATGCCTTTCTTCATGGTTTACTTGATGAAGAAGTGTTCATGCGCCAACCACCCGGGTATGCAAGTAACGATCATCCCAATTTTGTTTGCAAATTGGATAAGGCTCTCTATGGGTTGAAACAAGCACCTAGAGCTTGGTATTCTCGTTTGAGTCATAAGCTGCAGAGTCTTGGTTTTATTCCTTCGAAATGTGACACATCTTTGTTTCTTTATAACAAAGGTGGGTGCACTATGTTTGTCCTGGTTTATGTCGATGATATCATTGTGTCCAGTTCCTCTTCTGCTGCAACTGATGCTTTGTTGAAAGATTTGGAACTTGATTTTGCTTTGAAGGATCTTGGTAATCTCCATTACTTTCTCGGTATTGAAGTAAAGCATGGCGGTGGTCTGCTGTCCTTGACCCAGGAAAGATATGCCACCGAGGTCCTTCAGCGTGTGAATATGAGCTCTTGTAAGCCGGTCAGCACTCCTCTTCCTGCTTCTGAAAAACTGTCATTATATGATGGAGATCGGTTGGATCCAGCAGATGCTACCCAATACAGGAGTATTGTTGGTGCACTTCAGTATTTGACTCTCACTCGTCCTGATATTTGTTTTGCGGTCAATAAAGTGTGCCAATTTCTACATGCTCCCACGACAGTCCACTGGGCTGCTGTGAAGCGCATTCTTCGGTATATCAAGGGAACGATTGGCTTGGGTTTGATCTTCAGGAAATCTCCCTCCATGCTTGTGAGTGCTTTCTCTGATGCTGATTGGGCTGGGTGTCCCGATGACCGCCGCAGCATGGGGGGATTTGCCGTATATCTTGGTTCCAATCTTATTTCATGGAGTGCGCGCAAGCAAGCTACTGTCTCAAGATCTAGCACTGAAGCTGAGTACAAGTCTCTAGCAAATGCTGCGGCTGAGGTAATGTGGGTTCGCAAGTTACTTGCTGAGTTGGGCGTCTCTCATCCAACTGCTGGTCGGCTATGGTGTGATAACATTGGTGCCACATATTTGACAGCGAATCCAGTCTTTCATGCTCGGACGAAGCACATCGAGATTGACTTTCATTTTGTGCGTGAACAAGTTGCTCAGAAGCTTCTTGACATTAGGTTTATTCATTCTGGTGACCAGATTGCTGATGGTTTCACTAAAGCTCTTCCTGAGCACCTACTTGTAAAGTTTAGGAACAATCTCAATGTTAGGGAACGTTGAGATTGACCGGGGGTGTTGAGATATGTAATCCTGTTGAGATTAACCGTAGTAGATAGAGTTTGTTAGGAGGTTGTTGTATTTCTTTGTAAACAAGTTTCCCTTGTACAAGCCACGCCGGGGGCTATTCCCGGCCTATTTAACACGGAGCTGTGAGCCCCAAAGGGCATCACGTTCAACTGTTCTTTCAAGGAGGCCGGGCTGCAGCACACGCAATGGAATTGGGATCGGGTGCAGGGAAGAAACGGGAGATGGGGGCGGCGATGGAGGTGAAGGCCCCCCTCTGTGCTGGTGCTCGTATTTATACACCTCTGAAAGCGAAAAAACAAAG
This sequence comes from Echinochloa phyllopogon, assembly GCA_033239725.1. Classification (NCBI taxonomy): domain Eukaryota; kingdom Viridiplantae; phylum Streptophyta; class Magnoliopsida; order Poales; family Poaceae; genus Echinochloa; species Echinochloa phyllopogon. Next base: position 59,444,066 of record BTCW01000012.1, on the reverse strand, counting down.
CGAAAGCGAGCTGGTCTGGTCTGTGCCTGGCTGCTAGCTTGACGACCCAGTGTTTGTTCGCTGGGGCCCACCCTTATTAGCAGCTGGTAGCTAGACTGTAGGTCTGTAGTGTAGTACTGTGTAGAATTATATTGGTATACGTGTATACGTACGGGCGTACGTACTGATGGTGCTTATGTAATTGTGTAGTGCGAATTTGGGCTCAGGTACGTTAGCTTATTATTACTGTAGTCGTCGCATGAACGATGTATCTGCGAGTAACAGAGCTACTATAGTGATTCAGAGAATTTCAGTTGGAGATATCCGGCACAAAAATTTGTCCTCATCTTCAACCATTATATAGTCCTGTCCTGTCCATCTCCGATGAGCTTTGGGGTCCGGATTCAGGTTTAGGGATGGAAGTACGCGCGGGTGATGGACAACTGCCGGTTTGGATAAATGGAGCCGACAGCCGAGGCAGGACCGGACACCCGGGGCGTCACGTTCGCCACGTTAGCAAAGTGATTAAAGGGTTTAAATTATCAATAAAAATATGGATATATATATATCCAAAAAAATTGGAAAAAAAATTGACAACACACCTGGATACTAGATTACTGGATACTTAGCCCTTATTTAGATCCCAAATTTCACCCCCAAGTTCACTATGCAAAAAGAAGATTTTCATCCCATCAAAATGTCATAGCATGCATGGAGTACTAAATGTAGATGAAATAAAAAAACTAATTACATAGTTTTGTTGTACTATGCAAGACGAACATTTTGAGTCTAATTAATCAATTTTTGGACAATTTTTCACACATACAAACGAAATGCTACAGTGACGCACGCACCCCAAAAGACCAAAGTTTGGCTCCCAAATTCGGAAACTAAACAAGGCCTTACTCCCGACGACACCCGAATCTAGCTATCTCGCCCGCTCCCGAGTGGGCAGTTCGGGCGGCCGCTGCCTGCCGCGGCCCCCCTCCTCCCGTTCCCTTCCGCCGCGCCGCCGCCCGAACGCGACGCCGGAAGTCCACGCGGCGTGCAAGAACGACAGCAGCGGGGCATCATCTCCTTCCCTCCTTCTCTCGTCTCCGTGGGCGCCGACCTCGCCAGGGGAGGTCGCCCCGGTGGACGGCGTGAAGCACGGTGGCGATGGCTGCTGCGGGTATTGGTCCGCCGGCGAACAGAGCAGGGTGTCGAGATCCTGTGTTGCTGACTTGCTGGTCGACAGTCAGGTTGAGGAGAGCCTAAGTGCTCATCCCTCACACTACCGGCGGTCGCGGCCAGCGTCGTGACTAAACCTGCTCTTCATCACTGCGCCGGCATTGCGTGGGCGACCTTGATGCTTGATGGGTCCTTCATCCTCACAAGGGCCTGGCTACCGTCGTCTGGCGGTTCGGTCGTCCTTCGGTGTATGCTGCTGTGATGTTTTGAATGTGCAGGAGATTCGGGCGAATGCCTAACCCGGTGGCGATGTCGGTGTCAGCAACGACGACGTCATCGGATGTCGTTTAACCTCCTTGGAGGCGTTTGTTGGGATGCTTCCTGCTTGGTCATTGATTTTTCGGGTAAAAACCTTCTTCCGGCTTTTCGGAAGGGCGGCGACAGCGGCTTCAACGTCGTATCCTTCTTGGAGGCGTCGCTTTGGAAGTCATGTTGACCTTCTTCGCCCGTGGTGGAACTGCTAGGCGAGCGATAAGAAGACAAGTGTTCAAATCCAATGTCTGAGTTTCTAAGCAAACGAAAGATGGATGGATTAACGCTACGTAATGAGACCGTAAGTTTAAAGCCCGAATGGAGAAAAAGAATGAAGCTTAGCTTTCTCCTGTTTTTTTGTCTCAGAGCTTTGTTTCTTGTTTCTTTGTTCCTCAGTGTGGAGGTTAAGTCTAAGTGTATTTTTGTAACCTTTGGCTGCATATATAGAGGTCGGATTTTAATCCTTAATCTAAAAAATATCCATAATTTATCCGCCATGAAAAAAATCAGACAAAATTTACAGGAAAAAAGTGCCATTTTGTGAAAAATGAATATAGTCAGACCATATAATAACTTAATTAAAAACTACACATTGCAATAATAAAAAAAAGGGAGAGATAAGCCGGGAGCGAGCGAGGTATAGCGATGGCGGCGGCTCTGGCTAAGATGTGGAGAGGTGGGCCAGTGAAGTGGAAACAAATAACTGGATTTAGGTTAGGAGATGGGCACATGCTCTTATTCGGTTACTAGTGGGCCAAACCTGATTTTTTTTAATTCAAAATATTAATAATGTGAACCAGAGGTGAGAGTTGCTAGAGACGAGGAAGAAGAGAGAGCGGGCGCGTATGCGACGGTACGTTCTGTTTTCTGTTTGAACGAACCACACAAGACAGTGCGTGTTTCATTAATATAGCAAAAAAAATACAAGTCTAAAACCCTGGAAGGTCATAGGCAGGAAAACAGAAAAGAAATAAAAACTAAAACTCGCCCGGTTGGATTGGGACATCAACGCGGGGTACCGCTCACAACCACTCACCGGCCGCAACCTACACACCTGCAGCGGAGAGAGACCAAAACCGCGGCTCCCACCCACACACCATACCCTTACAGACATCCGAACTCCGCCATTAGCCGGCACTGGTAGAGAAAACAAGGAAGGTAGACGCCTTCGCTGGACGTTGCAACCATGCAGGACCTATCCGACGGGATGAAAGACACCGAGTCCGAGCAAAACAACGCGCGGGGGCCTCGCCTCATCCGCCGTTGGACGCCTCTCGTGCGCGGGGGCCACGTCACATCCGCCACACCTCCATGCTTCGGACTCGTTCCTTGTGTTGCCGTCAAGACAGCGAGCATGATGCCCTACCTCCAAAACACCTCACCAAGCAACCAGACCGACGCCGTTGGTCAGATTCACCGCGTTGCTTCCCCCACATGAGGAGGAATCAACACCCTTGAGCATGTCCCACGATGGAGTAGTCAACACTGGTCATCGGAGCAAAGTGCCAAAACCGAGTAGGGTCTCTAAAGACGACACCTCCAACGAGGGGAACGACGCAAGATGCGCCGTTGTCGCTTGTCCATCACTGGACAGGGTTTTCACCCAGAGAACCCCGGGAAGCAGGGTTATAGCGCCACAATGACGCCCTCAACAGGGGAAGCGACACCTAAGGTGCCGCCGTCATCTGCACCGGCACAACGCCGGCGAGGGCTTTCGCCCGGAGCATCAACCCATGCTGCACGTACTCGGCTTGGCACTCCGAGCCTAGACCATGGTGGCGCCTCCGCCGCACTGCCACACACCATTCTGCCGCTGGAAAACCCCTCCGCTGCCTCCACCTGGCCACGGCCTCCTGCCCGCACACGTCGGTGACGCCCCTGCTGCGCGGCACCGCCGCAGGCCGCCACCGTCCTCGGTGCGCCGCCCCAGGCCGCCGCTGCAGCCCGTCACGCGCGGCGCGCCTCAGGTCGTCGGCCACTCGCCGCACACGCCTGTCGCCGGCCGCCGTCGTGCGCCCCGGCCGCCTGCTGCCTGGCGCGTCGGCCCGCACGCGCGCTCCTCGCGCGCCCGCCGCTCGCAGCCCAGAACCACGCCACGGCCATCCTCTGCGCCTCCGAAAGCCGCCGCCGCTGCTCGCCGCTCGCGGTTGCCCGCGCCATGGCCGCCGCCATTGCCCGCGGCCGGTTCCTCGCTGCACCTCCGCCACCGCCGCCGGCCGGCCGCCGACGCGTCATCCCGCCCCAACCGCCTCCTCTCCGTGTAGATCCGGCCTCGGGGGAGCCGTATCCGGTGCCCAGGGCCCCGGATCCGCCGCCGGTCGCCGCCCCCGCTGCCATGGTTGACGCCGCCGGAGCTTGGACCGGGAGGGGGAGGGAGGAGGAGGAGCTGCCGAGAAGAGGCCCCGCCGTCGCCATCCTAGCGCGCCCACGGACTTCCGGGGCCCTGCTCCGGCGACGGCGAGGTTGGGAAGGGGAGGAGAGGGTGGTTCCCGACGGCGGTGGGGGAGCCGCCCGTGTCGCCCCGAGGGAGACGACGCGGGGGCGAGCGGCACCGGACCAAAGAAAAGGATACAGGACACGTTCTGTTGGTGTCAAAGTGATAGAGGCTAGCGATTAGTGAATGAAGCAATGTAATGGCAGCAGGTAATTTAAATAAGATATTTGAGACAAAGCGTCACTATTTGTGTGGTTATATACAGTTTAGTCATCGCTATAGTCCGCTATTAGTTCTGGCCGCTAAATCGCTCAGACCATTGTAGCCTCATTTAGCTCCGTTATTAATTGTTTTACAGCTTACCGTTAAATTGCTTAGACAGTTATAGCCCTATTTAGCTTCGCCATTAGTTATTTTGTAGTCTTACCACTAAATCCTTTAACCGGTTATTTGAGACACTTGTTATAGGATGATCTTATTTCTATCAACTAGGACGACTCAGAATTCATGTGTAAACGAGGCCTAAAACATGTCTGAATTGGGCGTAGACACGTACTCCCTCCGTCACTATTAGCTTAGAAAATTTCGGACAGAATAGCAAGGATGTAAAATGTCGAAGGTACCCCTAATAACTCTACTTAGTCTGCTTTGACAGCCGAGTTGGCGGTGGAATTCCAAGGAGAATTAATTATGCCACCTGATGGATTACCAAGTACAATTAATTACCAAGATAAGCTCCTTTCCACCTATTGGCCTTCCTTTATTTGGCGCCAAGTACCCAGGTGGTAATCACAATATTTACTGAGGCAACAAAAGGGAGAAGATATTCAAGCGTTTTTTTTTTCACGGGGATTGCGGGTCCAGAATGACCAAGCAGTAAATGAGAGAGGTGTTAAATGGACTTACCTGGGTCTATTTATGAGGGTAGCCAAATGAACAATCTCCGTAGGACAAATTTTGAAGTCTAAATAAATACTATTTTTCGGAGGGAGTATGTATGCATGGTAACCCTGTTGGCATTGGTAATTTGGTATAAATTTTGCTCACGGCCAAGCATGTATTTTTCGTGAGAAAAAGGTAGAACATGTGCAAAACAAAGGTCTTGTTTGGAACAGATTGCCCCGGCCGGCTTTGTGAAGCAAAAAAAAAAACAACTAGCTATTTTTCAAAGAAAAAAAAGCTTCACTGGCTGCTAGTAGTCAAGTTAAAGCTGAAGCTGGTGCAAGCCATGTCAAGATGAAGCCTAAGATTTACGTAAGGCTATCTCCAACAAGTGACCCAAAAGGAGACCCAAATCTAAAATAAGTCTTCGATGGTACTATTTTAACCTCCAACATAGTATCCATACACAAACTTAAAATAGGTTTTTATGAAAGATAGAACCTAAATCTAGTTATTCTCTCTTTGTGACCAATTCGCAGAAATGATTCTCTTTTGGTCTTCCGTTGGAGAAATGAGTTTATGAGTCATGGACCTTTTTACTGTAAAGATCTCCAATTGTATCGGGACAGTCTAACAGACCGAAAACATGCTAGCAAGGAGAAGCGGTGATGACGACTGAATTCAGACAAATAGCACGCGCGGGTACTCCATGAGCCAGTACGACAGAGTCTGCCTGCATCTGCAGAGTCCACGTCGATCGACAGCCGTACGATCGTCCGATCAGCATATGCTTGCTCCCATCCGTTCTATTCCCACGCACGCAGCGTGGCTGAGCTGACATGATCTAGTACAATTGCAGGCGATCAGGCCTTGTAGTTTCGAAATTTCACCGTAAAAAGAAGATTTACATCACATCAAAATGTCGACACATATATGAAATATTAAATATAGATGAAATCAAAAATTAATTACACAGTTTTGTTGTATTTTGCGAGACAAACATTTTAAACCTAATGAATCAATGTTTGGACAATTATTTATAAATATAAACGAAATGTTACCGCGCGCTACAGTGGTAAAGTCCCTTATTAAATAAGAGCTGAATTGGAACCAGCAGTGAACAAAACTGTGTTGCATATATGCTCACTGGCTGCCGTGTTCCTCACATGTAACATGGACCGTCCATCACGGAGCCAAAGGCACATCGTAAACAGACGACGGATGGCTCCGCAGTAGGGGAAAAAGGGAAAAGTGAGCCTTTTTTTATACTTGAAAGTGAGGCTTGAGGGAGAAGAAAAGAGACAGAGAGAGAGAGAAACAGGCCGTTCAGTTCGTTTCATCCGGACCTTCACGCCTCGAACAGAGCACACCCGGTGGTTGTAAACCCCAGCATCACGCTCACTGCCCCGCAGGGCCCCACGCACGCTACAGCTCAGCTCAACACGCACCGCACCCCGTCTCACTTGCATGAAAGACGCCTTCCCCATTCCCTGCCTCTCTTACACTCTCCCATCTTTTTTTCTTTTTTTTGAAAAAAAAATAAAAAAAGGAATGATTATTCTTTTCGTACATGTCGTGCGCGGGACTGTGCGATGTGACCCGCACAGTCCCAATTCGGGTGGCCGAAATCTGCAACTAAACGCGGCCTTGCATGAAAGACGCCTTCCCTATTCCCTGCCTCTCTTACACTCTCCCATCTTTTTTTCTTTTTTTTGAAAAAAGAATAAAACAGGAATGATTATTCTTTTCGTACATGTCGTTTCCAAATCCAGGCGTGAAACTGGGCGGGGAGATGGGTTGTCGGCACTTGGCAGCAAACGTGGAAACGCCGCTTGGGTTGCAAAGACGCTTCGCTTGGGAGAACGACCAAACGCAACATCACATCAGGCAAAGAAGCCGAGCCATCAGCGTCGCAGATATTCTTCTTCCCCCTCGGCCATCTCCTACCCCTACCCACAGGAGCGTCAGCGCGCACCCAGACGCCGGCCGCCGAATCAGCAGCCAGCAGGCAGCCGGTGCATGTGTATCTTGGCCCTGAAGACTCTTCCTTCCCCGGTCAGATTTATACAAGAGCGGTCAAAGACGGGGGCAAAGGCGCCTGCCGCCGCCGTTGCGCGCCCCATGTGCCGCCGACCGGAGAGATTCTTCCCCGATGCCAGGGCAGGCAACGGGACAGCAAAGCCTCCACCGGCCGGGCGCGTCCCCCACCTGTAGACGTGAACCCCGAAGCCTGGCTTTGCCGTCCAGGGCAAGTTACGAAAGCGCGAGCTTCCCCTGCCTGCATCTGCCAGTGGCAGCGACCTTGCCCGCCAGCCTCGCCTCGCATGCTTCGAGGCCAAGGAAAAGAGCGGCGCCTGACACCTTCCCTCCGGCCGCTTGACCGACGTGAATCCACGTAAGGTTTGGCACCGAACAGGACAAATCGAAGGCACAGGAGGCGACAAGTCAAGCAAAAAAAAAGGACAAACACATGTACCAAATAATACCGTATTAAAGCTTGATCGATCACAATCAAGCCACCGATAACATAGTTCACGCTACCGACCGACCATCACGAGGTCCAAAAATTTACCGCCACAAAGTACCAACCAACCGAACGACCATAATCAAGTGCGATACACCAGAGAAACAATAATAATAACTCAGCAGCAGCGGCAGGCTTCACAGCACCACCTGCAGCCGCCGCCAACCGCCGACGAGACGAAAAGCTTAGTCGACCTCCTCGATCTTGGGGCCCGGGCCGCCGCTGCCGGCGGGTGCGTCCTCGTCCATGCCGGCGGCGCCGCCCATGTCCGCTCCCGCGCCCTGGTACATCTTGGCGATGATGGGGTTGCACAGGCTCTCCAGCTCCTTCATCTTGTCCTCGAACTCGTCCGCCTCGGCCAGCTGGTTGGCGTCCAGCCAGCTGATGGCCGCGTCGATGGCGTCCTCGATCTTCTTCTTGTCGTCCGCTGCCAGCTTGGAGGCGATCTTCTCGTCCTTGATGGTGTTGCGCATGTTGTAGGCGTAGTTCTCCAGGGAGTTCTTGGACTCCACCTTCTTCTTGTGCTCCTCGTCCTCGGACTTGTACTTCTCAGCGTCCTGCACCATCTTCTCGATCTCCTCCTTGGACAGACGGCCCTTGTCATTGGTGATGGTGATCTTGTTCTTTTGGCCGGTGGTCTTGTCCTCGGCAGAGACGTTGAGGATGCCGTTGGCGTCGATGTCGAAGCAGACAGTGATCTGGGGCACACCACGAGGGGCAGGGGGGATGCCAGAGAGCTCGAACTTGCCCAGGAGGTTGTTGTCGCGGGTCCTGGTCCTCTCACCCTCGTACACCTGGATAAGCACACCAGGCTGGTTGTCCGAGTAGGTGGAGAACACCTGCTCCTTCTTGGTGGGGATGGTGGTGTTCCTCGGGATAAGCACAGTCATCACACCTCCCGCAGTCTCCAAACCCAGGGACAGAGGAGTGACATCAAGAAGAAGCAGGTCCTGCACCTTCTCGTTGCCCTCACCGCTCAGGATGGCAGCCTGGACAGCAGCACCGTAAGCAACGGCCTCATCGGGGTTGATGTTCTTGCACAGCTCCTTGCCGTTGAAGAAGTCCTGGAGCAGCTGCTGCACCCTGGGAATCCTGGTGGAGCCACCAACAAGGACAACATCGTGCACAGAGCTCTTGTCCATCTTGGCGTCCCTCAGGCACTTCTCCACTGGCTCCATGCACTTCCTGAACAGGTCCATGTTCAGCTCCTCAAACCTGGCACGGGTGATGGTAGAGTAGAAGTCGATGCCCTCATACAGCGAGTCAATCTCAATGGTGGTCTGGGCAGTGGAAGACAGGGTCCTCTTCGCCCTCTCACAAGCTGTCCTCAACCTCCTGAGAGCCCTCGGGTTGCCAGTGATGTCCTTCTTGTTCTTCCTCTTAAACTCCTGGACGAAGTGGTTCACCATCCTGTTGTCAAAGTCCTCACCACCAAGATGGGTGTCACCAGCAGTGGCCTTGACCTCAAAGATACCTTCCTCAATGGTGAGGAGCGAGACATCAAAGGTACCGCCTCCAAGGTCAAAGATGAGGACATTCTTCTCACCAACACTGGTAGCCTTCTTGTCAAGACCATAGGCAATAGCAGCAGCAGTGGGCTCATTGATGATACGCAGCACATTGAGGCCAGCAATCACCCCAGCATCCTTGGTGGCCTGCCTCTGAGAGTCATTGAAGTAAGCAGGAACTGTGACAACGGCATTCTTGATGGTGCTGCCAAGGTAAGCTTCAGCGATCTCACGCATCTTGATCAGAACCATGGAGGAGATTTCTTCCGCTGCAAACTGCTTCTCCTCACCCTTGTGCTGGACAACAATCATGGGCTTCTCACCAGGTCCAGAGATGACCTTGAAGGGCCAGAGCTTGATGTCACTCTGGACAGAGGCATCAGTGAACCTCCTGCCAATGAGACGCTTGGCATCTGCATGTGATAAATTGTGTCAGAAATTGCTTTGAATAGAAAAATCAAGATAGCTCAATTTAAACTATCACAAGTATTCAAGGCATTTCACAGAAAATAAGCTGAAATAATCAGGCAACTCGGAAACAAATTACATCAAACTCTAACTAAGCAAACATATCACTTCTGCAGCCAACACCCAAAAGTAACTTGAAAACTAATATAAACAATGTAAACGGGCACATAGTAACTGGAAAGTCATAAAATGAGTAACCAGTGTCGCAAGATCCGTTCCCCCTTGTTCTCTGCCATGTTTCGAGACACACAATCACAAAAAGGACTGTGCATCAGATACCAAATGGCATTGACTGCAATACTTGTACAAACATCAAGCCTAACTTCTACTGGATGTGCTATCTCAGCCGAAAGATGGTGATATATTCTTGCACCACAGATTGCACATAAAAAATAAAAATTTGCATTTTTTTTCAAATTAATCCCAATAGCAATCTCTCCCAAAAAACTTAACTAAAATGCATGTTCTAGTACAAGCTTGAATCCTCAATTGCAAAAAAAGGTTAAAAACCATGACAAGAGATCAGATGGTAGTGCATGATGTTGACATCATAGTGAATGCAGATATCTCGTGTGGATATAATCTCATCACTTCTCTCATCAGACTGAACCACAAATACAAATTATTCTATTCTAATAATCTCATGACTGGAAGAGGCAAAATATAACATTAAAGCATTAAAAACACTAAAAAGATATAGCAAGCATACACCAAAAAGTAACTTGAAATCTAATATAAACAATGTAAACGGGCATATAGTAACTGGAAAATCATAAAATGAATAACCAGTGTCGCAAGATCCGTTCCCCCTTGTTTTCTGCCATGTTTCAAGACACACAATCACAAAAAAAAAGATTGGGCATCAGATACCAAATGGCATTGACTGCAATACATATACAAACACCAAACCTAAGACAATATAACTTCTACTGGATGTGCAATCTCAGCCGAAAGATGGTGATATATTGTTGTAATAATCACAGTGATTCAGGAAATGGGAATTCTTGCATCACAGATTGCACATAGAAAAATAAAAAATTGCAAGGAATGGTAGTGCATGATAACAAGAGAACAAAGAGATCAGATGGTAGTGCATGATGTAATCATCATAAGAATGCAGATATCTCTTGTGGATATAATATCATCACTTCTCCCAAAAAAATTGAATTACAATGCATGTTCTAGTACAAGCTTGAATGAACTGATACCATTTTTTATGAAAAAGAAATAGTTAGCAAGTACAAAGTATGACTAAAAACTACAATTTGTAACAGTTTCTGCAACAATTTAATCCTCTAATGAAAAAAGGTTAAAAACCATGACAAGAGATCAGATGGTAGTGCATGATGTTGACATCATTGTGGATGCAGATATCTCGTGTGGATATAATCTCATCACTTCTCTCATCAGACTGAACCACAAATACAAATTATCTTATTCTAAAAACTCATGACTAGAATAAACAAAATATAACAGTACAGCATTAAAAAACACTAAAACAAAGTGAAGCTTGAACGGCAGATGTTTCAGATTGAAAACCACAAAAGCTATGATAGCATAGCTTTCCATCACTGAAATCAGTGGAAAAGCGCTTGGGGTAATTGTTTCATCATCAATCTGCCAGCTCAAGAGTTGACAAATGTACTCTAAAAACACCTGATCTTAAAGCATTATTATAGCAGTGCTATAGACATACTATGTGCCATAGAAATTAATTAATATCCTAGCAGGCAAAAGAGATCGCAGACAATTTGACAATGATGTATGAAGATCGATTGCTGAGACAAATAGACTTGCTAAAACAAAGTGGAGCTACAAAGAACTAAACTACCAGATCTTAAGACAAAACATTACATAGCCCATCAAATTGCACAAGACCAATTGTGTTGATGGCAACAAAGTATTATGGCATCTGGACCCCAAAAGTGGTACTAAGTGCTACTGACTTTGGTATCTCGAACCCAAGACCAGATCGAGCAAACTTAACATACTGATAGTTACAGATCTGAGTAAGAAGTATAAACTGAAGTATTCCACTGCTACAGATCACTACATCTAGATCACAGAGCTACAACTAGATCAGATCTAAGCAACTAACCATGCTAGTAACTAATCACACGGTACAAACCAATCTAGCTATACGCAGATCCAGCCAAGCCACGACAGATCGGCCAGATCGAACGACTACTCACGTCAAACAACACAGATCTGAGCTGAAGCGGATGTGCAAGTAGGGAGGGGGTCGAGGGAGTGCTCACCAAAGACGGTGTTGATGGGGTTCATGGCGACCTGGTTCTTGGCCGCATCTCCGATGAGGCGCTCAGAGTCGGTGAAAGCGACGTACGAAGGGGTGGTGCGGTTCCCCTGGTCGTTGGCGATGATCTCGACGCGGTCGTGCTGCCACACGCCGACGCACGAGTAGGTGGTGCCGAGGTCGATGCCGATCGCCGGCCCGTCGCCCTTCCCCGCCATCTCTTCTCACTCCCGGCGGTCGAGGAGGCGCTCTGCGAGTTGCCGGGGGGTGGGAGGGGACGCGGAGTTGCGGCGGCGGTGGCAGGTGGAGGAGGGGACTAGGGTTTCGAGAGGGGGAGAGGGGGACGGGGGGGAGGGAGATTTTATAGGAAGGGAAAGGGCGCGTCAGCGCGGGGCAGTGGGGTTCTAGAATGTTCCTGGGCGCGGCGCGGGGAGATCAGAGCCGTTGAGATGCGATCGTGCGGTGGGGAGGGCGCATGGCGGTGTCCTTTCCACGGGCGCCTTTCGGTTTAGCTGGTTCAAACGGCTATTTTCCCTGATTGGGTTGCTTTCACATGCGTAAAAGGAATCTTTGACGGAGGAGGGATGGGCTGGGATCAGACAGCCCTTGCCGACCTCGGAGGCCCGTTTAGAACCGGCCCAAAGAGGATCTTTCCTAATTGTGAACTAGGCTTTTAGATACCAAAGGCATTTAGCCCAGCTTAGTTGGAACTCCAAATCCACACAACGAGAGAGTGAGAGGGAGAGCTTAGTTGAATAAAAATACTGGTCCAGCCCAGTTGGATCATCTGAAACATGTACCCGTTTTTGGCCCAATCTGTTGGGTAGTCCAAAGTTTTCCAAACTTGGACATCATCAATTCATCATATCATATATGTCCTAAAGACACGATAGTATTAGGATATGTTTGGATCCATTAGTACTATACTTTTAGTCTCATTTAGACTCTGACCATCGAAACAGATATAGACTAAAAGATGGGACTAGATAGTTTAGTCCATTAGTTTTTTGAAGGTAACTAAATAGGACTAATGGGCCAAAACTCACCCCTCCTACCTAGTCTTCTTTTTTACAGTTTTAGTCTCTCCATCCTATCTATAGGGACTAAACTTTATTCCTGGGATCAGGGGATTCAAACAAGGCCTTAGTATATCAGTGTTCTCTTATGGACAATTTTATGTAGTGCCAATAATTCTAAGATGACTCGACAAAGTCTTTGCGATATGTTGTTTGTTTAAGTTGCCTTCGATGACTCTACGATTCCTTATTTTGCATAAAAAAGTAATGTCGTCTGTCGTAGCAGGGGCAAAGGATAGCATAAAATCAACGGTCTTACTGGCGTCCGGACCTCCGACGGGAACCAAAAAATCGAACGGTGACGTGGCGCAATCATAGCCAAGTATTCCTATCATACGATACTGTAGAAAAAAAAACCCACCACAACATGGAAATGATGTTGCATGCAACATATAAATTTTTTTTGCAACATCCAAAAATAGCGTATGCAACATCAAACAATAGTATCTGCGACATAAATAATCATCGTTTGCAACACTAAAAACACGCGCTCACAACTCTCAGCCACGCACGACAGCAATAAAAAGTTCTCAATGAAAATGCAATATCCGGACGAAACACTTACAACAGGTGGACGAAGAAAGAGGAGAAAGATGAGCTCCGCACGCGGGACGAGCGGTGGTCGGAGCAGCCCGCCCGCCCTGAGCAGCGGCCGGCGCTCGAACGGCAGGCCGACGGAGCAACTCCTCCCAAACGGCAAGGCCCCTGAGCAGACCGCCCGCCGTGTGCAGCGGGAGAGCAGCGGCTGGCGCGGCTCGCTGTAGGCCGCGGGGGAGCGGCGCTCGGACGGCAGGCCGGTGGAGCAGCAGCGGCCGGATGCCCCGATGAGACCCTCGGTGGTAGCTTCGTATAATTCCGGCCATCAGCTCCACTGTGTCGCTCCCGAGCCGGTGCTGTTGGTGTCTTATGAGCAGAGGATTTTTTTTGTTTCTGTTCTGGGGACGAGAGCGGTGGATAGAGGATAAGGACGAGGGAGCAGCAAAGGAACAGGTTGGCGAGCACGTGAATGGGTGTCCGATATTTTGACCGGGACCAGACGTCCTTAACTAAGTTAAGCATTACCGTAAAATCAATGGTGATGCACAAGATCAGTATACATTAGAAAAATGTTAGTTTTTCAAGCGTTTATGTGGTACTACTTCCGTTTCAAATTATAGTTAACTTTTTCTACGACGAGTTTGACCGTTCATCTTCTTCAAAAAACTTATGTAAATATAGTCAAATTTAAAGTATTTTTTAAAAAAATTATTAATAAGTAGGCCACCATAAAAACTACGATAATTTACATAAAAGTTTGAATAAGACGAATGATCAAACTTAAAGTTAAAAAAGTCGAACGAAATATAATTTAAAATAGAGTGAGCAGTAGTAAATCTTGCTTGGTGTGAGTGGACAACCCCTTTCGTATACGATAACAATAACCCGTTCAATGATCCACAAGTTATCACATAGTTCTAACTTTTATTCTATGAGGTAGTGCTTCATGAAACAACAACCTAGTTTTCTTACCCCCTCTCTCTTTCCGCCTCAGGATAAAAATCATATATTGTACTATATGACGGTACACGAGTTAAGCTTAGTTCTAAATTGGGTTTATAAAGCACTTCAAACAACGGCCTCTTTTTCTATTCCCCTCCCTCTTCTACGTCATAATAAGAATCATATGTGTAGTGCTATATGTCTACAACTCATTAATCTCATCCGCTATATTGACATAAATTATACTCAAGTCATTGAGCTTAAACAGGAGATATACGGTAGTGTGACAAAGTTGATGATACAGGGCGGGACTGTCTGCCTGGCTGGTACCATCAGGAAAAATGCCTATGTTTTTTGCTCCATGGATTTCCTGAACTGGGCTGGTCCTCGGTGTCATCACGGTGCAGCACAGAAGACCATCGTAACCCCGTTCTGCACCGGTTCTGTCAGGAGTCGAGGACTCGGAACACATGTTGTGGTGGACGGTCACCGCTAAAAAAGGCACATTCATCCGTTATATTTAGTATCGGACATAAAAAGACTCAATAGTAAAGTGGTACAGAGCCATCGGCTGGTGTTACCATCCAGTACTAAAGTGGCACGACCATTTAGTATCGACTAGTGACATTAGCTGGTGCTAAATGTGACCTTTAGTACCGGCTAGTATTAATAGTACGGGTTAGTTCAAAAGGAAAATATCTCCCACTCAGTCATTTATGATGCGTAAGGAGAATGTGGGATGGTAAAGAAAAAACACACGGGGCTAAAGTTCTTCGAATTCTCGCAGATGCGCACGCGTATTTAAGCGTGAAAAAATCGCATCTAGGCCGAGTTTCTTTCCTTTGGGCCGTGCTTCTTATGTCATTTTATTTGGGCCGTCACAAGTTTCCATCCACTCAAAAAACCCATGGGCTTGGTTCTTTCTTACAATCAGCCTGGTCCAGTATAGGACAGAAAGCCCTTCACCCGAAAGCTCACGTGAGTTGTATGCGAAATTATTTCACTTTAACCGCAACATGAATAGCACACAAACGATCATGTGAGTTTTCAGAAAATTCGTGGATGGTGATACCAAAGATGCGTAAAATCACCTAATTTGCAGAACATTATAATTATATATTTTCAGTTGAATTTTTATGTGACTTTTTGTGAATTATTTGTGCTTATGCAATTGCTAATGTTAAAATTCGAATTTACACAAAAATGTGTGTGCTTATCTAATTCTTCAGAATATTAATATATCTTTTTCATTTGAATTATATTCAATTTTTTGAAAAGTTATACTCCCTTCCTATATAACTTTAACTTCTTATTTTTATTAAAATATTTATTAAAAATAATATATATGTACTTTTATAAAAATATTTTTAAGACAAAACTATTCATATGGTTTTCGCACTTCCAAACTCAATGACTTAAAAGTTATTCACGATTTATATTCCCAATATTTGACTAAAATCTTATCTAAAACGACATCTAAATCCTATATGGAGGGAGTACGTGATTATTTTGTAACTGCTAGTGTTTAAAATATCAAATTTATTGTCATTGCTTCATCAGCAAAATAATATTTGACAAGAAAAATATGGAACTCAAACAATAATATTTCCATGGCCGAGTTTGCCAACTAGTTTCCTGTACTAGCAAATTACCCGTGCGTTGCTACGGTCAAATTTATTTTGACTATTTCTCTACTATTTTTATTCTCTTTTTTCTAGATTATGTAAACTGATCATTTTTTTTCCTTCCATCTATTTCTTACATTTGCCTTTGGATGTCTTCTCACTGCTGGACATACTTTATAATTCTCCATTATCCGTGTCCCATTTATGATGTCATCTTTCTTCTCATTTGTCCCTCCTCCAATGGCCGTCATTGTTAAGGATGCATAAGATTGAAAGTGCATCTAGGCACTTATGTGTTTTGGTGATTTGTATGACAACATGATTCGTGATCTAACTTGTTTGCTTAAGCATATGAGCAAGTTTTATTCTTATGAATATCCGCGCAATATAATTGTTGATAAGAATATGTACTTGACATTGGTTCTAAATGACATAAAAGCAAGCAAGTATGTTTGATCCCATGTTGCAAAAGATGAGCAATGGCAAAAGAATAGAAATGATGAATGAGACAAGGTTCTTATGCATATTGGTTGGTCTCATTTAGTAGAAGCTCGTCAAAATAAAATGGGACAATCTACGTGAAGAAATTGGAATTCCTTTGGACGTGGTCCATGGCAATAGTTAAATTCATGATAAGATCTTCATGATGAGACATGATCTTATGGATATTATATGGTCTCAAGTACATGGAAGTCTATGGACAAGTGATTTGACAAAGACAACATACAAGACAATATTGAATATATTTCGGGTTAATTGAATACATGGATTTCAATATGGTTTTCATGATGATGCAAAGCAAAGCGAAACTTAAAGTGGCAAGATATGATGAAAAGGATCAAGCTAGACGGGAGTGACATTCCAAGCGAAGAGAAGGGCAAGTTGGTCTTGTAGCCGAGGGACTTTGTTAGGGAAAGTCTAGCATCTTAGTTTGATCTATATACTTCAATCAAACCGTATCAAGTGAAGCAATGTGAAGCATCTAATCATTTATGGATCATATATTGGAATGGCTTATGAATTG
The DNA here is from genome assembly GCA_033239725.1 of Echinochloa phyllopogon. Taxonomy (NCBI): domain Eukaryota; kingdom Viridiplantae; phylum Streptophyta; class Magnoliopsida; order Poales; family Poaceae; genus Echinochloa; species Echinochloa phyllopogon. Next base: position 59,427,331 of record BTCW01000012.1, on the reverse strand, counting down.
ATCCATACATTTGGAAATTCTAAGCCCAGCTCAAGTTTGGATTTGCTCAACAATCAAGAAAGGTTGTATGCCCTCAAAGTTGAAATTGACAAGTATGGCATGATTGTAGACATTGAAGCTCAAGTGGAAGACTTAATTTGTTATTTATTTTCTTGAGTATAGGAATGATGTACTATCAAGAGGGATGCAACAAGTAGTTGTTTAGACAATACCAAAAAGTGCTCATAGGTCAACCCATGTGAGATAGCCTTTGAGAGAAGTCGTTTTGAGACTAAGTGTGCTGACTGGTCCAAAACCGGTCTGAAAGAGGTCTGACCGGTTTTAGAGTTCGACGTGCTAACGGCTAGTTTCGTTTGAAAACCGGTGTGACCGGTTTGGGAAACCGGTCTGACCGATTTTCCACTGACATAACGGCTAGTTTTTGGGTGTGGGGTATTTATACCCTTTGGCCCTCTCCTTTGAGTGCTGCTGGTTCCCTTGCTTCTCTTGTGCGCCCAGAACCTTCTTAAGCACCAGCAAGCTCTCCCCAAACATCTCTTTGTGAGATTGATAGAAATTTGATTGTATCTTTGGATTTGGGTTGAGAGGCTAATTGTGTGTGAGCTATTGCAAGCTAGTAAGAGCTAGCTAGATCAGTGAAGAGCAAATCCTTAGCTTGAGCATTTCCGGTGAAGTCTAGCAACCATTGAAGCATTCGTTACTCTTGGAGGTGAAGCCTCCTAGACGGCTAGGCGTCGCCGGTGAGCTACCATATTTGTGGTGAGTCACGGATTGTTTGTAAAGGCTGGCCCTGCCTCCTTCGTGGAAAGAGGTCACAAGTTAGTGGAATCGAGGAAAGTGGCTTGGTGTGTATAAGCCCGCCTTTCGTAGGCCCTCAACGGAGACGTAGGATTCATCGTGCATTGGTGGCAGCCTTAGTGGCAGCGGTGAATCTGAACTTTGGAAAACAAATCATCGTGTCTCTCATTTGGTTTGCCTCACAAGTTCAATTCTAGCATTTATATTAGCTTCCGCTTTGATCTACTTGGTTGTGCTTTATTTGTGTGCAGGGACATAGTGAACTTGCTAGAAATCATCTACAGAAGCTATTCACCAAGTTTGGTTTGTGCTAGAACTCGTAGAGGGGATAAATTGCATTGTTGTGTTTCTCTGCCAGAAACCGGTCTGACCGGTTTCAGTACTGATTGTGTGTAAAATTTTGATTAAGTGCAGATTCACCTATTCACCCCCCCTCTAGGTGACATCAAGGTCCTTTCAATTGGTATCAGAGCTAGCACTTCTGGATTTCCCTAAGTGAGGTCCCATCTTGCTTGGACATGATGCAATCGCGTGTCCTTTCTCAAGGCAACCGAAGCATCTTCTTTTCTCCATATTTCTTTATCTTTTGGAGAGTGTTGGCTTGCCTTCCTCCTTGATGGAGCACTTGATGTGAGCCAATTTTCCTTTTTCGGCTTGCTCTTGGCTTGTGTGGGACTTGACTTGATTTATGTAAGAGCTTTGCACGGTTGATCCCTTCTCAAGCTTGTTCACCATGATCTCACGGTTATCTTGAGAAGGTTGTGCATTGCTCTTGCCTTTGTGAGTTGTCAAGTTCTTTGTGAGTCTTTCCACCTCTTGCTTGAGTTCTTCATTTTCCTTTGCAATGAGGTCATCACACGACTCTACAAGCACTTCATCATACCAAGAGCGTTTTGCTTGAGAGCAACATGAGTTAGCACATGATAAATTAAATTGAATTTGTGAGCATGTGCACTTGTGAGATTGAGGTTCGAATGATTTTACCAATGTCATTACAACCTCATGAGCTATCTCTAGCAAGGGATATGATTCTATAAGCTCTTCATGCGAACACGTGAGTTCATCATGTTTTGCTTGCAGTTTCTTATGCTCACTAGTTAGCAAACCAAATTGTTGCTTGAGCACTTGATTTTCTTTCTTCAAGAAACCTACACATCAAAGAGAGTCAGCGGCACAAGCGTATTCCTCAACCACAACATCATACTTACAGACCAAGGAGGCTTTCAAGAGTTTGACTTTCTCAAGCTCCTCGGTGAGAGCTTGGATAGTTGCATCCTTTAAATTTTCGGCCTTCTTGTCATCTTCGGTCTTGTGGCACTTCGTCACCTCATCACTGGATGATGTCATTGCTTTTGCGCTTGATATTTTGCTTGCACGACGTCGGCCGCCCTTCTTGCAACTAGCTGTGGTTCTTCTGCCCAAACCGGTCAAACCGGTTTCAGAAACCAGTTGGACCGGTTTTGGCAGTGAGACAGCAGCTGCGCAATCTTGGTCCTCTAGCTCCTTTGTGGTTGTCACATGAGGCTCAGTACATGTTGTTGCTGATGTAGAGCACTCCTCATGTGACTTGGTTCTTGTATGCTCTTTCTTGTCGCTTGTGGTGTTTGCAAATAATTTTTCAAGTTGAGACCAAATAAGATGAACATCTACTAGAGTCGCTTCATCTTGTAGAATAAGTTCCTTCACACCTTGGCTCATAACACTAAACAAGAAGTTAGCGACAAGAGCATTGAGTTGTAGGCAATCCATTTCGTCTTTGGTTAAATTGGACGAATTGATCCAATCAACGTTAGGACGATGGATGCCTCCAACTACCACTCGCTCAAGAGTAGGACCAATGGCCCTAATATCATGAAGAACATGAGCAGACCAAGTAGAATAATTTGAGCCGTCACAAGCTAGTGGCTCAAAGGTTACCTCACACGAAGTCGACATCTTTCCTCACGGCGGTTAAGCTTGGATGTGAGGCCAAGCTCTAATACCAATTGAAAGGACCTTGATGTCACCTAGAGGGGGGGTGAATAGGTGAATCTGCACTTAATCAAAATTTTATGTTTTATACCATGTGATACATTTAATGGCTCTCTAGTAAAGCATATTGTTTTTATGAATATAGGTGATAAACTCTTGATGATGTATAGAAGGATTTGCAATTTGGATAAATCAAGCATTCATTGATATTTGGAAATTCACCTCATTGTGATGCTAGGAAAAATGCATATATTGAAATTTTCAATTCATGGAAATTTCCTATATGTAACTTTGAGCCCTAGTCAAAAGCTCATTCCATTGGTGACAAACACCCCATTGATCAAATCTTGGGTGTTGTTAGTAAGGATGTCCAAACTCATTTGCATATTGCTTCTAGTTGTTTTTGTTTGTCGATATGTTATAGGAAGACTAACCATGTAGATGAAGCAATAAGGGATCAATCCCAAATAAAAGAACTCTTGAAAGTTTCGAATATCCATGACTGATGAAGATGTTGAAGTCAAACATGAGTAACCATCTTCATCAACTAGAGTTGAGCCACCAAGAATTCTACTTGATCGAGACCAAGATCAAAATCATGGTGACGATCATGATCAAGATCAAAGTCAAGGTGAATATCAAGATGTAGTGGCTCAAGATGTGTCACATCAAGATGTTGATGATAAAGATGGATCCATACAACATCAAGAACAAGTGTCTCATCCATGAGTACATCAAAGTATTCTATAGGATCATACTATAGATAGCATACTTGGGAGCATCCAAAGAGAGGTAACCACTCGTTCTCATTGTAAACCTTTTGTGGATTTTACTCGTTTGTTTCTTCTTTGGAGTCTCTCAAGGTTGAGGAAGCACTTGATGACCCGGATTGGGTAATGAACATACAAGGAGTGTGATCTTTATTGGGAAAGACCATATGATAAATATAGTTGTTTTCAAATGGGTCTCTTACTACAAGCTATATTGTTGAATTGGATTTCTTTTGTTAACTTCAAACCTAGCAAGTCAAAGTGGATCTATTCTTTGGCTATACATGTATATAAAGAATTGGTTTGAAGGACTTGAAGACTTCGCTCACATATGAAGATACTAGTGGATTTTCAAGAAGCCAAGCACGAAGAATCAAGCTCAATTCTAGTGGAGTCATTGATCATTCATATTCTAAAAGCCTCCACACAGAAAACTTGCATATAGTATATTGCAAAGTCATCATTCTCATCTAGGTAACAATATACATGGTACCATGGTTGTGAGTATCTTTTGGCACAAATATTCCTCCTTTACAAATTTATTTTGTGTCTTAACCCAAAATATATGATGAACTCCTCTTGAGTCTTAAATAAACTTGTGCATGTATCTAGTAACTCAAAAAACTTGGATGCACGCTTTTAGGGGGAGATTGTCTTATGCTTTGTGATTATTGAGACTAACTTGTTTTTAAATAGTATTTACTTTTAGTCTCAAGATAAGTGAGAACATCTTTGAAGGTATGATATGCTTCCCTCTCTTTCAAAGATCCCATCACCTCGATCAAACAACCCATCACCATCATTATCTAGGAGGGTAGAGGTGGCAGGTCCTTGTCGACACCGCTACGTGGAGCGGGAGGTCACCGCCCATGATGCCATCAACGAGTGTGGCATGGCTGACTGTTGGCACCATCGTCTAAGACAACTTTAATTGAATGGCATTAGCTAACTATATATGATAGTGCCTCTCTTGAGTATCTGAAGTCATTTGTGCATTTAACAGACAATTACAAATGCAACCCCTTGTCTCCTTACCTTTTCTTTTCTAAAGAAGCATTGACATAGACAATATATTGCACTTTTGTATTTCTATAAATAGGTAGAATTGATACTAATATAATTGATATTAGAGGAGATACTTCAACCAATAGGATTCATTAATCATTTATTTGTATTACGGGCCAATTTGAGGGAGAGCCGGCCTAACTTCAAAAAGGCCAGGCCCAAGCACTCGCTGGCTGGCTCAATCTTTCATTCTTTCATCTATGTTCTGGTTACCTGATTCCTTTCATTCTTTCATCTATGTTCTGGTTAAAACGATGTAACACATACAATGGTTTAATAACCACCTCTAAGAGTTTATCTAAAATATACACTCTCGAAATCATCATTTGGAGAGTCATTTGAGTAAAAATTATTTTCTACATCTTTATACTTTTCAATAGCTTTTCTATATCATATGCGCAGTCCAGAGAGTCATCTCTCTCTTCATCTGTAGCTAGCGAGAAATCCAGAATAGAGAATATATATATGTATATATATTTGGATATCCAATTGAAAAGGTTGTTGGAGCGTGTTTTTTCACCAAAATTTTTATTTTTGTAAGTTAGAGATATAAAGAGACTGAGATGCTCTAATAAAGATAAACGGAAAAGAGAAAAAAGGAAGGAAAGTAGCGAGAAAAATTCCGTTGGCCTGCTGTTTTCTTGCCCAATCAGGCCAAACTTGCACTAAAGCCCCTCCCGTATACTAAGCCGCCACCTTACTTCTTCCTTCTTTCCCTCTCGCTGCTTTACTCTCTTTCTCGGATAGCAGCCGAAATCACGGCCGATTGCTCGCCAGCGACAGCCATCTCGCATAAAGAAAATTGATAGCCAATGTTCTCCCCTCCACTACTGTATTCTCGGTTTCAATAAGAGTAACTTCAATTGATATAGCGGTAGGTAGACTCCAATTCCGGTTCTAGAAAGCCGGAGCGCAACACTTTGTTGGTCGCTGCGGGGCCGGCATGCAGTTTCAGTCCTAGCCCCGTAAACGTCCTCCAATGGAGGCAAGTTCTTCGGCTCTCGGCGCCCATGGCCTTCGACTTGCTTGTCCTCCGACGAACGATGGGTCAGCCTACGGCCACCAACATGGAGCAGTGGCGATCTTGTACATGTCTGAGTACTGGTCGAAGATACTAAGGTCCTCTTTGGCAGGGCTCCAGCTCCTTGTAAAATGGCTCCGGCCGTGGCTCCTCCGGTAGAGCAGCTTCTAGTTGCGTTGGAGCCGTTTTGAAAAAAATGTTTGTCAAAACGACTTCTTCTAATTTTCATAAATATATAAAGAGATAGAATGTCCAATATGCCCCTAACTGTTTTTCTTCTCCCATTAATTTTATTCTTAGTTGTTTCCTTTCTTATCTCTTGACCCTGTGGACCTGTGGTCTGGTATGCAAACGGCGAGCTGCTGGCCTGCTGCTGCTCCGCCAGCGCCACCGCTTTTGCTCTGCCGCTCTTGCTACCCTTTGCTGCTGCCCAGGCCGCTACAAGCCACACGGTCGAGCATCGAGCATGGATGCCGCGCTGCGCAGCCCCACTCCGACCTCGCCGCGTTGCTGCCCCGGCCTGCGTCCTCCCACGGTAGCACCATCCCTGGCGGGTCTGCCGGGCCATGCCGGCCGCGCTAGCATCTGCTCCTGCAGAGGTTGCCACACGGCACATAATCGCTCTGCCCTCCGGCCTCCGCACCTGTGCCCCCGCCCTTCGGCCGCTGTGGCGTCCTTCATCATCGCGTCGTCGCCCGGGCTTCTCCCCGTCTCCTTGCTCCCCACCCTTGCGCGCCGCCGCATCCTTGGCCATCGGCGCCGGTGCCCACGAAGATGAGGAGCAAGACGGTCTGGTTATACGCTAGGTCGATGTGGAGCCGCGCAGAGCTGGTTTTTTTGGGCTTCTCCTTCGTGGAACTGCTCCAGTCACCGGAAGATGAGGAGCTCCTTCCCCGGAGTCGTTTGGGACAGCAGCGTTTGGTAAGGGGCCCTAATACGTCCTTCCCGATTCGATTTGATTTCCAATATTCCTGGTCCAGTTCGATTCGACTTCGGTCTGGTGAACAAGCCTATTGAATGGGCCATAGACTCGGGGGACGGACGACGTACGAAGCGATACCGGCAGAACGCACGAAGACTCTTTACTTGCTTTAGTATTATATAAAGAAAGATAAAGATAAAGATTTATCCCCTAGTCTTTGGTCTCTGGCACAATTCAGCTTTGTCAAAAGTTGACAAGCTAATGATGACGACATCAGGCCGGCCAATTTCTACAACTTTTGCTTTACTTCTTTTTCCTGCCTGAAGCAAAGTATATATACCAAAAGGTTATACGGCATATAAGTTTTTTCATCGTCCTCAAGCACATTCAGATGAACATCATGCGTGCAATGTGGATTTTGAATGTCCCAGTATGACTCATCTCAATTTTTCACAGGCGCAGATTGCACTACGTATTTACAATACCAAATGGCTATTTCAGGATTATCACACAGAAGTAGTTCAATCGACAATCTCCGCCTTTTGTTTGGACTTCACGAATAATTTTGTATAAAACAATACATTTTCTCCACAAGAACAACCTATAATTTCTGGTTTATAACAAGATACTATACTTCATATTATCCACCACCAAAGTATGACCGCACCAACTTCTTGTACGAGTAAGTAATATGGATTATTATTTATGCAAGGAGCTCAGATATTTCTTTCCTCAAGAAATAGGTGTGCACCCAGGTTCAAGCCGGAATGACGCGTGCAGCGTGCTGACCAACCAAGCAAGCAGAGTGTAGTCCTAGGATGAACTATGTTAAATTGAACTATAAGTCATTGTTAGCAAATAATGCGAAAACAAGATCGAACACGAGACACGATTTTAACGTGAAAAACCCTTCGGAAAAAAACCACGAGCGCCAACCGGCAATCTTCACTATAATGAGAGAGTCACTAAGTAAGGGATACAATAAGTCATCAACTCTTCCCGTGCGGCTTACAAAATGTATATATATGACGGACTAAACTGACCGCAGTCAAATACGGAAACAAATCCGCTAATCACATAACCTGAACTATGAGCCATACAAACGTCCCCACAAGACTCACGTTATAATTCGGATCATATTCAACCGTCGTCATATATACGATTATACGTAGCATGCATAATGTGTTTACCTAAATTTCAGAAATTGTGTAAAGACAATAGATTGAACTTGATGTTCAGAACTTGCATTATTATTTTGCTTCAGTGCTGATTCAGACATCTTGGAGGCATTGTTATTTTTGCTTCAGTGTTGATTCAGACATCTTGGAGGGGAGTACACGCGTCAAAGCGAAAGCTAAAGTGGCCACCAAAACACACGAACAAAAGGTGCATGACAACGATTCCAAACAGTCTATAGGCCAATCGAGCGGGACGCGGCGAGCCTCCCGGCGGTCTAAACTATTTTTTCTTTTTTTTGCACGGGATCATTTAGTACCGGTCAGCGTCTAGCCGGTACTAACTGACTTACACGTTAGTAGATTGGACTGAGCGGTACTAACCTAGCCATATGATCAGTGCTGATGGCGATTTTTGTAGTAGTGGGTCGTTGTCCTGGTCTCTTGAAATCTAAAAGCAATTTCCAAAAAAAAAGAAATATGCTAAAAGCTCGGTTTCTGTATCGTATTTCACTTAGTGGGGATAGTTCGCCTGTAAGTACAGGTAAGCCGTAGTTCTAATTGCTACAAAAGACTCATGTTCTGTTAACAGCTTATTAACGAATGTATCATAGTCCTAGGTTCATTAATTCAACATTTTAGTGTTCTCCCAGAACATTTTTCTGCTAACAGACATGTCGTTACTCATCAGTTATCGCATCAATATCTTTCTCAAATGCTGCCTCTAGTCCCAAATAAAATATATATCAATTTTGAAATTGTTGTTTCACAAGCCTTTTTCTCTTTTGCTATTAATATTTAGGAAATTATAGACTAAAAAATATATTGATTAGTGGCATAAAATTTGTATTACTAGGTATTTCTAGCTACAGATACAACTAGTCAAAGTGGTATTGAATACGGTGTCCTTCCTGCTGAAAAAGAAGAATATAGATATAGTGTCAACGCCGTATTTGTTACGCAGTCTCAACCCAATGACTAGAATAATATCCATAGAATTAAATAAGTTATCACCTACGATAAAAGATGATGTGACAATTAGGTAAATGAAGAAATAGAAGAAAACTATGTCTTGCATGAGACATGGTGTCTACACAACATTCAAGACAAGATGTGAAATGACTAACGTTAAATTGAAATGCGGAAGAGTGATGTTTACATTAGGCCAGTCTCAGTGGGAGTTTTATGGACAATAAATTGACTGTCATGTCAGCATTTTTGATGATGTGTCACTGTATTAATTAAGAGAGAGGTGAAATGAGTTTCATGACGATGAAACTCCATGTACACAGTTACCTAGACAGCTTGTGTCTTGCATGTGACCTAGAAAATAACAATTGATGAAACTATGCATTGAGAGGGAGGTGTTTCATCATAATTTCAAACACTTTTAGATGATGTGTCACTCTAGGTAATTGTGTCTACGAAACTTTCATTGAGACTGGCCTTAGGAGTATAGTGCCTACCACTAGTTTCTTGATAATGTGAATGCTATAAAAACTATGTCTTAATGTCTTGGTTGGCACTGTCCTTAGCTATCTGTTGGCCGACGGCAGTAGTTTTGGATGCTGGAGATAGGTAAACTAGCGACAATAAAGCCAAGAGAATAAATAACATATCAAAAGCAAAGCCCCTTAGCACGGCCTAGCCGCCTAGGCGCAACACAGCACTAAAACAAAGGAATGAATGAATGATACGATTTTGATCAGAGTGGTGACAAAAGTACAGAACGAACAAGTGAATATTCGGCGCCAATTATACATATGCGGAGAATAAGTAGCCTAGGCGTAGGTGGCATATGTCGTTCCTTTATCAAAAGCAAGAGATTTTATGTAGCCATCCCATGTTGGTAGAAGTGGAGGTCTACGCTACTGTAGAGTTCAAATTCTAAATACTGGTAGTAACAAATGCACCAATTATATTTTTATATAAATACACTTTCGCTTACGAAGTCCTTTCATACGTAGCAATGCACGAGTATATTGCTAGTATATAGTATGTATATGTAATCTGTGTCTGTACAATTGTCTTGAAAAAAAAGGACGGCCAGTAGGAGTAAATAGTTATCAACATTCAATTTTCAAAATCGAATCAAATTTAAATTAAATGATGTATTTTGTGTTCTCGAACAGCAGATGCTAGGCCCCGTTTAGTTCCTCAAAATTCTCTCTCCAAACTTCACTATTCACCTATCACATCAAATCATATCAAATCTCTATCATCGTGCATGAAGCCCTAAATGTAGATAAATAAAAAAACTAATTATATAGTTTTGATGTACACGACGAGACGAATCTTTTGAGCCTAGTTAGATCATAATAGGACAATGTTTACCACAAACAAACGAAAAGTGTTACAGTGTCCAATGTGACTTTTCTACCAACTTTTCACCCATCTTTTCATCAACTAAACACAGCCTGTGTATTCTGGCGGAGCAAGCGGATTTCTTTCAGACTGTCACACTCTGCGTCTCTTGGCAGCTGCAACTGCAAGCACGAAAACTTTTTTTGAAATAAGGCAAGCACGAAAACTGAGGATGCTTGGTACAAAGCATGTGGACATTTGGGATTTTGGGGTCACCGTGGCCCATTGGTTTTTATCGTACGGTTGGTGACTTGGTGTGTAAAAAAGATGATGATTCGGTGATATACTTGATGTTGTTCCTCTTGTACTAGATCACAATTTCGCAAATAAGATTTTCTTTCAACTATAATCTGTATACAATTTGATTTAGATTGATGATGTAAGATGAATTTTACTGTATTCACTATAAGTGTGCCGATTCATGACCGAACTTAGGCATATGGGATTTTTTATTATACTGAAATAATCTCATCTATGCTCAGTTCACAAATGACAAAACTCAAGCTTCTATATGTGTGCGCGTGAGCGCATATATTTTAGAGTACTAACTTGAATTTGCTTATTAGCTCTCTAGCTAAAGGGCCTAGGCATCATTGTATAGGGAAAACACTATTGGCACTTTGCCTATATATACTACACACACTAGTGATTAGCGAATCAAGCTTATCCATTGCTCTATCAACACCATCCAAACTAGTTTATTTGTGCTCCAAAGCCAAGGAATTGAGTTCAAACAGGTAGACTGCCCAGCAATCCCGCCATGGCCAAGGCCTTCCTCCTCGTCTTCCTCACCGTCGCCGCCGCCGTCCTCGCGGCGGAATCATTGCAGGACGCCACCCTAACCCTCGTCAACGACTGCGACTACCCCGTGTGGCCGATGGTCATCCCCAACGACGGCTACTCCCCCGTCTCCGACAACACCGCTCGCCTCGACAGCGGTGGCGCCGCCGCGTCCTTCCCCATCCCGTCCAGCGTCCCCTGGTCGGGCAAGGTGATGGCGCGCGTGGGGTGCGCCGTCGAGACGCCGCAGGGCCCCTCGCAGTGCGCCTCCGGGGAGGACCTCCCGGCGACGGTGGTGCAGCTGGAGGCGCACGCGTTCGGGCTCGCCGACATGGCCATCTACGGCGTGAGCCTGTCGGGCGGGTTCAACGTGCCGGCGACGGTGACCCCGCACGCGTTCCCGTCCGGGTCGGCCTGCCCCGTGCTCGGGTGCACGGCGGACCTGAACCCCGGCTGCCCGGCGGGGCGGCGCGTGACGGCGGCCGGCGGCGGCGCTGTGGTGGCGTGCACGAGCGACCCGGCGCCCGGCGGGTACTTCAAGCAGGCGTGCCCCAAGACCCTGACCTGGAGCGGCGACGCCGTGGAGGTGGGCTGCGTCGCGCCCGGCGAGCTCAAGGTCATCTTCTGCCCGAACACCATGGTCACCGCTGCCGGCGACGAGCCGGAGCTCATCCACGCCGCCGCCGTCGCCGACGCCTAGCCTTGTGGGGTGGCCGTGTGGGGATGCGACTTGCGACGGCAGTGTTGTGATCGTGTTGTGTTGCCGTGTCGTTCGGGCGTTGTACGTGCCAACAAATAACGCAGGCGTACGCTTGCGTCCATCGTGTCATTACTTACTGTAGTGAGTTAAGCAGTAACTACTGTCTCTGCTTAGTGTTCTGCTGTACTTTGTGTAGCAAGTCGCGTTGAGGGATAACATCAGTATAATCCTTTTAGCAGAAAAACAAGTGTTTTCCATTAGGCATGAACCGAGATCTTCTCGGTAACCTAACCTCAGTATAGTCTGAGATATAATAAACATCAAAATCAACACACAAACAAAAGTACAGGTACAAAAGTTTTAAAAAGCTTTTCCCCCCCAAAAAGGAAAAAAAAATTCTAGCACCCAATACAATTTTAGGCCCATGTATGTTGGCCCAGCCATCCCATTGTCGGCCGTGTTCGTAGCTTGAAAAAAGTCTATTTTACTCCCCTCACGTTTGGCAGAAGTTCATTTTTTGTCCTCAACGTAAAACCCAGGAATCTTGCATCATCAACTCTTCAAAACCGTACATTTTACGTCCCTCGGTGGTTTCGACGGCAGTTTCGCTGACGTGGCGGTGGTTTCGCTGACGTGGCACGCTGACATAGTGTGCTTAAAATGGCTGAAATTTGAAAAATCATATAAAATCGTAAAAATGATAAAAATATAAATCCAATTTTTTAGCTTCCTCATGAGCATCTTTACACGGTCGAGTCATTTATTTACATGTTTGATATTATTTCTAGTCGAAATAAAATAGGCAAGAAAATATGCCATAGAAATTGTAAAATGTACAATAAATATTTGAAAAATTATAAAATAGTAAATACAACTCCTGTGTGTCTCTGGTGAGTGTACATCTATTAGAGTTGTTTTCTTTACATATTAGATGATTTTATATGGTATAATAGGATTATGTTTAGCATATGCACAAACATAATCTTACTCTACCGTATAAAAACTTCTAATATATATGAACAAACTACTCTACTAGATGTACACACTCACCAGAGGCACACAAGAGTTATATTTAGTATTTTATAATTTTTCAAATATTTACTATGTATTTTACAAGTTCTATGGCATATTTTCTTGCTTATTTTATTTTGACTAGAAAATAATATCAAACGTGTAAACATGTGTAAAGATGCTTATGAGGAAGCTAAAAAATTGGATTTATCTTTTTATCATTTTTTTACGATTTTATATGATTTTTCAAAGTTTCAGCCATTTTAAGCATGTCATGTCCGCATGCCACGTCAGCGAAACCGCCGAGGAACGTAAAATGCACGGTTTTGAAGAGTTGAGGGATGCAAGATTCCTGGTTTTTCACGTTGAGGACGAAAAACGAACTTCTGCCAAACGTGAGGGATGTAAAATAGACTTTTTCCTCGCAGCTTTGGTCACGTCGGCGTCTGCCTGGCCTGTAATCGAACAGGTCGCAAATCTCTCTTTGTGTTTCCGTGTGGACTGCACACGCTTTTAGTTAGAGACTAGGTAACGTGCCTGTGTGTTTGCTACGGACTTTCATATGATTAAATAAAATTACATCATATTTATATGCAAAAAACTCCAGTAAACCTAAAAAAACAAAACAATCAAACAAAGATCATAACACAATTGGAAACACAAGTTAGATACAACCCATCCAAAGAGGTATTTATAGATCACAAATATAAAGGCCCCAGATACTCAAAGAGGTATTTATAAATCACAAGACAAAGGGGACTATTGCCGGCTTCTTCAAATGCAATTTGAAACTAAGATGCTGATTAGTGTATTCCCAATAACTAATAATTTAATATAGAGTTCCTTTCTTTCTTTTGCATATCGGTTACAATACATAACAACTTGTTTCTCAGAGTAGAACATATAACCAAAGCATACAAGTTTATACCAAATAGTTAAGTGTCCATGCTTACATTTCTGGCAGTAATATAAGCAAGCTCACAACCTATCCACTCAAACAAGGAACCACACAAACCCTTTACATCGTATCTTCCCATGCTCACATGTGAGCCATCGCAACAACTGTGCAATAAAAAATGTACTGCAGAATATAATCAGGGTTCACTTATACCTCATGTATGTACTCTATTCCTAAATTAATGTATGTCCCTTATAAAAAAAGTAAAAATATAAGTGAGGCCTTCAAAATAAGTAAAGTTTATTTTATTGTTCCCCGTGACGCCGTTTTGTGCCGGCAATGGCTGGCATACACCGACGATCATCTCCTCTCCAAGTATCACCTCGTTACCTATATAAAAGTTGTTTTAATATGATGTTAATCTTTTAGCAATGTATCGCAAGAGAAATTACAGTTCAAAAATTACCTCAAAACTTATTTATGACAAAACATGCCATACATTAATGAACAGAGGGACCAGCCACATGAACAATGATGAAAATATTATTGAGAATAGCATTGTGCCAGCCATTCATCGCTGAAATATGCCCTGATGTATTTTAGCTGCTGATGTCTTAGTAGACATCAGACCAATACTTAGCTATTTGCAATCGCACAAAATGTATCTCAGACCAGGCAAATGTGATGATAAAAGGAAACAGATAATAAGCATACCCCATAGTGCAGCACTTTTAACAAGAGGTGGAACATGAATATCTTCGTCTGATTTTTTAACGCTCCTGAGCGGGGAGCAAGCATCAGCACATAATATCAATAAGAAAACGTGTATGCAAAGAAAATACATTAGTTCAAATAGGATTAACAAGCAACAAAATTGAGAGGCAACTATGAATGCACCATTCAATTGCAAAACAATATTCTAGATTTCGATGGGCACAAGTACCAATAACGATTGAGCATTACCTCTTGGCAGCCATTATCATATTGGCAATTCCTTGACCGATTATACCACGGACAAATCCAACTGAGCCATAGAAGACACCCTGCAATTTAAACAGTCATACTTTAAAGCTGATCCAAACAACATGGAATTGGTCAAGCAATTAGAACTAAGCATCAACTATGGATCCAAACTGAGAGCAACCTTCCCATGTAAGATTGGTTGTAAAGGTACTTCCAATTCTTTGCTGAACTGTAAAATCTGCAGCCTGGCCTTTCAGCTTCAAATTAAAACACTGCGGTTTTAAATTCGTGGCGTCATATAGGAATATGAATGAATGTTTGAAGTCAAACTCTATTACTAATTTAGCAACATCTCCATTGTATGCGGTCTCTTTCAGTTTCATAGATCAAGAAATGGTCATCGAACAATATAACACAAAATGAACGGACATTCAAATTCGACCTGTTCTCATGTGCTGCTACCAATATCATAGAAAACAACTGAAATGAAATTTCACCTGCTTGGAAAAGATCCAGCCATCCTGTTGAATCTTCCAAACAGCCCCGTTGAAGCAGACGGCTTCCCAAATCTCACATAAGGAGCCAAGAGCCCCACAAGAGCAGTATCAACAGCCATCCCAACCAAAAGATCAGCAGCATATAGCTCAAATTGTGCCCAGAAATCCTTCCCCCTCTTCTGCACCCCCGCAAATGTGGCGCAGCAGGAGTCAATGACAATTTGCACGAACACCAAAAGTCAATTTGCCAGCTACATAACTGTAACTGAAACTACTCACCCTCTGATCAATTAAGAAATAACTGAGCAATCGTACCCACCTCAGTTCCAACTATGAAGAGGAACGACGGGTCGGCGAGCATCCGGTTGCGGAGCATCGAGAAGCCCCGGATCATCGCGCCCAGCGGCCACGGCCTGCGCAGATCAACATAAAAAAGGAATGAGGAAAAACGACCATGTTCACACCTTCCATCCACAAATTCCCAGCAATTCGAGTACCTGCAGATCGAAGTAGCGGAGTAACAGGACTTCCGGATGCCGGCGTCCTTGGCCCGCCTCCATCATGTCGCTAGGGAGCGCAACGCGGCGAGGCGCAGCACATCATCGAAGCCGAGCAGCGGGACGAACTCGGCCTCCTCGTAGTCGTCTTCATCGTCGACGCCGCCCCCCCCCCCCCCCCCCCCCCCCGCCTTCCTCTGCTGCGTCCTCTTCGCCCACTTTCCCGGTGCTGGATCCCGGCGGGCGGCGCTTCCACCGGGCGCTAGTGGCGGCGGATCGGGACGAGGGCGCTGGGCCGGGGGCGGGCGAGGTGACGGGGGCAGAGCACGACGGGCGTCATGGAGTTTTAACGCGTTCAGGACGGTTACAGCGGGTTGGAGAGGGTGTGGGGATCGTGGGGAGCGGCGGGCGCGGAAAGGGGAGCCGATTGATTGCAACCGTGTAAAAATAAAACGACGGTCGGATGGAAGCAGAACCATTTCATTTCAGTGATAACGCAGCCACTTCGCTCGTTCTTTTTAGTAGTAATAGAGAAGTGGATCCGGCCCATGTAAATTTGGCTTCGGATAGTGCGGCCCATGTAAAAGAGGAGGGCGCCACCGTGCTGCGTGAAGTAACCGCCGTGCTCACCGCTTCTTCTCCTGGACTCCGTAGGCGCACGCCATGCAGCTGACTACTAGCACCACCACACCGACGCTGAGACGTAGACATTGGATAATCACATATATGTTATATACACATCGATGCTAAAATGATCGAGTTTTTTTGAAAACTTTTTCTACCAACAAAAACCCCGTACCCCTCACGTCGGATCCGCCTGGACCCACTTTACAGGGGAAAAAAAGGAAATTTTGTGGATGTTTTTTTGACAGAACGAAAAAACACGTGCGAGTTCGCCTGTAGCCTCTTTTTTTTCTCACCGGTGTTTTTTTTTTTACCCACCGTTTTTATTTTAGAAAGAAAAAATCGTCTGTCTTTTTGGAAAGAAAAAAACTGGTTGTTTCTTATTCTCCTCCTCCTTATTGTTTCATGAGGTACTACCCCTGGATCGGATGAAGTACGTCGGAAAACAGATGCCACAAATTGAAGAGGATGGCTGGTGTGGGCCAATGGACAGCTAGGCCTGAGAGGAAGGAAAAATCTACCGTCCATTGGCATCACTTTCATCTAGACGTTTCCACCGTCTACGTACATATATACACACACTCCTTCCTAAAAGCTCCCTTCAATCCTTCCACACAAAACGCGTCATTTACTCTGGAAAATGACTGTACAAAAGGAAACTGACCCGCCCCGCCAACGGTTAAAAAGGAATCCATTTAGGACGGGTACATTTCTATACGTAAGCGGTCTCATACAGTGTCACGTAGGATTTTTGCTGATGTGGATGAGAGAGAGCGATGTGAGAGAAGGAGGTCGTTGTTTCGCGAAACAACCATCTCATGAGCTAAATTTTAGGACTATGAGACAACTCCCCCATCATTGTACGAGTTTTGTTGCCATGCAAATAATAATATTTATTTATTTCCCCATAAATTAAGGGATATTGTATTAATACGAGACAACCAAAACAACAACCTATTGTATAAGTTGTCGGATTAGTCGACTCAAGATTACGTGTCACTGCATGAGACCGCCTATCGGACGGCACCAATGTACTTGCCCTTATATCCGGTAAAAAATATTAATCACGAATGGCAGGCAATAAACACCTTCCCACCAGGCGCCCGTCCCCTCCTCTATACACAATTATCCCGTATTGCCAATAAACAATAGATTGAGGAGTTTTTCTCCATATAAATAAAGACCAATTATCTCAAAAAATCATGTGCATCTGGATTTGAGAATACCTAAAGCTCTCTATAAATGAGAGTGCTAATATAAAGTATTTTTAAAAGTGCTTCGTATAACTGGTATTAGGGATGAAAACGATCACGGAAATTCCCGATCGATCGAGTTTTATTTCCGAGATTTTTCCGTTTCGATGAAACGGAAACGGTACATATCGGAAACCGATATGGAAATGATAATGGATTTATACCGTCGAATAGCTCTATCGATCGAATTTAGTCGAAAATTTCCGTTGAAATTCCGAATTCGGCCCAGTTAAATCATTGATGCCCAAAATTCACAGCTACCCTTCTACTTCGCCTAAAATTTTCTTTGTCGCAAATGGAAATGAATCCCCAACCTATATAGCTTCATTGATTTTTATCAAAAATGTACATGCATAAATGATATATAAATATGTAATAATGTTTGTTGTTGAAATTGGCCTATAAAGTTTTTGATTTGAAGTTTTTGACGTTTTCGTTTTCGATATACCGACTTTTCCGTTATCACTATCGTTTCCAAAATTATCGTTTCCGAGTAAAAAAATATGGTTAGGAAATGATAATGAAAATTTTCGATCGTTTCCGACCGATTTCATCCCTAACTGGTATGTTTACCTTGGCCCACTCAAGTGACATTGTTTTAATATCTATGTGTCATCAATAAACGTGTGTGACACACGTGGAAAACTTTCCTTGTTCCTTCAAGAATTGAACTGCTTGTTGTGAACTCCTACATAATCCCTGCACCCCAAAGAGGCACTAAAAGTTTTCTTGGCGCTTATGATACGCGACACCAACATGATAGCAGTTGCTTCGTTATTTTCTTCCATGTTGAAGCAAGAAGTGGGCATATGTGCCATTATCTGAGTGTGGCAAGAAAATTTTGGGGCTGAATTGGAGTGCATTAATTTACTATGCCCAAAATGCAGGTATTTGATGGTCATGGCGGTACAGATGCAGCATGTTTTGTTCGCAAAAACATACTCAAATTCATTGTTGAAGATGTGCATTTCCCCAGCAACATTGAAAAGGCAATAAGAGGTGCCTTTCTGAAGGCTTGGAAGGGTTGCATTTACTCAGGGGAGCCCTAGACAGTAATGCCTGATCTCAATCCATTCTTTTACTAGCCATTTCTTGTTTTATTATCCAATTTTGCTCAAATAAATCCTGTAGAATTACGAGAAATTTTGTCGAGCGGCTTTAGGCTAATTATTTGCGGAGTTGAGGTATGATTTATTTGTATCGGCAAGCAAGATTTATATTGCCAACAATGTAACTATTAGCAGTCCCTTTTTCTTTTGGTGCATACAAAAGTTTCATTTGTTGTATGATTAGAAGTATATTGATTCTTTCGGTTTCGGAGCATGTGTGCATGTGTGCTTACAGGGCGCTGATTATTCGGAACAACTCGTCCCGGAGGACACGAGTCATCACCCCGGGGTAAACTACAGCCACCCCAAAGTACACACGTGCTGACCATGATAAATGACTACAAGCTTACAACTTGATCTATCCAAAGTGGAAAGCACACAATAAAAATGCTCACCATCAAAACGACGACGCATGACTAATAAAAGTTTCAAAAAAAACATATCTTTGCTTAACAACACTTTGGGTTATTGATCATCACCCAGTGTGCTCATTGTGCCGCTCAACCATGGAGACAGAATCGTGCCTCTTCGCGGAGTGCAGATTCACTAGCCGGCTTTGGACGAGCCTCTCGTCATGGCTCGGGGTACATTGCCTCCTTACAGCTGCGTGGACTCATTGCAAATCGGTCTGGCAATGGTGGACGAATATAACGGCAACGACCGCATGCTCACATCGGGGATTACACTCAGGTCGACGTGGTTCCGGCGATCGGTTGCGGTTTCACTTCAACGGGTGTGTGTCTTTACTAGCGTGTGTCGTACGTGTTGTGATTTGAGGAAGCATGATGTAGATTTTAATCAGCTCCGGTAATTTTTGTTCGGTTGATCCTTGATGAAACAACATGTTCTCCGTTAGGGCACCAATGCGTCGGCGTCGTTGTGCCGTTTATCCCTGCAAATGGGCCACACCAAAATATTTTGAGTCGCGTACGTCGGTGAATTAAAAATCAAGTTTGATTTTTTATTTTGGAAAGAAAAAAATCTCCAGTTTAATTGTCTGTTTTTGGAAAGAAAAAACTCAGCTCTTTTTTTATCCCCATCCATATTATTTTTGTTATTCCTTTTCTCCGTACTGTTTTTATCAATCATTCCTCCTCTGAATTGTCGCACCCAGTCCAATGGATAACAGAGATGTGCCAGAGAAAATCAAATCATCTAGAAAAAGCTCAAGGAAAAGAACAATTGTAGAGACAGATAATTGATTTTTTTTTATTAACGCTAGCTCTAATTTTTTTGGTTTAAACCACCTTTTGCCAGTCATGGATGGATTTGACCGAATATACCCACATTTGTACCTAATTATCCCGTATTACTAGTAGACAATAGATTGGAGAGTTTTTCTCCATATAAATAAATACCAACTATCTCGAAAATAATGTGACTCTAGATTTGAGAATACCTAAAGCCCTCTATACATGAGAAAGCGAATATAAAGTATTTTTAAAAGCGTTTCGCATGAGTGCTCTGTTTACCATAGCCCACTTAAGTGACATTGTTTTAGTACCTACGTGTCATCGATAAACGTGCGTGCCACACGTGAGTTCTTGCTAGTCTGTATAAAGATTCGGTTTTTTTGAAAACACTTCTTATCCAACGATGGAAACAACAAAAAAACGATGTTTATAGAGAATTTTTACTGTTTTAGCATTATTTTTCTCACCATGGAATTTCTTTACCCACTCCATATATCCACCAACTAAATAGTCTAAAATAATCATAATAAAGACAGCAAGCGCGTGTCGCGCGGACATATTTGCTAGTACACATATATGTTGGAGAAACAAAGAAAAAGGATCATGCGTAAGCACTTGTAATAATAAAGGTTAAGAATATATGGCATGTTACACTTGTAATAAGAAAACCACTCATTTGTACAGTACTCATGCCCGTCAATGTTTTGTGAAAAACTGTCTACAGGTAATAAAGTTCGTAGATTAGCAATGTACATTTGATGTCACTACTAAACTAGTTAGGAAAGGTACATGTATTTAATTTATTTTTCTTTGTATTGCCATATGTTTACCGAAATACTTGGTTAAAATTTTAACATCAATGTTTTTGAACATAAGAACATACATAATAGCTAGGCGGCAGAGGGGAGAGAAAGGAGGAGGGGGGCACCAGCACCTACTACCCAAAAACCCCAAAAACCCCCATTGGAGACAAAAGGAGGTGGAGGAGAATAAGAAAATAGGAGAAAAGAAGAAGAAAAGAGAAAAGGAAATAGGAGAAAAGAAGAAGAAAAGAGAAAAGGGTGGTTGTAGATGGAGGAGGAAGAATGGTCCTAAACTTTACCTCGTTTTTTGGAGGAGACTGAAAAGCATATGGAGAGGGTGACCGGACGTGTGCCGGTCATGCGGTGTGGGAAGAGCGCGACCGGACGTGTAATAGAGTTAACGTATATGAACTAAGCTTTGCAAGTAATGTCATCAAGATATTGTCCGCGGATCTAATTAAATATTGCAAATAATATAATCGAAGAAGGTTAGAATTCTTTTTCTTCAAAACTATTATCCGTTGCAGGTGGATCCGCCGCCGGCCAGTGACCGCGCGCCGCATGGGCATTCGGCGTGGCACCCGGCCACGTGCCGGTCCTCGACGCCGCCCTCTCGCGCGCCGATGAAGGCCAACACATCGCAACCGACGATGGCGAGCGCGTTCTCGGCGGCGGAGACGCGGAACGCCGCCGAGCTGTACGACCGGGCTGTGCCATGTGCCGCCGCGGCGTCGTAGCACCCCGAGATCACCGGGCTGCCGACGCGCAACCTCCCGTGGCGCACATCGTCGATGCCAAGCACCTCGAGCCGCCGTCGACGGTGGCGGTGCCGTTGCTGCTGCAGGTTACCTTGAAGGCCCGACCGCCATCACCGCCTCCCGTGTTGAGGTAGCAGCCGTGCCCTGATGCCGAACGGGTATAGGATCTTTAGCAAGCGGACTCACCATTGGACCATGTTTTCTCCTATGTTAGACACCCAAACTTAATTCCACGGTTCAGCCCAGTGAACCATTAAATCGAGTACCCAAGCGGTTTGATCACTGGTCCGGTCCTAATAACTAGGATCCGGCCTGCTCTGCTCAAGTGCTCTACGTTGCCGATTGGGGCAATCTAGGAGGCCGAAGGAACCCCAAGGAAAAAAATATAGTGGGCTGCTCTAAATGGCTCAATACAATACTCCGGCCCAGTGCTATAACTATGGGCTGGAAGCTTGTAATAGCTTATGTCTGGAGACGAATGTGATGGGCCAGGACCCAGGAGTCCGACCAGCAGCTATCTAACGGTCCGTAATTCTCCAACCCTAATCCACTTTTTTCATTATTTTTATTATTTCATTCCATCAAAATTCGCTCCATTTTTTGGAACAAATTTCTTCAGGTCACATTTCAAAGGCGGAATAACCGTTTCCCTAGATACTAAGGGGAAAAAAAGCTAAATCCTTGAGATCACTGGAAATTTTTATGAAGTTTATTTATAGTATAGTTCCAAAGGCTGCCTAGTATGTTTCCGTTCCAACGTTTTGGACGCGCATTCCTCGAATGGATCAACGATAAGACACGCTAGGCACCAAGAGCACACGACGAAGACCAACGCGTGTGTTCGTCTTCAAATTGCCAAGAAGAGCGTCTTTTAGCTTTTGTTTAGTTTTAGGCCCCAATTCATGAGGCATATGCAAGGAAAATATCGTGGGAAACCCGATTGTTTTTTCCCTTGCCAGTGAAAATTTTATTAGAAGGATGAGGCACACAACTTTTTCGAATTAATTTAGAGTCTTCAACTTTGCTTTTCAAAAAAAGTCTTCAACTTTTTAGCTATTTTGTTGGGATTGGGATGCATCGTTCGTGCAAATTCATTTCTACCACCAAAATGATTTGCATGGACAACATGACTCTCCGTTAAAAATCATGTGCCTGCTACGAGCGTGGCAGCTGTCCCGACGTTTCCCTCAGCCACCTTGTCTCTCTTTCGAGCGAGCCAAACAACTTTTGCATATATCTTTCCCATCGTTTTCTCCAATGTTTTACGCATGCTTCATTCCTTGGCATGACTTGGCACCAGTGGCAAATCCAGGCCAAAAGCTAGGGGTGCTCTTCTTCCTCTCCTTTTCTCCCTTCTCCTTTTCTTCTTCCTTCTCTTTACCAATGGTTGAATCAATTTGATTTGGTGCATAATGGACTAAGATATATAATGGTTTGGTTTAGCATTTAAAATGGTTTAAACCAGCTTGGGATTAGTTTGACTAATTCAAAAGATTTAAATAAAATTATTATTATGGATATATGTTTTGACTTAGATCAAAAGCCGGAACCTAAAACTAAAACCCCACGTTCATACTATGAAATTTTAGCGAAGTTGATTAAAATTTGTTACAAACGAATTGATATGACGATATCGAAAGTCGGACCCTAAAACTTAAACATCGCGTTCACATTATAAAATTTTAGCGAATTCAGCTAAAATTTGTTGGAGATGTCTCAGAATAAGTGTTAGCTACTCCGTGCAAATTGGTTAATCTATATCAACATATAGGCCCCACATTAGAAGGCATACCCTTATTATGAGTAGTAAATAGGGAAACCGGTTTCAATATTTGGATTGAAACTGATTAGTTTGGTTTGTTTAGGAGAGAAAAGCTAAATAGTTTGGATCGAATGCTAAGTGGGTGAGATTGAATTGATTTGTAAAGTGCGCTAGAATTAGTATGGATGGGTGTACGTGGATTTGATTTAGTTCTTCAACCATTCTCACCTCGACCCCACACGCTGGATCCACCCCGCTGCTCACGTGCACACAATATGTTACCACACACGCGTTGCGGGCTATGTAACAGTGTACTCCCAAGCATCCTAGTCATCAATATATCAAGCATGCATAGGCCCTCTAATTACCAATCAGGTATTGGGTTTTCTAACTCAACTGAAATGCTATGGAGCTAAGAGCAAGGATAATAACCCAGCAAGGATAATGGTCATGTCGGCTGCCGACTGTAACCGGCGCCAGGTCATGATAGACCTCACCCTTATTTAATGCTTTGTGTGGTCCATGTGCAATATGGAAGAATTAGAGTACCAGCGGGGCTGACAAACTTGATGGAACAGTGCATTTAGCATGTTTTCGTCGGCGTCTCACGAACTGCTCGCCCTTCTCTTTTGCTTTCTCTCTTTTCCATGTCAGATCTCGCCCGCGCCTAGCCGCTTATAATACTTGCTTTAAGAAAGCAGATGATGGTCGGTTTATTCAAAAATAAATACATATCAAACATAAGTTTATTTGGTCAAATCTATAAAATATGGGCCGAAAATTAGCCTACTGGTCTTACTGGTTCCCTATGAGACTTTTTTTTGTTGATCTCATAACTTGAACACTGGTGGACCACGGCCATATGCTAGTGCAGGAGAGCAAAGACGAGATGGGACGACTAAAAGCTAGGTTATGTGGAGTAGGCAGGTATGTATATAGCGGCGGAACATGTTGATCGACCTGGCGTAAATGATCAACCTTGCTTGTTCGAGGGTTCGTTGTGTCGATGCCGGAAGGAACCTATAAACATCTATGATCCAATCGACTGGAAGCATCGGCGACTGAAATTTTCTTTAAAACAAACTAATTAAGAAACCGATCGAGAGTATATTAAACAGATACACGATGATGTGCATTCGTGCTGAACGCATTTATCCCCTTGGCACGACTGGCCTGACACACTATTATATTAGGCAACGAAGCCAACAATAAGCTAGTACTCCGTACCACACAGGCGTACACGAGTAGCACACTAACACGCTATAGTTAGTTCTCGTCGACGACTACGGTACGTACGGATGCGCCGGGCGCCGGCGTTCACCATGACAATTTTAGTGGCAATTTGTACACTTTGCATCTGTGAATTATGATATTCCTAATTAAATTGTCAATAATATCTACCTCTTTGTAATGCTGACGCTTTTCCATTTTCTATCTATTTTTTCTTGATCCCTATCTTACTCTGCGAGACTGCATGCGCGTGCTTGGATTCTTTGTCGTGCATATGTGAGGCTAGCTCACCTTGGGTTTTGCGCTGGCAAGCTTCTGCTGCGGTTTTCCTTTACTGTGCCGTGGGCTGGGACGATTTCGCTCGCCTGGTCCGGCAAGCTTTTTCCTTAAGCAAGTATAATAACACGCTGCAAACAATTCTATGTGGCGGAGGAGAGAGAGGAGAAGAGAGAAGAAAGTGGGCTGTAAATTTACAGCCAGCTGAGGCACAAGTTTCTAAAAATCATGTGAGAGTGGATGGTGGGCCAAGTAGTATGTTTCTTAGGCCAGTCTCAATGGAAGTTTCGTGGACACAATTACCTAGAGTGACACATCATCTACAAGTGTTTGAAATTAGAATGAAACACCTCCCTCTCAATGTATAGTTTCATCAATTGTTGTTTCCTAGGTCACATACAAGACACAAGCTGTCTAGGTAACTATGTACATGGAGTTTCATCGTCATGAAACTCATTTCACCTCTCTCTCTTAATTAATACAGTGACGCATAATAAAAAATACTGACATGACAGTCAATTTATTGTCCATGAAACTCCCACTAAGACTGGCCTTAGCCAACCTATTATATAGATGGGCTGTTAATTAGCTATAAATGATGTGACAACAACATACAGCCCACTTGCTGGCTGTATTATTAGCCTTGCTCTTACCCAAGCAAGCGAGGCCAGCTGGTAAGCATACATGCGGAGAACATGTAGGCCCTCGATGCCATTGACTCGATCAAGAACACACATAACAACAAGAATATATAGACATGACACATGTCGTCACAAACTTGGAAACGAGAGGTAACGATAATCAAGTAACGTATATATATATGATGCATGCATGCTGGCGTTGAACACACGGATCACATATATATAATCTCTATCTAATAATCAAGCAAGCAATGCTTATGCCTGCTAATTTTCGTCTGTCAAAACCTAAACCACACAACTAAAACCATGAGACCGTCTCCCCACGCTGAAAACCAAAAGAAAATAGCAAAAAACCGGCATGTTTTAATTTTAAACCGTGGTCTGCTCTAAAAACCGGAAAAGAAAATTTTCTGGTAAACCACCCCCACCCTCAGTCCAATGCCATGTTATATGTAGATTTTTAGGAACGGCTCTCATGTTTATATGAATAAACCCTCACTCCTATGTCTTTAGTAAATTTACTTGTTGCACACTAAAACTTAGTTTTTATTTATTGAAGCCTTTATGAAACTTAGGGGATTGTATCCTTCACATTTCAGATCCGTTTTTATCATTTGTTGCGGCCAAATAATCATAGAGATTTAGGGTTTAGAGTTTAGAGGCAAGCACTATCTTTCTATATATATATTTCGCTATATAATAATACAATATAAAATTTAAATATAATATTACTCTTTTAGATTGAAAAAAATATAAAGTATGCATATAGTTTATTTACTCTTTTAGGTTCAAAAAAATTATTAAAAGTATGCATATAGTTTACCACACTCTTTTTACATTTTTATAAAACTACATGAAATATTATAGTGTGGTAATTTATGATATGGTACGTTTTCTTTCGATGATTATAGAAGGAATTTAGATGTCGATATATTAATCATCTCTTCGATTCTCCCCTACAATATTATAATATGAAATTAAAAATTTATATGCGATTGTTATTCTTGTAATTGTCCAAAAATATCAGAAAGAAAAAATAAATATAGTATATTACATAGTATACTTTTACTAAATCACATTACTTATTACAGTGTGATAATATATACATATAACACATAAACATGGACGCATTATTCACTTGGCATGGCCGGCCAGACGAGTAGTAGACGACGACGGGCACTTGGCAATGGAGCCAACGACAACACTACTGCCACACGCAGTCTTATTACACGACTACACACTCGATCGAGTAACACACTAACGACGACAGTACACGCACGCACCCGATCGAGATTAATTACATGGCGGCTTGGCAGAGGACGACCTTGAGCTCGCCGGGCGCGAGGCAATGCTGCGGCAGGGGCTCGACGTCGGTGGCCGTGGTGCGCGTCAGCGGGCACCTATGCTTGAAGTAGCCCGGGGGACCCCGGCACGCCACCACGCGGTGGCCGGGTCCCCACACGCCCTTGCCGGGCGGGCAGCCGGCGTTGAGGTCCGCCGTGCACCCGAGCGCCGGGCACTGCCCGCCGCCGATGGCGTGCGGGCTCACCACGGCGGGCACGTTGAACCCCTCCGCCAGGCTCACGCTGTACTCCGCCAGCCCGCCCCTGCCGTGCACGCTCAGCTGCACCACCGTCGCCGGCGGCGTGCTCCCCGTCCGGCACCGGGACGGGTCGGCGGGGGAGCAGTGCGTGCGCAGCATGAGGCGGCCGGACCAGGGCCTGTGTGGTGGGAAGTCGTAGGAGACGAGGCCGCGGCCGTCGCCGTCGAGCTTGAGCTTGTTGTCGGAGATGGGCGACGAGCCACAGTCCGGAGTGATCAGCGGCCACACGGGGTACGGGCAGAGGTTGTGGATGGTCAGAATGGTGGCGGCCGCCGGCGTTGAGGCCGTGGCGAGGGTGAGGAGGACGCCGAGGAGGAGGAGGGGGGTCTTGGCCATGGCGAGCGGCGCCATAGGGTGTATGTACGTGGTGCTCTCGGTGTCTTGCTTGGCTTTGGAAGCAGGGCTGTGTTGGTGACGAGCAAAGTGCATGCTCGTTGGCTTTTTATAGGCGAAGTGCCCAAGTGGTGAGTTTTACGTGCACATAAACTCCAAAAGGACAAGTAATAGAAAAGAGTAGTATATACTGCTGTAACATCAAAACCAAACCGTGCATGACTGCATGGTTTCAATTGGACTGTATAGGATATATACATAGGACGTAGGGCAAACCCTTGCGTCAAGCTACTGCATATCTTTCACTTCCATATTGTTATTAACTCATTCAATACTACTCTAATTATTTCGTTTCGTTATGACAAATATCTCATGAAGGGTGTCAAGCTCCGAAATTGCGTTCATGCTGCAGCCGCCATATATATATATATATATATATATATATATATATATAAAATTGCGAATTGACAACCCATAACCATGTTAAGTCTAAAATATAAAAGAACACCAATAATTCATAAAGTAAGCTTTATTTATATATGTCATAAGTTCTAATTTTACATACTTCTACGGGTACAATGAAGTTTATAAATAAAAAATATTAAACATTATTTTTTTAGCGGAAGTCAAAATTTCCACTAGTAGATATTAGATATTGGTGCCTTGATGAAGAGATTCACTTAGTGTCAGAAACTAAATAATAATATGTAACGTAATAAGCACCCACTACTGAAAAATTGAGCATTTGTAGATGGCGTTAATACAGGCTACACGTTAGGCCGGTACTAACGTATGATTTTAGTACCGGACATCACACACAGTGCCCCGGTAGACCATATAGTACCGGATGGAGGCCGGAACAAGTACTAAATGGCAACACAACCAACGGCTAAATTCCGTTGGAAGCCATTTAGTACCAGCCGGTCGTTCGAGCGAGTACTAAATGGTGTTGCGGCATGTTGGTACTAGTTGGTGGTACTAGTTACCGGTTCATGGCTAGAGCCAATATTAAATTGTTGCACTTAGTACTGGTTACAACCATCAAGACCATCTCCAGAAGACTCCTTATATCTTTTTAACTTATAGAAATAGAGATTTTGGTGAAAAAATATCCACCAACAGTCTCTTCAATTGGATATCTAAATATAGATATCCTCTATTCCGGATTTCTCGCTAGCCAAATATAGAGAGCGAGATGACTCTCTAAGAGCATCTCCAAGAGATTAGCTAAAGAGACTAGTCAAATTTACTGATTTAGCTACTCTCAAAAATAGATTTGACTAACAAATAACAGGGTAATCCAACAGATTTTGTAAAGATGGCTAGTGAGGTAGGCTAGCTAAAAATGGCTAGCGAATGAGGTGGGATAGAGAGCCACTAAATTTGGAGAGTCATTTACAGAGTCCGTTGGAAACGTTTTTGTCTCTAACAATAGCTAAATTTAACTTTAGAAAACGATTTGGCTAGTCTCTTGGAGATGCTCTAAACTGCGTACAAGATATAAAAAAGTTGTTGGAAAGTATAAAGATATAGAAAATACTTTTTACTCAAATGACTCTCCAAATGATGATTTAGAAAGTATATATACCGGTACTAAATGCTTAGACATAATTTAGTACCGGCTCGATCCACCGGGCGGTGTGGGTGTGGGATATGGGTACTACTAGGTCCATCACCGACAGGGTTGTGGGCCGATCCTAAGGTGGCCCACAAGAAACTGCCGGCTTGGTGGACAAGATGATGACGACGTAATTTGGTAGGTTTAGATTGAAACCGACTTGTAAACTCTAGGCTGTCGACCTATATAAGGCGGCCTAGGTCATCCCCCTGAGGGACATTCCGAGAACCAATCGAGAGATCCACATTCGTTGTAACCATACGCTCGCCCTTGCTTCCTGAAGCTTGGTCGAGTTTCAGCAATACCAACCACCACCGACCCAGGACGTAGGGTATTATACTTCCGGATAGCTCAAATATGTCTAAATCGTGTTTCCTATATCACCATCAAGCTACTCAACTAAATGGCTTCCAAAAGAATCTAGTTGCTGGCCCTCTAGTCCTCGTGACACCGTTTAGTACCGGATCAATCCCTCACCCGCACCGGTACTAAATGCCCCCCGTGGGTACTATGCTTCAAAGCCGGTACTAAATTTACGCATTAGTACCGGCCAGTAGTGAAGAGTATCAACGATTTGACATACAATATTTTTGCTAAGAATAAATTATCTCTGGAAGAAGGAATGAATACAACTTGCTAACAAAAGCATATATAATATAATCAAGGGGTGTCACACATCTTTCTAAGAGTATCAATACAGTTTAATTTGCTAGCAAAATAACATGGTGCAAAACCGTGGTTTCAATTGATCAAAGCTGCTATTTTCGAGAAGCGGTCAAATTTATAGATATATATAGGATGTAGAGTAATTTAAATTCGTGGGATAGCCTTGCGTGAGGTGCGTATCTTTCATTTCACGTTGCTAACTCATCCAATCTTCTTCCATTTGAAAATACAGACCTAATTATTCCATTGCGTTATGACAAGCTTTACTAAGAGTGTCACGCCCCCGAGCTCGAGCCTAGGCAACAACCGTCATAAAATAATGGATTAATAACCTATAACTATGTTACTAAAATAGAAATAACGCCAAAACATTTTCATAGTACTCTTTCAGTCCTAAATTATAAATTATTTTGCCTTTTCTAGATATATAAGTTTTACTATACATCTACATACACATATGTCTAGATACATTAGCGATATGTATTTATAAAACTCAAAATGAGTATATATTAATTGCCGGTACCTTCACCAAGAGATTCACTTAGTGTCAGCGACCAAATAACAATGCATAACGTAGTCATAAGAGTACTAACGATTATAGCAGACAATTTTTATGTTAAGAATAAATTATTTTAAGAAGAAGGAATGAACACAACTCGCTAACTAAAGCACAATATAATAAACTGATGTCACACGTCTCGCTACTAACGATAGAGGATGTCAGCGCATCTTGCTAACATGGTACAGGAGGTAAACAAATCTTTTGATTGGCTCTCACGTCAAGTTATTATCGCCAACGGAAAATAAATTTCTATTGGCTCATGTCCACATGGAGGTGTCTCAAAATTTGCTTGCCCACGTTTGCAAGCAAAAGAGTAGAGTCTACTGTATATACTCCGTATGTGCTTGTCGTTGGAAGGAAATACATGGGCTGCTCGGGTCGGGTTTGTGGTTAAATCTACAGGAGCTGCTAGTATTATGTTACGTGGATCCGTGGAGGACAAATCTATATAACCTATATAATTGGTACCCACTATTAAGTCATGATTGGATTTCTCTCAACATGCAACCATTCCACGTCATCATTCACTATGCGTCATATTACTATCCACTATAAGCCATGTCATCATCCACTAGACCATCTATTTATTCTCCAATCGATTTTCTATGGCCACATTTTTGTGAGTAGCAATTACAAATTACAGGAGTAAAAATTACATGTATGATCAGTCATACTTTCATGTATAATGTTTACTAAAGAACGTTGCAATACAATCATTTTGGTGTTTATACTTTCACATTTCACTTTAAAATTTTGTTTAACAAATTCCCGCAGCAACGCGCGGGTATCACCTAGTTAGTAAAAACAGCAACGTCCTTCACCATGTCTTATCTTTATCCACTGAACTAAACCAATGTGGGGTCTTTAAGAAAACAAAACATTGTTATGAACTCATCCAATATTATAGTAGAATATTTCGATATCCATGGCGAGCGAACTAGAGATGTTTTGATCGGCAACTATTTCAAAACATCGCCGACAACCTTACCTAGCACATGACCGTGGAAGTCGTGATGTTTTGAAACGTACTGTAGTACTGTACGTTTGTCACCTGCGCAAACGTACTGTAGTACTGTACGGCACACAATCAATCAATGTATACGAAACACCTGCTTAAGGGCATGTACAACAGTTTATACAGCTGTTGTCTATTTAACACATATAGACAGTTAAATAGTCAGCTCTACAATAGTTTAGACAACTGCTGTCTATTTAGCTGTCTGTGTGATAATAAATACGCACTCTGGTTTCTGATGTTTTGCATGGGAGCACGAGCCAAAGCAGTAGACGAGATAGTAGACAGCAACACTCTCTTTCCTCATTAAATGATAGTCACATCAGCTCATTTAATCTATGTGGCAATAAAAAGACAGCTGCTGTCTGTGGGTTGTACGTGCCCTAACGACGGTCTTGGACTCGATTTACCTCGTTTTCATTCATCCTCCCACACACTGCCTCATTCCTCCATAGAAGCTTCTCCGTAATAAACTCGATAAACTTCATTTTGTTCTCTCTTTGTTTAAGTAAAATTTTGTTGTTCTCCGGTCACAAACCCACGATACACCAGTGGAAACACACATTCATCCACTACGGTTACCGGTC
Organism: Echinochloa phyllopogon; assembly: GCA_033239725.1. Taxonomy (NCBI): domain Eukaryota; kingdom Viridiplantae; phylum Streptophyta; class Magnoliopsida; order Poales; family Poaceae; genus Echinochloa; species Echinochloa phyllopogon. The sequence continues at coordinate 59,395,866 of BTCW01000012.1, read as the reverse complement.
ATAAAAAGACCTGATACTAAACAAAGCCATTTTAGTATCGGGTTAAAACTTGAAAGCCCCCTGGAGTCATTTTAGTATCGGCTCAAAACACCAGCCGATACTAAAAGTCGCATTTTAGTCTCGGCTGGTGTCCTGGACCGGTACTAAATGACGCGCCCATTTAGTACCGGCTCAAAACACCAGCCGGTACGGTAACATTTAGTACTGGCTATGGGCCTCCACGGGTTATTTCAAAAGGAAAACATCCCCCACTCACTCACATGTGATGTATAAGTGGCATGGTAAGGCCAGTCTCAGTGGGAGTTTCATGGACAATAAATTCACTGCCATGTCAGCATTTTTGATGATGTGAGGTGAAATGAGTTTCATGGTGATGAAACTCCATGTACACAGTTACCTAGACAGCTTGTGTCTTGCATGCGATCTAGGAAACAACAATGGATGAAACTATGCATTGAGAGGGAGGTGTTTCATCCTAATTTCAAACACTTTTAGATGATGTGTCACTCTAGGTAATTGTGTCCACGAAACTTCCATTGAGACTGGCCTAAGGAAGCAACGCACAAGGCTGGAGGTCATGGGTTCGAATCCTCGCGATCGCGTACGCGCATTTATGCGTGAAAAAATTATGTGACTTGGACGCGAGACCATTTAGTATTAAATAGTGTCATTTAATACCGGCCACCCAGCTGGTACTGAATCACGTGCATGTTACTAATATGCATTTTTGTTCTGTATTGATGAGCATATTTCTAGTAGTGATAAGGCTGCCCGCACGGGCGCCCGGCATACCGCATGGTATGCGCCACGTAGGCGTGCATGCCGTGCAGCGTGCCATTTTGCTCCGCAGCGGCATGCGGTAATAGAAATGGCACGCGGTAAATCGAGACGCCGCACAGTACATCGAGAGTGAGAGAAAAGGGAGCGGTAAAGGCGGAGGGCCCACTCCGGCCGTTGCCGCGCACCGCCCGCCGCGCTTCCACCCCGTCTCCGCTCGCCCCCGCCGCCGCCTCGCACCGCGAGGCAAGGCCGCCACGAAGCTCGCCGCCTAAGCTCGCCCGCGACCGACCATTGCCGCCTACCGCCCGTGGCTGCCGCGCCACCGGAGAAGAGGCGAGGGAGGCCGCCACCGCCTACCATGGTCGTCATGCCGATCGCCACGGCCGTCACGCCGCTCGCCACGACCTTGCAGCACGGCCGCCGGAGCAGAGCACGGACCGCGCAGCCCGTGGCCGCCGCCCCCGTCATCACCTCGCATTCGCGCCCTTCGTCCCTCGGCCCGCTTCGCCATGTGCGCAACGTGGCGGAGCTCACCAAGCTGCCCGCGGCCCGGCGTCCGCGACCCGGAGCGCCGTCGTGGTGCACGGCGACGAGCACCGGCACCTGCTCCAGATGAGAGGCGGAGCTCCGTGTGCGGGACGCCGAGGCGGAGCGTGCCCGCGACGCGCTCACCGGCGAGCTCTGCGCTGTGCGCGCCATGGAGGAGCACGCGCCGACTGCCACGCCATCGCTCCGCCACCACGCGCAGGGGGAGGAGCCGGCCTCATCGACGGGGAGCGTCACGACCTCGGCATGCGGACCAAAGAGGGATTGGGGAGGGGAAGGAAGGCGGCGGTGGGAGGGGAGGAGCCCCGAAGGAGGCCGGTGGTGGAGGGGATGGGGCAGCGGGGGAGGGGATGCGGCGTCGGGGCGTGCGGTGGGGAGGCGCCGAGGCTACGGCAGGGGAAGGCAGGGCGGCGCCGGGGCGCGGGCGGCGGAGGGAGTGGGGAGGAGAGGCAAGTGAGGGGGAGGGAGGGAGGGAGAGAGAGAGAGAGTGAGGGAGGGGAGAGGAAAAAATATATATTATGTTGGTAGTTGGTATGGAGGGTGAGATAGGGTGTGAAGGAGTGCGGAAGAAAGTGATAGAGTGTTGAGAATGTCGATGATCAGGACAGAATATTCTCGTTTAGAGGGTAGAGTAGAGTTTCACCAATGCGAACAGCCTAAGGGCAATCGGCCCAACCTCTGCCCTCTGGTGCGTAGTGCCAACTAGGCTGTTTCATGAAGCCAAGTATATACAGGACCTTGTCTGAATTGCCCCCGTCCGCCGCACAGCCTTGCGTCCCAGCTTAGTTCAATTGGAAAAAGTCCTTTTGGCCTCCAACTTTTACCCAGGTTTGATTCAGGTCCCTCATCTCTAAAACCATATTTTTATGGTCCTTGAACTTTGAAAGCTGGTTGTTTTTCATCCTCGACGGTTTTTAGGGTAGTTTCGAAGAGGGTAAATTGAGCTTTGATTGAAAGTTCGATAAAAAAAGGTTATCCACATATTTTTTTCGAAGAAATATTATCAAAAAATTTCCGAAGTTTGGTTTAATCTTATAAATTTCAAAGAAAAAACTTTTTATATCAGAAAAATATGAGACTAGTTTTATATTTTTCTTGAAATCATGTTTTTCATACACGGTATACCTAGAAACTAGTATGGCTGCATTAAAAGAATAACTTGATTTTAGCGAAAATTTAAAAGTATTTTCATATTTTTCTGGTCTAGAACAAATTTTCTATAATTTTTAATATTAAACGATATTTTAGAATTTTTTATATTTTTAAGAAAAAAATATCTGCATAATTTTTTTTCCAAAAACACAATTTTATATCCTTAAACTGTCAAAATTCCAATTTATCCCTTCCGAAACCACCATCTAAACCGTTGAGGATGAAAAACAACTGGTTTTTAGAGTTAAGGGACCACAAATATCTGGTTTTAGAGATGAGGGACGAGAGTCCCACTTAGCCAATAGTTAAGAGCCTGGAAGGACTTTTTTTCAATTCAATTCGCCGACCTTGTCTGAATTGCCCCCGTCAATTCGTGGGCTGAATTAAGCTAATTGAACTGGGCTTTTGAGATGGATTTCAGGATTTGTGCCGGAACAAAGTCCACTCGTCACACATGTCGATTTCAGTTCCTCTGAAAGAAAGGAAGTAGATTACCTGATTATCCTTACCCATCGAGTGATGATGGGTCTGTGCACGGCAAAACTTTTGATGTGAGAACATGGCAGCACATCACATACTGTACTTCTAAGGGCCGGTTTGGAATAGAGTTGTTAAACTTTAACACTTGCTAAACTTTAACACCTCAATTCTATGTGTTATAAAGTTTAACATATACGTCATGTTTGGATCCCTAGTGTTAGTGGTAGTCTTTAGTCCCCCAACTAACACGTAACAAATTAACACCAACTATGTTTGGATCCCTGCGTCAGTTTGCATGTAAAGCTACTTTTACAATCATTAGAAGGGGAAAGTGGAGTGAATAGGGTGGGACCCACCAAAAGTAACACAAATACCACCTTCTACGGGGGGTTAGTATTTTGAGGGGTGTTAGTCCCAACTAACACACATGTTTGACTCCAAAGTAGGTTTTGTGTTATTTGGCTTCAAACTAACACTAACACTTGGATCCCAACATGACCATAGAGATGTTTGAATACATGTGTTAAAGTTTATCACATAGATATAGAAAAGACCTATTTACCCTTATTAATGATGGTGGTGGATAGAATTAAATGTGGTGGGGAGGGGTAGGGGATGTAAAAGTCCATCTAGACCACTTTTAACAAAAAAAAACACCCCTGAAAGGTGTTAAAGATTTTGAGGTGTTAAACTTTAACAGCTCACTTTTAACAAGATTTTACAGACCTGTTTGGGCATGTTTGGTTTGGGATGTTAAAATTTAGCACCCTATTTTTTGCTAAAAATTATCATATTGGATCCAAACAGGTGTGTTAAATTTTGGTAAAAGTGAGTTGCTAAAGTTTAACACCCCAAAATCTTTAACACCTCTAAGGGGTGTTTTTTTATGTTAAAAGCGGTCCGATAGACTTTTTTACTTCCCATACCCCTCCCCACCACATTTAATTTTGTCGCCCACTGTCATTAATAAGAGTAAATGAGTCTTTTCTACATCTATGTGATAAACTTTAACACATGTATCCAAACATCTCTATGTGTTAAACTTTAACACATAGAATTGAAGTGTTAAAGTTTAGCAGGTTCTAAAGTTTAACAACCCATTCCAAACAGATCCTGTGTGATTAACGTGATGTTAAAAAAATGTCTGTTGAATTTCTATCTGCACCGGCCGTAAAACCATTGATGCTTCCTCTTTAATTCCTCTCGAACCGAAAAGATTATAAATTCAATTCTGTTCGTGGGATGTAAGACGTGCAGGTTTCATATTCGGATCCAAATCTCGTCCGTTCCTGTCTACAATACTATAGGACTTCGTTATTCGAGTCCCACGAAAATAAACTTATTGTTCGTGTAAAAGAATCCCGGCAAATTTGCTCCGACACCTTTTTCGTTTTCGTTTGCCTCTTCGCTCCAATGTTCTGCAGATTTCTTCATATCACAATCACGGGCTGAGCTTACCAAACGACAACATTTGTGTCCTTTTTCTTTTTGAAAGGAAGGCAACATTTCCATTCACGTTCATACTCTTCTGCTACGCCCGTGGACGTGACTGCCTTCGTGCTCTTGCACGTAGGCGACGCCACTGACTCAAGAACACACACGAGACATGACACATGTCACGAACTCGGAAACGGATGCTAACATACTGTACATGATTCATGCGTGCTGAACGCGTCCATTATTCACTTGGCAACGTAGCCAAAGCCAACGACAGCTACCACACACACACTGACACAGTCTCACAACACTAACATGCCCTTAATCACCTGCTTAATCCACATTTATTGCGCACTAATCAGAGCCCACCTCCTCCGGCCGGCCGCCAGTTACTACTACTACTACCCACCGCCGGCGAGCCAGCAAAGCCGCTCTAGTTGTCGGCGACCACGGTGCGGATGGCGGCGGCGGCGTTCACCATGGCTGTCTGGCAGAAGACGATCTTGAGCTCGCCGGGGCCGAAGCACCGCTGCGGCACGGGCTCGACGTCCGTCGGCGTGGTGCGCGTCAGCGGGCACCGCTCCTTGAAGTACCCCGCGGGGCCCCTGCACGCCACCACGCCGCCGCCGGCGCCGACGACGCGCTGCGCCCGGGGGCAACCGGCGTTCAGGTCCGCCGCGCAGCCCAGCGCCGGGCACTGCCCGCCGCCCACCGCCTGCGGGCTCACCACGGCGGGCACGTTGAAGCCGTCCACCAGGCTCACGCTGTACGCCGCCAGGTCCTGCCCCTCCGCGTGCACCACCAGCTGCACCACCGTCGCCGGCGGCGCGCCGCCCGTCTCGCAGCGGGACGGGGCCCCCGAGCCGCAGCCCGTTCGCGCCACCACGCGCCCCGCCCAGAAGCTCGCCGGGAAGCTGTAGGAGACCAGGCCGCGGCCGCCGCCGTCGAGGCGGCCCGTGTTGTTGGAGATGGAAGGGAAGCCGGTGTTGGGGGTGACCAGCGGCCACACCGGGTACGGGCAGAGGTTGTGGAGCGTCAGCGTGGTGGCCGCCGCCGGCGTCGACGACGAGGCCGCCGCGAGGAGGAGGAAGCCGAGGAGCTTGGCCGTGGCGGGCGGCATGATGGGTCGTTGGTTTTACTTGGCTGTTGCTTGGGTGTTTGTGGAGACTGAAGAGCACTGGGGCAATGCTAATTTTTATAGGCAAAAAGGTAGTGCGGAGTGCGGACGTGCGGTGAGTGTAGTGTCTTGGAGAACATGTGTAGTCTGATACAGTCCTGAAGACAAAGCAAGCAAAAAAGGAGTCCACCAGCAATATTACTTTATAGATTCATATTGCTTTGGTTTTCCTTATTTGCGAAAAGTGACCAACTTTATATAGATATGTTGGCTAGCGAACTTCAAATTTCCCGGATAGCTGCTTTGGAAGAAGAAACGAATATGGGATAGCTATGCCTCACCCCGTGTGTAGAGCAACTCGAGCAATAGTCCCTACTTGAGGCCCCTATTTTTTAAGTAGGGTTGTCCCCACTTTCTGGCATCTAAATTTTACCCACAACTCCATTAGTAGCCTCTACTTTGTTTATGACATGTAGAATATGTTAGTCAATGGGTCAACTTTATTTTTATTTTTACTATTTTTATTTGTTGACTTTCCTATACGTGGGTGCACGACGGAGATAAAGCCTCGGCCCGAGGAGGAGGCGGCGAATCCGCCTGAGTTCCCCGCGGTGGCAGATCTCAAGTTCAATGTGGTGGAGCTCGAGCTTGGGACGTCGATGGCGGATCTCGGGACGACGATGGAGGTCGGCCTTAGTGGGGCAAGAATATAGGAGCGTGGGGAGCGAGGAGGAGCGGTGTGGGATGGAAGAGAAAGAGTGCGGGAGTAGAGAAAAAGTAAGTAGAGCCTCCCTACTCCACCCCTGGGAGAAGGGCCGGAGGGAAAAAAAAAGTAGGAGCCTCCCAAGAGTAGGGGCCTGAGTAGGGTCCCTGTCTAAGTGCATTTTTTGGTTCTTGGTCCCTACTTTTTGAGTAGGGGCTTAAATAGTGGTCTTGCTGGAGTTACTCAATGAGGATAATGGAGTTGGTGGAGGCTTTGACTTGCAATGTCAATGTGTAGATTAAAGCATGGGGTTCAAAGTCTTTGTTTGTTCTTTGATTACAAAAGATGGCATACTGGTATTGGCCAATTACTTATTAGTTGCTCACCAAATAGCAATATTGTCCAACTTTGGACGAGAGTAAGTGCCCAAACGAAGAATATATAAAACTCAACCACCATAGAAAAAACTTCTAAAAGCTGAGTTTTTTCGACCAAGTTGTATATAAGTTTGATCTAGATACTGAAATATAGGGTTTCACTATTTCGTCCCAATCAATCAGTTGGGTTAATACATTGGTTTGCTAATATTGTCAAGAAGTCATTACAGTTAAGGATGCCATTTGCATTATGTACCTGTTGAGGGTTACTTTGTGCAAGGTCACCTCCATTGAAGTTTGAGTAAGTTTTTACCTTAATCGAAACAAGTACTTTGCTTTGTCTATAGGGTCAAGATGAAGAGAAGGTGAAACGACCTAAGGTGTGCGCATAGCACATGCCGACAGGAGTCCGCGGAAGAGACTATACCACGGGGACCTATTCTCAAGATCATCTTTCCGGGTGGAGACCTGTTCTCAAGATCTATGAGGAATGGTTCATCGAGCGCCTGGTAGAAGAGCAAACAAATGCTAAGGTGCTGCCTGGCGTGTTCAGCATGACTAGAGGCAAAAGCCAAATAGGATTTTTCCTCTTGTATATACCAAAATGCCCTTGTTCAGGTTTCGCGTGTGCTGTGATATTCTGGAAATATTCTTATCATGTAAAGGGCGTTTTGGGTATGGACTCAGTTTGTGTGACCACTACAGAAAGAAGTCCAGGATCATCGTGTGCCGGGCGCGCGGGGGCCCTTGTGCAAATGACTTGCTTCAATTATTTGGAGAGGCTATACTCATAGTCCAACAGTTGGCGCGCCCACTATTTCTGCGATAGCTTATAGCGAAAGCCCGCATGACACCCAAGATGATTTATCTGCGGACACGAGAGCAACTGAAATTGAAACAAGCAACAACTCTCAGGTCAATCAGGATAGAAGCACAATTAGGATAGAAGCACAGCAACCACCGACAAAGAAAAAAATCCGCAAGGTGCGACAGAGGATGAAAAAGGGCAAGTTGGAGGCGGTTAAAGCTTACAAGAGAAGGGCAAAGGCAGCAATGACTGCAACCAAAGGGCAAAAAAATGAAGCTTTTAAGCAAACAACGGCCTCTAACTTAGCTCAGGAAGAACATGATCGGTTAGAATAAGAAAGGCCAAAGAAGAGCTTGCTAGATTAGAAAAGGCAAACCAAAAAATGAGCATAGAATCTCAAGCTATGCAACGAGCCGCAGCAATCAAACAAGACCTCATTAATGCTAGAACAAAAAAATTCGAGCTCCAAGCCGAATTGGAAGCAATGCACCAAGTCAGTGTTGATGTATCAAAGGAAGAGTATCAACTGCACACTTACGATGAACCTTTTACAAAGATGCCCGCCCCATAACCAACCAATTCTCGAATGAGGACCTTGTTGGCGCTGCGTCCCAAAGGTTCTCAAATCAGTTAAAAAAATGTTGATCCATACGATCCATTATCGCTTGGCCTGCAGTTGGTGCTATGGCCGCAAACTTACATAATTCTTTCCATACCCAAGTTCAATAGCAACGATGATGATGCTAGGAGGTTTCATATGAGCTATGAAGCAACAATCTGCAGGAGATGTCACAGTTCTAGCCAAATCTTTCGTCGTCGCTTATGAAGGGGCAACTCTGAACTGGTACTCACTACTTAAACCATAATCAGTCATCTCATGGCAAGATTTAAAGGAAAGGTTCATGGCCAATTTGAAGGGATTTCGTCGAAATTCCCTCACCACGTTATAATCATACTCCAACAGAATACAGATCATAGTAGCAACTTGGTGGAGTCATTTTATTTAGCGCTCACTATTCGTGCAACTAGACCACATCCAAGGTGTAATGGAGGGTTGAGGGCAAGGAATTTGGTTTTTTCTTTTCCTTTTCTAATCATGTTTATTTTATCCATATTCTACCAATATATGGTTGATATGTGTGCAGATCACCATCGACCTCCGTTCTCAACCAACTGAGATAGCTATTTGTAGCGTCGCTAACTCTTTTACCTAGCCATTATTACTTTTCTAGTTCTTGGAGTGACTTTCTCATGCCACACCACCCACTTGTCACCTTCATTGCATCCACCCTATCCTCTGAGCCAGCCGCTTGCCCTTACCATTGACCCTACCTCATCGGATATAATGATTTTATTGACGTGCCTTGATCCATCCACCATCGCCATATATCCCTATAAAGCATGAAGCCCTAACCCTAGTGAGTAAAGTGAAAGGGAAGCAAAGTGGAGGAATAGATCTAGGTGGGCAGAAAAGAGGTGGGAGGGGGAGGAGGGGGGGCAAGGCCCCCCCCCCCCCCCCCACACACACACCTGATGACGCTTTTTGTCAAGATTTAAGAGATACTTTAATAACCTTACTAATGTATAGTGATTTTATTAAAATATACAATAACTCACGCTCTTTCGTATATCACTTGGCCCTGGGGGACACTTCTAAAGTACCAGTCCAAAGTCACCATTTAAACCATGGGAATCGAACCAAAGAAAAAACCTCGGTTGATAGATGGGCATCAACCTTGGCAGGCTCTAGTGAAGAAGCATTGTTGTAGGACCCACCATGCCAATAAAATGAAAATGGAAAGGTTTACCTGTTGTCATGAAACTATTTTTCTTTAACCTATGGAGCATCAAGGAAATCCTCCTCATGCCAGTATTTTTTAAAGTAAGGCCACATTTCTAATAATTATAAATTCACAGTCACAAATAATATAATATAAGATAAATGAATAGTAAAAGTATAATTTAGAAGACCATGTCAAGTTAAGTCGTGCTTTATCAAAGCAAAAGGAGTGACTAATTGATGTAGGTAAAGATCAGCTAACTAAAAATTACTAGCTAGCTAGAAATTAGATGTGGTGTTTGGATCCACTATCTAATTGCATCACTTGGATTCTCGCATCCGTTATTAAATGCTTAACTATCGTGATGGCGATGTAACATACTCCCTCCATTCTGAAAAAACTGACGTTTAGGACAGCGACACAGTCTCCAAAACACAATTTTGACCTTTTGTTATTATAAAAATATTTATCAAAGAGTGATATATGTATACTTTTATGAAAATATTTTTCAAGACGAATCTATTCATATAGTTCTCACATTTGCAAACTCAACAACTTAAAAGTTATTGATGATTTATATTCCCAATATTTGACCCAAACTTTGTCATAAATGTAAGTTTTTTTTGGAAAATGGAGGGAGTAATTTCAGTAATAATGCAGGGTAGTTTGATTTTTGGACCTCAACTAGCTTAGATTTAGCCGTTTAGAACTAGCTAGGTGGATAGCTAGGTCCAAATTAGCTACGAGAGAACTAGCTATAATTAGTTATATTTTGGTTCTATCAATCACAACAAAAATTCGGTAGATCCAAATATGACCCATGTAGCATGCAAATTCGATGCTCGACGTTCCATTGATTCGTACCACATTGTGCCTGCTCTAAACTGCATCAAAATTGAAAACCAGTGTGCTAGGCGCACCGGCGGTAGGCACCCTTGGGCATTGCATACTTCATGCTGGCCTACCATTGCGGAATTCGCGGTGCGCATACATGGGACCATGGGCGCATGGTGCCTCAGCACGTGCTCGTTTGCCTTGGTCACTCCCGAGGCATCGTGCTTGCAGCTTTAAAATGATTCCAAAAGCAAGGTGGTAGTAGTAGTAGTTTTTCGTAGTAGGCACGCAAATGCAGCGGCGCCGCGACCCGGCGTGTCGGGGATAAGGACGATGACTGTGTGAAGCCGTGAAGGCACGCGGATGGATATGCCATGGAATCAACCATCCATGGCCCTGGCAACTAGCAAGAGGCCGGATGTGAATGTCTACTGGTACACGTCGCGTTGCATTCTTTTTATTTAAAATTTTTGTAGAAATTATAATATTTTCATAGGGACTTGCTTTATTAATAATTTTTTAAAAAAAACTTAAATTTGATTATATTTACATAATTTTTTGAATAAGATAAGCGGTCAAGCCAAATGAACTCGTCTTTTCTAAGTAAAAACCACTGGTATATGAAAGAATGAAAATGCGCTTTCATTCTTGTGGAATAAGAAGCCCTCGTACCTTAATGAAAGAAAAATAGAAATTTTCCGTTAGGTATTTGACCAAATAGTATCGTCCAGTTCCTATAGAACCTATTAAACTCATAATTCATTAGATCCTTATTAGCAATGTCAACTAGGTATCATAAGTAAATGGATCCCGGTTGTTCCATCCTTTGATAACCAGGGTCATTCTTTGCTAAAGAGAAATGATCTCTATGGGTCAGACTCAATAGATTTTGATCCATTCCAAATAGCGAGAATTAGGATTCTTGATCTCTCAATCTCTCTTTCAATTCGAGGATCCAGAGAAGTGTTTTCATAGTCATCTCCGAATATTCACCATCTCCTAATATTTTCGATTTCATTCACTACCAGAATCCTTCACATCTGCCCGCCTCCTCCGCCTCGGCCATTTTTGGACCCGGTGCTGATGGGGCTTCAGCACCGGGTCCAACGGCTAGGAGCGGGGGCGGCGCGAAGATGTGTCAGGGCGGACACATTAGCACCGGGTCATGGCAAGATCCAGTGCTAATGCGCCCCCTTTAGCACCGGGTGCAGCCAGCAACCGGTGCTAATGTGCCGAGGCCATTTCGCACCGGTTGGTGGCTGCACCCGGTGCTAAAGGGTGCACATTAGCACCGGGTCTTGCCACGATCCGGTGCTAATGTCTTTTGAATATAGGGGCTTCTTCCTCCCCCGGCCGAGCCAGCTGAACACTTAGGCGCTGTGTTCATGCTGCTCGGCCGTGGGAGGGGAGGTGCTGCCCAAATTTTTTTTAAAATTTGTGAAGATTCTACTCATCTAAGGAGCACTACAAGGTACACTCTTTCATTCTCTAATGTTTTATTTAGCTTGTAATCCTTCTATGATTTAGAAATAGAGGGATTTGTGAATCAAAGTAAAGCTAGCTAGAGAGAGCTTGTGTTCTTGGAGGAGAGAGAGGAGAGAGCTTGAGTTTATGGTGGAGAGAGTGTTCATGTATTTTGTTTTGTATGACTTGTGAATAGTTATAAGGCTTATAGTAATGTAGTTTTAGAAATTACTAGAAAATCAATATAAAATGCTAGAAAATCTTATAAATTAATAGAAAATCTTATAAATTACTAGAAAATCTTATAAATTACTAGAAAATCTTATAAATTACTAGAAAATCAATATAAAATGCTAGAAAATCTTATAAATCAATAGAAAATCTTATAAATTACTAGAAAATCAATATAAAATGCTAGAAAATCTTATAAATTAATAGAAAATCTTATAAATCTTATAAGGCTTATAGTAATGTTATATTTAATGAATATAGTAATGTAGTTTTAGAAATTTATTTATATAATGGAATATATATTATAATTTGTATTTATTTATATATTAAATTTTTTTATCTTTAAATTGTATTGTATATTTGTTATTGGTTAATAATGCAGATGAATAGACAATGGATGTACGGGGACCCCCACGCTCAGGCGTTCCGTGATGGCCTTAGGACGTTTCTCGATGCCGCCGAGGCTAACAGGACGTCGTCCGGTTTCATGTTCTGCCCATGCACCCATTGTAAAAATATACAATCGTACAAACAAAGAGGTTGTCTTCAGGTGCATTTGATGAGGCACGATTTCATGAGGAATTATTCTGTTTGGACGAAGCACGGTGAAAGAGGAATTCTAATGGATGAAGATGAAGAAGACGAGGCCGATGACGACATTTCGTTATTGGCTCAATACTACGGTTCCTTTGCATATGCTGCAATGAGTGATACCGATGAGGAAGATGTTGCTCGGGAAGGCGATGCTCAGGAAGATGTTGCTCAGGAAAATGAACCTACTGATGGACTTGGGCAAATGTTGTGTGATGCCGAGAAAGACTGTGGCAATGATAAGGAACTGAAAAAGATACAGCGCATGTTGCAGGACCACAAGACTGACCTGTACCCAGATTGCAAAGAGGGGCTAAAGAAGTTGGGTAGCACACTTGAACTTCTGCAGTGGAAGGCAGCAAATGGTGTTACTGATAAGGGTTTCGAGGAGCTACTGAAACTCGTAAAGAAGATTCTTCCAGAGGGTAACAAATTGTCATCGACGACGTATCAAGCAAAACGTGTTGTTTGCCCTCTCGGTTTGGAGGTGCAGAAGATACATGCGTGTCCTAATGACTGTATCCTCTATCGCGGACAGTACGAACACTTGGATCATTGTCCGGTTTGCACCTGCGCACGATACAAGATCAGGCAGGACGACCCTGGTGATGTTGGGGGAGAGCGTTCTAAGAAAAAAAATCCCTGCGAAGGTGATGTGGTATTTCCCTCTGATACCCCGTCTGAAGCGTTTGTTCAGGAACAAAGACCATGCCAAACTGATGCGCTGGCACAAAGAAGAACGTAAGCAGGATGGCATGTTGAGACACCCCGCCGATGGATCCCAGTGGAGGAACATCGACAGAGCATTCCCAGAGTTTGATGCTGATGCGAGGAATGTTAGGCTTGGTTTAAGTACCGATGGCATGAACCCTTTTGGTGAAATGAGCAGTAGTCATAGCACTTGGCCCGTGACTGTTTGTATCTACAACCTACCCCCCTGGCTCTGCATGAAGCGGAAGTTCATTATGATGCCAGTGCTCATCGAAGGCCCAAAGCAACCTGGCAACGACATTGATGTGTACCTAAGACCATTGGTTGAAGAACTTTTGCAGCTATGGAAGAATGAAGGTGTTAGCATGTGAGATGAGGACAAGCAGGAGCAGTTTGACCTTCGAGCACTGCTTTTCATAAGCATCAACGACTGGCCTGCACTAAGTAACCTATCAGGACAATCAAACAAAGGATATAAAGCATGCACTCATTGTTTAGAGGAAACCGAAAGCATGTATTTGAAACATTGTCGTAAAGTTGTGTACATGGGTCACCGTCGATTCCTTCCGGCGAAGCATGAGCTACGAAAGAAATGTGCGCATTTTGGCGGGAATGTTGACCGCCGTACAAAGCCGAGACACCGGAGTGGAGAAGAGCTATTTGATATGGTGAAGGACCTACACGTGGTGTTTGGCAAGGGAGACGGAAGCCAGGCTGCTCCGACGGGCGAGGATGGTCGTGCCGCGATGTGGAAGAAGAAGTCTATCTTTTGGGAGCTACCTTATTGGCAACGTTTATTGGTCCGTAACGCGATTGATGTGATGCATCTGACGAAGAATCTTTGCGTGAACTTGATAAGCTTCCTGGATACTTATGGGAAGCCAAAAGATACACTGGAAGCACGTCAGGATCTGAAATGATTGAAGCAACGGACTGATCTACATCCAGAAAAGAGAGACAAAGGACGCCAGTACTTGCGTCCTGCCAGCTTCACTCTCAGCAAAGAAGAGAAGGCAAGCATGTTTGAATGCTTGAACAGTATCAAGGTTCCGTCTGGCTACTCCTCCAATATTAAGAGAATAATAAATATGAAAGAGAAGAAGTTCACAAACCTGAAGTCTCACGACTGCCATGTGTTGATGACACAGCTGCTTCCCGTCATACTCAGGGGTGTGCTACCAGTTAACGTGCGGAAAGCCATTGTGAAGCTATGTGCATTCCTCAATGCAATTTCTCAGAAGGTGATCAATCCAGACCATTTAGATCAGCTACAGAACGACGTGGTGCAATGTCTTGTCAGCTTTGAGATGATATTTCCACCATCCTTCTTCAATATCATGACACATCTATTGGTTCACCTTGTCAAAGAGATTCGTATATTGGGCCCAGTATTTCTACACAACATGTTCCCATTTGAGAGGTTCTTCGCTATCCTAAAGAAGTATGTCGGTAATCGTTCTCGTCCAGAAGGATGCATTGCTAAGGGATACGAAACAGAAGAGGTCATTGAATTCTGTGTTGACTTTGTCGACGATCTTATGCCGATTGGTGTGCCCGAATCACATCACGAGGGGAGACTTGGTGGAAAGGGCACTCTAGGGAGAAGATCGATGGTGATCAAGGACGTTGAGACATTTCGTAAAGCGCACCTCACAGTTTTGCAACAATCAACCTTAGTTGCTCCGTACATCGAGGAGCACATGCAGATTCTCAGGGACGAAAACTCAACGAAGTCTGCGGCCTTCATTCAGCTTCTGCATAATAGTACTTTCGCCGATTGGTTGCGAAGACGTCTTATGGGTGTCGAGGGCATTGATGCGCAGCTAGCTTTTGTAGCTAGAGGTCCATCGAGCACGATCTTGACATTTCAAGGATACGACATCAATGGGTATACATTTTACACAAGAGCCCAGGACAAGAAAAGCACCAACCAAAATAGTGGTGTCCGGATCGACGCGACAGACACCAATGGCAATACAAACTCATACTATGGAATCATAGAGGAGATATGGGAACTAGAGTACGGACCTTTGAAGATCCCACTGTTCAAGTGCCAATGGGTGAAGCTGACTGGAGGAGGTGTTAAAGTTGAAGCGGACTATGGAATGACGTTAGTGGACCTAAACAAGATTGGCTTTCTAGACGAACCGTTCGTCCTGGCCAAAGCTGTCACACAAGTTTTTTATGTGAAGGACATGGCTAGCAGACCGAAGAAAGGGGCGGATAAGAAAGGTGGGGGTAAGCAATTGGACCCATCACAAGACGAGCCAAAGCGTCATATAGTTCTTCCTGGAAAGAGAAAAATCGTAGGAGTTGAGGACAAGACGGATGAAGATTATGATATGCTCGATGGCCGGCCTCCATTCTCAGTGGCTGATGACCCAAGCATCCTGTTAGCGGCGGAGGAGACACCGTATCTACGGCGTGATCACAATCAAGGAACATTTGTAAAGAGGAAGTTTATTAGTGTCCGAGTAAACGATGATGCCATGTAATTTAATTGCACTATATTCCACCCAATTTGTAATGACTATATTTGCATTTATGTTCCACCTATGTTCTAAAATTTTCTATTGATTTATAAGATTGTTTTTATTAATTCTAGCATTTTATATTGATTTTCTAGTAATTTATAAGATTTTCTAGTAATTTATAAGATTTTCTAGTAATTTATAAGATTTTCTAGTAATTTATAAGATTTTCTAGTAATTTATAAGATTTTCTATTAATTTATAAGATTTTCTATTAATTTATAAGATTTTCTATTAATTTATAAGATTTTCTATTAATTTATAAGATTTTCTAGTAATTTATAAGATTTTCTAGCATTTTATATTGATTTTCTAGTAATTTATAAGATTTTCTATTAATTTATAAGATTTTCTATTAATTTATAAGATTTTCTATTAATTTATATGATTTTCTAGCATTTTATATTGATTTTCTAGTAATTTATAAGATTTTCTTATTTAATATATATTTTTAATAGGTATTAATAACTGAATTAAAACAAGTATTAATAACTATATATTAAAAACTATATTTATAAGATTCCCAAATAGTAGCCACCGGTGCTAAAGGCCGGTTTGGAAACTGGCGCCAAACGAAAATTTGGGGCCTTTAGCACTGGGTTGATCTAAAATCCGGTGCTAAAGGCCCCCAATTTTCGTTTGGCGCCAGTTACGGCCTTTAGCACCGGGTGTAGAAGACCCGGTGCTAAAGGGCCTTTAGCACCGGGTGGTGGGAAGGCCCGGTGCTAAAGGGGGGGCCTTTAGCACCGGGTCGTGGCTGCACCCGGTGCTAAAGCCCCCCACCAATTTTCGTCTGGCGCACAGTTACGGCCTTTAGCACCGGGTGTAGAAGACCCGGTGCTAAAGGGCCTTTAGCACCGGGTGTAGAAGACCGGGTGCTAAAGGGCCTTTAGCACCGGGTGGTGGGAAGACCCGGTGCTAAAGGGGGGGCCTTTAGCACCGGGTGGTAGCACCGGATCGTGGCTGCACCCGGTGCTAAATGCCCCGGACCTATATAGGCCGGGGACTTCTCTCCCCTCCCTCACTTCGCCCTCATCTCCTCACAGATCGAAACCGCCGCCGGCGCCCCCTCGTCTCCTCAGCCGCCGCCGCCCGTCGCCGCCGCCACCCGTGGTCCCCGCGCCCACGCCGCCGCCGCCTGTCGTCCCCACGCCCACGCCGCGCCGCCGCCCTCGTCCCGGGCCGCGCCGCCGTCCCCGCGCCCGTCGTCGTCCCCGCGCCGGCGCCCCTCGTCCCCGCGCCGCCCGTCGTCCCCGCGAAGCCCGTCGTCCCCGCGCCGGCGCCGCTCCTCGTCCCCTCGCCGCCGCCGCCGCCGCTCGTCCCCGCGTCGCCGTCGCCCGCCGCCCATCACTGTGAGCCTCTGTGAAGCCGGCCTTCGTGCCGTGCGTGCATGTTTGTGAGCCGGCCTTCGTGCCGTGTACGTGTTTGTGTGTGCAGGTACCCGTTGCATGGCGTTCGGCCATGCACATTTGCTTAGCGAACGTGTTCGGCCAAGCGCATTTGGTTAGCGAACGCGTTCGCTAAGCACATACATTGAAAATATTAGAAATTATATTGAAATGTATATTGGAAATGTTATATTGGAAATGTTATATGTTTGAAATGTATATTGGAAAATGCTTCATTTAAATGTATTGGAGATATTTACATTGAAATGTATATTGGAAATGTTATATGTTTGAAATGTATATTGGAAAATGCTTCATTTAAATGTATATTGGAAATTCTATGTATATTAGAAATATATGTGCTTCATTTAAATGTATATATTTCTTATCAATTATTTTTAATTCTTTGTATATCAGAAATATATGTGCTTCATTTAAATGTATATTGGAAATGTTATATGTTTGTATAATGTATACTATCGAAAATGTTTATTATCGGAAATTCTATCGCGTAACCGAACCCACCGCGCACCCGAACCCCTTAGCGAATCCGTTTTTCGCGCACCGACCCCCTTAGCGAACCCGTTCGCGTCACGTACCCGAACCCTTAGCGAATCAATTCACACCGCGCACCGAACCCCTTGGCGAATCCGTTTTTCACGCACCGACCCCCTTAGCGAAAATGTTAGAAATATTGGGAATATGCATGCTTTGTATATATTTCTTATCAATTATTTTTAATTCTATAGGTGGCGGACAACAACAACCCCATCCCACCCATGCAAGAGGACAACAACAACCCCGTCCCACCCATGCAAGAGGACAACAACACCCCTATCCTACCCATGCAAGAGGACAACGACACGTTCTTTGCGAATCAACTTTTCAATATTGTAACCCAACCAATGTCCATGGATGATGTGTTGGGGATCATTGGAAGGGCCGAAAATGTTGAAGGGGCCGCCAATGTCCAGGGCGAACGTGTCCAGGGCAGCACTATTGAAGGGGCCGGTAACGAGCCCTCGTCTAGTCAGGTGTGTATATAGATAACATAAATTTGTACTGTACATGTCAATTATGTATACCATCTCTATATCATCTCGTATATATGTAATTTGTGTAGGCCGCCTCTACTTCTACAAGTCGAGCTAAGAAATCAAAATGATCGACCACGAAGAAGCTGAAGGATGTCAAGTTACACATCACCCGAGTGGAGGATGACGGGGAGCCAGTTGAGCCCCCAAAAGTGGCCAAGAAATTTGTATCTCAGTGCGGGGTAATTGTACGGGACAATGTGCCCATTAGTATCAGAAAATGGAAGTCCACGGACCCCACTGAGGAGTACGTGCTCCCCGATACAGAGAAGGAGATGCTATGGAGGGAATTAAAGGCAATATTCGACTGGCCTAGCACTCATGAAGCAGAACTGAGGGATTGGACAATGAAGAAGATGGCAGTTCTGTTTCAGGATTTTAAGAAGAAGTTGTACTCGCATTTTCTCAAAACCGGAGAGGCCCCGGATCCTGAGAAGTATAAGAAGATCACTGATGACGAGTGGGAAGCATTCGTTGAGTACAAAACCTCCGAAGAGGGTGCAACGGCTAGCGCTAGAAACGCTGGAAACGCCGCAAATAAGAAGTACTCTCATAAGATGGGTTCGGGAGGTTACAAGGCAAGCATCGCTAAATGGGAGATGGAAGAAGATCTATATGCTAGAGGCATCACTCCAGCGACACATGACTGGCCCACAAGGACCAAGCATTGGTACTATGGTCATGGAGGCACCCTAAGCCCAATCGACGGCTCCTTAGTTTTTCCCGAGGACTTGCGAGAACTAGCTCAGCGTCTCCTCGATATCCTCAGGGCTCCTTAATTTGTTGTTGATAGAGACAAAGATGAGCTAACCTATGCCTTAGGGAACAAGGAGCATCCTGGACGGACGCGCGGCGTAGGCACAAGCATCTCATGGAAGAAAGGTTTCCAAGAGCACGCCGCCACCTATAGGAGCCGTTCGAGGAAGAAGGCCGAATATGAGCAGAGGGTGAGGGACCTAGAGCAAACGGTTGCCACCCAGGGCTCAAAGCTCCAAGAAATGGGGTCAGAGATGGAGCGACGGATGAAGGTAGCATGGCTGCAGATACAACAAGCCACAGGCGGGACCGGTTCCACAGAGCATGCACCTCTCCAACAAGCCGCAGGCGGGACCGGTTCCACAGAGCATGCACCTCTCCAAGATGCGGCCCTTATTAGCCCTCCACAACAATATCAAAGCAGTCACGCTTCCACACAGGCCGCCGAAGCGGTCCATTACACCGTGGATGAAATAACTCAATGGACCGCGTGTGAGCTTGTCGTCAGGCAGAAGAACTTAGCTGTGGTGGTACGTATGCGACCTTAGTTCGTACTGCATACATTTCACCGTAAATACCATTCATTTACTAACTTTCTTTGTGACTACTAAATTATCAGGTCGCATACGGTATGACCAAACGTGTGGAAGAAGGGCAAAAATGGCACTGCAATGACATTCCACATGGTTACGTACCTGTTGAGGTGGAGCAAGTCGTCACCAACTGGGAAGACTTGGAACTTGACATCCCCGGAGGTGACGGAGAAACAAAACTCGGTCAGTGTTCTCACTGCATCATTCTATGGAGCAAGGCAGACGTCGTCATACCCGGTACACCTGCGGCTACCAACAAGCCTCCATCACCTCCACCGTCTCCAAGAGATCCACCGGATCATGACGATTCTCCGGGAGCTCCTGATGCAAGCCCGTCTCCTCCGCCGAAGAGGTCTCCGTCTCCTCCGCCGCGGAGGTCTCCGCCCCCTCCGCCGAAGAGGGGACGCCGCACTAAAGCCTCTGCCCCCACTCCACCAGTGAAGAAGGCGCGGAAAACCAGAGAGAAGCCCGCACCAAAGAAAAGAGCGGGTGAGAAGACTCTAGAGGAGCTCGAAGCCTCGGTCAAAGCAGACACAAAGAGGCAAATGGCCGAGTGGAGGAGAAAACCTGAGCCGGAGCCGAAGCTTGATCCCACCGTCGTCAAGTCATTCCTCGGTAATTTGAGCAAGGGTCAACAGAAGGAAGTAATGGTAACAGACTATGACCGCTCATTACTGAAATCTCGCCGGAAGCGGAAGGCTGCAGATAAGGAGGCGGGCCCATCCAAAAAGGTTCCTCAGCTCGGCGAGCAACCTCAGCGGCCCTTGGGTCCACTGCCATCTCTGGACGAGATTAACGTGCAACGAGTAATGGCCGAGACTGGACTAACCAGAGCGCAAGTCCTGGGGGAAGAAGAGGTGCCTGTAAACACAACGTTGAAGTGGTCGTTTAAGGTTGGCGAGCCTATGGTCCCTCCTGAAATGGAGAGCAAGCTACAGACGAAGATGCGCCGATTCCATGAGTGGTACTTGGAAGAATCAAGAAGGAATAAACGGCGCATGATCAAAGTAGGCGTGAAGGACCATGATTTCTACAATGGTGACGAGGATTGGGTCTGGCTGAGGTTTAAGGATATATATGAGCTGTACCACCGCGACGTCATGGACGTGGATTTGATCACCTGTTGGACACTGTAAGTACTTTGTTGTTGCTTATAATTCACAGTTTGAAAACAATAATTCCAATCTATGCTGACGCGGGCTTTATTTATTGCTTAACATATGCAGAATGGAGATTCAAAAATGTCGGAGATCCAGGATATATGACGTTGGTTTCGTGGATCCTTGAAGGATAAGTGAACAAATGATATTGATGAATCCTGAGGAAACATATTTAAACCTATACAAGTATATTAAGAAACAAAATTACTGCGACTCCATACTAATCCCGTACAACATCGAGTGAGTACATACACAGGCTTCTTCTTATACTGTCTGTGTACTATTTCATTTCTGATTATAATGTATACATGTATACAGATTCCACTGGTTCCTAATAATATTGTGTCCTGACCGGGGTGTCGTGAACGTCTTTGATTCATTGCACACTCTAAAAGAAAAACTACAGAACATCATAGACATGATGACAAGGTGATGTATATTTTCCCCTACTTAATTCACCCCTTACACTCGCAATGACTTAACTCAATTTTTTTGTTCGCAGGGCCTGGATTCAATTTCGTCAAGAACACCCGGGTATTCAACATGAAACACTAAAATGGAACATTGGCTTTTCGGTAAGCAAGTAATTTGTACATGTAGGCCTCGGCTAATATATTATATGAATTTTACTTAATTTCTTTTGGTCGACAGTATGCCAAACAGGGGCCGGGAAATAATTTATGTGCATACTATGTTTGCGATATTATGGTACGTAATAATAAACACATTTCCATTATTATTAAGTGCACAATTATTGTCTTCAACTCGGCGGATTAAATATCTTTCAATTATTTGTAAATTATAGATGTTCAACCTGAAGGAAGAGTCTCTAGAGCTAGAAAGAATCGACGCAATTGCAGAACAGCTCGTCGGATGGATCTGGGACGAGGTCGTCAATCTCCGAGGAGAATTCCACTCGCCAGTACTGGAGGACGTGCCGGACAGTCCAACAAGCTAGTCGTCAATCTTAATTAAGTAGAAAATACAGTTTAAATATATATAACTAGTTGACATGTATGAATATCTACTTTTGTAATATATATGTCTTCTATTTTGATGAAATGTCAGCTAATATGAATATAGAGTCAGTCGAATACGCATTAGAATACACGTATTAGAATATATACGTATATACACGTATATAGACGTGCATGCATGGCTACTGAAAAAAGCAAAAAAAAAAGAAATCCGGGGCCTTTAGCACCGGTTGCAGTCAGCAACCGGTGCTAAAGGCAGGCCCTTTAGCACCAGGTGCAGCCACGACCCGGTGCTAAAGGCCCTGCTAAAGGCGTTGCGGGGCAGGCCCTTTAGCACCGGGTCGTGGCTGCACCCGGTGCTAAAGGAACCCTTTAGCACCGGTTATTCAACCCGGTGCTAAAGGGGTACCCCTTTAGCCTCGGATTAGTTGCACCGGGTGGGAAACCCGGTGCTAAAGGCATTTCCCACCCGGTGCAGATGTCGATCATTCTGGTAGTGATTTTTCTAATATGGAACGGAGGTAGTATACAAGAGCTACGTACCACCATATATCAATAAAAGAAAAATAAAGATTCAACATTTATGCAATATGCGGTGTATGTAAACACACAACAAAGACCGGATAGCCAAACGTTGTGACATAGCAAACACTAAAGTCTATCTACTTTCTCTCACTGTTCCTAATCTTCATCTCTAATTCTCCATCGACACACCGAGAGAAGTGGAGCTAGGGAGGAATAGAGAAGTGTGCGGTTTAATAAACATAGCGAAAATTTAGATGTAGTAACTAGTTTCCGATTTGTTTCGTGCCAAGAGCTACTGCCTAGCTCCATCACCGTGGCCCATCGGCAGAACATCGGTGGGCCTTTATGGGTTACGACAGTTGGCTGCTGGCGACTGTTTAGATAGGCAGGCCCAAACCAACCTGCGTTGTCAGGCCTCTTGTTTGACTGTCGGTATTTTCATACAACAGTCTTCTAGTGTACCATACGGCCATACGGCGCCGCCGTCGCGACTGCCGGCCCGTCGCGCACAGGCTTGTGCCTTGTATACACGCTAACAAATTTCTATCTTTTGTAGCCTCAAAAAAAAAAATCTCTGCTCGCTAGCTTATGGAGATCCGAGCAGCGGTGAGACATGAGATGATGAGCTCAAGAGGAGCTAGCACAGGCACACGGGCGCCCCTAGGGTACTGTAGCAGCGGCGAGAGGTTAATTACTAGTTTGGTGACTATTACGGACACGTAGTTTATGTTAGCTTGCATCTCCTTGTTAGAGAATGTATAGGGCGAACTCATTGTGGATCAATTGGTAGAGGTGGAACCTACGCATTAGGGTTAGGTCCTTTACTAGGTGTGGATGTTGGATATTTTCTGGATTCATTTCAGGATATAACCGGCACTATTCTTTCTCTGGTAGCTGATGTGTCCATCGATAAAGAGCGACTGTGGTGACTTCGTTAATCTTGACATTTACAAGCCCGGTCTCTCGAAGGGCTCATAGGGGTAGGGTATTTTCATTATTTGAATTGAATAATTATTATATAGTGTACTATATTTTATCTTTAAGATCACATCAAATGACATATGTCTTATTTTTGGGAATGAAAGGAGTATATTATCTAAACACACCAAGGGAGAACGTGCATGGTTTGTGCAATTTATCGGTTTTCTCTTTCTCTCCTTGAAATGGAAGAAATTTTGTGTTTTGTCAGCGCCCTCAATAACGATACTATATATTGTTTATTCTCCAACTACAAATACTAACACTAAATGTAAAAACTAATTTCTATCCCAGATTTGCAACACAATAGCGGTAATGTGCCAATGTTTGTTCTGTAGATGTTGATGTGGTCATTATGTTTGTGGAAAAAAAAAATCACTCACTGAGTTCCATTTATTCCACTGTCACCCATTATTACCTCAGCTACCCTCCATATAGCTGCACTTTGCAGTTTGTTTTTCTTGCTGTACCTGTAGCATCCCCATTGATCACAGCTAGAACCTTGGCTCCACTGCATTTCCCATACGTTATCCAAATCATGCAGCATCACTTTAAATGTCAAGCCAAATTTGGTCCCATCTTTCGAATACAAAATAGCCAAATAGTTAATAAGTGATTCTCAATTAGCATTTTTTAGAATACTAGTTGTTCCGGATGTTTTTTCTTATATTTTTGGAAATATACTCATAACATGTGCATTGCAATACCAAAACTTTCATAATGGCATGTATCAAGAAAAGAAACTAGCAAAAGGCCAAATTTCCAATGTAAACATCTTAAGCTCCATATTGTCATGCTTGCAACTTTAAATTTTTCACTCGGTCATCTCTACAAGTTCAAGTTCGAGTTTCACTAACATAGATGGTGATGGCAAGTAAAGGATAATCTAGGGCCTACAAGAATGAGACTATAATTAAAAATTTTAGTGAGCTGAGAGGTTTCTCCTGCAGTAAAGATATTCCATGTAAGAACAACCTATGATATGGATGGAAACTTAACTTGTAGCGGCTAAAGTACCCATGCTTGTGGTCACTCCTCAGGGCCAGGACATTAAGGAAGCAAGGACCAAAGTTTTATATATGATGCACAATAGGAAGGGGCATATCTCCCATGCTCAACTATGTTTAAGTTATTTTCTTGTTTGTATTTATACCATTATCATTCTCGGTTCCTCTCTTGTTCAGACACAAACCAATAAAATTGCTAGTGGACGCACACTTGCCTAGCCTTTTGATAACTTCTTGGCCAAATATTTAGATGTAGGTTTTCTCAACGTTTTGAAATTGAGTTACGCCCGGAGTCAATCAAGGGATGTCAGTATTTTATATGATTTTTTGCATCATTGTCTAATATCTCATGTACCATATTTGATTCAGAATTTATGTTTTGATGTAGAGTTGAGAACCTATTTCATATGAATATGCAAAAAGGAGTACTTTCAGTGATAATTGAGGTAAAGTATGTATCAAATCATTTGGAAAGTTGACGTAAAGTTGGTTGTATTGTACGAGTATATTAATGCACATTTTTAGAACATGTTGTTGAGTCCCTGGTACATGTAACAAACAATATCATTGTGCGACTGTTCAAGATAACAAGTTTTGTGCCAATGTAGTGGATGATGTGTGAAAGGACATCTAGTCTAGTGGGTGGTTCGAGCACCTGAGTAGCACCCAGCAGACCCAGGTTCGACTCCCTATGGGAGCGAATTAACTGGGTTTGAAATAAAAAATATAAAAAATATATAGGTAGGGGCTTCCCCTGCTGACTTTGGTCAAAAAAATGTAGTGGACGATGTTAGTAAGCTCGACTTTTTTTTCCCTTTTCCTAATTTATTAGAGTCATAATTTATGCTTGCACATTGAATTAGTTCACTTTGTTTTCTTGTTTTCTAGACCAACTCTGTATTGAACCAAATCGTAAAGAAAGCCGGAGAGCCACACTCTCTTGAAGGTAAGGGAAGGTCATATGCATCCCATGCCAAGGGAAAAGTTGTTTCTCAATGGCATGATGTGCCGAGTCTAGATCCAATGAACCAAGGTAACCACCTAGCATTTGTACATTTAGAAGAACCTCCTGCAGCTGCGAAAACTGCCAATAGCCAATGCCTCTTTATGCGCTCACAAATGGATAAAATAAATTAAAACATATGAATTTTCAACATAACTAGTGGAGTACCTACGTTTTCAACAAAAGAAAACCAAACAAGCTGATTGAAATTCTTACAAAAGCTAAAATATATATCGGTGTGACAATGATAATAATTTATTTTCACTATGTATTCACATTGTGTGTTGAGTCCATGTGTTAGATTAATTGGGTATTGGCCCATTTAAGTCTCAATTAATCAAAGAATTAAAAGGTCCACTAATAAATGCTAGGGAATTAAATCCCGGATGGAGAGTCAACGGGAACGCTAACCAACTTAAATAGTGGACCAACTACGGACCACTTGTGAAGTTGGTAAAAGGAGATGGGCGTGCCACACGAGCGAGCGCTCGCTCGCCTCGCCGAGCCGGGTCGTGGCCGTGGCCGTGCCGAGACGTGACGTGACGTGACGCTCTGCGTGTGCTGTGTGATGAACCTTTTGCCACAAATGACATTGATTGAGTCTTAAACGTTACCAGTAACTGCCGATTTGATGGCTGAGAGTAACTGATGACGTTTAATGGCATTATTGGGCTGACCAATAACTGACGTCATTATGGCCATTGCTGCCTCATGGAGTGTCCAGGTTCATCCCCCCTCCTCCTCTGGTCGCCTATATAAGAGGGGCTCCCTCCCATAGCCACACACTGAAGCACTCTCCCTCACAGGTACTCCTTTCAGGAGACCTCTATCTTCTCCCTGTTTTTGCTGCTCTCTTGCATTCCCAACGCAAGCCTTGCGCGCACACAGCTTGCGTGAGCAGTTGCCTCCGAACCTCCCTGTCCGTGATCCTGCTCGGGATAGGCAGGCAATAAGGTTTTTGGGGAGCGTACGAGTACGTGCCTGCTCGCTGCTGTGAACGACTACTTCATGGTGGCCAACTTCAACAACCCGAACGACTACTTCCTGGTGGCCAACTTCGTCAACCCGAACGACTACTTCCTGGTGGTCAACTTCAACAACCCGAACGACTACTTCCTGGTGGCCGTCTTCCTCACGTGAACGACTACTTCCCAGTGACCGTTCGAGGGACTCCACTGCACCAACTCGTCACTGCACCGAATTAGATCGACTACTTTGAGCAAGGCCAGTCGAGGATGGTTAACACTATTCCTCCAGCTGGTGACGGCGCATCCGGTGCCTCCGGTATCGGCCCCGCCTCTGGGTACATCCTGAACATCCTCTTCTTCTTGTTTCGGTTTCTCATGTTGTTCATGTTATTTAGGAGAATTAACTTGAACACTGGCACATGTTATATTACCACTGGATCACTCACTGTTGTCTGAATTTGTTGCTAATTTCTGGAATTAAAATATACCGAATGATGCATATATTTCTAACAATCCAAAAACCTTATGTTAATAATAGGCTTTCGGTAGCTGGTTTTGCCGCATCGATCAAACCAAATCTGTTCGATGGGTCTAATTACAAACGTTAGCGCGAGAGAGTCACGCTGTGGTTGACAGCAATGAACATCATGCATGTCATATAGGGGAAGCCCGAACAGTTCACTCCAGAGGAGAAGTGGGCTTTCGTGGCGGCCGATAACCTGTTTAGAGGTGCCATCATGAGCGTTCTCGCTGAAAGCCTTGTGGACACGTACCTCTTGCTGCCGAGTGGCAAAGATGTTTGAGATGCGCTTGAGGCTAAGTTTGGGGTCTCTGATGCTGGTGGCGAGCTGTATGTTATGGAACAGCTCTTTGACTACAAGATGGTTGAAGACCGTCCTGTGGTAGAGCAGGCCCATGAGATCCAGGCGCTGGCTAGACATCTTGAGAACTATAGCAAGGATGCCCCATGTCGGTTGCCTGACAAGTTTGTGGCTGGAGGTATTATCTCCAAGTTGCCACCTTCTTGGAAGGATTTTGCGACCTCTCCGAAACACAAGAGACAAGAGTTTACTATTGTCGATCTCATCGGAATTCTTGATGTGGAAGAGAAGGCGAGGGCAAAAGACCAACGTGGTAAAGGGATTCCTGGATCTTCTAGTGCCAACTTGGTGCAAAAGAAGAACTTCAATGCATCCAACAAAAAGAAGAACAAGCCGCAACAGAACCAGATAAAGACTAATCAGACGGCTCAGTTCAAGAAGAAGAAGAAACTGCCGACGGGGCATTGTTATTGTTGTGGTAGCCCGGACCACTTTGCTGCAAAGTGCCCGCATCGCAAGGACAAGAACAATGGCGGCAATGGTGGCAGTGCCAACATGGTTGTTAGTGAGACTGGTGGAACGTCGGGGTACGGTAATCTTTTACCTACAGTTCTTTCAGTATGTCATTCACCCGATTGGTGGATTGACACTGGTGCTAATATTCATGTTTGTGCTAACATTTCCTTGTTTGCTTCTTACCAGGCAGGCGGGTCTTCCTCCGTGTTGATGGGGAATGGATCACATGCGCGTGTTCTTGGTGCTGGTTCGGTCGATCTGAAGCTTACTTCGGGAAAGACCGTTCGACTGAAGAACGTGCAGCATGTCCCCACCATCAAAAAGAACTTAGTCAGCGGGTCTCTTCTGTGTAGAGACGGCTTTAAACTAGTCTTTGAATCCAGTAAATGTGTAATCTCTAAATTTGGAAGTTTTATTGGAAAAGGTTATGATAGCGGAGGCTTGTTCCGCTTTTCTTTGTCAGACAATTGTAATAAAGTTGTGAACCATGCTGCAAACGTTAATACTGAATCTAATGTTTGGCATTCGCGACTCTGTCATGTTAATTTTGGTTGTATGATGCGTCTTGCAAACCTGAGCTTAATTCCGAAATTCACCTTAGTCAAAAATTCTAAGTGTCATGTGCGTGTTGAATCAAAATAACCTCGCAAGCCTCATTTCGCGGCTGAGGCGAGGAACTTGGCACCTCTAGACTTAATTCATTCCGATCTGTGCGAGATGAATGGTGTGTTGACAAAAGGTGGTAAAAAGCACTTCATGACTTTAATAGATGATTCTACTAGATTTTGCTACATTTATTTGTTGAAGTCTAAAGATGAAGCGTTACAGTATTTTAAAATCTATAAAGCTGAGGTAGAAAATCAACTTGAGAGAAAGATCAAAAGAGTTAGGTCTGATCGCGGTGGAGAGTATTTTTCTAATGTATTCACTGTGTTCTGTGAGGAACATGGAATAATTCATGAGAGGACACCTCCCTACTCACCTCAGTCAAATGGGGTAGCCGAAAGAAAGAATCGTACTCTGACTGACTTGGTTAATGTCATGTTGGATACAGCGGGACTTTCCAAGGAATGGTGGGGTGAGGCTATATTGACTGCATGTCATGTCCTGAAACGTATTCCTATGAAGAACAAAGAGATAACACCATTTGGGGAATGGGAAAAGAAAAGGCTA
Organism: Echinochloa phyllopogon; assembly: GCA_033239725.1. Classification (NCBI taxonomy): domain Eukaryota; kingdom Viridiplantae; phylum Streptophyta; class Magnoliopsida; order Poales; family Poaceae; genus Echinochloa; species Echinochloa phyllopogon. Next base: position 59,367,364 of record BTCW01000012.1, on the reverse strand, counting down.
ACTCTTTCATACTTACGGACTTAGGGATGTTTGGCCAAAGTGAATGTGCCCATAACCAAGAAACGTAAATTGGGACCTAAGACTGTTGATTGTGTCTTTCTTGGTTATGCTTTCCACAGTGTAGGTTATAGATTTTTAATAGTAAAATCTGGAGTACCTGACATGCATGTTGGTACAATTATGGAGTCCAGAGACGCTACATTCTTTGAGGACATTTTTTCTATGAAAGAGGAAGCTAGCGCGTCTAGTCATGAACTGTCTATTAATAAAGAACATAGAGAACCTGTTGTTTCGATAGAACACAATGAACACACACATGTGGAAAATCCTGAGGAGGATGACAGTGAAGCTCTCAGAAGGAGCAAGAGACAGAGGACTGCAAAGTCCTTTGGTGATGATTTTATTGTGTACCTCGTGGATGACACCCCTAGAACCATTGAAGAGGCATATTCCTCTCTAGACGCTGACTATTGGAAGGAAGCAGTTCGGAGTGAGATGGACTCAATTATGTCTAATGGTACTTGGGAAGTCGTGGAACGTCCGTATGGGTGCAAACCTGTAGGATGCAAGTGGGTGTTCAAGAAAAAGCTTAGGCCTGATGGTACTGTTGAAAAGTACAAGGCAAGGCTAGTGGCTAAGGGATATACTCAGAAAAAAGGAGAGAACTTCTTTGACACTTACTCGCCGGTTGCCCGATTGACCACCATTCGAGTACTGCTCTCTCTGGCAGCTTCCCATGGTCTTCTCTTTCATCAGATGGACGTTAAGACAGCTTTCCTAAATGGAGAGTTGGAGGAAGAGATCTACATGGATCAGCCAGAAGGCTTTCTAGTGGAAGGTCAAGAAGGAATGGTGTGTAAGTAGATAAAGTCTTTGTGTGGCCTTAAACAAGCTTCTAAGCAGTGGCATGAGAAGTTCGACAGAACTTTAACGTCAGTTGGCTTTGTTGGTACAATTATGGAGTCCAGAGATAGGCAGGCAATAAGGTTTTTGGGGAGCGTACGAGTACGCGCCTGCTCGCTGCTGTGAACGACTACTTCCTGGTGGCCAACTTCAACAACCCGAACGACTACTTTCTGGTGGCCAACTTCGTCAACCCGAACGACTACTTCCTGGTGGTCAACTTCAACAACCCGAACGACTACTTCCTGGTGGCCGTCTTCCTCACGTGAACGACTACTTCCCTGTGACCGTTCGAGGGACTCCACTGCACCAACTCGTCACTGCACCGAATTAGATCGACTACTTCGAGCAAGGCCAGTCGAGGATGGTTAACACTATTCCTCCAGCTGGTGACGGCGCATCCGGTGCCTCCAGTACCGGCCCCGCCTCTGGGTACATCCTGAACATCCTCTTGTTCTTGTTTCGGTTTCTCATGTTTTTCATGTTATTTAGGAGAATTAACTTGAACACTGGCACATGTTATATTACCACTGGATCATTCACTGCCGTCGTGAATTTGTTGCTAATTTCTGGAATTAAAATATACCGAATGATGCCTATATTTCTAACACCATGTGCACTAAAACAACTGGATAAGCGAACCCAATATCATAACTTGGTGCTTAGAAAAACTTGGTACTTGAGAAGTAATGAGTCGTCACACAAACCAATGTCTTCCTGGCAAATATGTTGGTGCCGTTTAATAAACGGTCTTATACATTGACATACAATTTTAAGACAACTTATCTGACAACCTGTACAATAGATTGTTGTTTTGATTATCTCATAGTAATACCATATTTCTTAATCTACGAGTGAACAAAAGAATTGTGAGGTGTATGACAACAACAAACCGTATAATGGTAGACTAATTGTGGGATATGGATCCTTCGTTACCCCCAACAAAGAAGACCGAGTCATAGTAAAACTACTCAGAGAACTACTCGTGTACTCCTGCTAGGACTTTATATTGTAACCGACTAGGAGACTTGCCATGCAGTCTTGCCCCCTGGGATATATAAAGAGGGCAGGGGTCCCTAGTTTGGTAGACCAAGAGAGCATAGACCAAACAAGTCAACCCTCATACACAATACAATCAGGCATACAAGACGTAGGGTATTACGTAATTTGTGGCCCGAACCTATCTAAATCTTTGTGTCGTGTGTACCATCGTTCCTAGAACTCGGCGAGATCCACGAAATCTACTCTCTGATGTACCTTAGATAGGTACTCGGTAGTTAAACACCGACACCAGTGGTCTCGTAGTCCTAAAATTTAGCTCATGAGATGATTGTTTCGTGAAACAATGAAGTATTTCTTGCACTCTCTCCTTCACATTAATAAAAATTCAACGTAGCGTGCATGAAACACCTATTTGACTGTTGATGTGTAGCACTATACTAAGCGTGTATTCCGGTCCAAAAAGCTTTGGCCGTCGCCTAAAAATGCCATAGCGTGTATTGTGGTTTAGAACGCTTTGGCTGGCGGAGGGGATGAATCACCCAACGGGAACCCTTTTTTTTTTCTGCTATTGTCACTTGGGCGATAAAAAATAGAGAAAACGCACAATGGCGAGGATTGATTGCGGGAGAACCAACAGGATTGAGAACTTTTCCAGATTTTCTTTTTTCGACCAACTTTTTTTTAACGCATCTTTTTTCGACCAACAACTCCTGTCACTGTAGTGGGCCTATCTGTTGTTTGATGAAGATGGGCCGTGGGCATAGGCCGATCAGGCCTAGGCCCTCTATATACAACACCCTAGCCCACGAGGCCCATACGTACTGGAGCTTGTTTGTTTGACAAGTCAGACATCATCCCTGTGCTATATGCATGCATGTCAGTTGTCACCATGTGAATCCCACGTGTGTGTCTCAACTTTTTTCATATCCATGCATAGAAGGAGACGCATCATCATCAACCCCGAAGCTAAATTATTGATGTCTCGACAAACACAAAAGCAGACATGCACGCATCGCTGCCTACAAACACACATGACACGACACGACACACACCTGACCTGACACGCCCACGCGTCGCTCACTCACATCGACCGAGCGAGCAATCAGCGACAAACTACTCTTGCTAATCCAAGACTAAGCAAACGGCTAATAATCCCCGCATCCGAACGAACACGACGACGGCGACGGCCGGCAGCACTCGACCAGCCCCGCCATGGCCGGACCTCGAAGCTCTCGATCTCTCAGACGTGCGGGCTGCAGTAGATGACCTTGATCTCCTGGACGTTGCGGCAGCGTCCGCTGGGCACCTGCGACAAGGAGCACCGCCCCTCGACGGGGCACCCGACGGCGGGGCACTCGCCGAGCAGCGGCGCGCCGTGCGGGGAGACGATGACGGGGACGCTCTGCCCTGGCTGGCGGCTGTTGGCGGCGAGGTAGAAGCTGCCGCCGTCGATGCCGACGTGGAACTCCGCCGTCGGTGCGCCGGGCGCGTGGAGGCGCCCCGTCCACCAGCACACCGGGAACTCGGCGTGGCTGTGCGGGTGCAGCGTGTACTGCGGCGCGCCGCCGAAGAGGTGAGGGCTGTTGGCGAGGGGCTCCAGCGTCAGGGTCACGTCGTGGGCGCACAGGTTCTGCACCGTGATCTTCTTGTTCTTGGCGCAGTTGTCGTGGGTCGTCTGCGCCGACGCCGCGGCGGCGAGGACGACGACCACGGCGGCGGCCAGGAGGAGCGCCGCCGAGGGCTTGGAGGACGGCGCCATGGCCTGCCTGCTTCTTCGTTGGTGAGCCGAGTGGGAGTGGCTAAGCTTGTCTACTGATGACTCTGGAGAAGAGTGATTAGTTCTTTGGTTGGGATGGGTTCTGGGTTTAGGGCCCTGGGGGGTATTTATAGGCGAGTGCAAGGGTCACAAAGGTCACGGTAAAAAAACAGGAGCTGTGGCCGTGTGATGCACGGTGAAAAGGTGAAAACAAGTGTTGATGGATGCTCTAGACAGATCGAGGAGGGCTGAGAGCTGACTAGGTGAGTAGTGGCATGTCAGAGGAGTAGGGCATGGCATAGAGATGAGATGGGTTGGTGGTGGTGTCGTGTAGCTGTGGTGAGGGGCGGCCATGGCGCATGGCCATGGCCATGGATCGGATGCTCTGCTCACTTTTAGTGGCCTGCATGATGAATGCAGGGATGGATGGATGGATGATGCGCGCATGCGAGCTCTGCGACGACGTGGAAGCGCTACAGTTCTGGCCTACGGATAGAGAGATGGGAAAGGAGCTGCGTGCTTTTGACTTTTTCACTTTTCACATGCTTACTTGACGGACAGACGGGCACCTGGCAAAGCTAGGAGGATGGTAAAAGGGAAAAGTGGCGTGATTAGTGGAAAGCAAAGCAATCGTCTTTATTTTGGCAAAGTTGGAAAACACACGGACTGAAATCAGTGGCAAATGGCTGCTCATTTGTAGTTCTGCTCGTCAGTAGTAGCACGACGGATCACAGCAAAAATGCCTGCAGGGAGACAGTCACAGCAGATAGTGTACTCAAAGTAGAGTGGTGTGCTATTTCTACCGTCAGTAGGAAACGGCCCCATGCATATAGTATTTGACATCAAATGACACTTAGATTCGTATTTTTCCAAGCTACAAGGCCGTCATTGGATAAACTTAATCACCTGACGAGGACACTCACACTACACACTACTGTAGTCTTGGCCGTCCTGACTGTCACCTCGCTCGCGTGAGAAACGCCGCTCCCAAGGTTAGCTTCTGCATCGCATCAAGCTACCCTACGCCCAGCCAGTGACAACGTGCCTGGGGACTTTCTCTGGCAGGCTACAGACGTCGAAACATTGGCATGCAGCGAATCTACAGTAGTTTACTGTTTACCCACGTAAAAACTTCAAAAATGAATCGCCCCATTTCATCTTGGTACGTGCACAGTACTACTTTTCCAAAAAAAAACGTGTATAGTACTACGAGTACTCATGAAAAGCATCTCTCGTCTTTTTTTTCTCAGTCTTGTTTAGATCCCAAATTTCATCCCCAAAGTTTACTATGCAAAAAGTATATCCATATTTCTATCACATCAAAATATCATAGCATGCATGGAGTACTAAATATAGATAAAATTAAAAATTAATTACACAGTTATGTTTACTTTACGAGACGAACATTTTGAGCCTAATTAATCAATTTTTGGATAATTTTTCACACGTACAGACGAAATGCTACGTTTCCCAACTCTCAAATTTAAAATGCCATGCCTGAATTCAGTGCAGTGCAGCCCAGTGCAGTGCCTGCAGGGCGATAGCCATGGATCCGATCGGAGCAGCACGTACTGAACGATGATGAGGCATGGAGGGCACGGGCGCCCCTAGGGCACTGCAGCAAAAGGACGAGCGAGATAGGCTAATATTAAGGGCATGTTGGTTTCCTCCGTCTAAACTTTAGCCCCGATATAAATACATTAATTAGGAGTATTAAATATAGATTAATTAAAAAACTTATTACATAAACAAGGACTAATTTGTGAGACGAATCTATTAAGCCTAATTACACTATGATTAGACAATGTAATGCTACAGTAAACGTATGATAATTATGTGTTAATTATATTTTAGTTAGACTTGTTAGGTTCGTCTTGCGAAATAGATACGTCTTATGCAATTAGTTTTACAATTAATTTTTTTTAATACGTTTAATTATTACTTATTTAAAGCTCTAAACTTTAGCATCTAGATCCAAACGGCACCTAAATCCTGTTTGGGTGAAAAGATCAGGAGATGGATTAGAGACAATATATAAAAGTCAAGTTATACTATGTCTATCCCTTGTATACACATTACTATTTTTTATTATTTATTACCTTTCTTTTCTATTCACTCTCACATCTCTTCTCATTTGGCTCCATCCCTACATAGCAGCTTGTGTCCAGCTTGTTGCTTGCATAAGAGCCAAGCTCTCTTCCCTCTTTTCTCTTTTTCCTCCACCTCATCAAAAGTGCTGACTAGATTGGCTATAAGTCTAATTTGCTCTTAAGCCTTATTTAGATGTGCCAGATTCGGGGTGGCCTAATTGGGACCGGCGCGTCCCGTCGCAATAAATGCGTACTGTAGCATTTTGTTTGTATGCGTGAAAAATTGTCTAAAAATTGATTAATTGGGCTCAAAATGTTCGTCTCGTAGAGTACAATAAAACTGTGTAATTAGTTTTTGATTTTATCTACATTTAGTACTCCATGCATGCATGCTATGACATTTTGATGTGATAGGAATCTTCTTTTTAACCTAGGTTACTGCGCGTTAGGCATTAGTTTAAGGTAAACTACGTTTTCGTGCTTGGGGAATGTCTGTTTCGACATTATTATTTCATTACTAAACGCATGGGTCGGTGATTGAGGACCAACGCTCCGGATGTACTGTACAATTTTGTGGCATGGCGTGCACTTACCTACCCTAATTAATTAAGCAGCATAGTTGGTAGTTTAGTATGTACTACTACTAATCTTAGTCCTTCACGGGCATTGCACGTATACAACATTCCCGTTTTGTTTAGCTCAAACTTTACGAATGTATAAACTGCAAGATACTTTTTCAAAAACAACACACGTACAGAGACACAGTACTCATAAGTACTCGCACGTGTATCGTCATGACATCAGTGTATCTTCTTTCTTAAAAACCACATCCAATCATGACATCGGTGTATATATCATCACGTATATCACCCCTAGGTTCATGGAGTGTCAGTGGCACAGGCCGGTGAACGCTGCAACACTCGTGTATGAGAATGGACACAGTAAAGTCCTCTTTGTCGCGGGTCCAATTCCAAAAAATCTATAGAGTTCTTACAGCCGGGTATGAGAAGCTCCAAAAAATCTTGAAGTTGGAGCTGTGATTACGTAAATAGTATTGAGATGAATCATTTTATTTATAGCTTGTACTAAATATTAATATTTAAAGTATATTAATTTAGCATAGAAAGTGTAAATCTGGACTAGAGTTTGGAGCTGGAGCTATGCCAGATAGGCCCTAAGTACAGAAGTAAATGGTTCTCACATTGTACTAGCTCATGTATATACTCCCTCCGGTTTAGTATTAGAAGTCGTTTATGATAGCGACACGGTCACAAAAGCATAACTTTGAGTTTTATTTTCTATAAAAATATTTCTTAAAAAGTTATATATGTATATTTTTATGAAAGTAATTTTCAAGACCAATCTATTTATATGATTTTCACGTTTCCAAACTCAACGATTTAAATGTTATTCATGATTTATATTTTTAATGTTTGAATCAAAACTTGTTCAAAACGACTTGTAATACTACATCGGAGCGAGTACAGAATGAGCGCATGTACAAACTAAAGATACGATAAACACCACACTTACATTGTAATATAATGGCTCATGTACGTACAAGATGGACGTACCCTAAGGAGCGGAAGGAATCAATACATATTCGATACATGGGCACCGCGGTTGGTGGCACGTTGTCGCCATGTCGGCAGTAAGATACCGATGCAGACATGCAGTGCAGCACTAGTGTGGTCTCGACTCCAACTCCAAGGCCAGACGATGAAGTGTGTACCGTGGTAGTAAAAGTAAAACGGTAAAAAAAACAATACGGCGGGAACTCAAAAGCGTCAGGAGGAGGGTTCATTCTTTTCGCTGTGCGGGGGCAACTTGGGCCGAGTTTCTCGGGTGCTTCTCTTTGGGCTGTGCTTCATATGTCATTTTATTTCGGCCGTCAGAAGTTTCCATCCACTAAAAAAAACCCATGGGCTTGGCTTCTTCGTTACAATCAGCCTGGTCCAGGATAGGACAGAAAACCCTTAACCCGAGAGCGCACGTGAGTAGTACAAATTATTTCACTTCAACCGCAACATGAATAGCACACAAACGATCACGTGGGTTTTCAGAAAATTCGTGGATGCTGATACCAAAGACGCGTAAAATCGCCCAATTTTCAGAACATAGTTTCAGTTGAATTTAGGGCCTGTTTGTTTTTCTTCGTCTAAACTTTAGCCCCGTCACATCGGATATAAACACGTTAATTAGGAGTATTAAATATAGATTAATTAAAAACCCATTACATAAACAAGGACTAATTTACGAGACGAATCTATTAAGCCTAATTACACTATAATTAGACAATGTAATGCTACAGTAAACGTATGATAATTATGTGTTAATTATAGCTTAATTAGTTTTGTTAGGTTCGTCTCGCGAAATAGATATGACTTATGCAATTAGTTTTACAATTAATTTATGTTTAATACGTCTAATTATTACTTATTTAAAGCTCTAAACTTTAGCACCTGGATCCAAACGGCACCTTATATGTGACTTTTTGTTGTGAATTACCACATCTGTTCTAAATTGTAGGTCGTTTTGGCTTTTCTATATTCATAGATTTTGCTATGCATCTAAATGTACGCTATGTCTATGTATCTAAAAAAGTCAAAATGACATACAATTTGGAACGGAGGTAGTATGTGTCTTTGTGCAATTGCTAATGTTAAAATTCGAATTTAGAGAAAATCAGTGGATGGAGGCACCAAAAAGGTGTGTGATCATCCAATTCTTTAGAATATTAATATATCCTTTTCTTTTGAATTATATTCGATTTTTTGAAAAGTTATATGTGATTATTTTGTAACTGCTAATGTTTAAAATATCAAATTTATAGCCATTGCTTTATCAGAAAAATAATGTTTGACAGGTAAATATGGAACTCAAACAATAATATTACCATGGCCAAGTTTGCCGACTAGTTTGGCTAGTAGTACAATGAGCGGCCTCAAAAAATCATGATCGTGTCTCTACCGACTTTATATATCCCCTAGTCTTTGGTCTCTGGCACAATTCAGCTTTGTCAAAAGTTGACAAGTTAATGATGACGACATCAGGCCAATTTCTACGACTTTTGCTTTACCTCTTTTTCCTGCCTCAAGCAAAGCATGTATGCCAAAAGGTTAAGCGCTTCTTTCATCGTCCTCAAGCACATTCAGATGAACCTCATGCGTGCAATATGGATTTTGAATGTCCCAGTATGACTCATCTCAATTTTTCACAGGCGCAGATTGCACTACGTATGTATTTATAACACCAATGGCTATTTCAGGATTATCACACAGAAGTAGTTCGATCGACAATCGTCACCTTTGTTTGACTTCACGAATAATTTCACATGAAACACCTTTTCTCCATAAGAAAAAATCTATAATTTCTGGTTTATAACAAGATACTATACTTCGTATGATCCAAAACCAAAGTATGTGCCAACTTCAGTATCGTAACTATTCATTATATGGATTATTATTTATTCAAGGAGCACAGACATTTCTTTCCTAGGTGTGCACCCAGGGTTCGACGTGCTGGCCAACCAAACAAAGGATTCGGTCCTAGGAATCTAGGATGAACTATGTTGAATTGAATTATGAGTCGTCGTCGTCATATATATGATTATATGTAGCATTTATGCATAATGTAGTTTACCTAAATTTCAGAAATGGAGTAAAGACTCGGTGGTTTCACGCCGTCGGGCGGTTGGTTGGGTGTAGCAGCATGGCGGCGGTCGGTCCTGCACAGCGGTGTCCTTCTAGGTGTGGTGGTGTCTGCCCCTCCGGCTCCTTTATCGGCGTCGGTTTTGCTTCAGTAGTTCGTTACCCACAGGTGTGCGGTTGTAGGTGGAAGCCGCGGCTGTGTTGTCCCTTTTGTCGTTGTGAGTTGTGTGTGGCCACGTTGATGTCTCAATCCAACCGGCCAACGTGTGTAGTCGAGTGGTAACCCGTGTTGATGTCCCAATCCAACCGGGCGAGTTTGTCGTTTGTTTTCTTTTTCTTTTCTGTTTCCTGCCTATGGTCTGCCAGGGTCGTAGTCTTGTATTTTTTCTGCTATATCAATAGAAACGTACTCGTCGAGTGTTGTTCGTTCAAAAAAAAGAAATGGAGTAAAGACAATAGATTGACATTTATGTTCAGAACTTTTTATTTTGCTTCAGTGCTGATTCAGACATCTTGCTGGAGGGGAGTACACGCGTCGAAGCGAAAGCTAAAGTGACCACCAAAACACATGAACAAAAGGAGCATATATGGCAACGATTCCAAACGGTGTATAGGCCATTCGAGCGGGACGCGGCGATCGATCTAGCTGTCGGCGACGACGGAGCGGATGACCATGGCCTCGGCCTCCGCGGCGGCGGCGACGGCGGCGCCATTGACGATGGTCGTCTGGCAGAAGACGATCTTGATCTCCCCGGGCGCGCGGCAGCTCTGCGGGACGGGCTCGACGTCGGTGGGCGTGGTCCTGGTGAGCGGGCACCGGCTCTTGAAGTACTCCGGCGGGCCGAGGCAGGCGGCGCCCTCGGCGGCGCGCTGGGCGGGCGGGCAGTCGCAGTTGAGGTCGACGTCGCAGCCGAGCGCCGGGCACTGCGCGCCGCCGGCGGCGGCGTGCGGCGTGACCACGGCGGGGACGTTGAACCCGTCCACAAGGCTCACGCTGTAGGCGGCCTGGTCCAGGCTCCCGCCGTCGTGGACGGTGAGCTGCGCGACGGTGGCCGGCGGCGCGGCGCCCGTCCAGCACCCCGACGCCGCGGCGTCGCAGCCCGTGCGCGCGGCGACGCGGCCGGACCAGAAGGTGGGCGGGAAGGAGAGGGAGAGGAGCGCGTTGGGGTCGAGGCGCGCCGTGTTGTCGGAGATGGACGGGAGGCCGGAGTTGGGGGTGACCAGCGGCCAGACCGGGTGCGGGCAGAGGTTGTGGATGGTCAGCGTCGTCGCCGTCGAGGCGCCGGCGCCGGCGGCGAGGAGGACCATGACGAAGGCGAGGGCTCTGGCCATGGTGTCGGCAGAGCTGGGCTCGCTAGCTGATCGCGTCGTGGGTTATTGTGTGAGGCGTGAGGTTGTGACGAGACATGAGACGGGTTTTGCTGGTTTTTATAGGTGATGCCAAGGCGTCCATGACAAAAAGCTCATATTGGAGAGATCATTTATGCTTCGATGTTCTATTAAAATGTATGAAAGCTAAGAGTAAATTAGAGGCCATGGCTTCCGTTAACATGTACTCCAGCGAAGACTGATTAGCATTGGTCAAAAGGAAAAGGATGAAGTATCCAAACGGGGGGGGGGGGGGGGGGCGGGGGGGGGGTGCGAGGAGCATAGCAGGAGACAACTTGGGGACATGAGCAAAGATAAAAGTGAGCAGCAGCAAAGAGTCTCTTGTAACATTCCCTCCCAAAATAAATTATATTAATACAAAGTCCTATCATAATTCTCCTCAAGAATAAGTAGAGCATTCGCTGAGTCGCTGACACATCTTTACATAAAGATACGCTGAACTAGGGTAATTTGCAATGTGTTTTATGCCTTTTGCTTGATTTCATGTTGTGCTCTAAATAAAGGTAGGTCGTCACAAGAGCGCGCGCTTTGCAGAGGTAAAGCTATCTAGTAGCTCCATCTTATTTTGATCTGCTTCTCTAAAAGAAGTGATTCTCTGAATTCTTTATAGAGAAGTGATTCTCTAAATTCTCTATGGAGCTGCTTCTCTCCTATGAGAGAAGTGATTCTCTATATTCTAATTTTCTCCGATAGAAGTGATTCTCAAGATTCTAATTCTCAAATTAGAGAATATTTCTCGCTGAAAAACTGTTTGACAAAGCTCCTGGATTCACCATACAATCAGCTCTAGGAGCTGTGTCAAACGGAGCCTAAGCATTCCTCGACAATTCCGTGTAACAAAAAAAACTACAGGACGCCTCGCACAAACAACACTGCGTTAAACAAAGTCCGTTGGCAGCAGCTGCTCTTCGGTTGCCTAGGCGAATCAGTCGTCGATGCTGGCATGTGTGAGCCGCACATGCTAGCAAAGTGCAGACGGTAAAACGAAAGATAATTTCGCATTCCATCATGATATTCTCATATGCTCAACAATTGATATGACATGTTGGGTAGCAGGAGGCAGAGCCCCACACCATCATCATATAGTACAATTCATAAACCAAATCCAACTCCGACCAACTACCTCTGCCGCCAGCAAAAACCACTCCAAAGACATAGTATAACTATCTGTTTCTTCACCAGCCCGGCTCAAGAGAAACCGAAACGGAGCAGCATGTAGATTACCAAAAATAAAACTCCAGAATATATGGGCCCACTGCTCCGGTAACACCTGGAAATAAACTGATATGCACGCAGGGGCTAGACTTGTACAAACAGCGTGCGGTACCGGACAGGACAGAACACAAGTTTCGCCCATAAAAAAGAACTCTTACAAAATAAACCAAGAATGAAATGCAAGACAATGCATGTGGACAAAGGGTAAAAAAATGCTAGGAAAAACGCTAACAACCAGCAGGGAGGGGTATGTCTGACATAATGGACTTGACCGCCCTGTCCAATACAAAATAATCCTGTGACAATGCGTTTGTGCCAACTGCAGCTTACTGGAGCAGCAGCAAGCAACTAGGCCTTTTGTCCCGAGTGACCATCCGACCAGAGTTCGATGCATGAGATGAATGCAGGGGAAAATGATAGGCCACAGACCGTAGGCATGCCATGCCGAGGGAACTGTCAGCATGTCAGGCGACAATGGAAGCTCATCTCACCTCCAATAAGAAATGAAGGTGGCAGATGCCGTTTGCAAAAGTTAGCAGGCGGCCAACTTGAACCCTCTTTTCTCGCGGGGGCGGAAAGGATGGGTTGACACATGTACTGATGCATGAGTTAGTGAGGACCCTCCGACTCTGCTGCAAGGATGTTGGGACTCCTACAAAGAGCAGGTCTGGACATGATGCAATCGACGACCCAGACATGATGACATGTGGATGGATGCAAGTACAGACTCAAGACTCCTTGCAACATCAACCTGAAACTGCACGGGTGATTGCTATACTTGCCCAATCAGCTGATTCTTTCACCGAAGGATCATCAGATGCCAAGCATTCCTCCAAAAATGCCTTGCTCGAGGTGGATTGGCTGATCAAAGGGCCAGCATGGCCGCCCAATGTGTCTGCCAGATCTCCCAAGACACCAATTGCAGTCTTCATCACAGTATCATCCCTGGAAAGAAAACAATTATCATAACTAATTAGGCCAGTGTTAACATATTACTCAAATAATGAAATAGGAAAACAGAAATTCGCTTCTAGGAAAACAGAAATTCGCTTCAAGGACTTACATATCCTTGCCATTGTACAGAGCATCAAGGAATTGAATAATATGCGGAGCATACGGCATCAATAATTGTGTCTTAGGTGAGCTCTTGAATCCCTGAAGAATACCAGAGTAGGCTTCCAAGATGCCATTCCTTAGCTGATTGGTGTAGTCGAGCATTTCATCATCAGTCGCATTGGTATGTGCTGACAGATCGGCAGCACTTTGCAGCATAGGCATAGCATAGATCAGATACTTCTCAAAGTTCTCACCAATCGCCAGTGCAATGTCACCAAAGCACGAAAATATTGGTGGTTTCACATATCTGTGCAACTGGTTGCTGGAAAGGTCCTTCAAGAGCTGGGTCATGATGCCATCACAGAAGGGCAAAATTTTGTCTTCAAGTGCCCTGCACAAGTCACCCACAACACCCACGGTAATGGCACAGACCTGGTACTCCTCAAAGTTTTGAAGTCCCATCTCCAAGTACTGATAAAACTGGGCCATGTACTTTGCAAAGTTTGGACCAGCTGCATATGCCAATGCACCAATAGCAAGCATAGCCTCCTCATGCACTGTGGCATTCCTGCAAGCGAAAACTCTCAAAAACAGATCCATCATCTGATCTGCATACTGCAAGAAAGAGTACTTTGTTGACTCCATCCCTCCCAACTTTTGTATAATGACCTGCAAGCAGCCACAGAGGAGGCCCTGCAGTTCGCTCCTCTTCTCCCTCTCATCAGTTGACAACTTTTCAGCTTCAAGAGTCTGATGGAGTTCCATCATGATAACAGGTACCAACTGCATAACAATAGGGGATGTCTCCTCAGTGGAGCATCTGACAACTTCATTTAGAGTCTCATAAGCTGCTGTGCGCAACCTGGACTCTCCAGCATCTTCCCTGTGAGTAACCATAAGAAGGTTCTGAACAATATCTTGAAAGAAAGGGGATAATGGTGACGCAGACCCAGCATCAACATAGCCTTGAGCAAGAAAATATAGGGCTCCACATGCCTTTTCAGCAACATTCGGGACATCCTTCATACTGTGAAGCAGCACAGTAAGTATTTGCTGACAGTTCTCAGCCGTGATGATAGGAGGAGTTTCAAGCGCTGAACCATGAAGAAACTCGAATATTCTTCCAAGAGTCCAAGCGGTTGTATCCTTTACATGATTACTTAGATCCTTCATCAATGCGGTCAGCATAAAGTTCAGTGCAACATTTACAAGAGGAGCCAGTTTATCAGCTGATGGGCCCTCCAAGATAGAGCCAAAGGCATATGTTGCAGCCTCTCTTTGCCTCCAATCGGCCTTGGTTATGTTTTCCTCCACAAAAGGCATCACTAGAGGAACAATATCATCCCCAACAGTCCTTGCCACCAGGCCCAAACAAGTTCCTCCAGCCATTGCAAGATTCCAAGCACCTTCATCCAAGTCTTGGTCTTCCTCCTGCTTCAGAAGAGTCTCCAACAACATTGGCACTAGGGCAGGAAGAGCCTGCTTGATAAAATAGTAGCAAGGAACATCTGAATCAGCTGTGAATTCACTACTGTACTCATCCAGAATGTCAATTTCCTCATCACATATGGAACTCCAGAATTCAATAGCCTGAAGTGCAACTGATTCCTCATCTCCCCTCACAGCCTTTGCAGTGATGTTAAATATGTCCTGCATGTAGGTGGCCAGCTTATCATAATAAGTAGACGAGATAGCCACCAAGCACTCAAAGGCAGCCTGCCTTATCTTCACTTCAGGAGACTGTGTTGCTTCGCAAACAACTCTCATGATGTAGTCACGCTCCATGTCATTTGAGAAGTTAACCTGAGCAAAGCCCAATGCATTATACAGTGCCCGTGTAGCTGCAAGCCTCACATCAGAGTTGGCCTCAGAAGCATTCATACCCTGAACAACAGCTGTAAGTATTTTGTTGACTTGGTCTTGATCAACAGCGTCTGGAGAAACTTCCTCACATAAATAGCCAAGCGTCTCAAGCGTTGCCTGCTTGACGTTTGGCTGGACCTGATGTATGTTTGAGAGCAATGATGCTATAAGCTCAGGCCATTGCTTCTGCGGAATCTCAATACCAGCAACCTTGGCAATAACTTGAGAAGCAGTAGATCTGGCACTTGCAACAGGAGATGTGAGAGTCTGAAGCAACAACCCTTTAATTTGGGCCTTGGCACCAGCATCCAGTGCCAGCCATCTCTGGAAAAGCTCATTCTTCCTGTGTTGCTCTTTTGCGTCCAGTGCATTCTTAAGAATCAACCCAGCCAGCCTGCGGCTCTCCTCGGGCTTCTCTTCATTGGCCAACTCACTTGAGAGGGAGAGCAAGAATCCTGGAAGATTTTGCTCCTGGAACTGCTTGAGGCTTTCTTCAGCATGCTTCCTAATGGCACCATCAGCAGACTGTGCACTTAAGAGAACTTGGGTAACGTCGAGTGACATATTGACTCTGTGAATACCAAAACGAGGAATCAGATATATCTGCACGAATGAATACGTAACATATAACCATATGCACCAGCAAATAAAAAATTGCTCCCTTCGATGCAAATTAGACTACAAGTCTACAATAAAGTAGTCTGTATTGTAAATCCTAACAAGTCAAACCAAACTGCCATGTGAAAAAGGCACTTTAAATTGCTCCATAATGTAAAGTTTGAGGATATGCAAACGAGGAATCCAATTTAACGAGCAATCTCTATATACATATTTTTGCCATGTGAAACGGGGAATCAGATATACAACAGTCAAACAAACGAGGAACAAAAACTATTGTATAATAGCAATCACGAAAATGATAGTTCACTAGTAAGAATATCCACACAAATTGGAGAAATAAATCATGTCGAGACAATATGATAGACTCTTAGTGTAATAAAAGGAATCAAGATGCTCTATGAACAAGAAAGATCCAGTATCTAGCCCTCAGGGAGCATGTGACTACTTATTGTGCACAAGATCATATGTATAAGTTATAAATACAATAGACTTGAAAACAGGTTAGTCGTCCCAGTATACAAGAGCGAAACTGCAATTGCAACAAGTCACTCCCTAGCCTCCAAACTAAGAAGGTAATGGTGACAAGTAGAAATCAATGAAGCTAGAATTATCCAACAAGCAAAGCAAGCAAAACACGTGTAACTAAACGGTTGCCATTAAACCGGCCCACAACAACTGAAATATATATAGCAGGCATGGCATAATTGGTCCCTGCCCAAATTTTAGTATTAGACTTGGACTCTCACTTAAGAAGGCAACACTAACACGAACAAACCTAGAAGCTACATTATGCATAATAGTCCATGGAACAGCAAACATGGTGTCAACTTCTAGAACGCGGTAACTGGGAAAAATAGAAATCAATGAAGCTAGAGTTATCCAGCAAGCAAGCAAAACACATGTAACTAGCTGGGTGCAGTAAAACTGGCCTGCGACAGATTAGCGGTTGCAGACACACCTTAACTGGAACTGCTAAAACTAAAATCAATATTCCAGGCAGGACATAATTGGTCCCTGCTCAATTTTTTAGTAGTATCTAGTAGTAAGTATGCTTCAACTTTCACCTAACAAGGCAACACCAATATGAACAAAACTTGAGGCCAAACGTTAGGCGTAGCTCACATAAAGGCAAACACAACGGTAGAGATAGCATGCGTCAGTTCAACAGTCAGCTACTCACGAAACAATCAAATACGGAAAACAACACGGGCGCATCAGATTCATCAACGCCCAGCACACAGCTCCCCTCCTCTCCAAACACCACGACCAACAAGCGAATCTAACTCCCCACACGGAGAAACCACCAAGCCAACTCTAGCCCGCGCGAACCAACACAGATCTAGAACCCCACGCCGGAACCGATCGCGCGAACGGCCCCGGACACAAGCAGCCACCCGCCGGCGAACCGACGGATCGAGGCGGCCGAAACAACACGCAAACCGAGAGGACGGATCGGGGCGGAGATCCGGGAGCGGATCGAGGCCGGCAGCTAGATCCGACTAGGGAGAGACTAGGGTTTTGACCGGTCACTTACGTCGCTGGACGCGCGGAAACGACCCCGCGTTGTACGGCGAGGACGGAGCGGGAGCCTTCAGTACCCCGCGGCGGGACGGCGGAGGAGACGCGCGGCCGCGGACCCGATCGGCGGCGCGGGGCGCGAAGGTAGGGGGTGGAGGCGGCGGCGGCGGCGGAGAGGGAGAGGGAGAGGGAAGAGGGTGCGAGGGGGAGGAAATCAAATAATGCGAGGAAAAGAAAAGGAGGGCATCTTTGGTGAGGTGGGACGTGGGTAGCGGGTTGGGCGCGGCGGCGTTGGTGGCCGTCCGATCTGGGGTGGACGGTTCGGATGGGGCCGAGGGTTTTTTTGATTGGGTGCGGCGATTTTTTTAATTGATTAATAGCTTTCGTGTGGGGTTTGGTTATTGGGTTTGGACTGGACGCCACCGTGGGTGGTTTTCACGGCCCAAGTTGGTTTACCGGTTACCCCTCTCTGGGTCTCCTGTTCCTTAATTAACCCGAAAGTACACGAGTGTTAACGGCAGTTGCAGTAGAAAAACACACAAAAACGTGCATGATACTCGATTAGCCAGCTGCATCGGATGTGATTATTTTGCCCAACCTACAAAGCATTTTGCACCACTACTAATATGTAGAAAATTGAAAGATTATTTATAGACAGAACAAAAGTATTCTACCTATCTATTTACCTCCGTTTGTCTTGGAGAATTTAGGCATTCCGAATTTCGTTGTTACTGACGTATTACATAATCACACTACAACGATAGCTCGTAACCAGGGGCGGACCCAGCATAGAGGGAGAGACGACACAGACCGCCACTCAAATTTCAGACGCACGGTGTAACTAAGCCATGTTTACTGTAGCACGTTCTATAGCAACCGATGCAGGTTGCCGCTCATTTTTTGGGCAAGGTCCGCCCCTGCTCGTAACTCTGAACCATAGATTATACGTTGGTGATCGTTTGTCATTGTCAAACTTCCCTTTAAATTCAAAGCATTTGAAATGTTGTCATTATCTCGTCCTCCAGCGATTCTAGCTGGAAAAGTAATAGTCACAATTTTCTTTACACAACATCCACGCTCTAGCCATACTCGATTCTACTTTATTTATTGTACTCTCTCTTTTTTACATTGTGGCGCACAAATCTTGTCCATGTTCTAAAAAAAAGTTTATGAAGCCATATACCAATCATTAGCCGTAGCTTGCACCGAAAAGCTTCAGCATATAACGTTAAATCTGCTTGACAAGTTGTTTATTTTTCTTTTCTGATGAGACATAATTCGGGTAACTGCATGTACGTTTAGCCTAGTTGAGAGTATGGGATGTTGTTGCAGTGGTCAGATAGCAGATGGATCATTTTTGCTAAAAAGTTTAGAACAAATATACAGTAATTATTGTTACTCACAATATCATATCTCTGAAGCACATCAAACATAAGCTGCAAACTTCACGCAGAACTAAGTATATCAAATAATCTTGCATCTAATAATCAATTAAAGTAAACAAAACATTAATCTTGTAAAATTCTGTACACAAAATCTCTAATTATCTCTTTTTAGGGAACGAAATCTCTAATTATCTCTTTTTAGGGAACGAAATCTCTAATTACCTTTGCCAAGGAAAACCGAACGTGGGATAGTATCTCATCTAACCAACCTGGGCTGCAGCCCGTAGGTGTCATGGACCGGAATGGGCCTATAAGTGCAGAATAGGTTGGGCTTCTCTTGGCCCACGGTGACTCCCAGCATGCCGTACAAAAAGGCAGCCAGACGAGGAAGAGATGGCCGCACAGGCGGACAATGCACGACGCCTCGCTGTTGTTACAAAGTTGGACCTGCTGTCTACTTCAGTTCGGACTCCACCCACGCTATCGAAACTCGAACGCAACTTGCTCTCTCTAACATGTCCTGCCTTCCGATTCATATTCATACAACACGCCTATATATCAGCTTAGTTGTTACCACCCTAATTGCTTTTCTCTCGTTATTAATTTCGCAAAAACATGCCATCATCGCCGTGACCAGAGAGGCCGGCCTGTTGATCTTGCTATCAGGTAATTGGTAATATATCTATAGAAACCAACATATCGATATTATTATTCTTCTCGCCCCCGCAGATTCTTTGCTATTCTTGCGCACAATGAACTTTATCAATTTTTGACTTTTTTTAGAATTTATCAATTTTTGACTTGTAGACAGTGGTTGAACTGTGGTGAGTGGTGACGGCACATATACGGTCTACATCGGCATGGATGTTGGTTCACAGCCGCCGCCGAGTAGCACACAGCAGACGAGGAGAACGCCGCCGTCGATCGTCCCCCCGCCTGAGAATGGCCCAAAGCGATTCTCTTTCAGGATCCGCCGGCGAGCCTTCACCTTCGAAGGCACGCCGAGCCTGCTGCTCACCGACCGCCTCGGCGTCTGGTCCGTGACCCACCGCCGCTACATCCGCAAGACGCGGCTGCACCGCTACGGCGAGCTCCGGCGGGACCTCGACCCCGTCAACAAGACCTACGAGGCGTTGGTGCGGGAGCGCGGGATGGACCGGTGGCCGGAGTTCAGGCGGGTGGCCGGCGAGGTGGCGGCGGCGCTGCGGCAGAGGCTCGTGGACATGTACTGGGACGCGAGCTCGGAGGAGACGAAGGCCGAGACCGTCGTACGGTTCTACCGCGAGCGGCGGCGGCGCGCCCGCCGCGCCGGCGGTGGCGATGGCGGCGGTTGGGTTCGTGCTGCTGAGGGTGCTGCTCCTGGGATGGTACGGCGGGTGCGCCAGCCTGTGCATGGGCGCCGTTTACCTCGTTGCCGTCTACCTGCTAGACATGCTGGTGTGGGATGCCTTTGATCGATCGTCGCAAGATTGAATCAGAGACACTCTCTTTGTTTTTTCGTGGATCATGGTATATCCGAGTTATAATGGTCAAGACATCTCCTATGTTTATTTGGTTTGGTGTAGTTCATTCAGTCCGTGGCAAAATTAGACAAATCACACCCGTGGACGAAAGATGTTAGCGGCAAAGAGTGACAATCAAATACGAGATGAATGATACCACCTCCATTCCATATTATAAGTCATTTAACTTTTTTTATCATAAGTTTGACTGCTCGTCTTATTTAAACGTTTATACAAATATAGTCAAATTTATTTACATAAATTTTTTAATAAGACGAACGGTTAAACTTAGAGTTAAAAAAGTCATCAAAAAATAATTTAAGTCCACACCATCAAGCGGCGGTGGCGCTCATGGCGCGACCGCGGTCGGGTGCTGAGCACCACGCCCGGCGAGGGCAACACGCTCTCCGCGGTGTGCGTCGACGGCGCCATGATCCAAGTAAATAACCCCGGCGCCGACCTCACCATCGTCGACCGGACCCCGGCGGCGGCCCTCTCGGCGTTGTCACGGGCGTCGAGACCGTGCTGGACCTGGTCCGTCTCGACGCCGGTCGCCGGCATGCCCCCCTGAGCTCCGCCGCGTCAGGGAGCTCAACCTCGGTGACTATGTCGTGCGTGGTCCCTAGCTCGGCTGCGTCGCGGAGGTGTCCGTGTCCCTCGACATGGACATGGCGTTCGACGGCGGCGCCGCCGCCTGCAGGGTGACGGAGGCGCGCC
Organism: Echinochloa phyllopogon; assembly: GCA_033239725.1. Classification (NCBI taxonomy): domain Eukaryota; kingdom Viridiplantae; phylum Streptophyta; class Magnoliopsida; order Poales; family Poaceae; genus Echinochloa; species Echinochloa phyllopogon. The sequence goes on along the minus strand of BTCW01000012.1, from coordinate 59,346,697 downwards.
GCAAGCTGAGCACCGTGCGCGCCAGGGACGGCCTGAACCATTACACCAACTGCATCCTCTCTTTTTTTTCGAAAAGAACGGTAAAAGCTTTCCATAATTTTTATTGGATGAGATAAAAACAGATAACAAGAAAATAACTACGCCAACATTTCGGCCCTAACACGACTATAGGAGAAGAAAACAACTAAACTAAACAAACCGAACCATTGACCGGAATGAGGCGCAACACCAACTCAACACTACTAACCGTAACAACTCAAAATATCATGACAAACTAAACAACTATCACCGTAGTCCTGACGAACTTGACGTCGAAAGATCCCGTTGCCTTCCCATGCGCCTGACCACTTTGTATATACTTAAACATCCTCCTTAAAAAAATCACCTATATCACTTCTTTGGATTTTTTGTTGAAAAACTCATCAACTGCATTGCTTCCAAATATTCCAGCAAAAATAGACCGCTGCTCCAACAAAGAAATATTTGTATCCTTTGTCCAACAACCATCTTGTACATGATGGATCATCTTGTTCGTTTCTCCAATTAAAATTCCGGCCATGTAGGTCTATTTCCATTAGGTAAATCCTGTCTAAAGTTTGCTTGAGGCGGACCATCAAGCATCTGTAAACTGGCCGATTGTCACCGATATTGGCGAACTTTGAGAACTCGATGGATGGGGTTGTTCCAATCCACTGCTGAAGCCATGGGCCCAAAAAAACGGCTCAACTATGATTACAATCCAAGGAAAGTTTCATAGTCTTTTGTATAACATTCTAATAAAAAAAACAGACTACTACTTGTTAGTCACTGATATGATCTTGTGCATCAAACCACCGACTCCAGCTCCCCTCCCAGTGTGGAGGGCACCACCTTGGCCTTCTTCTTGCTCCTAGGTTTGTTCCCTTCATGAACAATAGTCTTGAGTGCTGTCATTGTATTATTGGTGAGAGGTCGCTGTAGGTGTTGTTCCACAAATTCAAAATCAATATTATCTTTTTGTTGGGCGTGTGGAGATAGGCCACCAAGCTTGTTAATTAGAATACGTTGTGTTAACTGTATGCTTCCCTTGACTGGGTTGCTCTTGGCCTTTTCTGCTAATCTCGTGCTCTTTTGCTGTTGTGTGAAGAGCCCAGTGCTAGAGGTGTCCAACTCACTGAATGAGGGCTTAGTAAACTACGTGTCATTCACCCATGGTGGTGTGTAGTGCCGGTCCCGAGTTTTTGGAGACCCGGGGCGAAACAAAAATGTGAGGTCCTCTTGCGGTCTCGCCGTCGGGCCCGTCGTCGGTCGTCGCGCTCGGCGCTTGCGGCCTCGCGCGTCTCGTGTCCAGCCGGCGTCGCCGCCGCCGCCGCAGACGAGGACTCGCGGACGCGGAGTCAAGTCAAGCTTCTCGTGGTCGTGGACGCTAGTACTTTCTCTCTCTTTTTTAATACGCTCTCGATCCTTCTCACGGAAGCCCGCCGGAAAATCCAGACCGGCAACTTCACGTCTTTGGTACTTGGCCAAATACTTGTTTAGATGCAAAGTTTGGTGCCAAACTTTGCACTTTGTAATAAATGCGCCACTGTAGCATTTCGTTTGTATTTGTGAAAAATTGTTCAAACATTGATTAATTAGGCTCAAAATGTTCGTCTCGTAAAGTACAACAAAATTGTGCAATTAGTTTTTGATTTCATATATATTTTGTACTCCATGCATGTCCCGATATTGATGAAAATCTTCTTTTTACATAGTAAAATTTAAGAGCCAAATTTGAGATCTAAACAAGGGCTAATACTACTGGGGGTGATTGGATGCAAAATGCGGCCTCTAGCCTGGCTCATTGGATACGGATTTCATTTGCGTTTCTGCGGAGCCTAGCTGCAGCGATGCGAGCTGTTTGTGTGGCAGTGAGACATGCGGTGCGGGAACCGAAGAATAGTCTGACAACCAAACAGCAGCAGTGAAAAGCCAGCGTGCATGCATACATACGTACAACCAATCAGAACGGTGTTGCATACACTACACGGGGCCTGGGCAGGGAGAGCCTGGTACACTGGTGCGATGCAGGCTGGAACCGCCCACCCATCCAATCACGCCACTATTGTTTTGCGTGCTTGGGTGAGGCCCCTCCAAATCAGAGGCCCGGGGCGGCCGCCCCGCTTGCCCGCGTCCAGGGCCGGCGCTGGTGGTGTGAGCAGTAGTGGAGCACTAGGTGTACCTGAAACAAAGTCAAGGAACAAAGTGAGATCATCACCAGCGGATGAGTTAAGTAGAGGAGGAGTATCTGTCCGTGGAGAACCATTCTTTTGTTTTGTCATGCTATTTGTGATCTGATCATTGGCATTCAGCCGAGGAAATCCTTCACTATCATTATTAGCAGGTGTTGTGGTAGCTGTTTCAATCATGACCGTGTTGTGCTAACTGCATCCTCTCTGTCAATACCAGATGGGGCACAATTCTTGCCGCACATTTTTTTTTAAAAAAGGAAAACCAAAGTACATTGCCTTTATCTCTAAAAATCATCTAGAAACAAAGAAAACGTGGGGGGAAATAAGAAAACTCAGGGGCATTTATGCAAAAAACTTGGTCGGTTCCCACGGTCAACTGACCTATGGACAACGCACATAGCATGGGCCTCTTTTGACGTGGCATGGGCCCGTCTGACCTGGCGCGTTTGCTGGTCTCCAGGTCATCAGTTTGATCTGGGCCATCGGCCGGAGATCCCATGACAGTGAACGGGGCGCCGCTAACTGGTGGGTTCGGCGGCGGAGGCTCACCGACCATTCGCCAGGAACGGGCTACCGATGAGCACCATAGAATGCGTGGATTGGCCCTACGGCGCGAGGGAACCACGTCGGCGGAGGCATCTTCTCCGGTGTGGAAGACGGCAGAGAGCGGCTGCGCAAGTTGGGTAGGGAAGCGCGTGAGCTAGGGAGCAAAAGAAGGAAACCAGACGTGACCCAGCTGCTTGCTCACCTCCACAGTCCGATGGTGGCGGAGCAAGGCGATATCGGCGGCGGCGGCGGCGATTGATGAGGAGAAAGAAAGAGCGAGAAGATGACACCGTCCTCACTCTGTTATGACAAAACTGAACAAGGTAGCAGAACTGTAACTGCAACACTGACGAAAACTGAATATCCCTTCAGTTGCAGTGTGTCAGTGTTAGCGGCCGTGTACCTGGACTGCTCTGTCAAGTTGATGCAACCTGTGACTCGTTCCTGTAGAATAACTCTGGGAGTGTTTGGATGCATGGTGTTAGTGTCATTGTTAGTGGGAGTTTTTAACACCCTCAACTAACACGTAAAAAACTAACACCAATTGTGTTTGGATCCACGTGTTAGTTTGCATTGGATGATACTTTTACAATCATTAGAGGATTTAGGTGTACGATTTGGGCTGCACGGGGCCATGTTGCCCTCCGCGTGGCCACTGTTTGGGACAAATTCTTTTGCGCTGGGTTTGGTTGTTTATTGAACCGATTGAGCAATCGAAGCCATCACCGTTCATCTTCCACAGATGGGGCAGGCGCAGAGGATGGGGCAGGCGGCGCGCAGGGGATGGGGCAGGAGGCGGCTCAGGAGATGGGGCAGGCTCCGACGCAGGGGATAGGGCGGGCGGCGACGCTTGTGGTACCGGGTGGCGGCGCCGCAGGGGATTAGGCAGGGGAATGGCGCAGACGGCGGCGCAAGGGGGTGGAGGCCGACGGCGCAGGGTGGTGCAGGCTGGCGCCGGCTGGCATGGATCTGGGCGGCGGCAAAGAAGTTTTGGTCGGGCTAGCGTGCGCTCGAATCGAGAGGGGCAGGCGGAGGGATCCCGTGCGGATGGAAAGGGGAAAAGATGGAGCAATGAGCATGGGCCCCACCAAAACTAACACCAATTACCACCTCTTGGAGGGGTTAGTTTTTTGGGGGGTGTTAGTCCCAACTAACACTAAAATAACACATATGTTTGGATCCAAAGTGTTAGTTTGGTGTTATTTTACCCCAAAGTAACACTAACACATGGATCCAAACAGGGCCTCTATCTCTATCCTCTAACCGCAGCACTTCACCCTCTTGAGCAGCACAGAAATTCAGGCCCTCTCCCTTTCAGTGCGCAATGATCTTAGGCCCTTGTTCAGTTTCTAAATTTAGGAGCCAAACTTTGGTTTTTTTGGGTGCGTGCGCCATTGTAGCATTTCGTTTGTGTGTAAAAAATTGTCCAAAAATTGATTAATTAGGCTCAAAATGTTCGTATCGTAGAGTACAACAAAACTGTACAATTAGTTTTTAATTTTATCTATATTTAATACTCCATGCATGTGCCGATATTTTGATGTGATGGAAATCTTCTTTTTGCATAGTGAACTTTGAAGATGAAATTTGGGATCTAAACAAGGCCTAGAGCCTTTTACTTGCAGCGTATTGTAAAACTACATCGATCTTGTCATGGCAACTTGCCACTGCTCTTGCAATCTTCTTACTCCGGCAACTTGCCACTACTCTTGCATGGCTGTGTACCTGTTACAAGTACATCATGGCAGATTTTCCTCTTTGACTAGAGCCTTTTACTTGCCGCGTATTGTAAAACTACATCGATCTTGTTTATTATACTGGTCAAAACCTTGATCTGTTGCATATACACACTGTGCTCCTTCCTGATCTGTCAACTATACTAGCATGAGGATCTGCCACTACTCCACCTACATGCCTAAAACTAATACTACTACAGCCCTCCTGTGATGTTATACTGACCAACCTCTGCCACATCATGTATCTGCCAAGCCACTTCTGAACCTATCACCAATACTAACGCAATGAACACCTGCAGATCGACTTCTCCTATAGACATCAACTGAATTTGACAGTATGCAAAACTGAAGAAACATTCACCTATACTAGGGCGCATTGATCATATTCTAACCAACTAAAAGAGGAGAAGCAAGCAAAGATGTGCAGTACAGATGAACTCAAATTGCAGAAACCGTCTCAATATGCCGACGGTGGAGAGATAGTCGGGCGCGGGGAGACCGTGGCGCTGAAGATGGCGCACGGCGCCGACGGCGAACAGGGCCGCTGCCTTGAGACGGCCTCCGACCGACCGCGACAAGGCCGCGGAAGCCCGCCTCTCGAACCCGACCATTAGCAGACTGGGTGCAAAGCCTGAACAACCGTTCAAATTTACTGTCGAGTGAAGCATAAAAAGCTGATCGTTCAGAACTAAGCAACAAGATCTAAGAAACAAGTATAGTGACAAAACAGCTCAGAACCAATTATCCATCCTCCTCCAGCTGAACTGAAGGTATCTAGGACTAAAAAACGCAAGTTATATAGCAGAATTCAGAGGAAAAAAGCTCAATTCATGCAGAGGCACAATCCGAGCGAGTCACATATCGGTGAAGAATGCAGAACAGAAATGCAGAGAATATTAGCGAAACGCTACATAGCTGTAGCGTGTTAATTTTACCTGGATGGCCTGGGGTGGCACCAGTACTACCATGGCTGGGTCAATATAAACCAAAAACAGTTTGAGTCATTCATGCTAAAAACTTTTAATGCAACTTACGGTGGTATTTTGGTCTACTCCAGTGCCTCAAAATTCAGAGTGCATGTGCCATAGATCTCATAAAAGAAAAAAGGGAGAAAGAACACAAGTTTTAGAAGTGCCACATGCAAGACCATAGGATTACGTAGTTTTAAATGCATGTGCCGTGATGATTCACTTGGTGCTTTCTGGAATTCATCCAACTGCTATTTGTACATCATTCATATATCATGTTGGTTGATGCATGCGCTAGAGGTGCCACATCCAAGACCACTCAATATATGTAGTTTTATATGCATGTGCAATGATGCCCTGTTCACTAGGTGCTTCTGGAAGTCATTCATATATCATGTTGGCTCATGCATGCGCTTTGGACTCTTGTACTCAACTTTATTAGTACTTGCATGCTGTGCTTGGCCGCTCGATCCCTGCCTCACTGGAGCAAAAATCGTGTCAGCCAGTAGCAGAGAAGAATACTGGTGAAAGGGCTAAAACAGACTAAGTTGGACTCTCTATAGAGACGAATTAATTAGATTTAGAATAAAAAAATATAAAAAATAAGTAGGGGCTCCTCAGTCAAAAATACTTCAATTTATTAGTCTCACTTGGCTTTTGATGCCTACTCACGTCGTGAGCACCGCCTGGCCCAAATCACACTATAGACAGGCCTTTCATGCTACTCACGAGCATGGTCTAATTTATTAGTCGTGAGTACCGCGTGGCCCAAAATCACACTATAGACAAGCCTTAAACAAAAGTGGCTTTGGTTTGTTGGGCCTCGTATTGGGCTTATAACCCCGTTGGTAAGTTGAAGGAATCAACATCCAGCCCAAGCCATTGTCTACCCGGATTTCCTATCCAGTTCGCCTCCACTGCTACGCAGTCCCCGCCGGCGGATACAGGGTAGAAGACGCTGTTGGTGACGACGACGGTTCAGGGAAGTCCTTGTTCAAATACCATAGCTTGTTCAAATTACAGGTTCTGGAATGTTCTGGAAGGACCTAAGAGACAGAGATACGGGTACATCATTGGAGGTACTACGTAGAAGCCTCGAGCCAGCTCGCCGCCGGTTCGTTCGTCTGGGCCAAGGGAAGCCCAACCCATTCTGCACTTCTAGGCCCACTCCGGTCCATGACACCTGCAGGCCATGTTGCTTTTTGTGAATACATGCAGTTTTCCTTTGTTGGAGTTCGTCTTTCAGCTTCGGCAGTCAAATGTAAAGCACAAGATCTGTCTAGAACCGTGATGGAGTTTGTTTTTCAGCTTCGGGTCTCAAATGCAAAGTAGAGGACCACGTCGGCGGAGGCATCTTCTCCGGCGCGGAAGACGGCGGAGAGCGGCTGCGCAAGTTGGGCAGGGAAGCGCGTGAGCTAGGGAGCAAAAGAACGAAACCGGACGTGGCCCAGCTGCTTGCTCACCTCCACAGTCCGATTGTGGCGGAGCAAGGTGATATCGGCGGCGGCGGCGGCGGCTGCGATTGACGAGGAGAAAGAAAGAGCGAGAAGATGGCGTCCGTCCTCACTCTATTCTGACAAAACTGGAGAAGGTAGCAGAACTGCAACTGCAATACTGACGAAAACTGAATATCCCTTGAGGTTGCAGTGTGCCAGTGTTAACGGCCGTGTACCTGACTGGTTTGTCAAGTTGATGCAACATGTGACTCCTTCCTCTAGAATAACTCTCTATCTCTATCCTCTAACCGCAGCACTTCACCCTCTTGACTACCAGGGAAATTGAGGTCCTCTCCCTTTCACTGCACAATGATCTTATTCTCGTGGACATCCGCAATCTTCTTACTCCGACAACTTGCCACTGCTCTTCCATGGCTGGCTGTGTACCTGTTACTAGTACACCACCGCAGATTTTCCTCTTTGCCTAGAGCCTTTTTCTTGCAGCGCATTGTAAAACCACATTGATCATGTTTATTACACTGGACAACACCTTGATCTGTTGCATATACACACTGTGCTCCTTCCTGCTCTCTCAACTATACTAGCATGAGGATCTGCTACTCCATCATCTACATGCTTAAAACTAATACTACTACAACCCTCCTCCTTGATGTTCCTGTGATGTTATACTGACCAACCTCTGCTACATCATGTATCTGCTAAGCTACTTGTGAACCTATCACCGATACTAAGGCGATGAACACGTGTAGATGGACTGAATTTGACAGTTTGCAAAACTGACTGAAATATTCACCTATACTAGTGCGCATTGATCATATTCTGAGTTTCTGACCAACTAAAAAAGCAAAGCTGTGCAATATAGATAGAACTGAAATTGCAGAAACCGTCTATCCATTTCAGCAATTTTTTGCAGGCAATCGACCTCAATTTTTTTGACAGAACACAGCACAGACAGAAAACCCAAACGAGTTCAGCAAATACAGCGGGATTTTTGATGACGCTGATTCCTACCGTCTACTACTAGAGCAGAATGAAAGTGGCAACTGCCACGGCAAGAAGCATGAACACAACATAGACAAAGGTGCTGACGAGCTCCTGCTCCTGCGGTGCGCGAGTGTCTTCAACCACCTGAGAATCGAAGTAGTTCCGGCCACCGGGATGGCGGTGGCGGTGCCCCCGCATGGCAACTGCACCCAAAGCCCCCTGCCCAGGTGAGGGGGGCTCGCGGCAACTCCTCCTCTGGCCTAGCGGCGGGCATGTCGTCAAGGTGGGTGATCGTAGGAGCGAAGAACGACATCGTGACAGCTGATGTGCCTGAGCGCTGGTGATTCGCCCAGAACACGTCGGCCGCGAAGTTGTCTCTGAGTGGACGCCGCAGCAGCGGCTCGTGGTTGTACTCCACGGCGGAGAGGTCCTCCTGCACCACGTGTTCTTTCTTCTTTTTCTTCTTTACTAGAACATTAAACGCTTTGCGCGCCCTATCATATAACAATATAAATAACCAATTCACCCTTTCTTTGATCTAGTCAGGACAACCATTGCGCCAGAGGGTGAAGTGTATGGCAAAGTTCTTGCAGGAGAATCTGTTCATGCGGTGGATCATGGGCCCAATACCTTTGCCAGCAACGGAGAAACGATAGATTTGATCAGTAAGATGGATCACTCAAAAGTTTGGGGCATTGCCTCCAATCACAGATTGCAGGGCCTGTTTGGTTTGTCTACCAACCGGCTTTTACTTTTAGAAAAGACGGAAGCCAAACCAAAGGGACGTGCTTTCTCCAAGCGGCTGCCAGAAAAGCTGCTTTTCCGTAGTGCTATTTCCACGGCCGCATCCGAGTTGCTTTTCCGTCTATGAGGGCGAACGAGCGATGGAAGTTGGTCAAATTTACCCACAATGCCACCGCTTATGCGTACCGTAACACCCTAAAATTCATCACAATTAAATTGTAGCAACTCTCTGAATTTTTCTAGGATTTATTAAGGCTTAAATAAATTTTATATGGTTTAATTGAAATTTCTAGCCTTTTATCAATTTAAATATCATATTAAATAATTTTAGTCAAAATAAGTTGTTGATGCATTCATGCTGTTGCATTTGTCTTTTGCTTGCTGTTCAATTAAGTTGGAATTTAAATTCTGTTTAAATTCGAATTTAATTTGAATTTGTTTGGTGTTTAGATTAGTAGTTTTCCGTCGAGTTTAGTTTTGCCCCTCGAACTCTTGGCCAGTCCGAGTTTGCTCCCTCAACTTCTCTCTTTAGCCGCCGGCTTGCTTCCCTGGGCTGCTTCCCTTCCCGGCCCAAGGTCTCTTCCGGCCCAAGTCGTCCGCGCCGACCCGCTCCCTTTCTCCCCTCTCCATCTCTCAATGACGCGTGGGGCCCACGCGTCAGCTCCGTCTTCCCGAGTCGGACTCGAGTTCGACCCGGCTCGGCCGCGCCGCCCTCTCCGAGTCGGGCGCGCACGCCTAGGCAGGCGAGGGCCTAGCCCTTTTACCCGCGCGTCGTGGCTCCATTTGCCTCTCCCCGCTATTTTCGCGCGTCGCATCTGCTCTCGCGTAGCCCTAGTGCCGCCGCTCCCGGAGCTCTCGGCCGCCGCCGTCGGTCGACGCCATCGTCGCCTTCCCCTCGCTAAGTTCTGCCCCAAGAGGTTCGGTAAGAAGTAGTGAAGCTCCCCTTGCGCTTTGATTCAAGTTTCGGCCGCACCCGTGCTTAATTTGTGCTCGCCGACGGGTTTGCAGCGCCGCCGCCGCCTTCTCTCGCCGCCGGTCATCGTCGACGCTCCTCAGCCGCCAAGAACCCCCGGAGTGAGTTCGCCACTTCCCCCTTGTGCTCCCCGTCCAGTCCGAGGCCGTTTTGGTGGTCCCTAGGTCGTTTTCCGCGTCGCTCTCGCCGCCGCGCTCGCGTCGCACCGCCGCCGTCGACCCCGTCGCCGGCGACTCCTCCCCTCTGGATCGGTTCGGGACCGTCCGATCCGGATCCGGCGGCCCACGTCAGCCCGAGCTCCAAGTCAATCCGACCCATACCGGTCAACTTCGGCGATTTTGCAAGAAGGCCCTCCAAGATTTGAAAATCAATGCGCGGTCCTGAACAGTTCAAAAATATTTCAAATTAAGTCCTTTTTCTTTCGGTTTAGCCCCTGCAAGTTTTAAAATTGCGCCCGAGGTCCAAGTTTTACCTTTTCGCATGAAAACCCTCGTAGTTTAATACAAAATTATGTTTTAGCCCTCGAATTTTCGCAGTTAAGCCCCTGAAACTTTTAAAACTTTGCCAGCAAGTCCCTGAACCTTAGAAAAGCCTTATCTTTTGCGTTTTAACTCCGATTTTAGTGATTCTCGCGCTCACGCGTTCGTGGTAACGCGTAGATTAGTTTTGTGCTGTTGTTTTCTTCCGTTAGAATTGTTTGGTGTACTGTTTCTTATTTATTGTATTGTTTTCTTGTATGTGTTCGTGTGATGCGTATAGGAAACGCGCCGTTCGAGGAAGTGTTCGAAGAACCAGCTGTTGAAGAGTTTGAGTAGCAGCAGGGTTGGGAAGAAGGCAAGTATTCCTTGATCATGCCCGTTTATACCTAAATGACATGCATTTTAATTACATTGTTTATTTATCGCTTGCATTAATATTGCTGGGTCCCATTAAGGATTTCCTAGTCTGTTTTACCATACCATGCAGCTGGGTCATTAAACTAATTTTGACTGGTAGATGATGCTTAGTTGCTCAACTGGGATTGGTCTAATGAAACCCCTACTCTATGTTTCACTATTATCTTTTAATTAACTAATGGCAAGATCACCTCTTTTTAATTGGAACATGGAAGGACCACCCAGGAAAACAGTGCAACCATAAGTGCTATGTGGTTCTAGCTTTGACTGACTAATTAGGTATTCTAGTTTGGGATAGTTTTATCCGAAAGGGGCAAGAGGTGCGGCGGTTGACGAGGTATAGCCCGGTCCTCTTGAGCGGTAGGCTTTGCTAAGATACGCGACTCACTAGGAGGGTTATGCTTTGCTCCTGAACCGGAAGCCTTAGCGAACTATCACTTATTAGAGTATCTTTGTAAAGGTCTCATAGTGAAACCCAGTATTCGGTCCACGTGGTGTGGGAAGGGTACATGCTTTCGGGCAATGGGAATCGCGGCTTATGGTGAATGTGTACAACCTCTGCAGAGTGTAAAACTGTTATAACAGCTGTGCTCACGGTCATGAGCGGCCTGGACCCTCATATGATTAATCTATCAGAATATGATCTAAATTGTGGTTACCTGAATCTGATGGGTTTATGTTATCATTTAATTGTGGTTGGTATATACTTATATCTGCTAGTAAATAGATGCTTAATAAAATTTGACCCACTAAAAATACTTAATGCAGCTATCCTTTCAGCCTTCCACTTTATAAAGCCTAGCATGTCATTTATTTCCATACTTTGCTGAGTACGACTTGTGCTCACGCTTGTTTATTTATATTGCATCGACCACACTCGGACTGCTGCTCAGATTGGGAGAATTTTGAGGATTTTACTACTGCCCCTCTCCTTTCTTGTGAGAACAGGAAGAACAGAGACAAACTCCACACGCACAAACTAGTTGATAAAATGATCCTCTTGATGTGAAATAATTCTTTTTGTAACTGCAAAGTTTTTCTTTGTACCGACCCAGGCTCGAACATCACTATTCCCTTGATGTGCATGTCTTTGGTTGTATTACACGCACCATGTACAGGTTTAGAATTTAGCCTAAGCTACCTTTAAAATGCAATTTAATGGATGCCTGAGCTATGCAAATCAATATTTTGCTTATTCGTTTGCGTAACTGTGTCACTTGTGGAGCAAACAGTATATGTGTGTGCATATTAAATTTTTTTAGAATGCATTTGGAATTAAATGGGCCAATTTTTTTCTTCATTGAAGAATGGCTGATAAGGCAGATTGGTGTGATGGCAATATGAATCATTTCTTTGCTATCTGCAAAGAAGAGATGGATGCTGGGAATAGGCCATTGGGACAATTTAATAGTAATGGTTGGAAAAATCTGATATCTAAATATGAAGAGAGAACTCATCTGAAGCAAACAAAGAAACAAATGAAGAACAAGTTGGACAATATGAAAAGGAAAATACTTGGTTTATGGAGTTCAAGAATGCTGCCACTGGGCTTGGATGGAATGAGATAAAGAAAACTGTTGAATGCTCTAAGGAATGGTGGGCAGAACACCTTGCTGTAAGAACTGTTCTATAATTATTCATTTTTCCATACTTATATGAGATTAACCCTAACTCTTCTATTTAATTTCAGAGATGTAATAATCCTGAAAAAGGGACCAAATGCAACCATGTGAGGTTCAGGAAGCAAGGAGCAAAGCACCTTGATGATCTGCACTTATTGTTTGACAAGACACATGTTACTGGGCCTAGTGCTTCATGTCCTGACAATATTTCCTCCAATGAGTCAAGTGATGAGGATGTGGATGAACTACCAAATAATGATCATGTCAAGCTGGCTGCTTTGAAGAAACCAAAACCAGGAAAAAAGAAACGCAACGAGAGCTCTACTGCCACTGAAGAAAAGGAAGAGAAGAGCCCATTCTTCAGACTGTACAAGAACACATGTAAAAGAATCGAAACAGCAGCAGAGAAGATCTCCACAAGTGGTGAAGCCTCATCAGCTGCTCCAACCAACCAAGTCACTACCATTAAAGAGGCAATGTAGATGGTTAAAGAATGTGGTGTGCAAGAGAAAACTGCTCTCATGCACACAGCCACCTTCCTGATTGTCAAACCTGAATTTAGGGAGGTTTTTAGCTCACTAGAAACAAATGAAGGAAGATTTGATCTGCTTGAGCGGGAGCATGAGAAGGAGTTGATGAAACGTCTTTAGAACCTTTCAGTTATTGTGTGGTGTTGTGAGGACCATTTATTTCTTAATTTGCCTATGGAACCATTTGAAATAATGTTGTGCTGCTTATATTATTTATTTTTGAGAACTGAATACAGTTTGCTTGTGTAATCTGAGAACCATTTGAATATGGAACCGTTTGAAATAATGTTGTGCCGTTCATGTCATTGCTGTCCAAATTATACTATGTTATTGCTATCCAAATTATATTAACAAAGGATGTCCAAATTATTCTATGTTATTGCTGTCCAAATTATATTAACATTGCTTTCTAAATTATACTAATTATGTTGTCATTGTTGTCCAAGTTTTGTGCAGATGGATGACAACATAGAAGACTTGGCCAAAAAAGGATAAAATGGACTACTACTTCTTGCTGAACTATCCCAGCAGGCTGCCATTATTGGTCAAATGGGAAACCAATACACTGATCGATATTTTAATAAAGGGGAATACAGGGAAACACCGGAAACTGAACTTCAATGGGTCGTGAGATGCTTCGGCAGGCTGCCATTATTGGTCAAATGGGAAACCAATACACTGATCGATATTTTAATAAAGGGGAATACAGGGAAACACCGGAAACTGAACTTCAATGGGTCGTGAGATGCTTCGGTCGTCCGAGGTACTTCTATAAAATGTTTAGGATGAGCCTGAGTCAGGGTGGGCATTCGGTTTTCGGTTCGGTTTCGGTTCGGTTACTCGGTTTTTGATGAAATTTGGTTCTCAGAAAATAGGAACCGATCGGTTCTAAGAAATTATATAAACCGAGCATTTCGGTTTTTGGTTATTTCGGTTCGGTTTCGGTTATAACCGAATTAACCGAAATTTTTGAGTAAAGTCTAAGACAACAAAAAAAAGTATGGAAGTTTTAAGTAAATTTTGACAACACTTAATCTTTTTAGATAATAATAATTGACAAGGGAGTCATAACAATATATTAGCACAAATATATAGCACTTCAAATATGATACATCGTACATAAACCAAACCTATAGTCTTAAAAATATAATTTTTTATGTAATTCGGTTATTTCGGTTAATTCGGTTAACCGACAGTAGGAACCGAAATAACCAAAAAAATTTCGGTTCCGTACTTCCTGGAACCGAATAGAGAACCGATTTTTTCGGTTTCGGTTAATTTGGTTTCGGTTCCGGTTATTTCGGTTCTGTTCTCGTTTTTCGGTTATTTATGTCCACCCCTAGCCCTGAGGTGTTCATGACACTTCATGATTTGTTGATCTCGACATATGGTTTGACATCAAGTAACAATGTATCATCAATTGAGTCACTAGCGATGTTCTTGTGGATATCATTTTCACAATTTGAAAATCGTTTTACACGATCATTGTGGACGGTTCACACCAAGTTTTATGAAGTATTGAAATGTTTGCGCAAGTTAGCAAAGGATAATATCAAGCCAAGAGATCCTAATTTCTGTACTAAGCATGAAAAGATCAAGGAAGATCGTTTCTGGCCTTACTTCAAAGGCACTATTGGAGCTATAGACAGTTCACATGTTCCAGTTGTAGTGCCAACAGAGGAAGTGATTAACTACACATGTCGACATAGCTATACCTCTCAGAACGTGCTAGCTATTTGTGACTTTGATATGAGGTTTACCTTTGTGGTGTTTGGTTGGCCGGGCTCTGCACGTGATACTTGGATCCTGCATCATGCGTTATCAAACTTTCCTTCCTTTCCAGTCCCTCCTAAAGGTATGCATGGTTTCGTCCTAAGTCATAAATATTTCTATTGTCATTTGCCTTAATTATTTGGTTGTATAGGAAAATATTATCTCGTTGACTCTGGTTATCCAAACCGACTTGGATATCTTGCCCCATTCAAAGGGAGCACGTACCATATACCAGAATTTTGAGCCCGTTCTGGCCGTCCTCCTCAAGGGAAGTATGAGGTGTTCAATTACTTGCATTCATCCCTTCGTAACGTCATTGAGCGGGCTTTTGGAGTCTTGAAGCAAAAGTGGCGTATTTTGAAGAAAATTTCAAGTTTCCCTACTCCTACTCAGAAGCACATCATTACAGCTGTATGGCATTGCATAATTTTATTCGTGACAGCTAGTTGCACGATAGGGAGTTTGATAGATGTGACGCGGATGAGGTGTATCTACTACAACAGACCATGCCACAAGCACAAGGAGATGCGAATCCAGATGAAGATAACGAGGATACAGAGAATGATGATACAATGAATACCATTTGCAATAGGATAGCGGATGCTTTGATTAGTGCAAGAGAGAGATAATTATGTAGAGGGAGACATCATTATTTGAACCATGTCTTTTGTAAACTGATATCCTCATATTTGTGTACTGCATGTTAATGATGTATGCAAGACCAAAGAAAATTCAAAGTTTTCTTTTCAAAAATGGTCATTCACATGTGAATCACACAACAGTATATGGTTTTACGAACATTTTCATATAAACAGTCTCTCAGCACTTTAGGGGCATTACAGACATTTTCCTACCAAACCACACAGCCACAATCAATTCAACCAAACGGCTTTCAGCTTTTTTCACAGCTCACAACTTACAGCAGTTTTTTTCACAGCCACAGCCCACAGCAGCTTTTTTCACAGCCACAGCCCACAACAGCTTTTTTTCATAGCCACAGCCCAACCAAACACATCCTATGGGAAAAACATCAAGACGAAAAGATGAGCGAGAGAAAGATGCCACGAGGAGAAAAATGCCAACAGGAGCAGGGGAGGAGACGGAGTCAGAGGGGCCAAACCTATCGCGAACGGAGAGTTGAAATTGCAGGCTTAGACATGGATGCCCGCAGAGTCACACTGCACGAATTCATGTTGTATGCTTGATGTTCACTCCAAATTATGAATAGACTAGTGCGAATGCCGGGCACAAATGCGCAGTCGCCCTGTTCGTTTGGCCGGTGGCTGGTGCTGATTTGTTCTGAGAGAAAAGTACTGGTGGCTAGTGGTTGATAAGCCAAACGAACAGGACGAGTGTTTTTTGTAAAAAAAATACAAAATTCATCAAATAGCTTAGTTTGATCTTTGTAAAAATATTTTGTGGCTTCACGCGAACGTTGAGGTTGTTTTCCATCTATACTATAAAGAGAATTAGATTTGAAAAGGCTTCTCACCAAGATTAGGCCCACCCCCCACCTCACAGAGGACCCATCTGTCATGAAAAAGGACTACGAAAGGGGAGGGGGAGACCCATTTTGTTGCCCTTCGGAAGAGAATCCCCCCAAAACCCAGAACTTTTTTCACCTAAATCGGGTCCACCTAAATCTACCAGTGCTCCCTTTATGTTGCCATATTTAATATGTATAATATTACCAAGTTTTCAAATAGATTGTAGTTGATGATTATGTTTGGATTTAAGTCCAATCTGTTACCATAATTAATACGTATAATTTGAGTATGTTTTTAAACGGACGATAGATTTCCATATTTAATATATATAATCTGAGCAAGTTTTCAGATAGATGGTAGTTGATGATTACGTTTGGATTTAAGTCCAATGTGTTGCCATAGTTAATATGTACAATCTGAGCAAGTTTTCAAACATATGATTGGTTTCCTTAGTTGATGATTGTGTCCGGATTGAAATCTAATAATTACCATACTAGACTATCCAAATTTAATATATACAATCTGAGGAGGTTTTCAAACATATGATAGGTTTCCTTAGTTGATGATTGTGTCCAAATTGAAGTCATAATTACTATACTAGACTACCTATGACTTATATAAATCACGCCAACCAGCCGTCACTTCTCATTATCCCTCATCGACATGTGGTTATTCCACAAATCCTCCAGCAGAGAGATCCGCCGCTCCGACATCACCCGCGGCCGTCGGCTCAACACATATGTGCACCTGCACGCCGGAGCGTCTCCAACGTCGGAGGCCGTACTACAGGGTGTCGTGCATGATGGGTAGAGGCAAGAATGCCGGCGCCGTCGACAGCGATACGACAACGTCGGACGAGGAAGACGACGAGGTCAGAACCAGCAGCTTCGCCTTGTCCGACGTGATGAAGAGCCCTGCGGCGGCGGCGTTGAGCCGGCGCGAGAGGTACTACCTGGCGGCGTGCAAGCAGATGGTGGGGTTGTTTGCGATGGCATGGGTGAGTCAAAGTTGGTGCCGCACGTCGGTCATGTCAGGTTCTCCTGCGTCGGCCACGGTATCATGAGATACTAAACTAGATAGTTTGATGAACTTGTTGATAGGATAAACTTATTGCATCGACCGCGGCACATGCAACTATTGAATTGATTTATTTAGTTGTTAGATCCACATGTTTACGTGATTTGCGGCACTGTTTGGATGTGTTTTTTTTTCGGCAGCTCATACTTCATTTGTGAACATATATACAGTACGTATGCTGTCATATATACATCATGGTCAAAAGGAATTTGCCAGTATACTTGCAAAACTGGCGTATATGATTACGTTTAGATTAAAGTCCAATAATTTTATATTTTTTTTTATTTTTGTAGTGTACAATACGGTAAGTTGCTGCTTGCGATGCTGCGCCCTTTACGTTGCCATATTTAATATGTATAATCTAACCAAGTTTTCAAATAGATGATAGTTAATGATTATGTTCGAATTTAAGTCCAATAATTTTACATTTACTTTCCATTTTTGCAGTGTACAATATGGTAAGTTCTGCTTGCAATGCTGCTCCCTTTATGTTGTCATATTTAATATGTATATTCTGAACAAGTTTTTAAATAGATGGTAGTTGATTACATTTGGATTTAAGTCTAATAATTTTACATTTCCTTTCCATTTTTGCAGTGTATAATATGGTAAGTTCTGCTTACGATGCCGCATCCTTTATATTGTCATATTTAATATATATATATAGTCTAAACAAGTTTTCAAATAGATTGTAGTTAATGATTACATTTGGATTTAAGTCCAATAATTTATATTTTCTATCTATTTTTGTAGTGTACAATATGGTAAGTTCTGGTTGCGATGCCGTGCCTTTTATGTTGTCATATTTAATATATATAATGAGCAAGTTTTCAAATATATGGTAATTGATTATTACATTTAGATTTAAATCTAATAATTTTACATTTTTCTTTCTATTTTTGCAGTGTACAATATGGTAAGTTCTCCTTGTAATGTCGCTCCCTTTATGTTGCCATATTTAATATGTATAATCTGAGCAAGTTTTTAAATAGATAATAGTTGATGATTATATTTGGATTTAAGTCCAATAATTTTACATTTTCTTTCCATTTTTGCAGTGTAAAATATGGTAAGTTCTGCTTGCGATGCCGCGCCTTTTATATTACCATATATAATATGTATAATATGAGCAAGTTTTTAAATATATGGTAGTTGATTATTACGTTTGGATTTAGTCCAATAATTTTAAATTTTGTTTATTTTTGCCGTGTACAATATGGTAAGTTCAGCTTGCAATGTCGCGCCCTTTATGTTGCCATATTTAATATGCATTATCTAACCAAGTTTTCAAATAGACGGTAGTTGATAATTACATTCGGATTTAAGTCCAATAATTTTACATTTCCTTTCCATTATTGCAGTGTACAATATGGTAAGTTCTGTTTGTGATGCCGCACCCTTTACGTTGCCATATTTAATATGTATAATCTGAGCAATTTTTCAAATAGATGGTAGTTGATGATTATGTTTGGATTTAACTCCAATGATTCTACATTTCCTTTCCATTTTTGCAGTGTACAATATGTAAGTTCTCCTTGCAATGCCGCTCCCTTTATGTTGCCATATTTGATATGTATAATATGAGCAAGTTTTTAAATAGATAGTATTTGATGATTATATTTGGATTTAAGTCCAATAATTTTACATTTTCTTTCCATTTTTGCAGTGTAAAATATGGTAAGTTCTGCTTGCGATGTCGCGCCTTTTATATTACCATATATAATATGTATAATATGAGCAAGTTTTTAAATATATGGTAGTTGATGATTATGTTTGGATTTAGTCCAATAATTTTACATTTTTTTCATTTTTACAGTGTACAATATGGTAAGTTTAGCTTGCAATGTCGCACCCTTTATGTTGCCATATTTAATATGCATTATCTAAGCAAGTTTTCAAATAGACGATAATTGATGATTACGTCCGGATTTAAGTCCAATAATTTTACATTTCCTTTCCATTATTGCAGTGTACAATATGGTAAGTTCTGTTTGCGATGTCGCACCCTTTACATTGCCATATTTAATATGTATAATCTGAACAATTTTTGAAATAGATGATAGTTGATGATTATGTTTGGATTTAACTCTAATAATTTTACATTTCCTTTCAATTTTTGCAGTGTAAAATATGGTAAATTCTGTTTGCAATGTCGTATCCTTAATATTGCCATATTTAGTATATATAGTCTAAGCAAGTTTTCAAATAGATGGTAGTTAATGATTATGCTTGGATTTAAGTCCAATAATTTTACATTTCCTTTCCATTTTTGCAGTGTACAATATGGTAAGTTCTGTAGATATGACTATTTTCACCTGCTTCCAAATAGTTATTTGGATCTTCATCACACAATGGTACCTCCTCCTCCGGAAGTCTATGGGTTAGAGTAGATGTGCCAATTGCACGTTTAGTCTCTATTTTATATTGTCGTTTGGAACATTTCGGTCTCGAATATTTATTTATTTGCCTTTGCAATATTTACTTATATTTATATATTATAGTATACACTTGAGTTCGATATTTTGTCCATTATTCTCTCTTTTCGGGTTCTCTGATTTGACGTAGTGCTGAAACAGTTGATTACTAAGCCACTGAAAGGTGAGCTCCAAGCGAATGTTTTTTGTGAGTTTGTGATTCCAATTTGTGAATTCGCAAAAAGAGAAGCGTTGAGCATGAAGTTTATAGAACTTGTACCTTGTGTCTTGCAAATTGAATATTTTCTTTAAATTACAATCAACTTTCTATTGAATTCAAGATTTTTTCCATGTCCTTTTTAAAACAGGCACGTGCATACCAACTAGTGTTATAAAAGACTTTAATGTTGTTATACTACTGTACTATACTACTGTATAGGGATCCTTACGTGAGTAGACCATTTCCAAAATGGTAGCGTACCTACCAATCACCCCGTATTTGATTGTCTCCGTACTCTTTGCCGCTAACATCTTTCGGCCACGGGTGTGATTTGGCCATTTTGCATTGGACTGAACCAGAAGAAAGCAAATAATCATAGGAGATGTCTTGACCATTTTAACTCTGATATACCATGATCCACGAAAAATGAAAGCTCACTGATCACAAGGAAAAAAGAGAGAGTGTCTCTGATTCAATCTTGCGACGATCGATCAAAGGCATCCCACACCAGCATGTCTAGCAGGTAGACGGCAACGAGGTAAACGGCGCCCATGCACAGGCTGGCGCACCCGCCGTACCATCCCAGGAGCAGCACCCTCAGCAGCACGAACCCAACCGCCGCCATCGCCACCGCCGGCGCGGCGGGCGCGCCGCCGCCGCTCGCGGTAGAACCGTACGACGGTCTCGGCCTTCGTCTCCTCCGAGCTCGCGTCCCAGTACATGTCCACGAGCCTCTGCCGCAGCGCCGCCGCCACCTCGCCGGCCACCCGCCTGAACTCCGGCCACCGGTCCATCCCGCGCTCCCGCACCAACGCCTCGTAGGTCTTGTTGACGGGGTCGAGGTCCCGCCGGAGCTCGCCGTAGCGGTGCAGCCGCGTCTTGCGGATGTAGCGGCGGTGGGTCACGGACCAGACGCCGAGGCGGTCGGTGAGCAGCAGGCTCGGCGTGCCTTCGAAGGTGAAGGCTCGCCGGCGGATCCTGAAAGAGAATCGCTTTGGGCCATTCTCAGGCGGGGGGACGATCGACGGCGGCGTTCTCCTCGTCTGCTGTGTGCTACTCGGCGGCGGCTGTGAACCAACATCCATGCCGATGTAGACCGTATATGTGCCGTCACCACTCACCACAGTTCAACCACTGTCTACAAGTCAAAAATTGATAAATTCTAAAAAAAGTCAAAAATTGATAAAGTTCATTGTGCGCAAGAATAGCAAAGAATCTGCGGGGGCGAGAAGAATAATAATATCGATAATAAGTATATACGTGTGCTTTTCATCCGCGCGAAACAGGATCTTACACGCTCAAATTTACTGCCACTGTCACTAGTAACAACTCAACCCTCTAAAAGTCCACTTCTCAGCACTCGCCGTTCACACACTAATATCAGCCGCTCGGTCATCTGCTCCCGATCGAAACGCCGGTGAGATCAGTAGGATGGCGGCGGCGGCGTGAACCGTGAGCCGGTGGCGAGGAAGCAGGCGACCCGGAAGCCGGTGACGAGCGCGGCGAGCGCCAGGAACGCGAACCCCGCGAAGCCGAGCGCCACCGCGGCTTCGGCCCGGGCGCACGACGCCGCCGCGCCGGCGTCCCCGCCGCACGCCACGGCGGCGTCCCGCGCCGCGACGGCCGCCGCGGCGAGCGCCATGTAGCCGAAGGCCTGGTCGTGGCTGAAGTCGAACCAGAGCTGCACGGGCTCCGGCAGCAGCGTGGCGCCCCGGCACGCCTCCCACGCCGCGGCGGTGGCCTCGAACGCCGAGTAGACGGCCACGATGGCGTCCGCCGCCAGCAGGAGCCGGAACGGCGCGCGACGGAGCGCGGCGGCGTCCGCGCCCGCGAGCGCCGCCGCGGCCGCGGAGGCGCACATCGCCGCCATGCGGAGCACCACCAGCAGCAGCAGCGCCACCGCGCCCGCCCGCCTCGGCCTCGCCGCCGCCTTCCCCTGCTGCTGCTGCGCCTCCGCCGCCACCGCCGCCGCCAGCGCGCCGTTCTGCAGAGGCATCGTCGTCGTGGTCCCGAGCCCCTCTGGCTGGATCGGCGCCGGCGGGTCTTGGCTCGGCTCCGAACGTCTGGGACGGTCTATATAGGCGGCGTCGCTGATGGGCGCGGTGGCAGGCGGGGTCGCGCGCCGACGTGGCGGCGCCATGGCCCAGGTGGCGAGCGGTAGGTGTCGACATGTGAGTGGATTAATGGGCGGGTACGTCTATGCGCCATCGATTCACAGGTGTTTGTCGAGAAAATCAGCTCGGTAGCGTGTAAGCCGACACTGTACGAGTTAGTACCAGAAAATGTCACCTGACACCTGGCACGATGGCTCTCAATGGTCACGGGCCTATTGCTATTGATGGAGGTAATGGGCTGACCTTTTTTCTCTCTGATCACAAACAGTTGGCGCTTTGACCAAAATTTTGTCAATATTTTCAAACTTTGACCGTCAATGTTTTTTTTGATCAACTTGTCTTGTAAAGTACCTTCGGAATCTCATGTTTATTGGATTCCTAACTATATTCTGCCAATAAAGAAAAACGGTGGTTAAAGTTAAAAAACTTGAATATCGTATCATAGAAAAACTAACAACTTAAGCATTTTTAATCACGAGAATGTAGTTTTGATTATTTTTATTCTAAGTCAAACATTTTAACTTTTAATCAATTGTATCTCTAACAATAATCTGTTTCAAATAGAGAAAGTAAGATGTCATGATAGTTGGGGCATGTTTGGATTGATGCCCGCAGCTGCCATGCCAATTTGTTGGCGTTGACCCTATGCTCTAACTCACGTTTGGATTGCAGCCAAGTTTTGGCACGCCAAAATCCATACTGCATCCGCTGGCTTGTTTCTCGCCAAATCATGGGCGGAGCCGGGGCGGCAAAAACCTCCGCCAATTAATTGGCGCGCCGATGCTTTGACGCGGCAGGGCGGGGCGCAAACCAAACGGCCCCTTGGTTTCACGCCGAATCTATTAACATTACGTTTACTTATTGTTATTTATACTAGAAACTAAAAATATTTGGCTAACTAAACGAAGATATATTCTGGTACAAAGTGAGTGGCGATATTTGAACATATATCAAGTACATTTACATTCTCGCACTTATTGATCAAATCCAATGTTGAAGAGTGCGTACTAGTAATTCGGCAGTCTTGCAGAGATATTTATGTTGGGGCCTGTATCAGTGACTGTTTGCGACCTAGCCTTGTTTAGTTCCCGAATTTGGGAGCCAAACTTTGGTCTTTTGGGGTACGTGCGCCACTGTAGCATTTCAAAATGTATGTGTAAAAAATTGTCCAAAAATTGATTAATTATGTTCAAAATATTCGTCTCACAAAGTACAACAAAACTGTGTAATTAGTTTTTGATTTCATCTACATTTAGTACTCCATGCATGCTATGTAGGGATGAAAACGATTATGGAAATTCCCGATCGACCAAGTTTCGTTTCCGAGATTTTGAAACGATACATGTCAGAAAACGATACGGAAACGATAATGGATTTATACCGTCGAATAGCTCTATCGACCGAATTTAGTGAAAATTTTCCGTTGGAATTCTGAATTCAGCCCAGCTAAATCATTGAGGCCCAAAATTCACAGCTACCCTTCTACTTCGCCTAAAATTTTCTTTGTCGCAAATGTAAATGAATCGCCACCCTATATAGCTTCATTAATTTTTATCAAAAATGTACATGCATAAATGATATATAAATATGTAATAATGTTGGTTGTTGAAATTGGCCTACAAAGTTTTCGATTTGAAGTTTTAGACGTTTTCTTTTCCGATATACCGACTTTTCCGTTATCGCCGTCGTTTCTGAAATTATCGTTTCCGATTTCGTTTTCGAGTAAAAAAATATGGTTAGGAAATGATAATGAAAATTTTGATGTGATATTTTGATGTGATGAGAATCTTCTTATTGCATAGTGAACTTTTGGGGTGGAATTTGGGATTGCCCTGGCGACAACAAACGTACCCCTCACTTGACACCTCCATCTTAGAGACACAGATACACTACTGTTGTTAGTCATCTTCTCCCCTGTTGGCTGTTGCCTTCATCCATCCTATCTCCCCAACCTGCCGTTGAAAAAAACGATGGCACCCGCACGTCCTGGACCCATGGTGCTGCTGTTGCTCTTGCTGCGCAATGGTGTGGACAAGTCAATGCGCGGGAGGAAAGGGAAGGATGACTTGGCACGAGCCAGCTCAGCCTAGCTTTGCTTTGCTTGTGCGGTGGCGGTGAGTGAATCTGTTTGTGTAAGCAGAGGTGCTGAGGGAGTGGATTGATTTGGAGGCGTGCCAAGAAAAAGACTGGGCATCGGAAGGAGCGATGCACACCTGCGCTTGTCGACGTCGTGATTCTTGGGCATCGAGGAGCTGAGGGAAATTAGGCAGGTGTGGGGGCCCACGAGTTGGTTGGGCTGGCAGATGATCGGGCCAGCGATCAGGCCCCGGGCGAGAGGAGACGGATTGTAGCGGTGACCGGAAACTTCCGGTCCAGCTACGAGATGGGCCTGGATCTCGGACACAACCTAAACAAGGCCCGACGAGAGATGACAGCCAGGCCCACTGTATTATTTAGGACCCATGGAAGGAACTTTTTCACTAACCTGAGACCGACCCATAATAATCCGCGGCTACCAAAGATCATCAGATGGAAATGAACGACTGAATCGGTCAGACCAGTACCATCCTCGTCGTATCTACAATACATTGGTCATCTAGACATCTAGTACCAATCTCTATTCCTCTAGCCTGTATTTTCCTTCGCTTCGGCAGGCTGTTATGAGCCAGCATCCAGGCAGAAAAAACTTCTACTTTATGTGTGGATAGCACAAATCCCCAAACTTTTTCAAAGGGAAGCTTGGACCTATTGCCCTATGACGAGCATGGAAGCTTTTGCTCTGCTATTCATCCGTGGTGTCCGTCACTTTTGGGCAGGGAGCAATAGCAGGCGGCAGAGTATTAGAGTAAGTCCCTGTTTAGTTCTAAAAAGCGACTCCCATATTAACTATGTAAAAGAAAGATTCTTCATCACATCAAAATGTCATGACATGTATGGAGTACTAAATGTAGATGAAATAAAAAACTAATTGTACAGTGTCGTTGTACTCTACGAGATGAACATTTTGAGTCTAATTAATCAATTTTTGGACAATTTTTCGTATATACAAACGAAATGCTACAGTGACGCAATGATTACGAAAAGACACCAAACTTCTAAATTTGATACACCAAATTTAAAAACTAAACAAGGCCTAATATGAACTGGTTCACTTGCAATGTGTCCTATGAAGCATGAACACAAACACCTCGCAGAAACCCGAGAGTATTTCTGTTTTGAATCATTAAACCTAGGAGGAGTATTTCAGAAGCAAAATATAATGTGCAAACCTGATCGTTAAAACCCCCAACACAGCCAGTTTGACCGATTCCTCCCACAACACGACGAACACCTGTTTCACCAATTTCACATAGCTTCGAAGACAAGTGTGTTGACACGAAAACGCGCCAACAGACTCGAAAGATCGATCGAACGCACAGCACGGCCGTCACAACGGCCAACTCCTGAGCTCCTCGGGCAAACCGGCCAGACCGGTTCCTGAAACCGGTCAGACCGCTTTCAGGCAGGAACTCGTGAAGACCTAGAAACTCGAGCTCGGGAGGGACCCCGTCGGAGCTCAAGCAAGCTAGGGTTGCTCTAGGGTCGGCAGGCCACCTAGAATGCCCTTGAACGCCGTAGAGACGATCAAAGAACAGAATATGGGGGTTGGAAAAGATTAGGGTTTGAGAGATAAAAAGTAAAGGATAAATGTGTTTGATTCGATTGTAATACCTCAATCGGCCTTCTAGCCTTTATATTTATAGGCCGGGGAAGTCTTACCCTTTTCGAATAGGTTACAATATGGGATTAAACTCGGAATCCTAATCCTACTCGAATTACAGAACCAGACCAGTTTGGCAAACCGGTCAGACCGGTTTGGCCGGGCCAGAGCCAATTTTGACTGTCAACACATGCCCCCCTGCGTTTTTAGTGAACTTGAGAACTAAAAAGCAAGTAATTACAATTCAGGAGCTAAAATTTATGCTAAGGGCGATATCAACAATATATCGGCCATTGGTCTTCATGCGTCTTGCCAAACACTTGGATAGAATTTCTTCAAGTATCTTCCGTTGATAGCTTTAGGCAAATGATCTCCCTTCAGCGTCTCTAGCATGTAAGAATTCCCGAAAATGACTTTGACAACTCTATAGGGTCCTTCCCAACTTGGTAACCATTTACCAAACTTGTTGCTCTTCGTCCCAATAGGCAAGATCGTCTTCCAAACAAGCTCA
Organism: Echinochloa phyllopogon; assembly: GCA_033239725.1. Classification (NCBI taxonomy): domain Eukaryota; kingdom Viridiplantae; phylum Streptophyta; class Magnoliopsida; order Poales; family Poaceae; genus Echinochloa; species Echinochloa phyllopogon. The sequence goes on along the minus strand of BTCW01000012.1, from coordinate 59,320,735 downwards.
CCAATCTGAAAATATTTTCCTCGTACTTTCTTGTTGTAAGCTTTAGCAACCCGAAGCTTATCTTTCTCAATCTCCTTCAAAGCCTTCAATCGTTTGTCGGTTACCTCATCAATATTGTCCAACATCAAATTGTGGTAATCAACAACATCAAGGTCATTTTGTTTAGCCAATCTATAAGCGTCCAGATTTACCTCAACGGGTAAAACGGCCTCTTGACCATACACAAGCTCAAAAGGAGTAACTTTAGTAGCACCATGTCTAGATATACGATGAGCCCATAATGCTTTGGATAAAACTTCATGCCATCTCTTAGGACTTTCTTCTATCTTTTTCTTGATTAATTTGATCAAAATTTTATTACTTGACTCGGCTTGTCCATTAGCCTGAGCGTAATATGGAGATGAATTGAGCAACTTAATTCTATAGGATTCGGCGAATTCACGTACCTCTTTAGACATAAAAGAAGTACCTTGATCCGTTGTCAAAGTTTGAGGAATACCGAATCTATGAATAATATTTTGCGTAACAAACTCAATTACCTCTCGATGCGTCATATTCTTCAAGGGAATCGCTTCGGTCCACTTAGTGAAATAATCTGTAGCAACTAACACAAAACGATGTCCTTTTGATGATGAAGGATAAATTTGTCCAATAAAATCCAATCCCCAACCTCGGAACGGCCATGGCTTAATAATAGGATGCATCAATGCAGCAGGAACAAGTTGCAAATTTCCAAACTTCTGACATTCCTCACATCATTTGTAATATTTGAAACAATCTGCCATCATAGTAGGCCAATAGAAATCGGCTCGTCTAAGTAACCACTTCATCTTTGGAGCCGATTGATGTGTACCACAAATACCTTCATGGACCTCACCCATGGCAACTTTGGCCTGATCCGAATTAAGACATTTCAACAGTAAATCTTCGGCGTTTCGACGATAGAGCTCATCGTCAAGCAAAACGTATTTAAACGATATTCGCCGAATATTTCTTTCTGCACCACGACCAGGATCTCTCAAATAAGTAATAATAGGCACCCTCCAATCCTGATCTTCGACTTCAGATTGATTAGCATCATCCAAAGGATTTTTGCTTCTGTCAGGGGATGAAGCGGTCAGACCGGTTTCAGAACCGGCTGGCAGTCAGACCGGTCTGACCGGTTTCTGAAACCGGTGTGACCGGTTCGTCCAGAACCAGAATCTCGGCTTTCGTTTGCATCGGTTTTTGGAGATAGAAATATTTCTTCGCAACCATATAACCAGATGCTTTCTGAGCCAGAGTATTTGCCTTGTCATTCTCTTCTCTTGGAACATGTTTGATAGTAAATTCATCAAAAGAAGCAATGATGTCAAGACATCTATCAAGATATGCATTTAATGAACCATTATAACATTGGCATACCTTTGACACTTGTTGTACCACCAGGAGCGAATCACCAAAAGCTTCAACATGTTTTACTCCCATGTCTTGCAAAAATTCCAAGCCAAATAGAAGAGCTTCATATTCAACTTGATTATTGGTTCGCTTTTCTTCCAATCGGTTTGAAAACTCAAATACGGCACTACTTGGAGAAATCAAAACAGCACCAATTCCTTGTCCATCATTGCAAACCGATCCATCAAAATATAACTTCCATGGGGTACAATCAACATAGCCGACGTCGAAGTTGTTTGTATCATTTATCCGATGTTCAACAATAAAATCAGCTACAATTTGACCTTTCATTGATTTTAAAGGTTCACAAGCCAAATCATACTCAACTAAAGCATAAGCCCATTTACCGACTCTTCCACTAGAAATCGGCTTTTGCAACATATGTTTAATCACATCGGTTTGACATAACACGATGCAAGTGCTAGATAATAAATAATGCCTCAATTGAGTACAAGCATGGTACAAGGGTAAACACAATTTCTCAATGAAAGTATGCCTTGTTTCTGCATCAATGAGCCGTCGGCTTACATAAGAAATCACATACTCCTTGTTGCCGATTTCTTTTGTCAAAACAGCCCCAATAGTTCTATCTTCAGCCGCCACATAAAGTTTGAACGAAACCCCTCTCTTAGGCGCCCTAAGCACCGGTGGTGAAGACAAGTACTCTTTGATCTTCTCAAAAGCTTCTTGCTGTTTTGCCCCCCAGGTAAAATCAGCTTCATCTTTTAACTGAAGTAAAGGAGTAAAAGCATCAACCTTTCCAGACAAGTTAATTATAAATCTTCTCAAGAAATTTACCTTGCCTAGAAACTTTTGCAAATCCTTTTTGCAAGTAGGAGCTTCGACTTTCTTCATAGCTTCAATTCTCTTGGGATCAACTTCTATGCCGTTCTCATGAATAATAAACCCAAGAAACTTCCCAGCCGAAACACCAAAAGCACATTTGAGTGGATTCATCTTCAAGCCATACCGTCGCATCCTCTCAAGAGCAAGTTTTAAATCAGCTAAATGAGAATCCAAGCCATCCGATTTAACTACGATATCATCAATATACACTTCCACGATAACACCAAGTAAATCATGAAAGATTAAATTCATAGCCCTTTGATAAGTTGCACCGGCATTCTTTAATCCAAAAGTCATAACCACCCACTCAAACAAACCAATAAATCTTGGACATTGAAAGGCCGTTTTGTGCATATCCTCTTCGGCCATGAAGATTTGATTATATCCAGCATTACCATCAAGGAAACTAACAACACGATGCCCAGAAGCTTCATTGATTAAGACATCGGCTATAGGCATAGGATATGAATCTTTTGGAGTGGCTTTATTAAGATCTCTAAAATCAATGCAAACTCTAAGTTTTCCCGAATCTTTCTTTTCAACGGGAACAATATTAGAAATCCACTCCGCATAACGATAAGTCCGAATAAAACTAGCATCTAGCAAACAATTAACTTCTTCTTTTATTCGGTCATAAATAGCGGGATTAAAACGTCTAGCCGATTGTTTAAAAGGTCTAAAACCGGCTTTTATCGGTAAACGATGCTCAACTAAATCACGACTGAAACCCGGCATCTCACGGTACTCCCAAGCAAAACAATCGACATACTCTTTCAACAAATTTATTAACTCGGCTTTAAACTCAGCCGATAAATTTTTGTTTACAAAAGTTGGCCTAGGAATAGTACCATCACCAATATCTATTTTTTCTAAAGGGTCGGCTGACGTGAAACCCTGACCCAATTTATCCATATCACCGAGATCTTCAATAGCTTCAAACATACCGGCCGAATGTGCTCGATGATGATCAATTCGGTCTTGAAGCCACTGTCCAGACGTAAACCGGTCTGACCGGTTCCCAGAAGCGGTCTGACCGGTTTGGCTCGACTAGCACTGTTCAGGTCTAAACCGGTCTGACCGGTTTCCAAAAGCGGTCTGACCGGTTTGTCTCTGTTGATTTGTTTGCTCCATTAATTACAGCAAGTAATTCAACCGATTTTTCATCGGCTTTAATGTAGCAGGAACAAAACCATCCTTGGTGCAACTGATCAACTCATAGTCGGTCAAATCCATGCCCGACAAACATTGGACCTTCTCATTTGCACTAAGAGAATCGGAATCGGCTGTTGCAACGAAGGAAGAAGTATCACCATGTACAACTTCAACTTCATCGCCGATCCACTGAATAAGATATTGATGCAAGGTAGATGGAATACATTTATTTGCATGAATCCAATCTCGACCAAGGATTAAACTGAAGGTACCTTGCACCTCGGAGACGAAGAAAGCCATAGCAATAGTCTTGCTCCCAACGATCAACTCCATAGAAGCCACCCCCTTGGCGCCAATGGGATCACCTCCACCAACTCCACTGACCGTCATGTTTGTCTTGATCAATTCTTCGTCTTTTTCGCCAATCTTCTTGTAGAGAGAGTATGGCATAAGATTTACAATAGCTTCACCATCAACCAACATAAGAGAAATTGGCTTCCCGTTGATGTGTCCTCTTATATACAAAGCCTTGAGATGATTCTCTGATTCACTAGGCTTCTGAAAAACGGCATCTCGAGGTCCAAGTTGAAGATGAGAGATTTCCTCCTCCGGCACCACATAATAATCAGAAGATAGATAAACAACATTAATTTCCATGTTGTCATGCTCTGGAGAAGGCTCAAAATCAACTAATTCTTCATCTTCAACCACTGGAGGGATTGGCGGAGTAGTATCGATGGTTGAAGTAATCTCAGCTCCTGCTTCTGTCGTCAAACCGGTCTGACCGGTTCCAGAAACCGGTCTGACCGCTTCTGCAGCGGTGGGCTGATCCAAACCGGTCTGACCGGATTCAGAAACCGGTCTGACCAGTTGTGCTGCTGATTGCACAACGGGCTTAGCTTGCCAGATCTTGGTCTGAGGAATCATAGACCTGTAATTGTTGAAGTATTCATCCCTCAGCTTCTCAGCTTCCTGTTCCCTTTTTTCTTTGTTCCGCAGACGTTGCAACTTCCGCTTCTGCGTATGAGTCAATCCAGAAGGACACCACCTTGGTTGGAAGACCTTCTTTATGCCCTTGCTACTGCTAGCCTCACGATCATTAACCATGACCGGCTTTTTGACTGGAACAGGAGCCGAATTTCCAATGACTATCGGCTTTTTACCCAAGTCTTGCATAGCCACTGAAATATCACCAATTTTTACGAACCCACTGGTTTTGGCTTGCACGTCCTCCTTTTTCTCCTTGACACGGTATTCTTGCTTAGGAGGAGCTTGGAACCTCTGCTCAGACCGAAACCGGTCTGACCGGTTTACAAAACCGGTCTGACCGCTTTTTGGAGCAGCCGAAGGACCTGATTGGTATGAGCCCAATTGGTCATATACCGAAGTCCCAGTAACATCACCATGGCGCTTATAAGCTGTAGAATTGATCCAACACTGTGGTGACCTCTGTCTCTTTTTTGTTGGCCGATCAACTTGAACGGCCTTTCACTAGTACAGAAGTTCACATCAATGACAAACATCATTCGTCACAGTACATGCTAAATTCGTCATTGAAACTCTTCTGTGACGACTTTATGACGATTCTGAGATCGTCACAGAACGAGCGTCACATTTGATGCACCGTGACGAATCACACAATTTGGTCACAGAACTACTCGTTTTCCGTGACCTACACGGTTTTCGTCATGTAACAACTCGTCTTCTATGACTAGACAACATGGTCACTAATTTCGTCATGAAAGTGACTGCCACGTGGCGCCATGCACGCTAGAAGCTGATGTGGCTAGGTGCCACGCTGGCAGCTGACGTGGCTCAGTGCCACACTGGCTGATGACGTGGTCGGTTTCGCGCTGGACGCTGACATGGCGACATTGACCTGGACAATAATGTGGCGCGTTCTGGTTGGTCCACATGGTGCGTTCTGATTGGTCCATGTGGCGCGTTCTGATTGGTCCACGTGGTGTGTTTTGGTGACATAATTTCTAATTTCTACTTTCTATTACAGACCCTATTTTTCCAAATTTCAACCCAAAATTATCTATAAAGCAAAAAAAATTATTCAATGCCACATCAGTAAGAAAGATCAAAATTATTTATATAGCAGCAATTGTACAAGCAGAAAGTACTACATGCCCATTAATAGTTGACACAAAGTAAATACATTTCACAGAAAGTACTACATTTTTAATCCTAATTTTACTGCTATCATGCCAGCTTGTCGAATTTGCAATCAGCCTGCCTGAAGCCTTCAACGAGGTCGAATGGGTACCTACAAGAAACATATATGATAAGAACATGGACTCAAATATATTGTTTCAATTGCGTCAATAAATGCAGCTGCCAAAAAAATGGGATAATTTCACCTTAACATCAAAACTGTAAGGGCCATAGAGAGATGCGTAAAATGGTGCACAAAAGATAGGACAAATTGGGCACTTGTTCATAAGGAGCACCATAGATGCAACCTTTGCTGGTTCAATGTTCAAATATTATTGCAACCTAGTATGAAAAAAAAGCATGATATAACTGCAGCCAAGACTTCCGCACAATTATCTGGTACTTTGTAAAAATAGTCATGCAAGGATGCCAACATAAACATAACAGCAGCATTTTACAGCATTATGAGTTTTTCTAGTGTCGAGTTTTGTTCTGTGCTAATGACAAGTGACAGAAAGAATAGCAGCTAGACATGTTAAAGCACAAACAACAGGATCCCAAAGAACAAGCTGATTACTACAAAAATAATGTGATTGACAATGCAAAGAATGTTCTGTAAAAACTAACAAGTATATGATCACAGTTATCATTTATCCTACGAACAGAACCACAAAGGGAAAGGGAATATGAAAGGCTTCAAGGTACAGGGTTAACTCAAATTAACATACCCATAGGGAGGGCAGAGTAGTAAACTCATCAACATTATGATAAAGAGTGAGCCATCCTTGCAGTTAATACCGGACGCTTGCAACGCCTTCTTCCTTCCTCGATCAACAACCCTTCCCCAGACCCCGCACGGTGCGGGAAGCCTACGACACTGGGTACGCCCTTTAAAGTGTAGTCCAACTCAAGGATCTGTACCAAAACAGTTAATCTATGGCCCACTGTGTATTAAAATCTCCATAATAATAGCTACTATGCACCAACTCAAGGATCTGTACCAATCAGTCTTATACTTAAACACCTTTTGCCCATATTTATTTGATTATCTGATTCTATCACTTGAGGATCTACACATGTCAACACACGCAAACAAGCAGCAAACAAGCACCATTCTTTTCAAATCAGTTGACAGGATGACTCCAACCATTTTGTTTATCCAATTCATCAAATCTAATCAAGAATTGATAATACTAACTCCGTTAACACAAGGCTTGATAATAATAACACATGTCAACACAAGGCTTGATAATACTAACACATGTCTGTTATTTCACAAATAAACTATCTACCGCAAAGTATATTCTCCAGAAACGCTAACATCAACACATAAGATGCGAATCTCACCGATGGAGAGCAGCTTCCTGAACTGCGAGGTTGCTCTAGCTACCAGCGAGCTGCAGACACAAAAGGAGAAAATCAGATCCGAATCCGCAAACTCGGATGGAAATATATTTGCACAATCTAAACATATGAAGTTTGCACAAAGACTAGTGTCTTGTAGGATTTCCAAACTATGGTATCCAAATGATAAAGATCCAAATCATGGTGTCACGGCTTCAACCATAGCAAATTCTAGATGGTGAATTGATGAAAGACAAAGACCAGCCCGTCACACATTTTCAACCATAGCAAATCATGGTGTCACGGCTTCAATCATGGTGTCACGAAGACCAGCCGTCACAAAAACCCTAACGAACGAGCGGGCGGATCAGATCGAGTGCATTTTAGTTCCACGTGACCTAGGATTGCAATCTCTTAGCGATAAGTCATGATTAGTTCAACACATTTGGCAAGCCTTTCATCTAGCAATTTCACTAACCTGTCAATGAACATATGTATTCACAAAAAAAATTGCCTTGTCATACAGATACAAGAGGTTACACACCAGCGGTTATTGCACACGAATGGAAGCACACTGCCAAAGAAGGTGGCTCGAGCAGATTTTCCACTGGACAAGACTACTAGAAGTGATGTACGACAGATTAAGCTAATCTACTCCTCCATTATAGTATTTGACAAAAAAGAATCATACAGTCAACATCCTATCACCAGCGGCATCCTATCACCGCGAGGAGCGAGCATCAGCAATCAAAATCATCTAAAGCACATCATAGGACTGGGGGAGGTAACGATGCGGGTGACTAACCATCTGTTCATGGCGGCTACAAACACCAGAGCGATGACGGTCGCGGTGGCCGTCCACCTGATGTTGAAGACGCACTCCTTGTCGCGCCACACGGAGCCCCCGCCCATCCCCACCCGCCTCCTCCTCATCGACCCGGAACGGTGGCCGTGTCCTCACCACCACCTGCAACAAATCAGCAGAGCGAGCGCCCGTCAAGCCAGATCCATCACGCCGACACCGAATCCATCCCTGAAATCACCCACGAGACCCTAGCAGCCACATTCCTGGACGCCAGAATCGGGCGCGGGAGCGGCGTCGTGCGCGGGCCCCGCCACGGCCGCGACAGAGGAGACGTCGAGCTTTCTCTTCAGCGGGTTGGCGGCGGAGAGGGAGGACGGGGAGCAGAACAGGGAGGCGCCGTGGTCGGGGCCGTGGTGGTGCGCCAGGGAGGAGTAGGAGGGCAACGGCGGCGTGGTGGGGTGGCGCGTGTGCCGCGAGAAGAGGAACCGTATGGAGCGAGGGGGCGGCAGATCTAGGCGGCGAGCGGTCGAGAGTGGGGGGAGGAGGGCGACGGATCTGAGAAGGGGAGAGGAGCGGCTTGGCGGTGGAGAGGGAGGGCAGGCCTAGGTTACAGGAGGCAACCGGGTCTTTTATACACATGAGACTCAAATCGAGTCGTTGGATCATAGATTGACGGTTAGGAGCAGTCGGACCTTAGAAGTAAACGGCCCACACTAGGTTTCTTGGCCCATTTAACCAAATTATTTTCTGATTAAATACAAAAGGCACCTTATAAAGAAAAATGCAAATTATATATCTTATATACTATAGCACCTTTTCTACTTGTAGTAGACTACGTATGTGTTGTTTTGTATGAGTTTCAGCTTTTTTTGGATAGATTTGCTATTTTCTATTATTAAAAATAATTTTCTGCATTTTAGGTAATACACTCCAAATTTGAACTATGTGTACCTCAAATAAATTTTAGAAAAATGCAAAAAAAATATATTTGGACTCGTACATGACATTGTAACCCATGCCTTTACGATACCGGACAAATTCATTTGCCTTATATGGACAATGCAATCTTTTTTCTCCAAATTGCCACGTAATAATTACAATAATATCCAACTTTTCTCAAAAATGTCTATAAATTGTTATGGCAACATACTTTTGGTCAATAAGCTTGCCATAAAAAATTTAGATAATTTTAGTGAAGTAATACCATACATTGTTCATAATTTGATACATCTCTCACATAGTTTCTCATAACTCTAGTCTAACTTTGAGATTTAAGTAGCGCATTACATTTTCGAACTCATATGAAACTCAAACTTGGATGGAACCTTATGTTCACCATACCTTTACAAAATGTGAAGTTAGATGACCAATTGTTATAGAAAATATATGGTTTATCGATTCTCTTTCTGTGCAACAAAAGAAGTTATATAAAAACGAGATAAAAATAGAAATATGTATGCAAACGAACGATATAACATGAAAGATAGTGATTTTAGAAAAAATCAGGAACAAAAACCACCGAATTTGGAGTTCGTATGATCAAGAAATACTAATTACAAATTCTAACTATAGATTAAAAAGAAAAAAGACGCTGCAGGGAGTAAGCTGCGCGCGCCACGTGGCCCAACACTCCTCACGGCCTCCGCCGCGAAGCAATACAACCAACTAATTGCTGCCACGTGGTCACAAGAGGTAGATCTGTATATATAGGTAACAATCCTTATCTCAACGTCATTATAATAGTATCTCAGCTGGTAAGGCGCTAGCTTTCCAACATCGAGGTCGCGGGTTCAAACCCTTTGCATGCACCCGTTTTTCCGCCTTTTTCTTTTTATTTTTTTACTCTCACATGGATCTCCCAACCTTATCTGCATTCCCTCAGGGGTATCATCCTGAACTCCCCCGTCCTTGCAGCGGCGCAGCCGCCACGTTCGTCGCCGGGCTCCCGCCACCCGGCCGCACTGGTCCCGCGCCGTCGCCAGCCTCATGTCCGTGCTCGACCACACTAGGCGCCGCTGAATCGATTCATCGCAGAATCCAAGTGATGCTTCTCTCCCTCCCTCCCTCCCTCCCTCTCCCTGGATCTGAATTGTGCGCTTGCGTGAACGCCGCCGCCCTCCTGCCTACCGATGCTCTGGGAGAGGCCGGGGATGAATTCAGCGAGGCCCTCGTAGTTGGTGAGCGTGGCCCAGACGGCCTCTAGCGGCGCGGCGACGCGCACCCTGGCACTCACCAGGCACTGGTTCCACTTGCCGATCTTGGATTTTAGTAGCACGAGCTCACCGGGATCCTTCCATTTAGGGTCCCAGGTTTGATCCTGAAAGGACCTTGATGTCACCTAGAGGGGGGTGAATAGGTGAATCTGCAAATTACAAACCTTTTCACACAGTTAGTACAGAAACCGGTTAGACCGGTTTCTAAAACCGGTCAGACCGCTTTCTTGAAAGCGGTCAGACCGCTTTACAAAAGCGGTCAGACCGGTTTTCACAGAGAAAACCAACTATGTAAATTAACCCCCTCTACAAGTTCTAGCACAAACCAAACTTGGTGATGGGCTCCTGTAGATGATAACTAGCAGGTTCACTTAGTCCCTGCACACAAGTAGAGCACACCCAAGTAGAACGATGCGGAAGCGAATATAAATGCTAGAAATGAACTTGTGAAGTAAAACAAGAGACAAGGATTTGTTTTCCCGAAGTTCGGAGTTCACCGCTGCCACCAAGGCTGTCACAAAGACACGATAAATCCTAGTCTCCGTTGAGGGCCTACGAAAGGCGGGCTTATCCACTCCAAGCCACTTTCCTTGGTTCCACTAGCTTTTGGCCCTTTTCCACGAAGGAGGCAAGGCCGGCCTATACAAACGATCCGCGGCTTACCACAAACAAGGTAGCTCACCGGCGACACCTAGCCGTCTAGGAGGATCACCTCCAAGAGTAACAAATACTTCAATTGGTTGCTAGACTTCACCGGAAGTGCTCAAGGCTATGGATATGCTCTCACTGTTGCAATTAGCTCTCTCTCTTGCTATCTAGCTCATACACAAAGCATCCCTCAACCCAAATCCAAAGATATGAACTAAATCAATCAACTCTCACAAAGAGAGGTTTGGGGAGAGCTTGCTGGTGCTTGGGAAGGCTTGGAACGTGCCACAAAGGCAATGGAACCAGCAGCCCTCAAAGGAGAGGGCCAAGGGGTATAAATACCCCAATCCCAAAAACTAGCCGTTATAGCCGTTGGAAACCGGTCAGACCGATTTTCAAACCAAGGTAGCCGTTACACCTATCAGAGCCCCAAACCGGTCAGACCGGTTTCCCAAACCGGTCAGACCGGTTTGGGTCGACTCAGCACACTTGAGTCCCAAAAGACTCCACTCTCAAGGCTATCTCACATGGGTTGATCTATGAGCACTTTTGGTGTTGTCAAACAACTAATGTTGCATCCCTCTTGATAGTACGACATTCCTAAACTCAAGATTAAAACAATAAAAGAAATCTTCCACTTGAGCTTTTATGTCTTGATTGTTGCCATACTTGGTCATTCTCAACTTTGAGGGCTTCAACATCTTTATATTGCTGAGCAAATCCAACTTGAGCCAATGACTTAGAATTTCCGAGTATATCCAATTCATAAGCCATTTCACTATATGATCAATAAAGATTAGATGCTTCGCATTGCTTCACTTGATATGACTTGATCGACGTATAGAAACCAAACTATAATGTTAGACCTTTCCACCAACAAAGTCCCTCGGCTACAAGACCAACTTGCCCTTCACTTTGTTAGGAATGTCACTCCCATCTAGCTTGATCCCTTCCGTCCTCTCTTGCCAAATTAAGCTTCGCTTTGCATTGCATCATCAATGAATACCACATTGAAATCCATGTCTTCTATCAACTTGAAATATCTTCAACATTGTTTTGTATGTTGTCTTTGGTAGATAACTTGTCCATAAGCTTCCATGCACTTGAGACCATATAATATCGATATAATCATGTCCCAATTTGAATATACCCATAGCTATGGACCAAGCCCAAATAAATCCTAATTTCTTCAAATGATTTATCCCAAAACCTTTGACAAGTATCTTATCAATGAGACCAACCAATTTGCATAAGACCATGTCTCATTTATCATGTCCGATCACTTGTCATTGTATTGCTTAGTTGCATGGGATCACACTCACTTGATTGCTCTTATGTCATTTATACCAATAATGAGCTTACATTCTTCAAGAACCATATTGCATGAATATCCATAAGAATAAAACCCTGCTCATATGCTTAAGCAAACAAGTTAAATACAAATCATGTTGTCATCCAAAATCACCAAAACATATAAGTGCCTAGATGCACTTTCAATCTCCCCCTTTTTGGTGATTGATGACAACATGATTAAAGCTTACAAGAGATATGTAATTTAAGCTCTAGATGACTGAGATATATGGCGAGCTCCCCCTCAATATGTGCTTTGGATAGAATTTCAAAAATTCGGCCTTTAATGCCAAATGCACATTCAATCAATAAAATTGAGAGCTCCCCCTATATCTTAGCATCCATCATGTGCAACAAGTGTGTGTGACAAAAATAAAACAATGTGTGATGCATATGACAAGTATAGCACTCAATAAAACAAAGAGAAGCACATGCTTGTTGTCTCGGGCCAAACCGGTCAGACCGGTTTGGGAAACCGGTCAGACCGGTTTCACCTCGACAGCAAGCATGTGTGAAACAACATTGCATCAACCAAAACATGTAACACACTAGCAAATTGTCACTTAGAATACATAAATAGGTTCAACACACAGAGTAGCACACATTACAAATTCTCAAGTCCACAAATAGATAAAGTACAAATTTATTACATCCAAAGTGACATGACTACAAGTTCAACTAGATAAGCTTTAATCCATTCTTCTCCCCCTTTGTCATCAATCATCCATAAAGGGCCTGGAGAAGCTTGTAGTCACGCTCCCATCATGCATCTAATCTCCTCCGTCGCTAGAAGGTCGGGCTATGATCATCTGACGAAGAAGATGTAGTCCAATGAAAATCTTCACTCAAGTGAATGTGTATGTGTGATAATATGGAGTGATTCGGATGTGCTAGCCATGGAAGAAGAATGGATTAGCTAAACATACCATGGCCGGTACCGGAAGTGGTACCAAAGATAGAAGCTGCTGCCTGTGAAGCAAAATCTCCGGGAGATGGAGATGGTGCACTAGAGAACTGAACTCCAGCCATAGAAGATGATGCACCACCATATGCATATGACAAGGACGGGAGTGTGGCAGCTGCATAGGTAGGTCTTGGAGGTCCAAATCCAAACGAGGAACCAAACAAGTCACCCTCTGAAGTGGGCATGTATGGCATGGTCCCCGGAGCACCAACTGACTGTGGAGGGGGTGGCGGAGGCTGTGAGCTCGACCCAACGTGTCCATATCCAAATATGTCACCATACTCCTCAAAATAGCCCGCATTCATGTGATCAGTCATGATATCTCGAAGCGGGGGTATCTCAGGCAACTCAAGAGGTGGTGAAATAGGTGACGGAGGATTATTTGGACTCAATGATGTGTGTAATCTCTTGATCGCATCTCGAGTCTTCTTGTTCTCAATTCTCTGTTGCCTAACATCCACTTGGACATCCCTCTGACCTTTGCAAAATGCCTGTGAACATGGATATGAATTTCCGAATGGGAGAAGTCCTTCGCTCAGGATAGGAGCTGCTGCCAGGCCCAAACCGGTCAGACCGGTTTGGGGAACCGGTCAGACCGGTTTGCCCCGGCTGCAGCTGACTGTGTTGCTGCTGCTGAGTTTGAGCTCCTCCTTGCTGCTGTGTAGGCTCTTGCTGACTTCCCAGTCCAATATCAGGCTGCTGTGGATCTTCTTGTGGTGGAGAAGGCATCCGAAACTTGTGAGGCACAGGAGGCTTCAAAGGCTTGTGTTGGGTGTCCTTTTTGATCTTCAAATTTGTCACCCTCTCTATCATAAGCATGATGAAGGGGCTGTAAGCACAAATCTTCTGAGGACTCTCAGAAATGGTCTTGATTTCTTGCCAAATGAAATCAGCAACACTAAAGGGAGGTGTCTCCTCTCCAATCCTCAAATAATACATCAAGTTTGTCATATAGAGTGAGATATCTGAGGTGTTGCTATCTCTAGGGGTGAGTGTCTTGCGAAGCATCCTATAAAGTGTTCCATAGTAGGTGTAGAGACCACTCACTTTCCCCCAGCTGCCATTCTGATTTCTTGGATACATGAACTTCAACTCAGATGCTTCAAGAACGCCGCTGTCATGTATCTTCACAGTGTTATCATCCTCATGTGCAACTCTAAAGAGAGAAGCAAAATCAGAATAAGTGATGTGATAGCGCTGTCCCTCTGTCATCCAATGCATAGCTCTTTCTCGCCCACCATTCTCCTCATGATAACCAAAGAATACAGTAGCATAGAACTGAGCAATGACTTCCTTGTTACAATTGTGCTTGAAGCCCATGAGATGTTTGACCCTCTTTTCAGAACAAACTCTGATGATCTCATTGAACACAGGATTGTCTTGCTTGATCGTGTACTCCCAATCTATGTATTGTGCATCTGACGTGATCTTGGTCTTCTTCATAATAGCTGTGGCATAGAAATCCTGCTGAAAAAGAGTCCAAAATCTGTAGTCGGTGGCTGTCCTATCCACATCAAGTGGACTAGTCCTCCTCAGCCTCCTGACAACATCAGTCATCCCACTAGCAAGGCAATCTGTCACTCTCCTGCTAGCTGGGCCAGTGGGTCGGACTATCTCAAGAACGAGAGGAGCATTCGCCTCAACTGACTCATCATCACCTGCCTCCTCTTCCTCATCATCACCAGCAGCCATCTCCTCATCATTATCATCATCATCTCCTTGCGGACCATGACGGTACTCAACCCCGTAGTTCTCATCCTCAACCTCATCTTCATCACTCGTGGTGTTTTCCACTACATCCACCTCCTCAATCTCCTACCCAGCTGCTCTCTTCGGCCTCCTAGGCCTCAAAGATCTGCCACTGCCTGCTTGTGAGCTGCTGCCAACAGGTGGATCGTGAAGCCCCTTTTTGATCCTTTCGGCATGCGATCCTCTTGGCATCTTGTTCTGTTTCTCCTGGGTCACATAAGATGGTATGCATGACATAAGTCCCCAGAAGAAAATTGACAAAGATTTGGTTAAACTTGTGAGCATCCAACAAATTTTGGGTCAGCTCAGAGCCAAACCGGTCAGACCGGTTTCAGAAACCGGTCAGACCGCTTTTGCCTGAGCTGAGCCAAAACGAGTTGGGGATCAATCTGGACAGAGTCTGATCTGGATATTGAAAGGATATTGCAGTACAAGCTATCCCTAGTCCATATGTAGACAAACACGCTGCATAGCAAGGACTTGGGCCTTCACTGCCCAAACTGGTCAGACCGGTTTGCCAAACCGGTCAGACCGCTTTGCGCGGTGGAGGTGCAAATCCTTGTTGCACAAAATGTAGCCCACCAAACCAATTCATCTCTTAGGGATAGGTTCCTAGGAATGCCAGAAGATGTTCTACCAAAGGGTTTTGCAAAATATTCAACGAGTGAGTAGATCGGGCGATGGGAAGATTTGAATACCTTGAGAGCCAAGAACTCGAGAGGAGATGAAGATTTGAGTGCACAACTTTATGGGGATTCGATCTAGCAGCCTTGGGGCACTCCAAAACCGAAGAGAGAACAACTTTTCCTTGGTTGAATCTTCAAATCGCCATGGGAGGTCCTCCTTGCGGAGAAGAACAGGAGAGAGGAATTTCTTGTGGAGAATGAGTATGGGAGGAGAGAGGGAATCACGGGATGAGATAAATCCATGTGGGCCACCTTCCTGGGCCAAACCGGTCAGACCGGTTTGGGAAACCGGTGAGACCGGTTTCTCCCAGGAAGTTGTGTCTGGTCAGGAACTCCGGATCTTTCGAGAAAAGTCGGATCTTCCGATGAATGTCGGATCTTCCGGGCCAGAAACAACTCGAGACCGAACTGCTCGGAACTTCTTGTCGGATCTTCCGACCCAAGGTCGGATCTTGCTTCAAACATTTTCCAAAACTTGTTCCCTTGATCTGAGAAGATATTATGATGAAATTTGTGTTGACACCAAAAATTAGCACCAGGAAGAGGCTGACATGTGGGCCGGAGTCGTCGAAGAGATATCATTCGGCAAAGGAGTTTTTCCCCAGAGGCATTCGGCAAAGACGTTCTGCGGTCGGGAATGCGTCGTCATTCGGCAGAGGCATGGTTCCGCAGGTAAAAGCGGTAGCATTCGGGAAGGCGCGATGACGTGGAAAAACATAAGGAAAAGGCCGGTTCGAACAAGGAATGCAATATGGGCACGAAGATCCGTCATTTATTTTTAGAAACAAGTATTGTAGTCGTGTCCGACTAGGAGTTGTATCAAGACCTGGGTATAAATATAAACCCATGGCATCTGTAGAATGATCGAGACAATCAATCATACAACAAACCGGCCCCGTGCCAACATCGAGTCCTTTAGTCGAGTCGTCGAGTTCTTCGAGAGGAGTCATCGATCCGTCGACCTCCGTAAGTACCGGCAACCTTGTATCATGCTTAGTATCATGCGGTGGATTTAAGCTTTGATGCAAGTAGTCTTGTTACCATGCTTAGTATCATCCGGTGGATTTAAGTTGTGGTCTCAAGAAGGTTCCTCTGTTAGGTCATGAGCCATGCGGTGGGCTAAGATCTAGTATGGACCAAGTTATCGGCTCTGTTAGATTTCGGCAAGATCTAACAGATTCATTAAGTTACCCCGTGTTGCTTCGTTTTTACTATGTGCTTAATTCATGCAACACACCTTTGCCCAATCTAGATCGGCTAGAATCGGCTCTACTTCACGATGTGACGACTTATCCCCTCACAGCCGAGTCCGAAACCGATCTAGGTTGCCACGTGTCGCGGGTTCGAGCTTGTCGGCATCGTGTAGATCTTGACAGAACCGGGTATCATGCGGTAGATGCAGGTTTTTGGGTCGTCTTAGAGCTAATCATCCGGTGGATTAGAATTCGATTCGATCTGATAGATTTATCTTTACCGATTAGGCTTGTTCCTTCGCCATGGACCCCGATTCGGCTAAAATAGCCGCATTCGGTAGTGCTCTCACAAGTGAACGTGTGTTCGTGGGTTTGCATTGGACAATGAATGCTTTTAGCCTTTCACGATTAAATTGTATCATGCGGTGGATTGATCTAATCTGATTGGTGGTGTGGCCTCAAACGAGTTGTATCATGCGGTGGATTAACTCGTTCGTTGCCATGCTTGACGGGTGCTGCTTTCGGCCTATGCATTCTTGTTTTCAATGTAAATTCGTGACTGTGTTGTGGGTTCGTAATTAAACATTGAATGCTTTTAGCTTTTCATGGTTAGACTGTATCATGCGGTGGATTGGTCTAATCTGATTAGTGGTGTGGTCTCAAACAAGTCGTATCATGCGGTGGATTAACTTGTTTTGTTATCATGCTTGACGGGTGCTGCTTTCGGCCTATGCATTCCTTGTTTACTGCGAATTTATGATCATGTTTCACCCTTTTATTTATCTATCATGCTCTGTTTCTCGTTAATCGGCTATGAGTATGTGTTACAATGTTCATTTGGTTGAAAGCCGATCTTTCGTCATGCTTACGTCACGCATTCGGCAGTGCGCTCCTTGTGTGCCTTGCCGATTGCCGAATAAGGCTTTAACTGCCGACAGATAGCTTGTCCGTAGCTATATGTCTCTCGAGATTGGCTTCAACGCCGCAAATATGGAACTGTCTGGTCTCACCCGGCACGTTCCAGGTTTTGATCTAAACTTTTTTGTCCCTTTGTTAGTTTTCAGGCAAACTGACTGGCACGCTTCCGGATTCAAAAGCCCGGGCCACGTGTGAAGCCAGCTAATTCGGCTTGCTGTGTGCTTGGCGTGAGGTGCGGATTTTACGTCAACACACTTTTTGGCACGCCCGGTGGGACACACACAAGTTTTCAAGATGCCTGAGTTGAGCGACATCATGGATGTCACTTTGGAAGAGTTGTCTGAAGAGCATCAACAGATGGTAAAGGCTGCTGCTGGCCAATTCATTAACAAATGTTTACTATCTTTTGCCAAGAACAGGAGTGGTGCACCGTTTCTCAAATCCGACTTGCCAAGAGTTCTCCTTCCTGGGCAGTCTGATTTTACTGAAGAAGAAGAGAGAGAGAGATTCTCGGGCTTGTTATACAAAGCTTTGGGGGAAGCAATGACCAATCACAATGCTGCGTTCTTGAACAGTTTTCGGCATATAATGGTAAGCATTTTTGGTCAGCATGTGGATAAACCCTTCGAGCAGATACATGGGCAATTGGGTGGTCCGACGTACTTCAATGTTCAAGCACCAGTTCAGAAACCACATGGTAAAGGAAATGCTGATGAAACTGGAGGTTCTGGTGCTAAAGATACAAATGGACAACCGATTCGGCAAGATCCTCAGCCTGCACTGCCGAAAACTCGCACATACGGTGATATGGCATTCGGCACCACAGGGAATCCGCCTGCTTCTGCTTACAAGATATCTCCCTTGAACAACAGACTGCAGAGGGATTTATATGGAAACGGATATTCAGAGTTTATGGATTACAATGCTATCGACGCTCTCCCGAATCCTGGATATGTTGGTACTGCAGGCATGCTTGCTGGGAGACCAGGGAATCAAGATACCAGTATTGACCTCATGGTGCAAAAAATGACCGATGTATTGCAAAATCAATTCGGTCTGAAGCCTAAAAATCAGGGGTACATGTACTCGTCTCCTTTCCCGGAATGGTACCAAAGGGTATCATTGCCGAATAGAGTCAAGGTGCCTACAGAGTTTACTAAATTCTCAGGACAAGATGATACTAGCACTGTGGAACATATAGCTCGATATCTGATGCAGCTTGGAGAGGCTTCGGCAGATGAGGCTTTCAGAATCAGATACTTTCCTTTGTCACTGACGGGTCCAGCTTTTACATGGTTTGCTTCTTTGCCTGCTCAGTCGATTTGTACTTGGAAAGACCTGGAACAGAAATTCCATGCTCATTACTACATTGGCAGTACCGAGAAAAAGTTGGTTGATTTGACCAGCTTAAGGCAGAGGAATAATGAAACACCTACGGAGTTCCTCAGGAGATTTAGGGAAACAAAGAGTATGTGCTTTTCTCTGAACATACCTGATGATCAACTGGCTGGTATGGCTGTAGCTGGCATGCTGCCTGCCATTCGGGAGAAGCTATTCGGGATGGAGTTTGATGATCTGGGCCAGTTGTCGCACAGATTGGCCTTGATGAGTAACCAGGCATATGGTTTCAAGAAAGATGCCAGATTTGCTAAAAATAATGATGTAGCTGACATCTATAACCAATTCCTTGAAAGAGCAGATCAAGAAGATGGGTATGAAGATAGCGAGGAGATAGCGGCAGCAGAGATAGTGTGGAGCAAAGAACCAGTTACAATGACTCAAAGATGGATCAAACAGGTGAAGGGAACGTATGATTTTGATGTGACTAAAGCGGACAAATTGTTTGAGTTCCTGGTGAAAGAAGGCCGAATCAAATTGCTGGAGGGGCATTCTATGCTTCGGCCTGATGGAGTGAAAGATAAGAGGTACTGTGGGTTTCATGATAGAAATTCTCATTCCATTAATGAATGCAGAGTCTTTAGGATGAAGATTCAGAAAGCTATCCAGGAAGGACATCTGAAATTCGACAACAAGATGAAACTGGACAGTAACCCTTTCCCTCAGAATATGATCGGGTTCTCGGTTAATATGGTGAATGCTGTTCCATCTGGAGAAAAGGGAAGATTGAAAGTTTTAACCTCAAAGAAGGCAAGACAGGATGGTTCAGTTGATCCCACTCGGCAGATCACAATTGAACAGATTCGCCAGAAAGATCTTCGGTTCCCGAATAGCCGATTTGAAGTGGGAGAATCCTTTAAACCTAGAGTTACTACACGTATTCTCCTCAACAAATGGCAGCGTCAGCAAGAAAAGGAGCGTTTTCAAAGGCGTGAATACGAGGAGGAAAAAAGAAGGCGCGAAGAGAAAAAGTTTGAGGAAGAACAAGAAGAATATGCTCGAGAGCAGGAACGTGCGCATTGGGGGTGTGCATTCTTCAGACACTGTTGGAACGAAGGTTTGAAGCTTCCCACATGGAATAGTTGTCCTGAATGCAATAATAGGTATGATGAATATAGGCAGGGAACTGTCAATCGCCGATCTGTCCATGAAAGAATTGGCAGGGTGCATCCTAGTGATGATCGGCGTTTTGATGATCAACCAAGAAAGAGACATGCTGATTACAAATGGGTTGATCATGAAGAAGAAGAAGATCATGCTTATGTTTGGCAAGAAGGACAATGGTGCCCACCTGGTTTGAGGAAGAGCCAGAAGAGAAGAGTACAGCGCCTGAGGAATCGGGAATTGAAGCAAACAAAGGTCAAGGTGAAATCAATATGGCTCCCAAAGGACAGGCCTGACGAACATGGTCATTCGGCTCCTACATGTATGGTATGTTTTCTGCCGAATGAATTCATGGCTCCAGCTAACCAAATTGTACAGGAAGAGATATTGCCTGATATAGATGATGCCGAACGATTTGGGTTAATGGCACAATTGATGTTGAACAAACAAGCTGTTTTTGAGAAGCCAGCCCAGAATCGGCACATGAAGCCACTGTATTTGAAAGGATATGTTAATGGCAAACCATTGACCAAGATGTTTGTCGATGGAGGAGCTGCTGTCAATGTAATGCCATATACCACATTCAGGAAGCTTGGTATGGGCCCTAGAGATTTGACACCAACGAGCATAATTCTAAATGATTTTGCTGGAAATCCTTCGGACACCAAGGGATGCGTGCACGTTGATCTGATGATTGGGTCCAAGACTCTGCTTACGACTTTCTTTGTCATTGAGGGCAAAGGGGCATATAGCTTGCTGCTTGGAAGAGATTGGATTCATGCAAATTGTTGTATTCCATCTACTATGCATCAACAGCTTATTCAGTGGATAGATGATGAGGTGGAGATTGTCCAAGCAGATGATTCAATAAGCGTGGCAAATATGGAACCAGCTTTCTGGGAATATCAAGGCATAGATTGTTTTTCAGGCAAAGACTGGGGAGAAGGTCCTGTGGCACCAGCCAGCAGTGATCAGCAGACGATCGAAGCAGTCGGCTCTCATAGTAATTTTTGATGGAAAATCCAATTGATGGAACTGATGGAAAATTAGGACGTGGATTTGTGTCGGCCGATAAATTAGAAGAAGTGGACATTGGAGATGGTGACAAGCCAAGGCCGACATTTATCAGTGCTGACTTGGATTCGGTTTTCAAAGAAAAGTTGGTGACATTGTTAAAAGAATAC
The DNA here is from genome assembly GCA_033239725.1 of Echinochloa phyllopogon. Taxonomy (NCBI): domain Eukaryota; kingdom Viridiplantae; phylum Streptophyta; class Magnoliopsida; order Poales; family Poaceae; genus Echinochloa; species Echinochloa phyllopogon. The sequence continues at coordinate 59,299,584 of BTCW01000012.1, read as the reverse complement.
AAGGACTGCTTTGCTTGGGATTATTCGGAGATGCCCGGTTTAGACCGTTCTATTGTTGAGCATCGGTTGCCAATCAAACCTGTATACAGGCCTTACAAGCAACCACCCCGAAAAATCTACAAGGAAGAAGTGTTGGCCGATGTGAAAAAGGAGATTGAAAGATTACTAGATGCAAATTTCATTCGGCCATGTAAATACGCGGATTGGATCTCTAATATTGTTCCTGTCTATAAGAAAAATGGAAAGATGAGGGTTTGCATAGATTTTAGAGACCTAAACAAGGCTACACCCATGGATGGATATCCAATGCCTATTGCTGATTCATTGGTTGATGCTGCTGCTGGATACAAAGTGCTCAGTTTCATGGATGGTAACGCAGGATACAATCAGATTTATATGGCATTGGAAGATATAGTAAAGACAGCTTTCAGGTGTCCTGGACACATAGGGTTGTTTGAGTGGGTTGTCATGACCTTTGGATTAAAAAATGCCGGTGCAACTTATCAAAGGGCTATGAATTATATTTTTCATGAGTTGATCGGCAAGATTGTGGAAATATATATTGATGATGTGGTGATCAAGTCATTGGATCATGAATCTCATTTGGCCGACATAAGGAAAACTCTAGAATGCACCAGGAAACATGGGCTTAAGATGAACCCAAACAAGTGTGCTTTTGGAGTTTCGGCTGGAGAGTTTCTGGGATTTTTGATACATGAAGGAGGAATAGGAGTTGGTAAGAAAAGCATGAAGGCAATTGATGAAATTGTTCCTCCAACTAATCTTAAAGAGTTACAATCGCTGCTTGGCAAGATAAATTTTGTGAGAAGGTTCATATCAAACTTGTCACAAAAGGTGTTGCCCTTTTCCTCACTGTTGAAAATAAAAAAGGATCAAAAGTTTGTATGGGGTGACGAACAACAGAAGGCTTTTGATGAAATAAAGGAGTACATGAAGAAGCCACCAGTATTGGTACCTCCACAATTGAACAAGCCTTTCAAGTTGTACGTGGCGGCCGATGCCCAAACTATTGGATCGGCCCTCATTCAAGAATTTGAAGGGAAGGAAAGAGTAGTTGCATACCTTAGCCGAAAGTTACTAGATCCAGAGACAAGGTATTCGGCTATAGAGAAGCTTTGTTTATGTGTTTACTACTCCTGTACAAAATTTCGGCACTACTTACTACATGCCGAATGCATTGTGTATTCAAAGTTTGATGTGATAAAACACATGTTGTCTATGCCAATTTTGAATGGAAGGATTGGCAAATGGATTTTAGCTTTGTCTGAATTTGAGTTAAGGTTTGAATCGGCAAAGGCTGTTAAGGGACAGATTATTGCCGACTTCATTACTGAACATCATGATACATCGATAAATTTGCTTAACATTGTTCCTTGGGTGTTATTCTTCGATGGATCTTCATGCAACAAAGGTGGTGGAGCAGGTATCTTATTAATTTCACCCAAAGGAGAAACATTTGAGTTTGCTGTTCCCATTCAATCTGCTGTTACTAACAATCAGGCTGAGTATGAGGCATTGCTCAAAGGGCTCCAATATTTGAAAGAAGCAAAGGCCATTGTGGTTGAAATTTTTGGAGATTCAGAATTGGTCATAAAACAATTGAATGGTGAATATGAGTGCAAAAGTGATACCTTGAGGAATTACTATGAAGAATGCAAAGAAATATTGAAGAGCTTTCGGTCAGTAATTCTACAACACATTCCTAGAGGGGATAATGGAGAGGCAAATAGATTGGCCCAAAGTGCATCAGGTTATAGAGAGTTTCAAGAAGTGTTTGCTAATGATGTATATGCTTTCGGAAGTAATCTGGCAGAAGATGATTGGAGGAAAGAAATTGCCGATTATTTGGAGAATCCATCCCAGAAAGTTTCTAGAAAGCTCAGGTATAAAGCTTTAAAGTTTGTTCTTCTTGATGATAATTTGTATTATAAATCCTTGGATGGGGTACTGTTACATTGCTTAAATCATGAAGAAGCAAAGAGGCTGATGAGTGAAGTACATGATGGGTTATGTGGAGCACATCAATCGGCCTACCGAATGAAGTGGGTTATTAGAAGAACTGGATATTACTGGCCGACAATGTTGGAAGATTGCTTTGAATATTACAAGGGATGTCAAGACTGTCAGAGATTTGGAAACATTCAAAGAGTTCCAGCATCGGCTTTGAATCCCATTATCAAGCCATGGCCATTCAGAGGATGGGGAATAGATTTGATTGGCCAAATAAATCCTCCATCTAGCAAGGGGCATAAGTTTGTGCTTTTGGCAACCGATTATTTTACCAAGTGGGTTGAGGCAATTCCATTAAAGAAGGTGACGTCGGAGAATATGGTTGAATTTGTTAAAGAACATATCATTTACAGATTTGGGATTCCTCAAACAATCACCACAGATCAAGGGGCTCAATTTACATCTTCAGAGTTCAGAGATTTTGCTGAAAATATGGGCATCAAATTGTTAAATTCTTCTCCTTATTATGCTCAAGCTAATGGTCAAGCAGAAGCTTCTAACAAAATTATGATCAAAATTATACAGAAGAAGATTGATCAGAAGCCGAGAAAGTGGCATTCAGTACTCAATGAGGCTTTATGGGCTTACCGAATGGCTCCACATGGGGCTACACAGACGTCTCCTTATGAGTTGGTGTATGGGCATCATGCTATCTTGCCATGGGAAATACAATTAGACTCAAGGAGAATAAAGTTGCAAAAGGATTTAAGTTCTAAAGATTATAATGATTTAATGATGGACGAATTAGAAGATTTGCATATGATTCGTCTCAGGGCCTTGGAAAATATCGAGAAAAATAAAATGCGAGTTGCTAAATATTACAACAAGAAGGTGCAGATCAAGCAATTTACAGAAGGTGATCTAGTTTGGAAAGCGATATTGCCGATTGGAACCAAATATGCAGCATTCGGCAAATGGTCTCCAAATTGGGAAGGTCCTTTCAGAGTAGTTAAATGCGTGCCTGGAAATGCATATATTTTGAAGACATTATTGGGAGAAGAATTTGCTTCTGCTATAAATGGAAGATATTTGAAGAAGTATTATCCCAGTATTGAAATCGATCAGTGATTGATATATTAAATTGCCGAACAGCCGATATTTGGGAAGAAATCGTCTTTAGAAGGAAATTGACAGAGACATTGGAGAAAAAGAAAAATGGCCAGTACTGAATGTATTGCCCTTAGCACAAAATATGTTACATCAAGAGTTCATGCAAAAGATAAGTTTTATTGCCGAAATTCCATAAATCCCTAGTACAAACTACTGAAAGAGCCTGTTCAAAACAGACTGGGGATGAATGGAATCGGCAATGGCAGCGCCATGGCCATCAAGACGATCAATGGAGGCGTCAATATCGTCGATGTCTTCTGGGTTGTTGTTGGCAAAACCAACCGGCATTCTGGAATAGTCGGTGCCGGTATGCGTCGACATAGCGACGAGACCCGCAGCGACGCCCAGGCGAACGCCATGGGAAGCCACTTCGTCGACACGACCTGCCACCGCACCAAGGCGTGCCTCGGGTGTGTCCCCTTGGGCGTTCACCTTGTCCGCCAGCTCCTCCACCAGCGCCTTCAGTCGATCAAGTTCAGCATCACGCGCTGCAAAGTCACAAGGGGATAACAGATTAATATCATTTGGAGGACGAGAATTGAGATTGAGCAGATTGCAGGACTCACCATCAATGACTTCAAGCAGCTGCTTGCGCTCGGCCTGCCATTCGAGGTCCGCAATCCCAGCTTGCTTGGAGATGATCTCCAGTTCGCGACGAGAGTCGTCGCGCTCTGCCTTGAATCGGCGAGCATCGCCGTCTGAGTAGCGGGAGTCGTCCGATGAACGAGTCCGATTGGACGAACTCGAGGAGTTGGGCGCCGCAGGAGCAGCGGCTGGAGCCGCAACTGGCGCACCAACGCCGGCAATCCATTGGATTACCCTGAAAGAACAAAGAAGATTCGTCAAGAAAGAGAAAGGAAATCTCGAGAAGAACAGAGAGAAGCAAGCAGCCAATCACCTGCGGCGAGCACCGGCGCGACTTCCTTCGGCCTCATCGACGGCCGGGCGCCTCCTGTTGTTGTCGGCCATTGGAAGTTCCTCGGAGTTACTGTGGATGGGGAAAAGAATGACTTGAGCCGGCAAGGACTTGGAAGACGAAGAACTTGGTAAAAAAACTGTGGGCTGCCTGGGTGCTTATTTATAGAACCCGCAGAGGAAATCGTGGCCAAAGATCGTGGCGCGTATTCCGAAGAGTTCGGAAGGTGGAAAGGATTTTCCAGCTGATCGGTTCTCATGTCGTTTGGGATTCTTATCGAGTCGTATTCGGCTTTGACTGGATGAGATTCGGCTATGTCATAGTTGAAGCGTTTTCGGGTCTGACGCTATTAAAACCAGCTTTGCCGAATGAGTTATCCACAATGGAGAGAAAGCAAAGATTGGTGAGATTACGGGGTTGATAAAACATTCGGCTATCAAACTATTTGACACAATTTACACACCCAAGAACTTTGAGATTACATTTTTGGCATTTGATATCATATTGCTAATGTTCTCTAATAAGTTTTTGTCAGCTTCTTGGGTTCTAGCCAGGGCAGCAAGCTTCGCCTTGAGTTGTTTGTCTTCGTTTAGAGCTGCTAAGGCTTCCTTTCGCCTCCTCTCTGTTAACTTGGGAAGCTCGACTATCTTCTTCTTGTCAGCTTCAATTTCGGCCGATAGATCTCTCAATTCGGCTTCAAGTGCAGCTTTTCTGATCTCCTTCATTTCAAGTTCAGATTCCAATTTGGTCAATGATTCCTTGTCATTCTGGACTTGAGTATGCAGGTCTTTTACAGATTGCTTGACCAAAGTTCTCCTTTGCTCCAAGGCTGGTTGAGCAGATTGATTCTTCAGAGCTTGCTTCACTGCGATAAAATGATCATCCAATCTGGAAATTGGATCTAAAGAAGTCTTGATATCAGCAGGAAGATCTTGGTCGAATGATTCAAGCAAGTCTCTTAAAAGATCAGCATTGGTAACTTGTTCTCGAGTGTCCTTATGCAGAAAAGAGAGAATTTCCTTCAGTTTTGCTTGGTTCTCCTCTGATAAAGCTTGACCAGAAGAAGTTTCTTCTCCTTGTTCGGCAACTAGATCATCCACAACAAATGAATAGCTGGGTGAAGAAGTGGTTTTCTCCTGAAAGAAGATTCTGCCGAATTATTGATGATCCATTGAATAAAGAACTGGGAAAACTGGGTAATTATCTCTACCTCATTCCTGATTTCTTGAATGGAGAGAGAAGGCAGCTCAAGCTCAGGCAAAGGTTCTTGTGTGATATGTTGAAGAGGGCTTGGAAGATCTTTTGGTGGAGAAGAGGCTTCTGGTTGAGGAACATCAGGTGAAGCTGAAGCTGGTTCTTGATGAGAAGAAGAACTCTCCAAGATTGGGTCTATTGAGATTTGCTCTGAAACTGAAAAAAGAATCAATGCCGATGGAGAGGAACTTTAAAGACGAAATAGTGAGAAATTTTACCAATCATTGAAGCATCGGCAGGACCTGTACTGATTGCTGGCTGCTGTTCTCTGGCCTGAAATCAAAAAGAAATAAAGCTGAGTAAAACACCAAAAGCATTATAGTCAAAGAAAAAAGACTCTGACCTTGATTTTGCTACTTGTTCTTTTCTTCTTTACAACTGAGGGAGCAGCTATAAGGAGGGTTTTCCTCTTGACAGATGATGGTCTAGTGAGAATTGGATCTGAAGAAGCTTGTCTAGCCATCAGCCGAGCCAAGGTAGGAGATTGATGCCCCAAAGCAGATATTGGGCCTGCGGTTTTGTATAGGATTACTCTGGCAAGGGGGGCAGGTGTTATGTCCTGCAAAATAATAGAGTCAGAATCGATTGGAGTTAATGTTATGAAGACAGATAAAGGAATAAGCATATTACCTCTGCAGTTGGCTGATAATCAGGCATTAACTCAAGGCAGAAGGGATAGATTGGCATATTGAAGATATGATCATGGAATTCTTGCCACCAGAGAGTGAAGGAAGGATGGGCAGATATTGTTGGCACAAAAGGATCAGGTGCATAAATAGTTCCACAGCATTTATAGGTGAAAATCCTTCTCGTTTCTGTGGAATCCTTGACTATCTCCCTAGGCCTGAGGAATTCATGGAGAAATAGCCTAGGGGGCACTTGGCCACATCCCAACTGTCTAGCCATCATGTTTGGCTGATAATATTCATAAGTGCTTTGGACTAGCCTCCCTCCACAGAATTCGGCTGGTAGGATGCAGGGCTGGATGAAGGCATTAAAAATTGCTACAGATTGTACATCAGTGCATCCAGTCTCAAAGCTGAATTCGCAAGGGAGAGTAAGATTGTCATTGTCCGAATATGGGAACCAAAGAGGATTGGCAAAACCTCTGAAGAAGAGCTCAAACAGTTCACCAATATTCTTGTTGATAGGTACAGTGGAGGCAGCTTCTCCATAGGTTTGACAACCTTTGGTTCTCCGGGTTTCTCCTTCTTTATAATTGATTGAAGGGAAGTCTCGACTGTTGAGATCAATAGCAACGATTTGGTGCATGTATAATTGCAGCCACATTTGGACAAACCACCAGGGACCATTGACACAGGGGATCTTCTTGCTAGTGTGCATCAGGTGGGTGGTTTGGTTGAGCATATGGTAAACACTTCCCAGGAGGTATTTCCCAAGTGGGATGACTTTTCCAGCAGCCAGCTCTTCGGCCATCACGATATGATTCAAGGTTGGCTCATTGGCTTTGCCACAAAAGACTGATCTGCATAGCCACATGTTCAGGAAAGCTCTGTATTCGACATCAGTCAGAGGACCGTCAGACATATGATTCTGGATATATCTCTTGTATCCAACCCCTGTTCTTACTCCTGTCTGCTTGGAGGAACCTTTATGGTCATATGGGTACACAGTTCCTGTAACATTCAGGCCGGTCATCATGTAGACATCAGCTAAGGTAGGGGACATTGGGCCATGGCCGAAAAGAAAAGCATTTGCACCATTAGACCAGAAGTGGCAAGCTGCGATCAGAAGGTTCTCATTCTTTGGTGTTTCAGCTAGAGATAGCTCCAAGCAATGAGAAATACGAAGACTGTCCCAATTCTGCGTCTGGGGACTTTTATCGTCAGAAATCCTTTTGTACCAATTTCTCCATCCGGCAATTGGGGGCAAAGGCCAGTTCTTGAAGGCGTCTTGCCACTCATGAGGTTTTGTCAGTGAAATCTTAAAAGGAATCCGCTGAGATTCGGCCGCAATGATTTCAGAAGGATCTGAATCTCCTACGGGACCGAGGAAGTAGGATGGAGATTTTTCCTCAATAGGGATGAGGATTTCGGTAGCTAGGGCCTATCAAGAATGAAAGGGGATAAAAAGAAATTTAAAATGCAAATCGAAAGAAGAATGCCGAACATGCTTGAGGGGATTGAAGTTTACCTGGAGAGCAAGATCTTGGTCCGCCATTTGAAGGTTGGATCTTGGAAGTCGATGACTTAGGGTTCGGATCCGGATGAGAGCTCTGAAGATTCAAAAGGAGAAGCGGGTGCCGAGCAGAACTAACTTGGAAATGTTAAGTGCTTCTGGTCAATTCCGAGATAAAAGGTACCTCTTATCCCGAAATTGAAGGGGCATGTGTTGACACCAAAAATTAGCACCAGGAAGAGGCTGACATGTGGGCCGGAGTCGTCGAAGAGATATCATTCGGCAAAGGAGTTTTTCCCCAGAGGCATTCGGCAGAGACGTTCTGCGGTCGGGAATGCGTCGTCATTCGACAGAGGCATGGTTCCGCAGGTAAAAGCGGTAGCATTCGGGAAGGCGCGATGACGTGGAAAAACATAAGGAAAAGGCCGGTTCGAACAAGGAATGCAATATGGGCACGAAGATCCGTCATTTATTTTTAGAAACAAGTATTGTAGTCGTGTCCGACTAGGAGTTGTATCAAGACCTGGGTATAAATATAAACCCATGGCATCTGTAGAATGATCGAGACAATCAATCATACAACAAACCGGCCCCGTGCCAACATCGAGTCCTTTAGTCGAGTCGTCGAGTTCTTCGAGAGGAGTCATCGATCCGTCGACCTCCGTAAGTACCGGCAACCTTGTATCATGCTTAGTATCATGCGGTGGATTTAAGCTTTGATGCAAGTAGTCTTGTTACCATGCTTAGTATCATCCGGTGGATTTAAGTTGTGGTCTCAAGAAGGTTCCTCTGTTAGGTCATGAGCCATGCGGTGGGCTAAGATCTAGTATGGACCAAGTTATCGGCTCTGTTAGATTTCGGCAAGATCTAACATATTCATTAAGTTACCACGTGTTGCTTCGTTTTTACTATGTGCTTAATTCATGCAACACACCTTTGCCCAATCTAGATCGGCTAGAATCGGCTCTACTTCACGATGTGACGACTTATCCCCTCACAGCCGAGTCCGAAACCGATCTAGGTTGCCACGTGTCGCGGGTTCGAGCTTGTCGGCATCGTGTAGATCTTGACAGAACCGGGTATCATGCGGTAGATGCAGGTTTTTGGGTCGTCTTAGAGCTAATCATCCGGTGGATTAGAATTCGATTCGATCTGATAGATTTATCTTTACCGATTAGGCTTGTTCCTTCGCCATGGACCCCGATTCGGCTAAAATAGCCGCATTCGGTAGTGCTCTCACGAGTGAACGTGTGTTCGTGGGTTTGCATTGGACAATGAATGCTTTTAGCCTTTCACGATTAAATTGTATCATGCGGTGGATTGATCTAATCTGATTGGTGGTGTGGCCTCAAACGAGTTGTATCATGCGGTGGATTAACTCGTTCGTTGCCATGCTTGACGGGTGCTGCTTTCGGCCTATGCATTCTTGTTTTCAATGTAAATTCGTGACTGTGTTGTGGGTTCGTAATTAAACATTGAATGCTTTTAGCTTTTCATGGTTAGACTGTATCATGCGGTGGATTGGTCTAATCTGATTAGTGGTGTGGTCTCAAACAAGTCGTATCATGCGGTGGATTAACTTGTTTTGTTATCATGCTTGACGGGTGCTGCTTTCGGCCTATGCATTCCTTGTTTACTGCGAATTTATGATCATGTTTCACCCTTTTATTTATCTATCATGCTCTGTTTCTCGTTAATCGGCTATGAGTATGTGTTACAATGTTCATTTGGTTGAAAGCCGATCTTTCGTCATGCTTACGTCACGCATTCGGCAGTGCGCTCCTTGTGTGCCTTGCCGATTGCCGAATAAGGCTTTAACTGCCGACAGATAGCTTGTCCGTAGCTATATGTCTCTCGAGATTGGCTTCAACGCCGCAAATATGGAACTGTCTGGTCTCACCCGGCACGTTCCAGGTTTTGATCTAAACTTTTTTGTCCCTTTGTTAGTTTTCAGGCAAACTGACTGGCACGCTTCCGGATTCAAAAGCCCGGGCCACGTGTGAAGCCAGCTAATTCGGCTTGCTGTGTGCTTGGCGTGAGGTGCGGATTTTACGTCAACAATTTGTCCTTCACAAATCCAAGAATTTCCACAGAAAAGTTCACACAGCTTCCTGGGCCCAAACCGGTCAGACCGGTTTGGGAAACCGGTCAGACCGGTTTCGCCCAGTCAGCTGAGACTAGTCTGAAAAGGTGAAAATTGAGCTTCAAAACTTGTTCACTTGATCTGAGAGTGTATGTGATGGGCATGGTCTTTAACTTCTCGAGATTGTCCATAGAAAAGATAGGATTTCCAATAAATCTATTTTCTTTCGTTTCTTCCGAAAGAAATGGGAAGGAATGAGATAGATAAAGATTTTATGGACTTGAGAAAAACCTCACCATTTGTGACTAGCCATCAATCAAGCAAATTTAACTATAGTCACAAATAGATCGACAAAGGTCAAAAGACCAAAACTCAAATATTTTCAAAATCACACAACCTACCATGCTAGTTGGGGTTCTTCAAAATCTATCCTATGTCACCCAAAGACATGCACATATATTGAGCACATAACGACATTAACATATTTAGCTTACACTATTCACCAAGAAAGTGTTAGCCAAATATATAATGGACGCATGGGAGCTTTATATATTTGCATGCAAATGCACACTCTAGCATAATAGAGCCTAGATGCACAAGGTAAATACTAGTTCATAGAAAACATACCTTGGCCTCTAGTAGAATGTGTTGTGCAATATTGTCACTTTTGTCCATATGAGTTCTCTCATGATATAATCAATTTGATCAACATAGAGAGAAAACGTTAATGTGCACAACACATGATTTCATAATCAATGACTTTTATGAAAGCATGAAAACATAGGTCATTAATTACGATACCACACAATATAGACCAAATTCCCTTTTATTTAGTGCACATATTATGAGGAGAAAGGAACAAGCGAACATGCACTAGTTTTAAGCAATACGATCATTCCAAGGAATTTGAGCTATATTATGTTGAGTTGTCAAAACATAAATTGAGATCAAGATTCATGATAAGGATGGTTATAGGGTTACCGTCATGAATCACAAAGTGAGTTGACAACTCTAATTTTGAGAGAAGTGATCTCTCATTGATGCGACTACAAATTCACTAAGAGAAACGTTAGACCCAAAGACACAAATATTGAAATAATCTCCCCCTAAATGTGTGCATCATATGTAGACGATATGAGACATGCACTTTGTCTTGTACATGACATGGAAGGGATTAATTCAATATTCGGTCAAGTCGCACAATAACTTACTCAAAATTAAATATGCCAAGTAATCATACCATCATGAAGAAGTAATATAGATAACATATGCCAAGAGTGAGAAATTCATGAAATGAATTACTTGCGTCTTTATTTCTCACACAAATGGCCAAGTCCCAACTTCCTGAGCCAAACCGGTCAGACCGGTTTGGGAAACCGGTCAGACCGGTTTCAGCTCGGATCTTCCGATGGATCATCCGGCCGGGAGAGGTTCACCACAGAGCCGCCCGGATCATTCGGTCGGATCTTCCGGCATCAGTGTCGGATCTTGTGTGGTATGCCCTGAAAATGATAGAACTTTGTTCTACTGGAGAGCCATTAGACATACCACGTGGCATATGATTAAATTTTTAATTAAAATCTTCATTTCTCATGAATGTGCCAAAGTTGCAAGTGTCTGGGCCAAACCGGTCAGACCGGTTTTGTCAGACTTATACCGATTGGCGTGGATTTCTGATGTTTGATTCAAATCTCGTCGGAACTTGATCCACTGCAACTTAACACAATATTGCTCTGCTAGAGAGCCATTAAAAGCATCACATGGCATATATGAATAAAAGTTCAATAAAGAAAACTAAGTCACTATCAAGCGTCTCATGAGTCAAAGGCTTAGAGACACTTGATCCTACCAAAGACACTAGTGACTCAGATTTAATAAATTAAGCGCAAGGTTACCGAGATTTCATTGGGTATAGAGTCTGAAGTGGAAGCAATTTTTCTTGGCTTGCTAGTAGATCATTGAAGATTGTCATTCAAGCCAAGCCACCAATGCATCTCGTAGTCCCTACAATCTCATCAAGCATGCTTTGGTACCCAACTCATGTTGGGTCCGATGTTGTTAGTCCCAATATGCTTAGGGATCCAAATAGCTCTTGTGCCGCTCCTTGGGGAACGAATCACCTTGGAAGCACAAGAAGCATTTGGAGAGTCCCTAAGCTTCATATGTATAGAATGGACAATGTCGGGTTTAGTAGTTTTACCATTGGGACAATCTTTACCAAAGTGTCCTTTCTCCCGACATGAGTAGCATGTCTTGTGCTTGATGTTGGTTGCCTTCTTGAGTTGCTTGGCTGCTACTGCCGGAAACCGGTCAGACCGCTTTTGGCAGGGCAAGCAGCACTTTGATGTGTTGAGCTCTTGACATCCACTTCTCCATTGAATTTTGCTTGGGCCTTGAGAAAACCTTTGTTGAGCTTGATCGAGGGCTTCTCTTGGTGTAGTCCCACCTTGCTTGGACATGAAGCAATTTGATGCCCCTTCTCAAGACACCCGAAGCATCTTCTCTTTTCAATGTTTCTTTGCCTTTTGGAGAGTGTTGGCTAGCCTTCTTTCTTAGTGAAGCAGTTGGTATGAGCCAACTTTTCACCATTGCCTTGATCTTGGCTTGTGTTGGACTTGACTTGATTTACACAAGAGCTTTGCACGGTTGATCCCTTCTCAAGCTTCTTCACCATGGATTCACGGTTATCTTGAGAAGGTTGTGCATTGCTCTTCCCTTTGAGAGTTGTCAAGTTCTTTGTTAGTCTTTCCACCTCTTGCTTGAGTTCTTCATTTTCCTTTGCAATGAGGTCGTCACAAGATTCTACACACACTTCATCATACCAAGATCGTTTTGCTTGAGAGCAACATGGGTTAGCACATGATAAGTTATTTTGAATTGTAGAACATGTGCATGTGTACGATTGGGGTTCAATTGATTTTACCGAAGTGATTATAACCTCATGAGCAATCTCTAATGAAGCATATGATTCTACAAGTTTTTTATGAGAACACAAGAGTTCTTCATGCGTCACTTGTAGCGTCTCATGCTTGCTAGCAATTAATTCTAATTTTTGCTTGAGCATTTTGTTTTCTTTTTCTATGGAAGCCATATGAAGATCATCACAAGCATAATTATCAAAAATGGCATCATACTTACAAACCAAAGCGGTGTTTGAGAGTTTGACTTCCTCAAGCTCTTTGATAAGAGCTAGCATAGTCTCATCCTTTGAGTTTTCCGCCTTCTCGTCTTCTTTGGACTTGTAATATATGAGTGCCTCATCATTGGAGGATGATATTGCTTGTGAGCTTGAAACTTTGCTTGCACGGCGATCGCCTTCTTTCTTGCAGCCAGCTGCACCCTTCCTGCCCAAACCGATCAGACCGGTTTGGGAAACCGGTTGGACCGGTTTTGGCAGGGAGCGAGCAGCTGAGCTGTCTTGATCTTGTGGCTCCACGGTGGTCATCACATGAGGCTTGGTGCATGATTTTGCTGATGTAGAGCTCTCCTCATGTGACTTGGCTCTTGTTTGGTCTTGCTTGTCGCTCTTGATGTTGGCATATAGCTTCTCAAGTCGAGCCCAAATAAGATGAGCATCGAATAGAGTTGCTTCATCTTCTAGAATCATTTCTCTAACTTCATTGCTCACAACATCAAATAAGAAGTTAGCGACACGAGCGTTGAGTTGAAAGCAATTCATCTCATCTTCGGTTGGATTGGACACGCTCCAATCAACACTAGGACGATCAATGCCTTCAACTACAACCCGCTCAAGAATAGGACTCATGGCCCGAAGATCATTAAGCACATGATAAGACCAAGTTGAATAATTTGAGCCGTCACTAGCTAGTGGCTCATAGGTTACCTCACAAGTGGTCGACATCATTCCTCACGGCGGTTAAGCTTGGATGTGAGGCTTGGCTCTGATACCAATTGAAAGGACCTTGATGTCACCTAGAGGGGGGGTGAATAGGTGAATCTGCAAATTGCAAACCTTTTCACACAGTTAGTACAGAAACCGGTTAGACCGGTTTCTAAAACCGGTCAGACCGCTTTCTTGAAAGCGGTCAGACCGCTTTACAAAAGCGGTCAGACCGGTTTTCACAGAGAAAACCAACTATGTAAATTAACCCCCTCTACAAGTTCTAGCACAAACCAAACTTGGTGATGGGCTCCTGTAGATGATAACTAGCAGGTTCACTTAGTCCCTGCACACAAGTAGAGCACACCCAAGTAGAACGATGCGGAAGCGAATATAAATGCTAGAAATGAACTTGTGAAGTAAAACAAGAGACAAGGATTTGTTTTCCCGAAGTTCGGAGTTCACCGCTGCCACCAAGGCTGTCACAAAGACACGATGAATCCTAGTCTCCGTTGAGGGCCTACGAAAGGCAGGCTTATCCACTCCAAGCCACTTTCCTTGGTTCCACTAGCTTTTGGCCCTTTTCCACAAAGGAGGCAAGGCCGGCCTATACAAACGATCTGCGGCTTACCACAAACAAGGTAGCTCACCGGCGACACCTAGCCGTCTAGGAGGATCACCTCCAAGAGTAACAAATGCTTCAATTGGTTGCTAGACTTCACCGGAAGTGCTCAAGGCTATGGATATGCTCTCACTGTTGCAATTAGCTCTCTCTCTTGCTATCTAGCTCATACACAAAGCATCCCTCAACCCAAATCCAAAGATATGAACTAAATCAATCAACTCTCACAAAGAGAGGTTTGGTGAGAGCTTGCTGGTGCTTGGGAAGGCTTGGAACGTGCCACAAAGGCAATGGAACCAGCAGCCCTCAAAGGAGAGGGCCAAGGGGTATAAATACCCCAATCCCAAAAACTAGCCGTTATAGCCGTTGGAAACCGGTCAGACCGGTTTTCAAACCAAGGTAGCCGTTACACCTATCAGAGCCCCAAACCGGTCAGACCGGTTTCCCAAACTGGGTCGACTCAGCACACTTGAGTCCCAAAAGACTCCACTCTCAAGGCTATCTCACATGGGTTGATCTATGAGCACTTTTGGTGTTGTCAAACAACTAATGTTGCATCCCTCTTGATAGTACGACATTCCTAAACTCAAGATTAAAACAATAAAAGAAATCTTCCACTTGAGCTTTTATGTCTTGATTGTTGCCATACTTGGTCATTCTCAACTTTGAGGGCTTCAACATCTTTATATTGCTGAGCAAATCCAACTTGAGCCAATGACTTAGAATTTCCGAGTATATCCAATTCATAAGCCATTTCACTATATGATCAATAAAGATTAGATGCTTCGCATTGCTTCACTTGATATGACTTGATCGACGTATAGAAACCAAACTATAATGTTAGACCTTTCCACCAACAAAGTCTCTCGGCTACAAGACCAACTTGCCCTTCACTTTGTTAGGAATGTCACTCCCATCTAGCTTGATCCCTTCCGTCCTCTCTTGCCAAATTAAGCTTCGCTTTGCATTGCATCATCAATGAATACCACATTGAAATCCATGTCTTCTATCAACTTGAAATATCTTCAACATTGTTTTGTATGTTGTCTTTGGTAGATAACTTGTCCATAAGCTTCCATGCACTTGAGACCATATAATATCGATATAATCATGTCCCAATTTGAATATACCCATAGCTATGGACCAAGCCCAAATAAATCCTAATTTCTTCAAATGATTTATCCCAAAACCTTTGACAAGTATCTTATCAATGAGACCAACCAATTTGCATAAGACCATGTCTCATTTATCATGTCCGATCACTTGTTATTGTATTGCTTAGTTGCATGGGATCACACTCACTTGTTTGCTCTTATGTCATTTATACCAATAATGAGCTTACATTCTTCAAGAACCATATTGCATGAATATCCATAAGAATAAAACCCTGCTCATATGCTTAAGCAAACAAGTTAAATACAAATCATGTTGTCATCCAAAATCACCAAAACATATAAGTGCCTAGATGCACTTTCAGATCCAAGCAGGTTTGCCAATGGCATAGCAGGCGCCTGCAATCCCCCTCATATTGATTGGGTACACGGACCTGCGTCGGCCAGGACCTGGCTATGGTTGAGAGCTCAAGGTTGTGCAGTCTGTTGCCAAGGTTTGAGTTTGCGCTTTCGCCAAACTAGGTGCACTATCTAGCGTTCAGTTTGAGCACTGAGCCTAGGAATATTGTGCCTTCGATTCTTAAGAAGCTTTAGCAGACCATGATCGTTCGTATCAGCGTACACTACTTGCCGTCTGTATGATTGTATATCTTGGAAAGAGTTCCTGAAATGCCTCTCTAGTTACTTGCAACACTTGAAATAGCCAAATGGGATTAGCTGAAGCAATTTGTATGGTCAGACATCTGATTTTTTAGCTAATGTTACTGGCCTGATCTTGCTGTAGCAGGCAAGGAAGATCGAGCATTTGATTGGAGCTACTTATTTTGACTGAAAATCAGACACATGTAAATATATAGCATGATTGTTCGAAAAATCTTAATGTTGTACAAATTCTGTAGATCAAATAATATGGTCAAGTGCAGATTTAATTTTTTTATAATGTTCAGTTCTATTCATTGTCAAACTGCAAGTCTGCAGTTTTCTATTGAAATATGGTTTGGTGATGACTTATGCTTTTGGTTCCAATTGAAATATTTTGATCAGTAGTTCATAAATATTTTGGTCAGTAGTTCCTAAACATTTATTCTGTGATGGTGAAATAAATCAGTAGATGCATATTTATGTGTTGTGAGCCTTTTGGAAATTGACCTGATGCCTCTGAACTTGTGGCAGGTGATATGGGTTCAGGGTGATATTTCACAGACCTATTAGGAACTGATGTTGAAGAGTCTCAAAATCGTTCACGTACTACAGACACACCCATTGAGCAAGGCCGACCTGCATCTAAAGGATCACAGGGAAGAACAAAAAAATTCACAAATGACGAGGACAGACTTCTTGTGTCTGCTTGTCTAGATGTGATGACTTGAATAAATTAGATAATGCTCAGATGAATTGTTCTGCAGGATAATAGTCTTCTGCTTTATAGTAGGGTATTCTTTTGTATTCCAAATTCTGGTGGAATTTTTCTTATAGATCATGCTTTCTTATGTATTCCAAATTTATTGCCATCTGGTGAGTAAGCAAATATCTGGTGAGCTGCTCAAAGCTGTTTGTTTGGTCGAATTTTTTTTCTAGTGCGCTGGTTGCTCTTGCTGAAAGCTGCAGCCGCAAGGTGAGCTGCTGCTGCACCTGTGTGCTTATCGACTACCTGCTGCTATATTTATGCCTCACTAGAAAGGCTTATTTTGTTCAGCTAAGAATTGCGCTACAGAGGGAGGGCAGCAGCGGCGTCCACACGGCGCTAAAAAACACGTCGGAGAAAAAAAACCTTGTACGACGGCTCTGAATCGGGGATATTTTCCAAGTGCTTCAATCCGGTTGTTTAACCAACAATATTTTAGAGAATATAATAATAAACTTCTGAGTATCAACACAACATCACTTGTAGCTCAGTGGTAACGGTGGCACTCTCTATCCAGCAGGTTGCGGGTTCGACGCCCTCATCACCACTCTTTTTGCGTGTTAACTTCTGAGTATTAATTCTAGGTGACTCGCCGCGGCCCACTAGGCTTTACGGTCCAACTTATGCGCGCAAGCAGGGGCCCACTAGGCTTTGCAATCCGGATGACGTGAGCAGGGGCCCGGCCGACGTGGCGCGAAACAGCGTGACCGAGCGCGGGGGGCCCACTTCTAATTTATCCACGCTGGACCCACTCTTACACGTGGCAGTACCATGTGTGGGGCCCAGGATGAGAACACGTGTAATTTATGAGTGACAAAAATTCTCCGTTATAATTTTAACACAAAAACGTCATAAATGAGTTACGTTGATGGAGCGTTGTTCTGTGACGAAATTGGATGTTGTCCTATGACGTTTTCGTCATTTTCGTCATAAATTCGTAGCGCTTAATTTCCATCACTAATGATCCATGACGAAAACCAAAGTTTTATCATAGATATGCAATATTCAATGACGGAAATTAAAAATGTCATGAGGAAAACGTCATAGATATTAACATTTATACTAGTGTTTGTGTACTTGTTCATGAGCTGAGAGAAAGTAGGTCCTTACTTCAGAACCCTTCCTTGAACCTTTGGCTCATTAAACTTCCAAGTACCCACTTCCGGGCGCTTGGGCTTGAAAGTCCTTGGACGGTCTGGAGACAAACCGGTCTGACCAGTTTGGGAAACCGGTCTGACCGGTTTCGCCTGACTAGTGAACCGATTCTCTTCCAAGGAACTTTCTTGCCCCCCGGGCCTTCATGTGTTAATTGTAATCTTCAGAGACTCTTTTCCATCCAGAGTCTTCCCAATCACCACTGTTCTGACCGGAACTTTGTCATCAACTTTTTCCGGCCTTGGGTCTCCAATCACCACGTTCTTTCCCTTAGCTCCATCGGCTTGTGATGGCCGAATCAACACCTTAGTATTCACATCCAAGGTATGAACAGGGAAAGGAGCCTTATCAACTTGCATTTCAGCTAGCACTAATCGACCTTCATTAAGGGCCGATTGTACCTGTCGTCGAAAAACATTGCAATCATTGGTCGCATGAGAAAAAGAATTATGCCACTTACAATATGCACGATTTTTCAATTGATCGGCCGGTGGAATTGCATGAGAAAGTTTAATAAAGCCATTCTTAAGCAATTCATCAAAAACACGATCACATTTGGCTACATCAAAAGTAAACTTAATTTCTTCTTACCGATTTTTCTGAATCGGCTTCAACGAGGGACAAGAACCAGATTTATTCTTTGATGACCAAACAAATTCAGCAGCATAAATTTCTTTATCATCGTCCGAACTATCAGAATCATTATCAACAATATGCACATTCGAACGATGTGGTTTAGCAGATTCTTTTGAATTTTTAAACTTAAGCTCTAGACTCATAGCCTTCATTTGCAAGTGATTAATAGTAAGGAAATCAGAACCCTCTAGCTTTTCCTTGAAATGAGACCGTAAGCCCGCAAAAGCTAAATCTGCTAAATCCTTTTCAGAAACAGTTATGTTAAAACATCGGTTCTTAACATCTTTAAATCTTTTGAAGTAATCAAGAACCGATTCCTCTCGACTTTGCTTAACCGATGTTAAATCAGACAATTTAGCTTCGTTTTCTCCGCTAAAGAAATGATCATGAAATTTACGCTCCAATTGAGTCCAATTTTGAATAGAATTAGGAGCAAGCGAAGAAAACCATGAAAAAGCAGTTCCAGTTAAAGATAATGAGAACAACCGTATACGCAATGGTTCATAAAATGATGCTTCTCCTAATTGCAAGATATATTGACTAATATGTTCCCAAGGAGTTCTATTATCTTCGCCACTGAATTTAATAAAATCAGGAACACACCAACCATTAGGATAAGCAACTAAATCAAATTCAGGCGGATACGGTTTTTGATATAAGCGTGAATTACCCAATTCAAGCCCGAGTCTTGTTCTAAGTGTATTAGCTATATCTTCTTTAAACTTAGCTAACTCAGCTTGATAATTCCCATCACCTCTGTTTTGTGGAATACGGGAAACATTATACATCGCATTTTGAGAAGTATTCGGAATCGGCCCGTGAGACGCGCCAGATCCGTGGGGTATACTTCCCACAACCGTAGTGCGTGGAGTAGTGTAAACAGGACCAGAAGCAACCGTATTAGATAAAACCATCGCACCCGGTGCCCCTGCACCCATGGAACCGGTCTGACCGCTAGAGGAGGCCAAACTGGTCTGACCGGTTGTGAAAACCGGTCTGACCGGTTCGTGGACCGAACCCGGGTGAGGTGATTGTCCCGCATAGAAATTCATCGGCATGCCTAAATTAGGATCTAAAACATGTTCTGGCACGCCTAATGAGCTAGGATCTGAGTTAGGTAATTCATTAGACTCTACGTTATTTTTACCTTTACTAGAATTACCCGACATACTAGCAATCAACTCACTAGTAGCAGTTTGTGCAGCAAGCAATTTATCATCCATCATGCGAGTAATTTGCTGCATCAAATCAGAGGATTCGCCAGTTACCTTCGGAAGTTCTTCAACTTGGTCGTTTGCCAGCTTGAAAGCCAGCATGACGAATTCCTCCACTCTCTTGACAAGACCACCGCGATCTTTTTTGAAGACCTTCAAGAATTGCGCCCTGAAGTGCTCCTCGGCGATCAGGTACCGTTTCCGCTTCTCGTCCGTGAGTTCTTCCATCGTCGCGGTGATGATGTTGTCTTTGTCAAGGTCGCACGTTGATCCAGACATAATTGGAGTAGATTGAATCGGTCTTGAAACCAGATTAATCTGTCCCCAGCGGAGTCGCCAAAAAGTATGTTGACACGAAAACGCGCCAACAGACTCGAAAGATCGATCGAACGCGCAGCACAGCCGTCACAACGGCCAACTCCTGAGCTCCTCGGGCAAACCGGTCAGACCGGTTCCTGAAACCGGTCAGACCGCTTTTAGGCAGGAACTTGTGAAAACCTAGAAACTCGAGCTCGGGAGGGACCCTGTCGGAGCTCAAGCAAGCTAGGGTTGCTCTAGGGTCGGCAGGCCACCTAGAACGCCCTTGAACGCCGTAGAGACGATCAAAGAACAGAATATGGGGTTGGAAAAGATTAGGGTTTGAGAGATAAAAAGTAAGGATAAATGTGTTTGATTCGATTGGAATACCTCAATCGGCCTTCTAGCCTTTATATTTATAGGCCGGGGAAGTCTTACCCCTTTCGAATAGGTTACAATATGGGATTAAACTCGGAATCCTAATCCTACTCGAATTACAGAACCAAACCGGTCAGACCGGTTTGGCAAACCGGTCAGACCGGTTTGGCAAACCGGTCAGACCGGTTTGGCAAACCGGTCAGACAGGTTTGGCAAACCGGTCAGACAGGTTTGGCCCGGCGAGAGCCAATTTTGACTGTCAACAAAGTGCTTGAAATGTTACTGATGGAGCAGAGACTGTTGAGTTAACACATGTTTACAAGTGCATGAAATGTTACTGATGGACCAGACTGTTCCGACAGACAATACAGCGAGAGTTTGATTACAGCGAGAGGTTAGCCAGGGACTATCTGGACAAGAGCCACAACACCATTCACATTCAGAAAGTGCAGCTTGTTGCTCTCAAACCCAAAATGCAGTGCAACTTGCGGCCACTGCATATCTGTATCGGCTAAATACATTTTCCTCGTCACTGTTTAAAAGCACTTAGGAGGGCGTGGAAGCATTCGCTCGAAAGAATGTGGTGAATGTGCAACTGATCTGTTCTGGAGTCCAGTCCAAAACTGTAATGCCACGGTGCAATACAGAACGCACTAAACACACTAAACTCAAGATCGATCGATCAACCAAAACAGGACCACAACAAGCACGAATACAAACAGGTATTATGAAGTACCATGGCCAAACAAACCAATACCATTTAGCACAAAATATCCAAGCAAAAACTTCTTTGGGGATAACGCAAAATCCAGACAGCGACCATGAAAACTGACACAATGGTTCACCAGAGTACCAGGCACCAACACAACCATACTGGAACAACACATGCCCTTTAACCATCTAGCGGTAGATAAACGATGATAAGATGATAACAATTCTAAGTAGCCTTGTCGGACTTGGCAGCAGTGGCGGCAGCCTGTCCCCTGAGACGTCCAGTCCTCCTGGCGGCAATGAGACCAACCTTCTGGCCAGGGGGAGCATCACGACGAACGGTGGAGGCGTGACCAATGTGCTGGTGGTTACCTCCTCCATGGGGATGCTCCACAGGGTTCATGGCCACACCACGCACCTTAGGCCAGCAGTTCCTCTTCACACGGTACTTGTGGTAGGCGTTACCAGCCTTCAGCATGGGCTTCTCAGTCCTGCCACCACCAGCGACCTGACCAATCATGGCACGGCAGCTGCTGGGGACAATCTTCTTGGAACCAGAGGGGAGCTTGATCCTGCAAGAACATAACAGAATAAGTTACTGTGACAGGGTAAAAGACTATTCTATGAATGTCTTCATACAAACAGTAACAAATGCACAGCAGGTACAAAAGTTCATATGCATAACACTAACAGACGAATTACATTCAAGTGGACATATACATTACAACCAATGACATGTGTAAGAAATTTAAATATACAAACAATGTGACTGAAATTATCTTCCGAAACACTTGTCAACATTACATGACAATAATCATCTAGTCAGTATCAAAACCTTGGTAAAAGGAGTAAAGGAACACATGAATAATCACAAACTTCACAATATCCAGATGCCTAAATTGCATAGACTACAATGTTTATATTTGCACCAGCATAATAGAATCAACATGAACTGTTATGTAAAACCAAAATTCTAATCATCCTCAGAACATATGTTGATGATATGGAATAATAACATATGTTGATATAGAATAATAACATATGCTGATTATATGGAATAATAACATATGCTGATGATATGGAATAATAACTACTGATGATATGGAATAATAACTACTGATGATATAGAATTACCTAGAAATGGATGTATTATTGAAACTATTTCGTATTCATCCATTTGTAACATGACACTTATCCATCCCAATAACAATACCAGTAAGAATCCCATCTTGTAATCACGATTATCATCTATGAGAAACGTAAAATGTATGATCACACGGAAAGGTAACAAAGCAACATCATTATGACCATAAATACAACCAGGAATCCATGACATCACAGCAGATCAGATCTAGTGGTGCAATCAGATCTCAAGATACGTTGTATATGAAAAGAGAAACTGGTCGGATTTAGACCTGGAGGTTCCGTTGTCGGGGTTGTGGCTGATGACGATGGCGTAGTCCCCGGAGCACCTGGCGAAGACGCCGCGGTCGCCGACGTGGTGCTCGACGTTGCAGACGACGGCTCCCTCAGGGATCCCGCGCAGCGGCAGCACGTTGCCGATGGAGAGGGTGGCGCGGCGGCCGCAGTAGACGAACTGGCCGGTGTACATGCCCTCGGCAGCAACAAAGAGCTCCTTCTGGTGTTTGTACCTGAAGGGGTGGCGGAAGGTGACCTTGGCGAGCGGCGCGCCGCGGCCGGGGTCGTGGATGACGTCGGTGACGACGCCCTTGAGGTACCCGTTGCGCTCGCCGAAGTCGAGGGAGCGGAACCTGGCGGGGCCCTTGCGGTGGTGGGTGTGGGACTTGAACACGGACCCCGCACCCTTACGCTGCGCACGGATCACGCGACCCATCTTCTCCGGCGGCGGCGCGGCGGCGGTGGGGGATGCGGGAATGGGCGGACTGCGGCTAGGGTTGGAGGAGGCAGAAGAGGGAGGGTTATATAGTGTAGCGGGGGTTTGGGGAGTGATTTACCCTAGGGCGGACGGTTGGATGGGAGTTTGCGATGGCTTTGGGCCGTCGGATCCGGCTGGGATGGTGGTGGGATCAGTTTGTCAGTGAGTGGAAGAGGCTCGGGGAGTGAGGAGTGGGCTGGTTATGATGGGCCGCTCGCAGTGAATGAGTCAGTGTGTTGGTCAAGGCTGTGTGGGCTTGGGCCATCAGAAAAAAGGTTGTAGGATTGGATGAAATGAATTGGGCTCTGTTGTCCAATTTGTGAGGGACCCAGAAGATGAGAAAAACTTGAATGGTGGCCCAGGTGGAGCTGACTCTCTGCTGGTTTCTGTTGTCCTTTTTTTTACTGTTTTCTATTTTTATTCATCTACAAGTTTCTTATTTCTCCGATCAAAAAAGGTTTATTTCTCTCCAGTATCTGATCCTATTACTCTTTCTAATTATCTTTTGGCTGATCCTATCATTTTGAGTCATGGAATGGTACTGATCATAGTACTAGCAGATATCGTAGAAATGCTGCTCTGTATTTGGATGTAGCAGATGTTTAAATCCATACATCCATTGGGCAGGAGATTCCTCAACCCCCAGTTCCTCAAAACTACTACAGTGGGAAAATGCTAATCTCCTGGCTACCAACTTGCCATGAGCCCATGAGGCAGATCTAGACAGTACAATGTGAAAAGTAAGGTCCAGATTACGTGCGGTCGTAGAAACTGCACATGAACTTGGTCAAATAGCTTCTAGCAACCATGTGCTTTGCACCAAAATTCACACCCAGAGACAGCAATGATATCAAAATGTTCTTTCAAGCAAAATTAACTTTCCTAATTACAGGTCCTCGGTGTCAAGTCACTGACAATGAAACAGAAAGTAATATAACCAAGTAACCAACCAAAATTACAGGTCCACTTTGCTAACTGATGCTCACTTCGTTACAGTTCATGGTGGGGTGAGTAAATGTAAACTCCGAAGTTTTCGCTCAGCTCAAACTATCAAAAGTTCCTCCAGGAAACACGACCTATGGCAACAACTGCTACCTACGAGTAGATCAGCGTCTCTTCTTGCTTGCTTTTGAGCCGCTCTTCGATGGGCTCGCGACCAGGTAGATAAACAGTCCAACGAACGAGACAACTGACACCAGTGACCCATATTTCGCCACAAGCCTCTGCACATGGATAACGATTTATTAGCATCCAGCTCAACGAATGCTAGAACCTACTTGAGGACAGATTATTTAGATAGAAACTGTAGGAAGTAAAGAAATTACCTTAGCCTGAACATAGTAGGATAGCAAATCCAGATTTCGACATGATGGGGTAGCACCAGAGACAGCGTCTAAACATCAGTATCAAAAAGAAACACAAACTTGGATGTGAATGCAGTGGCATGATTACTTACCCATTCAAACTTCTTTTCTGGAGGTCTCTCGGCGAGAATATCCAGTGGGAAGATGGGAGTTGAGTATGCCTCCTTCAACATGTACAATACATTGGTTTAGCAAAATAACATGCATTGAGCAGTTGCAGTGTAGAAAAACAAAAGAGGACAATACAAGATGCATGGCGTAAGAAACACTGCTAAATTATGTACAGTAGAAGTAAAAGACAAAACCTGAAGAGCAGTCTTTGTGGGAACACGGTACTTAATAACAGCAGGTGAACCCTGGAACCTGCCCTGTGTTTTGGTCTCTAGGACAAATGTGTGTGAAGCAGTGGCACCACTGAAAGAATAAACATAATAAAATCATATTCTGTCCAATACAGGGCACACCTATAGCAGAGATATGCACTATGAAATGTACTCACGGGTCAAGCCTTTCCAATGTCTTTGATTTCTCTCCGGTGACAAGCTCAAAGGCTTCTGTTGGCCAGGAGTCATCATTAATGGTCACATCATAGGCAGTCCTGCAATAAGTTTTACAATAAGTCTATGCAGATGTTATTACAATATATATGGAATTGATTTGCTATCATATGAAACAGAAAAGAATTTAAGTTGC
Organism: Echinochloa phyllopogon; assembly: GCA_033239725.1. Lineage (NCBI taxonomy): Eukaryota > Viridiplantae > Streptophyta > Magnoliopsida > Poales > Poaceae > Echinochloa > Echinochloa phyllopogon. Next base: position 59,274,726 of record BTCW01000012.1, on the reverse strand, counting down.
ATATCATATCAAAAGTCCAGGGGTCAAGAATGGACACCGAAACAATATATGGTATGATGATCAAGCAAATGGAACAGCAAAGCAAACCCAAAACCGATGTGTCATTTTAGATCCTCAACACCAAAGAAGCACATCTTGTAATTTGAAACACATGACACATGCTACTATCACAGCGAAGTAGCCGAGTAGGAAACAGTAATTCAAACTCCCTGACAAGTTTATTAATTTATACATTTCCCTGTAAAGAACTATCCAAACCTCACTCCAATAGCGATAGAGCCAAGGTGTAGTAATTACAGAATGAAACCAGATAAATCATTCAACGACTCCAAATCAAGCACCCAAATTGAAACTTAAGCATATCAAGTGTTACTGGAACTGTGTTATAAGAGAAAGCAGTGGCACTAGCACATGGCAATTCCTTCCCAAACAATTGTTGTAGGGCAACGGGAGTAAATCCACCACGCATAGACATGTAGTAAAAAAATTCCAGATCATTTTATTTTTGAAGAAATCTTCCAGGTCATTTTATTAAATGATGTAATGTTTAACATAACCAATCAGTCTAAACTGATATATCAAAACAAGCAACATATCTTTAGGCAAGTAAAGGAACAAAATTTGTAATGTCCCATCTCATACAAATGGCTAGTAAACATAGAGTGCATGCTTCGATTCGACCACAAAGGTCCGAATTGCCTTATAACACCGAAGCAAACTTGACTCGCAGTTTTGTGGATAAATAAAAAGTGCATTGGGCAGTGCAGACTAATTAGTGAATTCACAGCGAAACAGAAAGCTCATTATTTTCTGCATGAAGGAAATTACTAAGCTCCATTCATGCAAAAACGTTGCAAATTATGATACCATTAACCATCTGCATGACAACACAAAAAAAGTCTTGTAAGAAGTAGAGGTTTGGCAATCAACAGGATAGGTGATGTAATGTTCCACATGGGCCCTATAAGCATTTTCCTTTAGCGGAGAAACTGTGTACATGCATGTTAGCACCAGCAAAATCTTCCATGCAGTGACTGAAATGTTGACCTTACTAGCTGGATAACCATATGTGCGCCTCATATGTGTGAGAATCATTGATTAGGCCGCAATTACGGATAAAAAGCTCTTGATCTAGCAGCCAATTAAGGGCATCCGCAACTAAACAGACGAGATAAGCTGATTAGCTCCCTTTTCCAGCAAGGGTTGGGGACAATTGGGAGATCCATGATCAGTTGAGCAAGCAGTGTCGGAACTTTATCAGATTTCACAGTTCTTAAAACACAATTAAGCAAATCTAGATTTAGCATGGCACTAAAAAAAGTAAACTAAATCTCCCCGCTGAGGTTTAAGAAGGAAACCTCACGTGATTCCCGATCTCTCCCTCACCCCCCACAACGCAGATCAAGGCACGAGAAGGCACGTCCAAATCTCCCAGCGAAGGAAGGCGCTCCAAGTCAGATCAGATCCCGGTAGCTGGTTGCCGCTGGGAGCAAGCGAAACTACAACTACTACAAGCAGCAAATCAGATCGATAGGTGCGGATGGGGAAGGGAGCGGCGGGTACTCACGCGGATCCCTGGTTGTAGAGTTCGAGCGAGACGGCGACGCGCTCGACGCCTGGCTTGGGGCGGGAGAGCGCCACCTTCTTGTGCGCGACGACGAAGGGCCCGTCGCCCGCGGAGGCGGTGGCGGCGGCGAGGCCGAGGAGGAGGAGGGCGACGAGCGCGAGGGACCGCGCCATGGCTGGCTGGCTAGCTCGCCTCGCTGGCTAGGGTTCGAGGGGAGGGGCTCTCAGCTGAGGCGCAGCGGCGGAGGAGGAATGGATCTCGTCTCGCCTGCTCGCTCGCTTCGTCGTCTGGTAATAGCCGCCGGGGGCGCGTGACGTGGCCTGTGAGGCTGCAAGTGGGGCCTACCACGCAAGATCTCGCCTCGTCAGCGCGTGCGCGACGGCGTGAAGGGCATTGCCTTTCAGTTGCAGCCGGAGAAAAAAGGCCACGAGACATGAGAATTCTTTTTTATCTGCACTGTTATTATCTACTTATCTCTGAAAAAAGTGTGATGTAGCATGAATATTTCCCGGTGTAAATCGTTCCAGGAAAATTCTCAAGTTCATGAAAGAGCCTCTGTTAAACAGGGCAACATGTTCATCTAGAAGGGATTCTCAAATTTCCATGTGAGAGAGCTCTTCAGGTTTCGGCCGCTAGGCCATGTGCTAGCAGATCTGGCATTTCCATTTGGCAGTAAATTCATTCTGAAACTCGCTGCACCAAGGCAGATTTACATAATGTGCTATCAGATGGAAATCGCTTTTACAATACGAAGTAAGCACATTCAAGCAGAACAATGAACAACTCGCTTTTGTTCCTTGAATTTCTGATTTTCAAAATGCTTGTGTTTAATTTGTCGGTCAACTATAGTCAGCTTTGTGGAAGAGCTAAATGCCGAAGCTCCGGCAATTGGAGATAATGTGTAAATGCGGGAGCAAAATGTTTTCCCTATAGTCTAGAAGGGCTTCCCTGCAGCTTCCATCATCGCTTTTGCTCGGATCAGTCTCTCGATTTGCCTCACGATCTGGGAAGAAAATGCATGGAAATGTGTACAATGTTAATATCAGTTGTATTCGGGTAAAAGTAATAAGGTGCTATGCCTAATTGCCCGAAAATAAAGACATGTGCAGCTCTGCCTGTGTCCTGTGATACCAGAATGGTAGTATTGCTGACTTACTTCAAGGACCATGTCCTCAAGGGTCACCGAGTCAACACTGCCGTATCCCAGCTGAGAAGCCACCTCTGAAAATTGTTAAGGCATTCAGTAAAAGTTCACCTAATTGCGAATATTAGTCATTAATTAATTTTTACTCAAAAGTCAAAAGGTAGGAAGGCAGTAGGATTTATCTTTACTTTGTACTGAAACAGTAATATCAGAAACTCCATAGCGTTCTTTCAGATCATCATATTGCTGACGGAGCTTGCTCATTGCCTAGACACGAAAGTAGATAATAAACCAAGTTAGAGATAAACATTCTAATAACTAACCAGAGGATGTGGAAGCATCTTTCACACAGGAAAAGAACACTAGTTACTAGAATAACACTTGACTTTCAGTCAGTTATTATGTCCACAGAGAGCATCACATAACTAGCTACCGAGAAGAGAGGTAACCTGTGAAAAAGAGTCTGGATCTGTGGTAGCTTGTGTTCCCGTGCTCTTCAACATATCGTTTGCCGCCATTTCGAGAGGAACATCAATCCAAATGGAGACGCCATGCCTCAGTAAGCCCCTGGAGGTCCGTTAAATTTAAACACCAGCATCGATCGACTGGCTGAACATGCGCGGGAAACAGAATAGACAATGGAGACTTTATATCCATACATACAGATTAGTTGAGTTCATCACGGCGCCATCCCCACAGCAAAGCACAAGGCTACCCATGGATGTGAGCTGCTTTAACCCTTCGGTCTAGCAGCAAGACAGAAGAATCACAAATTGGTGCTACGCAATTTAGGAGCAGAAACATTTGGAGCAACAAAACTAGTAAATAATTACAGAAAAAAGGGAAAGCACCTCGACTTCAAGATAACCCTTCTCATCAGATTCCTTGAAGGCTCTAAGAGCGTCCTTGCCACCAAGAACGTCCTCGAGCAGTTCCTCGCTGCAGAGGTAGCGGTATATTATGGCATTGGCAAGGAGCTTGGAGATGTTGCGCTTGGCTGTGCAATCCGTGCCTATTTATGAAGGAACAATCCAGTCAGTGCCTTCAACTTGGCCTGTCCAGTGGCCAGGCCTGTTTGGTTTTTTGCCACATATGAAACAACCCAAAATCCGGACATAGAGTGAGATGGTTATAATTCTAGTAAACTCAGAAGGGAAAAAACATGGACCAGAATAAACACTCTCTGTGATAAAGTGGACAAGGAATTTTGGAGCTTGCACGGCTATCATGCTAGGCGATGCCACCCAGGTGATTCTGACATGAGCATGAAGATTGCGGCAGCTTCAGAACAGCAAGCTAGATATGGTACTTATTGAACGAAATTGCAGCGGCAGTTTACACCTTGGCCTAGAGTTAAATTTGGAAGGTTGCAGCAGCTCTTCAGAACAGGAACCAAACAAAAGGGCTTCAGAGAATGCCACCTTGACAACAATGTTGAAGTTTGCTAACGTTTGGTCCCATATCCAAGGCGTAATTATATCACATCAAGGGCAGAAGATAGCCGGGTGCTCATCTTCTCATGGAAAAGGACTCGGCAAATCAGCTTATGAGACACAATTCTTTGGCTCATTCACACACACAAAAGAAAAAAGATTTGATGCTGATTTGGAACTGGAAGTCATAGGTTGAAAACGGATGCAAGTTTTGTATGTGGCTCTCCTCGCTCTTCAGCTTCTCATGGAAATGACTCGGCAAATCAGCTTATGAGGCGCAATTCTTTGGCTCATTCACAAAAAAAAGGATTTGATGCTGATTTGGGACTGGAAGTCATAGGTTGAAAGCGGATGCAAGTTTTGTATGTGGCTCCTAGTGCAATAAAGAGTCCTCACTCTTCAGAACGAACAAGCTACATCAAGGGGTTGTATTGTCAATCCAATTTAGAAGCTCCATAGGATGTAGGAAGGAACCAGGATGAGATAGCTATTTGCGACACCGTAACCTGCTTTTTCTCTTAAGTAGTTTGGCAGAAAATTGAAGGCTGGGTGGGACTTTGCTTATGGCCATCAATTGCTGCAAATTTTGGCTGCTGAAGAAACTACAAAGATCGAAGAACTCAACAATATCCTCATATAGTTGCTTTCTCTTGTCCTATTTGGGTGCATACTGACCTGGCACTTTTCATATATGCAAAATGTAAATACTTCCTCTACACTATACAAGAACAAGGCCCCAGAAGATTCTTTTCTTCCATAATAATCCACAGCAACAAAAAAAATCACTAGCAATTTGCTCACATTTTGGGTTGCTAAAGTGCAAATTTTAGGTTTTATCGTGTTATCAAACTTTCGTACAAAAAAATAATGTCTCGATTTGATTCGTGTCACCAACATTTGGCTCGGTTGACGTTGGTGGAAAACCATAAAAGGCCTTTTAATCCCAGCCCAAAGGGAGGTGAAGGAACATACCGACGATATAGATTGGCGTTTTCCTGAAGTCGCCGACGGCCTCAGCAGTTTTTCTCTGCATCAGGTTGCAACCAAGAAACCAATGTTGATGGACGAATATTTCAACAAGTTACAGAAGAAAAAAAAAGATAGATGGCAGAGAGAGGGGGAGGGAGGGTGTGCCTACGAGTAGATCAACGGATGGGTTGAGTTCCTCCAGAGGCATTTCGGAATCTGCAATGAATAGTGTCTGTTATTCTGTTCATTGAGAAATCGAAACACCAAAGAAAAAAAAAGAAGAAGAAACGGAGGGAATGAGGGATGGCAGCACTGTACTCGGGAAAGCGCGGAGACGATGGCGCCGGATGCAGCGCCCAGAGGAGAGCGACGCCGGCGGCGCGGCGGACGAGAAGCGCCTCGGGGAGACGGAGGAGGGGGAAGAAAAGAAGCATGTCGCCGCCGCCGCCGGAGCTGCTCGCATCGCCATGGCGCCTCTGCCGTCCGTGTCGCTCGCGCTCTCGCACGCTTTCCTCCTGCCCCGTTATCCGCAAGGCGCAGAGACGACGGGGGCGAGGTGAACAGAGAACGAATCTCCGCCTTCGATCCCAGCGTGGACGGTGCTTGATTGAACCACAGCGTGGGCCGCACGTTGCAGAGAGCACGTGGGAGTGCGCGATCCTCGACTGGGCTTTTCTGGGTTTTTTTTTGTTTTTTGTTTTTAGGCAAATATGCCCCAACATTAGGCGGCGTAGTTCTCTCCCGAAGCGTCCCGTTCCTCAGCACAGTAGAGAGAAGGGCGACTTCGAGGCGAGCTCAGTTCCCACCGCCGGATTCGTCGGCTTCCCTCGCCTCCGGTGGCCTCTGCGGCGCCGGTGAGCAGGGGGAGTCACGGATCCGGTGGGTGGGATCCGGTGGGTGGTGTACATATTCCCTCCTATTAGAGTAGTTCTAGGTAGGTTAGGGCTGATATGCCCGATGGGAAAGTTCTCCCTTGCTCCGGTCGTCGGAGGTGCTGTCGTCGTTCTCGTCGCAGTTGTTCTCACCGTTCACGGTGCCGGCGACTTGGGAGCTAAGGTGAGTCGAAATGAAATAAATCCCCTGCTTGCACTCGCTTCCGGCCATCCTCAACCCGATCTGCTTGCCCTGTCACCGGGGACGGCGAAGGTTGAGGCCTGCAGGCTTGTGGCCGATGTGCCCGGTGGTGCTGCCCGTTCTGTCTCTTGGGGCTTGCCCAGCAGGATTGTGGCGGTGGTGTCCGGCGCGACCGGCCGTGGTGCCAGGCATGGGTGCTTTTGTCCCTTCTATGTCTTTGGCGATGAAGCTTGTCTTCTCGGCATCGATTATGGGAGGTTTGCTTACCAACACGAAAGTAAATCGGGTTGGTTTTCTGATCCCACTAGTCTTGGTGGTTCAATTCCCCTTCGGGGTTCTTCGTCGTCTAGCGATTTGGAGTTGCTGGTCCTTGAGGTGCCAGAATCCTCAATGTCTGGCGATGCGCTGGTTTATGACCAGCTTCTTCAGCTGGTTCGTTCAGCGTTAACAACGCACATCGATTTCGATGTGCTGCTCAAGACGGCGTTTAAAAACTTTATTCCTTCGCCGGAGAGGAAGTCGGCTTCAAGATGTGTTCTCCGACCGTCGGTAGCGAGGAAGACCGGGAGCTTACAAGGACCAGGATGTATTTTCTCTTTGTTTCAAGAGTGTCTTTGTAAGTTTTGGAATGCAATCACCATATATTGTTACGAAAGAAATATATCAACCCTGTTTCTCAAAAAAAAAGCAACACAGGTCAGCCCTCCTCTCCCTCGCCGTGCGGCTGCAGCGTTCTTGCGGTTGTTTCGGCCTCCGCTCTGCATACATATCCTACTACTACATTCCCAAGATTCGATTCATTCTTTCCTCCTGACCCCGTCCGATCCAATTTCGAGCAGAGGTGGCCGAGATCTCCTTCCTTCGGGAAAGCTCAATTCGATGGTGGTGGGAAGATTGGATTTTGATTCCATCTCGTTGAGAGCAGGTCGATCGAGCCACAGTTCCTCGGCTCCCTCGCCGCCCGTCCGCACCGCGCCGCCGCCGCCCATCGTCGTCATGCGCCCGTCCAGCCTCGCGCTGCCGCAGGTGCAGCCGCCAGCGCGGCGGCTCTGCGTCAACGTCGACCGAGCTCGCCGCCCGCGCTCGCCTGACCCGTCTTCCCCATCCCTCGCGCGGAGCCCGGCATCCCCTGCTCGGCTCGGCGCGGCCCGCACTCGCCGCAGCGGCGCGTGTCGCCGGCACCGTCTCCGAGGCAGCCGCCGCCGCCTTTCAGGAAGCCAGGAGGGGGCTTCGACTCCGCCGGCGCCCGTGCCCGCATTGCACGCCGCGGCGCTCTCCCCCGACGATGAGGCCTCCACCACCTTCTCCGACGACGGCAGTAGCAGCTCCTTCAGCAACTCCTCCCGCTAGGACTTGCAGCATCGCGCGTCGACGCGAGGGAGCCGAGGCGCTAGCGGCGGGCCGCGCGAGTGCCTTCCGGGCCGAGCAGCACGCAGCAAAGGACGCGTGAGACGTGGGCGCTGGACCCGATCACACGAACCCAATTTTTTTCCCTCCGGTGAGGGAGTACTTTGGTTTGGATGATTAAGTCAACGATTCCAACAATTTTCGACTAATATAGTAATATCATATTAATGATATTTGGAAAATGTACCTTATTTAAACAACGTCAATAATGTCATAAGGGGCATCTGCTCTAAAACAATTACATGGCATCTGAATCGTTCATATCCAACATAGCAACACAGCCGAATGCAACAAGCTTGGTCAACTTGATTCATTCGTAAAGAAATAGAGAAATACTACCTTCATTTTAAATTATATTCACTGTTGACTTTTTTACATAAGATCATTTATCTTATTTAAAAATTTAGTCTAAATATACGAAAGAACAAATCATACTTAAAATATATTTGATGATAAAATAAATCACAAATAAAATGAATGGTACGTGTATAATTTTTTGAATAAGACGAATAGTAAGAGAAAAGGTCGACAACAATAGTAATTTAGAACGGAGACAGCTCATGACTCAACTTCGACGATGAGTAAGAAAATACGCCACCAAATCTAGAGAACTTTGAGCTTATCCTATCCGAACATTACTATATATTGATTGAAATTGAATTTTGCTTATCCTATCCGAACATTACTATAGTATTGATTGAAATTGAATTTTTGGATTAAGCTCAACCTACTCTGACAATTCTTCTTTTCCCAGTGTGGTTTGCCTACTGGAGCTTGACCATTAACCATTACGCCCCTGCCTCGTCGCTCCTTGCAAATACTCGTAAGCAAGCAAGAGCTCAGATCTGACCATATTTCAAGGCCCTGAACTTGTTACGTCTAGAACTAGATCAGTTTTCAATCGGTCGAATGATGAAGGAATATGTTGACACGAAACCGCGCCAACAACAAGCACGCGGAGTAGCTCCTTGCTGCCCTTCCGCGCAAAGCGGTCAGACCGGTTTTGATAACCGGTCAGACCGGTTTCGCCGGCGGTGCTCGGCGAGAGACCAACGAACGCCCGTCCGGGAGGGACCGCGTCAGGACAGGCGCACCTTGGGTTGTTCTAGGATCGGCAGGCCACCTAGAACACCTTCAATCGACATAGAGACGAAGGAAGAACAGCATAGTAGGATTGGAAGAGCTAGGGTTTGGAAATAAAAGTAATGTGAAACATAGAAAGATAAAAGTAAAGACAAAATGATAAAAGGTAGATTTGATAGATTCGATTGGATTTGATATCTCTCAATCGGCCATGACCCTTTATATTTATAGGGTGGGAAGTCGTACCCCTTTAGGTCGGTTTACGATATGGGATAAAACTCTAAAGTCCTAAACCTACTCCAACACGGGAGAAACCGGTCAGACCGGATAGGGAAACCGGTCAGACCGGATAGGGAAACCGGTCAGACCGGTTTGGCCGTTGCCAGATCGGCTACAGTAAAACCGGTCTGACCGCTTCCTAGAACCGGTTGCCCTCGGCCTGATAGGCAACTGCCAATTTTGGGTGCGAACATATGCCCCCCTGTTTTCTGGCAAAGCTTGCGTGCCAGAAAATAATCTTCAATGATCAGGTCATCTAATAATTGAAATCTTGATATGGCCATGACAACCAACCGTAGTTCCTTGGTACATCAGAAGCATAATATTGATAATTGTAAAAAGAAGACCAAGGATTATACCAAAACCATGAATTGTAATTAGGTATACTTGGATACGCATTCCATGGCACATGCATCGACGGAATAAATGTTGAATAATAATGAGATGACCGTTGATGCTTCTTTGCATTTGGTGATGAAAAATTCCAACTTTGATCTTCTAACCGATTACTTTGCTTTTGTTCGGCTATCTTCTGATATTTATGTAACAATTCAGCAAAGCTTGGCTTCTTCTTCATCACCTTGCTCTTTGAAGTGACACTTGCAGATTTATCAATTTTTTTGTCAAACCGGTTTGACCGGTTTTTAGACCGGTTAGACCGGTTCCTTCAGAACCAGTCACACTGAGATCATATTGCCCCCCAGCCGAACATGATTGTTGCTCAGCTATAATATTTGTGATATGCTTATTATTGGGGACAATTTGATCAACAGAACTAACCGATGAATTTTCAATTATCGGTTTTTCTATGTCTAGTGTCAAATCTGGATTTTTATTTACTCTTCCATCTTTTTTGACACGATAGACTTGTTTAATCACCTTACGCTTATTTTTCTGTGTGGACCGATTCTTTTGATCAAAACGGCCATTATGCATAGGTGATGGCTCATTAATTACCGGCTCCCTATATGTAATATAATCTGAACACAAATATCTAGGAGGAGACGACATATATGAATTATAATACCAAGGAGAATAAAAATAAGGCACATTAAAACAAAACTCCCATGGCATCGGTGTAGGTGATCCATACGGTGGAAACGACATTGATTCGTGAGAATTATTCCATTGCCGATTCCGATTATGGAACTTCTCCCTAGGAGAAGATTTTGACTGTTTGGAATTTTTAAACCGACTAGCATCATTGACATTATTTTGTCTTTGAGACTTAGCCGGAAGTTTCTTGTTACACTTCGGCTTTTCTCTTTGATGCTTATGACGGCCTTTGGATTCAATGGTTTTCCAAACATCAATCTCGGGTTTTTTAGGTTTAATCATCTTTGGTTTTCATTTATTTTGCGAAACCCTAGATGAAGCGGTTAGACCGATTTGAGAACCGGTCAGACCGGTTACAATGCAACCGGCACCGTTGCCTTTGTTTTGTTGCCCCCCGAGCGTTGAAGTACTAGATACACTTTTTATACTCATGCTACGGGATTTTGGATCAACAATTTCGGCTAGAGACGGCCGATTTGTTTCTTGACCAACAACATCACAATTTGGCAAGTTGCAAGGATCAATAATAGCATTAGCCGGCTTTTCAATAGCCAACTCTTGATCGACAGGAATTGAATCTACCTTATCCTCTTGAGTAATAAAAAATTTAACATAGGCAAATAGACGGGTAGATATAGTACCGGAAGATTGTATCTCCTTTAATATGGCGATGTTCGATGGTGGCTGAAACTCTTTAATCTTGATGATACCTTGTTCTGTCTTAATGAAGCAAGACAAGAATATCCTTTCAATTGCTCTGTCATATTCTTCCTGATATTCCTCAAGTAGTTCTTCAAACGATGTCGTATCACTTGATAAATCAGCCATGATAACTAGAGATTTCTTCCCCAGCGGAGTCGCCAAAATATGTTGACACGAAACCGCGCCAACAACAAGCACGCGGAGTAGCTCCTTGCTGCCCTTCCGCGCAAAGCGGTCAGACCGGTTTTGATAACCGGTCAGACCGGTTTCGCCAGCGGTGCCTGGCGAGAGACCAACGAACGCCCGTCCGGGAGGGACCCCGTCAGGACAGGCGCACCTTGGGTTGTTCTAGGATCGGCAGACCACCTAGAACGCCTTCAATCGACATAGAGACGAAGGAAGAACAACATGGTAGGGTTGGAAGAGCTAGGGTTTGGAGATAAAAGTAATGCGAAACATAGAAAGATAAAAGTAAAGACAAAATGATAAAAGGTAGATTTGATAGATTCGATTGGATTTGATATCTCTCAATCGGCCATGACCCTTTATATTTATAGGGTGGGAAGTCGTACCTCTTTAGGTCGGTTTACAATCTGGGATAAAACTCTAAAGTCCTAAACCTACTCCAACACGGGAGAAACCGGTCAGACCGGATAGGGAAACCGGTCAGACCGGTTTGGCCGTTGCCAGATCGGCTACAGTAAAACCGGTCTGACCGCTTCCTAGAACCGGTCTGACCGGTTGCCCTCGGCCTGATAGGCAACTGCCAATTTTAGGTGCGAACAGAATATAATCACTCCACATAATCTTACAAGTCCACCGTCTCAATTCCTACACTTGGGTAGCATGGTCTTTCTCGAAAACCTTGAGGCCTAATTTCTAGTCAAAGGTAGGTAAAATCAGAATAAACTCACTGTCACTGTAAAAGAACATGGGAGTAGGTAGAGTTGGCCGTGATCACGGTAGCAATGCATTTTGCCATTTTTCCACTCCCACCGATAATCCTCTGCTCATATATTCGTACACTTTCTCTGGTTTAGTGTTAGAAGTCATTTTAAACAAAATTTAAGTCAAATATTAAAAATATAAATCATGAATAACATTTAAGTCGTTAATATGAAAAATATATAATAGATTTGTCCTAAAAATTTCTTTTATAAAAATATACATATATAATTTTTAAAAAAATATTTTTATAGAAAAGAGAAGTACAAGTTGGGTTTTGATGATACCTGAGGCCGTATATGTACTGCCTGTTGTACGGCCGCACACCCCCATCCGTACACACGCGCCTGCGCAATTCAGACTTCACTACTTCAGAGTTGACGTCAGGTAAGAATGGCGAAGCCATTTCTGTCTCGCGCTCTTCTGCGCCTCCCTTCCCTATGGTGGTTCGCCACCTCCGCCTTGAGCTCACCCACGTCGACGCCAAGGACGGCTGCACCGCCGATGAGCGCCTCCGCCGCGCCACCGAGCGCACCCACCGCCGCCTGGCGTCCATGGGCGGCGTGTCCGCGACCGTTCGCTGGTCGGAGACGCAGTAGGTCGCCGATTACCTCATCGGCGACCCGCCGCAGCGCGCCGAGGCCGTCGTCGACACCGGCAGCGATCTCGTCTAGACGCAGTGTGCGCCACCTGCCGCCCCAGCCGCAGCTGCTTCCTCCATAACTCCCCTACTACGACCCCTCCCACTCCCAAGCCGCCCGGGCCGTCGACGTCGCCGGGGTCCTCGGCACCGAGGTGTTCACGTTCCGGTCGTCGGAGAAGGCGAGGCTCGCCTTCGGGTGCGTCTTCGCTACCAGGATCGTGCCGGGGTCCCTCGACGGCGCGTCCGGCATCATCGGGCTCGGCCGGGGCGCGCTGTCCTGTCCCTCGTCTCCCAGCTCGGCGACACCAGGTTCTCCTATTGCCTCACTCCCTACCTGCGCGACGCCGTGAACACGAGCCACCTGTTCGTTGGCCCGTCCGCCGCCGGCATGAACGGCGGCGGCGGCGGCGCGACGGTGACGTACGTGCCGTTCGGCGATAACCCCAAGGAATAGCCGCTTAATTCAGCACGTTCTACTACCTGCCCCTGGTCGGGATGACCGTGGGCGACGCCAGGCTCGCCGTCGCCGCAGCGGCGTTCGAACTCCGGCGGGTCATCGCGGCGGGGGTATGGGCCGGCGGCGTGGTGATCGACTCCGGCACCCCGTTCACGAGCCTCGTCGACGTGGCGTACCGGGCGCTGAGGGTGGAGCTGGTGCGCCAGCTGGGCGCCAGCCTCGTGCGGCCGCGGACCGGAGGGCTGGACCCGTGCGTCGCGCGCGCGGACGCCGGCAAGGTTGTGCCGCCGCTGGTGCTGCACTTCGGCGGCGGCGGCGGCGACGTGGTGGTGCCGCCGGAGAACTACTGGGGGCCCGCCGAACGCGACGCTGCCGACGAGCGAGACGACCGTCATTGGAAACTACATGCAGCAGGACATGCACTACGAGTCTACGACCTCGGCAATGGCGTGCTCTGCGTCCTTCCAACCGGCAGACTGCACCTCCTTGTGATTTTGTGCGATGTGACTGATGTGCGCGCGCGGACGCATGTCATATGTGTGAGATGCTAACCATATGCGCGAAATTTCTCTCAGTGAATGAGATAATTTGTATGTTGTGTTGTACTGTCAGCTTAACATGTGTATTCCAGGGGACGAAAACGCATCAATTTTTATCAGTCATATTTGACTGCCTTTCGAGGTTATCAACAAACTTAGATTCCACAGTCAGAACTTAAAGATCAATCAAAATGTTTGATATATTTGATTACATTGAAATTTAAACATATATAAATTCAGTGGAGTTAAAGAAAAAACAAAATTAAAATAATTGATTACATTGAAAACATACATAAATTTATGACCTAAAGAACAAACAACATGCATGCTGTTCCAAAAAAATGCATGAAAACATTTTAAGTATTTTTCATGAAAAGTACATGAAAAAAAATAAGTTACAGCAACAAAATATGAACTATACTTCTGTCATCTATCATAAGATTTGTAACACATATATGAATTACATATTTCAGTTGTATGCTACATTATTGTGGAGAAAAGGGAAATCATGGAATTTTATGCATAAATTACCTCTAAGTATATATAAACATGTTTAATATTAATAAAAATTTATGTTTATAAAAACAATATATGAACAACATGATTGTAACTGAGAAAATATTAGCAATGTGTGAACATGAACATACAAAATTAGATATTAAAAAGTATCTAATTTTGACATATGAATCTGAAATACACATGTAATTTAAAAATAATGACTCAGGATCGATGTTCACATTTACAGTTAATTATCCTTTCAATGATAGAGGACATATTCGCACCAAGATGCCTGTAGTGCTTCATTTATTTCAGAGTGAATTCCCTCGTTGCCACTGAAATTTATATGAGTACCCTCATTGCCATTGAAAATTTCGACTTCCCTTCACTGCCATTGTTTCTAATTTCTCTTCCCTTGCTTCCCACTCCGTTAGACTTCCCGTCAGCACTCGCCTGCAGCGCGGGTTTTGGACCGCGACGGCCACGCGAGCTCCGCGTGCGCCATCGACTGCGACGGCCGCCGCCTAGCTAGCTAGCTCACCGGCCTAGCGAAAGCGAAGCCAATCAAGAAATGCCGGCGGCCGGGCACCATGATGTCGTCCCCGTCCCCGTCGACCCCGCGAGCTTCCAGCATCCGCGCCGTCGAGCCCACCACCTACGTCAGCTCCTCCCCGGAGCCACGGCTCTCCAACTCCGCCGCCGCCTCGCGCACCAGCGACAACTCATGCGTTGTCAACGACGTCGATGCCTTCTCGCGCACCATCGCCGCCATCCAGTCCAAGCCTCCAGCAGCGGCCGCCGCCGCCACGCCGGGCAGTGTCGCCTCCGTCTTGTCGCACTACGCGGCGAGGTGGCTCCTGGACGCCGCGTCCTCCCTATCCAGCCGCTTTCTTCTTCCCCCCGAGAGTCCCACTGCCGCGTGGCTCTAGAAGCGACTCCTCCTCGAGTCCCTCATCGCCGCGCTCCCGCCGCCCGATGACGACGGCATCAGGTGCGACTTCCTGCTCTGTCTCCTCCGCGCAGGGATGAAAGTGCATCTAGGCACTTAATCTATTTTGGTGATTAATGACAATAGAAATTTGGATATAATGCTTTGAATGAGTTGTGCAGGAATAAAATGAAAGAAAAGAAAAGAAATGTGAAAAGAAGGCCCCCAATTCGATTTCTTATGGTGGTGGACTCGATCGAAGAATTTAATTTGATTTTCGGTTTGAATTTTAGTATAGGACCACCGTACTATCAGGGGGGACGTGTTCGACAAATTCTAGTTGTTTTAAGTGCTATGCTTGAGATGAAAATCCACTTGAGAGACACACAAAGTCACATTCACATGTTGTCTGCTTGGTCGGAACTTAGGCTGGAAGATCCGACCGGAAGTTCCGGCTGGCTCGGTTTCGAGTTGTTTCCCATCGGAAGATCCGATCCTAGCATCGGAACTTCCATCGGAAGATCCTACACTGTGTCGGATCTTTCGGGACTTAGCCAGATTTCAGCATTTCTGTGTGTCACATGCAGGTTCCGACCCCTGGCCGGAAGATCCGACCGGAAGTTCCGGCCAGCTCGGTTTGGATTTGTTCCGGGGCCGGAAGATCTGACGCCTGTCGGATGATCCGACAGGGTGTCGGAAGATCTGACGCCTGGAATTGTTCTGAGGGCGTTCTTACTATGTTCTGTCATTTGCCAGAAGTTCCGGCCCTCACCGGAAGATCCGACACTCTGTCGGAAGATCCGATGCCTGGAATTTTTTTGGGGGTTTTCTAACACTAATCTGTTACTATTCGGAAGATCCGACTCGTGGTCGGAAGATCCGATACCCCTTCGCAGAATACATAACGGTCACATTTTGGGGGGTTGGTATATATACCCCCTCATTCATTGCTGCTGCCTCCACTGACCTAACTCGTGACAAGCACCCACTTGACCATTCATTTCACTCCTCTACTCCTTCCCAAGCTTGATTCTTGCAAGGATTCATCTAGGGTTTGAATGAGAGAGAAGATTGAAGGTGTGAAGCTTGTGCTAACCTTGGGCCCTCACTTGTTCATCTCTTGAAGCACTTGAAGCAACTTTGATTCGTCGATTCGCGTTTGTTACTCTTGGAGCTTTGCTCCTAGACGGTTAGAGGTGTCGGTGAGCTCCCATTCCCTTGTGGTTGAGCCCCGGTAGTTTGTATTACCCCTCTCTTTGTGAGAGCCAATAGTAAGTGATTCAATCTTCCTTTGTGGTTGATTGAGGGAGACTTGGGGCTAGTGTGACAGCCCGGCTCTTTGTGAGCTTCTCAACGGAGACGTAGCTCCTTTGTGGAGTGAACTTCAGAAGTAAATCCATTGTCTCCTTGTGCTCATTTGTTTTATTGTTGGATTTGCTTGATTTGATCCGATCTACTTGCTTGTTGTTATTCTATTGCATTGATCATATGTAGAAGGCTCTATGCACTTATTGTCACGCTTCTATTCAAGTAGAATATCTGAAAAGTGTTCTAGAACTCAAATTATGAAGTAAAGTTTTTATCCCGTCGGAAGATCCTACACAGTGTCGGATCTTCCGGGGGTCGGAAGATTCGAGACTGCGTCGGATCATCCGACGTCTGACAGTTTTCAGAGCAATTTTGCAGAAATTTTTACAGGGCCTATTCACCCCCCTCTAGGCCTAATGTTGGTCCTTTCAATTGGTATCAGAACCTACTTCCTTGATTAAGGCTTAACCGCTAAGGGAAAAACACTATATCCGACAAGGGGGACAACTCCGGTGTTTGGTGCTTCCGCTTCCAAGGATGATCGATCAGTGTTCATTGATTCAAGCTCAAGTGATGATGATCTTATCATCAGCGACGTTGATGAAAGCTTGGATGAAGAAGAAAAGAAGAAGAAGAGAAAGGAGAAGATGAAGAAGAAAATTCAAGAAAAGGCCGAAAGGAAGGCTCAAAAGCTTCTTAAGAAGAAGCTAAAGGAAAAAGAAGTGTTGGATGGACTCCACTCCATGTCTCATAAATATGAGACATCATCTTCTAACAAATTTCTTGATCTAACTAATCTTAATTTCTCATCAGTTCCAATGGGCAAAGTTCCCAAATTCAATGGGGTCGACTATGCTCGTTGGAGTGATGATATGAAAATGTATTTATATGGTCTTCACCCCTCTCTTTGGACCGTTGTGAATATAGGTGTTGACAAAGACGCCAAGCCAAGTCGTGAACAAGAGTATGATTTCTTCCGCAACTCTCAAGCCGTGATGGTTCTTAGAAGTGCTCTTAGTCCCTATGAGTACAACAAGATTAGAGGAATTGAAGTTGCAAAGGATCTTTGGGACACTCTTCAATTGTCTCATGAAGGGACGGATGTGGTCAAGGAAGGCAAGATTGATCTTCTATAAGGAGAACTAGAAGCCTTTGTCATGAAGAAGGATGAGACTCTCCAAGAGATGTATGATCGGTTGAAGCTACTTGTCACCGAGATACGAATGCTAGGTAGCAAAGATTGGGATGAGCACAAAGTGACCAAGAAGATGCTTAAAGCATATGCACCCAAGAATCCAATGTTTGCCACCATGATTAGGGAGAAGGGCAAGTTCAAGAAGATGCTACCCATGGAGTTGTTCAACAAATTACAATATCATGAAATGAACAACTTGGATGTAGCTAGATCGACGGAACCAACCGAAGTGAAGACCATTGCTCTCAAAGCCGAACCAAGCAAGAAGGTTGAGTCAATTGAAAAGACTTCCAATTCCAAGAAGAAAGAAGACTCAAGTGATGGTGATAGCACCGATGAAGAAACCGCCATGATGGTGAAGAACTTCAAGAGGTTCATGAAGAACAAGGGCGACAAGAGGTCCATGTCTCAAAGAAGATGCTACAAGTGTGGGGAGAAAGGGCATTACATTGCCGACTGCCCCCGCAAGAAAAATGACAAAGAAGACAAGAAGTCGAAGGACAAATACTTTGACAAGGAGAAGAGATACAAAGAGAAGAGTCAAGAGTACAAGAAGAAGTTTGGAAGTGCTCATGTTGGTCAAGGGTGGGATTCTTCGAGTGATAACTCCGATGATGAAGAAGTGGCAACTCTTGCCATTCAAGTCCCTACATCAACATCTAGACTCTTCAACAACTATCAAGATAGTGATGATGAAGCTCCCATGTGCCTCATGGCCCAAGGGACTAAGGTATTAAACATCACCCCATCTATCTCATCCACCATCTTGACATCTAGGAATGTAGAAAATGATCTAGATGAAGAGGAAGCCGAACATGAAAAGAACATGATAAACAAGTTTGGCAAAGAAGGCTACAAACAAATTAAGAAACTAGTAGAGAAATTGGAGAAAAGGAAAGAATCTCTTGATAGACAAGAAGAATTGCTCATCCTTGAAAAGGAGAGAAACCTTTCTCTTGAAGAAACTCTAGTTGAGGAGAAGATCATGGTGGAGAAATTGACTTGTGACTTGTCACTTGCCAATGACTCTTGTGAGAAGATGTCTAAGGAATTTTCATTGGCAAATGACTCTCTTGCCAGCCTAAAGAATGTACAAAGTGAGCTTCAAGAAAGGCATTCAAGCCTAGAGGTAAAATATAAAGATCTAGAAGTCAACTTTAGCGCTCTTTGGGAAAGCACCGAGATTAACTCTAAGACAATTCTTGACTCAAATGTCTCTACTAGTGAAGGTTGCTCAAGATGCTATAAGTTTGATATAAATGCTTGTGCCACTAACCTTTCAAAACTAGAAGAGAAAGTCAAAGCTAAAGATGCAAAGATTCAAGAATTGACCAAGACAATTGGCAAAGGAAAGACCAAATGTAAGAGTGAATTTGAGAGCCATCCGGCATATAAAGCCGGAAGATATCCTAGTATCAAGGATGGGCTCGGATTCACTAGAGGAGGAAAAGCAAATGGAACAAGAATGTTGAGAGGTCATGAAGTGCCAATGTTCACCAAGGGTGCAAACCTTGGAGACTTGATGAACATTGCTCATGGAGTGATTGTGAACACCATAGAAGACACGCCTAAGGTTGAGGCAATAACCAACAATGTCAAGAGCTCAACCAAGATCAAGAAAGAAGAAAAGAGCATTGAGCATAAGCCATCTCCCAACTACACCATTGACTACACGGTTGTGTGGGATCACAATGGGAAGATGGTGGTAAAGTATGTGGGTGCTCATGCAAAGAAGATGATGAGGAGTGTTTGGGTGCCTAAGATTTCAAAAGCTAACACTCAAGGACCCAATCTCTTTTGGGTACCTAAATTCCAAGCTAAAACTTGTTTTGTAGGCACATACCTCCGGTGGATCTTCATGGTTGCTTGACAGTGGATGTTCAAATCATATGACCGGAGAGAAGAACATGTTTGCTAAGTTGAAAGAATTTGACTCACCTATAGAAAAGATCACATTCGGTGACAGCAACCATGGTGATGTGATTGGTCAAGGTGAAGTTGCTATATCACAAGACTCATCTCTTTCAAATGTTTATCTAGTTGATTCTCTAGGGTACAATTTGTTGTCCGTATCACAACTTTGTGAAAAAGGCTACAATTGTCTCTTTACTAATGAGGGTGTGAGCGTCCTTAGAAGGGAGGATTCATCTATTGCTTTTACGGGTCAACTTAAGGGAAAACTTTATTTAGTTGATTTCACAACAAATAAAGTGGAACCGAAGACTTGTTTAGTGGCAAAATCTAGCTTGGGTTGGCTTTGGCATCGCCGGCTAGCTCACGTTGGGATGAGGAACTTGGCCAAACTTCAAAAGGATGAACACATTCTAGGATTAACAAATGTTGTCTTCGAGAAAGATAGGTTGTGTAGTGCTTGTCAAGCCGGAAAGCAAGTTGGAGCCCCTCATCCACCCACAAACATATTGACTAGCTCAAGACCCTTGAAATTGCTTCACATGGATTTATTTGGGCCAATTGCTTATATAAGCATTGGTGGGAACAAGTATGGACTTGTCATTGTGGATGATTTTTCTCGATTCACTTGGGTTTTCTTCCTACAAGACAAGAGTGAAGCTCAAGGGGTTATCAAGAAGTTCGTTAGAAGAGCTCAAAATGAGTTTGAGTTGAAAGTCAAGAGAATAAGAAGTGACAATGGGACGGAATTCAAGAATCTCAATGTTGAGGAATTCCTTGATGAAGAAGGCATCAAGCATGAGCTCTCTGCTCCATACACACCTCAACAAAATGGCATTGTTGAGAGAAAGAACCGGACCTTGATTGAAATGGCAAGGACCATCTTTTGGGCCGAGGCGATCAATACGGCTTGCCATGCCACTAATTGCCTCTATCTTCAAAAGTACTTGGGCAAGACTCCGTACGAGATCCTCACCGGTAACAAACCAAAAGTGCACTACTTTCGAGTTTTTAGTTGCAAATGTTACATTCTTAACAAGAAAACCAAAAGCTCCAAGTTTGCACCCAAGGTTGATGAAGGTTTTCTACTTGGTTATGGTACTAACGAACACGCTTATCGTGTCTTCAACAAAACCACCGGTTGTGTTGAGATCACGGTAGCCGTGAAATTTGATGAATCAAACGGCTCTCAAGTAGAGCAAGTTGTGAATGACCTTGTAGATGAAGAGCCACCAAGTCAAGCTATCAAGAAAATGAGTTTAGGTGAAGTGAAGCCTCAAGAGCCCCAAGTAGAAGATGAGGAACAAGACCAAGTCTCGGAAATCATATTTGACATTGATCCATCAACATCATCAACAAGAGTGGAACCACCAAGCTCTTCGCAAGATAAGTTCAAGATCATGGTGACGATCATGATCATGGCAACGATCAAGGGGGAGTTGAAGGTGATAAAACTCAAGGTGACAAGTCTCACAATGAAGAAGATGATGATGGACCTATTCAATGTCAATCAACACTTCCACACCCAAGAGTTCATCAAAGCGTTCAACGGGATCATCCCGTTGATAACATTCTAGGGAGCATCAAAAGAGGGGTAACCACTCGTTCTCGTCTAGCAAATTTTTGTGGATGTTACTCGTTTGTTTCCTCTTTGGAGCCTCTCAAGGTGGAAGAAGCTCTTGGCGATGTAGATTGGGTCATTGCAATGCAAGAAGAGTTAAACAACTTCACAAGAAACGAAGTTTGGGAATTGGTCCCAAGACCCAAGCAAAATGTCATTGGCACCAAGTGGGTTTTCCGGAACAAGCAAGATGAAAATGGGATTGTCACAAGAAACAAGGCAAGATTGGTTGCTCAAGGTTTCACTGAAATCGAAGGTCTTGACTTTGGTGAAACTTATGCTCCGGTGGCAAGGCTTGAATCAATTCGTATTCTACTAGACTATGCCTCACATCACAACTTCAAGCTATATCAAATGGATGTGAAGAGTGCATTCTTGAATGGACCTCTCTCCGAGTTGGTATATGTGGAGCAACCATCGGGCTTTGAAGATCCCAAGCATCCCGACTACGTCTACAAACTCCATAAGGCGCTCTATGGGCTCAAGCAAGCCCCAAGAGCATGGTATGAATGCCTTAAGGAATTTCTTCTCAAAAATGGCTTTGTAATGGGCAAAGCGGATTCTACTCTCTTCACTCGAAAAATAGACAAAGATTTATTTGTGTGTCAAATTTATGTTGATGATATTATCTTTGGTTCTACTAATGAAAAGTTTTGTGAAGAGTATAGTAGGATAATGACCAAGAGATTTGAGATGTCAATGATGGGAGAATTGAAATTCTTTCTTGGTTTTCAAATCAAGCAATTGAAGCATGGAACTTTCATATGTCAAACAAAGTATACAAGTGATATGCTCAAGAAGTTTGATATGGCCAATGCTAAACCCATCAAGACTCCAATGCTCGTGAATGGTCATCTTGATCTCAATGAAGAAGGAAAATCGGTCGATCAAAAGGTATATCGCTCCATGATTGGATCTTTACTTTACCTTTGTGCATTTAGGCCCGATATAATGCTTAGCGTGTGCATGTGTGCAAGATTTCAAGCCAATCCAAAGGAATGTCATCTAATGGCTGTTAAGAGAATCTTTAGATATCTAGTGCATACTCCGAACCTTAGCTTATGGTATCCCAAAGGCTCCACTTTTGATTTACTTGGCTATTCCGATTCGGACTATGCCAGTTGCAAGGTAGATCGAAAGAGTACAACGGGGACTTGCCAATTTCTTGGTAGGTCTTTGGTGTCTTGGAGTTCTAAGAAACAAAATTCCGTTGCGCTATCCACCGCCGAGGCCGAGTATGTTGCAGCCGGTGCTTGTTGTGCTCAACTACTTTGGATGAGGCAAACCTGGAGTGACTTTGGATGTGAGTACAAAAATATCCCTCTCTTGTGCGACAATGAGAGTGCCATTAAACTAGCAAACAATCCCGTTCAACATTCAAGAACCAAACACATTGACATTAGAGATCACTTCCTTAGAGATCATGAAGCCAAAGGAGATATTGTTCTAAGCCATGTAGGAACCGATAAACAACTAGCCGATATCTTCACCAAGCCTCTTGATGAGCAAAGGTTTTGTTCTTTGAGGAGTGAGCTAAATATCTTGGATTCTCGTAACTTGGCTTGACTTGTTGCATACACAAGTTGTTTGTTGCCTAGTCTAGAAGAAAAACTGTTTTCATCATTTTTGTGTGAGTTTTTCAAAAATCTTTGGATCTTGTGATCGATGGATCATTCCTTGTCTCAAAAGATCATAGTTATGTGTTGATGATTGTGGCTGATCTCTTTGAGTCAAGGGTCTTACATGTCCATAGGCTATATCTCTCAAAATCTTCCATCAAATCTCATCTCGAAAATCCTTGTCAAATCTGTTTTCTGGAATCCCGGATCTTCCGACACACCATCGGATCTTACCCAATGAAGTTCCGGACAGCTCTGCCTTGCTTCGTTCTCTCTCAGTTTTCTTTCGGAACTTCCGGTGGTCGGATCTTCCGACGATCCGTCGGATCTTCCGGACCTGGGAAAGGCCGGAACTTCCGCTGGAACTTCTGGTTACTTTATCCAGGGTCGGATCTTCCGACTGTGCATCGGATCTTCCAGCCTGCTCGCGAGTATAAATATCTGGGATGAACCGTTACTTCCTCTATTCATTCCATTCTCTTCCCAACCGCTTCCTCTCACTCACTCTCCACCCGTGCGGCGATTTTGGAGTTCAACCGAAGGATTGTTAATCTTTGTGGCTCATTCGATTCTCTCCATCTTGAAGAACTCAATCCCCTTCGGATCTTCCGAACTTTTCGTGGGAAATCTCAAAGGTATCTCATTCAAACTTCCCATCGCCCGATCTATCAATGTAGAAGGTTCTAGTGGATTTTCCTTGGTGAATATCTTCATATACATGTCTAGAACACTTCCCTATGATCTCATAACTTTTGGTGGGCTAGAAGTTCGATTCCTAAATTTTTAGGTCATCCTCGATTTTGTCGGATCATCCGAGCCTCGGATCATCCGACACATAGCCGGAAGATCCGATAGACCTGGGGCATTGACTTTTTAATTTGAACTCTCTCTTCATCGTCCATCTGTTGATCCTTTCTTGTTGTCTGTCTAGATGGGTCATATGAAGCACACTGAGAAGAAGAAGTCAACTTTGCAAGCCCGGCCTAGCTATGGAAGAAATATTGGCTCACCATCTGACACCGAGTCCGATTCTGACAATGGGACAAGAGAGCAAGGAAGAGGCAAACGAGTAAAGAAACAACTTGCCACAAGGATTGTTAGAGGAAGGGGGCCTTCTAGTGGTGAAGGGCGAGGAAAGGAAATTCAGACCACCTCCTCTCCTCCACGTCCAAGGACCAAGAGAGCTAACCGTGAGGAACATATTGGGTTAGAATACAATTATGACATTAATCTATCTACTCTTGCTCAGAATTTCATATCCACTGCTATTCCATTTCGTCATCAAAGTGATAGAGCTTTGATAAATTTCAAGTCTGCAGCCAATAGCATGAAACCACTTCGGTTTAGTGCACATGAGGACCCTAGATCCATCATCTCCAAGCAATTCAAGGGTGATCCTCGTTTTTGGCTGCCTCATCAAGCGGATTGGTATGAGTCTATGATTCTGAAGATGGGTAGGCTGTGTACACCCATGTATTGGGTGGATTGGAATTATTTGAAGGGCATGCCACCGCCACTAAAGCTAGTTGTTGATGATGTTTATGAGCGGTGTGTTGAGATGGATGTGGCCAACATCATGGCCTTTGAGTGTGCCTACAATGAAGAAGTGATTGCTCAGTTTTATGCCACCTTGTGGATTGATCAGGAGAGGGATGAGATGCATTGGACTCTTTGTGGCAAACGCCTATCCATTTCCTTACATGCTTTTGCGGGGCTGTTTGGGTTAGCTGTGGAAACCGCCTATGCTCACACTATCAATGATCACAGCAAGGTAGATCCTCATCAGGGGCGTGAGATTGATGATGTGAAGCTCGCTTTCATGTATGATGGGGCTTATGGAGCTATTGTCTTTGGGAAGTACAAGGGTCTCTCTCCGTTTTACAAGTTGCTTAATCAACTCTTTAGGGGAACCTTGTATCCTAGGGCAGGTGATGCCGATAACATTTCTAAGAGGGCCAAGAACTTGCTATTTCAGATGGCCCCCGGCAAGCCCAAGTTCAAAGTGTTCAACTTCATTTGGAACGAAATTATCTTGTGCTCCCATGAGTCATCTAGTGGCTGTCACTTTGCTCCCTACATCTTCCATATGATTAAGCATGTGACTGGAGTAAACATTGTGACTGACAAGCCTCACTTCCCATATCGCTCTCCCCAAGGCAAAAATGAGCAGCTGTTAAAGATCAAGGCCAAGCCCTACAAAGGTGTCCGTGCTCCGACTACTACTCATAGTGCTTCATCTTCTCGTGCACCTCCTCCTTCAGCAGGTCCATCTTCCTCTCGTGGTGCTCCTCTCGGTCCCAAGAGCAAGAAAGGGAAGCTAGACTTTATTGTGCAAGGGCTCTTCGCTTGTTTCACTGCATGCTCCTATCAAACCAAGAAAGCTCATGAACGTGATATTCGCTTGGATGAGGACATGTGCAAGCTTGACAAGCAACACAAAGAACTCTTGGATCACTATCAGTTGCCTCATTCCCCCGTTCGCCAGCCTAGAGAGTTCTCTCCTCCTCCTCAGTTCTACAATCCTTGGGAGGCTAATACTCAAGAATATGTCTTTGGAACCCCTCAACAACATGATGATGATGAGATTGAAGAAGTGGAAGAGGAAGACACCGACGACGAAGAGGAATTCTACCAAAGCGAGTTGGAAAATGAAGAAGAAGCCGGTGACGATGAGGACGATGACGGTGATGATGATGGTGACGATGGCGAGGACGATGATGATGGTGGTGCCGGGGAAGACGACGAAGCCACCGAGTAGCTCCCTTTTTGGTCCTTGATGACAAAGGGGGAGTGAATTGGATAGAGGCCCATCATTATCTTTTATCCTTTATTCATGTTTTATCTTGTGCTTGTGGACTTGTAAGAACTTTATTTGGTGTTATGTGTGGTGTGCCAAGTGAGAACCTTTTTGTTTGTAAGACTTATTTATAATTCATGCTAGTGTGATGTTGAACTTGATGTCATTTTCATGTGATGCTTATGGATGGTGTAATGTTATTTCTCTCTTTAATGATTGTGAATATATGTCATACGCATCACAGATTTATTGTCACACTTGAGCACATGGATGAAAAGGTTGAATAGGAAAGTTTTGCTTAAATTTGTGCAAAAGCATTTGGGGCTTTTTAAGTAAAAAATGCACAAATTTAGGGGGAGCTTTTCTAACTATTATTGGATGTGAAAAACATGAATTTTATTCTTATCTTGTAAAACAAAATTGATATTGTCATCAATCACCAAAAAGGGGGAGATTGAAAGTGCATCTAGGAACTTAATCTATTTTGGTGATTAATGACAATAGAAATTTGGATATAATGCTTTGAATGAGTTGTGCAGGAATAAAATGAAAGAAAAGAAAAGAAATGTGAAAAGAAGGTCCCCAATTCGATTTCTTATGGTGGTGGACTCGATCGAAGAATTTAATTTGATTTTCGGTTTGAATTTTAGTATAGAACCACCGTACTATCAGGGGGGACGTGTTCGACAAATTCTAGTTGTTTTAAGTGCTATGCTTGAAATGAAAATCCACTTGAGAGACACACAAAGTCACATTCACATGTTGTCTGCTTGGTCGGAACTTAGGCCGGAAGATCCGACCGGAAGTTCCAGCTGGCTCGGTTTCGAGTTGTTTCCCATCGAAAGATCTGATCCTAGCATCGGAACTTCCATCGGAAGATCCTACACTGTGTCGGATCTTCCGGGACTTAGCCAAATTTCAGCATTTCTGTGTGTCACATGCATGTTCCGACCCCTGGCTGGAAGATCCGACCGGAAGTCCCGGCCAGCTCGGTTTGGATTTGTTCCGGGGCCGGAAGATCCGACACCTGTCGGATGATCCGACGCCTGTCGGATGATCCGACAGGGTGTCGGAAGATCCGACGCCCGGAACTGTTCTGAGGGCGTTCTTACTATGTTCTGTCATTTGCCGGAAGTTCCGGCCCTCACCGGAAGATTCGACACTCTGTCGGAAGATCCGATGCCTGGATATTTTCTGGGGGTTTTCTAACACTAATCTGTCACTATTCAGAAGATCCGACTCATGGTCGGAAGATCCGATAGCCCTTCGCAGAATACATAACAGTCACATTTTGGGGGGTTGGTATATATACCTCATCATTCATTGCTGCTGCCTCCACTAACCTAACTCGTGACAAGCACCCACTTGAGCATTCATTTCACTCCTCTACTCCTTCCCAAGCTTGATTCTTATAAGGATTCATCTAGGGTTTGAGTGAGAGAAAAGATTGAAGGTGTGAAGCTTGTGCTAACCTTGGGCCCTCACTTGTTCATCTCTTGAAGCACTTGAAGCAACTTTGATTCGTCGATTCGCGTTTGTTACTCTTGGAGCTTTGCTCCTAGACGGTTAGAGGTGCCGGTGAGCTCCCATTCCCTTGTGGTTGAGCCCCGAAAGTTTGTATTACCCCTCTCTTTGTGAGAGCCAATAGTAAGTAATTCAATCTTCCTTTGTGGTTGATTGAGGGAGACTTGGAGCTAGTGTGACAGCCCGGCTCTTTGTGAGCTTCTCAACGGAGACGTAGCTCCTTTGTGGAGTGAACTTCGGAAGTAAATCCATTGTCTCCTTGTGCTCATTTGTTGTATTGTTGGATTTGCTTGATTTGATCCGATCTACTTGCTTGTTGTTATTCTATTGCATTGATCATATCTAGAAGGTTCTATACACTTATTGTCACACTTCTATTCAAGTAGAATCTCTGAAAAGTGTTCTAGAACTCAAATTACGAAGTAAAGTTTTTATCCCGTCGGAAGATCCTACACAGTGTCAGATCTTCCGGGGGTTGGAAGATCCGAGACTGCGTCGGATCATTCGACGTCTGACAGTTTTCAGAGCAATTTTACAGAAATTTTTACAGGGCCTATTCACCCCCCTCTAGGCCTAGTGTTGGTCCTTTCAAGGGAGCACGGTGGGCACGGACGCCGACCTGCTCACGGACCTCGAGGCCCGCGCGGCGCGTCAGCTGGACCAGGCTTCCCTGGGCGCCGTGATGATCCCGGCGTTCAGCGGCCTGGCCTTGATGCCGGCGAGCCCAAGCTACGGCCGCACTGTGGGGAGCTATGCTCCGGTCATGGAGAGCCGTATTTATGGAGCACGCCGCGTAGATGAGGTCCTTGTGATGCTTCAGAGCCGCTTCTCGTCGCCCAGCTCGCCGTTGTTGAGGCGGCCGGCGAGACCGCCATGCGCGCCGCCGCGGTGCTGGTGGGGAGCCATGTTGTCGCCACTGTGGGTAGGGGTTAGACCCATGGATGAACTCTTCACGTCGAGGTGATGCCGCCGGTGTGCTTCTCGTCACTGGTGTGCTTCTCGTCGCCGGGGTGGAGGCGGTGCTGCTGGGTGCTGGCACGCGGAGGCGACGACTATCGCGTGCTGGCGCGCGCGGAGCTCGCGTGGCCGGAGGACGACGCGGCGGAGAGGTGGCTGGCACTCGCGCCAGCGGGGCGCGAGCTAGGCAGGCGCAAGGCGCCCAGGCTGCTGGTCGAGGTCAGCGCCGTCCGTGCCATCCCGCCAGTGGTGGAGCGAGGAAACCTGACGCTGCGGGCGAGTGCTGACGGAAAGTCTAACGGAGTGGCAAGCAAGAGAAGAGAAATTAGAAACAATGGCAGTGAAGGGAAGTCAAAATTTTCAATGGCAACGAGGGTACTCGTATAAATTTCAGTGGCAACGAGGGAATTCACTCTTTATTTCAGGATGTGTGTGCCAGCTTAATCTCTTGTAGACGTTCATTGGAATGTGTCAAACAAAGGCAAACACTATGATGACATTGGGCGGACCAAGACCACGTGTACTAGAAAATAAGATGTGACCATACATGGCTAGCTTGTCTAAACGTGTCAATTCTATTCTTCCCATGTCAGCCATGTCAAACCATCTTCTCTCCCGAGTTCCCCTCGAAGGTTTTTAAAAAGTCATCTACCGGTAGTTCATTTGGTCCAAAATGTCACCATATTCGATAATTTATTCCACACAATCGCTTGGCTTATCAGTAGTCAGCCAGCAGTATTTTTTTCTCTGTACCAACCAGCACCAGCCACCAATCAGCCAGCAGTATTTTTCTCTTAACACAAACCAGCACCAGCCACCGGCCACCAGCCAGCCGAACAGGGCCGGCCAAACAGCCAGCTGTATCCATCTCCCGGGTTGTTATTGTAACTTAATTGCAAGGCCGTTTGCTCCTAAATTAAACAACAATCATTTATTGTCATCATTTCTTAATTATTGGTGAATTCAACTTTATTATAATTTTAGTTAAACATATCTACTTTGATCGAATTTATAGAAAATATCCATATTATTTTATTGAATTCACCAAAAAATATTGATAAATAGTGTATTCATTTGGTATCATATAATTAATATATTTTTAATAATTTGTTCAAAGCTAGAGAGGTTTGACTTAAAAGAAACCAAAAGTAACTAAACCCTCCATCCTGATTACTATCCATTTTTTTAACTTTTACTTAAAACATTTAACCATTAGTTTTTTTAAAATTTAGTGCAAATATGTCGTGCTTAAATTACTTTGGTGATAAAAATAAGTCACAAACATAATAAATAGTATTTACATAATTTTTAAATAATATAAATGGTTAAATGCTATGAGAAAATGTTAATAATAAATAGCAATTTGAGGAGAAGAGTATATAAAATTATAAAACGGGGAGCATTTAGTACCAACAAATTGTCTTGATCGATAGCAATCCTAAAACAACTGTATTTATATTGGTTGCCTGCTAGGATCATGGATGGTCAAAAGGGTTATTAAGAAAAAAATAATTTATGTATTATTTAAATATAAAATAAACAGTTAACAAAGAATTATAGATAGACAACATATATTTTAGGTTTGGAAGATAAGATTTCTTGTATAGAAAATGGGAAATACCTCATTGACCTAGCATTCCCTGCCAAATTCGGACTTATGGGCCAAGTGATGTTTGGTAGGCCCACAAATGTGGTAACTCTCTCCTCTCTGGGCCTTGCTCAGCCCAACCCGGATTCTTCTTATTCTCGGCCAGGATCGGCTCGTGAGCCGTGACCTCTTCCTGGTCAAACAAAAAAAATCATTATTGTATCACAAGTACTCCGTAGTACACGACAGTTACAGTTAGACATCAGCTGTCTTTTTATTACCATATAAGAAAAATGAGCTCATGTCTCCATCATTTAATGATGAAAGAGAGCGTTGATGTCTACTATCTCATCTATTGATGCTCCCATGCAAAACAACAATAACCAGAGTGCATATTAATTATCACACAGACAACTAAATAGACAACACATTATAAAGTTTTATGTGTGTGTTAAATAGACAACAACTGTCTAAACTGTTGTACGTGCCCTCAGTAGGGATGCAGCACGTGCTCGGACAGAAAATGAAGCGACGGACAGGAAAGTGACATCTCCATGGAGCTAAAAAAGAGAAAAAATATTAATCTCAAACCAACATCTAAATTAAAATAGGATTGTATATGTATAGTTTGTTATTTTTATTTTTCAATCCAAAATTTTTGAAGATTACTTTTAACCAACTTAGGCCGTTCTTACAATGATGAAATTGGAATAATTGTTCTATATTCAGGACTTAAGGAGGATTTCATTGTAACTTTGTGATATGTTTTTTCATCTTCACAAAACTAACGTGTTGAAGATATGTATTTAAATTTACCAGATTTTAAGTTGAGGCATATTGAGTAAAACAAGACTACCACTATATTACCCAAAATGCATACATGCATAGATAAACATAACTAAATGCATTTAATCCATAGACATAGCTACCAAGCAAGAAAGTAATCTAAAGATTTCGTTTTCCACAGCTGTACTATTTGCTATCTATAGACTTACAGATTAGAGCTCTCCTCCTTGTGTAATCTTGCGGCAGATTGACTCAATATAGTGCAGAACGAAGATGATGCATCATAGAACAACATAGTCAATCAACACGGTCGCACAGTTGCGCTGCTCCAAATCTTATTGCCATCCCTCATGTATACTTCATGACGACAAGGGCTCGGAGATACCTCTCACCCTCCTCCTTGGTGCATGCCAAGGAGAAGAGCCGGCGAGATACAACAACTCAATACCACAACACAAGTTACCGTACAAACCGTATAATCTTTGACCAATAATTTTTAACTTTATAATGCAGATTTAATATGGCTGGATTTGTAATCAATTATATACTCTAATGATTATAAGTTTATAACTATAAATAATAGGAAAAAGTTGAAATTACCACTCTCAAGTATGGACAAAGTACAGATAACCCCTAAAACATGTTTGGTTCATTTTACGCCCACAACTATCTCAATCGGTCCAATATACTCATTTGTAAGATTTTTTTTATTTCTCCACACACAAACACTAAACCGTACAATTTAAGACTTAGCAAAATCTATGCAGATGACTCATCAATAAATTCTATCGAAACCAAAGTGAAAACGGTAATGCTAATCATCTTGCGTCCGACGCGGCGGAATATCGGACGCCCCGCTGCTTTCTATTTCTATACGCGGCCCGGTTTCCAAAACAAAATTCCCTCCCGCATCGTCTTCCTTCTCGCGTCGTTGCTGCCGCGCCGCGCCGCCGCCATCACCCGTAGCCCCGCCACGTGCCGCCGCTCCCCATGCCGGCGCCGCCTCGCCGCGCGCCGCCACTCCTTGTGCCGGCGTCGCCCCGCCCCGCCCCTCCACGTGTCGCCGACGACACCTTCCTCCGCGTCGTGCGCTGCTCTCCATTCCTGTTGCTGCTCCTACACGGCCGCCGTCGCCCCGCCGCGTGCCGTCGCCCCGCCCCTCCACTCGTCTCCGCTTCACCGTCGCCATCGACGTCGCCGCGCCCTCCTCCGCGGGCGCCGCCGCGGCGGCCATCTCCTTCGCGCTTGCCCTCCCTTCTCGCCATTCTTCTCCTCCTTTTCATTCCGTTCTCATTTTTTGGCTAGGGTTTTGCTCAATGTTGCAACAGCATGTTTCACGTGTTTTGGATGTTCCGGAAGAATGTTGCAACTGTTTGATGTGAATGTTGCAAAAGTAGATCTGGGATGTTAGGTATTGCATCTGTTTCGCATGCATGTTGCAAGTGCTTCATCCGGATGTTGCATTTTTATTGAGAATTTTTTGACTGCTGTCATGCGTGGCTGAGTTGTGAGCGCGTGTTTCTAGTGTTGCAAACGATGACTATTTATGTTGCAGACACTATTGTTTGATGTTGCATACACTATTGTTGGATGTTGCAAAAATTTTATATGTTGCATGCGACATCATACCCATGTTGCGGCGGGATTTTTTTCTCTGCTACAGTACCGTCAGAGAGGAATACTTGGTTGTGGTTGCGCCACGTCACCGTTTGATTTTTTGGTTTCCATCGGACGTCTGGACGCTAGCGTGACCCAAGTGAAAAACCAAAAGTATTGGTCGCAAAAAAAGTATAAAATAAAATCCCACTTGTGTATAGTATTGCCAAAAATGTTTATATATGAAAACAATTCCAAAGTGCCAAGATTTAATTAAGGTAAGCTATTAATGTATATCACATTATTCCAAAGATATGTACATATACGATAAACATTCTTTGCTATGAGGCAATGCAAACAAGCAATTCTAAAAGCCTCCTCATACTAATCGGGATTTCTTTTTCATATTTCTCAACAATGGAAGTCATTCGTTCCCAAAAAAAATCCATAGAAGTCATTGGTTCAGTGCCATTAGGGATGCAAGTTTCAATTGTTTTGGGTCATTGTTGGTCGATCCAAAACTTCAAAAATAAACTAAAATAGCTAGCATACCACAAAATTAATATAGGGGGAGAAAAAGTGAACTAAACTAGCTGACCAAAAATACCATTGAATACCCACTTACATCCGCCGGTGTCATGGATGTGATTGATCTATCCCCCAATCTATAAATAACTTGTCTAGTAATTACGAAGCAGTATGCTATCGTGTGTGAGCTTATGTCGCAGCAGCTCGTAGAATGTTTAGTTAGGCCGGCTTAATATTCAACCTATAACTTTCGACACCGACAGGGATCGTACCGAGATTGTTGCTTCAACTCGTAAAACACCGTTTTATTCAACTATATTGTTATTATTAATTACATGCATCCTTCCCTATGTACACTTCTACAGTGTGAGAAATCCTGTAGCAGCTTCACCAAAATGACCTACTGCTGGCTCGCAAAATATATGATTATTGTGGCCGGTCAAAAACAGATCGAGCTCGTCGCTAATCGATCGTCTCAACCTGCTTCAGCCATCTGGATCCTGTCGTCAGCACACCTTTTCTCTTCGGTCTCTGTCACACACTAGCTAGATGCCAAGAAAGAACCTTTTGAACCACCCTATCAAGGATTCTAATAATTTTGTTCTTAATGATACTATGGCCTTCCTTACATCTCAGATTCTCAGTACAAATAGGTTCTCACGGATGTCTTGCCGGCCGCACAATTGTTCCCTATCTCTATTTCATTCTGAGTCTGAGCTCTTGCCGTTCTTCTTCTTCCACCAATTCAAAGAGCAGCAAGCAGCTGGTTGGGACCGGCCGGCCGGGGACGCCCGCCGCCGTCACGGTAGTGTGGCGGGGGCGGCGTCGCTCGCCGTGGCGTACGGCCAGCTCTTGACCCGGCCGGACGACCTCGCGCGATCCGGCGTCGTCCATGGCCATCACGGCGTAGTGCACCATCAAGAACATCACCGTGAAGGCCGCGCACGGCTCTGGCCATGGCGCTGGTCCTCTACGGCCTCGCGTGCGCTGAGGTGTGGGACGCCGCCGCGAGCCGGGAGGTCGCCGTGGCCGCGCTCGCGAGCTGGTGCGGCGCCGCCGTGCTGCTCCTGGTCTACCTGGTTGTAGAGAGTGCCAGATGGCACCGTGCTGTTGGCAGTGATGTCGCTTACGTAGCCGTGTGATGATAAACA
The DNA here is from genome assembly GCA_033239725.1 of Echinochloa phyllopogon. NCBI lineage: Eukaryota > Viridiplantae > Streptophyta > Magnoliopsida > Poales > Poaceae > Echinochloa > Echinochloa phyllopogon. The sequence continues at coordinate 59,241,421 of BTCW01000012.1, read as the reverse complement.
CTACTACTGATTTGCGCGCGCCCCGGCGCGCCGTATATAGTTATAGATAGGATGGACGATAATAAGGTTCCATGCTATAGATATATATTACATATGAAGTAAGGGTTTCATACAGTTATTGTTCAAATAATAAATGGTTCTATAACCATATATTACATAATAGATACATATGAATAGATATAGTGGTGTAGTTGCGGGCTACTCTCGTTACGGAGACACCGGTGATTGCAAGTAGGCTCTATATAAAGGAACAAAAGAAGGTGGCAGTGAGATATAGGAATGAAATTGCAATGTATTGTATTGATATTTTGGTTTATTTTGATGAAGACCGTACCTTTTGTTGTGTAGCTTAACACCGGTTGGAATCTGATGAATAAAGGGTTTGTGATAAGTAAATATATTTAGTGGGAAAAAATAGGTCTAGGATAATTAGATGTCATACCTGGATAATGATAGCTTTCAAGGCTGTCAGCGCTGCTGGAACTGGTGGTGCTGTTCGTATGCCTGTTCTGCATCCTTTCTATCTCCATTGCATCTGTAATGTTATAAATTATAAACAGGTGAGATATTTATTGGATTGACATATAAGAACTTGAACGACTTTTTTTTCTTACCTCTACATTGCGTTCAAAGTTTTCACTTATCACATCTGGGTCCTCAAACAGTTCTATTAGTTACAAAGGAAAAGATAGATGAATAAGAGAAATTTTAAAAAGATATAGAATGGAAAATAAAGGAGTGAAGATTTCTAATATGTGTTTATGTATACCTGGGTCTATATTGCCTGAGTTAATGTCAAGATCAATTCCAATGGAGGAATCTGATACCCACTGGGCATCTATGGATCTCGCTGCTTCATTGTAGGGTTTTGTGTGTGGTTGAGGAAGTGGAGCTTTGGTTGTTTCAATGTAAGGGCTCGTATGCAGTTGTAGTGGGAATGAATGCAGGTATGGGGTGTTATCATAAGATAAACCAAGGATGCGATGGGTAGGGATTGATTTGGTGCTGTGTGTAAGGGCATTGATTTTGCAAATACACGTGTCTTTGTAAAAGTCAGAGGTTTGTATGTTGCAATGTGGCTTCAGTAGAGGATCTAAACATTGCTTGTTATGTGCATGTGGAGGAAGCCCTTCAATATTTATTGTGACTTTGGTGTTCCATGGAATTTGGACAGAACGATAGCTGTTTGTCCATGGGTGTAGGGTGAAAATGAAACCAGGACCGTGTATGATTTGGTGGGATAGAAGTTGGTCTCTTTCTTGCAAAGCATTGAATTCAAGAATGAAATCTGGTGGGAAGCTGGATATGTTTGCTGGTTGAAAAGTTTGGCCACATATCTTTTGCATAGCTAAGTGGATATCTTTGGGAAGGGGCTTAACTACAAATGTATTTGCTGGAGTGGCTATGAGGGCATTAGAAAGCTGTTGTTCCCTTTGCTTGATAGGTTCTGTAACCTCGACATAGCAAATTTCATTGTTTCTTGAAGTACTCTAACAAAATGATAAGATGGTAAATATAAATTCGATATTAAATTAAACATAGCGGAAGAAATAGTGGTATTTTTTTTACCATGGATACTGAGTGTATGTTCCAATTGATTTTGGTGAATATGGTGTTCCTGAAAATGAAGATGCATTCATTGGTTAGTAAATTAACAGAAAGATATAGTAGACGTAGAACTACAGTAAAGAACAAATGATGAGAGTAAGGTCGAGTTTTTTGATTATATGTGAGTAAATAATCAAATTGAATGACACTTATTAGGTTGAGAATTCTCTATTTCTGTCTATTGGACAGGTATGCATCTAGTTTTGGTTTTAGTATCAGACCAGGACAACTCTGTTTTTTCTGTTGTGGAGTATAGCGAGTACGAAACAATTTTTTTTGCATTACAAGCTTGCAGTGCTTTATGCTCGTGAAATGAAAAAGAACAAAGATTCATGCGTGGCAGTATTATATAGAGGTCGACCAGAGCATGGCTATAAAAATTTTGTAGTGTGTAGATCTATGGACTATTGTAGCGTGTACACAACATCTATTAACCTGACATGATTTACTTTTGTGTTTAGGCTGAGTTGTGAATTTCATTAAGGTACACCAATATGAAATCGATACTTTTGGGCATTTGAAATGTCATGTGCAAGCATATTACTTAGGGAAATCATAGGAGTTCAAAGATGCATCACGAAAGAGTAAATGATTTAGTCGGTAATGAGTAGCATGAAGTGAAATGACTAACCTTTGATTGTCTGAGTCTTAGAGGAAGTCGCCCAATGATCTGGAGATATCGAATTAGCATTGGCTTACAGTAGCAACACCAATCTGAAGTCAAAGAGAGCGTGGCAGGGGCTGAGAAGTAGGGTGCATCGTGTGAATGGTCGGCAACAGAAGATTAAGTAGAGGGAGGAAATTGGAGCGAGGGATGGGGGGATGGGGGTTGCTCGAAGGTGCACGAAGATAACAACGACGCACAAGAGAAGAGCTGGATCGTGGTTGAATCAGGAGCATCTGAGTGTTAGGGTTTGGGGGAGGCAGCTGATGATTTTTATATGTGTGTTGCTTCTGAAATGACCGTTGATTGAAATCCAACGGCTGAGGTTTCTTTGCTCTTGGGCTCTCCTCTAGTTTAATGGGCCGAATGGTTTGGTCATGGGCCTGTGGGTAGAGAGGCAGGGTATCTATAAGATAGAAATGTTGTTAGGATTGGTGTTCAGATATTACAGGTTTGCACAAAGCAGTAGCACATTATCAGGAGTTGGAGAAAGGTTTCATACATGAAGTTTGTTTCCAGATTCAGAGAATGGATTTTTGTTTAGTATTTTGCAGATATAAGCAAGTATCTTCTCTGAATCAAGCTAGGTTCGGTTAAACCAAGGTTTGTAGGTAGTACATAACTCGACAGCATATTACTATGTTTTTCAGTTTATCATTTCAGGTCAGTCGGTTCAGAAATGTTCTTATAAATGTAAGAGAACTTGTATTTGTGCATTTAGTGTATGGAATTGATACATTGGTCTTTCATTTAGAGCAGAGAAAAGAAAAACGTAAAATTGAGGCACTGAATTACATAAAAGGTGCAGCAGATATATTATTAGGAATATCTAGCAGCAGTACATTAAGGTTTATATACATGTCTATAACTGGAAAAGTACACGCGCTGTAGCACATGTGTACCAAAAGTGTTGATAGCTATTCATACAGCTAAGTAGGTGATGATCCACATAGATATAAAAGGCTAGAAAGCACATAGTAGTTACTTATACAACTAAATACATAGCTATTTACATATATTTGAAAGTGCATTATTAGCTGCTGAAAGTCTCAATTATCATCTCGTTCGGCAGCTCTGTTCCAGTATTCCTTCATAGCTGAGTGGTCTCCAAAGTCAATTTCGTAGCCATGAACATTGATTATCTGGTGCATTTTAACTAAGGACAGTGCTACCTTGTCAGCAGGAGCTGTTGAAGAAGCATCACCAATAAACGTGACCATGTTATATTCGTGACCACTCTGTGGGTTTTTGTGCTTTGTGACTGACAAAGGCAGTATTGTAGAGGCTTCTTTACAAGCTGTTTCTGAAATGGAGCTTAGTACCTTGTATCCTTGAATTTTGAAATCCAATTCATTTTCGAGCATAGAACCACTGTCTTCAGAAAACATTAAGTATATTTCTGATTCAGTGAGATGTGATTTAGTCTTCTGAAGGGCATTGTAACTGAAGTCATCAATAACTATCAGTTCTTTCTTGACAAGAAATTTCAATGCTTGGTCGTAAGCGCTGTCAATTGCTTGTTCGGCAGTGGATGAGAAATCACCATAAAACTTTGTTGGTTCCACTTCACTTGCTCCGTGAGCTTTAAGCCCAGCCACTTCAACAACTGCAGAGAAGTCATTATCTCGAATTGGAAGAGATCTTTCTTCTGTGACATGTAATGACTATCTTGAAAATCTCTTTCCTATTGATGTGAATAGAAAATGGTTTCTGTGTAATATGTATTGGAAAAGTGAGAGTTAGATTGATATATAATGAGCACTACAAATGGAAAATTAGAATAGCAGTGGTTCAGTGTACTGAATTTAGTATATAGATTGTATATAAAGCGGCAATATATTTATATTATAAAAAGAGATGTTTTAAATAGTATAGTATAGAAGGTTGTCTAAATTTGTTGTATATTAAAACAAATCAGAGACCGATAACAACACAAAATGTGAAGGTTATATAGATGATAACAAGAAATAAGTCAAGAAGACCATATAAATGAAAACGGTGTATAAATAAGGGGAATATTATTATTATTATTATTATTATTATTATTATTGTATCATAGGTCAGGATTTTAATAATCTGCAATCTAATGCTAAACCTTAAGACGACAATGATATATCATTATTTGTTTTCTACCGTTGCAGAGAATGAAGCAAAGCGGAAATGAAATGGGGTAGCAGTCATATAATAAATACTACAAAGGAAAAAGTTTATTGGAAAGTACCTTGTTTATCCAAGTATGTGCTTCTGGCTCCATGCTGTGCAGTGGAGAAGAAGGTGAGTGGTTAGTATAGCTTGTGGCGAGTGAATCGAAAGAGCTGAACCTGTGAACTGAGCGTCTCCATTTATAGAGGCTGGGTTGGATGTTGATGGAGAGGTGAAGAAAATGAGAGAGTTCTAGAGAAATTCACCTGTCTAGGTGAGAGGTCAAGAAAATGAGAGAGAGTTCTAGAGAGATTGAGCTGTCTAGGTGACTAAGTGGACAATAATAATAAAAAGGTGGTAGGGCACGATTTTCGTCGAGTCAAGTGGATTGTGATGCGAAAGCGGCTTTCCCGGTCGTAAGATTTTGTGCAGCTAGTTAAGCACGGGATAAAGACGGCGTCGCCATGCCTTGAATTGGAGGCAGGTTGTCAGGCTGTTGGGTTCAGAGTGATAGATCACTGAAGATGGAGGTTCTAAGTTATAATTTTGGAGGAGTATATGTATCGATCAGTCATGTAAAATAAGATGAAAATTAGAGATATCAGTTAAAGCTGTTGCTGCTTCACAATATATTACATAATGTCTAAGACTGAATACTTATAATAGCTGCACATTATCTCCACTGAATATTACAGATTTCATGGCACTTGTGCTATGCAGCTGTAAGTGGCGATGGAAGATCATAGATTGGCAGATGCACATTGTCTACACTGCATATTACAGGATTTTTGAGCACGTGTGTTGTGCAGCAAGAAGCATTCATGGACTATTATGCAGATGGCAGATTAAAATAACGCTGCAGATTCTACGACTGAGTTCGTCTAGATCACGAAGACTGACATATGTACAAACAAAAGGAGGATTGTTACACTTTCTTAGCAAAGCAGCAGGCATCTGTTGGGATAGCTATATCAGCAGATGACTGCATCTTCAAAAGGTATTAGATCATTCCATTTTCCATTGCCTGTCAAAAAAGAATAGAAACAGTAGAAAAGTGTTTATTAATGGCATTTCAATATCATACTGAATTTTTTAGGAAGTGAGCATGAAACGTTTGAGTATACTAACCAATTTATTTGTTTTTTAAGAGCGAGATGACTTGGAATCTCTAGTTTTCTGGGTACTGGATTTGGAGTGGTCCAAAATGTTTCTAAAATACAGAAAGATGAATATGTAATACTGATATCTTGGCATTTATAGTTTAGTAGGAAAATTATATGAATGGATTAGTAACCAGTGTTAGTCATTTGAAGTAACCTTTTAGTAGATGCGCCTGGTAAATCCATTTCATCATTCGGATGTACAACTTCCCTTGTTTTAGCTGCCTTTGATCTCTTGGGTGCAACATCGTCTGTTTCTTCCTGTTCGATAAAGGATGGTTTGTAGAGAAAGGTCAATACACTAAAGTTACAGTATAGTGTAAATTTGAATCATGCAGTTTATTGGAAATAATATATATGCTATGTATGTATGTGTGTAACTCAGCAATTTCAGTACCTCTTCACTGTCAGTTTGATTATAGGTTAGCCGTTTCTTTGCAGGGTGCAGATCAGGCTTGTCAGCAGGTTCTCTGCACGACAAGGGAAAAAATAATTTCTGTAGTAAATGTAGTTGTGCTTGTATTTATGGGTCATCACAAACAGTGTGGTGTAGCTTACCCAAGCGGTGCGCTCTTTTCTAGAGGTGTAGTTGTTACCAAGTCTGAAGGAGTCTGATTAAACAGGAAAAGCATCATGTTGATTTGGGGGGACAGAATTAGCAATTTCTATTTAACAACAGAAATACAGATACATACATGAGGGGTTGTAGGTGGCGGTGAAGTATTAGTTTCACAAAGTAGCTGGGGAGTCGAGGCGACATTAGGCACAAGATGAATGTGGGAGGAGGTTGATTGGCCACTGGATGAAGCTGCTGAAATATGTGGTATTGCTCGCTGTCTTCCATATGAAGTAATAACAGAGTTGACTATATATGATTTGTCACGTTTGTAAAGGCTCTGATTTGTCATTGTAATTGCAAAGGTGAATTTCCGAGAAACTATGCCTGCAATATCTGGAGGAAAAGTTCCAGTGTGTCGAACCCGCATGACAGCTTCAACAGATTTTCCAACTATACGCTGGGCTGTCTGGCTGAAACATATCATCTCTGCTTCAGCAGTTCCATCCGTAGCCACGAACAGAAGTTTGTACCTGACCATGAAAACTGTTGTTTTAGTTTTCTGACCAAATAATTGTCATTGGCAGTAATGTAGCTGTATACTGAGAGTAATATAGCTGCATAGTAATTGGAAAAGTATATTACTTTAGTCTGTAATTGGTGCTGTTGCATTCGAAGCATCTGTAGCCACTTCCCTCTGCTTTGCAGCTTTTACCACATCTGCCACATGATGCAAACCACCAGGCAACATTTTCGACCAAGCGAGCGATTGTAACAGTGCATTGAAATCCATTGGACTGCATTATATAAATATTTTTTCCATAAATATATTTCTTCAGTGATTATGTAGAAAAAATGTGTTGTTGTTTTAGAAAATAAGGCATTATAGTTAATTTACCTGGAATTCATATGGATCCATTTCCTTCAATTCATTGAGATGCATTATTTCTTGACGAATTGGAGCATGTGGTTCACCGGCTTGGTCAATAGGTGCAACGGTACGCCTGATTTCAATTCGCTCGTTGAGTAATCTGGAGCAAAAAAAATGTAATTAGTACATAGCACTGGAAGTTACACTTTTTTGTTGTGTCGAATGCATTATAGGTTATGTTTTTTTATGTATACAACAGAGAGACAGGAACAATTTGTAACAAATTGATAAATTATTATGTGCCAGTCCAACATTGTTTTCTTTCGCATTAAATAGGCGATGAAATAATTTTTTCTCTATAGAACAGAGAAGATCAAATGATCTATAAGGAACTGAAAAACATGTACCTTGCGCGGAATTCTTCCACCTCTGGAATTTCAGGATTAAAATACCACTTGCAAGCTGAGCTTCCACTCAAATAATCTTCAGCTGGTGATCATGAAAAAAGATCAATGTACATTGCTATGTTAATATTATCACATAGAGATGTTAAATGGGAAGCTAACAATACCTTGAAAAGTTTTCATAAGGCAACCGACAAACAGTGTAATAATCGGCTTAGGATTTGCACTGTCATAAACTTGATTGATGTTGAATGCTGTTGCTCGCTGACCCCATAAAGTTACCTTCATTTCAACACCTCTACAATTTAGTGATATAAAAAGATTGTTAGTTTTCATTGGCATGAACCTATATGTGAAAACTTATACACTGTATAGAAATAGATAATACAACATACTCAATATTCCTTATAATTAGCTTTCTCCTAAGGCCGGACCGTTGATTGTTAGATAGCTGTTCCAGTGTAGGTTCAGCGACCTCGATAATGACACCCAGAACATCTGTTGAATGTAGGAATATTGTTATGATTTTTTTATACACATAAGAAATGGTCTGAATGGATCAATAAATAAATGTATGAAATTCTGTAAGAAAGAAATGTACCGATAAATTTATAAAAGTTCCCAACAAGCATAGGTAGCTCCTCTAATGGTGTTAGGGTGTAGATATAACGTGGAATGCGACTGGGAGGGTTTTTTGGAACCACAACTTTTGTGTGATACGTAAATTCAATCATGTATCTTGCTTCAAATGGTCTGTAACGATCATTTGCATTTGATGTTTTGAAGCGACTGAGTTCATAGATTTCACCTTCTTTGATAGTTTTATCAAATTTGGGTAGAAAGTCAGGTCGAATAACAGCATATATGGCATTTCCCTGTGCAAGAAATAAATTTAGATATGTAATGCACCATTTGAAAAGAGATCAGAAATAGTAATGGACATCACTTTCAAATACATACTCAGAGATATGAGAATTTTAAATAAAACTAACTGAAGTAACGTATCTGTACCTCATTATCTGCAAGCACAAAGTCAGCGTGCTGAATTTCACCATCATCACTCAAGCCTCTGTAATACCATTTTCTTATCACACGTACACAGATAGTCACATATGGGTTTTGTGGACGAAGCGCAGGAAGTAGAGTGTAGACCATATTGTCTGTTGAGGACGTGCTGCAAAAAAAGTTTAAAAAGGTCAAGAAATTTAAAAGCTGGAATAGAAAATCCTGGTAGTACATTTGAATGAGCAAGGAAATAATTGTAAATCAATACAACAACATACTTTAACACTTAGTGAATCATTCGTAGAATAGATATCTATGATGAATTTGCAGAATTGATGGCACATAGAACTTCTTTGTAAACTATATTTTTAGTTCTGTTTGTGCAGTTCCCATTTTCATCTTCTATGAGGATTTTCAAACCACTTTTTGAAGTAACTCTTGAAACAACCACATATAATTGCCCATGACTAAAAACAGGTGTCTTTAAGTAAACTCCAACGTTGCACAAAGTTTGCCCTTGACTCTTGTTGATTGTCATAGCATAGCAAACTTTTATAGGGAATTGTTTTCTTTCAAGAACAAAAGGCCATTTTACGTTTTTTAACGTTAAACATATACGAGGTATTAATGCCGTTTGACTAGCATGACTTCCTGTCATTATTTGAGCCTCAATTATTGTTTCCCCCAGAGCAGTTAATATCAAATCTGGATAAACTGTGATGATTAAACATGTGATCTTGTCCTCCGCTGGCATCAGTAACAGTTCTTCCGGTATTTCAATCCACGTGGCTTCCGTTTCACCATCATCTGCTGTAGCTTCTATTTTCCCTTCACCAATGTCCAGTATCCACTTGCTAAAAGCAGCACGTTCAGTTTGACTTTGAAAATCTAAGTCAGGAGAAAGCAATCTCATATTTTTTGTTAAATGAAGTAGAGTGACATAATTCCATAAAGGTGAGTTAACAATAGCTGCATTTACTATTTGAGCTCTAGTGCCTCCTTCAATAACTGGAAGGATCTGTCTAAGATCACCGCCCAATACTACTACTTTACCACCAAATGGTAAATTCTGTGCATCTTCTGAATGGACTGTTAAGATATCTCGAAAAGTTCTATCTAGAGTTTCAAATGCTCTTCTATGAGTCATTAATGCTTCATCCCAAATAATTAAAGAGGTGGATTCAATTAGTTCAGCAAGCATAGATCCTCTCTTAATATCACAAACAGTGCCCTCTTCAATATCACAGGGTATTTTAAATCTAGAATGGGCGGTGCGACCACCATGCAAGAGCAAAGATGCAACACCAGAGGAAGCAACCGTTAAAACAATTTTTTTATGAGATCGAACAAACGCTATTATGGCATTCCATAGATAGGTTTTGCCGGTCCCACCATAACCAGAGACAAAAAAGAACCCATGTTTTGCATTTAGGACAGCATTTGTTAGTGTATTGAATGCATACATCTGCTCATCATTTAGCCTTGAAACATATTCTTCGGATTTGGGTAATAATTCCAATAGATCATATGCTAGTTCTTCTTGAATTAATCTATTTCCAAACGATGGTTGGGAAGGAGTTGATCGCTGTGGTAAATTGTAGTCTCTAATTTTAGCCCCATTTCTAGAAAATAAAGCTGCGAGATCATCTAATAAATAATCTCTAAGATCATTTTCTGGTATCTGATACTGTGGATTGCCTGTGATATCCCTAAATTGATACTGAATATCATCTGCTAACAATCTCCAAACTTTTTCAAAGAATGTATATTCATCATTAACTTCACAATACAATAGCATTGTAACAAAGAGTTGTCTTAGCTGTGGAGATGTGGCCCAAGCTGCTGCTTCATCAAAAGCATCATACCACTCTTTATCATTTCCCAATAAACCACGTGCATTGCAGGCTGCTTTAAATGTATCAAAAAGAGTGCCATTATAGGTTCTTAAATCCTCATAACTAAGTGCCCCTTTGACAACTAATAGCAGCATTCTAAGGTAATATCTCTCACCAACAGAAGGATGAACATAATATAGACGTCCTATTTTAATCCCAGTGTGTCTAGGTTCCCACTCTCTAGAAGATTCATCCCAATGCCATCTAGAAGGAAACTTACAATAAGTTAGTGATCTTGCATCTGGATATCTTCGGTTAGCAACAAACCATTGGGTCAGTGTTGTTTGCTGCAGAAATTTATTTGTTACTACATCAGCCATGTTGGCGTATTCATCATAGACTATGTTGTTCTCATTTGGCAAATGGACTGATAGTCTCTGGACAGGTGGAAAATGTCTGTGGATATCAAAGCCAAAGACACGCCAGCATGCATCTTGCTCACATATATAACGGCAATCCAAATATTCTTTAACTTCATTTCTTGTTTGGGTTTCTTTGTCATGTGGAGATTCCTCACCGTTTCTAATGTGTTCGATATAAACTTTACCACAATCAGGTCCTTTTGCCACATATTTAAATAGGTATTTAATAAATATACCTTTGTTGCACCATTCAACATTGATGTGAGCCTGGAATTTTTTTAAGAAATACATATTGTAAGGAACAACCCATTTATTGTCTAGCCTAACACCTCCTTTCTCCGCATATCTTTTATTATCAGGGTGATTATAAATTGCGAATCCATGTTCGTTTATAATTGTTTCATTTTGATACGATTTAGGAAAACCTTTGGAACATTTTCCATTTTTCATGCAATGACAGTTTGGATTCACTGGTCCACATGGACTATGCATCATGTGTTCTGCAACTAATGCATATCCCAAGGGATCAAGTTTTGGATCGGGAATCTCAGCACTGATAAATGAATTAATATAATCAGCTGTCGAATGAGTGGTATCTCTTGAAATCCAAACAATGATATGTGCATGAGGAAGACCACGTTTTTGAAATTCAACAGTATGTAGAACTGTTTGAATTTGAAATTGTAGTTAGTTAATGTAGCAGAATTACAAAAAAAATGCTACACTAATTACAATGTGTTCTGATTATAATGATATAACAATAAACACATGTTCAGGACATATACCTCCATCTATGGGTCCAAATGCAGTTCCATTTCTTATGTCTTGTAACATTTCTTCAAGTTTCATATTATAGACTCTTACGACGATATCAGCTCTATCAGTAGCTTTTTGACCAGGCTCTAAAATGCCTTCTTCAATTTCGCGCCACTTAGTGTTACATGTGAAAGTAGTGAAAAAGTCTAGTGGTCCAAAGACTCTACAGATAGCCATTGCATCATGATAGTTTTGTATCATATATCGTCTTCCTCCAGTATGGGAAGCAGGTAATACAGTGAGCTTACCTATTTCACTGCCATCTATACATCCACGACCTACAGCATCAGCTATGCCTTGAAGATTTTCCACTCGTAGTTTTTTCTGGTTATTTATAATATACCATAGTCGGTTTTCATCTATACATGCACGTGCATCGACCTTAGCCTGGCTAGACAATGTGCCATAACATAAATATGGATTTGGCTGGTTTTTTCTGTAGTGAAATGCATGACAAAAATAATCCTGCATTGTCACTTTTGTTCTACCTTTTTTTATTTGGATCAACACCAGTATATAAGACACCAACTTGAAAACCACGTTCCCCAAACGGGAACAGAAGAGGATACTGAAGAGCCATAAAAGCTGGATGTAAAAAAGATATATGCTGTAGCCTACCAGCATGAGTTTGTATTATTATATCTCGCTTGAAAGTGTCCAAAGAGAAATCACCAACAACAAGCATGGCCAACTCATCAGTTGTTGGCAGATTATATTGTACAGGATCCCCTTCCTTAGCTCCAATGATTCTAATTGTAAATTCCTCATTACCATGCTCTGCCAATCTGTCCCTTGTAAGTCTCAAAGTTTTAGCAAAAGGATTATGTTCATCAAGCATGTTGATCAAACTTTCCACAATATTTGGATCTAAAGGATCTGATGATGCTTCATTTGGATTTAGAGCCTGTATTCTATTTTGTACTTCATTTGTTGTGTCATAAATGTATAACTGAATGAATTTAGGAGGAGTTCCACCAGCTGGTAGTAAAGATCCAATACGATGGTGTACTTGTCCATTAATTTTGAAGACAGGAGGACCCCTGCCATCATTTATTGACCGGTCTATATTCGCTCCCATGGATGTAAAAGCAAATAAACAGTTATACTGTCTAATATTTTTCATAAATTTATTGCATTCAGGACCGCCATCAAATCTTGCTAAGGAAGCCAATGGTTCCGGACGGTCAGGAAAGCGAGGAATAGTAACCTTGCCACCCTTGCAGCAATTGTTATATATAATCCTTTGTTCGCATCTCGCAGAGTCAGATTTAATTCTTTCCTCATACCAAAAAACTGCATGACAATATCGACACTCGTATTCAGGTGGGCCATAGAAGGAGCGGCCTGGATAACAAGCTGTTAAGCTCCACATGAAGAAGAGGAAAGGGTCCAAAAAGCCAAGGGAAAGCAAACCTAATTAGTATTTTTTTCAGTTAATCATGTACAACAGAGACTATATGTTACTGATAGATGTGGATAGCACACCTTTCAGAGCATCTACATATTTCTGGTTAAAATGCCCACATTCCAGCTGAGGTGCGTTATTGGAGGTGCGGCCTGATGAAGCCAAGCGTTTTTCATCTAACCGCTTACGACATTTGCGTCGATTCTCACTTGGACTATCAATTATAGGTGTATATTGTCCAGTTGCGCCTAGAAGTCAGAAAGTGAAAGGACAAAGATATTTTATAAGTCATTATTTTTTTGTTTAAATGGAACAGCAATAGGGCAAAGGGAAGCAAACTAACAAGCGAAGTCACGTACACTCATTTCTACGGCGAGAAGACCGTGTGGCTGAAGCAGTCGATGAGGCTATATTCAATCAATGTCACAGACCAAGACAAAACATTATATATAAGTGATTTTTATTGTTATCGGAAGGCATCACTTAGTTCTAAATAAATTAGGTGGATAACAAAAAGGCAGTGTAAGGATCATAACATACGTGATCCACCGTCAGTTTCTTGCGAGTGGACAACTGCAGGTCGTTTTGTAGGTCGCATAGGCATTATTTGTACAGGAGTGTTACTGACAGGCCAAAAAATCGGGAAGACAAAGGAAACAAACGGAAGGCAATAAGTAAAATAGGAAAAGAGGAGAAAACGTTCAGTTAAAGGAAAATTATTTTTATGTAATAGTTGAAAGGACGAAAAGCAACGTAACAAATTTTAAATAGGGACAATATAAATGAACAGACAGAATAAATCCATTATTATGAGATTACACATATGTACAAACACTGACTCAATACATAAGGAACTCAACTACTGAATATGATCAGAATCTACAAAGCGATTCATCAATGAAGGCACCCCAAGACCAGTAACATTGTACAAAGTAGTACCAGTAACAGGGGCATTTGAAATTATTTCTCGGGTGGATATTGTTGCTGAGGCAACTGCTAAGGCTGCTTGTGCAATTTTTTTTGTAAAGAATCATTCCATGGAAACTGTAGTCCATGACTATAAAGCCATATATAGTCTGAAGATAGGAAACAACCTGTAAAGCAGCTTGGTCATAGGCAATAAGTGGATCCGACTGTGCACATGCCCAAAAGAATGCTCGTTGTGTGGAATAGGTCATCAGGTTAGTTGGAAACTCTATCTCAACACCACAGAGAAAGCTGCCATCTTCAGTCACCTCACTGATTATAGATACATAAGGTAATGGGCAACGTGTAGCCACAGCTTGGAGTAAAGAAAGGTAGCTGGCACCGACGACAAACATCCAGTGTTGTTTTAATTATCTGGCAAAATAGACATAAGAAAGGAGGAAAAAAGTAGAGAAAAGATACAAGGTAAACAAAAAGCGAAAAGTGCTGTGAAGAAATCATAAGAAGTGCAATAGGGATACAATTGGTGATGGTCCACAGAGCTTACTATCCGATTTAGATGGAGATTATCGGGAAAGAACAATCTAAATAAAATCTAGAGAAGAACAACCCAAACCAGAAAGAAATTTTAAAAAGGGAGAATAAGAAGGAGAAAAAAAGAGAAACAAGAAAATTAAAAAGGAGAGAAAAGAAAAAAAATCGGTCTGTCAGTATTCTCAAGTACCATTATAATATTAATAGTAATTACATTAGATAAATAAGTCTATTTACAGTGTACTTGTTAATCATTTGAATAAGCGTTCACTTAGTCCAAACAGGAACAAACCTAGTTGATCAGGTCAATCAAACTAATAGGCAAACACAATTGTAACACAATACATTGAGAATTCCAACACATCATACAAGAACCGCAAATGATATAAAAAGAATGTAAGCGGAAGTATGTAATAAGAAATTACCAATGGAATGCTGAACAAACACTTGTGAGCAGAAGCACCCTTAGTATCCGAAACCTCCAAGTCTGTTCTACAGGCAAAGACAATAAAAGTAAGAAGACGATAACTATCAATGAGGTAATAGCATGAAATGGGAAACAATATTATTTCAGGCAGCTGAACATATAACTGAAACACACTAATTAATATCAATATAAATTCAAATAACTGAACATATAACTGAAATACACTAATGAATACATTAGAACATCTTACTGAAACTACTCCAGGTGGACTTGACTTTACTGCCTAACCCAAGACACGGACCTAGTAAACCAAAATAGGCAGAGGATGGTAAGTACAGTAGTGTAACAAGGAGAACAGAATCGCGATTTGGCAAAAGAATAATGGCAACTTACTGGATCAGAAAGAGCGCGAATCCGCAAACCAACCTGTGCAATGGCAGCACAGGAAACCTGGAACCAAAAATAAAAATAGAGACGTCTCAACAGATTTTAGACCTGAGCGGCCAACAGAAAGGATAGTACGCAGCACTGAACCATGCGACAAATACTAAAAATTATGAAGTGAAGAATAAATAGTAAGTAACCATAACGGGAAATTTTACCTTGGTACATGCAAACGTCAGCACAAGAACCCAGTCCCTTTCATCCAGCGAGGCCGTGTAGGTAGAAGCAGTAGGGTTAGAAGAGAACAGGGGGTCATCTACAAAGAAATAGCATATATGAGGAGGCAAATGTTGGGGGTGGAATGGAAAACGAAATGTAAGGGGAAAAAACAAAGCATAAAGGGTACGGGGAAATGCAGCAGCCCTGCGAGCAACTGACCATCGCCGGCCATGTTTCCATGCCAAGAACCAAGGGCACAGCATGTGAGGCGAAAAGAACAGCAAGAACAGCAAGGAAACGGTAAAATAAGAAGGAAATCGAATCCCATCCACAAACAAACCATAGATCTGAAAAGGCAAATGTAGGGGAACTGTAAAAACGAATCCATCGAAAGAGGGAGGTAAAGGGCAAGAGCAAATCCAAATCCAGCAGCTCCGCTGGCAGGCAGACGCCGCCGGACATCATGAGAAAGGGGGGGAACAGCAGGGAATCGAAGAATCCAAAGAAAGCGATGGGAGAAGCAGGGAAGGAAAAGTGACAGGAAGAACAGAGAGAAAGCGACGGGGGAGAGCAGGTGGAGCTTACCGTGGAAGGCGACGCAAACAAAAGGGAAGTAAAACATGTGGTGGAACATCCCTTTATTATCTATTCACCAGCAGGTCACGGAAGAGCTTCGGGAGGGTTCGAACCAAGGAGAAGCGGACGGGTGGCAGATGTATCTGGAAACGGAACGACGCTGCATTTTTTACCATGAGATAAAGATCGGACGTCTCAACAAATTTTAAATGGCGTGGACCGTCTCAACGGCCGCCGGAGGCGCCTCCTTTCTTAAGGAGAAATGAGCGGAAAAGTTGCATGCTACATATATATGGCTACACGAACAATAAGTGGCATATGTATGTATGTAGGGATTGATGTACCTTACCACGCACTAATGTATAAGTCGTTGTTATTAATTCAATCATGTCATTGAAACTGTAATGCTTTTAGTCGATGGGACATGCATGGGTTGCAATATCTAAATAGTTATATATCGAACAATAAGTGGCATATATATAAATGCAGGGATTGATGTAGTCATTACCTTACCTCGCACTAATGTGTAATTTTCTATTCTTCATGTCATTGAAACTGTAATACTTTTAGTCGATATGACATGTATGGGTTGCAATATCTAAATATAGTTATATATCGAGCCGGGCTCGGCCAAAGAAAAGTAGTTCTTGTGAGCCAGCAGGCGGGCTAGGGGGTTAGCATGGTAGGCGATATAACTACCAAGAATCAGACGTTTATGGTTATAATTTTGTTAATCTCAAAATATATCTCTAACATATTTATAAGATAACACTTAATATGCTACCTAGCTACACGGTCTCTCATAGCTATGTCCAACTACATGAGAGTTTCCATTACTTGCAATACTATCTCTTGCTTGATCGAAATTCCAATTCCAACAAAGTAATTAAACGTCACTGTCCTAACTAACACCTACTCTAGAAAATCACACACTGAAATTTTCAATTTAAACAATTTAGCAACGTAGCGTGTCTGGTCAACTTGATCCATTCCAAAAAACATGCATGACTAAATCCAGATTATATCAGCCTCATTGATCATGTTACTAAATACTACACAAATTCTGTACAATATTGTGTTGATCCAGCTCAAATATTATTACAGTTCAACTTGGATCTGATTTTTTTGTCCAGTTAATCTTAAATGCATGCACACTTGCATATTGTCAACTTTTGACCAACCATATTTTCGATCCTCCATCCATTAACAGCTTCTCATCTATTTTTTGCTGCTTATATATACGCTTGTATACCTTCCCTCTACTTCCCCACAAGCCACAAGAGCACACACGGCAAGGATCAACAATGGCGAGGCCTTTGCTCTGGCTTGCGCTCTTGTGCGCCACCCTGACGTTTGCCACCTGCACCGCCGGCCTCCGCCTCGCGCTGACCCACGTCGACGGCAAGGCGAACTGCACCGTCGAGGAGCGCTTCCGCCGCGCCACCGAGCGCGCCCACCGCCGGCTGGCATCCATGGGCGGCGTCGCCGCGCCGGTCCACTGGGCGGGCAACCAGTACATCGCCGAGTACCTCATCGGCGACCCGCCGCAGAAGGCCGAGGCGGTCATCGCCATCGGCAGCGACCTCTTCTGGACGCAGTGCTCCACCTGCTCCCCCCTCTGCTTCCGCCAGAACCTCCCCTACTACGATCCGTCCCTGTCGAGCACCTTCCGCGCCGTGGCGTGCGGCGACGCCGCGTGCGCCATGTCGCTCGGCGGCGAGACCCAGTGCTCGGGCAAAGGGAATACGGAGTGCTCCGTCCTCTCCAGCTACGGCGGCGGGGTCGTCGCCGGGGAGCTCGGAACCGAGGAGTTCACGTTCGGTTCGTCGGAGAAGGTGAGCCTCGCGTTCGGGTGCGTCTCCGCGAGCACGCTCCGGCCGACGTCCCTGGAGGGCTCGTCCGGCGTGATCGGGCTCGGCAGGGGCGCGCTGTCGCCGGTCTCCCAGCTCGGCGACACCAGGTTCTCCTACTGCCTCGCGCCCTACTTCCGGGGCGCCGCCGTCAACCAGAGCCACCTGTTCGTCGGCGCAGCCGCCGCCCTGAGCGGCAGCGCGCCGGTGACGTCCGTGCCCTTCGTCGAGAACCCCAAGGTTGAACCCTACACCACGTACTACTACCTGCCCCTCGCCGGGATCACGGTGGGGAAAGCCAAGCTCGACGTCCCCGCCGCCGCGTTCGAGCTCAGGGAGGTGAGGCCGGGGAAGTGGGCCGGCACGCTGATCGACTCCGCGTACCCGTTCATGAGCCTCGTTGACGTGGCGCACCGCGCGCTCACGGCGGAGCTGGCGGCGCAGCTGGGCTCCGGCCTCGTGCCGCCGCCGGCGAATGTGAGCAAGAGCCTGGAGCTGTGCGTGGCGCGGGGGGACGTGAGCGGGCTGGTGCCGCCGCTGGTGCTGCACTTCGGCGGCGGCGGCGGCGACGTGGTGGTGCCGCCGGAGAACTACTGGGCGCCCGTAGACAAGGCCACGGCGTGCATGCTGGTGTTCAGTGCGGCGCGGCCGAACGCGAAGCTGCCGATGAACGAGACCACCGTCATTGGAAACTTCATGCAGCAGAACATGCACCTGCTCTACGACCTCGGCAATGGCGTGCTCTCCGTCCAGCCGGCAGACTGCAGCTCCATGTAATAACTACGTATTGATAATTAATTTGACATACAGTAATGATGCGTGCTGTACGGTACGACTGTACCTACATTCTAGGCTAGCTGTTTGTTACGTATTGATAATTAATTTGTGTGTGTACATCCTAGATTTATTATGTATGATTGTACTTGTAAGTATTATTATATCTGTTCTGTTCCCGAAGGGATTTGCATATTCAACTCCTAAACTCAGCATATGTGGCCAGTCTGTTTGTCTGGCTTATCAGCACCGGCCAGCAGTATTTTTCTCACACAACAAATCAACATCAGCCACCGGTCAGAGAGCACTATTTTTCTTTCAGCACAAATCCGCACCAGCCACCAGCCAGCCGAACAGAATGATTTTTTAGAAATAAATGATGCTATTTTTTTAAATGTAGCGATATGACTTCGTACTTCAATCTTAAAATTTAGATGCGTGTCAGTCTAGAGAAAGTAGCCTATCTCACCACAGGCCGCATGCACGGCCGCCGCGGGCCGAGCCCTAGATGGCCGCCACCGGATTGCCCATGCCGCCACGACGCTGACGCTGACGCCAGATCCGACCCCAGAGACGACAGATCCGGCCGCACCTTCGCCACCCTAGCGCCGGGGGGGGGGGGGGGGGGAGGGGGGCTCGCACCGCCTGCCCAGCGCGAGATTCACCATGCGCGGAGGCGCCTCGCCGCCGTTCTCCTTACGGTGACCGAACCTCCGGTCATCTGCTCGGGCGGCGACGAGGGAGTACGGGAAGGGGGAATGGCAACTGATCCGCACCATCTCGAAACAAAAAGTAACGTAGTTCATTCTTTTTCCATGGAGTGAACCGAATCATATGACATGAGCGCCTCGAAAAGATTTATAGGCTGGTTTGCTATTGAAAACAAGTTAATTCCTTAAAGACATACACCTCATCCTCTAATTAACTCCTTAAACTTCTAAACCTCAAGCCCAGCAGGTTTTCACCATACATTCGGTTGCTCTGGTAAAGAAACAATACAGACAAATTGATATACTAATACAGTATAATAATGTCGACATAGCTCAGCTTATATCCACGGACGGCGACACCCAGTAGTTCTCCGGCGGCACCACCATATATCCGCTCCGCCGCCACGCGCCGAAGTGCAAGGGTCAGATATTTGCTGGCACAAGCTAGGCTAGCTGCTCGATCGCCACGCATCAAGTCCTACACTACACGATGGTGTCATCGTTGGCCGGTGGCTGCACGAGGATGTTGTCATCGTCGGGCGCGCACATGGTCTCGTCGCCGCGTACGTACGCACGCGGAGGAGTTGCACGTACTACGCCACGGCGGCCTATAGCTTGTATATGTACCGAGAGTCTTCTAAGGCATCGGCATCCTGAAGAAATGAACATTGAATCTTCTTCTTCCTCAAGCAAGCAGACCTCTGATCTCTAACTCTGCAATCCTGTCCTTAAATCCCTGCTGCTCTTCCTCTGATAGATTTCATTCTTCTAATCCTGTCCCCACTACCTGTTGCTAAAAGGATCTTAGTAGGAAATGTTCTGGTCGAAGCAGTTGGTGAGGCGGCAGGCAGCGCACTGCACCCAAATCAGGTGGCTGCCGGTGTTAACGAGGGCGGAGCTAGAGAAGAATAGTGGAAGTGCGATACTTCGTGACATATCTATCATACTTGATCAAATATGGTGAAAATTTAAGAGCTCTTTTACGGTGCGTTATACTAGCCTAAAAAAGAACTAGTATGTAAAGATCGGATGGACCTGATTAATTGTATACTACTATAGCCGTGTTGAGTAGTATAGATAGTATGAAATAAGTAGTATATGGGTATTATAGGAAAAAATATAATGACAGATATGTAATTTTGACATATCTTTAATTTTGGAACGACAAATATGTAATTATGACATATCTTTAATTTTTAATTTATTATTTCTATTTCTCCTACTTTACCTCATTTTCATTTGTATGACAGTACAGCGTCCGGCGGCCAGGGAAAAAATAAATTTTTCAAAATTTCTTTAGGGTGTAATTTGACCGGTTTTGGAAAGTTGGGGGGGGGGGGTGATATAGACCATTTCATAGGTTGGGGTGTTATGTACTCCAACCCCCATAGGTGAGGGGTGATCTAGACTTTTTCCTTTGACTTTTCATCCGAGAGAGATTAGTTCCGAATTGTATTATGCTCAAAACTAATGTGAGCATTAGTCCTGAGTTGGACGACGCGATCCTTTAGTCTCGATTGGTGGGTCCAATCGGAACTAAATGTCCCTTTTTTTCTTTTCTTTCATGTTCTTTTTCTTATTGTTATGATAGTTTCTTGATGATATGGATTAGTTGTGTCTACTGCTAGTTTTTTAATGACGTGGAGACTATAAAAACTATATGTGGTGTTTTGAATTGGGATTGGCCTTAGTTTTTACGAGGACTAACTAATAATGATAGGATTAGTTGATCATTGTGCCAAGATGAGATAAAATTACCAGAGAGAATGAAGGGAGGAAGGCCATCCTCAACCCAAGACACTGGTCATAGTTTTATAATATTCACATCATCAAAAACACTAGTAGTAGATCCTACTAGTCCAATGCAAAAATTAGCTAAATTTAATAATATCCATCTCTCATTGTGTGATATTGTGAACAAAATATGTCTCATGCAAGATTTAATTTTTTTCTCTATCTTCATTTAGAACACATCATTTTTCATTTTAGATGGTAGATCATTTGATTTTAATTATAGATACTAGTCCATCAACCCGTGCCATTGCACGGGCTAGCAATTTATGTAACTTTTAGTTAATGTATTTATTTAATATTATTATTTACTAAACTTGAAAATTTACATGATGTATTATGTTCCTACACTGAAGAAACAATTTATTATTGGTATATTTGCACAATAGATTCCACATGGATCATTAAACATAGCATATCTCTATCTAATAATAAAGTAAGGATTGGTCCAGCGGTACGTCATAATTTTGCGAAAACTTCCCTAGTATTTATAGAAATCAACCATAGTTCTTTAGTATGTTATAAATTTTTTAAACAAAATCCATGACGTTTCATCTAATCAACCCGCAATATCTCGTCTCCTCTTGCCGTCCCGCACCACCACACACCCTTTCGTCTTCTCGTGTCGCTTGCAACCATGTCGTTGATCCACCGTCGTTCCTTGGCACGACGTCTACCAAAGATGTTTTCATTTTTCGCGCTCCTCATTGGTTGTGTAATCGGCAGCATCCATGGCTCCCGCACACCTTTGCTAATAAATTCCCCTTCACCCATAGCAACACATGGGCATTAATCAACCCGTAGTACCTCGTCTTCTCTTACAGTTCTGCACTGCCGCACGTACCCCTTCGTCTTCTCACCTTGCTCGCATCCCCCGCCGTTGTCATGCTCCTTATTAGATGTGGAATCAACAATGTCTATGGCTTCCATGCGCCTTTGCTCATGAAGTCCACTTCTCCCGTAGCAACCCACATGCATATTTGCTATAATAATATATTTTGAATATTGCCTCTTCATGGATGGAAATAGGGATTGAAAAGGTGTATGGTCTTTGAAGTAACTCTATGTGCCAACAAAATATAGGAATATCAGTTTGGATTATCTATGCATGATTATTTGTTCTTCAAGGAAACTTTATGTAGATTAAGGATGAGTTCATTCCAACTTCCAATCAATGATTTGCACGTATATTTCCTTATGATGCTCTTTCCAAATTATATTACGTTACAAAATGTCTCATCTTATCACTCCCCTCCTTTAATCATAGAAATAAACATGATGTTTAGAAGCTCGTGTCCAAATCTCATAAAAATTGAAAGAAATAACTTTGAATGGCACTCCACTGATGTGTATTATATATTTGGCGAAGTGAATCTACTATGGTCGTACATATAAAAATACCATTTTAAAATGCTAATTAGCAATTAGGATGTAATGTGTGGGTTTCCTATATACAAATGAATAGCATATTAAATTCTTTGCTTATCATTCCAGAGACTTCAGGAATTTATCTTAGGTTATCATCGTCAAACAATGCATGTTACAAAATATTATTGATGATTTTGGCTTTGTTTTTCCTAGTAACAGTGACTTGCACACTTATGTACACAATAGCTATTGATATAATTGACTCTAAATAGGACTTTCACATCAAAATCAAACTCTGACATGGATAGAGTCATGCAAGTCGATCTTTATCGTCGGCTGCATTTTGATTTGGACGACCTATGTTCTCCCTCGTCTGTTGAAGAGCTGCCTCAAGGACCTCCTCCTATACTGCAGTATGGGGTACACTACCAGAATCCTTCACATCCGCCCGCCTCCTCCGCCTCGGCCATTTTTGGACCCGGTGCTGATGGGGCTTTAGCACCGGGTCTAACGGCTAGGAGCGGGGGCGGCGCTGCGGGGTGTCATGGCGGACACATTAGCACCGGGTCGTGGCAAGACCCGGTGCTAATGCGCCCCCTTTAGCACCGGGTGCAGCCAGCAACCGGTGCTAATGTGCCGAGGCCATTTCGCACCGGTTGCTGGCTGCACCCGGTGCTAAAGTGTGCACATTAGCACCGGGTCTTGCCACGGCCCGGTGCTAATGTCTCCCCCGGCCGAGCCAGCTGAACACTTAGGCGCTGTGTTCATGCTGCTCGGCCGTCACCGGGCGCACACGAGCCACGTCACTGGATGAACAAGAACAATTTTTCTTTTTAATCTCTGTATAAAAGTTGTAACTAGTCGTTCTCCCTCGTACAAACTTCAAAAAAGATCATTTTTCTTCCTAAAAATTCCTAAAATCATACTCTATCAAGTTATGAAACTTATTAATGTTATTATTTTGAAAAATCTTCTCGTGTTTGAACAATCCAAATTTTGAATTAAAAATGAGAACTACAACCAAGGTTTTTTTCACACTAGGTGATGCCAAATAAAAAAGTGATGAATACCAAAGTTTCATATTTCATCATGATCTACAATCTTTATTTAGGTCATTTTGTCATTTTCAAAATGGGTCATAACATGTAGTACACATTTGACAAGTCTCTAACAAAGTTTTAGAAACTATGTGAGTGAATCTAGGATTAATGAACAATGTATACTACCACTTTCTCAAATGCAAAAATGACTTAAATAAAGATTGTAGATCTTGATGAGATATGAAATTTTACTATTCATGACTTTTTCATCTGAGACCATTTAATGTTCCAAAATCTTTGATTTAGTTATCAATTTTTGTAATTTATAAGATTTTCTAGTAATTTATAAGATTTTCTAATAAGTTATAAGATTTTCTAGTAAGTTATAAGATTTCTAGTAAGTTATAAGATTTTCTATTAATTTATAAGATTTTCTAGTAATTTATAAGATTTTCTATTAATTTATAAGATTTTCTAGTAAGTTATAAGATTTTCTAGTAAGTTATAAGATTTTCTAGTAATTTATAAGATTTTCTTATTTAATATATATTTTTAATAGGTATTAATAACTGAATTAAAACAAGTATTAATAACTATATATTAAAAACTATATTTATAAGATTCCCAAATAGTAGCCACCGGTGCTAAAGGCCGGTTTGGAAACTGGCGCCAAACGAAAATTTGGGGCCTTTAGCACCGGGTTGATCTAAAATCCGGTGCTAAAGGCCCCCAATTTTCATTTGGCGCCAGTTACGGCCTTTTAGCACCGGGTGTGCCAGACCCGGTGCTAAAGGGCCTTTAGCACCGGGTGGTGGGAAGGCCCGGTGCTAAAGGGGGGCCTTTAGCACCGGGTCGTGGCTGCACCCGGTGCTAAATGCCCCGGCTCTATATAGCCTCGCGCCGGCCCCCGCTCCCGCAGCACTTCGTCTTCCCCCAAACCGCCGGCCCTCCTCCTCGCCTCGCCCCCTTCTCTTCTTTTCTTCTCCCTTCCTCTTCTCACTTCGTTTCTTGGTTCCCCTGCAGGCACGCAAGAAGGCAGGCTGGTTGGCGCGCTGGCTGCTGGGCGGCGCAAGAAGCCGCGCTCGTGCTGGTGGGTCTTGTGCTCGTGGTTGAAATTGAAATGCTGAGTGTTGAATCTTGAGTCTTGTAATGAAGGTGCTCGTGGTTGAAATTGAAATGCTGAGTGTTGAATCTTGAGTCTTGTAATTAAATTTCTCTGTTGGATCTCTAACGTTGTAATCCAATCCCTATTAGATCTTGGATATTGTAATATAATTTGAGCTATCTACTCATCTCTTTCTTTCTCCTCTTATTTATCGGTCATCATCTTCTTTCCTTTTCTGTTCTTGAAGAACAAGAACAAAAACAAAAGTACATTCATGGCGTCTGGAAAAAAATAAAAAAAAATCTAAGCCCTTTAGCACCGGGTGCAGCCACGACCCGGTGCTAAAGGCCCTGCTAAAGGCGCTGCAGGGCAAGCCCTTTAGCACCGGGTCGTGGCTGCACCCGGTGCTAAAGGGACCCTTTAGCACCGGTTATTCAACCCGGTGCTAAAGGGGTACCCCTTTAGCCTCGATTTAGTTGCACCGGGTGGGAAACCCGGTGCTAAAGGGCTTTCCCACCCGGTGCAGATATTGATGATTCTGGTAGTGGTAAATCCTATGTTGTTGGATAGAGATGATGGGAGTGCAGGGCAGGGCATGCGAGTGAGAGTAGCTTACCTGCATCTTGGTGTTGATAGGGGCACGTTACTTGATGAGTTGTTGCACTCGTACTTCATTCACATGCTGGCGATGGACGTGCTGTAGGTTCTCGCCTAGCATCATATATATCTAGTTAATGATTCCTAGAGATGGCTCTAAGATATTCTTATTATTCTTAACTATGTTGAATGATGTCTTTTCATTGTTGTGTTGATGCATGTATGCTATATATTACTGTAAGCTTTCATGTTCCAACAATACAACAACCTCATGCCCTGGACGAAATCGAAAAGTAGCCAATGGTTAGTATTTGGTATTAAGACATGAACCTGCGTGTCCAGATAAAAATACTCACGAAGGCTAGTACAAATTAGATAGGATATTTATGTCTTCAAATAGATTTATTATAAAGATATATTCCATGATTAATTTAATATTACTGATTTTATATCATAAATGTTAGTACTATTTTGTATAAATTTTTGTAAAATTTGAAACTGATATATAACTATCAGAGGAAAGATAGGCAGGCAGCTATTTAATAACTGCAAAAACTTGTGTAGAAGATTACCGAGTTGTTAATTTGCAAGCTGGAACAATAACGTGCCACTAAAATGTTGTTAGCACATATTATTATATATGTTTTGCCATCTATATTTGGCATTATGCACAGCGTGAATCAGATGGACTGTGCACACTGCAGATGTTCACCATGATCTGCCTGCCGTACTGGATCCTCTCAACTCACCAAATTCGGTACGTGGAACCAAGAGGAGAGGAGCAGGGAAGTATTCAACAATTAAAATATCAGAAGTCGAATTACCTAATAATAGTAGGTACCTGCCGAAATCGATCCCATCCTCAGGCACTCTCGTTGCACCTGCGGACCGCACGTCGTGGACTATGGCAACAATGACGGTCGACAACACGGCCGGCCTTGGTGATTCAAATATCTCCCTGATCTCGGCTACCCTTCCAGTATCTACATGCTATAGCCACCATATGCTAATCTGAGGAGCCAGCTAGCCATGCCCCGTTGGCAGGAGCATGCTGTCTTCCATGATTCGATCTCTACCAAATTGCATATCTATGGCAGGATAGGAAGGAGGTGTGGGAAGAGAGATGAACTTTTGGTTGAGTACAATTAGTTTTTATGTTTGAGAGGTGGGATCTTTGATCGAGTTGATTTAGGTCGGTTGAGATCGAGATCTCAATAATTGTATTTCGATGTACGGCAACTTTCCTTTTTTCAATTTTTCTGCCATTAGCGTGTTAATTCTCGTGATTTTTAATAATGGTATATGTGGGTAATTTTGATGAAGATCAGTGATTACTTTTCCTAATGGCATAGGTGGGTAGTTTAGCTATAAATTTAGGTGGTTATTTTAGACCATTTTTATAATGGCAGATGTGGGTAATTTTGTGTAGAAAAGAAAATAGATCTAATGGCTATTATAGTTAGAGTCACCAAATTGATGGTGGGATGTTTCTGATTTTTGTGAAAATTTCTAAGATTTATCTTTTTTTTCTAGCGCATCTCGTGAGGACTAACGTGAAGGCTCCAAAAGGAGTCTCTAATTAGTAATAGTAAGATTATCCTAATCATTAGACTAAGAATGACCTAAAAGAAAAGTAAGACACGTCGCAGTTAAGAAGAAGCCGTAGGCCCCCTCCTATGAAAGCTTCCATCCCCGCTGAAAACTTCCATCGACCGCTTTCAGCGACGATGGTAATAACTTCCAATTCAGTGGGCGGAGACGATAGAGCCCTTTCCTCTTTTATTTTCTGATAACCGAGAGCTGTTTTTCCTCTTGTCTTTTTTGGAAGGGTAGTTGCGTGGAGCAATAATATATATCTCGAACTCTGGAAACTTTGAAAGATCCAACTTTATATCTACGGTCGTCAGTCATGTTTCCATGTTGAAACCCAATTAATTAGACACATTTCCTGCACGTGAGTGACCTTTTAACCTTCGAACTGTATCCGCTAACTGAATCTATGGACACAATTTTCCAATGCACTACAAGAAACTAATGAAGTTGAAAAAATTATCACCGGTATAGCTCCCCTTAACCCTCTCACACTAGTCCTGCATGTCATGTCGGACCTCCCCAACCCTCTCACACCGGTCCCACATGTCAGGTCCCAGGGGAAAGCCGGATCATATTTCAACTATCTATACTGGCTCACATAGGCATCGGCACGAATATTTGTGTGTACTTATTAGCATAATCAACGTGAATACAGTATGTATCCCGTATCGGTATTTGCTTCATTTATTTTCTGGTGTTAAAACCGGTGCGGCTGGGGTTTATGTGACAAATGATAGGTCTCTCTTTAATAATGAGATATTTTTCAATGGACATCAACCATTTGTTGATGGGAATCTGATTGTGTCGACATTTGGAGGAAAAATATGTGGATTTTCCATACACATGGCAAATGATGATGTGATATGTTGGCTACTAGATAGGCTTAGAAGGTCAAGTCAATATAATGCCTCTAGAGTGTTACCTAGCTAGACCTTGATAACAATGGTCAAATCCATGTTTCTTTCATGTATGAATCTGACTAAGCATGGCAAATGCCCTTTATATGTAATAATATGATAAGATATAAGTCTCTCTCTGATTGTGTCGACATCTGGAGGATACGTATGTGGATTTTCCATACACTTGGCGAATGTTGATCTATATGTAATGGGCATTTGCAATGCTTAGCCGGATTCACACATGAAAACTATGGATTTGACTATTTCTATATCAAGGTCTAGGTAGCACTCAGGCATTATATTGACTTGACCTTCTAAGCCTCGTAGCCGACGTATCACATCATCATTTGCCAAGTGTATGGAAAATCCAGACTTATCGTCCAAATTCCCTTTATATATAGATCTTGCTAAGTATGAATTCAATTCCACAACAAGATATTAATATCAAATACGTATTGTTCAGTTAAAAACGTTTAACTGGATATAGATCTTAATAAATCATGACATCTGAACTGTTCAGTATCGCAATTCAGATCAGGCCAACTTGGTTCATTCGAAAAGAGATGCAAATACTTTTTTAAAAAAATTCAAATTTACTGAACAATATTTAATAGGCAAAAATTTGCTACGGAACATGTAAAGTGGAGCGCGTTTGTTGAGACACACTGCGTTATATGCTGTTGGACACTCTCGTTTTGTATCAATTTGCTGGAAGACACCGTCTCTATTAAAATAGTGTTTTTTTCTCTATAAAGAGGACAGAGAAAGATGAGGAAGTGTCTGTTTTGCCCTTGGCTCCACTCGTCAGTTCTTTCTTCCCCCTCTTCTTTCTTCCTTTGCTGTGAGAATCACCTTCCCCGAGCTCCACGGCGGCTGCCGTGGCCGCGCCAGCCCCCACGCCGCATCCTCCGCCGGCGAGCCTCGACATCGCGCACGGGCGGATGCATGTGGGTCGGGAGAAAACAAGATTCGTCGCTCTCATCTGCATACACGTCAACCTCTCCTCGTCCACCGTCGCTCTTGTCCGTGCGAGGGCCGAAGCCGGCCGCCGCTCCCATTCGGGCCAAGCGCAAGTCACCGCCGCTCCTACTCTCGGCGAGGGACGATCAGGTCGCTACGCTCCATCCGTGGGAGGAAGCGGGGAGGGCTGGGCACAAGGCGCCACCGCTCCCATCTGTCGGCCATCGCTCCCGTCCGCGGGGAGGGTCGACCAGGCCGCCGTCGCTCTCGACCGTGGGAAGGCCGGACCAATCGCCGTCGCTCCCGTCCGCGGGGAGGACCGGGGCCGGTCGCCGCCGCTCCCGCCCATGGGGAGGCCAGACGCAGGCGTGCTACGCAACCCCCTGCTTTGAGCGTGGCCCCACAAGATCATGGCTAGGAGGTGGGAGATAGAAAAGAAAAGGAACATGGGAGACGGAGGAGGAAGGAAGGTCTGACAAATGAGACCAAGGGTAAAATAGACATTTCCTCACCTTTTTCTCCTCCTTAGCCAAAAAATATTATTCTAATCGAGACAGTGTCCTTCAGTAAATTAGCACTAGATGAGAGTGTCCACCAGCACTTTCAGCAAATTAACACCACTTTGTATGTCCTGTAGCAAATTTTGTCTATTTAATATGCCAATTTGCAGTAACGTCATCAATTCAACAATTGCTCAATCTTTTCATATGCACCAACTCTCATCTGATCATCACCTGGATGTTATATATACACATACAATACACATACACAAACACAAAGCACACGCTGACACACACACACGCCCAACAGAAAGATAAAAATGGCGAGGCCTTTGCTGTGGGCCGTGCTCCTGTGCGTCTCCCTAACACTCTCCACCTGCGCTGGCATCCACCTCGAGCTCACCCATGTCGACGCCAAGGAGAAATGCTCCGTGGAGGAGCGTCTGCGCCGCGCCGCGGAGCGCACCCACCGCCGTCTTGCCTCCATGGCCGGCGGCGTGACCGCGCCCGTGTACTGGGCTGGCACGGAGTACATCGCCGAGTACCTCATCGGCAACCCTCCGGTGCAGGCCGAGGCCATCATCGACTCCGGCAGCAACCTCGTCTGGACGCAGTGCGCCGCCTGCAGCCCCAGCTGCTTCACCCAGAACCTTCCTATCTACGACCCCTCCCAGTCGAGCACCTTCCAGGCCGTGGCGTGCAACGACACCGCGTGCGCCCTCGGCTCCGAGACCCAGTGCGCGGCCGACAAAAAGACGTGCGCCGTCGACACCAGCTACGGCTCCGGCAACATCTCCGGCGCGCTCGACACCGAGACGTTCGCGTTCGGGTCGGAGAACGTCACCCTCGCCTTCGGGTGCGTCACCGCGAGCAAGTTCACGCCGCCAGGCGCCCTGAACAACGCGTCCGGTATCATCGGGCTCGGCCGGGGCAACCTGTCGCTCGTCAAACAGCTCGGCGACACCAAGTTCTCCTACTGCCTCACGCCTTACTTCATCGACGTCGTCAACACGAGCCACCTGTTCGTCGGCGCGTCCGCCGCGCTGAGCGGCGGCGGCGCGCCGGTGACGTCCGTGCCGTTCGTCGAGAACCCCAGCGATTACCCCTTCAGCTCGTTCTACTACCTGCCGCTCGCCGGCATCACGGTGGGAGAAGCCAAGCTCGACGTCCCGGCGGCGGCGTTCGAGCTCCGGCAGGCCGCGTCGGGGTACTGGGTGGGTACGTTGATCGACTCAGGTACATCGTACACGAGCCTCGCCGACGTGGCGTACCAGGCGCTGAGGGCGGAGCTGGAGCAGCAGCTGGGAGCTGGCAGCCTCGTCCCGCCGCCGGCCGCCGCCGCCGCCATCGGGGCGGACCTGTGCGTCGCCGGCGGGAACATCAGCCTGGTGCCAAATCTGACCCTGAACTTCGGGAGCGGCGGAGGGGATGTGGTGGTGCCGCCGGAGAACTACTGGGCGCCCGTGGACACGGCCACGGAGACGGCGTGCATGGTGGTGTTCAGCTCGGCGGGGCCGAACGCGACGCTGCCGATGAACGAGACGACCGTCATAGGCAACTACATGCAGCAGAACATGCACCTGCTGTACGACCTCGGCAATGGCGTGCTCTCCTTCCAGACGGCGGACTGCACCTCCATGGGATGATTTGTATATATGATATGACGACGCTGTCTGCCCGTGACCTGTGGGCATATTATATATGGAGGTATGAATAGGTAATTTGCGTGGCATGATGAATGTATACCTATATACATTTGATTCGTGATTAGTACGAACTGTGAGAGATTTATTTGTATTTGACTATTTTGTTGTATATATAGACAACAATATATGTAATTTTCGTCAGAGAGATAAAATAAAATCGATATATTTTTTTCGAAATACAGTCACAGATGCTTAGATACAAGTATATGCACTCACCATTATGATTATTTCTACACGTTTTTAGAAGACTAGATTAGCATATATTAAGATTGACGAAGTCATCATAGCTCAGTATTCAGGGCACACCATCCTCATACTGAATGCTGAAAAAGAAAAAGTAAAAGGCACCAGAGAATTTTTAGAGATTGATGGTGTGGGGATTACATTGGCATGGGTATGTAACAAATTAGTGATCATTGTCAAATGATAGTATCATATAAGAGGTTATCTTAGACCATTGAGCCCAAACGTACACGGTAGGTGAGATCAG
Organism: Echinochloa phyllopogon; assembly: GCA_033239725.1. Taxonomy (NCBI): domain Eukaryota; kingdom Viridiplantae; phylum Streptophyta; class Magnoliopsida; order Poales; family Poaceae; genus Echinochloa; species Echinochloa phyllopogon. The sequence continues at coordinate 59,210,083 of BTCW01000012.1, read as the reverse complement.
TGCTTGAAAAAAAAAGTAAGGAAAGGTCCAAGAGATTAAGGGCGAACAAATGGAGTCAAGCATCCTTGTGATGTTTTTGCGACGATAAGCTCGAACACATTTAGAAAGTGTTTGGGAAAGCAAAGATTCTAGTCACCATCGGCTCGTATAGCGTTCATGAAATCAACCCCCTTGGCCTGAAAACGTCTTATTCTCATAGTCGTACCCAAACCCTTCGATGATCGTTCATAACTTCTCAGAACAGCACCCAGCAAAATACCAGCAAGCACTTTTCAATGATCATTACTGAAGACCTGCAAGATATTCAACAAAGGTGGGCTTCAGTTGTCTTACAGGAAGCACTAGAAGATTGAACTAGCAAGCATTCAGGACTCACTACCAAACTGAATTAACCAATCCCTTTTCTTCTATCTATTTTACTCTCTCTATCCCTTTTCTTCGTTCCTTGATTCTCGTGCAACTATTTTTTTCTCTTGTCACGTCAACAAATTTCTTACATAGTACTCTCTCCATTTAAAAATATAGTTTATTTGATTTTTCTAGATACATAATACATATCTACATGCATAGAAAAATCTATATATGAAAAAGCCAAACAACCTACAATTTAGGGTACAAAAAGTAGGTTGTTTAATGCTATAAAAATTGCATAGTCAGCAGGTTGGACGGCCCTTACTAAGCATCACCATGCATGGAAAACTATGGTTATATGGCTCTAGTCAACTAACCAATGCTGACTACTCCCTCTGTCCCTAAATATAAGTCGTTTTCGCTTCCCGAAAAACATCTTTGACCGAATATATAAAAATATATATTAATATTTATGATACATAATAAATATAATCTAGTTTTTAAATAAATTTATTTGAGATTAAAATGTTGCACGTATTTTTTACAAATTGAAGCAAAGTTGTGGCACGAAAACCAACGACGACGGTTATTTAGGGACGGAGGAGTACGTTACTAGCTAAAAACTATGCTTTCTTCTAGGACTGTTGATGTTTATTTATTGGTACAAGACACACTGCCTGTTTAGGGCATGGTTAATAATCCAGCCGGCAGTAACGCATGCTCCTGCTTTTTTTTAATTCAGCAGCTCAGGTGTTATTTATTTCTTCTCCTCTCTTGGCAACAACGGCAGCCAATCCAAAGCGGGGGAGCGGGGCATGCAACACATATGCCCGCTTTTTGCCGGCGCCGGTTTTCTTCTCTCTTCTATTTTCTCTCTCTCCCACGTCAGATTCCGTTCACTCCTCGTCTGTTACTGCTCTTAGAGATTTTGCATTGTTCTGAAACTGCTGAACTGTTACACGTCAATTTACAACAACAACAACAACAACATAGCCTTTTGTCCCAAGCTAATTGGGGTAGGCTTACACGTCAATTTACCCCGTTAAAAAAAATCATGGAGCTGACTTGGCTCGATGGATGAAATTCACGAGCCGAGCCGGCTCGATGGATTTTTTTTCCCCGTTAAAAAAAAATCCATCGAGCCGGCTCGGCTCGTGAATTTCATCCATCGAGCCAAGTCAGCTCCATGATTTTCAAACTTTTGGTTCAGCCCCCGACGACGCCATCTTCGCTTAACAGCGATGATACAGACGTCAGATGATTTGCCCTCCCTCCCTCTATTCTATCTCTCTCTCATACCGAACAAATAAACTAAGGCCTTATTTAGATACCAATTTGGCACCTCTAATTTGGAAGTTGGAAAACCGAGGCGCACTGTACCATTTCCCCAACCTCCAATTGTTTTTTTTTTCAGCTCCCGGTTCATCGCACGTCTTGCCAAAACCGCCACCATGGGGAGATGGGAGGCGTTTCTGCGAGCTTCCGTTTTTGTCGCCTGTTGCCCCCTCCAAATCACGTTCCTCGCGGTGGCGGCGGCATGGTCGCTGCCCCCGCCCTCCCCGCTTCCTGCTCAGCGCCTTCTCATCTCATCGTGCAGATCCAAGGCGCCCACGCAAACTCGGCCCGGATCGTTGACGGTCCGGATCCATGGCAGTCCCCACACCCTCTCCATGCACGCAGCATCCCTAGCTAGCAGTGAGCCACACGGTGGCCGTAGGCGGTGCGAACGGTGGCCCAGCAGATCTTGCTCAGGCCGACAACAACACATACTGCGGGCGCGCACGGGTGAGTGACTGGGTCCGTGATCTGGGCGGACCCATCCTGGCTCGATGACGTCCTCTCTTCTCTCTATTCGGCGTGCTGCCGAAGCTTGCGCAGACATCGGCCTCTGCATCACTTATCGGCTTCCATGAACGGAGCTCCAGGTTAGTCCCATTTGTGTGCCCCATCCCTAATCAAGTTTACATATTCATTATTTTCCCGTGCAAAATATCTGACCGGCAGCGTCTCCTCCCTATATATGGACGAATCCATCGTTCCGCTTCGAGAGTAGCGGCTAAAGTTGCTTCGATGGTCGATGCAAGCGGCCCCTGAAGACAACAGAAGAAGCTAGGCTGCTGGCGTGGATCTGTTGTGCACCTTCCCAAATATAACTGCAGCTCTCTTCTCTCATTATTACAGAGATCAGCAACGGGAACAAAATGATATGAGTATGTATGCAAATGTAATCTCTTTCCTAAATTTCTTTCATTTCTTTCTGAGATGCACCATTGATGTTGATACTTCCCTGGACCAGGATATTCGTGACCCTATTAACTAATATAAAACTTACTGTATTGGAATTGTTGATTTTCTTTTCCAGATTCTGTTGTATTTAGAAGCTAGACTTACCCTTAGCCTTTCAGAAAATGTCATCATAGGCTTGTGTACAGTTTTAATTCGTGTCAATTTAATCACAAGCTGTACTGACTTTTTGTGATATATATATGATCGATCCTTTGATTACAGCTTTTTACTGACACGAGCAAGATCCATATGAAGTTTTGCGTTCACAGTGTTTTCGCAGCCACCATGCTATTTAAGTGCTTCCTTGTGTACAGTTGATGGATATTTAATTGTTTCTACCATTATTTGAAAACTCTGTTTCTCTTTTACCTACAACCTATTGTCATCATTATATTAATATTAATGATTATATAATACCTTGGGTGTTTGCAAGATAATCTTTTTGCATTCACATACTTCACTAATTTGGCTTCAAGTAAGACATGATAGAATTTACAGTCAAGCTTGTGTGGTTGCAAATAAATGATATTTTTACGGTTCCCATGCTTCATTTTGGGAGATAGAGAGGCTTCTATATGTACATATACATTCCTGACAAGGAACGCTAACTCTATGGTAGACTGCACATAATTGGAGATTTGCCGGCCACAAGTCATTGAAGAGCTTTGGGATGAAAACAAGTTGATCCGTCCGTTGTTGGACTGGGAGCACATTCCCTGTCCTTTATTGCATAATTCTGTATTAGTTTAAGAGTGTAAGCATGTTCGCCTGGCTTATCAGCAGCCAGCCAGCAGTATTTTTCTCTCTGTATAAACTAACACCAGCCACTAGACAGCCAGCAGTATTTTTCTTTCAGCATAAACCAGCCACCCGCCAGCCGAGCAGGCCAGTATTAGCGTGAAATTTTTAAATAATGTCTTATTTGATATGCTGGAGAAAACAATTGTATTTACATTCATGTCCGAAGCATTTGTAAGCTAAAACATGGCATGCTCTATATGTTGTATGGTTGTGTTTCTTTGGTCGGAAATTTTTTTTCACTTCTGTTTGACCAATAATTAAGGGTATTAAATAAAGTCAGTTTATAAAACTACATTCACAATCTCGGATTAATTTACGAGACAAATCTAATGAGGTCTTTGACCGCACAATTAGCGGATGGTTACTGTAGCATTACTGTAGTAAATTATGGATTAATTAGGCTCATTAGATTCATCGCGTAAAGTTACACTCATTCCTAAAAAGGTTTTGCAAATAGACTTCATTTAATACTTCATGCATGTAAGATTCTCTTTGAAAAAATATTTTGAAGAGGGAAAGAAACACGGCCTATGTATATAAAAATTTGTAAATTTTGTAATTCTATGTGACACGTAAATAAATAAGTTGTCTGGAGAATGAACATCCTTCACGGACGGAGCAGCTAAAGTACTCGCTTTTTGCCATTTAGTAACAACAGTCCACATGACTATCAACTATATATATCAACAGAAATCAATTTGATTTATGGAAAAAAAGCCGCGCTTTTTCCACGCATAAAAAGAGACGGAAAAAACATTTCCCAGCCGTGAGACAAAAAGGCGCTCTTTTTCCACCCACAAAAAGGAAAAAAAAACTCACCCGTGAGGCCACGTAACAGTTGTGGAACACCCAGAAAAACCAGCCAACCGCCCAACAAAAAACCAAAAACAGAAGAAAAGCCGGTGGGGGCGGCTAGCCAGGATCGTGCGGGGGTGGGTGGCTCGGGGGCGCGGTACGCCTGGGCGGTCGGTGGCTAGGTCGGGAGGGAATAATATTTCATACCAGGTATGAAATAGCGCTGGCATATATATATATATATATACTTGTTTAGCTCATCTCATTGACTTCGACCTGTACGAATCCGATTGTTATCCCAATCAACAATCCCAATGCTTACCATGTACGACGTTGACCTGCATTTGCTCGATCATGTACGTGTGCCGACTGTACCAACCCGTACATATAGTCATCTACTGTAACCAGCAGCTTAATTTTGCTACCAATCTTTGCAGATCAACAATGGCGCCGTCGTCGACTGCTGTGCTGTTCTTTGTCGTGTTCTTATGCTTGGCAGCAGCATCGTCGGAGCTCGCTCTCGTCTATGGCCAGCAGCAGCTCGACTCCCCAGGCAAATAATTAATTAAGCTGCTAATTAACTCACTCTACTACTCGATCTCCTTCCTCGACGCCGATCGATCACTTGTACTTTTCTCTTTTTTTTCTCTCGGAATTATACTAATTAATTAATGTTGCGCGGCAGGTTTCATCAGCATCGACTGCGGCATCGCCGGGAACCGGACCTACTCCGACCAGTCCACCAGCGGCCTCGTCTACGTCTCCGACGCCGGCTTCACCGACGCCGGGCTCAACGCCGCCGTGAGCCCGCCGCACGACGACCCGGATATTGCCGACCGGTACCGCACCGTCCGCTACTTCCCCGCCGGCGGCGCCGGCACCGGCGGTGAGCGCAGCTGCTACACGCTCCGGCCGGTGACGCCGGGCGGCAGGTACCTCGTCAGGGCGGCCTTCTACTACGGCAACTACGACGGGCTCGATAGGCTCCCGGCCTTCGACCTCCATCTCGGCGTGAACCGATGGGCCACCGTCAACGTCACCTCCGTCAATGGCGTGTTCATCCTAGAGGCGGTGGTGGTGTCGCCGGCCGACTTCTTGCAGGTAAGTGTGTTGCGGTTAGAAAAAGGCCTTGTTTAGTTTTCAAATTCGGGAGTTCGGGGTCTCTTCGTAATCATTGCGTCACTGTAGCATTTCGTTTGTATATAAAAAAGTTATCCAAAAATTGATTAATTAGGTTCAAAATATTCGTCTCACAGAGTACAACAAAACTGTGCGATTAGTTTTTGATTTCATACTCCATACATGTTATAACATTTTAATGTGATGGGAAATCTTCTTTTTGTATAGTGAATTTGAGAGTTGCTTTTTGAAACTAAACAAGCCTAAGCGTGCCTCCGTTTGACTGTTTTCGATTACCTTTGTCCTATTTTTCAGCTTTTATTATTTTTGTTTGGTACAATTATTTGGATGTGTAGGGAACTAGGGATTCAATCCATTGGTGAAGAAGCCTCGTACTTTAAACCCATAATTAATCTGAATCGTGAAATAAATAATTAACTTGATACGATGTAGTTTAGCTTTCTCGATAGGCATCAAATTTTTTGGAATAGCTAAATAGTTTTTGGGACTACCAATTTATCTATGAGCAAACCTTTTTCCCACAAATTATTCAGTTTTGTAGACACTGTGTTGAAATCATCCATATTAAAAAAGAAAAAAAGTTGGAATTATGCTGAATGTCATCTGTCTCTGAAGTGGCTCGGTAGTATATATTTTCCAAGAAAAAAATGTACAACTTCTGAATAATAAATTCACCACAAGCTCATAACTAACATGTGTGCATATGTCTAGGTATGCTTGGTGAATACAGGTTTGGGTACACCATTCATCTCTGGGCTTGATCTGAGGCCACTCAGGGCAACCATGTACCAAGAGGCAACCATCAACCAGTCGCTTCTTCTGGTCAGCCTTTCCAGGCCATCAGCCAGATTCAGTTTCAACCGATATCAGTTCTGGCCAGCGGGTTATCAACTTTTCAGGTGAGAGTGATCATCAGACTCCCTATCCATCTGATGGTACATGATTTAAACAGATGCTGGTAGTTTGCTCTCTCTCTCTCTCTTGCAAAGAAACTTCATTTCAAATCAACATTCAGTGTCAATTTCTGTAGATTGTCTCACACTGATGATTCGGTTTCTTGAAAACAATAGGTACCCTTATGATCCATATGACCGCCTCTGGCAAAGGTATGGCAATGTTGCCACGTGGACCAATACAACAACCTCAGCCACTGTCGACATCTCAAACATCACCAGCTTCGATAAGCCATCGGTGATATTGCAGAGTGCTATCACTCCAGTGAATGGAACACGCATTGACTTCTCATGGACTACAGATCACATCCTGGATGAGGGCAACTCAACTTACCTCCTGTTTCTCTATTTTGCCGAGTTACAGAGGGTTCCAAACAATGCCCTGAGGCAGTTTGATATACTTATTGACAACATAACATGGAATGGCAGTCAGAGATACTCCCCAAAATACCTTTCTGCAGAGGTCACAAAAAGGATGGTGCAGGGGTCAGGCCAACATACTGTCTCGCTTGTTGCCACACCAGAGGCCACACTTCCACCCATCCTGAATGCACTTGAGATATATTCAGTAAAGCAAAGGACCGAGCATGCGACCAATGATGTAGATGGTAAGTGTTTAAAACTTCTACATGCTCAAAATGTTGTTGGTAATTTGCATCTATCAGCATCATGTAGCTCTCGAACAGAGAGTCCAGAGCTTCTCATATTAACCTCCTGTGTATTTAATCAGTTTTTTTTGCCAAATATTTAAATCTCAATTATAATTGACAAGAAGTCCAGGTTTCAGTGATGTGGATCTCACGAAGCATAAATTGTGTACCTTCTTCCTTTTCCTCCTATATGAGCAGCTAAGGCCATGATGACTATTCGCACAACGTATGCACTGAAGAGAAATTGGATGGGTGATCCTTGTGCACCAAAAGCATTTGCATGGAATGGCTTGAACTGCAGTTTTCCATCATCTGGTCCTGCATGGGTAACAGCTCTGTGAGTACTACACTTAAAATTATTCTACCATTAATTTCAAGAGCATTAAAAACTTTATATAAATGCCACAGTGAATAATTAAATGGAATGTATATTTCCTATGCCCTGGTACTAACCTGCTTTTGGATTTTATTTCAGACGCTTATCATCGAGTGGGTTGACTGGTGCAGTTGATTCTTCTTTTGGAGATCTAAAATCTCTCCAATACCTGTAAGTGATCAACATCATCATACATAAGAATCCTTGTAGCTCCTTCGAGTTCTCACTTCCATGAATATAATATTTGCATACCTAATTTTTCTTATGGAAGACATTCAACTATTACTAATAGATTCTGATATCCAGAATAGTACGTTCATTAGAACCATATGTAATTGCAGGGATCTGTCAAATAATAGCCTATCTGGTCCAGTGCCGGATTTTCTAGCGCAAATGCCAGCACTCACATTCCTGTAAGTATTTCTGTTTTCCTAATCTTACTTTATGTTAACTTTATCACCATATTGAGGTGAACTAAGTTTATGCAGTGATTTATCAAGCAACAAACTTAGTGGATCGGTGCCTGCAGTCCTAATAGAAAGGCGTCAAAATGGATCCCTCGTGTTAAGGTTTGCATCATGAAACCAACTTATTTTTGAAGAATTTACTTCATCCAAATTACATGAGGTTCTTTGGAGACAGATCATGAAACATTTCACGGAGGATGATAAATTAGAAAAACATAACTTATCTCCTGCTGTTTGAATCAAACAAGTATATATGCGGCCACATTTTCTTTCTCCAAATTTAGTAATTTGAAAGAGTTGCTCCAATTAATGCTAGGACTGGCAACAACGCAAATCTATGTGATAATGGTTCTTCTACCTGTGAGCCAGTGAAGAACAAAAGCAACAGAACACTTGTTATTGCAACAGTTGTTCCAATAGCAGTAGCAACTCTACTGTTTGTGGCAGCACTTCTTATCCTCCGCAGAATAAGAAATAGGCAAGGTAACGTTTTATCAGAGAATTTGTTTCAGAAAAGTACTTCATTAAGCAAACCACTAAATTTCTATTCGCTCAAGTATGTTTATATAATATGCTGTTGTTTTGTAGATACATGGATGGCAAACACCTCAAGGCTTAATAGTCCTCAAGACAGGTCAAACATATTTGAGAACAGAAAGTTCACCTATAAGGAGCTGAAACTCATGACAGCTAATTTCAGAGAAGAAATAGGCCGTGGAGGTTTTGGTGCTGTCTTCCTAGGATATTTGGAGAATGGCAGTCCAATTGCGGTCAAGATACGCTCAAAAACATCCTCTCAAGGGGACAAAGAGTTTTTAGCAGAGGTAGGAACACATCTCTGTTTAATCTTCTGTGTACAATTGAAAACACATTTTTTCTGTTGAACCGACAAAAGATGAATAAGAAGAAAGGAACAAACCATGAAACGAGCATTAGAATACTGAAACAAATGTTCTGATTACGTATTGCAGGTTCAGCATTTGACTAGAGTTCATCACAGAAACTTGGTTTCCTTGATTGGATACTGCAAGGACAAGAAACATCTCGCTGTGATCTATGAATACATGCATGGAGGAAACCTACAGGACCGTCTAAGGGGTAACTTACTACCTCCCTGCAGCTTCTGAAAGGAAGATATAAACTCAAACTTAGGTGCCCAGTTAGTTCAACATACTCTTTCACAATTACCAAGTTTCATATTTATGTTTCAGCTTTGTGAAACACATTGACAGCATAAATGCAGGGATAAAAAAATACATATTTTAGTCTTGAAGATACTTGTAGGGTGACAGTTTCTAACATATTAAAGTGTAATGTGCCGTGCTTATTATCCAGTATCTTATAGGATCCTAAAATTGCGGCCATGAAGTTTTTTTATGACAATTGACACAACTTATGACCAAGTTTCACCAACTACCATTTCAACACCTTGCACAGACCTTATTGTAATCATTTTGTTATTATCATTCATCACAGGGGAGGCCTCTGCATCTACACCCCTCACTTGGCATCAACGTCTCAAGATTGCTCTCAACTCTGCTCAAGGTTTGTAGAGGCTGTACACACCTGAAATAGAAATATAGTAGTAAGAGATGCATCCTGTATCATGCTTGATTGCTTCATACTTGATAAAGTTTTCATCCATTTATCCATATATCAAACTGTCGCCTGCAGTAACTAATTCTGAGAAAACCTTCTGACTTGTTACCAAGTTTAGCAAGCTTCCACCAATCCAGCTAACTACAAACCAACTGTAAACTAACTATATATTGGCTTATGAACGTGGATGCAGGATTGGAGTACCTACATAAATCATGCCAGCCACCACTGATCCATAGGGATGTAAAGACAAAGAATATTCTGCTATCAGAAAATCTAGAGGCCAAGATAGCAGACTTTGGGCTCATGAAGGCATTTGCCGACGAGTTCAAGACCCATGTCACCACCCTGCCGGCAGGTACCCTGGGATATCTTGACCCAGAATACTACAGTACATCCCAGCTCAGTGAGAAGAGCGACGTATACAGTTTTGGAGTTGTGCTACTGGAGCTTATCACAGGCCAGCCACCGGTAGTTCCTGTAAGTAACACTGAGAGCATCCATGTCGCGCTATGGGTGCGCCAGAAGCTCTCTGACGGCGACATTGCGAGCATCATTGACCCGAGAATGGGAGGACAGTATGATATCAACTCTATCTGGAAAGTTGCAGAGTTGGCACTGAAGTGCAAAGAACAGCCATCAAGAGAGCGACCAACGATGACTGATGTTGTGGCAGAGCTCAAGGAGAGCTTAGAGCTGGAGGTGTCCTATGCAATGGGCTGCTACAGCTCAACTACGAGCAGCACAATCAATCTCAGCACAACCAGTATTTATTTGCATAGTGTCGCCCAATCCATTGATCACCAAGGAAAGGAACCTGTGCCTGAGTTGCAATTGCAACAGGTAGGCATTGAATCAACAACTGCTATAGGTCCTGCTCCAAGATGAGGCCAACCGTTCAACTTTGTATATTTTAGTCTAGGCTATGTATATAAGCCGGTGATTCACCATAAATTTATGTGTTATGTAATTTGGGTTATTAAGCAAGTAACTAATCTCCAAGTTCTATGACTGTACCTATGAATTTTGTCAGACCAGTGTCAAGAAATACAAAATACCATCAATGATCACTCACATAATGTCAGAAATTAACGCTGAAAATAAAGGAAATCCAAATAAAGCAATTTCTGATCCGTCACTTCATGACAGCCCTAATCCCACATCATTACCAATGTTAGTGGCCGGTTCACCAGTAACTGCAGATCAGGGTAATTGTCGTTTCAGACATGCACATGGTTTACCAACAGTGAAACAATGGATCATAAGCAAACATTCGACGAAGACTATCAACATATATACCCAAAAGAAGCATCAGCTTGGTTAATACAGCTCCAATATTACATACAGTTTTTATGTGTAGTGTTAAGACATGTGAAGTATGGAAACTAATAAATATGGTTGGAATTGCTCTAATCCCTAGAATAGTCAAGGTGTACACGTTCTTAGCATTTCATAGGATATTTATCGGGATTCTACTTTTCATGCAAAATTCCCCATTTCTTTTTTTTCTAAAAGTGCACTATTTTTCTGAGAAAAATGCTCGTGTGTTGCTATGGACTATGATAAAAATGTAATATATTATAAAATAATTGCTCTATTTTTAACAAATAAAAGGGGGCATACGTTCAATTCGACAACACCACAACAGAGTGAAAATAATCATTGACGATACCTGTTCCAGAGAACGGAAATGAGTTGCGTCGGCGTTCTGTTTTTACTACGGCTTGGTTTCAGTACGAATGTGACAGTATAAGAAGTTTTCAGGCCAAGGGGTTGATTTCATCAACGTTATACATACGAACCGCGATGGTGACTAGAATCTTTGTTTTCCCCAACACTTTCTGAATGTGTTCGAGTTTATCGTCGCAAAAACGTCAGGATGCTTTACTCCTTTGTTTACCCTTAATTTCTTAGACCTTTCGTCCTTACCTTTTTTTTTCAAGCCCTTATCTCACCTGCCGCAAGTTTTGTCTCAATGGTGTAACATAACCTCTAATACTATCATTTGACACCTATCCCCAATTTGTTACATACCCATGCCAATGTAATCCACACACCATCAATCTCTACACAATTTCTCTGATGATGTATATATGATAACTTCGTAAATCTTAAGATCTGCTAATCTACTCTCAAAAACATCGATTTTATTTTATCTTAACGAGGAAGATTACATATATTGTTGTCTATATATACAACAAATAGTCAAATACAAATAAATCTCTCACAGTTCGTATCAATTACGAAGCAAATGTATGTAGGTATGCATTCATCGTGCAAGCCACGCAAATTACCTATTCTTATACCTCCATATATATGGTGTGTGGCCACGCCACCACGGAGAGACAGCGTCATATACACAAATCATCACATGGAGCTGCAGTCCGCCGGCTGGATGGAGAGCACGCCGTTGTCGAGGTCGTAGAGCAGGTGCGCGTTCTGCTGCATGTAGTTGCCGATGACGGTGGTCTCGTTCATCGGCAGCGTCGCGTTCGGCCCCGCCGAGCTGAACACCACCATGCACGCCGTCGCCGTGTCCGCCGGCATCCAGTAGTTCTCAGGCGGCACCACCACATCCCCGCCGCCGCTCCCGAAGTGCAGGGTCAGATTTGGCACCAGGCTGACGTTCCCGCCCGCGACGCACAGGTCTGCCCCGATGGCGGCGGCGGCGGCCGGCGGCGGCACGAGGCTGCTAGCTCCCAGCTGCTGCTCCAGCTCAGCCCTCAGCGCCTGGTACGCCACGTCGGCGAGCCTCGTGAGCGTTGTACCTGAGTCGATGAACGTGCCCGCCCACTGCCCCGGCGCGACCTGCCGGAGGTCGAACGCCGCCGCGGGGACATCGAGCATGGTTTGTCCCACCGTGATGCCGGCGAGCGGCAGGTAGTAGAACGTGCTGAAGGGGTCCTCGTTAGGGCTCGCCACGAACGGCACGGACGTCACCGGCGCGCCGCCGCCGCTCAGCGCGGCGGACGCGCCGACGAACAGGTGGCTCGTCGTGTTGGCGGCGGCGTCGCTGAAGTAGGGGGTGAGGCAGTAGGAGAACTTGGTGTCGCTGAGCTGTTTGACGAGCGACAGGTTGCCCCGGCCGAGCCCGATGATGCCGGACGCGTTGTTCAGGGCGCCCGGCGGCGAGAACTTGCTCGCGGTGATGCACCCGAAGGCGAGGGTGACATTCTCCGACCCGAACGTGAACGTCTCGGTGTCAAGCGCGCCGGAGATGTTCCCGGAGCCGTAGCTGGTGACGACGTCGCACGTCTTCTTGTCGGCGGCGCACTGGGTCTCGGAGCCGAGGGCGCACGCGGCGTCGCTGCACGCCACGGCCTGGAAGCTGCGCGACTGGGAGGGATCGTAGATGGGAAGGCCCTGGGGGAAGCAGCCGGGACTGCAGGCGGCGCACTGCGTCCAGACGAGGTTGCTGCCGGTGTCGATGATGGCCTCGGCCTGCACCGGAGGGTCGCCGATGAGGTACTCGGCGACGTACTCCGTGCCCGCCCAGTGCACGGGCGCGGTCACCCCGGCCATGGAGGCCAGACGGCGGTGGGTGCGCTCCGCGGCGCGGCGCAGACGCTCCTCCACGGAGCATTTCTCCCTGGCGTCGACATGGGTGAGCTCGAGGTGGATGCTGGCGCAGGTGGAGAGTGTCAGGGAGATGCACAGGAACGCGGCCCACAGCAAAGGCCTCGCCATTTTTATCTTTCTGTGGCGTTTGTGTGTGTGTCCGTGTGCTTTGTGATGTACAGGGAGGGGTAGGTGTATATATAACATCCAGGTGATGAGATGAGTAGTTGGTACGAAAAGATTGAGGAATTGTTGAGTTGATCACGGTACTGCAAATTGACGTATTAAATATTGTTCAGTAAATTTCATTTTTTTTTTAAATATTTGATCTCTTTTCGAATGAATTGAACCAAGTTGGCTGATCTGTATTGCGATAATGAACAATTCAGATGTCATGTTTTATTAAGATCAATATTCAGTTTAAAGTTTTTAACTGAACAATACGTATTTGATATTAATATCTTGTTGGTGGAATTGAAATTCATACTTAGCAAGATCTACATATAAAGGGCATTTGGAGGATAAGTATGTGAATTTTCCATAAGCTTGGCAAATGATGATGTGATACGTCGTCTACTAGGCTTAGAAGGTCAAGTCAATATAATGCCTCTAGAGTGCTACCTGCTAGACGTTGATAGCAAGGTGTCACACCCGGTTTTAAAGGCAAAACCAGGTGCATCTCATATGTGCGCCAAGATCAGTTTACACACATATGGTAGACATCACAAGTGAATATCCATAACCATGCATAACGAAAGAGTATTATAGTGCAATTATTACAATCTCAGAGTTGACTCAAATGTCATATCGGAAGACTTAAATAAACGTTCATCTAACGAAGCAAAAGTGACTCCAACTCCACAGGCATTGACTGGGGGAGACTCGCCTAGAACTCCTCAAAACCAGTAGTGAAATCCTCAAAATTCTCCCAATCTGAGCAGCATTCCGGGTGTAGTAGATGCAATAAAAGAAAGAAAAGCAACAAGTATGAGCACATGACGTACTCAGCAAATGTAATATGACATACAAGGCTGAGGCAAAAAGGTTGGCTGACCATACTGCAGTAAGCATTTTTAGTTGGTCAAGTTTTATTAACCAACTATTTACTAGCAAATGAAAGTATATACCACCCACAATTTAATGAATGTCATATTCCCAACGTATTCATGTAACCACGATTTAGATCATGTTCAAGTATGATTATCATGTAAGGGTCCAGGCCGCTCTTAACCGTGAGCACGGCTGTTATAACAGTTTTACACTCTGCAGAGGTTGTACACTTTCACCATAAGCCGTGATTCCCATTGCCGAAGCATTGTACCCTTCCCACACCACGTGGACCGAATACTGGGTTTCACTATGAGACCTTTACAAAAGCACTCTAATAAATGATAGCCCGCTAAGGTTTCCGGTTCAGAAGCAAAGCATAACCCTTCCTAATGAGGTCTGTCTCTTACCAAAGCCCACAGCTCAAAAGGACCGAGCTATACCCCGTCAACCGCTGCCCCCCATGCCCCTTTCGAGTAAAGCTGGCATAAACCAGAGCACCTAATTAGTCAGTCAAAGCCAGAGCCATATGGCACTCATGGTTGTACTGTTTTTCCTGGGTGGTTTTCCATGTTCCAATTAAAAAGATATGATCTTGTCCATTAATTATTTAAAAGAGTATATGGAACATAGAGTGGGGGTTCATTTAACCAATCCCAGTTGAGCCAGCTAAGCATCATCTACCATCAAAGTTAATTAAATAACCCAGTTTCAGGGACAGGAAAAATATAGTGGCTAGGCAAATCCTTAAATAGGAACCCATCAAATTAAGACACATGCATGGGTGGTGAAATTAATAATTATTAGGACATTTGCATGACATAATACACTTGCCTTCTTCCCAACTCGGTTGCTGCTCAAATCCTTCTCCAACAGTTGGTTCTTCAGAGAAATCCTCGAACTGGTCGTTTCCTAATCGCATCACACATTCACATACAAGGAAACAATACACCAAACAATTCCAACAGAAGAAAACAACAGCACAAAACTAACCTACACGTTACAATGAACGCGTGAGCGCAAGAATCACTAAAATCGGAGTTAAAACGCAAAAGATATGGCTTTTCTAAGGTTCAAGGACTTGCTGGCAAAGTTTTAAAAGTTCCAGGGGCTTAACTGCGAAAAACCAGGGGCTAAAACATAATTTTGTATAAAAACTCGAGGGTTTATGGGTAAAAAGACCAAAACAGGACCTCAGGCATAATTTTAAATCTTGCAGGGGCTTAAACAGAAGAAAAAAGACCTAAACGTAATTATTTTTGAACTAAATTGGACCGCGGGTTGATTTTGAAAAACTACAGGGGCTCTTTAGCAATTTTACCACGGCTGACCGGTACGAAAATGGTTTGACTCGAGTTAGATCTAATCTGGGCCATTGGATTTAGATCGGGCGGTCAGGGGGGTTCGGGACCATGGGTCGCCGGCGAGGACGGCGGCGCTGCGCTCCTCCGCGGCGGCGCTTCGCCGGAGCAAGTCGATCTAGAGCTACGAGGCTCGGATTGCAACGGGATCAAGTCCTATGGACTCGCCGGACCACGATGAGTCTAACCAGGGTGTTCTTAACGACTGGGATGACACACACGCGGTGGCCGACGACGGCGGCGCCATGCGCGGCGGCGGAGCTCTCGGCCAGATGCAAAACCGGCGCTACGGTGCACGGTTTGCGACAAGATCAAGCGCTATAGCACCAGGAGGAGATGGGGAACTCACGGGGCTTGGTCTTGACGAGGGAGAGGCGACGAAGGCGACCGACGACGAACAACGGCGGTCGGCGGCACTGGAGAATCGCCGGCGAGTTCAATTAGCAAGGAACGCGGCCTAATTCGGGTCAAGAACTCGATGGGAACGTTTGGGCTATCGAGACGAACCTCCTAGGATGCTTCTTGGCGAAGGAACGGCGGCGACGATGAGAATTGAAGACAGCGGCGCTCGGCTCGGCGATGGCGGCGGCTCGGGCGGCTTGGGTTTGCTGCTTCGGCTGGATTAGAGGGGAAACGACAAGGGCGGCCGGGTTAAATAGGTGCGGTGCGGTCTTGGCGTGCGGGACGGGGACGGAGTCGGAGGCGGCGGCGCTCGGGACTCGGCGAGGAGTCCGGCTCGGCTACGGTGGGGAAGAAAGAGCTGACATGGGGGTCCCACTCCTCAGCGATAGAAAGAGAGAGAGAGCGGGGAGAATGAGGATGGGCCGAAAGTGGAACAGGCCGAGTGAACAGAAGGGAAATCGGCCCAGGGAAAAATGGAAAACAGGCCAGGGGAAAAACGAGCGAGGAAAGAAGTCCAGGGAGCAAACTTGGACCGGGCCAAGAGTTCAAGGGGCGAAACCGAACTCGGCTATTAAAAACTTTTCTAAAACTCAAACAAAAGCAAATCAAATTCGAATTTAAACAGAATTTAAATTCCAACTTGATTTACTAGCAACCAAAAATATATGCAACAGCATGAATGCAACAAAAACTTATTTTGACTAAAATAATTATTTAATGTGATATTTAAATTAATAAAAGGCTAGAAATTCCAATTAATTCCTAGAAAATTTATTTAAGCCTTAATAAATCCTAGAAAAATTAAAATGGTTGCTACAATTTAAATGTGATGAATTTTAGGGTGTTACAAACCTACCCCCCTTAAAGAGAATCTCGTCCTCGAGATTCGGACGGATTAGAGAAAATCTGAGGGAACTCTGCCATCAACTCATCCTCTCTTTCCCAAGTTGCCTCTCTTTCCGCGTGATGACTCCACTGAACTTTACACATCTTAATCACTTTACTCCTAGTAACTCTTTCAGCAGTTTCCAAAATCTTAGCTGGGTATTCCTTATAAGTCAGATCATCTTGCACATCCAACTCATCCAAGGGTAATTCTTCCTCAGGAACTCGAAGACACTTTTTCAACTGAGAGATATGGAACACATCATGCACATCTGACAGTCTGGCTGGCAACTCCAGTTGATAAGCAACCTCACCTTTTCTATCAACAATCTTGAAAGGTCCAATGAAACGAGGAGATAATTTACCTTTCACCTTAAACCTTCTCAAGCCTCGAATAGGAGATACTTTCAGATACACATAATCTCCTACTTCGAAAGTTAATTCTCGTCTCCTTGTGTCTGCATAGCTCTTCTGCCTAGACTGAGCCGTTCTTAAATTCTCTCTGATAATCTGAACCTGTCTTTCTGCTTCCTGCAGTATCTCTGGACCAAACAACTGACTTTCACTAGTTTCACTCCAATACAAAGGTGTTCTGCACTTTCTACCGTAAAGCGCTTCGAAGGGGGCCATCTTTAAACTAGCCTGATAACTGTTGTTGTATGAGAACTCTGCATATGGAAGACTCTTGTCCCAACTGCCTCCATGCTTCAAAGCACAAGCTCTCAACATATCCTCCAGAATCTGATTGGTCCTCTCTGTCTGACCATCTGTCTGAGGATGATATGCAGAACTGAAATTCAACTTTGTATCCATAGACTCATGCAACTTCTGCCAGAATCTAGATGTAAACTGAGTACCTCTATCTGACACTATCTTTTTAGGCACACCATGGAGACAAACAATTCTGGACATGTATAACTCTGCCAACTTAGCACTGGTATATGTAGTATTAACGGGTATAAAGTGAGCTACCTTAGTTAATCTGTCCACAATAACCCATATGGAGTCATATCCTCCTCGAGTGCGAGGTAATCCAACAATGAAATCCATACTGATTTCTTCCCACTTCCATTCAGGTACCTTGAGTGGCTGAAGCAAACCGGCTGGTCTCTGGTGTTCAGCTTTGACTCTCTGACAAACATCGCACAATGCCACATGGGCAGCCACATCTCTTTTTAGTCCATACCACCAATACCTTTGCTTCAGATCCTGATACATCTTGGTGCTTCCAGGATGAATAGAATATGCGGAATCATGAGCTTCCCTCAATATCTGCTCTCTGAGAGACTCGATATCCGGTACACATATCCTCTTGCTAAACCAAATTGTACCTTGATCATCTTCGGTGAAGTCGGGTGCTTTCCCTGCTAACATGGTTTCCTTGATTTCCTTTATCTTCTCATCAGTAAGCTGACCTTTCCGAATTTACTGTTCCAGTGTAGACTCAACTTCCATTGTCACACCTTCTGTTTGATTCAGGAATCCTAAGTTCAGCTTTTCCATCTCTGCAAGCAACTCAGCTGGTAACTGACGACCAAACATTGCATTTACTTGTGACTTCCTACTCAACGCATCAGCAACCAAATTAGCCTTGCCAGGATGATAGTTGATTCCCAGATCATAATCCTTGATCAACTCCAACCATCTTCTCTGCCTCAAATTCAGATCCTTCTGAGTAAATATGTACTTCAGGCTTTTGTGATCGGTATACAGCTCACATATGTTACCTAGAATATAGTGCCTCCAGATCTTCAAGGCATGGACAACAGCTGCAAGCTCCAGATCATGAGTAGGATAGTTCAGCTCGTGTTTCCTCAACTGCCTGGATGCATAGGCTATAACTCTGCCTTCCTGCATGAGCACACACCCAAGACCTTTACGAGAGGCATCACAAAATATATCAAAGTTCTTGTGAATATCTGGCATAGCAAGCACTGGGGCTGTAGTCAACTTCCTTCTCAACTCTTCAAAACTGGCCTGACACGCTTCTGACCAAACGAACTCCTTGCCCTTCTCTAATAGAGAAGTAAGAGGTTTCGCTATTTTCGAAAAGCCTTCAATGAATCTCCTGTAATATCCAGCCAATCCTAGAAAGCTTCTGAATTCAGAGACTGTGGTAGGAGGTTTCCATTCCAACACATCCTTGACTTTACTTGGATCCACTGCAATACCTCCTTCAGTGACCACATGACCAAGAAAAGACACTTGATTCAATCAGAATTCACATTTACTAAACTTGGCATACAACTGGTTCTCTCTAAGAGTCTGCAACATCAACCTCAAATGTTCTTCGTGCTCTTCCTCATTCTTAGAGTAAACCAGAATGTCATCAATAAACACCACCACAAACTTATCCAAGTACTCCATGAATACCTTATTCATCAGGTACATAAAGTAGGCGGGTGCATTTGTCAATCCAAACGACATCACAGTGTACTCATACAATCCATACCTGGTGGTGAATGTTGTTTTAGGAATATCGGAACGCCTGATCCTCAACTGATGGTAGCCAGATCTCAAGTCAATCTTGGAGAAAACCTTAGCTCCTTTCAGCTGATCAAATAAGTCTTCAATTCTGGGCAATGGATACTTATTCTTGATGGTTACCTCATTCAATGAACGATAATCCACACACATCCTCAGAGTACCATCCTTTTTACCCACAAAAATTACAGGTGCTCCCCAAGGTGACGAGCTAGGATGAATGTAACCTTTATCCAACAATTCCTTAAGTTGTTTCTTAAGTTCTTCTAGTTCATTAACAGCCATTCTATAGGGTCTTTTAGAAATAGGAGCAGTACCAGGTAAAAGCTCAATAATAAACTCAATGTCTCGTTCGGGTGGCATACCTGGCAAATCATCTGGGAAGACATCTGGAAACTCACAAACAACTCTGATATCCTCCAACGGAACACTGCTGGCCTGATTCACTGAGTAAGTTGAAGCTGAGGGTTGGGTGGCTCCGAATTCAATCTTCTCTCCCTGAGGGCTAGTCAACAACATGGACCTCTTGGCACATTGAATCACCGCATCAAATGCAGCTAACCATCCCATTCCAAGTATGACATCGATTCCCTCAGAGTTCAGGACTATCAAATCAGCAGGAAAATCTACCCCAACTATTTTCAAATTAACTCGGGGACAGATAAAGTTAGCTTTCATGTTTCCACCGGGAGAGCTAACTAGCATGGAATTTCTCATAGGGACCATGGATACATTATACTTAGCTACGTACTGAGCAGTAATAAAAGAATGAGATGCTCCAGAGTCGAATAAAACCGATGCAGGGGCTGAGTTGACAAGGAACATACCAAGTACCACATCCTGGGACTCCTGTGCGGTCTCTGCAGCAACATGGTTCACCTTGCCCAGCATCTGATTCTGCTGGCTCTTGTTGCTCTGGGGTGTCTGGTTCACATTCCTATTCTGCTGCTGAGGGGTATTCTACCTAGGTGCACTGCCACTCTGGTGCTGTGGGGTCTGAGCATTCTTCTTAGGACAGTTGTGGGCATAGTGGCTGGGATCTCCACAAATGTAGCAGGTACGGGGAGTAGGAGCACTGCCTGGTGCAGGGGTCTTCACTGGAGTCTGAGTCGGGGTGGTTTGGCGGTTCTGCTGAAATGCTGGACGCTGCGGTGGAGGTGCTGACCGCTGACCCTGACTCTGCACAAAGTTACTCCCTTACCCACCAAAACGAACGGGCATGTTCTGCTGAGGTTGCTGGAAACGAGGGCGGGTGTTACTGCTTGACTGTCCTGAGGACATGAACTTCCTCTTCTGCTCTCCCAACTCACGACAATAGCCTTATCCAACAGCTTCTGAAATGTTGGGAAGGTTTGAGACATGAGTTGATATTGGAGCGGCGGAATCAATCCTTCCAGAAATCGCTCCTGTTTCTGCTCATCATCCTTCACCTCATCTGGGGCGTAACGGGACAACTGAATGAACTTATCCCGGTACTCACTAACGGTCATCCCACCTTGCTTGAGTGAGAGGAACTCCTTCTTCTTCAGCTTCATGACACCAGCAGGAATATGGAAGCTCCTGAAGTTGGTTCTAAACTCCTGCCAGGTGATAGCATCAGGGGTGGCATGAGCAGCAAGATAAGCGTCCCACCAATCTGAAGCTGATCCTTCCAAGCGACCTGAGGCATACAGGACCTTCTCCCTGTCATTGCACTGAGCCATATCCAGCTTCTTCTCAACAGTCTTAAGCCAATCATCAGCATCAAGTGGATCCGCGGAGTGGGAGTAGGTAGGTGGTTTGTGACTCATAAACTCCCGGTGCTTGTCCCTCTGCTGGTTGTTGTTGTTGTTGTTCTGTGCTTGCATGGCTGCCAAGGCATTAGCCATGCCCAGGAGAATCTGAGTCTGGTTGGCGAGGATCTGATCCATTGCTACGGATGCTTGATTTGGCGGAGGATTTGGATTGGGGTTGACACGTCCTTGACGATTCACAGGTGGTTGATCCACTCCACTTCCAGACCTGGTGTTTACCATCTGGTGGTTAGAACATGAGGTTCAGAGGGTGGTAAAAAGATATAACTCAAATCATGAACAGATAAGAGTTAGTGTAAAACGAGTTGCCAATGACGGGCAAATCAAATTCTGAAACAGATTCTGTTCGTCCTAATTAAACAGTTGTAACTCTCATTCTGTGTATCCAAAAATCATGATCTTTTGTCTGAACGTAGACCATCAAATTCTGAAACTAACCCAACTTGAATCACCTCAATCGGAATTTTGTGGCTCGAGGTATAAAATAAACAAGACAGCTGTGTCAGGACCACGGGACAGATTCTGGTCGCTCCATTAAAACCATTATATCTTTCTGTAAGAACCTCCAAAAATCACGAGAAATTCTCAGAACCTAGGTTATCAAGTCCTTAATCCAACCCAACTGGATTTATGTCAAACGGAATTCTAAAGCTCCAAAAACAAGTCGGACAGTACCAGGATATCATGCAGCGGCGAGAACAGATTGTCGCATAACATGATTTATATGGGGGGTACAATTATATAGATAAAGTGATGGTTAAGAGCTAAGATCAGAGACCAAAATAAACCCAAACTAAATAAATTTATTATTTAATAATTACTCAATTGTGGTCATCACTCCACAATTAAGTTCAATCATTACAAAGATCCAAATCACACACTTAGCACAAAAACAAACATCTCTACCACACTTTTAAACCAAACTAAATCACATGTTACGCATGAGTCTCAACGATTCTAAACGTACTGAACTAACAAAAATAAAAGGTATCCTATCTTAATAGGTATGGGTGAAGCAACTAGACGATCCACCGAGCAGTGTCTAGCGGGGCGGTGAATGTCCCAATAACCCTTCTACATCTTCATCCAATGGCGGAAGTGCTTCTCCCTTGAGTTCAGCTATCAGTCTTTTGTTCTTCCTTCGTTCAGCAGCGAGTTCTTCACGCACTTCTTGTAGTTCTCTTGAGGTGTCATCGGCGTGCACGTTAAGCATCTGGGTGAACGCCACTTGGACGTTGAGTGTAGAGTTCACACCTGGCGGGTGCGGTACAACCCCAGTTGGAGTGCCTTGCTGCCTTCGAGGAAGATATGCCCATGTAGTGTGACATACTTCAGCAGCCTCTTCATGACAAAGCACAGAAAGTGCCCTCCTGGCTGCATCCTGGATTCCAGCTTCGAAAGTTGATCTGATGGCGATGGCATGATGTACTGCAGCCTCTTTGGTTCCTCCAAACTCATAATCAGGCTCCCTGATGTATACAGCGACTTCCCAGTCCTCTGGGTGATCTGGATGTGTCCTCCTTCTTCCACAATATTCTATCTCCACTGGGTAGTTCAGACGCTCGAAGAGCATTCGAAGCATCATCGGAAACCCACTGTTGCCTCCGTCGTGGTGATGAATAGTCACTACCCACATGTCAGGCGGCGGAGAGGGTCCTTCACTTCCTTCAGATCCAGCTGGAGCATTCCCTACTAAGTTGACTTCTTCGTCCATTACTTCCATCTCTTCAGGTTCCGGTTCCACTTCTTGCACTGAATGCGACGAAAAAGAGGAAAGAGTGCTTGCC
Source organism: Echinochloa phyllopogon (assembly GCA_033239725.1). Lineage (NCBI taxonomy): Eukaryota > Viridiplantae > Streptophyta > Magnoliopsida > Poales > Poaceae > Echinochloa > Echinochloa phyllopogon. The sequence goes on along the minus strand of BTCW01000012.1, from coordinate 59,187,348 downwards.
AATCTACGAGCACCTTGCCTTGTCAATACCATCTATGGTTTAAGCAAGAAAGGGGTGAGAACAGCTCTAAAGATATCAGAACCAGGTAAGATGGTGAAAAAGATAGACCAGAAAACAAAGTCAAGGAGGAGACAATTATCAATGACCTGGATTAATAGCAAATTAAACCAAGAATAGATAGACCAAGAGTAGTTAAGCAAAATAATCCTTAGAGAATGACCATTGCTATCTAGTCTTGCGTCCTACAGTCAACATAGCTCTGATACCACCTCTGTCACACCCGGTTTTAAAGGCAAAACCAGGTGCATCTCATATGTGCGCTAGGATCAGTTTACACACATATGGTAGACGTCACAAGTGAATATCCATAACCATGCATAACGAAAGAGTATTATAGTGCAATTATTACAATATCAGAGTTGACTCAAATGTCATAGCGGAAGACTTAAATAAACGTTCATCTAACGAAGCAAAAGTGACTCCAACTCCACAGGCATTGACTGGGGGAGACTCGCCTAGAACTCCTCAAAACCAGTAGTGAAATCCTCAAAATTCTCCCAATCTGAGCAGCATTCCGGGTGTAGTAGATGCAATAAAAGAAAGAAAAGCAACAAGTATGAGCACATGACGTACTCAGCAAATGTAATATGACATACAAGGCTGAGGCAAAAAGGTTGGCTGACCATACTGCAGTAAGCACTTTTAGTTGGTCAAGTTTTATTAAGCAACTATTTACCGTGATTATCATGTAAGGGTCCAGGCCGCTCTTAACCGTGAGCACGGCTGTTATAACAGTTTTACACTCTGCAGAGGTTGTACACTTTCACCATAAGCCGTGATTCCCATTGCCGAAGCATTGTACCCTTCCCACACCACGTGGACCGAATACTGGGTTTCACTATGAGACCTTTACAAAAGCACTCTAATAAATGATAGCCCGCTAAGGTTTCCGGTTTAGAAGCAAAGCATAACCCTCCCTAATGAGGTCTGTCTCTTACCAAAGGCCACAGCTCAAAAGGACCGAGCTATACCCCGTCAACCGTCGCCCCCCATGCCCCTTTCGAGTAAAGCTGGCATAAACCAGAGCACCTAATTAGTCAGTCAAAGCCAGAGTCATATGGCACTCATGGTTGTACTGTTTTCCTGGGTGGTTCTCCATGTTCCAATTAAAAAGATATGATCTTGTCCATTAATTATTTAAAAGAGTATATGGAACATAGAGTGGGGGTTCATTTAACCAATCCCAGTTGAGCCAGCTAAGCATCATCTACCATCAAAGTTAATTAAATAACCCAGTTTCAGGGACAGGAAAAATATAGTGGCTAGGCAAATCCTTAAATAGGAACCCATCAAATTAAGACACATGCATGGGTGGTGAAATTAATAATTATTAGGACATTTGCATGACATAATACACTTGCCTTCTTCCCAACTCGGTTGCTGCTCAAATCCTTCTCCAACAGTTGGTTCTTTAGAGAAATCCTCGAACTGGTCGTTTCCTAATCGCATCACACATTCACATACAAGGAAACAATACAACAAATAAGAAACAATACACCAAACAATTCCAACAGAAGAAAACAACAGCACAAAACTAACCTACACGTTACAACGAACGCGTGAGCGCAAGAATCACTAAAATCGGAGTTAAAACGTAAAAGATATGGCTTTTCTAAGGTTCAGGGACTTGCTGGCAAAGTTTTAAAAGTTCCAGGGGCTTAACTGCGAAAAACCAGGGGCTAAAACATAATTTTGTATAAAAACTCGAGGGTTTACGGGTAAAAAGACCAAAACAGGACCTCGGGCATAATTTTAAATCTTGCAGGGGCTTAAACAGAAGAAAAAGGACCTAAACGTAATTATTTTTGAACTAAATTGGACCGCGGGTTGATTTTGAAAAACTACAGGGGCTCTTTAGCAATTTTACCACGGCTGACCGGTACGAAAACGGTTTGACTCGAGTTAGATCTAATCTGGGCCATTGGATTTAGATCGGGCGGTCAGGGGGGTTCGGGACCATGGGTCGCCGGCGAGGACGGCGGCGCTGTGCTCCTCCGCGGCGGCGCTTCGCCGGAGCAAGTCGATCTAGAGCTACGAGGCTCGGATTGCAATGGGATCAAGTCCTATGGACTCGCCGGACCACGACGAGTCTAACCAGGGTGTTCTTGACGACTGGGACGACGCACACGCGGTGGCCGACGACGGCGGCGCCATGCGCGGCGGCGGAGCTCTCGGCCAGATGCAAAACCGGCGCTACGGTGCACGGTTTGCGACAAGATCAAGCGCTATAGCACCAGGAGGAGATGGGGAACTCACAGGGCTTGGTCTTGACGAGGGAGAGGCGACGATGGCGACCGACGACGAACAACGGCGGTCGGCGGCACTAGAGAATCGCCGGCGAGTTCAATTAGCAAGGAACACGGCCTAATTCGGGTCAAGAACTCGATGGGAACGTTCGGGCTATCGAGACGAACCTCCTAGGATGCTTCTTGGCGAAGGAACGACGGTGACGACGAGAATTGAAGACGGCGGCGCTCGGCTCGGCGATGGCGGCGGCTCGGGCGGCTTGGGTTTGCTGCTTCGGCTGGATTGGAGGGGAAACGGCAAGGGCGGCCGGGTTAAATAGGTGCGGTGCGGTCTTGGCGTGCGGGACGGGGACGGAGTCGGAGGCGGCGGCGCTCGGGACTCGGCGAGGAGTCCGGCTCGGCTACGGTGGGGAAGAAAGAGCTGACATGGGGGTCCCACTCGTCAGCGATAGAAAGACAGAGAGAGCGGGGAGAATGAGGACGGGCCGGTGTTGGGCCGAAAGTGGAACAGGCCGAGTGAACAGAAGGGAAATCGGCCCAGGGAAAAATGGAAAACAGGCCGGGGGAAAAACGAGCGAGCAAAGAAGTCCAGGGAGCAAACTTGGACCGGGCCAAGAGTTCAAGGGGCGAAACCGAACTCGGCTATTAAAAACTTTTCTAAAACTCAAACAAAATCAAATCAAATTCGAATTTAAACAGAATTTAAATTCCAACTTGATTTACTAGCAACCAAAAATATATGCAACAGCATGAATGCAACAAAAACTTATTTTGACTAAAATAATTATTTAATGTGATATTTAAATTAATAAAAGGCTAGAAATTCCAATTAATTCCTAGAAAATTTATTTAAGCCTTAATAAATCCTAGAAAAATTAAAATGGTTGCTACAATTTAAATGTGATGAATTTTAGGGTGTTACAAATGGTCAAATCCTGGTTTTCGTGTGTGAATCTGACTAAGCATGGCAAATGTCCTTTATGTAGAGATCATCATTTGCCAAGTGTATGGGTCCACAGATTTATCCTCCAAATGTTGACACAATCAGAGAGAGACTTACATTTTTTTAAAATATATTACTATTAGAGAGAGACTTATCAGTTGTCATATACACCCCATCCGCGCCGGTTATAACACCGGAAAAATGAAACCAATACTGGTATAGGTATCCGCCGTATCCATGCTGGTTGTGCCTGTGCTAACAAGTACAAACAATGCCTATGTGAGGCAGCATAGATAGTTGAAATACGATCTTTTTCTATCCGCTTTCCCCCTCCGATCTAACATGTGGGACCGGTGTGTGAAAAGGTTGGGGGAGGTCTGACCTGATATGTGGGACCGGTTTGAGAGGATTAGGAGGAGATATACCGGTGCAAATTGTTTCAATTTTATTGGTTCTTATTGTTAGATTAGTAAGAACGCACGTGCGACACACACGTTTAATAGAAAATAAGTTTACATAATAGACAGGTGTCAAAAGATCATGTTGGTTACGAACTCAAAACGATTCCATACTATAGGGACGGATGAGGGGGCAGAAGATTTGACGAAAAAGTCTAACTGTTGGGGTCACTAGGAGGAATAGTGTTTTAATAACTGGTGGGTCTATCGGTTGTCAAAAAGTTTTGAATCTTTATAGAAAAAATAGATTTATAGTATAGATAGATTAAGCTTTTATGTAAATTAAAACAGATGAGATCAAGGAACTATGTGGTTTTTCATTAAGAAGAGAATAGGCACCCAAATTAGATGAGATCAAGGAACTATGTGGTTTTTCATTAAGAAGAGAATAGGCACCCAAATTCGAGCCAGAGGGGACTCAAACCTCATATTTCCAATCGGTGCTGCTGTTTCGGTGCCACCTTTAGCACCGGGTCAAATAATCGGTGCTAAAGTTGTCAACTCGCTAAAAAAATATGTGTTGCTACAGAGATTTGAACAACACCTCTTGGCTCACGCATACCCTCGTTTTCATCTCATCTACGCAGCACATGTGACTAGGTAGAAGATATTTTCCTTTTGAAGTAGCATGTGACACCCCTTTAGCACCGGTTCGTATTTATCAACCGGTGCTAAAAGGCACCGGATCGTAACACCAACCGGTGCTAAAGGGGTACTAAAGGTTCAATGCTTTAGCATTTTCAAAAGGGTTACCGAGGGCACTGGAATTTTGAACCCGGTGCTAATATTACATTAGCACCAAATTTTTATGATGCCCATGTATATGAAAAGGACGGACACTGATTTCTCTGGTAGCGTCACTTCCTAGCTTTTATGCAAATACAGTGTGCAGTGGAAAATTCTGTCCATAGATTCTGTTGGCCGATACAGTTCGAAGGTTAGAAGGTCACTCACCTGTACTCCGTAGGAAATGTGTCTAATCAATTGGGTTTCAGCATGGAAACATGACTGACCGTTCGATATAAAGTTGGGTCTTTCAAAGTTTCCGGAGTTCGATATACAGGCTAGTTCCCAAATTTGCGAGTTCGATGTCTCTTCGTAATCATGATGTCACTGTAGCATTTTGTTTGTATGTGTGAAAAATTATCCAAAAATTGATTAATTAGACTCAAAATTTTCGTCTCGCAGAGTACAACAAAACTGTGCGATTAGTTTTTTGATTTCATCTACATTTAGTACTCCATGCATGTTATGACATTTTGATGTGACGGGAATCTTCTTTTTGCATAGTAAATTTGGGAGTTGCTTTTTGGAACTAAACAAGGCTATATTGGCCTTGTTTAGTACCAAAAAATTCTCACTTCAAACTTCACTATTCACCTATCACATCAAATCATATCAAATCTTTCTACTCATACGTGGAGCATTAAATGTAGGTAAATAAAAACTAATTGTATAGTTTTGATGTACACGACGAGACGAATCTTTTGAGCCTAGTTAGGTTATGATAGGACAATGTTTACCACAACAAACGAAAAGTGTTACAATGCGCTACAGTGTTCGATGTGACTTTTCTACCAACTTTTCACCTTTTTTTCAATTTCAAGAACTAAACACCCCGTTATCGCCCCACGCAACTACCCTTGCTCGTTCCAAAAAATATAATGCAAGAGGAAACAGCTCGGTTCTCAGAAAATACAAAAGGAAAGGGCTCTCGTCCCGGCACACTGATTTCGAATTCCGCTGAGAGCGGTAGATGAAAGCTTCCACATGAGACAATGTGTTAGGGCAAGGACATCGGTGCCGTCTATTCGTTTAATAGACGGTCTCATGCAGTGACACGTAATCTTGAGACAATTTATCAGACAACATATACAATAAGTTGTTATTTTAGTTGTCTCATAGTAATACAAAATCCCTTAATTTGTGAGAAAATAAAAAAATATTATTGGTTGCATGGCAACAGAACTCGTACAATAGTGGTTGGGTTGTCTCATAGTCCTAAATTTTAGCTCATGAGCGGTTGTTTCGCGAAGCAACGACCTCATTCTCTCACCTCGCTCTCTCTCCTCCACGTCAACAAAAGATCTTACGTGGCACTGCATGAGACGACCTATGAAACCGCTGAGGTGTAGCAATGTACCTACCCCTACGGCTTCTCAGTCTAAATGGAAAGTTTCATCGCCTGTTATCTAGACCAGATATTAGGTAATTGGGCTAGATGAGTTTTGAGAAAATTCCATGTATGCCATAAAAAAATATAGCTATCGCCATAAAAATTATACTATCCCCTCAGTGCCATCATTTCTAATTTTGTATCCCCTCTATGCCATTACCGTATGTTTTCTACGTTAACGTACTGTAACGGTGTTAAAATTAGACCTGTGAGACAATTTTACCCCTCCCTTGTCGAATCCCACGTCTCTTCTATCTTCCGATTCCATCTCCTTCATCTCCATCGACGGTGCGGTTCCAATCAGCGCGACCCCCCACCAGCAAGGTCTCGCACGTCCTCACGCCAGGCCCGCTGCTGCCACCCGCGAGCGCAGGTGCGTCGGGGGCACCGCGACCTAGGCGTAGGCGCATCGGGCGCCGCGACCTGCGGCGGCTGGGAGGCCCCAGGCGCGTGTCGGGCACCGTGACCCCTGGCACGCGTCAGGTGAGGGTCCGTGCCCCTGTGTCCATGGGACGGAGCGCTGCGCCCGTGCGCCAGGGAGACCCACGCCCTGCGCTGCCGCCGGAGTGAGCGCAGGTGCTCGTCGATCGCGCTCCACTTCATGGGCCGCCGCGGCATGACCGGCGATGAGGAGCCGCACGGGCACCGTCCTCCGGCGCAATCAGCCGGCTGATTGCGCCGGAGGACGGTGCCCGTGCGGCTCCTCATCGCCGGTCATGCCGCGGCGGCCCATGAAGTGGAGCGCGATCGACGAGCACCTGCGCTCACTCCGGCGGCAGCGCAGGGCGTGGGTCTCCCTGGCGAGCCTGGCTTGCCTGTTGCCTCCCGCGCATCAAGCTATCATGGATTCGTGGAGTTCGATTTGTGATTGGGTAGCCTGAGGAGAGTACACAGTCCTCAGGCTACTGGAGACCCTTCCTGCATCTATCCAAAGCCCACCTAATGACATGGAAGGAATCATATACTTGAAATTTGCTCGGGGGTAGTATTGCTCTTTCACCCAATACTTAACAGCACTGTTATTGTTTTATAACGGCAATGGTATAGAGGGAATGCAAAATTAGAATTGATGATACTGAAGGATAGTATAAGTTTTGATGGCACATACAAGGAATTTTCTCATGAGTTTTATGGGACGAAACTTCCTTCTCGTTTCATGAAACTGCTGATTTCTCTCCTCGTAGTATATAACCTTGCCTACTGACATAAAATTCTCCTCATAATAACCGCATTGAGACTAATAGTGCCCATGGGAGTGTAGTATTGTAATATAAATAAACTCTTCCTATTTTTGTAGGCATCATGGAGTACGAAGTCATGTTGCTACTACTAGAAAAAATAGCATCGTTTATTTCTACAAAAAATATGTGCACGTATATATATATATGCTGAGTTTAGGAGTTCAATATGCATGCAAATCCCTTCGAGACCAAAACAGATAATAATATTTACAAGTGCAATAATCGTACGTAATGAATCTGGGATGTACACACACAACACAAACAGGTAGAATGCAGGTGGTAGGCGGAGTCGATCAGCGTGCCGGCCGCCCACTTCCCCGGCCTCGCCTCCCGGAGCTCGAACTCGAACGCGCGCAGCGGCGGGGACGTCGAGCTTGGCTTTCCCCACCGTGATATCCCGGCAAAGGGGCAGGCAACGGCGAAGCTAGAATAGAAATAACCCTGATGCACACTCTATAGTGGAGAAGAAAAATAATAAAATTTACATGATAAAATTAGATCAACAACTAGTAAATGTTGGTTTCACCCTGGTGCATGTGCACCGGGCTAAGCCAACGTGGCTTCGCCCCTGGGGGCAGGTAGTAGTAGTACGTGCTGTAGGGTTCAGCCTTGGTTCTCGACCAAGGGCACGGACGTCACCATCAGTACGTGCGCTGATGAATGGAGAAAATTGGTTGGTCAGAAGTTGACAATGCAAGTGCATGCATTTAAGATTAATTGAAAAAAAAATCAAATCCAAGTTGAATTGCAATAATATTTGAACGGGATCAACACAAGATTTTACAAAACTTGTGTAGTATTTAGTAACTTGATCAATGAGGTTGATATATAATGTGGATTTAGTCATGCATGGTTTTAGGAATGAGTCGAGTTGACCAGACAAGCTACGTTCGTTGCTAATAAATTGTTTAAATTGACAATTTCATATGTGTGAATTTCCAAAGTAGAAGTTAGTTAGGACACTGACGTTTAATTACTTTGTTTTTTCATACTAGTTAATTTCATTACTTTGTTGGATTGGAAAGGAAACTATCATGTAGTTGAACATATATATAGCTATGACAAGCCGTGTAGGTAGCATTGTAACTATTGTTTTTTTATATGTTAGAGACACATGTCGAGATTAACAAAGTTATAACCATGAACGTCGCAGCATTCATGTCGCTTACCACTAAACAAGTTATATGCTCAGTCTGTGTGCATTTTAACCATTATTGACATAACCATCTAATGTTTCTCCAATATAACAAAACCTTTGTACTAAGCACATTGGAAGGGCGAGGGTGTCGCAGTCGGAGGGCAGGCCGCGGCAGAAATCGATCGGCGCAGTCGCGGTTCGCCCGCTCGTACTTAACAGTAGTATAGTATAGCATAGATAGATAGATAGATTTTGTGAAATATAAAGGTATCGGACTACAAAGACTAACACATAAAGGGATTACAAAGACTAACAGGCCTCCTTTCCTGGCCACGAACGCGCACGGCCACCCAGCCACCAAGCCTAGGCTCCCAGGTGGGATGTCTGCTCTGTTCCTCCCCAGCTCCCTCTACGCGCGGCAGGAGGTGAGCAGTTGTCTCCCTTCTTGGTTTTCTTGGTAGGGTGAGATCATATCTAGGATAGTTTGTTGAGAGGAGAAGAGACCGACCTACACGTCAGTTTGATCTGAGTTTCGTTTCTTGGCATGTTGTTTAGTTTGATCTGATTTTGTTTCTTGGCATGCTAGCTGTTTAGTTTCATAAATCTGTTGACTTGATGGTAGGCTGCTTAATCTGGTGAAGTTGAGTTTGTGATCTGATAAATGAATGGGTTTGGTCTGAGATGGTAGTCTCATTAATCTGTTCAAGCTGAGCTTGTCATATGATTAGTTTGCTCTTAGATAGTAGTTTGATTAATTTATTCAAGCTGTGGTTGTGATCAAAGTTTTTTTTACCGGTGTTTATCGGATTTCTCGAAAATTTATCAGATTTATCATTTTTCTTTCGGATCAAATTTATGAAAAAATCCTCAATTTTTACATAAAGTAAACTACAATGTTGACAATCAATCTAAATGTGTTTAGGGTTGAAGGAAATAGGAAATAGAATGATAACGTTTAGGGTTAGGCAGAGGCAGGGTGAGCTGTTTTAGTCGGGCTGGGCACGAATTTAAAATGATCGAAAATTTTGACCGATAAGCAAAAAAACTGGACCCGACGAGAAGCGTGTTTATCGGTTTTCTTGGTTTTTTTCGCCGAGAAAATTTTCCATGGTTGTGATATGAAAAATCTGTATACATGAGTTGGTGACCTGCTGCTTCTCCGTTTCTTTCAGGTTTCGGCAGGACTTCCTAGGCTGTCAGGGACTTTTGCTCATGTCCAACATAGGCAGGACTTTTGCTGGCTGTTGTAATCCTTTTCAGTACGTTCAAGCATAAGAATCTTTCATCTGTCGAATAATCATCTATCTGTTCCAAATATAATCCTTGCCCTGGCCATCAACTCTGTTTATTATTTATTAATAGATCCTTTGATTATTGCTTTTATTTTAACATCACCGAGCGCAGTAATTTTTAATTCCAACTTGCTTCTATATTCCTAAAGTATCTATGCCCTTGAATTTGCTCATCTCATATCTTACTCATTTTAAAGTTAATTTTAGTGATTCTATCACTCTTTCGATTCTAGCGATGTGTAGAATAATTTAGAGTGCTTGTTTCTATCCTGATGCTTGGTGCACTGTTATTTATTTTCTTTGTTTGCTTGTCTGGATGTTTGTGCTCAATGATTGTTGCGAGTAGAGAAACATCGTCAAGAGATTTTAAGATCAAGAACTGGAGAATCTGAGCAGCTATTATTTGGAGAAGGGCAAGTGTATTATATTCATGCAATGTGCTAATAATTATTAATTTCACCATTCATGTTTTGTGTTTAATTTTATGTGTTTTAATTAAGGATATGTCTAGCCACCATAATAATCATCCCTGAAGCTTGGGTTTTTATATTCTTGTTGGGTAGCTTTGCTTAGTTGCTCTACTTGGTTATATGTTGGGAAACTATGTTAACTATGATAATGATGAACTTTGTTATACCTAGATATGTTTATCTTAATTATAATATCACTTGCATTAATTGAAATATGGAGCGACAACCCGGAAAAACGGTAAAACCACATGTATCATATGCCTCTGATCCAGTGGTGGAGGCAAAGGGCTGGCGTACCCTAAAATTTGGCATTTGCTCAATAATTTTTTCTTCTTAAATTTATTTGCTTCTACTGCCGATAAATACAAGTGTTGAAAGAGTATTTTCTGCAATGTCTTTAGCTAACATTTAAAATTGTTTATAAATAACATATTTATACACAGATTGTACCAAATTATATATACAAAATTAAAGTGTCATACCCTAGATAAAATTCTAGCTACACCACTGCTCTGATCTTGGCTAATTAATTAGAGACTTTACTGGATGATAACCTTATCTGAAAAGGGCAAAAGGCGCGGCGGTTGACGAGGTATAGTCCGGTCATCTTGAGCGGTAGGCTTTGCTAAGATACGCGACTCATTCGGGAGGGTTATGCTTTGCTCCTCGTAGCGTCCCTATGTGGTCATACATTGGTAGTGTGATTTAAGAGATTTGGCCATCTTAGCATGGTTGGGTTTAAAGTTTTTTTGAACTTTTACGCGACTTGTGGTGAAAGTGTATAACATCTGCAGAGTGTAAAACTGATATATTAGCCGTGCTCACGGTCAAGAGCGGTCCGGACCCTCACATGATTAATTCATCTTAATATGATCTAAATTGTAGTTACCTGGATATGTTTATAGGTTTATGATGTTTATTTAATTGGGATGGTATAAACTTACATCTGCTAGTAATTAGGCGCTGATAAAATTTGACCAGCTAAAAATTCTTACTGCAGTATATCATCCAGCTCTTTTGTCTCAGCCTTGTGTGTCATATTACATTTGCTGAGTACGTCATGTGCTCACGCTTGCTATTTTCAAATTCTTTTTGTTCTATATCAATGGATGCTGCTCAGAAAGAAAATGTGTAGTGAAGATTTATGAAGATGGTGCTGATGCCTAGGCGTACGTGTTCCCCCAGTCGACTGCCTGTGAAGTTTGGAATCTTCGTTTTCAGGATACGTTGTATAACTCTGATAGACTGGTAAGTTTATTTACGTGATGCTATATCTTTTATTCACTACTGGCTTATTATATATGTAAAACTTGATCCTGGCAAACATACAATGTACATCTGGTTTGTTTTCTAAAAGCAGGTGACAACCATCCTGTGCGTTTGAAAATTGGAAACCCGAGCCGCAGCCGGCACCGCCGCCGCCACCGGCAAGGTTCTGCCTGGCCTTCCGGCCTCGACTTCACGGGCTTCCAGGAACTCAGATAACCTCCTGCAACCCCCATTGCCTAAGACAGTAAGACTCTGCAATCCTTCGTCCAAACATCCCCAAAGGACATTGTTGCAGATGACCTCGGCCGGGGAACAGGGCCTCGCCATATGGCTTCACAGCCAGCGCGCGCCGTTCATTCCGCCACCCTCCTCGCTAATGTCCTCGGATGCTTAACATGACCTCCGCCCACATCTACTGACATAAAAGTTGGAGAAGTTACGCTAGTCGCCAGGGATTCAGCCCTTCTCAACTCATCCACCAAAAAACCAGCGACATCCAAAGCTTCACGAGCAAATTCAGCATCAGACTCTCCCCATGCATGACTCCGGCGACCTTTCCTCGTCGGAGCATTCATCGTCAGCCGATGGCCAAAACCGAGAGCCACTCCCCTCCGGGCACAGCCCAGCTAGATAGTGGGTCTGACGGCGAGCATAGGAAAGGAGCCGAGTGTCGTCTATCAAAGCTTCGGGATTCCGGCGAGCACGCCCTCCCAGGACGACATCCTCCGGCCGCCGTTATCAGCAAGCCTCCCTTACCTGTACTCACCTCCCCGCCCGCCGGCGGCGATGGGTCGCCCTCGGAACTACGCTTCCCCGGCCTCGGTCCTCATCCTTGACCAAACGCGGCATGATCCATGATATTCCTTTTTGGCAGCTGAAAAAAGAAAGAAAACTAATATAGACCCACTAGCTGATCGTCAGCCAATGCATTTTAATGGGTTTAACAAAAACTTTGTAGGTGATGAGCAACTACAGTCGTACGTGCCACAAAAGGATCCAAATTTGTGGCCCGGCCCTGAGGATAAATAAAGACCGAATTAACCTTGAGACACACTACGCAGAGCCATGCACGAAAAAGAAAACTAATATAGACCTGATTGATCGAGACTAGTCAATGCAGTCCGTATTGCAAAATGCAAACAGGCAAATGTGACTCTTTTTCGATGTTACGGCTGTGTTTAGTTCCGCGAATTCCAAACGAAAAAGTAGATTGACATCACATCGAAACATTAAATATAGCAAATGACACGTGCATGGAACACTAAGCGTGGATAAATAAAAAAACTAATTACATAGTTTTGATGTACACGACGAGACGAATCTTTTGAGCCTAATTAGGTCATGGTAGGACAATATTTACCACAAACAAACGAAAAGTGCTACAGTGCACTACAGTATCCGATGTGACTTTTCTACCAACTTTTCACGGTAACTAAACACACTCGTTAACGTTGCCCGTCTCTCTCATCATGCCCCCGGCCGGCAAACGAAAATGGGAGCTCCGATGCCTTATTACTTGGCTTTGTTTTACGCGCGGGAAGTCGCTGCCGTGGTGTGCAGGGGATAAGGCCGGCCGGACGCACGCCATTGTTTTATTGCATTTGCATGCCGGCCGGCGGGTTGTCTGACCTGATCCCCATGACAAGCTAGCCATGTGATGTGCGTCCATCAAAGTTCCAACCATCCAGAATTGTTTAGCTTTATTTAGCTAGCCCCTTCAATTTGATCGAGACCTGCATGGATTCAGCCATGTCCAGGCCTTCATTCTGCATGGATCTCCGTCGTCGACAATAATTTCAATGGAATTCCAATGGAATTCCGATGTGTCACCGTAAGCTTTCAAATAAGGACCGGAGGGTAGTAGATGGGAGATTTCAGAAGAAGCTTAGCAGCTGGAAGGCAAGTTTCTTTCATCGAGGGGAGGCTGGTTTTGATTAATTCAGTGCTTTCAAGTTTGCTAATGTTCATGATGTTATTTTTTAAATACCTAAAGGTGTTCTTAAAAAGTTTGACTATTACAGATCAAGATTTTTTTGGCAATGTGATGAACATAAAAAGAAGTACAGATTGGTTAGGTAGAACATGCTATGTATACCAAAATGTGTAGGGGGTTTGGGTATCTTAGATTTAGATATTCAAAATAAGTGATTATTGAGTAAGTGGCTTTTCAAACTCATGAATGAAGAAGGTACGTGGCAAGATATCCTTAGGAAAAAGTATTTCAAGAACAAAACTCTGTTCCAAGCTGAAAGAAAGAAGGGAGATTCTCATTTTTGATCGGGATTAATAGAAGATAATAGTCTCCTTGTAGAAAGGGCCCGGTTGAAGGTCCAAGATGCTACTCAAACTAGGTTTTGGGAAGATTTGTGGCTTGGTGATCAGCCTTTGATGAAAAAATTCCCTTCTCTCTATAACATAGTAAGGAAGAGAAATGTTTCAGTGGCGCAAGTTTTAGGGACTACTCCACTTAACATTTCTTTTAGACGAGCTGTGGTAGGAGATAAATGGGATAAATGACTTAGTCTGGTTGGGAGTGTCCTAGGAGATAACTTAGTCAACCACTGGGCCACCGTGAACATCACCGGCCTCGGCGACAAGTACATCCTGGAGGCGGTGGCCATGTCGCCGGCAGACTTCGTGCAGGTTATTACTAGTTGCTAATTCCTGTGCCTCTCATCTCAATCACACGCCCCGCACAAAGTTTTCTGTATAAGGATTATTTTCTAACATAAAAATACACGCAAGCATGCCTGCATACATACATACATACAGAGTTGGAAAAAAAAACCTAGCCTTATTTGGATGCATCTAGGGATTTGGTCCATTGGGGGAATCCTTACTCTAAATCCATAACTAATTTTAATTGTGAATACATAATTAATTAATCTCATCAGGTATAATGTACAACATAGTTAGTTAGAGCAACCCAGCAATAGCTTCTAAATCAGGCCCTCTAAATATTAACCAGGGGCTTCCTCTATTTTTTTAGGGTCTCAAAATTTATTTCAACTCCAACAATAGCTCTTAATAAATGGAGGGCTCCCTAAAGACCCCAGGAACAGAGGGTGGGCCGGAGGATAAATTTAGATGCTTCCCAAAAATAGGAGCAAATAGATGGCCTGCTGGAGTATTTTTTTTTAATCCTCTAAATTTGGTTTGGGGCTTGTTACAAAACAGAATGTTCCATCGGATTTAAAATATACACCATTTGATGGTTCGTGGTGTAACTTTTTAAAAATTTTCTTTTGTGAAAGACATGTAGATTTAGATGCTTACACACACGCACACTCACTCCTATAAATATACACATAGAAATCCTACTCCTACGAGCACCTATACATGGATCAACTACATGAGATAGATGTTGGTGGATCTTCACATGAAAAAAATACTTTCATGATATTTCATGATATATTTTTAAAAAATTATATGTTCATAACCAACCTACTACAACAATCTTGCAAAATTTCATGATAGTGATGGAGAAATATCAAATGCACATTTCACGAACTGGTTAAATAAACAACTCTCAACTCTAACCCCGTATACCATAGCAACAAACAACTTTTAACTAACTCCCTGCTGACATAACAGAGAAGACTTCAGGGCTTCAAGATTATTTAACCGGTTGTGTTGTGACGCTTCCTTCAACTTGAAGCTCATCATCTACCTTAGACATTTTACCCGGGAGAGAATTCATTCTACTTTGCGCCGCCTTGTCGTGTGCGCTAAGTAGGAGCCTCCTCCAATGTTACTAGAGTGTTGGGAGCTTGTCGATATCATCAGCAGGTTGCATAATAAACATTTTTTCTTCGGTAGGCAATTTGCATCAGGTCAACCAAACAGACCACCCCACAGCATTCCAAGCATATGACGTTGGGCCAGTGGACAGGATGAGCTGTATTGTATTTGAACCAAAAAAAAATCGAGGAACACTACGGTAGGCTTACGCCGACCTGAACTTTTCATAAAGATGACAGGTATTACATCCAATGGTTTCATGAAAATTGGGGGAGAAAGGAAAGAGTTGTCCGGCACTTAAATCTCGTTTTGGAAGGCTTATCATTGAACTGTTATCTTCATAACACAATCTCTGCTTCTTCGAAGATCCCTCATTCATTCTGGCAGTGATATTACCCGCTGAGAGCCATGTGTCTCCAAAGCAATTTAGCAGACTAGAATATTTTCCAAGAAAATGTACAGCTTCATCATCAAGATGATAAATTCACCGCAAGTTCATAACTAACATGTTCTTGTCTCTTTCAAAAAAACTAAAACTATGTGCTTGTACAGGTGTGCTTGGTGAATACAGGGTTGGGTACACCATTCATCTCTGGGCTTGACCTGAGGCCGCTCAGGGCAACCATGTACCTGGAGGCCACTGTCAATCAATCCCTTCTTTTGATAAGCCTCTCCCGGCTATGGATGGCAACGGGCACAAATTACCCGTGTGCCCGCGGGCAAAAACCCTGTAGGGTGAGGATACGGGCACAAGTCTGTGCCCGCGGGTGCGGGTGCGGGTTTATATCAGTACCCGGTGGGTAAAATATAGCGGGCATGAAAAAGTTGTACCCGTGCCCGCTTCACCCGTGAACCCGCAACACCCTTACATATATAAAGAACCATCCCAAATTCTAGGGTTTTCTCTCTCATTCCTTCCCTTTCCCTCCCCCTCCGCCAGGCCGCCGCCACCCTGTTCCCGCACCCGCACAGCCCAGGCGCACATATCACCTCTCCGCCAAAAACGTCGGCACCTCCACCCTTGCTGAACCGCTCCTCAGCGAGCGTTGCCCACGAGCAGATCTCCACCGGGTCCTCTTCTGCAGAGCTTTGAGCTCCCCCAACTCAAGCGCGGCAAGCTGTCCCCGCCGAAGAGCTGGCGAGCACGCAGCTACGAAGCAATGGCCAGCATCGTGGGCTCTGCACCACACTCTAGCTTCCGTCAATCTGAGTCTCCCACGTGAAGACAGGAAAGGCAGCAACAAATTCCGCCGATCTGCCTTCGATTCCGTTTTTTTTTTTGCCTTTTCCTAATCTTGGGATTTGTTTCCTTTCCGTGCCGATGTTAGCTACTTACATGCTTGCCTCATTTATTGATCTACGGAGCTTCATTAGCAATTTCTGAAATCTGATGTTGTATCTTTTTATTTGGTCATTAGCAATTTCTGAAATCTGATGTTGTATCTTTTTATTTGGAAAGTCTTGATGCTGTATCTTGTTGGTAAGAACTTAAATCCAAAGAACTACCCGCGGGTGGCGGGCACGGGTGTCATTTCTTACCCGTTGCGGGTCGCGGGCGCAGGC
The DNA here is from genome assembly GCA_033239725.1 of Echinochloa phyllopogon. Classification (NCBI taxonomy): domain Eukaryota; kingdom Viridiplantae; phylum Streptophyta; class Magnoliopsida; order Poales; family Poaceae; genus Echinochloa; species Echinochloa phyllopogon. The sequence continues at coordinate 59,170,751 of BTCW01000012.1, read as the reverse complement.
ACGGGTTCAGATGTGAGCTCGCGGGTGCGGAGAGTGATTTTGCACGTAACGTTGTATTTTTGGTACAATATCTTCTAAACAAGATCATACTTAGATATGATTGAATGATATATCTTCTTAATAGCATTCCTTTTATTGATGTGGAACCTTTTTTATAAATCTAGAGAACAAATATTCTAGGTTTTGGAGAAAATGTTCCATGTTTATGATAAAAGTGTTCTCACTAAAAGAAAAGAATATATGACAATGATATGATGAACATGTTTTTGCTGCATGAACTCTAATTTGTCATCATGTAAACTCGAATTAAGTGTGTACTATTGATGTAAATTTGTATGGCCTCTAACCTTTTGATTTTGTGCTTGTATAGTATGCTTGGGTGTTCCAAGGACTACCAGATTAATGGATTAATCCGGGCGATCGAACGGTTGATAGTTCACCTTAGCTAGTTTAATTTAAGTGCTTCCATATATGGAGTAGGTGTGTAATACATGATCATTATGACATTACTTTAGATTATTTTTATAATGGTAGATGTGGGTAATTTAGCTATGGACTTAGATGATTACTTTAAACTATATTTTCATAATGCAAGAGGTGGGTAGTTTTTAAGAAAGTAAAACACATTAAATGGCTATTGCTATCAATGATAATTAGAGTTTAGTGAATGCTTCTGATTTCTGTCATAATTTCTAGTTTTTAAAGCATGGATTATAAGAATTAAAGTTCCTATTAGCAATAATAATATTTAGACGCTCATTGGTGATGCTTTTTGTTCATATAATTTCCTTCTAAGCCCAACTAGTTCCAATAGCACCATCAAATTGCCGCCACGCCTTTAGGATTCCGTCTTCAAGCGGCAGCACGTACCAAGCAGCACTGGAGAGAGAGAGAGAGACGGGCAGTATGGAAAGTCGACCAGGAGAATGAGAGTGGATAGGGCAGAGGGGAAAGTATGAACACAGAGGTTCGAATGAGTATCCACAGTGACCTGGTTGTTCTGAATACCGGCAGTTTGGATGTTAGCTAGAATTTGGCATTGGAGGGATCCCTATTCGCTTGGCTTATCAGCAGCAAGCCAGCAATATTTTTCTCTCTGCACAAACCAGCCACTAGCCAGCCAGCAGTATTTTTCTCTTAGCACGAACCAGCACCAGTCACGCAACGGCAGGTGAGTTCCGTGTCTAGGCAGTGGCATAGACCTTCTCCGTCAAGGACTCGAGGTGAGGGTGGGCTTCTCCAGCAAAGGCAAAGGGGCGACATGGGTGAGTTCCTAACCATGCGAGGATGGCGCCATGGGAGAGCTCCGCCAGCGGTGGGTCTGGAGGGTCATTCCCTCACACTGCCCTCTAGCGTCATGGCAAAGGATAAGGGCAGGACAGAGAAGCGAAGGAGGGGTGGCCCAGCAAGCTCGACCTGAGTTGTAGATGACCAAATTTCGATTCCATGCTTATACATCCAAACATGAATTGAATTGGGATTTTTCCTAGAATTCCAATAGACAATGTCATGGTCCTCCAAACAATAGAATTGAATTGTGGTCCATTTCAATACGATGACTAATTTGGTATTGAACCCAATTCAATGCCATTGCCTCTGATATCGACATCCAAAGGGAGACTAAGGGTTTGTTTATCAGAGCTCAGGCCTCTGCAGGTGGTTTATGTTGGAAATATAGACAATATATTGATCAAAATCCGAACAGTATTAATCATGGCACGAACTAAATGTAGCATGCAACACTCTATTATACTAGTTACCATCAAGATCATCATGATTAACTCATAAAACATGATGTAGAAATAGATCTGAACACGGCGTACATACAGTGGATGCGCTGGCGTAGCCGTGGTGACGAGTGTTGAAGGAGCGACGTTCACGTTGTGGACGAAGCGCAACAATCGGTGCTGCAGACGACGAGCTCGTACATCGCCGGACCTTGGCGGAAGACGAGCCGTGGCGAAGATTTGGAGCAGTCGCGCGGAGCGCTTCCCAAAAACCTTATTCGCCCTCTCCCGGTGCAGGATCACAAGGACGAAGGGTTCCGGAGACCTGCTCTCCCGTTCGCCTGTGCACGCCGGCGATCGGGATGGAGTAGGACTAGAGCGGCGGCGTAGCAGCGAGAGAAGGAAGAAACCCTAGCTCGATTAGATGTATTTTGGCAGAAGCTGACGGGTCGATTATATAGGGAAGCGGTAGCCCACGATCTCTAAACCGATAAGGACTCCGTATATCTCGCCGACTTAATAGCCAAGGAAACCAAAAAATTAAAACAGCAAAAGGAAACCGCGCCCCTGCAAGGCGAGGGGCCGGATTTCGGTGGACCATTCACGCAGATGTCGTGCGCCCCGCCCTGGCGAGGCGAGTGAGCGCGCATGTGGAGCTTCCCTTCTCTTCCCACACACATAGCTTGGAGGAGTGGAGACAACTTCCATATTTAAGTTGGTCATCCCTCCTCTCAAACAGCAATGTGGGACTAAAGGTTGCACCCATCCACCACTTCCTCATGCACATATGGGCCTTTGAGATTTATTTAGGAATTTAGAAATTTCTTCATGGGCTTTAATGGGCCAAGCCCCTAAATTCCATCAGTTTATATATAAGAAGTGATTCTGACTAGAACCACCATACAGAATCACTTTTGATGCAAACCTCTATTTGACATAGCTCTCCTGGAACAGCTGGAGATCTGCCAAAATTTGTGGGGAGCAATATATGCAGCTAATCACGGGGTTGAGACTTCTGTCTGAAGTTGAATTTATTTATTAGTATTATATTTTCTGGGTATTATAGTACATCCATGGGGCGTTGCTTGCTGCTTTCGTTCATCCATCCATTCATAGCCAACGACGAGAGTGCAGAGCCAGGCCCGTACTATTTAGTTTGAGCAGCAACCATTAGTGCAGCAATCTGGTTCGAATGTACACTCTCTTTTTGCAGCGCAGCACCTGCAGTAGATTTCATCGGCGGCGGCGAGTACTGTAAATAAACAACATGGGAAAAGAGGATTAAAAAAACACCGAAAACAGATCAATTATCTGCTGTAAAAAGATAATTTACTAGTAATTGAAACGATGCATACATATATATAATTAACTATCTATTTGGTAACTCATAAAGAAAAATGTAGAGAGCGAAATAGAGAGGTGGGTAGCTAGTAGTGCATGTAAATATATATTCACGTAAGGTTATTCGGGCGGAAGGCTGCCATGAACATCACCGCAGCCATGGCCCAGATGAAGAGCGCAAGGATCGTCCTCCTATTGACACCCATGTCGCCTCTCGATATTGGAATGGCACACACAGCTCCAAGAGTACAGTGTGCCTGCAGTACAGCAGCTGCTGATATCCACACTGGTCTTTTTATGGTGTATGTTTACATATATATGCATAGCCATGCAGGAGGGTGTATATATATACGCGCAATGGTACTATGTCCAAGTGATCACTACTAGTTCACATTTTTTTTTGAAAATAAAGGAAAAACGTTTCAGCCTTTTGCATCTCGATGATGCATGCACCCACTACATGTTTACTTTGATCGAGTGAACCAATGTCAGCCAGAGTTCCCCATCGATACTCCCAAACCAATGACGGCCAAAACTTCCTTGATAGATCCCACAATGGTAGCAAGGAGGTCACTTCATTGGTTTTGCTATCATCCAGAGACGTACGAAAGTTGGCACCTACTACCTTGCCTTGCCATGAAAAAGAAAATCTTTAATTTAGAAGGCAATCACAAAATAATAAGTAAAACTTTTGAGAGTATTTCCTTGAGTAGATCATATCCTATTGATGTAAATATGTGCAATACATTATATATAGTATACATTGTTAATTAATTTTTATTATGACACTCAAGTTTGTGCCGCAGGAGTTCCGCTGGTGCTAAGCACATTGAGAGCAGTCCCAACCCTCCAACTAGGATGGTTTTTATAGCATTAAATAGGGTGACACATAGGACTATTGACTTATGTGGCGCTACATTAAATAAGAGAGAGGGGGAAAAAGCAAGACACTGGGTCTCATGCAAGACCCAGTTTTTACACGAGAACCTATGCACAGGACACTACTAAGTTTGGATTAGGAGATGATAGTGTCTTCATTATAGATAAAAAAACAAATACGATTGCTGGAGAGATGGTGAATTTATTGAGGACCCACACTAAGAAATCATGGGTTGGAGAACACACTGTCTAAAGTAGTGTCTCGCTAACGTGACACCATGGACACTACCTATGGACATAATGGGTTGGGACTGCCCTGATCATTTACTTCTCGAGGCCTCCTTGAATGATGTGACTCTGCTAGCTCATGGTTGTGCCATATGAGTTTTTTGTCTACGTGAAAAATAGAGGAAGAAAAGACATTTCTCGTTTAAAAGATAGTCCCATGCACGTAATAATTCTAAATTATATAGGACTGCCGCGTGGGGCTCTATGGACATATGTTTTTTTGCCTTCTCCAGTGGTTACTATTTAACTAACTCATAAAATATTTTCTTATATTTTAATAGAAGAGTATAAATCAACTTGAAAATTGGTTCTAACGAAATTCAGCTGCTGTACCGTTTCAAATTTGCCGAGATGATTGGCGACTATCAAATTCTTAGGATGCGGCGGGTCCCACGTGCGACCTGCCAGAGAAAAAGGTCAACGGGGAACATTAATGTGGCGTTTCCTTTCCAGCCCACTAGAGAGCAGGCTTTCGGCCAGACATGGGCCGGTGGTCAATGTCTGGGCTGTGGACCTCAGCAGGCTTAAAACCGTAGGCCCACACGTATTTAAAGCTGCCTGCGCTAAAAAACATATTTAAAGCTGCCACTCTGCGTTGTTGCTTGAGTTCTCTTCTAACCGAGGCCTTGTTTAGACGTTAGAATTGAGAAGTTAAATTTAGGAGTAAGATGTCACTTCGTAATCATTGCGTTACTGTAGCATTTCGTTTGTATTTGTGAAAAATTATCCAAAAATTGATTAATTAGGCTCAAAATATTCGTCTCGCGGAGTACAACAAAACTGTGCAATTAGTTTTTGATTTTATCTACATTTAGTACTTCATGCATGTTATGACATTTTGATGTGAGGTGGAATCTTTTTTTTGCGTAGTGTATTTGAGAGTTGCTTTTTAGAACTAAACAAGGCCCGAGATGCTTGTCAGCTGCAGCTCATTCTGTGATTCTGATAAACAATATATAATGCTAGCCTCTAATGATTCAAGTATGAATTTTCCATGGCTAATACTGTTCTCTAGGTTATTTTTGGAGTGGCGTATTCGGAAGGCATCCGTAATAGTCGTCACTTTTGCTACCCGCTGGTACTTGACAGTCTGAAACCATAGCGGTCACGAGATCACAATATTTGCGTGGGCTCAGTGTCAAAATCTCCATATGTTCACCATATTTGCGTTGACATATCGTCCCCTTAAATGGCTCGACCATGCACGTTGCTATTGCTGCTACTCGGGCCGTACACTTATCCAAATATTGCCGCACGTGTTGTTGTCACCCGAAGAAGAGATAGATATATTAACAGTATGATGACTCGGCGGCGGCTTCAGTGGGGCTGGCATGTTTTTACTTTAGGACAGTGGGCAATTGATGCGGCGGCTTCTTTTCGGCCCACGATAGCAGGCTAACGGCCAAACGGGCCGGCCGTACAGTCAACGGCCTGGGCTGTAGATGGATCTGAGCGTGTCAGCGGGCTTAAAACCGTAGGCCCACAGAGATGGGTGTTCCGCTCCTGTTCCCATTTCAACTTTTTTCCTCTCTTTCCGAGCAAGTCAGACTGACAATGTCTTGTCTCGTCCTTGTTCCTCAAAGCCCTGTTTAGCCCTTTTTTTAGTTCCAAAAGCAACCCTAAAGTTGCGAAAAGAAGATTTTCGTCACATCAAAATATTGGCCTATGCATGGAGTATTAAATGTAGATGAAATAAAAAAATAACTACACAGTTTTATTGTACTCTGCGAGACGAACATTCTGAGCCCAATTAATCAATTTTTTGACAATTTTTCACCCATACAAACGAAATACTACAGTGGCACAATGATTACGAAGTGACCCCAAACCCCCAAATCCCCACCCCGTATTTTGCATCTAAAAGTTTCAAAAAGTTCTCTCTCTAAACTTCACTATTCACCTATCACATCAAATCATATCAAATCTCTTCTCTCTCTAAACTTCGCTATTCACCTATCACATCAAATCATATTAAATCTCGCTCCTCATACATGAAGCATTAAATGTAGGTAAATAAAAAACTAATTACATAGTTTTGATGTACACGACGAGACGAATCTTTTGAGCCTAGTTAGGTCATGATAGAAAATGTTTACCACAAACAAACGAAAAGTGTTACGGCACGCTACAGTGTCCGATGTGACTTTTCTACCGACTTTTCACCATTTTTCCAAGAACTAAACACCCCAACACACCTTCAACTTCAAACGTTTTCTTCCATAATCTTCGATACAGTATGAGTGACCACCGCCTTCTACCATTACTTTCACCGTAGAATATATATATTTCGCTTTTGGGTGCACGTTCTCTCTGATCTCTCTCACAGATCGAGAAGAGAGCGACGTGATATTCATCGTCTTTGTACACCAACCCATTTACACCATGCATGCACGCGCGTGATATTCTACTGCACGGCCATTTAAATTTCATTCCGAGACGTGTACACATTTCCACGGCGTCGATCGCGTTGTCACCCGCACGTCACGGCAAGCCCCCCTGCCTGCCCCATGAACTCCATAGTCCCTCTAAACCACTACATATTTTAGTCATAAATACATAGGAGACGAAAGAAAAAGATCGAGAAAGAAAGAAGATGAGCCCCGGCCCCCAATTCAAACCTTAAGTTGTGGATGCTCCACTAGAGATCACCAAGCATGTATACACCGTGCATGCACGCGTGCGCCGTCTGGACACGTACGTACAACTGGATCGCGCGAGTCCATATATACGTCTTCCATGTCCACCACATGTTCAACTGGTGGCCACACGCGAGCTGCTAGCTAGAGCTCCGCCCTGAAATCTAGCTAATCTCGACGCACCATGCAAAAGCAGCAAAGAAATTAAAAAGGTCCCCAGCACGTACGACGCAATTAAGGTATCTTTTGGTAGAGCTTCACGTGAGGGTGGAGTTGGAGTTAAAGATGGAGGAGCTGATTTTTTAGCTCCACTAGTTTAGTTTTACTTGTGTCATGTGTAAAACAGTTCCACCTCTCACAACCAACCTCGAGAAGTGATTCTCCGTCATGGTTAATTGGTGCGCAGCTTCAGTAAAAACAACTCCCTGAAACCGTTTGGAGCAAAAACGCTCTACCAGAGGGGCCTAACGTACGTACGTTGTTAATTTACCGCCCACTGCCTATGGGGGCGGCAACCTGTAGTGCTGCGCTATAGTTTAAAGTGGCCACCTGGTCGCACCACTGCATATATATATATATATATATATATATATATATATATATATATATATATATATATATGATGTCATCCATCATCTTTTCTTCTCGCTCAGCTCGCTCGTCACGTACGTGTTAACCTCAGTTGCCAGCTCAGAGCAGAGCAAATAAATAAACATGATCATCACACCTAGCTAGGGCTACACACACTTTGAGTGATTCTTTTTCAGACAAACACGATTAGAATGACACGTAGCTAGAAAAACACACACACACACCAAATTACAAATGCAGAGTTCATACTATTAGTCTGTCATATGTACTATACCTAAGGATGGTAAAGGGCCCCGTCCTGATTTTTGTACTATAAATTTTAAGGATCGGATCCAATTAAAACCGGACCAAAATACTACTGGCTTTTTAGCTAAAATTTACTAGGATGAAATTGAATTGTGAAGGAGAAAAAGTGTCATAATCCGTTACCACACCTAACTGTACCTCTACACACGCCATTTGTCTAGCTAACGACAGAGCCGCCTCTCCGGTGGTCGGCATGCATCCACCGATGATCGTCAACTCGTCATCGCGCCCTTTATTCAAATAGCAGCTCCGCAAATCAGAATTAAGAAGGGAAATCAAAACTCTTCCGCTTGCATGCTTTTACCATCACCATCCACAGCACACTTTCCGCGCACGATCGGACGGCCAGCGACCTCCCCACGCGTCCTGTCCCCATCAATCACAGCTGGCCGGGTTGCTAGCTAAGCCAAGGTAAGAGCACTACTACTAGCTCAGCCATGGGACGAAGAATCGCAGCCACACACGTACTGAGCAAGCAAGAATAAATAAAACACACGCACTAACAGATCGAGAGAGTGAAACCAGCACGGAATTGATCGACGATCTCGAACGTACCCCATTGACGCCATCTCTCTCTCTCTCTCTCTCTGCATCCTAGCTGATCTCGTCTATCTCTCACGTACGTCCGCCTCTGATGAGATCTGATCTCGATCACATCGGCATCTTCAGGTGAGGTGATAATATATATGACGCCAGAGAAACGTAATTAACGTACGGTGGTGATGAGCTTGCGTTTGGATACTAAGCTTCTCGATCACACTGGGAAAAGGTACACATATATGCATATCTACTACCACATCGTCGCGTCGGTGTCGCCGGAGGGGCACCGTGCCGGCCATCAGATAAAGGAATTAAGGTCCCTTCTTCCTGTGGGGGGTATTTCCGTGCCGCCGCGAAGGAACCAGTACGAGCCGTGTACGTGCGTGTGTCCACGGCGGCATTGACAAGAGTCGCAGCACGTAAAAAAAAAAAAAAACCATCAGAGATTCAGAGTACCCGGCCGGTCGCCTATATGTATTTGTGGTTGCTTGTGTAAATACATAGCATGTGTCAAATACAACTATATAACGTACACATGGTCCATGTGGTAGTTATACCTATATATGTTGTTTACTTCTATGTGGAATAATTCATATGAACTCTAGTGTTAAACTTTAAACTAACACTCGTTATTAGAAATCCAATAAATTTTAATCTAATCGTTACCTATGTGAGACACCGAATCCGACGGCCTTCAATTCGACACGAAACCGACAGATCAACTGCCCTTATATAAGCTACTCCGTATATATATGGGAATAAGCAGAATAATCCAGCTGAGGATCACGATTGACAATGACGGAAACAAGTGTAACAATCCTAAGCAACGAATGAATATCACCAGGTACAATGCAAGTGGCCGCGCGTGTATTGCCGCCTACGGAAGGAATAAATAAAGGATCAGAAAAAGGGGCCATAATGAGTACAAAACTTTGGTGCCATCCGAATAACTTTCCGCACAACAGTACACAGGCCGCTTTTAACGTCAACAAAAAACCAACGTGGGAAAAAAATCTCGATCAAAAGCGAACAACAGTGCACGCGCACAATCCTCCGATAAATCAACGACCCGGGGAAGCATTATATTCCTGGTAGACTGATGTACGAGATTACAGCCGTGATCCACTGGGAAGCCACGGTATATATCATCCATATATATACGGGGTAGATATAATAATAAACATAAACCGATAGCTTTGGACGGGTCAGTAATTAATTTGATGATATATATAAAAATTCATTCTACACGCGCGTGTAGCTACACTCACCTGTGTATCTCATGATACATGATAAATCTGGTCCGATAAAGAGTACGTACATGTAGTATGTGATGGTACTAGACTATCTGTGATGATATATACTACGTTGGATATGTAAACATACATAGAGTATATGAACATACTATTTTATATAATATTATAAATGTATAATCAAAATATATTACAAGCACATTTGCAGTTTGCACACGCAAGAAACAGGTGGCGAGAGCTAGCACGGCCGGTCTGCTGGGACGGGAAGAAAGCCAGAGAGAGATGTCTGGGGTCTAAGGGGCACTGATGGCCACACTGACCCCTTGTGGCCTCGAGCAGCCGCCGCTCACTGAAACTCTCAGAGGAGAAGCTAGCGAAGAGGAAGAAGAAAAAAAATCATGGCAAAGTAAAGTAAAGCAAAGCAGGCAGAGGCCGGGCACAGTGATAGTCGGCGTCAGGCGATAAAGGTAGACGATGAACAGTTGACTAACGCCGCACGCACTGTGGCCATCCGTCCGTCTACAACAGTGCGCACGCGAAGAAGACGCGGTGAAAACACTGGTGGTTACCAATTATGCTGCACCCGTCCACTGGTGTTCCAGCTCGTACGTGTTCGCTCTCAGTGTGCTTGCACATTGGGAGTGTGTACTGGTGATGTAGCAGCAGCAGCAGCAGCTAGCTAGCTGCAGCTGAGCACGGGGGTTTTTTCTTCAACGGGGCACTCGATGCATGGGCACGAGTCCGGAGATGGAGCGAGCGAGCCAGCCAGCGGCGCCGTCGTCGCCGATGATGATGAGCCGTGCCGACCGGCTCTGACGGTGGCGCGTGCCGGCCAGGCAGAGGAAGAAGAAGCCGGCCGGGCGGGCAGAGGCAGGTGGGAGACCCGCCCACAGGCAAAACAACAAGCAGAAGCGGCGAGGGAAATAAAGGGCTTCTTTGTAGTGGGACGGAGGCAGCAGCCCTGCGGCGGGCCGGGGCACCCGAGCCTTCCAAAAGTAAGACGCCAAGGCGAGGATAAAAAGGTGATCTGAGGGCGGGCGGAGCGGAGGCCATTGCCCATGCCCCAAAGTGGACTGCGGCACAGCGCAGATCGCAGCCGATGGTGGCCTCCACATCAGAGCTCGATCGCCTTCGCTTCCATGGGCCATGCCATGCTTCTCTCTCTTTCTCTGCCCTGGTTTAGTTCTAAAGTTTGGACAGAGTTGTAGCATTTCGTTTGTATTTGTGAATAATTATCTAATTATAGATTGATTAGGCTTAAAATGTTCGTCTCGTAAAGTATAATAAACTGTGTAATTAGTTTTTGATTTCATCCTGTGCCGACATTTTTGATGCGATGAAAATACTTTTTTTACACGGTGAAATTTGGGGTGCTCTTTCTTTCTTTTCTTTTTTTTTAATTTTTCCCGTCAGAATTCAGGAAGGCTGGCTCCTGCTGCGAATAATCAATCATTTCTCCGTGCTGTTGAGGAAGCCCCTTTTTCAGAAGGGGTGGTACAAGCAAACAAGTAGCTGCGGGCACATACAGTAATGGACAAGTTAGGTCCCGGAGAGATGTGAGACGAGCTGAGCGAGCGATTTCTTCTGGAGGCCCTACACCCCTACTGTGCTGGAGATGTGGCTGTTCCGGAAAGGGCCCCGTGTGCAGCCAGGCCAGCCAAAACCAAAACCAAGCCCAAGACTTCAGCAAACACCAATGGCACCATGGATGGGAGATGATGGCAGCAGCAAAAGAGAAACCACTCACTCACTCACTCATCAGTCACTCAACCATGAGAATATAGATGCGTGATCCAGGCAGGATTGTTATAATAGCGTATCAAAAGAACCATAAGAGGGCAAGAAAAGGGGCGGCAGCCGCCGGTGTCGACAAACCATCATTCGGCGTCGTCAGTGGCGTGATTAACACGTACGTACGCGTGCCATCAGGGGTCAAAACAAAAAACATTTCTTAATCGAGCAAGCGTGGGTAGACGAGGGTTTACCAGATGGAGATAATGGAGGACATGTCGTCTGAGAGTCGCTGACCTGACACCACCGAACGTTCATCAAGAAAAGACGATCATCATATCCACCGGAGCTTTAGGCGACGCTGCTGCCCGTCCGTCGTATCAGGCGCAGTCAGCTGTACGAGCACAAGAGAAATGATGAGCCATTGTCCAAAACTAAGGTCAGCTGAGGAGGAGGCCTGCAGTTTTCACAGAAAAAAAAAAGCTTTGCTCGCAGTCTCAGTGTCAGCTGCGGCTGGCTCCAGCAGCTCTAGAGGGTCGCCCCTTTCCAAGGACGTCTTGTGCTAGTGTGTGAGCGTGCAGTGAACTGGTAAGATCTTTTTCCTGTGCCTCTGGTAATGGCTGACACAAAAGGGGGATGGAGTCCTCTGTGCCAATGATAATGGGTGGCAGAAAGGTGAGTGTTTTTCACATCAGGACAGCAGAAAAAAAAATGTGGAAGAAACCAGATGGGGACTTAAGCCCCCCCCCCCCCCCCCCCCCCCCCCCCCCCCTTTCAGCGGCAAGAGTACATCAGCTGCTTTATGGGCTATAAAGTGGAATTCCACAGCAAATTACACCAAATTTAGCACATTGAGACAAACAATCCAAGTTCAATGGAGTTGCAAGAAGAAGATGAGATTATGCGCCGGTAAATATATATGTTCAGTAGACGCGCTGCATCAAACAGATTCCGCATATGTTTCATAAATAACACACAAAAAAGATGGAATCCAAATACATAAGCAAAGACTTTCCAAATTGGACAGGGTCAGAATTTAACCCAGAAATTATATAACAAAGGATAGGCTTTTCTTCTGTTCGTTGAACTTCATACTGGCAAACATGAGTGAATCCACAACTATTGCATTGAAAACGAAGATGCACATCCCCCATATGAAGCACTTTATGTCTTTATGTATCTATCTAACCTAATGATGGCTGTATACCTCATTTGATTGATCAACAGAAATAAGATGCTATTTTGTAGTTAAACAATCCATCAAAGCACCAAAAAGTTGATAAGCACAACCACTTTTCTTTTGTCAAGAAACAAAAGAAAATCATATTAAAGAGGAAAGAGAAATAAAACAAAGGAGCAAGAATATGCCTTCAGAACACCATATTGGTATCTAAAAACTAAAAAAGTAGAAAAAAAATTCTGGACGTCACCATGGTACAGGCATCCAAGCTGATATTGCCTTAAACCAGTATTTACTTCGCTTCAGGAGAGAGAGAAGTCTGTGTCCAACAACAAAACAATTTAACTGATAGCGACTGGCGTACAGACAGCGAACGATGTTTTATTTCAACTAAACTGGCTAGTGTGTTCTGCATACTGGTTCAGTCCAGTATTAGTAGTAAACTAGTAACTGGTGTTTATTAGACAGTAAAATCTGGCCATAGCTTTGAGCATATGAATAAGGTTCGACAAGAATGGATAAAGCTTCCATTGACCATTGTAGCACAGATTTGTGAAGAAATAAAAAAAGAACAAGTTTCAAGCAGAGTTATGGAAAAGAAATATATGGACCACAAATTTTGTAATATATGTTCATTATTAACAAAAAATTACTTGCATGATGCACCAGAATTCATTTGTACTGTACTTTCTTAACACAAAACAAGGATATACCACTATAAATTCCGGAGCCAGTAAAGTGAATGTCCTAACATGCACACCTATGAATTTGCAATACAATATGCGCAGCATGAGCCAATTAAAAAGCTACTTTATCAGTTAGAATCCGAGGGCAACCAAATGGTGGAATATAGGATCTTTAGGAAGCTCCAAATCACACCCACCACATCACCTGGCCACCAAGACCTCCCCCTCTCTTACCTATAAATGAGAGGCAAAAGCCACCAAACCAGTAGGCAACTAAGACAAAGTGGCGTACTCTTCTCTGTACTAGTTTTCTTCTTCTTCCTCCCCTCCTCTTCCTCCCAAACAGACTGGAGTTCATCAAGGTCATCCTGAAACTGGAGCCAAAAAGCACACAGAGAAAGAAGAGCAGGAAGACCGGCTCCGAGCCGATACAAGGTAGGAGCGAGCAGCGTTAGGGCAGTGTTGGATCATATCGCAGGGTCGATATGGTGACAGTGAGAGAAGAGACTCGTAAGGGGCCTTGGACAGAGCAGGAGGACCTGCAACTGGTATGCACTGTCCGTCTGTTCGGTGAACGCCGTTGGGATTTCATTGCCAAAGTATCAGGTTTGAGGGGTGGGGGATCCAAAATTAGGTAGCTATATTGAAATCTTTCGCGCTAAGTCGCAATAGGATGTATCAATTTCTCTAACCAACCCTCTTCTTGCCTCCCCCGCCCCCTCTTTATCTCTATATGCAGGGCTCAACCGGACAGGCAAGAGCTGCCGCCTGCGCTGGGTCAACTACCTCCACCCTGGCCTCAAGCGTGGGCGCATGTCTCCTCACGAAGAGCGCCTCATCCTTGAGCTCCATGCTCGATGGGGAAACAGGTATGATCACCAAAAGATGATCCAAAAGAAAGAACGATGATATAGTTTTCTCCAACACTGGAAGTGATAACTTCTCTTCGACAGGTGGTCCAGGATAGCGCGCCGCTTGCCAGGGCGCACTGACAATGAGATCAAGAACTACTGGAGGACGCACATGAGGAAGAAAGCACAAGAGAGGAAGAGGAACATGTCTCCATCGTCCTCATCTTCACTGACTTACCAGTCCTGCTACCCAGACACTCCCTCAACCATTGGAGTTGAGGGGCAGGAGCTTCATGGTGGCAGTGGCTGCATCACAAGCATCCTGAAGGGCAACCCTCCAGACATGGATGGATATCCCATGGACCAGATATGGATGGAAATTGAAGCACCTGAGGTGCCCTTGGGGATGGGCCTTGATGGAGGGAACGACAATGCGTGCAGCAGCCTCGCCGCCCCTCTGCTGCCACCTACAGCGTGGGATTACTACCCAGAGGCCTGCTGGAAGATGGATGATGAGATCAAGATGGCACCACAATTCGGTTACAGTGAAGGAGTTGGCCCCTGCTTTTGAAGGCATATATATTGGGTCAGATTACTATATTAAATACCTATCTAGCAGAAGTGAAGTGCTTTTGTGGAAACAAGTTTAGCATGGATCTGAATATTTATTCTCCGCTTAGAATTGCAGGTCTGTGGCTCTATGCATGTTTTTCTATGTATCTATCTAGTGTGCAAGACAAGCTTATCTTACTTTGTCCTTGATGCTATGGAACACAAGGGCAAAGGTACTCTGTACTCACAGTATAATTAGCTATGATATCACCTGTGAGACTTTTCTGCTGGTCAAGAATAAATGTAACTTGGTAGATGCTTTTAATTTGAATGATTTTACAGTTTTGGTGAGCTGAAGATTAAGCTGATCCAACTGAAAATATAGTTTATGTTTAAACCATTAACATAAAACAGAGAAATTTGTGGCTAGTTGACGGCCTGAACCAAAAACTACTAACCCAAGAGAAAAAAAGCCAATTGGCATGACCAAATTAGTTTTCTCAGAGTGTTGCCTACCTTTATCAAAAATCGTATTATTCCGTCATACCAACTTGGCAACTTGCAAGCCATAGAATTAGAAAAGAGAAGACAGACCTCAGGAGCTATCAAGGCTTAAGGTAAAAAAAAATAGCATGGTTCATTAAAAAAAAGCTAGGGCAAAAGAGTAACTCTAATTTAAAGTGTTTTGAACCTAACTCTAAATTCAGAAGGATTTTACAAAATCCTAATAATTCATGCTGTGCACCCCATTTCCATTTCTATAACAATCACAACTCGATAAAATAGACTTCAGAGTGCACAGTAACATCAACTATAGTACAAACTTTCAATTAAGAATGAAAATTGAAATAAGAAACATAGAACCTCAAGTAGATTGAAAGCATATTCTTTTTTGGAATCACATAGAGAGTAGGAAACCTTTTTATGATTCAACTCGCAATGCCGACCTGGCAACCTTGATGTCAATTGAAATGACAGTTTTCTTAAAGATCTTCAAGAACAATAACATGTAGCCACAATACAGTACATTAGTAACAAGTAGTGTTTGGCACTATAAAAAACACTTAGTTTTAGTGTAACCAAACCATGTTGATGGGCCAACTGTGCATCAAAGTGTTCAAGGATTGACCAGAGAAGTGCATATGAGACCTTATATTCAAAATTTAAGCGGTAAAGATTTTGATCTAAGATGGCCAAATCTAGCACATGTCCATAGGAAAAATTAGAAACACACGAGAAACAGCAGCAGCAAGGAAAGCTGTCTCTTCCTTTCGTGGAAAGTAGTACCTGTTGCACACTGGATCCCAGGCTTACATGCCCTTTCATACTATGAAAGGATTATCATGATCTACAATTTGCAATGAGATGACAAGTTAAGAAAAAGTGAGTGGGATGCTTATGTTCTTTTTTTTCTTTAGAAAAAGAAACAGCACTAGAATTTATTAAGAAAAATTTGCAAGCTAGTAATTAGCCTTGCAGGTCAAGCACGCAGGAGAAAAAGGAACTTCACTGCAATACAGGAATTAAAAGGTGGTGAATTGGTGATAAGTGGCAATGCAACAAATTAACCATATGTCATCTTTTAATTGATAAAAGGCTTAGTGCTAGACACCTGGACCCAACCATTATTGCCATATGGCGCCTTCAGGAAAATAATGAACAACTGAGGTAATATAGATGGGGATAGGGAGAATCGTGGGGTTTCTTTTTTTCCTTGTCCATTTCCCCCTTATAACATGCTTCCTCCATAGACAGATTACTGGTAAAATCTAAAAGGTAGCACAGAGAGAGAGAGAGGATATACAAAGTGGTATATACCAGTGGGGGGATCACTGATATGCAAAGTGGTATACACGAGAATGAGATAACAAATGTTACCCATTTCTCCTGGTTCTACTTATCCCATAGAATGGTGTTCCCAACACACCAAGGAGCAAACGGATCCCAAATCCCACCATTGTCCTTACTTTTTTATTTTAATAAGGATAACTACATTATCAAGCTTGTACGGTGCCATGCTGTCATCTCAAAAGTCTTAGCTACCAAACATGATTATTTCTAACATATAATAAGAACAGACATGAAATAATTATTTTCTGCTTAAAACTTGCAAATAACAACACTCAGGTCATCTAGAGAGAAAAAAAACTCAAGTGATTGTGTGAATGGTGAACCTGATAGCTATTGCATATCAACATGATATTTCATCATCAACTTGCTTGTCAATCAAGGAGAACCAATAACATGTTGGCAAAGCAGGACTGCAGGACAAACAATCCACTGTAATTTCAGGGCATACAAAGGTGAGATGGTGACAGGATAGCATCGCTGATCCCTTGATGTTAAAATTCTGAAAACATAAGAGAAACCAGAAATTGCCTTCAAGTTGGAAATTATAAAGGCATCAAATGTGACACTTTATGAATTGACGTGATTTGACAATTAACCATTAGAAGATAGTGATCTTCTGGAAATAGGCAACATTCATCTCAGCAAATTACTAGTAAGCCAAATCATGCTGCAGTATATAAAGGTAGATCTGTAGACTGTAGGCAACAATACTGACATCGACATTCACTTATTGCCAAAGAAAAGAAACAGAAAATGGTTGGACAGGTATGCTACCAATGTAGTGTTCAGATCTGACAGACTAAGAGTACAAAAATTGAACAACACTAGAATGCTTCACAAGGAAGCCTCTAATCCTGCCCAAATTAAGAAACCATAATTAAGAATATCTGAATTCTGAACAAGTGTACTGGTACCGGAACATTCTGTTTCATGGATATTGTAACCAATCTCACAAGCTCTCAGTGGTAGCCAACCCTTCTATGTTGGTCCCCGGTACCTAATATGTTTGGTAAGCATATGAGTCAACAGTAAAATAGCACAATGTATCATGGTTAACAAAGGAATTAGACAACTGGTAAAATCCTAATATAATGATAAACACTACTCCCTCATTTTGCTTTTATAAGACACGCACGTATATCAAGATTCAAACCTTACAAACGTTGAACAATAATTTAAGCAATAAATTTTATGTTTTATAATGCAAATTTGGAATTGTTAGATTTATAATAAAAAGTACTTTCTAATGATTATAAATACATAATCATAAATAAGATAAGATAAGATAAATGAATGGTCAAAGTGTAATTTAGAAGATCGTACCAAGTCAAGTCATGCCTTGTAAAAGCAAAAGGAGGGAGTAGGTCACAAAAATACATGGTTTCACTTATAAGGTACTCTCTCTGATCCCAAATATAACCCCATTAGCAACATCAATAAACGGCACTATGACAAGAAACACCTAAAAAGCATATTATTTTAAACACACAAAATTATGTATTATGAGAGTATTTTTAATGACGAACCTAGTAACATCAACCTTATGTTGTCAATCTATATGATCTTTTTATCTATTGATGGTCAAGGATTAAAAAAATGTTTTGCTTAGGAGAAACCTAAATGCACTGTATTTGGGTTAGAGGTAGTAATTTCTTGCAGATGTCACTACAACTATCGGTTTTGTCCTATTAACCATCATACAAAGGATTTGGAATACTGTGGCACCCCTTCCATAACAAGAAAATTGGTTGATGATAACATATGAACATATAAAAGTGAGAGACCATTATGTTAGCCACAACGCTAACCTGGTTTATGTTAACCAATAGAGATAAGCAGAAAGAGAAAACACTCTTGACAACAAAACACTATTTCTTTGCAATAATAGCTTCAATCTGGTATTATAACCTGTGATTTCACATTAGTGGCTTAAATTGATGTCAGCAGAAGCATCTGCCAACATAAAGGGCCATCTCCAAAGCCCTAAATGTTGATATTTGAGAAGTTTTGTATAAATAATTAAAATCCGTTGCTGCCTAGTTCTGAGTTTTATCCTATCACACTCCATCCCTACAGAATACAATTAGAAAAGAGTACAGGTGCCTGCGATATATAAATTGGTATATTATCGATGCAAACTTCAATACCAGTACAACAAGATTTGAATACCAGCATGCTTTCCATGCTTTTGTATCTGTTATTATACCTACTTCAGCACTCAATTGCATAGTAGTATCTGCTTATATGTTATATCAATGCCTAATGTTGACTATGATTACTGAGATGCAGGTAGATAAATCTTAGACCTCATAAAACTGACCTAGTGAATAACAGATCCATAAAAGACGGCCTCTGCTGGACCAGTCATGTAAACATGATTGTCATCCTCCCTCCACTCTATTTCCAATGGTCCGCCAGGCAAATCAACTATGCATTTCTGTTTTGAAATTACATGATAAACAATTAATATGCAACCCAAAGTGCATTGAATATGAGTCAGTGTGCAAAAGAAAAGAAAAAGAAACACAAACCCTCTCAGCTCGGCCCTCGAGAACAGCAGCAACAACAACTGCACAAGCACCAGTACCACAAGCAAGAGTTGCTCCTACAAGCAAACGATAAAGGTTATTCTGCATATCCACTCCAAGTAAAAAATGCATAACTACAAAAGGAGGTATTATTAAAATCAGACATATATCATAGCTATTTGCATTATGAAGTTATTTTCTCAAATTGCAGGAGAGCTGCACACCATTGCATAAAAAAGAAAAGTACATAGACCCCACCGGTTCAAACTTAAAACATCCACGCCACCAAAAAAAAAGAGCAACAACCAAGCCATGATCAACTAGGTCTCAACCATGGTCAGCCATGCCAATCCTTGGGCTCTGGTCATTGACCCACGGCTATGACACGTTCCTAATGATATGCAAACCCGTGTTGGGCAAACTTCCGTTGGAGACACAAACATTCTGATGGTTTCAAATTGCCCTAAGCACCCAATATTATCAAAGAGTTAGTTCAAGCCAGCATCGAACTCGCTACCATGTAATGGTTCTGGAGCACCGTTCAAAGAGATGTGACGCAGATGATTGGGGTGACAGATTCCAGAGACCATAGTGTATAAATAAGTCTCTCTTGCTAAGACACAAGCGACTAGGATGCGATTGATTATCTCATCTTCCTGGTCACAAAGTAGGCAGTGCTCTGGATGTACTAAGCTCCGAGCAAGATGGATGGCTATCCAACACCTATTATGAGCTACTAAACATAAAATTGGCGTTTCTAAGGAACCCATGACATCCAAATCAACTTCCCCCGTTCCAAACTAACAGATCCAATAAAGAACGTTGCATAAGCTGTTGTCTTTGCATTATGAAGTTATAATGTGCACCATGTGGTACTGATGACATATTGACACCTTGACCAAAAAATACGACCAAAATTCAAACATATGGATATTAGGGGAGAAAAAAGAAAAGAGAAGACATTCTGACATTCAAGCAAATAGAATGTGAACAATTAAGGAGGCTAAGGGAAGACCAGTCATACCAGCACCACGCTCCCAAACTCGCATTTTGAGGTGTGAGTGAGACAAAGCCTGTACAAATTCTGCAAAAAGAAAGTTACTTAAACAATATCCGAATACAAGGATGTATGCATGGAAGGACATAGTAACACAAGAAATTAAGAATTACCTGTGTTGGTGCGAGCAGGAAACATTTCATGATGCTCAAATTTAGGACCAATTTCACTAAGTTTAAGATCGTCAACCTGCAAGGCCTGCTGGGGTTCAATCAAGACAAGAACCTATGGTTATGATCTCTAGCTGTGTGAATAGCTTGTTTAGACTATTCATGATGCACATTATTCAACAAGCATAGACATCTCTTGTGTCTTAAATCCTAGTTCACACAACAGTCAGTCAAGGCAGAGAAGCTAGGTATTGTCTGACTGCAGGAATGCACCCCAAATTAGACAATAACGGAACCATATTGAAGCATCTTAACAAAACCTCTCTTTTTATCTCCAAAAGTATACCATACATAATACGATCAAGAATCATTGAGGAAGTAAAAACAACAACAGGTTGTGCTAATCAGGGCAATGAACAAACAAGATCACAGGAGTCACTGCTTTATATAATTAGCAAGTTTCAGACACAATTGATGTACAAAATGTAACAATGAAGCATGCTAAACAACTGACTGAAGATTCCATTGTTTTAACAAGGAACGGTATCCCCATAGATGGATCCACAAAATGCATGGATGCAGTTTGATAATCAAGAGTATGAATTTGCAAGTTGATTACCTTTAAGTCCTTTGCACCAAATGTGACACAGTGAGGGTTGCCCATGCTAACACATGTTACATGCCATGTTAAGCCCTCAACTTCCAATTCAGCTTGGACAACAGCTTTGTTCTTGGTAGCTAGCAATTTTGTGGGGATGTCTGGTCCAGAAAGGATGGGCTCACCCATATCAACCTTTACCTGAAAACAAGATTTGTGCATAAAATTCTATTCACAGCATAACCTCAGAATTGGAGGGAACCATGTTGAACAAGAATGCGTGAATGGTTTTGAACTTGAAAATGGAGAGGTGAAATCGGAAGCAAATAAATTATAGTATATTAAAGACAAGAAAGCTCAAGATCAATTCCAATAGCTTAAAAGCTCTGTTTCAAAACGCAGAACTATGTGGTGCCTAGTCGCTACCCGGAGCAGCACCTAGGTGTTTCGTCTAGGCATTTTCCATCTTAGAGTGGTTTAGGACTTGATCCATAAATGAAAATGGGACAGATGGAGACGGAGACTAATGTAAGTGTGATAGTGTCAAAATTCTTTCTTTTAATATGCCATATATCCTACATTTAACAAGGAATCGCTTTAACTGACCAAAAAAGGCACAACCACCTAGGATCACCTAGACAACACCTAGTGACTAGTGCTTTCTGAAATATTAATAGAATATAGAACAGAATTGTCACTCAACAGCTTAAGTAGGGCATTGAAGCTTACTGTGCTGAATTTGGTTTTGGCTTGCTACACTCAAGTTAAGGGGTCTTTTTTGGCTACCAAATGGCTCACAACGTTTTTATGGAGCACAGCAATTTCAGTGACTACTTTTTCTTAATTAAAAAACATACCTAGTTCCTCCTACGTTGGATCTCATTTTTCTTCCTGTAATGTACACATATTCTTCCAACAAATTGCCCATATTTTGGGGGGCAAATTTGCTTCCATGGAAGTTAGGCTTGCTACAGTTGCAGAACGCATGTCCTATATGAGCAGACCATTTATCTAGTTCTTTATAGTGAAATGAAATTTCATGTTGATTAACTGCAGAACAGTGCAAGATGAAACAGATTTTACATATCCCAGATTCAGTTGCAGTCGAAGGAATGATCATTACCAGACAACTAGTGATCAAAGAAAACATGCTACCTTCGCTCAGGACCAATCAACGCAAATATTAAGGCATGGTTACAGGCTTAAAAGGAACTAACATATCGAGATTTCAAATGACTAAGAAGAAGACATTTACCTGCCCATTACTTTGTATTTCAGGAATGATCAGTCCAGCACCAGTATGAATCGTGAAGCTGAAACATTTTAAAAACAAATTTCAGAGGAGGGGAGGGGGTGGAGCCCTTGTATCAATCTACCAGTTCTACAATGATGCTGCAATGTGTTACCTATGCGTTCCTTCCAGGTTTTCAAGCTCAGCTATAAACCGAGCAAAGCAACGGACTCCATTACCACACATCTGAAACCAAAAGAAATAAGCGATCAACATATACTGTATGAGAACAATTCAGACAAACAAACTCCATCAAACATTTAATGATTGTCAACAACATCGAGATAAAAAAATAAGCAAAAACAGAAAGGATTCTTTGGTCTACTTGATAGTTGGTAGAGCGAAAAAAATAGCAAGTATATATGATCATAAAGTGAGCATCTGGATTGGAAACATGATAGCTCTTCAAATGTTTCACAGAGTCTTCATTCCTTATAAAAAACATTGTCCCAGTACATGAAAGGGAGTGAGAAATGTATGACATACGGAGCACAATGCTGATATGCTTGCATAGTGGATATAGTAAAGAGACACTAAGTGATGGTTTCTAGAAAAATTCTAATAATGATTAGACTAGTTGATGTCCCGATCTACATGGATTGTCATTTAAAAAATAGAAAAAAAACAAGCTAGCAAGTTGATTGGAAGGCCAAAATTTGCTTCTACCTAGCATTTGAGGAAAGTGACCTCACAACTACATATTAACAGTTTTCCTTTGGCATCTAAAGCTCAGAGGATGTAGATATTGACACCAATTTGGCAGCAGAGACTGGTAAGTGGCGACCCTCAACTGGCATTGCACTAAGTTTACCTTAGTTCCACATGTTGGTGGAGAAATGGGCACTAACAATAATTTACCAGTACCACAACACTGAATAAATCATTTGCCCCCACGCTGCAGAATTCAGTATCGTGATGAAATTGGGCGGGGACACACACCTCAGGCTCACTGCCATCGGAGTTGAAGATCCTCATAGTGTAGTCGGCGCCATTGACCCCTGGCATGACGAAGATGACGCCGTCGGCACCAATGCCAAAGTTCCGGTCGCACAGCTTCGCCGCCTCCTCCGGAGTCACCTTCGGCACAGACGAATCCCTGTTGTCCACCTGAAAATCCACCCAGAAATAAAATGGCTACCTACGGCATCTAGAACAACATCGATTGCACGAATTGATGGCAGCAGATCCCCCCCCCCCCAAAAAAAAAGTAATGTACAGACACCGCGGGCTCAGGATATGATAGCTGAAGTATAAGTTCAAACGCAGAAATGAAAAGTACAACGACCCACCATGATGAAGTCGTTCCCCAGGCCCTGGTACTTGACGAAGTGGAGGGCGCGCTCGGACTCGCGGCGCTCGAGGAACGACGCGGCGGCCGCGGACCTGGGGGTGGAAACTGCCATCGAGGCGACGGCGCGGCGGGGGGCAGCGGGGCCCCTGCGGAGCGGAAGGCGGACGTAGTCGCCGGACCGTGCGGTGGGGGCGGCGACGGGGGCGGCGGCCGCGAAGGAGGTGGCGGCGGCGGCGGCGGCGGGCGACATGGCCAGGCGAGCGGGTGCGGGAGCGCGAGGGGTTCAGGAGACGGCGGAGGAGGTCCTAGTCCAGGTAATGAAGGCATGAAGCGGATCCTTTCACTCAATGCAGGTGGGCCCATACGAGAGTTGTGGCCCGCTGTCATAGGCAGTGAGAGGCAGGGATTCTCTGCGCAGCGTATGGATGTTTGCTGTTGACTGACGTGGGATGAGGGTTTGGTTAGGCCGCTGACGTAGCAGGTAGCACTCCAATTTCTACCTGCTCACTCTACTTGCAAATTTAAATTTGGACGTTGAACAATGTTTTTTTAATTAATTCATGTAGCTTATAAACAATGTCATAGCGTAGATTGGTTAGTGGACTATGAACACCGATATCATGCATATTCATCATAAACTTTTAGGACATATTAAATATGATTTGTTGAAAAGGGCCGATGGAGCATTATTTCTTGTCGCAATTCGATTTGCCATGTTGACAAAGAGAACATGCAATATATATGAAAGTTACCACAACATGGGCACCTAAAAACATTAGGTACATTTCCGGACTCCATGTTAACATGTCACATATGGAGTATATATGTAGTTGCTCATTGACTATAATTATTTTGACATTTTATAACATAGTTACCATACCAAGTTTAAAGGTCTAGACATATTTTTTTAAAAAGTATAGAAACCTAATAACTTATAGGGAGTATGACATAACGGACGAGTTTAACGATACCGACGAGTTTAACGATACCGGTATATTCTGCTCAAAATAAAAAAACGTAATGACACATATCTTAACTAATGCGTACGGTTGTGTAGAAATCAAACACACAACTGTTAAAGAGGCAATCTACATCAAGGTGTACGGTGTATGTACTTACTAGCCTTAACCTATACCAATCTGATGGCAAGTGCTCTTACAATTTTAGTTAGGATGCCAATTTTCAGCCTATATTAAAAAAGCAAATCTAAAAGGCCAAATGGTCTAAATATAAATTGGCTGAAAAATACAATTTGTCTATAACAATATGAAAATCAGATTCCATGACATGCTGTCCTGTTCGCTTGGAACGTTTTGGGAGAGAATATCGAGTCCTCGTTCTCGACTTCACGTGGGCCCACATCGTGACTCGTATTCCCTCCGTATCATATTTAAAAGTCGTTTTGGACAAGGTTCTAGTCAAACATTAAAAATATATAAATCATTAATAACTTTTAAGTCGTTGAGTTTAGAAGTGTAAAAACTATATGAATATATTTATCTTAAAAAATATTTCTATAAAAGTATATATATTATTTTTTAATACATATTTTTATAAAAATAAAAAGTCAAAGTTATATTTTGGAGATCGTGACGTTGTTTAAAACGACTTCTAAATGTGATAAGGAAGGAGTACATTCCAATTCGAAAATAACTCGGAATGCTCGGACCAAAATGACGTGGACCGGGAAAAAATCAATTCGAAATGCTCGGAATAAAATCAGTAAAGAACAGCGAGGCAGGCAGAGACGTTAGTGGCAGCTATGGATGCCCAGCGCGATGAGCAGACCGCAGCCGCGCCGCTCCTCGCCGCGCCGCCGGTGGCCAGAAGACGGAGCCCCGCCGCCGACGCGCACATCCTCTCCGCCGCCTTCCTCTTCGTCTTCTCCGCCTACAGCGCGGCCCAGAACCTCGAGAGCACCGTCAACACGGTACGCCCCCTGCTCCCCGGCCTCCCATATGACTTCGGCTTTCCGCTCAGCGTCCATCGTGTTGGTTTCTCTTTCTCATCTTCTACGGGCCGGGGGTCTCGAGCTGCAGGAGGGCGACCTGGGCACCGTCTCGCTGGGGATCCTGTACACCTCCTTCACGCTCTTCGCGGTGGTCGCGTCGCCGGTGGTGACGCGGCTGGGGCCTAAGCGCGCGCTCGTCGTCGGCAGCGGCGGCTACGTGCTCTTCATCATCGCCAACCTCGTCCCGACATGGTGCGTGCGTCTCGCCCTGGATGCCTGGTGCCTGTTCGATAGAATTCCTAGCTTGGCGCTCGGCGAGTCTAGCGATGAGTGTTGATTCAGTAATTCTACTCTACGACTCCTCAGCTCAATCAGTCGCCAGCCACGCCGAAATTCAGATGATTCAAATGTCTGATCCCAATGATTGGGAGTTTGGGGCACACCGTAATATATGTGCAATCGTTGACTCTGGCAGTTTCTTTGAATGCCAGAATGTGTGTTCCCAAATTTAGTATGTACTAACGCATATTTTGACTGACGCTGAGTAAGGACTGTCTTTTGAATACGTACTGAATGTGCCTCCTAATCTCCTGCAACATGCCCCCTTTCCTGTAACGTTGACTTTGAATTTTGTCAGGTACACAATGGTGCCAGCTTCATTGTACCTTGGGTTTTGTGCATCGATCATTTGGGTTGGGCAGGTAACTGAACTACTTTTCATGGACTGTTGTGTCTCCATTGAGTTCATTCAGCTCAATCGATCTGTAGGGTACATATCTTACATCAGCTGCCCTCAGTCATGCAAGAGACAGTAATTTGCCTGCGGGTCGAACTTTGGGGAATTTCACTGGAGAGTTTTGGGGAATTATAGCTAGTACGCAGGTACAACTATACAGGAGCTATTTATAATTGTCGGCACCTGCAGATTCTAAGAATTTGTTCTTCACACCACAACTGCAGCTTCTATAGCACAACAGCTTTTGATTTGAACTACATTTGAATTATGTAGGTCATTGGTAATTTGCTCTCGTTTGCTCTACTGAGAAATGGAAAGGTTAGTATCATACTAGAATCTTACAAAGTGCCAACTTCCTGGCATTTGGTTTTATGTTTTTGATACAGCTAACCGTTAATTCAAACTAGAATTGAGGTTGATGATTGCTATGGCCTACGGTTTTAGATGTTTGTGGTAAAACTGAAAATGGATTTATTTAACATTTCTTCTCTAGTTCTCCCAGCACTTATTTATCTTGGTTGACCTCAGTTTTGAAGTAATTATAACCTCTACAGAGATTTCATGACCTGCTAAATACTCCATCCATTGCAAAATACTTATCCCGCATTCCCGCATGCACATACAAGAATAACGTAGAAGAAAAGTAACTTTAAGTAGAATTTGACCATGCTTTTTATTAGATGGACGTCCTACTCCTCTATCTAATTAGGCCAAACATGGTCTGAATGTCTTATATATCACCTAAATCCTGTGCTTTCTTTCTTGACAAATATATATTGTGAACAGGAGTACCAATCAAGCAAATGGATCAGTGCTTACTGTTTTTTTTAGAGCTCTTTTACGGTAACTTATACCACTAATTTAAAGGACTAGTATATAAGCATCCGACGGTTGAGAATAATTGTATACTAGTGTAACATTGATAAGTGGTATAGGTAGTATATAGTGAGTAGTATAGTAGTATAAGGGCATTATTGGAAAAAATCTAAATGGCATCACTGTAATTTAGATATATTTTAATTTTTTAATTCGATCATACATCTCGGGCCGACAGTTGAGACACGCCAGTGGGATGGGTCTCGGATCGGTGATGCACGCCGCCGTTAAGAACGAGAAGAAATATGCTTAATTAATATATTTATGTCTAAATTATCATATTACCTATTCTCTATACCATATACCACTAGTATGTGGTATAAGGTACCGTAAAAGAGCTCTTTTTTTTACTTTCTTACTTTCTTTTTTTCACTTGGACTACTACATGTAATTTTTCATATTTCTTGATGCTTTGGTTCTCATACCCTTCAGGGTGGAAGAAGTGTCACGGGGAAAATCTATTGTTTGTTGTGTTCCTTGGATGCATGATAGTGGGCATTGTATTAATGTGTTTACTGTCCAAAAGAGAGGAGAAAGGAGCTAATGATCCATTGCATTCCTCATTTGGAGCTATGTTGAAGTATACAGTTGCCCCACTCAAGGACCAAAGGATGCTTCTTATTATCCCACTTATGGTATATATAGGCCTACAACATGCGTTTGTCTGGTAAGTAGTCCATTATACATCTATTGTTGTTCTCTTTCTTACTATGCTATTATTTAGAGAAAACACTATGGATTCTTCTAAAGGGCTGTATTCACAAAGAGCATTGTGACACCTGTGCTTGGCATTTCTGGAGTTGGTGGAGCCATGGCAGTCTATGGGGCAGCTGATGCAGTTGTAGGTGAAACCACAACAACCTGATTGTCAAATTGTTACTTTATCCTTCCTTTTCTCCATGAACATGTTAACTATCCTGAATTACCTGTACCATTTCATTCTGAACTCTGTATTTATATTTCATTTGCCAATGCCAAGGCTCCTGTTGGGGCTATTGCTACAGCCATGAATTTCTGAAGTGTGTCAGTGACTAGTCAAACGTTTTGCAGTTATCCACAATCTAAACCCACACATTCTAGCTGACTTTTGGAACATGCCTGACATTTCAGTGTGCATTCGTTACTGGATATTTGACCTCTGGACTCTATTCGGCTACATTAATAGTGTCGCTGGGAGCAATTGTCCAGGCTGTAGTCCTATTCTGGTTGATTCTTTTTTACAGGTTTGATTTCTTAAAAATGTTATTGTTCAGTTGTTTTGTCCCTAATAATTTTGTACACTCATTTTTTTTTCTATAAAGGTTGTATGCTCACCTATATCTTGCTGCAGCCCAATGGGTGGAGTGCTTGGTGCAGCAGCTCCGCTGCTCATAGGCGCCTTGTGGGGTGTTGGTGATGGGACAATGAATACAGAGTTAAATGCAGTTGTTGGACTTCTGTTCGAAGATTCCAAGGTAATCTGCATATACGGTGATCTCATTTGCTTGTTTATTACAGTTTTCTTTCCGGCAACACAATTTGAATGCACTTAGATATTTCATTCATTCGAAGAATGGCTTACATTTGGCAATGTGGAAAACGAAAGAGGCTGCCTTTGCACAGTTCAAGGTCTGGGAATGTGGTGCCGTTGCCGCCATCTTCTTCCTGAGCCCGCACATCACGCTACA
This sequence comes from Echinochloa phyllopogon, assembly GCA_033239725.1. NCBI lineage: Eukaryota > Viridiplantae > Streptophyta > Magnoliopsida > Poales > Poaceae > Echinochloa > Echinochloa phyllopogon. Next base: position 59,142,237 of record BTCW01000012.1, on the reverse strand, counting down.
GGCCATGCTCATCCTGATGACCGTGGCCCTCTTCATCTCATTCGGCGCATTCCTGTTCCTCACCATTGTCGTCGAGAAGTCATCGGCCGTCAGATCCTGACTGCAATTTTCGTTCACCTGCGGCATGGAAAGGAAATGCCTTGTCCATCCCAGATGACTTGAGACACCATGTTTTGCCACGCCATTCGGTTCAGCCATTGCTGAAGTACTAATGTAGTAGCAGGTCTACTGAATGGGGAAACCGACAATTGGGCTTGCATATGGTTTGCGAGGATGTGGTACTGCTACATTGAGCGGGGCGATCCTGCAGATATTGTGTCAGACAAGTACAGGGGTTTTGTGTATATTCAAAAACTATTATTGTACAGAACTATACATTTTTAAACAAACCGAAATGGGGATAGAGCTTACAGATTTGTCTATGACATCGACCACGAGGTTCACATACTGCTGTGTGTTTGTGATCATCTGCAGCCCGGCATTCATGAATGTTTTATTTTTGATTTCCTAGGCAAAGCCTTGATGAATGCCACTGAAATTTAAGAAGACTTGGAGAAACATGACTAGAGCAAGGAGGAGAGCGACAAAGTTTGCTCAGGATTCGGGGCATCACGGTTTCAAACACGATGGCGCTGTAGGAGTGCCACCTATCTTCTCCATGCCCAGAGCATCTTCAATCTTCAAAGTACCCAATAAACACGGTTAATAATCGGTTTTGGACATAAAAATAAAAAGACAATGCTTCAATAGTGTCTAATTCTATTCCAATTTTTTTCGCATTGCCCCGATACTGATTCTTTTCTGAGCCAAATTTACTCCCCTCTCCGAGCTCCCGATACCCCGCGAAAAAAGCACGGAGGAAAAAACCGCGAGCTACTTGCCCCGCAATGAATAACGTGGCTACTTTTGGGTCTAATTTTTTAGGAACTGTCGGTTAGAAGGGTATTTTTTTCCTCCCAATAATTTTGGGCAAGGTACTCGAACTATCGAACTAGTATTTTGAGACTTTATTTTTTTTATTTTTAAGTCAGTCTTGAAGATTCTCTTGGGCAAGGGCACGATAGGAATCAAAATTTGAGTTTAATTTAACGGATCGAACAAAGTTTTCCCAGCTCGTTCGCATATTCTATGTTTGCATTTGTGATCCATTTGACGTTTTGATTCTCGCAAATTATTGTCGTAGCCGCAGGGCACGTGATTGAAAAATATGAATTTCTAGTCCCAGGCCGGCGGGCCTCCCGTTCCCCAATCACAAGCACGACGACGACTCGGCAGACCGCACGCCACCTCCTTCCCCCAAATTCCCCTGCCCATCGCAACGCCTCCATGGCCCCGCCGGAGGCAGAGCTCGCCGCGGCCGCCGCCGACGTCGAGGAGGCCGCCGCGCCCCTGGTCCCCGGCTCCGGCGCCCGCCGCGCGTCGGCGGCGGCGACCCCCCGCGACGTGCACCTGCTGAGCTCCGCCTTCCTCTTCGTCTTCCTCGCCTACCACGCCGCGCAGAACCTCCAGAGCACCGTCAACACGGTACGCACCCACAGCTGCCCAGCCAACCGCTTCCCTCCGCAGCCGCGGCCGCGCGCGCGCGGCGATGGCGACGTGTCCTCATCCGTGTGGCGTGGCTTCGGCCGTGCTCTCGCAGGACGAGAACCTGGGGTCGATCTCGCTGGGCGTCCTCTACACGTCGTTCACGGCGTTCTCGGCGGTGGGCTCGGCCGTGGTGCGGTGGATGGGGTCCAGGCGCGCGCTCGTCGTCGGCACCTCCGGCTACCTCCTCTTCATCGCCGCCAACCTCGCCCCTTCCTGGTACGCTCTCGCACGGGCCTCTGCCCACTTCCGGGCTTCCCCCTTTCTCTCGCTGTTTGCTTCCTCTGCAACTGCAATGCGGCGGCAGCAGTAATGTCAAAGCGTGCCGCTGAATGCGGCTCGCTTCCCCGTCCACGGAATCATACGGTCGGATACTTGCGTTTGCATCAGGGCATCTGGATTCTCTCAGTCTAGTGCGGCAGCTGAATCTTGCCGACAACTGAGGCAATTCGAGTCTTTGTGAAATCTGAATCCTCTGACCCTTCATTCGTCTAGTCGGAGGCCGAGGTGACGTGCTAGAAAACATGGTAGTGCTGAGGTGGAAGATGTAAAAGTTTGAGGGCCTGCTACTGCTAGAACGGAAAAAAAAGTTCACTAGATTTTGTAGGCAAATTTTCCACTAGAATATCAGCGGATTTCACAATAGTTTACGAGGAAATCAACTTGAGAAAATTATTCAAAAAAAGAAACAATCCTACCAGTAATCACAATCTTGCCCGATCGCAGAGTATAAAGGTAGGGATATTTTCAGGTCTAGTGTCCCGTGTCAGGTGCTGGTGGAAGTCACAAATATACGCAGATAAAAAGAATGCAGTATCCACGCAAATTAGAGCCATCCCATCTATCGCCTTTCCTCCAAATTCCTATCTCGGTTTATGCTAACCACCCATACACAGTTCATGTAACTTTGCTAAGTTGTGAAAGCCTATGCTAATCTGACGTCTATAATAATTATATAATTGGTACCCACTGACAGGTCATAGTTGATTTCTCTCTACTCTCAGCTGTACCACGTCATCCTCCACCTACCCGGGCCTTTAATCCCCGCCACCTCGCCTGCCCACCCACCCGCCGATGCCCCCTCGCCTCCCCACCGCGCCGCCCCCTCGCCTCCACGCCGCCTCGCCTCCTTCTCTGCCCGCTCGCCTCCACACCGCTTCTCCTTTCCACCACCGCCACCTCACATGTCCCCCATAAAACTCAGCTCGGCAAATCCAACCGGGCCTCACCATCTGCCGCCTCTCTTTGCCCCCTGCGCAGCGCAGCCGGCCGCCGCCGCCAAGCTCTGTCGTCCCCGATTCGCTACCGTCGAGCTCACTTGGAGCGCGGGGAAGCTCCGCTGGCCGCCATGCCGCCTCGCCCCCGGCCGCCGCGCAGGGGAGCTCTGCGGGCCGCTGCGCGCCGCCTCGTTCGAGGCGTGGGCTCGATCCGCTACCAGTGATGGAGAGCCTGCTCAAGAGGCAGAGAAGGTCGTGGCCGTGGAGCTAGCAGCAAGTGCTGCCGGCGTCGGAGCAACCACAGGAGCACAAGAACCTCCAGACCTCCGTCGCAGCCGAGTAGGACGGCACGGTGGCCGGCGAACTGAAGGAGGAACCGCACGACGACGACGCGCAAGCGGTGGTGGAAGAAGAGAAGTGCGTCCACCCTGGCTCGGTCCAAGTTGTTGTTCCTGCGGCCGAAGCAGAAGCAGAAGCAGCTGTGCAGAGGAAAGCAAGGTTGCTGACGATGCCTCTGCTCGAATGTCCTTTTTTTTCCAGTGAGTACGCTTTAATGGCGTGGCGCAAGCGAGCACCACCGGCCTTGACTCCGAAGATAAGGTTACGCAGAATTTTGCAAAAAGGCCCTCGATTAAACATGTGATATATAGTAGTTTTTGTGTGCCTTGATGTTTTACAAATAAGCCCCAAAAACTAATATTATTATCAGATTGTTCTAGGACGATCCAGCCTAAATTCACAAAAAAAACACGGCTGAGCGAGTTTGGGGTGTCAAACTATAAGACGAAGGACAGGGTAGTTTAGTATTTTTTAGGCATTTCCATTAAAATTGAATATAATTACGGATACAGTGTCCACAGTAAATTTTGCCTTTTGATTTTGGTCATCAACAAGTCCTCCGGCCGATCGGTTTGTAGTGACGAAAGAAAAAAGATAGTCCGTTTATTGCAAATGCATGTTACTTTATCAATAAACCCCATAACTATGGTCCTTTGTTATCTATTAAGTAAAGTAAAATTCATAGAATAATTACCTTCATGTCAAAAGGATTAAAACTTCACAAATACATCAAATAATTATATAAATTTATGTAAAATATCCCGCATCAACGCGCGGGGAATTCACCTGGTTTGGTTTTTCCTGTTCATGCATTGGGTGGAGAGCAGGGGCATTCTATTTTACAGCCTAGTGAATTGGAGGACAAATTTGTACCTTTTTTTTGTGGAACACACTTGTAGCGAATTTGTTATTTCTTGGCCCCGTTTGTTTCTTTAGCGCTAAACTTTAGCGCCGTCACATCGAATATAAATATGTTAATTAAGAGTATTAAATATAGATTAATTTAAAAACCCATTACATAAACGAGGAGTAATTTGCGAGACGAATCTATTAATCCTAATTACACCATGATTAGACAATATAATGCTATAGTAAACATACAATAATTATGCATTAATTATAGCTTAATTAGGCTTGTTAGGTTCGTCTCGTGAAATAGACATGACTTGTGCAATTAGTTTTATAATTAGTTTATGTTTAATACGTCTAATTATCACTTATTTAAAGTGCTAAATTCTTGGATCCAAACACCCCCTTGTACGTGGAGTTCAGGTTTGGTCACTTCATGGGGACTCCATAGTGGACAACTTTCCTCTCTAATCGTTTAAATCATTTCCATGTGGAACCCACCAAATGAGCCGTCCTTTTCTTGTCCTGGGATATCATCTCGCTCCTTCGCAGGTTCGACCTTGATTTCGCTAGACGCAATAATCGATGCCTATGTTGATCTAAGTGCGGTTGTATTCTCAGCAGTTAGTGTTGTTAGCTCGAGGGTGTCCAAATATAGGACACTAAATGTTAAGAATACAACAAAATCACTCAGGTAACTCAAGGTGTCGATTTCTACAGCTAGCCTCAAATCCACCTGATTTATCCAAAGCTGATTGCATGGAATATATGAAATGGCATCCATGGACAAAAGGAAGGGCAGCTGGTCCCATGTATCCATGTAGAGAAGACTAGAACCATTGAAAGAACGACTAATTTCAAAATTCCAAATAGTGAATTAGTCCCCTTGTTGAGCAATTTTGCGCAATGCTTTCAATCAATCTTAGGCCTTGTTCGCTTGACTTATGCTTATCGGCCAACAATATTTTTCTCTCACAATGAATCAGCATAAGGCATCAACCAACAGTATTTTTCTCTCACGACGAATCAGCACAAGTCATCAGCATAAGTCATTTGATCTACTCGGTCAAACTAGCAATCATGTCATTTTCTTGCAGAGGAATCTTCCATTTCCTATGCTAATCTGCCTTCAAAGCTTGTATTCGACTTGTCTCTCTAGATTCGTTCACCAAACATCACTCGTCATAACCTTATAGATCCAACTAGAGCAAGCTTCAAATTCGAGATGCCTCATTTACATCTAGCTAGATCTGTCAGATACACCGCTTGCCATGTCACAACCTCATAGATCAAACTAGAGGCAAACCTGAAAGCAGCGCTTCTCATCTAGTAGATCTAGAGGTCGATATGTATGCAACGTCACTTATTTGCTACAACCTAATAATATACAACTAGAGGCGGGGCTCAAATTCAAGAAGCCTCGTCTTGATCTAGTTAGATAGTCAGCCAGGTTAGCAACATTGCTCACCATGGAAACTCCTACTAGATCAAACAAAAGTAAAACATCATATTAAGATCTTACCGATTTAGATTACCAGCAATGTTACCAACGACGATTCTTTGATCGTCCAAGTTTCTACGACTATATGCCCATTTTTCTAATCCTTGCACAAAAGTTAGGAGGAAGGCACTGTAGTAGAGGAAAGACCTAGAGGATAATGAGGAGGACTGACTAAAGAGGTGCGTGAGAACAACATTTGGCGAGGAGGAGGTACTATGTGCCGAGAAAATTGCTATGATAGGACTCCAAACAATGGCTTCGCTACTATAGGACTCTAAACAACGACTTCGCTAAAACGACGACCTTTAAAACATGAGCCATTTATTTTACATGACATTTGGTCCTTTTAATCAATTTCTCCATCCCTGATACATGTATTTGAGATCTAAAAAGACATTTTTGCCCTCCTGCTGCCTTGCCGCTAGGGCAAACAGGAGCTCCCTGCTGCCTGGCCGCCTGGACCTCCCTGCTGCCTGGCCGCTGGGCAAGCAGGAGCTCCCTGCTGCCTGGCGAAGCAGGAGCCTCCGCAAGACAGGAGCTCGCTGGTTCGCGCTCGCGAGACAGGGCGGGGGCGGCGGCATTCGCGAGTTCCGGCGGCGGCGGCGTTCGCGAGTAGAGGACGAGACGTCGGGGGAAAACAAATGGCGCGGATCGAGGTGTCGTCAGGGGAAAACAGACGGGGTTTGGATCACATCAGAAGACGAAAACAACCGAATACTCAGGGGCAATACAGATCAACTGTGTCAAAATACATGTATTAGAGATGGAGAAATTGATTAAAAGGACCAAATATCATGTAAAACAAATGGCTCATGTTTCAAAGATCATTTTAGCGAAGTCATTGTTTGGAGTCCTATAATAGCGAAGCGCATTGTTTGGAGTCTTGTGATAGCAATTTTCTCGTTCTGTAGTCCCTGTTGGGTAGAGGATCTGACCGTTGCCCCTGTCGCTGTGATTGGTTAGTTCAGGACTGGGTCCTTTGAGAGCTGAGGCATAGTGTGTGGTTGGGTGGTGTCATGGATGCCCCTATCTAACGCGGCCGTTAACGTTGTATATGCATATTTGTTCAGAAGGGAGAGAGAGAGAGAAAGCTTTATATCTACGCGACCCCTTCCATTGTTAACAACATTACGTGAAGCTGAGCGTACTCGAATCATGCCATCACCAGGGTCCAGGAAGAGGGACAAGGGAGTGAGTCCGATCGATCTGCAAGAAATGGACACAGAATGGCTCTGGATTGCTGTCCGCGGAGCGGCTGTAGTAGAGTAGTCGCGTCGGCAGCTGCTGGTGGTTAGTACTTGCGTGATATGATCCGATCAGACGCGTCACCTGACAAATGGCGGGTATCCGTCTGGCTACTTATCCAGACCCAAGTTTGGAAAGCACACGGGCGCGATTAATTAGTCCAAACTCCAACGACGGCAGCTTTGGCCTTTGGATGCGCAGCAAAGGCCAACCGACTGTCACCGTCGTGTTGGCAAAAGGCTCCAAGAGCACGCCAACATGGCTGCCGGCCAGTGCTTTTACCTAGCGCTGCAATCCTGCAGAGTCCTTGTAGCAAAAATGAAAAAATTGATCTCACAGTCCACTACGAGTCTATGATGATTGCTGACAGTGGCAAGACCTGCTACATAATATAGTACTATCGGCAAAAATCATATTACACTATACTACACTACTCCCTCCGGTCCCTAAATATAGATCGTTTCACTTCCCAAGAAACATCTTTGACCAAATATATAAAAATATATATTAATTTTTATGGTACATAATAAATATCATTAGATAGATATTTGAGTCTAGTTTTTTAATATTTTTTTTTGAAGATTAAAATGTTGTACATATTTTCTATAAATCAAAGCAAAGTCGTGGCACGAAAACCAACGACGACAGTTATTTAGGGATGGAGGGAGTACCAGCGAAGTAGCAAACTGACACTGTTTGTCTCTTTTCGCATTTTTAATTCCACATTAGAATCGAGTTCAGAGGAAGTGACAAATAATCTACTTATCTTTTAAATTGGCCGATGATTTGAGATCTTTGTTGGCGTACGATGGCCGTCTAGGGATCCAAATATCTTTCTTTTAGCTTGCAAAAAAAAGGGGCTTCTATCCACTTGGAAAGCTTTGATAGAAACATACAAGGGCACACGGACAAAAAGCGCAGGAAATCATCAGCTAGCGGCCGCAACGGACAATCCAGTGAGCCACTGCCCTGCGGGCCCCACACACCGCCGCCCGGCCGCCTGCCTCGTCTCTTCTCCTCTCCTCAGCTCCCGCGCCGGCCACCGGACCTCCTCCTCCCCCTCGAGCTCCCCGACTATAAGAGCTTCTAGAAGCTTCTCCCCTCAGTTCACTGCGCTGCGCTCTCGACCCTCTCGTGCTCGGCAGCCATGGACGCCCACCGCGACGAGGAGGCCGCGGCCTCGCCGCTCATCGCCGCGCCGGCGGCGGTGGGCGGCCGGAGCCACGCCGCCGATGCGCACGTCCTCTCCGCCGCCTTCCTCTTCGTCTTCTCCGCCTACTGCGCCGCGCAGAACCTCGAGACCTCAGTCAACACCGTGCGCGCGATTTCTCCCTGCTTCGTGAGTTTCCTTCCGGTCCCTCGTGCTCGCTCGTTCTCATCGGTGTGCCTGTGATCGCCGGTGCAGGACGGCGACTTGGGCACCGTCTCGATGGGGATCCTCTACACCTCCTTCACGCTCTTCTCCGTGGCCGCGTCGCCCGTCGTCACGCGGATGGGGCCCAAGCGCGCGCTCGTCGTCGGCACCAGCGGCTACGTGCTCTTCATCCTCGCCAATCTTGTCCCCAAATGGTGCGTGCTACTTGGTCGCGGATCGCGACCCTACCTGGTGGACACGGTGCCTGTCCTAATGCCGTGGTGCTGTGCTGGTTTGGAGTTAGACGCATGCTGCCTGTTTGATAAAATGCGTCGCTAAGCAGCGTTCGTTTGGGTTCGAGATCACTGTTGATTTTATTTGTTGAACTCCCTGTTTGATCGTGTTCTGTAGTCCCTGTTGGGTAGAGGATCTGACCGTTGCCCCTGTCGCTGTGATCGGTTAGTTCAGGACTGGGTCCTTTAAGAGCTGAGGCATAGTGGTAGCAATGTGCACATTCAAATCTGGCCATTGGGGCTCTGGTGATTAGGACATAGAGGTAGCAATTGTGTTACACCTAACAAATCTTCAGGCCAAAAATGGTCAAATGATCTACTTCTAGTTCAACAGCTGGACCAGCACAGGGCTTTTGGCTGGTGTCAGAGGCGGACCCAGATTAGAAAATGAGTGGCGGCCTGCTACTAGATGAGACTGTACAACTACAGTAAATACAACATATCTCTACTGAAAATACAAAAAGTGAGTGGCGGCCGGTGCCCTCACTCGCCTCTACGTAGGTCCGCCACTGGCTGGTGTGCTGCCGGCTTTGATATCACTTTGTCTGGTGAGAGAGATGGTTTGCTTGTGCTGTGTTGCTTTGTTGGATTGGAATTGGATGCATGGTAGAAACCAATATGATCAGATGGCTTGTTAGGTGATGATGTTCATTTGGGTTAGAGAGATGAGTGTAGATTCTACTTGATCAACTCTTCTTTGGGTGTGTGCTATAGTTTTTATTTGATGGAGGATGCGCAAAATTCAGACCATTGGAAGGTTTGTCAATAGGGCATGGTAGTTGGTAGTATATGCCTTATCTCTACCAGATTTCATGGTCTGAAGCCTTCCCCCTGTCAATAAGAGCTCTGGCACTCAGGTCCCAGGGTTCTTAAGAAAGTTTATCTGAATTTAGTGTTCATGACCTTGTTGGGCATCTCAGCATGTGCCCAGTAGGGACTCTCTCCTGGTAAAGTTCCAGACAACTTGCTAAGGAAATGTTTTTCTGTTTCTTTGATATCCATAGATTGTTTGGACATGGATAGCTTTTGATTCTAGCTGATGTGCTTGCTAATCTACTGGGTGTTTCAATTATGTAATATGCTACTGAAAGTTGAATCACATTCAGCATGATGTCTTTCATGTAATGCTAGCTTGAAATGACAAATTTTCAGGTACACAATGGTGCCAGCTTCACTCTACCTTGGTTTTACTGCATCAATCATTTGGGTTGGGCAGGTAACTGCTTAGCTTTTCTGTGAAATGTTTGTTCCTTTTTCTTTCCATCTCACACACCTATAAACTGCAATGCAGGGCACATACCTTACATCAGCTGCCCTCAGTCATGCAAGAGAAAATAATTTGCCCGAGGGGCCAACTTTAGGGAGCTTCAACGGGGAGTTTTGGGGAATGTTTGCTAGCACACAGGTACAGTTGTCCAAGAGCTCCTTTTAATTGAAATATGCTTGGAGATATTCTAGTATTTATTCTTTATTCCTAAACTGAAGTGTCTATTTCTCTCCGGATTTGTCTTCTCGACAGTACAATTGTTTCTCACTAATACTACATTTGAACTATGTAGGTCATTGGAAATTTGATCTCGCTTGCTCTACTGAGAAATGGAAAGGTTAGCATCACATTGTAATATTTCAAACTGCAGATTCTTTTTACATTTAACATTATGTTCTTGATAATGATAATCAGTAGAATCAGTAGCTAAAGCTAAATTATGGTTCATGACTTATACCATATTACAATGACTCATGTTTTCTTAATGTCATCTTGTTACACATGAGATACCATCTTGTTTGATCCTCTGTTTCTCATATTGCTTCAGGATGGTGGAAGTGTCACAGGCAAAAATCTGCTGTTTGTTGTGTTTCTTGGCTGCATGATTGTGGGCATTGTATTAATGTGTTTACTTTCGAAAAGGGATGAGAAAAGAGATAATGCTCCAACTCATTCCTCATTTGGCGCTATGTTGAAATACATCGTTGCCCCACTTAAAGACCGAAGAATGCTTCTTACCATCCCTCTTATTGCATACTCAGGTTTACAGCAGGCATTTGTATGGTAAGTAGCCCATGTCATTTTCAACACCCCATGGTTGTTCACTTCTTTGTAAGCATTTTTCTAAGACAGATCTGTGGATTTTTTTTCTGAAGGGCGGTATTCACAAAGAGTATTGTAACACCTGTTCTTGGCATCAGTGGTGTTGGTGGAGCCATGGCAATTTATGGTGCAGCTGATGTAGTTGTAAGTAAAATAAAAAATGACCTGGTTGTTGAATGACTTACTTTATCCTTCTTTTGCCCAGAAAATGTTGACAGATATCCTCCATTAGTTTTACCATTCCGTATTCATTGTGCCCTGTTGTTTCCATTGCTTTAGGCGGTAATAGGCAAAGTGCAATAGTAACACTAGTGTTAGAGTATAGATAGTTAGGATAATCCCGTATTGCTATATGTACTCACGGACGTCCCTTGTACTCTCATATATACCGGCCGAGGCCTCAATGCAATATATCAATCATTCCACCATACAATTCCATCTCTCTACATGGTATCAGAGCTTAGGTTTTGAGACCCTAGGCTAACCTTCTGCTGCCCTAGCGCCGCCGGCGCCCCTGCCCTCTCGCGCCGCCGCCGGTCGTCCTCCACGGCGCGGATCCAGCGCGCCCCCTTGACGGCCTTGTAGCGCGCCCCCGGCGAGGTCGCCCATGTCGATCTCTGCCGGGGGCCGCGCCCTCTCCAACCTCCGCGGCGGCCTCCCCTGATCCGCCGCCTTCTTCGTCATCACGTCGCCAAGCAGTAGATCGGAACGCACCTTGACACCCACCGCCGGAGGCGACGCCGACGCCATCCTCCCGCGCTGCCGTGGTGGCATCCGCGGCCTACCTCCGTCCCTGTGCTGCCGCGGTGGCAGCAGGGGTCTTCGACCGCAACGCCGGCGGATCCCCTGGCAGTGTCGCCCCTTCACCGCCGCCTCTCCCTGCGCAGGCTCCGGCGCTGCCGTCTGCGGCAACCCGCGTCGCTCGGCCTTCTCTCCCCGCGCCGGCTCCAACGCTGCCGTCCCCGGCGACCCGCGCTCCTCCGCTGCCGCTTCAGGACGGGAGCCGCCCGGCCGCAGGACCGTCAGCGCCGCCACAAGGAGCCGACCGCCCGTTTTTCCCGTCGCCGTTCGCAGTCCCTCTCTCTTCCTCTGTTTTCATCTGTCCCAGATGCCGTCCGTCGTTGACCGTGATGGGGAGAGATGAAGATAAGAGGAGATTGGGAGGATTGCGCTACGCGCACCCAGAGGTGTACACGAGCTGCTGCTGATTTTCTTTTGGGTATTTTATCTGATTTTTACTTGAGCACTGCTCAAGATTGAGTCGCCCACCGCCTGTCGATCCCGACCTCGACACGAGGGTTGCGGCTGCGTCGCCTCCTCGGGCTGCATCGCCGCCCTCCCTGGTCCTCCCCGTCGTTGCATCTTCACCGCCGTCGACTACGTCCTCGACTTCATCCACGCCGGCCTCTTCAACTGCGTCTCCAACATCGTCTACGACTACGTCAGTGCGCCCTTCCGCGCACATGGTCTTCACCGAGCTGTTCGAGTTCTTCATCGCCTTCTTCGAGCTCCGCCGCCGCGTCCTCCGGATCATCAGGCCCTGCGCTAGATCGTCCGGGGTTACCTCCTCGCTTCGTCCAGCACCACCTCGTTGCCAGCGTCGCCGTCTCGTTCTACCCCTTCGTCTACTCCAGCAATTGCGGGCTGCATCGACATCTTCTACCTCGTCGTTCTTCTGCGCCTGTGACCGTCATGGAGGCCTTCTCTGCTGGTTCCTCAGACAACGGCGTCTTGGTGGTGTCCTCTCCCTCGCACGTCCGGTATTGGCAACACCGGTGCGTGCCATCGTCCCCGATGCATTCACGGGTCTGGCAAACCCGGGGATGTGTCGCCCGATGGCGTGTCTGCGTCAACTTCGGCATCGACTCCCTCTTCGACTGCCTCGACGCGTCGCCGTCTTCGTCTCCGGTGTCTTCTCTGTCACGCCTCCACCATGGCGCCTCCTCGTGCGCCCGCGGCTTCCTGTGCGGCTCCTTACCCTCGGCGACCTCGACAGCTCATCCTCGACCACGGCTACCCTACGCACGACTTCCTCGACCACGGCTACCCGTCCTCGTCTCGGCTTCATCGACATCGGCACAAAGGGCTACCATCCGCATGAGTTCCTCGCCGGTTTTTCTCTCCAGTCGCAGCATCCGCACTGCGCTGACGCTACAACTGCGGGGGGATGTCATTCCGTCGGTTTCTACCTTCGGCTTCTTCTCCAGTCTCACCGTCTGCAGTGCTCCCGCTGTGACTGCGGGGGGATGTTAGAGTATAGATAGTTAGGATAATCCCGTATTGCTATATGTACTCACGGACGTCCCTTGTACTCTCATATATACCGGCCGAGGCCTCAATGCAATATATCAATCATTCCACCATACAATTCCATCTCTCTACAACTAGGAACCACAGCATATCTTGTCCAGTTATCTGCAATCAAGAACCATACTGTGTTTTCCTGATTTTTGGAACATGGCTGGCATTGCAGTGTTCTTTGGTTGCTGGACGTTTGACCTCTGGACTTCATTCAGCAGCATTTATAGTGTCAGTTGGAGCTATTCTGCAGGCTGTAGTCCTATTCTGGTTGCTTCTCTTTTACAGGTATGATATCGATGAACTACCGTCTTCAATTGTACCTGTGACTCTACTGTAATTTACTCATCTTTATCCTGCCAACAGTCCAATGGCTGGACTGCTTGGTGCAGCGATACCGCTATTCATAGGTGCCTTATGGGGTGTTGGTGATGGTGTCTTGAATACACAGTTAAGTGCACTGCTCGGGCTGCTGTTCGAAGATGTCAAGGTAATCATATTTTGGTGCCTTATATTTAGAGTTTAATGTACATACATGTCATGAATACTATGCTTTGATCTCATTTTTGGTTTATGAATCTTATTTTGAAAATCTTTATTTGCTGGCATATCAACTTGTCTTCAATAAGTGCTCAATTTTAACGACATGACAAATGCAGGAGGCTGCCTTTGCACAGCTAAAGGTGTGGCAATCAGGCGCCATCGCAGTCATCTTCTTCCTGAGCCCAAGCATTACGCTGCAGGCCATGCTTATCTTGATGACCACGGCCCTCTTCATATCTTTTGGCTCATTCCTGTTCCTTACCCGTGTCGTCGAGAAGTCATTGACCGTCAGAACCTGAGGCGCAACTCCATTTGCCGATGTCCAAACCTGCGCCAATGTGACTTTGTCAGTATTAGCAGTGGCCATGCAGCTCCATGTTGAATTCAGTACTCACCTGTGATGAATGGGAAATGCAGCACCCATCAGGTGCGATCTGTGACACCATATTACACCATTGGTTTCAGCCATTTGCTGAAGCAAAGTTGTAGCAGGCCGCAAAATGGGGAAACCGTCCATCCGGCTTTGCTTCTAGCTTGCCTGGACTATTGGTCCACCCGTTTTGCTTCTCTGCCGCAACATTGTAGGCAAAAAGGAAAAAAGTTTGCGTTGTAAGAAATGTTCTTTCGTTTGGACCACAGGATTCCTTGTAAACTTCTCACATCCAATGAGAACGAATGCTTTTCTGTTCAACAGAGTGATGATCATGAAATTGTCGGTGTTCCAAAGGGCCTGAAAGATGTTATGAATTGGGTTAGGTAATGGAAATTATTGTGGCCTGGAATGATAGAAATCCATGGGCTTGTTTCTAATCTCCCGAAATTGGCAACTGACACTGTGTGAAACTGCACTCGTCAACTAGTTGTCCAATGAACATGAGCTTGTACGTTTTGGAAAATTAAAACAAAATGTCGCCACCTATGCTGCTGACCTGCCTAGATGGAGATCCTAGTATATTATCTGTGGCTGGTTGTTAAGGCCAGTCTTAGTAGAGATATCACTGAGTCAAGGATTCAAATACAGGTGAGCAGATTCAACACGAGAAAACCTAATCAATGCAAATGAAAATAGATATCTATCGGCTCCTGTCACACCAGCATTGTAACAAGAGTCCAACCCATCGGCTCATGTCACACCGCACCAGGATTCACTACGAAAATAGATAGGTCCTTGCACGCTCTGCTCTACTGTGTGGTAACTTAAAGTGATAACAATAACAATGTCAGATGGGGAAATCAGATATGAATACCCTGGTATCTAATTACATGTTTAACGACATTTATTATCAGCCATAATCTGATTACGCCACCCAACGGCAAACCAAACGCTACTATCCAAGAGGAACTCAAGTGGCTGAGCTATGTTTCGTTGTGTCAGTAAAAAAATTTTCCACAAAGAATCTCGAATGCATGAAGTATTAAATAGTCTATTTACAATGTAGGTAACTTTACGCGACCAATCTAATGAGCCTAATTAATCCATAATTTACTACAATAATGCTGCATCATCTAATCATACGATCATAGGCCTCATTAGATAGATCTCGTGAATTAACCCGAGGGTTTTATATGTAGTTTTGTAAACTGATTTTATTTAACATCTTAATTGGTGGTCAAACGTGTGTAAAATTTTTTACCAAAAGAAACACACGAGAGTATCCGTACTTTCTTTCAGAGCCAACGTCACGTCAATGATTGTAACCATATTTCCGATGAATAAAGCTCAAGTGGCAAATGCATGAAGTATTACGCCACCCAACGGCAAACCAAACGCTACTATCCAAGAGGAACTCAAGTGGCTGAGCTATGTTTCGTTGTGTCAGTAAAAAAAATTTCCCCAAAGAATCTCGAATGCATGAAGTATTAAATAGTCTATTTACAATGTAGGTAACTTTACGCGACCAATCTAATGAGCCTAATTAACCCATAATTTACTACAATAATGCTGCATCATCTAATCATACGATCATAGACCTCATTAGATAGATCTCGTGAATTAACCCGAGGGTTTTATATGTAGTTTTGTAAACTGATTTTATTTAACATCTTAATTGGTGGTTGTAAAATTTTTTACCAAAAGAAACACACGACAGTATCCATACTTTCTTTCAGAGCCAACGTCACGTCAATGATTGTAACCATATTTCCGATGAATAAAGCTCCTGTAAAAAAAAAACCCCCCGCGATCAATGCCCCGCAATTATATATCCAATCCAGCACGTGTGGAGCACCGCAGCCCACGACACACGCTGCCACTCCGCCTAACACAGCACACAATGATCCGCTAGTGTCAGCTCAATAATCGAAGCCTCACACGGCGCATGAATCATGGCCATCCTGGCTGCCGGCTCGGCGACGGCC
Organism: Echinochloa phyllopogon; assembly: GCA_033239725.1. NCBI lineage: Eukaryota > Viridiplantae > Streptophyta > Magnoliopsida > Poales > Poaceae > Echinochloa > Echinochloa phyllopogon. The sequence goes on along the minus strand of BTCW01000012.1, from coordinate 59,126,567 downwards.
GCCATCGCCGGCGCTCTGCTGGTACTGGCAGTGACAGCCGCCGTGCTATGCTCGCCGGCGACCGGCGGGGATGTGTTCGCCTCGGAGAACACCGACGGCCGTGGGCACCAGGCGGTGGTCCCGGCGATGTACGTGTTCGGCGACTCGCTCCTGGACGTCGGCAACGACAACCTCCTGCCGCCGCCGGCGCCCTTGTCGGCGCCGCCGAACGGCATCGACCTCCCGCCGGCGGTCTCCCCGCGCACCGGGCGCTACACCAACGGGTACAACCTCGCCGACATCATAGGTGCGCGCCGGTCTCGCTCCTGCAAGTCTGCAACTGCAATGTTTCTCTTGCATCCTCTGCTCCGGCGAGGTGGTGATGACTCTGTTCTGTTCTCTGAAATTATTTGGAAACTAGATGGATTAGTTCGAGCTTGCCATAGGTCTTGAAAAACCAGCTTGTGTTCAATAGAGATGAGCAATTATCACTTGATGGAACTTGCCATAGGTCTTAATCTTTCTTTCTTTTTTCTACGAAGAAGTAATGGCCAGTGTAACAGTTATCGAAACAACAATAGAGGGGCCTAGGGGTTTAATTAGGCACAGCGATTAGCAGCTGGGTGTGTAAAATCTTGCATGTCCATGGCCACCCCCGTGTGGCTCCTCCTCCACCGACTGCGCGCCGGGGGATCGAAGCTCCGCCGTCGGCGCTTGCCGGAGGAGCTGGCCCCTACGCCAAGATGAGAAAGAGAGAAAGGGGAGAGAGTGAAGTGGATCTCACGAAGATGACAGGAAAGGAAAAGAGAATGGAGGAATATACATGGGGTGTTAAGTCAAAAAATTGATTGCTCACACACAAACCTACAGTAGTCGAGTGTAAAAACAAGATTACATTTCTACGAACATTTTTAAAAAAGACCCGTGGTAATAATTTCTAAAATAGACCTGTCATTATTTTTAGAGATCGTTTTTGCTAGATTGTCATTCTTTTGTACCTGTTACTGTTTTCCTTGATAAATATCAGATATGGTACTATATGAGTTCTTTGTAAAATAAAACGTGTATATACTAATGTGACATATAATCTCAGCACAGTATGTGGGATTCAACATGAGCCCACCCGCTTACCTATCACTGACGCCGTTATTAAGCCCGGTCTCCTAAGAGGCCGAGGTGGCGCCAGCTACGCATCCGGTGGATCACCGTAAGTGTCTAACTCACTTAAACTAGTTCCAGTGCATCTCTCGTTCAATTTCATTCACAAATACGTACTCCCTAGATACACATCTGAAGTATGAATGAGAACGAAAGGGTCCATTAATTATTTCTCATCCTTCAAATATTATTTCTTAAGAAATCACTTACTCTAGCTTGCCTCTACTCTGTACACGAATGCAGGGGAACGGGACGATCATCAGCCTGCGGGAACAAGTCCAGCTGTTCACAAAGACCAAGCTTACCATCACTCGAGCTGGCCTCGTGGATCCTGAGAAGCTGGATGATCTGTTGGCCCGGTCTCTATTTCTCGTAAGCACCGGCGGCAATGACTTCGACGCCTAGGGCAATGGCGGCGTGCCCATGAGCCGGGCGCCGGAGTTCATCGCCGGCATGGTCGCCGATTACGTCAAGTATATCAACGTACGTGTGTGCTTGTCTGTGTACTGTACTCGGATCGCCATGCTTCGAACCGAGATGTCCAAAGCTCTCACAGCCTCAATGCCGAGCTTGAAGTACTCCATCGGCAGCATGTACAACGCCTACTCCGACATGATCGCCAACCCGGAGCTGGCCGGTAAGCACGCAAACATTTCAAACATGAGATGTTAAATCATTTACTTGACATTTTTTTTCAAAATCGCATGAATCAGACGGTCATGTTTCGATACAAAAAAGTTATTCCCAGAAAGGGGGAAAAAGATCTATAAATAAATGCAAGCACAGAAGAAAATTATCACTTGTTGATGCTAAATATATATACATTGGTTGGGTTGATCATATATATATGATGAGCAGGGCTCCGTGAGGTGAAGAGAGCTTGTTGCGGTAAGTTCAACGGCGAGGTTGAGTGCTCGGTGGCCTCTAGCCGCCTCTGCACAGGCCGTGATGAGCATCTTTTTTGGGACATGGCGCATGGGACGCAGGCGGCCTACCACTGGGCGGCCCTCGCCTTCATCTACGGTCCGGCAAGAGATGCCGAGCCCATCAACCTTGCACAGCTGATGCAAGAAGAATCCATGGTGGCAGCAGCTCCCTACTCTTCGATCTGATGCCGTCATGTTTGATAACCAAAGTATCAAAGTGTCGGATACAGGGACATGTCAGTGTGGGGTTAGGGGGAAAGTATCGGTGATTCATATATAGTTATAGTCTATACCTTTGTATCAAAGAAAACCAAGTTGTTTGATAGAATTTTGCAAAAAAAAAAGTTTGATAGAATGATATATCTTTCTGCAATGGGCGCCACCTGGATCTATCAGATCCGATCTAGTGCCGATCGATCATATCACTCGCGAACTGGTACCACTTGCTCGAAAGACTCCCGATATCCACCTGTGGTCCGTACGTGCTGTACCGACGGGTTGGCTGATCGTCCGGTTTGGTATGCGTTCGTTTCTGAGTTTTGCTGGTCCATGCCACCGGTAGAAAAAGCGGTATTAGTTCTCGTTGGGAGAGACTTTTAGTCCCGATCGAGAAACCGACCCTCGGACTAAAGGGTCATCTCTTAGTTGGAACTAAAAGAGACTTTAGTCCCGATCGGTAACAAGGTCCGGGACTAAAAAAGTTTAAAAAAAACAGGTTCACCTGGGGGGCCACCGCATGCGCCGGACGTCACAACCAGTGGCGGAGCTAGAGCCAAATCTAAGGGGGGGCCAATTAGTGAGTAAAGGTCAAACAAAATACAAGGGATGTAGATGTATAACTTGTCTAACAACAATTCTAAAGTAATTGGAGCTGTGTGGATGCACGGTATCGTGGTGAGTGAGTCCATGTTTGCAGCTTGTCATTTGTCAAGATGGGCATAGCAAGCGCAGAGCCATTTGTGGTGGCAATCAACGAGTGCAAAAAAGAAAACTTGGATATATGTATAGCAGATTAGGAGTTGTGAGCCCTCACGAGAGGCTACTGCTATGTTGATGAAGAAAAATAGGGACTGTAGCAGTAGAAATGATGAATGAACTATGCTGCTTGTTGTGCCTACTGTTTATTAAAGGGAGTAGAAAACTTTTAAGTACATAGTCACGTGGACTTGTAGGAGTTAAACAAACACCCGATTTGCTAGCTGACACGACTTTGCCATATTTTATCTTATGGCCTTTTACTACTACGAGTGTATTATGTCTGAGGCTGTGTTTCTTTGAGGTAATTTTTTTACACACACGTTTGACCACTAATTAAGGGTATTAAATAAAGTCAGTTTACAAAACTATGTACAAAACCTCTGGGTTAATTTGCAATACCTATCTAATGAGGCATCCGACCGTATGATTAGAGGATGCTTACTGCAACATTACTTAGTGGGTTAATTAGACTCATTAGATTCGTCGCGTAAAGTTATGCTCATCCTTAAAAAGGTTTTGTAAATAGACTTTATTTAATATTTCATACTGCCCCTACCTACTCCACTACACTTTAGAAAAAAAATTCTAGAGCGGCACACGATAAGAGTCTGGGGTTAACGTTAACCCCGGGAACGACTTCGGATATAATAATCAGGTAAAAACTACCCTTAATCTGTTTTTGCATTAAAAACACTTGGATACGATTTTGCAAATAAATATTGCTTACCTACCCTATTGTTCAATCGGTGGTTATTTTGCAGTGTGCAGGCCATTGTGTGATTTGCCTTTTAGTACTTTTTGGTCAACACGTGGCAAAATTCATAATGGTATATATGCAGTTCTCAGCACAACATTCTCTTTCAGTTAGGGGTGGCAAGGGTACTCCATTTTATACTAGAAATTTTAAGAATTAGAGTCAATTAAAATTGAATCAAAATACTACTAGTTTTTTAACTAAAAATAACTAAGGTTAGATTGAATTATGAAGAAGCCAAAATGTCACGATCCATTCCCGCCCCTACTTTCAGTACGGCATCCAATTATTCACCAAGATGTCCAAGTGGATTGTGGGGAGAGAGATCATTGGACTTTTTCTACAGAACGCACGTTCCAAAACATAAACATCCATTGAAATTTTAAATAAACATTCATAGAAATACGCGAGGACAGATCTTGCCTGGTTCGTAAAGGGAGACTTGCGCTCCGTTAACAAGATAGCAGGGCGGAGCCAGCACGGGGGCCGGGGGCTATAGCCTCCCTTTAATTTGTTACTAAGCCCTGGATTCTAAATTTAGCTCCTAAATTTTACTATACAAAAAGAATATTCACGTCACATCAAAATATCGGTACATACATGAAGTATTAAATATAGATAAAATCAAAAACTAATTACATAGTTTTGTTGTACTTTACGAGACGAACATTTTAAGCCTAATTAATCAATATTTGGATAATTTTTTATAAATACAAACGAAATGCTACAATTGCGCATTTATTACAAAGTATAAACTTTGGATCAAAGTTTGGCATCAAAACTTAGATCTAAACAAGGCCTAAGGAAGAAGAGGGGGAAGAAGAAAATAGAGAGAAAGAAGAAAAAGAAGAGGAGAAAGAAAGAAGAAGGGGTGGATGAGCCCCCTACTTATTAGACTAGCTCCGGCCACTGCAAGACAATGTCCCGATTTGAAAATAGGATAGTGATCAGATACATACAGTAAAACAGATACATAAAGTAAAATGTATCGATGATGCTGCTTGATCCGGGGGACTGGATCCCGCACGGTATGGCGCATACCGTGCGGGATCCAGGTTTTGGCATGCCGTGGGGCCGGTAAAGGCTTGGTATTTTACCGGCCGCCCCCCGCAACGTTGGCGTGGGGCCCAAGCGCCGCGCGGCCTCCCAACCACCGCCGCGGAGAAGCCAAAGGGGACCGAGGACGCCGCCGCTGCACGGGCTCCGGCGTTGCGGGGAGGGCCCACCTCCGCCGCCGCGACCACCCCCACCGCACGCACGCCGCCCGTCCCGCGAGGCCGCCCCGCCGCTGCGCCAGCTCCCGCTCCCGGCCGCCGCGCCAGCTTCCCCTCCCGCACGCTCGGGCCCCCGGGCCCGTGCCAGCTCCCGCTCCCGGCCGCTGTCCGCCACCCCGCGAGGCCACCGCGCCAGCTCCCGCCCCCGGCCGCCGCGCCAGCTCCCGCCGCCCCGCGAGGCCGCCCGGCCATTCGGGCCCCCGGCCGCCCCGCCGCTCGCCTGCCCGCGGGGAGCGGCATTGGCCGCCCAGCACGCCGCCCGTGGCTGCCGGCTGTTGCGCCGCCCCCGGCCGCCGCCAAGAGATGGGAGGAGAGAGAGTGTGTGGGGAGAGTCACTGGGTGGGAGGAGCAGATAGGGTGGGCGTCGGTGAGAGGATAGAAGAGAGAGTGTGTGTGAGCAGGAGAGAGGGAGAGGTTAAAAATTCTTACCGATGAGCTCCGCGTGGTGGTTGATACAGAGAGCTAAGATAGAGTACGGCGAGTGCGGGAGAAAAAAATTTAGAGTAGAGAATATCGATGATCAGAATAAAATATTTTGTTTCAGAGGGACCAATGCGAGGAGCCTGATAGATCACTGATTCACTGTCTCAATTCACTGATTCACTCTGTATTCACCCAAAAAAAGTTGTAAATCTCGCTCTACCAAGCACCATCGAGTGTGATTCACTCTGTATTCAGCTGCTTCCCAAAGTTTCTACTCACTTTTTTATACGGGTGTTTCTACTCATGTTTCACCTTTGGCAAGGGGGCTTTTATATACTTGTGCACAGTGCACACTATGACATATGCGGAGCAGGACAGCCCACGACACACAGTGCCACTCCGGCCAAGCTCGTACACCTGCTAGCTAGCTAGAGTCAGAGCTCAATAATTAAAGCCCAATGTTCATGGCGACCCCAGCTGCCGGCACGGCCACGGCCGTCGCCGCCGGCGCTCTGTTGGCACTCGCAGCCGCCGTGCTCTGCTCGCCGGCGACCGGCGACGGTGCCTCAGCCGCAGAGAGCACCATCCGCTGCCACCAGCAGGTAGTCCCGGCGATGTACGTGTTCGGCGACTCGCTCGTGGACGTCGGCAACAACAACTTCCTGCCGCCGCCGGCGCCCATGGCCGCCGCCGAACGGCATGGACCTCCCGCCGGCGGTCTTCCCCCGGACCAGGCGCTCCACCAACGCCTACAACATCGCCGACATCATAGGTACGCGTCGGCGGTGTCTTCCTTGCGCCGCCTCTGCTCCGGCGAGGTGGTAAATCTGTTGGATATATATATGTTGCCTGAAATTACTGTCTGGAAACTAGCTGAATTAATGATTCAAGTAAAACCTGCTGAAAGAAACGTACTCGCTGGATTAAGCAAATTCATAGAGTAAATTTATGCAAAGTGTCTGCAAAATGGTGTGAAGATTTCAGTGTATGAAGTAATAATGATGCGTGTAATCGCAGCACAGCACCTGGGATTCAAGATGAGCCCACCAGCTTACCTCTCACTGACGCCGTTATCAAGCCTCCATCTACTTAGAGGCCGAGGTGGCGCCAACTACGCATCAGGTGGATCTGGCATTCTGGACATCACTGTAAGTGAATCAACTCGTCCATTTCGTTCACAGATATGATCTCTAAGGTGGAATAACTTTTCAATAAATCCACATATATAATTTCCAGCCGTCCAATGGAAATACTTCAACAAATAGTTGTTAGTTTTTTTGCAAGGAAAATTTTGCTAGTTGAAGTTTAAAAGTTTGATCCCAGAGACTTGAAGTAATCTTTTTAGAGCCAACAGTGTCAGAGTTTAAGTCAAGCCGAAGAGGAGCCTGACCCTTTCTCATCCTCCAATCTTATTTCTCAACAAGTCACTTGGTCTTACTTAGCAATTTCATTAAGCATAATCGATTTACATGGCTTGCCCTCATCTGCATCTGTTATCAAGCTCTTATCCTACTGGGAGCTAGTATCAGTATGGGTGTGTTTGGTTTGAGAGCGAGCTAGAATGGAATGGTTCTATTCTAGTTTTAAGAATGGAATGGTTCCATGCTAATGTTTGGTTGAATGGATAGAATCATTCCATATTTATGTTTGGTTGGAGGGATGAGGCCGGTAAATGGATAGAGAGCTTTGACGTTGTATCGCCGTCCACATGGGATGAGTGCATTCCAGAGAATTTTTGGGATGGCTCGGTCCCGAATCTTATGAGAATATTCCTCTCAGAAGCCATTCCATTTTACCCGTTCTGCAACCAAACGCTACGAGGAATGGAGCCGCTCCGTCCTGACCGGAGCCATCCCATAAACCAAACGCATCCTAGGTGTTCGGGAACGAGCCGTAGCTCGGATGGCATGCGCTCCGGGTGTGGAGGCTGCCAGTCATGAGTTCGAGCGCTGCTCGACTCACGATTCCCACAGGAGTTTTTCCCCTTTCTTTCTCTTGCAGGTACTGCAGCTGCCTCACGCGTGGATGCACCACAATGGTCAAGGTGACGTGCCCGTCACGTGCGAAGCCTGGTGGTGACTTCGCATATTTCTCAGCCACGTGAAGTTTCCTTAGTATAGGTTGTAGGTCTAGCGTGCGTGCGTGTGTGTGGTGGTGTGTGTTGGTGCGTGAGTTTAGATACTACAGTTTGTACTCGAAGGGTTGAGGCATAAAAAAAAGTATTTAGGTGTTCTCACCTAGACTCACACACTCCTTCAATTTACCATTACATGAAAAGATTGCATACGATGCGAGTAATTCATGAAGCTCTGGGGATACAAGTGGTGTCACACCAATGGTAGTTTTGGTCAGTTAGTTCATCCTCCTTTTCACCCCTGAAAAATCCAATTAGTTGAATTAAATACGTTTTTACATCCCTACCAAGCACTATGGTGACTAACGTGTCTTAACTTTGTGCACGGATGCAGGGGAACGGGACGATCACCCTGCGTAAACAAATCCAGCTGTTTAAAGAGACAAGAGCAAAAATCATCCGAACTGGTCTGGTGGATTGTGAGAGGCTGGATGATCTGTTGGCCCATTCTCTATTTCTCATAAGCAGCGGTGGCAATGACTTTGACGCGTTCGACAATGGCGTGCCCATTAGCCAGGCGCCAGAGTTCGTCGCAGGCATGATCACTAATTACCTCGAGCGTATCAATGTAATGTGTACTTGTCAATGTTTACTTGTCTGGCCAATTACGTACGCCCTCCATTTCAAATTAATCACTTTTAGCTTTGTGCTAAGTGAAACTTGTCTAAACTTTGATTAAATTTATAGAAAAAAATAATAACATGTATAATACCAAAATGTCTTGATATTATATTTTTTTATTGAACTATTTTATAATGATTGGAGAGGTACCCACCGGTACCTGAAAGTATCTAGTATAAATCAATGGTTGGTCCTGCTTTTTTTGGTATCTGGACCCATAAATTTGGTATCTCTATTTAGGTACCTCTAAGTACTTTATTTGTTTTCACCGTCCGATTTCTCAAAACGAATGACTCTAATTAATCGTAATTATTTTAAAATTCCTCTTTATTTGGTACCGTAGATGTTATTATATTTTTTCTATTAATTTAGTTAAAATTAAACAAGTTTGACTTAGAACAAATTTTTATCAAAATGACCTCATTTAATTTGGAATAGATTAATTATACTACTACTCAAAGTCAACATGTGCAAGTGCAGGAGTTGTACAAGCTAGGAGCTCGAAGACTGGCCTTGGTCGACATACTGCCCGTCGGGTGCTTGCCGAGCCAACGAGCCATCACATCCAATGGTGAGTGTGATAGCAACGGCAACTCCGTGTCACAGATGTTCAATGCCCTTCTACGGACAGAGATTGCCAAAGCTGCTGTGGCATCCATGCCGTGCTTGAAGTACTCTATCAGCAGCTTGTACAATACCTACTCTGACATGATCTCCAACCCGCATTGGCCAGTAAGCACAAACATTTTGAACAAGAGATGACATTAAAGCATTCAGTAGTTTTAAAAAAAATCATTGCAACTAGGTGATCATCATATTTTGGTACAAAGAACATTTCCAAAAATAAATTCATCTAAAAGTGTACACACATAAAAAAAATACAACATGTTGCTGCTGCTGATGGTTGGTTGGATTGATCATATAAGTATATGACCAGGACTGCATGAGGTGAAGACAGCATGCTGTGGCGGCGGCAAGTTCAACGGCGAGGTCGGATGCACGATGGGCTCTAGCCTTTGTGCTGACCGCGACCAATATCTTTTTTGGGATAGGGTGCATGGGACACAAGCAGCCTACTGCTGGGCCGTCGTGGCCTTCTTCTACGGCCCGACGCGGGATGCCGAGCCCATCAACATTGCACAACTGATGCTAGAACCCTTGTCCATGGCGACAGCTCCCTATTCCTCTGTGTAATGGTGTTATTTTTTTATAATGAAACAAATAAGAATATCCCAGCCACTACCTTTGAGAATGATATAGCCAATGATTACTATATAAATAAGTCCATCAAATATAATGGTGTTGCTCCTCTCTAAAACTCGTGTTGAGATGTGCCATGGTTCATGTCGATGATGAATAACTTAAATCAAGGCTAAGAGAATTGGAGAAGATACCGGTTGTGTTAGACCTATGGATGGAGCTGGAGAAAAATAATCCCTTGAGATGATATGTTTTGTGCAATGTGCATGTTTTGGAATGCACAAAATTTTTTGAGTTGGGTCTAGTGGCGAGAGCTCTCTTGAGCCTTGTAGAGTGATTTAGGAGAAGGCTAGGAAGAAATAATAATATTTGGATGTATCCAATTTCTCCAGTATGTTAGGATAATCAACATGAGATTAGGGAAACAATCATATCTAATTCTTTCTTTTGACTCATCTTGAGGTTATGGGGAAAACAAGTTTTAAATAAAAATCCTCATCTCTATCTCTTTTGTATGTGTCTCTCTTTCCTGTATGACATTACAATTGGTCCCCTTGCAAGTCTTTGCCGTTTTTGTGATTTCTATTGGATTTCATGATGTGTGGGGGTAGTGTGAGCTTTTGAGTGATGGGCCACTATGTCGCATATGATCCGGTTAAGGTCTTGCTGCAAATCCATAAGCTCATTTGAAGATGGTGAAAGATGTGCCTCGTTTTGCCTTTTCTTTTGGGAGCTTCAATTTTCTTTTGTCTTCGCCCCAAAAGCCTAGTTTTTGGATATTGTTTTTATTGTTTTCTTAGAGCTATGACATGTAAGAAGAAGTTCCAAAAAACTTAGAATCATTCACTCTCACGAGCTTCATTGATAGATTTTAATAGCTAAATATTGGTGATCAAGCTAGGATCACTCCTCCAAAAAAGACTCCATGCTCTGTTCTAGATGTTCACGGGTTGATTTGTTTTGTTTAACTCTTGCCTCCTTGAGTTAGAGTAATGAATCTAATATATTCCTGTGATGTAGTAGGGAACACTATTCTATTTATAAATATGTTTTCTTTTTTATATAAAAAAACAATCTCATTGTGCAAAGGTAATCTACTGGAAAATCTCAATATAGTGGAAGTAACATCATATATGTGAAGTTGATCTTTTAAAGAAAATTCAGAATATAAATACATGTCACAAACGGGCACTTCAGCAAGTTCATCATGGTGCACAAGTGGATTGGAAAAACAGAACAATCATTTAGAGTTTGTCGCCAGACTAATGTATTGCGCAACATTAGTCTGCGTCGCCGACAAAACTCGGTCTAGCCCTATGTAGTATATCTTCCATTTCCTTGTATAAGAGACGAAAGCAAATTGTTTATAAAACATGCCCTGGTGCTGGTGCCAACTGGAGCTGTTCTTTCACGAAGTTCACGTTGCAATCCTGCATTGGTTTCTTTTTCTGCAGTGTTGGTTCCATGCGTTGTTCATGATTTGTACGTTCTCTCTGCCTTATCAGTATTATTGTTGATTGACTGCACATTTACAATGTGTTCCATTGTCATGTGTACCTTCCTCTTTAGATGGCACCGTTGTCATGCAATCTTTCCTACTGTCCTATTGGCTGACTACTTGCTGTTGGTGTCTCGTCGATTCCTAGTGATTGAGCAAGCAGTTGAGAGTATTATTGCTTGTACAGCTGGTTTCTGTTCAATAACGCGGATGTTTCACCTTCTAAAATTTGGCTATTGGTCGATATATTATGAAGCTGCATGCGTTAAGCATACTTAGGTGCTGTTTGCTGGTTGGATGATTTTTGGGCGTAAACATATCACGGCGCCATTGGATCCCGTTAAATTTGTTTGTTTTGTATGATCAGTAATCTGTTTCCTCGGTATCTGATACAGTCACATACAATCCCAATACACCCCCTTTCACCATAACGGATAACGCTGCGGCTTCTCTGTCCCCTTGCACTCTCCGTCCTCCCCCTCGCCATGTGTTTCATTTGCCCATCTCTCTCTCCAATCTCACGATAGAGTTACGGTGCTTGTCAAAAATTTGTCAGTCCTACAACTCTGCTTCGAGAGGATTGGTTCAGATTGATTTTTGTTGACGGTAACACATAGCGTTACATGATGAAACCAAATAACGAAGGGTACCCTGCATTCCGTAATTGGTCCCCCTGTGATCTGTTTCCATTAACGTTTACATTACCACTCCACTTACCAACTAGCGTCTTAAAGGCGATGACGAAGTGAGCCACTTATTAAACTCCACCAAACACAAACTCAGCCTCATGCACGTAGACGTAACAAGTCCAACAACTACCTTGAACACCCAAAAAATCGAGCCAGAATGCAGGAAATGCAATCACGAACCGGTGTGCAAGTCCCCGTACGTTCACGCGCATGTTCCACGTTGGAAAGTGGAGGCTTTTAATATAAATCCCCGTGCACCCCCATCGCTTGTGGTGCACCGCAGCCCACGACACACTCTCAGCTAGCTGCTGCTGACACACCTGCAAGTCTCAGCTCAATAATTGAACCCTCACTTTTCATGGCGACCCCAGCTGCTGCAGGCTCGGCGACGACGGCCGTCGCCAGCGCCGTGCTGGTACTAGCCGCCGCCGTGCTATGCTCCCCGTCGGTGGCCGGTGGTGGTGAGGCCGAGCTCAGCGCCGGCGGCGGCCGGATCATAAACCGGCGCCACCAGGTGGTCCCGGCCATGTACGTGTTCGGCGACTCGCTGGTGGACGCCGGCAACAACGACTTCCTGCCGCCGCCGGCGTCCCACGCACTGTCTTGTGGAGGACCGGGCGCTTCACCAACGGCTACAACCTCGCCGACATCATCGGTAACGTACTCCTACATGCGAGCTGGGTTTTTAGCTATCTCCTGATCGATCTCCCGGCCCTCTCGTCAAAATTCTCTCGCCAAAATGGTCACCGGCGCATCAGAATGCAATGCAATACTTCTTCCTGCTCACCTCATCTAGTCTCTGGTATGGTACCTGCTGCAAGGTCTTGAGTACGCCTTGACTCTTGACCCTGCAATCTAATTGAAAAAAAAGGGTTGAAAATGACTTGAGCAGAATCTACACTCAAACGACAAGAAGTAGCAAGGCGATCTAATGCCGTGTACTGAATAAACAGTAATAGAAATGAACAGTTTCTTCTGCGATATGAAATGAATAACATTACAAGGTTTATCGAGAGAATACACAGGAGGACCGTACACCATTTTATCATTGAAGCACATGATTGTTGGTAGTTAGGGTATCAATATCATCATTGAGGTAGCAACACGTCAAGTCAATTTATATGAGTCTGAATTCCAATAACTTGCAGCACAATTCGTGGGGCTCAAGAAGAGCCCACCCGCTTACCTCTCAGTGACGCCATTCTCAAGGCTCGACATCCTTCTAGGTCGAGTCGGCACCAACTATGCATCCGGTGGCTCTGGCATCCTTAACGCCACTGTAAGGAAACTAAACTTGTAGCATGTTACACTTTAGCCATACCATCAAAAAAATATAACTCTTGTGCAATAAACTACTATTGTTAAATATAATAGTACCAAATAATAAAGAATACTATGAGTAAGTGAAGTGTTTCCTTTTCAACTTTCAAGTAAAAATATGACTCAACAATACATGGATGCAGGGGAACGGGACGATCACTCTGTTTGAACAGGTTCAACTGTTTGCGAAGACCAAGACGGCAATCATCCGGGCCGGTCTGGTGGGCCGTGAGAGGCTGGATGACCTGCTGGCCCGTTCCCTATTCCTCATCAGCACCGGCGGCAATGACTTCACCGCCTTCAGCTATGGCGGCGTCCCTCTGACCCAAGCGCCGGAGTTCATTGCCGGCATGGTCACTGATTACCTCAAGTATATCAACGTAAGCAACGTGTATACACCCAATTAATTAGTACTATCTCTCTGTTTTTAAACATATGACATTTACGACAAGTTAGTTCATTTTCTGCTTGTCCTCAACGGCATATATTGGAGGAATATTATTGGAGAGGGAGGGAGTAAAAAGATGATTAGCAACTTCTCAGAATTGGGTACATTCTGCACATGTGTCATGTGGGCAAATGCAGGAATTGTACAAGCTCGGAGCACGAAGGTTGGTCCTACTAGACATACTGCCAGTTGGATGTCTGCCAAGCCAAAGAGCCACCACGGCCAATGGGGAGTGCAACAACGACGGGAACTATCTGTCGAAGCTGTTCAATTCTCTTCTTCGGGTGGAGATGGCGAAAGCCGTCATGGCCTCCATGCCAGGGATGAAGTACTCCATCGCCAGCCTTTACAATGTGTTCTCCGACATGATTGCCAACCCAACTTTGGCCGGTAATTAAGCGCAAACATTTCGATAACGAGACATACATTTGCTACTTATTAAGAGGCAGGCCAGCTTTTGACAAAAAACCGGCAGTGATAGATAAGTTTTCGCTGCCGAATCTGGCCATAAACCGCAGCTAACGCAAGGCCTATTTTGATTACCGAGCTGTGGCTAGATCCGGCAGTGAAAACCTACCCCTTCATATGAAAAAATTTATAATCTTTTTATATAAAGTTGGATGAAGCTCGATCGACAAGTGTAGTTGATATCCTTTTTATTTGAGATTGCTTAGATGACCAAATATTTGATACAAGTTCTCGGACCTATCAAATGATCTCAGATCGAGCAATGTCAGCATCAATGTTGTATGACTTAATGGGTTTAGGGTTCTACATTTTTGTAGCTAATGACCTTTTCATTTAATATAGATTGGAATGTCAAATATGCAATGCAAGATTCATACATGTTAAGTTAAAAAAAATAAGATCAATATAGTATTATAAGCTTAGGTGTCATATAGGTGATATATAATTTTAAGCTTGAACAACCAAGTTTGTGTAAACGACGCTATTAGTTTAGATGTGAAAACCTTCGGCCACTATTATAGGACTGTTCATAAAAACAGTGACTGAGAGTTTACTTCAATCCACCATTTTCTCCCCTCTTAGAAAAAACCTTCAGCTACTATATTACAGAACTGTTCATAAAGACAGTGACTGAGAGTTTACTTAAATCATCCATCATTTTCTCCCCTCTTAGAAAAAGTTGGATCTCCATTTTGATTAACAATAAGCTCAGTATAGTGGGTGTATCGAGTGAGTGTTTTCTTAGTGAAAATGCTCGAAAATAGTTGAGAATAGCAGAGTGGGTAATATTGCAAAACTTGAATTAATGTTTTTTTGTGACACTTACAAACGTGGTTTGGGCAAAATCCAAATATCGTGTGTTTTCATGTTTATATTAAACATGTTAAAAGGTTTCAAAAGATTGTGATGGTATTTTTTTGACCTTGATTGTAGGGTGTAGGCAAGATGGGAATAACTACTCCTTCCAGAGGCATACTTTACGATGATCTTGTTTTTGATTTTGACATGAAAATAGAATGCAGTACCGAAGAGGGTTCTAAAGAAGAGACTATAGCAGGGAAAGCATTGTACGAAGGGAAGAGTTGTCCTTACTCTAGCCATGCTAAAATTATACAAGCATCGATCCCTATATACATTGACAGCGCCATAAAAGAAATAAACATCAAGTTTGTCCGATTCCCTCAGGCAATTGAGTCTGAAATCAAAATTCAACCTCCAAATGGCTTCAATTTCCGTTTGACTGCTCGTATGGGTGATATTGCTGATGAGATTGTACTATTTGACGGCGAATACAACAAGCAGCCAAGTGGGGCTAGGGATCACAAGTCCTTACAATATGTGCTTGTTGTGCCATTTTTGGACATCTTGGAGCTCAAATTTACCAGCCCTGATCACACAGATGAGGGGCCGAAGATATATACTTTCAATTCATTCTACCACGGATTCAGTTGCAAAGACATATATTTCGGTTCTAGTTGCAGGATCAACATGAAAATAACCTGGTCAAGAATGTAAAAGATGCCAAACTCAAACAGTGGCAGCAGCGCACTGGAAACAGCTGACGTCATATTCTTCGCTGTTCCCTCCCTTTTAGCCCTCCCACTCAAGATCCAGAGTTCCAGACAGCAAGGCAACTGGCACTTGATAGCGATACAGACGGATACAGTCTCCAAACTGGCGTCAGCTTACTTAATCTGTGGTGCCATGGTGGGTCTATATATTGGTTGTTCTGTTCTTTCGTACTTCGGTTTCATCCAATTCTGAGTAAATTGTAGAGGAGCTCCTTGAACATGAGTAATTGTATCCAATGATTATACGTTGCATCTGGTATACATACCTAACAGACAAATTTTTACCAAGACGTTCTAAAAAACCACATATTCATGGATGTACATGAAATATATAGATTATGGCCCCCAGTTTTTTCGTTTTTGTTTTGAGACAAAGAGGAGGAGCTCACCACTACTAAGTATTTTCTTATAAAGGAAGTTTTATTAATCTTAAATAATTATATCAAAGTGATACAATTATACTAATAAGACCACGTCCCAGCCTCTGCATAGGATCTACACAGCCTATAAAATTTAAAGAACTAAAAAACAGCATGATGCCATATGATGATGTCAACACTAGCTTAACACCACAACTTAATCTCCACTTCTGTGCTATGGCAACACCTAGGCTATTAGAATGCCAAAAATGGCCCGCGCACACCATCATTACCATGATCATCCATCGTTCACCCAGCTCAAACTTGGTCACCAACTTTGAAAAACTGCAACGAGTATTAATTTTTTTCCTTATCTCGTAACTCAATCCGGCGTGTCAGTTGGCTGCATCAGTTCTTTACTCACCGCTCCAATACTCAAAACAGAGGCGTATGTACTCTTGAGCGCTGCATAAAGCGTGCCTGCACTTTTTCAGTGATTTGATTTGTTTCCGATCAAAACATCGGTAACTAAACTCTTCTATGCCACTTATTCGGGCATGTGTAAAAACGCTGCTCATTCTGGATTTTTACTGACTTGGATGATTCTGAACTTGGATCATTTAGATGCAATGACTTAGAAGTTAAAACCTCTAAAACTCCACTCAATGTATAGGAGCACTTCTGGATGAAGGGTGTGTTTGGTTGGGCTGTGGCTTTTGGAAAAGCTGTTGTGAGCTGTGAAAAAGCAGAAGACCGTTTGGTTAAATGTGATGTAGCTTTTGAAAAAACTAGCTAGTGGACCCATATGTCATTCGCAGTCCTCTCTCCCTCTCTGACTGACGAGTGGACCCCATATGTCATTCAAAATCCATTCGTCTTCTTCCTTCCAACGCCGCCTCGCTCCCGCGGTCACGCCGCCAAATGATACAGGACCATCCAAACCACCGAGATGCATACAAAGACGTACCGGGACTAAAGCCCTTTCCCAACCGAGACTAATGGGCCATTCTCCACTATTGAATAAACCTCTATGGAAATTAAAACTCCCTCTTGCGGTTAAAGTCTTCCTTTGGCTCCTTCACCGTGGTGTTATTCCAACAAAAGATAACTTGGTTAAGAGAAACTGACATGAAAGTATGCAATGTTGTTTTTATAGTGACAATGAAAATATTAAACATCTCTTTTTTATTGTCATATAGCTAGGTTAATTTAGAGAATAATCCATACTACCTTTGGCCTGCATAAACCTAGTAGTGTGTTGCATATGTTTGGGTCTTGGCTACAAGGGGTAAGGGGAAGACAAAAAATTTAAATTCTAACATGTGCAAGCATTGTTTGTTGGGCCATTTGGCTTAGCAAAAATAATGTAGTTTTTGAGAAAATGGACAAACATGCCTGCAGATTCTTTTCAGGGCCACATGCTAGATCAGATCCTGGGCTCTACTTCAGAAGAAGGAAAACAAGGCATTATTTCAGGGGCCTGTCGAGCATTAGAATCCACAGCTATGGATATATTCGCGAAGAACATATGGCTGTTTAATAATAAGCTTGTTGCTTCTAATATATATGTCCACCATGTTGGGCTTTGCGTAGAAAAGTTGTGCTTCTTTTTCGTAATAATAATGGTCGAATATGATCTACGAAGCAGAGGCCGAGATATACACTATTCTTTTATCTTAAAAAGAAGTTATTCTTAGGATCTAAAAACCTAGAAATACACATGCTTGATAAACATATTGGTCTCATCAACACAGTTATGATATCATTTAATCATCAAAATTGTAAATAATGACTTAAACTACCATTATCCTTACAAGTCTCACACGGTGCCGGCTATAAGCTAGTTTTACACCAAAACAGCACGCTCTAGCCACTTGACCCAATTGCTTATTTAGCCGCTAAATAAATGGATGATGATTTTTCTGATATGCAGTCAGCTGAGGTAGAGCTGATGGCATCGGTTTGCTTATTGTTTCGAATTAGAGGATGAGTTATTAAAAAGATAGCAGCCAAGACCTTTAGTTTACAGCTGTTGAGACTTGGTGTAGTATAAACGTGAGCACGAATATGGCCATCAAACCCAGACCTATTCTTTGTCTATACTATGTATTGTAGTCATTATCAGTGCCGACTAAAAAGAAATGTAGGACAGTCGGGTGAAACAAAGAGGTTTGGTTATGACTGATCAATCACAACGCGGGTTTCAGCAGACAGATAATTTTGTTGCATTGCTCACGCTACTTTGTTTATGGTGCCGTGCAGAAACAAGTAAACAACTATTCGCCGGCCAGCGCGTCACCTATGTGTGCGTGTTTCCTTTACATACTCCATTTATATTGCTTTAAAAAGTTGAATGACGACTCGCACCAGACACGGAAGTGACATGTCAGGTAGGTGTACCGTCCTAGAGAGAGAGAGAGAGAGAGAGAGATTTTTGGGCGATGAGTTTTACGTATTTTAACACTTGTTCTCTAAAAGCTTTGTCCTTCTACCATTTGGGCATTTAATTGACTTCAATAAAGAAAATCTCATCTAGAAGTTTTAGATCTCATCATAACTAACATTTTTCTACATACAATTTTTTTAATGAAAACTGACATTCAGATTACAAATGTAGGATATTTGTGCCGTCTCAAAGCTAGAGCTGATGAAAATAATACTAAGTATCCATGGTGCCTCGTATGGAGAGTGGGCACGAATAATCCTATCGGTACCCGTTCTTAAACAATCTTGGCACAGATGACTAGTCCATACCAATTTCAAAATTGAAACAAATGACTCATATAAAATTAAATTCATCATAACTTTTATATTAAAAAAGGAAAAAAAATCTATATCAAATACAATGTAGTGAAAAGTAAGAGATACTAGCCATAATTAGAGATTTGTAGGAGTACATATTGTAATAAAATATAATATCATCTTTTATTATTTTTCTCTCAGATTTATTGTATGTCCATATTAGGGGACACTAATAACTATTTATCACCATAGTTATCATAGAAAGATATATTTAACAAATTTATTAAGAAAAATTCTATAGTTTTATCGATTACTCCATCCGTTTCAAAATGTAGGTCGTTTGACTTTTTTGACCTTAAGTTTGACCGCTCATCTTATTCAAAATTTTGTACAGATTATCATAATTTTACAAAAAACACCCTAAAGTTTTTACAATATACAAATCAACCAAAGTCCACTTCTGCCTGCCCAAAATCGAATCGGTTCCGCTGCCTATCGGCCGCGGCAATGCTGCTCGACGTGCACGCTACAACCTCCGTTCGAGTTCTACTTGCGGCCGCGCACGACTCTCACCGGATAGATAAAAAGTTTCGAATAAAAAAAGCAGCGAAGCAGTGACAGAGTCGCGGAAGCAGCGGCAACGATGAGTAGAGACTGCGTGAGTCTCAACGCCCCAGACTAGCGTCTCTCCCTCACAAAGGCCACCCGACTTCCGTTGCTTGCCATGAAGATCGGCCAGATGTGGCCCTCCACAGCACATGCTCATAACTGCCACCGGACGGGGCTGCCATACAGGCTGCCTGACACGACGTCCAGCTGCGGTCGCCGTAGACTTCCGGCGCGAGTTTTCCTGGACAAAGCCACCGTGCAGAAATTTGAGAGAGGTCTGTTGACTCTAACATGCTCACACGCAAAGAGATTTGGATATTTGATCCTGAGAGATCGAGAACGAGAAAGACAAAGGAAAAGTTGTGGAAGGGAACAGCGAGAAGCCAGTGTAGCAAAAAAAAGGTTGTGTTACATACTTAGACGTAGAATATTTAATTCTGGTTTCCTCCTGATTGTGTATGGTTGCCCAAAATACCAGAACCCCATATCTGATAATTGCGAGGGTGTTAGTAATCAGAACTATCTCACTAGAGAAAGATGTATCATTGCGCCTTAGCGAATGATGGATGTTTCATATTTTATCTTACCATACCAAACCTATTACAAAAGTTTTTAAATCACATTATATGTAGACCCTCAACCTCACATGAAACATATACATGTGAATACACGCACACAACTCTATCTCTATGAGCTTCTTTGAAAGACATGTATACAGATAGAGATAGAGTATACGAAGACATATATACGGATAGCGATATATAGAGTATACAAAGTCACTATATATAACTCAATATCGATAGACATGTCATCTACGTCGAAAGAATAATTTTATTAGTTTATGAATGATCTAGAAAAATGCGAGCTCCTATACTACTTCCTCCTTTTGCTTTTATAAGCCACGACTTAACTTGGCATGATCTTCTAAATTACACTTTGACTATTTATTTATCTTATCTTGTATTATTTACAATTATAAATTTATAATAATTAAAAAGTACTTTTTATTACAAAAATTCTAAATTTGCACTATAAAATTTAAAAATTATTGCTTAAATTATTAATCAAAATTTGTAAATTATTAATATACGTGTGCGCCTTATAAAAGCAAAAATGAGAGAGTATTGTTAAGGACTCAAATTTTATAATTTTACTGGTTCCACCACAAATAGCTTGACTAACTGATATACCATCAATTCTTCATTTCACATGAGTTCAATGGGGGCATTAAAATCACATTTTTTCCTAGGAGTCCATATAAATCTAAATTGACATAGTTACTACGACTATCATCAACCTTTGGGCTCACATGATCTAGCCGTGAGTGATATCTATCTTTTAATATTTTTTGTAAGCATTTTTTATTTTTGAGTTATATTCATTTGATCTTTTTATATTTGTTTTGGATGATTATTGTAACTAGAAGAAACACAGTCTCAGATCTTGAACACAATTTGAGCAGTTTTACTTTAGAGAATGTGCCCGACATTTCTCCTACAATATTAATTAAACTTTTGCACAATGTGAGTCCAAACGATATTTTTAATCTCAAAAGTATGACACTTGGTGCAAACTCATCATATATCAATTGGTAAGGTTTCCTATGGCAGAGAAATTAGCAATCTGGATTCGAGTCCTCGATTCAGCACATGTATTAGCTTTTTCTTTGATTTATTTCAGGATTTAGCCAGTGCTATTTATTCAATAGTAGGAAATGTGACCGGCGACAACGAGACGCCCTTGATGACTTCGTTAATCTCGACATCTACCGGTCCAGTATCTTAGAGGTGCTCATAGGGTGAGTGTTCATGCCTCTATTCTTATGGTGAATGTATAGTGACATAAAGTACATATTAGATCACATTTTTAAAATCACGTTAGTATTATGGCAATCCGTAGCAACGCACGGGCATATTTGCTAGTTTAGATCTAATAGCAAGTTGGACGTGTGTTTCAGTATTCCTAGAACGCCAAACGTTTATCATTGAGGTCGATGAGGTGGAGAGGTTCATTATTAGCTGTGTGCCTGCCTGCCGCGAGTGCGCGCGCGCCGACGGAGCGATCAAAGCGAGGGAGTACTATAAGTTAGAACTGACTTGGTCTTTGTTGAAGTCGACAATAAAAAGGATCCAGCAGCTGAAAACTTCCGCAGCAGGATTATCCTTCCTTGAAATTCAGCTGTCGTGTGGAGGCGGCGCACCAGACCCTTCAAGTTCATCCTTCAAATAATATCTAGATAGCTGCTGATCATCAAATCCATCACAGTTCAATTCGGTGGCTTCTCTTCTCCAGTTGTCCCTTTGCTTAAAACATTCTTGGATTGGATGGTCGTGCATAGACAAGAGATATGGCACGAACCGTGCTGCTTGATTCCATGGGCATCGTCACCACCGGCCCATGCTCCGACGGGCATCAAACCACCATGGCCACAGCTTGCACGAGCATAGGCCGCGAGGTGGAGTTCTGGCTCAAGGAATTCGCCATCGGCGACGGCGTCGTGCTGCTCCAGCTCCACACGAGCAACCTCGAGACGCCGAACCCCTACGGCGGCTGCGCCATCCGCTACTTCCCGGAGGTGATCTGCACCCACAAGGGCCTCATCGTCCTCCGTCTGAGAAGCCCCCACAAGAACTTCCCCACCGACTACTTCGTATACGGCTTACTCATCATCATCTGACGGCCGCCGGCGATGGCACCGGCCTTGGGTGCTCCGGCTTCCCATGATCGAGCCCTGGATCCACTCCAGCAGCTCTGTCGGCGTGCTACGCGCCGCCGCCGACGATGATAACTATGTCGTGGCCAATCTTCGGATTCAGGTAAACCCACAAACATGGCAGGTGCACGCGTTCATCGACCGCTATTCATCCAAGAACAAGGAGTGGAGACAGTGCCAGGTTGCCCTACTGCCTGATTTTTCCGATGAGGAAAAAAGAGAGGAGTTCTTGTGCCGGTGGCAAACCGACACGGCCATCCCGGTCAGGGGATCCCTGGTGTGGGTTGATCTCTTGCAAGGTATCCTGCTATGCCCTAACCTTGTTGACGACTGCTGTATTTGTGACTCCACCAAGTTATTATTATTAGAGTACGTTCCTCTCCCTGCCGAGCTGCTTTTAGCACGCCCGGCAGGGGACAAGAGAGGGCGCCCACAGCAATTTCGGAACATTGGTTGTACTAATGGTGAGATCAAGCTTGTTGACTTCCTTCATAGTACTGATCACAATTCAGTAGAGGTTGCTGTTTGGACTCTGCAAAAAGATATGCGGTCATGGAGGAAGCAGGTGAGTGAAACCCTCAGCCATCCTAGTCTCATGGCCGACACGAAGGACGATAGCTATGATGATTCTCTGCCGCCATTGTTCCCTGTCCTGAGCTCGGACAAAAGAGACATCCTGTATCTCACGGTGGTCAGAGAGAACAAGGCATGCCTGCTCCAGTATGAAATGAGGTCTTGGACTCTAAAAGGCATGAGCAGCTACCCACACTTTTTCAGCCACAGAAATCCTCCCTACCCCAGCGACTTGCCCAAGTATCTTCAGAGTTGGACAGGGCATCGGCGACGGCGCAGGTGGCGGTTGCGCACCAGTCAACTTCTTCAACCACGTCGATTTCACTCCCGTCAGCAATTGGAGAAGCCAGACGTCCTTGAACATTCAATTTCAGCAGCTCTCCAAACACGTCATGTCAATCAGATATCATCCAACACATCATATGCTATCCCGAACCAGAAAAGCCTTTCCACCTCAGCTATTACAAAACATCACCATTTACATCTCCCCAGACTCGCCGGTACGGAAAACCAATCACAGCAAATGATGCATCACGGGCAGGTTGCACAACAACCTAACTATTCAGAGTTGCGCGCATTTGGCATCATTATAGTAACTTTGTTGTGCAAGATTCACCAAAAGATCTCTAACTCCTCGTGAAGGCAAAATCTGTATCCTAATTCATCATGGGCGGCGGACCGGCCACTGGAAGGATCGAAATGCTCATCAGCAAGTCACGTACAGCTGGATAGAACTCAGGTTTCATGAAGGTGCTTCGATCCATCTCAAGATGATCAGCATGCATGGCTACCCGAAAGAGATGACTTGTGTCAAAGTTAATTACCAACACAGATGCTTCCACAAGCTATACTACATATATTGAATTACCCCTGTCCTGTCCATTGTTTTATGTTTCTTTTTGTATATAGTCTGCAAATGTTTGATGTATGTAACTATTCTGCACATTCTTACTTTATTTGTAAAAGGCACATACGTACAATAGAAGAGTAATGTGTATGCGTGCAGTCTGTGCAGAACCCGGCCACGGCCATATGTTCTTCCTAGCGTTGTATTTCCATATAGTAGCAAAGCTAGCTAGAATACAAACTAACCAACGAGCAACACTATGTATCTATAGAGACGTTTGGTACAGTTCAACCTCGCAGCAATTGTATAAGAATCCATCATCACAACCGATTATGGAGAGTATTCATCGTTACGTACTTTAACAGTCTGCAAACTCCGTTGTGAGATAGGAGGCTTATCACAACCGGTTTGTATATGTTGTGATGAAACCACAAACCGATTGTGATGATCCCATCACAACCACCGGTTTGAAATACAAAACCGCTTGTGATGACCCACTCGTCACAGCCGGTTCATAACCGGTCTATATCACAACTGCCCCCCCCCCCCCCCCCCCCCAAGACTGGTTGTGACAAGTCTTTAGAACCGGCCGTGATGAGAGGTTTCTGGAGTAGTGTATACATAGATTGCCCTAAAACATACGATATATATTCACTACATGTCTATGAACTTTTCCCAAGATCTCACCTAGGTCCGCAAACTAAAAAAACGGTCATCTAGGTCCATGAACTTTTCTGAGGTCTCATCTAGGTCTGCAAACTAAATTTCGGGTTTTCCGCGAAATTCCGGCCGGAATTGTGAACCATGATCCCAGCTATTATGGTAGCATAAACACCACTAGCAAGCAAAGGCGGGAAGTAATCGCTCATCATGAACCTGTTTGAACCTAGACAAAACGAGAGATCAATGAATCAGATCAGCGCACACTTCAGTTATTCTATGGCAAATGCAATAAAGTAGAAAAATTAAGTAGGAAGATGAACGACAACAAATATGCATTTTTTCTAAAGAAACCTAGCTATTAAATAGATAAGCAGGTATATAACTTTGATATAGCTTTTCCACTGTTAAGCTTTAGCATGTTTATTTCTAATGTCATTCTAAATTGATCTATTGAATACGAAAAGGCACAAATCTTAATAAATTTCATATAGCTAGTGACACAAAACATTTAAGGTAATCTGCTACATATCTAATTAAATAAAAAACTTAAAATTCAGTTGCATACCTAGAGGAAAGAACTTGTACATTTTAGATATGAAGATGAAGATTCAAATAACGTGTGGATTCAACAAAATTCAAAAGCATCAAATTTTATCATTCCTTTAGGATCAGCTAAACGATGAACTACTTGATTATGACAGCGAAGGCTTTCCTGGATCAACTTGCATCCATCTCCTCCCAGTAGCACGGAATTACGCCACTGGCCCTGCAACAGCAACACTGGATTGGTCAGGTATTTCCCAAAAAAACAATGTTTGATAAAAAATTCATAATAGGTTAATTTAATTGAACAACTATAGTACTGACAGGACTTGTAGGGTTAAAGCAAAAGATAGTGTTTTTGACATTAACGGATAGTTTAATTTTATGTTATATATTCCCTTCTTTCCCAAAACAGCTGAGTCCCTTGGTCCAACAATTCCGAAACACAAAAATCTAATATGTGCGGAACAAAGCTACATAGGAATAAAAATTTAAATCACACAAATTCAGTCTCTTGTCATAATTTTAGCACATTGATATAGCTAGGAAGGTTTCCATAGCACTTTGTATTTATGCACAGAGTGGTGTAGCAATGAACAGAACATACAGAGCAAGTGATATTACATCTTCCTAAAATTAAGCAAAAACATATGTAAAAATATTTGATATATTTCAAGAATTATGGATAATGCTACTGCCATTAAAGGGGGGCAACACAAGTTGAGCGGGAATAAGCTACT
This sequence comes from Echinochloa phyllopogon, assembly GCA_033239725.1. Classification (NCBI taxonomy): domain Eukaryota; kingdom Viridiplantae; phylum Streptophyta; class Magnoliopsida; order Poales; family Poaceae; genus Echinochloa; species Echinochloa phyllopogon. Next base: position 59,101,337 of record BTCW01000012.1, on the reverse strand, counting down.
GCCATTAAAATAAGCTATCAAGTAAGCGTAAGGAAATTCATGGACCATCCAACAGTTGACGAATGTCGATCCATGCCAGTTAAATTCAACGATTCTCTATAGGAACACACACTATTTTCAAGCTGTAATAACTTCCTGTACTTCCCTAAAAGTATCCCCCAAGCACAACCTTACTTCTACGCATGAAAATTGAAACTAATATAACTCTAAACATGTTCAATTGATGGGGTAAAAAACACACTAACCGTGTGCATCAGACGACCCATGCTCGCAGCGGGGGCGGCCGGAGACAATCCTAGATGCTGCAGGATCGCCGGAAGCAGCCGTTTCAAGGACGCGGCAGAACTGCAGAAGACCCGCTCCGGAGCACATTTGTCAGCACCGCTGCCATCATCGTCTCGTCGTTTGAACTTTTGATTGATCCGGCTACTCTCTGTTCTCCTTTTTCTGATCAGTCAGAATAAAAAAGGAGCGGATATATAGTTTCGTCTTGGAATTATATCCCCTGGTCATACATAGAAATAGGTAAAGATAAAATTGATTGGCCCTAATTTGATATCTCTTTCGCGCTCGTTTCTCTCAGATTCCGACCTCGAACTCTCTCCAACCGCGCGACGCCGCACGCCGGAAGAAGGCACCCAACCAGGCCCATTTTTCCTTTTTTTTCCTAACCTCCTTCAAATATCCGAGCCCACCAGACCTACACCTACGCCCAAAAATAAAAAAAGTACTCCCTCCATTCCAAAATGTAGGTCGTTTGACTTTTTAAATCACAAGTTTGACCGCTCGTCTTATTCAAAAAATTTGTAAAAATATAGTCAAATTTAAGACATTTTTGAAGATTTTATATTAATAACGTAAGCCACTACACAAAATATGATAATTTACATAAAATTTTAAATAAGACGAGTGGTCAAACTTGTAGTGAAAAAAGTCAAACGACCTACATTTTAGAACGGAGGGCCCATAATGTAATCACTTTTTATCCATTGGTCCGTGAACCTAACTAAATTTTCTTTTTAATTATGGATCTTGAATATATCTCGATTGAAAGTTATTATTTTTTAAAAAAATATGAATATCTCGATTGAAGCATCTTGCGCCAAAAAGAGGTTGAATTAGACCTTGAAATCATCGCTCCACTTGTTCGAGTTTTCGAGAACCTTCTTTCTCCCCTATAACACCCTAAAATTCATCACAATTAAATTATAGCAACCTTTGAATTTTTCTAGGATTTATTAAGGCTTAAATAAATTTTCTAGGAATTAATTGGAATTTCTAGCCTTTTATTAATTTAAATATCACATTAAATAATTTATTTTAGTCAAAATAAGTTTTTGTTGGATTCATGCTGTTGCATATATTTTTGGTTGCTAGTAAATCAAGTTGGAATTTAAATTCTATTTAAATTCGAATTTGATTTGCTTTTGTTTGAGTTTTAGAAAAGTTTAAATTGGCCGAGTTCAATTTTGTCCCTCGAACTCTCGGCCCAGCCCAAGAATTCCCCCTCGACTCTCTTGTTCTTTTTCTCGGGCCGAATTCTTTTTCCCTCAGCCGGCCTTCTCCACTTCCGGCCCATCTACGGCCCGTCATTATTCTCCCCGTCGCCACTCCGTCGCTCTCTCTCTTCTCTAAGTCACCGACTCGTGGGACCCACATGTCGGTTTCTCCTTCCTCCTCTCGCCGTCTCCGACCCGAACTCCTCCCAGAGTCCGTACCCGACGCGCCGCCGTGTCCGGCCAGGGCACGAACGCCTAGGAAAGACCCGAGCCCCCTCCCGAGCCTTTTTGACTCGGCCACCGTCGTTGCTTTTCCTCTCCAATCGAAAACCCGAGCCGCCATCGTCGAACTTGAGCCGCCGCTGTCGTTGGTCGCCATCCCGAGATTCTTCTCGCCGAAGTTGCCTCGGGTGAGTTCGGCATCGTCTTCTCAACACTCTCGTGCTGCTCGCGCTCCGTCTCCTCGTTTCGTCCGCGCTAATTGAGCTCGTCGTCGATCCCGCAGTGCCGCCGTCCGCCGAACGTCGCCGGCCGGCCATCGCGCTCCTTGTTCCTCGGCGAGAACCCCCGCAGTGAGTTCCCCATCTCCCGCCGATGCTCTAGGTCCTGATCTTGTTGTGTTTGGTGCGCCGTAGCTCGATTTCGCGTTTACGCCGGCGAAGCTCCACCGCGGCTGACGCGGCGCCGCCGTCGTCTTCGTCGTCGTCGGCGAGTTTTCGCCCGATCTGTTTTGGATCGTCCAATCTGGATCCAACGGCCCTCAATCGATCTAGCCCCGAGTCAATCTGACCGCGTAATGGTCAGCGCTGCGATTTTTACAAAGAAGCCCCTGAAGTTTTTAAAAATTAACCCGCGGTCCAATTTTATTCGAAAATAATTACAAATAGGTCCTTTTTCTTTTATTTTAGCCCCTGGAACTTTTAAAACTTTGCCAGCAAGCCCTGAAACTTAGAAAAGCCATATCTTTTGTGTTTTAGCTCCGATTTTAGTGTTTCTCGCGCTCACGCGTTCGTTGTAACGTGTAGATTAGTTTTGTCCTGTTGTTTTCTTCTATTGGAATTGTTTGGTGTATGGTTTCTTATTTTTTGTATTGTTTCCTTGCATGTGAATGTGTGATGCGATTAGGAAACGACCAGTTCGAGGATTTCGCTGAAGATCCAACTGTTGGAGAAGGATTTGAGCAGCAACAGAGTTGGGAAGAAGGCAAGTGTATTATGTCATGCAAATGTCCTAATAATTATTAATTTCACCACCCGTGCATGTGTCTTAATTTGATGGGTCCCTATTTAAGGATTTACCTAGCCACTATATTTTTCCTGTCCCTGAAACTGGGTTACTTAATTAATTTTGATGGTAGATGATGCTTAGCTTGCTCAACTGGGATTGGTTAATGAACCCCTACTCTATGTTCCATTACTACCTTTTTAATTAATTAATGGACAAGATCATATCTTTTTAATTGGAACATGGAGAACCACCCAGGAAAACAGTACAACCATGAGTGTCATGTGGCTCTGGCTTTGACTGACTAATTAGGTGCTCTAGTTTATGGTAGCTTTACTCGAAAGGGGCATGGGGGGCGGCGGTTGACGGGGTATAGCTCGGTCCTTTTGAGCTGTGGGCTTTGGTAAGAGACAGCCCTCATTAGGGAGGGTTATGCTTTGCTCTGAACCGGAAACCTTAGCGGGCTATCATTTATTAGGGTGCTTTTGTAAAGGTCTCATAGTGAAACCCAGTATTCGGTCCACGTGGTGTGGGAAGGGTACAATGCTCTCGGGCAATGGGAATCACGGCTTATGGTGAAAGTGTACAACCTCTGCAGAGTGTAAAACTGTTATAACAGCCGTGCTCACGGTCATGAGCGGCCTGGACCCTTACATGATAATCATACTTGAACATGATCTAAATCGTGGTTACTTGAATATGTTGGGAATTTGACATTCATTAATTTGTGGGTGGTATATACTTTCATTCGCTAGTAAATAGTTGCTAAATAAAACTTGACCAACTAAAAGTGCTTATTGCAGTATGGTCAGCCAACCTTTTTTGCCTTAGCCTTGTATGTCATATTACATTTGCTGAGTACGTATGTGCTCATACTTGTTGCCTTTCTTTCTTTCTTTTATTGCATCTACTACTCCGGAATGCTGCTCAGATTGGGAGGATTTTGAGGAGTTCTAGGCGAGTCTCCCCCAGTCAATTGCCTGTGGAGATGGAGTTACTTTTGCTTCGTTAGCTAAACGTTTATTTAAGTCTTCCGCTATGACATTCGTGTCAACTCTAAGATTGTAATAAATGTTCTTTAATACTCTTTCGTTATGCATGGTTATGGATATTCACTTGTGACGTCTACCATATGTGTGTAAACTGATCCTGCGCACATATGAGATGCACCTGGTTTTGCCTTTAAAACCGGGTGTGACATCCCCCCCTCCTTCCCTTTTACATGCGAAAAGGGACTCTACAGAGTGTAGTATTGTAGTTTATCCAAGGTTATAGTTGTTTTAAGGTTCTCTCAGTAGCATGGGTCAAATCCCCTTTTGGATTATCTGTCCGGATTCCGGAGGCAATTATCGGGTCGCACATGTTCTACAAACTGACTTGTTTCTAGAAAACTTATAGACCATCGGTGGAAGACGTGGTCGTAGTAGAGCGGGTAGGGTGTCAGTGAGAGATCAAGGAAGCAGCGTCGGGAGGCGGACTGGCAGAGCAGCAGCGATGGCGAAAGGGAAGGAGATAGTGACGAGGAAGCACGTGGTGCCATGGGTTGAGGTGGGCCAACCGATGGATTGTTGAGGTGGGCCACCCGATGGGCTGAGGTGTGCCCTGGGCCTTGTAATAAGTTTATTGGTGTTGTGGGCCTCGTCGTGCTGAATATGGGCCAGCTCAACTACTGAATGGCTATATACATATGCGTAAAACCTAGTTGGGGACATGGATGATGAATGAAATGATATGAACTCTGAACTTCCTATTGTTCTTCTTCTGCCTCACGAACTCTATCGTGATTCTCTTTGATCCTTTTCTTTGATCCTTTTTAAATGCATGCTTCCTGTCCTCAAATTTCTTCTAGGTCTATGACACAACTGTAGAACTGTTGACTACAAAATGCCATCGGATGATCTGAATCTGAGCTATTCTCTTGATGTGTAGGAGCCTCTATGAAATTTGATTGATACCCCATGTGTATTGTTTTGCAACTGCTTCGTGCCCCGTTACAATTAGGTTGTGCATAGTTGCAGCTAGGTCGGGTCCAGTTACCACTAGATCAAATCCGTTGTAATCAGTTCCGTCAACCTGCAATTGATCCGGTATTACAGATACAATTGCTATTATGATTGCAACTGCAAGTAACTATGTATTTGGTATATAATCCGCACAGTGACAACTGTTTTGGGACTAGGTGCTACAGGTTCATGCCCATTTGCAACGTCAGTTATAGTTGCAGCTAGATCGGATATGTTGCAATCACTTCCATCAAGTTGCAATTTATCAAGTGTCGGAGCTGCAATTGGTAGTGTTATGATTGCAACTGCGAGTGTCTATGTACTCCCTCCGTTCTAAATTACTATTCATTGTTGACTTTTTCTCACAACGTTTGATCATTCGTCTTATTCAAAAATTTTATCCAAATATGCGAAAAAATAACTTATACCTAAAGTATATGTGATGATCAAGTAAGTCATAAATAAAAAAATGACACTTGTAAAATTTTTTGAATAAGACGGATGGTAAAACATTAAGAGAAAAAGTCAACAACGAATAGTAATTTGGAACGGAGGTAGTATTTGGTATATAAGTGGTGTAGTTGCGATTGTTTATGGTCCAATTGCAACTGGGTCGGGTCCGGTTGCATCTAGATTAAATGCTTTGCAATCATTTCGCCTATCAGTTTCGCCAAGGCAGTTGATACCGTGTCGCAATTGCAATTGGTCTAGTCTCACGGTTGAACTGCAGGATCTATGCATTCTACATACAAAATACACCTTATTGTATTTTAGCCTCGCCCAATTAAAATAATCATTGATTAATTGATACATCTGTGCATTCTACAATTATTTATATACTACCATATTTTTCATACAATATATAATAGATGAATAACAAAATTAGTTGATCAATTTTTTTAATTTAAACAACTAAACCCATTCTAGAATTTTATATATTTTAATGAGCTCTTTAAAGGAAATCTTGAATTTTCCTATTGTCATTTTTTTCTTAATTTCTTTGAAAATAGAAAGAGAAAATGGGAAAAACCCTTCATATAGAAAATATTAGGCATGAAATATATGTTCATAATACTATGATAGAATACACGTACTTTTTCATACATGCACCTACTTAACTATATAAAACATCATAGACTAATTAAAGTTGTGCTCTCCTCCAACCATTATTATGTTGGGTGGATCTTTTTTATGTTGGATATTGATCTAAGTGCTACGCACAACAACATATTACATTGTTACATAGTTATATGAAATAGAATCACTATAATACTACAAATGTCTTGTGAAAGATTTGATCGAGCGTTCCTTTTATCTACACTATGTCATTTCTTTCTAGTTGATGAGCTTAACAAAATCCTCCACTTCTAAATTTAAATCTTGTATCATAACCATATAAATAAAATATATTTGTGTAATGATCCACAAAAATTATAAGGAACACAATAACTTAGTTTGTCAAATAACTTGTAGTCTAAGAATATCACAATAATTTATATTTAGAATATGATGAAGTGTAAAACCATGTTTATATTTAACCATACCATGTTTATATTTAACCATTCAGCCTATTAGGTTTTCATTAGGACCATCCTAATCAAAACCTAACAGCCTAAATAGTTAAATAACAGTCCAAGCACCACAGTCTTCTTGGCCTGATCAACATATGGGGCGCCATTAGTGGTAGAGGCGCCAGTGGCAGTAGCAAGTACTGTCAAGAAATTAACCTCCTTAGCCGTCTATCTTGGCCTTCCGCTTTGCGAACTCAGCCGACATGATGGAGTTCTCCATATCTTTCTTGTTAAGCTTCATGGTAAGACCTCCCATGGTGGCAATCAATGACCCGAAAAGTATGACAAGGCTAGTGTAAAAAAAACGTATTGTCAAGCTTATGCTTTTCAATGGCTTCTCCACGTTTCATGACTAACTTGGCATAGTCCTAGTCCTGCATATTATGCATATAGGTCATCCTTGAGATACTTAGTGCATATATAGATAAGGTAAACAACAAAGGCATTGATTTACCTTATCAGAAAAGGTATTGCATTGATTGATAATCTGAAGCTGGGCAATGAAAGGACGTCCAGCTCTTACCTATCATGAGATATATTACTACCCCTGATATGCAACAGCTGACCAGAACATAATCTTGTTCTACTAGTATTATCAACTAAAGTAGATAGACACACAAAACATGCATTCCGATTTGATTTCAACTAGCTCAACCTAACTTACAAACCTTTTCTTGTAAAAATCTGCAAGAAACCTACCAGAGATAACTGTGTTGTAGACAGGATTTGGTCCAAACGAAGGAGATAAAAGAAAATATATTAAACGTTGACTTGCACTTCCAAAAGCACCCTAGCAAGCTACACCTTTTGTAAAATGGGAAGGTATACCACACACAACATTGCTACCGAGAGAGTTTACAGAACAAAAACATAAATACTAAAGGTCAGGATTCTGATCTTTATGGAGAACATGAGGGAGAAAAAAAGATGGATGCCCAGCCTCCTCCATACATGTTGTGGCTTCTATTTGTTCATTTGCCTATATGAGCTTATGTGATGCCCATTGGTTGCATATATGAATGAAAATGAATATGATGTTTGTTATTATATGCACTATACCTTCCACTATAATAACAAGGAAAAAATAGTAATCATTTGAAGATCTAATGACTAAACTATAAATAAAATAGTTCTTGGATCTTCAAATAATTACTATTTTTTTCTCGTATATCCGGTTTAAGTGATGTAACACCCTAAAATTCATCACAATTAAATTTTAGCAACCTTCTGAATTTTCTAGGAATTTATTAAGGTTTAAATGAATTTTATGAGCTGTAACTGGAATTCTGGTGAATTAATTGAATTTGAATATCATATTAAATAATTTTTAGTAAAAAATAAGTGGTTGATGCATTCATGGTGTTGCATTTGTTTTTAGTTGCTGGTGAATTAGATTCGAAGTTAAATTCTGTTTAAATTTGAATTTAATTTGTAATTGTTTGAGCTATAGAATAGTTCTGTTGTTCGAGTTTGTTGTTGCCCCTCCAACTCTTGGCCAGTCCATGTTTGCTCCCTCTATTCTTTCTCTCTGGCAGCTGGCCTGCCGCTTTGGGCCATTTTTCTTTTCCCGGCCTAAGTCCGTCGTGCGGCCCAGCTCCCGCGCGCCGGCCCGTTCCCCCTCCCCCGCACCGGTCGCTGCTAGGCGGGCCCCGCCTGTCAGGGCCATCGTCTCCAAGTCAGACGCAAGTCCGACTCGAGCTCGTGTCCGACCCCGGCCAGGGCACGCATGCCAAGATACGTGGGCCTAGCCCCTTTAATCTAGCGCGCGCCACCCCCTAGCCCCCTCTGCTTCCCCGCTCTCCTCGCACATCGTCGCAGCTCTCGCGAACCCTAGTAGCCGCTCGTGCCGCCGCCGCCGTGCTGAGCTCCCGGCTGCCGTCGTCGACTTCGCGCTACGGCGCACCCCCGCTCCGCTAGACCCCGCCTTGACTGTCGTCTCGAGGTAGTGAACCTCCCCGTGCCGTTCTTGCTTCGTTTCCTGTCCCGCGTTAAGACTAATGACTCACCATCGATCTCACGGTGCCGCCGCCATTCTCCGTTGTTGGCCGCTGTCGGAGCTCCTCCACCGCAGAGAGACACCGGGCTGAGTTCGCCATCTCCCTCTCGTACTCCCCGTGTGGTTTGCGCTCATTTTGGTGCCCTCTAGCATGTTTTTGCGCGCGCGACGGTGATCCTCTGCCGCGCGCCGCTCTTCTCTCCCGCCGGTGAGTCCCTCCGTCGATCCGTCCTCCTCCATCTGATCTGAATCTAACGGCCCACGGCAGCCCTCGCCCCGAGTCAAACAAGCCAGCTTACCGGTCAGCGTGGACTTTTTCCGTAAGAGCCCTCGGTTTTTCTCAAATCAACCTGTCGTCCAAGCCTTAAGTGAAAATAATTACAGTTATGCCCCTGCTTCACACTTTAGCCTCTGCAAGTTTAGAAATAGCACCCCGAAGATCAGTTTTGGCCTTTTTCAAGTTAGCCCTCAAGTTTTTATACAAAATTATGTTTTAGCCCTCAGTTTCTCGTAGTTAAGCCCCAGGAAGTTTTAAAACGTCGCCAGCAAGTCCCTGAACCTTAGAAAAAGTCATATCTTTTCCGTTTTAACTCCGATGTTAGCGATTCTCGCGCTCACGCGTTTGTGGTAAAAGCATAGAATAGTTTTGTGCTATTTTTTACTTTTGTTGGAATTATTTGGTGTACTGTTTCTTATTTATTGTATTGTTTCTTATTTGTGTATGTGTGATGCGTATAGTAAACACGTCGTTCGAGGAAGTGTTTGAAGAACCAGTTGTTGAAGAGTTTGAGCAGCAGCAGCAGGGTTGGGAAGAAGGCATGTATTCCTTGATCATGCCCATTTATACCTAAATGACATGCATTTTAATTACACGATTTATTTATCGCTTGCATTAATATTGTTAGGTCCCATTAAGGATTTTCCTAGTTTCTTTTACCATACCTTGCAGCTGGGTTATATAACTAATTTTGATTGGTAGATTATGCTTAGTTTGCTCAACTGGGATTGGTTTAATGAAACCCTTACTCTATGTTCCACTGCTATCTTTTAATTAATTAAGGAACAAGATCACCTCTTTTAATTGGAAAATGGAGCGACCACCCAGGAAAACAGTGCAACCATAAGTGCTATGTGGCTCTGACTTTGACTGACTAATTAGGTATTCTAGTTTCGGATAGTTTTACCCGAAAGGGGCAAGAGGTGCGGCGGTTGACGAGGTATAGCTCGGTCCTCTTGAGCGGTAGGCTTTGCTAAGATACGCGAGTCACTAGGGAGGGTTATGTTTTGCTCCTGAACCGGAAACCTTAGCGAGCTATCACTTATTAGAGTATCTTTGTAAAGGTCTCATAGTGAAACCCAATATTCGGTCCACGTGGTGTGGGAAGGGTACATGCTTTTGGGCAATGGGGATCGCGGCTTATGGTGAATGTGTACAACCTCTGTAGAGTGTAAAACTGTTATAACAGTCATGCTCACGGTCATGAGCGGCCTTGACCCTCACATGATTAATCTATATGAATATGATCTAAATTGTGGTTACCTTAATTTGATGGGTTTATGTCATTAATTTAATTGTGGTTGGTATATACTTATATCTGCTAGTAAATAGATGCTTAATAAAATTTGACCAACTAAAAGTGATTAATGCAGCTATTCTTTCATCCTTCCACTTTATAAAGCCTAGCATGTCATTTACTTCCATACTTTGCTGAGTACGACATGTGCTCACGCTTGTTTTTTTATATTGCATTGACCACACTCAGACTGCTGCTCAAATTGGGAGAATTTTGAGGACTTTACTACTGATTTTGATGAGTTCTAGGCGAGTCCCCCAGTCAACGCCTGTGGAGATGGAGTTTAATTTGCTACGCTTTAGATAAACGGTTATTTAAGTCTTCCGCTATGACATTGTGTCAAACTCTAAGATTGTAATAATGTTACTTTAATACTCATTCGTATGCATGGTTTTTTGGATATTCACCTGTGACGTCTACCATATGTGTGTAAACTTGATCCAGCTGCACATATGAGATGCATCTGGTTTTATTCCTAAAACCGGGTGTGACAAGTGATTCTTGTGGTCATGTGTTCGTAACGATGAGCTTTATCTTTTAAAGTCATGGACATATTATTTTCTAACCGTTTGTTTTACTTTTCATATATTGATGTTTTTACACAAAAGAGACACTCGGCAAACAGGATCTTTGTCGAGTGTCAAAAAAGAGACACTCGGCAAACAGGATCTTTGCCGAGTGTCAACAAAGAGACACTCGGCAAAGCTGACGCACGTGCTGGGCGCGTGCCACGCCACGGACGACCGTTTGGGCTCCAGTAGCTTTGCCGAGTGTCACACGGCAGACACTCGGCAAAGCCGCGGCACGTGTCCAGCACGTGCCACGCACGCCAACGGCCGTGGACGGCCGTTTGGCCTGTCAGTTCTTTGTCGAGTGTCACAGTCCAGACACTCGGTAAACATAGACGTGTTGGCCCTTTGCCGAGTGTCTGGGTCAGATACTCGGCGAAGAGTTTGAAAATTTGAAAAATATTTTTAAAAAACTTGAAATTCAAACTCAAAAAATTTGAACATTTTAAGGATTGGTAGTTTTGCCGAGTGCTTCGACGGGGCACTCAGCAAACCACCTCTTTGCCGAGTGTTTCCTAGGAGACACTCGGCAAAGCTTATGTTTGCCGAGTGTTTTATAAAAAACACTTGGCAAAGTTTGGCCCTGTTTATTTAAACTTATGTTTTTGAGATCCAAATTTATTTTTTTTCTAACAATACTTGTCAAAAGCTCTTTATATCTTATGTGGAGCCTGTGGTAAAAAGTTGGGATGATTTCGAAAAGTTTATATATACGGCCTTTCCAATCGGAGCATATCCCCATAGAAGATTCGGAGAGTTGAGAAGGAGACAGCTGAATTTCGAAACGAAGTGAAGTTGAATTAGAGTTTGAGTTCATAACTTTTTGTATAGGCAATAGACGACGTAGATTGCTTCATTTGAAGTTATCATATTTTTCCGGACCCATTTGATATTTTTTAAATTATTTTTACAACAATCTCCACATGAAATAATGAAATATATGAAGGAATTATGAGATATATATGCTTCAAATAATGAAAACATTTCATCTAAGCATAAAATGTGCATTGTTGAATGTATTTGACAAGATATTTTGATGTGTATTCGATCGAATTTGAAAAATTTGGTATGTAAGAATTGTTCTGGGAAATGTTTGTCGAGTGCTACACTCGGCAAACAAGACCTTTGCCGAGTGTCATGTCGTAGACACTCGGCAAAGAGGCCACGTGGGCTGGCTGGCCGCGGTCGACGTGGCTCCTTTGCCGAGTGTAGGCACTCGGCAAAGGAATGTTTGCCGAGTGCCGAAACCCAGACACTCGGCAAACAAGCCATGTGGCCCACGTCTCCGGCCACGCGCGGCCACGTCAGCGGCCAGCGCGTGGCCACGTGTCAGATCTGTTTGCCGAGTGTCAGATCTACGACACTCGGCAAAGAGGGGGGTGCGCCGGGGGACTTAACCGCCCACGCGCCCCCCGGCGCCACACACACACACGCACACACACGCCGCCGCCGCCTCTCTCCCCGCCCGCCCGCCCGCCGCCGCCCCTGCCTCCCACCCGCCCTCCGCCCCGCCGCCGCCGCCCCTGCCTCCCACCCGCGACCGCCCGCCGCCGCCGCCCTCCGCGCCCCGGCCCGAGCGCCGCCCCGAGCGCCGCCGGCCCTGCTGCTCCCGGCCGGCCTCCGCGCCCCGGCCCCGAGCGCCGCCCCGGCCACGGCCATCCCCGCCCCGCCGCCGCCGCCTCTCTCCCCGCCGCCGCCGCCCCTGCCTCCCACCCGCGACCGCCCGCCGCCGCCGCCCTCCGCGCCCCGGCCCGAGCCATGCTGCTCCCGGCCGGCCTCCGCGCCCCGACCCCGAGCGCCGCCGGCCCTGCTGCTCCCAGCCGGCCTCCGCGCCCCGGCCCCGGCCATCCCCGCGCCGGCCGTTCCCGCCCCGGCCGCTGGCTCGTCCTCTTGTCCCCGCGCCCGCCCATCTCGTGTAGGTACCCCGCCCGTCCTCTTGTTACCTTTGTTATTTTGTTCATTTTGCTGCAAAACTAGGATGTGGTAGTTGCTATTTTTGTGGTAGGAAGTAGTAATATGAATTTATTTGTGAATTTTGATTCCTCATTATCCTTGTGTATGTAGTTCTCGGCCTTCGTGCCGTGGATATCCTTGTGCATGTGGTTGTCGGCCTTCGTGCCGTGGATATCCTTGTGTACGTGGTTGTCGGCCTTCGTGCCGTGTTTTTTTGTAGGATGTATGGTCTCAGAAACCTCCCCGTGTAGGGGAGGTGCTGCTGAATTTTTTATTTGACAAAAATTTATTTCTATTTCAGGGAGAGGTTGCACCATCTTCGACTTGGACCCCGACGCCGCCCGCCGTTCCCCGCCGTCTGCACCGACACGAGCATCACCGACTCGCCCGCCGTCGAGCTCGTAGGTGAGCACATGCAAAACCATACACCCTCAATATTTAATTCGTAGATCCATATTTAAGTTGTGTCATGTAACCTAGTTAGGCGTCTCCCGTTCGAAAGAGATACGGTTGTGAATATGTGAATCTTTGCATATGTCTAACTGTATCTGTTTCGAATTGTCCAGGTTTTTGGACAGCTCGAGGATGTGTAGATGGGTAGTTTCCATGCTCTACTCGTACCGAGGCTGAGTTTCGGCATCATCTCCCTGTTGTTCTCCGAATACACAATCTCCGTAATTGGACGTGTATTTGGAGAACAGCGGGGAGGTGCTGCCGAAATTCCGTCTTGGATACGAGTAGAGCATGGAAACTACCCGTCTACACATCCTCGGGTGGGATTAGGACCTATCTTTACCTATTAGACATAAAGCTAGCATCCGGTAGATGCATTTATTATTATAAATTTGGTATGGAAGAAATTTATTGCTCGGTGATATGTAAAGGGATGGATGACCATGAGTGGATGTACACTGGCCGCTCAAGTAAAGGTGAATGTACAGATGAATGGATTGCCAAGACTGATGCGTTCTTGAAGCAAGCTTTTGCCAATGCGAAAGGGGTGCCAACTACTTTCTGTCCATGCGCGGTTTGCGACAATCGTAAACGCCAAACAGAAGTTGTCATGGGTAAAAATCTCGTCAGACATGGATTTACGGAGAACTATACTCGGTGGACACGCCATGGTGAAGCCGTTGATCGTGTGAGAGACGAGGCCATGACGCAGCGCATCGAGCAGTTTGATGATGAGGCAGGGGTAGGGGACATGTTGCATGACTACGACGAAGCACACTTCAATGATGGACCTAGGGAGGAGGAGCCGGAGGCCACTGCAAAGGCTTATTATGACATGTTGTCAGCGGCACAACAACCACTTCACTCGCACACTAAGGTTTCTCAATTGGATGTCGTTGCACGTCTGTTGGCTGTCAAGTCTCAGTTTAGCTTGGGTCGAGACGCCTTTGACCACATCCTGACAGTTTTGGGCGGCCTCCTTCCGGAAGGTCACATTCTGCCAAAGAACATGTACACGGCACAGAAACTTCTATATGCACTTAAGATGCCGTATCAGAAGATACATGCTTGTCCGAATGGATGCATCTTATTTAGAAAAGAATTTGCGGACGCAAAGCAATGTCCGAAGTGCAAGGCTTCTAGATTCGTGGAGATAGTCGGTGCTGATGGTAAGAAGAAGCAAAGCAAAATACCCGTGAATATCCTACGGTACCTTCCACCTATACCGAGGATCCAACGGCTTTACATGACCGAGGACTCCGCGAAACAGATGACATGGCACAAAAGTGGAGTGCGATACAATCCTGATAATCTCGTACATCCATCCGATGGTGAAGCATGGAAGCACTTTGATGGGATTCATCGTGACAAGGCTAGAGAGGCTCGGAATGTGCGTGTTGCGTTGGCAACAGATGGGTTCAACCCGTATGGAATGACGGCTGCCCCATACTCTTGTTGGCCAATGTTCGTGATCCCACTCAATCTCCCCCCCCCCCCCCCCCCGGTGTCCTATTTCAATGGCAGAACATCTTTTTGTCGTTAATTATTCCTAATTACCCGGGGAAAAATATGAGCGTGTATATGGAGCCTCTTGTTGATGATTTGGACCGTGCTTGGGAGGAAGGTGTATGGACATATGATCGAGCTACAAAAACAAACTTTAAAATGCATGTCTTCTACCAGTACTCCCTACATGACCATCCGGCGTATGGGATATTCTGCGGCTGGTGTGTCCACGGGAAGTTCCCATGTCCAATATGCAAGGCATCTCTGAAGTTCATCTGGTTGACCAAGGGTGGAAAATATTCATGCTTCGACAAACATCGTCAATTTCTCCCTCTTGAACACGAATTCAGACAAGATATCAAGAACTTCACGAAAGGTGTAAGGGTTCTAGACCCTGCACCACAGATGATGACAGGTGCGGATGTTCGTGCAGAGTTAGACGCTCTCGAGGTCGGGGAGGATGGCTGTTTTGTGGGATATGGCGAGCAACATGCCTGGACTCATAAGTTGGGCCTGTGGAAGCTCCCGTACATGCCAGACCTTCTGCTTCCACATAATATTGATATGATGCACACTGAAAAGAATCTTGCCGAGGAACTTTGGGGTACAATCATGAACATTCCTGATAAAACCAAAGACAATACCAAGGCTAGAGTGGATCAGCAGCGGTTATGCAATAGACCGAAGCTAAATATACCACCTCCCAGGGACGGCAAAACATGGAAAAAACCTAAGGCCGATTTCGTTCTCGATAATGACCAAAAGAGGAAAGTGCTAAGTTGGTTCCAAACATTGAAATTTCCTGATGGGTATGCAGCGAATTTGAAGAGGGGAGTGAACTTAACTACTCTACGAATCAACGGGCTCAAGAGTCATGACTACCACATATGGCTTGAGCGGCTTCTTCCGGTGATGGTTCGAGGCTATGTCCCCGAGCATGTCTGGCAAGTGCTGGCGGAGTTGAGCAATTTCTTCCGCCAGCTGTGTGCTAAGGAAGTATCGAAGCCCATGCTTGCAGAAATGGAAAAACTTGCTCCTGTGTTGCTATGCAAGTTGGAGAAGATATTTCCACCGGGCTTTTTCAACCCGATGCAGCATATGATTCTGCACCTTCCGTATGAGGCACGAATGGGAGGGCCTGTGCAGAACCGCTGGTGCTATCCAATTGAAAGATGTCAGAAGGTTCTTCGAACTAAATGCAAAAATAAATGCAAGATTGAAGCATCTATTGCAGAGGCATACATTCTCGAGGAGGTGTCAAACTTCACGACGAAGTATTATGCTGACAACCTCCCTAACGTGCACAATCCACCGCCTCGTTATAATGTTGGCGAAGTTGAATCGAACCTCAGCCTTTTCCGAGGGCAGTGAGGCCCCTCGCAACTCCCGAAGCGCCCGATACCCATGGAGCGTCGCCCCGTGATCGCACCCAGCCCTCCAAGGTAAGTAATTTTAGATGTTACACAGACCTTCTCGTTTCATATTCATATGTTGGAAATCACAATATGGACTAACAATTTATCTTAATCACTTGGGCAGGAATTGGGTGATGGTCACCCCAGGCGCTGGTCACGCCCGCAAAGTCAACGGCATCCTGGGTCTTCTTTGCAGGGAGCTGTTTCCGGGTTTGGTGACCATTGGCGGCAGGGAGGAGACGGCCTACACCTTTGACCACTACGTCGCCGCTGGCGATCAGGAGGACCGGGAGCGCAGGATCTTCAACAACAAGGCCGAGCAGGTAAAGGGAGAGCTTTGGGTAAGTATTCGTTGCACTACACTGCTCAACACAAGACTTTCATTGAACAATCTACAAATAATGCAACATTCATCGTGTATATATGCGCAGGACTTTTACAGATGCGCCCCGGGACAGGAGGCTTCGGCGGATGCTGTGGCACATGCAGCCTGCTGGAAGCTTGTCAAGGACCTGCGCTACGAGGCGCGCGTGCAGGCCGTAATTGATTATTTCGCGGCACTCAAGATCTCCGTGAAGAAAACGGAGGCAAGAAACATGAAGTTGACCAAGGAGCAGTATCTGGCGGTATGTAAATCGATACTGTTTTATTCTAAGATTAAGTACTCTAAATTCGATATTGTTATATGTCGTACACTTGATGTCTTGTAGGCGATTCCGTGGTGGTGCGCCCCGCATCCCACTTGCTGGGAGGTGATAGTCGACAAGTGGTGCAGCGCCGAGTGGGCCGCTCAGCACGACCTTTGCCGGGAGCGGTGTTTGCTGATGCCCGGTGTCTCACACCATCAGGGCAGCCTTAGCCTCGAGGAGTACAGGGTCAAATGGGTACGCCGAGTCATTTCTATATTCGCTCACTCTATTCTGTGTAATTACTAATTCATATTGTTTGTTTTTTCAGTCGGCGTCACATGGTGGTGCGCCTTGCTCACAGCTCGAGGCTTTTGCTATGGCCCACAAGGGCAAGGCGACCTCCGACGTCCGGTACAACCCGGAGGACGAGCCCGCGGCATACAGCAACGCCAGCGTCCACAGTCGCCCCACATCATATCAAGAGGTCGCGAAGGAGGTCCACGGGCCAGACTGGGATCCGACCGCCCACGACATTGATGGAGAAGTGGTCATGAGGGCGGGAGGAGGCAAGAAGCACGGGCGGTACTTGATCGCCAACAACACCATCGACACGGCCTCTACCCCCACACTCTCCCAGATTCGAGCTAGGAGCACGAGCTCTTCAGCGGCTATCCGCCAGCCTCTTCCCGGTTCACACTTCGGGATGCAGGCACTCCAAGTTATTTCTGTTTCTATCTTTGTACGTGAAGTTTGCTTACGTTTATAATGTATTATAACAATGTGATTGAATATTGCAGGCCCGGTTGGATGAAGAGACGCAGAGGCGGGAGTTCCTGGAGGTGGAGGTGCAGCGGATGAAGGACGCGGAGGCCGAGAAAGACAAGCAGAAGGAGGAGGCCGAGCGGACGAACCGAGCGTGGCAGGAGCAGGTATTTGCCTACCTGCAGAGCATTGGCCAGCGCGTGGGTGAAGGTCCGCCGCCGCCGATGCCACCACCGCCTCCACCACCACGTGTTCCTATTTCTCCCGTGAGTCACTTGAGAACCCTATGATTTCATTTCACAACTCTTTTCTGTCGAAAATCTCATAACACACACCACTAATCTCTTTTGGGCAGGCTCCTGGCTCGGCCACGTCGAATGACGGCCCTCAAGACGAAGACCTTGCGGCGCGGGCGGTTAGATCGTTGTTCGGACCCCCTCTTCCGTGAGTGATGGATGTTGGACTTTGTAACATATGAATGATGGATGTTGGATGTTTGGATATTGAATTTGTGACATTTCTATGATGTTGGATGGCTTAGTGACTTATATGTGTTTGTTTATGGTTGTTTGATGGTTTAGTTGATATATATATATATGAATTGCCTGTGATGCCTATTATAAACTGCCTGTAATGCCTATTAGAAACTGCCTTTGATGTTTTCGTTGAGGGGTCCTTTTAACGCAAAAAATTAATAAAAACAGGAAAAAATTTGAGCCTTTGCCGAGTGTTACACTCGGCAAAGAGGTGCTTTGCCGAGTGTATTGGATTTAACACTCGGTAAAGAGGCTGTTTCTGTCATTTCTGGAACAGCCTTTGCCGAGTGTTCCTGCTTTGCCGAGTGTGTTGGCCTTAACACTCGGCAAATATGCAACCTTTGCCGAGTGTTAAAGCCCTTACACTCGGCAAAGGGTTGTCCTGGGCCTACCCCCTAACCAGCCTTTGCCGAGTGCGACACCCGGCAAAGGATGGAGTCGTTGCCGAGTGCGACACTCGGCAAAGGCCCCGTCAGCAATGACGGCCGGCCGCGGACGGCGCCGCGCCGTCCGCGGCCGGCGGTTAGTGCTTTATTTTGCCGAGTGCTAGCTTTTGCACTCGGCAAAGCTTTTGCCGAGTGCCCGACATAAGACACTCGGCAAAGGGCCTGTTTGCCGACACGAGCTATGCCGTAACCCTTTTGTCGAGTGTTACACTCGGCAAAGTCTTTGCCAAGTGTATTTCGGGGTTTGCCGAGTGCCCCAGTGTTGACACCAAAAATTGGCACCGGGAAGAAGCTGACATGTGGGCCAGATTTGGTGGAAAGATACCATTCGGCTAGGAGGCTTTGCTGGAGCATTCGGCAGGAGACGCTCTGCGGTCGGGAGCGCGTTATCATTCGGCAAAGGTGAAGCATTCGGCAGGAGACGCTCTGCGGTCGGGAATACGTCATCATTCGGCAGAAGCATTGTTCCGCAAGCGAAGAGTGGTAGCATTCGGGAAGACATGATGACGTGGATCAACATAAGGAAAAGGCCGATTCGAACATGGAAAGCAATATGGGCACGAAGATTCGTCATTTATTTTTAGAAACAAGTGTTGAAGTCGTGTCCGACTAGGAGTTGTATCAAGACCTGGGTATAAATATAAACCCATAGCAATTGTAGAAATCATCACGAATCAATCATACAACAAACCGGCCCCGTGCCAACATCGAGTCCTTTAGTCGAGTCGTCGAGTTCTTCGAGAGGAGTCATCGATCCGTCGACCTCCGTAAGTACCGGCAACCTTGTATCATGCTTAGTATCATGCGGTGGATTTAAGCTTTGATACAAGTAGTCTTGTTACCATGCTTAGTATCATCCGGTGGATTCAAGTTGTGGTTTCAAGAAGGTTCCTCTGTTAGGTCATGAGCCATGCGGTGGGCTAAGATCTAGTATGGACCAAGTTATCGGCTCTGTTAGATTTAGGCAAGATCTAACAGATTCATTAAGTTACCCCGTGTTGCTCTGTTTTCACTATGTGCTTAATTCGTGCAGCACACCTTTGCCCAATCTAGATCGGCTAGGATCGGCTTTGCTTTATGGTACGACGATTCATCCCCTTATAGCCGAATCCGAAACCGATCTAGGTTGCTACGTGTCGCGGGTTCAAGCTTGTCGGCATTGTGTAGATCTTGACAGAACCGGGTATCATGCGGTAGATGCAGGTTTTTGGGTCGTCTTAGAGCTAATCATCCGGTGGATTAGAATTCGATTCGATCTGATAGATTTATCTTTACCGATTAGGCTTGTTCCTTCGCCATGGACCCCGATTCGGCTAAATAGCCGTATTCGGCAGTGCTCTCACGAGTGAACGTGTGTTCGCGGGTTTGCCTTGGGCATGAATGCTTTTAGCCTTTCACGATTAGATTGTATCATGCGGTGGATTGATCTAGTCTGATTGGTGGTGTGGCCTCAAACGAGTCAGGTGCTGCTTTCGGCCTAACATCGTTTGTTGCCATACCTGACGGGTGCTGCTTTCGGCCTATGCATTCTTGTTTCGATGTAAATTCGTGACTTTGTTGTGGGTTCGTAATTAAACATTGAATGCTTTTAGCTTTTCATGGTTAGATTGTATCATGCGGTGGATTGATCTAGTCTGATTAGTGGTGTGGCCTCAAACGAGTCAGGTGCTGCTTTCGGCCTAACTCGTTTGTTGTCATGCTTGACGGGTGCTGCTTTCGGCCTATGCATTCTTTGTTTATTACGAATTTATGATCATGTTTCACCCCTTCAATTTATTTATCATGCTCTGATCCTCGTTAATCGGCTATGAGTATATGTTGTAATGTTCATTCTGTTGAAAGCCGATCTTTCGTCATGCTTACGTCATGCATTCGGCAGTGCGTTCCTTGCGTACCTTACCGATTGCCGAATGAGATTTTAACTGCCGACAGATAGCTTCTCTGTAGCTATTTGTCTCTCGAGATTGGCTTCAACGCCGCAAATATGGAACTGTCTGGTCTTACCCGGCACGTTCCAGGTTTTGATCTAAACGTTTTTATCCCTTTGTTAGTTTTCAGGCAAACTGACTGGCACGCTTCCGGATTCGAAAGCCCGGGCCGCATTTGAAGCCAGCTTGTTCGGCTTGCTGTGTGCTTGGCGTGAGGTGCGGATTTTACGTCAACACACTTTTTGGCACGCCCGGTGGGACACACGCAAGTTTTCAAGATGCCTGAGTTGAGCGACATCATGGATGTCACTTTGGAAGAGTTGTCTGAAGAACATCAACAGATGGTAAAGACTGCTGCTAGTCAATTCATTAACAAATGTTTACTGTCTTTCACCAAGAACAGGAGCGGTGCACCTTTTCTCAAGTCCGATCTGCCAAGAGTTCTCCTTCCTAGGCAATCTGATCTTACTGAAGAAGAAGAGAGGGAGAGATTCTCGGGCTTGTTATACAAAGCTTTGGGAGAGACAATGACCAATCACAATGCTGCGTTCTTAAACAGTTTTCGGCATATAATGATAAGCATTTTTGGTCAGCATGTGGATAAACCCTTTGAGCAGATACATGGGCAATTGGGTGGTCCGACATACTTCAATGTTCAAGCACCAGTTCAGAAACCACATGGTAAAGGAAATGCTGATGAAACTGGAGGTTCTGGTGCTAAAGATATAAATGGACAACCGATTCGGCAAGATCCTCAGCTTGCATTGCCGAAAACTCGCACATACGGTGATATGGCATTCGGCACCACAGGGAATCCGCCTGCTTCTGCTTACAAGATATCTCCCTTGAACAACAGATTGCAGAGGGATTTATATGGAAACGGATATTCAGAGTTTATGGATTACAATGCTATCGATGCTCTCCCGAATCCTGGGTATGTTGGTACTGCAGGCATGCTTGCGGGAAGACCAGGGAATCAAGATACCAGTATTGACCTCATGGTGCAAAAAATGACCGATGTATTGCAAAACCAATTCGGTCTGAAGCCTAAAAATCAGGGATACATGTACTCATCTCCTTTCCCAGAATGGTACCAAAGGGTATCATTGCCGAATAGAGTCAAAGTGCCTACAGAGTTTACTAAATTCTCAGGACAAGATGATACTAGCACTGTAGAACATATAGCTCGATATCTGATGCAGCTTGGAGAGGCTTCGGCAGATGAGGCTTTCAGAATCAGATACTTTCCTTTGTCACTAACGGGTCCAGCTTTTACATGGTTTGCTTCTTTGCCTGCTCAGTCGATTTGTACTTGGAAAGACCTGGAACAGAAATTCCATGCTCATTACTACATTGGCAGTACCGAGAAAAAGTTGGTTGATTTGACCAGCTTAAGGCAGAGGAATAATGAAACACCTACAGAGTTCCTCAGGAGATTTAGGGAAACTAAAAGTATGTGCTTTTCTCTGAACATACCTGATGATCAACTAGCTGGTATGGCTGTAGCTGGAATGCTGCCTGCTATTCGGGAGAAGCTATTCGGGATGGAGTTTGATGATCTGGGCCAGTTGTCGCACAGATTGGCCTTGATGAGTAACCAGGCGTATGGCTTCAAGAAGGATGTCAGATTTGCTAAAAATAATGATGTGGCTGACATTTATAACCAATTCCTTGAAAGAGCAGATCAAGAAGATGAATATGAAGATAGCGAGGAGATAGCTGCAGCAGAGATAGTGTGGAGCAAAGAACCAGTTACAATGACTCAGAAATGGATCAAACAGATGAAGGGAACATATGATTTTGATGTGACAAAAGCAGACAAGTTGTTTGAGTTCCTGGTGAAAGAAGGCCGAATCAAATTGCCGGAGGGGCATTCTATGCTTCGGCCTGATGGAGTGAAAGATAAGAGGTACTGTGGATTTCATGATAGAAATTCTCATTCCATTAATGAATGCAGAGTCTTTAGGATGAAGATTCAGAAAGCTATCCAAGAAGGACATCTGAAATTCGACAACAAGATGAAACTGGACAGTAACCCTTTCCCTCAGAACATGATCGGGTTCTCGGTTAATATGGTGAATGCTGTTCCATCTGGAGAAAAGGGAAGATTGAAAGTTTTAACCTCAAAGAAGGCAAGGCAGGATGGTTCAGTTGATCCCACTCGGCAGATCACAATTGAGCAGGTTCGCCAGAAAAATCTTCGGTTCCCGAATAGCCGATTAGAAGTGGGAGAATCCTTTAAACCTAGAGTTACTACACGTATTCTCCTCAACAAATGGCAGCGTCAGCAAGAAAAAGAGCGTTTTCAAAGGCGTGAATACGAGGAGGAGAAAAGAAGACACGAAGAAGAAAGGTTTGAGGAAGAACAAGAAGAGTATGCTCGAGAGCAGGAACGTGCGCATTGGGGGTGTGCATTCTTCAGACACTGTTGGAACGAAGGTTTGAAGCTTCCTACATGGAATAATTGTCCTGAATGCAATAGTAGATATGATGAATATAGGCAGGGAACTATCAATCGCCGATCTGTCCATGAAAGAATTGGCAGGGTGCATCCTAGTGATGATCGGCGTTTTAATGATCAACCAAGAAAGAGACATGCTGATCACAGATGGGTTGATCATGAGGAAGAAGATCGTGAGTACGTTTGGCAGAAAGGGCAGTGGTGCCCACCTGGTTTAAGAAGGAGTCAGAAGAGAAGAGTTCAACGCCTGAGGAATCAAGAATTAAAGCAAGCAAGGCCTAGGATGAGATCGATATGGCTCCCAAAAGACAGGCCTGACGAACATGGTCATTCGGCTCCTACATGTATGGTATGTTTTCTGCCGAATGAATTCATGGCTCCAGCTAATCAAATTGTACAGGAAGAAATATTGCCCGATATAGATGATGCCGAACAATTTGGGTTAATGGCACAATTGATGTTGAACAAACAAGCTGTTTTTGAGAAGCCAGCCCAGAATCGGCACATGAAGCCACTGTACTTGAAGGGATATGTTAATGGCAAACCATTGACCAAGATGTTTGTCGATGGAGGAGCTGCTGTCAATGTAATGCCATATACCACATTCAGGAAACTTGGTATGGGCCCTAGAGATTTGACACCAACAAGCATAATTCTAAATGACTTTGCTGGAAATCCTTCGGACACCAAGGGGTGCGTGCATGTTGATCTGATGATTGGGTCCAAGACTCTGCTTACGACTTTCTTTGTCATTGAAGGCAAAGGGGCATATAGCTTGCTGCTTGGAAGGGATTGGATTCATGCGAATTGTTGTATTCCATCTACTATGCATCAACAGCTTATTCAGTGGATAGATGATGAGGTGGAGATTATCCAAGCAGATGATTCAATAAGCGTGGCAAACATGGAACCAGCTTTCTGGGAGTATCAAGGCATAGATTGTTTCTCAGGTAAAGACTGGGGAGAAGGTCCTGTGGCACCAGCCAGCAGTGATCAAAAGCCGATCGAAGCAGTCGGCTCTCATAGTAATTTTTGATGGAAAATCCAATTGATGGAACTGATGGAAAATTAGGACGTGGATTTGTGTCGGCCGATAAATTAGAAGAAGTGGACATTGGAGATGGTGACAAGCCAAAGCCGACATTTATCAGTGCTAACTTGGATTCGGTTTTCAAAGAAAAATTGGTGACATTGTTAAAGGAATACAAGGACTGCTTTGCTTGGGATTATTCGGAGATGCCCGGTCTAGACCGTTCTATTGTTGAGCATCGGTTGCCAATCAAACCTGGATACAGACCTTATAAGCAACCACCCCGGAAAATCTACAAGGAAGAAGTGTTGGCCGATGTGAAAAAGGAGATTGAAAGATTGCTAGATGCAAATTTCATTCGGCCATGTAAATATGCAGATTGGATCTCTAATATTGTTCCTGTCTATAAGAAAAATGGAAAGATGAGGGTTTGCATAGATTTTAGAGACCTAAACAAGGCTACACCCATGGATGGATATCCAATGCCTATTGCTGATTCGTTGGTTGATGCTGCTGCTGGATACAAAGTGCTCAGTTTCATGGATGGTAACGCAGGATACAATCAGATTTATATGGCATTGGAAGATATGGTAAAGACAGCTTTCAGGTGTCCTGGACACATAGGGTTGTTTGAGTGGGTTGTTATGACCTTTGGATTAAAAAATGCCGGTGCAACTTATCAAAGGGCTATGAATTATATTTTTCATGAGTTGATCGGCAAGATTGTGGAAATATACATTGATGATGTGGTGATCAAGTCATTGGATCATGAGTCTCATTTGGCCGACATAAGGAAAACTCTAGAATGTACCAGGAAATATGGACTTAAGATGAACCCGAACAAGTGTGCTTTTGGAGTTTCGGCTGGAGAGTTTCTGGGATTTTTGATACATGAAGGAGGAATAGGAGTTGGTAAGAAAAGCATGAAGGCGATTGATGAAATTGTTCCTCCAACTAATCTTAAAGAGCTACAATCACTGCTTGGCAAGATAAATTTTGTGAGAAGGTTCATATCGAACTTGTCACAAAAGGTGTTGCCCTTTTCCTCACTGTTAAAAATAAAAAAGGATCAAAAGTTTGTATGGGGTGACGAACAACAGAAGGCTTTCAATGAAATAAAAGAGTACATGAAGAAGCCACCAGTATTGGTGCCTCCACAATTGAATAAGCCTTTCAAGTTGTACGTGGCGGCCGATGCCCTAACTATTGGATCGGCCCTCATTCAAGAATTTGAAGGGAAGGAAAGAGTGGTTGCATACCTTAGCCGAAAGTTACTGGATCCAGAGACAAGGTATTCGGCTATAGAGAAACTTTGCTTATGTGTTTACTACTCCTGTACGAAATTTCGGCACTACTTACTACATGCCGAATGCATTGTGTATTCAAAGTTTGATGTGATAAAACACATGTTGTCTATGCCAATTTTGAACGGACGGATTGGCAAATGGATTTTAGCTTTGTCTGAATTTGAATTAAGATTTGAATCGGCAAAGGCTGTTAAGGGACAGATTATTGCCGACTTCATTACTGAACATCATGATGCATCGATAGATTTGCTTAATATTGTTCCTTGGGTGTTATTCTTCGATGGATCTTCATGCAACAAAGGTGGTGGAGCAGGTATCTTATTAATTTCACCCAAAGGAGAAACATTTGAATTTGCTGTTCCCATTCAATCTGTTGTTACTAACAATCAAGCTGAGTATGAGGCATTGCTCAAAGGGCTCCAATATTTGAAAGAAGCAGAGGCCATTGCAGTTGAAATTTTTGGAGATTCAGAATTGGTCATAAAGCAATTGAATGGTGAATATGAGTGCAAAAGTGATACCTTGAGGAATTACTATGAAGAATGCAAAGAAATATTGAAGAGCTTTCGGTCAGTAATTCTACAACACATTCCTAGAGGGGATAATGGAGAGGCAAATAGATTGGCCCAAAGTGCATCAGGTTATAAAGAGCTTCGAGAAGTTTTTGCTAATGATGTATACGCATTCGGGAGTAATCTGGCAGAAGATGATTGGAGAAAAGAGATTGCCGATTATCTGGAAAATCCATCCCGAAAGGTTTCTAGAAAGCTCAGGTATAAAGCTTTAAAGTTTGTTCTTCTTGATGATAATTTGTATTATAAATCCCTGGATGGAGTGTTGTTACATTGCTTAAGTCATGAAGAAGCAAAAAGGCTGATGAGTGAAGTACATGATGGATTGTGTGGAGCACATCAATCGGCCTACCGAATGAAGTGGGTTATTAGAAGAACTGGATATTACTGGCCGACAATGTTGGAAGATTGTTTTGAATATTATAAAGGATGTCAAGACTGTCAGAAATTTGGAAACATTCAGAGAGTTCCGGCATCGGTTTTGAATCCCATTGTCAAGCCATGGCCATTCAGAGGATGGGGAATAGATTTGATTGGCCAAATAAATCCTCCATCTAGCAAGGGGCATAAGTTTGTGCTTTTGGCAACCGATTATTTTACCAAGTGGATTGAGGCAATTCCATTAAAGAAGGTGACGTCGGAGAATATGGTTGAATTTGTTAAAGAACACATCATTTACAGATTCGGGATTCCTCAGACAATCACCACTGATCAAGGGACTCAATTTACATCTTCAGAATTCAGAGATTTTGCTGAAAGTATGGGCATCAAATTGTTAAATTCTTCTCCTTATTATGCCCAAGCTAATGGTCAGGCAGAGGCTTCTAACAAGATTATGATTAAAATTATACAGAAAAAGATTGATCAGAAGCCGAGAAAGTGGCATTCGGTACTCAATGAGGCTTTATGGGCTTACCGAATGGCTCCACATGGGGCTACACAGACGTCTCCCTATGAGTTGGTGTATGGACATCATGCTATTTTGCCATGGGAGATACAATTAGACTCAAGGAGAATAGAGTTACAAAAGGATTTAAGTTCTAAAGATTATAAAGATTTAATGATGGACGAATTAGAAGATTTGCATATGATTCGTCTCAGGGCTTTGGAGAATATTGAGAAGAATAAAGTGCGAGTTGCTAAGTACTACAACAAGAAGGTGAAAGTTAAGCAATTCACGGAAGGTGATCTAGTTTGGAAAGCAATATTGCCGATTGGAACCAAATATGCAGCATTCGGCAAGTGGTCTCCAAATTGGGAAGGTCCTTTTAGAGTGGTTAGATGCATGCCTGGAAATGCATATATTTTGAAGACATTGTTGGGAGAAGAATTTGCTTCTGCTATAAATGGAAGATATTTGAAGAGGTATTATCCCAGTGTTGAAATCGATCGGTGATTGATATATTAATTTGCCAAACAGCCGATATTCGGGAAGAAATCGCCTTCAGAACAAATGTTAACAGAAAAGGAAAATGGCCGGTACTGAATGTATTGCCCTTAACACAAAATATACTACATCAGATGATTCATGCAAGATCACAAAAGATAAGTTTTATTGCCGAAATTCCATAAATCCCTAGTACAAACTAATGGAATAGCTTGTTCAAG
This sequence comes from Echinochloa phyllopogon, assembly GCA_033239725.1. NCBI lineage: Eukaryota > Viridiplantae > Streptophyta > Magnoliopsida > Poales > Poaceae > Echinochloa > Echinochloa phyllopogon. Next base: position 59,074,295 of record BTCW01000012.1, on the reverse strand, counting down.
ACGGATTGGGGATGAATGGAATCGGCAATGGCGGCGCCATGAGCATCAAGGCGATCTATGGAGACCTCGATGTCGTCGATCTCCTCCGGGTTACCGTTAGTGAAGCCGGTTGGTAGCCTGGAGTAGTCGGTGTTGGTGTGCGTCGACATGGCGACTAGGCCTGCGGCAGTGCCCAGACGGATGCCGTGCGAGGCCACCTCATCGATACGGCCCGCCACCGCGCCGAGACGAGCTTCTGGTGTGTCCCCAGAAGCATTCACTTTGTTCGCCAGCTCGTTCACCAGCACCTTCAGCCGATCGAGTTCGGCATCACGCGCTGCAAGTTTACAAAAGGGGCAACAGATTAGTATCATTTGGGGGACAAGATTGAGATTGAGCGAATTGCAGGACTCACCATCAATGACTTCGAGCAGTTGCTTGCGCTCGTGCTGCCATTCGAGGTCAGCAATCCCGGCTTGCTTGGAGATAGCCTCCAGTTCGCGACGAGAGTCGTCGCGCTCCGCCTTGAATCGGCGAGCATCACCATCCGTGTAGCGGTAGTCGTCCGATTCGAGAGATCGATTGGACGAACTCGAAGATGCCGCAGGAGCGGCGGCCGGAGCTGCGACTGGCGCGCCAGCGCCGGCAATCCATTGAATTGCCCTGAAAGAACAAAGAGATTCGTCAAGAAAGAGGGAGGAAATCTCGAGAAGAACAGAGAGAAGCGAGTAGCTACTCACCTGCGGCGAGCACCGGCACGACTTCCTTCGGCCTCATCAGCGGCCGGGCGCCTCCTGTTGTTGTCGGCCATTGGGGTTCCTCGGAATTACTGTGGATGGGGAAGAGAATGGCTTGGACCGGCAAGAACTTGGAAGGCGAAGAACTTGATGAAGAAACCGTGGGCTGCCTGGGTGTTTATTTATAAAACCCGCAGAGGAAATCGTGGCCAAAGATCGTGGCACGTATTCCGAAGAGTTCGGAAGGTGGAAAGGATTTTCCTAGCCGAATGGCTCCCATGTCGCTTGGGATCCTTGCCGAATCGTATTCGGCTTTGACTGGGTAAGATTCGGCTGCGTTAAGTTAAAAGCATTTTTTAGCTTAATATTATTTGTAGATGATCTTGCCGAATGAGTTGTTCGCAATGATGGAGAAGAAAAGTTAACAGCTACGAATTCACAAGATGAGGCAATTATTCGGCTACAGGTTATTGGTTACAAGTTACAAACCCAAGTATTTTGAAATTACATTTGTGGCATTGGAAATCATGTTGCTAATGTTGTCTAACAAGTTTTTGTCAGCTTCTTGGGTTTTAGCCAGAGCCTTGAGCTTTGCCTTGAGTTGTTTATCCTTGTTCAGAGTGGCTGAAGCTTCTTTTCGTATTCTTTCTGATAACTTGGGAAGCTCAGCAATATTCTTCTCGTCAGCTTCAATTTCGGCCGATAAGCGTTGCAATTCGGCTTCAAGTGCAGCTTTCCTGGCCTTTTTGCTCTCAAGATCAGATACCAGCTTGGTCAACAGCTCATTATTCTCTTGATCTTGAGAGTGCAGGGCTTTTACTGACTGCTTGATCAGAGATCTTTTTTGCTCTAAGGCTGGCAGAGAAGATTGATTGCTCAAGGCTTGCATCACTGCTGCGAATTGCTGATCCAATTGAGAGACTGGCTCCAATGCGGTCTTGATGTCAGCTGGGAGTTCTTGATCAATGGAGTCCAGTACGTCTCTTAATGAAACAGCATGTGTAGCCTGGTCTTGGATGCTCTTATTCAGTAAGGATAAGATGTCTTTCAGCTTTGCTTTGGTTTCTTCTGATAAATCTTGGCTAGAAGTAATCTCTTCTCCTTGTTCGGTAACCCAATCATCCACAGCAAAGGAATAGCTGGGTGATGAAGTGGATTTCTCCTGAAAAGGGTTCTTGCCGAATTAGTAAAAGAATTGCCGAATGAGAGAGAGTCAAGAGAATTGAATGATTATGTTTACCTCGGCCCTGGCTTCCCGAGTGGGAGATGGAAGTGTTTTGAGTTCCATGATGGGAGTTTGTGTATCTGGCTGAGGAGAAACCGGAGTGTCAATTGAAGAGGATTCTATTCCTGTTTCTGGAAGGGGCAGCAAAGCTGAAGACGAATCATGAGAAAGGGAAGAGCTTTCCAAGGCAGGATCTGTTGAAGCTTGTTCTGCAGTTGACAAGAGAGTAAATGCCGATGACAAGAAATTAAGAAAAATGAAGTGATATATTTTTTACCGTTCAATGAGGCATCGGCAATTTCTATGCTAGCCAACCATTGCTGGGCTTTGGCCTGAAAAAACAAGGAAAGATGAAGTTGAGCAGAATATTATTGACATCATGGCCAAAGAAAGAGAGATCTGACCTGGATGATTTTCTTGGGAACCACTTTTCTTTTCTTTGTGCCTGAGGAGGCTGCCAGGGCAAGGGTCTTCCTTTTGACAGATGATGGCCTGGTGATTTTTGGATCCAGGATAGCTTGTCTGGCCATTATTTGAGCTAAAGTTGGGGATTGATATCCCAGAGCTGAGATTGGGCCTGCTGCCTTGTATACAATTGCCCTGGCAAGAGGGGCAGGTATAATGTCCTGCAAAGATGGTAAAGTCAAGGTCAAATTGGATCTTTATTTGATTGAAAGTGAATAAAAGCTGAACATATTACCTCTGAGCTTGGTTGGTAGTCTGACATCAACTCGAGACAGAGAGGATGAATTGGCACATTGAAGATATGATCATGAAGTTCTTGCCACCAGATTATGAAGCTAGGGTGTGCAAATATTATTGGCACAAAGGGCTCAGGTGCGTAGATTGTGTCACAGCATCTATAAGGGAAGATTCTTCTTGTTTCTGTGGCATCTTTGATGATTTCCCTAGGCTTGAGAAATTCATGAAGGAATAGCCTTGGGGGCACCTGGCCACATCCCAATTGCCTGGCTGCTATGTTCGGCTGATAGTATTCATATGTGCTCTGAACTAGTCTTCCCCCATGAAATTCGGCTGGCAGGATACAAGGATGGATAAAAGCATTGAAAATTGCTATAGAATGTACGTCAGTGCATCCAGATTCAAAGCCGAATTCACAGGGGAAGATGAGGTTGTCATTGTCCAGATATGGAAACCAGAGAGGATGATCAAAGCCTTTGAAGAAGAGCTCAAATAATTCACAGATATTTTTGTTGATGGATACAGTAGAAGCAGCTTCTCCATAAGTTTGACAACCTTTGGTTTTCTTGATCTCTCCCTCTGCATAGTTGATGGAAGGGAATTCTCTGCTGTTGAGATCAATGGCAATAATCTGATGCATGTACAGTTGTAGCCACATCTGGACAAACCACCAGGGACCATTCACACAAGGTATTTTCTTGTTGGTGTGCATCAATTGGGTAGTTTGATTAAGCATGTGATAGACGCTGCCCAGGAGGTATTTTCCCAATGGGATGAGTTTACCAGCAGCCAGTTCTTCAGCCATCACGATGTGGTTCAGAGTTGGCTCATTGGCTTTGCCACAGAAGACATACCTGCACAGCCACATATTCAGGAAAGCCCTGTACTCTACATCGGTCAAGGGGCCATCAGACATATAATTTTGGATGTATCTTTTATATCCAACCCCTGTTTTGACTCCTGTCTGCTTGGAGGAACCCTTGTGGTCATATGGTCGAACAGTTTCTGTTATGTTCAGACCAGTCATCATATATACATCGGCCAAGGTGGGAGACATTGGACCATGACCGAATAAAAAGGCGTTGGCACCATTGGACCAGAAGTGGCAAGCTGCAATCAGAAGGTTCTCATTCTTGGGTGTTTCAGCCAATGACAACTCCAAGCAGTGAGATATGCGCAGACGATCCCAGTTCTGTGTTTGGGGGCTTTTATCATCTAATATTCTCTTGTACCAATTCCTCCAGCCTGCAATCGGGGGCAGAGGCCAGTTCTTGAAAGTGTCTTGCCACTCGTGAGGATTGGCCAGAGAGATCTTGAACGGGATCCTTTGGGATTCGGCTGCGATGAATTCAGAGGGATCTGAGTTCCCTACAGGGCCGAGAAAATACGATGGAGATTTCTCTTCAACAGGGATGAGGATTTCGGCAGCTAGGGCCTGTCAAGCATGGAAAAGGATAAAGAGATTTGAGACAGGAATCAAGAAAAGATTATCGAATAAGCTTGGAGAGATTAAAGTTTACCTGAAGTGCGAAATCTTGATTCGCCATGAAGAGGTTGAGTCTTGAAACGCTGATGACCTAGAGTGCGGATCTGAGTGGAAGCCTCGTGGATTCAAAGGAGAATGGCGGATGTCGAGTAGAGTTGGCTTGAGAATGTTTGGTGCTTGTGGTCGATTCCGAAATAAAGATCACCTTTATCCCGAAATCGAAGGGGCATGTGTTGACACCAAAAATTGGCACCGGGAAGAAGCTGACATGTGGGCCAGATTTGGTGGAAAGATACCATTCGGCTAGGAGGCTTTGCTGGAGCATTCGGCAGGAGACGCTCTGCGGTCGGGAGCGCGTTATCATTCGGCAAAGGTGAAGCATTCGGCAGGAGACGCTCTGCGGTCGGGAATACGTCATCATTCGGCAGAAGCATTGTTCCGCAAGCGAAGAGTGGTAGCATTCGGGAAGACATGATGACGTGGATCAACATAAGGAAAAGGCCGATTCGAACATGGAAAGCAATATGGGCACGAAGATTCGTCATTTATTTTTAGAAACAAGTGTTGAAGTCGTGTCCGACTAGGAGTTGTATCAAGACCTGGGTATAAATATAAACCCATAGCAATTGTAGAAATCATCACGAATCAATCATACAACAAACCGGCCCCGTGCCAACATCGAGTCCTTTAGTCGAGTCGTCGAGTTCTTCGAGAGGAGTCATCGATCCGTCGACCTCCGTAAGTACCGGCAACCTTGTATCATGCTTAGTATCATGCGGTGGATTTAAGCTTTGATACAAGTAGTCTTGTTACCATGCTTAGTATCATCCGGTGGATTCAAGTTGTGGTTTCAAGAAGGTTCCTCTGTTAGGTCATGAGCCATGCGGTGGGCTAAGATCTAGTATGGACCAAGTTATCGGCTCTGTTAGATTTAGGCAAGATCTAACAGATTCATTAAGTTACCCCGTGTTGCTCTGTTTTCACTATGTGCTTAATTCGTGCAGCACACCTTTGCCCAATCTAGATCGGCTAGGATCGGCTTTGCTTTATGGTACGACGATTCATCCCCTTATAGCCGAATCCGAAACCGATCTAGGTTGCTACGTGTCGCGGGTTCAAGCTTGTCGGCATTGTGTAGATCTTGACAGAACCGGGTATCATGCGGTAGATGCAGGTTTTTGGGTCGTCTTAGAGCTAATCATCCGGTGGATTAGAATTCGATTCGATCTGATAGATTTATCTTTACCGATTAGGCTTGTTCCTTCGCCATGGACCCCGATTCGGCTAAATAGCCGTATTCGGCAGTGCTCTCACGAGTGAACGTGTGTTCGCGGGTTTGCCTTGGGCATGAATGCTTTTAGCCTTTCACGATTAGATTGTATCATGCGGTGGATTGATCTAGTCTGATTGGTGGTGTGGCCTCAAACGAGTCAGGTGCTGCTTTCGGCCTAACATCGTTTGTTGCCATACCTGACGGGTGCTGCTTTCGGCCTATGCATTCTTGTTTCGATGTAAATTCGTGACTTTGTTGTGGGTTCGTAATTAAACATTGAATGCTTTTAGCTTTTCATGGTTAGATTGTATCATGCGGTGGATTGATCTAGTCTGATTAGTGGTGTGGCCTCAAACGAGTCAGGTGCTGCTTTCGGCCTAACTCGTTTGTTGTCATGCTTGACGGGTGCTGCTTTCGGCCTATGCATTCTTTGTTTATTACGAATTTATGATCATGTTTCACCCCTTCAATTTATTTATCATGCTCTGATCCTCGTTAATCGGCTATGAGTATATGTTGTAATGTTCATTCTGTTGAAAGCCGATCTTTCGTCATGCTTACGTCATGCATTCGGCAGTGCGTTCCTTGCGTACCTTACCGATTGCCGAATGAGATTTTAACTGCCGACAGATAGCTTCTCTGTAGCTATTTGTCTCTCGAGATTGGCTTCAACGCCGCAAATATGGAACTGTCTGGTCTTACCCGGCACGTTCCAGGTTTTGATCTAAACGTTTTTATCCCTTTGTTAGTTTTCAGGCAAACTGACTGGCACGCTTCCGGATTCGAAAGCCCGGGCCGCATTTGAAGCCAGCTTGTTCGGCTTGCTGTGTGCTTGGCGTGAGGTGCGGATTTTACGTCAACACCCAGGCACTCGGCAAACTCCGGGTTTCCCGTAGTGAAATATGATGTGCTAGCTGCCAGTGGTCTATAGTTGAGGGTACCGTAGATGGAGCTGGCACTGGTGTGCAACCACTCCTCTTCTGGCTTGGTGCTTCTCGAGGAACTGGTGCACAGGTAGGGAACAGGATGTGGAGCACCATGCGGCCTGCATCCGTGTTGATCTGGTGCCTCGCTGTTTGCTGCGACGCCTCCTGTGTACGCACCACACCAGCGTCCCTGATTTAATTTGGCATTGTAGGATCATACCAATTGGTTCATATTCAGAGCCAAATCGAGCCATGGGCGAGGAGTTCAATCTCTCGGCTTCCATCCATGACTAGGATGCAGATGCAGGTTATGTTGCGCCCCTATCTGATCCAAACCACACCATGGCTGATGCAGTTCCAACCTCCAAGTGTGGGACTCAGCAAGTACGTCGGCATCTCCGCCGAATTGGCTTCCTCACTAGCATTTCCTGAGAGCTGCAACATCACGATGTGTACAAAGGCGCTCACTGCTGGGCATCACTGCACCTTCTGCGACCTCCTCCAACCCACGACACTGTCCTCAGTGCTGCTATGGACACCATTGAACTCTAGCGGCCAAGTGTTCAACACAGGAATCGGTAATCAGCTACGATAGTGTCCAAGTCGTGACGTTCCAAGTTCCAACCCGTGTTGGATGCGGCGTTTCTGGCCGTCAAGTGCTGGTGGAGGCTTCATTGGTTACCACGCTACAGCCATTTGCAGCAGCAAGTCTGAGCATGTAGTGGCTGCCCAGAACTTGTTTGAGAAATGCCACAAAGTCTTCATCGACACTGCTATGCTGAATACTGACGTTGCAGTCACCATGAACGTCTCCAAGCTCACTATCACTGAGCCAAGGCTCATGCTCACTCCTGTGACTATCACTCCCTGCAGGGACATCTGTGTCGTGTCCAATCTATTGGGTGTTGTCTCAGCTCATAAATCCAGGCCCCCTACCAAGGCCACTGATCCACCATAGACAGTTGCAACCCAACCACACGAAGCGGGGTGCTCTATGGAACCAACATGAAATTGCACGTGTGTTGTGGTGACCACATGGTGTTTGATAGAGGAAAGCACATCGGCTCACCGCCTTGGTCATCATTCCAGACTTCTAGTGCAGGCAATGTGGAGCATGTACAGCCAAAATACCCATCGACTAGTTGTGGTTGTTCTAAGGTTTCTCAATGGGCGATATTATATGCTAAGCATACATGTTGGAATCTGTGCTTGAGCTTGCTTCATGGTTTCAGAGTGGAGGACAAATCCTTCTCCAGATGACAAAAGGCGGCGAACAGTAGTAAAAACAATTTAGTTTTGAGAAAGACCCATCATAAGTAGAGTTAACCTGTACTCTATTGTTGTTTCTGTCAGCACCTTGCATATGGGGTGACCCTGGAGAAGCTTCAGCATCCGAAGCTCGAAAGCATGACTGCTAACATATGGTCAAGTCAAAGGATCATTGTTTGATTCTTTGCATGGTGGCATCCAGCCGAAGTCCCATGGTCATCAGATTATCGTGAAAGTGAGGTGTAGGATGCTGATTTCCCACAATCAATATAGATGATTCACCGGTAGTGAAGTAACTTTCCATCCACGGGCATTAGTCATGGATGGAATTGGGCCCGGGACTAGTCCCGGTTCCTTTTAGTCCCGGTTGTAGCCCCCAACCGGGACTAAAGGACCCCCGCCCAACTAGCTGTTGGTAGGGACCCTTTAGTCCTGGTTGGGGGCTTCAACCGGGACTAAGAGTATGTTTGGTTGGGCGGTGGCTTTTAAAAAAGTAGTTGTGGGTTGTGACTTTCAGAAAAGCAGCTGTGGGATGTGAGCTGTAGCTTTGAAAAAAGGTTGTTTGGTTCAACAACCGTGGCTTTTGGAATAACTAGTCCCGCATGCAAGCGGCCCCCACATGTCATGCACACATCACGTCTTCTTCCTCCTCTCGCTGGAGATACTGTACATGCACCGCCGCACCCAAATCCTCTTCACCGCTGCCGCCCTGCAAGACCGCAGGCCGCGCTGCCTGCACCGTGCGCACGCCCGCGTCGCTCGCCCGCAGGTCGCGCAGTGCCGCCCGCACGGTGGCCCGCCACCCCGCCCGCCAGTCCGAGCGCAAGCCGCGTAGCCCCGGCCGCATGGCTGCCCGCCCGCGCGCACAGTTGCCCCGCCCGCCCGCCCGGCCGCAGACTGCGCCGCCGCGCGGATGGTGGCTCGCCGCCCCGCCCGCCCTACCGGCCGCAGGCCGCTTTGCCCCCGCGCTGCCCTGTGAGCGAACCGGAGATGGGAACAAATAGAAATAGAACAGATGAACCATTTTTTCTTCATAACCAGTTGCATGGTGGGTAATTTTATGACCCAAAAGCATGTGAAAGCAGGGTCTGAGCTGCTTTCAAACTTGTACTAGGCAAAAGCTGTTTTTAGCTGTGACTTTGGATGGCAGCCAACCCCTTTGGTTGGGCTTTTGGCTTTTTTGGAAGCAAAAGCAGGTTGGAAGCCCAACCAAAGGCACCCTAAAGGGTCCCTGCCCCACTAGTCGTTGGGAGGGGCCATTAATCTCGGTTGTGGGCTACAACCGGGACTAAAGGGTCCACTTTAATCCCCGTTTGTGTATTCAATCGGGACTAAAGGCCCCTCCCAAATAAAAGGTCATCTCCCTCCCCAACTCAACCGAGCCACATGCGCATGAACACCAAGTATGTTGTGTTCATGGCAAGGCCGAGCTTAGGGCAGAGAGTTCATGCCATTTTTTCATGATTTCGCGGAGATTTCACTCACCCATATGCTCTAAAGGTAATTAACTTCATCCTCCTATGATTAATAGTTAGTATTGTCTTTTTTTACTTTAGAAATGTATATAGAAATCCAATATTATAGAACTAGAGGCAAATGAACAATTTTTTTTATTTATACATTATTTATTAGAGATATAATTTGTGCTTAGTTGCATTATAGAGATATAACTAGAGGCAAATGAACAATCTTATTATTGACATATGAGTGAATTAGAGTAATTATTTTTTAAAATATATATAGCTAGTTAATTATAAAAAATGATATATATATATAGTGTTTATTTTTCTTTCTTAGTTAAATGGATTGTACTAATGGTTTTTTTCTTGCTTAGTTAAATAGAGATATTATTGAGAGATAAGTGGATTAGAGTAATTAGTTTTATAAAAAATACAAATAGCTAGTAATAAATAATGATATATATTAGTTTCTTACTTAGTTAATTGCATATAACTAGTTTTTATATAATTATTATAATAGCTAGTTCTTATATAATATAGCTAGTTGCATATTTTTCTTGGTTAGATAATAATATTTATTATATTTTTGCGGATGGAGAACCGACAATGGATGTACAATGCCTACCGACGCTCGAAGCAGTTCATTAGTGGCCTACATTATTTTCTAGATATGGCCGAGGCAAACAAGAATGAGAAGGGTTTTATGTGTTGCCCGTGCCACCAATGTGAAAACAAAAGGAATTATCATTCTAGAGATACCCTACACATCCACATTTTTGCTCATGGTTTCATGGACAAGTATGTTGTTTGGACAAAGCATGGAGAAAGGGGAATTTATATGGAAGACGAAGAAGAAGAGGAGGACAACGACCATATATTTCATGGTGACTTTGCTTATGATACTCAAATGGATGAGGCAGGAGAAGATGTAGGTGATTAAAATGATGATGCCAGTGAGCTTGTCGATGATCTCGGTAAGGCTATCCACAATGCGCAGGAGGCCACCAAAAGTGAAAAGGAGAGGATGAAGTTCCAACGCATGCTAGAGGGCCACAAGAAATTGTTGTACCTGGGATGCGAAGATGGATTGAAAAAACTTGGCAGCCCACTAGACTTGCTGCAATGGAAGGCAAGAAATGGTACAACTGACAAGGGATTTGGGGAGATACTAAAGCTCATAAAGAAGATGCTACCTAAAGACAACGAACTACCATCAACAACCTATGAAGCAAAGCAACTTGTTTGCCCCCTAGGATTGGAGGTGCAGAAGATACATGCATGGCCTAACGACTGCATCTTGTACCTCAGCGAGGAATATGAGGGATTGAATGCATATCTGCTGTGCAATGCATTGTGGTATAAGATCAGAAGAGACAATCCTGGTGATGTAGAGAGGGATACAGAGCATGCACGCATTGTCTAAATAAAACTGACAGCATGTACCTGAAAAATTGCAGAAAGGTTGTGTACATGATTCATCATCGATTTCTTCCTATAAAACATCTAGTAAGAAAGAAGGGGAAGCATTTCCAAGGGAAGGTAGACCACCACCCTAAGCCAGCGCATCTTAATGGTGATGACGTATTTGATATGGTAAAGGATGTAAAGATTATCTTCGGGAAGGGACCCGGTAGCCAAATAGTTCCAAATGAAGATGGAAGGGCGGCCATGTGGAAGAAGCAGTCCACATTTTGGGAGCTACCATATTGGAAACTATTGGAGGTCCGCAACACAATTGACGTGATGCACCTAACGAAGAATCTTTGTGAGAACTTGCTTGGATTTCTAGGTATGTATGGGCAGACCAAAGACATGCTAGAAGCAAGGCTAGAACTGAAACGGATGGCAGAACGATCAGGCCTACATCCGGAGAAGAGAGACAAAGGACATAATTACTTAAATCCTGCAAGCCATACTCTTAGCAAAGAAGAGAAGGAAAGCATGTTTGAATGCATGAACAGTATCAAGGTCTCGTCTGGCTACTCCTCGAATATAAAAGGAATAGTAAATATGGCGGAGAAGAATTATGACAACTTCTCCCTGATGCATTGAGGGGGATCCTGCCCGAGAACATTCGACTAGCCATCGTAAAGCTCTGTGCATTCCTCAATGTAATTTCTCAAAAGGTAATCGATCCAGAGCATCTAATAGCACTACAGAATGATGTGGTCCAATGCCTTATTGGCTTTGAATTGATATTTCCTCCATCATTCTTCAATATCATGATGCATCTCCTAGTTGTCAAGGAGATTTCTATTATCGGTCCAATATTCCTACACAACATGTTCCCATTTGAGAGATTCATGAATCTACTAAAGAAATATGTTTGTAACCATGCTCGGCTAGAAGGAAGCATCACCAAGGGCTATCAGACAGAAGAGGTCATTGAGTTTTGTGTTGACTTTATTAACAACCTTAAACCGATTGGTGTTCCTGAATCTGGATATGAGGGTAGACTAAGTGGAAAGGGCACAATAGGAAAGAAAGCAATCCTACCTTCGAACGATGATTCATTCAAAAAGGCACACTACACGATTCTTCAACAATCCTCCTTTGGGTATCCGTACATCAAGAAACACAAGGAGGCGTTGTCCTCCGAATTCTCGGAGAAGTCTGAGGCATGGATTACACATCATCACATGGATACTTTCGGCGGTTGGTTGCGGAAACATATACTCCATGAGGACATAGATCCACAGTTAGCGTGGTTGGCTAGGGGACCATCTCAAACAATCTTAATATACCATGGGTATGAGATTAAAGGCAATACATTTTACATGATAGTCCAAGTTATGAAGAGTAGCAACCAAAACAGCGGTGTACGTATAGATGACATAGACACCAATGGGAAAAAAGAGAGATATGGGAACTAAACTATGGACCTTTCTAGAAGGTGCCTCTGTTTCAGTGTCAATGGGTGAAGCTAACTGGGGTAACAAATGACAAATACAGAATGACAATAGTGGACCCCAACAATCTTGGGTATAGAGACGAACCATTCATCCTAGCATCTAATGTGGCTCAGGTTTTCTATGTCAAGGACATGTCTAGCATGCCAAAAAAGAAAAACAAGGAAACAAACAAGTGACAGAATGAGCCAAAGCGGCATATAGTTCTATCAGGGAAAAGAAACATAGTTGGAAACAAGGGAAAGTCAGACATGTCAGAGGATTATGATGAGTTTGTCGAGATTCCGCCATTTGCAATGACTGTGGACCCCTACATTCTGTTAGCCAATGAAGATGCTCCATACTTACGCCTCAATCATAATCAAGGGAGACCGTAAAAAATCAGACTATTTCGACAGTTGACGATGCTTCTTGATGTACACATACAACCATTATGTAAGACACAGGGCATGTACTATTTCGACAGTTGACGATGCTTCTTGATCTCCACCATTCAGGAAGCCCTTGCCGCTGACGTTGAGATTGAGCGACCTGGTGGACCTGATAGAAGACCAGACACCATGTGAGTTTCATATTTCATCGAAGAACATAACGACTTTGGTGGCGTACGGTATTGCTCTACCGATCAAAGGAGGCGACACCATGCATGGACAGGAGATTCTACCTGGCTATGCTAGAGTGGGGGTTGAGAAGATTGTCAACGACTACAGGAAGCTAGAACTCGACATTTCTGGAGGTGACGGCGGGAGGACACTACAAGAGGCCCTTCATGGCATAGTCCTGTGGGAGAAGCTCATGATTATAATTCAAAGGCAGGCTAACCCTCCCAAGGATTTGCCAAGGGAGCCATCCCCAGCCCCTTCAAGGGCCTCCAGCAGAGATCCACCGTCTCCACCTGCTGCATTCCAACGCTCACCATCACCAACCCTTTCTCCTCGGCAGCCGTCACCACCAGTTCCGCCGTTGAAAAAGCGCAAGCAACCGGCTACGACGTAGGCAAGTGCAACCTAAGAATTGCATTTATTACTTAGTTTATTAGATGTACTACTTATTTTAGATATTTATTGAATTTATTACTTATTTTTTAGCTATTTATTGTATTTATTACTTTATTTTTAGAATTGTTATTTAATTTCTAGATATTTATTAGTTAATTAATTTTTAAAATTTAAACAACTAAACCCATTCTAGAATTTTAGATATTTTAATGAGCTCTTTTAAGGGAAATCTAATGTATTTTCTTGTTGTCATTTTGTTTCTTAATTTCTTTGAAAATAGAGAGAGAAAATGGGAAATTTCCCTTCTTATAGAAAAATATTAGGCATGAAATATATGTTCAAAATATCATAATATCTTATATATGTATTTTTTTTCATACACGCACCTACTAACTATATAAAACACCATAGACTAATTAAAGTTGTGCTCTCCTCCAACTATCATTATGTTGGGTGTTTTTTTTATGTTGGCTATTGATCTAAGTATTATGCACATCAACATATTACATTGTTACAAAGTTATATGAAATAGAATCATTATGATACTACAAATGTCTTATGAAAGATTTGATCGAGCGTCCCTTTTATCTATACTATATCATTTCTTTCTAGCTGATCTTAACAAAATCCTCCACTTCTAAATTTAAATCTTGTATAACCATATAAATAAACTATATTTGTGTAATGATCCACAAAAATTATAAGGAACACAATAACTTAGTTTGTGAAATAATTTGTAGTCTAAAAATATCACCATAATTTATAGTTAGAATATGATGAAGTATAAAACCATGTTTATATGTAACCATTCAGTCTGTTAGGTTTTGATTAGGACCCTAATCGAATGCCATCGGGTAAGGCAGGCATGGAGGGATGAAATTCCAAACCTTTTGGAGAAGACATGGCGTGCGTGCCGATGGAGAAGCTGGTGGCGGCGACTCCGAATCGAGAAGGGAGCTGGCCAATGCCACCCAGCAGCAACGTCCGACGGCCGATCACCGGTCTCAGAAGTTACACGCCAACGCCGGCCTCCTGTTATGCCCAGCGGCAGACGATCCCCACCCTCGCTCCCGCCCCCGCCTCGAACGACGGGTGGTAGCACGTGCACGCACAGCAATGGCACCCGCCGCGAAGCACCTTCGTCAACTCCACTGATGTCGTCGCCGTCTCCGGAGCCTTCTCTTCACGCCTCTCCCACTCTATTCCCATCCCGCCGCACTCATGCTTCGGCCTTTCTTTCCCCTAACTCACACACGTCTGTCTCGCTGGTTTTGGGAGGGGAGCCGGAGAAGAGGGGAGGCAATGTAGCCAATGATTGGCAAACAAACCTCCTGGGGTAGTCCCACTGGTCCGTGGGCGCTTAGAGGGTTCCAGCAGTTGTGAGGGTCCTAGCAGTCAGTGTCCGTGTCCGTGATGGAGGGTCCCAGCAGTCAGTGCCTGTGTCCGTGACGGAGGGTCCCAGCAGTTCAGTGTCCGTCATCAAGGGTTCCCACTTCTCATTGTCGTAGTGAAGGGAGGTGTCTGCGTAGCGTCGGGTTTGTTTGGAGAGATGAAACGCCCTCCGACATTTTTAATAAGAAAAAGTCCAAATTACTACCCTCGGTTATGGACAAAGTCTGTATAACCCCCTAAAATATGTTTTGGTTCGTTTTACACTCCCAACTATCTTAATCGGTCTAGTTTACCCCTTTGTAATATTTCTCTTTTTTATTTCTCCATGTACACATATTATTTTGAGTTGAAATGTTGTGGTATAATAGATCGGATCATAAGTTATATTTAGAAAAAAACAATGTTTTTTTCATTATTATTTTGAAAGGATATGATATGTAACAATAAATTAACTATATCAAACTAAATTTTATGAGAAATGGTGACACAAAATTCATATTATATTTTTGAAAAATAGTATATGTGGGTCTCTATCATCCTGTCACACCCGACCCAGTTTGTGTGGCCCAGTAGTGGCCCGTGAGTGCAGGATGCACGTGTTTAGTGCCACATTGCTGGTTTAGCAAGGGTGGAGGCAACTTATAAGCCCTCGTCTAACAGTCATAGCACCTTCGGGTTAACCCTTTTACACGAAGCGAGGACGAAAGTGTAAGCAGGGTGCTATGTGTACGCGTGCACGCCCCTCGGAAGGGCTGTGCGGGGCGGCTTTGGAGGGTGGGGTGTTACACATTCCACAAAATTTTAACTTAAAACACCACTTTTGAATGGAGAAATAATAAAGACAAATCTTATAAGGGGTAAATTGGACCGATTGGGATAGTTGAGGGTGTCAAATGAACCAAAACATACTTTAGTGGGCTATCCAGACTTTGTTCATACTTGGAGCAAATACAGCAGGTGCTCTGCCTTTTCATTAATAGTAGAAGAAGATGTTTAACATATATACATGAGAAGAACTAGCTAAAACTACTTAGGGAATCTCCATGTGGTCTACACAATTAGACAATTACAGTAAACATTTGATCATATCTTCAGCAGATCATGTCGTTCCCGGCCCCCTATGTGCCTGCTTGTATCCTAAGATATCGTGTTTGATCAACACCATCACCTGGCCCGTTCAGTGCCTTGTTGTTAACTTTGTTCATACCTTACGGTAATAATTTAGACTTTTCTTTTTAATATGGCAGTCAGGATGCAAGTGGGTTGGAATTGGGTTAACATGTGATCAACCCAGTCCACCGTTTAAGATTATTTTTGGGTTTTGGGTTAATCTGACCCATTACAACGATTACCCCGATAACCCAATGATCAACCCAAAACGACCATAACTGAATGAAGCGAAGCATCACGCACTGGAGGTCTACGGCTGTCGTGCTTCACTGGCGAACTGCAGTCTGCAGATGCATTCTTATTGCCCGGAAAGCTCATGCAGTTATCAAATCCTCGTCGGCGGTGCTGTACTGCGTGACACCCTCGATCTCGATGGCTTCTCGCTCCCGGAGGCAATAGAGGAGAACGCTCGGAACTACAACTCCAAGAAGCGGCACACGATGGCCGAGGCCAGGATTGAGATGACGCCGGGCGACGGTGCGGGAGGAGAACGAACGCCGAGGAATTGAGTCTGCAGTGGGCGACGACGAAGAGAGAGGAAGAAGAGAGGACGTTGCGGCGCAGCATCCGCGAGAACAAACGACGCGGCGTCGGGAGTGCCGCCGCTTGAGATCGGGATTGGGTTACCATACCCAACGACCCAGAGTCTACTCGACCCAGAAAAATCTGCATCCTGATATGGCAGCAAAAGAGCAAAATAAGTCTTATTACTACAATGGCACAACCTCAGCTCTCTGAGCTACTCCCGTTTGTTGATGAAGATTGCAACCGGGTCACCGGCGACGGAGGATTTTTCTCCAGCAGCGAAACGTACTCGCCCGCAATAGCGTGAGCGGCTTCGTCAGTCGCCGACAGCACCTCAACTTGCTCAAGGCCCAGCTGCCTCCTGATCAGCTCCAGGTTCTTCTGCAGCACATCCATCTCACCAAACGGAAGCTTCAAATCAAGCGCTTGACGACCAACCTCCCTGGCCTCGTGTAACACCCCGCCCTCCAAAGCCGCCCTGCACAGCCCTTCCGAGGGGCATGCACGCGTACACATAGCAACATGCTTACACTTTCGTCCTCGCTTCGTGTAAAAGGGTTAACCCGAAGGTGCTATGGCTGGAAGACAAGGGCTTATAAGTTGCCTCCACCCTTGCTAAACTAGCAATGTGGCACTAAACACGTGCATCCTGCACTCACGGGCCACTACTGGGCCATACAAACTGGGCCGGGTGTGACATAGACCCGTACGCGCAACCGTAAGGGTCGGCTCTGATACCATTTGTAACACTCTGCCATCCAAAGCCGCCCCTTTGTAACACCCCGCCCTCCAAAGCCGCCACGCACAACCCTTCCGAGGGGCGTGCACGCGTACACATAGCACCCTGCTTACACTTTTGTCCTCGCTTCGTGTAAAAGGGTTAACCCGAAGGTGCTATGGTTGGAAGATAAGGCTTATAAGTTGCCTCCACCCTTGCTAAACTAGCAATGTGGCATTAAACACGTGCATCCTGCACTCACGGGCCACTACTGGGCCATACAAACTGGGCCGGGTGTCACATACACCCCCCCTCAAAGAACCCGACGTCCTCGTCGGCACAACTCACCCACACGGGCAAATGTCCAGGAACGTTCCCACTTAGCGCACGACCGTACGTCCAGTGCCGGCGCTATAGTCCATGCCGTATGCCCTACCCGGGCCACATGCACCATGCGCCCTATGCCCGCACACTAACCCGTACGCGCAACCGCGAGAGTCGGCTCTAATACCATTTGTAACACCCCGCCCTCCAAAGCCGCCACGCACAGCCCTTCCGAGGGGCGTGCACGCGTACACATAGCACCCTGCTTACACTTTCGTCCTCGCTTCGTGTAAAAGGGTTAACCCGAAGGTGCTATGGTTGGAAGACAAGGGCTTATAAGTTGCCTCCACCCTTGCTAAACTAGCAATGTGGCACTAAACACGTGCATCCTGCACTCACGGGCCACTACTGGACCATACAAACTGGGCCGGGTGTGACACCTCGTCCTTCTTGAACCTGATGAAGGGCCGGGCATGCACAGCTTCTGAACTTCCTTCAAGTTCATCTCCTGCCCAATGGAACAGTTCATCAGAGCTTCTGTTATTTCTTGGTCAGGTGCAAAGGTGCGTGTATGGCCGTCAAACTTGGACTGCAGCACCCTCAAGCACTGCTCTTTCCAGACAGAGTAGTGCTCGTTGACATAAATGAGGCCAATGTTCATCTTCTTTTCCTCTGATGGAGGTGCAGGCGCAGCTCCCAGCTTCCTGGGCTTCTTGGAACCAGACTCTTGCTTCTAAAGCAGCTTCCTCATCAAAACAATTGAATCCTGCAAGTATTTATTTGCGATCCTCAGAGTAGGATCCGGGGTGTCTGCAGCAGGCCAGCCAGCTTTTATCGCAAAGCCTTCTTTCTTTAAGATCTTCTGCCACACGTGCTCGGCGGGTGATGAGCCTGGTCTGGACGTCCGTAAACCGCCACAACAGATCACGGTTCATGCCTGCTGCGCCACAAGAGAGCCTGTACTCGTCTCTAGTCAATTGGAGGTCATAGAACCCAGACTTTAGGGCATCTCTGAACATGAAAATGTTGTAGCTCTTCTCAGTTTCTTTGATTGCAATGTTCATCTCATTTGCAAACGCATGGCCAGCATAAGTAGCAGGCGGCCCAGCTCTTAATTTGGATTCAGCAGCTACAACCTCTTCCATCCATGAAATTTCTTTTGTAAGCCTCATAACGGCAGAATTAGCAGTTTCAGTAACAAAGTTTGCGTCATCCATACCATCGCCAGCATCAGCAAGGGCAAATCTAGTGGCATCAGAAGAGTACTTTTGTATGGCTTCTTTGAGAGTTAGGAAATTCCCCGTGGACTTGGACATTTTCTCAGAATTAAGCATAAGATGGCCATTGCAACGGAATCCACGAGGCCAATGGTGCTCAGGAAGAAGTGTTGTATCATTGTATATGCAGAATGTCAGATGGTTCTGGATGAGGTCCTTACCAGACACCCGAATATCAAATGGATACCAATACTCAAATTATTGCTTCATCTTGTTCAATAGAGCAGGAGGTATGCCACTTTTTGGTGCTGGGCCATCGCAAAACACATAATCCCAAACTTCATCTGTCATTTCTTCTGGCTTTACTGAAGATATTTCTTTCCCATACATGTTGCCATTTTGCAAAAGATGTGAAACTGTGTAATAAGCCATGTATAGGGTTGAATCAGATAGAGATTCTACAAGGAACTGCTCGTCCCATGGAATCCGAGTACCAAGGCCAAAAGAACGAGAACATAACCACTGGTTCAGCCAGCCCAATGTGTGCTCGAAACCATTACGGGTTTCAGGAGAGAATGTATTCATGCCATCCAGACATCTGACTGCCTTCTGCTTCCATTCAGTCTCACCATAAGTTATGTACCACTGATCAGTCAAGGCAACAACACACTCATCACCAGATCTAAACATGACCTTCTTTTCCGGCTCACTATACAGCACAGCTGTGCCTTCTTCCAAAAGCTTTCTTTTAATCGGCGGCTTTGCTTCTTGAACCTTTCTACCGCTAAACTGACCTACAATTGTTCCATCAGTAAATCCCTTCAGATAAGTCATTCTCTTTGCTTCAGCGAGCTTCTCCTTGTCGTTCAAGCTCTTAATCTTAAGATCACAGCAAACCTTCTCTGCTGATTTATCCCCAAATTCAGGAATGTGGATTATGGGCACAATCTCATATGGAAGAACCCACTCATCTTTCAATCCATACTTTGCTCTCAAACCTGACTTTGTGACTAAATCTTGCAGTGCCATAAAATCATCAGGTGAATCATTTGGAACACTAGTAACAATGCCAGTACCTTTATCAGTCAAGACAGTGAGCATCGGAAGTGCATATATGGTTTCATTGAAAGCAAGAGGAGATTTCAGCGCCAGACCAATCAAATCACTGCCCGACAGCTCACACAAGCAGGTTGGTTTTTCTGGGACCCTGGATAAGTGTTGGTACGCAAGATTAAGAGCAGCCCTTGCTGTAAGGATGAAGACATCAGTGTCATTGATCTCAAAAGCACCATAGATTCCATCAGGAAGCACCCAGCAATTTGTCAGTCCATACATGGTCTCAGGTCTCAGTGTAGCAGCTGCCAAATACACCTTCCTCCCTTCCAAGGCCTTCAGCCTGGGAGGAAAAGGTGATATCACCTCCATTTTAATCAACACATATTCTTGCGGCTGCACACCTTCTCGTGTTGCCCTATCATGATCAGCACAAGGTTGGCCATCCAACGGAGAGTAGATTGTGTACCTCATGTCTTTAACAACCTTGCCCAACTTCTTCAGCTTCCTCATCTTCCACTTGACAAAAGCATCATAGTATGGATTCATGTCCGTAGTTATTAATGACCTCCTCCAGTCGCAGCCCAAGCCAAATTTCTTGAGGACCTCCTTTGCCAATGGAGGGAAGTGAGTCAACCAGTGATAAGGATCCTGAAATCTGGCAATTTCTTCATCCTCTAAACCGAAGTTCCTCATGATCTCCCACTGGTACTTATGTGCTCCAGTCAGGGGCGGAGCCAAAAATGGAGTACAAGGGGTGCAGTGAACAGAAAACAAAGTAAAAGCTGAAGGAGTGGATAGGCAAAAACCAAATAAAATACGAGTATGTCATTGAACGCGATGCTTCATATTCATGGTGTTTTATTGGGAGCCACCGAAAAGGCCTAAATAGAATAATCCTAACTGACTAACTTAGTAACTATGCTCAACTCTCAAGGACTCTAAAGTAGTACAAGATATTTATCCTGAATTAGGAGGAGAAAACAACGTTAAGCACATATATTAACTATATAATATAGGAATATATAAGAGGATTAGTAGAGCATTGGGGGGTGCCAGGCCCCCCTCAGCCCCTCCCTCCCTCCGCCCCTGGCTCCGGTCTTTGCAGCAGCCTTGGACTTCTTGCCCTTAAGTTTATCCGGGGCAACAGCCTCAGCATGGTCAGCCTGGATACCATCTGCAACTGCATCACTAGAACCCTCCTGCGCCGTGGGAAACACCGGAGGATTTCCATACTGCTGCATCTCCCTAGCAAGCTTATCAGCCGAGGCCTTGATGGGCATTCCTGTGCAGTGGAAAGCGAAGGGCAAGAGGACGTTGGAGCCACGGAGCCTGTGGTACGCAGCACCAAACTCAAGCTTGGACAGCGAGAAGGCATGGCCTAGATGCATCAGGCCATTCATGTAAGGGTATGGGAAGTTGCCGAAGAACTTTTCACCCGGCCCTGGAGTTCCACTGCCAGGATCAGCCTCGAAAACCTTGCTCTCATCCCAACGCCGCTGGACCTCTGCTTCGTTGGTGCGCAGAAAATCCGTCCGGGCACGGCTCTTGGGTTCATCAGGAGTCAACGACATTCTCCTGCAGAAAAGAAGGGCGTCAAATCTTGAGAAACACTTTTGTTTCTGAAGCAAGTATAGCATCACAAGTGCAAATAAAAGTCTCATGAAACACATGGGTGTGGTGGTGGTGGTGGTGGTGGGGGGGGGGGGGGGGGGGGGGGGGGGGGCGGATCGCTAGGTCTTAACAAGGGGGACTAAGGCTGGTAGGTTGCAGATGTACTAACATGAGGCAAGGCACTTCAGTTCAGTCTACCCCCAAATTTGTTTGGAACATAAGTCACAAATGAACTGCTTCTAGTAATCCGGCACCTCTTCATCCACGCAGCAAAGAGAGCCGCAGCGAAAAAGATGAATTTACACTGTCGCAGGCTGGCAGCAATGTTGCCGGCGGATGGCACCAACAGAAGCGGCGCGCACTAGAAATAAGCCAAGATAGCCGCAACGAAGCAGACGAATTTACCCCGTCGCAGCAATGTCGCCGGCCGGCGGATGGCACGAACAGAGGCGGCGCGCACTAGGAACCGGCCCCCAGCCAGGCAATCAACCAGCAGATCAACGAGGCAATCCCGTCGAAACTCCTGCCGAGAATGCAGCCACCCACCTAACAAAACCCACGGAACGCTGAGCTCGAGGATTCCGATCTCGATCGCGGCGGGGGTACGGCCAGGAGAATGGGCGGCGGAACCGCGGAACCAGCCAGCGTCTCAAGGAATCAGCCCGAATAAATCAGGATCAGCAACGTGCCACCGTCCACCAGCCAAACAAACACGGCGTGGAGGGAAGGGCGCCGTACCTGACGAGGAGCCCGCCGCGGGGCGCGCAGGCGAGAAGCCGGGGGCGCGGGACAAGAGACAGCTGAGGCCTGGCCTAGTTATGAAGTTTGATACTCCCTCCGTCCTACGGTATAAGCATTCGAAGCATTCAAATACAAAAAATAACAGAACTGCTAAAAGATCTCTATACCCCTCATTTTACACTACCCACCAACTCTCCACCCACCAACTCTCCACCCACCCCACCAACCCATTTAGTTTTGTCATATCCCTAGAAATGCTTACATTTTGGCACAAAATTTGAACCCTACACATGCTTACATATTGGGACGGGGGAGTATGTCAATACGTTACCTAGCATTCCATTTATATTTATAAATAATTGTCTAAATATTAATTAATTAGGCTTAAAATATTCGTAAAGTAAAAGCAATTAGTTTTTTATTTCATCTACATTTAGTACTCAATGCATGAGCCAACGTTTTGATGGGATAAAAATCTTCTTTTTGCGTAATAGAATTTGGGAGTTAAATTTGGATAACTGAACGGGGCCTGAGGACGAAAACTTAGGGCGGCCGAGGCGTGACACCCAAGTTTGTTTAGCAGGCAGATACCATAATTAGCAAGCTCGTGCCGAGTATAGTAGGAGAGTGAATCTTTCCGTGATTGCGATTACCACGTGCTATCAAGCAAGCAAAGCTGAACCGGGTCCCTTCTGTCAGTCACAGATATGCATGGGTCCCATCTGTCAGTCATAGACTCATAGATGGATGGTTCCCGTTGGCGGCTTGGCGCGCCTAATGCAGCGCGTCTTGTTCTGATGGAGCAAAAGCATCTGCAAAGAGCATGCATCCAGGTGCATCGTTTTTGCCGCTTTGTGTGCAAAGCTTTGCTCTTTCATCTATTCTAATTTCTAAGACGAGTGATTGAAAGTTTTGCTGCTCTGTGTACCAGGAAATTAACACCGAATCAACAACATAGTAATAGTACAACATTGAGATTTTAGAAGCACGCAATGACGGAACAACAAAAATCCTCATTTCATATCTCCATTGATCATAATGCTGAAAAATAGCAATTATGCATCTAATACATTGACACAGATATAAATTAAAACTGAAAACTGATAAATGCCTCCAGCATCACTCACTCTCGAGCCAGTCAAAATTCCAACAATGTATAGTATTCCCCCAAATGTCACTATCCTTCTCTTCTAGTTACTACTCATCAGAAAAACATACTGTATGCTCTATCGATGACTATGTCACTATGTGTCACTAAATCTGCGCGTAAACAACAGAATGATCCCACTCATCATCACCACTGACTGGTATATCTACACCATCCCCAGTTAACAATATACTCACTACATCTCACTGTCAAACCGCTGTACCTATCGATCAAAGGGAGAACAGACACTACGTTGGTGTCAGATTCAACTCGATGCCACGTTGCCTCACAGATTCCACAATGCCCTCTGCGCTGCCCCCGCTGGCCTTGCATGAGTTCAGGTGCGCATGCCACAGCTTGAAGGAGAAGGGGTAGACCGATGTGGCCTGCTGGTAGAACCTCTTGACAATCTCTGTGGTCTGCAGTTTCTCCAGGAGTTCGGCGCCTTCTAGCCATACTGATTCTGGTGCGACAGGTACTGCTCGGAAGATGGCATTGATCAGAACAGAGCTTGCCCAGAACCTGGTGCCCATGGAGGTAGCATCAGAACCCGTGTAGCGCTCAGCAACTAATCGACCAACTGCCAAGGCTAGCCGATAGTTTGCAGGAAGAACCTCCATGACTGTTTCGACAAAATCAACCAAGTACTTCACATCGCCAATTCTTCCTGGAAGGAGTGCCGGGCCAAAGCATGCTTCAAGGACAGAGTTTATCAGAGTAGAATCTGCAGGAACAGGACCTATAGTGTCATCTATTAACTGCCTAAGCCTATGTTTCTTAACATTCTGGCAAAACCTTCGTGACAGAAGCTCCCTTGTGGGCAAATTCTGATGATCTGCAAGATGGCCAATGATTAAACTGAATGTAGACCGAGTTTGAGCATCTGTAGAAGACGATTTCTCCAGTTCCAGCACATGAATTGCAGCATGTTCTCTTAAACAATGCTCATAGCACTCCCCATGAGCCCATTTCAATGCTTTGTCTGCAGCAACTTGTGCTTCTTGTAGATTGTTCTGTAGTATCTTGTACAATGAGAGGTTTAATAACCAAAAGACATGATCTTCTGGTGCAGATGGACCAGAACCAATTTCCTGGGCTGAAACAAGTGATGGTGGCCCAGGCTCTTCGTTGCTGTGTTCTAGCGCACCAACAGCAGCATTTCTTTGGATATCAAAATCTTTTCCATGTTCTTCAAACCAACAATTCAGTACCTTTTCAGCTAATTGGGTATCAGCGGCCAGAGCATGCTCAATATATTGATTCCATAGATACTGAACTCCTTGCACCTCTTTAGGCCAATTCAAGATCAACTCATCAAACCCTTTCAGACCAGGGAATGCACCATGCTTCCTATCTAACCGTGCTGAGATAAGGAGAATCTGAGGACACATTGGGTACTCCTTCATATACTTCACCAGCATATTAGCAGAAGATTTGAAGCCTTCAACAGCTGCTAGACAACTAATGTGGTTCACAGCAAGGAATTGTGATAACATTAGGTAAGACGGATCCCCATTTTTAACACACTCACTAATATCTTCAGCCATCTTATAAGCAGCATAATTCAACAGCTCTATAATCTGGTTCCTGCTATTTGTGCTAGGATCAATAGGAGACCATACTAAGGCACGAGGCAAAGCTTTCTGCAACTCTAGCTGATCAATAATTTCCTCTGGAAGCTTCTTGTAAATTGAGACATATAGGCAGGAAATCCAAAATATGCATCTGTCGGACATGGTCAAGCAAGAAATGACATCAGCTAGCAACTTGTCACCAGAATTGTCAGGTGTTGCGGTTGGAAGAATCCCAAAAATCCTAGATATTGCCTTCTCTACATTTCCAGACATGCACAGGAAGTAAATCATCTGTAAGAAGATGTCTAGTATGAAAGCACTTCTTTCTTTTAGATCCTTGTCATTGTCAGCTGTCATTTGGCAGAGCATGCTCAAAGCATCATTATAAGCATCCAATCGGTCATCAAAGCGTAACCTACTATTAATATACATAAGCCACAGTTCATAAGAATAAACGTTGTGTTGCACCTAGAAAGAAAACAAAGTATAAGGTTTATTGGTAATTACATAATAGAAGGTAGCAAATGATAAAGCAAACATGCATCGATTGGATGTAGATTATAAATATGAAATGCCCAGAATCTCATTAAGTGGTTTCGCATGTCCCAACAACAAAATGAAAATAAATGGACAAACCACACAAGGATCTAGGTATACTCGGGCATAAAAGGGTGCAATCTATGGTAATTGACTTGAGCACAGAAATAGTACTAAATGAAACATAATTTAGTTTTTGTGTTAATAAGGAGAGCGCGCAATACATTGCAAGCAGTGTAATAAAACAAAAAACTAAAAAGAATTTGAAGCTCATGAATTTCAACACAGTATCCTTTTTTAGGGCCGGAACTAAACAGCAAGAGAATGATCAGTAAATAGTGTACCGCATCAGAAAACATGTCATCTTTTCCAAGTCCTTCGTCCTTTTGATAGTAAATATGGAGATAAAACACCCAGAGGATAACTGTACTTGGATCAGCCTCAATGGACCGCGCCAGATATAAAAGAGCCTACAGAATGCATATTATTTAACAAGGTCGCCAACGATATCCAACTTGAATTCAACTGTGTAGCAGAAGGTAAAACATGTTATCGTGAGAAAGTTATGCTATCCAAGACTCAGAAAATCACCTTGATCCTGTCAGGTTTGTTTACTTTTCCGCAGTATAAATCAAGCGCTCCTTCTAAGAAGAATTCAACATCAACAGATCCCTGTACAGGTTTATTCTACAGAACAAAAAGTTACACGGCAGTAATTAAATTATGAGATCAGATATCAATGAACTGTATGTATGCTGATTCAAAGGGAAAATGTCCATTCATCGTGTTTCAGCAACTACAACATGATATGTATGCCAGTAAAGTTTAAATTTAAACACCCATAAGTGATGATATTGGTTCACTGCAGAAGCAAATGTAAAATTCAATGCATTTTGCATGGAAACCATATGAAAAGGGTGGATTCTCATCAGGCGAGTACCAATGTACAAGTTAAGGTAATAAAATATTTCATATGCCATTGTGCCAGCATGAGAATAAAGAGAGCAGAAAACTTCAGAAACAAGTTCAGTGTGGAGAACCAGACTCCGATATGTATGCCACTTCCGCGATGTGATGATAATTGCGATACAGTACACTCTACCCACCTTCCTGCTATCCAGCATTCGAAAATTTAACATCTGTCTGTTCCTATGAAAATCTGAAAGTGAACCATCACCAGCCTGTAAGAGTGGTGCATCTGATGGAAGAACTCTTTGAACAGACAGAGGTAAAGGGAAGGAAGCACAAAACCCCCTTTGCCAATATTGCCATAAGCTGCTAGCCAACATTGACTGCGTCAAGTTTTGATCAGCTTTAATAAGATTTGAACCAACACGATATGCTGGTACAGGAAGCATATGTTGAGATATAGAAGGAATTCGGCCTGCATTTATTCATTTGCATGCATTAAGTGTGGAACCTTCACCATACACAATGCATATGGAAGTCGTGAATACAAACAAAATCAAGTAAACAATGCGATAAGAGATTGATTGCACATGTAGCAAACCTGAAACAGAGGCCATAGCATGTTTTGTATGCTTTGACTTTCTCCAAGCATGATGCTCAACATGTTGCCATTGGCATTCTTCATCATTGCACTTTCCTCGAAGCTCAAACATGCAGAAAGGCCAGAAGGGATCAATCACACTGTGTGCCATATCATTATCCTTTTGGGTAGTTGGGAGAATCTTTATGTTCTCTCCAACACAATCATGTACCATATCCTGTACACATTCCGTAGCTTCAGATACTGCATCACTGGTCAGACAGTCATTTTTGTAATCCGAATCCGCCTTACAAATACAAGGAAATGCCCGCTTGATGTGTCTTGCAGCATTTTGTGGAGCAGAAGAAGGAAAAACTGAACTGTTTGCACTCAATGGCATGCATATTTCTTTGAGAGAGGAAATGTTGTCCTCAGGATCAGAGTTGCCCATTGAAGGACCACTACTAGAATTAGAGAGACCACCAGTCTTTTCAGCACCATCATTACTCAGCTCCATTGTACCTGCACAACACAATAAAGTGTTGTTACACAGAAGTCTGCATGCAGTGTAGAAAAGCCCATCATCTTTTTAAAAGGAAATGAAGATACATAATATTTTAGCCACACTTGGATCTCAAGAGTATTTGCCCAATTGACCAATTGTCTGTATAGTTAGACCCTTCCATTCCCACGCACATAAGAAACTGATGCTTCTAAATAGTAAATATTTCATCCTACAGGATTTAAAATTTAATACACTTCCATGCAAGTTCAACGCAATGATTAAAGGAATGATAGCATTATTGCAATAAAACTGTGCGTAAATTTAGTAATGTGGATTCATATTGTGTGTAGCCTAGTCATCACAGAGATAAAACACTAACGGTTATCTTATTGAATGAATTATATCATTAGATGCCTCAACAAGTACACAGATCAGTAAGTAGAGAATTTTGAGGTACTATAATAGAAATGAAAGTGGTATGACCTTCAGGAGTTGTCATATCATTCTGCTCTGCTTCATGTAACTGAAGTACATGTGCAGACTGCTTGCCATGTTCTGCAGCTACTTTTCCAACAGCAAGTTCTTCAGTGCCTTCACTGGTGCTAATCAGACATGGTTTCTTCCCAAACCTTTCAACCAATCTAGACCTCAAAGAAGCTTCTAAGAGCTCATAATCTTGCACACTGTCACCAGAAGCTTGTCTGTTCTCTGCATATACATGTATAGTTTCTTCCATTTGATTCTCCAGATCCAAAGCACATTCTGATCTTGCTTGCTTAGCAGGGAATAGAATATCATCATCCATGTAATCCGAAGGCATGTTGTTATCATTGGCAGTACTCACAAAGTTTGGATCAGCAGTGCTGGCAGCAAGCTCATCATAGTGTGAACTGTGTGGTTGTGCCTCATGCTTATCAACTGGCTGCTGCGGAGGCTCTTCAGGATGTAAACTGTGTGCACCACCCTGATTTTCAGGCATCTGACCGTTTGCATAAATCTGAGAATTGAGCAGGGATGGTATTGCAAGGCCATCTTCAGTATTCCTAAAACTCAAAGACTGCACCAAAGAAGAATTCTCTGCTATTAAACCATGAACTTGTGCAGAGCAAATCTCTCTTTTCCTACGAAGAACTGTACATCTTTCATTTGCCTCAAGTAAAGCTCGTTGTGCTTTGCGATAAGCTCTAAGAGCTACCCTTTCTTCAACTTCACATTTTCGTCGGTGTTCCTGAGCATCCTCCAATTCCTTCTCTTGAAGTTCCTCCATTTCAAGGAGAGATAGCAAGCTTGTGTTGCGGCATTCTGCGACTATCTGCCCGCTACAGTTCAACTGATCAGCATTCTGCGAAAATAGAAAAGAATAATTGACCATTTACTCTACATATAGATTGCAACATGAATTCATGATTCAGATTATATTATTCGTTATATGTGTACTGACAAAGTTGAATATAACTAAGACTCTACAAGCTAAAAATGTTGCTTACTGATAAAGAAACTAAATGAGTTCAACAATAAAATCAAAGCATAGAACTGCTGAAAAAAAAGCCTCAGAATAAACCCATCTCAGTTTGGTATTAAGCAAAGTCAGCACTAAATCATAATGATTCCAAATTGCCAGTATTTGCATATCAATGAAGTCAAGTTCAAATAAGGGACATTCAATCGGATTCCGCAAGAGCATTCACTGAGCATCAACTGATTAAATATATTTCTAAAGAACAAGAAAAACAAGAGTGACGAGTGTTCAACTAACCTCCTCTCTAGGTTGCAATTGTGGTCTCTGGTCTAACACTGCTGAAGTACCAACGGGCACTACCTGTTGCCCAGCTTGGGCTGAAGCGCCGAGCATCAAAGCGCTGGTATCTTTAGAAATAGTTTGTCTATTTGGTGCCGCTCCAAGCCTGCCACCCAACTCAACCATAGCATGATTTCCAGCAACGTCTGTACCTTCGTGGTGAGGAAGATTCTTAGTTGCCCCAGCAGGCTGTATCTGACCTGAAAACTCTGTTGTGACTCTGTGCTCTGTTTCATCAGCATTAAGGTTCATGGGAATTCCATTTTCAAAGTGATCTGCCATTTCAGAAGATTGCATGGTGTTTTTCCTTGATGAACCACTAGGTGCAAGTGTTACCAAGTCACTGTGGCCTTGGCTGTAGGAATGCGGCTGATTGAGCTTCACCCTTTTAATTGGTCTCCCATCATGTCCAAAAGGAATATTGGGGTGTGAACATTCACCATTGTTGGAAGCTTCAAACCCTATCTTTTCTGATGGCAGTCTTGCCTGGTTGGAAGAAAATTCTGCATTCTTCATATCAACAGGGGCCGAAGGTCTTTTTTGACCTCTTAGTTCATTTTCTCTAGCAGCAATTTTATGGCGCAAGCTTTCTAACCTATGATCTGCAGAATGTACTCCTACACCATTTCCATCCTTCTGCTTTACAGTATTAATAACTTGGCGCACAGGTGACTCTTTTCTGAAAAAGGTAGTACCTGATCCCCTACCAGCCCCTACGTTTCTGAATGTGTATGGAAAACCAGGCACGTGTGCAGGTCCTACCTTTGCACCAAGGGTTTTCTGCTGAGATACTTCCTCTCTCATGATCCTAGTCTGCATACTATTCCCTGTTTTCTGTGTACCTTGAGAGATGCCCTTCCTGACTCTTGCTGAATTTTGCTTTGTCTTTCCAGAGTCAGCCCCACTATCATCATCAGAGAATGTTACCACAAGGTTATCACTTGACACAGGCTTCTGCCATGAAAGATTTCGGTTTGTGCCAGGTTTGAATTGTTGATTCACCCTCATCGTCTTCTTGTAACTTGGAGCAGCTACTTTGTGAGCCATAGCATTTGAGACACTCAAGGTATTACTGCCTGCAAAGTCAAAGGATAACAGAAAAGGCAGCAAGGTCAGTACAAGAGGCAGACCATCCTTCCATGAGAGGAAATTGAAATAAAATATGAAACGCACAAAAGTCATAGTTTAATGCCAAACAGAAGTCATGATTTACCTTTGCCAGGGAGAGTTGTCGGTGGGACTTGAGATGCAGCCTCCACAAACTTTCCAATAATGGATGGATCAGTTAACCGAGTTTGCAGAGCCTGCTGGGAGCAATTTAATGAGGACGATAAGCAACAAACCTTGCAAGTCTAAGCGCATGGATGGGCAATAAATGCGCCGATATGGCAATATGTAGGTACACAACAGAAAAGGGTGACAAATACGTGATCATGTACATCCTACATTTACCATAATAAGACGATAACTGCAGCGATCAAAATTTCACATCACTTGAAAGCGCCATCCATGTACCGTGCCCAAACCTACAACACCGACTTCGCAACTAGCAACGGAAAGCGCGCATCAACAGACTGTTTGCTCGTACATCTTCAATTATAAGCAGCACACCACAACTTAAGCCAGCTCCACCGTAACCGCAGAATCAGATCGAATTTCAAAACCTAGCATGTCCTAGTCCGAAAACAGCACAGTGAGCTCCATGAGCATGTTTCCAATCCTAGAAACCCTTTCCCTTGCTAGATCTCGGAGCCACTACCAAAACAAACGCGCCCATACCCCCCACAATCCGTCGAGCTGCAACCAAGCAGCCCGCAGAGCATCTTGCCAAGCACCACAGCCGCGCTAATCCGAGCCGCGTACCCTAGCCGCGGGGCAGTCAAAGCGTCAACGGCAAAGCAAGTACACCGCGGCAGCTTCCCCCGCCAACACCGCAGCGCGGGAAGCTAGATCCGAGGCAAGCAGGAGAGCCGAGCGTACGGGCCGGGGGGCGGGAGGAGCTCACCTCGTCGTCGTCGGCGCCGGAGGAGAGCTCGCCCTCCTCGCGCGCCCTCGCCGCCGCCGCCGAAACCGCAGGTGGCTGAGGAGGACGAGGCGGGGGCTGTGGCGCGCTAGGGTTCTGAGTGGCAGCAGCGGGCGCGGGCCTCGTGCCCGACATGGGAGTAGGCGAGGCGGGGCGGGGCACGAGGGTTTTGCGAGGCGGCCGCGTCCCTTGCGCGTGCCGCCGCGCTCGTCGTCACGTCTCCGGAGAGGGGGTGGGGGAGAGAGGGAATGTGAGGCAAAAGGGAAAGCGGCTGCTCGGTGTGATTTTTGGGAGGAGGCTGCCCGGTGGGGCCCACCGTTGGGGTTGCGAGGACGTCCTGCCGTGGTGGGTCCCCGCCTAGCGCGAGCGAGATTCCAATTCCGGCGTGGGCGGCGCCCTCCGTTTTCGTTTGCCTGGACCGTCCAGCTGGAACCTTCTCAGGTTCAGATCAAGCTGCCAATCCTTCTCTTCAGACCATATCATCCTGCTCCTGCCAATTCATCTACTGCCACAGATTATCATCGGAATGGTGTGGCTGGAGACACTGCGTGACCCGGAAGATATTTATCCGTGGCAACGGGAGGGCATTCGGGCTAACGGGAAGACCCACAGTACTGAATCAGTTCAGGCTGCATCAGAAAAGCTCGAACTACATCCATACACATTGTAGAATCAATCACAGTGCCACAAATTCTAGAGTTACATCGTAGAAAAGTTACTTAAGGTCTGGGAAGGTTCTTTTCCCCCTAAACAAATGGACTCAAAAAAGCTGGAACCCCTCCAGATCAAAGGTTACAGGGCACGTAAAGAACAAAAATCTGAAAAGATGTGTCTTATGTCTTCAGCTTTAGGTCTGCATCAGCCGGCAGCGCTCTCCCTCGGTGGTTGAAGATCATGAAATCCAGGTTAGCCGGGAGCGAGACGATCCTGCAATCATGGTTGGCAAACAGATTAGAGACCCGCAAAAGAACTTATTAATGTAAGGGGGCACCCAACACAACCAGGGTTCATCAAATTAGAAATAAATAATCCGATAGAAAGATCAGTGTAGGTTCAATTCTTTGTGATAACGCGACACAAGTATATCAGTGATCCTTGAGCATGCATAGGAGAATAAAATCCAGTTCTGTTGAGCAAGAATGGATAGGATTCATGATTCACAATCACCAGCCACATAAGTCCAAGTTCGGAACCACCTAGTGGCTTTCACAGGTATCCAGTACTATGGTACAGTTATTTGTCACTGAAAAATAACATCAAAATGCCACCAAAGAAAGAGAGAGCAAGTACCCGAAAAAACTTGGGTATTTTGTTACTAGTAGTCCCGGCTAACACCACCAAAATAGACATTCAAATATTTGGAATCAGTGCGAACCACAGGTTCACATAGCAAAGCAACAGGTTTACAAATAAGCCTAGCACTGTGTCAAGTTCTTATAGTGATAAAATTAACAAACCTTCAACGTGAAACTAATTTTAATGTCATGCTATAGCTTCCACATATATCAAACACGTCCCTTATCCCAATTTTGAATGACTAATAGTTAAGTGGCAGGTTCCATACTTTCGTTGCTGAATAAAATGAAGTGCATACGCAACCAAGACATGCTATTGTGAAAAGAGCCCAATTTTGAATGGCCAATAACTGATGTCCAAATGAATCTGCTAGTTTCAAATATGTTAAGGCATGTAGCCATTTGTAGTTATTTCCCATCGACAGAAACACTAATAGGCAATGAACGATGAACTGCAAACAGTTCTGTATTCTTGTATTTAGGTCTGGATTAGCCTATGACAGTGTAATTTACTCTAGGTCTATGCAATAAACTCATGTGTTGAGGATGTATACAGTGCACGATTTGACAAGTTAATCTGATAACTGTGGCTAAAGCAATAGTGTAAAGCCCCACTTTCTGTAACTGTTTGTTAGCTCCCTGTTCCAAAGTTTCCCAATTACAACATAGGAAAGGAAGCAGTTTCGACAAACTTAGATTGAATATCAGTGCTACTTCACAACTATCAGCTGCAGTACCACCAGGACACCACGTAAGGAGCTCATGACTCGAAAACAGTAATGAGCACCAAAAAAGGCTCACCTATTCTCCTCAGAATGTGGGATGACCGAGAGAAACTTCGCTGGAACAGCAAGACCTGCAAACATGCACAAGGCCAACCCCAGGAGCAGCTCCATCATCACCTGCATGTTCAGAAGCAAACTTTAGCCAAAGCAAATGAGCACTAATTTGGTTGGTATAAAAAAACTAGGAGCTAGAAAAAAAATGTTTGACGTAACATTTGGAGCCAAAGCACATCAGAATACTTGTTCCCTCATAAGCATGGCCAATTTTTTCAGTACTGACAGACAAGCTCTAGCCACTGAACTCATCTAAATCACATTTTCTTTGTCACATCTTTGTATTACGAAGGTGAAAACATTTTGCATAATTGTTACACGGCACGGAATGCAGGGGCACTCACGCTAGCTAAAAGCAGGGTGTATGCACTACCTATAACAACCGACCCCTGATTGCGTGCTAACTTACTCTAACACTGTAAACGACCTAGATGGTACATGCTCACAGTAAAACAAATACCAGCCCCTCTTTGATTAGTACAAATTCATAGACCAAATTCTATCCAGGTAGCTAGAGAGCACAGGTCTTACAACTAAACCTACATCACCAATCCCCTACTTCTGGGCAAAATTTACCAGCCAAATCTATCCAGGCAGCTAGAGAGCACAGGTCTAACCACCAAATTCCACTGCATCACAAGGATTCCCAGTTCCGAGCGAGCAAACTTACATCCATGGGCGGCCGAGTGAACTCTTCCTCCGTGATCTTCACCACCGCGCGATCTGCAACAACACAGGAAACATCAATCCATGAAATCCAGTCACCAGCAGCACCCAATTCAAGCTAAATCATACAGAAAGCTCGCCAGGACTGACACGCGGATAAAGTCAACTCGTCCTACTAGTCCACTACTGTAATGAGAACCAACCTCGCAGCCTCCCAGGCGAGACGGCTGGGGAAGAGAGCACAAGGATCACAGAAAACCATGGACTAGTGAACTAGATCTAAACCCTGCCCCAACCCCAGCCCATCCAAAGCTCGACGGCGGGCCCGATCCGAGCGCGCGAGCGGGCGCCGGGGAACCGGGAACCCGCCATGGAACCGCAGCCCGGAACCACAGGCGAAATCAGAAGCAACCGCACGCGGAACCCGAAGATCCAGAGCAAATTTTGGTCGGAGCGCGGCGGAGGGAGGGGGGAGGGGGGTGGAGCGTACACTGGATGGTGGCGTAGGCGGCGTGGGCGAGGATGGCGCCGCCGATGACGCCCACCACGTAGCCGATCCCCATGGCGAGGCGAGGCGAGGTGGCGCTGGCTGTGTCTTCCTCTGCTCTCCTGCTCGCCGCGCCGCGGGGGAGAAAATCTCCTTCGGGTTCGATGCGGTTTGACGCGCTCGACGAGCCCGATGGTCTCTTCGCTGTCTGTTGGCCGTGCCCGTGCCCGTGCCCGGCTAACAGATGACTGTTTGTTTCTGAAAGAGGGCAGGCGTACGCCGTCCGATCTACGGTCCGGATCCAGCGCCATACAAAATTGAATGTAGCCTTTTTTCTTTGATGAATGGACGCCGAAAAGGTTTTAAGTTTATTCGATCACAAAATTACATTGCATACCTCTCGTGCTTTTTTATTTTTTTATATCCATCGCACTTTATAATTATATTGCTCAGATCAAGTTCTTATCGGTCTAAATATAACAGTTCTATAGCCTAGGCCTTGTTTTGTTTAGTGCCTAAATTTGGAGCCAAACTTTGATCTTTTGGGTGCGTGCGTTACTGTAGTATTTTGTTTGTATTTGTGAAAAATTGTCCAAAAATTAATTAATTAGGTTCAAAATGTTCGTCTCGCAGAGTACAACAAAACCGTGTAATTATTTTTTGATTTTATCTACATTTAGTCATCCATACATGTGCCGACATTTTGATGTGAACGGAATCTTCTTTTTGCATAGTGAACTTTGAGGGTGGAATTTTGGATTTAAACAATGTCTTAACCAACCTGTCACACACTGTTGGATTACTATCAGTTTATCACCCTCATGCATCCATCTAAACCGACAACCCTTAAATCCCGCTATTATAGCCTTCCCTATGAGGAGAAGGGGAGTCGAGGCCATCGGAGAATATACCATTATGATTGCTTTTTTTTCATTCTCATTCTCAGTTTCTTTTTTTTTTCTTTGCAAAATCTTCACCTATCACCATGCAGTGTAGATTGACCACTACTCCGCTAGATATTAATCTAGTGGTTGACAACCATATAGCATTTCGGAACTTAGGGTCTCGTATTGCTAACTTAGTTAGCATTTGGCATTTTAATGTAAATTATTTCCATCTCCAAAAAGTCTACTGATTGGGTAACATTAATTTATGAGCAAGGAATAAAGTTTTTTCCCTCAAAATAATGTAAGATATCCTTTATTTTTACTTAAGGAGAAGAAAACAGTGAGCAAAACATAAGTATGTGGCCGGTTCCAAAAATTATGAATCGCTCCATCTTCATCTTAGCTAGCACAGCATAATTGGGAGCGCAGGCGATGGTGGCTGGCAGCGTTGCCGCGGGCAGCTCACCCACAGGGTCCAGATTTCGTCGATGGCCGATTCACCGACGTGGAGTTCCAAGAAGATGATGCCAAATGCGTGTCAAAAAAAAGGAAAAAAAATGCCAAATGCTGAGGTAGTCTGCTGCAAACTAACTTGGCTATGCTATGCACTTTGCTGGCTGATGCAACGGCACTGCTGGGCACAGGACATGAAAAATGAGCGCGGATCTTGCCCTGGAAACCAGCGCCGCATCACAGCAGAGACATGCGCCACTCTGATCTAGCTGCAACCGTACAGTCTCAACTGAAATACACAGCACACGGCTCCACCCACACAAGAGTGCGAAACTCACGACATATTGATACTGTACAGGATGCCAGCACGGCCATGAACACTACCGCAATCCAGTGGATCGTCACAATTGCTTTAACCATTCACATCCCAAGCCACGATCTTGATTATTGCGTTACAAAGGTGGAGTTTACTCACAACAATGATGCTTCTCTGTTTCGCTCGAACAATCACTTACATTGAACTTTTGGTACAAAATGGATGCAACTGCAAGCAGCGCAACTATACCGTGGTTTATGCGGCCATGATGCATTCAATGGCTTCTTTGCAGATCCCGGTCATGGTCGCCTCTGGTCCATACACCTGCGATAAGTTTGTTGAGAATGATCAGGACATCTGTTATGGGGTTTGTTGCCCGTGCCCAGTGATCTCAATTCAGGAAATGGCACATACAGCATTCCTCAATAAGAAATCATACCTCAATGGGAACACCAAGCTCTGCACCAAGAGTGCGCATTTTCGCGAGCCCGGTTTGGTAGTTTGGACCGCCTCTCCGGACGTAAATGTTCATCCTTGCGGCCTTCAATTTGGATTCCTGGAACCAGATTTGGAAGGGAAACAACAGATAGGATTGGTGAACATTTTAAATGGTGACAGGTGGGAGTGGTTGGGGAATTGAACAGAAATCAAACTGTGTGGTCCAATTTACCTTCTCTCTTAAAGCCCGAATGATGCCACTAAATGTGGCGGCGACGTCCGTGAAGTTAGCAATACCTCCTCCGATGAGAAGGGCTCTCTTGCGCCCATCAGGATCAGCAGTAGCACACTGCAAGGATTCAAATATTATTCATGACAGAAAAGGTATGAACAGGACAGACAGACAGCTGAAAGGTTCTACTGTTCTTACATCCAGAACCACTCTAGCATACTGCAGAACCTCCTCCTCGTTGGGAGCTCCACTGTACTCTGCATAATTTCCTAGCTCTGAAGCATATCCCAAATCTCCAACCTGGCATGCAATGCAAGAGGAACTATGAGATTATTTTGCAGTATACCTCACAGATGGCACATTTTATCATTAAATATATGTTCCTTTTAGAAATTCATTTCATGACGAATCTGAAGTTTAGCATGGAAAGGTTTCAAAAGTTGCAAAGTAACTTGAAGGAGGGTCTGCAAGAAACTCGGCTTACCGTATCAGCATATATGACACTAGCACCACCACCTGCAACCATTGTCCAAATGCGTCCTTTTGGGTTCAATACTGTGAATTTCAGAGAAGAACTTGTCTGCAAGAAGAGAAATGGTTCATTACTTAAATCCGATGAAACATACAGAACTGTCAACATAAGTTAAAATCCATATACAGGTGTTGATAGCATAGTTCGGGGGGGGTGGAATGAAATATCAGGTGCTCAATTTCACACGAACATACCTTCTCATCCAGTTCATGGATAAAGCTTTCTGAGGGACTGAGAACTCTTCCGAAAGGCAGAGGAAACTCAATGTTACCCCATCTGTACAGGCAAACAATGGTCGTTATGATTGGAGATACAGAAGAAATTCTTCTACTGAAATTTCACATAAAAAAGGCCGAATCATACTTTTGGAAGTTCTTGAAAGCGGCTGTGTCATCTAGTTCTCCTCTCATATCCAGAGGATAAGGTTCACCATTTACCAAGGTGAATGGGTTCATCTCAAGAAATGAGAAATCCAAGTCTGCCAAAAGGATCAATGATCACCATATTGCTAACACCGGTAAAGCAACAATGGCAAACTATCTGCCTTTGGAAAGCAAGGATGAGGTACCTTGGAAAACAGAAAATACACCTCTAATGAAATCGCCTATTTTTGTGCGCACCTGAAATTCAAACACAAATCATTAATGAGAATCGACATAGCATTGATGATCAATCAAGAATCTAAGAATTACCAGCAGTAACAAGTTCAAACCGGTGGGCAATAAAATAAATGTTATAATAAAGAAACAAGTAACAGGGCAATAGCTGACCTCCAATGGGAGGGTGGCAATCAACGGAGCACATGCATCGGGTGTCATTTGCTTCTCTGTGGGAAGAAAGATTGTCTTAACCTTGTCCCAGTTCTCCTCAATCTCAATACCTCCACACTCAGAGAAACTAATGGTGCAGCCAAGCCTTTCAGATACAATCGAAAGGTAGTACTCTTGATCATGGGGCACAAACGGCTCAACTATGAAGGTTGTAATTGGAGCTTTGCAGCCACCCATCTCGACCTAGATACATCAGCAAACACGTACAGATTATTGTGGTAGCAATCAAGCTTGTACTGGGAAGAAAACATGAGAAAAATGTTGTTTTTCACTACCTCAACTCCCAACCGCTCCTTGACAAATTGGCGAACTTGAGCAAGGTCTAGGTTGAGGGCCACAAGTCCGCTCTTCCCACGTTTACCAAACAGCATGTCAGGTTTTACGACCAACTTCATAGATGAGAGCCATGGCTCCTGGTTTGCAAGCTCAGTGAAATCTGTTGATTGTGTAACCTACAAACAAGCATACTCAATATTCAGTCAAATTGATCCTGAGGAATATATCAAAAACCCTACTATACAGCATCAAAACTTGAACCAAGCATCAAAACTTGAAACATTTGGTTAAAAAACTTGAAGCATTCCACACAATCAAATTCAAGCTGTGTTTCTATATCCAACAAACCTAGCTAATGTTAATGTAAAATACTAAGCAAGCACACCTTCCGAGAGAAAACAGATAAACATCATGAATTCCCTGTTGTGATCTGGTGATTAAAAAGCAATACAATGTTTTAGTGCTACCCAGATGAAGTACCAGTGTTTGACACAGATCCTTTACCAGAGCAAATTATAGAAACTATTACTTAAAGTATCACTGATTCTATTGAAGGTTGAGACTTTGAATCATGGCAGCACTGCACCTTACAAATCCATTACAGCAAACCAATTATTATGACTTCAACATTTCTCAAGAAAAAAAGAAGAGGAATTGAACATTCCTGGCCAAAGTACTAGTCAATTCACCTACTAATAATGAATTATTAATGGGCCAATCATACACGGAATAAAAAACAATGGATCTGAGGAATATCACATATCCAATATTCCTAACATCACGATGGATCTGGTCATAAACATATCTTCAGATAGGGGATGCATGCCTTGGATAACTACAAATTGAGCATCATTTGACTCATACAACCAAAGCAGTATCACTTCATCAGACCACTAATTGGAAACAGCAGTGGTGAAGCTATGTAGGCAAAGGATTCTACCGCATATTGCAGCAAACAGACAGCAGCTCTTGCAGCATAGTGCATGGCTATTGTTTCAAATCTAATTCCCGCATGATCCGTGCAAAAAGAACCATGTCAAAATCCCAAGTAAGCGGCAGAATTCCATTTCCCTGTGAGTTTGAACCAATTACCAACAACAACAGTCACGACTCTCAAACCAAATAGCTGAGATTAGCTTCTTCCCGACCAAGGTTTTCCTCCACTCCGGAATCTTAAACTACCAACGATGACTTTAGCAAAGCAAATACTCCTAGGCTAAAAGAGTTGCAAGTTTGCAACAGCTTCAAACTAGAGTCATGAGCCGGAAATTGAACACCAACAGCTGCTCCAGTTCAGCACTCCCAGAGTGTGAATTCCGCGCCCACCTAGTCCCACCCAGCACAGATACTAACTGCACGCGTCCCCCAGAGCCAGAAGCCACACCTCAGCCCCCAGAATTACACAAGAGCCGTGGACGCCACGCTGAATCCATCCAATTCAACACCTCGCGCGCCCGAGGGGCGGGATCCGCTCCCAGCGCCGCTGAGATCCGCCTACGAGCCCTCCCAATTCCCCAGGATCGAGAGCCGATCCGTCAAGCAGCATGCAGCGGCGGCGGCGGCGACGGGAGGATGAAGGGAACGGGGAGGGAATGACCTGCGCGGAGAGGATCTGGAGGTCGATTCCGGCGAGGCGCTTGAGGTGCTCCCGGAGGAGGCGCTTGGAGTCGTACTCCCGGATCTTCTTCCGCGCCATCTCGCCGCCGCCGGCCGAACCTTCTGGAAGCGGAGGGCCGGAGCAGGTGGGTGGGTGGAGAGCTCGTGCGGCGACCTGAGTTCGGGATTTCGGGTGCGCCGTGCGCGTCAGGCGGCGCGGGCACGACGGCGGCTTTATATACTGGCCACGCCGATACGAACGAGAGGGCGCCCGCCGTGTT
The DNA here is from genome assembly GCA_033239725.1 of Echinochloa phyllopogon. Taxonomy (NCBI): domain Eukaryota; kingdom Viridiplantae; phylum Streptophyta; class Magnoliopsida; order Poales; family Poaceae; genus Echinochloa; species Echinochloa phyllopogon. The sequence continues at coordinate 59,034,376 of BTCW01000012.1, read as the reverse complement.
TCTTTCGGTCACTGGGGAGGTGGGTGGGTCCCACGGTTGATTTGGCTTAGTTTGGTTTGGTTTGTTTGTTTGTGGGCGGATGGATGGATGGATGAGATCTGGTTGGGTCGGTAAAATGTTTACGGATTGCAATGACATTCTTAAGTCAAAGACGGTCCTATTTTATGTGTAACCGTATAAATAATATTTTATTTCTAAAACAAGTTAACCGTGTTATAAGAAATCATCTAATAAAAAAGACGTCTCAGATCGTATTCATCATGCATGTATTGATTAAAGTAAGAGAGGGAGATGATAATTTAACCTATCGATTACATGAGATGGGCATTATAGGTTGTTTGTGTATACATAAAAGATGGAGATTTGAATTTCTTGCGCCGTGAAGAATTACTCAAGTTTGCACCTTATTCTCTTCTAAGACTATCTCCAACAGCATGGGCAAACGGTGACCCAAACCCAAAATAGGTCGTGCACAGTAGTTTTGCCTCTCCAAACCGGCCTCCAACAGCAAACGCAAACGGAGTACCTATTTTGCCTATCCACCACAACGAGACGCAAAAATGCCTCTCCCGTGACGATGACACAAATCGAGAGCGTCGTGGCTGGGCCTTCTTCGCCTCCCGCTGTTGCCGCGCAGGAGGAGGAGGAGGAGCAGGAACCGGGGAGACCGCGAGCGCCGGGGAGGCGCGCGGCCGGATGCCGGCGCGGGCGGAGCGGAGCCACGCGGCGGTGGCCGCAGCGGCGAGCGCTGCCCCCGCCGCCACCGCGCAGGAGGAGCAGGGGTAGGGCGAGGAGCGGGAGGAGGAGGAGGAGCAGCGGCAGTGCCGCCATCGCCGTCGTGCCCGTCCATCCCTCCCTGCCGTCTCGCCGCGCAGGAGGAGGAGCAGGAGCAGGGCGAGGAGCGGGAGGAGGAGGAGCAGCGGCAGTGCCGCCGTCGCCGTCGTGCCCGTCCATCCCTCCCTGCCGTCTCGCCGCGCAGGAGGAGGAGCAGGAGCAGGGCGAGGAGCGGGAGGAGGAGGAGCAGCGGCAGTGCCGCCGTCGCCGTCGTGCCCGTCCATCCCTCCCTGCCGTCTCGCCGCGCAGGAGGAGGAGCAGGAGCAGGGCGAGGAGCGGGAGGAGGAGGAGCAGCGGCAATGCCGCTGCCGCCGTGCCCGTCCATCCCTCCCCGTGGAGGGAGTGGAGGAAGAGGAAGAAGAGGGGAAGCGGGGCCGGAGAAGCGGCTCCCGTGGTCAGCGGAGCTCGCGTGCGGTGCCCGCGGCCGACGAGCTGGCCGAAGGAGCCCGCGGCGCAATAGCGTGCTCACGAGAGGAGGAAGGGAAGAGGATGAATCGTCTGTTGGAGAAGAGATTATGGGTCACGACTGTAGGCAGGTAGATGGATCTCTGATTTGGGGTCTCCATTGTTGGAGACAGTCTAAGATGCTTTGATAGTTGGACTGTCGTTCCTAGTGTTGCTGTCCATATAGAAAAATTGATGGCCTATATACATCATCACAGAGATGTGCATTGGCAATACAGATAGATCAGTAAAACATTAACTATATTAGGTCATCACGGTCCATACCTATCTAGTTTTGGCCATCAGAGCCTAATAACAAAGATAACGTGACCAAGAGTCTCTAAGACCAATTTCTCTTTTTCCATGGCTGTTGTTAGCTTGTTGCTTACAACTTTTGACTTTATTAAGAAAGAACTTTTGACTTCTTCACAAAAAAAATAAAACTTTTTGGCTTTAACTCATATCTATAACGCAACGGTAAGTCATAACACGTGCGGATAGTGAGGAGACCACATGGTGCCAATGATGAAACACGGGAGATGAAGTAAGGGGGTGAAAAGGACGCCCTGTGGAATAAGGGTACCAAATATCTTGACGGTGCCATTATCTACTCTAAGATTGGCTAAGGAAAAAATGCGGAAGGTGGCGTATAGAAAAAACAAATGCTATTTTCTAACGTCCATTCATACCTAGAACACATATAAATTACAGTTTGATCTTGGTATCAAAGGTTAGCTAATGTGATAACAAGGCGCTGTGCGGCTCTTACTCAGCAATGCCATGCCAAGGATAATGCGCCTCCAAGTAGTACTAGCTCTTGACAAGTAGCTAGTCTTTTTCCAATTGAGTGTTCAGCGATGGCATGCCAGCATTCAACGCCGGCCGTCTCACCAGTCGTCTTCATGAGCGGATCGTCGTCGCATTTGTTTCGCATGCGCGGGTGGATGGGGTGGTGCAATCCATGGGCGATGGAACAATGCAACAACGCTGATGTCGGGTGGGTGGAATCAAAGGGAGGTTTGGGGTGGGTCCCCGTCGTTACTTTTTCACCCGTTCCTTTTCTCTGTTTAGCTTTTCTCTGTTTGCTAGCTACATGTTGTCACCTTCTCGTGCAATTACACGAATGTAAGTTTAGCTGCGTTTTTCTCTGTTTGCTAGCTACATATTGTCGTCTTCTCGTGCAATTATACAAATGTAAAGTTTAGCTGCGTTTGTGTTTGGGGGTTGTATTCGTACGCCGGTCCTATCAGACTTTGTCTGCAGAACATGGATGGCCAAAACGAACGCTGCATCTGATAAGGATAACGTCAATTAAAAGCAACTATCCAAGTTGCATTATTTAATACAAATAACACCCCACCTGTAACCAAAAGGAAGGAAAAGAGCATGCTTTTATCTTCAGACAACAAATTAGCTCAGAAGCTCGGCCATCAAGTTGGGCAAAAAAGAGCAGTTTCTGTTCCCATTAGCAGCACAAGCTAACAACATTTAAACCCGGTTCTCAAACACAACTCAGTTAGTACACATTCCAACATCGCATCTCACCAATGGGGATGTTCTTCGGAACGATAGACAATCACACGTGAGGGCCCAACAACCCAGCCCTGGGGAACAAACACTATTATCATTACATTGTCCTACTGCTCACCACCGTAGACAACGGACAATCGCCAGCCGGAGCGCGTCCAACCTGCCAGCCCCAGAACATGTTAGCCATGGTGGGATGGAGATTGGAGGACAATGCTCCCTGTACAGGCCATAGAAACACATATTCACCAACCTGATTGTGAGATATCAGACAAGGGCAGCTTCCTGCAGCCCAGCCGTCGAGGGAGTGATGGAAGATTATTCGTCTTGGTAAGAGTTGGCAGCTGGAGCTGGGTTTCGCCTGACAAAGTGGCCTCCTGACCGTGCCCCCCTGTTGTGGCCCCGCTCCCTGAAAGCTGGTCCAGAAAGGGGAGGCCCCTCAGTTCGTTCCTCGACACTCTGGTTCTGCTGGAAGTCTGTACCTTTGTGGGATCCAACTGGTTGGTATTCGAGATGACTGCCACCCCTACGCCGTTCCGCATTTGTGCCATGGTTTGGCCTCCCAGCATCATAACCACCCCTTCCCCTGTGCGCCCCACCGCCTCTGTGGTAGCCCACATTGTGCTGGCCCTGGCGACACGGTGGAGGATTGGACTGCTGCTGTTCTGACTCACTCTTCTGGTTGGAAGGTGTCATGTTCTCCTGTTTGCTGTGTGTAACCTTCTCATCAATGCCATCACTCCTTTCCATAGGTTTTTTGCAGTATTGATGGGAAGTACCATCAGATCCTTTGGAACCGTTCATCTCAAGCCTACTTCCATGGGTATCCACTTTCCCTTCAACAGTAATGCTGCTATCTGAGTTGTTCTGAGGATGGGAGTTGGATTTAGGCATCCAATGTATTTTTGAATGTGAAACTGGCCCGCTGCTTTTCACATCAGATCTGGACATGCTCCTGTGATCAGATGAGTTTGAATGCATGGCTGGGTTTGCTGCTTGATAGACAAAGTCACTCCTGCCATCTCTATCTTTACTCTCATTCGACCCTTCATTTCTTTGAGCCTTAACATGATGTCGTCTTTGCCTGTTAGCTGCACTATGTTCTTTTGCAGCACCGGCAGATAATGGAACTGTTTGAGCTCGAGCTGAGCTGTTCTCAGCAGCAGCATCTGCCTTGGATTTTAACTGCTTATCTTCTTGCTTGCCAGGTTCAATAGACTGATTCTGACTGGCGGACTTCTGAACTTCCTTTGATTCATATGAGTTGTTAGCTTGCTCAGTAGAATTTGGGACCACTGAAGATGATTCATCTGTATTCCTTCTGCGCCATGAAGGATTAGACTTCCCATGTCCCTTGCTAGTTTTCTTGTCCTCCCATTTCTTGGGTTCTGGTCCCGCATCTAATTTAGCAGCATTGGACTTATCCATTGCTTCCTTATCATGACTGGGATTCTGTTGTTGCAGCTCTTTAGACAGAGGCTTAGGAACATATCTTTCCATCTCAGCCCTCTTTGTTCTTGTAACATTCTCCCCATCGTTAAAAGTCTTCCCAGCAGAGGGGTCAGCTACTGCTGCATTCCGCACAGCTGCATCAGACTGCTCATTCTGCACTGGTGACTTAACCGGTGCCCACAAGACACCTTCATTCCCATGTGGCTTTTCAACAGGACGCTGATGTTTTCCAGATCTTTTTGCTTGCTGAGGTCTTGGTCGGCTATTTTCTGTATTCGGTGTTCCATCTGGTGATCTGACACGCTCCTGATTCAAAGATACAAGAGAAATTCCACCAACAGTTATACTGCCTACAGTTACAATAGTACCTTCAGTGGGAACTATAGAGCTGCTGATGATAACACCACCAGTATGTGTCTTTGGCTCGCTTGGAACTTTCCCTATATTCTGCTCATTAGACACCACAGGTAGATGTTTAGAAGTAACTGGAGCATCATCCACCTTTTTCTTATTTCTCAAGTGCCGGGCACCCTTCTTGTTATGAGCTGGGGGATCATCATGTGGTGCAACAACATGCGTCGCTGTGTCGTCAGAAACCTCGGCATTTTTCTTAGCATTTCCAGTGCTTACTGAAATAATTGGTTTCTCAACGGAATTTTTCTCCTCTGAGACAACATGCCTTTTCCTGTAGCCCTGCTTAGACTTTGGAACACTGATGTCATGCGACTGTGAGACAATCTTCTGCCCAACATGATCCATGTTGCTCTGTGTGTTCCTGACTGAGGACGAGGCAGCATGATCATGTGATAGTGTGGTAGTCTGGGGCTGTACATGAACCACAGCATGCTTGGGATCATTAGTAGGCAGAAGAACAGTCTTGTCAGGTGCAGTAACATCACATGGTTCAGCAGTTGAAGCGTCAAGTTTAGCAGTCCTATCAATCCCAGCCTTTTGCTTATCATGTGCATCATCAGTTTGTACTTTTGTATCATTTGGTTTCTTCTGAAGTACTGATGATCGTCTGTTCAGTTCTTCCAATTTCGCGAGAGCTTTTGCTTTTTGGTTCTTTATCCGTTCCTCCTCCTCAGCTTTCAACTTTTTTGCACGTTCTGCAGCTAACTCCTTCATTTTTGCTCGCTGGATTGAAAAAAAAAACAATAAATACAACAACACTCGGCAATCAACATTATTCAAATTCTTAAGCACCATGTCAACCTCACTACTTGAAGAAATTCCACAGGCAATAAAAGCAGACAAATATGTCTTAATTAGCAAAAGCTGGTCGCTATACTAGCAAATAGCAATGCTGCAACAGGTAACACGCTTTTCTAATTGACTATTTTAATGGACTGGATAAGTGAGGTTTCATTGCATTAAATTTTCAGAGATAGTGGTCAATGCCCAGTAAAGATAATTGCAGTAAGAAACTTTCAAAAGATCAGAACAGTAGCCATGTGATTAGTAAAAATACCACATATCTATAAATATATACCTGAGACTCATAATCAAGTGAAGCTGCCATGTCATCAGGTACAGTCACAGATTGCAGCTGCGAAGCACTTTCAGGTTGTTGACCATGCAGAATGTTATTCCTCAGCTCAGCTACGGGCAATGAATCAGTTGTGGAACTTTCTCCCTGTCCATGACTTGCAAACTTATTAGCTGGTCTGTCTTTAGGAGCATGGTGACTGTTTATTGAAGCATCGCCTCTCCTATGTACGCGATCACTAATTGAATCACCAAGCTTTCCAGCTTTGCTAAATTCAGTTAACTGTGAGTGTGCCGGTCCAACAACTGTGGCCTCGCTAGGCACATTTGGTAGTCTCTTCGCCTCAGGACAAATAACAGAAATCACCTGGTCAGAAGCACAACCTGTACCAGTGATGACACCAGTAGATGAAACATCAGTGTTTTTTTGCTGCTTCTTGAATTCCTTAGATGAAGCAGATTCTGGGGCATTACGTGCATCGACATTTCTGGCTTTGTTGTTCAAGCTCTCAATTTTCTCTATTAAAGCTGTATTCTTCTTGATGACAGGTTGCTGATCAAGTGCAAATGAATTATCCTCCTTGAATTTCTTGCGCAGAGTGCCATCACCGGTTTCCCTGGAATGGGAATGTGCATTCTCAAAAACAGAGGAATGGTCTGTTACAGCTGGACCTCTCTGATTAGGCACCGACTTTGTAAGTACCCTATTTCTTTCACTAAAGGTGTCCCTTGTATCTGTCCTCACGTTCATATAAGTTTGGTTTCCATCAGGACGTGGAAGAAGTGGCGATGCTGGCTGCTCATTCCTTTCAAATTCATGGGAACCTTCTAGGTGATCAGGGTTGTCATGCAGACTCCCAGGTTGTCCTCGACGAAACACATGTACTTTATCAGGTTCCAGCTGCTCCTTCAGAACTGTTTCATGTTTGCCAGGTCTGCTCTGAGAATGTCCAGGGTGGAACTTGTCATTCTGATGAGGGAATTGATTTAATATCCCTGGTTGACGTGGACCCCCAACAAAATGAGGATCCCTCACACTGGCATTATTGAAATTAGCTCGAGGACCATAATATCCGTCATAAGGCACTGGACCATGATAAACTGGTCTGACTGGAATTGACTGATTCATAATATAGGAATTAGGAGGCATAGGATTATACACATCACCATTTTTGGGGTGATATCCGCCATGCCCTGAGCCCTGCCTTCCTGCTGCTTCGGAGTTGGGTGGGAATGGACCATAGTAACCAAATGGTTCGACAGGGAAACTACCAGGGGGACCTACAGGTCTGTATGGCCCACCTGGTGCTGCTCCTCTATGCCACATTCCCTCAGGGGGGTGACCAGGAGGTGCACACCATGAATCGAACTGTGGAGGAGGCATATGAAAATTTTGTGGGTATGGCTGTGGTTGGTGGCCTTCATTTGGCAGACTTGTGGCGGGGACAGGAACACCTCCAGTGTGTGCATGTTGCTCTGTCTTCATGATATCAACAGAATGATTATTGGACGCTGAAATTACATCACCAGTTCCTAGCACACAAGATATTTTCTAAAAGTTAAGGCAATTATATGTAACCAATGGCCGTGGATGTAATCAACAGATGATGTAATGGTGAAATTATTATACCAGATGTTAGGGTCTTCACTTGTTCAGCTTGTGGTGCCTCTTTACCTGAACTAGAAGTCGGGCGTCCTTTCGAACTATGACCTATTTAGAATAAAAAGACATGTAAGGAGGGTTCTTCTTATATACATAAACTAAGTAGATGAAACTTGCAGTTGTAGACAAAAATGTATGAAGGAATACAAATTTTGCTCAAAATAGTTTACCAATGCCAGCATTTATCTTATACTTATGTAAATGTTCAAAACAGCCCACAATTTGACATGCTATACATAAAAACTATAAAAACAATTTGGCAGAAGCACGAAACTCAAAGAAACATAAAAACTTTATGTTGCACGTAGTTACCTCGTTGACTGTTTACTTCAGAGCCAAGGGTTGGGAAATCACCAGTACTTAGAGTGAACCCATGCCCATGTGATGAAGATCCCTAGATAGTTAAAAAACAAAAAAATTGAATTTAAGGATGTAATGAATCCCAATCCAGATTGAGTTCTAGGTCTGCAGAATTACCGATCTATCAATAGTCCTTATCGACGCTTTCACATTATCTGAAGCATTATCTGCGAATCGAGAAAGCTGCGAACTTCCTGGTCTTGTCTCGGCACTTCGGGGACGATTTGTAGCCGCTGGTAGATGAGATGAGGGAAATGTGCCTGATGCTGAAGATGGGCGAGAATTTGTACCCCAAGCTTTGGGTGAACCAAGCGACTCACTTCCAGCTGTTGATGGCCTTGAGCCTCCACCAGAGGAGGGCCGTCCATTGAAGTGGCTGGATGAACTGGAACTTGCATCATTCTTGGTAGACAGAATTGACGAGGAAGCCCATGCATTTGGTGTTGTAGGTGGTGCTTTGCTGCCCCATGTGAGGGTGCCCCTAACATTTTAAACCAAAAACTCATGACATAGTAATTATGGGAAAACATTGAGATCATCATAAACATCAAAAACACTGAATTATATGAACAGTTGGGAAACAAACAAGAATGCATATTTTGAACAAAAAATCTCATCACATGGTAATTATGGGAAAGCATTGATATCATCATAAAACATAAAAAATACTGAATTATATGAATAGTTGGGAAACAAACTAGAGTGTATGCTTACTTTGGAACAATTTCCAGGTTGGGATCAAGACCATTGTTTTCCGACCTTCATAAGCCATAACCAAATCAATCCACATACAGAAAAGTCTACGGAATCAAGGATTCGCTACCAATGACGAACAGCAAAAGTGTTACCTCTGACTCGGTAAATTAATTGGTTTTGGGACTTTTCCTAGAACAGTCATACCAGATTTCCTTTGAGGAGCAGCCCATCTGAAGGAAGCCATAAGGAAGCAGAGTTAATTGATTATGCAGGTACAAGGAAAAATGTTTGCAATCAGTACAAAAACAACCTATCCAGACAAATTACAGATATGAAATATCTCACTGCATGACATCACAAAAACAAGGGCGTTCATAATATGGACAACATTTATATCACAGGTGCGAAGGAAGAATTGTTACTTGTGGGCCAACATACAGAAAACCAAACTTATGTGACAACTCGCACATGGATAACTCTTGACGGGATAAAATGGATATCAACTCAATTTGTGACCCATTGCACATGCAATAGCACAACAAGCTTTATCTCTGCTATTGTACAATCATTAATTGGGGATCCTCAACCTAGATATCTTCCTCTCATCACAAATATAAGTCTGTTGAGGTTTGTCCTAAGTCAAACTTTTTCATAACTTTAATAATGAATACAGTTCCATTTAGGTTTGTCCCTACGTCAAACTTTTCTAAATTTGACTACCAATATGTATAATAAAATTTTATATATTGATGGTCAAAGTTAAAAGAGTTTTGACTTAGGAGAAACCTAGATGCACTTTTTTTTATTGGAGGAAGCATAAACTTGAGCACCACACCCTAATAGTTAATCCACTTAAAACTTCAATAAGTCAGCACATAAAATCACAAATAGGTTACACAGAAAACCTAAGCAAAAAACGAAAAACAAAAGAGGTGGTTCAAACATGGAAAAATGCAAACAAGCTATTGAAGTATTGATGAGAATTTCCAGTACTGCAACTCTTCATTCAAAAGACAGTGCCATATGATCACTGCAACATTTAACAGACTGGAGTGTTTTCCGCACAAACTGTATTACCAGACACATCCGATCTCTAAAACTGACAAAACCTCCATATAATTCTCACCAATAGGTCCCACACGATGGCACAAGTACCACGCCCACTCAACTCTGTGAGTGCTAATTGACCAAACAACGACCCAACATCAAACCAAACCATCCGAAAGGTATCATCTGTGTACCCCCCCCCCCCCCCCGAAAAAAAATTGAAATCTGCTGCATACTGCTCAGACACCACAGCAAGCAGATGCTAGATTATCAACTTTTCCTAAAAAAAATATCGGCAGTAATAATGCACAGGCCATACGCATAATACAAGAATTGCGAGAGGTCAATTTGTGTAACATAATTGCATCGCGCGGGAGCGTGGGGATGGAGATCGCGAACCTCCTGTCCGTGGTGAGCGTCGAGGCCATGGCCCCTCCTCCGCGCGAGCGAGCTCGCTCCCCCGGCGGGGCACGCCTCTCTAATTTCCCGGTGGCGAATCGAGCGGCACCAGCTGCCGGGCGCGCAACCGGGGCCCCGGCGCCGGGGAGATCGAGATCCCTGGGGCCGCCTCCCTGAAGCCGCGAGTAGCGAGGGGGGGGGGGGGGGGGGGGGGGTCGCTGAAACCCTAGGAGGCGGAGGAGGCAGACGAAGCGATCAGGGCGGGGAGCGGGCGGCTCGGATCGGCGGCGCGCGGCCGCGGAGGCGGGTAGGGAGGTAACCGGGCCCTTGGCGCCCTGCCGTCCGGCGAGCGGCGGCGGCGGGGGAGGGCAGGTTGACGGGTGGGGCCCGCTCGTCAGAGGCGGAGGCGGGAGAACGAGGCGGACGGGGGGGGAGAGGGAAGAGGGAGAGAAGGGTGTGGAAGCGCTCGTGCGAGCGTTATAAAGGGGCGGAGAAGCGGGACGCGTGGCGTGGCGGGAGTGGGCGCGGGGGCGGGAGCCCCGTGCGCGACCGGGCCCAGACGTCAGTGTGAGGAAGGACACGTGGCGGGGTGGGAGTGGAGGGGAACCGTGGGGCGGTGTGGCTGACGGGAGCAGAGGATCCCCGCGACGGGCTTGAGAGATGGGTTGGCGTAGTAATTGCGTGCTTGGATTTGGGTCGCCACGTCGGATGCCCGGAGTTGGCCGTTTCGTGCGAGCCAAGGATGCACGAGTGGCGGGCGACGCTTTCACTTCGAGTCCCCTCCTGACAGGTGTCACGAATCTAATGTCGATAGATACAGATGATTTGTGACATAAAATTGGCTACGTAAAAAAAAAGATACGCATAACGGAATTTGATAACTGCGTACGAGTACAAGTGAAGCAATCCGATTTTATAGCCAACAATAGAAGAAGAAAGTAAGAGCGAGGTTAATAATAGAGACAAGTGCTTGGTTATTAGACAAGACATAAGAGCTAAGTCATACAACAGTGGTCTATTACTTGTCTACACATTATTAATTTTTTGCCATTTGTTATCGTATCTTTCCTATTCACTCTCACATCATCTCTCATCTGGTCTCATCTCTACATAGGAGCATGTGCTCAGCTTGTTGCTTGCATGAGAGCCAAGTTCTCTTCTCTCTCCTCCTTATCTCTTACACATTACCAAAAACATTAATTAGCTTAGCTATAAGACCATTATTATATTTACTCTAATAGTTCACGGCTTCACGAAAGAACAGGCACAGACGCAAGAAGCCTACAGCACATGTTCATTTCTATGAGCATTTTCGAGAGGCGACACTAATGCTACACATCAAAGATTCGAACCCTAGTAGATAGGTTTGATCATAGAGAACCTTGCCAATTGATTTATAATCAATTCGCAACTTCACGTTGGTTTAATAAGTTGTCAAACACTAGCCAGATCTCCGCGTATTTAAGTTGATAATCCTACGTTAAGAGAGAGCACTGTAGAAAGTGATGGAGAACATTAAAATTCTTAACCTAAGAGTGAGAAAGTGATTGTTTCTGGGAGCAACTAATGTATGAATCAAATATAGTGGCAATATGGCTTGTTGGTATTCCTTTCGATCATCTAAATAGAACGGCACGATGCTTTACACTAATTTTTTTTGTCCCACATATAGTTGTTTAGAATCATCTAGAACGCAACCGTTAATTTGGCTAGTTCTTAACCTTGGCCCGTGGGGTTTTTTTTTTTGCCACGCTAGGAGGGGCTCTGGCTGTGCCCATGTTATTAGCAAGTTAATTTGGCCGGTTAACACAAGGGGTTAAAAGAGGATGATCAAATGTAGCAGTAATTATTACGAGAGAAGAGAACAATGCTTGATATCCGTATTCACTGTCGCTGTCAGGATCCTTGTCGAGAGGATGGATCATGCGATGTAAAGATGAGCTTTTTCATTGGTTTTCTTGGATGCCCACGTTTTTTTTTCTTTCTTTTTTTTTCATTTCCCTGCCAAGAGTTGCATGCACCTTTTTTATGTAAAAGGGAATAGGGTGCACGTTTCGCCTCGTGTCACGCTCCGCAGGTCGCTTCCCGGTCACGTTTCCGCTCACGAGGATCACCGTGGCGGCCTTTTCCAATCAAAAAAATGTGTTGGCACGAATTCGCGACCAACAGAGCGCAAACGCAGGAACCGGTCAGACCGGTTTCTGTAACCGGTCAGACCGGTTTGCCAGGCAGAGCTGGCGGTAGACCTTCGAGCGTCGTCCGGGCAGGATCCCGTCGGGGCAACGCACGTAGGGTTGTCCTAGAGTCGGCAGGCCACCTAGGACGCCTTCAATCGACGTAGAGACGAAGGAAGAACAGCAAATAGTAGATTGGAAAAGTAGGGAAAAGAGAAAAAGTAAAAAGATAAAAGATAGATGTATTTGTTCGATTGGATTATCTCAATCGGCCATGACCCTTTATATTTATAGGGTGGGGAAGTCGTACCCCTTTAGGTTGGTTTACAATACGGGATAAAACTTTAGAGTCCTAAACCTACTCCAACACGGGAGAAACCGGTCAGACCGGATAGGGAAACCGGTCAGACCGGTTTGGCTGTTGCCAGATCGGCTACAGTGAAACCGGTCTGACCGCTTCCTAGAACCGGTCTGACCGGTTGCCAGTTTTGGGTGCGAACATATGCCCCCCTGTTTTCTGGTAAAGCTTGCGTGTCAGAAAACATCTATAATAATTAAAATTGGTTAAAGACGATGATCAACAGTACATCGCCCATATATTGCTCTAAGGGCGATAATTGTTTTTATCGGCCATAAACTTGTCTTTTACTTCAAGGAACGACTTGCTTTGGCCTCCATACTTGCTTAGTAGTTGCTAACCTTATTGGCATGGCCTTTGCTTGTTGCTCCATTGATTCTTGCTTACGTATCCGCTGCAATCTTCTCTTTTGAGTATGAGATAAGCCTGAGGGACACCACCTCGACTGTGAGTATTTTGAATCTCTCTTGCCGTCCTTCTCATCTCCTTTAGAACTAGGTGTACTTCTGACCAGATTATTGTTAACAACAAACGGTCTTTGTATTGGACCATAACTTTCATATGTAGGAGCATATTGAATCGTATATGAACGCATATGTAAATTGCTATAATCCAAAGGTGAATAATAATAAGGATAGAACCAGGACCATGGTGAGGTCGGTCCAACATATGAACAAGGTGCAGCAGCATAATTTGCTTGAGATTTGCAAGAACAAGGTTCATTTTGATATTCTGATGGAGGTTTTGATTTTTTACCTTTACTAGACCGATTTCCTTGCTTTTGACTTGATCTCTTCTTCTTGTATTTGGCCAAAAGCTCCTCGAAGGTCGGCTTCACCTTTTTCTTGTGCTTGGAGCACTCCCAGCTTTTCTGGAGAAACCGGTCAGACCGGTTTGAAGAACCGGTCAGACCGGTTTGCGCGCTGCCGGTCTTCTTTGTCTTTTGTTGCCCCCCAAGCACTTGAGGGACCTCCTTCTGCACCTTTATCACTTCTGGATCAGAAAGCTTGTCATCTCCAATGATTACATTTTTTCCAACGGCTTTTTCGGCTTGATGTGGCCGAATTAGCACTTTAGGATCTTGTAACTCAATGGTATTCATAGGAAAAGGATTAGTGTCAACTTGCATAGGATGAAATGTCAAACGTCCTTCATCAATGGCCGATTGCACTTGCCGCCGAAATACATTGCAATCATTCATTGCATGAGAATAAGAATTATGAAATTTACAATAAGCACGTCTTTTCAACTCTTCTAATGGCGGCATAGTATGAGTTATTCTAATTTTTCCAGCTTTTAGCAATTCATCGAAAATTCTCTCACACTTAGCCACATCAAAAGTATATTTAACTTCCTCTTGCCGATCCTTGCGGACCGGCTTTAGGGAATCACAAGTGGTAGGTTTATCTTTGGCTGACCACACAAATTCAGTACTGTAAACATTATTACTTTCATCGTCTGAATTATCAGATGCATAATATACAAGACGATTACTTTTATCATTAGTTTTTTGTAAGCTCTTAGATTCTTTAAGTCGGTTTTCATTAGCTAGAGCTTTTTGCAGCAACCGACTCACATCTAGAAATTCTTGACCATCTAGCCTATCTTTATGAATATCAAGCAAGCCAGCATAAGCAAGATCAGCTAGATCTCTATCTGAAATTGTCAAACTATAGCATCGGTTTCTAGTATCTCTAAATCTTCTAATATATTCAGAGACAGATTCATTAGATTTTTGCTTAACCGATACAAGATTTGACAATTTTAACTCAGTTTCACCATTAAAGAAATAATCATGAAATTTACTTTCTATATTAGCAAAGGTATAAACTGAGTTGGGTGGCAAAGAAATAAACCAAGTAAATGCAGCACCTGATAGAGATAAAGGAAATAATCTCATTTTACAAATATCATTAGAAGCAGCTTCACCACATTGTATAGTAAATTGGCCTATGTGCTCTAAAGTACTTCTATCATCATCCCCACTGAATTTAGTAAACTCTGGTATTTTAAAGCCTGGTGGGTATGGGATATACTCATAATTCTCAGGATACGGTCTTTGATACGACCGACTCTTTGTTTTAGGCTCCGTACCAAAAGTTTGTCTAAATATCTCAATTATTTCTTCTCTAAATCCTTCCATCCCCGAAACGGTTCTAGGCCTAGATGATCCAGGATGTGGTACTTGATTTAGAGTGGGTTGTGGTGTGCTATATGTTGCTGTTTGATTCGGCAATGTATTAGGAATATGATGCAACGAACTATTAGAAACATATGCACTTGTAGATGGCTCATTATACACAACTGTATGCGGCATCATAGCATTAGTAGCAGCCATCGTATTCACTCCACCAGCCGAAGTACCAATAGTAGTCCGGCTATGTATGTGGTGGACTGGTGATGAGCCAATGGGAACTTTTGGAATATGCAAATTTGATAAATCCTCGGATGCATTATAACTTTCAGTATTAAAAGTAGATCCATTAACATCCTTACCAGAAAATTGTTTATCAAATTTGGCCTCTAAATGTTCTAAACGAGATTTAATCGTAGACTCAAATTTTTCACCCATGGCAACAAATTTATTATTAAAGCTAGCACTGACAGCTCCATCAATAAAATTTGCAATTTCTGAATTAACTTCAAGAGGGGCATTGGATTGTACCTTCAGTGCGGGAATATCAATGACGACATCCTTGTCTTTCTTGACATTCCCTTGTCGATCCACGGAGAAGTGCGATATGTATTGCCTCACGGCTTCTTCTTCCAACTCCTGGGCCTTTCGCTCTGTATGCTCACGGATCCTTCTTCGAATTTCCGCAAGCGCTTTTTGCTCCTCAGCCGCCGTTTGATCAACGTTCGGCCTCTGAATGTTTGCAGCATCGACATCAGCAGGTTTAGGTAATTTACCGGCCATGGCAGCCGATTGATTTACCTAGGGATCGATAAAACGGTTTGAGCAACCAGATTTTCGTCCCCAGCGGAGTCGCCAAATCTGTTGGCACGAATTCGCGACCAACAGAGCGCAAACGCAGGAACCGGTCAGACCGGTTTCTGTAACCGGTCAGACCGGTTTGCCAGGCAGAGCTGGCGGTAGACCTTCGAGCGTCGTCCGGGCAGGATCCCGTCGGGGCAACGCACGTAGGGTTGTCCTAGAGTCGGCAGGCCACCTAGGACGCCTTCAATCGACGTAGAGACGAAGGAAGAACAGCAAATAGTAGATTGGAAAAGTAGGGAAAAGAGAAAAAGTAAAAAGATAAAAGATAGATGTATTTGTTCGATTGGATTATCTCAATCGGCCATGACCCTTTATATTTATAGGGTGGGGAAGTCGTACCCCTTTAGGTTGGTTTACAATACGGGATAAAACTTTAGAGTCCTAAACCTACTCCAACACGGGAGAAACCGGTCAGACCGGATAGGGAAACCGGTCAGACCGGTTTGGCTGTTGCCAGATCGGCTACAGTGAAACCGGTCTGACCGCTTCCTAGAACCGGTCTGACCGGTTGCCAGTTTTGGGTGCGAACAAAATGATTCGTGGCCAGCACGTCCATGGCCACCTACGAACGATATCATCAAGTGAATATATGATAGCGTTTGATTCGGTACCTCTGTAATGTTTTTTTTCCTCACGTAGGAGGTTTGCGCATCTTTGTATTAAAGAAGGAGAGGTTAAATTACAGGCGACCGTCGAAGACGGTGCGGGTGCCAGCTTCAGCGCACATGTTGCGCAAAGAGAAAGAACAACCTGTCCGGGACGCAGCCACGGGGAGTAAGTTACGGGACTACTCGCAACATAAACGACCTAGTTCTTTTGCGCCCGCTAGAATCCATAATTGCGCCTGCTGCCTGATCTTGACGAGTACTTCTTGTGCGTTGCTCGTGCTGTCCCTGAAGACCCTCGCATTGCGTTCCTTCCACACATGCCAAGTCGTCAGGGCAAATAGGGTGTCGAATCCCTTCTTCCTACTTGCCAGCAGCGGATCGCGCATGCGCTGCCACCACACCGCCATGGAGCATCGACCTTGCGGGAGCTGCACGATGCCCAGGCGTTGGACGATAGGCCACCAAACCTGTCTAGTGAACGAGCAGCCGATGAACAGGTGATCAGTGGTCTCCGGTTCCTGCTCGTAGAGAACATAATTGGTGTGCGTTTGTAGGCCATGTGGCTGTCTCCGATCAGCAGTCCAGTGCCTTCTCCGGAATGCTAGCCACAGGAAGACCTTTACCCTCAACGGCGCCCAGGTTCTCCAGATCAACTGCGCCCCCTCAAATGGTTGCCACGTAAACGCCCGTTTGGTTTGATTTAGACTGGAATCGATTGCCACGTAATCGAATAACGGCGTATTCAAAAGTGATCCCTCTCCTTCATAGCTGTAATCGTTTCGCGATGTTGTGATACCAGCGACGCTGCTTCTGGACTCAACCACGCTCCCTGAGCGAAAGCTCCACCGATGACCGCTTCTGGACTCGATTTCTTTATTTCAATACCGTTACCAATGTCATACCAAACAATTCCTCCGTCAAATACCCTGTATTCTAATTTCAATACCATCACCGTTAGCATTGTACCAACCAAACACTATCTATACGTGGATTGGATGTTTTTTTTTACGGACGTACGGGTGAAAGCATACCAAACAGACGACAGTGCCAGTCACATCTAACCATTTTTGTTTTATTTGTTGAAAGAATTATTCACAATCAAATACTTTTAAATGTTCCAGTTGTTTGTTCCTCTAGTGCTCAATCGGGGACACTCACGCACCACGTAGCAACCTTGTTCTTTTCCGTTGGGCTGAGAAACGAAGCCCGACGGGAGTATGCGTAATATCGAGTGAGAGAACCTGTTTTCCCGCAAAAAAAAAAGAAAAAAAAGAGGGAGAGAACCTGTTCGGTCGTGTGGGTGTGAATCAATCAAGCACGCCAGCAGTGGAGAGAAGGCGGGAAAGGGGAAGGCGCCTTCGACGTCAAGGATGTCGCCTGTGAGTGGGCCCAGATGGCCAGTGTGTTCTGAGCTTACTTAGGAGTAGTTTGGGCCAGCAGAACAAGTCTATTGTAATAGGAATCCCAGAGTCCCAGCCCAACTTAAGGAATAGTTTGGGCCTCCTACTAAAAAAAGGAATAGTTTGGGCCAGCAGAAGAAGCCCAATAGTCCGTAGGCCCATCGACCTGTTCGTACCAGACGCTCCTCCCTCCTTTTAAATAGCGGTCGCCTCCCGGTTCTCTTTCTCTCCCCCCAACAGCGCCGAGCATCCACGAGAGCGCGAGCGAGCAAGGAGAGAAATGTCGCGGTCACAGCGACCTCCGAGCTCGCCGTGCGACGCAACCTGGCGCACCGCCACCGCCGGAGGCGGCGTCGCCCCCGCGCGGCCTTCTTCCCGTTCGCAGTCGCCGGTGCGCGGGCGGCCGTCCGCGTCCGCCACGCCCAGCTGGTCGTCCTTGACGATGGGTAATCACGGCGCCGACGGCGGCGGCGCGGTGATGATGGTGCCGGAGAGGGGCTACGAGACGCCGGCGACGCGCTCCAGGATGCCGGCGCCGTCGTCGCGGTGCGCGTCCCCGGAGGCCCGCGCCAGGATCGGCGCGGCGTCGCCGGGCACCGCGCGGCGCGTGGCCGTGCGGCTCTACGAGAGCCTCGGCCGCCACGGGCTCCGCCGGGAGGCTGACCGCGCGTTCCGGGACGCCTTCGCCGCCGCCGACGTCGACGATGACGCGCCGGCGGGTGGCGGCGGAGGGGCCGCCGGGCGGGAGCTGACGGGGATGGAGTGCCTGCTCAAGGACGGCTTCGCCGGCTACCTCAGAGAGCTCGCCAAGATCACGCCACCCGTTCCCAAGCAGGTACATTGATTCGATACTGTATATATCGCTATTTCAGTGTGTTGCTTCATGAAATCATGAGCGTTGATATCGTTGAGTTTATAATTAACCAAAGTGTTCGTAACAAGCTGCTGGCCATCCTATCACATTGGCCGTATATATCCACTCGTGGATACAGAGGTTGAAATTTTATTTTTTAATCTAAAAAAATCCTATCACATAACATAATAGTACTAGAAAATCTTTACCATCACGTTATTTGGGTATCTGAGGATGCAAATCAAATGCAACGTGTTCAATTCAGTGCATTAGCCCAGTGAAAGGATTTTGCAAGATGACGTGCGTGTGCGTGCATGTTCAGCTTGAGCTTCCCTTCGTTTTAACCATTCTGTTCATAAGATAATAATAATTGTGGGTGAGAGAAATGTCCCATCACAATTCACCGTTGTTTTCCACCAGAGTTTCAGAAAGTTGTACGTGCTGGAGAAGTAGTTTCCGCATCTGAAAATTCTTCCACGCATTAAAATAGAATCGAATGTGCTTTAAAGCTGAGACCCTGCGTGCACTCCCTCAGAACATAAGAAAATACAGCCATTTAAACTGAGAGATGCTTCGATAGATATTTAAGCTTACTTGAAGGAAATTTTTTATCTCTTTAGATGATATGGAACATAAGTATGGCAACTTGATTTAGATATATATGGGCTGATATAATAACGAACTTAAATAAGCAAGCTTATAGTAAGAACAAAATTAGTATCACCAAATTCAGTGATTTAAAAGGTTCTTCCTGGCATCTAGTGTATGACAGAGACCGAAAAATAACATCAGGCTGCAAGTTGGGACAATTAGCCACAAGCCTTACTTTTGACTCACGATATCTTATTATTTGAGCACCATTAGGTCATTCGCTTTGAGGCCACAGGAATTATCACCACATGGAACTAAAGGATTCAACGACTATGTCAAATGTAGTTGAGCGAAACATTAATTTACATGTTAAAGCAACTAGAAGTCTCCACATGACATGATCATCTGATTTGCTAACTATGATGATAACAAGTTGAACATAATAATATATACCGTGTGCATCTGAGCCGGCTTGTCAATAAACAGTCTTCATGCTTTGAAAATAGAAACATGAGCACAAAACACAACTACCACCTTATCAGACAAATGATTTGTAGACTAAAAGGGATCAGTTACATTGATGACCTTGATTAAAGCTTCACTTAGCTTTTCTTTGACACCATCCTGATCAACTCCTATGTTCTTGACTTGCTATTACTTTAGCAATTAGCACTTGACAGCTACATCTTGATTCCTCAACAAGTCTCAAAGCAACGAAAAGGATTCACAGCAACATATATCAGCGATTACCGTATTCTATGATAACTAATGTAATTTAGCTCGAGTACCTGAATGGCTGATTAGACAGGGACTTTAAATATGTATAATTAACTGAGCACAACATTATCAGATGTAGTAAAACAGAACTTTATCACAAATTTAGGTTTTGAATTGTACAAAGTTATTAGCATAACTGTGGTACTGCAGATCGTCAAATTCTGTGGGATAACATACTCGGCGAAGATTGAGACATCTGCCTTCAGCTATGAGACATTCGGCAACAAGCTGCTCGAATGCTTTGTGCAACCAGTAAGAAGTCTGTCTCTGAGCAAACGATCAGCTGAGCTTCAAATCTTGAAAGGAATTGATGGATACATCATGCCGGGTTCTATGACTCTAGTCCTTGGTCCACCTGGTAATCAACCTGTTCGATCAATTCAAGCATGTACAATATGTTCCTCTGTTCAAATGTCAAAATAAGTATTATTTTGATCACTAGAATTTGAAGACAAATGCAAAAATGGTCCTTATCATTCTAGAAGAGCAAAAATAACCCCTAAACTAAAAAATAACTATTCCCATCTCTTCCACGTGCAGGCAGTGGAAAGAGCATCTTGCTGAAGATACTTGCTGGTAGAGCCAATCCACGTGTAGATTCTGGTCTGTCAGGCATGGTCATCTACAATGAAAAGACAGTATCTGAAGTTCAAAAGAGTCGACTGATTGCCTATATATGTGGCCAGCTCAACAAGTAAGTCAACTAAGTTTATACAGATTGCAAGGTTATAAAAACTCATCAAAACTAACCTTATCTAAACGATATGAGCCAGGTTATGGCTAGAGCAAAGAATACGATGTCAAATAAAGCCATCTAGTGACAAACTCTTCCTTTCCTTTGGGAAAAGATGAAGCCATGAAAAACAAAAGCTCATAGCATTACTAGTTAGTGATGAAAGTACACAAAAAAAACCCCTCTCCATATCTGCAGACAGTACTTGGGGAAAAGTAACAAGAACATTGATCTAGTTATGTTACCACATCTTTGCGAAGAGAACAAAGGGATAAATGTTAGAATCGCACTCCTGCCACATGTTCTTGCTTTCGTAGTAACTTACTCATCCTGAACTCTGTGTGTGTGTGTATGTGTGTTTTATGAAGAACAACATCCTTAACACTCTGATTTCTCCCCTAGGCACATCCCCTTCCTCTCAGTTCGCGAAACTCTTGAGTTTGCAAGGGACTGCACGCAAGGTCTCCGGCCTGAGAATTTCACACCACAGATGCGAAAGTTCTTCGCCTATGCACTTGTGGAAGGACAGGACCCTTTCCTTGAGTATGTCATGCAGATCCTTGACTTGAAGAAGATACAAAATTGCCTTGTTAGTGGCATATCAGACACTGAACGGGATAAGCTGACGACAGCCGAGCTTGCGGTCGGGACCTACTCGGTCATGGTCTATGACCAGCCATTGACATGCTCAGATCCGGCAATGACCTATGATTTGGTGAACACTGTAAGGACCGTCTGTAGAATCCAACAATCATCTGCAGTCATGGCCCTCAATCACCTCTCCCAAGAAGCATTTGACCTCTTCGACAGGATAGTCCTACTTGGCGAAGGGCATGTGCTGTACCAAGGCCCAAGACAGGATGCAGTCACATACTTTGCTCAACTAGGGTAAGTAACAACATTTTCCCCTTCAAATGTAGGGCAAAATGCACAGTCTATGCATGTTCGTTCAAAAAAAATCTTCAGGCAAAATTTGACATGAGCTTTTTTTTTAAAAAAAAACTTCTGCTAGGTATATGAAGCCACCACATGTGGAGTCCTGGGAGTTTCTCCAAGACATCGCTGCAGAAAATGGCATGCAATACCTATTGCCAAAGTCAAATCCACAAGGCCTCGAGGAGCTTGTGGGATGCTACCAGTCATCAGATCATTACCTGGATGTCATAAGGGTCATTGGCAAGAGCAAAGAGTTCAGTACATACTGGGTTGAGAGCGAAGCCAGGAATCGGCTTATCCTTGAAGGAATCAACCACATTCAACTCAAATAACGCTGAACATCAAGAAATGGGTTATTTCTTTGGTTCAAGTTGCCACACCGTCAAAAACTTATTATTATTATTATTACTAGCAAATATGCCCGTGCGTTGCCACGGATGAAGCCGTAGAGGTTATTTGTGTATTGCTATGCGCCTATGCTATGGTTAAACTCGTTAGTCGTGTTTCTCTACTTATTTTCTTCCTCGCCTATTTTATTTCTTTTTCTTCTAATTTTCCTTTTTCCAGTCCAATTAAACTTATCATTCTACATCTTCTTCCAACTTCTTTCTTATTTTGTACTCTTGGACAATTAACGACGTCGCCATTAGACAAAAGAATTTTGCCGGCTCATCTCCTCTACTGAATACCATCCAATAACTATAATCATTATTTTCTATCTTGGTTCATCTCACAACCTTTCCCTGCTATGAATTAAACAAAAAACATGCAATCATTATGTTATCCTCTATATTCTTAGCATATGAAAAAAAATCCCAAATCCGAGCTCAAGCTTGCAAATCCTAGGTCAATTTGAAGTGCTTTGCAAAATTTTTCCAATTTCTAATCCTTTATAATATTATATCGGAACCAAAACCCTTGCATATTTAATGGTATTATTTGATGGCTTTGTGAATTAATTTTATCACTATCTATTTCGAGAAAATATTCAATCTAATTGTACCACAAATTCTAAAATTTTATAGGTTATATCTGTCTGGTCCGTCAGCTATAACGTAACCCATCTTCATATAGAACTAATCCTAACCACCTAGGAAGTACTAATAGTTGAACTACCGTCTCACAAATCTCTTCTTCTCTCCCAGTAAGTCGTCCACCAGCAGCCAAGCTGCTTGCTTTTCTCCCACACGGCCTCATCTCTTTCATGCATCAATCCCTTACTCGTGTGGCCAGACACCACATCCACGGTAGTACGGCACCACATTCCTGTTCTTCCATGCGCAACAGTCACACGGCTCCTTCACTATCCTTCTCCACAAGCAAGCTCTTCAATGTATCCGGCCTCCTTGCTCTTTTCTCCAAAACCAAAGATGCAAACAAAGCCAAAAGACCATTGCTGCCTCTAAATGAATAGTACCTCTCCATCTCACTACTAGCAAATTGACCAACGACTCATTTTCCTTCCCCTTCTCCCTAGCTTCTTCATCCACGATCGAGCAAGCAGGCAACCATTTCAATCCTCTTCCCTTCTCCCTCATTGCCAATCATGCTATTGCTGCTCCAGTACGTGCTCCTTCATCAACATGACCATAGGACTATAGGACCATCGCCCATAGGAACCCCATGTGGCTGGCTCGCTGCATAGGCCTCCGAAGGCCTTTGCCTTGCACCGTCCACGCAGGACACGGACCGGACAACATTCTCTGTCTGCCGTGGCTGGCCAACCACCAGCGTCGACGCCGCTCAAGATCCCGCCCTCAACACCAAGCTGCCTCCTTAAGCAGCTACGAGCCTATGACTCATCTTCCTCCGTGATGGTTCGAATCCGCTGGACCAACAACGACTATTCTATCCGAGAGTAGCGTGCGCTCATCCTTGATCTGCGGCCGCCGAGCAACAAACTCCATGGACCCTAGGCCGCCGTAGAAGCCACCTGCATCGAGACGTGGACGTGGACTCTGAGGGCGGGGCCAACGTCAACACCGACACAACGACGCCGCAATCTTGCTAATCCTGGTAGCGGCGGTGGCTCCTCACGGCGAACCGCTCGTGGATCGCTTCGATCTGCTAACTCGGCAACAAGCATCCCGTCACAAATAATCTTCCGCCGTTGCGCCTCATGCTGCTTCCTGCAGTAATTCGAGGGCTACATGTTGGTCGCATTATGAAGGCAGGGACTTAGCCACGCGACGGTGCGAGGTTGAGTAGGACTCGTAAACGAAGAGAAAAGGAAACCAAAATATGCATACGCGACGGTGCGAGGTTGA
Source organism: Echinochloa phyllopogon (assembly GCA_033239725.1). Lineage (NCBI taxonomy): Eukaryota > Viridiplantae > Streptophyta > Magnoliopsida > Poales > Poaceae > Echinochloa > Echinochloa phyllopogon. The sequence goes on along the minus strand of BTCW01000012.1, from coordinate 59,010,771 downwards.
GCAGGACTCGTACACGAAGAGAAAAAGAAACTAAAATATGCAAAAAGTACTAATACAAGGGTTTATTTGTAAAATTATGACGTACCGCAGAATCAATCCTTGATTTAGTATCAGGTAAAGATTATTATTTTGGACAAATGCTAACACAGTGTTACTGCTTCCATTTTCCCATTCATAAGTAGTTGTTGCAAAACTTCTGAACAAATCTCGATCTACTAGTGGGGTTGAAAGTTCAGGAAACATCCAGGTTGGTGACGTGGTGACTGGAATTTCAATAAACGAAGAGCCGATGCATTATCTGGCGATTGAACCAATAACTGACCACAAGAAACACCTAAATCAAGTTTTCTCAGAACTGCATCATGCCCGAGGACATATCAGCCTTCAACTTGAACGATCTGACAATAAGGCAGGTTAATCTATGATTTTATTTCCAGAACTCAATTACCAGTGGTAGATCATAAGTTTTATGTGTTTGGAAATTTATCATGGTAAACGTGACGATTTATCCAAACAATTCAATTCTGAAAATTTTCACATTTGGTAAATAAAATGCATAGAGCAATGAGGATGAACCACGATGGGAGCGATTTACGAGGCCATACGTGCAACCATGGTGGAAATCAACGAGAACCCTGATCCAGAGACAGCTTAGGATCTTGAAACAACTTCACGTGTTGAGCACACTTCGAGTCATTCAGGTTTGGCCAATTGTTAAAATTTAAAAACATGGCAGATGCAAAAGAATTAGCTACCTGGTTTCGCATGATAGGATAGGGCAGACTACTGAGGTTATTTTTATTTCAGGCATGCATTCTTGGTATATTTGCTGGGACACTGTTCTACAAGCTTGGTGGGCAGTATAACCTTCAACATATGAACTCTGTGAGAGCTCTTGGGTTTGTAACCACCATGAGCATAATGCTCATAAACATGCCTCAGCTCCCTCTATACATGCTTCAGAGACCCACATTCTATAAACATAGGGACCAAAGATTTTTCAGGACATCCTCTTATGCTGTTGCCCATTGCGTCACTAATCTGCCACAGGCCTTTATTGAGGTAATCTCTTCCTTTGATCTTTTCGGCCATCTATTGTTAAAATCTGTGCATATATGCATTCTGTATTTCTGTATGGTACTTGATCCTAAACATAAGCACCACTTTTTCAAAAAAAAAAAAAACAAACACAAGCACCAAGTAGTATAATGCAAATATGCCATGTGTAATGCAGGCACTCCTTTATTCAGTTTGTGTATATTTCCTGGCGGGGCTGTCACTGGAAAATAATCGAGCAGCGTTCCTCAACTACATAGCTCTGATGTTTCTTGTGGCCTACTTTGGATCATCGATCTTCTTCTTTCTGAGTGCAGTGGCATCCATTCCTGAAGTAGCAAATGCGTTGGCAGGTAACCAGTTCTTCTATCTTTGTAACTCTAATTATAATAAGCTGGTATTACAAAATTTGGTTAGACCGCTTTAATTTCATCAACTTCTATCAAAATTAACACAAAGAATCGATCTGACAAACTATACCGGACTGCTACCTGCATGCAGGCCTCGTAGTCTCCATTTTCTTTCTGTTCAGTGGGTTTGTGATTTACCCATCTGATATCCCTCAATATTGGAGGTGGCTAATGCAGATCAATCCAATTCGTTGGGCCAATATCTCTTTCTGTGACCAACAGTTCTCAAATGGTTACAAAGACTCCTGCATCAATCATCTGAACCAACTTACTTTCTGCAAGGGAAATCTAGAGATGGCTTCTGGCAAGGCCTACTTAATCTATGCTGAACTGTTTACCGCTGTTTCAGGAAAGCCTTATGTCCCTTATATGATTCTTATTGCTTGGACGCTACTTGCTCTGTTAATGGCATTGATATTCTTAAATAAGATAGACTTTTCACAAATCAGTCAATCCATACCACAGACTAATGAAAGGAAGTTTTCAAAGAACTACTTGTATGATGTGGAAGTTTATTCAAGCACACTTGATGGTTCTATGGAAGATTTTATTGATTCAGGCAGATACAAGTCTCTGGAGCCACCAAAGTTAGCATCTAGTTCCATAATAGTAATTTCTGAGGGTGAGAATGTTAGTGTTGGGAGCTGGAGGGAAGAATTCAGAGTTGAAATCGAATCAGAACACCTGACAATATCAGTTATACCAATCACTTTAACATTCTTGGATCTATCATTTGTTAGGTAATATTTGAATTCATTGCGCAATAGTTCCATGTTAGAGTATTATTTCATAGCATGTGTATTTGGAAGTCAGCAAAATATCATTCAGAGTAGAATATATTATAAAGCAGCACACATGGAAACAGTAAGTTATGAAACAATACATGAATAAATGAAACTTCATGAAGATAGAAATAAGGTCATCAATTTTTAGAATAAAATAAACTCCAATCCATTATCACACAAAGTATGACAGCTTTCCTGTGACAGGTGTGGAGAAGTAACAAAGGAAGAAGCTATAGATTTTGAGAATGTCAGCGGATATGCAAAACCAGGAACTATGCTAGCTCTTGTAGGGGGCGCTAATGGAAGTGCAGCTACACTTCTCAAGTGCCTTTCAGGCGGGACTCCTCCAGGTGGCAGTTTTTCTGGAGATATCCGAGTCAATAGCACCAAACCCTCTGCTGATTTCTCAAGAAGTGTGGGCTATGCTGAGCGGCTTGATGCTCATCAACCTTACCTCACCATACGTGAGTCACTTGAATTCAGTGCCAGCCTCAGACTAACAAATGGCATTAGCAAAACAAGAAGGCATATGCATGTTGAATTAATTCTTGACCAGTTGGGCTTGCAATACTATGCCAACCACTTGGTTGGTTCCTTGAAAGATGGAACTGGGAAAACATTTGAAGTATCAAAGAAGCTCACAATTGCAGTCGAACTTGCAACAAACCCAAGTATTCTATTCATTGAGGAACCTATTTCAGGACTTGATTCGTCTGGAACCTCAGCAATCTTGAGCATCCTGTCACAGCTACCAGTTTCCGGTAAATCAATCATCGCGACAGTTAGCCATCCCAACACCCGTGCACTTTCATACTTCCATCAAGTTATCATCCTAACTCAAGAAGGCCGTCAACCTTCTTTCGGTCCAGTAGGGCTCAATTGCCATGAAATACTCGGATACTTTACTGCAATCCCTAGGGTGCCTCCTTACATTCAGACACAAAATCCTATCAGTTTCGTTATGGGTGTAACTGGACTTGGAATCCCAAGAAGAAGAATTGCAGTGACAGATTTCACGGAAGAGTTTCAGAACAGCCATTTGTATGAGGTGGCGATGAAGGTCATTAACACTGCTACAAAGAACAACAAATTTAAAAAAGAAGACAATAATGTGATATCCATTAGTTACAACTATCCAGCATCATTCATAAGGCAATTGGGGTTGGTTTTGTTGAGGACACAGAGGTTCTTATGGAGGAATGTAAACTACACTTACAGCAGATTTACTGGTTGCGTGATGATTGGATTACTGATGGGCTCACTCTATTTCAAGATTAAGTATGAAGACACATATGGGGTGACTTCTAGATCACTTTACATCTACATGCAAACTATACTCATCGGGGTTATATCTGCTAACAACGTGATTCCTCAAATTGGCACTGACAGGCTCGCCTACATCCGAGAAATGAGGTCCAGGATGTACCTTCCAATATTCTACCCAGTGTCATGGGTGATCAGTGAAATCCCCTACTTCCTCGTAGCAACGCTGGCATTCGTTGGCATTGGCAATGGCATGGCAGGGATAGCAACCGAGACAGCCACCGATTTCCTGCTCTACTGGTCAGTTCTGTTCCTCTTCACTCTCTTCATGACCTACTTCGGCATGATGGTCATGTTCCTAGCTCCAAGCCCGATCCTCGCCGCCTTCCTTGTCTCCATAATCACATCGCTGTGGGTCTCTGCCTCTGGCGTGGTGGTCCTCTTCTCAGATATCAGGCTCTACAAGTGGATGTACTGGACAAATCCGTTCCAATACGTGATAAGCGTGCTCACGACAGTAAGCTTCTACTGCGACACATCCCGGTGCCAGAGACAGTGCTCATGCCCAAGGCTCCCTGACGGCTCATATGTGTGGGACAGGATAGCAAGCATCAGGTCTTTGAGTCAAGAGAGGATATGCGCAGATGTGGTGACCTTAGCAGGGACGTGCACTGCATTTGCCGTTCTTGCTTTCCTCTTCTTCATTGTTCTGAAGCACAACTCACCGCACACCCATTAAAATGATCAATCCACACGAGTCGGCATCGTGGTGCACTATTGCATATGTTTTCTTGTTCATCACATGGAGTTCTCTTTGTATCTTTCTGCTGCAAACATATTCAGTTTGTTTCGTCCCATTGTGCAGAGCACTACTACAGTTGTGTTCCAATATGAAATGTGCTACTTTCCTTGTCAATGTATGTATATGATGTGCTGTTACTGCATTATACAAACGACATGCATGAATGCAGAATATTACTCTCCCATCCTTTCCAGAGCACAAGTCAAATTGCATTACTTCGTCCTAAGAGTGTCAGGCTACTCACAGGCAGGAGCGCGCTCAAGTGGCTGAAACTAAAACCGTGTACGCAGAGGCAGAGCGCTGCGCAACAACGAAATGGAAGGACAAAGATGAACTTACAAGCTGCCCTTTCATGCTGTGCCATTCCCTCTTCCCTATCCCTGCCCTTGGTCGCCTTCCTATGAGGCATTCCGCCGAACACGTGGCGACCGCTCGCCGCGCAGCGCCAGCACAAGCTCACATTGGCGGAATGCGCCACGGGCACGACGCCACGACGATGAAGGTAGCGCACGCCGTGGCGCCGGCCAGCCTTCCCGGAGTCGCCCCGTCCATGGCTCCATCGTCAACATGCTCTCTGACTCGCGCTTGCGTTGCTGCGTCGGCGAGAGCGCCGCCGCCCCTCGCTGATTCGCTTCTCATGGACACGGCTTCCGCAAGCGTCCGATGAAGGCGGGAAGTAACAAAATACGCTAACCAGTGGCCAAAGCGGGTATTTTGTTGCCGCGTCTTTCCACTGCCTACTCCTCCGGCTTCTTCCTTCGACAAAAGAAAGAGGGAAAGGCTCGAGCGCCGCCTGTCGCCGCCGTCAGAGATCTCCAGGTACCACCCGTCTCCCCGAGCCACGCACCCTCCTGCTGCGCACTTCTCGTTTGGTTTGGAGGCTCCAATGTCGTTGGTGGAGAAGGATCCGGCTTTTTTTTTATTCGTTGCGGTTCATCAGAGGCGGTTCGCTGGCTCGGGGTGTTCCGTATTCTTCTTCTTCTTGCGGGGGCTGGTGTGATCCAGGGAGGCGCGTGGTCGTGCTGCCGCCGTTGTTTCACGCCGATCCTTGCTTGCGGAGGGCGAGGATGCGTGGGAAATGGGAGGGACACGGCCATGCCCGTGCCCGCCAGGTGTTCGTGCAAATGCCGCAGGCGGCAGTTCCTAACTGGTTGCAGGGTTATGGGTGGCATTTGGGCTCTAGAACTGTACTCGGGACTGAGATGAACTCATCTTGTTCATGGCAGATTTCTCCAGACGAATTGCCGTAGAACAATATGGTATTAGTTAACGATACAAAAAATGGATTGAATTACCCAATCAATTTGCCTCTTGACACATGTAACTTTTTGTAGAACATAGGATTAGTTTTTGTCCTTCCCTTGTTTTTCGTGATCTTGATCACGAGGTGGTGTATGCATGTGCACGAGCAGTAGCGTAGCTAGGAAAAAATATAGCTGGGCGACATCTAATGACCGATTAAATCAAAAATATATTGAGTCATATTGCATTATATCGAATCACACTGCTTTAACTGCTCGCCGAGTGGCCGCCCTCCGCATCTACGGTTGGTCCCCATCCTTCCCACCTCCGGCATCTCGCCGGAGGCCGGAGGGAGTGGGGATCCATCTCTCCCAATAGTCTTCAATAGATAAGTCTATGTTAGGGTTAGGGTTTCTCCATGCCGCAGTTCGTGGCATGGGAGATTTGTTTCCTCCTCCTCCTCGGCAACGGCGACGAGACATGGTGGTTTGTGTTTCTCCATGGCGGCTCCGATGAAGTAATTGACGGCATCTACGACATCGGCAACTTTCTTTGGGAGACGACATGGAGATTTAGGTTTCCGGATGGCGACATCGAGGCGGAGATGGTGCCGTCATCGTGGAATAATTTTCTCCAGCCACTTCTCCGTTTTGTCGTGGTTAGATCCAACCACGGTGAAAGGCTTGGGAGAATAGATCTGTCCCCTGAGCTGATGTCGATTAGTCTTGGGTCGGATAGATTGTGATCTGTCTCTCTTCCTCATCGGTGGCAGAAAGATGAAGAAGAAAGACGCAAGAAGGAAGAAGATTGTGCTCGTTCCAGCCTACAGGAATGTTGGTCGTCGTTCTTTAGGCGATTGTTCTCAGCCGGTTTGCTGAGCGTATGCATGTGCGTCCTTCTAGTTGCTTTTTACACAGGTTTGGAATTGAGATTTGGAGTTGTTTAGAGTGTGAGTACTTTGAGAGTGCCTGTAACTTGATGATGTACTCGACTTTCATATAATACAATTCTTCTTTGATCTCAAAAAAAGAATCACATTGCTTTAATAATATCTTCGTGGGATGGCGCAACGGCGGGGGGCGCCAACCTGTGCCGCTTGCGGCTTCAGGTCGCTGGCGCCAGCCGGTGCTTCCCAGAAATAAATAAAGGCAGGTCCCTCTTCTAGGATCTCTTCTACCTCCGTCCGAACCAGCAACCTAGCAGCCGCTGCCGCGCCATTCACTCATCCAGGAGGGCTGACGGAGCTCGGAAACTCACAAGAGAAGAAGGGGAGGTACTCGTGCAATTCCAGATCTAGCTGGGGCAGTCGCCCCAGCTCGCCCCAACGTGGATCCACCAGTGCACGAGTCCTGTAGTAGTATGGTTTACTTGTTTGCTTTAAACATTCTTGCAGAGGAAAAGAAATTCAGCTACCTTGTGTAATGTTTGTAGGCCACAGACGCCTTTAATTACTAAACATTGGGTGTTTTCTTGGTGATAATAGCAATTTCGTTTCCATTCCCAGTGACTACCACAGCATAAAAGAAGATGCCTTCACTTCAAAAGGCGTTGCCTCCGGAACTTGCTGACAATGTGCTCAGAGTAATGCTCCTTTTGCACCCGTTGTCATGTTTTCCTTGGTGTTATGGGCAGCAATCAGTGCTCAAGCCAACTTGTACTGTTGTAGTGGTACTAGGTAGTCGTCATGTGACTTCATTTGGAACAGTTAACCTAAATTCTAGCTGCAGCTTTTCTGAAACACACATCTAGCATGCCTCCTGCTGCCCAACTCTTTATTATGTTCATGGAAATTTGTCACAAATAAAGCAAACAGTATCATAACAGACGCCAAAGAAACATTTCTTTTCCTGTTGATCATTATCTTTTTTTGCTACCTGTAGTTATATCGCGAATGCTTAAGGAGGGCAAAGTTTATTGGGCATCAGGTAGGCATATTTTATCTGAATTTTTACTATTGCTCCCACATTAAAGTTATGAAAAGTGTCTTTTTTATATATAATACTGAATTGATGGCTTTTGCATCATAGAAACACAACACAGAGCTTTTAGTTACCATGGTAAGGCAGCAGTTCAAGAAAAACATGCATGAAACTGATCCAGAGAAGATACAGAAAATGAAGGACGAGTAAGTTACTGCTCTGTGTAAACTTTCCTTTTGGATTTCCCATGTTATCTTTCAGTACTTTATCATGGTTATCTCCTGACAATATTTCTTTCTTTGCAGTGCTGCACGGGGCCTTATCAATCATATTCTGTATGAGTCTGAGAAGATAACTGGGCACAAATTCTCAGGATAAGAAAGAAAGTTGAGACTAGACTTACCGCATGCTTTATGGATAACAATAAATTAGTTGATCTTTTGTGTCTGTTGAATTATTTCACCCCTCCAGTACAAGGACCCGCAAATGTTTCCCATTTGGCTGTTGGGTACATGAGTTATTCCAGCAATGAATTTTTATTACCCATGAGTATGTCTTTTGATCTGTTTGTCCCAAAAATGCCGAGTTCAAGTTGTTTTTTATAACATATAAATCTACTCCTAGGCAGGAGATGGAAATCTTTGGCAATTGAGAATGCTCCAACCTTTCCTAAAACAGAGATATGGGTGATACCCTTGCTTGCTGGCGATGTATTGGTATTAGACAGCCTGCATATGATGATAAATGTAAATATAGGGGAGCATTCCATTATGCTTCTTGGTTCCATCTCTGTGACTCGATCACAGCCACAAATTTGCAAAAGTGCAAACCACAAAAGTTTGTGGCAATGGTCTGTCTCTTTTTTCTTGTTAGTATGATGGAAAGTTATGGACTTTCTTGTCACCGAAAGTAATTTAGGTTTTGGGGAACCCACCTGATTGTCTGCAGTGCGGGAACAGTTTTTGCAGCTATATCTTTGCGATTACGAAATGTCTCTTTGGCAGAAGTATGATTTGACATTATGATTGCTTGCATTGTGCTTAATACTGAAGAGAGCACTTGTCATCACTCCATCACACCATTGTTGTCCAGTTCTGCAGATGTCAGAAGTGTTTCAGCCGTTCTTTTCCTCCGTAAAATCCGTCCAAGCTTCAGTGGATCAACACATTGCATTCCAATTATTCATGGTCATATCTGCAGATTCTGGATGATGTATGTGGCCCCTTCAATACCTGCATGGACCTGATGTCTCAGCTTTTAACTGGCGCAATCTACATCCCTATGGAATTGTCACATTGCTCTTTAGAATCCTGAAAAGCAAGATCGAAACAAATGGCGTGGCATCAAAGAGATGGTAGATGGATCTATGATAGGAAGAAGAGGATGATGAATTCAGAGACCCTGGAGCGGAGAGAATGAGATGTGGCCTGGTAACTGGGGCCATTTCAGGAATTGCGTGTCAGAGCATGGTTCACTACTTGCTGTCTGCAGGTCAAATGATGTGGAAACAACGCCCTCTTCCTGGAGTTGCACTCATCAAGGCATCACCAACGGACCTGAAGACGATGGATCGTTGCACTTTTCTCTGCCACGCCGATGAACTCCAGCCACTACTTTCGCTTGAGCCCTCACATCATTCTGTGAATCCTTGTGGCTGAGATCACCCCTTGTTCATCTTTCCAGCACAGTTTCATGGCCTGTGTCAGCTACTCCATCACCAGTCCTAACCCACGGGCTGTCGTTTAGCAAGAAGAAGGATGACAAGGTAGCAGCTCCTATGAGGTGAGCCTGTGATACTGCATTGCATCTAGAGGAATTCTATGGTGGTTATGGCATGTTGGTTTCATTCTGCAAGTCAATGCTTCAGGGCCAATGCTTCACTGGTGTCTTCCAAAGATGAAATCATGGCTGCCGTTGAAAGAGGAATGTGGCTGTGCTGTGCTGTGGTGCCACCCTTCTACACTTTCTACCTACTGCAGGCATGTGTTGCAGTTGTTCCCATTGTTCCTTCGGTCAGATAAAAACTGCAGCACAAAGAACCTTTCCCTCTATAGTAACATGAGCAAGTACAATTTAGAGGCTGTGTCAATAGCTGTACTTGAAACTACACCACTGAGAATATTGGCCTTGAAGGTCTTGTGTACAATCATACCATGTCTTATAGCTTGTGATAGTGCCTAACCAATTGCCCCTGGAATCAGCATGGCATACCCTACAGATAGAGTGGTAGACCCAGACAATTGGTATCCCCCTATGCAATCATCTTTCTGTCTGAATCAGTCATTTCTGACCTTATCTTGTTTTTCGCATGCTCATCTCTGGACTACATTATACCATTTCCCCTTTTCTGAACTTTCAGTTCACTGAATTTCACACGATTCATATCGGCACATGGGTTTCAGGAGAACTTGGCAATCTGAATCGAACCATATTTTCAGTGTACATTCTGATAAGCAAAAGTAGTCTCAAAACTGCATCATCATCACATACTTAAGCTACGTTAGCATCTATCAACTTGCTACATCTATAGATTGAGCTACTGTAGCATAGTTTCATATAATATCGACATATTGAAGTAAAAAAGAAAGAAAACTAGTGCACAAAATATGTGCAAATTCAGAAGGGTAGTAGGGTCTATAAAGTTCCAAGCTCCAACTGTTACACAACGCTCATGCTTCAGCACCATCCCTCTGTAAAAGAGTATTATGAATACTTGAGTTATTCCACAGACATGCTTGAGTTCAATGAAAATGCAAGCAGAAAAAAGGCATAATTTTCACCAATTCCATATACATATCAATGAATATAAGGAATGAAAGAATGATAATCTGATAGTGAAACTCAGTATTTTCAAGTAGTTACTCTAATATTTCTCTAGTTCTGAGATTACAGATATGGCACTCAAATCAGGATAATACTACAAAGAGAAGAAAGAGAGGCTAGAGATTCATATCATACTTCCATCAGAGGACATCTTCATATAAGAATACTAACACTGACAGCACCCTTTCTTTAAACTTCTAATAAAAGACCGCTCATATAGCTGACTTCCAGTAGCTGCATAGCTTATCTAAGCAATGCATCATCGCCTTATTCACTTCGGTGTTGAGCCATCGCCCAACTTGGACGGCGTCCTAGGGCTGCTTCTTCCTCCCAGAGGGCTGCGCTCATGCCTGAGCTCAGTGAGCCGAGGGCTATATGCCTTTTCAGAAATGGATGGGCTGCGCATGCCTTTCAGTTCTGCCACAGGTGTGCCACCTGAGCTAGTGATCTTCGGGCTGTTCAGGCGCTTGACCTCGCCACGGCTTCTTGTGACCATGTCGTCTAGGATCTCTGCACTCTGGGCACGTCCCAATGGGACATCGATATCTTGCTGAAATACATGGCATTTGAGTGTAAGGAAAATGCAACATGACTACAAATGTTCTAATATAAAAATACCATGTTGATGAGCAAGATTAAATTATTCGTCAGGATAGATTAAGTCTTGCTGAACTTACCGCAGCAAGGCTGAATGGTATAGCTGGTGATTCCTCGTATTCCGCAGCATCCAGGTCAGTTAGATGCGCACCTTTGAAGAGCTTGGGAAGGATGTACTGCCTGACTGGAACCAGGAGCATGATCATGAGGGGGAAAAGAACCCCAGCAATTGGGATCCATGTGATTCCAAAGCAGACCAGCAGGTATGCTGTCTGGAATAGTGTGAACATGGCTATTGTCTTGAATGGCACAGTCTCGACAAATGTGGTGTGGTACTCTTCTAGCACCCTGGGAAAGATTTACAGTATATGTAAGAACATCAGTCTTCCACAGGAGTTTGTTAAGACTATTTAGCATAATATATGTTTTTTTAATCCATCAGATCATGTCCTACTTTGTGATTTATGGATATGCAAGAATAGAATCAGATGTGCCAAACTGATCTTTTTAAAGGAACTAAAACTTACTTGTATCTTCTGCTGGGAGCAGTGAAGAGCAGCAAGATCCTCTCCCAGAACTGGTTACCAGGCAAACTCTCAATGGCCATGAAGGCAAAATAGCCCCAGAGGACAGATGTCGGGATCTTCTTGAGCAGCGGCATAGCAGCGACACAACCCCCCACCATGGAGGCCTGTAGCAAGTTGCTCAAGCGCTGCTCCTTGACCTCGATGGGCAGCAGATCATCAATTTCTTTCTCTATGTCAAAGACTGTCTCATCAACTGGTGCGTCAATGTTGCCCATGCTTGAAGCTAGTTGGATTGTTGAGTCATTGAGTTCATTTAAGCCCTATATTTATTGAAAAAAGCATAGAGAAATTTCATATAAATATAAAGTACACTGTCTATATTAAGTGCAATGTTGTACTAGTTCTATGTAATAAAATGCGTACTCTTCTGACAGATTGTTGCTGATAAACCAGCGGTGTCTGCATCTGTTGATAAGCATCCTGCATGCTGCCATACAGTTGGCTCAAGCTCGCATTCTGACCCATGCTCTTTCGTGCAGTGGCTACTAGCCGGTTACGTAGCAGCTGCACAGAAATGTTTTGCAATGTGAGTGAGAAATTAGATGTGCAGATGGTATGTGAGGTACTATTCAACATTTCCTTAGCTCACCTGATGCTTGAGAGTAGCCAGGCTCTTTGTATGCATGGGTGATTGTGGAATGACACCATTTGATGGGGGGATACCAATAAGGCCACAAAGTAAAGTCTAGAATTCAAGAGATAACATTGATGTAAGTGAAATGTATAGCAAAAATCGAAACCTAATACTCAGAAATTATGCTCATCAATGCATACCAGGAAGCCTAAGAGAAGCAAATCGTAGTGAAAGGAAGGAGGCTTCCTCAAATTGAACTCTTTCTGCTGAGCAAGCTGAGATGCAACACTATGATCAAAGTAGTAGAGAACAGCAATCATTGTTGCTGGTATGAAGGCACCAATGATATAGAGGAGTGGAACTTGTGTCATATCCTGCTCATTCAATTGACATTGGAAACAAAATTGATAAGCAATGATGTTTCACATGAAGAAATCTAATATTTATAATCTTTTGGTGAATGTTTGAGTACCTTGATAACTGTCCAATTGTCATATGCACCAGGGGACCATGGATTAGGGCTGAAAAGGCGTCGTGGAATACCTTTTGGTACATTTCCGTATGGTGTGTAAGAAACTCCAGTCCATACTAGTACCATCAGTGGAACACCATAGTCGGCGATGAAGCCACGCAGCCAACCTAGGTAGAAGAAGTATAGCCATAAGAAATTTGGAATTGGATTGAGCAACAAAAGATGGAGATTAGAGATAAAAGTTTGCATGGCATCTGCAGAACAAGAACAGTTCTCTGATGCATACCTGCTCCATAGCGCCATGATCGTGCCTTCCTGCTCCGCAGCGCAGTAAGCAAAAGGCCAAACGACAGGACGATGGCAAACATCCCATTGGCGAAGCGCCAAGATGGAACAAACTCCAGTGCCTTTCGGTTTTCCCTCTCAGGAATGCGGAATTCATCTACAAGCCCCTGCATCCAACACAGATTTGTGAGCTTGCAAATAATTACCATAAGTTCAGCTTGGAAATTACTTCAGTACTCATAATTTCTGACTATTGTTTTTCCAAAAGAGCATTTTTTTGATTTATCAACTTGCATTGGATTTTAGAACAGACAATTATTCAGTTGCAGTCATGACAAATCAGCACAACATAAGCTGGAGACATTCCCATGTGCTTTTTAGCTCTTGCACATGCCTTTGACCAACCAAGTAGATTCCTGCAACTAGTTGGTCATTGGTCTGTTCAACTTGACTACAGTATTACACAACTTAAGGTGCAGTTGGTGTTTGCCACAAAGATCATAAGACATCCACAGTAAAGAAAGAAAAACCTATCAATAGTAAGCTTGTCTTAGAAATTTCTGTCTCAGCCTTAAGCCTGAAAAGTAGTAATGGCACCAAAAAAGGCTGCAGTTTGACCAACCTTGATAGCTTGCTGCATGAAGAGCATGGCAATCAGAAGCCCAAACAGCTCACCAGCGATGCGGGTGAACCGATTGATGATCGAGCATGCGCCTAGTACCGCCAGCAAGAACAGCAGAATAGCAGTCCATACGCAGACCCTACACAGGTAACATCAAACAACTAAAACAATGCCCTAGTAGTACCAATCCGCAATAAAATTCTCTGTCAGCACAAAAAGGATGACCTACCAACCGGTCCAGGCAAGGAACAGATTTCGGCCGAGGTCAGGCCTGTCCTTAGCGAAGTTGAACATGAATGTGTACATGAGCACTGTTGGCTCGGCGACGCCGAGGATCAGCAGAGGCTGTCCTCCCACAATGGAGTGGATTATGCCACACAGGGCTGTGGATGCCAACGTCTGAACTGCTGTGAGAACTCCATCTGCACACAACAGATTTAGACCCCCAAATAAGCTTCTATCCCCTCACCCACTCGCCAACTGTACTAAATACAGATTTTGACTGCCCCATTTACCAGTGTTCCTCTCCAATTGCTCTCCGAACGATATCACCGGTATCGCGGACGCAAAGAATATGTAGGTGGTCGGCGCCAGGATCCTAAAACACAGCAAAAATCACTCCTTTTCAAGATCTTTGGGACAAGAAAAAAAAATTCAGAACAACTATAAGATTATTATCACTCCCTCAATCACAGAATGTTTCAAGATTTAGACACCATGCTGGTGCTAAATTTCTAATCCTTAGCAACATAATGCCAAGATTGAGAACAAATATAAGGCTGTCTTTCAGTTCATACCTGATACCTGTGCGGAACCCTCCGGTCCAATCCTGCTTGTAGCAGGCGAGCCTCCCGTTGAGATCGTTCTTGATGCCCCGCAGGGGCACGAAGCTCTCCTCCATTGCCCGGACCGAAAAGGGCGTCGCTTTTTCTCAGACAAGAAGATCTGAGAGTATATTCTGAATAGCCAATCGTTGTGTCAAGTGAGAACCTGCTTACATCTTGCTGCAGATGGAACAGGAAGGAATGCTACAAGATCAAAGACTCGCAATGCATTTAGCGCGGATCCATGGAGGAAGACGAAGGGTAAGGCTATGAAAGGAGGACGAGCATAGAGAGCATAGGGAGCAGCGCAACGGCAAGCCTGAGAGAGTTGCAGAGGTAGGAAAGGGAAGAGCGCCTCAGAGGAATGGAGTGGGATAGAGAGCAGATATATAGGCAGTGGCAGAGGAGAGGGGTATCACTGTCAAATCCTAAAAGAATTCTTTCTAGAAAAAAGTTTAAAGTGAAAAAATCTAAAAAATGCATTGCTCAAGAACTGTCTAGGGAAGGCCTGCTGCGCACAAGGTAAGCAAAAGCACAAGAGGGTTGCAGGTTTTCATTGGGGTTAACACTTGACATATATATATATATATATATATATATATTATATATATATATATATATAAAAGAAAACTCGATCATGGTGTGTGATTTCCATAAGGTTTTGTTCTAAAAAGGCGCCCGCTTCGAATTCGGATAGGATAATAACTTAAGAAGTCAACGCTCTGACCGGTCCGGTCCACCGTAAAAAGCTTAGCCACGCACAGCAAACAGGCATGCAAAACGGGCAATGTAACCACACCAGCTAATTTTAATTACCAGTGTATTGTTCAGTGCTGAAAAAATAGGATTTTTTTTTTAAAAAAATGCTGGGTTGTCTGTGTTGCATTGGGAGGGCATGGAGTGCCAGTCCAGCTCGAGCTGTCTGCTGTCTAGGGGAAGGAAGGACCCAACCAGCTTCCTCTGATCATTTTGCTAGTCTCTTCATGTGCTTTCTTCTATGTGTTTTGGCCCTGCTCCGAAGAACTTAAAATTATTGATTCTAGGATCATTGGGGGTGGGGTGGGGTGGGGTGTGTGTGTCTTGGGGGGGAGGGGTTACTATTTTCTTTACAGACTTTATGGTAGAAAGGCATCTTTGCAAGCCGTGCGTAGTGCGGTAGCGGTGTGTGTCTCTGTGTGCACTCTTTCATGTGACGTAATTCTTTTTCATCTTGTGTGTAGTATCTCCCAAAATTTCCCAAAATTCTTTTCATCTTGTCTGTGTGTGCACTACTTTCCCAAAATTTGTGGTCCCTTTCAGGAACACAATTCATCTTGTGTGTAGTATCTCCAAAGGAGTACAAACAATAGGTACAAACCTGGGAGTTGCATTGCATATGTGGTGTGAGGTTAGCTGCAAACCTGGCAGTTGACATTCTGTAGGTTTGACCATGTGGCACACATGTTGTCACCAACTTTCTTTAGCATATCTGCTTGCAGTTAATGTAATTACAGATTTTACAGTACTAACTTTTTGCTCTACCTCTCTGCATGTACACCAGGCCAGTAGCAGTTCTCAGCCGCAGTGCCGGCAACAGACAAAAAAAAATTTACCTGACACTATGAACACATGGCCCCAGTATCCAGACACCAACAAATAAAGGTGGGGCTGTGGGAGCTAGTATACTAGTAAGGCTGTGTTTGGATCCCATGGACTAAAGTTTAGTCCCTCAAATAAGTGATAATTAGTAGCATTAAACATAAACTAATTATAAAACTAATTGCATAAGTCATATCTACTCCGCGAGACGAACCTAACAAGCCTAATTAACCTATAATTAGTACATAATTATCAAATTATTACTGTAGCATTATATTGTCTAATCATGGCCTAATTAGGCTTAATAGATTCGTATCGTAAATTAGTCCTTGCTTATGTAATGCATTTTGTAATTAATCTATATTTAATACTTCTAATTAGTATTCTTCCATTCGATGCGACGGGACTAAAATTTTAGTCCGGGGAACCAAACACCCCTTAAGATTCTAAACCTACAATCTGCTCTACATGATCAGCCACAAATCACACAGGTTTGCCATCAGCATGTGCACATGCATTATTTTTTCTCTCTCTAATAGTCCAATACTTGTACAGCTCATATAATAATGTGCGCATCGTGATCTAGTTCCTTGAGACCAGCATCCTGTCCATGTGTATGTGGAATCTTCCAATAAGAAATCAGGGTTTTCAGGATAAAACTGAAGTTTGCTTCCGGAGTACAGTGGATCACAAGAGTTGACCTTACCTTTGTCCCAGCATGCATGATTGCCTCGGCATAAGTGTTTAACTAGGATCTTACTGTTGCTTTGGTCTGGTGTCATCTGAAGAATGTTTGTTTAAGCATGTTACTTATGTTGTAACAAATTAAATGAAACTTTGTTTTTTTGCTGTCCTGATAGTGATTTATCCACAAAATAATATGGAAGCATACCTTGTTCTGCTTGAAAAAGGTTGATCACGACAAATTGGGTTATTTGGCTATCTTTTTTCCCCTCGAAACATAGCACATGGACATCAATATTCATATACACTTGTGCACATTTACCCTAACGAAGTTATAAACGCATACACATACACCCTACATGAATATTAGAAAGATTGAGACGGCATATCTTAAGATTGTTGGATTCACTATAGAGACTTCTATGTTTACTAATTTGATAATTTATTTTATCTTACAATGTGGTTAATATGCATGATTGTTTTTGGGCATGACGAGTGAGTGTGGTAGCAGGTAGCGCTATAGTGAGGCTCTTGCACCTGCATTTTCAGTGTGATCTAACTACTCAAGAAAACTGTCATGGTTTTGTATATAACCATGTTGGCCTTCCTAACAGCTAACCGTGGCTGGTAATTAAAACATAACCAGGAATCAGGGGAAGCCGAGATCTTCAAAGTAATATAAGTACAAAAGGTAACTGGGTCAACTTTTTTTTTCTTATTAATACATGCCAGATATTTTTCGGATTTTGTAAAAAAAGTACAAGAGGTCCAAAGTCCATTCTACAAGTCCACTCTTCTTCCTGGCCACTACCGAAAACCCCTAAATTGCCGAGTGTCTCTGGGTTTGCCGAGTGTCTTTTTTCGGGCACTCGGCAAAGCCTCGTTTTACCGAGTGTCACCACGGATACTCGGCAAATCAGTGGTTTGTCGAGTGTCAAGAAGCCGAGTGTCACAACATTGACACTCGGTAAAGTACTGACACGTGCATACCACGTTCACTTTCCGTTGCCGGCCGTTTGGCCCAATAGCACTTTATCGAGTGTCTAACACACTCGGCAAACACATGTCTAGCGGATCTCTCTACAATAAGGTCTACCTATTTTATGTTTAGGTATCCACACTACAGTCTACCTGAATGAGGGCAAAAGGACAGAGATGGGCATCATGCAAACTTTAATTTTTCTTTGTTACAGGGTTCTTTTGGGGAAATTAAGGCGACGGTGCTTATATAGGTGTCGAAACCCTCTTGGATGGTTTACATGCTGACTCAGCAAATTGAGCCCACTACACATAAGCAATAACAGCAACATGAAGTATATGTAAATGATTCAAACTAGATTTTCATAAAAGCCAACGCAATAAAATTATATGTTACCTTTTTCGTAAAAGTTAATAACAACCTGCTTGATGAGTCCAGTGTTTGTTAGCCCAAAGATTAGCTGGCTATAGCCCCCGCACGTGCAATGGTTCTTTTGATGGGTTCTATTTTATTTTACAGTGCTTTTGGCTAAGCTATTAATTTGATGCATGGTCCTTTATGAAAGGCTGAGTGCAAAAGTAAGGCAAATGTTGCTTGCACTAAAATGAAATGAACGGATTCTACCATTGCTAATCACTCTCTCACTCTGTTCTAAATCACATGTCATTTTGTCTTTTTTAGATTTATAGTTTTTACTGTACCTAGATATAACGTATATTTTAATACCATAACAAAAACAATGTATCTATATATATAAGCCAAAACGAATTATAATTTAGGACGGATGAAGTAGTTCAAAAAAGAGCATGGATAAATTGTCTGCGATAAACTTTTTCCCTTTGCAGAAGCTAGTAATGTTCATAAAGCAAAGATACTCCATTTAAATATTTAGGGAAGGGCTAAATACTAAGAAATGGCTCACAACTAAGAAGAAAACTCCTCCCATTACCCTTATAATATTATAAAAGAAAATGCACCACCCTAATTTCCTATTGTTTGTACCTCATTATGTGTACAGCTGCGAAAAAATGTTGTCTCGTTTTCAGGCATCAATGTCATTGCCTAACATGTGAAAAAAAAACATTATTGCCATGAAAATGTGATGGTAACCTGCTAAAAATGCTACAGCCTAGATGGATAAACGCTTCCATTCCTGTGTCACAGACTCTGTCTGGCAACATTTATCACTATGTGCTGGCACTCACTCCATGTTGAACAACACATGCTTCTTTTATCACAGTGTTATCCTTATCTGAAGAGCTAGGTTCCTAATTCTTCTGACAGATCGAATCTAGTTTCATGCTTCATATCTATGTCCATTATTTATTTTTCTGTTTTCGGTTGCCTCATTAAGATGCGCATGTGTCGCAGTATTCATGAAAATTTGCAGTGCGCAGAGTTTTCACACGGGAAGAAAGCTTGCCAAAGTAAGTTATTTTTCTTGAAAAATTCTCGCGTACACAAATACGTCTACACGGGTCAACGGTCTATATTGATTCTGGAGTACCTTAGCAATTGCCATTAGAAATTCGTCCAAAAGACCAAGGTGATGACACGCAACATCAGGTACTTCCTTCGTATCGTATCACATTTAGAAGTCGTTTTGGATAAAGTTTTAGTCAAACATTGAGAATATAAATCATGAATAAGAATAACTTTTAAGTCATTGAGTTTGGAAGTGTAATAACTATATGAATAGATTTATCTTAAAAAATATTTTTATAAAAATATACATATATTATTTTTTAATAAATATTTTTGTAAAAATAAGAAGTCAAAGTTACGTTTTGGAGACTGTATCGTTATCCAAAACGACTTCTAAATGTGATACGGAGGGAGTACATATCATTTCAATTTTGTACTAAAATAAAAAGGGCATGAGAAAAAAAACACCTAGGATCCTACTCATGATTCCACGAACCGAAAGATTGTTAGTATTTTGAGGCCGCTCTTTTCTTCCTTTCGGTCAGATAAGACCACGGCTGAGGTAACTGATGAGCTTTTAGTCAGGTCTCAATGGAAGTTTCGTGGACACAATTACCTAGAGTGACACATTACCTAAAAGTGTTTAAAATTAGGATGAAACACCTCTCTCTCAATGCAGTTTCATCAATTTTTGTTTCCTAGGTCACATGCAAGACACAAACTGTCTAGTCTAGGTAACTGTGTCATGGAGTTTCATCACTATGAAACTCATTTCACCTCTCTCTTGATTAATACAGTGACACATCATCAAAAATGCTGACATGACAGTCAATTTATTGTCTATAAAATCTGTGTGGCTAATAATCTTTTCCGAGTTCAGGCCGATAAAACAAGGCACTTCATGAGTATGCCATAATTAATGGCATCATGTAACATGGTAACCAAATGAAGTCAGCATGCATAAACAATTAGCTTTGTTTGTTTTCCGTACTTGATGCTGCAAAATTTATGAGATTTTTAAAAATTCTGTTCAGCATCTTTTCATGAATAGCTTCATAGTCTTCAATAATAAATGTCGGATAATAAGTTTCAGTAAGTTACCTAAGTTTGCAAGTGGCGTGTCTGTCAGCAGCCACCAACTGGTGTTCCTTTCATTCATCCTCATCACCTTCTGAGGGGAAAAAGAATCTTTCTAAGCATAATATGCGGGCACAACGAACAAATTTATTATGATTTTTGTGCCCTTATCTCACTTTGGAAAGATGGCCAAACTTCATATTTTTTTTAGGATAAGCCAACTTGATATCTAACATGCAATGTGTCCTGAAAAGGCGAGCAAACAAAAGAGCAAGTAGCAGCCGAACGCAGATTATTGATCATTGATGTGACGCAAAGCATGCATATAGATTTATTTACCTAACTATTGCAGTTTGATCACAACATATATTGTTATATAATGTGATATAAGTTCAGCTACTGGATGATCCTGGCACAAAGATATAGCCATTGTCCATAGAATCGACAGCGCAGCAGTTTCGCGATCAGTATAATATATGATATTTTAATATCCTCTACAGCTGATTTATACAATGACAACTCAATCGAAGGACGTTATGAGATCACTTGCGCCTCCACTCCAATCCTATGAACATGATAACATATATATTAAAGGTGACAGAAGACTTTTAAGCATCATTTCGCTGCATTCTTTATTTACTGAGTCCAGCCAATAATGAAAGGTTGGGTTGAGCACGGATTGTGCCACACTTCAACGTTTCAGTTAGCCGACAAGTTATAACTGTCACCATCATCTCGTTTACAAGGATAGACTATGATAGAAATACTGTCAACTGGAAGGATATTTTCCTACGACGGTGAAGGAGAGAGTGAAATTTGAGATATCTTATGCCCAGTGCTGCAATTTTCTTACTCATTATACTAATGTATGCGGTTTTGAGGTTGTTTTATTTTGGAAAAAGTCTACTTAACCCCCACCTATGGGGGTGGAACACATCACCCCAACATATGAAATTGACTTTTTTACCCCTTTAACTTTCTAAAACCGGACAAATCACCCCCTGAAGTTGTTTCGGACGGCGGTTTGCTACAGTAATAGCGGTTTTGTCTTTTTTTTTGGCTGAATCTTTGAAAAATCATAGTAAATCACAGAAAAATCGAAAAATAGAAAATTTAATTTTGTTGGACTCCACATGAGAAGATCTACATAGTGAATATATAATATGGTATGCTTTAGAACATTGTTTTACAGCTATGAATTAATTACAGAAAAGCATAGATCTAAAGCTATAGCAAAAAAGTTTTAAAGCATACCATATTATATATTCACTGTGTAGATCTACTCATGTGGAGTCCAACAAAATTGAATTTTCCATTTTACGTTTTTTTGTGATTTACTATGATTTTTCAAAGTTTCAGCCGAAATAACAAAAAGGGGAAAAAAGACAAAACCACAATTACTGTAGCAACCGCCGTCCAAAACTGCTTCAGGGGGTGATTTGTCCGGTTTTAGAAAGTTGAGGGGGTAAAAAAGTCAATTTCATAGGTTGGGTGATGTGTTCCACCCCCATAGGTGGGGGTTAAGTAGACTTTTTCCTTTTATTTTCAGCGGTAAAGCTTTGAGATTGCTCGTCTTTCAAAATATAAAAGTTTTGAGATGTTGCTCAGAGACTTGTAACACAGCAAGCTGCTCGCAGAAGTATGCCTGCAGTTTAGGAGTGCTGGAAAAAGATGAATTATTGTCTTACAAAAATTGGAGCATCTTTCCAAAGTTATGTCATCCTTAGACTCTAGTTTAACCAATCCAATGCACATACCGCCAGACATTAGCTGTACGACTCTATTTATTAGTTACATGATTGTTGAGAGTAAACAAAACCTTATCAGGAATATGGCACATGACGTGAGATTTACATTTCCTACAAAGAACTTTGGTATCCATCATATCAAGCAGTATAGTACACAGGAAAATTGATGCTACAATTTGCAGTGTACTCATAGAACCTCTACTAGGTTTCAACCAAACTTGCGCAACTCTTTGACAAACATGGCTAGGTACAGTGCTCTTCATCTTCGCTGATATTTGTCAAATTATTGTACCGTTTGTGCTACTCCACTTGGGTGGTTGAAATGAGTAGTAGAGTCTATTGCTACCATCTGGATTGTATGGTTACCAATTGGGTTTCCGGATATAGTAGTGGATGATCATGCTCTTGCCTGAAATCTCATGCAATGCCTTCCATTTCATTTCCTTCAGACATCACTGATAATAATGCTGAACGGATAGACAATTCAGAAACAACCAGTTTGACACTTCAGAAACGATTATGTGAAGTTCCTCTCTGACGTGCTCTCCGCGCACATTATTGAAGCTCCTCTCTGACAGTTGTTGAGAAATCAGGACTCTGAACAGGATAGCGATGATGTGATACTTCCACGCGAGAAAGACTCTGATGGCCTTTTCATCTCAATACCTAAAGCCTAAATCCCACAGTTCAAAAGGATAAAGCCTAATTTCTTGGTAGCTTTTGGCAGTGGCAGCGAACGATAGCAGGTCAGAAACCTGAATGATATCAGCACTTGACTGACATTGAAAGAAAGCTCAGACCTGAGCATTTCTTTTTCTGAAAGTGAGTAAAGTAATATCCTCCTAGGATACTTATCCTTTACCTTTAGGCTCCCTTTTCACTTTTCCTGATTGGCACATACCAAAGATCGCAGCATTCTCATCTGAAGTAATTACCATCCTCAAAAGATTATTTTTTCCTCTTATTCTGAGGTGATCAAGATTTTGAACAATGCTGCAAGCTCATGCAAGCAAAATAAAACGATCACACTAATGAAACAGTCTGATTTGCTCACGATCGAATGTGAAGAAACCAAACCTGTACATTCAAATCAGTCGAGCTAGTCAGCTAGCTCAC
Source organism: Echinochloa phyllopogon (assembly GCA_033239725.1). Classification (NCBI taxonomy): domain Eukaryota; kingdom Viridiplantae; phylum Streptophyta; class Magnoliopsida; order Poales; family Poaceae; genus Echinochloa; species Echinochloa phyllopogon. The sequence continues at coordinate 58,987,903 of BTCW01000012.1, read as the reverse complement.
ATGAAGTTTGAAGACTTCAGAGTGACAAAATTCAGATGAATCACGTCCTTACCTAACTGTGCCTGTCTCATACGTGGATTATTTTGATGAGACTGATGCGGAGACGAAACTTAGATGGAACAGGGCGGCTGGTAAGCGGTCAGGCACATGCACATGAACAGCACAAGACCATTCGCGTCCATGCTCATCATCTGAGCCGATCTTTGTCTAGTTATTCGCTTTTCCGAAGGTGCAACTAGGCTTTTGGGTTTCTCATACACCTGACCTACGAAGAAGCTACACATCTATTTGTCGCATTATGCTTACTGCAAATGCTTGTATCAAGGCATATGCTAATGTGGGAAAGGACATTCATCAATCAGATGCCAGTTTATATGAGCAAGAACTCTCTGGACTTCGAGTGGTCATAATATAATACACTCCCGATTTAACGGACCTTCAAAAGCTTGTGGCAGGTATATAATGTTACACTGAGAGTAGCTTCAATCTGATCTCAATCGATGCAGCTTTAGTTGAACAAAAATCTGGTTATTGTTTCATTCATCGTGTCGATATAAACCATTCACTTGGTGACGGTTTGTCCTTTCCATGCTCGAATCACAGGTTATAAAATGGTACACATTCCGTTGTGTTCCAGGTTTGGCAGATGCAAGGCAGTCATGTTAGGTTACCTGAAGCTTCCCATTGCGCAGCCCAAATTCTAACTCGCTCTGATTGTTCAGAAATGTCAGCAGAGAGAAGCCATTTAAAGTTCCCAAAGTAACTACACTGATCAGGCTAATTACATTTTTTTAGGGGTAACGGGGGGAGAGAATCCCCACCAAATTGTATTCCCAGGGAGCTTGTCACAAGCTCAAGAAATCAAAAGTTTCAGATGTTTACAGGGGACGAGGAAAAAACAAGCATTCATAGTTGGTTCTACTACATATTGAAACAAAAGGATTGACACCAGGCCTCGGAGATCGCCGTCTGTGCTTCACACGATAACCGGCAGCACCAGAGGCGGGCTTCTTCCTTGCACGACATGAGCAGACGGGGAATGGATGGCTCAAGGGCCCTGAAGACGACGTAGTGCCTGTGCTTTCACAATTGCCATGCACATAGTAGCAGGAAAGTAGAGTAGAAAGCCGCTGGTATGTGGCTCGAGTAACGAACAAGACCTAGGCCTAACTCAACCCAAAAGAAATAGTGGGTATCCCCGTCTTATATGATGTACTCTTCCACCATTAATTTTCGATCCGAGACTAAACATAACATCTATGTTGTCTCCCAGAATGAGAAATGATCAACATTATGTACAACATATATTTCAAAAGGTCAATATTTTGGGACAAAGAATGTAAGTGGTGCTCAGTCAAATTATTAAGGGCTAATGAAGCTCATGCATTTGAAATTGTACGTAGCTTAGCCAGTTAACCTTGTTTAGGAGCCTGGGGGATGATGTTGATGAAGAAGAAACTGGTGACAACAATCACCCATCAGTTTGTTTTAGTTTTTTTGTGTTTTCTTTTTTATTTCCACGTACGTTTGTTCCGCAACGTTTAGAATTTTTTTGTGAAAAAAATGCATGGATCATTGCAGGCTTCGGAAAAATAACAAACTGAATATGCCATTTCGAAATATCACATATACATAAAGTGCTGCAGACATCTTTCCAAGTTTTCGAAGTAGGTTTTACAGATTACTGAGTCAAAGTCTTTCAAACTGATGAGTGCATACAAAAGACACAAAACCACGAAGTTAAAAATCACTGTAAATTAATTGCAAGGATTAAAGAAGAAAACTAGAAAGGAAAAGGAAAGAAAATAAACTTATCGTTTTTTCTTGCTGTAATGTAAATAAGCTGCCTTGGGATAGAGTTGCTTACTACTTGTACTGTTGTTGTACACAGTCTAGCTTACAAGGGCACCAGATATCATCGTAGTACCAAGCAACGAATGTGCTTACATGTTTATTCACAAGAAACTGTCAGTGTCCAGTTCGATTCCAAGTTGATTTAAGTTCTCAAGTCATTAGAAGTAAGAAAGCATCAAAGGTGGAGACACTCGTGTTGTGATCAGGGCTGTCAAGCTCAGATTGATTCGCTCCAGTATCTCACCAACACGTGTCTGATTGAACAAGCAATCTTCTTTTTCTTCTTCCTTTTGACAATGAATGATATTTCTCGTCAACATGTGTAATCATGAACAGACTTGAAGTTTCTTTGCATATATATGCCACTCAGCACCCTCGGTCTCAAATTACAATTTGTTCTGACTTTTTTAAATATATAAATTTTGATATTATAGTAAAAACTATGTATCTAAAATGGTAAAATGGCACAAGAATTATAATTTACGACAGAGGGGTGTACTGAATACTACTGATGGTGGCAAAGTGGGATATGTATATTTCTAACTAACCGTGAATCCTCCGAGGGGTTCAACAACAAACAATGCATGCTGAACGCATGCGTTGCCAATGAATGACAGCGTAATTAGGCTTGCTTGGCCCTAGGCCATTGGAACTGAACAAATGAGATGATCACGGAGACATAAATGAACAGCGGAATAGCCAATTTCGTCCCCGAACTATCGTCCGAGGCTCAAACTCGTCTCTGAACTACCAAAGCGGCCAAACTAGTCCTCCAACTTTTATAATCAGCTCAGTTTCATCCTTCTTCTGATGTGGCATGCCATGTTGACTCGCCTCGCCATCGCTTAGTCCGCGTGTAAAGAGAATCAAGAGAAGTTACTTTTTAGCTCTTAGCCTAATTCATTTGAGAGAATCAAATCAAAGAATCATTCTCTCATTTGGCAGAGCTTCTACTAGATTTAGTCTAGAATGGGAGCTATGTCAAATAGGCCCGGTATATCTAAACATAATATATATCTAGTCATATAGAAAAATCTATAAATCTAGAAAAGCAAAAAACAAACGATAATTTAAGACGAAAGGAGTAGTAATTAAAGAATTCAATGGAAGATGCAATCATCCGTTTTGACAATTATAGTTTATTTAGCAAAAGGAAGATCTCGTTACGTTTGAAGTAACCCGTGGAGGACTATTTAGTACCGGATAACACGATTTTAGTACCGGGGCTGGTAACCAAAAGTTTAGACCCGGTACTTCCATACAGATGCTACTAAAATGGCTCTTGGGCCCTTCAAGTTTAGACCCAATACTAAAATGGCTCTGTGTCACCTTAGAATCGGGTTTTTTTATGACCGGTACCGAAAGAAGGAATAAATGTGAGTTTTTTTAGTAGCGTGCGGTGGCAACAATAAGGTGCGGATTGGCCTAGCATAGCTCCTCCCTCCTCCTCGATCGACCAAGCCTCATCGTTGATGTCGATTCTTGATCAGCATAGGTCGTGCCTCATCGTTGATGTCGATGCTTGATCAGCACAGGTCGTCTTCAGAACTAGGATTCCGGTGCTTCCATGAGTTACCACACGATGATTCTTGTTGTTTTAGCTTCATCTCTATGTTTGGCTCGCTCCAGTGTCTCACTGACGCGTGCATCTATATGGAAGTACTATTTCTGAACAGCCTGTATGAGCTTAATGACTTCAACAGGTTCCATCATGGCGGCAAGTGCAGGAGAGCATGTAGACATATATAGGCCGTGTTTAGTTTCAAAAAATTCTCTCTCCAAACTTCACTATTCACATGTCACATCAAATCATATCAAATCTCTCTTCTCATGCATGGAGCATTAAATATAGGTAATAAAAAACTAATTGCATAGTTTTAATGTACACGACGAGACGAATATTTTGAGCCTAGTTAGGTCATGGTAGGACGATGTTTATCACAAACAAACGAAAAGTGCTACATTACGCTACAGAGTCCGGTGTGACTTTTCTATCAACTTTTCACCCCTCTTTTCAGGACTAAACACCCGTGTAGTCACGAAGCCCACCGAACTGTCCAAAGGGTTGGCCGGCTTCACAACATGATATGGGTGCATGCGTTCTCATTGGCAGTTTGGCTTCACAACATGAGATATGCGTGCTTGCGTTTTCTCATTGGCAGCTTTAACCTTGTTTTCGGGCATCGAGTGAGTGAGTGAGGCTCGCAGATTTCAAATGAAGTGTGACTTTCTTTAATTTGTCCTGTTACGTTGGAGCCTTGAAGGGTTGTGTGAAACCAATCATGCATCCACGATGAACACCAGAAAGTTTGTTTCTTTTGTTTTCTTTTGGTGATCAATAAAGTAGCTTTTTGGATATTGAGAAAATAACAAAACATTAATTTATTTAATCTCTTATTGTGGGCATATTTTATTTCATGCTTGCACATAATATGTTGAGAGGGCCAGACTATGCTTTCGGTTGAAGGTGAAAAAATAGAACAGCGGTTATCCTTACCTCCAATCTATCAATGGTCGTACTGCCACAAAAGAAACAGAAAAGTCTAATTTACACTCTCCAATCATCATAGAAGTTTTATTTTCAACCCTGAACTATAAAATCGGACATCATAGGCCATCCAACCGTTGAAACTGTGTAAATTAGGATCTCTAGGTGATTTTTGAATTTTTATTTTTAAAAATAGTTAAATCTTAAAAAATTCAAAACTAATTTATTTTAAATCCAAAAATTATCAAACTGGCTCTCAAAAATTCTAAAAATGTAACATATATGTTGGTTCTCTACTGCAAAACAATAATTTAAATAAACAATAAGTATGACTAGAAGCAGTAAAAAATAAGGAACACCAATAAAGAGAATTCAACTAACTCCCAACAGATCACCAACATATAGATTACATTTTTAGAACTTTTATGGTACTAATTATATATTTTTTAAATTTAAATTGAATTAGTCATGATTTTTTAGTATTAAACTATTTGTACTTTTTTTAAGAAATCAAAAACCATCTCTGAAACCAGCCAAAGGTCCAAAATTGCACGGTTTTAAAAGTTGTATGGTCTATGATGTCTGGTTTTATAATAGAAGGTTGAAAACCAGACTTCTATGATAATGAAAGTTGTAAAATGGACTATTCCCCAAAAGAAAAGCGTGCCCATGCATTCAAGTTTCCAGTAACCCCACGAGGATTGAAATGCAGCGGCTTATTATTATTTTTTTCTTCATACATTTGGTTTCAAGAGGTCGAAAGTGGTCTTAAGAGGATGGTATCAACTTAATGTAATTGTCTTGATTTCAATAAAAGCCCTTTTCATCTAAAAACATTGGGTTTCACATTTTTCAAAAATTGTTTGAGAAGGTGATCATCTAGTTTCATACGGGAGAGCTATATGCTATTTGATTGTTTCCTTCCTCTCTCACACACTTGATTTTTTTTTCTTCTTCTTCCTCCTCTTGCCTTCAATGTTGTGCAAGTTTCTTCTCCATCTCTAGCGATGTTAGAGGTCAGGGTTGGGTTTGGAGATTCGAGCTCTGGTGAGCTTCTCTCAATTGCCAGGCTTAGAGGGAAGGTTGGCACGGTGGTGAGGTGATGGGAACGGGGGCAGCAGAAACGGCTTAGCTGGAGGAAGCATTAGAAAGGTCCATCCACCTTTGGGATTGACATCTGACGATAAGAAAAATTGAGGGGAAAAAGACACTTGAGTGTGATATAATAGATAGCCCTGTTTCATATGGCAACAAGTGAAATTTTTGAACCGGAAACACAGCCCCCACTGTGAAGTCAACAAGTGAAATCAAACATGCTAACGACGCACAGGCTGACAACCTCTTGGTCCTCTTCCTGTAGCTTTATTGCATTTCTTTATTATACATGGCTTTGCATTAATCCAATTATTGAAGTCACTTTGTGGCCCAAACCAACTGTTAATGTAATGGTACAGCAAACTAACTACTGTACAATAGTATTTAACTAGTTGGTTCTGAGCTACAAGCCTGAAACGGTTTAATTATAGTGAATTTTAAATATCCAATTGTATGTCTCCCAGTGTGTCTCTAGGGTTGACTGTTGAGCAAAATTCGTACCTCTGTGAGTGTGATCCATGCTCTTAGAGAAAAACCATGACTTGCTCTCGGGCCCAAGGCCACTTGCTGGATCAATTTACTGAAACCCAAGTGCCCAACTCAGGCATTTTGCATGCATTTCGCCAATCGGTGCTTTATCTGGTATGTCTCCGACTACCGTTCTGAGTCCACCTGCATTGTTTTCCAGCAGCCAACAGTTTTATATTTGGCACGTCTGATAGTATTGGTGATGACCGGAATCACGGGTGTATATAGTATGGATATTATCCATTCATATTTGATTATAGGGATTAAGATCCGTTCGAATTCAAGACCGGACATTTTCAATATTTGTGATATTGATATACATTCCGATCTTACCCGACACAAAGTGTGCACTATCCATAACTGATCCGAATCAGATAGAAAAAAATTATCTGTAATTGTATCCACATATATCTATCCGTTTCCGATCTGTTTATACCCTATTCGGGATCAAGCTAGCTGGTCTGGATCAAGTCAGATATGCAAGTTTCTGTGACAAGCTTGTCATCCTTTCAGGTCCAAGACCACTGTTGTCGGATCATTTACGGCGGCCCAACTCATCCATTTTGCACCAGAGATTGGAAAACGGCTTTTTGAACCACTCATTCGTCTTAGACTTACTTCAAGATTGCCTTAAATTACAAGTCAACATTAAGCTTGAGACAAAACACAATGAACAGTAATAACAGCGTGCAAGTTTCTGATCGGAACTGCTTAGTTAAGTCGTGAGCCATTAAAAACTTTGGCTATGCTGAGACACAAACTTTATCAAATTTGCGGTCCTCATCTTTTATAGTAACAATGCTATGTCAAAACAACACACTAATCAAAGGATGCATGTGTGTTCATATAGGAAATGATTTATTATTGTGCATCCGGGCACAGCGGTACACTGGAATATGATGAGAGATCTATTACTCTGCATTCCAGCATAGCGGTACACCAGAATGCGACCAGTATCGTCTGGCCTCATGGCCGCTTTGGCTTGCTCCAATATCTCACCGCAACATCGCAAGAGTGGTTCCATTGATCAACATGTGTGTCTATTTGTGAGTTCTTTGACAAACAAAATGCAATGTGCAGTAGCAGGTACAAGATGAGTGTGGATTTATAGGAGCGCTCGCAGGTAGCAATGGAAGCATGCGTTTGCAATGCCCGGGGCAGGCGGCTCTGTTTGGCACGGCACCGATCGGATGAGAGCAAGCTGCGCCTCCATGTTGGTGGTGTGATTGGGCCGGGCCGGCCCTAGCGTGAAAGTGTTGATGGCCTCGATCAGCTCCCAGGACCAATTGCTTCTATCCCAAAAAGAACGTGCACTAGTAGACTGGTAACCGCGGCCCGTCCGTTTTGTCTCTGACTTTGTGGCCCCATGCCCTTTCGAATTTAATGAGATGCTGCCATGTCAGCATGCATTCCAGCCCAGATCCCAAATTCCAACCCCAAAGTTCACTATAAAAAAAAGATTCTCATCACATCAAAATGTCATAACATGCATGGAGTATCTACTCTAAATGTAGATATTGGAACAGTCCCACTAGATGTCATTGCCCATCAGTCATGCTCCTAAAAAATCAGCGTCTCTGCATTCACGCTCCCTAAGGTGTCTGATGACTGTTTGAGCATCACCAGCAGTAATTGTCTCCTACTTATGACGATGGCAGAAGTTATACAAGTCTTGTTATGTGTAGTCCACTTTATCATACACACCGTACTGCATTTCCTGAATTTCAAATATCTAGTGTTTACAAATCCCACTAATCTGCATCTCAAGAATATCAGCTTTCTGCTCATTGTTGATTCTTCTATGTGAACGCAGCAGACAACTAAGGTCACTTGGCGCCATAGGATGGTTGTGTGTTGTCGATGAAATCCTTCACATACCACTGCCTTGTTTAGATCCAAAAAGGCAACTCCCAAATTCACTATGTAAAAAGAAGATTCCCCGTCACATCAAAATGTCATAACATGCATGAAGTACTAAATGTAGATGAAATCAAAAACTAATTGCACAATTTTGTTGTACTCTGCGAGACGAACATTTTGAGCCTAATTAATCAATTTTTGGACAATTTTTCACACATACAAACGAAATGCTACAGTTCGCATTTATGACGACATGACCCGCACAGTCCCAAATCGGGGCACCTGAATTCGGGATCTAAACATGGCCTTAGGCCTTGTTTAGATCCCAAATTTCACCCCCAAAGTTCACTATGCAAAAACAAGATTCCCATCACATCAAAATGTCGTAGCATGCATGGAGTACTAAATATAGATGAAATCAAAAACTAATTACACAGTTTTGTTGTACTCTATGAGACGAACATTTTGAGCCTAATTAATCAATTTTTGGACAATTTTTCACACATATAAACGAAATGCTACAGTGCGCCCCGGTTTCCCAACTCCCAAATTTGGGGTGCCAAATTTGGCATCTAAACAAAGTTGGAGGAGATGCTCCCCCTGAGTTGCGGAGTTGCTGTGTATAGCTATATACAAAAAGCTTTGGTTTTGCCAAGACACAAAATCTGTCAAATTCCTTGCAAGAAAGGTAAAGATGTTTGGCTTTTGAGCAGAAACCTATGGTCTCTTCATGTTTGAGGTTTCCCAACTAAAAAACAAAATACTTTTGCATGAAGGAGCCAAACAAAAGGCTTTGGTTATTACGTACTTACGTCAATACACAAGATTTGCCAAATTCCTTCCAAGAGTGGAAGATATGATTCCGAAGCTTTGTCATGCTGCACTCATGCTACTAATTGAAGCTGTGATTCTTGTTTCTTGATAAGAAATGGAACCGCAAAAACATGCAAGATCTACATCTACCTAAGACATTGCGACCGCTAAAATGATCAAAACCAGTGCTATCCGCTGAACATATGATGTAAGGTGGTTTTCGAACACCATCTAAATAGTCGGTTTGCTATGAAACATATCGATAATTATAAATATTGATACCTCCAGCATCAATAATTCTTTTTTTTTGAAAAGAAGAGCATCAACAGTTTAGGAAGCAGCATATCATATGGTCTAAGGGCATATTACACCTTCATTGCCCCGTTTAGTTTCAAAAAATTCTCTCTCCAAACTTCACTATTCACCTATCACATCAAATCAAATCATATCAAATCTCTCTTCTCATGCATGAAGCATTAAATGTAGGTAAATAAAAAAACTAATTGCATAGTTTTGACGTACACGACGAGACGAATCTTTTGAGTCTAGTTAGGTCATGGTAGGACAACGTTTACCACAAATAAACAAAAAATACTACAACACGCTGCAGTGTTCGATGCGATTTTTCTACCAACTTTTTACCCCTCTCCCCGCCGACTAGACACCCCATCTCACTTCAGGTTCGGGGCCCTTCTACATCTTTTTTTCCTTCTTGAATCCATCCAAACGAGGCTGACCCGACCTTTCTGAGACAAGGATACCCCTGTCACTGCAAAAGGTGCATCATATGTGGGCCCCGCCGCCCTGTCCCCTCCTAGGGCCCAATAAAGCGCCATGGCCGTTTGGCAGGCGGGCCTGGACGCCCAGAAAGCTCCAGCCGAATTGCACTTCCGCATACTGCAGCTCAAAACAAAGCTCGTGCTGTTGGAAAATGAGGATGCTGCTCATTCTGATAGAGGGAGGGACACGGGGCATGGAAGCTTTACCAGCCTTGCAGGCATGATGCCATGGAGAAAAATAAAATGCTGCTCCAGCAGCGTCAGGTGAGAGAATCCAACTGTTGCGATGGTCAAAGGTTGGAGGGGGCATTATTGTGTATGATGCTTTTTTTTTGGAAATAATAGCATGTGACATGTTAGTTGTTGGAGAAATTGGTACTACTCCATCCGTCCCATAATATAGGGTTCTGGAGGGTTTAAATTTTGTACCAAAATATAAGGTCCTGAAGGGATAGCACAAAACTAAATGAGGTTGATGGGTGGGTGGAGAGTTGATGGATAGTGTAAAATGAGGGGTATAGATGTCATTTCCTCTCACTATTGTTTCTTGAGTTTGAATCCTCTAGGTCCTTATATTTTGGGACGGAGGGTGTAATATTTATACGGAGTATAAAATAGTATTAATATTTATAATATAAAATAAATATCATTAGATAATTATAGAATATATTCTTATACTAAATATTATATTTAGAGATATAAATGTGTAATTTATTTAGAAAATTAGTTAATTTTAAAATTATTTGATTTCTCGGAACAATAGTTGTTTTTTTAACGGAGGGAGCCTAAGATATACGACTCTGTAGCATCTCATTAGATCATTTAGTTCTTTAACTCAGAAATTACAACTCACTTTTTTTGAACTTAAAATTATAACTGATGCTGTGTTTTTTTGGGTAACAATTTTTACACATACGTTTGACCACTAATTAATATATTAAATAAAGTCAGTTTACAAAACTACGTACAAAACCCCGGATTAATTCGCGAGACTTGTCTAACAAGACCTCTGACCGTATGATCATAGAATGATTACTGTAGTATTATGATAGTAAATTATGGGTTAATTAGGCTCACTAATTCAAAGTTACACTTATTCTTAGAAATATTTTATAAATAGACTTAATTTAATACTTAATGGAAAAAAATTTACTAACGTAAAGAAACGTGGCCTACTAACCTGTAAACTAGTGATTTGTGCGTGCCCATGCGCGCGTAGGACGGATGAAAAATTAGTACTTGGGGTATGTTTAATTTAGAATTGAAATCTGATGTAGTTTTCTATTCTTAGTGTTGCGTGATTTCGAGAATACATAAATTGCTATTATTTTTGTAAATTTTATATACTTAATTGTTAAATTAGATTTCAAATTTTATCTATTTTCCTAAACTTGGTGCTACGCATTCAAAAAAATAAAAAAATGCTATTTGTTTGCAATTTTTTACATAATTGATGATCAACTACCAATATTTTTGAGGCTACTATGTTTGCTTAGGTGGTTCTATTTGGTAAAAGTTTGAGAGTTTTTTTGAAAAATGGCTTGAGAGAGAATGCATGGACGACGAGTTCTATTTCGCAAATGCTCGAAGGTTCTTCTACAAAAATGACTGAGAGGGGACGGACGACGGGTCTTATTTCGCAAAAACCCGAGGGTTTTTCTTGAAAAAAGCTGAGAGAGGGGCACGGACGGCGGGTTCTATTTCGTAAAAGCTCGAGGGTTCTTCTGTAAAAATGGCTGAGAGAGTAGCATGGACGGCGGGTTCTATTTCGCAAAAGCTGGAGGGTTCTTCTACAAAAATGGCTGAGAGAGTAGCATGGACGGCGGATTCTATTTCGCCAAAATGGAGGAGTTTTCTACAAAATGACCGAAGTTCACGTGATTTAAGCCGTCCATCCAAACGATCTAACGGCCGGGAGTTTTCCATGACGTGGCTTCATGGTTGGGCTTGGAGTCCGGCCGGTTTGTTCTATTTGGTAAAAGTTTGAGAGTTTTTTTGAAAAATGGCTTGAGAGAGAATGCATGGACGGCGAGTTCTATTTCGCAAATGCTCGAGGGTTCTTCTAAAAAATGACTGAGAGGGGACGGACGACAGGTCTTATTTCGCAAAAACCCGAGGGTTTTTCTTGGAAAAAGCTGAGAGAGGGGCACAGACGGCGGGTTCTATTTCGTAAAAGCTCGAGGGTTCTTCTGTAAAAATGGCTGAGAGAGTAGCATGGACGGTGGGTTCTATTTCGCAAAAGCTGGAGGGTTCTTCTACAAAAATGGCTGAGAGAGTAGCATGGACGGCAGGTTCTATTTCGCCAAAATAGAGGAGTTTTCTACAAAATAACCGAAGTTCACGCGATTTAAGCCGTCCATCCAACCGATCTAACGGCCGGGAGTTTTCCATGACGTGACTTCATGGTTGGGCTTGAAGTCGGGCCGGTTTGTTATATAGAAAATGCCTTTGCCATTTGGTCAGGTTCTGTGTGAGTGTGACCATCGGAACTCGCATATTCCGGAGAGAGAAAATAAAAAAAAAGGAAAATGACGAGCCCCCAAGAATAGAAAAGCCAAGAAGCCCAAAGCCATGGAGGCGGATCTCGCCTCCTCCCTCCCCTAGTCGACCTCCCCCCACATTGTCCTAGCATGCTCGCCGGTGGGATCACGCGGAGGCATCTGCGGCGGCGGTGAGGGCATCGGTAGCGATGGCGGCGGCGGCGGCGGAGTGGGACAGCGGGAGCGAGGCGGGCCCCACCGGGGACTGGCCGCCGGCGGCCGCCGTGTCCCCGGTGAAGGGGAAGGCGGCACTGCCGGAGGATTCGGATGCCGGCGCCTCGGCGTCGGGCTCGTCCGAGGCCAAGGTCGACGACGGCAACATCCAGGAGGCCGAGTCGTCGCTCCGCGAGGGCCTCTCCCTCAACTACGAGGTCTGTGGAATCTCTCTGCCTCTGGTGCCCGTTCTTGAATTGATCTGCGAAGGGGAATCGAGTTCTTTGGGGCGTGGTTTGGGCGAAATGGGATGGGAAGATCGAATCTTTTTGGTCAATGCGAGTCTGTGCTACGTTTTTGTTGCGTCTGTTGACTTTTGGGGGAAGATCGGGATGCGAAGAAGGATACCGATTTCGCATTGCGTGCTCTTCCACTAAACAACATTCTCCTCTAATTGTAGTTTTTTGTTTCGATTTTCTGTCATCCGATCTTGAGGGGGTTGCTTGTGCGAGATCAATGAAGTTCTTTTCATGAATGCAAGGGTTGTACTGTCCCTTTAATGGGAATTTTGGTCAGAAAATCGTGTCCTCTAATTGAACAGCATTTGAGATACGGTTAACCTGGAAAAGCTGGAAACTTTTGGGAAGATGTATGTGTTTGGTCTCAGATGGAATGATGATTCTGCATGTCCAAAAAAATTCTGTGCAGGCCTCCAACATTGAAGACGGTAGTGATATAGAAGTTATTGTATTGTTCGTATCCAAAATAAAGTTAGAATTCAAGTCTATTATAAGGGGGTAAGTGTGTAAATGATCTTCTTTTAGTTACTGTTTGTATTATAATGCAAAAAATTCTGTCAGTGGTCTGTTGAGTTGTTCTGTGAATTTGTTGGCTCATGATGTAACAGTAAGATTATGGTTCATCAATTGAGTTGTAACTGTGGTGGTATCTTGTAAAGTTGGCAGCTTAACAAGTAATATAACATAGGTGGATGGTGGTGTTTGTGTAAGTTTATGCTTAAGTCAATTGTTTGTGGTGTTATTAGGTGAATTTGTGAGCCGGTGAGCCATTCTAGGATTAGCAAGGAACTTGTGCTATTTTTAGTGTAGTTTAAATTAGACAGTAAAGTGCATCTTCCACCTTTGTTGAATTTAGAAACAAGTCGCATCATCTACATACGAGAATGGAATCTGAAGGATCATCATTGTTTGTTTAGTTTGATGGTGGCACGTTCTTATGTTAGTGCTCATTGTGGAAACTTACAAAAAGAATGACCAAGTGTGCATGCTAGATTCTAACTTTGTGACTATTAAGGTGGAACCTCAAAGTATGATCAAACTAGTATGTTTATCTGTTTCATTCGAAATTGGCATTGCCTTTTGTTGCTTGGTTTTTGTTGTGACTAGAAGATCTTCACTTCTGTTTCTTTCTTTCTTTCTTTTTCTTTTTTTTCCTGTACAATGACAATACAGCATTGGAATGTGTATTCATGTCATCTACTGTTGGATCAACTTCCTTCTATAGTTTTTTTTAACATCCTTAGTCTTCACTGGTGGAAATTGTGCATCCAATACTATTTGAGGTCTTAATAATTTTGTGACTAGAATCTCCTTTCCTATGTTTATATTGATTAAATTTGAGAAGTAGCCTCCATTTTGCAGAAGCTTCTATTCTGGATACGCTACAGTTTTGTATATTGTTGCTAATTGTGGGTGTACTCTTTCGACAATAGGAAGCAAGAGCACTCCTTGGGAGACTGGAATATCAGAGAGGCAATGTAGAAGCTGCTCTGCGAGTATTTGATGGAATAGACCTTGAAGCTGCTATTCAGCGCTTCCAACCATCACTATCGGAAAAACCACTCTCGAAGCGAAGTAATAAATTACGATCAGATTCATCAAATTCAGGATCACAGCATGCTGCTAGCCTTGTTCTTGAAGCCATTTACTTAAAGTCTATGTCTCTCCAAAAGTTGGGGAAAGCAATGGGTATATATTCTTCAATCACCATATAACCATTTTTGTTATACTTATCTTGACTTTCTGAAACTATTTACTTGCAGAGGCTGCTAAACAGTGTAAAAGTGTCCTTGATGCTGTTGAAAGCATCTTCCAATGTGGCATACCTGGTGTCATGGTTGAACAAAAATTGCAGGAAACTGTCAGTAAATCTGTTGAACTTCTCCCAGAACTTTGGAAGCAAGCTGGAGCCTATCAAGAATCACTCGCTTCTTACCGCCGTGCTCTTCTAAGTCAATGGAATCTTGATGATGAGTGCTGCACAAGGATTCAGAAGAGATTTGCTGTTTTTCTGCTGTACGGAGGCGTAGAGGCGAGCCCCCCAAGTTTGGCTTCACAAACTGAAGGTTCATTTGTACCTAGGAATAATTTGGAAGAGGCAATCCTGCTGCTCATGATATTATTGAAGAAGTGGTTCCTTGGGAAGACTCACTGGGATCCCTCTGTGATGGAGCATTTAACATTTGCATTGTCACTCTGTGGCCAGACATCTGTTCTTGCCAAGCATCTCGAAGAGGTTTTACCTGGAATATACCCTCGAACTGAGAGATGGTATAGTCTAGCATTGTGCTATTTTGCAGCTTTTCATAATGAAACTGCATTGAACTTGTTAAAGAAATCTTTAAATAAGAACGAGAGTCCAAATAACATAATGGCCCTTCTGTTAGCTGCTAAGATATGCAGCTCAAGTTATCTTGTTGCTTCTGAGGGTATAGACTATGCAAGGAGGGCTGTAAAAGATGCTGAATCATCAGATGGGCATTTAAAGAGCGTGGCCCTCCATTTTCTGGGAAGTTGCCTAGCCAAGAAGTCTAAGGTGGCTTCATCTGATCATCAAAGATCTCTCTTGCAGACTGAGGCTTTGAAGTCGCTCAGTGAGGCAATTTCTCTTGACCGTCACAACCCAGAATTGATATTTGACATGGGAGTTGAGTATGCTGAGCAAAGAAACTTGCATGCTGCCTTGAAATGTGCAAAGGAGTACATTGATGCAACTGGTGGATCCGTCTCTAAAGGTTGGAGGTTGCTATCTTTGGTTCTTTCTGCACAACAAAGGTATTCTGAAGCAGAAGTTGTGACTGATGCGGCATTAGATGAGACTGCAAAGTGGGAACAAGGGCCATTGCTCAGAATAAAGGCTAAATTGAAGGTCGCTCAATCATTGCCCATGGAAGCAGTCGAAGCATATCGTACACTTCTTGCTCTAGTTCAGGCACAACGAAAAGCTTATGGATCTGTTAAAAATGGCATAGAGGTTTGTCTTCTCAAATACAAAAGCACTAACATTTTTAAATTTGTGTTTAAGAGTTCTGTGAACCATGTTTGAAATTCATATTTACTAGTAGTAAAGAGGCTTTTGAGATTCTCATCAAGAAATAACAACACTACCTTTTCCCCTAATTTAAACACTGTAGAGGGATCCAGGTTCTCACACTGAACAATGTTATCCAAAAGAAATGTCCTTCGAACCGCAGTTGTGTTTGTTTTAGCTGCTGAAATGGACCAACATTATTAAATTGATTGATGCACCATGTCTATAGTCTAATTTCATCTTATTGCATTCCATAAACATTTACATCTCTTCTTGCTGTCTTATTCTTTGTGGAAACGCTCTCAGGAGGATGAGAATAAAGTGAGCGAATTTGAAGTTTGGCAAGGTCTTGCCAACTTGTACTCAAGTCTTTCCTATTGGAGAGATGCAGAGATTTGCTTACAGAAGGCTAAAGCCCTGAAAACTTACTCTGCAACAACCCTTCATGCAGAAGGTGAGGAAACTTGGTCACAATTCCTGTTTCATGAATCATACATATGCCTCTGGCTATTGGGGAATGGGGATGTATGTAATTGGAATGGCTTGTTCATTTCTGCCTGTTTTTATTTTTATGTTCTTTTCTGCCTGTTTTTATTTGTATGTTCTCATAAATGGATATGAACTAACTATTGATTTAGTGTATGTTGTCCGCTTTACTTTGAACTTCAATGCTCATAAAGGCCAGACAATTGGAAGTCTGAGAGTTAAAAGCAACCCCATGTTTGTTTTGTCGTATATCTGACCCCATGATTTCTTGCCTTACCAGGTAACATACACGAGATGCGTGAGAAGATACAGGATGCTCTGGCTGCATACTTCAATGCCCTCTCAACGGAGGTAGAGCATGTCCCATCCAAGGTTTCCATCGGTGCCCTCCTTGCTAAGAAAGGGCCCAAGTATCTACCTGTGGCGAGGTGTTTCCTCTCAGATGCCCTAAGGCTCGAGCCAACGAACCGAATGGCCTGGTTCTACCTGGGCAAGGTTTACAAGCATGATGGCAGGCTAGCTGACGCTGCAGATTGCTTCCAAGCGGCCTCAATGCTCGAGGACTCGGCCCCTGTAGAGAGCTTCAGATCACTCTGATGAGTCATCTGCAGCAACTTGAGGTTTCCTTTTTTGTCGGCTAATTTTCTCTTCTTGGACTTCTGCTCCCTTCTCTGTATAGCTGGGCTGGGTGCCAGCTATCTGTAACTTGTATCAGTAGTTGCCAGTGTGCTCGACACGTTGTCGGGGACCGACAAGTGCTGTTACTAAGTGGTAATATACAAAACTGTATAATGATATGACCCTACATATATGATTATGACGAGTTGTCTGCTAACCAAAAATCCGTATTGCAGATATTACTGTCTCTTCTATATAAAAAAATTCTTTTCAGAACAAGGATTCCTTGCTTGACCTGACATGTTACCAATCTTTTCGAACAAGCTTTGGACATTGGTTTTGATGTCAAGACGAACATGAGCAGTGCGGTGCTCACCAGAAGCATCTTTGAAAATACTAGTAACATTTGGGTAAAATATTAATCAAGAAAGTTTTGGACCAAACTGAATGTGGATTTTAACCCCAACTGACAGTGCAAGTAGTTTCAGAGGAGCTGGAAGTGACATGGATGCACTGTGTTCTTCCATGATCCCATGCCGTGATCTCCGAAGCTGTGTTCTTCCTTCCCTTGAGCTTCGCTATATCGTCATCTCACCTCGGTGCCTTCTCTGGACACCTCATATTCCAGGCTCTAAAAGCTACAGAATCTAAACTCACAAGCTACAGATGGCAAGGGGAATGGGGGATCCTTCGAGAGTTATTCAGCCTGCCAAAGGATGCGCAATTGGCCTGTTCACGGCTTTCAAAGATTAGTAAACTTGGTCAGAAAATTGGGGGGACAATCTCAGGTAACAGAGCTGGACAATTCGTAATTCACCTGCTGGACAACACTGATCAGACAGTCCAGGCTTGAATTGTAACCATTATCAGGAAGAAAAGAAAATCAAAAGCTACGAATCCAATGAAAGATAAAAATCTATAGCAACTGCCAAAACGAAATTTTTGTCGTGTACACATGCATTTGCTGCCTACTAAATTGCAGTGGCTTGTGTGGGTCTCTTCAGCCATGCTTTCCTCCTCCACCATCCTTTCTTAGTCCCACATTCAAACTTTCTTTAGTCCAAAGAGATTTGGCCCTGATTTTATTGAAAGCATCGCTGCCAGCTCTGACTACCAGCTTTCATTCTAGCTCTTCCAACAGTCTGCGGCAGCATATGTTTCTGCAACGCAGAAGTAATGCCTTTTCGGCTATAACATCTGCACAATCACAAACTCCAACTAACATTTAACAATCAATTCTCAGGGGGTAGTCAACTCCCCAGTCTTCATGTATCGTGCCAAAATCACGTGCTCTCTGCACTTCTCACCTGTCAAGTTCTATCCATCTGATACCAATCCTTGACAGATTGTAATCCCTGCCACTGAAAGAATCGTGATGATTCCTAGTGTTCTGACTCTCATCTCCAGTTGATGTTCATACTCTCATCTCCAGTTAGTATCATGGCAATCCGTTTGGCTAGGAGGCTAGCATTCATTTTCTCTTGTGTATAAGAAACATCAAAATCTTTTGGCTTGTACAGTGTTCCCCACTTGGCAATGTGATATTTTACCCAGCTGAAAGAACCTTGACCCATGTCACATCTCTGATGCAGGCCTTCATAACACAGCAGAAACTTATTGTATACATGAGAATAATAATCAAGCTTGTGCTCACCACAGATTTTACCATGTTCGAACTTCAAGGGTGGGGTGGTTTGGAAGGAGATCAACTTCATTCCTGATAGCTTCCTCCAATGCCTGCACTTCCTGAGCGGTTGCACCACTGCAAATAATCTCAGCAACAAGATACCTTAGGGAAGAGAGGCGGTGGATGCCAAAATAAAGTCCAGTTCCTGCGTCAAACGAAATCCTCAGCTTCTCGAGCTTCGGCATGGTCCCTGCTTCAAACGTCAGGCCAACCCCATTACTCCAGCAGGTCAAGTGGAACTCCTTCAGGCATTTGAACATGCCGCTGCTTATGATGAGACTTTCCTTGTGGATTGTTGCTTTTGATGTTACCCAGAGATACAGCAAAGAAGGTAAGTTTCCGAGGACATCCGGTGCTTCCTGTTCTACTGGATCAATATTGATGTCTAGGTAGGTGAGGTTATCAAGTGATGCAATCCAAATTGGAATTCTGGGGAAGTGGTAGCTCATGTCCATCTCAAACTTTTGGAGGAGATGAGGGGTGGGGATCCAAGAGTCCATTAAGAAACTTATGGAATAACCGTAATAACTTCGAATGCACAGAGACCGAAGGTTCAGCCTGCCAAGTTTGCATAGTGATGAGAGCAAGTTATCAACAAAAGCTTTGATGTCATTGTGTGTGTCAACAATGCGCCAGCGTAGCCGAAGAATCCTCAGTTTGGTCAGGCTGCACAGCCCCAACAAAGAAGAGGCCGAGCAGTTCCGGTTGATGATGATCTCTGATAGCTCCTGCAGATCATGCAAAATCCCAATTTCCTCAGGTAATTCCAAGTAATTGACACGCAAGCATGTTAAACTTTGCAGTTGAACGATGCTTTTTGGCGATTTGCTAATCCTCGTCCATCCTAGATCCAGAGTCTGCAAATGCTGAAGGTCTACTAGTTGGTCAGGGACTGCAGCAATGCTTCTCACATTGAGTCGCAAGTACCTCAAATGAAGAAGCCTCCTTATATGTTCAAAATAATTCTGTTCCATCTCCTCACCATTTTCTATATCAAGTACCCGTAGAAGTCGAAATTTTGAAAGAGAAGGCATCTGTTCAGAATACCCAAATATACTAAGTGACCGGCAATGGGAAACAATGGCCGTTGATGGAACCATGGCATAATCTTGGGAATAATACTTGAGCGACAAACGCCGAATCTTACCTTGCAGCACTAAATTCTGATTTTTGTCACCAAAGAAAGTGGCAAAATTTTCTTCAGCTGACTTCGATATGAGGAGATCAAGAATCATATCGTGGACTCTGCATGAATCAACTCGACCATCATATTGGACTGCTACTGGTTGAATCATGCTTCTGTTGATAAGATCATTAAAATGACACTCTCCTATTTCCTCTAAATCTCGTCCAGCTTCTGTATTAATGAATCCTTCAGCAATCCACCTTTTCACAACTTCATCCTTTCTAATCTCATAATCTTCTGGGAATATACTTAGATATAGTAAACACGTTTTCAAATGGTGGGGGAGATCATCATAGCTAAGGGATAGGGATAATATATTTCTCATTTCTTCCACATCAGGGTCTTTTTCCAGTGTTGAACCAATTGAATTAAGCACACGGTCCCATTCTTCTTTCGTACTGGCTTTATTAGCTAATAAGCTAGCTACTGTAATAATGGCCAATGGCGAACCCTTGCATTTTTCCAAGATTTTGAAGGAAATTTCTTCCAATGGAGGAGGGCATGTATCTTCTGAGCCAAAGATTCGCTTGAAAAATAGACTATTAGAGTTGTCTATACTGAGAGGCATTATTTTATAGACATGACCATGCTGAGGAGAGCAACATGACTTGGCTATAGAAATAATGCGTGTTGTTGTCACAATTCTGCTTCCCCAATTGTTCATATACAAAGCACATTTGATGGTCTTCCATGATTGAGTACTCCATATATCATCAATAACGATGAAGTACCTACCAAGTGCATAACATCTATGAATTAAGAAGCAACACAGAAATATTAAAATGCAAAATTATATACATGTATGTAGAAAAAAAAACATCTCTACACTCAACAATCGGTTGCAGATCAGCTGATATGTTGGGCGTTTTTCTCTGTTTATGGAGTACAAAAGCATTTTTAAATTTATCTTTAAATAAATTTTACAAAACCTTTGAATCATTTTATCTGTTTATGTCGTGCTGCGTTAAATACCAGATATTTTGCTAGTAGCACCTAATCGAAGTTTTATGGTCATAAGATTTCCATACTGTGAGGTATGACTGTCGACCACATGAGCGAGCAAGTCCCCATAATTAGCAGTTTAGCATACATAAACCATATCCTGCAAGTGTTTGCTACAGAAGCAAACCAAATGCAAATTTGTTGTCAAATCAAATTTACTACCAGAAAAATTTTAAAGCTCTGAAAAATCCAAAGCACATGAATTATGGAACTAGTGCCATCTGTTAGATGCCTAGATACACGCAGTTCTAGAAACACAAAAGTATGCACATATTCTGTAATCCTACCTTTCTGATAGAATGCTTATCTACATACCTTTCTGATAGAATCCTACCTTTCTGATTGAACAGAAGAAATGGAAAGAATGCTTATCTACATACATTCAGTAAATAAAATCAACCTTTCTGATACGACACACGGATATTGATGAAATGAGTTTGTGTCACCGATTACCATGTTGCCATTCTTAATTCATAATCCTACCTCGTGTCAAAAAAAAATCATAATCCTACCTTTTGCTTTGTAGAAAATCTCTGATTGCATTGATTAACTTTTTCTCATCCCACATTTCCACGTTTGCATACTCCTGCTGGCTGACTTGATAGAGTATATTTCTTAATATCTTCTTTACATCAGGCTGCTGCGACAAAGAAACAAAAGCTCGACACTGGAACTGGCTTTCCAGTCTAAGGTAAACCTGATTTGCGAGTGTGGTCTTACCAAGACCCCCAGGACCCACGATAGATATGATCTTCACTTGCTGCACTGATGCCTCTTCCCCCTCCATTAGCAACTTAACCAGCTCATCTCTCGGATGGTCAATACCAACAAGCCCATCTGGATCAGCATACAGTGAAGGCAAATGAGGATCAATGACAGTTTTGGTGCTAGGCTGAAAGGCACGCTCATCAAGCTTGTACCTCATGCGACACTTGTTAGCATCTTCAACATGTTCCTTGAGATCCCGGATCTGGCTGGCAATTTGATGGCGCGCCCTCAGGCCATTAAGCTGATGAATCAACCTACGAACAAATCCTGCAGAATCAGTCATGCCATTATGTCCAACACGACGCATAAAGTCATCGATACAATCCTCTATGTCATAAGACATCTCCTGCACTTGTCACCTCCATTCCTTTGTCTGCACATCAAGGTCACTGTCCACCTCTGCCAGCCTCTGTAGGAGGGCGTTCATGCTGCTCAGCTCATCCTTCATAAAGTTCACCTCCCTTTGCACGCCTGTCAGCTTTGTGTACTCCTCCCCAAGCAAGGCTGTAAGCTTGCCGATGACAGACGTCATCACACCCGTCAAGGCACTCACCATCTGTTGAAAGATTCATGGGTTCAGCAATCCTGAATACAATAGCAAACTAGAGTGCAAGCCGCATGATGACGGAATGCAGGTGCTGGAATAATGTTTTCATTGCATATAATCTAAAAAAAATGAACGACGAAGAAAAAGAAGGGCACAAAATAAGTGTATGTGTAAGCAAAACAAGAGAAGCGAAATAACTGTACAAGGGCCACAGTTACATTTGCAAGCGTGGAAAGCTACTACTGCAAACACAAACTCAAACAGTGCGTGATTAAGGACAAATGGTGCTCTTGTCAAAATTTATTCCAGATGTACGTTCAACTCCTCAATTTCAACAGAACCCAGACCCACTCTCCTGCCGCGCATGTCTGAGCTACCCACAGGAGAACTGAATCATACTCGAGCTCCACCACACCAATGCACATCAGCAACGCATTCAATGACTATCAAACTTGCTTAATAGGTATGCCAGATTAAACAAGATTAACGGCGGTGAGTAAATGTACAGATAAACACATGATAATTTATTAAACTGATATCAGGTTATCAAAAGGGACCACTGAAAGGAAGACACAAAAGGCATAATACTGAATGCAGTTAACATACAGACAGACTACAAAGCAGCTTAGCCCCCCCCCCCCCCCCCCCCCCCCCCCCCCAAAACAACTTTTGTGGAACGATATTGTCGAATAATCCTCCCACGAGGCTACCTTTGCAATCCAAATGAAGATAGACCAATCGTCACCGATTGGATTGGCGAGGTGCGGGGCAGACCAGGCCAGGCCGCGGCCCCAGGAGCTCAGAGCTCAGCGCAAGCAACCGGCCGACCGGCGGCCGAAGCAGCGCAGAGGGCGGGATCCGCATCCACCCAACGGTGGGAAAGTGGACTGCCGGCAGATGTCGCCAAGAGGGCGGCGGCGGCGGCGTAATGGGACTGTGGAAAAGTCAACGGCCGATTTTGCGGACTGAAAATTGAGCCCCATTCGTCAAAAGAAATAAATGTTGTTTTGGATATCGATAAAGTTTGACTACTCGTGGCATTTGATCTCACCGTATACACACTTTGGCAAACAAATATGGATTGGTATCATTTCTAGATACATAAACACAACGGGGTTTGAGAAAAGAAGTTTACAACTTGTCAATCACAATTGAAATTTGTTGATTGCATATACGACTAAAAATGACAAATATACTCTTCCTATAGGGAGGAGTACAAGTTTAGTTTGATTTTTGAGCAAAAATAATTGCTTTGACATTCAATAATAATAAATTATCTCATGTAAATTGATAACATGAGATTAGTGTTGCTAAATCTAACCTGAATAGGACATCGTAACATACTCGTACTCCCTCTATAATGATTTAGATGTCGTTTTGGACAACGACACAGTCTCTAAAATACAATTTTGACTTCTTATTTTTACAAAAATATTTATTAAAAAATAATATATGTATACTTCTATAAAAATATTTTTTAAATAAATCTATTCATATAGTTTTCACATTTTCTAATGTTTGACTAAAATCTTATCCAAAACGACGTCTAAATTCTATACCGAGGAAGTAAACTTTATATATTTGAATTTTTTTTCATCATATATATATATATATAAATTTACATATTTGTCGGTTACAAATTATTAGTGAAAATATCGTACGGACCGAGTTGATGCCAAATAACACGCTCTGGCCTCGCGACTAGAGTTTAGCGCATGTCCATTTTGAAAACTGGCCCGTCCCTGTTATTCGGGCTCTCAAGTTGCCTTCCCGTCAGAGGAGAGATCCTGAGTTTCGGACTAATATTTGACGGATAATTATTGCAGATGACTGCTAATGGAAACAAAGAAAATGGTAGATGATTGTCGCAATATGGTATTTGATAGTGAAACATGGCCGATCGAGGCAAATCTTTCCAGCATCTATGCTCGAGGACTCCTAGTCTATAAAAAGTTTCAGAACACTCTGATAGGTCATCTGCAGCAACATGAAGTTTCCTTCCTTTGTCTGCTAATTTTCTTTTTATCGACTTCTTCATGTTCAGTACAACAGCTGGACAGAAATCGGATACCAGATATCAGTAACTTGTACATGTAGTTCGTTGCCGGTGTGTTTGATTCCGCCTGATGGCACCGGAAAGGAACACTATGTAATGATCTGACTCGCTGCGTACACATTACATTATATGATTATAGTGAGTCATCAGCTAACTTAAAAACAGCGTTGCTGGTACTGCTGTGTTTATAGTCCTAATTTCTAATGCCTTCTTTTCTGAGGTCGCCTGACTTGACCTGATGGTACGTAGCAACTCTTTTCAAAGCTTTTGATGTTGGTTCTCAAGTCATCATTGAACATGAGCATGTGGAGCTCATGTTGTTAACCAAGAAAGTTTCAGGCCGAATTGATGGTGTTCTATTGATCATAATAGATAATGAGATCAGTGCGTGCTCTTGAGGCACTGCAATCTTGTCCACCCGAGCACAGTGGGTACAGGGGACCTCCTTACCGGTTGCATACAGCATACTTCAACCCAATGAGGTACTTGCCGTGTACACATACATATACTGCAAGCTGAATCTCAACTGCTTGCATGGATCTCCTCTTCAGCCATGCTTTCCTCCTTTGCCATACTTTCCTCATCCCATCTCCGAACTTCGAGGGTGGGTCGGTTTGGAAGGAGATTAGCTGCGCTCCTGATAGATTCCTCCAATGCATCCACCTCCTGAACCCTCGCGCCACTACAAATAATCTCGACAACAAGATGCCTTAGGGAAGAAAGGTTATCGATTCCGAAGTAGAGACCAGTGCCTGCATTGAATGGAACCCTAAGTTTCTCGAGTCTGGGCATGCCCCCCAATTCAAACATCAGTCCAACCTTGTTTCTCCAGCAGGTGAATTCGAACTCCTTCAGGCATTTGAACATGCAGCTATTCACGACAAGCCTTTCTTTGGGCACTGCTGCTTTTGATGACACCCAGAGGAACATTAACGAAGGTAAGCTTCCAAGGATCTCCAGTGTCTCCTCGTCTACTGGATCAACATTGATGTCTAGGTAGGTGAGGCTGCCAAGTGATGCTATCCAAGCTGGAATTCTGGGGAAGTAGTAGTTACAGGTCATCTCAAACTTCTGGAGGAGATTAGGGGTAGGGAACCAAGAATCCAACAAGAAATCAATGGAATAACCGTAATAACTCTCAATGCACAGAGACCGAAGGTTGAGTCTGCCAAGTTTGCGAAGTGATGAGAGCAAGTTATCAACAACAGATTTGCTGTCATCATTCGAGTTGGCAATGGACCACTGTAATCGAAGAATCCTCAGTTCAGTCAAACTACCCAGCCCCAGCAAAGAAGACGCCGAGCAGTTTCGGCTGATTTTGATTTCTGAAAGCTCCTGAAGAGCATGCAAATTCCCAATTTCTTTAGGTAATTCCAGGTTACAGACACGCAAGCATGTCAGATTTTTCAACTGAAGGATGCTTTTTGGCAACTTTATAATTTTTGTCCCTCCTAGATCCAGGGTCCTCAAGTGCTGCAGCTCTCCAAGTTGCTCTGGGAGTGCAGGAATGCTTCTTAGGTGGAGTCTCAGGTACTTCAAGTGACGAAGCCTCATTATATGTTCAAAATATTTGTGTTCCATCTCCTCACCATTTTCTATATCAAGTACCCGAAGAACTCTAAACTTTGAAAGAGGAGGCATCTGTTCAGAATATCCAAAGATACTGAGTGATCGACAATGAGAAAAGATCGCTGCTGATGGAACCATGGCGTGCTCTTGTGAATAATAGTTGAGAGATAGCCGGCGAACCTTACCTTGTAAGGATAATTTTTTATTTTTGCCACAGATGAAACTGGCAAAGTTTTCTTCAACAGCCTTGGATATAAGGAGATCAAGAATCATATCATGGACTCAGCATAAAGCCACTCGACCATCACAATTGATTTTCATTGGTTGAATCATATTTCTGTTGATAAGATCATTAAAAATTCTATCTCCTATTTCCTCCAAACCTTGTCCGCCCTCCATATTAATGAATCCTTCAGCGATCCATCTTTTTACAAGTTGATCCCTTTCAATCTCATAATCTTCCGGAAATATACTTAAATACAGTAAACACGTCTTCAAATGATGGGGTAGATCATCATAGCTAAGTGATAATATCCTTCTCATTTCTTCCACACCAGGATCCTTTTCCAGGGTTGAACCAATTGAATTATATACCCTGACCCATTCTTCTTTTATACTGGCCTTGTTAGCCAATAAGGTAGCTATTGTTACAATGGCCAATGGTGAACCGCAGCATTTTTGCAAGATTTCATTGGAAACTTCTTCCAATTGAGGAGGGCATATATCTTTGGAGCCAAAAGTTCGTTTGAAGAATAGATTCTTAGAGTTATCTGTAGTGAGAGGTGTTATTTCATAGACATAATTGTGGTGAGGATAGCAACAAGACTTGGCTATAGAAACAATGCGTGTTGTTGTCATAATTCTGCTTCCACAATTGTTCACATACAAAGCACATTTGATGGTCTTCCATGCTTGAGTACTCCATATATCATCAATAACAACAAAGTACCTACCAAGCACATACCATCTAGGAATTAGAAAGAGGCTGCAAGAATATTAAAATGACATAACTATTTATGCCAAATTATACGAATATAATTAGAGAAAGAAAGGAAAATACCTCTGCACTCAACAAACAATAGTTACAAAGACTTAAATAAGTGGAGCTGACCAGATGATCTAATGTGTTTTTCTCCATTTTTGGAGTAGGAAAAAGTCTACATGACCCCCCCAACCTATTATAACTATACTACTTCACACCCCCAACTATAAAACCAGGTATTTAGCCCCCTCAACTTTGCAAAACCGTTCATCTTGCACTCTTCCCTGGTTTTGTAGAGTGGTTTTAGCCACGTGGTGTGCTGAGGTGGACTGACTGATACATAGGGTCCACTTGTAAGTGGAAACTTTCCTTCCTTCTCCAACTCAATCGCCGCTATATTGAAACATGTTGTACCCGGTCTGCCGTCCACCTGCAGTGCTTGGACGCCGCCGTCATAAAGCTTTTTCGCTCCTCCCTCCTCCCCAAACTCCTTCCTCCTTCCTCCCTTCACAGCTTCTAACTCCGCCAAGCTGCTTGTCCCTCCACCACGTTCCTCCCACCGGCAGTGCCTCCATCTGTTCCACGCCGGCCCCGTCTCTGCATCCCCGTGGCCGGTGTTGCACTTGCACCTCCAATTCCGTACCCGCAGTACCTGTCAATTTCCAAAATCCATAGCAAGAGAGCACCAACAGCTCTCCAACTGGAGCAGCACCGAATCCACATCACAAGCTCCCACCAATTTCTCTCTCCCTTCTCTGAATTTATACATCCAACATATCAGCGGCAGCTGATCGATTTCTTCTCTGTTCCTCTTCTCCAATCGAACAAGAAGAAGCTTAGAAGTAGCACATGGCGTCACCTCCTTTCCTCTTGCTTAAGCGTCGTCACATCCAATCCTCTCCTCCCTGCACCATTTAAAGCAATAAGCAGCAGCACCTCCTGCTCTCTTCTCCAATCGGCAACCACCAGCAGGCACCTCCTCTCCCCTGGCCCAAATCAATCGACGCCTCCCGTCACCAAATGAATCTGTTTTGTTTCACAGCTGCTCCAGCATTGATTTGGTCCAGCCAAAGCTCGTCGACGCGAGATTCTGCTTGCCTCTGCTGCTGGGAGGCTGGGAGCGGCTCCCATTCAGCGACCTCTACGGCGACCGCCCCGGGAGATGCCAACAGCCATGACAGAACCAAGAGAAGAATGCAAAGCCGCCTTGTTCTCACTGCAAGAGAAAGTACCGAGAGCCTGCCCACTGCCCACTTACAGCTGGGTCCTCATGTCAGCTTGTCCACCTCAGCGACCCACGTGGCTAAAACCGCTCTATAAAACCAGACAAGGGGCTAAGTGAATGGTTCTACGAAGTTAAGGGGGTTAAATACCTGGTTTTAAAGTTGGGGGTGTGAAGTAGTCTAGTTACAGTAGGTTAGGGGGTTATGTAGACTTCTTCCTTTGGAGTACAGAAACAATTATCTTCTACATCTCTTGTTGTATAAATTCCACAAAATCGCATGTTTTACTGTCATAATTGTAGAAACAGCAACATATTTTGGCTAATAGCACTTAACACGAGGTTGTATGATCATAACAATGTATTTGTAGGGTCTGAAGGGGCAAAAACAAGAAGACAACAGATAAAGTCAGTCTGAAGCCACACATCATGTGAAGAAGCGAGTTTAGCAGCTTAGGGCATATAACCACATCTTTTTTACTACAGAAACAAGGTAAAAAAATTTGATCTTACTGTAGTTGAGCTATGGCTAAATCAAATGTACTTGATGGGAAATTTGAAAGCCCTCTAAAAGCTGAAGGATATGCTTCTTGAAGCAGAAAGCGCCATATATCATGTATTTTTTTAAAACTGAACAGCAGTAGAAATGAACATAATGGTTTGTCTATATCACGTAACCGACTTTCTTAATTAGCTACTAATAGAAACGGGTATTGAATTAAAGAGGATTCGTTACTAATAATCACGTAACCATTTTGAACCCATGGACTTACCTCTTGTTCTTTAGAAATTCTCGGATTGTGTTGATATAATTTTCCTCATCCCACATTTCCATGCTAAAATACTCCTGCTGGCTGACCTGAGAGAGTATGTTTCTTAAGATTTTCTTTACATCAGGCTGCTGTGACAGAGAAACAAAAGCTCGACAATGGAACTGACTTTCAAGTCTATGGTACACTTCATTAGCGAGCGTGGTTTTACCAAGACCCCCAGGACCTACAATAGATATCACCTTGAGCTGTTGTGCTGACGCTCCCTCCCTGTCCATTAGCAACCTAACAAGCTCGTCCCTTGGCCGGTCAATACCGACAAGCTCATCCGGCTCAGCATACAGTGAAGGCAAACGAGGATCCATGGAAATTGTGGAGCTACACTGAAAGGCACGATCATCAAGCTTGTACCTCATGCGGCGTTTGCTAGCATCTTCAACACGTGCCTTGAGCTCCTGGATTTGGCTGCCGATTTGATGGCGAGCCCTCAGAGCATTAAGCTGTTGAACCACCCTATGGACAAGGCCTGCAGAATCATCCATGCCATTGTAGCCAATGCGATATATAAAGTCGTCGATGCAATCCTCTATGTCGTAAGACATCTCCTGCACTTGTCTCCTCCACTCCTTGGTCTGCAAATCAAGGTCATGGTCCACCTCTGCCAACCTCTGAAGCAGGGCATTCATGCTGCTCAGCTCGTCCTTCATAAAATTCACCTCCCTCTGCACGCCAGTAAGCTTTGTGTACTCTTCCCCGAGCAGGGCCATGAGCTTGTCGATGACAGAGGTCATCACCCCAGTCAAAGCGCTTGCCATCTGTTGAAAGTTTGGTGGCTTTAACGGAATCCTGAATAGCATAGCGAATCAAAGTCCATGTTTCAGCATGATAAGCAAACAAAAGTAAAAGAAATGAGCACGTAATTAGTGTCGGTGTGAGCATAACACAAGATGAGAAGGCAATATGTACAGGCCCAGATTAACTGGTAAAACCTTCAAGCACAACATACAAGTATTACACAAGCAAATGGCCGTAATAGTGGGAATACCCAAATAGCACATATCACAAAATTCCTGTTGCGCGTCCTGTCACAATGCAGCCTAGTATTAAGATGCACAGTAGCTCCACCATTTCTACGGAATTGATTGCTCTTCTAAACTGCAGGGGTCTCAGTAACTTTACACCGTGAACAGCAGGTCACCTACTAATAGTACAGGAACTAAATGCTAATCGAGGGCAACCACACCATGGTCGCTGATTCATGAAAGCTTGCAAAATATGATAGTACACGCCAAGTTGAATAAGATGATTTTTTTTTTGCGAAAGGTTGGACAAGATGAATTGGTAGCATATGGACAGACAAATGCATCATTGTTGACTTGAATTAGTTTAAACAAAAGACCATAGAAATGCATAGTGCTAGCAGCATGGCTTGTGTAGAAATTAGTGTGCTTACAACAATACATCCTTTTTTAGGTGGGAACACAGAATGCTAGTATCGAGGCGCCAAAGTAATCCTCTCGAACAACCAAGAGACTCAAACCGCAGGAAAAGAGCTACGGAGTACCTCGCAATCCGAAATTCCAAATGAATGGCAACAAAGCGATGAGATCGGCTAGGAGCGCGCGGCGGGATAGAGCCAAGCCTGCCGCGCCGGGGAGCTCAGCGCAGCCGCGGCCGCGAGCGAGCCGGTACGCCCGGAGCGGGGAGAGGGAGCCACCGGACGGTGGAAGGTCGACGGCCGGCCGGCCGGCTGTTGCGGCGGCGCGGGCGGATGCGGCTTCTGGAGGAGAGTATCAAATTACCAAATTAGCCGTGGGGTCCACAAGTCAGAACAGAAGTGGCTTTGAAGCGGCGCACAGTCAACTGCCGAGTTTGGTGGCAAGGTCAGGTGTCGGCTCTGTATACTGGGATAGTGTCACAGAGGAGTGTCAAACTTGATTTTTGAGAAAAGTGATAAACTTTTTTGCACGATAAGAAAAAAAGTCCGCGTACACGTATTATCGGCAATATATTTACTCCGTATAAAGTACATGTCATCAGCACGTGTGAACATGTTGTATGCTGTATCACCGGTGTGTTCCCTATTAGCTTTGACTATATATATCAATAATCATCAAATTTTATATATGATAACATGAAAGTAATGCTACTAAATCCAACATGAAAACACAACACGATATATAGCTTTATATATTGTGTTGCTAGTAATAAAGTAATACCTTCATGACAAACATTAATATCTCGCTTAAAACCTTTTTACTAACCATATGTACTACTACCTCTGGTCCATTATGTTTGATGTTGCAGATAAGGATTTGTTTTTTTTCTGCAATTTGATAGAATGGATGGGAGGCAGCGACACACTAAGCCGTTGTTTAGTTTCCAAATTTTACCCCTAAATTTCACTGTACAAAAAGAAGATTCTCATCAAATCAAAATGTCAGGATATGCATGAAGTATTAAATGTAGATAAAATCAAAAATTAATTACACAGTTTTATTGTACTTTGCGAGACCAACATTTTAAGCCTAATTAATTAATGTTTGCATAATTATTTATAAATATAAACGAAATGTTACTGTGACGCTACAGCAGCAAAGTCCAAACTTGACACCACCGAAGTTGGGAACTAAACTAGGCCTAACACTGTGGTAAAATAAAAACCGGGCCTGGGCCAGAGAGAGCTCAGAGCGCCTGTCCCCAGAAAAGTGGCCCAGAGGCCCAAGTTCCCTCGTGCTACCACTGGATATACATACTCGAGGTAGCCTACGTCGCCGACAAGTGGGACCATGGAGACTCCCATGCGGGTCCCGGACTCCGGAGTGTGGCGGCGCTCCGGCGAGTGCCCGCGCTGGGCGCCGCCTGCCTACCGGGCGCAGCGCGGTCCGGCCGGCTACCCGCACGTCTCTCCCCCCGTCGATGTGAGCCCTCGCTGCGCCGCTTCTCCGTGATGCCTGCCGCTCCGTCCTGCTTTCCGCTGACATTGTTCTATAATCTATTCTCGTGGCCTGGCTTGTTTGTAGGGAGCTAGGATGCCGTCGGCGAGGGCCGGTGAACCGACGAATCCCGCGGGGAGACCTCGTTGGGGTCCTTGGCGGGCGGTGGCTGGATCGACCGGCCTGAGCGGTTTAAGAAATCGCAGGTTTGTACGCTGTCCCAAGTTTGTCTTTTCGTGAGAGGCTAGGCCTTGACTAATTTTTGACTGACGATTGCAGATGATTACTTTGGTGGTGGTTGTTGCAATATGGTGCTCCAATTTGATTGTGATGTGCCCTCATGGCCTCATGTGACGGCTCAGCTACTCGGTGAGAGCGAGGCATGGCCAATCGAGGTATGTGCCTGTCTGTCTTTCCTGTTGACGACTAGAAATTGTAGGGCCTTATGCAATTGCGCAGTTCTTTCTAATGATTACATAAATCCTTTCTGCCTTTGGAGGTCTTGACTGATCCGAAGATCTTGAAATCTGCTTTTGCGCAATATGAGCACCTTTCTTTTGTTTTGACAGACTGCAAAGTGCCAACTAGATAACTATTGTTGGTAAGACTAATGTGGTATGGCATCCAGGTGCTTTCGTGCTCCGTGTGTTCCACTCCTCTGGAATGGAATCTCAGAAGCCTGAAGGGGTGAGATGTCATGTCGTAGAAATCTGAGCCACATCAGGGTTTTCAAATGGGGAATTCCCCTTGCTCCGTGCGTTGAAAACTTCCTCCCTTTGGCCGGCTCTTTTATATATCTGCTAGGTTATTTCCACATTGTTTAGCTTGCTGGGAACTTGTACTGATTAGTACGAACAGTCTGATTTAATATTCTAAATCTAATCAACACAACTACTCCCTTGTCTCAATTATATTATATTTTGGGTCAGCAGGGTTCATATGGTCATATCTGTACACAAGAAACATCTTAATTGACTGATTTCAGTTTAATTAACCATAGATTCCCTCAAGCAATCTGTTCTTAACTTACCTGCCACTTTATTTATGTATCTTAAGTTTCCATGTCATATCCCCTAATCTTTTTTTGTAATAATAACATAGGCAGATGATTTATGACATTTGTCTTCTCCATTCTCCTAATTATCTGAAGGATACCCATATCTCTCCTAATTAGGTGGCTTAGCTACAAAGGACACACATTTATCAGCTTTCTTTCTCTTGACTAATTGACTGACCTTGCAGTGTGGGTGATTCACACTTGCATTCTTGATAACCTGACTAATCTTGAAGTGCTATTTGTGCACCAACAAAAAAGTTGTTGGTGTGTCATTTTACCAGGTTTACCTGCTCACTCCTTTTGTTCTATTATTATCTTTCAGTCAATTTTCTTTCTTCTGCATGTGCAGTTGACTTATTAAGCATGTATAAGAGGCTTAGAACTTGGAAGTTGCACAGACACAAGCACTGACACCCAGTCACAGGGAGGGGTGGTGGATGGAAGCTGTTGTATGTGCATCACATGGAGCCATGGGTTCCCTGCTATGGAAGCTGGGTGCCTTGCTCTCTGATGAATACAGACTTCTTACTAGAGTAAAGGCGGATATAATGTTCCTTAAAGATGAGCTTGAGAGCATCCATGCATTCCTGAAGAAGATGTCGGAGGTGGAGGACCCCGACGAGCAGTCTAAATGCTGGATGAAGGAGGTGCGGGAGCTGTCCTATGACATTGAGGACATCATCGACAGTTTTATGTTCTCGCTGGGTTGTGAGTCCAATAGCAAGCCCAGAGGCCTCAAGAGGTTTGTTGTCAGGTGCTTGAGCTTGTTTGCAGATTCCAAGACACGCCATTGGATTGCCAAGACGATCCAATGTCTCAAAGGCCATGTTATAGAGGCTAGCAACCGGCGTGGGAGGTACAAGGTTGATGATGTTGTCCCCAGACCGAGTAGGATAAACATAGATCCTCGCTTGCCAGCATTTTACACTGAGACAACAAGGCTTGTTGGCATCGATGGCCCAAGGGACAAACTTATCAAGTTGCTAACAGAAGGACATGGCACAATTGGACAGCTGAATTTGGTCTCCATTGTCGGATTTGGAGGGCTTGGGAAGACTACTCTTGCTAATGAAGTGTACCGGAAGCTTGAAGGGCAATTTGACTGTAGGGCTTTTGTGTCGGTGTCACAAAAACCTGACATGAAGAAGATATTGAGGAATATACTCTGCCAGTACAGCTGCCAAGAGTGTGGCAGCAACGAAGCATGGGATGAGCAGCAACTCATCAACACAATAAGACAGTTCCTCAAGGATAAGAGGTATGCAACATATCTTTTTCTGACAACCTTCCTTTGGACGAATTTTTATGCAACTATTAAATTCACTGCAGCTTCAGCAACACATGTTTAATTTGTGCAAATTCCTGTTAGGTACTTTATTGTGGTTGATGATATATGGAGTATATCAGCATGGAGAACTATCAGATGTGCTTTTCCTGAAAACAATTGTTCCAGTAGAATATTAACAACTACTCGCATCGTCACAGTTGCCAAATATTGTTGCTCTCCTCACCATGACCTTGTGTATGAACTAAAGCCTCTTGGTGTAACTCACTCTAAGAGCTTATTTTTTAAAAGAATTTTTGGCTCTGAAGATAGGTGTCCTCTTCATCTGAAAGAGGTTTCCAATGAAATCTTGAAAAAATGTAGTGGCTGGCCATTGGCAATCATTACAATAGCTAGTTTATTGACTACTAAAGCTAGAACAAAAGAACAATGGGAGAAGATATGGAAGTCTATTGGCTCAGTACTCGAAAAAGATACAGACATGGAAGAGATGAAAAATATATTGTCCCTCAGTTACAATGATCTCCCCTACCATTTGAAGACATGCTTGTTATATCTAAGTGTGTTTCCTGAAGATTATGAAATTAAGAGGGATCGATTAGTAAGAAGATGGATTGCTGAAGGTTTTATCACTATAGAAGGTGGACAAGACATGGAGGAAATAGGAGAATTCTATTTCAATGATCTTATCAACAGGAGCATGATTCAGCCAGTTGGAATCCAGTATGATGGTCGAGCTGATGCTTGCCGTGTCCATGATATGATTCTTGATCTCATCATATCCAAATCAGTTGAGGAAAATTTTGTAACATTATGTGGTCACCAAAATTACAAGTTGGTGCAACAAGGTAAGGTTCGTCGGCTTTCCCTCAACTATCATGCCCGAGATGATATTATGGTGCCAACAAATATGATCGTATCTAATGTCCGATCCCTCACTACCTTTGGATATTCTGAGAATATGCCTTGTCTTTCCAACTTTCAACTCTTGAGAGTGTTAGATCTAGAAAATAGAATGGTGTTGGAATACAATTATCTTAAGAACATAGATAAGCTTTCTCATTTGAGGTACCTACGACTCAATTCAAGAAGAATAACTGCACTTCCTGAACAGATAGGACAACTACAAAATTTACAGACCTTAGATTTGAGATGGACAAGGATTCAAAAATTGCCAGAGAGTATTGTTCTCTTACATCAGTTGACATGTTTATTGGTTAACAGTTTAGAGTTGCCTGAAGGAATTGGAAATATGCAAGCTCTACTGGAGTTATCAGAGATTGAAATCAACTGTCATACATCAGTATCTTCTTTGCTGGAACTGGGCAGTTTAACTAATCTAAGAATTCTTGGGCTAAATTGGTGCATCATTGATACAAATTATGAAGCAAAAATCTATGCAGAAAATTTGGTCATGTCCCTCAGCAAGTTAGGCATGCTCAATCTTCAATCAATACAAATTCAAAGTTTCCATAGGTGTTCCCTTGATTTCTTACAGGATTCTTGGTTCCCTCCTCCTTGTCGCCTTCAGAAATTTGAAATGTCCATAGATTACTATTTTTCCAGAATCCCGAACTGGATAAAGTCACTTGAGTATCTCACTTACCTAGACATATATCTTAGTCCAATGGATGAGGAATCATTTTGGACCCTTGGGGAGTTG
Organism: Echinochloa phyllopogon; assembly: GCA_033239725.1. Lineage (NCBI taxonomy): Eukaryota > Viridiplantae > Streptophyta > Magnoliopsida > Poales > Poaceae > Echinochloa > Echinochloa phyllopogon. The sequence continues at coordinate 58,952,629 of BTCW01000012.1, read as the reverse complement.
CCCAGCCTCTCATTTCTGTGGATTTCTTCAAGTGCGGTAAAGGCTAAAGAAGGGGTCATAATAAGCAATAATGGATTCCGTTGTCTGAAGGAGTTCTACTTCTCCTGTTGGGAAATCGGGACAGGGCTGACTTTTGAACCAGGAGCCATGCCAATGCTTGAAAAACTCCGGGTTCCATTTAACGCACATGGCGTGTGCTCTTTGCATGGTGTTCTGGATTTTGGAATCCAGCACCTCTCTTCCCTAAAGCATCTCCAAGTTGAGATTGTTTGTCATGGTGCGAGGCTTAAGGAGGTGGAGGCCGTGGAGGAAGCTGTCAAGAATTCGTCCAGTGACCTTTCTGATGAGCTCTCTCTTGAATTAAGAAGGTGGGATGAAGACGAGATTTTGAAGGAGTGGGGACATAAACTGGCAGAAGACGAGTTTGAGTTACTTACCATTCGAAGCATAACTCCATGCTGAGGTTTGATTTCTTCTCTTAATCACAATGCACAAATATGCACATGCATTTTAGTCTTAATTACTAGCATATTTTATGGGTACTATTGAGTTCAGCACACGTGGTGTAGGGCGATCATGCAAACAAATTAGAGGTTGTCGCATAATTTTAAATCCCATAGATGCATACATCTCTAGTCTCATGCTCATAGTCACAGATATTCCAGTATGTAGTGAGGGAACCTGTCCTGTTCTGAGCTGTTTTTAATTTTTGAAGTTTGGAATATGTACTGGATGCAACTGTAAGCATTTAACATACTGGAAGAGTGGCTGGTTGGTTTTTGAACCCTAACAAAACTAAATATGTCCAGTAAAAGAAATCGGAAGTAGCTGTGGAGTGGTGCTCTGTTTCTGTGAAGAAAGTAGGCTGTCATGCATGTTTGTTTATAAACCCATTAATGAACATTGCGTATAGGCCGTATTTCTTTGGTGTGAGCAAATTTCCCCCCGGGGAATCTTGCATGTATGAAGTATTAAATGAAGTCTATTTGCAAAACATTTTTAAAGATGAGTGTAACTTTGCACGACGAATCTAATGAGCCTAATTAACTCCTGATTTACTACAGTAATGCTGCAGTACCCATCCTCTAATCATACGGTCAGAGGCCTCATTAGATAGGTCTCGCGAATTAACCCGGGGGTTTTGTAAGTAGTTTTGTAAACTGACTTTATTTAGTACCCTTAATTAGTAGTCAAACGTGTGTGTAAAATTTTCATCCCTAAAGAAACATGGCCTAACATGGGATAAATTTATAAAGGCTCTCCTCCATTAAGTGCTGTGACTTGGGCCAGTGGAGCCAGACTGTCAGTGACTAGTCGTCAGGCTGGTCCCCTTATTAATTTGTCTCCCACATAAGGCATGTTTTTCAACACACGGCTTCTTCCTGTTAGGGAATCTCTTATACTAGCTTTGCACCTGTAGCACATAAAATTAAAAAACTCGTCAATTTGCACTCAGCGGCCAAAAAAAACAACAGGAGGCCACAGCAACATGCATGCTGCTAGATAGTGTTGTACTCCCTCCATATTAGTATTAGATGACATTTTGGATAAGATTTTAGTCAAACATTAGGAATATAAATCATGAATAACTTTTAAGTCGTTGAGTTTGGAAACGTGAAAACCATATGAATATATTTGTCTTAAAAAAATATTTTTATAAAAGTATACGTATATTATTTTTTAATAAATATTTTTGTAAAAATAAGAAGTCAAAGTAACGTTTTGGAGACCGTGTCGTTGTCAACGTCATCTAATACCAATATGGAGGGAGTACATATCAGAATGTTATGCGGAGCATATTGTCCGATGTTGCACAGATATATCTAGGTAAATTGAAGGCAGGCAGCTCCGACACCTTCCTGAAGTGGGCACCCGCAGATTATATTGACTACTCACCCCGGGTGGACCCAGATAAAGGGCTTGTACGTCTGAAAGCTTGCTTCCCCTATGCATGGGGTCGACTGCTACCAATAGCTTATTGCATTGGCTAATAATAAGCAATGGCTAATCATGTGAGTAATAGGTTGCTGTTATCAGTAATCATGCATACTTGTATAGGTGCTGTGTCTGGTTTGCAGACGATTGAACAGGATTTCCTAGCTACATTACTGTTACCAACAATGATCCATTCAGGGATTCCTACTATTGAATTGGTTGAATTTCACAGCTGATTTGATGAGATTGTTTCTTTTTTCAGTTCCAGGGTTCGACCCTGACTGGGTTGGGACAGCTGCTGGTAGCCGTATGCTTCAGCCCGAGGCCAAGAGCACCTTTGTGTGCCCGGTGCCACATCAGAAAGGGTAATATCACACTTGGCATTGGACAAATGATGGAAACTATACAACAAAAAGTGCATACCTTATACAGTATACCGGCGACATGCAATGGAGGAATTTCTCTCCTATCTGGAAGGCAAGGTCACAACCTAAATGTCATTTGTTCGCTTGGACATTTCTACACAAAAGAAATCCTCACTTCATATTGATAGCCAAATGACCCTCTATGCAGACTATGCAAGGATCGACCGGAAACTCCCAAGACATATGTGCAAAGATTCTAACTATACCTGGGAGGTGGTTCATCATTACACCTTGGCTGGGCCTAGAGGGTTTTCAAAACATTAATCTATGTGCTTCCCTTTATGGATGCTGGAGAACTTGCAGACAAGTCCCAAAAAAAATATGCGACGAGACCGATGGTGTTTTGGTGTACTTTTGGCGGCATGTTTGGAATGAAATGAACCGAAGAGCATTTCAACACAAATCGCTTCAACTGCTACAAGATTGGGCTTGGACATCTAGCTGTTATTGCTTAGTTCTGGTGTGGTGTGGCTTGTTTGTGCCCGGTTGGCTCTGGCCTGGCCGTTGTTGCTTTGCTTTTCTCAGTTCTTGTCTCGGTCTTTCGGATCCTCGTGGAGTTGTTTTGGTTATTGCCAGTTGCCGCGCCGTAGTGGTGGACTTGTCTGTTGCCGCACACCTGCGTGTGCTTGGGGAAGGTGTGGCTGCCGGTTCCGTCGAGTTGGGATTCTTTCTGTTATTTTTGTTTTGCTTCCTTTGTTTTTGTGTTTGTTTGCTCTTTCTCTCTCTAATTAAATTAAATTCACGGCATATCTCATATCATGTCTAACGTGCCTTTTGTGCTGATCTTCGCGGACCCCGGCCAGTGCCACTTTTAGAAGACTTATTCCCATGAGTTTGCCTCGAAATGATCGGGCCACACGATTTGAAAAAATGTGCTGGAGATGTATGCATGGAGTAGAAATAAAAGGTAGCCAAAAAGATTGGAACCGTGGTAGTGCAAGCCGCTTTTTTTTCGGAAGGAAACTGTCCTTTCAAAATCTTTTGTCTAAATTTGCCCGGTGCGGATATCTGGGTTCCACTCCGTGGCTGTCACATTGGAATTTAGTTCCACTTCTCCCAGGGCAAGATATGTATTTCACCAACAAATTAAATAACAATGTGATGATACGATTTATTCGTGGGAGAGACAATAGGGCCGTGTAGTTAGAGGTTGAACTCTAGAAATTGTTGAAATTTTATCCTGACTCGGATTAAAGCATGTCTCCCTTGTGGTGGAGCTTTTTTTTTTTGCCTATCTTTTGAGCCGGCTTGCGATGCGGAAATGAACTACCTCTGAATTTTTTTGTAGACGTGGCTTGTTACTTTTGTGTGAGGCTAATGGTCACTACTCCCTGGGTTGGGCACTTGGGTTTGCCCTAACATGCATGCTTGCACAACCTCTACCTCAAAATTGCATGGGGATGTGCTTGCTTTGGCTTTTATCAGCGGCTCGGCGTCCTTGCTCCTTAGCATTCTCAGTTATATATGATCCTATTAAAAAAAACACTTCTCTCATCCACGCTTAGATTGTAAAATATGCAAAGCTTTTCTCGGTTTTCACTTTTCACTTCTTGTAGTTCAAATCTATGAAGCGGCTTATCACGTAAGCATGATGTTTGGCAGGATTCTCATTTATTTTCGTGGATAATCCGATTATAAACATTCCCAAACAGCATCTATAGCTTGTGTGGAACAAAGGCAAATCCTATGCAGTTATGGTTTGCTAGCGGGTATGAGAAATTTAGAAGTAGGTAATTAGCTCATTCAGGTTAAATTTTTTTATGGTAGGGGTAGGTAATTGATAAGCAAGTCTTCCACGTAACTTTACCTACTTTTCATAATGACGATGGTGTGGTTATTTAAAATAATAATAAATCTAATGGTTATTAATAATTATAGTCAATGATGATCAGAGTCTACCAACTGATGGTCGCTGCCTCGTTGTATAATTCTGTTTATTGTGAACTTCTAGGGATTTATCTCTTTTTTAGATTATCCAATTAGTAACAATGATGATATGCTTTGGTGATATATAATTGCAATTAAATTGGTTACATTAAGATGCTATTTGCTAGTATATTTGATGTGCTTAAAAATAAATTTATTGCACCGATGAGTACCTATAGCTCATATCCTCTTCGTCATCAGCCTGTTTTCTGATAGCATGTGTTGGCGATTTTTTAATGGAGAGCGAACTGAAAACAGAAAGTATCCAAGCACTATAAACTAGTTTTTTGTTCTCCCCAAAGCACACTTTGTTCCACCATTAGTTGCCGTCTCTATACGCTTTTCATACCCTTTTCATCCTTGACAAGTCTACACCCACCCTTGGCATGTGTTCATTCCCCTTTTTTTCCCCTGAAACAACACTGCTTTTCATTCTCAAGGTCCCAACAAGGAGGTTCAAATATAATAGGGATATATATATATATATATATATATATATATATATCCAAGAGCTAGTGCTTGAAATTTATGATTACTATTTTTTTGTCATGTACAACCTAGATCTGGTCTGATTTGATAGTTGTAGAAATCGAGATGGTATAAAACTAACTATAATTGTATATGTGAAAAGGTTTACAAAAACATGGCCATATTTTTTATTTACAACAAACAATAGTATTTTGGAGCGACAATTCATTTGCCCGAGACAAATACATGTTTTTAATAACCTCTCTATATCTACCTTCTTATAGGCCGCGAAAAATAATCGTATAGGTTGTGAAAAATAATCGTAGCAATTAATATCACATACTAGGTGGCGGGTAGAGATGGATCCTTTCTTCGTCCTATCTCACACTTTGGCCCCAGCCTTCCCATATGAACAACTTTTGCTTTTGTCAAAGAAACAAAGAAGTGAGAAAATATCTATACACTAACCCGCACTCCCATCATCATCATCGCGCTTCTGTCCCAAAAAAAATGTCATGAACAAGAACAAAGCATGGAGATTAAAATGACATCATTATCAATTATAGTATAGTAGACTTATTTATTATTATCACAGCGAAAGACGACACGACATCAAATGACTATGACTACTATTAGGAAGAAACTGTTGGTGTTAATCATACTTATTGGTTACCTGAAAGTCTCAGTTTCTAAAAGTCTCAAATAACCATTTCAAAGATTCAGTCGTTTTATCACGCATTAGAACTTGCCCGAATTTGACATTTTTTTTAGAGTAGTGCTTGCACCCACAAACATAGCGAGTGGCATATGCTTGTAGTTTGTTTTGTAGGTTGTGTTGAATGTAATCACATCAAAATCCTTGCATAACGCCCTCGGGCTTGCATGGCTCTAGAATATGTTCTTAAGAACATTTGTTTCTTGTCAAAATCAAATCACAGTAGAAATATTCATTTGCTGTCTTGAATTCTTGGAAGAACTTCATGAGCTTGTCAATGTCATCTTCTCTATCTTTCTAGTAGATATCCGCTTTGCCGTTGATGAAAACAGCCATAAAAACACACGATTAAAACAGTTTTTTAGATAGGGAAACATGACCAAGACGATGCTAAATAGAGGTGCTCCAGAAAGAACAAGACGATGCTAAACAGAGGTGCTCCAGAGAGAACTAACATTGATGTACTTTTTTGTGAATGGTCAGTTCTTACACCCACCATAGAGTTCAGACATCACAGCTAAGGATGTTTGATGCGGCACGCCGTGCCATGATTGTTCTGGGCCTTCTTCTTTGTGCCCGTAGGCATGCATAAATCTTAACATATTTGGGAGGGGTACAACCTGTGGTTATGCGTTTCCTCAACGTGATCAAAATACCATTTATTGCGCTTGTTATCCTGTTTAAACTTCACATATGTCTTGCAGCTGACTCGTGCTGAATTCTTTTGTCTTTGGATCATGATCACATTTTTTTAGGATTCAGGAACGCCTCTTATTGCAAACTAAGTACAGGGGCGGAGCTACATTGCGGGCCCTGTGGGCCATGACCCACTCTGAAATTGTTCCAACATCCATGTATCCACGGTAAATGGATGGAATTTCTTTGCTCCTATGTTGCTGCACGCTTGCACATCCATATATCCACAGAACACCCCGTCAAATATTGAAACCTATCGAATTAATTTAGTATTTTAGGGTTTCAATAAGAAATTAGAATGGTCAATCGAAATATAGCGCAATTCTCAGGCGCGTTCGTGAAAAAAATATAGCGCAATTCTCTTGTAGATTTGTTAAAACATGAATATGCTCATATTTTTTGTGATTATATTTTAATGTAAATTTAAAACTTGTGTGAAATTATGATGCATGTTAAGTTGGACCACCCTAGCCTGAAAGCCTGCTCGGCCACTGACTAAGTGCACTGTTTCCTTTGAAGTCCTGCCGGCCCTCACACTAAAACCTGCTAGCTGGGCGTAGTCATAGTAAAATTGGTAAGCCTCTTCTTTTGATTGGAACATCTGACGCACCCTGGAACAAAGATATCCAAGACGCTTTCGTCCGGTATGGGAAACACATAAAAGGATAAATTCAGTGTGGTATTCCTAGTAACGGCAAAACTACTAGGTATACAAGAACTAACAACTTTTTTTGGCACGGAAACAACTGCTAGCATTTCAAGTGTGGTTCATCTATTGCATCTAGAGCATCGGGTTTTCGAGGGGGGTGTTACGACGCGCTCAGCTCACCGGGTAGAATTTCTGAGCGGGATCTGGTGTGACCATCGCAGCGGCAGAAACCGTGATCGATGGTGTCAGCGTACACTTGTGATGTAGAGGGTCGAAGGCCGCGAGAGGCATCGGCGGAAGCTGCGCTAGAACATCCTGCACCGCAATAATTTGATAATTATGTATTAATTATAGGTTAATTAGGCTTGTTAGGTTCGTCTCGCGTAGATATGACTTATACAATTATTTTTATAATTAATTTATATTTAATATTAATTGTCACTTATTTGAGTGAATAAATTTTTAGTCCCGAAATCTTGCACAAATCTTCGACATCGCAAGCCGGTTTTCCGGGCATAGACGGCCTCATCTTATTCGCGGGAGTCGAAAGGATTTTTGTAAGCGCCCTGAGTTTATGGGCCGGAGACGAGTAGAAGAACAAGAGATTTGCGGCCCGGCCCTCCTCCTCCCAGCGGAGGCGTAGTCCTTCTTCCCCTCCAGCTCCATCTAGCCCAGGTGGGCGGCCGCAACCGGAGCCGAGCCCGAGTCGAGGAGGAGAGCTCGCGAGACGGCGGCGGAGAGAAGCGAGGAAACCCCGGGAGGGAGGAAGGAACCCAAGGCTGCCGCTGCTGCTGCTGCGGCGGCGTCCGGGACAAGATGGTGAAGGCGCGGATGACGACGACGGACGTGGCGGCGGAGGTCAAGTGCCTCCGCCGCCTCATTGGCATGCGCCTCGCCAACGTCTACGACATCACCCCCAAGGTAATGGGGTCCCCGTCCCGGCGCGTCCCCTGCCTCCCCTCACTCCCTTCGTTCTCCCGCGCTAACTCCGTCGCTTGAGTTGCGGCACGGCGAACCCTAGCATCCGCCACCGCCGATGCCCGCGATCGGATGGGGAGGGGTTTTCTCCTTGAGCTGCCGCCGCTATGGGTGGCGACGTGGCGGCGATTTTGTTCGGGATTTGGGCCCTGGTGGGATTGGTTCCAGAAGCTGTATCGCTGGACGCTGGGTTGCCTTGTTTTAGCTAAGTTCAGCGTGGCCAAGGGCATGCAGCTTTCTAGTTTGACGCAGGAATGGTGATTCCTTGTGCTGTGAGATTTTTTCCTAATTTTTTTATGACGCAGCTGGCGCATCATCCTCCTGCTGGTAGAATTTGACACAGAGAATAGACTAAGGTGTGTGCTGATTCTCTTGATGCACATTTTGGGCATGCTTTGGTAGGACATAAGATCCCTGCGTTTGCTTATCTAGTATCTTGCGAGGAGCAACCCAGGTGTTTATTGTCATTTATGAGGTCTGGATTGAGGCTTAGCTGGCTGGATTCTTTGAATCATTCAAAAACCAGTGTATCATCAGTTTGTCATGGCAAACGGATCACATTGTCCTGCAGCATCCTCACACACCGTATAGTTGTGTACATATTTCATATATGATACTAGTACAGGAGTAATTTTTGCTAACGTCTTTTCTGTACTTGGACAGACATATCTTTTCAAGCTGATGAACAGCAGTGGAATTACCGAGTCAGGGGAAAGCGAGAGGGTTCTATTGCTCATGGAGAGCGGTGCCAGGTTTCACACTACCCAATATGTCCGGTGAGTTGTTATTCACCACCTTCCATTGATGGCTATATTATTACCTTGTTCTGGAACATTAATGTCTGGAGCCCCACGTCTATGCATTTCTGCAGTGATAAGAGCACCACACCGTCAGGTTTCACTCTGAAACTACGAAAGCACATTCGTAACAAGAGACTTGAAGATGTCCGCATGCTTGGATATGACAGGGTATTGCTCCAGTTCCTCTTTCTGTTAGATTAACATTTCAAGTCAGCAGCTTTGTATTGTTGTTAGTTGGGCCATTTGATGAGGCCCTTGTTTTGCTTGTGCAGATTATCCTTTTTCAATTCGGGCTTGGCAGTAATGCACATTTTATAATTCTGGAGCTATATGCACAAGGAAACATCCTTCTTACGGACTCGGAATACACAGTGATGACACTACTCCGTTCTCACAGGTTACTGATTGATGTGTGCACTATTTGTTGAATACACAGTACTTATTAGGCACCATTACAGCCTCTATCGCATTAGTAAGGATTAAGGGCAGTAAAATATCAGTTACTCCTTACAACATGCAATCTGAGGATGCTCTTTACTTTACTTTCGTGTGCTGTCCTTATTTATTTTTATTTTTTTACATGAATCACAGAGATGACAACAAAGGATTGGCCATCATGTCACGCCATCGCTATCCTGTAGAAGCTTGCCGTGTTTTTGAAAGGACCGACTTTGCAAAGTTGAAGGACACGTTGACGATGTCAGATAATGTTGATGATAAAGAACCTTTGGAAATTACATCCGGATCAACTGATGCTCAGGAACCTTCTCAATCCACCAATGATGGAGTGTCTGCAACTGAAATATCTGAAAAACCACTTAGTAGAAAAGAAAAGAAGGCTGCTGCAAAAGCTAAGCAGTCTGGTTCAAATGCAAAAGCCAATAATGGTGCTCAATCCAATAGGGCTACTCTGAAGACAATTCTTGGCGAGGCATTGGCTTATGGCCCTGCAATAGCAGAGCATATCATATTGGATGCTGGGTTGGTTCCTGGTACAAAGGTTGGGAAAGATCCAGAGAGCACTATTGATGACAACACTATTCAGGCTCTAATGGAATCTGTTACAAGGTTTGAGGACTGGCTTGTAGATATTATATCTGGCCAAAGGATTCCCGAGGGTTTCATTCTCATGCAGAATAAGATGACTGCAAAGAAGAACCTCACACCCTCGGAAGGGGATTTGACTAATCAGAAGGTCTGTATTTTATCCTAGTATTAGTACTGTTGTGGAATCGAGTGTGCAGGTTGTTCTTTTGTTTCATGTGCAAGAAATGTATGCTATCCCATATATAAATTATTCCTGTTTATGATTATGCACTGGTACTAGCACGGTACCTGGGAGGTAACCATGATAATAGGGATGAGGTAGTTGGTTATAGAGCTCTGTAGTTGATTTTGGTTGCATCTTGAATAGGGATGTTCATATGTGAAAACGGTCGGAACTGCACGACATTTGGTGTTTAATGTGTGTGTATGTGTGCGGATGTGATACCACGACAGGTGTTTGAAATGTTTGATATACGTCGATTTATGTTATTAACTTGTTGGATTGACCGATGCAGCATCTGGATAATAACTGTTTTGAGTTCCTGTATGCAGATATATGATGATTATTGCCCTATTCTGCTGAATCAATTTAAGGCAAGGGAATATGATGAATTTGCAACATTTGATGCTGCACTAGATGAGTTCTACAGCAAAATAGAAAGTCAAAAGGTGAATCAACAACATAAAGCAAAAGAGGAATCTGCAGCTCAGAGGCTGAATAAAATAAAATTGGATCAGGTAACCCTTCTCACTTTTAAGTTTTATTAATGCATACTATTTACAATTGCAGTTCTTGTAGGTTTTTGTTTCCATTGGAGGGGTTTGTTATCTTAATTTGTCTGCAACATAATATTAGGAGTTCTGATAGTCCATCCTTCTGCCATGCAGGAGAATCGTGTACATACATTGAGAAAGGAAGTGGACCATTGTGTCAAAATGGCGGAACTAATTGAGTACAACTTAGAGGATGTAGATGCAGCAATTTTGGCTGTGCGTGTTTCTCTTGCGAATGAAATGAGTTGGGAGGCTCTTACTCGCATGATTAAAGAGGAGAGGAAGGCTGGAAACCCAGTAGCAGGTCTTATCGATAAGCTAAATTTTGAAAGAAATTGCATTACCCTACTCTTGAGCAATAATCTTGATGACATGGATGAGGATGAGATAACTGTACCTGTGGAAAAGGTATGTTGCACAAGTGGCTAGCTCCATGGATGTTGATAGCATGGAAATTGGAAACATATGTTTTTTTAATCATTCTGAAACATGTTGACAGTTTGACACCTATGGTTCTTTGGACCTAATGTTCCTTGGACGAATTACGTTCTATTCGGATCACTGGCTCTTTGATTTTTTAACCCTCTTCTATTGATTCATTTATTATGCATTCTATATGTAGATTTATATTTGATTCTTGCATTCTTTTTATCATTCCTTCTTGGAATGAGTCGACATTTCTTGCCTTTTTTTTCTCAGACAGCCATGTAACTACTTTTACTTGACCAAGCCGACCCGCTCACACAAACTCCATTGTGTTCTACCTGTCACTATTTTATGCTGCCTCACAAACTCATGAGGCATTTTCTGTCTAGTTACATGCACCAACATTTCACTATCAATACCTTCACATTGTTTTCTTATCAACTCAACACTACCTTTTTCGTTCTTTTAGGTAGAGGTTGATATATCACTTTCTGCACATGCAAATGCAAGGCGGTGGTATGAAATGAAGAAGAAACAGGAAAGTAAACAAGAGAAGACAATCACAGCTCATGAGAAAGCATTCAAAGCAGCTGAGAAGAAGACACGTCTTCAGCTTGCTCAGGTACAGTTGGCTTGTATTCATAGTTATTAAAGCTTTATGGCTAGGCAAGGTGCTTAAGCCTAAGTGTTGCTCCTGCTGTACGTGACTACCTCCTGGATGTAAAAGGCCCAAGTGCTGGCCTTGCTGTTAGCCCACTTGGCTCAATTTTTTTTTGGGTTTTGGGAATTGTTGTTAATGAGCACTGCATGAACAAGTCTCGTCCAAGTGCTGTATGATTCTCTTGAGAAAACTGTCACAAGTCATTTGGCTTTTCTTCTTTGATAGCATAGATGCATTGTTCGTTAGTTCAGTAATTAAATGGGAGGCATTTACCTGCTCTTGGAACCAATTATTTTGTTCTTTCTTTAGATGACAGCATATGTTTTCAAGAAATTGACTTAGTTTATTGCCCTGTTACTGTTTATAGTGGTTAAAATGACCTTCCTTCTCTACATTTGTAGGAAAAAACTGTAGCTGCAATCACTCATATGCGCAAAGTTCACTGGTTTGAAAAATTTAATTGGTTCATCAGCAGTGAAAATTACCTGATCATCAGTGGTCGGGATGCTCAGCAAAATGAGTTGCTTGTCAAGCGCTATATGTCTAAAGGAGATCTGTAAGCGCCCTTATCTATTGTAATCTGCAAACAATGTCAATGCATTTTTCCCCTCATTCTGCCGTATTTACAATTGATATAGATGCTTCCCCTTTAATGCCTCTTAAGTTTTGTAGTGCTGTCAAATGTTCATTTTGTTCCATGAATTTCTCATAGAAACTGCTGATTGAATTTCGTATCTGTAATAGGTATGTGCATGCTGAGTTACATGGAGCTTCCAGTACTATAATCAAGAATCACAAACCTGACACTCCTATTCCACCATTAACTCTCAATCAAGCAGGATGCTTCACTGTGAGTCCAAGATTGTCTCTAAACATTTTACTGCAATAACTTGAAAAGGCCAGTGCTCGTATGATCCTGGGCTTCTTTTGCAGGTTTGCTACAGCAAAGCATGGGACTCAAAAATTGTTACAAGTGCTTGGTGGGTGTATCCACATCAAGTTAGCAAGACAGCTCCTACTGGCGAGTACCTCACTGTTGGTAGTTTTATGATCCGTGGCAAGAAAAATTTTCTCCCACCTCACCCTCTTGTTATGGGCTTTGGTATCCTCTTCCGCTTGGATGAGAGCTCCTTGGCATCTCATCTAAATGAAAGGAAGGTTAGGGGTGAAGATGAGGCCCTCCAAGAAATTGAAGCAGACTGTCGTAAGAAGCAAAGTAATCCTCAGTCTGATGATGAAATTGCTAGTGAAAATGGTTCAAACAAGGAAACACATGAAGATGAATCAAGCAGGGAAAATATAAACATTGACCAAAATAATAGTCTTGGTCTTTCTGAGATGTCTACTGATATTGGTACTGCCAACTTTCCTGAGCCACTCGCTGAAACCCAAGATGAGGAAAACTTGGACAATGGGAAGTCAAATTCAAAGGAAGAAACTGTCGATGCTTCTGTTTCATCTCAACTTGATGATCTGCTTGATAAGACTCTTGGCCTTGGCCCTGCCAAGGTGTCAAGTAAAAGCTCTTTGCTCAGCAGCATCCCTTCCAGTTTAGCAGAAGACAACGATGATCTTGAAGTACAAAAACCAGCAGTAAGAGACAAACCATACATATCAAAAGCAGAGAGAAGAAAATTGAAGAAGGGCCAGTTGACTGGTGAAGCTGCTACTGATTCCCAAAATGGCGAAGCTGAAACACCAGGTGCTTCACAGCAAGAAAAAGGAAAGGCTAAGGTTGGTTCCAAAGTAAGTGAGCCAGTTATTTCACAACAAGGAAAAGGAAAGGCAAACACAAAGGCTACTGGATCCAAATTGAACCAGCCAGGTAGTTCACAGCAAGAAAAGGGCAATGGAAGCACACAGGCTGCTAATCCTAAAGCAAGTCGCGGACAGAAGGGCAAGCTTAAGAAGATTAAAGAGAAGTATGCAGAGCAGGATGAAGAAGAAAGGGAAATTCGTATGGCATTGCTTGCGGTAATAATATCATTTATCATTACGTCGTCTTTCCTATTATGTTGTCCTTTCCCTTTTGTACAGCAAGTTTAACATTTTCCCTCATACCTGTTATGATAGTCATCTGGGAAAGCTTCGCGAAAGGACAAGCCTTCACAAGATGAAGAAACCACTGCTAAAGAATCAAAACCATCAGCTGGTACTTTGTCATTTCCTCTCATTTTTAGAGTTTTACTTGTGATATGTGATAACTTCTGTCCTGGATCTGACTGCTGCCTTTTTTTTCCTACTCTGCACATTAGCAACTTCTCCGGAATATTTTGTTGATCAGTATGCTGATAGTTAGACTTGCCTTTTTTGAGATAGTATACTCATAGTTTGCTTGATAATGCTTTCTTCCATATTAAACTGGAAAATGAAAATTTTAGTTCAAAAGTATCATTTTTCAATTTTGTCTGTTCAAAATCAAAAGTTTAACACCTTTTACTCTTACAGGTGAAGATGACTCATCAAAGATATGTTATAAATGCAAAAAAGCTGGACATCTTTCTCGTGATTGCCCAGAAAGTACATCTGAGGTGGACCGAAATGATATCAGCATTAGTAGAAGCAAGGATGGTATGGCTGCAAGTACCACTCCAGCTGGTGTCAACAGTGCCATGGACGAAGATGATGTTCAAGAGATTGGCGATGAAGAGAAAGAAAAGCTGATTGATTTGGACTACTTAACTGGAAACCCTCTACCAAGTGATATTTTGCTCTATGCTGTACCTGTGTGCGCCCCTTATAACGCATTGCAGACGTACAAATATCGCGTAAAGATTACCCCAGGCACAGCAAAGAAGGGAAAAGGTATGTCATGTGACATAAGCTTCACCTTTTTCTTTTCATATTCTTTTCCTGGGATATCAATTGTCCTGATACCCGAGCATGTTACTTTCAGCTGCCAAAACTGCTATGAGCTTGTTCCTGCACATCCCTGATGCAACGAACCGGGAGAAGGAGCTCATGAAGGCATGCACGGACCCGGAATTGGTGGCTGCTATTGTTGGGAACGCCAAGATCACAGCACCTGGCCTCACTCAGTTGAAGCAGAAACAGAAACAGAAGGGGAAGAAGTCCGCAAAACAGAGCTAATGTGAAAGTGCCGTGACAAATTTTTTTTGAAGTTTTGATCCATCTCTGATCTGGAAAGATCTGCATCGATAGATACATTTAGCATTTGTGAAGTGTAAGCATGCCTTTGGCATTGAGACTCGAGAGCTCAGGATACCAGACAGAGGAGGCAGCATCAGGTGTATACACTGGCAGTCTGATTGTCAATTTGTTGCTGACCTGGGAAACTTCTGATGTAGAGGGCTAAAAATATCAGTAAACTTCATTTGAAAAGGTCACCTGTAATATATGTTGTTCACGATACTTTTATGACGGGTTTGGTTGTTCATGAGACGTTTATGAACATGCCGGGATGCAATGCTAGTGTCCAACAGAGACTGGCAGACATATAGGACCAAATTGAACGTTTGTGACTTAGCAATCCCGGTAGCCCTTTTGCTGTTTTTCATGGAAAGTTCTGATTTAGACAGCTTAAAAAAATGCCATATGTTCTATTTCAAAGCCGCCCGTTGTTTTGTTTGGGAAAAAGTTCATTTTACTCCCCTCATGTATAGCTTTGGTTCAAATAACCCCTTAAAGTATGATATGGTCTATTTAATCCCTTGTTTTAGCAAACCCGGATTAAAACACACATTTTAACACAATCTTAAAACCACTAGCCGGTTTTTGAAATGGTTTTGCTGACTAGATTGCCACGTTAGCGCCTACGTGGCAAATAATCTTTAGGTCCACGGAGCCCCCTCTACTATTCATCTGTTTCTCGCCTTTGTCCCTCTCCAATCCCATCTCTGTATCTCGCCGTGGCAGCACTAGCAAGTTCCGCCGGCGGTGGCGGCGATGTGCCCATGCTACCAGCATCTCGTGCGTGTCATCATGCATCTCGTGCCCCTGCGTTGCACCTGGCCTGACGGAACTGCTGCTACCTGCTGTGTGGTTCACGCGGTCATGTGGGCGTCGGCGAGGCACCAGGCGGTTGTGCGGCGGCCGCCGCCGCCGCCTGCTGCGTAGGGCACAGGCTGGCCCTTGCGCGTGGCTCCATGTCTCTGGGCGGCGACTGCGGTCTGCCGCCGCCGCCTGCTGCGTAGGGCACAGGCTGGCCCTTGCGCGTGGCTCCATGTCTCTGGGCGGCGACTGCGGTCTGCTGGGCGGTCTGCTGCACAGCTCACAGGCATCCGTCGTCCACATGACACTGAATCATTGACCTAGGGGCACCTATATGGTTGCAGCTGTTGCAGGGGCATCGACATAGGTGTGTTCCATTTCTATTATTTCAGGAGTTGGATTGAAATTAAAAATATACGGCTCAAATTGAAACTGTATACACCGTGAGATTTAATTGGTTTATGATTTTGCAGCTAGGAATGGTAAGCACATTGCGATAGCCAAAACTGTGATTGTTGAAGCAAGCAGAGAGCTATCTGAAACTGAATTCAAAGACAAGCAGAGAGTATCTCCCTCTACCTCCTGGACAGTTGTGATATGGTTATTGGAGCCAGTAGCTTTCAGTGCCAAAGATAGATGTATTTGGTGATCGAGGATGCACTAGAGTTAACTGAAAGATGAAATGATGCTGTGATACTTTCTTGGCTTCACATATACCCAGAACATGCTGCTAGTCTTGGAGCCGCCACCGATGCACGGGAGGCTAGGGGCGAGAAACAGGTGAATAGCAGAGGGGGCTCCATGGACCTAAAGATTATTTACCACGTAGGCGGTAACGTGGCAATCTAGTCAGCAAAACCATTTCGAAAACCAGCTAGTGGTTTTAAGATTGCGTTAAAAGGTGTGTTTTAATCCGGGTTTGCCAAAACAAGGGGTTAAATAGACCATGTCATACTTTAGGGGGTTATTTGAACCAACGCTATACATGAGGGGAGTAAAGTGGACTTTTTCCTTTTGTTTGCTATAGTATGTATTTCAATTTGTTGTTTTCCATTTCCATTAGACAAACTGATCTACAGATATATTGCAGACAAAGTACATATAATCTGGATAATATCATAGCCAAGACAAATTTATCAACACAGTTATGAGATCAGCTATACAAAAAAAATCCATGCTATAAGCTCAGACAAAGCATTGCAATATTTTGCATGCACTTGCTTCTCTCTTCACTGCACCGTGCTACGCCGCCTTGATGACCCTGAAGGAGTCCATGACCCTCCTGAGGTCCTCCTCTTCCTGCATGAACACCTGCTCCGGCGTCTGCAACCGGAGCTCGTAGAGCCTCTTGTTCTCGACGCCCAGGACTGACAGGTAGCGCCGGTCCCATTCCAGGCTCTGCACCCTGTCCTGTGGCATCACCGCCAGCTCATTGTTGCTCGCATAGGATTTTATGTTCACCTGCAGAAAGAAACCATAAGCAAACACATCTGAGTTTTCAATCCATTATTATGCTGAGATCAACCGTTTGTGTGAATTATGAACAAATTTTGCAGCCGTTTCTGTCTTATTCACCTCAACTTCGTAGTAGAGCTTGCCATCGTCAGCGACCTTGGACAGTGCCGACAGGACGTTCGATTCACGCCGAACGCCCAGCCTGGTTGACATGAACTCCGTCAGGTACTGCTTCAGAACCTTCTCTGCTGCCTTCTCTGGAGGGCCTAGATCCTCGACGCTGGTGTATTTGGAAGATGAAGGGGATGATATCTCGACCGACATGTTCTCGTCGAGGACGAAGGGGTCTCTGAAGAATATGTCCGCACCAGCGCCTCGCACCTGGATCCAGCTCTTGGGGTACAGGAAAGTGTAGCCGTCAAATGTGTCGATGTACTCCCTGAATGTGCCGGCCGTTGTCTCAGCTAGGGTGATCTGATTTGGTCCTAAGAGTAGGACTGTTGAAGTGGATAGCGTTGTCGACAGCAAATTCCTCCTGGAAACTGCAGAAATCTTAGTTGCTTGCAGTTTGCAAAGATGTAATGTTTTGTAGACAAGTAGTAGTCAAGCAATAGTAAGTTTTGTAAATAAAATATGTGTCTGCCATCGTTCATTTTGTTACCTCTTCCATTTCATGGCATAGTGCAGATGAAAGCTACTAAGCTAGGGCATGAAGAGGTTCAGATTGCAGCTATCATATTAGGAACTAAGGTTTTCCTTCACACTGGCAGTCCAAGATCAAATATTTATTTGGAATAAGAGTAATCTGATATGAACCATGTTAATATTATTTGCAGAATGACTGAAAAATTTCACGTGGAATAGTGAAAAAGTTTTGAACTATCAGTTTGCAGTCACTGTGGTTTTTAATTGCATGACTTTTAACATCATGACTCCTTTCAAAAGTTATTAAAACTGACAATTTTTTACGCAGAATAGGAATGTCGGCTGAAGTATGCGAAGCATGCTATACATCACAAGAAGTTCCAAACAGACCTAACCTAACATAAAACTAATTAAATTAAATTCTACTGTTTGAATATTTCAACAGGATTATATAGAATGTTCAACACTAGGGTATACAGGACAAAACAGAAATTGTGACAGCACAGCTAGTAAATTTTCGAGCCTTGCTCACATGCAGTGTACTCTGACTTGTAGGTTAGCACCATCAAAAGAACACCATATCATTCGTTGTCAGTTGCAGTGATTTCCAATCAAAAGAAGTGTGAGTTATGGTCACTCACAACTGGAACACATCCATGGGGAAATTTCATTAGGAAAAGTGGGCAATACGGTGAGTTATGGTCATTCCCAACTGGAACACATTCATGTGGAGATTTCGTTAGGGAAAAGTTGGCCAACAGTCTACATTTCACCAAAAAGTGTGGAGACCCTGAGAATGTCGGAAAATAAGGCACGTGCGCATGCTGAATGCGACAACGGTCTCTACATTTCACCGACATGTGCAGCGACTCCAAGATTGCTAGAAAATAAGGCAGATGTGGACAGCACATTCCTCCTGGGAAGTGCAGAAACCTTAGTTGCTTGCAGTTTGTGAAGATGTAAATAATTAATAATCAAGCAAGGACTTGTTGGGGATCACTACTATCAACGGGGACAGCTACCAGGCATTACAAGAAAAGGAAGCTTTTGTTGGAGAGGGATAATCTCAAACTACTAACAACCTACTAAGGACTTGCTTCAGTGGTTTTAGGGGATGGATCTTCAGTGTTGTTTTGGCAAGACTTAGTGACAGAAATCATTCCTGAACAACAGTTCCCTCAACATTTCAGCTTTGCTCGCTCTCAGAAAAAACTCTGAACCAGGCAGAATCAATGAGTCCTATGCCCATACTCTTCTAGCTGCCCTTTTGAACAAATTCAAGAGTTTTCACTTATTGTGGACATTATCTGGGGATATAACAGCTCTTCAGTAAGAGCATACACCATATTGAATGTCCATCAAGAAGTTCACCCAGCATTTGGTGGTTATGGAAGTCCTCTTGTCAGCCAGAGCATAAAAGTGTTCTTCTGGTTATTAATCAGGGGCCATCTCACTCAAGAGGTAGTAAAAACATGTTGTGTCACATGTGCCCAGCACATAGAGGAAACTGTAGATCTCTTTCTCTTCTGTGATTTCGCTAAAATCTGCTGGGCCATTCTGGGGCTAGGATACTCCAATGATCTTGGTCCAATATAAACAGCAGCTACATATCCCTTTCTTCATGGAATTAATTACCGTAGCTAACTGGAGCATTTTGATTTTGAGATGCTCAAGTGTTTAACCAAGAGGCCATACAGTAGCAGGCTTCCAAGCATAGCTCAAGACTGAACTTGGCATGGTTATTCATTGTGCAAAGCCAAGTTATTTTCCCAATATTTCAACCTGGATCAAGAATTTTTAATCGCTCTTGGTTTGTTATTATTTTATTTTCCTCTTTCTCTGTTTTCTCTTTTCTTTGTTCCTTTCACTCTGTACAGATTGCACTCTTTTCCTATAAATATATATAATCAGCAGGGGCTTGCCCCTCTTGTTCATTCAATAAAAAAAAAGCAAGAAAGCATAAGGTTCATCAGTAATGTGTGTAATTTCAGTTCAGTTTATTTTGAGAGGTAAAGCTGGCAGGAGACCTGTCAGATTTATATTAATAAAGAAGAAGGTTTTCAGTTTGGTTTTTGCCTCTGCAATTTTGTGACACAGCGCAGATACAAAGTAGGCCAAGAAGAGATCCAGATCGCACCGTATCTTATTAGGAAAAAAGGGTTCTCTTTTACACTAATGTTTGATCAAATTTTTACTTGGGATATTGAGTATGCAGTAATCAAGAAATTGAATTCTGTTCTGCTACAGAGACACTCTACCAGAGCATTTTCAGTTTGCATGAGCCAGGAACTATAATACTACATAACTACATTTTTTTCTATCTGACAAGCATAGCATAATGACAAATTTTGTATGCCAATCTGTCGCAATCACCACGTTTTCTAATCGCATGACTTTTTCACATGATGACTACTTTTGAAGTTACCTATTTTAAAACTGTTCCCATCAATTCTATCAGTTATCTTGTCTGGACTATAGAGTGTAGGCTAAAGCTTACTATGCAACAATTCAAAACAAATTCCAAGCAGAGATAACCTAACAAAACCGTTAGCTAACTAAATTCAAATGTTTGAGTATTTCAACAGGATTATACAGAATATTGTGACCGCACAGCTAGTAAGTCTTGGAGCCTAGCTCTTGTGCAGTGTACTTCAGACTTGTAGGCTCCTTGACAAACAATAAATGTCATGATGATAGGTGATGCACCATCAACCTATTGTGATATTCCATTTTGACTACTTGCGTGGCCTGTAAATAACAAAATATGCTAAAACTATCCTTATCAATTCAAAACAAACACCGTATTAGTCATTATCGATTGCAGTAATTTCCAATCAAAATAAGGGTGAGTTATGTTCATTCCCAACTGGAACACATCCATGCAGAAATTATGATATGGAAAAAGCGGCCAACGAATTGGAATTTATACAACGAACTATCAATAGTATGCACACTCCACCGACAGCGCAGAAACTCCAGGATTGCTGGGAAATACTGTATATGCACATGCTGAATGGACCAAATGTAGGCGACGAGAAGTCAGGTCATAGGAATCACTGTCAAAAAGCAAGATTTGAAGTAGCTACACTGTCAATTGCACCATACAAAGCAGCAACGTGGTAAGATGTTAGCCCTGACCTCCAGTTACTGGGTACATGCAGAGCACTAGAAATAGTAACGAGAGGAAAAGAGAGTGACTAAGGAAGTAAGGACCCGATCAAACCTGCATGTCTTAAATGTGCACACAAAATATTCCATCAATCAATCTATGTGGAAAATCTGGCGTGGATCCCACGCTTGAAGAAGAACCATCCTGACTAGAAGTCCAAGCCAGTCAAGGGAGAGGTTGCTGTTTGGACTTTTGGAGCGCCTTTTTTTTCAGCTAATATTCCACTCATTCACACACATTCAGCGAAGCTGAGGTAAGCTAAACAGAGTGGCCGACCCCAACTCCAGAAGACTAAATTCTGAGCAGAACATTAACAAGATGTGGTTGCCTCCAAAATCAAGAACTGCGCCAGGCAGCAGCCTCTACTCTCGGAGTCCCCTCCTATTGAGCCTCACAGTAATCTCCTTGGTAAGAGAAGCCTACCAAAACTCGCTCACATGACGAAGAACTACAGCGTAATCATGCCCAGTTCTACAAACCCGCAGAGATAGCCGAGCAAGAAGACGGCAGAGCCAAAATTGGCCAACCACATTATGCGAAATCAAGCTAATTCAGGAAGCTCATGTAGAATCATTCAAGCATTTCTACTAACAACGAAGTAGTCCAGCGATTCCTTCCTAGCTCGACGCACGCTAACCAATGCAAGAAAAGCCATGGTTTGAGAGACCGGCACGCGTACCAGCTGGGGGCCCGCCGCGGTCGGAGGAGAGAGCGGCGCGTGAGACGGTGGCCGGCGCGCGCGAGCGCGAGTATGGGGGACCCCTCCGCCCGTTGGAGAAGGCAGTGGCTGCGGCGGCAGCGGCGGCGGCGGCGGCGGCGGCGGCCATGGGAGCTCGGCTGAGCTCTACTCAGTGGATAGCTGTAATCTCCACGTGGACTCTTCGTAGAAAAGTCTCAAGAGCTCATCGCATCGTGTTTGGATGGATGATGGGCCGGGCCCATTACTCCCATATTCGTGTTCCCATTTATGTTATGCACTTTTTTATTATTATTTGCTCTTGGTAAAACAGTAAGTACTCCGTAGTATATATAGAATTTGTCTGAACGACTCAAATTTCCTCATATCCCAAGTTTAGATTAGTTTGTCAGAACGCACGGTTAGAGGTGTAAAATAGATGATGAGAAAAACCATTGTTGTCAACAAGTATAACAACTAATTTGAATATAAATATCATTGTCCTGGAACAATATATATTCAATCCTATTGCTTTTCTTGACGACATGATTAGTATTAAAACCATGCTATATATATCGAGTACGCTTATCAACGCATCAACTTGATTGCATTAATTGCCGGTCGATTCCGTCATACTGACCAGCGGAAGAAGAAAGTGAAAGATTTGGACAAAAAAAATAAAAAAGGTGTCACATACTCCCTCCGGTTTGGTAAAAGAAGTCGTTTATGACAGCGACACGGTCACCAAAGCACAACTTTGACTTCTCTTTTCTATAAAAATATTTCTTGAAAAGTTATATATGTATACTTTTATGAAAGTAATTTTTAAGACCAATCTATTTATATAATTTTCACATCTCTAAACTCAACGACTTAAATGTTATTCATAATTTATATTCCCAATGTTTGACTCAAACCTTGTCCAAAACGACTTCTTTTACCAAACCGGAGGGAGTATATCCGAAGAGTCCGTGCTGAACACCCTAATCATGTGGAGATTTCGTACTACAATGTCTCCTTTCGTCCCTGCCGCTCTTCGTTTCCTATGTTTCCACACTTAAAAAACCAACAAATAAAGTTCAAACCTGCCGTACCGATGTGTGTGAGAGAGAGACTTAGAGATCCTATTACATTCCCATGTCAATGTGTGCGTGTACAAATTGCATGCAAAGCCTGCATATATGCGTTGGTGATGGGAAATGTCGACCATGACAGGTGGCCGGATATATGCACATATGAAGATGTGTAAACATGTTGCAGTTTTCTACTCCCCACTTCTAGAGCTTGTTTTGTCAAAGTTAGATTCGAAATTATCTTTTGGAAATCATTAACTAGATATCCTTCATGTACAGAATGCTAAAGCTATCCTTATCAACCCACAACAAACACAATGCCAGTCATTGTCAGTTGGAGTAAAATTTCTAATCAAAAGAACGGTGAGTTGTTATGCTCATTTTCCAACCGGAACCCATCCATGTTGAAATTTAGTTGGAAAAAAATGAGTGGCCAGCGTGTTGGCAGTGAACTAGTGATTCAGCAATCGCAACTCTACCGAACTAGCGATGCAAGCGTGGAGATCCAACGCGAAGGTTTAGTCACACATCAAAAATTGATGGTGGGGGAATATCATATAAGGCGGGGGCAGTCACCTATTAGACTGGTCTTTTGGGTTGAATTGGACTTGAGTCTTGGTTGGTCGTGGCTCCAATGGACAATGGGACGTCAGCTCGTGGGTAATAGCGAGTCAGGCCGAAATTCGCTGCGCACTAACAAATCACATGCTGAGAAAGAACCAGCCTGACTAGAAACCTTTGGCTAGAGTAGATTTCATAGAAATTGGGGTATAATACACACGGTTATGAAATTTGCATCGTGGACAGCACATCATTACTCCGGAGATTTACAGAAATTTTAGCTGCTCGCAGTTTGTAAAGATGTTACAGAAATCCTACGGGCCTGCTCGCTTCTACTTGTTTGGCTTGCTTTAAGCAGAAAGAAATAGGATTGAACACGACTCCTATTTATTTTGGCTTGTTTTTAAGCTGAAAGAAATAGAAGCGAACGAGACGGTACGTTATTTCAATATCTCTAGGTCAGAAGCTTGGTGCATGCACTACACTGCCGACGTTGTGTAAAACCTGCACTACGCATAGAGGGCGTTTGCCGTGTGCCTAAAGCCTATAATGCATACGGTAGAGACTTTATCGTGTGCGGCCCACGACGAAGATTCGACGGCAAAAGCCTATAATGCATACGGTAGAGACTTTATCGTGTGAGGCCCGACGGCGATACATCATGTGCCGTTCTCCCGTGCATTCGAGAGAGAGAAAAAGCCTTCCATTCAGTTTGGTATCTCATTAATTTTGTGACAGCGGGGCGATCATTAGGGATACCCAAACCTATGGGATAACCGCCCTAATAAACATTAATCTTGTCCAAGTAACCAGAAAAAGAAAGCGGAAGTTAAGGCCCACGGCCCAGCAACGACTGAAGGCCCAGCCAAGACGCCCCGCGGCATGCCTCGACGCGAACCAAAAATCTCCGCTTCGCTCGAGGGGTCGGTCCCTCGAGCGAATCGGAGAACTCCGCTTCGGTCGAGGCCTGGGGACCGAGCCTCGAGCAACCCACGGAATAGGGAAAGCTCCGCCTCGGTCGAGACCCTCGCTCCAACGAACATTAAATGGCGCCCTCTGCCACCATGCCTCCAAAGTCAAAACACAGATTTCTTACCATACTGCCCTGACGATCACGACTCCTCCCATCGTGTCCACCAACTCCCGTCACTATGCTGCCAACCGAGGCTCTGTGCAGACAGGCCGGCACTGTGCGAACAGAGCCCGTCACTCCGAGCTCCTGTACTGCCAACTCCAACGACTCGAAGACCTTCGTGGACGGAGAGACCCTCGAGCACACAGCAGGAGAAGAGCTCATGACGACAGAGGTATGGCGGGCCATTCCGAGCACTATGCGACCAACCCCGACGCTGTGCGGACATGCCGCCGCCGTGCGAACAGGGCCGGGTCACTCTAACTCCCTGTGCCACCGACTCCCACAGCGATTTCCCACAGAATAAGCTGTGCGCCGGCATGGGAGACCCTCGAGGTAGTGTACGGACGAGCCATTATCACACTAAGGACTCCCCGGATCCTCAAGACCACTCCTCGACGTCATCACCAGTACAAGAATCGACTACAGCAACCAAGGACAGAGAAGAACGCCCAACGCCATTCCTACTACTGTGCTACAACTATGCCTAACCAGCAACACACTCCTGTAACCCCTCCTCCTTGGCCTATAAAAGGAGGGGGTGATCGAGCAGAACGGAGAACGGAGAGGAGGAAGAGAAAAAGAGAATCCACATACACTCTAAATAGATCACGATATTGGCACCCTGCCTCAATCATCCGGGACTCGGAGGGAGGTCTAGCCTCTCGTCCCAACCTGCTTGTACCCCCTACTACTTGCATTCCGGTGCGGAATAATACATCACACGCACACCGCCTTACTGGAAGTACGGTCCTCTGACCGGAACTAGAATAAACCCGTGTCTCGTGTTATCTTCTGCATCAACCATCAAGGGAGGGAACACATCGCATTTCTGGTTGGTGTCGGGACCACGATTTCTAAACACCGACAGTGGCACGCCAGGTAGGGGCTTCACGCTGTGATCGATCGTTTTATCCACCATCTCCCTTGATGGCAACTCGAGTCGTACGCGACAACCTGTTCTCGATGCCAGCATCGGATCAGCTTCCTGCCGGATTCGAAATCCGGTTCGGGAGTCTCGACTTCAGGGCGACTGGCGATGGCTACAACATGCAGCTCCTGACGAGGAACGACAGCATGAGTGTGCCACCGTCACTCCCATCACCATCACCGCGATGCAAAAGGCGTTTGCGTCAACGCGCGCGGCGAACGCGCGCGGAGCGACGCAGAACAGGTCACGCCGGCTCCCCCGAACGGGTCGAGCTCGGCACGATGAGGGCAACAAACGCCACCACCGCGGTACAACCAGCCGGGGACAGCACGGTCGACCCGTGGCGAAACCTCGGTGGGACACGCACCGCAACCATGACCAACTCTTCATCAGTTGACACGAACATGACGGCGTATGAGGATTTGCCGGGCCACCACCTGATCTCGATCCGCAATCTCATAGCAACGTCGCCAAACGAAAACTACCCTGAGTCTGGCAGCGAGGCAGCCGAGAGCGGCCGGAGGATCCCGAATGGGATTACTTAGGGCTTCGCGATCGAGAGGCCCTCTTATCATTTCAAGTTGCGGCAGATTATTGCCTAACCTGCTCCGACGACCCACTCGTGTTAGCCAGGGCAAGCCAGAAGCTCATCGCCGCGGCAACTCTGATCCGAGCCATGCCCGAGCCATTAACACCCGAAGGCCGAAACCTGCGTCAAGAGGCGCAGCTCCTAATCAAACAAGCGGCTGTGCAACAAGTCGAAAGCTCAGCCTCTCGCATCCGCAGTTCTGCCTGCCTAAAGACCAGTGGACCAACGCGGGAGCTCGAGGCATCGGCACAAACCCCGCGAAGGGACAATCTAATGCCACCCCCGCCCTCGAACAAGGGAAAGACGTCTTCGGTGCACGAACGCATCGGAAGGAAGCCTCTCAAGGAGCGAATCCTTGACACACGTGGTGACATCAGCGAGGACGACGCTCGCAATACCCTTAACAGAAAGAGGCGGGATGGCGCATCTCGCGGTTTTCACCCCCGCCGTGGAGGCCGCTACGACAATGACGAAGACAAGAGCCCAACGCCAGAGCCCCCAGGAACCCGGGTATTTGGCCGGGAGATTCGTGTGGCCCCAATTCCCGCACGATTCAGGCAGCCAACGACCATCACCAAGTACTCGGGGGAGACGGACCCAAGGGTGTGGCTCAACGACTATCGCCTCGCCTGTCTATTGGGCGGCGCGACCGACGACGCCATGATCATCCGCAACTTGCCGCTTCACTTGGCGGATTCTGCGCGGACGTGGCTGGAGCACCTACCCGCGAACCAGATCCATGACTGGAACGACCTCGTGAGGACGTTCGTGGGTAACTTTCAGGGCACCTACCTACGCCCTGGAAACTTATGGGATCTTCGAGGGTGTCGCCAAACACCCAACGAGTCCCTTCGTGATTTCATCCGCCGCTTCTCCAAGCGTTGCACCGAGCTCCCGAGTGTGTGTGACTCCGAAGTCATCCACGCTTTCCTCGAAGGTACAACCTGTCGGGACTTGGTATGCGAGTTAGGACGCAGTCCTCCAACTAGCGTAAACGAACTGTTCGACGTGGCCACCAATTTTGCCTCCGGCGAGGAGGCGGTCGGAGCCATCTTTGATAGTGGAAGGGGGAAGCGGACAGAGGGCAGCAAGTCCAAAGGATCCGCCAAGAAACAAAGGCAGGGCAAGAAAGGGAAGAAGCCCCAAAAAGCCACGCGCCGATAAGAGGGGACCGAGGACCCTGACGAAATACTCGCAGTCGATCCTGCCGCGCCCAAACGTCCTCGAGGCCCCCTCGAGGAGGCGGCATCTTCGACGATATGCTCAAGAAACCGTGCCCTTATCACAAGGGCGTCGTGACCCACACCCTCGAGCAGTGCGGAATGCTAAGGAAATACTTCAATCGCGCCGCTTCAAAGGACGAGGGGGGAAAGAGAGACACGGGCGACGTGAATGGCCAGGGCTTCCCGGAAGTGGAGAACTTCTTCTTCATTTTCAGTGGGCCAACCGCGAACATGACCCCTCGGCAGCGCAAGCGCGAGCGCCGAGAGGTATTATCCATACACAAGGCAGGGCCGTCGTACCTGGATTGGTCAAAGGAGACCATCTCCTTCAGTCGAGACGACCACCCCAACTATATCCCGAACCCGGGGCAATACCCGCTTGTCGTTGATCCTATCATCGACAATACCCGGTTCTCCAAGGTACTCATGGATGGAGGCAGCAGCCTCAATATCATCTACGCTTCATCCTTGGAGCTAATGGGCATCGGCAGGGACATGATGCGCCCTAGCAAGGCGCCATTCCATGGCGTTGCGCCGGGAAAGCGAGTTGAGCCCCTCGGGCAGATCGATCTGCCTGTTTGCTTCGGTATCCCCGACAACTTCCGCAGAGAGATCCTGACCTTCGAAGTAGTGGGATTTCGAGGTGCGTACCATGCCATCCTCGGCCGCCCATGCTACGCCAAGTTCATGGCGATCCCGAACTATACCTACCTCAAGTTGAAGGTGTCGGGACCAATTGGCGTTATCACCGTGGCCCCATCATTCGAACATGCCTACATATGTGACGTGGAATGCGTCGAGAGCGTCGAGGCACTTCCTGAGGAAGAGGCTCTTGTCGCGGACCTGGAGAAGATGGCGAACGAAACCATACCCTCCACTTCGAAGCATGTAGGCAGTTTCGAGCCCGCAGAGCACACCAAGGCTGTGCCCCTCGACCCAGGTGTTCCCAGCGACAAGACGGTGCGGATCAGCTCGACCCTCGACAGCAAATAGGAGGTGGTGCTCGTCGACTTCCTCCGCGCCAACGCTAACATTTTCGCGTGGAGCCCCTCGGACATGCCAGGCATACCGAGGGAGGTCGCCGAGCACTCCCTTGACATCCTGCCCCATTCCAAGCCGGTGGTTCAACGACTGCGACGCTTCGACGAGCACAAGCGCAGGGCCATTGGTGAGGAGCTGCGCAAGCTCCTCGAGGCCGGATTTATCAAGGAGGTATTTCACCCTAACTGGCTTGCCAGTCCTGTTTTAGTTAAGAAAAAGAATGGGAAGTGGAGGATGTGCATAGATTATACTGGTTTAAATAAAGCATGTCCAAAAGTTCCTTTTCCTCTACCACGTATCGATCAGATCGTAGATTCAACCGCAGGATGCGAGCTATTATGTTTCCTTGATGCTTATTCTGGTTTCCACCAAATTAAGATGAAAATTTCTGACTAACTGACAACCTCCTTTATTACGCCTTTTGGTATTTTCTGCTATGTCACGATGCTGTTTGGACTTCGAAATGCCGGAGCTACATACCAGCGATGTATGCTTCATGTTTTCGGAGATCATATCGGGCGAACCGTAGAAGCATACGTTGACGACATTGTTGTAAAGACCAGGAAGGCGGACGACCTGGTAAACGATTTGCGCATTGCGTTTGATTGTCTCCGGGCCAACGGGGTAAAACTGAATCCGGAAAAATGCGTTTTTGGGGTACCTCGAGGTATGCTCTTGGGTTTCATAGTCTCTCAACGAGGCATTGAGCCCAACCCTGAAAAAGACTCGGCCTTCGAACAAATGGGACCGATCCGAGATCTGAAGGGGGTACAGAGGATATTGGGATGCTTAGCAGCCCTAAGCCGGTTCATCTCGCGTCTCGACGAGAAAGGCTTACCCCTGTACCGACTCCTGAAAAAGAGCGAACATTTCTCTTGGAACCCCGAGGCTCAAAAAGCCCTCGACGGGCTAAAAGCGTCTCTCGCACGAGCGCCAGTCTTAACGCCACCTAAGGAAGGCGAGCGCCTCTACCTTTACGTAGCCGCAATGACTCAAGTAGTAAGCGGAGTCATCGTCGTAGAGAGAACTTAGGAGGGGCACGCTCTGCCTATCCAAAGGCCGGTATACTACATCAGCGAGGTACTGACCGAAACCAAGACGCGATATCCACAAATCCAGAAGCTGCTCTACGCAGTAGTGCTAGCTCGGCGCAACCGAGCAAATTGCGCCACTACTTCGAAGCTCATCCTGTCACCGTGGTCTCATCTTTCCCTTTGGGGGAGATACTCCGCAACCAGGATGTCTCGGGTAGAATAGCCAAATGGTCCGTGGAACTGATGGGCGAAACCCTCACTTATGCCCCCCGCAAGGTAGTTAAATTGCAAATCTTGGCCGATTTTGTGGCAGAGTGGACCGACACACAGCTGCCCCCACCACAAATCCAAGCCGAATGTTGGATCATGTACTTCGACGGGTCGGTGATGAAAACCGGTGCGAGCGCGGGCCTGCTCTTCGTCTCACCCCTCGGAGAACATATAAGGCACGTGGTACGCTAACACTTTCCGGCATTCAACAACATGGTCGAATATGAAGCCTTACTAGCCAGTCTTCGCATAGCCATCGAATTGGGCGTTAAACGCCTCGACGTCCGGGCAGATTCACAATTGATCATCGACCAGGTTTAGAAGGAGGCAAGCTGCCACGACGACAAGATGCAAGCATACTGCAATGCAGTATGCCGACTCGAGGACAAATTCCATGGCCTCGAGCTCAACCACATCGCGCGAAAGTACAACGAGGAAGCCGATGAATTAGCAAAAATTGCGTCTGGGCGGATTACCGTTCCTCCAAACGTATTCGCCCGTGACCTGACACAGCCAAGCATCGACCTCAAGCCGACCCCCAAAGCTCCTGATGCTCCCTCGAGGACCGAACCCTCGGGGGCTCCATATGTCAAGCCCATGGACGAGGATCCTTAGAAAGAGGAACCTGAAGCCTCAAGTCAGGAAATATCCTCGGTGGACGAGGGTGAAATTATGGAAATCGACGAGGCCCCATCAACTCGCGATTGGCGTAACCAATACATCGCCTGGATCATCCGAGTGGAACTACCCTCGGATCGAACCGAGGCTCGACGCATCGCAAGAAAGGCCAAGTCGTTCCACATAATCGATGGGGAATTGTACAAGTGCAGCCCCT
This sequence comes from Echinochloa phyllopogon, assembly GCA_033239725.1. NCBI lineage: Eukaryota > Viridiplantae > Streptophyta > Magnoliopsida > Poales > Poaceae > Echinochloa > Echinochloa phyllopogon. The sequence goes on along the minus strand of BTCW01000012.1, from coordinate 58,922,544 downwards.
CCGGAATTTTGCAGCGGTGCATTCCAATCCCGGAGGAAAGGGAGCTCATCCGAGACATCCACGCTGGCGTATGCGGCACCACGCGGCGCCCCGAACCCTCGTGGGCAACGCGTTTCGCCAAGGCTTTTACTGGCCCACGACTGTTGCAGACGCCAACGAAATCGTACGCACCTGCGAAGGGTGTCTACTCTACGCACGTAAAACCCACCTCCCGGCTCACGTCTTGCAAACCGTTCCCATCACATGGCCGTTCGCCGTGTGGGGCTAGACCTCGTTGGTCCAATGCGAGCAGCGCCCGGGGGCTTTACACATCTGCTGGTGGCTATCGACAAGTTCTCAAAATGGATTGAGGCTCGGCCAATCAGTAGCATCAGATCCGAGCAAGCTGTGCAATTCTTCACAGATATAATTCACAGGTTCGGGGTCCCCAATTCGATAATCACTGACAATGGCACCCAGTTTACAGGCAAGAAGTTCTTGGAATTCTGTGACGACCACCATATCCGCATGGATTGGTCGGTCGTAACGCATCCACAGACAAACGACCAAGTAGAACGTGCCAATGGCATGATTCTACAAGGTCTCAAACCAAGGATATTCAACAAGTTGAATAGATTCGGCGGGAAATGGGTGTCAGAACTACCCTCAGTAATTTGGAGCCTCAGAACAACCCCAAGCAGAGCCACGGGTTTTACTCTATTTTTTCTCGTCTATGGTGCCGAGGCTATCCTCCCCACAGACTTGGAATATGGGTCCCCGAGGCTCAGAGCCTACCAAGAGGAAAGAAACAAGCAAATGCGGGAAGACTCACTCGACCAAGAAGACGAAGCTCGACACGTTGCGGTCTTACATTCGGCTCGGTACCAGCAGTCGCTTCGAAGGTATCAGGCCCAGAAGGTCCGACGACGAGACCTCAGCAAGGGGGACCTAGTGCTAAGGCTGCGACAAGACAATCGAGGGCGCCACAAGCTCACACCGCCCTGGGAAGGGCCCTACATCATCGCTGAAGTCCTCAAGCCAGGCACATACAAGCTCGCAAACGAGAAAGGTGAAGTATTCGCCAACGCCTGGAATATACAACAGCTACGTCGCTTCTACCCTTAAGCTTTCAAGCATTCATGTACATTTGTACTTATTTTAATAAAAATATAAAGGACCTTAAAATGAGTAGGACTAGGCTTACCATCGAAAAAAGCCAAGTCTCACTCGGGGGCTAATCCGGGGGGCACCCCCCCGTAAAATTGTCCCAATTTTAAAGTTTTTTATAAAATTCTTTTATTACGTCCATCTCCTGTATTTGCCAAAAGGCAACTCGAGGCATAGAATAATTGAGGCCAAGGGCCGGACGAGTCGAGGGACCGCCTACGCCTTCTAAAGGATACAGCATCCCCCTCGTCACCCTACGCTAAAATTGCTCTATGAACGATACCCTCCTCGACAAGTCCTTTGCAAATTCAGCGAAATAAACGTGATAAAGAAACCATAATTCAAATAAAAACTCGAATGTGCGTTTCAAAAACATAAAATTGTTTCAACCACTAGAGTGCTTATTACAAAAAAAAAACATATCTCTAAAAGCTACTCAGGGAGCGGGGTCTTCAGGGGTGGCATCCTCCTCGTCTTCAGCATCGGAAAGGATGTCGCTCTTGAAGATTCGCGCGAGGGTGGCAGCAGGCCCAGAGGTAGCAGCATCCGCACTCTCCACGACGGCCAGCGCAGCGTCGTCGTTGAGGTCGTCCGCCACCACGTAACCATCGCTGACCGCCTCGAGGTCCATGACAAAGTGCGTCGAGATCACCCCGAGGGTCTTCTGCACGCCGAGGAGAAGAGCCACCTTCAGGCACTCGGTAACACAACCGCCCAAGGCCCTTAGACGGCTGGCCACCGAGCTGCCCGACTGGGACTCGAGAGCTTCCGGCCCCTCGACCTCCTTACAGATGGCAAGAGCTACTTCCCGTAGCTCCTCGAGGTCCTCCTGGGCCTTCGAGTAAGCTACCTGGAACGACTCTGCCTGTGAGGAGGTCTCCTCCGCCACCTTCCGCACCTCTGAAAGCCCAACACCAAAATTAGATAAGTTCTCGAAAACTCCAATCTAAATTTAGGGTAAGTTCATACTAAACTTACCTTCGACCAGCTTTTCCTTTTCGGCGAGGGCCTCCCGGGCAGTGCTGGCCTCCTACTGGAGCGCCGCCATCTCTCCTTGTTGGGCCTCGACCGAGGCCCGCAGCTCTGTGATGGCGACATCTCCCTCCGTCACCGCTACGGTGAGCAGGTCGATAGCCTCGCCCTGGGTCTTCAGTTGGGCCTCAGCCACGGCAAGCGCCGAGTCCCGCTGCTGTAGGTGCCCCCGGGCTTCGGCAAGGGCGGCACGCTCCTGCTGAAGCTCACCCTCGAGCGCCACCAGCGCTTGCGTTCATCGATGGAGCTCGTCCCCTTGCCGAAGGACCTCTTCTGCCGTCTCCACGGCAAGTGTCCTCTCGCGCAGGCGTTCCCGCTCGGCGTGGCTTAAGGCCTCCCTCAGCTGATGCACCACGACGTGCGCATCGGAAAGTTCGGCGACCTTTCGCCCAGCTATCTCTCTCAGATCTTGTTATTAACATGACAAATGAAAGTAAAAAAAGAGGGAGAAACCAAAACGTGCGACAAAAATAGTGGTTAAGCCACTTACCCAGTGGAGGTCCAAACCCCGACCAATGTGGAGTTCGAGGACCTGCTTTAGGGCTTCTTGGACCGTCGTTCCCAAGGCCTGCTGTTCCTCCCATAGGAGGCGCTCAGCCTCAGCAGCCTTGGCCAGGCCGGGCGGGACGCCGCGACGACCGAGCCCAAAGTTGCGCCAGGCCTCGAAGGCCGGAATGCCAGGAAGGGTGCCCATGGCCCTCTCCTCCCAAGGGCTCCAGGTCCCATCACGGAATCCTAGAGCATCCTCCTCCTCATCCTCCTGACCACCCTCGAGGGTGGACGGGAGGGTCATCACTGCGGAGCCGGCCTCGGGCACCTCCTCGACCTCCGCCGAACCGCTGCCTCCCGCTGCGGTCCGACCTGCGTCTTCACCAAGAGCCACACCCTCCACCACCCCCGTGCCCTCGGCCGGCACGGAGGTCTCTGTCACCCCCACAACGGCAGGGGCCACATCCTCCACGGGGATGGCCGAGGGTGTCTCCCTGGCCCACTCCTCGCCCGTCACCACCGACGCTACTCCGGCCACCGTCTCACCCCTTGATCGGGCGGCCCGGTACCGAGCCACAATCCCCGACGCCTGGGGTGCCCCGGATGAAGGCGGCGCTGTTGAACGAGGCGTGGCACGCGCCGACACCTTCAGAGCCTTCGTCGGCGCCAACGGAAGCGGCGCTGGTGGACCGGATTGGCTGACAAAAACCAAGTCGACAAAATCAGAACAACAACTTGAGAATGAAGCCTGAGAAAAGAATGGCGACTTACCTAACCCGGACGAGGTGGCTAAGCTTGCGCTTCTCGCTCGCGGGCCTCTAACCCGCCGGTGCGGAGCTTTGAGCCCTAGGGACCGACGGGCTCCGAGTTCGAGCCCCGGCAGCCGCCACCACGGAACTCGGAGGGGCGGCACCCGCCGTCGAAGGCGCCGGGCCACTCGAGGCCTCCCTATCTCGTGACGATGACGGGATCTCCTGGCGTTGCCCCCTCGGGGGCGCACTCACTTCAGCCGCCACTGGCGCAGGTGGCGGAATCTCCATGAGGTCCTCCGAGGAAGACTTGTTGACACCAAAAATTGGCACCAGGAAGAGGCTGACATGTGGGCTGGATTCATTGAAAAGATATCATTCGACAAAGAAGTTTTTCCCCAGAGCATTCGGTAAAGACGTTCTGCGGTCGGGAACGCATCGTCATTCGGCAAGAGAACTGTTCCGCAAAAGGCATTCGGGGGCGCATGATGACGTGGATCGAGTATAAGGAAAAGGCTGGTTTAACTTGGAATGCAAGACGGATACGGTGCCCCGGCGTTTATCTTTTTTAGGAAATAAATAATGTAATCGTAATCGATTAGGAGTCGTATCGAAACCTGGGTATAAATATAAACCTGTGGTAATTGTATAGAAAAATCAATCAATCATACAACAAACCGGCCCCGTGCCAACTTCGAGTCCTTTAGTCGAGTCGTCGAGTTCTTCGAGAGGAATCATCGATCCGTCGACCTCCGTAAGTACCGGCAACCCTGCACCATGCCTAGTATCATGCGGTGGATTTAGGCTTTGGTTCAGGAAGGTTCCATTGTTAGATCATGAGCCATGCGGTGGGCTAAGTTTTAGCTTGGAACAAGTTATCGGTTCTATTGGATTTTGGCAAGATCTGATAGATCCATTAAGTTACCATGTGTTGCTCTGGATTTTACCTTTATGTTTAATTCATTACAACACTCTTTTGCCCAGTCTAGGTTGATTAGATTCGGTTCTAGCTCATAATGCACTGCGTTTCCATAGCCGAATTCGAAGTCAATCTAGATTGCCACGTGTTGCGGGTTCAAGCTCGTTGGTCTTGTGTAGATCTTGACAGAACCGGGTATCATGCGGTGGATGCAGGTTTTTGGGTCGTCTTAGAGCTAATCATCCGGTGGATTAGAATTCGATTCGATCTGATAGACCTATCATCGTCAACGAAGCATGTTCCTTCTTCATGGAACCCGAATCGGCTATATAGCTGTATTCGGCAGTATCGCCACGAGCGAAACATGTTCACGGTTTTGTTTTAAATAAAGAATGCTTTTAGCCTTCCATGATTAGAGTGTATCATGCGGTGGATTGCCCTATTCTTGGTTGGTGGTGTGATTCCAAGCAAGTCGTATCATGCGGTGGATTAACTTGCTCGTTTCATGCTCGACGGGTTGAAAAGTACCTAGACATGCGGTAGACTAGTGCTTTTAATCTATGCATTCTTGTTTATTATGAAATTATGATCATGTTTTCGCCCTTTTATTTATTCATCATGCTATGTTCCTCGTTAATCGGTTATGAATATGCTTTACAATGCTCATTCAGTCAATTACCGATCTTTCGTCATGCTTACGTCACGCATTCGGCAGTGCGCTTCCTGCGTGCTTTGCCGATTGCCGAATGATGCTTTAACTGCCGACAGATAGCTTCTCCGTAGCTATATGTCGTTCGAAACAGGCTCCGTAGCCACAAATATGGAACTGACTGGTATCACCCGGTACGTTCCAGGTGTTATCTAAACATTTTTTTCCCTTTGTCAGTTTCAGGAAAATTGACTGGCACGCTTTCGGATTCAAACGCTCGGGCCACGTGTGAAGCTAGCTAATTCGGCTTGCTGTGTGCTTGGCGTGAAGTGCGGATTTTACGTCAACACACTTTTTGGCACGCCTGGTGGGACCACAAGCTTCGAAGATGCCTGAATTAAAAGACATTCTGGATGTCACTTTTGAAGAATTGTCTGATGAACATCAACAAATGGTGAAGACTGCTGCAGATCAGTTCATCAAGAAATGCTTGCTGTCTTTTGCTAAGAACAGGAGTGGTGCACCGTTTCTCAAGTCAGATCTGCCAAGAGTTCTTTTGCCGGGACAATCTGATCTTACTGAAGATGAAGAAAGGGAGAAGTTCTCTAGCTTGTTGTACAAGGCTTTAGGAGAAACAATGACCAATCATAATGCTGCATTCCTGAACAGTTTTCGGCTCATACTGGTCAACATCTTTGGTCAACACGTGGATAAACCTTTTGAGCAAGCGCAAGGATAACTTGGTGGACCAACATATTTCAATATTCAAGCATCGGTCCCAAAACGTCATGGTAAAGGTATTGAAGAGACTGAAGTTTCTGGAACCAAAGACGCGAGTGGACAGCCGATTCAACAAGAGCTTCAGCATGCATTGCCGAAACTTCGTACATATGGTGATATGGCATTCGGCACTACGGGAAATCCACCTGCTTCTGCTTACAAAATATCCCCTCTGAACAACAGGCTGCAAAGAGATGTGTATGGGAACGGATATTCAGAGTTCATGGATTACAATGCTATCGACGCTCTCCCGAATCCCGGGTATGTTGGTACTACAGGGATGCCTGCTGGGAGACCAGGGAATCAAGATACCAATATTGACCTCATGGTGCAAAAAATGACCGATGTATTACAAAATCAATTCGGTCTGAAGCCTAAAAATCAGGGGTACATGTACTCGTCTCCTTTCCCAGAATGGTACCAAAGGGTATCATTGCCGAATAGAGTCAAGGTGCCTACAGAGTTTACTAAGTTCTCAGGACAAGATGATACTAGCACTGTGGAACATATAGCTCGATATCTGATGCAGCTTGGAGAAGCTTCAGCAGATGAGGCTTTCAGAATCAGATACTTTCCTTTGTCACTGACGGGTCCAGCTTTTACATGGTTTGCTTCTTTGCCTGCTCAGTCAATTTGTACTTGGAAAGACTTGGAGCAGAAATTCCATGCTCATTACTACATTGGCAGTGCCGAGAAAAAGTTGGTTGATTTGACCAGCTTAAGGCAGAGAAATAATGAGACACCTACGGAGTTCCTCAGGAGATTTAGGGAAACAAAGAGCATGTGCTTTTCTCTAAACATACCTGATGATCAGCTAGCTGGTATGGCTGTAGCTGGCATGCTACCTGCCATTCGGGAAAAGCTATTCGGAATGGAAAAGACATGCTAATCATAGATGGATTGATCATGAAGAAGAAGATCGTGAGTATGTCTGGCAAAAAGGACAGTGGTGTCCACCTGGTTTAAGAAAGAGCCAGAAGAGAAGAGTCCAACGCCTGAGGAATCAAGAGTTGAAGCGAGCAGGAACCAGGATGAGATCGATATGGCGTCCAAAAGACAAACCTGACGAATCAGGTCATTCGGCTCCTACATGCATGGTATGTTTCTTGCCGAATGAGTTCATGGCTCCAGCTAATCAAATTGTACAGGAAGAGATATTGTCAGAAGTGGAAGAAGCCGAGCAATGTGGGTTAATGGCACAACTGGTATTGAATAAGCAAGCTATTTTCGAGAAGCCAGTCCAGAATCGGCACATGAAGCCACTGTACTTAAGAGGATATGTCAACGGAAAGCCACTGACGAAGATGTTTGTTGATGGTGGAGCTGCTGTTAATGTGATGCCATACAATACATTCAGGAAACTTGGCATGAGCCTTGGAGATTTAACGCCAACAAGCATAGTTTTGAATGATTTTGCTGGAAATCCTTCGGACACCAAAGGATGTGTACATGTAGATCTGATGATTGGATCTAAGATTCTGCTTACAACCTTCTTTGTTATTGAAGGCAAAGGGGCATACAGCTTGCTACTTGGAAGGGATTGGATCCATGCGAATTGCTGTATTCCATCTACTATGCATCAGCAGCTTATTCAGTGGATAGATGATGAAGTGGAAATTGTCCCAGCAGATGATTCAATTAGCGTGGCTAATGTGGAACCAGCCTTCTGGGAATATCAAGGCATAGATTGTTTCTCAGGTAAGGACTGGGGGGAAGGTCCTGTTGAGCCAGTCAGCAGTTATCAACAGCCGATCGAAGCAGTCGGCTCTTTTAGTAATTTTTAATGGATAATCCAATCGATGGGACTGACGGGAAGCTAGGACATGGATTTGTGTCGGCTGATAAATTAGAAGAAGTAGACATTGGAGATGGTGACAGACCAAGGCCGATATTCATCAGTGCTAGCTTGGATTTAGTTTTCAGAGAAAAGTTGATTGAGTTGTTAAAAGAATACAAAGATTGCTTTGCTTGGGATTATTCGGAGATGCCTGGTTTAAATCGTTCCATTGTTGAGCATCGATTGCCGATCAAGCCTGGTTATAAGCCTTACAAGCAACCACCCCGGAAAATCTACAAAGATGAAGTGTTGGCCGATGTAAAGAAAGAAGTGGAAAGATTAATAGCAGCAAATTTTATTCGACCATGAAGATATGCAGAATGGATCTCTAATATTGTTCCTGTGTACAAGAAAAATGGGAAGATGAGAGTTTGCATAGACTTTAGAGATCTGAACAGAGCTACACCCATGGATGGATATCCAATGCCTATTGCTGACTCGTTGGTCGATGCTGCTGCTGGATATAAAGTGATTAGTTTCATGGATGGTAATGCAGGGTACAATCAAATTTTTATGGCATTGGAAGATATAGCGAAAACAGCTTTCAGATGTCCAGGACATATAGGGTTGTTTGAATGGGTTGTCATGACGTTTGGTTTGAAGAATGCTGGTGCAACTTATCAGAGAGCCATGAATTATATTTTTCATGAGTTGATCGGCAAGATTGTGGAAATATATATTGATGATGTTGTGATTAAGTCATTGGATCATGAAGCACATTTGGCCGACATAAGGAAAACTCTAGAGTGCACTAGGAAACATGGGCTCAAGATGAACCCAAATAAATGTGCTTTTGGAGTTTCGGCAGGAGAATTTCTGGGATTTCTGGTGCATGAAGGAGGAATAGGAGTTGGCAAGAAAAGCATGAAAGCCATTGATGAAGTTGTTCCTCCAACTAATCTTAATGAATTACAGTCATTACTTGGCAAGATCAATTTCGTAAGAAGATTCATATCAAACTTATCACAAAAGGTGTTGCCTTTCTCTTCACTGCTAAAAGTCAAGAAGGATCAGAAATTTGTGTGGGGTGACGAACAACAGAAGGCTTTTGATGAGATCAAGGAATACATGAAAGAACCACAAGTATTGGTACCTCCACAGCTAAACAAGCCTTTTAAGTTGTACGTGGCGGCCGATACCCAAACTATTGGATCGGCCCTCATACAAGAATTTGAGGGAAAGGAAAGGGTAGTTGCATACCTTAGCCGGAAATTGCTTGATCCTGAAACGAGGTATTCGGCTACCGAGAAACTTTGTTTATGTGTTTACTACTCTTGTACAAAATTTCGGCATTACTTGCTACATGCCGAATGCATTGTGTATTCAAAATTTGATGTGATAAAGCACATGTTGTCTATGCCAATTTTGAACGGAAGGATTGGCAAATGGATTTTAGCTTTGTCTGAATTTGAGCTAAAGTTTGAATCGGCAAAAGCTGTCAAAGGACAGATTATTGCTGACTTCATTACTGAACATCGCGATTCATCAGCTAATTTGCTCGAAATTACTCCTTGGGTATTATTCTTCGATGGATCTTCATGTGACAAAGGTGGTGGAGTAGGTATTTTGTTAATTTCGCCAAAAGGAGAGGTATTTGAATTTGCTATTCCTATTCAACCTACTGTCACTAATAATCAAGCCGAGTATGAAGCATTGCTCAGAGGACTTCAATACTTGAGAGAAGCGAAGGCCATTGCAGTTGAAATCTTTGGAGATTCAGAATTAGTCATAAGGCAACTAAATGGCGAATATGAGTGCAGAAACGATATCTTAAGGAATTATTATGAGGAATGCAAGCAAATCTTAAAGGAGTTTCAGTCAGTAATTCTGCGGCATATTCCTAGGAAAGACAATGAAGAGGCAAACAGATTAGCTCAAAGTGCTTCGGGTTATAAAAGGCTTCAAGAGGTTTTTGCTAATGATGTATATGCTTTCGGGAGTAATCTGGCAGAAGATGATTGGAGAAAAGAAATTGTTGATTATCTGGAGAATCCATCCCGAAAAGTTTCTAGAAAGCTCAGGTACAAAGCTTTAAAGTTTGTTCTTCTCGATGATAATTTATATTATAAATCCTTGGATGGGGTGCTGTTACATTGCTTATGCCAAGAAGAAGCAAAAAGGCTGATAAGTGAAGTGCATGATGGGCTGTGTGGAGCACATCAATCGGCTTACCGAATGAAATGGGTTATTAGGAGAACTGGGTACTATTGGCCCACAATGCTAGAAGACTGCTTTGAATATTACAAAGGATGCCAGGATTGCCAGAGATTTGGAAACATTCAAAGAGTTCCAGCATCGGTCCTGAATCCTATTATCAAGCCATGGCCATTCAGAGGATGGGGAATAGATTTGATTGGCCAAATAAATCCTCCATCTAGCAAGGGGCATAAGTTTGTGCTTTTAGCAACCGATTATTTTACTAAGTGGGTTGAGGCGATTCCATTAAAGAAGGTGACATCAGAGAATATGGTTGAATTTGTTAAAGAACATATCATTTACAGATTTGGAATTCCTCAAACAATCACCACAGATCAAGGAACTCAGTTTACATCTTCAGAGTTCAGAAATTTTGCTGAAAGTATGGGCATCAAATTGTTGAATTCTTCTCCTTATTATGCCCAAGCTAATGGTCAGGCAGAGGCTTCTAACAAGATTATGATTAAAATTATACAGAAGAAGATTGATCAGAAGCCAAGAAAGTGGCATTCGGTACTCAATGAGGCTTTATGGGCTTACCGAATGGCTCCACATGGGGCTACACAGACGTCTCCTTATGAATTGGTATATAGACATCATGCTATCTTGCCATGGGAGATGCAGTCAGACTCAAGGAGAATAAAGTTGCAAAAAGATTTAAGTTTTAAAGATTATAATGATTTAATGATGGATGAATTAGAAGATTTGCATATGATTCGTCTCAGGGCCTTGGAAAATGTTGAGAAAAATAAAATGCGAGTTGCTAAATATTACAACAAGAAGGTGAAAGTCAAGCAATTTGCGGAAGGAGATTTGGTTTGGAAAGCAATATTGCCGATTGGAACTAAATACAGTACATTCGGTAAGTGGTCTCCAAACTGGGAAGGTCCTTTCAGAGTGGTCAGATGCGTGCCTGGAAATGCATATATTCTGAAAACTTTACTAGGAGAGGAGTTTACTGCCGCTATCAATGGGCGATACTTGAAGAAATATTATCCTAGTGTTGAGATTGATCGCTGATTGAAATATTTAATGTCAGAACGACTGAAACAGCCGGTATTCGGGAAGGAGCCGTCTTCAGAACAAAAATATTGACAGAAGAAGAAATGGCCAATACCAGAGCGTATTGCCCTTAGTGCAAATATATTACAAAAAATAAGTTTGACAGAGTCATCATACAAAGACTGCAAAAGATAAGTTTTATTGCCGAAATTCCATAATCCCTAGTACAAACTAATGGAACAACCTGTTCAGAACAGACTGGGGATGAATGGAATCGGCAATGGCGACGCCATGAGCATCGAGGCGGTCTATGGAGGCCTCAATATCGTCGATCTCCTCCGGATTGCCAATCTGGAGGAAAGGATAAGGAGAGGCAGACAGTCATCACCTCCAACGAGCACCGGCGCGGCTCCCTTCAGCTTCGTCGGCGGCCGGGCGTCTTCCGTTGTTGTTGGTCATTGGGGTTTTCTGGAGATTACTGTGCTCGAAGAAGAGGGGGCTCAGGCTAGCAGAAAACTTGAAAGACGGAGGATTTGATAAAAGATTAGGAGTGCTCAAGGATCTTATTTATGGAACTAACAAAGAGATCGTGGCCGAAAATTGTGGTGCATATCCCAAGGGGTTCGGAAGGTGGAAAGGATTCTCCAACCGATCGATTTCCATGTCGTTTGGGATTCTTGCCGAAGTCGTATTCGGTTTTGACTAAATGAGATTCGGCTGTGGCGTGTTTAAAGCATTTTCGGGTCTGACACTGTTACAATCAGCTTTGCCGAATGAGTTATTCACAATGGAGAAAAACAGAGTTAAGAAATAACAAAGTTACAGGATTGATAGAGCATTCGGTTATCAACTATTTGTTACAATTACAAACCCAAATACTTTGAGATCACATTTCTAGCATCTGATATCATATTGCTAATGCTCTCTAGTAAGTTTTTGTCAGCTTCTTGGGTTCTAGCCAGAGCAGCAAGCTTTGCCTTGAGTTGTTTTTCTTCGTTCAGAGCTGCTGAAGCTTCCTTGCGTATCTTCTCTGTTAATTTGGGGAGCTCAACTATCTTCTTCTCATCAGCTTCAATTTCGGCCGATAGATCTCTCAATTCGGCTTCAAGTGCAGCTTTTCTGACCTTCTTATTTTCAAGTTCAGATTCTAATTTGGTCAGTAATTCTTTGCTGTTCTGAGCTTGAATATGCAGGTCTTTCATAGATTGTTTGGCTGTGGATCTCCTCTGTTCTAGAGCTGGTTGAGAAGATTGGTTTTTCAGAGCCTGCTTTACTGCAGCGTATTGTTGATCCAAATGAGAAACTGGTTCCAAAGAAATTTTGATATCATCAGGAAGTTCTTGGTCAATGGATTCCAGTACATCCCTTAAGAGATCAGCATCTTTGACTTGATCTTGAATACTCTTGTGCAGCAAAGCAAGGATATCTTTCAGCTTTGTTTGATTTTCTTCTGACAGAGTTTGGCCAGAAGATGTTTCTTCCCCTTGTTCGGCAACCAAGTCGTCCACAGCAAAAGAATAGCTGGATGACGAAATGGATTTCTCCTGAAAGAAAGTCTTGCCGAATTAGTAATAATCCGCTGAGTAAAAGGGTAGAGAAAGTTGAATGATTTTGTTTACCTCGTTCCTGACTTCCTGAATGGGGGAAGGAAGCCTCTCAGGCTCACTGGAAAGAATCTGTGTATCTTGCTGAGGAGAAGCTGGAAGATTTCTTGGTGAAGATAATGCTTCTGATTGAGGAAGAAGTTGCAAAGCTAAAGATGGATCGTGATGAGAAGAAGAGCTCTCCAAGATTGGATCCATTGAGGATTGTTCTGCAGTTAACAAAGAATAAGTGCCGATGAAAAAGAAGTTAAAAGAATAAAGTGGTAGAATTTTACCAGTCAATGAAGCATCGGCAAGATCTGTACTGATTGCTAGCTGCTGTTCTCTGACCTGAAATCAAGAAGAGATAAAGCTGAGCAAAATACCAATGGCATTATGGTCAAAGAAAGAAGACTCTGACCTTGATAACTTTTTTGCTGCTTGTTCTTTTCTTCTTTACAACTGAGGGAGCAGCTAAAAGGAGGGTTTTTCTTTTGACAACTGATGGTCTAGTAAGTATTGGATCCAGAGAAGCCTGTCTAGCCATCAGTTGAGCCAAGGTAGGAGATTGGTGCCCCAAAGCAGATATTGGACCTGCAGCTTTGTACAAAATCGCCCTGGCAAGAGGGGCAGGTGTTATATCCTGCAAGATGACAGAATGAGAATTAATTGGGGTTAATATTATTGAGACAGATGAAGGGATAAGCGTATTACCTATGAAGTTGGCTGATAATCAGGCATCAACTCGAAGCAGAAGGGATGGATTGGCATGTTGAAGATATGATCATGGAGTTCTTGCCACCAGAGAGTGAAGGAAGGATGGGCAGATATTATTGGCACAAAAGGATCAGGTGCATAGATAGTTCTGCAACATTTATAAGTAAAAATCCTTCTTGTCTCTGTGGAATCCTTGACAATCTCCCTAGGCTTGAGAAATTCGTGAAGAAATAGCCTAGGGGGCACTTGGCCACATCCCAATTGTCTAGCCATCATGTTTGGCTGATAGTATTCATAAGTGCTTTGAACCAGCCTTCCCCCACAGAATTCGGCTGGCAAGATGCAGGGCTGGATGAAGGCATTGAAAATCGCTATAGATTGTACATCAGTGCATCCAGTTTCAAAGCTGAATTCGCAAGGGAGAGTGAGGTTGTCATTGTCCAAATATGGGAACCAAAGGGGATGAGCAAAGCCTCTGAAGAAGAGCTCAAACAGTTCACCGATGTTCTTGTTAATAGATACAGTGGAGGCAGCTTCTCCATAGGTTTGACAACCTTTGGTTCTCCGAGTTTCTCCTTCTTTGTAATTAATTGAAGGAAAGTCTCGGCTGTTGAGATCAATAGCGACGATTTGATGCATGTACAACTGCAGCCACATTTGGACAAACCACCAAGGACCATTGACACAAGGGATTTTCTTGCTGGTATGCATCAGGTGGGTGGTTTGATTGAGCATATGGTAGACACTTCCCAGGAGGTATTTCCCAAGTGGGGTGAGTTTTCCGGCAGCCAGCTCTTCAGCCATCACGATATGATCCAGGGTTGGCTCATTGGCTTTGCCACAGAAGACTGATCTGCATAGCCACATGTTCAGGAAGGCTCTGTATTCGACGTCGGTCAGGGGGCCATCAGACATATGGTTTTGGATGTATTTCTTGTATCCAACCCCTGTTTTTACTCCTGTCTGCTTGGAGGAACCTTTGTGGTCATATGGATATACAGTTCCTGTAACGTTCAGGCCGGTCATCATGTAGACATCGGCCAAAGTGGGAGACATTGGGCCATGACCGAAGAGAAAAGCATTTGCGCCATTGGACCAAAAATGACAAGCTGCAATCAGAAGGTTCTCGTTCTTTGGCGTTTCGGCTAGTGACAGCTCCAGGCAATGAGAAATGCGCAGATGGTCCCAGTTCTGTGTTTGGGGGCTTTTGTCATCAGATATCCTTTTGTACCAATTTCTCCAACCGGCAATTGGGGGCAAAGGCCAGTTCTTGAAGGCGTCTTGCCACTCATGAGGTTTTGTCAATGAAGTCTTGAAAGGAACCCTCTGAGATTCAGCCGCGATGAGTTCGGAAGGATCTGAATTCCCTACAGGGCCGAGGAAGTAGGATGGAGCTTTTTCCTCAACGGGGATAAGGATTTCGGCAGCTAGTGCCTATCAAGAATGGAAAAAGATGAGAGGAAATTTAGAATGCAAAATCGAAGGAAGAATACCGAATGTGCTTGAGGGGATTGAAGTTTACCTGGAGGGCAAAATCTTGGTCCGCCATTTGAAGATTGAATCTTGGAAGTCGATAACCTAGGGTTCGGATCTGGATGAGAGCTCTCAAGATTCAAAAGGAGAAGCGGGTGTCGAGCAGAACTAACTTGGGAATGTTGAGTGCTTCTCGTCAATTCCGAGATAAAATTATCTTTTATCCCGAAATTGAAGGGGCATGTGTTGACACCCAAAATTGGCACCAGGAAGAGGCTGACATGTGGGCTGGATTCGTTGAAAAGATATCATTCGGCAAAGAAGTTTTTCCCCAGAGCATTCGGTAAAGACGTTCTGCGGTCGGGAACGCATCGTCATTCGGCAAGAGAACTGTTCCGCAAAAGGCATTCGGGGGCGCATGATGACGTGGATCGAGTATAAGGAAAAGGCTGGTTTAACTTGGAATGCAAGACGGATACGGTGCCCCGGCGTTTATCTTTTTTAGGAAATAAATAATGTAATCGTAATCGATTAGGAGTCGTATCGAAACCTGGGTATAAATATAAACCCGTGGTAATTGTATAGAAAAATCAATCAATCATACAACAAACCGGCCCCGTGCCAACTTCGAGTCCTTTAGTCGAGTCGTCGAGTTCTTCGAGAGGAATCATCGATCCGTCGACCTCCGTAAGTACCGATAACCCTGCACCATGCCTAGTATCATGCGGTGGATTTAGGCTTTGGTTCAGGAAGGTTCCATTGTTAGATCATGAGCCATGCGGTGGGCTAAGTTTTAGCTTGGAACAAGTTATCGGTTCTATTGGATTTTGGCAAGATCTGATAGATCCATTAAGTTACCATGTGTTGCTCTGGATTTTACCTTTATGTTTAATTCATTACAACACTCTTTTGCCCAGTCTAGGTTGATTAGATTCGGTTCTAGCTCATAATGCACTGCGTTTCCATAGCCGAATTCGAAGTCAATCTAGATTGCCACGTGTTGCGGGTTCAAGCTCGTTGGTCTTGTGTAGATCTTGACAGAACCGGGTATCATGCGGTGGATGCAGGTTTTTGGGTCGTCTTAGAGCTAATCATCCGGTGGATTAGAATTCGATTCGATCTGATAGACCTATCATCGTCAACGAAGCATGTTCCTTCTTCATGGAACCCGAATCGACTATATAGCTGTATTCGGCAGTATCGCCACGAGCGAAACATGTTCACGGTTTTGTTTTAAATAAAGAATGCTTTTAGCCTTCCATGATTAGAGTGTATCATGCGGTGGATTGCCCTATTCTTGGTTGGTGGTGTGATTCCAAGCAAGTCGTATCATGCGGTGGATTAACTTGCTCGTTTCATGCTCGACGGGTTGAAAAGTACCTAGACATGCGGTAGACTAGTGCTTTTAATCTATGCATTCTTGTTTATTATGAAATTATGATCATGTTTTCGCCCTTTTATTTATTCATCATGCTATGTTCCTCGTTAATCGGTTATGAATATGCTTTACAATGCTCATTCAGTCAATTACCGATCTTTCGTCATGCTTACGTCACGCATTCGGCAGTGCGCTTCCTGCGTGCTTTGCCGATTGCCGAATGATGCTTTAACTGCCGACAGATAGCTTCTCCGTAGCTATATGTCGTTCGAAACAGGCTCCGTAGCCACAAATATGGAACTGACTGGTATCACCCGGTACGTTCCAGGTGTTATCTAAACATTTTTTTCCCTTTGTCAGTTTCAGGAAAATTGACTGGCACGCTTTCGGATTCAAACGCTCGGGCCACGTGTGAAGCTAGCTAATTCGGCTTGCTGTGTGCTTGGCGTGAAGTGCGGATTTTACGTCAACAAGACTCCTCCGGAGTACTCTCGGGGGTGGTAGGCGGGGAACGCCCCTCCCTGATTCGACGGCGGCACTCCTTCTCGTACGCCGCCTTCCGCAAACGCTTCCTCTCTTTCTTCTGCTTCGCCGCGTCCTTCCGCGCCTTCTGCCTCTCGGCAGAAAGGCGGTTCGCAGCACAAACCTCGCGAAGAGGAGGAGCAGAACGGTACCCTTTTTGAGACAAACGCTGAAGAAAGAATTCTGAATTAAACGATCAGATAATCTCGAGGGTAGAAAGCAAAATTGAATCTAAATCAAACATAAAGCAGAACTTATAAATTGTAGAAACCCCGCTTTGGGGCGCATCTTCACGGCGAAAAGGGCCTCCTCCTTGCAGTCAAGCTTGTAGACCTCCACGGCACGCCGTGCTCGATGCATGCAGTACTTAAGGACGAGGGTCCCCTCCTTCATCTTCGAGCCCTGCCAGGGCGAATCCACCCTGAGCTGGTCGAGCCGCAGCCTCCTCTCCGTCAGCGGCAGTACATACCGCTGATTGAAGTTTGCAATCACTCTCGCCGCAGTCAAACCCGTCCTCAAAAGCGCGACAAAGGCGTCGATGAAGACCCGAAGTCGCTCCTGACGATCGGCGGGGGAAACTCCGTAGCTCCACGCCTCCGGTCGCTCGCTCAGCACTTTGCTGGTGTACTCCGGCAGCTTGTTGTCGACGTTGTGGAGGTAGAACCACCCCTTGTCTCAATCGGCGTTGTTGGAGGTCATCGTCGACGGGATGTACAATCCGCTCCGCTGCCCCCGAACTTGCAGGATAAGGCCCCCGGCGCGGACTGCCCGGCGGAGCCCCCGAGACTCACCTACGGCCGTATGGAGCTCACCCCGGAAAAGGTGAACACATAGGTCCCAGTGAGCCTCGATCCCCAAGTACCCCTCACAAACGGCGACGAAGACCGCCGCTTGCGAGTTGGCGTTGGGGGCAAAGTTGTGGAGCTCCACGCCGTAGTGGAGGCACAACCCGCGGAAGAACGGCGAAGCCGGGATTCCGAACCCCCGCTCGTGAAGCCTCGCCAGGCTCACCACAAAGCCCTCCAGCGGAGAAGGCTCGTGGTGATTGGATGGCGGTGCGATCCACATCGGCTCGTCCGGATTGCTGTTCGCCGGCAGCACCCCGGCGTCCACCATCCCGGCGAGATAGGCGTCGGTGGCGATGGAAGGGCTCCACGGAGCAGGGTCGACAATGGTCACCATGACGAACAGCGACGGCGAAAAGGACGAAGTCTTGTGCATGGAAAAGTGAAAGGCGAAGAGTGGCGGCGCTTGGAAATAGTGGATGCAATCGGAAGGCAATGGCTGGATAAGCTAATCCTTTCCCCTTGTCCCTTTATTTATAGTATCACGCGAAGCGCAACCGGCACCCCGGCCGCGTAAAAAAGCATCCGGTACGATTGACACCTCAACCACTGACGACCGGGCCCCACGAGTTGGGATAACCACTACGCGCAAAAATCCAGGCGACACGTCGCATCGTAACTGCCCACGTCTCTTCCGCTCCGCCTAAAAAGACGCGCCCACTTCGCGTACTCCGCGCCACGTCGCCCACGACTACGGAAATAAACGCTCGAGGCCAGCCAAAAGGCTTCCAAGGTAAGCTACCTCTACTCGAAGCCCTACTGATCAGGGGTTCGAAGTCCTGGCCCCTCGAGGGTTCCACATGCACCTCAGATCTAAAAGAGTCAGGGATAACCAAGGGCACGCGCGATTGAGCTTATCCTCGAGCACGAAACTCGAGGGTGCCCTTCATGTTATATTCAAGGCCAGGATGGAGGCAGCTAGTCGAGGGATCCCACCGAGGGAGAGCAACGAGCCCTTGACCCCAAACGAACGGGGTCGAGCCCTGCCTAGCAAACCTCCACAAGTGCTCTTATGAGACATGTCTCCGGACCACGAGCCGGCCTCCATCGAACGAGGCACGGATGTCCACTTGAATTACCCGCTAACAACTCACAGCGGCATCCATGACTCGCAGCCCGTTCGAGGGAAGCATGGATTTTGTCACCGCTCCTCCCCACAAACGGGGCGACGAGGGTCGTAACTCAAAGTCAAGAACCGCCCCTGATCGACCTTGCTAGGGCCAAGGCTCGGGGGCTCCTTGCACCACAAGATCGAATTCCTTGAAGACGAAACATGTTGTAGCTCACGAAGGCGCGAAACACTGATAAGCCATTGCAGGAGTATATCCACTCCTCCAAGGCCTCGGGGGCTACACCCGCGGGTGTGCTAGCGCGCACCCAGCGGAATTCTTTAAGGAAAACCTTGTCAGAAGCACCCACGACGAAGAGCCTTTATCAGATTAAAACATATTCCAACAAAGGCTCGGGGGCTACTGTTGGGGGCGATCATTAGGGGTACCCAAACCTATGGGAGAACCGCCCCAATAAACATTAATCTTGTCCAAGTAACCAGAAAAAGAAAGCGGAAGTTAAGGCCCACGGCCCAGCAACGACTGAAGGCCCAGCCAAGACGCCCCGTGGCATGCCTCGACGCGAACCAAAAATCTCCGCTTCGCTCGAGGGGTCGGTCCCTCGAGCGAATCGGAGAACTCCGCTTCAGTCGAGGCCTGGGGACCGAGCCTCGAGCAACCCACGGAATAGGGAAAGCTCCGCCTCGGTCGAGACCCTCGCTCCAACGAACATTAAATGGCGCCCTCTGCCACCATGCCTCCAAAGTCAAAACACAGATTTCTTACCATACTGCCCTGACGATCACGACTCCTCCCATCGTGTCCACCAACTCCCGTCACTATGCTGCCAACCGAGGCTCTGTGCAGACAGGCCGGCACTGTGCGAACAGAGCCCGTCACTCCGAGCTCCTGTACTGCCAACTCCAACGACTCGAAGACCTTCGTGGACGGAGAGACCCTCGAGCACACAGCAGGAGAAGAGCTCATGACGACAGAGGTATGGCGGGCCATTCTGAGCACTATGCGACCAACCCCGGCGCTGTGCGGACATGCCGCCGCCGTGCGAACAGGGCCGGGTCACTCTAACTCCCTGTGCCACCGACTCCCACAGCGATTTCCCATAGAATAAGCTGTGCGCCGGCATGGGAGACCGTCGAGGTAGTGTACG
Source organism: Echinochloa phyllopogon (assembly GCA_033239725.1). Taxonomy (NCBI): domain Eukaryota; kingdom Viridiplantae; phylum Streptophyta; class Magnoliopsida; order Poales; family Poaceae; genus Echinochloa; species Echinochloa phyllopogon. Next base: position 58,903,010 of record BTCW01000012.1, on the reverse strand, counting down.
GACGAGCCATTATCACACTAAGGACGCCGCGGATCCTCAAGACCACTCCTCGACATCATCACCAGTACAAGAATCGACTACAGCAAACAAGGACAGAGAAGCACGCCCAACGCCATTCCTACTACTGTGCTACAACTATGCCTAACCAGCAACACGCTCCTGTAACCCCTCTTCCTTGGCCTATAAAAGGAGGGGGTGATCGAGCAGAACGGAGAACGGAGAGGAGGAAGGGAAAAAGAGAATCCGCATACACTCAAAATAGATCACGATATTGGCACCCTGCCTCAATCATCCGAGACTCGGAGGGAGGTCAACCTGCTTGTACCCCCTACTGCTTGCATTCCGGTGCGGAATAATACATCACACACACACCGCATTGCTGGAAGTACGGTCCTCTGACCGGAACCAGGATAAACCCGTGTCTCGTGTTATCTTCTGCATCAACCATCAAGGGAGGGAACACAGCGCATTTCTGGTTGGTGTCTTGTCCACGATTTCTAAACACCGACAGCGCTGATGCAAACTAGAGCTGAGTAACAAGCAACCCGTTTGTCAGCACCAGCCTGCAGTATTTTTCTCTCGGTACGAATCAGCACCATCCACCAACCAGCCAGCGGTATTTTTCTCTCAACATAAATCGGCACCGGCTACCGGCCACCAGCCAGCCGAACTCGCAACTATCTTATTAGGAAAATAAGGTTTTCTTTCGCACCAGCAGTCTTAGATAATTTGTTAACATGGAAATTTAGTACGTACTAGTAATCATGAGCCAGGAACTACAATTTTTTTTCTTTGACTAAAGCATGGAAGAATGGAAAATTATGTACTGCCAGTATGTTGACAAACACTGTGTCCGTCATTGTAAATTGCAGTAATTTCCAACCAAAGAGGGGTGAATTATGGACATTCCCAACTAAAAGCACATCCTTGTAATTATAGATTACGTTAGGAAAAAGTGCCCAACAAATTGGAAAAGAAGAAACTAAACTGACAGCAAGGCACATGCGTGTGCTGAATTGAACGGGGCCAAATGTTAATTGGTGTCAAGAAGCAAGCAGTCAGTCCATATGAACTCGCTATCAACAAGATCGAAAAAGGACTTCGAGTAGCTACAGTACTGTCAATTGCACTGCCCCACGACAAGAAGCAGCAACACTATAGAAATTTCTTAGCCGCGACTTCTAGCTGCTGGGTTACATGTAGAGCATTGCAAGTAATTAACAAGAGGAGGACAAAAGGAGTGACTAATAAGCAAATTAAAGGACCCGATCAAACCGGCGTGCCCGCTTGCAGAAATGTGCACACGAGATGAAGAAACAAATGTTCCATCAATAAATATTTGTAGAAATCTGACGTACGTAGATCACAGCTTGAAAAGGACCATTGATTTTTTTAGGGGAAAAAGACCATTAATTAAGTCAAGTGAGGTTAATTGCTTGGCTTATCAGCAGCCGGCCAGCAGTATTTTTCTCTCTGTACAAGCTAGCATCAGCCACCAGCCAGCCAGCAGTATTTTTCTCTCAGCACAAACTAGTACCAGCCACCTGCCATCAACCAGCCGAACAGGGTAGACGTTAGCTTTTCCCTGTGTAATTTACCCCTTAAAGATGGTTATATTTTTAACAACGTGAATAACATTTAACATTTAGCATTGCTGCCGGCACTTCACTCAAGTGCCGTAGGGTCGCTGTTTCAGAGAGGTCTAGTCGGTCAAACTTGTTAATTGTCAGCAATGAAAGAGAGAGATTTAGAAAAAAATGTGTTACTAAGAGTTCATCATGCATGTTGGATGCAAGTCTTATGTAGAGTACGGAATCAATTGGAGACATGTATGTCCCCATTCTTCCCAGCCGCTCTTCCTTACTTTCCTACATGTTTTCCACTTGCTAGCTATCCGGAGTCAACAAAACCAATAAAGTTCAAGGCTGCCGTACTGATGACAAATAACTATCAGCTTACGTTCAAAAAAGAAACAATCAGCTTAGCTTTATTTCCATGTATGTCAACGTGTGTGCACAAGGCCCTGTATATGTGCGTTGGTGATGGGAATATGCCGGCTACCGTGATAGGTGGCCGGATTGCCTTATCTTGTGCCGTACATGCAGATATATATATGCACACATGTTGCAATTTTTCTACTTCCTAGTTCGTTCTAGAGCTTTGCTTTGTCAAAGTTGGGTCCGAAATTATCTTTTTGAAATCATTCACTACACAGCATCATCCATGCATGAGTCATGATCCATCCATATATAAGAATCTATCCGAGAGAGAGAATTGGTACATGGTTTTGCCTCGTGTAGATAGTAGTGTCAAATGTTATACAGTGGCACATTACCTACTCATCTAGCAAGTCAAATTTGGTTGTGTTGGAAGTAGACAGGATGGAGCTGATGATTTGGAGTCAACGCTTGGGTGCCACACATGTGTAAGGGAATGATATTTATTTAATGCTAGTCAATGTTTACATCAACATCACCATACATATGTGTGAAGAAGATTAATCATGATCGGTACAGAAAAGGAGTTCGATCAGGACTGGTGTTGGCTAGGACTACAGTACCGCGTCCACTGGACCCGATATATAACTCATACAGAAATCCTACCGGTTTGATTCATTCCTGTTTCTTATTATCTATTTGAATTATTCAACTTCGTCGCTCCTAACAAATGTTTATTTGAATTCTTATGTATTTATTTGAACTATTCGTTGTTGTTTCTTCTTGCACATATCATATTTCGGGTCCAAATCAATAATTGGAATCGTAGATCATGTTACATACAACTGCTCCTGATTATGCTCATCGGTTGGGACGAGCACATGGGCCGGACTACGACATGCATTCTTGAGATATGAAAATAATAATAAAATAATTGTAAAAAATGCCCAAACAATTTTCTAGCATAGATTGTGTGATGTTATTAATTATCACCCTAGCTTTGTGCCACGTCACCTAGGTTTTAATTTTTACGGTGTTTCATTAGCAAGCCCGTGGCCAACTACAACAATGGTGTCGCCAACTTTAGCCTGATCGAAATTACCACACGCACATTCCTCTCCCATACTGTTGATGTATGTTGGACCATGCAGCATGCATGAAAGTCCAACAGTAGTCACGCTCACGCATAGATGCACCAGTGACTGAATTTTCAAGGGATCTATACTTATATGGAAACTGACAAATATAATGACCGTATTATGCTTCTAGAAAGTTACTGAAAGCAAAAGCAGTGAATGATAATATATGCTTATAACATTTTAATTTTGTAAAGTATATACGTAAAATAAAAATCTATGTACACTCCTATATAATTGACCAATGTTTTCTTTTCTATGATCATACAAACTGTTGTGTCCACCTTATGCACGCAGGAATTTTGCATACTCAAAATAAAGAGTTTGGATCACTTATTAGCCCCTCCGATCCTCATCAAATCCGATGGCTCCAGATGCTTGAACGATGAATCTCCTAAGATCACGGCCCCGGCTCGCTATCAATTCTCATGGCAGTCCCAACCATCTATGTAGAATGTTTTTCATAGCATTAATAAAGCTGTCATATAGTACTCTTTACTTATGTGGCACTGCATTAAATAAAATAGAGAAGAGAAAGAGGAAGAAACTGGATCTCCCAGTTTCCACACAAGAACTTATGTGTATGGCAATATAAAATTTGCTTTGGGGGAGGACAATGTCTTGATGATAGATAAAAAATAAGTATGATTAGTAGATAGAAGAAATGATAGTATATATTAAGAACCAGGACTAAGAAATCATGGGTTGTTTTCTAAAGTGGTATCTTGCTAAGACGATAGTACGGATACTACATATGGATATTATGGGTTGGGACTGCCCTCACGGCCTAAAAAGCTTCACATGCAACTCTACAAGAAGTCCGAAGTTGGAAAGAGCTGATAAAAAGGATAATAGTAACCTACTTCCTCAATTTGCTTTTATAAAAAAAATTGACCATGGTGAGAGATTCCCACCAAGCTTTGTTCTAAGAAGGTGTCGTGCTTCGAACCCGGGTCGGGACGGGAGTTTCAACGACTCCCAGAGTTCAACGCTCTAATCTTATGGTGATAAATAAATACTCAAAGGAATACTATTTAATACTCCATCTATTTTAAATTATAGTTCATTTGACTTTTTGACTCTAAGTTTGACCGCTCGTCTTATTCAATATTTTGTGAAATTATCATATTTTTGTGGTGGCTTGCTTGATTAATAAAAATTATTCAAAAATAACTTAAATTTGACTATATTTACACAAATTTTTTAAATAAGACGAGCAGTCAAACTTCTGGTAAAAAAGTCAAACGAACTATAATTTGGAACGGAGGTAGTAGAAGTGAAAGCATTGCTTAAAAATATTGCGTTTGGTGAAAAGCTTTGCTTAAAAATGTACTGTGTTCAAATCTACCGATTTAAATAATATTTTCACCTACACAATTTTCTTTTTCCTTGTGTCTCGCCGCTTGTCTTACTCTACAGGTTTCACATCCTTCTACACATCAAGACGCGGCGGGCAGTGTTCTTCCGGCGCTTCAAAAATAATAATTCACATACCCATAGATTTTCTTGTTGTAAGTTGTCTTGCTTTAAGAAACCTAAATTCAAATGTTTTCCACATGTGTACTTTCAAGCACTGATCTCTGACAAGTTTCTTTTTAAAATTAACGAAGTCATCACAAACGTCTCGCTGTCGATGGGCACGTTGCCTACCACTAAAAAATAATGATAGTTAAATCATAAAATAAATAAACATTATCAACTGATTATAATCAGTTCGCAAGCTCCGGCCAGTTATAGACTATCCTACGACTAAACCTAGTAGAAAGTAAAATTTGCACTTCAACCGGAAAAAGTACATCAAGTTAATTAAGTATTTAATTAGTTTGCCCCCATGAACAATATTAGTTAAGAGATTTGTTCGCACCCAAAATTGGCAACCGGTCATACCGGTTCTAGGAAGCGGTCAGACCGGTTTTACTGTAGCCGATCTGGCAACAGCCAAACCGGTCTGACCGGTTTCCCTATCCGGTCTGACCGGTTTCTCCCATGTTGGAGTAGGTTTAGGACTCTAGAGTTTTATCCCGTATTGTAAACCAACCTAAAGGGGTACGACTTCCCCACCCTATAAATATAAAGGGTCATGGCCGATTGAGGAGAATCCAATCGAACAAATACATCTATCTTTTATCTTTTTACTTTTTCTCTTTTCCCTACTTTTCCAATCTACTATTTGCTGTTCTTCCTTCGTCTCTACGTCGATTGAAGGTGTCCTAGGTGGCCTGCCGACTCTAGGACAACCCTACGTGCGTTGCCCCGACGGGATCCTGCCCGGACGACGCTCGAAGGTCTACCGCCAGCTCTGCCTGGCAAACCGGTCTGACCGGTTACAGAAACCGGTCTGACCGGTTCCTGCGTTTGCGCTCTGTTGGTCGCGAATTCGTGCCAACAGATTTGGCGACTCCGCTGGGGACGAAAATCTGGTTGCTCAAACCGTTTTATCGATCCCTAGGTAAATCGATCGGCTGTCATGGCCGGTAAATTACCTAAACCTGCTGAAGTCGATGCTGCAAACATTCAGAGGCCGAACGTTGATCAAACGGCGGCTGAGGAGCAGAAAGCGCTTGCGGAAATCCGAAGAAAGATCCGTGAGCATACAGAGCGAAAGGCCCAGGAGATGGAAGAAGAAGCTGTGAAGCAATATATATCGCACTTCTCCGTGGATCGACAAGGGAACGTCAAGAAAGACAAGGATGTCGTCATTGATATTCCGGCACTGAAGGTACAATCCAATGCCCCTCTTGAAGTTAATTCAGAAATTGCAAATTTTATTGATGGAGCTGTCAGCGCTAGCTTTAATAATAAATTTGTTGCCATGGGTGAAAAATTTGAGTCTACGATTAAATCTCGTTTAGAACATTTAGAGGCCAAATTTGATAAACAATTTTCTGGTAAGGATGTTAATGGATCTACTTCTAATACCGAAAATTATAATGCATCCGAGGATTTATCAAGTTTGCATATTCCAAAAGTTCCCATTGGCTCATCACCAGTCCACCACATACATAGCCGGACTACTATTGGTACTTCGGCTGGTGGAGTGAATACGATGGCTGCTACTAATGCTATGATGCCGCATACAGTTGTGTATAATGAGCCATCTACAGGTGCATATGTTTCTAATAGTTCGTTGCATCATATTCCTAATACATTGCCGAATCAAACAGCAACATATAGCACACCACAACCCACTCTAAATCAAGTACCACATCCTGGATCATCTAGGCCTAGAACCGTTTCGGGGATGGAAGGATTTAGAGAAGAAATAATTGAGATATTTAGACAAACTTTTGGTACGGAGCCTAAAACAAAGAGTCGGTCGTATCAAAGACCGTATCCTGAGAATTATGAGTATATCCCATACCCACCAGGCTTTAAAATACCAGAGTTTACTAAATTCAGTGGGGATGATGGTAGAAGTACTTTAGAGCACATAGGCCAATTTACTATACAATGTGGTGAAGCTGCTTCTAATGATATTTGTAAAATGAGATTATTTCCTTTATCTCTATCGGGTGCTGCATTTACTTGGTTTATTTCTTTGCCACCCAACTCAGTTTATACCTTTGCTAATATAGAAAGTAAATTTCATGATTATTTCTTTAATGGTGAAACTGAGTTAAAATTGTCAAATCTTGTATCGGTTAAGCAAAAATCTAATGAATCTGTCTCTGAATATATTAGAAGATTTAGAGATACTAGAAACCGATGCTATAGTTTGACAATTTCAGATAGAGATCTAGCTGATCTTGCTTATGCTGGTTTGCTTGATATTCATAAAGATAGGCTAGATGGTCAAGAATTTCTAGATGTAAGTCGGTTGCTGCAAAAAGCTCTAGCTAATGAAAACCGACTTAAAGAATCTAAGAGTTTACAAAAAACTAATGATAAAAGTAATCGTCTTGTATATTATGCATCTGATAATTCGGACGATGAAAGTAATAATGTTTATAGCACTGAATTTGTGTGGTCAGCCAAAGATAAACCTACTACTTGTGATTCCTTAAAGCCGGTCCGCAAGAATCGGCAAGAGGAAGTTAAATATACTTTTGATGTGGCTAAGTGTGAAAGAATTTTCGATGAATTGCTAAAAGCTGGAAAAATTAGAATAACTCATACTATGCCGCCATTAGAAGAGTTGAAGAGACGTGCTTATTGTAAATTTCATAATTCTTATTCTCATGCAACGAATGATTGCAATGTATTTCGGCGGCAAGTGCAATCGGCCATTGATGAAGGTCGTTTGACATTTCATCCTATGCAAGTTGACACTAATCCTTTTCCTGTGAATACCATTGAGTTACAAGATCCTAAAGTGCTAATTCGGCCACATCAAGCCGAAAAAGCCGTTGGAAAAAATGTAATCATTGGAGATGACAAGCTTTCTGATCCAGAAGTAATAAAGGTGCAGAAGGAGGTCCCTCAAGTGCTTGGGGGGCAACAAAAGACAAAGGAGACCGGCAGCGCGCAAACCGGTCTGACCGGTTCTTCAAACCGGTCTGACCGGTTTCTCCAGAAAAGCTGGGAGTGCTCCAAGCACAAGAAAAAGGTGAAGCCGACCTTCGAGGAGCTTTTGGCCAAGTACAAGAAGAAGAGATCAAGTCAAAAGCAAGGAAATCGGCCTAGTAAAGGTAAAAAGTCAAAACCTCCATCAGAATATCAAAATAAATCTTGTTCTTGCAAATCTCAAGTAAATTATGCTGCTGCACCTTGTTCATATGTTGGACCGACCTTACCATGGTCCTGGTTCTATCCTTATTATTATTCACCTTTGGATTATAGCAATTTACATATGCGTTCATATATGATTCAATATGCTCCTACATGTGAAAGTTATGATTCAACGCAAAGACCGTTTATTGTTAACAATAATCTGGTCAGAAGTACACCTATTTCTAAAGGAGATGAGAAGGACATCAAGAGAGATTCAAGATACTCACAGCCGAGGTGGTGTCCCTCAGGCTTGTCTCATACTCAAAAGAGAAGATTGCAGCGGATACGTAAGCAAGAATCAATGGAACAGCAAGCAAAGGTCACCCCAACAAGGTTAACTACCAAGCAAGTATGGAGGCCAAAGCAAGTCGTTCCTTGAAGTAAAAGGCAAGTTTATGGCCGATAAAAACAATTATCGCCCTTAGAGCAATATATGGGCGATGTACTGTTGATCATCGTCTTTAACCAATTTTGATTATTATAGATGTTTTCTGACACGCAAGCTTTACCAGAAAACAGGGGGGCATATGTTCGCACCCAAAATTGGCAACCGGTCAGACCGGTTCTAGGAAGCGGTCAGACCGGTTTTACTGTAGCCGATCTGGCAACAGCCAAACCGGTCTGACCGGTTTCCCTATCCGGTCTGACCGGTTTCTCCCGTGTTGGAGTAGGTTTAGGACTCTAGAGTTTTATCCCGTATTGTAAACCAACCTAAAGGGGTACGACTTCCCCACCCTATAAATATAAAGGGTCATGGCCGATTGAGGAGAATCCAATCGAACAAATACATCTATCTTTTATCTTTTTACTTTTTCTCTTTTCCCTACTTTTCCAATCTACTATTTGCTGTTCTTCCTTCGTCTCTACGTCGATTGAAGGCGTCCTAGGTGGCCTGCCGACTCTAGGACAACCCTACGTGCGTTGCCCCGACGGGATCCTGCCCGGACGACGCTCGAAGGTCTACCGCCAGCTCTGCCTGGCAAACCGGTCTGACCGGTTACAGAAACCGGTCTGACCGGTTCCTGCGTTTGCGCTCTGTTGGTCGCGAATTCGTGCCAACAGATTTGGCGACTCCGCTGGGGACGAAAATCTGGTTGCTCAAACCGTTTTATCGATCCCTAGGTAAATCGATCGGCTGTCATGGCCGGTAAATTACCTAAACCTGCTGAAGTCGATGCTGCAAACATTCAGAGGCCGAACGTTGATCAAACGGCGGCTGAGGAGCAGAAAGCGCTTGCGGAAATCCGAAGAAAGATCCGTGAGCATACAGAGCGAAAGGCCCAGGAGATGGAAGAAGAAGCTGTGAAGCAATATATATCGCACTTCTCCGTGGATCGACAAGGGAACGTCAAGAAAGACAAGGATGTCGTCATTGATATTCCCGCACTGAAGGTACAATCCAATGCCCCTCTTGAAGTTAATTCAGAAATTGCAAATTTTATTGATGGAGCTGTCAGCGCTAGCTTTAATAATAAATTTGTTGCCATGGGTGAAAAATTTGAGTCTACGATTAAATCTCGTTTAGAACATTTAGAGGCCAAATTTGATAAACAATTTTCTGGTAAGGATGTTAATGGATCTACTTCTAATACCGAAAATTATAATGCATCCGAGGATTTATCAAGTTTGCATATTCCAAAAGTTCCCATTGGCTCATCACCAGTCCACCACATACATAGCCGGACTACTATTGGTACTTCGGCTGGTGGAGTGAATACGATGGCTGCTACTAATGCTATGATGCCGCATACAGTTGTGTATAATGAGCCATCTACAGGTGCATATGTTTCTAATAGTTCGTTGCATCATATTCCTAATACATTGCCGAATCAAACAGCAACATATAGCACACCACAACCCACTCTAAATCAAGTACCACATCCTGGATCATCTAGGCCTAGAACCGTTTCGGGGATGGAAGGATTTAGAGAAGAAATAATTGAGATATTTAGACAAACTTTTGGTACGGAGCCTAAAACAAAGAGTCGGTCGTATCAAAGACCGTATCCTGAGAATTATGAGTATATCCCATACCCACCAGGCTTTAAAATACCAGAGTTTACTAAATTCAGTGGGGATGATGGTAGAAGTACTTTAGAGCACATAGGCCAATTTACTATACAATGTGGTGAAGCTGCTTCTAATGATATTTGTAAAATGAGATTATTTCCTTTATCTCTATCGGGTGCTGCATTTACTTGGTTTATTTCTTTGCCACCCAACTCAGTTTATACCTTTGCTAATATAGAAAGTAAATTTCATGATTATTTCTTTAATGGTGAAACTGAGTTAAAATTGTCAAATCTTGTATCGGTTAAGCAAAAATCTAATGAATCTGTCTCTGAATATATTAGAAGATTTAGAGATACTAGAAACCGATGCTATAGTTTGACAATTTCAGATAGAGATCTAGCTGATCTTGCTTATGCTGGTTTGCTTGATATTCATAAAGATAGGCTAGATGGTCAAGAATTTCTAGATGTAAGTCGGTTGCTGCAAAAAGCTCTAGCTAATGAAAACCGACTTAAAGAATCTAAGAGTTTACAAAAAACTAATGATAAAAGTAATCGTCTTGTATATTATGCATCTGATAATTCGGACGATGAAAGTAATAATGTTTATAGCACTGAATTTGTGTGGTCAGCCAAAGATAAACCTACTACTTGTGATTCCTTAAAGCCGGTCCGCAAGAATCGGCAAGAGGAAGTTAAATATACTTTTGATGTGGCTAAGTGTGAAAGAATTTTCGATGAATTGCTAAAAGCTGGAAAAATTAGAATAACTCATACTATGCCGCCATTAGAAGAGTTGAAGAGACGTGCTTATTGTAAATTTCATAATTCTTATTCTCATGCAACGAATGATTGCAATGTATTTCGGCGGCAAGTGCAATCGGCCATTGATGAAGGTCGTTTGACATTTCATCCTATGCAAGTTGACACTAATCCTTTTCCTGTGAATACCATTGAGTTACAAGATCCTAAAGTGCTAATTCGGCCACATCAAGCCGAAAAAGCCGTTGGAAAAAATGTAATCATTGGAGATGACAAGCTTTCTGATCCAGAAGTAATAAAGGTGCAGAAGGAGGTCCCTCAAGTGCTTGGGGGGCAACAAAAGACAAAGGAGACCGGCAGCGCGCAAACCGGTCTGACCGGTTCTTCAAACCGGTCTGACCGGTTTCTCCAGAAAAGCTGGGAGTGCTCCAAGCACAAGAAAAAGGTGAAGCCGACCTTCGAGGAGCTTTTGGCCAAGTACAAGAAGAAGAGATCAAGTCAAAAGCAAGGAAATCGGCCTAGTAAAGGTAAAAAGTCAAAACCTCCATCAGAATATCAAAATAAATCTTGTTCTTGCAAATCTCAAGTAAATTATGCTGCTGCACCTTGTTCATATGTTGGACCGACCTTACCATGGTCCTGGTTCTATCCTTATTATTATTCACCTTTGGATTATAGCAATTTACATATGCGTTCATATATGATTCAATATGCTCCTACATGTGAAAGTTATGATTCAACGCAAAGACCGTTTATTGTTAACAATAATCTGGTCAGAAGTACACCTATTTCTAAAGGAGATGAGAAGGACATCAAGAGAGATTCAAGATACTCACAGCCGAGGTGGTGTCCCTCAGGCTTGTCTCATACTCAAAAGAGAAGATTGCAGCGGATACGTAAGCAAGAATCAATGGAACAGCAAGCAAAGGTCACCCCAACAAGGTTAACTACCAAGCAAGTATGGAGGCCAAAGCAAGTCGTTCCTTGAAGTAAAAGGCAAGTTTATGGCCGATAAAAACAATTATCGCCCTTAGAGCAATATATGGGCGATGTACTGTTGATCATCGTCTTTAACCAATTTTGATTATTATAGATGTTTTCTGACACGCAAGCTTTACCAGAAAACAGGGGGGCATATGTTCGCACCCAAAATTGGCAACCGGTCAGACCGGTTCTAGGAAGCGGTCAGACCGGTTTTACTGTAGCCGATCTGGCAACAGCCAAACCGGTCTGACCGGTTTCCCTATCCGGTCTGACCGGTTTCTCCCGTGTTGGAGTAGGTTTAGGACTCTAGAGTTTTATCCCGTATTGTAAACCAACCTAAAGGGGTACGACTTCCCCACCCTATAAATATAAAGGGTCATGGCCGATTGAGGAGAATCCAATCGAACAAATACATCTATCTTTTATCTTTTTACTTTTTCTCTTTTCCCTACTTTTCCAATCTACTATTTGCTGTTCTTCCTTCGTCTCTACGTCGATTGAAGGCGTCCTAGGTGGCCTGCCGACTCTAGGACAACCCTACGTGCGTTGCCCCGACGGGATCCTGCCCGGACGACGCTCGAAGGTCTACCGCCAGCTCTGCCTGGCAAACCGGTCTGACCGGTTACAGAAACCGGTCTGACCGGTTCCTGCGTTTGCGCTCTGTTGGTCGCGAATTCGTGCCAACAAGATTATTCTTCTCTCCCATACTGTTGGTATTGGATCATGCAGTATGCGATTTAAAACACTGTCCAACAGGCAACAGTAGCCACGCTCAGGCACCCACAGATCCACGACAGAATTTTACAGATGTCGATGATAGAAGTTACTGAAAGCAAAATTAGCAGTGAATTATATATTATTTATTAGCAACGTGCTAAATACGTCAAACTCTTGACCTCACTTATGCGTAGTTCCACCGAGATCGATCATTGCTGGAAGCATATAGGACATGCGTGTTTCCAAAACGATCAGCATCAGAATACCTCTTGCGTTGAAGTCTACTAACATCTTTCTGGTTAAATTCCACAAAACGACGCAACAATGGCATACTATTTCAAACACCTTTTCTTTTAAATGGCAATTCCCTTTTGAGTATCACCATCAGATCAATAAGAATGCTTGCCTGCGCTTAACAATATTAATTAGTACAAAATGTTAGTAGATGGCATAAATGCACGTCCACACTTACACGAAGTACATATATAATACAAATTAGTAGATGATGTGCGCTTGTATGAAAACATTGCTTAAAAATGTGTGTTTTGTGAAAAAAATTTACAAAAGCAATGAGCGTTTTTTTTTCTGAACTTTGCTCATGTTTCCTTACAAGGCTTTGGATTAAAAATCTATTGCCACTTTAAATAATTTCACCTATTCATAGTTTTTTTCTTGTAAGATTTTTTTGAGAAATGAAATAAAATACTTTTACATATATTCTTTAGTTAATACATCAAGTTATTACTATTTAGTTTGCTCGATGAACAATATTAATTAAAAGATTCCTCGTCTTAGTTGCTAATAAAAGATAAAAATAAATAATAATAATAATAATAATCAAAGCCATTCACAAAAGATCATATGTCATGTCGTAAGCAATAAGAGAACTGGACGGCTACGTACCAGAGCAAGTAACATGTGTGTCCTTTATTTCGACTGAAGAGGCAATAAGACAATTACTCCAAAAGTTGCGTTGAGCCTAGGATAGCTACGAACTGACTGAATTGTGCAAAGTTTAGTTGTTGGTTGCAACTTCACAGTCCATGATTGTAAGCCATAGATCTATCTCCAAGAATGAAAATCTTAGTCTGTGCCAGCAGGCTGACAGCAGGCTGACAGCTACATGCATATTGGTAGCTATGCATATATCGTGTGGTTGATACTCAACTTGTTTATGGAAAACATTTTGCAATGTCAACGAAAGTAGAGGGGATGCAAACCTTGATTAAACCAGTGGACGGTGCGGTGAAGCAATCTCATGTGCCTTGCCATAACTCAAAAAGTTGATAGCGTTAGCACTCATTTGTGATGTGACATGCAATTTGCATACAAGATATTTTGCAGTTAGAAAATCCAATAGCTAGAAAATATCTCATTAAAAGAGAGATGAAAGCTAGATAAATGTCAGTATATAAAAGTACTTAACACTACTGGAGAAGACGTTATTCGTATCGGCTTATTTGTACGTGGTATAATTATACCAGCACAAATAAGCCATCCATACCGGATCGAAAACAAGCTGGTAAGAATAATAGATTACCCGTACTAGCTCTATCCGTACCAGTGAAAGCCGGCGCGAATAATCCATTATTCTCACCTACTCGAAAATAGACCGGCACATATAATCCATAATTCGCATCAGCTCAAAATTAGACCAGCACATATACTCGTAGGATTATTAGTGTCAGCTCCAAACTAGATCAACATATATAATTCATTATTCACAGCGGCTCCAAATCAGGCTAGTATGAATAAGTTTCCCGCCAATGTATTCAGGAATTCATAACTTTTGCATATGACCTTAGATGGAGATAAACTTTATATGAAAATTGTACATTTTGACGAGGTATATAGCTTTGTAGTTAAAACTTTTTTATTTGAAGCCCTTTTTATGTCCAGAATATGGATAAAAGTTTGAGATAGCAACGGTCAAAAGGAATATGACTCCCTATCGCGTGCAGGAACGACATGTACATAGGTTTGTAAGGAAGGACTGCGAAGGGGCCAGGTTGTGAGTTCGAAGGCTGGAGACCGCACCTGCACATATTTCGCATGAAAAACATGTGACTTGTGATTATAAGTGACGGTGCCATTCCTTTTTTTAGATAATGGAAAAGTTCCGGCTTCATACTCCTTCATTCATAGAAAGAGCATCAGTCTCAATATTGTTATAGACTCATCCACAATTTAAAACAAATAATGATTTAACATTATTGACCAATGCGTAAAATAAATGGCCATCCATGGGACGTGAAGAACTCCATGGCTTTTAACTCTAGAAATTAGCATGCCTTGACAAGCTCCTCCTTTTTATCATCAGTGTGCTATAATAGAGCCCAAAACCGAAGCCAAATATACATTTCCATTCCTAACCGGCACAAATATATATTTCCATTGGTATAAATAGTTGACTATTCATGCCGGCTTTGAAGCTAACACGAGGCTGGCTGGCTGGTGGCAGGTGGCTAGTGCTGAGAGAAAAATGCTGCTGGCTGGCTGCTGGCTGGTGCTAGTTTGTGCAGAGAGAAAAATACTGTTGGCTGGCTGCTGATAAGCCAAGCGAATAGGGCAGAGTGATAAGCCAAGCTAACACGAAGCTGGCTGGTGGCTGCGGGCTGGTGTTGGTTTGTGTAGAGTGATGCAAAATTGTGATATGCGAAATTGTATAACAAGCTAAAGCCCCCACTATTTTTTCACTGATATATAGACATGCACTTGTATATATATACTCCGTATATACTATATAGCGAGTATTGTTTGCAAAATAAAGGGAAAAACTATGTAATTGTATACATATATATACATATATTAAGTATTGTTTATGTGCATATATTTATAGGGATGTGTGTACATATGAATGTATGTGTTTTTAGGTATTTTGCAAAATAAATACATAGTTCTTTTATTTATGGACAATACTTAAAGACTATTCATTTTTTATTCGAGCCACACAACTGCACGTGCTACTATTCAGACCCTTCAAGTACTTATTGACACGTACGTCATCAATCATTTGTTGCAGCCCAGCTGTCGTTGATGTACATGTAGTGGCGGTTACTTCTTCCTCTACCTCTAGCATGTGTGCCATCGTCATGCTTATCATCATTTTAAAAAGTTGGATGTTGTTATCCCAGACCTACAAACCCTAACCTAATCTGACACGTCCATACGCGCGTACATATTTAGCATCTCTAAAACCTAGCTTTCATCTCATCATGGCGGTGTCCATTGGATCTCCTCTCGTGTCGTGGGAAAACCTTGAGCCCATCAAGCATCGATGCGTGTCTCCGTTTTTATATGACCGTCTAACTGATTGGAGTACGTTGCTTTTGCACCTATCACCGGAAGATATATATAGAGGGGGAATGGAGAGGAGAGAGAAAGATAGGGGTTTTTTTTGAGAATGAGAGAAAGCTAGGTTGTATTGTTTATGTGGTGTCAACGTGAGCTAGAATTAGTATACATCAACAAGGTGATGTAAGATTAAAGAAGAAGTGGCCTGGTGATGCTCTCTATACATTTTTGGTACATCGTGTGACATGTTGGCAGAGAGAGAGGAGCTTGAGTTGATCCATGGGTAGTATGGGTTTGCGGTTTTGCAAAGTTTTTTTTTTGTTATGGAGTATTTTCTGAAATGGTAGCAGAGAGGTCACATGCATGCATGGAACTAATTAATCCTTTTATCAATATCAAAGGAATCTATTCAACTAGGTGATACCCCGCACGTTGCTGCGGAAATTTGTTAAACAAAATTTTAAAGTGAAATGTGAAAGTATAAACACCAAAGTGATTGTATTGTAACGTTCTTTAGTAAACATTATACATGTAAGTATGGCTGATCATACATGTAATTTTTACTCCTGTAATTTGTAATTGCTACTCACAAAAATGTGGCCGCAGAAAATCGATTGAAGAATAAATAGATGATCTAGTGGATGATGACATGGCTTATAGTGGATAGTGATATGGCGCATAGTGGATGATGACGTGGAATGGTTGCATGTTGAGAGAAATCCAACCATAACTTGACAGTGGGTACCAATTATATAGGTTATATAGATTAGTACAAAACTAAATCATAGACCTTAACTCATAAAAATATAAAAAATTGACAACTTATATTGTCGGCCATGGGTTTAAAAGGGTACTTCCATTGACAACTTGGAAATTTTTTGGTCAACCGAGCTGGTAGTCTGTCACAGACACACACAGAGGGTATATTGTTCACGTGGTGTCGACATGAGCTAGCATACATCAACAAGGTGATGTGAGACGAAAGATGAAAGGGGTGTGATGCCCCCTTGGTGCTCTCTATACATTTCCAGTACATCATGTGACATGGAGAGAGAGAGAGACTTGGTATAACTCCCTGCTCTCTATACATTTCCAGTACATCAAGTGACATGGAGTCCGAAAAAAAATTGGTTGAAAGTAAAAATACTTTCAAAAGGAAACTAAGGCCATGTTTCTTTGTTCCCCGAATTTTTTTTCTGGGGAATCTTGCATGCATGAAGTATTAAATAAAGTCTGTTTGTAAAACCTTTTTAAGGATGAGTGTAACTTTACGCGACGAATCTGATGAGCCTAATTAACCAATGATTTACTGCATTAATGCTACAGTAACCATCCTCTAATCATACGGTCAAAGGCCTCATTAGATAGGTCTTGCGAATTAACCAGGGATTCTGTACGTAGTTTTGTAAACTGACTTTATTTAATATCCTTAATTAGTGGTGAAACGTGCGTGTAAAATTTTTTACACCCCAAAAAAACATAGCCTAAGATTGACTTGGTATAACTCCCTGCTTGATATCTAAACTAAAAATAAAAATGTGTGTTTTCAGTTAAGGTTTGTATCTTTCGATGGTATTTTACGGGGACGACGTCTTTTAATAATATTTTTCGAAACTCGTGATGGTTCGGTGCTATGGAACCAATTTTTCCAACCGAAAAATGATTGACGTACTAACGTCTAGCGCCACTCTAAAAGAGTACTCTTTGCGGTCAAGCACTCTTTTGTTGTAATGAACATTATGCTTAACTCGCATTTCCCACTGAAAGTGCCTCGCTTTGCTAAAAAATAATTAACATCCATTCTGTGCTTATAACTGGGCTCTTCTGCCTCTGTTTATTGGAGTACCATTCATTATATATTAGGAAATATAAAGTTGATGAGAGACGTGTGTTTGGGGCTAGGAACTGAAGCCCATACAAATTTGAAGTAAGCTTAAAGGCCACAGTCTCCCTCCTGATCTTTCTCACACACCTTTTTGAACATAGGCTAAATTCTCTCTCTCTCTCTCTCTCTCTCTCTCTCCCTCTCTCTCTACAATCCAGATCTTTGGCTATAAAAGGACGACTTGCAGTTGCCATCCCTGCCTCTCCCACTAATCCAATCTTCTCTTTCTATCTGCCCCAACACTTCTCGATTAAGCTAGCTTAGATACCAACTTCTCTCTCTCTCTCTCTCTCCTCACAGCTAGCCAATTCATCAGTCAACAACATGGCCGCATCCCAGAGGAGCGGCGGCGGCGCCGCCAGGGCGTGCTCCCCGGCCGCCGCTCCCGTGGAGCTCGACGACGACCACGGCCACCACGGCGGGGCGGCGCAGGCGGAGGAGGAGCTGCAGCTCCGGCGCGGCCCGTGGACCGTCGACGAGGACCTCACCCTCGTCAACTACATCGCCGACCACGGCGAGGGCCGCTGGAACTCCCTCGCCCGCGCCGCCGGTAAGCAAGCAAAGCTCGCCGCCGCCGGCCACCACTGCGTGTCTCTCTTAACTTCCGTATACACATGGCTGATATATATATCGAGCTTAATTACAAGTGCGGCGGCGTGTGCACGATCGCAGGGCTGAAGAGGACGGGCAAGAGCTGCCGGCTGCGGTGGCTCAACTACCTCCGGCCGGACGTGAAGCGCGGCAACTTCACCGCCGACGAGCAGCTGCTCATCCTCGACCTCCACACCCGCTGGGGCAACCGGTAATTAGTTAATTAACCATGCATCAAGTACGTAGCTTGCCAGTAGCATCTGTCACATCACTGTTCCGGCCGGCGCCGGCCATGGCCGCCGTCGCGCGCGCGTGCGGCGGCGAGGGCCTGCACGTGCCTAGCAGCCAGCTACGCGCGCCTGAGTTTTTAGACTACTCGTGTGTACAGACACGCTTGCCCGCCAGCCGCCAGCTAGCTAGAGTGCCTACTGGCCACTCAACACGGCCGCCGACACGTGTCACTACCTGTCGTCGCCGACGACCGTATTTGTACGCACGTGCGCGATATATACCGCCACCGTACATGTATACATATATACACTGTACATACCCGAGGCCAAGTTTGACGGCATGACACGACGCACGAGGCCAAGTTCGGATCGTGCAAGTCTTCTCGAAGTGGATGCTCCAGCACTGTGCTTGAAAGCTGCACGAGTCTCAAAGCTGCACGCCTCTACTACTTCCTCCTCTCTCTCTCTCTCTCTAGCATGCTCTACCTTTAGCTTCTTCAAGCATTCTCTCTCTAGCTAGAAACAAAGTTCTTTTTGACGCATGCAGTTCGATCCTGATCTGAGCATTTCGTCTGATGATTGCATTTTGGTCCTCGTGTAATTTTGGTTTTCCCATATATATATATAGGTGGTCGAAGATCGCGCAGCACCTGCCGGGGAGGACCGACAACGAGATAAAGAACTATTGGAGGACCCGTGTGCAAAAGCACGCCAAGCAGCTCAACTGCGACGCCAACAGCAAGCGCTTCAAGGACGCCATGCGCTACCTCTGGATGCCGCACCTCGTCGACGCCGACGACCACCGCCTCCGCCTCCTCCACGCGCACCACCACGCCGCCGACGCCGCCGGGATAATGGCGGTGACGTCGTCGTCGGACTCGTTCGCGACGGCGGAGTCGTACGACGACGTGGCGGCGGCGGGGCTCTACGCGAGCGTGCACGCCGGGGAGATGCTGGCGGTGAGCGGCGGCGGGGATTGCTGGGCGCAGGAGGCGAGCCAAGCGGGGCTGTGGCCCGCGGCGGCGGCCGATCAGGCGGCGGTGCTGCAGGCTACCGGCGGCGGCGGCGGCCATCAGTTTCAGGACCCGGAGCTCAGTGGATGGGTGCAGGGCTTCTCCGAGGGCATTACTGAGAATTTTTGGACCTTGGAGGACATTTGGAAGATCCAATGAGCAAATCTATACTTTTTGACAGGGATCAAACTAAAATATATACGATTAGTGGTGTCGATGGTATAACTTCAGAAACAAAGTCATATATATATATATATATATATATATATATATATATGCTAACCCCAAATGTTACTGTAAGAAATTTCTGTATAGCTCCTTTGGTTGGTTTTTTTTTCTTTTTGCCTCTGAATAAGGTTTATTCTTATATAGAGGTTCAAAGGAGGGCATTGTTTATATATGTTGAATATTGTGCAATGTACAAGTATATAGATTATTATTGCCTCATTGATATTGAAAGTCTATTTTTTGGGCAGTTATTTTGTGCGTCCAAAGAATTTCTCCTCATCGGTGCTTGCAAGTATCAATTGTTTTACTATTTCTCAAGTAATATCAGTAGTCCATTACTAGCTACAAGGGGTTAATTATGGTTACCAAGCAATATGTATACAGAAGAACTTACTGTTTGTAGACAGGGCTAACTAACTAACTAACAATCCAATCAATCTACCTTAAATATTATTTTTCTTAATTTTTTGCTGATCATTCTTAATTAGTATGTTCAAGAAAAAAACGTCCAACTATTAATCATTTCTAGAAACAACATAACAGAGATGTGTACCGGATCATTGCACTGATGATAGAGACTAGCTCCATGTAACGTCCTCAAGAAGAAAAAGGAAGAAAGAATCTGCATCTTACCACTAGCTAGATAGGCGCGCGAGAACTAACTCCACTCACAGTTGCCTTGCTCACAATGTGAAATAATATCGACGAAATAAAGCAAGGGAAGCCAGGAAGAGAAAGATAAGGCACAGACGACTCGCTTTCATTTGTCCTTGCATCACAACACAAAAGGCTCTGTCATCATCATCTATATATCACAAGTCACAAAACTGCATCGATCTGATCTATACGTGCATGACTTGCACCTATCTCCAACAACGAGAGATTCTTCTTCCCAAGATATGTATATATCATCTGTTCAACCTCCACTAAATTAAATTCCCCAAGCAGCCACGTGTGAGAATCCCCAGCCGCAGCTTTGCTACTCGGCACGCCGATCTAATTAAAGCTTTTTTTTTCGGTTCTAAGAGTGCATTGAGCATGTGCTGCAACAAAGCAGTACAGATGGAGAATGGCTTCTGAATCTGTTCATGTCCACTGATGGCATTCATGCATGTATGCATCAGGCCACAAGCGGATTCGGAAGGGATAAAGCCTGCTTTTATGGTTCCTTGGAAAGCTTGGGCACAGAAAAGCCATGGATTTGGATGCTGCGCATATGCACTTGCTTGAGCTTGATCGACAAGCAATTGGTTGGAGAGGTAGAGTGTTAGGCATCTGGCCTTTGATGTCATATATGCACCTGTCCGCTTCTCATGCATCATCCCCTCTCCCTCTGCTTATCGGCATCACCTTTTCTTTTTCTTTTTTTGAACGTGCAAAAGCTTTGCACGTTTTTGCATGCATGGAGGATATATAAAAATCTCGTGCATGCGCGGTAGTAATGAGAGTGAGAGAGATCACGGCACAGCGACAGGTTGAAACTAAAAAGGAAAGATCGGAAGAAATAACTTTATGAATAGATATATATGATGGTTTTCTACGTACACCAACCTGGTGAAATCTATATATAACATGATAAATATAATAAACCACTGATTGATATGTTAATATATGTTGCTACACCGTTTTGAGGGAAGGAACTGAAAGCTGTTTATTATTTCCGAGAAATAGTTGGTTTTTGCAAATGCCATATATAGCAATACCACCTATCTAACTTTATATATAGAACCTTTATGTATTTTTTTGTTACGCGCAGGAGCTGAGCTCAACAGCGAGGGCACTACTACGGTCAAGATGAGATGAACAAAACCCAAAATAAAAAAGAAGAAGAATAAGAAGAAGCGTAGGGACATGCATGGTGGTGAAACGATATAATAACGGCACGTGCTGGAATTGAGCTTTATGTGTCGAAAGGTCATCGCGGCCGCATGCAGCAGCTGCCGGCTGCGGATCTGCCACGTCAGCCGAGGCCCCGCGCATCGCGGCCGGACGACCTGGCCCCACCCGCCCCGAGCGCGCCCTGCCACGTCGTCAGGGTGGTGCGGTCAACGGTCAAAGCGAGGGCGCGCTGTCCGCAGAGTTAACCATCGCATCGCAGTACGTAAACCTGAAAGTGACGCCCAGGTTATATTAGATAGAGTGATTAGGGCTTAATTGACGGGATCTAATTAATAAGCTAGGTTAATTGGGAGCGGCCGGTACGTGGTCAGCGTACCTGTCGCCGCCGGTCGCGCTGCGTTTTCCGCCGTGGTCGGCGCCGGTCGCCGTCGCCGTCGACGTGCGTACGGCTCGGAGAACAGAAGAATGGGGTGTTCAAATTGGAACTAGCTAGGTGTGTGTTTTTTGGGCATCCAGAGTGTTAGGCACCCATCGAACAACCACTGCCATGTGTTAGCATAATTTACTTTTTCTCTTCAGCGTTTAACATTTCTTCTTCTTCTTCAAAAAGTATAACCCACGGTAAACTAAAATACTACTTCGGTTCATCCGAGATTGCTTGTGCAGAGAAATAATTTTTCGGAAGCCTATTTTTACATCGCTGCCAAGCTCTTACTCTAGCACCCAACCTCTTCAGCGTTAACTCTTAACACCTGGTTTTTACCTTAGGGGGCAACTTGGGATCGAATTACACTAGTATTTCGGTAGCAAGCTAGCCACTCATTGATCCTTTAGCAAATAGCTATATATGCTTTTCTCACGGATGGGTCTGCAAGTGGTACATATAATTTGAGTTCCAAAACTAGCATAAACATCTGTTTGTGAATGAAACAAAATACCAAAAAAAAACTAAATAACAATAGACATACAGCAACTAATGGCAAGAAAATTCTATGGCAATTCCTAGGTGTACACTCTTTGTGGGCCTGTGATGGTGTACACTCTTCGTCGGCCTGTAATTCTAGGCCCATAAAAAATAAATCATGGGCTCGCCTGGTCTTCTTTTCCATTGCTTAGTGGGGGAATCATCATCGATTCTAGTTGACACCCCTGCAATTGCAGCAGCTTCTAGTCCACATGAACATTCCCCATTGCCAAAATTAAGCTAGAGGTGATGCAATGCTCTATCCTACAAGGATCAAGGAGGACCAGCCAACAAAAATGGCTTCTTTTCCCTTGCATGCATGCATCCTCCCATTCTCAGTTTCTCACACTCCAACCCTATAAATTAAATACAATGGCTCACAATTCCATTCACCCAATAATTAAATAAAAAAACAACTATAAATATTATCTAGGAATTAGTCGATACAGATCGTCTTCTCTCTCTCGACGATCTATCTGTTCATAAATCTCTTTGTTGCATTTTGCCATTCAGCCATGGGGGCCAAACCGCCGCCTTCATCCGCCTGCCCTCGATCGAGCCATTGTTGCTGTCATGCTGCTAGCGTCGTTCGTCTCGCCATCGTCGTCGTCGAACGTGCAGACAAACAGCTTCACCGTCAACACCGCCGGTAAAACCCCGAGCCACGGCGGTGGTGGTGGCCAGGCCAGCTTCGTCATCGGCGGGGGCGGCGGCAAGCCACCGCCGACCGGGGGCTCCGGCAGCTTCGACGATTTCATCGCCCAGAACGTGCAGAGCTACAACATCAACAAGCAGATCTACGCGGCGAAGGTGAAGAGCGGGACGGGGACGAAGACGGTGGACGCGGAGCTGTCGGCGGCGGAGGCCGGCGCCGTCCGGTACGTGGTGAGCGGCGACGGCAAGGGCAAGTTCAGGACCATCGGCGAGGCCATCAAGTCCCTGCCGGTGAGCAACAAGAAGCGCGTCATCCTCGACATCCGGCCCGGCACCTACAGGTAATCCATCCCATCGTCGTCGATCGATCTCTGATCGCCGTCGTCGTCGTCAATGGCGGCGCTGAAACCATTCATTTCGATCAGTGACGCGATTTGGGACGATCATATCACGAATTAATGGAGCTCGATCTGCGGACTTATTTGCAGGGAGAAGCTGCTGATCCCCTACATGAAGAACTTCATCACGTTCCTCGGCAACCCCAAGAACCCTCCGGTGATCCTCTGTAACCCCAAGAACCCGCGGCAAGGACGGCAACCACGTCGGCACCGCCGGCAGCTACACCGTCGCCGTCGAGGCCGACTACTTCGTCGCCTCCGGCATCGTCTTCAGGGTACGCACAATCCATCCCATTTCACCTACCTCGCAATAATTCCACCTCGCTCGGTCGATCTCGATCAATCACCACTGGCGGTGCAGAACAACGCGCCGATGGCAGCGCCGGGAGCGGAGGGCGGGCAGGCGGTGGCGCTGCGGCTGACCGGCACGAAGGCCGCCTTCTTCAACTGCACCATCGACGGCGGGCAGGACACCCTCTACGACCACCAGGGTCTCCACTACTTCAAGTCCTGCACCATCCAGGGCAGCGTCGACTTCATCTTCGGCTTCGGGCGCTCGCTCTACGAGGAATGCGCCATCGTCTCGGTGACGAAGCAGGTGGCGGTGCTGACGGCGCAGCAGCGGAGCAAGAGCATCGCCGGCGCCATCGAGAGCGGCTTCTCCTTCCTCCGGTGCCGGGTGTTCGGGGCCGGGCAGATCTACCTGGGCCGGGCCTGGGGGGACTCGTCGCGGGTGGTCTACTCGTACACGGACATGGCGAAGGAGGTGGTGCCCGTGGGCTGGGACGGCTGGGCCATTGAGAAGCCCGAGAAGAGCGGGGTCTACTACGGGGAGTACAAGTGCAGTGGGCCGGGGGCGCTGGCCCACAAGAGGATCAACTGGTCGCTCATACTCAACGACGACCAGGCCAAGCCCTTCACCGGCACGCACTTCGTCTATGGGGACTCGTGGATCCTGCCGCCGCCCAAGCTCGCCTAGGCGGAAGGAGGCTCGATGGGCCCAATTCATATCCGGCCCACTGGGCTGAGGCCCTTTTTGATGGGCTGGGCTCGACACGCGTGTTTTTTTTACACTTTTTCATGTACTATATGTATTGTATTGTTATGTATGTGTGTGTATATGGTTTTGGTATAGCCAAAACTCACAGTTTTGTAACTTGACAACATACTGTAGGTACTTGTTACCGTTTAACAGAGCAAAGAAAACTTATAGCATGCATGCCGGGTGTACTTATACCCGTTGAATTGTGCATGAGCAAAAATATATAAATCCCCTATATAAGTCATGTTCGTTTGGCTTATCAGCCACCGGCCAACAGTACTTTTCTTTTAAAATAAATTAGTCACCAGTTACTAATACTTTTCTCTCCAAACAAATCAGCACTGACCACTCGCCGGACGAAGAGGGCAGCTTGATAGAAACCCAAACCGCCGCAGCAGAAGTGTTGGTGACGTGGTGTGCAGTGCAGAGAAGAGAGAGAGAGAGAGAGAGGAGAGATCGAGGGAGCAGGGACAGGTTGCTTTCGTGCACAGCAGCAGCAGCAGCAACGCTGGTGTACGTACGTGGCTGATCACTGATCAGTTGCACGTACGTAACGCTGCTGATGGAATCGATCGGGTATTAATGACCCGACGCAAAACGCAACCACCATCAACCGTCGCGATGCCGATCCACCGTCGAATCCAACCCACAACCACTTTCAATGCGCCATCCCCATCCAGCATTATTATTCATCATCCAATAATAAATTAACCGGCCCTTGCTTCTTCTTCTTCTTCTCGGTAGTTCCTGTACGTTGAGCACGATTCAATCAAATAATTAATCTCACATTTAATTTGCTGCTCTGCTCCCCTTAACGGCTTAACCTACCTAGCCAATCGATCCACTACCCAGAGCTACGGGCAGTATACACACACGTACGAGTGGTAGCTCAACGCAGTAACTGATACTACAGTGGTAGTTGATCTCCGTAAGCCAGACATCATGAACATGAACACGCACACACAGTGATAAATGGCACCAATTCATATTATAAATTTATGGGTTCGATCGATAGAATTTCATATAGTATCTTTAACAGCAGCAGGAAATTTTTAAAAAGAAATAGAAACGGACCGTACATGCGTGCGTGGATTAATTATATTATTCGGAACGAAATTGAACAGTAGTAGTACTGTGTTGTTGATGGTCGGAAAGTGTCGATCGAGAGCTCTCATCACTCTCTCGCCTCGATACTCGTCGTGGATCTTCTCTTTCTTCTTTTCCTCCGGTGACGTGGTGGTAGCTGTGACAGGTGGGTAGTAGTAAATGCATGCATGGCGGCAACGGTCGGCATCATCGATCAGTTCTTGGCGGCCACCGCCTCGGCGTGCTTCACCTCCGTGCTCATCTCCTTGAGCTTCTCCTCCACCTTGTCAACATCGGCGGCGGCGCCATCCCCCTCCTTCTTCCCCTCTTCCCCGGCGGCGGGAGCCTCCTCCTTCTTCTCCTTCACTTCCTCAGGCGCCGCCACCGCGCCGTTGCCGTTGCCGTTGGCGGCAACAACAGCAGCATCAGCCTTGTTGGCAGCGGCGACCGGCGGCGGGCCGTCGGCCTCGAACGCCTCGACGGGGAAGCTCCTGGACAAGCCCCCGATGGCCTTGCAGTGGAGCTTGCCCGTGGGCGGGTCGTCGACGCAGATCTCGTGGAGCGTGACCCAGATGAGCATCTCCTTGGCCTTGACGCCGGTGATCTTCTTGAGCCTGCCCTTCTCCGCCACCGCCGACACCTCGGCGCCGTAGGTGACGTGGCGCCCCGCGCCGGCGAAGTAGTGGTCCACCTTGCGGCGCTGCTTGAGCCACACGAAGCCCGTCTCCTCCACGTAGCCGCACTCGATGATGTCCTTGAGCGGGAGCAGGCCGCTGGGGAGCCCCGTCTCCTGGAGGAGGAACCGGGTCTTCTCCTGCCCCGCCGCGTCGCCCACGTAGATCTCCGCCTTGGCGCGCACGTCGTCGGGGATCGTCAGCGTCATCTTCCTCCTCTTCTTCCTCGGCGACGGAGAGCGTGTGGTTAGTTGGAGGAGGAGGCGAGGAAGGCGTGGGTGGTTTGGAGGAGGGAGCATGGGGCGCGTGCTTATATAGGAAGGGGAAGATGCATGGTTCACAAGCTAGGTTTGATTATTATTTTTTTTTTTAATTATTTGAGGGGGACGACAAGGGAGGGAGGGGAGGGTTGGGATGTGGTTGGGAGTTGCCGCCATTGTTTGTGTGGGTGTGTACTAATAATTTCTTTTTTTTCTTTAGGGGATGGTGAATTAAAGTGTGTATAGCTAGCTAGATTATTTGGATTTGGCATTATTATTGACAGGTTGATAAGGGGCCGGGGAGTTGGGGGTCATTAAGGCACGTGTTGTCAATCACGATTGACGACGATATTATATTACTTGCCTGTGGTTGCACACTGCGGGATGGCAACGACGATGGTTCTCGATCTGCTGCGGAGGGCCGTCGATCCGCGATCCGGCGGCCACCAGGGTTGGGTTGCCATAAATGGGTGGGGTGGGCGTTGGTTGGGGGCCGGCCGGAGGGGGAAGCAAAGCAATGAAGCGGGGCCAGTGCGGAGGGGGAGGGTTGATTGAATTCCCACCACCAGTCAATCGCAGTCGCAGGCAGGTCGGTCTTATTACCGTGGACAGCGGAGTGCAGTGGAGTCGCTTTTTCTTCAGACGACTCGATCCATCAGTCCCATCGATGCATGATCGCACTGTATAGTTCATCCATGGGCGTTCCCGCCGGATTATATATATACATAGGACTCCGCTAATTCATACCTGGATACAGAATAATTATTCCGTACCCGAGCCAGCCGGGGCTCACGCCCGACGCGAGAAGCCCCCCGCCAGGATACGCACGGTGTTTTTTTTCAGTTTTCCACCGATTGGTTTGTTTTTCTGGTTTTTTTCTTATCGGCGGTTGGAAAAGCCAGGTTTTTTTCTACGTCTTTTTTTTCTCTAGCTAGACTACTTCTTGTCGGATGTTTTGTTCTCTTTTCTCGATCGGCCGGACTCTTCTTTTTCTCGGTTCTACGCGTGACAGATGTTTTTTCGATCGCTGGACATCTTTTACTGATGTCCGAGGTGGGTCTGGTACTCCTCATGTCCAAATAATCAGCTCCACATTCACGTCCAGATAATCAGATTTAGCAAAATTTTAGGGTTTAGGGTTTTAGCTAGAACAATGTGCCATTTTTTCTTTTGCAAATTTCAAACTTTATCAAATATCTTGATATCTTTGAACTAATCGAACCTTGGATTAGTAAGAAAACTCCACCTATATATAACATTACAACAGTACAATTGTACAACATTTGGATCAGGTAGAGATCATTACTAGTAGTAAAATAAACCAACATGCCACACTTTAAAATCTGAACTCCGTAGGACAACCAAATTTATGATTCTTGCATAGAACTCTAGACCATCGATCCCTCCGGGTTTTATTGATATTCTGAGGCCAGAATCTCCTCTCTTTTGAGAGCACCTGTGTTGACTCAATGCCACAAAGCAGAATCACATCCGAGTATTACATGATGAAACAACACTTTTGTTTGGAAGTGTATACTTCTCATGCCCAATTCTTTGTTGCTCACTTGCATGGGGACCCTTACCTGCCGGAACAAATACTGATCAACAAATAACACTCTATTAGGATAATGAACCACGAGTTTTCCAAGTCCAGAGCTTGAAAACGTTATGAATGATTAGCAAAGTATATTGATTCGGAACCTATCTCATATATAAGACACTATAAATGGAGCCAGGTTACCCAACTTGGCATGTCCTTAATGGCAACGGAGAGTAAAGCATGAAGCCAAGTCACAAGTAACTAAAAATTTTGAATATAAATGAAACTGGCCAACAAGCGGCTAACGCAATCTAAAAACAAAACTCCACAGTCAGCAAGATCACCGGAAATATTGGTAAATATGGCATTAAGCACAACTGCATGGTAAACTAGACTATTGAATGTGGAACCCACGTATATGTATTTTTTCCCCTTCAAAACTAGATGATTGAACGCAGAACCTACCTATATGCACTTTTTCTTTAAAACTGAACATTTGCATCTCTGAAAAAACATGATGCATATCTGAATTCTGAACAGTTATTCCACAAATATAAGCCAGCATTTGGTTCAAGGACCTAAAATGAAATTGACAATTCAACTGAACAAATCTAGTACAACAGATGTTACAGGATGTCATTTGGTAGCATCATTGAGCAAGACATCGAGCAGTTAAATGTTCCACACTGAGTGTAAGTTAATTACATTCATGAGGATGGAAGCAAGGGAGATATCAGAAGATGAATCTTAGTCTAACGCAAAAAAAAAAATAGAAGTTCATGTTCGAGAAGAAACAGAGTATAAGAACAACATATCAAAATAAACTAGGAGGGACAAATGAACCTGCTTGTAAGAGATGTGCTGAGGTGCATGCAGGATTAAACAAAAAAATCTTTTGAAACGGGTGCTAAGCCATGCAGCCATAGTAGAATCATCTTTTTGTTGCAATCTCATAAGGAAAATAACAAACAGGTAGATGACACTGAAACACATTATCAGAACTCAGGAGTCAGGACATGTACCTATTTTGTTGTGCAACCAAACATCTATTCGGGTATGAAGGAGATCACAGGCTTGCATCCACATCCACACCACATGAATAGGACTACAAGGGAAAAATGATGCCATCTAAAGATGATTTGAGGGCAATAGTAGTCTGGACAGGGATGAACACAGTAGGATTTGCAGTGCACCAACAATTAAATATGTGATTTTTTTGGTTCCTGTACTCTAACAGCATGGGGATTGGATACCTAGACATTTAATTTGGCCCTGGCTGTCGAGATGCCGTGAGGAACCCAAGAACCAAGGTCCATCCCCTTGCAGCCTTTAGGTGTCAGAGGCCAACACCACGGTGCATGGGCATTCTGTAGATGCAGATAGATGAAATCACAGGCGCAGTCAGCGTCACGGCCTCCTCCCAGGACACCCACTTCTCGCTTCAAATCTACGCAGTGGGGGCATGTTCATGCAAAAACCTCTTTATCTAGCAAGCATTTTAAAATGATCATGTGAACTAGGTGGGCTGTAAAAACATACATTATTTGTGAACAAAGCATCGCAAACAGGTTTAATACTACATTGCTTCCTGTTAAACAGAGATCAACTGTGTAAATGGAGTATTTGAAACTTTTGTGCACAATGTCAGTATATGAAAAAAATGGAGCTTGAGTGGAACATCCGGCTCATGAGAATTGCTCCGTGCTCCCTACAATTTTCTACAGATCCTACACCACAACTGGAAATTCATATCCTGCTCATTGATTAAAAAGATGAAAGCTGTTCCATGAGCCTTGTCACAGTTCCTATTGCCATATTATAAAAAAATAAGATCTGCTGGATACATGTACACAACTACAACCAGATTGATCATTGCTTCTCTGTAGTGCTGGACAGTGGCACAGTGCAAATATTTTTAGTGCAATTAGAGCCATATTTAAGATTTAACATTCATCTACATATGACATAATAATATACAAACATTGGCAAATGCTAGTCAGATTGAGTTGAAGAGTTTTCCTAACAAAATTCAGTAGCAGCTTAAAACATCAATTGGCCAGTAACAGTGCTAAAAAAGCATACATGGCTGCTTGTGGCCACAAGAATCAGTACCAGGACACCAAATTAAAAATTCACAATCAGCTATACACCTAATCATATCTAGCTAAGAACCGCAGGCACCACATAAATGAACTGCAGAATTACAGGGTCACTATTTGGATTGCATACTATGGGTGTAATGATCATTGATGATCCCAGGCCTTGGGCACTGGGCAGGTTCAATTCAAATTACTGCAATCGGCAAGTAATAAATCCCCACCCATCAGGCGAAATTTAGAATGTTAATCAAGTCATCGTGTGCAGAAAATTTGAGGGTTAGTTGCTGTTATAGGCTCGTCTGTGGCCCTATTGGGCTAGTGATGAATTGGGAGCTTCATACAAGGAATTTCACTCAATGCTATTTCATTGACCCTGTTTTTACAATTTGACAGAACTACAATAAATGGGGAAAAATAGCAAGCATCTAGCCAATCAACTATCTTGTGTGCTGGTAATCAGTTCATATATTGTGAACCATAGAAAGGTCAAGCCTTATCAGTTTATGCAGGTTAAAGACAACCTATACAAATAGCGGAAGAGAAAAATCATTATTTAGTACTCACTCCAGTCATGAAAGCTCGGTGTTTGTTCAATAGCAGAAATCTCATCAAGAAGATCTCGACATGCTCCAATTTCTGGTAAATGAAGTAGCCACAACGAACTGGAAATTTGGCTATGTTGGTGAACAAGATGAACTGAAAAAAAGAAAAAACAGTAAATTAATTAGAAATGTCGGTTGACATCATCTATCTGAAAAATTGCCTATTATGGATTGATAAAAAATATCAGCCACTATCTGGAGCACCCAACATAACCCTATACTAGTCATTTACAGCTCAGTTATATGTTGAATTTAATAAAAACAGCAATGGGAAGTCTTTTGTTTCTGCCAATTATTAGAAGATAATGACAGTCATAGCTGAGCAAATCCTCATTTATTAAATATAAAAAGCTATCCCTGTTATCTTCACTAGCCAATTGTCCTAAACAAACACGATTGCTCGGCGCTAGCCGGTCCCTACTACCTACCCGAGCAAGAGGAACTTGAACTGGCCCAGGACTCCATGTGTGTATCCACCATGCTCCTAATGAACCAATGGAAATCAGATAACTGCATGTTGTTGAGTCTCCAATCTGCACGCATGAGAAGATGGAAAGTGAATAGTAGGAAAAAAATTGAAATTGGATAAGAAACAAATTTCTGTACCACCATACCACATCGGAAAACTGCAGTCTGCCCAAAAGAATCTAGATCTGAGGCAAGTCAGAAGGAAAAAGGTTTTCCACATCCTGGTGTGCTGCACTGCTGCTCCACGGAATCGAATTGGAAACAGGGGAAAGGACTACGCACTTCACGATTGAACAATCTACTACCAAAATTGCTCTACTACCTGCGCAAATCAGCCGTACCACCGCGAGAAACCAATCAAAACCAACATAAATCTAGAGAGCACCTAGCGCTGGTTGGTAGAATCAGACATCTAGAATGCCACCGCCAAGATGAGATTCCCTTGCAGCGGATCTGAAATCCAAAACACTAAAGTTAGCATGATTCGGGTGGAAGATTTGCTACAAAATAAAGAGGGAGGGAGGTGCGCCGGGGTGGCCGCAGGCCCCTCGCCGCATGAGACCGGATGGGGTGCCGCACCTCGCCGCAGGAGAACCCATCCGGCAGGAGGGCGGGCAGGGTGCACCTCGCCACCATCGCCGACTGACCGAGCAGGAGGGCGGTAGGGGGCCACCTCGTCTCCGGCGTCGTCGCCATCTCACTGAGCAGGAGGGCGCAGGGGAGGCGGGGAGTGGAAAGGAGAAAGCAGGGAGAAGCGGGTAGGGGGAGCGGCAGGCACCTGCCTTCCTCCTCGTGCTCGTCGGAGCGTCGGGATGCCGGGGCACGCAAGAGCAGGAGGTGAGCAGGGCGAGGAGGTCCGGGAGGATGGAACGGCGGGGATGGGCGGCGGTGAGGCGTTGGACTGGAATTGGTTTCTCCCTCGTTCAGCAATGGAGCTAGATCTAAATCCAGGTGAATCCACGAATGGTAACCGGTTTCAGAACGTGGGTCCACCGGATGGAAGAAAACCGGAAAAAAACCCATAGGACTCACAAGGGAGGGGATAGACCGAGCGAGTCGGGCTCGCGTGTGTGCTCGGGTACGGAATATTATTCTGTACCCAGGGTAGAGTATAGTATTACTATATATATATATATATATATATATATATATATATATATATATATATATATATATGACGAGTTTTATCTAAAAGCACTCGTAGCTATCATCACCATCAATATAACATTATGTGTATGTTCACATACTCATTTATCAGTTTGAGTACGTTCGTATACTAATTCTAAGATATTTCAAAGCGAATTGCACGAAAAAATTCAGAAGCAACTCTATTTTTAAAATTTATTATAATTATACCATTATACTAGTATATAGAAATTAGTATGTCCACATACTCAAAGTACACTTACATACTCAACCGACATACCACCCAGATAGTCTAGTATCATCATATACTACATGTACATACTTTTCGTTGGGCGATACACGTCTTCTAACATGAGATACACATGTGAAAGTAGCTACATGCGCATGTAGAAAGGAATTTTCCTATATATATATATAATATCGCATTAGCTAGGCGACGCAATTGGCAGGGATGGAGATGGACGCAACGCAGTTACCTGACGTGTTCCGGAGACCGGCCTGTCCGTCCGGGAGAGTGACTATACCGATGAAAGGGAGCAGCTAGCGAAGATCCAGCGCCGAGCTCTCAACCAGCCCCGGCCTCCATTGAATCGGCCGGCTCGATCGATCACTATTCACTACTACCTTATTGCTCAGCAGCAGTCAAGAAACGGTGGCTATATGCACATGCACGCACGGCCGGCCCGGACCGACGCCGCGTGTACGTGATCCGCACCGTTCATCAGGCTGTGGCATGGCATGAATGCCCTGGCAGCTGGCCGGCGAGAGGTAGCAGATCGACGGCATCGGCCTGCGTGCATGCGCAGAACTCTGCAGCAGCACGGTCAAAACCGTGTGGTGGTGGCTGGCGTCCGGCCTTGCTGCATGGACCACCAGGGCAGAGCCATGCATGCATCCATCCATGTGCTGTGAAGAGTGGGGAGCGAGCTCGTCGGCTTTTTTGCCGTCGTCCGCGCCGTTGCGTTCCGTCGGGCAGGGTCGGTCATAAAGCGCGGAGCGAAATTTTCCCACGAGCTCATCAATGTCATAGAGATAGAGATGATGCTGCTGACGGGTGCTGATTTGTTTTAAAATAAAAATACTACGGAAGTGAATGATTTTTTTAGAAAAATATAGCTGGCTGATAATTGATTTGTTCGGAGAGAAAGGACTTCTCACTCGCTGCCAGTTGCCGCGGTGTGCTCCTCCAGCGCGATCCATCCGTGCGCGCCCGGGCATCCATCGCCGACCGCCCGGCTGGCTGGGAAGTCCCCGGCGCGACGGGCTCCTGCTGAGTGCTGACGACGACGGCGGTGAGCTCTCTCACCCGTGCCTGTGGGCCTGTGCGGCCGTACGGTTACGTTACATCCAGGATTACCGTATGGAGGATGGGATGACGACGGTTAACCGTGCGACTAAAGATTGAACCACCGCTACAACCGACAGCCTCGCCTCTGTCCCCAAAACTTTAATTTCCTGTCGCCATGAATATAATCTTACAAAAACCACCCTTGTTCTTTTTTCCCTTTCTTTTTTATCCCCGTGATTGACACAGTATCAATGGATGCAAGTGCAACGGATACCCGGCGCATGCATAGCACATGGCCAAGCTTGACGAATGAATGCCAGCCACCGTGCGTGCACAGTACGTATGGCGCCGCCGCCGACGCGGTTTACTAACTCCTCAGCGCTCAGCTCAGCTGCAGGCAGCTCGCAGCTCGTCGCGCCCGTCCGCCGCCGCCGCCGCAGCCTCGCCGGCGCCCATGGTCATCAGGGTGGTCAGGTGCGGGATCTCCTTGGGCACCGACGCCGTCAGCACCTCGTGGCCGTCGTCGGTGACGAGGACCTCGTCCTCGATGCGGATCCCGATGCCGCGGTACCTCGCCGGCGCGCGCTCGTTCAGCACCGGGGCCGCCGGGATGTACACCCCGGGCTCGATCGTAATCACCTGCACATGCACAGCATCTCGCCAGTGAGTCAGTCAGTGCTGGAGCTCGCACCAAAGACGACGACCCCAACAATGGAGTTATTGGCACCCGGGGCCGCCACCCGGCAATGGCAGCGCACTCCACTTGGGCGACACCGTGGCACGCCAAATAAGGAAAGGGGATGAGCACAGCGCCACGGTGGGCTAACATTCTGTGAGACCATTTGGATCGCTGTACCACCCAAGATTCAGACAAAACCCTAGAAAGGTCTAGGAAAACAAAGTAAACTAGGGCGACCAAGAGAGAGAGAAAGAGAGAGGGCGGCATCGCCACGTCGGCTACTTACCACGCCGGGCTCCAATGGCTTGTCCTTGGGGAGCGTCACCGAGTCATGAATGTCCATGCCTAACGAGTGACCTGGAAACCGGGCACACCACACAGATGACCATGTTAATTGTTATGCTCTGGCCTCTGGTCCCCTCCGGCCTCCCCTCCCATCCCCCCAGGGAGGGGGAGAAGGTACCCCCACCATCTCTTGCATTCAACACCAAATCTAGAGAAACAGGTGGGCAGCGGGGCGAACCTATGGCGGTCGGGTTCAGGTAGTTGTATTGGATGGATTTCCCCTTCTCCAGGACCCCGAGCTCCTGGAACCCCTTTATCAGCATCTTCACCTGCAATTTTTTTCCAAACATATTCAAATACGTAAGGCGTTTTCCATGATTTATCTTCTTATGGCATGCGATAGGTCGATATACATCAACAAAAGAAAGGGGGGAGATCAGAACAAAACAAGACCAGATACATACTGAATGAGTGTGGATCTCGTTAATGCTCGTGCCCGGTTTACAGAGCTTTATGCACTCCTTATTTGTCTCCAGTATTAGGCTGTACAGCTCTTCCTGCGGTCAGTCATGATGAGGATTCAAACTCCGAGCTTTGAGTCTTCAAAAAACCAGACTACACCGATTGTTTCTGGAGTGAACAAGTACTTTGTATACATAAAGAGGACAGTGAAAACTGGGCAATTTTACCTGAGCAGGTGAAAATCTGCCGCAGGGTGGCCACGTCCGAGTCAGATCGCTAAGGTAGCCGTGATACTCGCAACCAACATCCATGAGCAGAAGATCACCTGTTTTGATCTGTCAAACAGCTGTATTATTGGCTTTACAAGAAAATAGCTTTGGGATGTGGAACGAGCCAGTGAGGGACCAAAAAACAATTATGTCCTTACTTTTCTATCGTTTCTTGAGTAGTGTATCACGCTGCCATTTGCTCCTCCACCAACGACAGGATGGAACCTACGATATAGCAACAGAACACAAGGTAAATCATCTGATACTAGCACCTTGCTCCATCAACAAAGAAAATCAGTTCCTTGATCCAATATTGGTCGCATATTGTATTGTCTACGTGCAAGAACATAATCTAGCTATCAATTAACAAATAAACAGATGACAAGGATACACGACAGAATTCTTACGCCATTCTTTGGGCACCTCTCATTTTGCACTCGAATTCAATCTTAGCTGCCAACTGGCTTTCCTCCCTGTGGGTCCTTGACAGCAACATTGTTTGTATAAGAGACTGTTCAAGCAGAGAGAATATATCAATCAGTACCCCGAATGTTCAAGTTGTAGCACGCATTTAAGTCAGTTGTTAATACAGTGTTTGTTTGCCTTGCAAAGGTTAAGTCACTTCACTGGACCTTGTGTTTCAGCCTTTCAGGCTTTGATGCTTTGTGTCTGGCTCTTGCATACTGCCTTGTCCCTAATTGAACTAGAAATTCCAGACGTATTATATTTCCAGTGAGCTCATGTTTGAGGCCCAATCAATATTAGGGAGACGCATTATGTGGGGCTTCTGGTGCACAAATCTGAGCGACGGAGCCAACCAGGGGCAGGAAAATATGTGCAGGACAGCATGGTACAGATAATCATTGGGGAAATCGTGTACCTTTAGGTTTATGAAATAAAAAAGGACTACACATTTTCAGTGGGCTTTGTTGGAGGCCCAACCAATAGTAATAAGATGCACTATGTGGGGTGCTGGAGTGAACAAACCCGAGTTATGGTGCCAACCAGGATGCAGGGAATTATGTGCAGGACAGCGTGGTATGAATAATCATTATGGAAACAGTGTCCCTTGGGTTTACCAAACCAAAAAGGACTACATATTCATCCATAACTATCTGACCGGCTAAGGTACCTTGTGTCCCTTTCCAGTCCTTCACCAACAGTTTTTCCCGCATCAGCCCCAACAATTTACATAGGAAATAAACACCATCATGACTTTTCCCAACCACAATAACTCTAGTTCCTAGTAACTGTATCAGATGCAAGATAAACTAATATTTTGAACTGCAATATCAACACATTTCAGCTTATTCCCTATACAGGGTTGAACTGAGAAATTAACACTATGTCCTAAGATCATGGGATGCCACAGGTTTTTCACCAAAATACCTGAGAAACAATAGATGCCGATTCCCTCATCAACTTAATTTCAGATTTTGACTTGATCCACCGTAATTCATCAGTGTAATACGTAAGATCTTTTACTTTATTGTTGAGTGATGCCCGGCGGAAAGCATCCAGGTTCTTATAAGAAGACGATGATGTCTTTACATTGTGATATACCCCCTTTGATCGCTCGATCATTTCAGGAAGGATCTGCATTTCAGTAGCAATGGTATAAGTGGTGGAAAATTGAATAATCGACAACTAACAAAGTCATGCTCATGCTAGCAGGAAATAACAGGTAGTGATCAAAATTGATACAAGAAATAATATGGAAGAAAATCTTAGTGTGACCTTTGGCATCTGACTAAGTGGAAATGCTTTATCTGCTTTAAAGAATTCCATAGCTGCCTCAACTCCAGCAGTTTGACCTTGCCAAACTACATCCTAGCAGAATGACACATTAATCAGAATTGTGTAGCATACCTAGAGAAGGTATTACAATAAGAGCTCATTACCTCCTTATTTGTATCAGGCATGAACATGCATAGTCCAGATTCTTCACTCAAAACTGCTACACCACCAGGTTGGGTACAACCTGTAATGTACAGGTAATCACCATTCTGTCTGAATGGATATGGCACTACATCAGTCATCATCTGCTGATCAGCAGAGGCAATAATGGCCAAGCTCTTTTCTGGTAGCACCTCTAAAAGCTTTTTTCGCCTAGAGATGTACTCTTCATTTGTGATGCCTGGTGTGATCTCTCCCTCAGCTAATAACTGGCTCATAGTGACACAATGTTTAAGAAACAAATATAACAGTGGTTTGAAAACCAAAATAACTGGCTCAGATAATTAAGTACTCTGTGTAGATCCAGTTCATAATATGATAACAGAAGCACAAGTAATGGATGCAATATTCGAGTATTCTACCCCAACTTCAGCTTCTCTGTATGAGGATTACGACTTACAAGGCTAATGGCTAATTTAAGCTTGAAAAAGAACTGGATACCAGGTCTTAGATATAGATGCTAACACAGAACAGGAGGAACATAAGATGGTAAGATCTAGTTTTGAGTGACAAAAAATGGAAATTTTACTATGTTAGAAAAGAGATGCATATTTCCTTGGTGGCCCTGCAGGATTTCTCATAAAGAAATTCACGTTCCATAACAAGATGGGGAAGTACGCACGCAAACTGAGTTGCAATGCCTATATGTAGTAACTGATACTGAAATAGCTAATAGGCATCCTATTAAAGCACTCAGAAAACAGATATGCGGAAAACACAATGTGACTTTTAGCAGTGTCCAAACTCTAACACACTGGGCCTGTTAGGATGTCTTTTTTTTAGAAAATCATGGTATCAAAGAATTGGAGTTTTAGAAAAAAGAGGTTCTGAGATCTATCAATACCATGGTTTTCAAAACTATAAAATTTGTTGTATAGTTTTCTCAAAACCAAAGTATTCTGTTAAACAGTAGCATTTCTCTAAAACTCCGAAATCCTTTGTTTCAAAACAGGGGCAAGTGTCAGAATGCCTGCAAAAATTGGCACATCTAGTAAATAAGTAATGAGAACGGCAATACCTCAGGGTGTGACCGGGGCGTCGGTTGGCCAACATCGACTATTCCTCCAGCGGTGTATGCAGCTCGCTGTACCAAACCATGAGAAGCAGATGGAAATCGAGGCGCTACCTGCGTGCAACATTGCTGGAAAGAGATGAATCAGTACACTGGTGAACAGTGGTAAAAGAGACATCTGATATGTGTTCATGGCATCTAACTGAGGGCACTAAATCCACATTTCACAAACATTTAGGAGAAAAGAGAAAGGTCATGCATAGGTCAGCCTGTAAAAAAGAACCTAATTCAATGCATAGATCAGGAAAGGGAGGCATGGTCACCTAGCCTAACCAACCAAATACATTACAATTATTCAATGCCCGTACCACTGAAGCAGTACTCTAATTCAGCTGACAATCAGGAAACACATACATAGCCGTGAAAGAAGACAGGCTAAATTACATCCCAAATTAACCAAGAGCACCATCTAAACTTGAAAGAAGCTTTACAGGCACAACAAAGAGGAACTTTTACTCGACAACTAATCCAATTATCCCACCGACGCCAAAGAAGCCCAAACTATCTCACCTATCGGCTAATACTACAGCTGCCCTCCATTCCAAGCCTCACGAATACAGCTGCCCTCCATTCCAAGCCTCACGAATATTTCTACGAGCCAGAATAAATTCAGCAAAAGTCTACCCTCCATGAAGCTACTTGCGCCCAATCCAACCCCAAAAGCCCAGGATATTCGAGCTTCTGTTCACCGGACCACGCAACAAGTCCCATCCCGAGCATCAACCATCCGGAAGATCCACACGGATTCCGCCAAGAACAGGCGTCCGGGGGATCCGAGGCAGAAGCAAGCAAAGCAGCGCCCGCAGAATCCCACGCCTCCTCTCCTCCGAGCAAATGGAAACAAAAATCAAGGACGGATAGGGACGGAGGGGCAAACGGGAGATAAGAGCGGGGTGCTCCAGAGATCTGCTCACCTCGGTTGCTCGCAGCGCTCTCCGGAGCAGCCGCGCCGCCATGGCCATTGCCAGCAGCCTCCCTAAAACCTTGCTCGAGTTCGCTTCTTCTCTCTCTCTTTCCCCTCCTGGCTTCTGCCTTCCCTCTTTTGTCACCAATCTTAAAGCACATCTGCTAGGCCTGTGCCAGTTGCTATGCCTGTTGTTCTTGCTCGAGAAGGATGAGATGGGCTCGGAACGTGATTACGCAGGAGATCTGAGTTTTAGGAAAGTGGTATGATTTTGACAAAATTTGTTCAAATAATCACAAATTGGAACGCGTACGGCTTGGACGGTCTGAGTCAACAGCTTAGGAATTAAAATTTGTAATAATACTAGGATGTATGATTTCAAGAGAATCTGATGACGCAGCACTAGTAATCATATCAGAAAGTAAGAATCCCGATTTGTTTCACACAATCAGATGCAAAACAGCAAACACGGTGGATGATATTCAGAACGCAACTTGTGTACACCAACAGTTTACAACAGAATACAGTCACTTGAGAACATCATAGGAAACTGGACAGAAAACCCATTATTTCATCGATGTAGGGGACACCATAGGAAACTGGACAGAAAACCCTTTATTTGATCGATGTAGGGTGCCCTGGTGGGGATTATGTGGCCCATATCATGCTCAACAACGGTGCAGCAATCCTGCTGAAACAGACCAGCAAGTTCAGCGCTCGCCCTGTTGGCTATCTGCCTGTCATGGCCTTCGCCGTTGCCGAAGCAATGGAGTGAGGGCAGCTTGATTGGTTCGCCATCGAAATTGCCCA
This sequence comes from Echinochloa phyllopogon, assembly GCA_033239725.1. Classification (NCBI taxonomy): domain Eukaryota; kingdom Viridiplantae; phylum Streptophyta; class Magnoliopsida; order Poales; family Poaceae; genus Echinochloa; species Echinochloa phyllopogon. The sequence goes on along the minus strand of BTCW01000012.1, from coordinate 58,863,014 downwards.
CTGGCGCTGGATACCCAGAGCAGAACATCCCGAACCTGAACTTCGGAGCGCCACAGGTCTTCTGCTGCTGCCTGCAGAACAGGGCAGCCATGGCAGCACCCTGAGAGAAGCCAAGGATTCCATCGAAGCTCCCCATCTGAGAGATTGCTTTCTCTAGGCAGGTGTATGATTCCTCAAAGCCTTCGGTTTGTTGCTGGTACTGAAGTGGATCGAACGGCACATCTGCAGCCTTCCAGTCTTGCTCGGTGTTGGAGCTGGAGTTTGGAGCAATGAGCCACGCGAATTTCCGTTTTGGTGTCACAGATGGAGGTGAGGGTTTGTCACAGCAGTGGCCCTGGATTGGTTGGTACACAAAAGAAAGCTCATGAGGAGCGTCTATGAATACAAGCTCAGCAATGCGCTTCAGCTTCTTGGCAAGTGCTGATGTTCTTCCCTTAAAGTTGGATGCGTTCTGACGGAAACCATGCAAGCAGAGGATCCTCAGCCTTTTCAGCTGCTCACTATCTGCAACATTCCACCTAAGTGAGAGAAAGGTCAACCATAAAAAAAATACAAGTACATATATCTAATTTAAGCAACTGAATGCTTATTAGTTCAGACTGAATGCACTAGAGAATATCAGAATAATTTCAGAATTGGTGGCATGGAAATGAAAATGGACTCAACAATTTCAGAATTGGTGGCCATGTTTAATTTTAATATTGATATTATGGTTACTCAGCCTACTCTGCATTTATCTATCTTGTTCAAGTCCAGCACAATGCATTTGTACTGTACTTCTGTTCATAGCATAAGACCCATGTGTAAATTGACAAGAACATAAGTAAATTAACTATCATCCAGAGAGCGCTATGGAAAACTGATACGGACCTTACCATTACTCCAGGGAACTTTGGAGGTCACATTGTGATTGCTTACGGATGGCATTTCAAAGCCAGAAGGTTCAGATGGCCCTATCTGTATTTCACAGTCTTGCCTTGTTGATATTTGGCAGGATTCTTTTCCATTCTTTTGACATAGCTCGCATACATATTCCTTAGTGGAATCCTGGGGATTAAAATAAAAATTAATATTTTGAAGCAATTACACAAATAAGCATAAAATTAATGTAACGATCAGCAAACATTCCGCATTTGACTCAACCTGACATGTAGGGCACACTAAGACTAACATTCTGCAGTGGCTGCAACGACACCGGGATGAATAGTCATCATAGGAAGAACCACATATCAAACACATTCCAAGTATGTTCTCTTTCAGGCTTCCCACTGAGATTCTGTGAAATTACGTTCCATAAGCTAGCAGTAATGAAACTAAAGAGATCCTGAAGGGCACAGTTTGAGCTTTGTCAGACTGTATAACTACCAACCTGTGGTCAAATACAAAATTCTTTCCTTCAAAATAGCCACCATCTGGGAATTGCTCCAGATAGCGCTGAATGCCACCATATAGCTAACATAAACATAATAATTAAACAGTCATGAACAGCACAAACTACTCAAGCATGGCCAAGAACTCAAGATTAAACAGAACCCAAACAAAGTATAGCAGATTACCTGAAAAACATTCTCAAATCCTTCGCCTTTCGAGCGAATATAAGCTGATGCCATCTCACAGCGTATACCTCCTGTACAGTACCTGTAAATGCCAATAAGTTAGTTAAGCTGCCTGCTTGGTGTTGCCAAATGCATTAGTCTAATTCAAGGTTAGTTCAAAGTTCCAGCCAAACGTACATCAGAATTGACTTCCCACGCAGCTTCTCAGTATGCTCATCTATCCATGAAGGCAGGTCACTGTATTGCCTGATCTCTGGATCTAAAGTCTCCACATTCGGCACATCGAACTTGCCGATCCGTGTCTCATACACATTCCTCGCGTCCACAACAACCACTCCATTCTTCTCTGCAGATTCCACCGCATCCAAACTAGTCCCAGCTAAAAGAACAGTCCAACTTAGCAATTACAATTCATTCCTAAACCAGTAATTTGCAACCCAAACAAACATGGACAAAACCTCAGTCTGGGAATCCACTCACCAACATTTTGAAGCACTGAATGGAACTCAGAAGCTGACAAGTGTCTCCCGGCACCCGAAATCTCCGGGGGTGCCGATGTGGGATTGGAGCACAGGGTAACCAGCTCCTGCCAACCAATGCAGCAACAATTCAAAACCCAGTGATGGATGGCTCTACCGAATGGTAAAAGGTGAAACCATTCTTCTGGAAGGAGAGACGAGAACCTTGACGACCCGGACTGAGAGCGAGGTGAAGCCGCACTCCCTGGCGACCCTCTCGTCAACGGGGTCCTCGCAGGACGCCAGCTTGAAGTCCGTGCCGTCGAACAAGGTGTTGGCGCTCATCTCCGCGATGTGCTTCTCTAGCGCCAACATCCGCCCCCCGAGCTACCAACACCAAAATGCAAAGGCCGGTGAGGTCGCCACGAATGCATTCATGAACATCACAAATCCACAAATGCTCGAACTCTCTGACCCAAAGGGTGCCCATGCTGCCGACAAGGGAGAGAAGTGGAGGATGTTCTCACCGTGGCGTTGACGCCGTCGGGGCCGACGCGGACGCGCCCGACGAGCGCGAGCTCGCGGCAGTGCGCCTCGTAGAACGCGGCGAGCGCGGCGGCGTCGGGCACCTCGGCGTACTTGTAGTAGAGAAGCACGCCGTAGCGGTCCCCGCCTCCATCTCCTCGACGCTGGTCCTGCTGCCCCATCGCGTCCATGGCCAAAAACCCTAGCGGCGGCGATGGCGGCGGCGCGGGGAGGACGACGAAACGGAGACGACGAGCTCGCGGTGGCCTGGCCTGGTAGGGGCCTCCAGTTAGTAGTCTTAAAGATCTACGGGCCGGCCCAGTATGCATATGCGACCGGCCAGTAGGCCCAAAATGTAGCCCATTTACCAGAAGGCCCAAAAAATAGCTCGGCCCAACAAGCACCTTATCCACCTTCTCCTCGCCCCATTTTGCTCCGGCGTCCCCCACTCCCAAAACCCGGCAAGAACCTCTCGCTCTCCGGCCAACTACCCATGGAGGCCACCGCCGGGCCGCGGGCTCTCTCCCTCCTCGCGCCGTCTCCGCCGCCGACGCTGCGGGTGAACTGTTGGCGCGTCGGCTTTGGAGGCGTGAGGTGGCGGGGGGCCGTGGCAGTCAGGGCGAAGAAGAAGAGGGGGAGGGGCGGGGACGGGGAGGCGGAGGAGCGGGTGGACACGCACAGCTTCGCCCCCAAGGTTGGCGAGGCCACTGGGCTGTTTCCCGAGGCCGTCCTGCTTAGAAAGGTGCGGATTCTTCGTTTCTTTTTTCACGCCCTGCTAGAGTAGTGTTTTGATATGGGGCGACGAGGAAGGAACATGGCATTGGCATGGTTCCTTCTGGGTTTCTCATTCTAGATACTAAGCCGGATTCAGTGGTTTTGCTGATTGGCGGTTGATCAGAAAAGAAAAAAAATCGAGAGGAGCTAGTGATTCGCATGTGGTTCCAGTGGATTTGAGAGTCTAGTCTTATGTTGATTGCATTTGCGTGAGGCTCTAGAATGCAATAGTTTTCTTATTTGGTGGCGGTTTCGTATGCCATTGCCAGAACGCCATCTTATATTATGTTCATGCCACAGCCATTTGTCGGTTGGGGGCTATGACATTTGTGAAAGAAACAGGAGATACTCTTGATATTTGGAGGGGGATGCTGAAAGCTATGGAAGGCTATATGAGTACTTGTTGAATACTATTTTTTGTTGCTTTTGTTTTGCAGAAAATGGCTAGAGAGGATGGTCAAGTGTCACCAGAATTTGCTGATGCAGAAGAAGGTGATATTCGTTCTTGTGCTATAAACTTTATTTTTCTTTCTAGTTGTTCATTTTGGTACTGTAAAAATTCCCTTTTGGGGTTTGTGTAAAATATTTTATCATTCTAATCCAATTTACCTTTTTCTGCAGAAAAGCTATATGACTTTCTTAACATTCAGCTTGAGAGTGATTTAAATCTAAAAAGAAGTAAGAGCTCTTTCCGTTCCTCTTTTTTCCAGCTATTTTTTTACAGCGTATGCTGGCATTACTTGCTGGTCATTTGCGTGTGGCTATCTGAGTCCAACTTGAACTTCTTACTTGCACAGTGCGGCACTATGAAGTAGTTTATCTAATTCATGAGGATCGTGTTGAAGAAGTTGTATCAAAAGTACAAGGTGCGTCTCTTAACACTCGTACATCACGTGTGCATCTGTGAATTCATTTTAGCATGCTGGAGCCCTTTTTCTATCTGATTGTACTCTATCATGGGCATACTTTAGATGCCCTGAACCCAATTGTGACCATGCCAATGAAGAGCAGCTGCACCACAAGGGGAGGGATATAGGGAGATAGGAACTCTTGATCTGTTTCTTGCTTAATCAATACGGATACAATCCCTGTCTAGATATAGATGAGATGGCCTAACCGTTAAGAAACCTAATCTCTAGAATTGAGGAGATAGATAATAGCTCAAACTAATTTAATTTAATCTCTAATAGAATGAACCCACAACCTGGTCTGGCACGGACAGTACCGCGTGATACCATTCACATAAACAGTACCGTGCGTGAACAGTTCCACGCCAGCCCTAGGGTGTGTGGGTTTATCCTGCTCCTTCGCATGGGCCCTAATGGGCTGGATATGTACACACACTAATGAGTTAGTGACTCAGTGTTAAACACCTAAAGGCAAACTAAAAGTATTTTTATGTCACATTTCTACCTGTAAGAGTTTGACACTCGCCTAGAGCCGCCTCCTTGCTAAACTTGCTAAGGTCTGTCTGATTTGCTTTGGTTCCCTTTGTTTTAATCATCTCTATATGCAATCTCAAGGGCGGCAGGAAAATGTTGTTTCTCTATTCATTTTTATTGTTTTTTGGGTAAATGTTTTCTGTTACATCTGTTTCAACGAACCAATGTCCCTGGGCCTACATTTTTTATGTTTTCTGGAATAGTCCAATGGTTGATCAGTATACTACTGAAGAGTTGGCATATAACTATTCTCTTTGTATACTACTGAAGATTTTGTCAGGGAGAAGAAAGGAAGGATATGGAGGCTTAACGATTGGGGATTGCGCAGGCTTGCTTACAAAATAAAGAAAGCAACACATGCCAACTACATCTTAATGAACTTTGAGATAGAGTCTAGATACATCAATGACTTCAAGACCCTTCTTGACAAGGATGAAAGGATCATCAGACACCTTGTTATGAAACGGGATGAGGCAATTACTGAAGACTGCCCTCCCCCACCAGAGTTCCATGCTCTGCGAGCTCAACAATATTTTGATGATGAATATGAAGATGAGGAGGAGGAAAATTCTGATGCCAGGAGTGAGCTAGGGTCTACCAATCATGATGAGGATGGTGTTGAAGCTGGCGATGAACCTGAAATTATTTATGTTGATGAAGTTGATCAGGATAATTACGAAAACACTAGAAGAAGGATCAGGAAACTGAAGGTGAAGAAGTATACAGCTGAGAAGGTATTGAGGTAGACTTAGTGTGTGGTTTCCAATTAGTTTTAAGTCTATCTTAGTGATTATACAAAGGACCACCTGTGTCTGTATGATGAGGAAACTTACTTGGTGCCTTTTTCTGGTGCCAAGGGCCATTACTATGATAATGAGATAGGTATATGTGTTATGGCCGGTACAGCCCTTGTAGATGCCTTGTTTTTGTGAGTATCACTTTAATTTGCGAAGAAAACCAAAACCTTAACTACTGTATTATGGCTTCAAAATACAGTCCTCTCAGACTGCAAATAAGTTATCAGTACACACTGAGACCGTAAAAGATGCTTGCCTCAACCCTTCTGAGGGGAGTTGCACAAATCTTGGAGCATTCCAAGGGGTAACTAGTTCGTAGCAACCTTTTGGTTTGTGCTTTAAATTTTTGCATCTCTAAACTTCTAAAGTAGTGCAGAGCATAGAAGCTCATCCGATCTGATAATCTGCAGAGTGTTTGGTAGTCTTCTCCTTTTTATCTTGTGGCCAAATTCAGGTGGGCTATCACTTGCAAGTTTCTATTGATTGGAGAGTCCTTATTTGCTGATTCATTTGGTTACACCAAACATATTCAGCACTCCCTCATCATCAGTGCGCCGAATTTGTTGACTTGTACTTGACTATTTCACGCCAGGGAGCAGGGATTAACATTTCCCACTTTATTTACTGGAGGGACTTGTACTACTAGTTATTGGCATAACATGCTTGAGTTGTCTACTTGATTCAGGCCGTGTGATGATAAGTTGGGGGTGCGAATGGTGACTGGGAGGGGACCTTATGCAAATTTCATTAATGATCAAACCTAAGGAATGTTTGACAGTTGGGTATGATCATAACTAGCATTAACTTAGAGAATCTTGCTCATGTGTCACATCTCAGCTAACTTGTAGCATTTCACCTGCAAATGTTGGGATAATCAGAATTGCTGTTTCTAAATAAATCTTATTGATTGATCAGCCTATTGTCACCCTAATATAATCACATGAACGAGGAGCTATTTATTCATCATTGAATTTTTCTATGATGGTTCAGATTTGCTATTTGCCAGGGGCGGTTCATCTTTTCCGTAGTTTTTATTTAAAAAAAGTATATATATTCATGGACACCTCGTTTTCCTCTGCCCTAACTTGCTTTATGTTGCATTTAGAACTGGTTCTTTGAGTTTGGGACGATATTGATCATGCCTTGCATGGACTGTGGATAGCCATGGACTTCTTATCAGTACCTCACTACTTGAGATTATCATTAATTTTATATTAATTAAGGGAATGGTCTTGATTGATCAGCCAGTTGTATTGTGACCATAATGTACTTCATGACACAGTAAGGACCCACCGACTGTTTCGCATGAATAATTCACCGAGTTGTCCGTAGTTTGTCCCATGATGCATTTCATGGCTAATTGGTCATCAAGATCTATCAATCAGTGTATGATGTACATTGTACGTGCTCCTGTTGGTTCAATCAAACAGTGTGCCAATGATCTGGAAAACCATTTATCGCCGCCATTGCTGCCTCTCTTCTACTATCTGGATGTTGCCATTCAGTTTTCAAGAGCCGCCCGTTGGCATTATCGCAACAGTACAGTGTCTAGTGTGTTGTCTTTTTTGCTTTGCTACATGCTGTGTATGTTTCCTTGAACAGTATAATCACGGCTTCAAAGGTCTCGTCTCTTTATGACGTTGTTCATCCTATTGCAGTGTTGAACAGTGTTAATCTCTTTCTGTACTGAGTACTGATCGACCAATATAATGGCTATCCCAACAGGATGGCTAGCATGCTACCTAACGGTCCCATTCTAGCAGACTTTGTGATGGGGAGGAACTGGGTTTAAATTTGAAATAGTTCATCTTTAGTTCAGTGGTTTCCATCCCGTGGGGAGACAATTGGAACATAATTTCATTCTTGAATTCAATTGAAGTGATCCGTATGTGTAGTCGGAAAATTTCAGTTTGTTACCCAATAAATTGGAAACGAACACAGCATTTTGAGGACACAATGTGCGAAAACAACAAAATAAGGAATACGCTTACCACCTTGCATACCGGAGACTTTTCATTGCTGTTTCATCAAGAATCCCCTGCACCAATGTCCACCTGTTGGTTTGGCTGGTGGCTGGTGCTGAGAGAAAAATACTGCTGGCTCGCTGGTGACAGGTGGTGCTGATCTGTGCTGAGAGAAAAATACTGCTGGCTGAAGCCGATAAGCCAAGCGAACAGGTTGTATCGATTCTGACACCAGTGACACAGTGTATCCGCTTCATCCTACTTGGTGCAGATAATTCAAGTGTTGCGTTTGTCAGTTTGTCCTATGAACTAAGGATATGCTTAGTTCATAGGATGGGACAAGATAGGGTCATACTAATTTTTGTTGTGTCTCCATGTTTGGTGAGGGATTATATTACTGGGATGAGGATAGCACAGAGAAGAATATGCCTAAAATCAATGGGATATAAACTTTGCCCTTGGTTTGTGATATATCATATATATATGCTTAAATTCTTGTACGGTTTAGTGGCTATAAAGCAGGCCAGCACCCCTGCTAACTGTTTCTCACGAACTAGAAACTGACTGATGGCTGCAAATTTCATTAGCAAAACTAATGACCGTGTAACGGTGGGTTTTGCTGGTTCCTCAATTAGGATCATGTGTTTGTTGGTTTCTGGAGCGGATTGTTTGAACCCTCAATAAAAGCCCGTCCTTTTGCTTGTTAATTCCCTTGATGGAAGACATGCGAAGTGACCCAAACGCACAATTATATTGCCTGTGACATTTCGTAGATTTGAGCAAACTCGCACATTATAAGAACTTAATCTATTGTATTACCTTTACGAGATCAAAGCGTTTGTACTCCAACGGTTAGGATAATTGCCTTCCAAGCAATAGACCCGGGTTCGACTCCCGGCAAAGCATCATTTTTTGGCATTTTTTTTGTTACTGCTTTCCCTTGAACTGATGTGGCATCAGTCAATCTTTTTGTTTCCTAAAAAATCAGACCTTTGCAAAGTCCCCGGCATTTGTTCATTGTTCCACCATAGCATTGTTTTTTTAGTTTGTATGTATACACGTCAACATTTTCTTTTCGTAAAACGTTAAACAGATAAGCATTAAAGCTCTATTTGGCATTATGGTGTCATTTTTGTGAACTCTTGTGTTTCCATATATATATGTATGTACGTATTCCAGTCAATTTGAGGATCGACTAATTCAATGTCACATTTAAAAGTTGCCACTACCGACGTGCCATGGCGGTGCAAAGGTACACAACAGTGCCTTCCAAGTTCCAACTCTTACTAATAAGTTGGGTAATCTGAGGTTTAAATTATATTGATTGAGGGCTCCATGCATGGCATTGTGTTGGACAAAAGGGCATTTCAATTTTATTGTGTTTGGGTATAACAACTAATTTGGATTTCAAAAGGCAATGTTCATTTGTGTTTGAATATGTGGATTTCAGAAGTACTAGGAGCAATACTTTGTTTTGCTAAGAAATTAGCCTGTCAACATTCATACACGTATATGCAGTGGTTTGTGCTCATTTTCATATGAATTATGCTTACAGTGTAGTAATTATATACGATTTTTGTTTTTTACAAGGCATATTTCTTTTTATTGGAACAAAACTAACGTACACATATACTAATATTTCCTTTATAGACACAAAAATATGGTTGTAAGAAAGTTGCTTCAAATTATAAATTTAATGACATCAAGTTAGGGAGAGCTAGGATTTAATCCTCTTGTAACCATCCAAGATATTTGCCTGGTTATGGCATTATTGTCGCGGCCTTTAATCGGAGATCGACCACATCGATAAGGAATGCAACCTTATTGTTTAGAGAAAGGCAGCTCATCTATAAAATATGGACACATCTCCATCCTATAATTGTTTTTAGCATGCACAATTAGATACACTAAGTCCTATTAATTTTATAATCTCGCGAGAAAAAGTCCTATGCACGAATCTTTCAGCAAAGTGAACGCAGTTCTCTAGCTGCAGGAATCTCATAGCAAAGTGAACGGAACAGATCACTGCGACAGTACATGTTTATAACCACTAATATACTGTAGGCCCTACCCTGCATAATGAGGTAGGCACATTACAAATTACAATTCCCCTTACTTTGTATATATAATACATATATATATATATATATGTATATGTATATATATAGCAGTAGCCAGTGGTGCAATGCCAACACACCAGCTTGCCTAGCAACAGAAGCACGAGCACATCCATGGCGAAGAAGATGTTGCCGGCGGGGGCTAAGGAGCTCCTCTCCGCCCTCCTCCACGCCGGCACGGCCACTCCCCCGCCGCCGCCAGCGGCGCGTATCAGCTCACCGCCCACCGTCCACCGGTGCGCCCCTCCGGCGGCGCGGCTCGCCGGCGCGGGGACCACGCTGGTGTTCGACGTCGACGGCGCCCTGCTCCTGCCGCGCCGCCGCTCCCGCCTCTTCGCCTACTTCATGCTCGTCGCCCTCGAGTCCGGCAGCTTCCTCCGCGGCGTCTTCCTGCTGCTCCTCTACCCCGCCGTCTCTTGCCTCGGCGCCCTCGCCGGCGGCGACGCGGCCGTGCGCGCCATGGCCGCTGTCGCCTTCTGCGGCCTGCGCGTGGGCGCGTTCCGCGCCGGCCGCGCCGTCCTGCCGCGGTGGTTGCTGGAGGACGTGGCGGCGGAGGCCCTCGACGCAGCGCGGCGGGCCGGCGACCCCGAGCGGGTGGTGTGGGTGAGCGCCATGCCGCGGGTGATGGTGGAGCCGCTCCTCAGGGAGTACCTGCTGGTGCCGCCGGCGGCGGCCGTCGCCGCGAGGGAGATGAAGACGGTGTGGGGGTTCTACACTGGCCTCATGGAGCAAGACTGTGAGGCGGTGTCGTCGGTGCTGAGGAAGAAGACGGCGGCCGGAGACGACAACGACGACGTCGTGGGGTTCTCCGCTGCCGGCTCCATGGATTTCCTTCGCAGCCCTTTGGCATCCATTTGCAAGGTATAGTTTGGTTCTTGAGATGATTGATCTCATTCATGAGCATGAAAACAATGCATATACGACCTATCTTGGTGAGTATTAGCTCTGTCTTAAAAAAAAATACAACTCTCGTTTTTTGAAAATTTAACGGATTTTAAATTTAACTAAATTTATAAATAATAGCATTTATAGTATATAATAAATATCTTTAAATTGACTAAAAAATATTTTTGCAGCCAACTTAGCTAAGTATTCTCTCCATTTTAAATTATTATTTAATAGTGGCTTTTTTTATGATGTTTGACCCGTCGTCTTATACAAAATTTAAGTCATAGATAAAATAAATGATTATATACTTTTTGAATAAGATGGGTGATCAAACATTGAGAACGAATTGTAATTTAAAACTTCACGTAATACTATTTTTATAATATAATTAAATTTGAATTTGATTGATTTAGAAGTGAGTTGTACTCCACGGCACATCTCTCTCACTCTCTCTCACTGCAGGAGCTGTATGTGGTGAGCCCCGAGGAGCAGAGCAAGTGGCGTCGCCTACCTCGGAAAGACTACCCGAGCCCGCTCATCTTCCACGACGGCCGGCTGGCGTTCCTGCCGACGCCGCTCAACACCGTCGCCATGTTCACATGGCTCCCCCTCGGCGCCGTCCTCGCCGTGCTCCGCCTCGCCGCCGCCATGTTCCTGCCGTACCGGTACATGACGGTGCTCCACGCCGCGACGGGCCAGTCGTGGCGCCTCTGCGGCGCGCTCCCGCCTGCCGCCGCCGCCGGGCAGCTCTACGCGTGCAACCACCGCACCCTCATCGACCCCGTCTACGTCTCCATCGCGCTGGACCGGCCGGTGCGCGCCGTCTCCTACAGCCTGAGCCGCGTCTCCGATCGGCCGCACCGTGCACCTCGCCCGCGACCGCGCCCGCGACGGCGCCGCCATGGCGCGGCTGCTCGGCGCCGGCGACAGCGTCGTAGTCTGCCCGGAGGACACCACCTGCCGGGAGCCCTAACTGCTCCGGTTCAGCCCGCTGTTCGCGGAGCTCGGCGGCGCCGGCGGCGTGGTCCCCGTGGCGATCGCCGTCGAGACGAGCACGTTCTACGGCACGACGGCCGGAGGGTGGAAGGGCGTGGACCCGTTCTACTACCTGTCGAACCCGAGGATGTGCTACACGGTGGAGTTCCTCGCCAGGGTGGACACGTCGCCGGTGACGGAGGGGAAGGCGGCGAGCACCGACGTGGCCAACCGCGTGCAGCGACGCATCGCGGAGGCGCTAGGGTACGAGTGCACCATGCTCACCAGGAAGGACAAGTACCGCATGCTCGTCGGCAACGATGGCGCCGTGGCGGCGCGCGTGAGTGTGCCGGCTCCTGCTCGCACTACTGGCTGCAAGTAAACCATACTATATGCATATCCGATCAAAAATGGTGCCGTTAATTACACGTACTTGTAATATCAAGGGGAAAATAATAGAAATATAGCTAGGGACTACGATGTTGCTTTTTATTAAGAATGGGTTTGGTATTTGTGACTCGTTTATGCGTTGATCTTTTTCACCGCCGCCGCCTTATTATACTTGCTCTTATCGATTTCTAGTCTATCTCGTCATAAATCTAAGAGCATAACTAATAAAACATTTATTGCTCTCGTAGGGTGCATGTACGGCGTGGAGGATCAGAAGTAGTGTGGAGCCACTGAACAGTGCACATCACCGGCAAAAAGCGGACGTTTCACGAGTCGCTCGCTTCCATGTCTTTCCTTGGCTCTCCTGCTTTCTTTCTCTCCCACATATAGGATCTTGCTGGCTCTTCACCCACTTATTAAACTTGCTCTAACATGAGGCAGGAAGTCGAGGTCATGTGACTGTTCGGTGCACGTGTCACACCCACCTGACCAAATCATCCGTACACGTAACTATATATAAAATAAAATGATCCCCATAACATATACGTATGTACCTCTTGTTCCATAGTACATACCACACGATATATTGAGTTCCAAGCACTGCCCACCTAAAACTTAGGCTAACGGCAACATATTTGATAATACTCGTACTTCATCATGTATCAATGGCCGTACATGAATGATCTGGAATGTCTGCAACTGTTGGTACGAGAGAATATTGTTGGAGAATCTACCTTTTGCATCTTGTCATTCGAAGAGAACAAATTATTGCGTTTTTATCAGAGCCACATATATAGCGTTGCAGTGACCTCATCTGAAGGCAGTCTGTTTTAGTTCCAATTTCGAGTTGCTTTGTCAGGTTGGTCACTAACCGTATGCACCCTCTAAAACACTGTCACACTTGTTTGTGGTGAGACGACAAATGGTGGAACAAACTTGACACAACATCAAAATGAAACTGAAACACTTCTATTTTTTATGCAATATTGGACTGTAGCATTTCAGGACAAATGATCATGCAAGACCAAGAAGGAACTAAAGGATGATTGCCTGATAGCATCCCTTTCAGGAAACATTTCCAGGAATGTTGCAGCAAAGAAAAATTCCTACCAGAGAAGCGCCTTTCATTCATTGCCGAAAAATGTATGGATCCCTAAATCCGATAATACATTCCACCGGCACTGATCATCAACTGTAGCTCAAACATATATTCTTCTTGGAACCTCCTAGTGCATCCTCACATTTCAACAGGCCTGCTGCATGTTTCAGTAGCATGGCTGCGAATTTTGGAGTTATGTTAGCATGGGCACTAATAAATGAGTTAGATTCCTTTCTTCCAAGGCTACGTTACGTTTGCCATTCAAGGATTTGGCTGCAATGCTTAGCCGGCGTTTCTGTAGCTCATAAAGAACCATTGTTGCAGTGGAGGACCTTTTTGGGTTGCAGCCCTTGGAAGAAATCGATCAGGGTCTTGTTTAGATCTCAATTTGGGGAAAGGCAAACTTTAGACTTTACTATAAATGGGACACTGTAGCATTTCGTTTGTATTTGTGAATAATTATCCAAACATTGATTAATTAGGCTCAAAATGTTCGTCTCGCAAAGTACAACAAAAATGTGCAATTAATTTTTGATTTCATCTATATTTAGTACTCCATACATGTGCCGATATTTTGATGTGATTGAAATCTTGTTTTTGTATAGTGGAATTTGGGAGTGAAATTTAGGAAGGCGAGATCAAACCAGCATCAGTCCATTGCTACAGGAATATATGGAAGCTGCCAACAAGCAGGCAAGATTTTGGACCAGGAATGAAGAATGACGTACTGCAAAAGAAACAAATTCAGTGCAATACATGCTCTTCAGTGTAAGAGCCTAGTTTGGCACTTGCTCAATATATAGCTTGTACTATTTGGAGCAGCGATGGGTAACAATACAAGTAGAATGATTAAGCAACGATGTGCCGTGTTTAGACATCCACACAGTCTCCAATCACGAATGGAGATATGTCATAAATGCTAAAGAGTTTTGGAACCTTGAAGATCTTTCCTGATGGAGACGATAAATTCGCTGTCCTTTAGAATTTGGAAGAAAGACAAATAAATAAAAGGCAATGGTGCTATTAGGTTGATAGCAACACTGCCATAAAATCCATGCTACTCTTAATTGCATCGTTAGGGGAAAATATCAAACTATATTACATTTATTTGAAGGCGCAAAAATATCATTGTATAACTACAAATTCATCTTGGAAACAAGAATGTGATCGAGATCCCTGCCCAAAGCAACCCTGATTCCTGAGCACACGACACATGCATCTAGAAGCTGAAAAATTTAGAGCAAGTCAGACCGAAGCCCTAACCAGCAGCAACATACTGACCAGGTTCAAGAATCAAGAGCTTCTTAACCGTGAAGCTTCAAACAAAAAGAAGAGCTTATTAACTGCATTTACACATGCTCACTGAGGCTTCTGCTCCATCTTGGCGGCAAGGCTTATTAACTGCATATACACATGCTCAGTGAAGCTTCTGCTAGCTCCATCTTGGCGGCAAGAGAGAAATTTGGCCGGCTGGCTGATTGATACCCTCAAAATCTGAAGTGGCATTTTCCAAATCCTGTAAAGCCCGTTGGGATCTTGACAAGGGGGTTGGCCTGTCGGTAGCGTAGCTGCCACCTCGTGGTGGCACAGAAAGATGTATGCTGTAAAGCTTTAGTCAAGCATTTATAAGGCTAGCTCCGGTCAAATTCAAACTCTGCATTTTGTACGGTATGAAAGTTTTTTTTTGATATAGATAGAGATATCTTTTTTTAAGCAGGATATAGATATAGAGATATCTTTTTTGGATATATAGATAGAGATATCAAACTGTGTGAAAGTAACTGCAAGGCTGTCTGTGACACAGTACATACCGATTTCGGCTAGCTCCCATGTGAAAAACACACACTGCACTGACCCAATTCGGTAGTTCAAAAGGAAGCCACAGATGTCACGGTCAGGAAGTTGATTGTTATCAGTGACTGAAAAGCATCATATTAATTTGGCGAAGCTATCTTGAAAGCGTAATCCATCAGGAATTTGGGCAAGATGTATTGTAAAACCTGACCGGCCAGACAGACCGGTCATCAAATGGGAGCTCCAGCAGCAGCAACATGCTGACCAAATTCAGTTGCATGCTGCGTTCTGAGACGTACAGTCCGGCTTGTCGGCGCCGGCGGCCGGCGCTCGTCGGCGAAGTGGGCGGCGGCGTTCGGAAAGATGCGTATCACCGAGCCTGGTCGGTGAAGCAGCAGTTATGGGGTCAGCTTTGGTCAAATCCAAAATTAGATGGATAAGGCTGGTCAACTCTTACCATCTGATGAAGTAGACTCGAGTTAGCTCAGCTCTGCTGCTCTGAGCATATATCTGGCAATTACTGGAGTCTGGGAAGGCGCTGTAGCTCAGTTCATACGGACTTGAGCTTACATGTGATAGTGAGGCTGCTTTCAAGATAATGCAAACCTCATTACTGCAAATACGACCCAACGATGGGTCTAATCAGGCCGTTAGATTTTGTGAGCCGTGACACGTGACTGAAGCATCAGCTTAATTTATCAACAGGAGAGACACACAGCCCACAGCTATTCCTTGATACACCGCCCCTAGATCGATATCGTGCATAGCATTACACTCAGTAAAGACTTTGTCGAGTGTTTTAAAGTGCCTGTTACCCGTAGTGATACCCAGTGAAACGCCGCACGGAAGGGCCAAAGCAATCCATAGCAAGTGTTTAGGTCCACAATGGAATTGAACGACAAAAAAGATGAGGAGAAATTGGTTACATCAGTGTAAATTTCAGTTAGACAATAATTGGACAACCACGTTTGCATACTACTCCATACATTCCAATCAATCAATACGCGCTGAGAGTAGTGCGAGGCAGACATAATAAAGTAGGAGTTCTTTTGAACATGCATAACACGTATTTCATCAACAAGAATAATATCACATCAACGCAACTTTACTAGAACTTGCGAGATGCAAGAAAAACTATAACCACGAAAACGGCGGAGCGCGACCCGTATCAGAACTAAAAGAAAAAAAAACTCAACACCTCACCATCATCCACACTACAACGCCCCACACGATAGTCTTGTAAAGACAATTAGGACCCACGACTAGCAGCTAAGACAACCAAAATAATAAAAAAATATAAGTGGTACGGAGGAAACAACCAAACGCCTCTAGAGAGAACACGACACTAACACCGTCGTCATCGTCCATCCTTCTAAGCAGTGGCGAAGCTAGAGAAAATTGGAGGGGGGTGCATTTGCCTTATGGGCGTATAGTGTTGAGTATAGGAGAGTGCATATATGGTGAAATTCTAAACATTATCACTATAGTGTACCTCCGCCCCTGCTTCTAAGGACTGAGTTTTCATTCGACGAATCAATGAAGCCAGGGGAATACAATTAGCAAGGTGAGCTACGTCCATAAACGTAGCCACTGCCAGCACTAGCTCTAAAATCAAGCAAAGCTTTCGCTCGCGACATCCGGCTCCAACATCATACACCCACACAATAAAACGGCAGAGACAGAGAAACGACTACGACGGGACGACCACGGAGATGACGAAGGAAGCAACAGGGCACGAGTAATGCGAGCCAATCAATCAATACACTGAAACTAGTGCGATTCAGACACAATAAAGTAGATTAATTCAAGCAAGATATATAAGTAAGGTTTTTTTATTGCTCTAAAAAATAAGTAAGATTTTCTTTTTTTTCTTTGTATATACCCGTTTAGTTGTATCTATCAGCTCGATGATTTAGCAGATTTGTTAATTCCCTCCCCAATGGCAAGATACTCTAGCTAGGTCTAGAGAATTGAATTATATGACAAGAAATCAGAGGAGAGCAATGAAGCGCTCTCCGTGTGTTGAGACGACCCGTGCTCCGCAGCCGGAATCAAATGGGCCGGCCCACCATTGGCCACTAACGCCGATTTCTCAATACTATTCTGGGCCCACGAAAACGGCCGCCAGACGTTGTTGTGTCGCGTGTGATGCAACTCAAAATATTCCTAATTCTAAAAAAAGAAAAAAACTCAAAATATTCCTTTTTGCTAAGAAAATTCAAGAGAATATTAACTTGTAGTTAACCATAATCCAAGGCATGATTGGCATGTTAATTGTTGTTGCTGTCACGGGCCATGCCCACGCCCGCTCCGAAGCCTACAGCAACGACGGTGAAACACAAGAGTATGGTTATAGTTTCTGCTACATCCTAGCTCAAACATGCATATTTATTGATGAATACTGAATTTTATCATGTTTTTTTAAGATTATCGTGTTGGTACCATGGCGTATGAGAACTTTTTGGGCAATTCCCCATATATAGTGTTTGTTCCTCTAGCAGCAGCGGCATTTCTCTGCTTCATCTTCTGCTCCCCTTGGCTCAGAATGCACAGAAAAGGTATGGTATAATCTGTTACTGAAGTGTTGCTTATCATGTTGTTTAAGTACAAAAAAAGTGTTGCTTAGGGGAATATGTTGATATATAAGATGTGACTAAAAAATAAAGAGACATTCTCACATCTACATATTCAAATAAAACGGAGATGTTATTACAATCAGGATCTCTTTTTTTTGGAAAGCATACAATCAGGATCAAGGAGTCGTTGGGACTTGCAGGGAGAGGAAGAACTAGTTTGGCAAGGGAACAACTCAGAGTTCTCTATTGTTTGACTTCAAACACTTAGGTCACCAGTAACTTTTCAGAGGCCATGTTTCTTTGGGGGGTGAAAATTTTTACACACACGTTTGACCACTAATTAAGGGTATTAAATAAAGTCAGTTTACAAAACTAGGTACAAAACTCCAGGGTTAATTCACGAGACCTATCTAATTAGGCCTCTAACCGTATGGCTAGAGGATGGTTACTGCAACATTATTGTAGTAAATCATAGATTAATTAGGCTCATTAGATTCGTCGCGTAAAGTTACACTCATTCTTAAAAATGTTTTACAAATAGACTTCATTTAATTACTTCATGCATGCAAGATTAATTCCTGGGGGGGGGGGGATTTGCTGACACAGAGAAACATGGCCAGAAGAAAACAAACTTGGACAAGATGGCTTTGGTGCTATCTAAACAAACTTGGAGTACTTGGTATGGATAGATCGAATGCGTGCCTCATTAGTCATTAATTTGATCACTGAAGAAATAAACTATAACAACATCGGATTTTCATCATGTCAATCATTCTCTCGATGAAAAAAAATTCATCTTTTATATGGAATTATAATAGTCTAACACGGTTTACAGTCTGAAGATACAAACCTAGCCGACATTTTATAAGCGGAAGAGGTGAACTAGAGTGCTGAAGGACCGGAGATAGCAGTGAAGAGACTTGCTTCACATTCAGGACAAGGTTTTATAGAGTTCAAAAATGAAGTCCAGCTCATAGCCAAATTCCAACACACGAATTTGGTTAGGCTCTTGGGATGTTGCTCTCAAGAACAGGAGAAACTACTGGTTTATGAATACTTGCCAAACAAAAGCTTGGATTTCTTCATCTTCGGTACACATACATTTCTTAATTTAGTTTAGACATAGTTTGTTTACGCAGCAAAATGACTAAAAGTTACTCGAGAATTATTCGTTTCAGTCAGGCCCATGAGTTCATTCCCTAGGCAACTGAAGTATATTAATTGATTTGCAGATGAAAAAAAAGAGCTTTATTGGATTTGGTCATTGAAAAGGATCAGCTTAATTTGGCTAAGGTATCCTGCATTCATTATTCCAAGAATTTTGGAAAACTGTAAAACTAGGCCAGATCAAATGGAAGCTCTAGCTAGCAACAACATGCTGAACAATTTCAAAAAAATATTGTTTTGCGAAGAAAATTCAAGAGAACATTAACCTAATAAATATATGCATAAAGATGCAAGCATGGTTGCCATGTTAACTGTTGGGGAGCAGAATTCAGAATGCAATATAGAAGCGACGCGTCAGCCTGTGTGTGCTGCTTGGTTGATGATCAGAACATGCAGTGCTTGCATGTACATGGAGCTGAAGTTGTTGCTCCTCGTTGAGAGCGAGAGGGAAGTTTGACAGACAAAAGCCCTGAAGATTGCTTGATGGTTTCAAGGAAAGCATGACGCTTTTTATATGCAAAACTGACAGAGATTACATGTATGGCAGTTTTTTTGCCATAGTTGATACAAGTATGGTAGTTCGAGCACAGAAAGTAAAATAAGATAGCAAGTCATTCCTCAGGTGGTTGCTCCAGTTCAAAGTTCAAACATGGAGCACCGTCACACCACCTAAATATTCAGTTGAGCACGTCGTCTGCTTGCAGGTTATCGGAACTCGAAGGCTTGGCTACGCCTCTTTGGGGTAAAATTTTTTACAGTTTGACCACTAATCTAGTCAAGGGTACTCCCTCCGTCCCGTAAAGAATGCAATCCTCACTTTCCGAGAAGTCAAACAATTTCAACTTTGACCAAGTTTATACAAAATAGTACTAATATTTATGTCTTCAAATCGATTTAGTATGAAAATATAATCTATGATTAATCTAATGATACTTATTTTGTATCATAAATGTTAGTAACTTTTTATATAAATTGAGTCAAACTTGAAATGGTTTGACTTCTCAAAAAGTGAGGATTGCATTCTTTACGAGACGGAGGGAGTATTAAATAAAGTCAGTTTACAAAACTACATATAAAACCACCGGATTAATTCGCGAGACCTATCTAACGAGGTCTCTAACAGTCTGATCGTATGATTAAATGATGGTTACTGCAACATTACTTTAGTAAATCATGGATTAATTAGGCTCATTAAATTCATTGCGTAAAATTACGCTCATCCTTTAAAAAATTTTATAAATAGTCTTTATTTAATATTTCATGCATGTAAAATTCTTTGGGGAGAAAAAAATTTACTGACACAAAGAAACATGACCATGAAAGCTTTCAAGCGATTACTGCGCGTATTGGGCGACACATGGGTCAAATCAGGAAGTTAGCTGCGATGAAGTGAAGAATCGGTTTAATTCCCTTAACAAAGGTCAAATGCTGCAGTTGTAACTGTCTCCACGTTGAGCGACACATGTGTCAAATCAGGAAGTTAATCCTGAGGCCCCACGTGATCACTTCCTCCCTCGTTGTTCGCACCGGTGACTCTCTACTCTACCCTTTAAACGAGAATATTTCGTTCTGATCATCGAGATTCTCTACTCTATATGACATTCTTCTGCACTGGTTCGTACTCTATCCTACTCTCTATACCAACTACCATCGTGCGGGACCCACCATTTAATCCTTTTTAACCTCCATCTCTCCTCTTCCTCCCTCTCTCTCTCCTCTATCCTCTCCCCTCCCTCTCTCTCCCGTGCTCTCCCCCAACCCCCGCCCGCTCCGCCTCCCCTGCTCCGCTTCCACCGCCCCACCGCGCCATCCTCTCCCCTCCCCCACACCCGCCACGCCGGCCCCTCCACTCCCTCCAGCGGCGGCGAGCGTCGGCGGCGCGCGCGGGCGGCGGGCGCGGGCGGCCGGTGGCGGCCAGCGCGGGCTGCCTAGCTCCCCGCGGTGGTGGCGGAGCAGTGGCCAAGGACGGCAGCGGCGGGGGCGGCCGTGCGGGGCGGGGGGTGGCCGTGCGGGGCGGAGATGCAGCGGGCGGCCCCTCATCCTCCCTCCTGCTCCCATGTTGGCGTGCGTCGGGCGGCCTCTCCTTCTCCCTACTGCTCCCATGGCGGCGAGCGCCGGACGACCGGGCGGCGATGCGGTGGCTGCCCCCTCCTCTTCCCTCCTACTCCCATGGCGGCGCGCGACAACGGTCGGAGGTGGGCCCGCCACCGATGTGGCATTTACCGAGCGGAACGCTATGCCTCTTGATTTGCCGGGCGAAAGCTTCGTATAGCGTGTAGCGTTACTTTTCCCATCCCCGCTGCAGAGAATAAAAACGCTACGTATCTGATGTGGCGTTTACCGGGGGCTTTTACCGAACCCGGTGCGAGCAGCCTCAAAATATATTGTACTACTGTATAACAAACAGTGAGCAAAGGGTTTTGCTTCTCTGTGAACCCTGACGAATGGTAAATTCTTCAGTGGCGTGCGGGAACGTGAACTCCAGTTGCCGTTTACCGTAATTTTCCCTGCAGCGGGGTACTGGGAGAGGAACAGCAAGTCCCGTGCTGGCTGTGTACGCGGCATTCATAGCGCGCTTGGAGTCGAACGGCATCGAGTCCACCTGGCCACGCTGGTTTCCCCTGGCGCCGCACCCCACCCCGCTGTGACCGGAAGGAAGATCCCTCGGGCGAATGACCTTTGGTGGCGCATCAGATCGACGACGATGATGCCTATGGGAGCTCTCTTCTTGCACCAAGTGGTTGTACATCGCAACCTCCTCTTCTTCATCATCATCAAACACCGAGTAGTTAGTGTCATCGTCTTCCTCCTCCATCATCCAGTACCTTCGAAAGGAGCTTGGGTAGCCATCCATGGCACTGGGAAAACACGAGCAAGTGAAAGTAGAGCTACCTGAAGGAAAATGCCAAGATGAGTGTGGCCTATAGTTTTCAATTATAAATTACTAGCATATTTCCCAGCAGTTCTATCAGATTGTGAACAAAATAATTCCTACCAAACAAATCGCCCACAGCTATAATAGTACATTAACCTAATATACTATAAACTGATGGAAACAATTGCAAGGAAGCTATGAAAATGCTGTTGGTTTTGTAGTGGAATGAACGGGATTGATCCACACCATTGGCAAAGGCCACCATTGCGCCACCCATTCAACCCTAGAACTCAATCACGAACAGCAAGAGATGCACAGGGATTGCGATGAAACGAAGGGCGAGGGCGAAGGCTCAAACACACGCACCTTGCCCTGCTCCCCGAGCCTGAAGAAGGTCTCTGCGACGCTTGCCAGTGACCTCGCCGTGGTCGGCCACCCACACCGCGACCGCCGCGCTGGCCGAGAACTCCTCCGCGTGCTAACCCCGTTGCGGCAACGAAGCGGCCGGCGATGACGAGGCGGCGGCAGTCCGCTGCCCCGCCGCAGTGGCCCGCCTGTCCCGCCGCCCCGCCTGGCGCGCGGACGAGAGGGAGAGGGGAGGGGCGCCACGCGCGGATGACAGGGAGAGGGGACAGGCGGCGCGCACGGGCGACAAGGAGAGGGGAGCCGGGCGGATGGGGCCGGCTGCGGTCCTACAGCGCGGGGAGGGGAGGGGCCGCGGCGGAGGTGAGGGGAATGCGGTCGAGGCAGAGGGAAGACGGACGGGGAGAGAGTGAATGAGGAGTGAGGGAAGAGAGATGAAAAAATATAAGTTATTTTTGGTAGTTGATATAGAGTTGTGATATGAAGTACAACGAGTGCGAATAAAATTGTCACAGGGTATGAAATTTTGATGACTAGGAATATTCTATTTAAGGGATGTAAATAGAGTACCACAAGTGCAGAAAAACTGTTTATGCTCTGACATTTCATCGGTGCCAAGATAGTTTTGTTGCACATAGTGTGGACATCGGTGCTGAAAAATAGTTTTGCAGCAGTAGGGCCAGCAGCCAGGGCAGGAGGCGGCTTTGCATGCGCTGGCCAGCAGCTACTTTTACTCGAGCACTGCAACTGAAACATTAGTTTATGGCTTCAACATCGACGCATCTACTTGCTTCGCAGGCTTCGTTTATTTTCTCAGCATCGCTTCCCACGGTGGCTTAATTGCTTCGATACCCGGACATTCTCTCTCTATTTTCAGCATCGAATGTTATCAACACTGTGGGTAGTCAGGAAGTTCCCACACCATAAAATAGAATAAACCGATACAATGTTACACGGCAAAGGAACCATCAACAACAAAGGGTACCCTATGACGGACTAATCTGCCAGAAGTAGCAAAAGGTAAAACAAAAAGTCCCCATCTCACTGGCTGGCCTTGTGAAATAACTTATCATGTTTCCTTTACAGACTGCTTGCTTCTCCATTGGTGCACGTCCCAGTTGAATAATCGAGCAATTGTAACCTGATCAAGATATCATTCCACACTACATGTATGAGATCAAGGTAAAATCATTGCCAACCAGGCAAACTTAATTAAGGCCATTTAAAATAGTTATAACCACTTTACCTGAGTGATGGTTTGCTGGTCTCGCAAGAACTGAAGATCAGCAACATGCAAGCACTTCTAAACTGGCATTGGCATTTTCCAAGTTCTTTTTCAAGAGGGTGTTGGCCTGCAAAATTTCTGAAATGAGAGGGCCGGAGTGCCAGACCCATAACAAAAGTGGCAATGAAGGAAAGGATTGCAAAATAACCTCATCGCAGGAGTATTCCAGCATCACATTTGCACCCAACCACAGGCACACAGAATCGGTATCCTTAATTTTCGCACGGGAGTAGATCCCCTCAGATAATTCAAAATCAGCAATGAGTTCCTGCATCAGTTAAATGGATAGACAGTTAACTTTCACTGATATGATTGATATGTTATGCTCAAGTCAAGTTCCAACTAGAATATGATCATGACTTAAGCTTAAAAATACTATTGAGAAGCCTACAGTTTAATTTCCTGAAAATGTGCACCGTGTAGGCAGTAGGCAAGTTTAAATGGCGCTGTTGATGAAACAGCTTAACGTATGTATAGAGTAGCGCAAGCATACAAAACCCCTTGTAGAAGCACACTAACCTTATCCAATCATAACATTCCTAGATGTTTATGGTTTTGAACATTTATACACATAAATTCTTATTAGACAGAGATGGAACTGCATACATAGTTCAGAACCAATAAAGTTGCACAGAATACACAACAAAATTATGGTCAGTGGCTGCTGCACAAATGTTGGAAAATAGCAGCGTCTATACAAAGTATTTAAGATATAATCAAAGTACAGGAGCTAAAGTTTTGAGGTAGCATAACACAGTCCAAGCAGTAATAACCTAGTCCCCTGAATTAAGCTAAAGGAACAAATGGACCATGCAAAGCATCAAAACCAGGTATTTTATTGGCCTAAGTACTGAAGATTACAGCCTTCAACAGAAGTGCGATCATCAGGACAAAAATGAAAAGGTAACTGGCTACTATGAAACTGTACAAACCTCACTTATAAGAGCATCTTCAAAAGATTAGCTAAAAAGACTCGTCAAATTTACTGTTTTAGCTACTCTCAAAAATAGATTTGACTAACAGAGTAATCTAATAGATTTTGTAAGGATGAATAGTGAGGCTAGCAAATGAGGTGGGATGGAGTACGATAAATTGGGAGGGTCATATTTATATTTACAGAGTCTGCCCGCGGTGCGTGGTGGCGCGCCCTGATGACGCCGACGCCCCTGCCACTCGATCTGCCTGTCGCCTCCGCCTGCACGCCCTCGGCAGCGGTGGCGGCGACGCGCGCCGCCGTCGATCATCGCCCATTCCCATAGATTGGAGTCACGTTCCAGATTGGGATGATGCTCCTGCCGAAATACATATGGCAAGTACACTGCACATGCACACCGCACCTTGCTCATTATCGTTCTTGGATAAGAAAATAAAAGGAATGCCTGGGCAATCAAACAAAAGTCCATGCATGCATATGGCAAGGGAAAAAGGACAGCAAAAGACCATATGAGTACGTAGCTTGTGATGCACATTCGGCTTGACACAGTATTCAGTTGTTTCAGTTGGCATAAGTCTCTGCCTTTCGCCATCATCGTATCAATCAATCAATTATCCAGACGTACTTTTCTTATTACTGTCCCAATAATACCTGTTCCTCAAAGGCCGAAGTCAGCTTTATATATAAAGCAAAAAAAATATTAAAATTATCAGTTTACAATAAAGCACACCGCTAGACGAGCGGCATCCAACAGATTCTAAAGAGGACCATCAAGGCCACGCGCCAGTAATAGACAGAAACTACTCGCGATGAACACCCTAGAGGGCCATGGGACCATTACACCATCTATCGGACCCGACCATCCGCGGAGCCTAAAACACCACCATCAACAGCTACAGGAAAAACTCCAAACAACTTCTTCAGAAAGGTAAAGGCGCAAAAGCGCCCGCGTTTGGTTTTCACCACGGAGAGCTTCCACGAACCGCCGCCGAATGAGACCCTGCAGACAACGCCCTCAAGAGGGAAGAGCAAACGCCGTTGCCCGACCCGACATCCGGGTCGAAGCTTACGCTTGAGGAACTACACCCGATGAGCCGAGAGCATCTGTACCAATCCCACTCGCTTCCATCCACCACCCACCATCGCAGCCGCCGAAGCTCGCCACTAGATTCCATATGCACCCACACAGCAACACCCGACACCTCGGGAAGGCTTGGGACCCTCGATGGCCCCAAGTCTCCTGTCGTCCCCTTAATGGGACGACACCATGCCTCACAGAGTGGGATAGAAACCATGAACCCAACGGTGGGGACTTGACGGCGCTACGGGAACTGCTTCGTCGGTGATGCGAAGAATGGAGGCGGCACCACCGACCATGATGGAGTCGCAGGCGACGCTCCTCCCACCCTCATCACTGTGCCCCCCGGAGGCCGCGTGTAACACCCTAAAATTCATCACAATTAAAGTGTAGCAATTTCTGAATTTTCTAGGATTTATTAAGGCCTAAATAAATTTTCTATGATTTAATTGGAATTTCTAGCCTTTTATCAATTTAAATATCATATTAAATAATTTTAGTCAAAATAAGTTGTTGATGCATTCATGCTGTTGCATTTGTCTTTTGCTTGCTGTTCAATTAAGTTGGAATTTAAATTCTGTTTAAATTCGAATTTAATTTGAATTTGTTTGAGGTTTAGAATAGTTGTTTTCTGTCGAGTTCAGTTTTCCCCTCCAACTCTTGGCCCAGTTCATCTACGCCCCTCCTTCTTTTCTCCTTTTCAGCCGGCTCGTCTTCTTCGTTCGCTCCCGAGCCGGCCCAGCTAGCCTCCCTTCGCGGGCCGTCCTCCACGCGCCGGCCTATTTCCTCCCTCTCCCGGTTCGACCGCTGCCAGGCAGGGCCCGCCTGTCGGGGTCGTCTACCCCAGTCGGACGCGACTCCGACTCGAGCCCGAGCTCGAGTCCGACAGCGGCCAGGCGCGCACGCCTAGGCAGGCGACGGCCTAGCCCTTTTACCCGCGCGTCGTGGCCCCCTTTGCCTCTCCCTGCTCGCAAGCCCTAGCTGCTGTTTGCGCCGCCGCGCCGCCGGTTCGCTTCGTCGTCGCCTCCGTCTCGCCAAGAGCTGCCCCGGGAGGTTCGGTAAGGAGTAGTGAAGCTTCCCTTGCGTTTTGATTCAAGTTTCGGCCGCGCCCGTGCCTAATTTGCGCTCGCCAACGACCTTGCAGCGCCGCCGCCGCATTCTCTCGTCGCCGGTCGCCGTCGGCGCTCCTCAGCCGCCAAGAACCCCCGGAGTGAGTTCGCCATGTTCTCCTCTTGCTCCCCGTCCAGATCTCGTCCGGTTTCGTGCACCGAAGCTCGAGATCGAGCTTGCGCCGGCCAAGCGCCGTCGTGGATGCTAGCGGCGCCGCCGCCCTGCCTCCCCCGCCGGCGAGCCCATCCGCAGATCAAATCTCGGCCGTTAGATCGTGATCCAACGGTCCATCTCAACTTTAGCCCCGAGTCAATCCAGCGAAGTACCGGTCAACTTCGGCCGTTTTACAAAAAGGCCCTTCAAGTTTTGGGGAATCAACCCGCGGTCCTGAGCAGTTCAAAAATAATTCCATTTAAGTTCTTTTTCTTGCGGTTTAGCCCCTGCAAGTTTTAAAATTGTGCCCGAGGTCCAAGTTTGGTATTTTCGCATGAAAACCCTCGTAGTTTTATACAAAATTATGTTTTAGCCCTCGGATTTTCGCAGTTAAGCCCCTGGAACTTTTAAAACTTTACCAACAAGTCCCTGAACCTTAGAAAAGCCATATCTTTTGCGTTTTAACTCCGATTTTAGTGATTCTTGTGCTCCCGCGTTCGTGGTAACGCGTAGATCAGTTTTGTGCTGTTGTTTTCTTCTGTTGGAATTGTTTGGTGTACTGTTTCTTATTTATTGTATTGTTTTCTTGTATGTGTTCGTGTGCTGCGTATAGGAAGCGCGCCGTTCGAGGAAGTGTATGAAGAACCACCTGTTGAAGAGTTTGAGCAGTAGCAGGGTTGGGAAGAAGGCAAGTATTCCTTGATCATGCCCGTTTATACCTAAATGACATGCATTTTAATTACACCATTTATTTATCGCTTGCATTAATATTGCTGGGTCCCATTAAGGATTTCCTAGTCTCTTTTACCATACCTTGCAGCTGGGTCATTAAATGAATTTGACTGGTAGATGATGCTTAGTTGCTCAACTGGGATTGGTCTAATGAAACCCCTACTCTATGTTCCATTATTATCTTTTAATTAAATAATGACAAGATCACATCTTTTAATTGCAACATGGAGCGACCACCCAGGAAAACAGTGCAACCATAAGTGCTATGTGGCTCTGCCTTTGACTGACTAATTAGGTATTCTAGTTTGGGATAGTTTTACCCGAAAGGGGCAAGAGGTGCGGCGGTTGACGAGGTATAGCCCGGTCCTCTTGAGCGGTAGGCTTTGCTAAGATACGCGACTCACTAGGGAGGGTTATGCTTTGCTCCTGAACCAGAAGCCTTAGCAAACTATCACTTATTAGAGTATCTTTGTAAAGGTCTCATAGTGAAACCCAGTATTCGGTCCACGTGGTGTGGGAAGGGTACATGCTTTCGGGCAATGAGAATCACGGCTTATTGTGAATGTGTACAACCTCTACAGAGTGTAAAACTGTTATAACAGCCGTGCTCACGGTCATGAGCGGCCTGGACCCTCACATGATTAATCTATCAGAATATGATCTAAATTGTGGTTGCCTGAATCTGATGGGTATGTGTTATAGTTTAGCTGTGGTTGGTATATACTTATACTTGCTAGTAAATAGATGTTTAATAAAAGTTGACCCACTAAAAGTGCTTAATGCAGCTATCCTTTCAGCCTTCCAATTTATAAAGCCTAGCATGTCATTTATTTCCATACTTTGCTAAGTACGACATGTGCTCACGCTTGTTTATTTATATTGCATCGACCACACTCGGACTGCTGCTCAGATTGGGAGAATTTTGAGGACTTTACTACTGATTTTGAGGAATTCTAGGCGAGTCCGCCAGTCAACTGCCTGTGGAGATGGAGTTATTTTGCTTCGTTTAGTTAAACGTTTATTTAAGTCTTCCGCTATGACATTTGTGTCAACTCTGAGATTGTAATAAATATGCTTTAATACTCTTTGGTATGCATGGTTATGGATATTCACTTATGACGTCTACCATATGTGTGTAAACTTGATCCTGGCGCACACATGAGATGCACTTGGTTTTATTTCTAAAACCGGGTGTGACAGAAGTGGTACCAGAGTTGTGTTGACTATAGGACGAAAACCTAGATAGCAATGGTCATTCTTTAAGGATTAATTTGCTTAATCAATTTTGCTATAGTTATCCTTGATCTCATTTTACTATATTCTTGCTCTTGATAATTTATCTCCTCCTTGCATTTTATTTTATTTCTATTTGTAACACCCAAAAATGGCCCATTTAAAATTTTTAGTAATTAATTGGCCTTTATCTTAACTGTTCATATTTAATATAGGTTAAATGAATTATTTATGTGTGACGAACCGGATTCTCACCGACGAGAACCCGACTCCCTGTACCCTTGAGATAGTCCCAGGAATAGCAGCTATCTCGTACAGAACTCATCTCAGTCGAATATCACATCCATACAACGATAAAAGATCCATTACATGACTCATATAAAGACAAAGCGTCTGGTACAAGCCCTCTGGGCTAAAACGACAATAGGAAACAACTGCGCAGCGGTAGCTAGAACAACAGGGACCACTCCTCCACAGGCATCCTTGAGCGTAGCGCACACCCTTCAGTCGTACCACCCGTCCTGGTTGAACTCGTGGTCGGGGTCTTCACCTGAGAACCCAAAGTCTGTCCCCAAGGAAATGGGACAGGTCCACGTCACCAACCATAATATGATGCAAGCTTTAAGGGTGGCCTATTCTAAGGATATAGAAATAATCAAGGTTTAAGCCAGGGTTTTCTTATGCAAGCAGCAGCAATAACCCAAATTCATCTCAGCACCAACTCCTGCTCACACACACATCCATCCGCTCCCCAAAACCAACCATCAGCCTCACATATTCCCATCGGGCTCGTCCTGCCACGGCAGGTTCCCGCAAATCATTATCCACCAACACCTTTCACTCACTAGTCGACTCGGTGAGCTCCCTCCCCACCTCGTCTCAACAGCCTCAGCTGGACCAATCTCTCATAACCCAATTCAAGGATGAGGTAAGAAAGTAGATTCCCATGCTAGCTGGGGCTTCTCAGAAATGGGTCGTCCGTAACCGTGGACACGGCTATACGTATAGTTTACACTCTGCAGAGGTGGCACTCCAGGAATCCATCCGGGCTGCAAGGCTAGTCCGCAACCAACCTGAGACACAGCCCACAGCAAGGACCCTAAACAGTAACGGCGCCAATCCTGTCTCCCTGGGCTCGGGAAACATCCGATCTAACATCTGCCCCAGGGTCGTGAAACCTTCCCACCGGGGCCAGTCGGGGGCCGTGGTAAATCAGGGAGATTACGCCGCAACGAATCCCCCCTACACATATCAAACTCGATTCTCCTACAGTCTCGGCGCCGCACTAGAGTAGGCTTGCTGGAACCCTCCCCATACTGGGTAGATGGTGAGCACGGTAATTCCCAAGTCCGAAGTGGGGGCACGACTCGGTCCTTAATTGTTCGGTAAAGCGAGTATCTGCATCACAAGCGATCCGCCGCAACGGTCCGCAATCGGCACCCATAACAGGTATTGCCGCCCAAACTCCTCAGGTACTCACCGAGTACCAACCCCAAGTAACCAGTAACCATGTACCCGCAACAGGTACCCCATAGGGACTGCCCGAGTGCAGCCCCTCAGCACCTCGATCAACGATCGAGTTGTTATTACTCGCTTACACCGCCTAGCTGCACTACTCCTCCCAAACCACCCACAACTCACACCAAGAGGATCAATCACAACCATCCCAACACATGCATAGCATAGCATATTTATAAAGTGAGTAGTAGGTAGCAAGGTAACAGGATGATAACAAAGGCAGTGCAGGTTTATCATGCGAGTAAGGTAAAGCACTAGCATACTAGTTTGCATGTCTAATAGGTATTTCAGAGATGGTCGGGCGTGAACCTGGGCAAAGGTCTTCTTCCTCGTCAAAGCAGTTGTTGTAGTAGTCCGGCTCCTCCTGGCTCTCCGGAGCTCCTAGGGGCGCGGAAAGGAAATAAGACGCGACTACTAGCAAAGAAACACTAAGACAGCGACGAAAGAAGACTCAAATAACACCAAACTCTACACTAACGCGTAGGTCATGATTTTAGAAAAATATAGAAACTGGTTTCATATTTTTCTGAGCTACGGTTGATTTATTATTAATTTTTGAAGTTTAAATCATTTTCTGAAAATATTAAATAATTTCCGAAAAAGAAAACAGACAAATAATTAGCCTGCTGACGTCAGCAGTGGGGTCCGCCTAGGATGACGTCAGCAGTGGGCCCTGCTGACGTCAGCGTTGACCGATCAACGGTCAACGGGGTCAACGGTCAACGGTCAGCGGGTCAACTCTGGTCAGTGGGCCCCATGTGTCAGTGACTCGCAGAGTATGACAGGTGGGTCCCATACGTCAGCGCTGTTAAAAGAAAAAGAAAAAGAATAAACGATGGCTGGGCTGGAGTTGGGCCGAAAGCGAATGGGCCGGAAGAGTTCAAGGGTGTTAAACAGACTTAAACGCGAGAATTCGGCCCACGAAGGGGCGGCTGCTGGATCGGGTCTGGTGGACTGGGTCCATGGTGCACCGTGAGTGCGGTTCACATGAGCCGGGTGTACGGGATCGATTTGTGGCCGACTGGGATCTTCTGTGCACGGCTGTGTGATGCTGGTGTGGTCCACGGTGTGGCACGGCTACGGCGCGACGCGACGCGCGCGCGGCGCGCACTGGAACGCGCCGGCGGCGACGGTCGGCGGCGGATCCGGCCGGGGATGGCTCGGCTGGGCTCAAGAACGGTCGGGACAGCTTGGCTTGGGTTAGGCGAACACGCTCGAGGGGAAAAAGGCCAGGATTGGGTTCGGATTGGGGCTTCCCGACGTGAGCAGCGGCGGCTCGGCCATGGGCGCCGGCGAACAGCGACGGCGACACGAGTTTAAGTGCAACGACGTGCTCGGCAGGGTTTGTGCGTGTGCGCGTGCAGTTCCAGCAGCTGCTGGAACGCACCTGGGTGCACACGCGCGGGCTCGTGGTCGCCCACGGCCGCGCGTGGCCTCGGCGTTCGCGCGCGCGGCGAGCAGAGCTCGGCCGCGGCGGCCTCGGCTGCGGGGGGTCAAGCGACGGCGGGTTGCAAAAGGTTTAGCGGCTCGGGAACCTGCACAAGAAGACTGCACAGCATGAAGGCTGGCACACAGAAGGCTTGGCTTGGCACGATGAGCACGCGCGGCGGCGCTCCGCCGGAAACAGAGACGATAAAGGGGGTCGACGACGACAGCTCACCACAGGCCTTGTAGACGTACGCTGCAGCTCGGGGAAGACTCGTCGTGGCTCGGCGATGCTCGTGCGCTTCCTCTCGTCCCAGGTCCGGCTCCTCGTCGGCGAGTCCACGGACGGCGGCGCTCCGGTGCTCGGTGTCGACGCGGGGAAGGCGCTCCGGCCTCGCTTCCCTTCCTCCTCTCCTTCCCTGGCCCTCCTCTGGATCTCCTCTTCCCTCTTCCCCACTCAAATTGGATCTGGAAACCCCCACGGGGCTGCGGCGGCTTGAACAGGGAGAAGGCCGGCGGGGGTGCTTTATAGGCGCTAGGGCTAGGGTTCGGCGGGCACGGACGGCGAGATGGGGAGCTCGAGCAGCTGCGGACACGCGGCGCGCATCGGACGGGCCGCACGGTGCATGAGTGGTTGGGTCACGGGCGCGCTCGGGAGAGAGAGAGAGCGGGCGGCGTCGCGAGGAAGGAGACGCGGGGGAGGAAGAAGATGGCTGACAGGCGGGGTCCGCCTGTCAGTGGAAGAAGACGGCGACGCGGCGGGGACGCGGCGGGGAGATGGAGCGGGCCGCAGCTGGGCCGAAAGGCCGGCTGGGCTGCTTGGGTTGCTGGCTCGGGGAAAAGAGTTGAAGGGGGTTAAGTGGACTTGAGCTTCGGGAAAACGGCCCACGAACAGGAATAGGATTTGGAAATTAGTTTAGTCAATTAGAGTTTGAATTCAAATCTAGAATTTGAATTCAAACCAACCAAAACTCCAAATAAATCCAAATAACTCCAAATCACACTATCTCATCCTTAGCACTTCAATTTGATTTTAAATTTGAATTTAAATTGCCTAAGAATTTAGGGAGCAAAATGAAGACACTCTTATATGTTGGTTTGCATGCACTCAATTCCACCAAAAATTTTTAAATTCGAAATTTTTGCACTCAACAAAACCTATGGGAAATTTTAGGGTTGTTACATTATGAATATTAAAATCAAATATAAGTGGTAGAAACATTTTTGTTGCATTCATGCTGCTGCACTGTGTTTTGGTTGTTGGCAAACTAAGTTGGAATTTAAATTCTGTTTAAATTCGAATTTAATTTGCATTTGTTTGAGCCCTAGAAAAGTTCCTTTCAGCCGAGTTCGTTTTTGCTCCTTGGACTTTTCCCCCGGTTCACTTTCCCTCCCTCTACTCCCCTCCCAGGTCAGCCCAGCTCCCCTCCCGCTCGGCCCATAGCTCCCCGCGTCGGCCCAACTCGCGCAGCATCCCTCTCTCCCCCAGCGGCCGACAGGCGGGCCCCGCGTGTCGGGTCCTCCTTCCTCCTCCCGCCGCGCGCCTTTCCTTCCCCCTTGCGCCAATCGCGCCGCCCCGGCCGACCTTCCCGCGCACCTGGGACCCCGCCGAGCTCCGTGGAAGCTTCCCCCGCACCGCCCCTTCCATCTACGAGCAACACCTCGCAAGGAAGGCCCCTCTCAATCTTGGAAGGCAATCCCCCCTTTGGAAAGCTCGGGCGTGGCCGCCGCCGCCAATTGGGCGTGGCTCGCACACCAAGGGCCACCCCCCCGGGGCTATAAAAGCCGCCACCGAGATCCCTAAGCCCTCACAACCCCTCAAACCCGAACCCCGAGCATCCACGGCCATCTTCTTCCGTGCTTCGCCGCTGATTCCTCCCCAAGCCGCCGGCCGACGACGGACGCCATCCCCCGACGCCGCTCCGGTCGAATCAACCCCACCAGGAGCTCCACGCAGTGGTAACCTCCGCCCCCAGCCTCTCCTAGCTCGCTCTCCCGCTCCGTAGCGCGCGCACGACCTCGCCGTGGTTGGCCGCCCGCTGCTTACCGCTGTCCACTGCCTCCGGTGAGGAAACCAACGACTTGGACCCCCTCATCATGCTCGCCGCTTCCCCTGGTCCCGTAGGACCAAGTCTCGTCAGAAACCGATCACTCTAGCTCGAATTCGAGCTAACTCCGGCGATGCGCCGCCGCGCGCGACACTAGCGCCGCCGGCCACTCTGTCCCCGCCGCCCGCCTTCCGTCCGAGTAGATCTGGGCCGTCCAGATCTAATACGACGGCCCACAACAACCCCCGCCCGAGTCAAACTCCCCGAGTACCGGTCAGCTCTGGCGTTTTTGCAAAGAAGCCCCTGCAAGATTTGATTTCAACCCGCGGTCCATTTCTATTCAAAAATAATTCCAGTTAGGTCCTGATTTTTATGGAAAACCCCCTGAGCTTTTTAATTATGGAACCCGTCATCCTGTTTTATTGTTTTCGCGCGTAGGCCCTCGGGTTTTTATACAAAACTATGTTTAGGTCCCTGTTTTCTTTCAGTTTAGCCCCTGGAAATTTTTGAAAATTGCCAGCAGGTCCCTAGAACTTAGAAAAGCCATATCCTTTTCGTTTTAGCTCCGATTAGTGTGATTTTCTCGCTCATTATTCGTAGTGAAGCATAGATTATTTCTAAAACCTTTTTATGTATTGTTTCTACTGTTTGGTGTACTGTTCTAATAGATTATTATTTGTTTGCATGTATTGGTTTGCGTGCTTGCTTGTATGGTGCTTCGTGTCCAGTCGGTGAGCCGTTAGCTTTGGAGTTCGAGCTCGGTGAGGACTTTCCGGAGCAGGGCTCGCAGCAGCAGCAGCACTTCGAGGAAGGCAAGTTATAGCACGGACAATCCTTGCTACCTAAACACCCCTTTTATATTCATTTACTTTCATATGCATGTGTCTAAATTGATGTCCCATTAAGGTTGTACCTAGTTTTGTATATCCTGTACCTTGATAACCTTGGGCTTATGCATATTGGTAGAATCTTTTGCTATGCGCAGCTACTATCACTAGTATTTAATTGTTAATCTTGACTTAATGGTTCACTTTAACATTTATGATAAAACATGATTTTTAGCAACTTGGTTTAGGGAGCTAGAGCATGTGCTGTGTGCTTTGCTCTAGTGTCTCTCCGTAAGGTCCAGTTCTTAAAGCGGCAACCCAAGAGCCTGTCGCCACCGCTAGAATTATTATGGCTCTGGTCTTGGTCGAGTAACTTGTACGGCTCTAGCTTGCCAGTGGCTACCATTGGGGCCAACGGCGTTAGTGGACACAAAGTGAAAGGGTGTTTCCGGATTCCACCGAGGACGGGCGATCCGTCGGCTAGGTCACGTTAGACACAGTCCCATGTTGGGAGTCCCTGCGATGGGGAACTCCACACGTTGCGCATGGACGGGTGCGATGCCCGCGCTCTGGACGCCATCGACCCCCCTATGGTGTGACTCCGTAGGCGTACGTCGATCTCGGTGCCTATGGTCTCACCGCCTTGTTAAACTAGCGGCTACTGTCTTGTTAGGGTGTCTTCAGAAAAGCCTCGTAGCGTCCCTATGCCATCACACCTCGGAAGTGTTGATGTGCGTGGTTGGGTGCAAAGTTCCTTTGAACTTTTACGCGACTGGTGGGTAAAGGGTGAAACCTCTGCAGAGTGTAAAATCTATCATGATAGCCTTGCTCAAGGTCACGAGCGGCCTGGATCCTTTTTGATTAGAAGATGTTGTTTAGTTATGATTACTGTCACTTATACTTATTAATTGGGTTACAACCGGGTTTCATTCACTTGTAGTAATTTGGTAAATGCTAAAATGAACATCCTAAAAATGCTAATGCAGTTGAGCCGTGTCTAGCCTATTTTGAGCCTTCATACCCGTGCTATACTTGCTAAGTAAATGTTTTACTTATACTTGCCATTATTCAACAAAATCCCTGATGGGAAACAGATTGGGCTGATCAGGAGACTGCTACTGAGTTCCCTGAGGACCTGCCGTACTTCTGAGTTGCGCTCTCCCAGTCAGAGTCCTTGTGGACTGCGGCTCCGCTTTAGTTGAGAGTTATAGACTTCCGCTGTAATAAATATTAGTGTTATACTTTGATATAAACTATTTTATTTCGAGCATTTGTACTATGTTTATCATATTTGTTCGTTGTATGTGTTCTGTGGACTTCCTGGGCACACATTTGGCCGCATTCGGGTTTTGTGAAAATCCGAGTGTGACGGATTGGTATCAGAACCGTGCTGACTGTAGGATCGCAGCCTAGATGGAACGGTCGGTCTTAGCCAAGTTCAGTCTTCACTATTTTACCTATAAAAGTGTTGAGTTTTGCAAAATAGTGTTTAGTGTCTCCTCTACCTCAGTCCTTTGCAAAGTTTTTTCTAAAATTTTTCTCTGTCTTCTCTCTGCAGTAGATGGCTCGCACGAAGATGACCGCCCGCAAGTCCACCTGTGGCTACCTTCCACCCCATGTTCCGGAGATGGACTTTGGCGCCCCCTACCAGGATGCTTTCCAGGAGTGGGAAGAGATGCAAGAGGAGGAGCACCTGAGGCAAGAAGAAGAAGAGGCGGAGCAACGGCAGGGAGAGCCCGAAGACGAGGAGATGGAGCCCGCTGAAGAGCCAGAGGAGCAGCCCGAGCCAGTTTAGCCAGGTGGTGAAAATGCTGTCGGAGACCCAGATGGCGATGACAACGGTGATGATGATGATGATGAAGACGGTGGAGATGATCCGTCAGATGGCGAGGGTGATGACCCTGAGGAGCCCCCAGCACCCCAGCCACCTGCACCAGCTGATAGGTGGACTGTGGAGGACTTTGTCAGAGACGCTGGAGACAACTACTACCACTGGCGCCTGAGGCAGATGCTCCGCTACCACTATGGCACCGGCAACGTGGGCATGGAGTACCACAGTGAGAGGTGGACGCACCCCCGCTTCCCCACCTTCTGGAACACCTCCCAGAGGATCCGTACAGCTGACCACGAAGCCAGAGCTGCCAGGACGAGGTCGATCCACTACGCCTCCAGTGAGAGATCCACCCAGGAGGCAGGGATAGCAGATGTTGCTCGTCGTGCCCTCTACTACTACAGGGACAAGTTCTGGGCAGAGATCCGGGACGAGCCAGATAGGTGGTACCCCCGCAGGAGGAGTGGGGAGACAGCTTGCACCATCGCCCCCATCGGAGACATCGACGACCCCCGGCTCGCTGCTACTGTGGCACTGGTAGCCACCCTCAACACTGACCTGGAGGCAGCTACTGATGAGATCGCCGCTCTGAGGGAGGAGCTAAGAGGGACTCGGCAGGAGATGGAGCAGCTAGACCAGATGTTGGGAGCACCACCGTCACGCAGCCCAGACTACCGTGCAGAGTCACGGCCTCGCAAGAGGCACCGCTTCGGATCTGCCGCCACCAGCACCACCATCCAGCAGGGTCCTTAGGAGTTTACCATGAGTCTGTAATAAAATCGATTAGTCATCGTTTTTCTTTCAAGTGAGTCGAGTCAGTGTGAACCTTGTCTTTCGGTGTTCGGTTTGATTATCATTATGCTTATGTTTGAGTTGGATTTTTGTAATGATTGTGATGGGCATGGATGTAAGTCTACTACCATCTAGATTTTGGATTAAGGCATAAGGATGTTAATGAATACATAGAAGGGGTTATTTGCTTCACTTGCTCTTTATCTATCTTATGCTCTATCATAACCAGTTCAATGTTCTCAAGTACTCTGTTCCTAAGGTACTTGGTCTTAAAATTCATGGGAATCTCTTGTTGATAATAGATGGTGAACACAATAAGCAACGCCGGTGCCAGTGGACTGCCACCACCACCTCCCACCATTGAGCAGATGATGCTCACACAGACCCAGCTGATGCAACAGATGGCTCAGACCATGGCCATGATGCAGCAGAACCAGCAGAATCCGCCGCAGCACAACATGCCGCCCCGTGACAGGAGGGGCGAATTTCTGAAGGGACGCCCGCCCACCGTCAGCAAAGCAACTGATCCCCTGCATGCATTGGATTGGCTCAAGGCAGTGGAGCGACAACTCGACATCGCTCAGTGCAACGATCGGGAGAAGGTGTTGTACGCAGGAGGACAGCTTCAAGGACCAATGTTGGACTGGTGGGACTTGTACCAGTACGCTCACCCCGATCGTACTCAGATCACATGGCAGGAGTTCCATGACAGCTTCCGCTCACACCATGTGCCTGAAGCCCTGATGACGTTGAAGAATAAGGAGTTCATGTCACTGAAGCAGGAGGGGATGAGCGTCACAGCTTACCGTGACAAGTTCATTGAGCTTGCCCGCTATGCTCCGGAGGACGTGGACACGGACAGGAAGAAGCAGTCCCGGTTCCGCGATGGCTTGCAGGATGCCCTGCAGTACCAGCTGATGTGCGCCAAGTTCGCCAACTTTCAGGAACTGGTGGACGGCGCCCTGATGCTAGAGCACAAGCGCCGTGAAATGGTGGAGAAGAAGCGGAAGTTCCAGGGTCAGCAGTCTGGGAGCAATAACCGTCCTCGCTTCAGTGCTCCCCAAGGCCAACAAATGGTGAGCCAGCAGCGCTTCCAAAGCCAGTCCGGCTCGCTCAACCGTGGCCAGAACCAGCAGCGCCCCTAGTACCCTCAAGCACCGCAGCAACAGCGCTTCCAGAACCAGCCGCAGAATACCCCAGCTCAGCACAACCAGGCACAGCAAGGGCCTGTCCAGTGCCCCAACAACACCAACAATGTGCCAGTGGGCCCAAAGGCGTGCTACCACTGTGGTGAGTAGGGTCACTACGCCAATGTCTGCCCCAAGAAAGCTCATAATGCTGCCGGTCAGAACAACCCCCAGAGAGTTGGGTAGAATGGGAACCCGCCACAAGCACAAGCAGGCAGAGGTCCTCAGAACCCCGTCAGGGGCAAAGTCAACCACATGGGTGCTGAGACCGCAGAAGGAGCTACCAACGTGGTTGTGGGTACGTTCCTCGTCAACTCGATCCCTGCAACTGTTTTATTCGATTCTAGAGCTTCGCATGCTTTCATCTCTGCTGTATTTGTTCAAAAGAATATGCTGGCCTTATGACCTATGGGGAATACAATGCTAGTTAGCTCACCAGGGGGAGCAACATGCCACTCTACGTTGCACCGGACCCTCATCACAATAAGGGGGGTAGACTTCGAAGTATACCCCATAGTCCTGAACTCTGTTGGGTTTGACCTGATCCTAGGAATGAGATGGTTAGCCTACTACAGTGGGGTGATCAAGTGCGCTGAAAGGATGATACAGCTGACAGCCACGACTGGAGAAAAAGTGGACTACCAGGCAGCCAAGCCCACTGAGCAATGTCAAGTCAATCAAGCTAATGGATCAGCCCCCGAGGACATCCGAGTGGTGTGCGAGTTTCCGGATGTGTTCCCAGATGAATTGCCAGGTATGCCCCCGGAACGCGAAGTTGAATTCGTTATTGAACTAAAACCTGGCACTGCACCTATAGCTAAAAGGCCATATAGGATGGGAGTGAAAGAAATGGAGAAAATTAAGGAAGAATTAAGCTCTTTGCTAGAAAAAGGGTATATCCGTCCTAGTTCTTCACCATGGGGAGCACCAGTGTTGTTCGTGGACAAGAAGGATGGTACGCAAAGGATGTGCGTGGACTATCGAGCACTCAATGAAGTGACGGTCAAGAACAAGTACCCCCTACCAAGGATTGATGATCTGTTCGATCAATTGAAGGGAGCTTGTGTGTTCTCCAAGATAGATCTTCGATCGGGCTACCACCAGATGAGGATCCGACCATCCGACATACCCAAGACGACCTTCACTACTCGGTATGGGCTATATGAGTTCACTGTCATGTCCTTTGGACTAACCAATGCTCCTGCATACTTCATGTACTTGATGAATAGTGTCTTCATGGACTACTTGGATAAGTTTATGGTGGTGTTCATTGATGACATTCTGGTCTTCTCAAAGAATGAAGAGGAACATGAAGATCATTTGAGGATGGTGATGCAGAGACTCCGGGAACATTAGCTATATGCCAAGTTGAGCAAGTGTGAGTTCTGGTTGAAGGAGGTGGCATTCTTGGGACACGTGCTGTCCAACGGAGGAGTGGCAGTTGACCCGAAGAAGGTTAATGATGTGTTGAGCTGGAACCCGCCTCGGGATGTCAGCGAGATCAGGAGTTTCCTTGGGATGGCCGGATATTATCGATGGTTCATCGAAAGATTCTCCAAGATTGCTAAACCCATGACGGCGTTATTGGAGAAAAATGCCAAGTTCATCTGGACAGAGGAGTGCCAGACCAGCTTCGAAGAGTTGAAAAAGAGAGCACCCATGCTGATATTGCCTGACATAGCCAAGAGCTTCTCCATCTACTGCGATGCATCCCGTCTAGGACTGGGGTGTGTACTTATGCAAGAAGGGAGAGTCGTGGCATATGCATCGAGACGGTTGCGGAAGCATGAGCAGAACTACCCGACACATGATTTGGAGTTGGCACCTGTGGTGCATGCTTTGAAGATTTGGAGGCATTACCTGATTGGGCACAAGTGTGACATCTACACTGATCACAAGAGCCTGAAGTATGTCTTCACTCAGTCAGAGCTGAATATGAGGCAACGTCGATGGTTGGAGTTGATCAAGGACTATGAACTGGAGATCCATTACCACCCCGGCAAGGCTAACTTGGTGGCAGATGCTCTGAGTAGGAGAAGCTATGTGAACAGGATCACCAGCCATTGTTTGCCTGAAGAACTCAGCCGGGAATTTGAGAAGATGAGTCTGGGGTTCGTGACCAGCATCAAAGAGATGACGGTAGAACCGACTCTTGAACAAGAGATCCGGAAAGGACAGCTCGGTGATGAAAAGATCAAGGAAATTGTGGAGAATGTTGCCCTAGGAAAGGCACCTGGATTCCAAGTTGATGAAAAGGGAACCTTGTGGCACGGGAAAAGGATATGTGTACCCGATATAGCGCAGATCAAGGACACGATCCTAAGAGAAGCGCATGATTCGGCATACTCGATCCATCCAGGAAGCACCAAGATGTACCAAGACATCAAGGAAAGATTCTGGTGGTACGGATTGAAGCGTGATGTGGTGACACATGTGGCACTATGTGACACTTGTCAGAGAGTTAAGGCTGAACATCAGAGGCCAGCCGGATTACTCCAGCCCTTGAAGATACCTGAATGGAAATGGGAAGAAGTTGGCATGGACTTCATCACTGGTCTACCCCACACACAGCGAGGATTTGACTCTATCTGGGTGATTGTGGACCGTTTGACCAAAGTAGCACACTTCCTTCCAGTGAAGACCACCTACACCGGAGCTAGACTGGCAGAGCTATACATGGAGAGGATTGTGTGTTTGCATGGAGTCCCGAAGCGGATAGTGTCGGACCGTGGTACTCAGTTCACTTCACACTTCTGGCAGAAGCTGCATGAGTCTATGGACACTAAGTTGCAGTTTAGCTCAGCTTATCACCCCCAGACAGATGGGCAGACAGAGCGGACCAATCAGATTCTGGAAGACATGTTGAGAGCATGTGCTCTGCAGTATGGTGTCAGTTGGGACAAAAGCTTGCCCTATGCGGAATTCTCGTACAACAACAGCTACCAGAAGAGTCTGCAGATGGCACCATTCGAGGCTTTGTATGGCAGGAAGTGTAGGACTCCACTATTCTAGAACCAGACTGGAGAAAGTCAAGTTTTCGGTCCAGAGATACTAAGAGAAGCAGAACGACAAGTGCAAGTGATTCGGCAGAACTTGAAAGTGGCATAGTCACGGCAGAAAAGCTATGCCGATGTCCGAAGAAGGGATCTCACCTTTGAAGTCGACGACTTTGTGTATCTCAAGGTGTCACCAATGCGAGGCGTTAAAAGGTTCAATGTCAAAGGCAAGCTAGCCCCCCGGTACATCGGGCCATTCAAAGTAGTGGAACGAATGGGTGAAGTGGCTTACCGGCTGGAGCTACCTGAGAGACTGGCCGGAGTGCATGATGTGTTCCACGTATCTCAGTTGAAGAAGTGCTTGCGGGTACCTGAGGAGCAGATCCCGATAGATGAGCTGAATGTACAGGAAGATCTCACATACGAGGAGTACCCTGTCGAGATTTTGGAAAGGTCGGAGAGAGTAACCAATGTGCAAGGTGCAATGGAACCGGCACTCGGAGGACGAAGCAACTTGGGAAAGAGAAGATGATCTCAAGACCGAATATCCACAACTCTTCGCTTCCACATCCGAATCTCGAGGACGAGATTCATCTTAAGGGGGGTAGGTTTGTAACACCCAAAAATGGCCCATTTAAAATTTTTAGTAATTAATTGGCCTTTATGTTAATTGTTCATATTTAATATAGGTTAAATAAATTATTTATGAATATTAAAATCAAATATAAGTGGTAGAAACATTTTTGTTGCATTCATGCTGCTGCACTGTGTTTTGGTTGTTGGCAAACTAAGTTGGAATTTAAATTCTGTTTAAATTTGAATTTAATTTGCATTTGTTTGAGCCCTAGGAAAGTTCCTTTCAGCCGAGTTCGTTTTTGCTCCTTGGACTTTTCGCCCGGTTCACTTTCCCTCCCTCTACTCTCCTCCCAGGTCAGCCCAGCTCCCCTCCCGCTCGGCCCACAGCTCCCCGCGCCGGCCCAACTCGCGCAGCGCCCCCTCTCTCCCCCAGCGGCCGACAGGCGGGCCCCGCGTGTCGGGTCCTCCTTCCTCCTCCCGCCGCGCGCCTTTCCTTCCCCCTGGCGCCAATCGCGCCGCCCCGGCCGGCCTTCCCACGCACCTGGGACCCCGCCGAGCTCCGTGGAAGCTTCCCCCGCACCGCCCCTTCCATCTACGAGCAGCACCCCGCAAGGAAGGCCCTTCTCCATCTTGGAAGGCAATCCCCCCTTTTGGAAAGCTCGGGTGCGGCCGCCGCCGCCAATTGGGCGTGCCTCGCACGCCGAGGGCCACCCCCCGGGGCTATAAAAGCCGCCACCAAGACCCCTAAGCCCTCACAACCCCTCAATCCCGAACCCCGAGCATCCCCGACCCTCTTCTTCCGTGCTTCGCCGCCGGTTCTTCCCCAAGCCACCGGCCGACGACGGACGCCATCCCCCGACACCGCTCCGGTCGAATCAACCCCACTAGGAGCTCCACGCAGTGGTAACCTCCGCCCCCAGCCTCTCCTAGCTCGCTCTCCCGCTCCGTAGTGCGCGCACGACCTCGCCGTGTTTGGCCGCCCACTGCTCACCGCCGTCCACTGCCTCCGGTGCGGAAACCAACAACTTGGACCCCCTCATCATGCTCGTCGTGTCCCCCTGGTCCCGTAGGACCAAGTCTCGTCAGAAACCAATCGCTCTAGCTCGAATTCGAGCTAACGCCGGCGATACGCCGCCGCGCGCGACAGTAGCGCCGTCGGCCGCTCTGTCCCCGCCGCCCGCCTTCCGCCCGAGCAGATCTGGGCCGTCCAGATCTAATCCGACGGCCCACAACAACCCCCGCCCGAGTCAAACTCCCCGAGTACAGGTCAGCTTTGGCGTTTTTGCAAAGAAGCCCCTGCAAAATTTGATTTCAACTCGCGGTCCATTTCTATTCGAAAATAATTCCAGTTAGGTCCTGATTTTTATGGAAAACCCCCTGAGCTTTTTAATTATGGAACCCGTCGTCTTGTTTTATTGTTTTCGCGCGTAGGCCCTCGGGTTTTTATACAAAACATGCTTTTTAGTAACTTGGTTTAGGGAGCTAGAGCATGTGTTGTGTGCTTTGCTCTAGTATCTCTCCGTAAGGTCTGGTTCTTAAAGCGGCAACCCAGGAG
Organism: Echinochloa phyllopogon; assembly: GCA_033239725.1. Taxonomy (NCBI): domain Eukaryota; kingdom Viridiplantae; phylum Streptophyta; class Magnoliopsida; order Poales; family Poaceae; genus Echinochloa; species Echinochloa phyllopogon. Next base: position 58,819,974 of record BTCW01000012.1, on the reverse strand, counting down.
CCTGTCACCACCGCTAGAACTATTATGGCTCTGGTCTTGGTCAAGTAACTTGTACGGCTCTAGCTTGCCAGTGGCTACCATTGGGGCCAACGGCGTTAGTGGACACAAGGTGAAAGGGTGTTTCCGGATTCCACCGAGGACGGGCGATCCGTCGGCTAGGTCACGTTAGACCCACTCCCGTGTTGGGAGTCCCTGCGATGGGGAACTCCACACGTTGCGCATGGACGGGTGCGATGCCCGCGCTCTGGACGCCATCGACCCCCCTATGGTATGACTCCGTAGGCGTACGTCGATCTCGGTGCCTATGATCTCACCGCCTTGTTAAATTAGTGGCTATTGTCTTGTTAGGGTGTCTTGTGAAAAGCCTCGTAGTGTCCCTATGCCGTCACACCTCGGAAGTGTTGATGTGCGTGGTTGGGTGCAAAGTTCCTTTGAACTTTTACGCGACTGGTGGGTAAAGGGCGAAACCTCTGCAGAGTGTAAAATCTATCATGATAGCCTTGCTCAAGGTCACGAGCGGCCTGGATCCTTTTTGATTAGAAGATGTTGTTTAGTTATGATTACTGTCACTTATACTTATTAATTGAGTTACAACCGGGTTTCATTCACTTGTAGTAATTTGGTAAATGCTAAAATGAACCAACTAAAAATGCTAATGCAGTTGAGCCGTGTCTAGCCTATTTTGAGCCTTCATACCCGTGCTATACTTGCTAAGTAAATGTTTTACTTATACTTGCCATTATTCAACAAAATCCCGGATGGGTAAACAGATTGGGCTGATCAGGAGACTGCTGCTGAGTTCCTTGAGGACCTGCCGTACTTCTGAGTTGCGCTCTCCCAGTCAGAGTCCTTGTGGACTGCGGCTCCGCTTTAGTTGAGAGTTATAGACTTCCGCTGTAATAAATATTATTGTTATACTCTAATGTAAAGTATTTTATTTCGAGCATTTGTACTCTGTTTATTATATTTGTTCGTTGTATGTGTTCTGTGGACTTCCTGGGCACACATATGGCCGCATTCAGGTTTTGTGAAAATCCGGGTGTGACACTATTCCATTTTATTTATTATCTTACCTTGTCTTGATATCTATAGATTTGTTCTAAGCCCATCTTTCTTTCTAACCCATAGATGGTTTTGACTAGACAAGGTGCTCGTAGAATGGCTAGAACTTCTTCCCCTTTTCCACCCCCGTCAGTGCACGAAGAAGAAGTTGCTGAAGACGTGGAGCCGGAAGTGAATCAGGAGGAGCCCGCTTCAGAACCATCAGCAGCGGGAAGTGTTGGACCCCCTCCGCCACCAGCTAGGTGGACTGCGTCGGTTCACTACCACACTGGAGCCCATACTCACTTTCCGATGCTACTTCGGACGATGTTCGCTCGTCTTCACTATCATGTGGAGATAGAGTACCGCGGAAGAAGAAGAACACATCCGGAGTACCTAGAGGAGTGGGATGTGTCAGTGCACATCCGTCGGGCTGACTATGAGAATGGAGGAACCAAGGAGATTGGAGTGCACCGTGCCATCGCCACTAGAGCAACTTTTGAAGTTGGAATTGAGGATGCAGCTAGACAGGCGCTCTCCGCGCTTTGCTTTGAGGAGGCTGGAGTGGTGGATTATACCTCTTGGGCATATCTTCCTAAGAGACAGCCAGGCACTTTAGAGGGTGTGGTGCCACAAGTCCCCGGAGTGCTGAGTTCCACGCTTATCAGTCAAGTGGCGTTCACTGTGATGCTGAACTCGCACATGGATCGCACTGCAAGAGAACTAAAGAGGGTGCGTGAAGAACTCACTGCTGAACGAAAGAAGAACAAGAGGCTTACAGCTGAACTCAGGGGAGAAGCACCCCCACCTTTAGATGAAATCGATGAAGATCAAGCAGCTCACTCTCCACCCCACCTTTGATCCGTTTGGATCACCTAGTTGCATCACCTATGTCCAATAGGTTAAGTTGTCCTCCTATTCATTAGCTTGGTACGTTTAGAATCGTTGAAACTCGTGCGTAACGTGTGGCGAGCCTTGTTCTAAGTGTGTTAGATATGCTTGTTTTTGTGCCAAGTGTGTGATTTGGTTCTTTGTAATGACTGCGCTTAATTTGTGGAGTAATAACCACAATTAAGTATTACTAAATAAATAAATTTAGCTAGTTTGGGTTTTATCTCGGTCCCTGTTTTCAATAGTTAGTTATTTCCTTATCTATTTTATTTTATCTCTCATATAAATCTTATCATACTCCAATCTGTTCTCGTCGCTACTCGATATCCTGGTACTGTTTGAATTAATTCTGAAGCGACAGAACTCCGATTGACATGAAACTAGTTGGGTTGGATTAAGGACTTGATAAGCTACAATCAGGGAATTTTTCGTGATTTTTGGACATTCTTACAGGAAGATAGAGGTGTTTCATTGGAGTGTTCAGAACCTGTCTCGAATTCTGACGTGTCTGTCTTAATTATTTAATATCTCGAGTTACATAAGTTCGATTGAGTTGATTCAAGTTGGGTTAGTTCCAGAATTTGGTAATCTACAATCTGTCAAAAGATCATTATTTTTGGATGTTCAGAATAAGAGTTATGCCTGTTTCATTGTGATGCACTGAATCTGCCTTGAAATCAGAAATTCTTATTTGTATTGAATCTTTCTATGCATGCTTTATCTGTCACCGTCTGAATCTCATGTTTCTAACCATCAGATGGTGAACACCAGGTCTGGAAGTGGAGAGGATCGACCAGCTGTGATTCGCCAGGGACGTGCCAACCCCAATTCCAATCCCCCGCCGAATCAAGCACCACCTGCCGCAATGGACCAAATTCTTGCCAACCAAACTCAGATCCTCCAGAACTTGGCTACTGCTATGGCAGGCATTCAAGCTCAGTTGAACAACAACAACAACAACAATCAGCCAAGGGACAAGCATCGGGAGTTCATGAGCCACAAGCCCCCTACCTACTCACATTCTTCAGATCCTCTTGACGCTGATGATTGGTTGAAGACCGTTGAGAAGAAGCTAGATATGGCTCAGTGTAATGACAGGGAGAAGGTCTTGTATGCTTCAGGCCGCTTGGAGGGATCAGCTTCGGATTGGTGGGATGCTTACCATGCTGCTCATGCCACCCCTAATGCTATCACCTGGCAGGAATTCAAGGACAGCTTCAGGAGTCATCATATCCCTGCCGGTGTCATGAAGCTAAAGAAGGAGTTCCTCTCTCTCAAGCAAGGGGGAATGTCCGTCAGTGAGTACAGGGACAAGTTCATCCAGTTGTCTCGCTATGCCCCAGATGAGGTGAAGGAAGATGAGCAGAAACAGGAGTTGTTCTTGGAAGGATTGATCTCACTGCTCCAGTATCACCTCATGGCTCACACCTTCCCAACATTCCAGAAGCTGGTGGACAAGGCTATTGGCTTGGAACACAAGCGTCGTGAGTTGGGGGAACAGAAGAGGAAATTCCTAGCCTCAGGACAGTCAAGCAGTAACACTCGCCCTCGTTTCCAGCAGCCTCAGCAGGGCGTGCCCGTTCGCTTTGGTGGGCAAGGGGGTAACTTTGGGCAGAATCAGGGTCAGCGCTTAGCACCTCCAACCCAGCGCCCAGCCTTTCAGCAGAACCGCCAAACCACCCCAACTCAGACTTCAGTGAAGACCCCTGCACCAGGCAGTGCTACTACCCCTCGTGCTTGCTACATATGTGGAGATCCGAGTCACTTTGCCAACAACTGTCCTAAGAGGAATGCTCAGACTCCGCAGCGCCAGAATAGCAGTGCACTTAGGCAGAATCCTCCTCAGCAGCACAACCAGAATGGGAACCCGACGCCCCAGAGCAATAGAGGTCAGCAGAACCAGATACGTGGTAGGGTGAACCATGTTGCCCCAGAGACCGCGCAGGAGGCTCAGGACGTGGTGCTTGGTATGTTCCTTGTCAACTCAGCCCCTGCATCAGTTTTATTTGATTCCAGAGCATCTCATTCTTTCATTACTGCTCAGTATGTAGCTAGCCATAATATACACATGCACCCCATGAAGCGTGATATGATAGTCAGCTCCCCTGGAGGAATCTTGAAAGCCACTTTTATCTGCCCTCGTGTTAATTTGAAAATAGTAGGGGTAGATTTTCCTGCTGATCTGATAGTCCTGAAATCTGAGGGGATTGATGTCATACTTGGAATCTGAGGGGAAGAGGTCAGTGTTGTTAACAAGGCCTCAAGGAGAAAAGGTTGAATTCGTTGCTACAGTACCCGCAGCGGCAGATGGTACGGTTAATTAGCTGAAGGGAGCACCGCTTGAGGACATCAGAGTGGTTTGTGATTTCCCAGATGATTTGCCAGGTATGCCACCCGACCGAGACATTGAGTTTCTTATTGAGCTTTTACCTGGTACTGCTCCTATTTCTAAAAGACCCTATAGAATGGCTGTTAATAAACTAGAAGAACTTAAGAAACAACTTAAAGAATTATTGGATAAGGGTTATATTCGTCCTAGTTCTTCACCTTGGGGAGCTCCTGTTATTTTTGTTGGTAAGAAGGATGGCACTCAGAGATTGTGTGTGGATTATCGTTCTTTAAATGAGGTAACAATCAAGAACAAGTATCCTTTGCCCAGAATTGAGGATTTATTTGATCAGTTGCGAGGAGCCAAGGTTTTCTCCAAGATTGATTTGCGATCTGGCTACCATCAGTTGAGAATCAGGCGCTCAGATATTCCTAAAACAACATTTACCACCAGGTATGGATTATATGAATATACAGTGATGTCTTTTGGATTGACAAATTCACCTGCCTACTTTATGTATCTGATGAATAAGGTGTTTATGGAGTTTTTGGATAAATTTGTGGTGGTATTCCTTGATGATATTCTGGTTTACTTTAAGAATGAGGAGGAACATGAGGAACATCTGAGGTTAGTATTGCAGACACTCAGGGAGAATCAGTTGTATGCCAAGTTTAGTAAATGTGAATTCTGGTTGAGTCAAGTATCCTTTCTTGGTCATGTTGTTACTGGTGGAGGTATTGCAGTGGATCCCAGCAAAATCAAGGATGTGTTGGATTGGGAACCTCCGACTTCTGTGAATAAGATCAGAAGCTTCCTGGGATTGACTGGATATTACAGGAGATTCATCGAAGGCTTTTCTAAAATAGCGAAACCTCTTACATCGCTATTAGAGAAAGGCAAGGAATTTGTTTGGTCAGAAGCTTGTCAGTCAGCTTTGAAGAATTGAGAAGGAAGTTGACTACAGCCCCAGTGCTTGCTATGCCAGATATTCACAAGAATTTTGACATATATTGTGATGCTTCTCAAAAAGGACTTGGTTGTGTTCTTATGCAGGAAGGTAGAGTTATAGCTTATGCATCAAGGCAGTTGAGAAAACATGAGCTAAATTATCCTACTCATGACTTGGAACTAGCAGTTGTTGTTCATGCTTTGAAGATCTGGAGACACTATATCTTGGGTAACAGATGTGAGTTGTATACCGATCACAAAAGTCTGAAGTACATATTCACTCAGAAGGATCTGAATTTGAGGCAGAGAAGATGGTTGGAATTGATCAAGGATTATGATCTGGGAATCAACTATCATCCAGGCAAGGCAAATGTGGTTGCAGATGCGTTGAGCAGAAAGTCACAAGCTAATCTAGTGCTTGGTCGTCAGTTGCCAGCAGAGTTGTGTGCTGAGATGGAAAGGCTGAACTTGGGATTTCTTAATCTGGCAGAAAGTGTGACTATGGAGATCGAGTCTACACTTGAGCAGGAGATTCGAAAGGGTCAACTTTCGGATGAGAAGATAAAAGAAATAAGGGAACTATGTTAGCAGGAAAAGCCCCAGATTTCACCGAAGATGAGCAAGGTACGATCTGGTTCCGAAAGCGGATATGTGTACCTGATATTGAGTCTCTCAAGGAGAAAATACTAAGAGAGGCTCATGATTCTGCATATTCGATCCATCCTGGAAGTACTAAGATGTACCAGGATCTGAAGGAAAGGTATTGGTGGTATGGATTGAAAAGGGATGTGGCTGTTCATGTAGCATTATGTGATGTCTGTCAGCGGGTTAAGGCTGAACATCACAGACCGGCAGGTTTGCTTCAACCCCTCAAGGTACCTGAATGGAAGTGGGAAGAGATTAGTATGGACTTTATAGTTGGTTTACCTCGTACTAGTGCTGGATATGACTCTATATGGGTCATAGTGGATCGATTGACCAAGGTAGCTCATTTTATTCCAGTAAAGACTACTCATTCTAGTGCTAGACTTGCAGAGTTATATATGTCCAGAATTGTTTGTCTGCATGGTGTGCCTAAGAAGATAGTTTCTGATAGAGGTACTCAGTTTACATCTCGATTCTAGCAAAAGTTGCATGAGTCCATGGATACAAAGTTAAATTTTAGTTCTGCTTATCATCCAAAGACAGATGGTCAGACAGAGAGAACTAACCAGATTTTGGAGGATATGCTGAGAGCTTGTGCCTTGAAGCATGGAGGCAGTTGGGATAAGAGTCTCCCATATGCAGAATTCTCATATAACAACAGTTATCGGGCAAGTCTGAAAATGGTTCCTTTCGAAGCCCTCTATGGTAGAAAATGCAGAACACCTTTATATTGGAGTGAAACAGGTGAAAGTCAAGTGTTTGGGCCAGAAATTCTGCAGGAAGCTGAGAGACAGGTTCAGATCATTAGAGAGAACTTGAGAACAGCTCAGTCCAGGCAGAAGAGTTATGCAGACACAAGAAGAAGGGAATTAACCTTTGAGGTAGGTGATTAGGTATATCTGAAAGTTTCTCCTATCCGGGGTTTGAGAAGGTTTAAGGTAAAAGGCAAACTATCTCCTCGTTTTATTGGACCTTTCAAAATTGTTGATAGGAAAGGTGAGGTTGCATACCAATTGGAACTACCATCTAGATTGTCAGATGTTCATGATGTTTTCCATATCGCTCAGTTGAAAAAGTGCCTTCGAGTGCCTGAGGAAAAATTATCTTTGGATGAGTTGAATGTGCAAGATGATCTGACTTATATGGAATATCCAGCTAAGATTTTGGAAACTGCTGAGAGAGTTACTAGGAGTAAAGTGATTAAGATGTGTAAAGTTCAATTGAGTCATCATGGAGAAAGCGAGGCAACTTGGGAAAGAGAGGATGAGTTGATGGCAGAGTTCCCTTAGATTTTCTCTAATCCATCCGACTCTCGAGGATGAGATTCTCTTTAAGGAGGTAGGTTTGTAACACCCTAAAATTCATCACAATTAAAGTGTAGCAATTTCTGAATTTTCTAGGATTTATTAAGGCCTAAATAAATTTTCTATGATTTAATTGGAATTTCTAGCCTTTTATCAATTTAAATATCATATTAAATAATTTTAGTCAAAATAAGTTGTTGATGCATTCATGTTGTTGCATTTGTCTTTTGCTTGTTGTTCAATTAAGTTAGAATTTAAATTCTGTTTAAATTCGAATTTAATTTGAATTTGTTTGAGGTTTAGAATAGTTGTTTTCTGTCGAGTTCAGTTTTGCCCCTCCAACTCTTGGCCCAGTTCATCTATGCCCCTCCTTCTTTTCTCCTTTTCAGCCGGCCCGTCTTCTTCTTTCGCTCCCGAGCCAGCCCAGCTAGCCTCCCTTCGCGGGCCGTGCTCCACACGCCGGCCCATTTCCTCCCTCTCCCGGTTCGACCGCTGCCAGGCGGGGCCCGCCTGTCGGGGTCGTCTCCCCCAGTCAGACGCGACTCCGACTCGAGCCTGAGCTCGAGTCCGACAGCGGCCGGGCGCGCACGCCTAGGCAGGCGAGGGCCTAGCCCTTTTACCCGCGCGTCGTGGCCCCCTTTGCCTCTCCCCGCTCTTTCCGCGTTTCGGCCGCCGCTCACAAGCCCTAGCTGTCGTTTGCGCCGTCGCCGAGCGAAGCTCCGCCGCCGCGCCGCCGGTTCGCTTCGTCGTCGCCTCCGTCTCGCCAATAGCTGCCCCGGGAGGTTCGGTAAGTAGTAGTGAAGCTTCCCTTGCGTTTTGATTCAAGTTTCGGCCGCGCCCGTGCCTAATTTACGCTCGCCGACGAGCTTGCAGCGCCGCTGCCGCCTTCTCTCGTCGCCGGTCGCCGTCGGCACTCCTCAGCCGCCAAGAACCCCCGGAGTGAGTTCTCCATGTTCTCCTCTTGCTTCCCATCCAGATCTCGTCTGGTTTCGTGCACCGAAGCTCGAGATCGAGCTTGCGCCGGCCAAGTGCCGTCGTGGATGCTAGCGGCGCCGCCGCCCTGCCTCCCCCGCCGGCGAGCCCATCTGCAGATCAAATCTCGGTCGTTAGATCGTGATCCAATGGTCCATCTCAACTTTAGCCCCGAGTCAATCCAGCGAAGTACCGGTCAACTTCGGCCGTTTTACAAAAAGGCCCTTCAAGTTTTGGGGAATCAACCCGCGGTCCTGAGCAGTTCAAAAATAATTTCATTTAAGTTCTTTTTCTTGCGGTTTATCCCCTGCAAGTTTTAAAATTGTGCCCGAGGTCCAAGTTTGGTATTTTTGCATGAAAACCCTCGTAGTTTTATACAAAATTATGTTTTAGCCCTCAGATTTTCGCAGTTAAGCCCCTGGAACTTTTAAAACTTTACCAGCAAGTCCCTGAACCTTAGAAAAGCCATATCTTTTGCGTTTTAACTCCGATTTTAGTGACTCTCGCGCTCCCGCATTCGTGGTAACGCGTAGATCAGTTTTGTGCTGTTGTTTTCTTCTGTTGGAATTGTTTGGTGTACTGTTTCTTATTTATTGTATTGTTTTCTTGTATGTGTTCGTGTGCTGCGTATAGGAAGCGCGCCGTTCCAGGAAGTGTTTGAAGAACCAACTGTTGAAGAGTTTGAGCGGCAGCAGGGTTGGGAAGAAGGCAAGTATTCCTTGATCATGCTCGTTTATACCTAAATGACATGCATTTTAATTACACCATTTATTTATCGCTTGCATTAATATTGTTGGGTCCCATTAAGGATTTCCTAGTCTCTTTTACCATACCTTACAGCTGGGTCATTAAATTAATTTGACTAGTAGATGATGCTTAGTTGCTCAACTAGGATTGGTCTAATGAAACCCCTACTCTATGTTTCATTATTATCTTTTAATTAAATAATGACAAGATCACATCTTTTAATTGGAACATGGAGCGACCACCCAGGAAAACAGTGCAACCATAAGTGTTATGTGGCTCTGGCTTTGACTGACTAATTAGGTATTCTGGTTTGGGATAGTTTTACCCGAAAGGGGCAAGAGGTGCGGCGGTTGACGAGGTATAGCCCGGTCCTCTTGAGCGGTAGGCTTTGCAAGATACGCGACTCACTAGGGAGGGTTATGCTTTGCTCCTGAACCGGAAGCCTTAGCGAACTATCACTTATTAGAGTATCTTTATAAAGGTCTCATAGTGAAACCCAGTATTCGGTCCACGTGGTGTGGGAAGGGTACATGCTTTCGGGCAATGGGAATCACGGCTTATGGTGAATGTGTACAACCTCTACAGAGTGTAAAACTGTTATAACAGTCGTGCTCACGATCATGAGCGGCCTGGACCCTCACATGATTAATCTATCAGAATATGATCTAAATTGTGGTTGCTTGAATCTGATGGGTATATGTTATCATTTAACTGTGGTTGGTATATACTTATACTTGCTAGTAAATAGATGTTTAATAAAAGTTGACCCACTAAAAGTGCTTAATGTAGCTATCCTTTCAGCCTTCCAATTTATAAAGCCTAGCATGTCATTTATTTCCATACTTTGCTAAGTACGACATGTGCTCACGCTTGTTTATTTATATTGCATCGACCACACTCGGACTGCTGCTCAGATTGAGAGAATTTTGAGGACTTTACTACTGATTTTGAGGAATTCTAGGCGAGTCTGCCAGTCAACTGCATGTGGAGATGGAGTTATTTTGCTTCGTTTAGTTAAACGTTTATTTAAGTCTTCCGCTATGACATTTGTGTCAAATCTGAGATTGTAATAAATATGCTTTAATACTCTTTCGTATGCATGGTTATGGATATTCACTTACGACGTCTACCTAAACTTGATCCTGGCGCACATATGAGATGCACCTGATTTTATTTCTAAAACTGGGTGTGACAGAAGCCGCGGGGGGGGGGGGGGGTGGCAGCCCCACCCCCGCCCCCCCAAACTGCCGAGGGCCGGAGCCCCTGCTGATCACGCCGCCGCCATCGCGCCTCGCGGCAGCCCGGAACGTGCACCACCGCCAGCCCCCTTCCGCCCGCCCGGGCACCGCCGACGAGGGCAAGGGATAGGCTGTCGCCCCAAATCCGGGATAGGAGGAGCGCCCCCCAGATCCTGTCGCCGGCGCCGGGGTAGCCACGCCACGGCGGCCCTCGCCTGAACCGCGGCGGGCACGCCGCGAAAGGGGCGCCAGCCGGCCGCCACCACCAGGGCGGGGTCCAGATCTGGGGCCGCCCCTCGGATCGGGCCGCCGGCGGTGAACACGGCGCCATCCCTGGCCCACCGACACCCGACGGCCCGCTAGGGGGAGCCGCGCCGGCGAGGCACCGCCCAACCGCAGGGGTTCCATTGGAGAGGCGCCAGGGGAAGATGAGGGGGGAGGGGCCCGCCGCCACAGGCCACGCGGCGGCGGCGGGGGCGGGAGGGGGTACCGGAGAGCTGGGGGAGCGGCGGCGGAGCGGGTTCCGCTCGTGTCGCTCTCAGGGAGAGAGCGACCGAGCTTCCCCAAAAGCACTAATTGTACACTCTCGCCAATAATGCCTGTTGATCTCCTGTACGTCTTTTCCCTCCACAAGATTAAGATTCCAAGTGCTAGATTCCAAGTGAAAGTACTATGTCAGTATCTGATTCTGAGCACGACTGAATGAATGAAACAACAAAGCCCAACAATGTTTGTTTCGTTGCCTGGTCATCCTGTGTTCGTTTATCAACGTGTAGTACAGTTTCGCTGCTGCGCAGGGGCTACTGTCTGAGTTTGGCGTCCTGCATGCGCAGATCATTTCCCCTTCTTCAAGTGAGACGAGTCAGCGGCCTCAGCGCACAACTCACAGCCATCTATGCTGCAAAGACTTTTTGGCTCGCCGTGCTCCATGCTCTCCCTCTCCGCCTCAGTTTTTTTTAAATTGTAACCGATTTTTAAATAATATTTTAAAAATAAACCGTGTAGACAAATATTTACATCACATGACCCTTTTGGTCACGCTGATCTGCATGGCGTGATAAAATAATATTGTCGCGCCACATGCATCGGCGCGACAAACTTGCCACGCTAGCGGGAGAATGGTGCCATGGACTCTCCTGTCGCGCCGGTGCATGTGGCACGACAAGGTTATCTTGTCGCGCCGTGACAAATAGCGTGACATGGTTATCTTGTCGCGCCGTGACACATGGAGTGACAGGGGGTGTGCTAATTCAACCATCTATTTTGGTCAATCTAAATAAAATAGTATTTGTAATCCAAAATTTATGAAACTCGATAGTCGTGTTGTAGATGAATAGATGATATAAATATTCTATTTTAGCAACATATACAAGCTCAAGTGTTACGTATTCCAAGATATATAATTTTAATGTAGGCTATGTTTTATCATATTTGGTATCTCATAAGTACGAGAAACAAATATTTTGATTATCTATTTTGGATATTCTTATAAAAATATAATTGTTAAGATTTTTTGAAATGATTAATAGTTCTTAAATATATAAATAAAATTTATGGAACTTTTAAGAAAGTGAGCAACTTGATGCCTTGGAGAATATATATACACAATAATGCAGCTTCTGAGTGAATTAAACATCATTGTCGAACTGCATATTCTTTTTTTTAAAAATTAGCAGGAGCACTGTTATATCATATAAGAGAGAGAAGCAAAAGTAGTTTTATAAGGTCTTGATTACATAAATAGATGATCTACTCACTCATTCCATAAAAAATTGGGGGCAATATTCATTGGAGCTTGCCCATGCAGCCATGAATCTTGCCAAAATTTGACCTCTATTCGTTGCATTCCCTAAAATAATCATAGTTGAGACACGAAATAGTTGTCTGTCCAAGTCAGAGACTAGTGTATTTGTTCCCACCCATGGACGAACGGGTTCCACCCATTCATACCATAACCACCTTAACCTCAATGCTCTGCTAAAAAGATCCAGGTCTAAAATGCCAAGTACTCCAAATTTCTTAGGCATTTTGGTTTTTGCCTATTGCACTAGACAATGCCCTTCGTTTGCTTCTGCCGCCCCTCTCCACAAGAATCCTCTTCTAATTCTATCTATTTTCTTAATGGCCCATATTTTCAGAGGGAAGATAGTCAAGTGATAAATTGCCATTGTCGTCTGCATCAGTGGTTGTACCTCCACCCTTCTTAACTGTGTGTAGCGCAATGACATTCCTAGATATGTACATGGGAAAGTCATGTTAGGACACTGGAACCAATGCATTACCTCCTCCACATTAATTCCTTCACATCGAATAGGAAATACAACACTCTTCGTTGGGTTTGCAGTTAAGCCTGATGTCTGCCCAAAAGCATGCAAGATTTGCTAAACAGTTTGCACCTCATCTCTAATCGGGTTGAGAAATATCGCTGCATCATCAGCAAAAAGGCTCATTCTTAGTTTCGCTGCCCTATGTTGAATTGGAGTCAATAATTGATCACTTGTCGTCTTGTCTAGCATTCTCTGAAGTGGTTCCATGGCAATGATGAAGAGCAGGGGAGACAGGGGATCCCCTTCTCGCATTCCTCTCATATGATGTCTGAACCAATTACCCCTTGTGCCATTTAGAAGTACCGTTGAGGAAGCAGTTGCGATCGAGTCGGTACCCAGCTTCTCCACCTCGGTCCAAACCCCATCTGTTGAAGTAGCTCTAGCAAATAATCCTATCTTACGCTGTCAAAAGCCTTTGCGATGTCCAATTTGAGAAAAAAGTGCTGGAATTTTGGTCCTGTGGAGTTCCTTGAAATTATACATCTTGGAATACGTAACACTTGAGCTTGTGCATGTTACTAAAATAAAATATTTATATCATCTACAACACGCCTATCGAATTTTATAAAATTTGGATTGCAAATACTATTTTGTTTAGATTGACCAAAATAGATAGTTGAATTAGCACGCTCCCTGTCACTCTATGTGTCACGGCACGACAAGATAACCCTGTCACGTCATGTGTCACGATGCGACAAGATAACCCTGTCACGCCATTTGTCACGGCGCGACAAGATAACCTTGTCGTGCCACATGCACCGGCGCGACAGGAGAGTCCATGTCACCATTCTTCCGCTGGCATAGCAAGTTTGTCGCGCCGATGCATGTGGCGCGACAACGTTATTTTGTCACGAAATGCGGACCGGCGTGACCAAAAGGGTCCTAAGATGTAAATATTTGTCTACACGGTTTATTTTTAAAATATTATTTAAAAATTGGTTAAATTTTTTTAAAAAAAAATCTCTCGCCTCTCGGTAACCACTAACCAGGTAACAGGAGTTTTACCCAAAATTCTCATTATACCGGCTTCAAATAGAAATATCATATTATGCACCTATCCATTCACCTCGTAGTGCATAGTAGTATTGCTGAAGATATTACCTGAACTTCGACTACCCTTTGAATTACCCCCCATTTGTAATTGTACTTGAATCAGATAGAAGCAGCATCTCATTTTATCAAATAGATGCCACAGTGTGCAGCACGGTCATTACAATTCACAAACCCTGCCAAGAACAGTATTGCAAACAAAGGCGCAAGTGTATAGTGTAAGCGGCACAGAAAACGCCAGGTGATGAGAGGTTCTTTTTTTAGAGCAAACAGCCATGAGCGGCTTCAAAACACAAAAGCGAATGAAATTCAGAACGCACCAAGCAAACCTAATGTTAGTCTCAAAATACAGCAAAATATACCTGATGCAAAGCCCACAACTGCTGATGATGTGATACAAAAAAAAATTGCTGATTTTACAACTTCTATTTTAGTTCACGCGTGATCACAACCGACACGTTTATACAGCATTGTTGTCAGACCACTCTACACAGCATGTTCTTGGCTTCTTGCCCACAAATTCAAGCCCGGATTGGATGTTAACTGTGCATCTCCACGAATCAGAACCCAAGGCACTAACCAGCCGCCCGAGCTCAGTCACTACCCTAACCTTGCTGTCAGGACTCAGGAATTAAAGTCACAATTGCCCTGGGGGCTGAACTCAACAAAACAGAAGGCGCCTCATCTGTACAACAAATTCCCAGCCTTAGCTGCTCCAGGGAGCAAAACCATACAGGAGGTCTCAAACCCTTCTCCAGATCTGACGTGCCTCTGTGGCACTGCCGATGAAAACACCATCTCGCCTGGCTGCTTACTCAATTTAGCAGGCGGCCGACTTTGGAGTTGCCATCTTCACTCCTCGATGTTGTTCTTTGCGTTCCGCTGCTGGATGGCGTAATGTCTTTGCAGTTCTCGGAGCCTCTCCAGAAGTTCTTGAAACGATGGCCGTTGCTGTGGGTCGCTGCTCACAGAAAGGGCAGATGTTATCATGAATATGCAGGAGTTACCAAATACATAGTTATATTTTTCTTCAAGAGCAAACCTGAAAATCTGCAAGTATATTTGGCATAGCTTGCAGAAGATTACAACTCAGAAATACAGATAACTACAGAGTGTGGGGCCTGAGGTTTCACCTTTCCTAAAAACAGTAAAGAAGGATAGGAAAAACACGAAGTACCTTTCCCAACAGCTTAGGATAATTGATGTCCATTGTGGATCCACATCACTCGGAATATCCAACCTTTGGTTCATGAAACCAACTGCACCAATGACCTATATAAGAAACAAACCCCTTGAGAGTAAGTAGTATACAGGACTCGGAAGATGTGCTCTGCACAAATATTATCAGTTAAAGGTGCTGTCAGGCCACCTGAGGCTACTGCTGGAATACAAAAAAACTGTAAGCTTATGGTGAGCTCAGTAGTTCTAATTGCCATGTAGCCAATTAACTAGCAGTCAAAGTTTACTATTTTTCTAATTGATATATAACTTTTTTTCAGCTGCTACAACAAATAATGATCTCTTCACAGTATCATAGTCACAATTTGTCACTGCATGTATGGTAAAAAATCAGAACAAATTTAACGAAAACAAAATTATCTAACAAGAATATACCTGCATCGAGTTCAGATTTTCCCAGGGTATCTTCTGAGTAACAAGTTCCCACAAGATCACGCCATAGCTATACACATCAGATCTACATTAGCACCAAGAAAAAGTTATTAGTGAACCCATATCCAGAGGCGGTCAGAGGAACTTCTGTTGATTAAGATTCTCCACAGCTTACTTCTCATCTGAAGGTTCATTTCGCAACACCTCTGGTGCCATCCATTGAGGCTGGATAGGAAAGTCACATCAGTAAGTTAAAGAGAGAATAATACAAGAGAAAGCTTTAAACCACTCACATTAATTGATATATCAAGTACTAAAATTAAGATTGCTTAAACTTACCGTTCCTTTCCCAGTTTTTGTTGTCAGAAAAGTTTCGCGCTTGAGACGTGAAAGACCAAAGTCTGCCACCTGATTGAATCTGATGAAATGAGAGGAGGCAAGCAGGAAAATGTAAAATATTTGGAAGCAAATAAATTGTGATGTAACTTCACAGTCCAGTTCTTATCAACCAGAAGATTGGATGATTTTAAATCTCGATGTATGATAGGTGGGCTGGAATGGTGAAGATAATTCATGCCCCTTGCCTGTAGAAACACAAAACACAGAACAATGACTAGGGGATTGAAGTATACATACAGAAACAATGTAGAACTTTGAACCTATAATTTCATTTGCTAGGGGATTGACAAGTATAATTGTAGAATATTGGGCAAACACCACACACCCAAGATGGGGGGGTGACCTTTCATTATATAGGCCGGATACGGCTTGGAGTACATCTAACACCCAATGTGGTACTATACAAGACCATATACAACTCTATATATCTAACACCCGCCCGCAGTCGCAGGTGGACTAACGCCTAGACTGGACCTAAAATCTGTAAATAACTGTACAGGAAGACCCTTAGTCATAATATCAGCAAACTGGCGCGACGAAGGAACATGAAGAACTCGAACTTCACCCAAAGCCACCTTCTCGCGGACGAAATGAATATCAATCTCAATGTGCTTCGTTCGTCGATGATGAACGGGATTGGCAGCCATATATACTGCACTGACATTGTCACAGAAGACGAGCGTCGCCTTTGAGAGAAGAACATGAAGCTCGTGAAGAAGTTGTCGTAGCCAGCAACACTCAGCAACTGCATGAGCAACAGCCCGATATTCTGCCTCTGCACTGGAACGAGAAACTGTAGTCTGACGCTTTGACGACCAAGAGACCAATGTATCGCCAAGAAAGACACAATATCCAGAGGTAGAACGTCGAGAATCAGGGCAGCCTGCCCAATCAGCATCAGAGTATGCCGTAAGAGAGTCAATCGAACCAGTGCCAATCCGAAGACCATAGGACAGGGTACCCTTGACATAGCGCAAGATGCGCTTAAGAAACGCCAGATGAGACTCTCGAGGATCATGCATGAACAAACAGACCTACTGAACAGCATATGCAAGATCCGGACGCGTCAGAGTGAGATACTGAAGAGCACCAGCTAAACTCCGGTAGGCAGACGCATCAGCAACAGGCACACCATCTGTAGCAGACAACTTGGCTTTCGTATCAACAGGCGTTGTCGTAGAGTGACAATCACTCATACCAGCACGCCGAAGGATCTCCAAAGCATATTGCTGCTGAGAAAGAAACAACCCATCTGAAGAACGTGTCACGGACATGTGTAAGAAGTCATGAAGATCCCCCAAATCTGTCATAGCAAACTCACTATGCAATCGATCAATAATGTTCTGAAGCAATGTGATAGAAGAAGCAGTCAAGACAATATCATCCACATAGAGAAGAAGATAGGCCATGTCGTCACCATTGCGATAGACGAATAACGAAGTATCCGTAGCTGATGGAACGAATCCCAGAGAACGAAGATATGTCGCAAACCGCTTATTCCAAGCACGAGGGGCCTGCTTCAGCCCATATAAAGATTTCTGAAGGAGACAAAACATAATCTGGATGTGCAGGATCAACAAAACCAGGAGGTTGCTCACAATAGACTGTTTCTTCGAGATATCCATGAAGAAACGCATTCTTCACATCCAACTGATGAATAGGCCACTGACGAGAAGCCGCAATGCTCAACACAGTCCGAATCGTACCCTGCTTAACAACTGGACTAAATGTCTCATCATCTCCAGCCTTCTGATTAAATCCCCTAGCAACCCAGCGAGCTTTATGTTTGGAAAGAGTACCATCAGAATTATACTTAACTTTCCAAAGCCATCGTCCTGTCACAACATTAACATCAGCAGGACGAGGCACCAGGCGCCATGTGCCATTATCCATCAATGCTTGGTACTCATCAGCCATAGCAGCGCGCCAGTTCGGATCAGCAAGGGCACTGCGATAATTACTCGGAACAGGGGAGACAACTGTAGAAGTAGCTGTAAGATTCCGATAATTAACAGGTTGTATTGTACCAGACTGAAGACGTGTCAAACGACGTATAGTAGGACTTGGCTAGGGACCATGAACTTGCTCAGGATTGATCGGCGGGGGAAGTGGACGACGACTGTAGACCTGTCCAAATCGTCCGAACAGAGGGGGAGGCGTCGGTGCAGCAGCTGCTGGCGCAGGTGCCGCTGCTGCTGGCGCAAGTGCTGCTGGCGCGGGTGCTGCTGCATCTACTGCTGGCGCGGGTGCTGCTGCATCTGCTGCTGGCGCGGGTGCTGCTGCATCTGCTGCTGGCGCGGGTGCTGCTGCAGTTGCTGGCCCAGGTGCTGCAGCAGCTGCTGGCACAGATGGCGTAGGAGCAGCAGGCACAAACACCGGCGAATTCCCGCCCGGAAACGAAGACTCCGAAGATCCTGATGGGGGTACGGAACCACTCCCACCAGGAGAAGAGAGCGTTGGCTCAACATCTATGGAAGATGGAGCAGCCGCAGACGAGGGTCCTGATGGGGGCACGAAACCACACCCACCAGAAGAAGAATACGGTCGCTCAACGTCCAAGGAGGACGGAGTAGCCGTAGAAGAGCCACCAGCTGCATGATTAGTAGAACAAGGTGCAATATCCATGTCGACACCTAAGGAAATCAAACGAGCTGGAAGATGGCGAAGGCAAGACACGTGCGAACGGAAAAACTGACTCATCGAAAATGACATGCCTAGATACAATAATCCGTCGCGTAGAGATGTCTAGACAGCGATACCCCTTATGTGAGGAGGGATAACCGACAAATACGTAAGCCGCTGAGCGAGGTGCCAGCTTATGTGGTGAAGTGGCCTGCAAGTTAGGATAACACAAACAGCCGAAAACACGAAGATGATCATAAGCTGGCGGAGAACCATAGAGACGGTGGTAGGGAAGCTCATGGTTGATAGCAGAAGATGGTCGTCGGTTCATCAAGTATGTGGCTGCAGCTAGTGCCTCAGCCCAATAGGCTGGCGGCATGGAGGCTTGAAGGAGAAGAGTGCGCACTGAATTATTGAGCGTACGAAGGATACGTTCAGCCTTGCCGTTTTGTGCCGAAGTGTATGGACAGGAGAGATGAAAAACAATGCCGTGCGCAGCAAGGGTACTATGCATAGCGTGGTTAACAAACTCAGTGCCATTATCAGTCTGAAAGCATTTAACAGGAAGATTAAACTGAGTACGAGCAAAAGCAATAAAATCAACAATGTGTTGATGCACCTCAGATTTGCTCTTAAGTGGGTACGTCCAACAATAGTGTGTAAAATCATCCAAAAGCACAAGATAATACTTGCAACCAGAAATACTCGCAATCGGAGAGGTCCAGACATCACAATGAACAATTTCAAAAGGAGAAGCAGTTTTAGATATCGATGCACTAAACGGAAGACGCACATGCTTGCCAAGCTGACAGGCGTGACAAAGCGAGTGATCTAATTTATTACAGGAAATCAAATTGTTTTTCCTAAGTGATGCTATGACTGCTGGACCAGGATGACCGAGACGACGATGCCACAAGGAGGTGGAGACGGCGAGCATGGCATGGGCAGATACTGGGGCGATTGAGGGGATGGTGTAGAGATCGCCGGCACTATTGCAACGAAGAATCACACGCCCCGTGCTGAGTTCCTTAATAGAAAAACCAGAGGCGTC
Organism: Echinochloa phyllopogon; assembly: GCA_033239725.1. Taxonomy (NCBI): domain Eukaryota; kingdom Viridiplantae; phylum Streptophyta; class Magnoliopsida; order Poales; family Poaceae; genus Echinochloa; species Echinochloa phyllopogon. Next base: position 58,800,799 of record BTCW01000012.1, on the reverse strand, counting down.
AAATTCAACGGAACAACTATTGTCGCGGGTGAACTGACGGACAGATAGAAGGTTATGAACAAGTGATGGAGCGACAAGGACGTTGTTTAACGCAAAATTAGACGTATCGGTTTTAAGGATGGAGGAACCTCTAGATGTGACAAGAATACGTGCACCATTGCCTACAGTAATCGAAGAATAAGCAGCTGGGAGACGGGAGAGAAGTACTCGAGTTTGGGTACTGTTCACGTCGCGGGTACTGTTCACGTGAACAGTACTCGAGGTGGGGGAGGGGGGAGGGGAGAAAAGGCAGGCCTAGGGTTTAGGCTCTGATACCATGTAGAATATTGGGCAAACACCACACACCCAAGATGGGGGGGTGACCTTTCATTATATAGGCCGGATACGGCTTGGAGTACATCTAACACCCAATGTGGTACTATACAAGACCATATACAACTCTATATATCTAACAATAATGTCATCTTCTGGGCTCTACACAAGCAAATCGGCCTATAATGCCTTCTTCATTGGCACCATCAAGTTTGGACCTTGGAGAAGAATATGGAAAAGTTGGGCACCTCCCCGTTGCAAATTCTTCATTTGGCTTGTCTTTCATAATCGGTGTTGGACAGCAGTTCGCCTGGCAAAGAGAGGCCTCTGCCTCACCCCGAGGCATGCCCCCTGTGTGATCAATCTGAGGAATCCATTCATCACCTTATGGTCGGTTGTGTCTTCGCCCGGCAAGTATGGTCTGGAATCCTCCATCAATTGGATCTCCTTTCCTTGGCGCCAGGAACAGACACAGTTCGCTTCTCAAAATGGTGGTGGGCAGCAATCTCAGCAGTCCCAAAGGACATGCGAAAGGGCCTCAACTCCTTGATCATTTTAGTAGCATGGGAGATTTGGAAACACCGAAACTCCTGTGTTTTTTATAACATCAGGCCAAATGTTCAGGAGGTCATGGAGGCGGTCTGGAATGAAGGAAATCTATGGTGTGGCGCCGGAGCAAGAAAGCTCCAGGAACTGCTGGTCAAGAGGACGATGGGGGAGGACTAAGGGCCTGCCGTTAGAGTTCTCTCTCTGGTTGTTTGTGCTGTGCTTGTGTTTTTTCTTTCCTTTGTGGCAGGATTGGTTCCTGCTGCTGGGGGTCATGTGTGTTTGTGTTTCTGAGTGGGTGTCTGTCCTCACTCTGGATTGTTTTTTTTTGTTTCCTCTACCTTAATGAAATGACACGCAGCTCTCCTGCGTGGTTCGAGACAAAAAAAAAGGGATTGACAAGTTCCTTGCTCAAAATGAAGCACGAACTTGGCCACGATCTATCCGCTAAATAATTGGGACTGATTCGAACCCAGGACCTCCAGACCGTAACTGTTGAGATTCTACCACTGCAACAGGTCTGCACCTTCTATCTAGCCACAATGGGAGTGATTGGTTGCTTGGCTTAGCCTAAGCCTGGCTAAGAATTAGCCATGGCCAGATTTAGCCTGGCTGTAGCAGTACAAGGCCTGGGTGTTTGGTTGCCATGCTAAGCTTGTCCTGGCTTGCAAAGAGTATGTTTGGTTGCCTAACTTGCATTGTATGAGTTCACCTCCTCTTGTCTGTGGTAAGTATACCTCACCTCTTATGTTGCTTGTTCTTCTTCCATACGGAGCAACAACCATGAAAACCATTAATTTCCCCTTTTCAAAACTCCACGCATCAGATCAATCTCCCCGTGTTTCCATCAGTTTGGCCAAAGTCAGAGTACCCCCAAATTTACCTCCGAACTTACTCCCTGTCTTTCCTTCAATTTGTCCAAAATTTGAGCATCACTAGTCCAATTTTACCTCCTCCCTGCTTCATTCTTCCTACTCGAACCAATATCAGAGCATGGCCGTCGTCCGTCCTCCCCAAAATGCAAACAACAAGAAATTGAAAATCTAGTGATGGTCATCATCATGCAGTGGAGGAAGGGGAACAACGCCGAGCTTAGCAAAGAAAAGATCCATTCCAAGCGCATAGGCACCCAATTAAGGACCAGCCGCTGAGCAGTGGACTTGAATTTCTCAACGAGCCATTGATATTGCGTAACGAGACGCCATACATTAGAGATTTTGGTCTGATTCCAGGTGCGCACAAACTTAAGCCCGGTGATGGGCGTCGCTTGGTGAGATGCAATGGCGGCGCGCCGGCACCGAGGCGAGTGCAGTGGAGGTGGACGCGAGGAAGTGCTTATGGTCCAGGAACTGCTCCGTCCTTACTCACCCGCCGTCGTCGTCGAGAGGCCCCAGCTTAGTGTCCCTGAGCTTGGCGAGAACCTTGGTTGCTTGCCTGCTTCATTGAAGACGTTCGTGTCGGCGCACCCGGCCGCCACCGTGGCCACGAGCCTCCACAAGCCCACAACCACCATTGCAGCGCCACCGCCTGCTGTGTCAAGGGACTCAAGGCCCCGGGGGTTGGCTTCGCCATCTATTTCCTCACCGGCTAGAAAAAGAACAGCACTGCTAGGCCTTGTGTCGCGGTCATGGGCTCATGGCGGAGAAGAGAAGGGTGAGTGTGACACACAACAAAGAGGGTGAGCACAACACACCGCACATGGTGGGCCCTGGCTAAGCCAGCCTGCATAGCGCGGAGACGCAGCTCATCTGTGTTTCCGGCTGGCCAAGCTAACGGGCCTTTTTGCATTGCTGGAGCCTGGCTTAGAAGCCTGTCCAGCCATCCAAACATGAACAGCCTGCATTCCATAAGCCTGTCTAGGGTCTTGTACAGCCAACCAATCACTCCCAATATCTTTTTTAATAAGAAATAGAAAATATACGAACAGATTTAGAGGAAAAGCTAATCCAAAGCACAGGCATGCAGACAAAAGAACAAACCTAATGCTGACAAAGAATACATAATAAATTACACAAAATAAAAATGAATCTTTTTTATTTGGGGCGAAAAAGAAATATGAAAATGTGCATAAACAATTCCATATGATCAAGCAGCCATTCGCAAAAGAAGAAGCAACTACCTTGGCCTATTTGTTCTCCAATGACGAGGTCTTCCCACAGGATCTCATAATCCAGACAATCTGCTTCATGATCTACTTTGTAGAGAGCACTGCTATTAGTGCTCCCAGTGCTGCTTGCACTGCTGGTGCTGTTATTGTTGAACGAGGACCAGGAACCTGATGCTTCATTCTTGCTAGGCTGGTTGTGCTCAGCGTCTTGGGCGTCTGGAACTATGCTAGAATCAGGAACCTTCCGATGGTTCAGTCCATTCTCTTGGTCACCATGCAACCATGGCAATATCACATGATTTCTTTCATCAGGTCCCTCATTCTCCCGCCCTTTCCAAGGCCATGATATTCCTTTCTTGTTCAGCAGTGCCTCTGCCTTTGAACTCAACATCTTGTGGAAGCCTACTTTTCCTTCACCAGATTCATCACTGTTTGGGTTGGTTGATTTCCCAGGGGAGTTCTCTTCCGTAGCAAAGGGGCCACGTGGCACATCCCCTCTTGGCGTAGTTGTTCCACTAGATGTTGGCTCTTCCTTGGCACCACGATCAGAGCAATGACTCTCACCACTGCCACCTTCCCGTTCTATGCCATTCTCGTCTGTCCTGACCCGAGAACGAACTTTATTTGTGACCTTGGTAGCCTGTGTTGTTATTCTAAAAATCAAAAAGGAATATGCTGGCAACAAAAAGAATATATACTAAAAATAGACCATGTTTGGTTACGACACAAGTTCATCGGTAGGTATCATTCTAGAATTTTGCAGAACAATCAAGGTACATTTACAGATGACCATACACCCCTATTTAAAGTCCTCATTAGGTTAATCATTGTTTTTGACATGGTGTTAAATTCTAGGACGTCTGGTAAATGACCTTTGGAGTAGAAATGGACCGTTGAAAGAAAAGTCTATCAATTTGCAGAATGCAAGTTTTTAACAACATATTTATATAAGCTAGAATGATGTGATATCTATAAGCTTGAATGCTATGTATTTGGAAAAAGTAGTGTTATATCTACAACTTTTGTTTAATAGAAAAACAGAGCTTACCAGATTTGTTATCTTAGATGCTAAAGTGCTTTGCAGGGGTTGCTGAGGATCAAAAGGACTTCTGTTCAACAAATTGGTTTTGCGACCACTGTTGCTGCAACTCCCATCACAAGATGTCCTAGACGATTCTGGTTGGGGCCTTGCAGAGGTTGGAGGCCTACAAAATATCTGCTCCAAGTGGCGGGAATCACTTGAAACGCAAATGATACCCACCAAACTGCCATCCTCATCGTAGAAAGGTGTGTTGGTGGCAACAGCTGAAAACCTATCTCCTTCCCTGTTCTTAACTGGAAACTTCCCAGTCCAACTTTCACCCATAGAAATACGTCGGAAGATTTCATTCACCATATTGTGGTCACGGGAATCAACCAGAAGCATGAGAGCATCCTGACCAAGGGCTTCTGACGCAGGATAGCCAAACAGATTCTCCGCAGACTGATTCCTATATAGTAGTAAATGACAGAATTTGGTGAAAAAGGAAGCACTAACAAGAACAAAATGGGAATAAGAGCACTTTTGACGAACCTATTGTGCTTATTAGTGAAGTTAAGAAGCAAACACACTTATCAAACTAAGCTATTTATCTGATTAAAGGCAAAGAAGTGGTGTTTCAAATTTCACAAATGACAGATAAGACGCCATGAGCAAATTGCATATTCTGTCAATACTTAAATAAGCATTGTAACTCCAAAAAAAAATCAACAACAAAGGAAGTGCACATTGTGTCTCAATGCTGACTCTCGAGCAACTAGCAGTAACAATGGGCAGGACTTCACAGTACAAGCTCATCACCACAACCAGCTAAAGTCTAGGCATCACATCCAGCATTTCATTACTTTGACATAGCACAGATGATAAGTAACATAACATCACCACATAGTTAGGGTTCTATATAATGCTAACTGCGTAACAGATTGCCATTCGGACTATCCCACTGTAACCACTAACCAGTATCACATGCTATGCTAGATCGAAATGACCCGCAGGAATTGCTCAAGAGTCTACCATTGCTACTACCCAAATAAACACCATTTTGGTTGAGATTTCGATACTTGACTTACTCACTTCATTTCAGGCGCTAGAACCAAAATATCTAACCAACTGATTTCCTGGAACTCACAGGTTGCAGGCAAGCAAATCCAAAAACGGTGAAGAACCAGAAATCTAACCAGTATATGATCCTCCCTTCAAGGTCGAGAATGTGGACGGACTGCCCCAGCGACTGCAGCACCCTGGAGTAGTGCTTCTCGGGCAGTCGAGCGCTGGTGCTGGCGTCTCCAGCGCCCGTGGCGCGGCCCTCCCGCTGCAGCGGCGACGAGTGCGGGAACGACGCCGACCCACGGGCCCACGCGTGCGGCCCGCCCTCAAAACCCCCGGACAGCCGCCTACCCGGCGGCCCCGCCTTCGCCTTCGTCGGCGGTGGCGGCGGCGGCGGCACGCCGCGCCGCGGCGAGACGGACTGCGAGCGCCGCCGCTCCCCGACGCCGGGTATCAGCTTGGGCATCTCCTGCTTGAGCTGCGCCTGCCCAACCTCCAGCTCCCGGATCTTCTTCAGAAGCTCCTCCCCACTGGACTCCATCCCCGCCGGCGCCGGCGCCGTCGTCCTTCAAACCACCGAGGCGGGCTTGTCCTCAAACCGAGCCAACCGCCGGCATCACCGCCCTCCCCGAGTGTCCTAAAGCTGCCGCCGCCGCGTCCCCTCTCCTTCTCAGAGACGGGAGACGGCCCTTCGGAGCTCGAAAGGCCGCTCCTTTCTCCGTTCCCGAGGCAGATTCGACGCCAAATGGAGCAAAAACTGCGAGCTTTCCGATTCTCCGAGATCTCCAGCAGCGATTTCCCGGACAGAAACTGGCTGAATCGAGGGAAAATTCCATCTTTTCTGGGGAGCAGTTCTTGGCCTGTGCTTAGAAAGAGGAGGGGGGAGCAAATTGCTGTGGAATCTATCTCTCTCACAAGTCACACACACGCATCCAGATGGAGATTGAATAAAATAATATCAATAATAATGGGGAGAATAAATGGTAGAGAGAGAGAAAATATAAATAGATATATGTAGGGAAATGGTGTTCTTGAGAGTTCTCCTCTTGTTATTGGTCAGCTTGGCAATAAAAAACTTCAGGAGCTGCTTGCTTGGCTTCCTAATGCCATTTTATGTATCTGGTCTTAGTTTTTGTTTCGCATTTTGGAGTCTTCCCAAAATATTTTCTACCCGTTTTCTGTTTCTGCAATTTTAATAAGCTTTCTTCATATTTCCTTGGGTGTTGTGTTGACCCACACAGGGCCTGTCTCTGTCCCTATCCATCTACCTTGCTGCGAGTGCCAACCTGTGTTGTCATCCCGCTGAGAGAAAAAAAAAATGGGCAATTGGGAAATTGGTTGGTGTACTACTGTACATCACAACTCACGGGGGGCTTCCTATTCCCAGCTGCTCATCTGGTTGTGTTGCTACAATTTTGGGGTAGGGTTAGGGTTACTGCTTGGCTTTTACTACTGTCTAGGAGCTTATTCACTTGACTTGTATGGATAGCTTATGCTGATTTGTTGGGGGGAAATAAGAAAAAAATATTGTTGAATGATGACTTATACTGATTTGTTGTGAAAGAAAAATATCATTGACTGATAAACATAGGTCTACTGTCATTCGCTTGGTGTTGCTACAGTTTTTGTTTGGGTGCTCATTTATGTGATTTGTTTTTATTGTTGTGTTGCCGGGTCCTTTCGTGGATTTGCCATGTTGGTTTGGATTCTCAGCCACCAGCCAGCAATACTTTTCTCTCTGAACAAATCAGCATCAGCCAACAGCCAGTCACTCCACCCGCCAGCCGCCTCCTGTGTATTGTTATTACTGTGGTATTCTTTATGTGGTAGATATACTTTTGACCAAAAGATCTGGCCATGCCCATGTCTAGCTCTAGCGATACCCAAGCAAGATGTATACCAAGAAAAAGAGATGTATGAATATTAGTTCAACTATCATGGGATGGGACAAAGTTCTGATTAGCTAGCTATTTAATACTCCATGTGGCCTGATCGACCGCCTGACTTGAATTATAGATTTATAAAACAAAGGATGTGCTTAATCAGACTACATAGTAAAATATGGAAAATAACTCGAAAATGAAGAAAAGAAAACGATAAAACACTATGATACTAGTGTACTACCTCTTGTCATAAAATAAGTGACATTTTAGATATCAATGCAGTCTCTAAAACACAATAACCATGTTTTGTTAAAAAATACTCATAAAACGTAGAAAATCGTACCTTTACGAGGCTATTTAGAGACAAAACTACCCGTGTCTTTTTCAATATCTAAACTCAACATATAGAATGTAATTTGAGCCGAAGTTAAAAGTGGTTGAATTATGACACCTCAAAGCGTCACTTAGTTGTTAGTTGTGACCGGAGGGAGCACTTACGTGCCCTCTGTATTTTGCCAAGTAAATTATCTGCATTGTTCCCCTAAAAGTATCTATGCTCTGTATTAAAGTACAATTTCAGGTATTCATGAATATAGTTTTAGTCTAAGAAGTTTTTTAGAAATGTCAACTGATTATCAAACTTTGTTTTTGTTGGTTTTGACCATTGGGTAATATTTTAATCATTCAGTCTACGGATTTTTCTCAGAAATGTCAATTGATTATCAAACTTTCTTTTTGTTGGTTTTGACCATTGAGCAATATTTTAATCTTGCAGACAAGTTCGTTTTATATCATTGGCTTGCACCGCCAAAAATAACCTGAAAATTCGTAGATGGTCAACGTCATGAATCGTAGTCACTCGATATAGACATAGTAGTAAAACATTTTTGTTGATAAATTGTGTTTACTTTGTCCAGATAAAATAGTCAAGCGTCACGTCCATGTAAAAAAAAATTAGGAGACATGTCCAGGTACATTGAACGGTTCCCAAAGCCCCCTTCCGAATCCAGATAACCATCCAGCACCAGCAGTAACAGTTTGGGGAAAAAGAAGAGCATTTATTCAAAAAAATAGTCAGTCCGTCGACCAATTAGACCCGTTTGGTCGAAGGGACTGTCAAATGAAATAATGCTAATTAAAAGTATTAAATATAGATAAATTAAAAATACATTACATAAGCTAGGACTAATTTACCATACGAATCTATTAAGCCTAATTAGCTCATAATTAGACAATATAATGCTACAGTAATAATTTAATAATTATATACTAATTATAGATTAATTAGGCTTGTTAGATTCGTCTCGTGGAGTAGATATGACTTATGTAATTAATTTTATAATTAATTTATATTTAATGCTTCTAATTATTACTTATTTGAGGGACTAAACTTTAGTCCTTAGGATTCAAACACACCCAGTTGTCAAGTTTGTCTGGGTTTCCCAAGATTGTCCTCGCACGAGAGCATATTCCTTCCAAAAACATTGGATCACAACTATTCATTAGCTTTGCATCCATATGAAGCAAACCCTTTCCTGGAAGTGTTTTGCTCCCGGTCGCGATTCTTCCGTGTGCATCCATGAAACTTTTGCACCTCGACTATGTGGATCTGGCGATGAGTCCAAAGCTTCAACTTGTCATCTCATAAACAGAGAGGTCTTCAATTAATTTTCACAGACGGCGCACTATTTGGAACTTGATTATCATCGTTTTTTGAATGTTAGTCAAATAAAGTCGAAATATTTTTGTTAATCTTTTCAACAAAGGTGTGTTCCAGAACTGTATACTTATCACTGTTTACATACATATATGTGAAAAGTAGCACTCGAATTTTGAAGAAAAAAAAAGTAGCAGCAGTGTAGCACACAGATATGCTACGATCGCTCGCTCAATTAATCAAAGGCCCTACAATCCTATATACGTCAGCTTTCCTTCAGAAAGATAGAGAAATCAACTAGCAAAAAGGATATTTGCAGATCGCAACTGCATGCCCAACTAAATTGCACACCTGGACCACGTATTCCCTTTTCCTTTTCTCTGGCTTGAATTGTCACACGCAAATGATTTTCTTCATTATTTCTTTTGACCGCCCCTCGTGCAAGATGCCATTTCAATTACTAAAAAAAATCCAAACTGAGGAAGGAAAACACAATTTCCTGAATTCCAGCTTCAATTTTGACCCATTTGCATGGCTGACAAATCCTCATGTAAAAGTATCCATCTCCAGGTTCAATTATGCAGGATGAATCATCAGATATTGGCCACAGCTGCAAATCTGAATCAGCAGAGAACACATTGCGCTGCTATTGGCCACTCTTTTCTAGCTCCAGCCTTTATAGCCCTCCCCAGCCAGCCACTTGAGCTGCTGCCACAGAAAAAAGCCACAGCCACAGGCTGTTTATGAATGGGGAGAAGCTCGTTGCATCTTCAGCAAAGCTGGCATCTTTCAAAGTAGCAAAGGCAATCACGAGCCAAAGGAGAAAGCAACGGAGGTGTCACCATCAACGGGCAAGTGTAGCTTTCGTCAAACAAAACGAAAGAGGAACACAATGCCTTGATGCATCATTGACTGATGCATGAATAGCAACAAACCACCATCCCAGGAACGGTCTTTTCTTTGCAGCTAAGGAAGAGAGTCACAGGCCCGGCGCCAGGACGGTGGAGCACCGATTGGGAAGAAATTTGATTTTATCGATGAAAAGGAGTTGTAAGGCAGGCTGCCAATTTTACAACATTACATTTTTGGCTAAAAAAGCCTAGAATTTTACATCATTACACTGGGATTTGATAAGAGTAAGCTATTTGCCTACCTGAACCTACGATACACTACAACCTTCTGAGGGAACGTGAACAAAAACTAAGGTGAAGCTTGTAATAGACCCAACACTAACAGGGATTACGAGATGAGATCTAGGGGGCTACAACTGCAATGCCTGTAACCTCGGTACCAGATTGGATGGGTTTGCATGCTGTACTCGCTCGTTACGGAGGAGGAGGATGTTAATGGTGCCAGACTCTCTCAACCAGGCAGCCACCACAGCACTAGGTGATACAAACCTTCCAATGTTAAAGCGCTCGACCTGAAATGGCGCTCCAATTGAAAGGAGCAGTGCTTCAATGACACGTCGGAGAGTGCTAGAACCAGCTATCTTGCTATGCTTTCCCCATCCCGTCAGAATGCTGTAGATACAGATAAACATTGTGTTAGTTCAGGTGAAGCCAGGAGATTCTGTCATATGGTTCCAGATTTGCACAAATGCATGATTAAATGGAGGTCATAGATATCAGGGATCAAGTACCTTAAAAATTCAGGCATAGCTCGTCCTTCAAAGACAATGGAGCGCACATTCAGGAGCCATGCATGAACCATTGCTTGAGCTGCACCACATGACATAAGGTGCAGGTCCAGGCAGAATTCACTCCATGTGTTCTCCCAAACACGACGATTTACCCCTTCGAGTACAACTTGCTGGGCTCCTTGTCTCTGAAAATAGTCAGGAACACAATGTCACTAAGACAACAAAGCTAGATTACAATGAGATATGTATGTGTATGGAAAGAAATTGCAGAAGTCATGCAATAAAAAGTTAGGATGGACGAGAGATGACAAACAGTTTAAGTTGTCAAAAGTGAAATAAAACATAATCACAATGTTCCCGATCTTGACAGGACCATTGAGATCCGAGGAATGTGGTGCAATACTTGTGAAAGGTTTTTACAAGGCGGAATTACTGTTCCCAGCTCAAAGAACACCAACATGGACCCCGTTTCTTGTGATTAATATAAAGGTAGTTCATTTGAAAAATAACAGTGGGAAACCATAATAACAGAAAACGTCAGAGACCTAATTGCCCCTCCTTTCCAAATTGTAAGTCATTTTGGCTTTCTCAGATAGCTATGTATGTATATATACGTTTTGTCGTACCTAGAGAAGCCAAAACGACCTCCAATTTGGGACGGAGGGAGTGATAAATAACAACAGTACTTTCTCTTTTAAAAAATATACAACGGTACTTGAATCTATACAAGGAGTAAACCTACCTGGCCAAAATGCCATAGCACATCAGTAAGAGCGTTGTAAAAGGCGGAAGATGTTGGAGAATCCATGCGTCCCAACTGATTAAAAAGGGACCGTGCTTGAGACCAGGCTTCTCGATGGCCCATCAGAAGCCCATACGCAACCCCGTATACGAAGTTATCAAACAAGCGAAGCTGTTCCAGTAAAAGGGCTGCATCTTCAAAACTATTACAGCGACTGCAAGAACAAGTTGAGGTAAAATAGTTAGAAACCACACAGAACTTAAGAGGCACACTAATACAAATGTGATTTTCTAGATGAATTAGCAGGCTCATTATTCGCTTTTGTGCTATTTGTTTTGAATAGCACAAGGAACAGTTACCATAGCCTCTTTTTTTAGTTATCGAAGAAAACAGTAGGTTATAGAATATAGAGTAATTTTGTTTATTCATGAAATACAGGAAGACTGAAGTTTAACCAGTGTAACATAAACCCATGTTTAAGTTATTTAGTTTAAGCTGACAGAAATAAGAGTTCAACATCCAAGGTAATGCGGCACCCATTGTAGTTTTTTTTACTGTACAATGCATATTTTTATGGCCATAAAATGGACAAACAACTGGCATGATACCAACAGCTAGAACAACAGTAGCATTAGAAAGGCACTAATGAAACAATGAAAATGTACCTGCAAGCATTCAGGATCGCCGAAAACGTTACAACATTTGGCCGTACACTCTGCTGGACCATCTTTTGAAATAATTCCAGAATGAAAAATAATTCTTGGGACCTCCTCATCCGAACATCAGTGGCACAGCGCCATCCTCTGGTCGCTGGATTAGAGGCCCTTACAATCTGGCCACCATAGACCCCAACAATTCCCATGTCCGCACTCTCAGGATCCTCCTCAGTAAGCATCTTAGACTTGCCAAATGCATCAATAATTGTGTTGTAGGTTACAACATTTGGCTTGATACCCATCTTCATCATCTCATCAAGCAAAGACAAAGCGCACTCTACCAAGCCGTTCTTGGCCAATGTATCAATAAAAGAGCTGAACAGAACAACATCTGCCTTTAGGCCAGACTCCTTAAAATCCAAGTAGACATTAAATGCATCTCCATGCATTCCTGCCTTTGAATAGATATCTATCAAAGTTGAGTATGTTAGCACACTAGGAGCTACACCTTGGGCCCTCATATCTTGAACAAGGAAAGCAACCATGTCCAAGCGTCCTTGCTTTCCATATCCATTAATCAAGGAGTTGTAAGTTACAGTGTCCTTCTCAATACCCAAACTCTCCATCTCTTCACACACAGTAGCAATTTCATCATACTTCCCTGTCTTCACATATATCGCCAGCAAGGTGTTGTAGCAAACTCGGTCCAGTTGAATTCCCAAAGACTTCATCTTTCCACGCAACTTGAGTGCATCATCATATTTCTCCAGTTTGGAGAAGCCATCCATAAGCGTGCTATATGTAACAACATTCGGCTTGATATTGTTTGCTTCCATATCCAAGACAACCTGCATAGCCAGCTCCATGTTGCCACACTTGCAAATGGCATCAACAAATGTGTTGTAAGTGTAAATGTCACGCCCACTGCCAAGATGGATCATTTCATCGAAGACAGCACGAGCATCTTCCAAATGGCCAGCCCTGCTACATGCAGCGAGAAGTGAATTAAACGTCTTGCGGTCCGGACAGAGCCCATCCTGCAGCATCTGGCGGAAATACCCAAGGGTGCACCTAAGGTCGACACCCCCTTTTCCGCATGCATCAATCACCGCATTGTATGACACTGTAGTAGGCCGCAAGCCTGCACCCTTCATGGACTCAAGCACCCCCATGGCCTCAGTAGCGAGCCCACTCCTCGCATAGGCTGAGATGAGCGCAGAGTGCGCAAATACTGTGTTTCCATAGCCCCCTGCAATGCCAGTATCAAAAGCCCTCTTTGCCAGGTCCGGTCGACCCATCTTACCAAGCACACCAATGGCGGCAGTCAGAAGTTTGCCTTTATCGACAGCACCGCCACCAACAAGAGGCAATGCAGCATAAAACACCTCGAATGCACGGTATGCCGATTTATCCCTGTCGCCGAGCTCCCGAAGGACCTGGCAATAGTCCTCAGGAGCGACTAGCTCGCCCCGGAAGGACGAAAGAGCCGCACCGAGCGCTCTCCGGTCTTCGGGCGCCACGCGGAGCAGCTTGTCGACGCAGCGCCCCGCGGCAGCCGAGGACACGCGCCCTCGGTCCAGGACGCCCGCGCCGCCACCGCCGCCGCGGGTCCGCTTGGAGATGGTCCTGGTGGTGCGCGCGCGCCGGAACTCCGGGCCGAGCGCAGCGGCGCGCTGGGGCTGCTGCGCCCACGGGGCGGCGCAGCCGACGAAGATGGGGTTGTGGGCGGGCGGGCACGCCGCCGAGGATGAGGCCGGGGACGCCGCCGCGAGGAGGTGCGGCGGGCACAGCGCGGCCGCCGCGGCCGACGCCGAGGCCGGTGGCGGGGACGCGTGCAGGCGCGCGGTGGCCGTGGCCGCGACGGCCGACGCCGCCGCGGCCGCCGAGTGGTGGTGGTGCGACGCCGCGTGCGCCTGCGACGGCGTGAAGTGCGTCGCCATCCCGGCGGCAGCCCAGCAGAGCACGCAACCACGCGAGAATCACCTCCTCCTCCTCCTCCTCCCAGACGGCGGGCACTTCTCCTCCCCCGCCCCCCAAACCCGATCAAATTCCACCCAAGAAATCGCACCAAGCTCAAATCCCTCCCACGAAATCACCAGCTCCACAGCGGCGCAACCTCTAATGGCCTAATCCAACAGGAAAAAGGCAGGCTACGCCGTAATCTAATCTCCAGGCCCTCTGGCGGGAGGCACGCGGCACGCACTAGCCAAAGCGAGCTGCAGAAAAGGCGGGGCTTTGACGGCTAAACCAGGGCCGTTTCGCTGCGGTGTAGCAGCGGGGGCGATGATGAAGGGGTCATCATGCCGGCGGGCGATCGATTTGGCGATAAGATGAGGGGATTTGGCGCCGGATTTCGCGAGGCGGGGATTGGATGGATGGCTGGGAAGAACACACGCGTGGCGTGGGTGGGGAGGGAAGCGGAGAGGGGGGGGGGGGGACGGAGGAAAGAGATAAGACGCCAAAAAAAAAAGCGAGCGGATTTTTGGACTGTTGCGTGGGCCCCATTCACGCCTCGGAAGATTTCCTCCGCAAGCTACCGGGCATTTCGTACGGATGGTTTTCGTGGGTTCGGTAACCGACATGTGGGCCCGGTATTCTGTGTGGCCCAGCTGCAGTGGGATGCGGTGGGTGTTGGCGTGTCGTGTGGGTAAGGGGGGAGGCATTTCGCTTCGGGGAGGATGGGAGAGGGAGGCGGAGGCGGAGGCGGTGTGGGAGGATGACATGTGGGGCCGGAGGGAAGCGCGAGCTGAGCTGGCGCGTCTCGTGGCGGGCGATTGGGTGGCCGAGGCGACTGCTGAGGTGGCAAAGTGCTACGGCCACTCGTCTAGGTGGCTGCACTTTTCCGTGCATGGAGGTGTTTGGGGGGCTTTTTGCTTGGGCAAATTCCGTAGCAAATTCAAATTCTAGTATGTACTTACCATTTGTTTGCTTGGAATTTCGTAGTTCTAGGTAGAGTTAATTCGAGCGGTGTGCTGTTTGGATACTAGTACATCTCCAAAAGGTCAACATCAAATTTATTGCTCCATGCAGGGAAAGAGTTAGCCAACGTGAAGAATGCAATTAGGTGTACTCCCTCCGTCCCGTGAAGAGTGCAATCCTGATATTCAAAAAAAATCCCACAAAAGAATGCAATTCTAGCCTTAACCAACTGTTTATTTCTTAAAATAGATAATTATCCGCATGCACTAACAACTCTATGCTAGATTTAGTAGGATTGAGACGGTTACTGAGAATAGCATGGTCATTTACCAATGTTATTAATCTGTCTGAGAAAAACTAGAATTGCATTCTTCACGGGACGGAGGGAGTAATTTTCAACGGTCCGGGTCAGGGCTCATTTGATATTGACAAGGATAACGAATATGGGAAAGCCTAGAATTCTGAGATACAAGAACACCAACCATTTGGGTTCGGTAGTCTTGTAGTTTATCATGGGCCCACGCATAACTAAGGTGCCGTTTGGATCCATGTGTTAAAGTTTAGAGCTTTAAATAATTAATAATTAGATGTATTAAATATAAATTAATTGTAAAACTAATTGCATAAGTCATATCTATTTCGCGAGACGAACCTAACAAGTATAATTAAGCTATAATTAACACATAATTATCATACATTTACTGTAGCATTAAATTGTCTAATCATAGTGTAATTAGGCTTAATAGATTCGTCTCGCAAATTAGTCCTTGTTTATGTAATGGGTTTTTTAATTAATCTATATTTAATACTCCTAATTAACATGTTTATATCCGATGTGACGGGGCTAAAGTTTAGACGGAGGGAAACAAACATGCCCTAACTCTGAAAACGTGAATCGATACGTGTTCTTTCTTTCGCCCCGCATGCCTTGAGGCAGAGAGGTCATAAGAGCATCTCCAAGAGACTAGTCAAATCGTTTTCTAAAGTTAAATTTAGCTATTGTGAGAGAAAAAACGTTTCCAACAGACTCTGTAAATGACTCTCCAAATTTAGTGGCTCTCTATCCCACCTCATTCGCTAGCCATTTTTAGCTAGCCTACCTCACTAGCCATCTTTACAGAATCTATTGGATTATCCTGTTATTTGTTAGTCAAATTTATTTTTGAGAGTAGCTAAATCAGTAAATTTGACTAGTTTTTTAGCTAATCTTTTGGAGATGCTCTAACAATGACCACAGGGCCTGCTTTTTCTCTTTTTTTTATATATCACAAGCAAGTTGTTTATTTAATCATTCACAACACATTTATACATGGGAATGGTTGAGCATAATTCTAGAACACGTACTTGGTACATCTCTTAGGATTATACAACGAAATGGGTTAAAAACTTGTACTCCTACTTAAGGTACATGGTACGGAATTTCGTGCTTTTGTTATGAGTGATGTCATATCTTAAATGGTACCATACTACAATTTGAAATTTGTAATTCTAGGTCCATTTGTTTGCTTGGAATTTCTTTTATATAGTAGAAAAAATACAAGATTATATCCCTGAAAGGCCATAAATAGGCAAAAAAAATAAAGTATAAAAACCGGCGGGTTGGATTGGACCATCAACTTGCACAGGCAACAACTCAACTTAGACCGGTCGGATGGGACATCGACACATACCGCAATAACAACTCCGCCCTGACAGACGCGACACCCACCGACATACCTGCAAACGTGATCCTTCATCGATAAGAAACCGACATACATAGACTGCACCTCACCGAGAAAGCCACCGTCATACGGGACCCTCTGTCGTAGTACCGCAACACTCCACCTCACGTGGTGATGCCACCGAATTCAGACCTCTCATAGGCTGCCTCGCAGTCGCCACGACGATAACACAACGCGCGGGGGCCTCGCCACATCTGCCATTGGACTCCACCACTCGTCGCCTCGAGGAAACCGCACACGGGGGCCTCGCCACATCCGCCTCAACCTCATCTCGGATCCTCTTCTTAAAGCGATGTCAGGGTGGTGAGCGAAGCTGCCCCGCCTCCCCGGATCTCAATCATGCCACCAAAGCCGTCGCTGCAAGCCGACCTCATGTCCTTGTTTCACCCCGCATATAGCCTCCACTGCCATGCTAGCAAACTAAAGAAGTTGCTTGCACCATCTTCCGATAATGTGCCGCACCGGATAGCCCAACCAAGTTGAACAAACCGTCGCAACCCAAGGCATCCCACGATGCCGATGCCATAAGCATCGTCCTTTGACGCAGTTCCACGCCGCACTGACCGTTGCCAAGCAACGCCGGCCATCGCGGTCCACTGCAAGCAGGTCCAACTGGCAAACATGCGACGACCTCCAGCCACCACCATAACTGCGAATACCTCCGCATGGGCTCAACGACACCCGTCAAGCTTGCCATGCGACGAGATTGCCGCTACCGGCAGCAGCCGCCCATGACCAATGTACTAAAGATGACTGTAACGCCCGCGTTTTGATCTCTGGAAAATCACCTAATAACACACCCGGGGAAAAATCTTTCAAACGTTCTACCGTCGAGCTCCCGTTCCCGCCAATCCTCTCCGTCTGTCGTTTTTCCCCTCACTTCCTGTCTGCATCTTTTCACCACCGCCCCCGTGCCGTCCCATCCCGCGTCGCCCGCTCTTGGGTCGACCGCCGGGCCACCCATCTTTGGCCGACCGTCTCTGATCGACCAACTCCGACGCCTGCCTTTCCGCCGCGAATCCCGCCGCCTCTCTCCCCTTTTCCTCTCTCTTTCTCTTTTTTCTCTTTCTTCTTTTTCTCTCTCTTTTCTTTTTCCTTTCTCTTCTTTTCCCTCCCTCCTCTGCTTCCTCTGCTCCCCCTCCCCGACGCCGTCCCCGCTCTGCTCTGCCCCGCCGCTTCCCTGTCCTGCTCACTGCCGGCCCCATCTCCGTCCACCCCGCCGCTCACGCCTCGCCCTCCACCACGCCACCCGACCGGCGTCGTGCCGACCACCGCCGCCGCGCCACCCCGCCTCCGCGACCGCCGACATCGCCGCCGTGTCCACCACGCTCCTCGGCCCCGCTCACCGCCGACCGCCGGTTCCCCAGCCAGCATCACCTCTCTACCGCACCACCACCGTACGCAGCACTCGCTTGTGCACGCCACCAACTCGGTCGCGCGCGCCCAGCTCCGCTCACCAAGGTCCCCACCGCCGCCGTGCCGACCTTGCTCTGTTCCCGTACGGCCGGCTCTCCAGAGCACGCCACCCCTCTACCGTGCCGCCCCCTCGCAGTGACCCCACCATTGCCGGTGGACCAGCGCCGCCCACCCAAGCCGCTGCCGTCGAACCACTCCGCCCAACGTGCACGCCACCGCACTGCGCGCACCGCCGACCGCCACGCTCGCCTGCACGCGACCGCCCGACCACGCCGCAGCCACTCCGACGCGCCATCGCCTCACCATCCGCACGCCGCAACGCGACACACGCACGCCCTGCTCCGCCACAGCTCCACCCTCGCTCCCCGTGCCACCAACCACACCGGCCAACTTCAATTCCGCCCGCCGGCCACCACCATTGCCGTCCGACCGGCCTCGCGTCGGCACACCCCCTCAGCTCACATCCGCGCCTATAAATAGGCTCACCCGCATTCCCTCCACCCCCACCAACTCGAGCGCCACCGCAATCGCCTTCCCCACCGCTGCAACGCCGCCGCCACCACCCCCATCGCCGCCGCCGCCACTGCTTCCGTGGGCAGCTCACCCCAGACCCTCTCCGCCCGTGGTAAGACCCTAGATAGACTCGCCATGACACCCCCTCCCTTTTCCCCCTGTTCCCGTCCACCGCCGCTGCCCCTATCGCCGGCGATTTGGCCGGACAGCGCCGCCGCCGTCGCCCCCCCCCCCTCTGTGCTCTGACGCGAGGAGAAAGAAGGCACTTTTGTGCATAACCCCCTGAGAAATACCCTATTCAACCCGCGGTCCACTTGAACAGGAAACCCCCTCTCAGACACTTTTACACATAAACCCCTGCACTTTCACCAAATCAACCCGCAGTCCAACGATCACTATTCCCCCTCTCTCTATTTATTTCGCCAGAGGCCCCTGAACTTTCTGGTATTTACGAAAAGGTCCTTGTTCTTTTAAACAGCCCCTAAACCCCACAAAACTCGTCATTTCATGCGCCAAATTAATCCCGTTTGACCCCAAACTCCACCACAGTATTCACCAATATATTTCCGCCAAATCCAACCAGTCCATACCCAAAAATAATCATGTCATCGTCAGTCGCTCTCATTTTCCGTTCTTTCTTTCGGGGCTCAACAAAAGCTTTTTCTTTTATTTATTGGGTGTTTGTTTGCGTGTGCCGTAGACTCCGCTGTGAACGAGGAAGGACACGAGGAGGAGCAGTGCTACGAGCAGGAGCTTGGAGACCAAGACCCCGGGCAGGAATCCCCCGAGGGTTGGGAAAACGGCAAGTGCAATTCCACCCTTTGATGCATATTGTTGTCCCAATTTTTATAAACACAACCCATGGCCTGTTTTATAAAAATTGCATGATTTTACTGCTAAACCCGGTTGGATAGCCATGCCTTGATTGCTATGACTAATTCCTTGACAACCTAGATTAATATTTAAATATGACAATGCTCTATTTGAATATTGGTCACTGCTAGAAATGCTTAGGAACATTTTACCATTATACCCATGACAAATACTTGGTATTTACAAAAGCAACCGGGTGCGTACTTTAAAATAAAAGAGATGATTTGGGTAAATAAAATGAGTACCCCGTGTGGGATGAGACAGACGGTATTTCTTGTGTGAAGTGCCGAGGTGAGCTCTAACCTCTGTGGTTGGGCATGGTGGGAGTTGTCTATCCTATCACAAGTTTTGGGATGATGTTGATGTGTCATCTAGCCTAACCCATTTTTCTGTACCACCACTCGACCGTTGTATGTGGCAACGGCCTAGCATAAACCCCACTAGTTGAACTGCTGGTTATGTGGTGTGCTGCTGAGCAACGGAGGGCCATGGAGCCGGGGATACGGTCTATGTGAGGTATGCCCCTGGTTAGAACCTCGTTGGTAGGTTGCTAACCCCTGGTCGTGTCTGTGATAACTTGTCAGTGTAACTATGGTGGGTAATGGCTTTGATAGGAGCTGCACTGGCACTAAGGTGTTCTTGTTGTGGTAGCCTACTTGTGGTTGTGTACACCTCTGCAGAGTTAAAACCTATCCGGATAGCCGTGTCCACGGTATTGGGCGAGTTACGGCTTGGTCACTTCACTAGTCCCCTGTTTTGGTGCAAGAAAATGTTGGTATTTGATTGAGCTGAGAAATGTTTTGACATGGGCTACGACAGATGGGAAATCTGGTAGCCACAAAATCTTGTACGGAAAAGTATTACCTTTACTGCTCCTGTTAAAAGAAACATTTGTGAAAACCCTTTGCGAAAACCAACCCTTGCATGTGTAATAAAATTTGCTTTGCTGCTAAATAAACCATAAACCTTCCTTGTTGCTATCCGGCGCATACTTCTGTTATTCCCCTCCGTGGTTGTGGTTGCGCTTGCTGAGTACGTATGTACTCACCCTTGCTTAATCTGTTGCAGAGGCAGACCCGGACTTTGTGCCTGAGGATCTCGTCTAGAGGGGTTCGTTCTGCACCCAACCTTTGCCTGTGTGTTAGGGCCACCCGCTGGAAGCCGCATGCGTTGCCACTCTGATGAAGACCTCTATGTTGTCAACCTTTTTATCTGGAGCTTAGTGTTAGTTCTGTTTGTCGTGGCCCTGCAATGCCACCGTCTCCCGTAACGTTGCTTTTGTACTGAACTATCTGTTGTAATAATGTGAACCAGCATCCTGGGACTGGTATTTTGTATCACATTAAGTTCTCTCTTTCGAGGGGACGCTTCAGGTGGTATCAGAGCCGATAGGTTGGCCGTAGGACGTACCCCTAGGATCTTGACCCTAGTTTGTTCTTGCCTAATCCTTTCCCCCACACAAGTACTCACCGACGGCTTTTTGACTTGTTCCAGATGGCCCAGTCGGCTGACGAGGGTTGGGGCGAAGGAGTCTGCCCCGCAGAACCTGGCCTCCCCAAGTTGTTGCTGCTCAGCCTGGAGCACGTTGGAGTTACAGAGATCCCCGAGTATTTTTACCGGGAGTGCACCACCAATGGTACCCGTCGGTGCCGGATGTTCATCTTTGTGGGGAGAAGCTCACTATACAAGGAAGTGGCACCTTGGTTTGTCCACGCCACCGGCTACGACCGCCCCAATGCCTACCGCAAAGCCACAAGAAGAGCCTTGATGTGCCTCCGCGAACTCTACAGGCAGTATCTCGTGGGAACAGCACTAGGTTTTGCCCCACCCCTGGAAAGTGGAGGACGCGAATGGATTGCCCAGATGAGGAACCTTGGGAGAGATGAAGATATGGAGGACATTGTGTCCCACTTGTCCATTTACCTCACTGGCTTAGACAGGCTGTACCGGGAGACGTCGGGACAGCTGAGGCACCAGATCCACAGAGCCGAGAAGGCAGAGAAGGAGCTAGAAGAAGTAAAAAGAGAGCTAGAAGAAACGAAGGAAGAACTGGAAGTACAGAAGGCGACGGCCACACAGGCTGTCAGCTCCCTAGCCACTCACCAGGCTGGATGCCAGGCCTACTATGAGTATTTGGATAACCTGGAAGCATACAGGAGAGAAAGAGGGTTGTTGGAAGATGAACCAGAAATAACCCATGTGGACGCAGGCACTCAGACCGAGGAAGAGATGCCCGAGTACCAGCTCCCTCTGAAGAAGCACCGAGTCTGTCTGGAGTAGTTTAGCACTTAGCCTAGCCCTCCCTAGAGTAGAGTCTGTTGTATCCAGTTGGCACCACCAGCTTAGCCTCGATGTATCCATGATCTTTGTACCTCACCATGTTATGCAATAAAGGTCGTCTTTCATCCTACACCTGTTCAATTTTTGTTTTTCCCCTGATTTCAGATGGCGGAACAAGAATGGACCCAGGGAATTTGCCCAGTCACACCGGGCTTCGCTAGCCTGTTGATCCCCGCGCTGGAACGCCTTGGTGTACCAGAACGCCCAAGGTACTACAGCAGGGAGTATGAGCACCATGGGACCCAACGCTGCAGGGTGGTCATTGTTGTCGCCAAGAGTGACCTCCACCCTGTCGAGGCATGGCGTACGACCGCTACAGGATTCAGGCACCAGGACACCTACCCCTTGGCTCTCAGGAAAGCCCTCCGCTTCATGTGCGGAATCTTTGAAAGGCACCTGGTCCCCACCCCAATGAGATACTTTCCGCCGATTGTCAGAAGTGCAGTCTGGCGAGCCCGCATAAGGAACTTGGAACAGCGCCATCAGGAGGAGCCCCTGTTGCACCAAGTGGTCACCTATCTCAATTCCCTGGACCAACTCTTTGACGAGCAAGCGGAACGCCTGAGAGAACAGACCGCCCGGGCCGAACAAGCAGAATTCTCGGTCCGCATGCACCAGATCCAGGTGGCCCAAGCGGAAGCAAGAGCCGCTACTGCCATCAGCAATGAGGCAGTCGCCCAAGAAAGCCTTCGGCAGGCTCGGGACCTGCGTATCCAGGATTGGACCAGAAGTGGAACGCCTGTTCCGGCAATTGGAGAACCCCATGTCCTACTGGGGACACCGATCATGGCATGGGGAGATATCGTGGGAAACCCACTGGCACTGTCGGGAACTCCGGCAGGATCGCCGCCCGCTGAAGAAGGACCGTCTGAGCCGCCTCGGGAGAATGGGACCTTGACCGAGGCGGAGCAGGCACGACTTGCACCGCCAGAGGAAAGCTCGCCCCGCGAGTAGGCTCAGAGTCAAGCACTCAGATGGGAGTGAAGCCAGCTTGGTCCGAAGAACCCTTGTATCCCTAGCAGTAGTTTCCCTACCTTGTCCTGTACCCCGCCTTGAAGTGCGAGCCTTGTTGTAACCCCCCCCCCCCCCGAGTGTTGTAATCCTCAGCTGTTGGAATGGAACCCTGTGTGCATGCTTGTTAGTGTGTGTGTTGTTTCTGCCTTTCAAAATGCGAACTAATTAACTTGAACATCATTTTAACCCAATCTCACGAAGGCCTTGCTCAACCTGCAGATGGTGAACACTCGTGCTATCGCCTCTCAGAGACGCGCCCCTCCCGCTGGAGGAGAGCAACCAGAAGGAAGGAGAGAGAATCCTGAGAACCAGGAAGTGGACCAGCAGGATCCTATGGGAGAGAACCAGCCCGAAGGTCAAGCGCCTGTGAGAGGCGGACCAGAAGCAGGCCATCCCGGAAGTCAGAATGAGGGATCTTTTGTTATGCCCCCACTCCCACCAGATTTCAACTTGGCACAAGCTTTGTACCACCACACCCTGTTCATGCAAAATGTGTGGAATGCCAGCCGCCGTCAGGAGACAGCCCGTAGACCCTGTGCGGGTGATAAGTTGACCAATTTTCTGAGAACCAGGCCGCCCACCTTTGGAGGGTCCAGCAACCCCTTGGAAGCAGACGACTGGCTGAGAACTATCAAGAGGAAGCTGGAACCATTTGGATGTGGAGACCGTGACAAAGTTCTCCTGACCACCCACCAGCTCACTGGAACTGCTTCAGCTTGGTGGGATGCTTACTGTGCAGCCTCCCCGAACGAGTCTGCGATCACTTGGAAGGAGTTCGAAGAAGAGTTCCGTCGCTACCACATCCCTGACGCCACCATGAGGCGCAAGGCAGATGAGTTCCGTGCACTGAAGCAAGGGAACAAGACCGTGGAGGAGTACACCCACGAGTTCACTGAGCTAGCCCGCTATGCACCCGATGAAGTGAAGACAGATGCAAAGAGACAGGACGCGTTCATCCGAGGGTTGCACCCAGACCTTCGAGCCCTGATAATCACCCACAGTTTCCCTGACTTCAATACCCTGATGAACAAAGCCATTGTCACAGAAAGGGCCAGAATGGAGGCAAGGCAGGAGAATAAGCGCAAGTTCTTGGAAAGCAAGAGCCGTCAGATGGACCGCTCGCAGAAACCCAGGAGCTCCGGTTATGCTGCACCTAGACCCCAGGCTCCCGTGCAGTATAGGACCCAGTTTCAGGCCACAAGCTCCCAGGCTCCCAACAACCAATTCAAGAGCCAGTCCGCCTCAAAGCCACCACAGAGCAAAGTCAGTCAGGCCACAGCCAGCAACAGCAATGCAAGGGCCTGTTTCAACTGCCGTGAGACCGGGCACTACATCGCCGATTGCCCGTATCCTAGAAGCAAGCCTGCGATATCAGTCTACTCCAACTCGGTGAATGGACCCAAGCCACCAGTGTCTGGAGCCAACCGTGTACCCGTCCGCAGCACCAACACCAGCAACAACAACAACAACACCCAGCAGTCATACGGACGAGCCCGCGTCAACCACATCGACGCGCAGGAAGCTCAAGGAGCACAAGGAGTAGTACTCGGTGAGTACCTAGTCAGTTCAGTTTTGGCAACGATACTATTTGATTCTGGGGCATCACATTCTTTCATAGCATCAAGCTTTGTGGAAAAACACAAAATACCTACAGTACTACTAAAGACACCCCTACTAACCCGAACACCTGGAGGTGATATTAAGTGCCAATTAGGTTGTTCGCGGGTACGGATTCTTTTAAGTGGGGTAGAATTTCTAGCAGACCTAGTGGTACTAGAATCGAAAGGAATAGATGTGATCCTTGGAATGGATTGGTTAGGCAAACACAATGGTCTCATAGGTTGTGCTGACAAGGTAGTGCACCTAACCAACCCAGATGGAATACAAGTAGCCTGTCACACCAAAGGAAGTGGACCAGATCCTATGATCTTTAGTATGGAAACAAAAACCATAGAAGAAGTCCCGGTAATCAGAGAATACCCTGATGTTTTTCCTGAAGTGTTACCTGGTATGCCACCAGATAGGGACATAGAGTTTGCCATTGAACTAGTCCCGGGAACCTCTCCTATAGCCAAGAGACCCTATAGGATGGCAGCCTCAGAATTGGCAGAGTTAAAGAAACAACTAGAAGAGTTGCAACAGATGGGATTTATCAGACCCAGCACATCCCCTTGGGGAGCCCCAGTGCTCTTTGTGAGGAAGAAAGATGGGAGCATGAGATTGTGCATCGACTATCGTGCACTGAATGATGTCACTATCAAGAATAAATACCCACTCCCTAGAATTGATGATCTCTTTGATCAGCTGAAAGGAGCCAAGTACTTTTCCAAGATTGACTTAAGGACCGGGTATCACCAACTGAAAATTAAGGGGAGTGACACCTCAAAGACTGCATTTGTCACCCGATATGGGCAGTATGAGTTCACAGTGATGCCATTTGGACTCACCAATGCACCGGCCTACTTCATGAACCTTATGAACAAGGTATTTATGGACGAGTTAGACAAGTTTGTCGTAGTCTTCATTGACGACATACTCATCTACTCCAAGAGTGCCGAAGAGCATGAACAACACTTGCGGGTAGTGTTGGAAAAATTGAGAGCACACCAGCTCTATGCCAAGTTCAGCAAGTGTGAATTCTGGCTGGAAAAAGTAGCCTTCCTTGGCCATGTTCTGACCGCAGAAGGGGTAGCAGTAGACCCCGAGAAGGTCGAAGCAGTCTCAAACTGGCAACAACCAACCAATGTGGGTGAGATCAGAAGTTTTCTGGGTTTAGCTGGGTATTACCGGAGATTTATTGAAGGATTTTCCAAGATAGCTAGACCCATGACAGAATTGCTTAAGAAAGAAAAGAAATTTGTTTGGACCGAGTCGTGTGAAAAGAGCTTCCAAGAGCTAAAGAAAAAGCTGACCGCTGCCCCAGTTTTAACCCTACCAGATATTCACAGGGATTTCGTCGTTTACTGTGACGCGTCCCGCCAAGGATTAGGGTGTGTCCTCATGCAGAATGGAAAAGTTGTAGCATATGCCTCCCGACAACTTAGACCCCATGAGCAGAATTACCCAACGCATGACTTAGAGTTTGCAGCCGTAGTGCATGCCCTCAAAATATGGAGACACTACCTAATTGGGAACAAGTGTGAAATATACACGGATCATAAGAGCTTAAAGTATATTTTCACCCAACCAGATCTGAATCTCAGACAGAGAAGATGGTTAGAATTGGTTAAGGATTATAATGTGGAAATTCATTACCACCCTGGCAAGGCCAATGTAGTGGCAGATGCCCTAAGCCGGAAATCTTACAGACCCAGGAGTGCCCACCTGCAAGAGGAAATGGCACGGTTAAATGTACACATTGTTCCCCAGAGATCTAGCCACCAACTGACGATCCAGTCCACTCTGGAAGATCGGATCAGAGAAGCCCAAGGAACAGACAAGGATTTAGTGCAGATCTGCAGGCACACCGGAGAAAATAAGGCACCAGACTTTAGAGTCGACAGCAAAGGAACGCTGTGGTATAAAGATAGGATTTGTGTGCCTAAGGAAGGAGACTTTAGAAAGATAATCATGGACGAGGCTCACAACTCGCCATACTCCATTCACCCAGGATCCACCAAAATGTATTTGGATTTAAAGCAGAACTATTGGTGGAAAGAAATGAAAGCTGACATAGCCCAGTTTGTCGCTCAATGTGATACCTGCCAAAGGATTAAGGCGGAACACCAGAAGCCGGCAGGATTATTACAACCCTTGCCTATCCCAGTGTGGAAATGGGATGAGATAGGAATGGATTTTGTGGTAGGTCTACCCAGAACACAAAAGGGACATGATTCTATATGGGTAATAGTGGACCGACTCACTAAAGTCGCTCACTTTTTGCCTGTACGGACGAATTATGGTGGAGAGAAACTAGCCAAGCTGTATGTGGAAAACATAGTGAAGTTGCATGGAGTGCCCAATAGAATTGTTTCAGACCGAGGGACCCAGTTCACCTCGAGATTTTGGAAAAGTTTGCATAAAGCTATGGGCACCAAGTTGGATTTTAGCTCCGCATACCACCCACAGACCGATGGCCAGACAGAGCGAGTAAATCAAATAATGGAAGATATGCTGAGAGCGTGTGTCCTTACCTATGGTAAAGATTGGGAACAGAGCTTACCCTACGCGGAGTTCTCCTATAACAATGGTTACCAGGCAAGTTTGGGTATGTCCCCGTTTGAAGCCCTTTACGGGAGAAAGTGCCGAACTCCTTTAATGTGGTCAGAAGTAGGAGAGCGTACACTAGTGGGACCCGCGCTCATAAAAGAAGCCGAAGAGAAGGTAGCTGAAATTAAAGAGAAATTGAAAGCAGCACAGTCCAGACAGAAAAGCTACGCAGACAAAAAGAGACGAGAACTGGAATTTAATCCAGGAGATTTTGTTTATCTCAAGGTTTCACCCATCCGGGGAACCCGCAGATTTCAAGTCCATGGGAAGTTAGCCCCCCGGTATATCGGACCATACCCGGTGCAAAAGAAAGTAGGAAAAGTGGCCTACCGATTGGAGTTACCCGAGGCAATGTCAGATATACACCCAGTATTCCATGTTTCACAGTTGAGAAAATGCCTGAGAGTACCTGAAGAAGAACACGTACCAGAACAAGAGATAGACCTACAGACAGATCTACGTTATCAGGAGGTACCGGTCAAAATTTTGGACACCATCACCAAGAGAACCAGAAACTCCGAAGTACGGATATGCAGAGTACAGTGGAGCAGACACAGTGTAAAGGAAGCTACGTGGGAAAGAGAAGATGCCCTGAAGAAAGAGTTTCCCCACCTGTTTAGGAGCCAGCCGAATCTCGAGGACGAGATTTCTTTAAGTGGGGTAGGTTTGTAACGCCCGCGTTTTGATCTCTGGAAAATCACCTAATAACACACCCGGGGAAAAATCTTTCAAACGTTCTACCGTCGAGCTCCCGTTCCCGCCAATCCTCTCCGTCTGTCGTTTTTCCCCTCACTTCCTGTCTGCATCTTTTCACCACCGCCCCCGTGCCGTCCCATCCCGCGTCGCCCGCTCTTGGGTCGACCGCCGGGCCACCCATCTTTGGCCGACCGTCTCTGATCGACCAACTCCGACGCCTGCCTTTCCGCCGCGAATCCCGCCGCCTCTCTCCCCTTTTCCTCTCTCTTTCTCTTTTTTCTCTTTCTTCTTTTTCTCTCTCTTTTCTTTTTCCTTTCTCTTCTTTTCCCTCCCTCCTCTGCTTCCTCTGCTCCCCCTCCCCGACGCCGTCCCCGCTCTGCTCTGCCCCGCCGCTTCCCTGTCCTGCTCACTGCCGGCCCCATCTCCGTCCACCCCGCCGCTCACGCCTCGCCCTCCACCACGCCACCCGACCGGCGTCGTGCCGACCACCGCCGCCGCGCCACCCCGCCTCCGCGACCGCCGACATCGCCGCCGTGTCCGCCACGCTCCTCGGCCCCGCTCACCGCCGACCGCCGGTTCCCCAGCCAGCATCACCTCTCTACCGCACCACCACCGTACGCAGCACTCGCTTGTGCACGCCACCAACTCGGTCACGCGCGCCCAGCTCCGCTCACCAAGGTCCCCACCGCCGCCGTGCCGACCTTGCTCTGTTCCCGTACGGCCGGCTCTCCAGAGCACGCCACCCCTCTACCGTGCCGCCCCCTCGCAGTGACCCCACCATTGCCGGTGGACCAGCGCCGCCCACCCAAGCCGCTGCCGTCGAACCACTCCGCCCAACGTGCACGCCACCGCACTGCGCGCACCGCCGACCGCCGCGCTCGCCTGCACGCGACCGCCTGACCACGCCGCAGCCACTCCGACGTGCCATCGCCTCACCATCCGCACGCCGCAACGCGACACACGCACGCCCTGCTCCGCCACAGCTCCACCCTCGCTCCCCGTGCCACCAACCACACCGGCCAACTTCAATTCCGCCCGCCGGCCACCACCATTGCCGTCCGACCGGCCTCGCGTCGGCACACCCCCTCAGCTCACATCCGCGCCTATAAATAGGCTCACCCGCATTCCCTCCACCCCCACCAACTCGAGCGCCACCGCAATCGCCTTCCCCACCGCTGCAACGCCGCCGCCACCACCCCCATCGCCGCCGCCGCCACTGCTTCCGTGGGCAGCTCACCCCAGACCCTCTCCGCCCGTGGTAAGACCCTAGATAGACTCGCCATGACACCCCCTCCCTTTTCCCCCTGTTCCCGTCCACCGCCGCTGCCCCTATCGCCGGCGATTTGGCCGGACAGCGCCGCCGCCGTCGCCCCCCCCCCCCCCCCCCTCTGTGCTCTGACGCGAGGAGAAAGAAGGCACTTTTGTGCATAACCCCCTGAGAAATACCCTATTCAACCCGCGGTCCACTTGAACAGGAAACCCCCTCTCAGACACTTTTACACATAAACCCCTGCACTTTCACCAAATCAACCCGCAGTCCAACGATCACTATTCCCCCTCTCTCTATTTATTTCGCCAGAGGCCCCTGAACTTTCTGGTATTTACGAAAAGGTCCTTGTTCTTTTAAACAGCCCCTAAACCCCACAAAACTCGTCATTTCATGCGCCAAATTAATCCCGTTTGACCCCAAACTCCACCACAGTATTCACCAATATATTTCCGCCAAATCCAACCAGTCCATACCCAAAAATAATCATGTCATCGTCAGTCGCTCTCATTTTCCGTTCTTTCTTTCGGGGCTCAACAAAAGCTTTTTCTTTTATTTATTGGGTGTTTGTTTGCGTGTGCCGTAGACTCCGCTGTGAACGAGGAAGGACACGAGGAGGAGCAGTGCTACGAGCAGGAGCTTGGAGACCAAGACCCCGGGCAGGAATCCCCCGAGGGTTGGGAAAACGGCAAGTGCAATTCCACCCTTTGATGCATATTGTTGTCCCAATTTTTATAAACACAACCCATGGCCTGTTTTATAAAAATTGCATGATTTTACTGCTAAACCCGGTTGGATAGCCATGCCTTGATTGCTATGACTAATTCCTTGACAACCTAGATTAATATTTAAATATGACAATGCTCTATTTGAATATTGGTCACTGCTAGAAATGCTTAGGAACATTTTACCATTATACCCATGACAAATACTTGGTATTTACAAAAGCAACCGGGTGCGTACTTTAAAATAAAAGAGATGATTTGGGTAAATAAAATGAGTACCCCGTGTGGGATGAGACAGACGGTATTTCTTGTGTGAAGTGCCGAGGTGAGCTCTAACCTCTGTGGTTGGGCATGGTGGGAGTTGTCTATCCTATCACAAGTTTTGGGATGATGTTGATGTGTCATCTAGCCTAACCCATTTTTTTGTACCACCACTCGACCGTTGTATGTGGCAACGGCCTAGCATAAACCCCACTAGTTGAACTGCTGGTTATGTGGTGTGCTGGTGAGCAACGGAGGGCCATGGAGCCGGGGATACGGTCTATGTGAGGTATGCCCCTGGTTAGAACCTCGTTGGTAGGTTGCTAACCCCTGGTCGTGTCTGTGATAACTTGTCAGTGTAACTATGGTGGGTAATGGCTTTGATAGGAGCTGCACTGGCACTAAGGTGTTCTTGTTGTGGTAGCCTACTTGTGGTTGTGTACACCTCTGCAGAGTTAAAACCTATCCGGATAGCCGTGTCCACGGTATTGGGCGAGTTACGGCTTGGTCATTTCACTAGTCCCCTGTTTTGGTGCAAGAAAATGTTGGTATTTGATTGAGCTGAGAAATGTTTTGACATGGGCTACGACAGATGGGAAATCTGGTAGCCACAAAATCTTGTACGGAAAAGTATTACCTTTACTGCTCCTGTTAAAAGAAACATTTGTGAAAACCCTTTGCGAAAACCAACCCTTGCATGTGTAATAAAATTTGCTTTGCTGCTAAATAAACCATAAACCTTCCTTGTTGCTATCCGGCGCATACTTCTGTTATTCCCCTCCGTGGTTGTGGTTGCGCTTGCTGAGTACGTATGTACTCACCCTTGCTTAATCTGTTGCAGAGGCAGACCTGGACTTTGTGCCTGAGGATCTCGTCTAGAGGGGTTCGTTCTGCACCCAACCTTTGCCTGTGTGTTAGGGCCACCCGCTGGAAGCCGCATGCGTTGCCACTCTGATGAAGACCTCTATGTTGTCAACCTTTTTATCTGGAGCTTAGTGTTAGTTCTGTTTGTCGTGGCCCTGCAATGCCACCGTCTCCCGTAACGTTGCTTTTGTACTGAACTATCTGTTGTAATAATGTGAACCAGCATCCTGGGACTGGTATTTTGTATCACATTAAGTTCTCTCTTTCGAGTGGACGCTTCAATGACAAGGGTTGAGATGGGTCTCTATAAATGACGCCTCCAAGGAGGGTACGACGTCGATGGCACCACCATCACTAGTCCAAGATCTGGATAGAGTTTTCACTCAGAGAAGCTCTTGCAGCGGGGTTGAAGCTTCGATATGACGTCCCCAACGGGAAGAACGACACCCTAATGCGTCGCCGTCGTCTCCACCAACAAGAAAGTCCGTGAGGGCTTACGTCCGGAGTATCTCCACTCCACGCTCAAGCTCAGCACACCCTAGAACACGGCCAAGACAGCCCGACCGTGGCGCCGGCACCGCTGCTCCTCCGCGCACCTGCCACAACCGTTGCTCACCCCGCGACCAACTCCCCGCCGTCCTCGGTCGCGTCTGCCCTTGCCCGCTGCTGGTCGCCGGGTGCGGCCTCCGCGCTCACGCCGCAACCCCCACGCGCCCTGCTACCGGCCAACTCCCGCAGCCGACCCCCTGACCGCGACCACCCACGGTGCAGCCAGGCGCCCCGAGCGTCATTGCCACCGCATCTGGCCGCTGCCCGCGCGCCCTGGTCGCCGACCGTCGGAGCGCAACCTTCTTGCAGCGGCCGTCGTCGCCGCTGCCGGGCGCTTGCGCCGTCCGGCGTAGGTCCCGAGCGCCCCGGTCACCTCCTGCACCGGTCGTCGCCCCCCCTCCCCCGCGTGTGCGCCGGATCCGGGGCCCCACGCACCCTGGCCACCTCCTACGCCGGTCGTTGCGCCCCCCACTGTGTGCGGCGGATCCGACAACGCCAAGGCCGGCTAGCCACCGGCACAAGCGCCCACGCGAGGGCACCACCTCGTGCTACATGCTGTGTCGAGCATTGTGGTAGCGTCGCCGTCGTAGCTCTTGCTATGTCTTGAATCCTGCCTTGGGGACAACAGATCCAGAAGCAGGGGGCCGGATCCGGCCGTGGCGGCGCTGGCCACGCCAGAATCGAGCTGTCTACGACGAGGTGCACGGCCGCGCGGTCCCACCGATGCGAGCCTGCCCTTGCTCTCAAGGAAGAAGAAGACCCTGCCGCTGCCTTCCTCACGGTCGTCTGGCTTCCGGCGAACCGCTCTGGCAATGGCAAGGAGAGGGGAAGGGACGGAGGCGCAGTTGGACGGCGGCGGCGGCCGGCTATGGGGCGACGTGAAGGCCTGATATTAAAGTGTTCTGTTTGCTTGGAATTTCGTAATTGTAGGTAGAGTTCCGAGTTCGCTAGCCTGCGTATACAAGTGATGTCATATCTTTATGAAAAAATGACCATCTAATTATTGTCATTGACTGCTACTACTTTGATACTCACTACCGGAGAACCATAATTTATCGTGTGATAAAAAGTTTGTTACGTGCAGTCCGTCGGGCACACGGTAAACAACTATTTTACCGTGTATTTTATGGGACGACAGAGCTACTTATTCCGGTAGTGACTGTCGGTAGTCATGATTTGCATTGTCGCTGTGCTGGACAATCTTTTCTCGGTTAATGCCCAAGAAGACAAACAAGATTCAACAGCTCTGAGATAAATATATTCCCTTGACACGAGCTCAAAGTCGCGAGGATATTTAGAAACTTCCACGCTCGACTTTTCAGGAGTTCCGTAAGTTCTAAACTTGTGGGTGGCAAATTGGCAATGGACCTAGTAGACGACAGTGACCATGATGTGTTTTGAACTTGGAAGTGTCTGATCCACAGAGCATCAAAAGACAAGAGTCATAAACCTCTAGCCTCGATCTTGCCCTCTCCACACATGTGACAGGTTCCAGAGAGGCACACGTTCGAGGCGTCTTCGCCTGAGAAAACTCGACTTGGTCACATCCATGCTCCTAACTAAATCCTAACCCCACAAAAAAGAAATGGGCGAGCGACCGCGGACTTGGGAAGAAGGAAAAGAGGTCTTTGTCGATGCAAGCACGGTTTGTTTTCTTTTTTAAAAAAAGAAAAAATTGTGAGCGACGTTAGTTAGTGGAGAGAATGTCGAGTAAGCAAAATGTAAAGTGGCAATTAAGGTGCAAATCATCCCGAGCCATCTTTTGACGTCAAATTAAGGTGCAAATTTATGGATCACTCATGTTAGATTAAACATGGTGACTGCGACTCTGCGAGGGTCCTAGTGAGTCTGACGTTCAACATGCTAACAGCTTTTTGC
This sequence comes from Echinochloa phyllopogon, assembly GCA_033239725.1. NCBI lineage: Eukaryota > Viridiplantae > Streptophyta > Magnoliopsida > Poales > Poaceae > Echinochloa > Echinochloa phyllopogon. Next base: position 58,767,923 of record BTCW01000012.1, on the reverse strand, counting down.
TAGAAAAAAGTCAAAAGTACTACTGGAGTAACATCACTACACTAGCAAGAACATAAACTTGTTCGTGGTGCTGGCGAGCCGAAACGTGTTACCAGAAACACTGCTAAAATGGTTCTAGTAAAAAACAAATTTTGGCACTTTTTGATGTGAAAACACTCAACTTGCAAAAAATATATGGTTTTGTTTAGAAAAAAAATCTATTTTTAGCCATGGAACTATAGTCTCGGTCGTCAAACTCCGAAACCAGAAATCTTCGACTATCAAAACCATTTACTTTTAAACATCTAGCTGTTTTGACAAGTAGTTTTACGGAGTAGGACAACACGTGTCAATAAATCCATATGTCAGCTCATCATTTTCTCTTTCCCTCTTTTTTTCCCCACTATGTTCTCCCACCTCCACACCATTGATGCTGCCTCATCCTCCTCCCATCGTCTCAGCCCATCCCCTACCCCCACGCGCTGCCTCGGTGCCCCACGCAGCCACCGCCACTCCATGGACCCATCTCCTTACCCGCTGCCACGTCCTCTCCGCCTAGCCCTCAACCCATCATCGTCTCCCTGCCTCGCACAATCATGATGGAACCACTATCCACGAGCGAGTGGTGCGAGCAAAGGCAATGCATCGCCGCACAACGGGCATTGGCAAAGGCGGCCCACAACTATGTGGCAAACCTGGGCGACGCGAAAGCCCAAGCTCGCCCCCTAGAGCAGGAGGCGGGCCCAACGAGGAGCCAGAGCCATGCTCGCGCTCTCCTCCTTGCACCATGTGCTCGGACTATATCTGTTTCTTGTGAATGAGCTTCGGTAGACTATGCAGGGTCATCAGGGACGGATGGTGCAGTGCGGTGTAGGGTTAAACCGCAGCCAATGCAAGGAAGAGGCACAGATGGTGGACGACGTGTGAAAAGGGTAGGACGTGGGTGGTCGGGCGCGACATCAGCGGTGGCAAAGCCGGTGCAGGAGAGGGAGGGCGTGGGCGTGGCGGCGGCGCCGAAGTGGATGTGGGAGAGAGAGAGAGGACGGAAGAGAGAAAGAGCTGATGTGTGGGCGCTATTGTCACGCATCCTCCACGTCAGCGAAACGGTTATTTGAACGGTTTCGATAGTGGTAAAATATTTCTGATTTTAGAATTGACTAGCTAAAACCAAACTTAGAAGACAAAAACAAGTGGCTTCTAACCGCTGAAATTCTCAACGATCGAACTCCAGGTATCTACATTTATCCGTTTTTTATGGCCAAGAACCGCTCGTATAAAGCATGACCATTGGTGCGGGTCCCAAGTGGTTCTAGAAAAATGCCAAAACCAAAAGTATACTACGTGAAACATCACTACCAGGAGCATGAGCTTCTTCGGGTGCTGGGTGAGGCAAAACGTGTTGCTAGAAACACCACTAAAATTGCCGTGGTTAAAATCAATTTCAGGCGCTTTTCGTGCCAAACTCAACTTGTAAAAATCATATGTGTTCACTGTCCTATAAATTCCCTGGAGGCTGGAGCTTCCATCCCCTGCTTCAGACTCAGACGGAGCTGCATTTCCTACTCCAATTCTGGGGTTTTCCTCTCCATCACAAAACAGTAGAAAAACCCTCATCCATCTGATCCCCATCGGACGGTCGACAGGGCCCCTCCTATCTCCCCTCCATCTTCTCCTCGCTCTCTTCTCCACTTCCTCGCTTGGAAAGTTGGCAACTTGGCGTCTCTCCGTCTCTGGCTCCTCCGCCTCTCGCCCCGCGCCTCCGCCTCATCAAGATAAGGCTGCGGGCGGCGGCGCAGGCCCATGCTTCCAGAAGCTTCCGGAACCTCGCGCTGAGCACGACCCGGCCCCGTCACCGTAGCCCACCGGCACTGAGGAGGCTGCATGAGTAGTCGCGCCGCCGCCGCCGCCGCCGCCGCCGTCGCAGCAGGAGCAGAAGAGGAGCCATGGGGATGCTCGCCGCCGCCGCAGCCTCCGCTCTCCTCGCCTCGCCGCGGGCGCCCGCCGGCAGCCGGCGCCTCCCCGGCGCGTGGACGCTGCTGCGCCTGAGGCCCGCCGCCTCCCCCGGCGCCGCCGCGCTCAGGTGAATGTCTGTTTGTCTGTCTGTTTAGCGTCCTACTTGCTGCCGGTGCTCGCGCTCTCGCCGCGTTCTTTTCTTTATTTGGTGCTTTGGTGCGCGGGAAATGGATGAAGGCTCTTTCCTTGGAATCGTGGAGCTGGCAAGGGAGACGACAGACGAGGGGTGGCTTGCTAGGATTGGGGATTAGAGATGGGGATGTTTTTTTTTTGTGCAAGAATGGTAGTTGGGATTAGGGTGGGTTGCTACCTTGGTAGGTTAGGGTCCTCCCATTTGGATGCTTGGTGTGGGAATTTGGAGGTGCAATGGTGACAGTTGCACTGAGATGTAGACTATAGTTTAAGGCAGTGATCATGGAAGCATGTTCGGACGCCTAGTTTTTATTGTGGATGCTGGGCTACTGGCTAGAGGCTTTTTGTTGATTTTGCTGCCTTTGCCTTAGTGTTTGTGGACTAGCCGGGTGGTTGTGGAAAAAAGAAAGGCTAAATTTAGTTGTATTATGTGTGTTTCTATGTGTTGAACAGCAAATACAATTGTTTCACAAGAGAGGTTAATTCAATTAGAAACGCCGCATAGCATTTGGCGTCCGACTGGTTGAGTTCTTGAATTAGAATTTGCTCTTGAAATTTATATTGGTTTAAGCTTTTGTAGATTTACATGTTGCATAATTTTTTTTTGCCAGGCTACACAGTTTTCTCCCAAAGTGTTACATTACAAATGTTGAGGTTGATGTTAGTACTGTAAGTAAAGAAGAGGTTTTCGATGATCACCCATCATTGCCACCGGGATGCTCCATTCCGGTTGTTAATCTTCTAGGAGATGTCCTAGATCCCAGTCCTTTTCCACTGCATGATAGGGTCTCCTGTCCTTCTAGTTTTGAGGAGTTGCCGGTATGAATCTTCTTCTCTTTCCTATGTTCTTTGTGTAATGGTTTCTTTTGTCCTCTTGTGATCACTGATCATCTGTTTATAATGCAGGTCTTGTCTGAAGGAGAGCAACATACTTTGGCCTCCACTCCAGCTCATCCTGCTGGACTACACGGTAAGGGAGTTTTTTTCAGGACAATCTCATTGTAGTATCCATTTTAATGTTTGACATGTATAAGTTATGCAAAGATGCTGCAAATTTCTTGGAAGGAAGAAGATCCATGTCATGGGTAGATCTTTAATATTTTCATGGTCTCATAGAACGAGAGCAGCTGTATGACTATATATGCCCCTAAGGATTCTTTCTTCTTCTTTTTTAACTTTTAAGATATTTCAATCATGGAACTGAAATACCCTTTAAACATCATACAACTTTGATGCAGCTCTATATGCTAGTTACTTATTTGGTAACTTGGTGGAACAACTGTGGAATTTCGCTTGGCCTGCTGCGCTGGCAATTCTTCATCCAAGCCTATTGCCTGTTGCTATTGTTGGTTTCTTCACAAAGGTACTTGTCACTGTGGCACTGCACTTAATTTAAGAGAAACCTTTGATATCAGTAGTCTAATTAATTTTATGGTATCCAGCTTTCAGTTTTTATTGGGGCACCAATAGTTGGCAAACTTATGGATCATTTCCCTCGAATACCCATGTACACTGCATTGAATGCTGTTCAGGTGCTTGTCCTTTATCTTCTCTAGTTTCTTATGTTATGGGGGAAAAAGACAAGTTGTCATGTTGTACATACGCAACACTGGAAAACATGCTTTATTTGATGCCAGTTCTTTGGGCAATCCGGTTTTGCAGGTCACGACTCAGTTGATATCAGCTGCTACAGTCATATATGCTCTAAAAAATCTGAGCCATGCTTCTACAACAGCTTTGGTTCTGAGACCTTGGTTCATTGCCCTAGTGGCAGCTGGAGCTGTCGAAAGGCTTGCAGGATTGGCGCTAGGAGTTACGATGGAGCGGGATTGGGTTGTGTTGGTAGGGTTGCTGATTCCCATGCCACTTCTGTAGAGTGTTGTTTTGTTTGACTGAAATATTTGGTTGTTCCCTTCCTACAACATAAATATTGTGAGATGAAACTAAGAACTCTATAGCAGTTCGAGTGGAAAGTTTGTTATCTTGAATAATTTTGAGATTTCAGAATAAACTTGCTTCTTGTTGTCTGTGATCAACTTTTTCCCTCACAATTCTTTCCTATCTGAAGTTGGCAGGAACAAACAGGCCCGTTGCATTAGCTCAAGCAAACGCTGTGCTTAATCGACTTGATCTACTTGGTGAGGTGTGATTTTTCTCACTCCTAGACTTGCATATCATCTTCTTATTTGATTGACTGAGACTTCAGCACACAACAAGGCTGATCATTGATAAATCTTGTTTTCTTTTTTGTTGGTTGCAAATAGCTGAACACATCATCCTGTTTTGATTGGACTAATTATATTTAATAATCTTTTTTTGGGATGATTGCAGACTGTTGGTGCTGCGGTTTTTGGACTTCTGCTCTCCAAGTACCATCCTGTGACCTGTTTGAAGATTGCATGTGGTCTAATGATATGCAGTTTCCCTGTTCTGGTAAACTATAGTTATCTTCACTACTGGGACTTGAATAGCCATATGTAGCATACTCACAGAACACTATATGGACTTTCCAATTTCAGGTTATCTTGGGTCAACTAATTAACAGAGTTTCGTGCCATGCACTTGATTCCTCTAGAACTGCCACTGATGAGTCTATTTGTATTGATCTATTAGATGTACGCAAGATAGGTGAGCAACTTTGACACGATTGGCTATTTAATTTTACTTCAGTAGGTGGCCTAACAGTCTCTTCAACCTTCAGTTCAAAATAGCTTGAGTGCTATTAGACATGGCTGGAATGAGTATAAGCAGCAAACAGTTCTACCTGCAAGTGCAGCTACCGTGTTCCTAAATTTTAATGTGGCACTTGCTCCTGGTGCCATAATGACAGCATTGTTGATGCATCGTGGTAGGTTTCACTTCTCCTGTTCAAATCTATATGACCCTTAAAAAGCCTCTGTACAAGACTATATCTATCAATTTTCAACAGGCATTAGTCCGTCCATTGTTGGTGCTTTCAGTGGATTGTGTTCTATCATGGGCCTTGTTGCAACATTCATCTCCTCAAGCCTGGTTAAAAGAGTTGGAATTCTGAAGGTTTGACCTCTAGCTTGTTGGTTTTGTTCCCATGGTTTCCTCCACAGTTGATGCAAATGGCTGATGTTATAACAGGCTGGAGCCGCTGGATTGATATTTCAAGCTTCACTCCTGTCAGTCGCGCTTACAGTGTATTGGGCTGGTTCACTTTCACAAAGGACGCCTCTACTTATATTCCTAGCATCCATTGTAAGAATGAAATCTTCACTTCATATTCCCCTTTCAGTTGAATTTAGTCGAACACTATAAAGTAATCCCTGTATCATTCTGTGTTAATCTGCAGGCATTGTCTAGGTTGGGGCACATGTCTTATGATGTTGTTGGGACTCAGATCGTCCAAACAGGTGTTCCTGCTTCAAAAGCAAATCTAATCGGAGGAATGGAGGTTTCAATTGCAAGCCTTGCAGAGTTAGTCATGCTTGCTATGGCTATTGTTGCGAACGATGTCTCCCATTTTGGCTTCTTGGCAATCCTATCCGTGTCATCAGTTGCTGGGGCAGCATGGATGTTCTGTCAGTGGTTAACAAATCCAACAGATGAGCAGAGGGAACTCTTCATGTTTGATCCCCTTTACCAAGTTCAAGCAATGTAAGTATTGTTGTGCTATTTTTGCCATTACCTTATTAAGATATATGGGCTTAAAAGTATTTGAACTTTCTGCTAGAGTTAATTGACAAATAATAAATATATGTCTCTGTCTCATTTTCCGGCAAGATATTTGCATCACTCTATTTCACTTAATTATTGTCTAAACTGAAACTACTGATATTACATCATCATTGTGCAAGCAATTATGCATGATTCAACCTTCAGACCTCATATGATTTAAAACTGACTGCGTAAAACCATCTTGTCTTGCAGATAGTAGATGAATCAGGATACTCCCAAGTTCCAATATAGTCAGGAAAACCACAGGCGCCTATATAGTTGCTGCCTTGCTGGTGCTTGACGAATCTGCAATACCCTTACGCTGATGTGAAGATATGCTGTGACATTTAGGTTCAGTACAGCATACACTTAGGACAGAAGCATTTGCTCCTCTTAGTCTCAGCCATGCGCAGAATTCAATTTATATACTTATTCATCTCCCCACCTGTACAGTACATATGTTTAATCGTTGCTTGTTATAGCTGATGTAGAACAACACTAACAGTCAACTGTAGCACCGAATCAATAAAATTTAACCTCCTTTCCATCCTCCATCTCTCGGATGCCGCAAATGTGTAACCGGATCTTTTTAATGAATGTACTGTCTTCTTTCTCCTGCCCATAGTGTTTCATTGTTACTGGAGTGGTTAAACACTGTCTGATAGTTTCTGTAACTAACTGCGTTAACTACTGTCGTAATGGTGCTGTGGTGTAGCCGGTTATCACGTTAGTCTTACACACTAAAGGTCCCCAGTTCGAGCCTGGGCAGCACCAATATTGATTCAGTTTGTTTTTGTTTTTTACCTCATATGAAAAGCTCCTGTTCTGCAGTTTCTGTTGTGGTACGAGCCTATTGCCATTCCATTTTTTTTCCTTTTATTCCCACTTTGCGTAAACACATGCTAAAAAACTTGGTGGAGCTGGCTTCTGTATTCTGATGATACAACTTCCATGTTTCTTTTCAGACTTGGTACCTGAATTGTTGTTTCATCAACAAATGTGTTTTTTTTTAAGTTCTCATGGCACTTTTACTTTGACATTAGTCCTTTCAGTTACAATGCAAGTACAGCTAGAAAAACAAGCCTCAAAAGCAAATCATAGTAGGGCTAAGAGTGGACCCTGAGAACTGGATGATAGGTTCTCCTTTGCCATGCAAACCATCAGTGGATAAGAAAAACGGATAAGGGCAAGCCCAACGCTGGTCAATAAAAGTGTTAGCCCCGATAAAAAGTTGAGATACACCTAGACAAAATAGAGTTGAAACCACCAGCCCCACAACGCAAGCGGCTTCCTTACTTTATTCCTGGGCCCATCATTCTCTGGCTCTGTGTATGATGTCTGCACTGAATGAATACCTTTTTAACGTATATTGGGCTACTTCTCACCCCCAACGCATGCTTCAGTTACTACCTTTGCTCTTTGTCAGATGAGACCGCCGATGCTTCTGCAGCGTCTCTGCGGGGCTACCGTTCCAGGTGACATGGAGGCTGGATGCTGAGATGGAGGCTGGGGCAGCACTACACGGTGGAGCGTTGGGAATCAGCAGTCAGCACTGACTGAACATGTGTGTGTAGTAGCAGAAGGATGAAGGACAAACCAGGCGGCTCACTAAGAGAATGTAGGCCAGCGTTTCATCAGTTTTTGCAAAACTTTCAGCATGTGGCTAAAAGCAAGCCAGGTAGAGTCAATAGCAGACTGAAGTTTTCCTGAGACCAGTGAAATGGTCATGTTGAGCTATCATCTATCAAAACCACAAAACTGTGTGGTACAAGCAATTCCACGATTGAATTCTACAGTCCTTCAGCAAAATCTGGAATCAGAATGTTACAAAGTTTTTTTTACAGAGATCACTTCTGACCACTGAAACATAAAGGTGTTTGGCAAACTATATTTCCTCAGTATGGAAGACAAACACAACTCAACTTCTGAACCTTGAGTGTACACATTTCTAAAGTAACTACAGTTATAATTAAATGTTGAATACAATGTTAGATATCCCATCATCACAATATTCTCTGTAAAGCATTTCCCTAACCTTTCATACTGAATTCCATCTTATTCTTCTTTTTATAAGTTAAGAAAGTCTTTCAGTTTATATGTTGACCATTAATTTTTATTGTATGAATTTTGAAATCCAAATCTAGTAATGCATCTTTTGTACATTGTACATCACATGCTTTGATAAATTATTAGCAAAAGGGTATAATGTTTGACTTTTTAGGATCCTATTATGACCTATACTACAAAATGGTGGGAATATACATATGCTCACTTTGACAAGGCTAGCTATGTGCATACAAATTCAAGATATCGTGTAGTGTGAATTCATGGAGCCTGGCTGCATGGGAAATGGGCACCCTTCTTCGCTTTTAGATTGAGGCACGCTCACTGAGTCACGGTGTACTTAAAGATTATCACTTGGACTGGATTAAAACTCTAATAGATAGAGTGTACTCTCAAGGATCTATCCGGCTTCAAACGCTAACTTTTTTTGTTATAAAACTTTCTGGAGTCCTGTAAAGCCAAATCAATGCATCAAACTTTTCACTTTGTTGTGCTTGGGACTACAATCACCTGCCTTCTTTCTGGTGTCCTATAAAGCCTGCATTGAAAACTTCAAAGCTTGATGAACCACATTGTCCTCTTCAACCTCTCCCCTCCATGCGCCAAGCTAAACCTACTCAATTTCCTCTAGCAATAAAGAAATCCCAAATCAATTCATTCATTTCAGGACACTGTGTACTGTTCTGCCCAGAGACTAATCATCAAATAAACATAGTCCCATTCAATTCGCATCATTGATTTTTTATTCTTTTCTCCTTTGTAGTTCCCTCATATTTCCACAAATTTCAAGCTCCCCGGAAAAATTTAGCAGCACTTGATCACCATTGATCATTTGCTATTTTTTCACCTACTATTTTCCACTGGCCGGTCACGGTTACCCCCACTTTTCCCGGGAGAATGCAGCCAGCCAATCCCCTGCTTTCCCTCCCATTCAAATAAACCATAATTATCAATAGTCGGAATTAAATTAAATCAACTGTTAATTGACCACGCACGTCTCCTCCTATATACTCCAACCCTAATCAACTCTAACCTCCATTTCGATCTCCCCCCTTCGCCATGCACGCCATGCCGCCGCCGAAGCTCCTCGCCTTCCTCCTCACCGTCCTCCTCGCCGCCGCGCCACCTGCCGCCGCCTACTGCGTCTCGAAGAAGGGCGGCGCTCACAGCAAGCCGGGCGCGCCGGCGGCCAAGCCGGCGCCCGCGAAGCCGAAGCCGGCGCCGGCGCCGCCGAAGCCGATCCCCCTCATCCCCGGCGCCGACATCGTCCGGAGCCTGTGCCTGAAGACGGACTACCCGGACCTGTGCACGTCGTCGATCTCGAGGCAGCCGCAGCCGAAGCTCCCCGGCGGGAAGCGGCTCGACGGCGCCGGCGTGCTGCGGCTGGCGATGGGCGCCGTGCGCGGCAAGGCGGCGGAGGCGAAGGCGGCGGCGGGCGCGCTCGCCAACGACCCCAAGACGCAGCCGCTGGCGCGGGGCCCGCTGCACGACTGCATCGAGTCCTTCGACGACATCGCCTACAGCCTGGACCAGGCCGAGAAGGCCCTCGCCGGCGGCGACCGGGACACCACGGGCACCATGCTCGACACCGTGCGCACCGACGTGGACACCTGCGACCAGGGCTTCGAGGAGCGGGAGGAGCTCACGCCGGTGATGGCCAAGAAGGACGCCGAGCTCGCCAAGCTCGCCAGCAACTGCCTCGCCATCGCCACCGCCGCCGGCCTGCGCTAGACGTTCATAGGTGTGCTAGCTCATAGACAACCACAGCAACGCCACCGCCAACTTATATTAACCACTCTTATTGCATCGAAGAGGCTTCACTCTTACTTGTAAGAAACTTATATGGATGATCCAGGAAGAACATGTACTGTAGTTATTAGTGGAAGCATTTCGATTCGTGTCATGTTGTAATGTTGCAATCTTCATTCTTGATTTCATTCTCTTTTGCTGCTCATTTTTCTTTTACTTTAGCGAAGAACTGACTGTTAATTGATGGCGATATTATGGAAAATGTGACAATGCGCGTTCTCTGAAAAGATGGTAAGTTGATGTACTGATGTAGTATCACATTGGATTCATGAATCTTCTGCTGCGGAGAATGTGTAGCACTTGAGTTGGAAATTCGGATGTCATCATGCATGTAGATCAATTCTACCCCTAATTAACGTTGTGTGAGACAGACAATCATCAAGTCCTTGAGATGGTAATTTTCGTACAGTGTACACACTTTTTTTCTTCGAGAAGGCAGTCAATGCTCATTTTATTTATTGTACTTTTGCCATTATCTAAAGAGCCATACAGTACCTTTTTATATTTGAAAACATTTTATGCAAGATCATATCTCTGCAGATATGTGAGCTGATACCTTTGTTTCTGCCGTTATGGTCATGCATTCATGCTTAGCGTGTGATAACTGACAACTCACATCTTGTGCGTGTGACAGTTACACGAAGACTGAATTCGAGAAGTTAGGAATCATCTGCCAATGCAAAATGGAGTATTTACTAAGATCACATCCATTCCATTTATTAGGCCACGATCAGAATGCAGAAGTTGAGTACATTTTTTTTTCCTGAAATAGCTGAGTACATTTTTATGCGAAATTCATGGACATCCATTTCAAATCACCAAGCAGAGCCTTCATATCTCACGCTCTTTAGAAATCATTTTGTCTCGTTAAAGTTAAAAAGGAAAGAGGAAGACCTTCAATTTCACATGTCTCGGTACAAACAATTTTTTTTCAGACCAGCAAGTATAAAAATATACTCCATGTAGTCCAAAATGTATATCATTAGCTTAGGACGGCAACACAATCTATAAAATAGTGAAACATTGACCAACAATTTCATAAAAATACGATATTTCAAACAAAAGTTTATTTAAAGTCTAAAGAATATGGTAAACTGTCACACCCGGTTTTAGGAATAAAACCAGATGCATCTCATATGTGCGTCAGGATCAAGTTTACACACATATGGTAGACGTCACAGGTGAATATCCATAACCATGCATACGAAAGAGTATTATAGTATATTTATTACAATCTAAGAGTTGACACAAATGTCATAGCGGAAGACTTAAATAAACGTTTAACTAAATGAAACGAAATAAATCCATCTCCACAGGCAGTTGACTGAAGAACTCGCCTAGAATTCCTCAAAATCAGTAGTATAGTCCTCAAAATTCTCCCAATCTGAGCATAAGTCCGAGTGTGGTCGATGCAATATAAATAAACAAGCGTGAGCACATGTCGTACTCAGCAAAGTATGGAAAATAAATGACATGCTAGGCTTTATAAAGTGGAAGGCTGAAATGATAGCTGCATTAAGCACTTTTAGTTGGTCAAATTTTATTAAGCATCTATTTACTAGCAAATATAAGTATATACCAACCACAGTTAAATTAATGACATAAACCCATCAGATTTAGGTAATCACAATTTAGATCATATTCAGATAGATTAATCATGTGAGGGTCCAGGCCGCTCATGACCGTGAGAACGACTGTTATAACAGTTTTACACTCTGCAGATGTTGTACATATTCATCATAAGCCGTGATTCCCATTGCCCGAAGGCATGTACCCTTCCCACACCACGTGGACCGAATACTGGGTTTCACTATGAGACCTTTACAAAGATACTCTAATAAGTGATAGTTCGCTAAGGTTTCCGATTCAGGAGCAAAGCATAACCTTCCCTAGTGAGTCGCGTATCTTAGCAAAGCCTACCGCTCAAGAGGACTGGGCTATACCTCGTCAACCGCCGCACCTCTTGTCCCTTTCGGGTAAAACTATCCCAAACTAGAATACCTAATTAGTCAGTCAAAGCCAGAGCCACATAGCACTTATGGTTGCACTGTTTTCCTGGGTGGTCGCTCCATGTTCCAATTAAAAGATGTGATCTTGTCATTATTTAGGTAAAAGATAATAATGGAACATAGAGTAGGGGTTTCATTAGACCAATCCCAGTTGAGCAACTAAGCATCATCTACCAATCAAATTAATTTAATGTCCCAGCTGCAAGGTATGGTAAAACAGACTAGGAAATCTTTAATGGGACCCAGCAATATTAATGCAAGCGATAAATAAACGGTGTAATTAAAATGCATGTCATTTAGGTATAAACGGGCATGATCAATGAATACTTACCTTCTTCCCAACCCTACTGCTGCTCAAACTCTTCAACAGCTGGTTCTTCAAACACTTCCTCGAACGATGCGTTTCCTATACGCATCACACAAACACATACAAGAAAATAATACAATAAATAAGAAACAATACACCAAACAATTCCAAAGAAAATAAACAACAGCACAAAACTATTCTACGCGTTACCACGAACACGTGAGTGCGAGAATCACTAAAATCGGAGTTAAAACGTAAAAGATATGGCTTTTCTAAGGTTTACGGACTTGCTGGCAAAGTTTTAAAACTTTCAGGGGCTTAACTGCGAAAATCCGAGGGCTAAAACATAATTTTATATAAAACTATGAGGGTTTTCATGTAAAAAGGTATAACTTGGACCTCGGGCGCAATTTTAAAACTTGGAGGGTCTAAACCGAAAGAAAAAGGACCTAAATTGAATATTTTTGAACGGGCTAGGACTGCGGGTTGATTTTGTAAACTTGGAGGGCCTTTTTGCAAAACGGTCTAAGTTGACCGGTAAGTCTCAGATTGACTTGGGGCTCGGGCGGCTGTGGTTCGTCGGATCTTGATCCGACGACCACGGATGGATCGGGTAGGAGCTCGCCGGCGGGGAAAAGCAAAGCGGCAACGCCGCTGGCGCCCACGGCGGAGCATCGCCGATGCAAACGCGAAATCGCGCTGCGGGCCACGATTCGCGATGGGAGTTGGCCGAGGAGAAAGAGGGGAGGATGGCGAGCTCACCCCAAGACTCCTTGGCGGCCAGGGATGCTTCGACGGCGGCCGGCGACGAAGCTTGGCGGCGGCGGCGCTACAAGAACGACGACGAGTGATTTAGGTGGGGGCGCGGCCAAAAGTCGGAGCAAGAACGCGTTGGGGTGCTTCGTGGCTTCAAAACGGACCTCCCGAAGTGCTTCACGACGAGAGAGGGGCGACGACTGCGCGAACCGACGGCGCGGCAGAGCAAACGACGGCTAGGGCTTGCGAGAGCGGCGGGCAAAGGGCGAAAAGGAGCGGGGGCAGTCGCGGAGCAACGGCGCGCGGATAAAGAGGGGGCTGGGCCCACGCACCTTGGCGTGCGCACCCCGGCCGTGGTCGGATCCGAGCTCCAAGCTCGGTCGGACTCGAGTCCGACTCGAGGACGACGGCTCCTACAGGCGGGGCCCACCTGGCAGCGTCCTGAGCGGGAGGAGGAGGAAGCGGGCCGGCGCAGGAGAACGGGCCGAAAGGAAAGTTGGGCCGGGAAAGAAGCGGCCGAGGAAACGGGCCGGCTGACCGAGAAGAGAAGTAAAGGGGGCAAAAACGGACCGGCCAAGAGTTGAAGGGGCAAAACTAAACTCGACAGAAAACAACTATTCTAAACATCAAACAAATTCAAATTAAATTTGAATTTAAACAGAATTTAAATTCTAACTTAGATGAACAGCAAGCAAAAGAAAAATGCAACAGCATGAATGCATCAACAACTTATTTTGACTAAAATTATTTAATATGATATTTAAATTGATAAAAGGCTAGAAATTCCAATTAAATCATAGAAAATTTATTTAGGCCTTAATAAATTCTAGAAAAATTCAGAATGTTGCTACAATTTAATTGTGATGAATTTTTAGGGTGTTACATAAACTTAGTAACCTAATTATTTTACGTATTGATTCTCAAAGTTGAAAAGCTTGATTAGCGAAATAAAATCCTAAAATGGCATGTAATATGAATATGAGGAATCAGCAGCCTTTACATTTTTCATGCAACATTATACATAAGAGGAAAGTATATTCCAGAAAAAATAAGAAAGTATATTTTAAAAAAGAAAGTATATAAAGTGCGTTTCTGCGATTCTGATAAGTACAGGTACTAAGTGAAACTGCACCGAAAATTTACACTCTGCCCCTTCGTCGCGGTCCTCGCCGTACTAATCCAAACGAAACCTTTCCTCGGCGGCCGGCGGCAGGGGTCGCGCAGCCCTCGTTCGAGCGTTTCGCTGATCCTTCCGTGAGCCGACTCGTTCCAGGTTCGTCTCTCTCCGATTATTCCTCCCCCAATTCCGGAGCCATGATCTACGCGCTGCGATATTTTCTGTCCACGAATTTGGGCGAAAACTCACGGTTTTCTCTCCCGTCTTCTCCTCATCGCGCCTAGATTCCGTTCGGATGGAAGGCAGCGAGGGCTCCGGATTCGACGGCGCGCCCATGAAGCGGCGGCGGAGCAGCGCGGCGAGGAGGCCGAGGCCGGAGGGCGGACCTCCTGCCGCGGACCAGCGGGATACCACCTCCTCCCCTCCGTCACCGCCGGTGTCGTCCAGGACCGGCCCGAGGAGGCTGCTGGTGACTTCGGACGAGAACGCTATCGGCCCCGACGTCGGCCACCGGAAGCGGGAGTTCCTCCTCAACGCCCCGTCGCCGGAGCGCGCCACCAAGGGGAGCATCCGGCTGCGGTCCGAGGCCGCTGCCGGTGGCACCAGGAAAAGTGAGGGTAGCAGCCATGCTGCTCAGCCTGAGGGAAACCGCGGGTCGTCGCCGGCCGGTGCCAAGCCGGGGAAGGTGAAGCTGAAGATTCGGAACGTGTTGCTGAAACCGAACCCTGATGCGGCGGCGGATTCCAGGTCTTCGCCGGCGAAGCCTCCGCGGCCGGCAGATTCACGGCAAAAGGTTGGTAACCTTTTACCTGCCTTAAAGCATGTTTTTGTTCTATAGAGTGCTTGCATTTGGCTTGCATTTGTACCAAATTGCCACATGATTTGATCCTAGAAAAGAATAGCTGCCATCTGAAATCAAATGGAAAACTAGCTGGTTTTGCTAAGACAAGCAGATTTACTGAGAGTTGTACACATGCTGTTTCAACTGAGATATTGGTTTTATGTCAACATTCTAGGCTTAGCGCGGATCTGCATCTTGCAAATATCATCTTTTGTTTGAACTTAAAGATGCCACACAGAATTGGCAACTGATTCAAAATGATGATATGCTTGTAGACCGAAGGCGCAAAAGATTCCGACAGGTCAACCTCGTCGAGAGAAAAGAAAGCCAGAAAGGAGAGGTCAGTTGAAGAAGCAATGGCTCAGGAACAATCAGCTAAAGTTCAGAGAGATCTGTCTTCAGATCCTGTCCGGAAGAGTAGGAGGCTTGCTAAGAAATCTGTGTTGGACGATGAAATAGTCGAGGATTATGATACAAGTAATATTGGAACTCCTGAAGATTGGGATGGTAATGCTCCCGAGCTTAAGAACAAAGGAGGTAGTAGCTCTAAGAAGAAAGCCTCAAAGAAAGCTAAAAATAGGAGCAAGGCATATGAGGTTGACAATGAGTTTGTTACTTCCCGATCAAATAAAGATGGCAAGAAAAGGTCTAGGGAATCAGCTGACAATGATAATACTGAAGAGGAACCGACCTCGGACAGTGAACCTGATGTTGAAGACGAGCAAAAAGCAGCCACAGAATCTCCCGTCAATGTTAGAAGTGAACCTCTCACGACACGTCGTCGTGCCCTTCAATCATGGATGGATGGGAGCAGCAGCAGTACTGTTGAGTTCCCTGATGGTCTACCTCTGGCTCCTTCGAGAAGTATGTACTATCTTTTGCTGTCTTGTTGTCCATGGTAATTCAATTTGAAACATCCACCTTCATTCTACTGCTGAATGCATTTGAAACATTGTTCTATTGAACCAGGCAAGAAAGACAAGCTTTCTGAAGAGGAGATGCTCGCGAAGAAAGCCGAGGCTGCTCAGCGGCGCAGGATGCAAGTGGAAAAGGCTACTAAAGAAAGCGAGGTAGGAGAAACGTATGCTCACCTTTTTTATCTTCTTTGAAATATTTCCATTTCAAGGAGTTATAGCTATATACATAATCCCTGCAGGCTGAAGCTATAAGGAAAATATTGGGCCTGGATTCTGAGAAGAAGAAAGAAGAGAGGAAGCAAAAGGAGCGAGAAGAGAAGGTATGTCGCGTCAATTGATCTTGCTCTCTCGTGCCCACTAGCATTCTGAACAAATCGTGCCCACTTGAAGTACCAGCTTTCTGAACAAATCGTGCTCTTAACACAGGAGAGGGCAACCAGGGCACAAAACATTGCTGCAAGCTCGATCCGTTGGGTCATGGGGCCCACAGGAACCGCTGTTTCATTCCCACACGCAGTAGGGCTCCCAAGCATCTTCAACTCCAAGCCTCACAGGTGTTCCTCACAACCTTTGCATTATTGTCTCAAGAACTTTGCTGAACACATCGCCTCACAACAGACATCTCATCACCTGCTCTCATTGTGCCATGTAGCTACCCTCCTCCGCGGGAGAAGTGCGCTGGGCCGTCCTGCACAAACGCCTACAAGTACAGGCACTCCAAGCTGAACCTCCCCCTCTGCAGCCTGAAATGCTACAAGGCTGTCGAGGGAAACGCTTGACAGGAGACTGGAAAGTGGAAACATGATGGCAAGAGTTTGTGTACTTTTGCCATGCCCATGCACGTCGGAAAAGCAGGATAATCTGTCCGGGTGATAGTGCACTTGCGCTTGAGGATGAAGGAAGATTTTGCACTGAGCTTGTGATCAAGATGTATCGAATTCCACATTGTGTACTTTGAGAAAAAAGATAATATATATATGATGTACATACTGGACGCACATTCGTATCGATAAATAGCGGAATAAGTTTGTTATGAAGTTTTTTCTTCAGCCGCTCATATATACTGCTCTAAGCTGTTGTTCTTTTGTCAAAAAATTGTTACTTTGTAAGTTTTTTTTTTCTAGAACTTGTTATAGTTGTAGTATGAATGAATGCAGAACTGCCTTTTGAAGCTGCATGTGAGGAATAAAAATTAAAAACATCGAAAATCCGGGTCACTCAGTGAATGAATCATGAACTGCCCGTCAAGGCTGTTTGTGACGAAATAAAAATAATTAAAAAACGTTGAAAATCCGGGTCACTGAGTGAATGAATCATGAACTGCCTGTCAAGGCTGTATGACGAAATAAAAATAATAAAAAATTACAAAACAATTGGGGCATTCCGAGAATTGAACTCGGGACCTCTCGCACCCTAAGCGAGAATCATACCACTAGACCAAATGCCCTTTCGTGATAATATGTTTTACAAAAATTGTTTTGTTATGAGTTAAGTCCTCCAACTGACTTGTAATTAATAGGCACACGGCCAGGCCAAGCAAACGAAAGAGTCAGCGAGTCTTTGCTTCGGAGAGAGGACCTTTTAGAAAAGTTCTTCTGAGCTTGTTAGTGCGAGTATGGCCTGGCGTGAGCCTCACGGAGAAGCGTACGGTTAGTTTTGGGGTCATAATCATACCTCAATGCCTCGACGTTTGGAACTTGTTTTGCCTGGATTGTCCATTATTGTAAACATCAGCTTTATCTTCAAACTACTCCTCCATGAACCAATTAGATTATTTTAATTTTTAAACACAATATATTTAAAATATAAAGAAAATATTAAATATGTATGCTCAAATAACGAGGGGCAGACTAGGATTACATTAGACCTGACCTGAGCTAGTTAAAACATCTTGCAAATCATCTTTGTTCCAATATTTCCACTATTTTTCAAGTAGGCTTCCATAGATTTTCGGCCTAACTAGGATTGCAGCTCGAAAAACAGCGCCTTTGCATCAACCAAGGCAATCACAAGTCCAAGATCGGGCCTTTGAATTGTTAAAAAAGAAGAAGAGAAAGATCAAGCCCTTGGGATTCGTTGCAATTTGTCCACTTGGCAATTGGAGTGGACCCCTTAGCAGGTCTTACCTATCAAGTACCAACTGAGCATGGAGACGTAAACCCCGACGCAACGCTTTCCAGTGTCGAATACGTAAACTCTGCACCGAACACGTAAAACCTTGAGGAGCCAGTCAGCGCAAGACCACCAGCCACTCGCTTGCAAATAGGCGGGCTTTAAAGGGCGTCTCCGCAAAAACGCCACCCCCACACGGATCGACCAGACGCGCGGCTCCCCTCTCCCGGCGGCGGCGCACCCCTCCTCCTCCTCCATCTCCGGCAAGGTGAGCTCCTCCCGCCTCGCCCCCTCCTCCTCCTTGTTCCTCCGGTTCGTCCTTACCTGACGCCCGATCCAACCCCGCTACGCGCCTGGTCGCGTCCGAAGGGAAGTCCCCCCCTTGATTCTGATTCCATTGACTGTTCGGATCTGGCGCCTCCTCGGCGCCGTCGTGCCGGGTTCGCGCGGCGGTTCCGTGCCGGTGGAGGGTTCGAGGGCGTGCAAGGCGAGGGGGTTGGGGTCGTCGTGTGGATCGTAGGAGGGCGCGGGTGCGGATAGGGCACGCGTCTCTGGTTTGGTTGTTGCGTTTGAAGGACGCGAGGGTCGCCAGACATGGCGTCCTAGGCGTGGTCATGGTGTATCTATCCACCCATATAGTCAGCCATCGGTCCAGTTCGAGTGGTTTTCGTGGTTTCATGCGTATGCACCTGGGCGACGAGATTGGTATTCGGATGTTAATTGTAAAAATGTCGATTTTTTTGCAAGGGAAATGCTGCGCAGTCTGTATGCAAAGCTGTTTCTCTTCGCGGGCTGTATCCTTGTCTGTTTGATATTTGTGGTTGCCCCATCATCTGATGCAGTGTGGCTGGGATACTGCACGCATAGGAATATAGCTCTGTTACATGATAGCTTAGGGTATAGATTAAGTCAACGGGTGCTGACTTGGTAAATTGGACCGGGGCATGGCTTCATTTACCGATGCCTCCGGATGGTGTATAAGCATAACATCTTGTGGCATTAACGGGTGTAGGATAGTTTCAGATTGAAAAATGTCTGGTTGTCATGTTTTGCTCTTCTTAGGCAGTATTCAGTGTGTTGGTCCAGTTAAGCTTATTAAGCTGGGGCCAAGGGACACTAGACAGTCTCCAATCCAGAGCAAGCTTTTCCATGTAGTAATCTTCTTAGTAAGCATTCTTGCTCCTACAGCCCATTTTTGATGTGTGTGGCCTCTCAAATGCATGGTGTTTGACTAACGATGAGTACATCGCATAATCTGAATGCAGCAGTAGGAAAAATGTAACTGGCTGTTGTAATGTGTCATTCACTCTCAGTACTTCAGTGACGTAGAATGAACCAGGGCAGATTTTTAAGGGCATGCTGATGTTGTCCTAGCTTCATGGAGGCACCTTTGTTAATAAATTAACAAATTGGGTTTGGGAGCTAGCTGCATTTATTACTGCCTCAGAAATCAGAATGATAAAAAATGCATGCTCATAGCCTCTGTTCTTTCTTTCTATCTACGTTTAAGGCGATCTTCATGTTTTAATCTTCTTAGACAATTATCATAGCCTCTCGACCTGATTGCCTGTACCTAGCACAATTTTTCTTCAATGCGCGGAAGCTATTTCATTTACTAAATGCTAAAGGCCTTATCTGCTTAATTTTATTGTAGCTTCTAGAATATATAGCATTTAAGACTAAACATTTTTTGTAGACATGAGTACATCTCATCACATGCTGTGGTGTGGATGGTCCTTTAGGGTGCACCTCCATTCTATTATTACAGTTATATTAATCTAGCATAGCTTTGGTTGCACTATATATACATCTGTACTTCTATGTATAATACTGAACTGTCAGAAGTGGCATTGTATTCTGAGGTGTTAATAACTTAATATTGGAAATTGCCTGCTGATTCTAACATGTAAACTCTTGGTAAGGTTCATCGGTGGTGTTCTTGTCTTCCTAATGCTAGGCACATACACATTTACCTGAGCTTCTGCCTGTAGATTAATTGAATCTACTTTTACTGTAAGTGTTTGATAGCTACCTTCCATTCCTTTCTTATCCCGTAGCATAGACTGCTTTTTTAGCTCCTGGGTTTTGATTAGTGTTATTGTTTTCTGTTTCCAATTAAGTCAATCTGCTGCCTATTTAAGCGATCAGCTTATTGC
This sequence comes from Echinochloa phyllopogon, assembly GCA_033239725.1. NCBI lineage: Eukaryota > Viridiplantae > Streptophyta > Magnoliopsida > Poales > Poaceae > Echinochloa > Echinochloa phyllopogon. Next base: position 58,748,027 of record BTCW01000012.1, on the reverse strand, counting down.
TCTTTTCTGAGAGTTTTTAATGATTTATTGAATTTAAATACTCATGCTTCGCGATCAAAGTGACCTTACCTGTTATTCTCTTTGGAGTTAGTTTGAATTTAATTGACTTTCTTCATTGGCCTTTGTTGAGAGTGTGTAATAACTAAGATTTGAATCATTTCGAACTGACGAAAAGACCAACTGAAAATCAGCATTGTGCAATGATGCAGCATTTAGTAGATGGCGAGTTAATGATGCAACATTGCACAATTCTTTTAGTGCTGTCTGTCTGGTTTGATATATACCTGTTAGGTAGTGGATAGTTTGAGCTCTCACTATTGCAGATGCTAGGATGTTGACATTGTTACCTCGATTTGATGATGGATGATAAGGAAATCCCTCCCAACTAACTTGCTTTGCAGCATTTGTGGCTTTGTTGGACCATGATGGCTGTGTTTTTGTGCGTGAGTGGTAGGTTAGGTGAAGGGTACCTTGTGTGCAATTGTTTTTCTGGGGTAAGATAAGCAATGATTGATACTGTATTACTGTAGATGGAATTGTTCCTTGTGTTGCATTTTTGTTCTGTCCCAATCGCTTAAGACACTTTTATGCTGGAATAGGGTAATTTTGGAGGGAGTCCCAAAAAAAGGGTAAATTTGGAGGCAAATGCTGGAATACAGGGGTTATTCTGTTGCACTAATGAAACCCTCCAGCATTTCTGAATACTGTGCTCACTTTACCTATCTTTTAACAGCATTTTGCATATTCGAATGCTAGTTCTTAATTTCTTATTTAATCTCTTCCATTTTTTTTACCTCATTGTAGTACCATTTTGGATTCACTTTTGCTATGTACAAATCAAATCAACCCCTTTTTTGTTGTGACTAAACACCATATAATCTAAATGAGCCAAAATGTGTGATGCTGTATGCACATGTCTGCATTTATTTAGAGTATCTTTCTACCTTGGTGAAGATATGCTGTCTGCCTGTTGCTCCCACGTAAACTCACAGAATCTCTATTTCTTTCAGGCATTTGGCATCTGACCTCAACAGCAAGCAAATGGCAGGTGGCAGGGTTGCACATGCCACCCTCAAGGGCCCAAGTGTGGTGAAGGAGATCTTCATTGGACTCACCCTGGGTCTGATTGCTGGTGGCATGTGGAAGATGCACCACTGGAACGAGCAGAGGAAGACTAGATCCTTCTACGACATGCTGGACAAGGGCCAGATCAGCGTCGTTGTCGAGGAGTAGTTTCCTGGCATCAAGTCTGAAGTTATTTTCACCCAGTTGTTTCTGAAACTCTCTGGAGAGCATGACGAAGTGAATGCTGTGGAGATTTGTCTTGAAAAATAAGCATAACCATTTGAGACACCAGATTTTGTTGAATTTTCTTCTTTATCATGAATGTTTGAACATGTCCATGTCATACCAAACATCTGATCTAGTTTTACACAAGTTTATGTGATATTTGCGAGTAACTGTGCTCAAGTTTGCCCTTTCTGTCAATGTGATATTTGCGAGTAACTGTGCTCAAGTTTGCCCTTTCTGTCAATGGATTTGTGGGTTACCTAATCAGGCCAATTCTAAATTTGTATTTGACGTGGTTATCAGTGGATGGAGCACTACAGATCTTGACCTGTTTGCACGCTTAGCCGGTGGCTCTTTCACGTGAAACGTCACAGGTTCGGTCAAGATAAGTTTTTAAGGTTTTCCTGTGCCTTTCACTGTCGTTTTCGCCTTCGTCACGGCTGTAGTGACAGCATCGTTTGATGCCAGTTCCATTTTGCTTCGATCACATAGCAGGTGTTTATTTACTTGGTGATGAGACGCATGCATATGCCGATGATATAATGCATCTTGTCATGTTTATTTTTTTTCTTCGCATAAAAGAAACAGAGCGTTGTTTTCTTGCTGCTTGGATGCCAAGGAGATAGATCGCAACATGGTAGGAGAGGGAGCTGTCATCAGGCACCAGGCAAAATCCAGTGAAGAACTTTGGAACAGAAGATTTGCCCTCAGATTTGATAGCTTTAGATGTTTTACTTTGCACTCAAGTTGTTTTGATGCCTTTCTCCTTGCTTTGAGGCTTGATAAGAACTCACATCTTTTGAGACTCGTACACATGCACTATTTTTCCTTTCTTTTATGATGTGAGAAGCTAGCATATCTGACCAAGCTAGAGATATCTTCAATCCCATGAGAAGTTGACAAGTGATAAATTCAGGCACCATCAGATCTGAATGAAAACTACCGAGTGGGAACAGGAATTTATAACACTTATTCATCACATTACTAGACAGAAAACACAGAAACCAAATTACACCTTATACTACATAGGATGAGCATCATCTCTTACAAACAGACAGACAACAACAACAATTATTGAAGCAACCAGAACACAACAGATTTAACACAGCAGCAGCAGATAGAGCCTATGTAATTCTCAAAGCAGCCAGGTTGATGTGATCATGTGGGCAGGTGCAGGGTGCAGCCAATTCTTCTTTCCAACCACCATGGGTGGCGGCGGCATCATCAGTACTGGAGCATGTGGGCGCCGCCGATGGGCATGGCGGCGGCGGGGTAGGGCAGCTGCCACGGCCGGAGCAGCGGGTCGTCGGCCGGCACCTCCTCCTGGATGTCCATGGCGACGCCGCTGAACTCCTCGACGACGCGGAGCACCTCGTTGACGGACCGGAGCCGGTCGCCGAGCTCGGCGGCGCGCGCCCGGAGCACGGTGTTCTCCTGCTCCACGCGCGCGTACTGCGACGAGATGTCGGCGGCGCGCGCCGCCACGCGGGCGTTCTCGGCCTGCAGCCGCGCCACCTCCTGCACGAGCTCGTCGAGGTGCTGCTGCTTCCGCAGCCGCGACCGCCGCGCCGACTCGCGGTTCGACAGCCGGCGCTTCTCCCGCCGGTGCGTGTCGGCCGCCGAGTCGCCGTCGGACCCGGACGTCCTCCCCGCCGGCGACAGCGACGACGAAGACATGATCTTTTCTCCGCGCGGAACCTGGCTAGCTCACCGCCGGATCCTCTACCGCTGCTGCTGCGGCTAGTGCGATTAATTATTCAGCGATTGTTGAGGAAAGCAAGGGAGAAGGGAGGAGCAAGAAGGGACGGAGAGAGCACGGGGAATGGCGGATCCGGGTGAGGGCAAGTTATGAGATCACATAAAACCAGTAGAGGAAGACAACGGAGAAGGAGTGGAGGAAGCAGGAGCGGCGCAGGTGAGTGGCGATCTTCATAAAGCTCAGAGATTTGGCATCAAGGTGCTGCTTCCCAGCCAAACCATGGCCAGCGAGAACGAAACCCCCCTCCAGCGCAGGAAAACCCGGAGAACCCCAACACAAGAGAGTCTGGATCTTCCGACAAGATCTTCTACCAAGAACAGCAGCGGAGTTCTTGGACGGGGAAACCAAGCAGAACTTCTCCGATCGGAGTAGGCTTTGCCTGCTCGATCCCAAGAGAACCGAGCTGAAATCTGGAGGAATTGGGGGGAGGATTGCAACCTGCAAGCTCGAGGCTTTGCTTGTTGGGGAAGAAGAAGGTGAGCCACTCAATCAGAGGCGGAGGAGAGGGAAGGGGGAGGGGATCAGGAGAGGTGGGGAGGCTTATTTAATGCCGGGCCGAGGGCGTTTCCGTAAATTTCTACCCAGGGGCGTTTTGGTAATATCGCCACGGGGAGGTTGCAGAATGGCTCCAGATGGGAGAAAGGTGAAGGGAATCTTTACTAATCTGGTCTTGGGTGGCTGTCAATGGCCCTGTAGGGGTACATGGGTTGTTTTCGTCCGTGCATCATGCGGGGTGACATGCTACGTGCACCATGGACGGTGTACCAGGGTGTGGTCGGGCCGGTGAGTTTACAATAATTATACTTATTTTAGTTCTGAACCTTACGTGGACTCAAGTAATGACATGCCTTGGCGCGGCCCATCCTTTGAGTACGTGCATAATAAACTATAACTAAGTTAAGACTTTCTAATTATTTTTTTGACAGATCTTCATCTCGGCACAAGGAAGCGGAGCTATAACCCACTTTATTCTCTTGTGATTCGTGTTGTTGCTTACTTGATATATAAATGGTTACCCTCTTCCTTCAATTAAAATTTATGCTATGTTGTATTTGTTTAATATTTGTCCTCTATCTTTTCAGAAAAAGGTTAAGCAAATCCCATCGAATTCCCTCGAAATTGTTTATCTTAATCGCAAGAGATCGCTTTTTTAATACTCATTTGGTTTACACGGACCACATGCATCGACTGTAGACTTCCGTTCCGGTAATGCCCCTGTAAGGAATCTTTGCGCTTTTCCAAAAGTGCAGTTGGAACCAACTAACCCGGGGTCAGGCAAAGGATATTTTCGTTTCTCTTTGAGGCGAAGTCATCTCCATGAATCATGACGAATATGAATTTTGGAGGCATGAAAATAAGTACATTTTGGAACCATATCACTCAATTGTTTCCTCATCGAAGCTCACTTAGCCTGACCTCCTTGTTGAAAGATGCAATTGGCATTTTGAACGAAAGATTTCCGGGCAGTTAGAGCTTAGAACCGTATGATATGAATTTACCTATATGAAAATTGAGTAAAAATAAAAGGGCTGGACAATAAGCGGTTATTAGGTTGGGATCCCAATTAGATTTTATTTGGAGTTACAACAACTTGCCATGATCTCTAGGCATTCCCCACAGTATGACATTGGTTAGAGCAATTCCAAAAGAGCATTATGGCGGACATCTTTATAGGTTCATTGTATCTTGTAGGTACTTGACTGTACATAGTACCTCCTATTTAATTCAAGCTCCAAGCCTACTTCTAGGAAAACATTCAATTACAGCTTCTAGCACGATAAGTACCAAACCGTCCTAAACATTTTTTTAAATAAACTGACTTTGGAGTTTGTTGTGAAAGAAAATGATCGAACCTTTTTTTTCGAAATGAATTTTCAAACAGTTGCGTTTCTCTATGCATGATAACACGTGGAAGCACATGAGATTGATGGAATGGATTATTTCAGCAACAGTAGTCAGACCAACAGTTAATTTAAAAATCAGATGTATAGTACTGGCTATTATATGTAGTAGAAGAAAGCATATCGTCGTATTTTGCCCCTTCAATTGATGACCTTTTTGACGTGATGCCCTAGTATAGTAATCACCACTCTCCAACCAACCTAGAAGAAATTTTCTACCAAAGCCCACACAAGAAAAAACAAAACATCACACTCAGCCTATCCTAAACTTTTTTTATTCACATATCAAATGAGCTCAAGAAAAGAATATTCATTGAATTCATGATCATTTGGAAAATCATATGCAGGAGGATGGGTCCAAACTATACGAGACCACAAACAAATATGTGAGCTGGAATCTTCTCCTTTTTATTCATTTTTCTTGGAGATAAAATGTGATAGGAAAAAGGAGACAAGCATGGCCACCTCAATTATTATTGTCCAGGGTCTTATATGTTTGGGCCTAACATCGTGGGCTCCACATCACTTGAATGTCATGGCCTCCATGATTGCCCCAGAGAGGCAGAGAATGCATTTTGTGCATTTCTCGCGTAGCATAGGCTTCCAGCTTTTGGTGCAGTGATTTTTTAGTAGTATGGAGTTTCTTGAGAAAGAAGGAAAATCATCCACAGCACATTTCATAGCTAATTTTGTGTATTTCATGTATACCTTTAATCACGTTGTTAGCTCACTTAAAACATAGGAATTTGATTCTTCAAATTATGATGTAAAATTATAGAAATTAGCATGGATAAATAATGACTTGATACTTTGGCTGTGAGCATAAAACAAAATGTTGGATTACTGGAGGATCAAAGATCGATGAAACACAGCGGCGGAGGGCCCGGTAGGGCAAGATATGGCTACAGTCATACCTCAAATTTTGCTATGAGTACACATGCTCAACTTTAGTCTTTGGTCGAATAATTTTGTGAAGTGCATAATCCCTTTATTCACTAATATAAGTGTTATATATTGTAGCCTGTCACTTAGTCAGTCCACTTCTGTCGCATCTTAATTTTGAATCGACCTCCGCCACTTATGACAGAAATACTCCCTTTGTTTTAAAATATCGAAGTCAGTTTTTTAACTGTGATCGCATTTACAGAAAATGTATTAAGACCTACCATACAAATAAAAGCATATTATTACAGTGGGTTTAACGGGTAATGAGACTAATGTGATGTTGTAAATATTGATGTATTTTTTATAAACCTAGTCAAAGTTAAAGTTTTTTGTTCACAACAAAACTGAAATATCATACATTATATACCGGAGGGAAACATATATGTAGATGATATATTCATAAAAGCCTAATAAAAATAGTATGGACTAACATGGACCATACTGATCTCCCACTGCCTAGTAAAGTCATATACATTCAGTCCCTCGTAATAATTAATACGGTTTGCATGGTCGGTGGAATCTGCATACATGTGCATACAGCCGTCCACATGATGCCTGTTAAAAAAAGATTCTGAGGTATATTCGCACATAGTATTTATTTCGTGGGCTTGTCTGGAAAGTATACCTCATGCTTTGGCAAACTGATTGGTCTGCACCAGAATGGAGCATTAAATCCCTAAAAAGGGATTTTTGATGTTAATTTATATTTGCTCCTTTTGGGTCAGATCTTTCAATAGATTTTGTAGCATAATTGTTAAATATTTAGCTAGGTAGTAAAAATAATATACCAAGAGCTCAAGAAGGAAATATGCATCACTGCCGAAGGAGTAAGAACCCACTACATGAATATTTATTTTAGGTATTGCTCATCGCCTCATCTTTTACTCTATCCGAATATGCCACATTATTGTCGCTGGAGATAGATGGTGCTAGGTGCTAGCTGCAGGTAGCGCAGCTTGAAAAACACTAGCCAATGACTTTCAGATTGTGACTACCAAATTTTTTAGTCGATCGCATGTTTGTTTCACCATGCTCAATGACACACCAAATTAAATACACCATATTGTAGAGTGACTTCTTGGTGTTACTTAAGAGATTATATATTTGATGCATGAGAATTGCTCTACTTAATTAAAGCCAAAAGAGTGACCCACATTTTTATTGCCCTGAAATCCAAATCACCAGATGTATAAACCGTGCATTTTTTTTGTTGCTGTCAATTCTCATGAACGTCCATTTCCCTGGGAAATAATTTTCTAGTCACGCTATGGGAATAGAAATCCAAAACAAACGAATATGTTCGTGGTGCAAGATCTTTAGCAAGATGGTGCAAGTACCCTGAATAGTCCGTGGTGCAAGATCTTAGCAATCAATATCATGTTCTTCTCAAGTTCAAAAAAATAGTATGTTCTTCTTTCTAAATATACTAGCCACTCTATAATTTTGAACCCTTGTATGGTGACCTATCAGTCAACCCTGCTAATTGACTTTTTTTCAAGCAAATTAAATAAATCTTTTTCCAACCAAACAGCGCGCTCAAACAGTTTCATATTAGAAAGGATATCACAAAAAGGTATATATATGTGTCTAGAACAAATAAAGGTAAATCGAAACCAAAAAGAAACTATTGCACATCAGAATTTCAGAAGGAGCATTCTAGTTGACTGCCAGATGTATCGGCGAATCACAAAAGCTTGAAACAATCAGCTGCATATATAATCTCTTCCTCAAAACTCAACTTTATATCTTACCCTTTTTCCATTGTTGCATGCATGGGCCCAAGATAATATGCCTATACACGCTTCAGCTCAAGATGTTTATACAATATCCAACCCTAAAAAGGGATTTTTGATGTTCACTTCGCAGCAATATATATTATATCCTTCTGGTATCACATATTTCGATGGATTTTTAGCATATAATTATCTAGTTAGGATGTAAACTATGCCTTGATAATCACTTTGATGACTTGGGTAGCAGCAAACACAAAATTTTAACTAATGATTTTGATTGAGACAACAAATGAAGCAATGTATTAGTGCTGTGTTGGAAGAGTGTAAGAACTCTACACTAATCAGTTGCTATTTTTCGAGGCTATTTATTTTTTTGCTCTATAGGAATAGAGCCATATTGTCGCTGTAAAGATGATGCTGGATGGCGGGTGCTATAGCTACCTTGTAGCAGCTTGCAAAAAAAAAATCCCAGTAAAGATGCAAGCCAATGTCTATCAGAAAGTGTCTCCTACCAAGTTGTTTAGTGGACTGCATGTGTTTCACCGTCCTCAACACGTAGCACGAAATATAGTCTGTTGTAAAGTGACTTCTTGGTGTGGTTTACTTAAGGTCGAGATTATTTCCAAAATACTTTTAGTGCATGAGAAACGGTCTAGCTAAATCCAAAGTCATACATATATTTAGTCTCTCTTCAATTCGAAATTTAACCTGCACAATTCTATTATTGTCAGTGTGAGTGCTCATTTTGACACACAATTTTCCAGGAAAGAATACAATTAAAGAGATCAAACTCAATTTCAATATATTAGACAGGCAGATTCCCATGCACCCCTGCATGGCAGATTCTAAATATATTAGGGCACTTTCTAAATATACAAGTAGCCACTTTAATTCTTGAACCACCTGCGCGGCAGCCATATTAGTCAAGCCAACTGGTTAGGTTGTAGTAAAACATACGCTGATAATGCTGTACCATAATTACTTGGATAACAACATACTCAGTTTTAACTAACGACTTTGCTTATACATGGCACAAATCAAGCAAGCTTTTGGTGTTGTGTTGGAGGACTAAGAACTCAATACATTAATCAGTAGTTATTATTTTCATGGTTCTTTATCTTTCTGATCGATCTATACAAATATGCTATATATTATCTCGAGAGACGATGTTGGGTGCTGCCTTGTACTTGAAAAAAAAATCACTAGAAGTGTATGCCAGAAAGGGACACCGAAGTTGTTGTATATGGACACGTAGCACAAATATAGTCTATTGTAAAGTGACTTCTTAATTGGCGTGGTTTACTAAAGGCTAGCTTATTTCCAAAATAGTTTAATGCATGAGAATTGGTCTACCTAAAGCCAAAGTCATATATACTGTTGCTGTAATGCAGCTTTTATTACATTCCATCATACTGAAATTGAAAAATGCATTACATTCTATTGTACTGTTGGTGTAATACTCATATGAACATGCCTTTTTCCTATAAAGAATACAAGGAGATAAAACTAGATTTTGGATAGGAATTAGACATGTACGTGCATAAAGTCAATTCTGCTGCGAGCTCTTTAGGATCGCTTATGTTCTTCATTCTAATCTGTTAGCTGCTTCAATTCTGAATGTTCTGTATGGCGGCTGTATTAGTCAAAACAACCGATTCAATATTAGAAAGGATATATAAGAACAAGAATGAAGAGAATGTATAAAAAAGTAAAGGTAAATCAGAAACCAAATATATATATATATATAGTACAACATAAAAGGAGTACCCAAGTTGACTAGCTGATTCTCTTGGAATCAGAGGTTCAAAAATACTGCCATTTCTCATCCTCGATTCAAAAACAACGGGAGTTTGTTTAATCCTGCTTTATAGCGCACATCTTTTTTTTCTATTGCTCCATGTATGGGCCCTTTTTTTCGAATGGGCCCATGATAAGCATATACTAACACTTCAGCTCTTGATGTTTATCCAACACCAATTTAAGTATTGAAATGTTTGCGAATCACACTGCGAAATTGGAAATTTCTCGGCAAGCAGAGAGTGCCACGTCCTTCTCCTTTGCCCGTACATGTTCTTTGACTTAATTTTCTTATGGTACATCCATTACTCTAAAGTAAACAAAAAAGACCATGCATGGCTCTCTATTTCCATGGTGCAAAAGGAACTTTGTTAAGCAGCCATTTAGGCACTAAGCCCTCCCACAATCTTTCTTTCAAAGTGGGTTTCTTCTGGTCACCAGGCAAGAGGGAAACGTAACACAGAGTTTTGAACGACGAGAGCATCAAAGGCAATTCATATCATCACAATCTCCATAAACCAAACACATAGGAAACACATGTCAGCGATAACACATAAACATGCACGACAATGAAACCAGTTCTTTTTTTTGTCCTAAAGATGAGCTAATCCTTTTATTTAGGCAATCAACAAACTTGTGGCAACCTAATAGCAGATCAGCTGAAAGAATAATGTCCTACCCAAAAGGCATGCATGGCTGGTTCAGTGGTTCTAGTTAATGAGAGAGGACAGAGCTAGCAGGATCGGACTAAGAGGAGAAGATCAAAACAGCTACAATCAAAAGAAGCTTAAGAAAAGACAAGTGGGTCATGGACTGTCTCTCAAAAGAGCACCATAAACGTGCTTGAATCCAGTGGCCACTTTGGCATGTTGCTGTGCACTGATTTGCCCGGTTATCTTTTCCTCCTTTCCGACCACGTTTTAAGGTTAGGTCCAACTCGAGAAAAAAGGTCCCAATTTTAGAAGCACCAACGAAGGTTCCAATTTCTAAATGATCACAAAAAATCTTGAGCCATCCCGGTATGTATTAGTTCCATGCATGCCGGTGACAGGCGCAACATGTTTGTTCTTGCCGTGTTATTCGATGTCTTAACTTGATCGAGTTTGAATGAATAGTTTATATTTGAATGCCTGATTGCCGACTGGATACCAACCGTAATCAGGGTAACAGATTTCAACCTGGAATGATTGTCCATCAAACCGGATTTGTCTCATTAACCACCGAAATAGATCGAGGGGTAATTAGCATATTGTCATCAAGATTTGAAAACCACGTGCCCAGGGAAAAAAATCGAAAAATACTGTAGCTAGCAGTGTGCCACCGGTTCTTGCAGACTCAAGGTTTGGGAAAATTTGGGTGTCCAGCGGTGTTTGATTGTGATAGCGTCCTTCCAAGTGCATGCATCAACGTGTGGCATCCCTAGTTCCATGCTTCCTTTTCTCTCCTTTCTTAATGTTGACAAAACCCACCAAACAAACTCCATGATTTTATTCGACTAGCAAATATACCCCCACGCGACACACACACGTGCTACTTTGTGTTATTTTAGACTATTTATTTGGTGTGTACGTAGGGTGAGTAAATAAATTCTATGGTGAGAAAAGTAATGTCAAAACGGTAAAACTCTCTAGAAACATCGTTTTTTAAACTTTCTACGTCTTTTTCACCGTTAGACCTGACGTGTGAGTCCTATGTGAAGGGTGGGTAGAAATTATTTAGGTGAGAAATGTTTTTAAAAGAACTGGGTTATAATATATATATGAGTATATATATAGAAGATAGATAGATGATCGGATGATTTTATGATACAAGGGAAAAGATTTTTAACCATTTATTCTTTGTAAAAATATAGGATAGTGGCTCAGTTCATTGGTGAGCATATGCTAACTAGCTACCAGCACCAGCCGAGATCATTTCCTTTTTTTTTAATTCTTCCTGGTAATCGGTGGTTCAGGAAACTGGTGCGTACGCGGTTGCTGCTTGGGCCCATCACACGCGCAAGGAGACACTGTGATGCACGGTTATCTTTTTTTCCCCCTTGGATACAGTCCGCACGCAGCAGGGTGCGCACGAAAACTAATAGATTTATCGGTGGGTATACGAGGGGTAAAGAAATTATACGGTGAGAAAAGTAATACTAAAATGATATAAATTCTTTAAAAATATTTTTTTATGGTTGTGAAAACTTTTCACGTCATTTTCGTCCTACGTGAGAGGTGAGTAGGAATTATTTAGGTGAGAAGTGTTTTTAAAAAATCCTTATAGTAGTGTTTTTTAAAAAAAATCCTTATAGTATAGATTCCTGGATGGATAACCCAAGAAATGAAGCTGACAAAGCCTGGGCTGTGAGAAAGATATAGATGATATCTTAGTTTTTTTGGGAGGATAAAGTTGTGGAAAATGTACATGGACTCTACAGGAACACGATCATATTAGCCGCCAGCTGCAGATAGGTTTGAACCTAGCTAGCTACTACCTCTGTCCCAAAAAACATGCAACTATGGGAATCGTGCTGGTCAACTTGACTAAAATTTGACCAAATTTATACTAATTAATATTAATATTTATATTCCAAACAAAATTTATTATAAAAATATATTCCATCACGAATTTGTTGATACTAATTTTGTATTATAAGCCTTAGTAATCTTTTATATAAATTTAGTTAAAGTTAGAATCGGTTGACTTCTCGGGAAGCGAGAATTGCATGTTTTCTGGGACGGAGGGAGTAGAACTGACCATCCCGTCAAGTCCCAGTTGCGAAGACAGTTGACAATCTAATAATCGCAGTCAGGACGATTCCATTAGCAATTTGCAGCTAATTATCCATATGAAATTGAACTATCTATTTCGTGATATTTATCCCTTCCGGAAACCAACAGTTCGAAATATCCACCCATGGGAAAATAAAATAAAAGTGTAGTTATTCTAATGCTTTTAGTCTATACTTTTAATAATTCAAAATAGGTTAATGAACTGTTTTCTTGTTACCTCCCAGTACTGTAAAACACTAATGTTTCTTAGACATGCATTAGTGGAAGTCACACACAAATATTGTAAAAGTTATTTCGCCTATATTGTAAACTAAAGCTGGATGTGCCTATAAAATATATGCACTTTTCTTTCTCATGAAGGCGCATTAGCTTTTTAATTCCTAGTTTATCGATGAAATTTGCATATATAGATTTATGAACCCGCCTGTAAGTGTGAATGTGATAATAAAATGCACAATTAGCAATTTTTTTGAGCTGGCTAAATTATTTCTTTTTTGCACGGAATTCTTTATTCTAGTCTAGAGTAAAGAGATTGTTATTCGGATAGACTAATGAAAAATCACCACCCCAAAAAAGGCCCAAAGAGAGCTCTCCCAGAAGCTGCTGGGCTTTTGTCAGGCACGTCAACACACCAGCCCAATCCAGGCCCACTTGAGCTTCTAGGCCGACAATATCTCAGCCCACTCGAGGTCTGGACCCACTTATGCTTCCCGCCACGCCGCTCACTCCCTTCCCGCCCAAACGCCTCCTCTTATTCCCCATCTTCCCGCCATTCCCCCCAAACCCTCCGCCGCCTCCCTCCCGCGTCTCTCCCTTCTCTGCTTCCCTCCTCCTCGCCGCCGCCGCCGCCGGCCCCATCACCGCCGCCGGGATGAAGAACCCCGACTTCGCCGCCGACAGAGGTACGTGTTGCCGTGGCAGCAGCCCCCAGATGCTCCTCGAACCGTTTCTTCGTTCGCTCCTGGAAGGTTCTAGAACATTCTCTGACGGCGCGCTGGTTCTTGGTGTTTGGTTTGTCTCTGCAGCGCTCGCCAAGGACTTCCTTTCCAACTTCGCCGGCCCGCACGGTGAGCCGAAATACCTGAACATCCTGGTAAATTTAATCTCTTCCCGTGTTCTAGTCCGCCTTTTCAAGATCCGGTTTTGTTTCGTAAATTCACGCTGATTTCTATCTCTAATTTCAGCAAGACGTCGCCAACCGGAAGATCCGGGCGGTTCAGATCGAGCTGGACGACCTTTTCCATGTACCAATTCTTCCCCTCCACAACATCGAGTTCATTTTTTTTCCTTTTACCAAATTTGTGGATGCAAGATGTGATTCTGGGTGCGAAATGTTTTCCTTGTTGTTGTGCAGTACAAGGATGTGGATGAGGAGTTCTTGCAGCGGGTCACCGAGAACACACGGCGCTACATTGGCCTCTTCGCGGAGGCCATGGATGAGCTCATGCCAGAGCCCACGGAGGCGTACACCGTTGACGAGGACCGGGATATCCTGATGACGCAGCGTGTGGATGAGGGGGCTGACGGCGGCGCAGACGGCACTGACCCACTCCAGAGGATGCCACCGGAGATCAAGCGGTTCTTGTAAGTAGACTGGTCCTAAATTTGCCTTGGTGCTCCGAATTACGATAAACTGGTATACAAAATGGGCCTGTAGTTATGGACTTATGGTTAATGTGGAATGGAGAGCAAATTCTATGTTATGAACAAGATGAAAAAAATATTGATTATACTGCATAGTTTAAACTAACTCCCTCTAAAATCTGCTGTGAATCTGAGCATTTGATCTGTTTTGATAGAACATGCTAGCACCATTAGCCTCTGAGTGGTTTAGATTATAGAAGCATGTCTTGCAAGCTTGTGCTTTCGTGGATATGATGTAATGTGTCTGCTAGATATGAATATTTGCGTCTTATGTTCTTGCTTAAATTTTCTAGTGCTGTTACAGATGTGCTTGGAGCCACCTAATTCAGCACATCTCACTAGAATTGTGCTCCAATGAATTGTTCTGTCCATCCAATTTTCAATCTCTGTTTATGTTTATCTAAATAGAAGTGATTTTGTTTTGGCATTGTAGTGAGGTTTACATCAAGGCATTCTCAAAGGTGACTCCATTCACCATTAGACAAGTGAAGGCATCCAACATCGGGCAGCTTGTGAAAATATCTGGAATTGTGACTCGCTGCTCGGATGTGAAGCCCTTGATGCAGGTTGCTGTTTATACATGTGAAGAATGTGGTTTTGAGATATACCAGGTACTAGATCTTTTTTCAGTCTTTCCTTTTGATAACAGGCCTGATAGGTTGACCTGGTATAATATATTATCTTAGAGCACTGCGGGATAAATCCTGAAACACTGTAGAACGTACTATTATGTGTACTGAGGCTGCATAGGTGCATATGTTATCATTTTGTCTCTATTTCGAAGTTCTATTTAGAATGAATGTTCAGAAGCTATTGTTTTGAATTTGGCAGGAAGTGACTGCCAGAGTCTTTATGCCTCTCTTTGAATGCCCATCTCAAAGATGCAAGCTGAACAAAGCAAAGGGGAATCTTATCCTTCAATTGCGAGCATCAAAATTTTTGAAATTTCAGGAGGTACTAATCTTTTTCCACACTGTGGTCAAATATGGCTATCTTCCTTCAATGAAAAGATCAGTCATAATTTCGGCATATTTTAGATTCCACTTCCATAAAACAGCTATATTGTCTCGCAGGTGAAGCTTCAAGAGTTAGCTGAGCATGTACCAAAGGGTCACATCCCTCGTTCTTTGACTGTTCATCTAAGAGGAGAGCTCACTAGAAAGGTAAAGCAAACTGTAACTTTTCATTTCACTTTGAACAGTTACCTTTGCATTGTTTCAAAGTACAATAGTCTCTACTTTCCCAATTTAGTTGTATGTTTAGTTTTGAAAGGAAGTTGCTTTCAGATTTCTGCTTTTGGATTATTAAATTCCGTAACTAAACATTCTCATGAGCATTAATGGTTCACTAGAGATATTCTGTATTATAACCAATGACTAAATGTTACCATGATCAGGTTGCACCTGGAGATGTGGTTGAGATGTCAGGCATTTTTCTCCCTATGCCATACTATGGATTCAGAGCAATGCGTGCAGGATTAGTTGCTGATACTTATTTGGAAGCAATGTCTGTCACCCATTTCAAGAAAAAATATGAAGAGTAAGTCATGTAATGGTCATGCCATTCAATCCATTTGTCCGCAGCAACTGTCTGATTAGTGGTTGTAAACTGTTGCAGATATGAACTTAAAGGTGATGAACAAGAACAAATTGACCGATTAGCTGAGGATGGTGATATCTACAGTAAGTTGGCAAAGTCCTTGGCACCTGAAATATTTGGCCATGAAGATGTAAAAAAAGCACTGCTGTTGCTACTTGTTGGTGCACCCCATCGGAAGCTTGCAGATGGCATGAAGGTATGGATGCTGCTGTGAATAAGGATGGCATGCATTTCCCACTCAACCTTTACTCTTTCCAATTGCTCACATCTCAACATTGATTGTGTAATAAATGTACAGATCAGAGGAGACCTGCATATATGCTTGATGGGAGATCCTGGTGTTGCAAAGAGTCAACTTCTGAAGCATATCATAAATGTTGCTCCAAGAGGAGTGTATACCACTGGACGTGGGAGCAGTGGTGTTGGTCTTACTGCTGCAGTCCAGAAAGATCCAATTACAAGTGAGTTTGTCCTCGAGGGTGGAGCACTGGTAAGACTGAGATCTTATGGCGATATCTTCTTTTTACTGTTTTTCTCTTCCAGAGAACTACAGGTCTACCTGTTTGTGCTTTCACGGTGTATATACAAACTTTGCTCTCCAGTCCTCAATATAGCCTTTAAGAATATGTAGATCTTTCTTTCTTAAAACAATTCACCAGTTGAGATTGCATATCTGTCTTGCTGGTAAGCGTTCCATTTCATTCTTCTGTAGAGTTACCACCTTAGTGCAATAAAATCAGTTATTTGGTGTAAAGCACAAGCATGCAATCCTACTAACGATTAATCGCATGTGCATTCTCTTGGGTTTCAGGTGCTGGCAGATATGGGTATTTGTGCGATAGATGAGTTTGACAAGATGGAAGAGTCAGACAGGACAGCAATTCATGAGGTGATGGAGCAGCAGACGGTTAGCATTGCCAAGGCTGGCATCACCACCTCTCTGAATGCAAGAACTGCAATTCTGGCTGCTGCAAATCCAGCATGGTAAAATTTGACCTGAACACTTCCGTTTTCCAAATTATATAAGGAAGATAACATTGATCGTGATGATTGCAATTGTTTTTAATTATTCAGGGGAAGGTACGACATGAGAAGGACTCCAGCTGAAAACATAAATCTACCTCCGGCACTTCTGTCTCGTTTCGACCTCCTTTGGTTGATCCTGGATCGTGCAGACATGGAAAGTGATCTTGAAATGGCAAGACATGTTGTTCATGTACACCAAAATCTTGAATCACCAGCGCTGGGTTTCACACCACTCGAACCATCCGTTCTTAGGCAAGTACAATATTCCTAAAGTTGCATTACATGTATTGTCTTAATTTCTTTGTTGCATTTCCTCAAAAAAAATTGTAGTTGCATTGCCAACACTTAATACATGTAGAAAGCAATGCAGTAAAATTCAGAAAATTATAAAATCTGACACACTGAAGTAAAAATATGACTTACTATCTTTGCTCGCACTTTACAATTTAACAATCTTGATCTGATAGCAGAGCATACATATCTGCTGCAAGAAGAGTCATTCCTTCTGTTCCTCGAGAGCTCGAGGAATACATCGCAACTGCATATTCCAGCATCCGCCAAGAGGAAGCAAAGTCAAATGCACCGACCTCCTATACAACTATCAGAACACTCCTCAGTATACTACGCATTTCTATTGTGAGTAAACTTCAACTGTGTTAGCTTTTTCCCAATTATACTAAGATGGAAAAATTATCTCCTGAACATGATGTTGCTTGTTTATCTCAGGCCTTGGCAAGGCTTAGATTTTCAGAAACTGTGGCTCAGAGTGATGTCGATGAAGCACTGCGACTGATGCAGATGTCCAAGTATTCGTTATACTCTGATGACCGACAGCGGTCTGGCCTAGATGCAATTTCTGACATATATTCCATCCTGAGAGATGAAGCTGCAAGGACGAGCAGCATGGATGTGAGATATGCTCATGCTCTTAACTTGATCTCTAGAAAGGTACAGTTTCTACATAAACATACTGGCACTGGTGCTACATCTCAGAATGGCTTGGTTGCTGACAAAAATTGGCCTGTGCTGTTTGTGAAACACAGGGATACAGTGAGGCTCAGTTGAAGGAGTGCTTGGAGGAGTATGCGTCCCTGAATGTGTGGCAGATCCATCCAAACACATTTGACATCCACTTCATTGATGCCTGATGAGTAGCCAACCCCAGTTACCTAACATTTCATCATGAGCAAGGGATGGAACATCAAGAGTTGGTGCCTCATGATTTGTGACCAGAGATGAACACCATCAGTAGAGCCCTAACATGATCGAATAGTTCTAGTGATAGTGAACAACAAACCGTTTCATTGTATTTCCCTAAAAAAACAAACCATTTCATGATGTCAATGATGTAATGCTGGGCAGAAGCCTTTGAGAATTGTACCAGTAGCCTAGTGTATTTTTCCCTGCAGTCTCCTTGTTTGACACTGACACTGAAGTGTATGTACCCTGCTGTGTTTTCTTATTGCTGCAAGCATCATTGCATTTATGCCAATTTTTTGGGTGTCAAGCCATCAGAACACAATCTGATATCAGGGGTAAATGAGCTGGGTGAGAGGAGCTGAAAGAGGAAAGCCTTACCCATCTCTGGTAAAGGTTTTGGTTATCAAGCATACACCAAAAGAGTTTATCCTAATATGTTTATTTACTTTTTTTGAAAGGAATGATTATCTTTACTGGAGATATGGTATTCTGTGATCAATTTCAGGAGTCAATTCATCAGACACAATGATCCATCACCACAATTGTCCATGAATTTTGGTGGGACAACTTAATTGCTCATGTTTACACTAAACATGTGCTTTGGAGGAGCCCTTCCTATTCCTCAAACCAAGTAATAACGAGTAAAATGACCATCACCATCTCACTTTTACTCAGACCAAGGCACCATCAGATGAAAATGAAGAAGTATTTAGTAACACAGAAGTTGAAGAATACTTGCACAAAGCTTTCAAGGCACCATAGTCAACCAATCTGTTCTATATTCAGAAAAAGAGTAATAGGAACAGCCACTTTCTAAATTGAAACATCCTATAGCAATTGCCTACAGAACTTACTGCTATGAACAGGGAGTAAACTTAACAATATAACATACAGCCCTAGATTGTGTAAACTACATCAATATGCAGGATGACGATTCAATTTATTACAATTCAAGCAACAAACCTATTTCAGCCTCTAAGAACTAAAGAATTACAGCACAGACAAGCATCACATATTCTGGTCGCTATCCTCGGACTCATCATGATGGTCTGTAGCACTTCCATTTGGTACAACTGCTCCCTTTCGGTTGATGTCGCTGAAGGGTCTCTTTCTTGATGAGGATGGTTCCAAGGAATCCATCTCCTTGCTATTCTCACCCTCAACAACAGCCATGTCATCTTTCTCTTGATGAGCGCCAGCTGCTGAAGGCAGAGGCGGCATCATGTCAATTCCACTGAGTCGACAGAAGACTTTCTCAACTGTTTCGGTTATTTCTTTCCCTAATCCACCATTGTCGAGTATCAGCTCCCAAACAGCTTTGGAAGCTTTCTCAAGGACTGGATTCCTGTATTGCATAAAACAGTTAGCACTGCATTATGGTTTTGATGAAATATTCCTTCTGCTTGAGATAAAAAAAGAATCTAGGAACGGAGCTGCAAATTGTGTGAAATGTGGAACATGTAGATTTGGGTTTCCCACAAATACAAGCAATACATTGGAACAGTGGAAGAACAAGTAATCATGGGAAATAGATCATTATACTTTTTGAACAAGCATCAATGAGCAGATGATATGGTATGAAGATAACTTACCATGGAGATATTTTTTTGAAGTCAAGCCTTTTCAATTTTTTATTGGTAAACAAGTTGCTACTGAGCATCAAAACAATTGCAGACAAGTAATTTACGGCTAAAGCTTAATTAAAAACCAAGCTGTACTGTTACTGAGCATAATCTTTTTTCCTTGAACACGCAGGAGAGCTGCATATTTTTGTATTGAGTAAAATGGTCCAATTACAACAATCACTATCCCACCTCGGACAAGGAATGAGAGGTGTGAGATCTGATCAAGCAAGTAACCTTACAAAAAAAAAGATAACAAATGATCTGACCTGGCACAATCTGTTAGTTGAAGGTGATGCAATGTTAATAGTCATAAAGAAAAGTCAAGAGCTTACTCCAGTTCCTGTCGAAGGGCATCAAATAACTCCCTTTTAGTCTTTTTCTCAGCTCCAGGAGTATTCAGTACCTTGCTTTGCTCCACCATCATCATAGTATTTTTCTTCATATCCTCCTGAAATCAAATTTAGAAAGTTCAATATCAAGTTTCCACTTCCCACTACTCCATTAGTCAGGTGAGTCTGACATAGAGCACTGCAAATAGCGTGAAGAAGGGTGTGTATAGCATAAGAAACTGCAGAAACATCTGTATTCAACATTGATAAGAAAGATCATGCCGAACTACATATCTATACACATGCACACTCAAAACTGTGTGTAATAAATATAGGGAAAGAAAAGGAACAGTTTCCTGAAAAGGTAACATTGATAGGAGGAAAAACCAGAAACCAACAAGGAAACAACAAATGTCAAGTGACACTAAATGACAACTAAATACCCAAATTCTCGTGCAAACCCATCCTCGGAACGTCATGCAGGAGGGGAAAGCAGAATGGAACCGAAGAGGGAAAAACATGTGCCTAGTGACACCAAAGGGCAACTGAGTACTCAAATTCTCACGCAAACAAATTCCCAAAACATCATGTTGATAGAAGGGAAGAACACAACGAAACCCAGGAGGAAACAACACGTGACAAGTGACACAAAGGACAACCAAACACCGAAATTCTCATGCAAACGAGCCCCCTGTTTAAAGGTCTTTTGGACAAACAGGGTCGGCCCACATGAACGGGAACATCAGCTAAATAAGCAACTAACCTCTAACGTCTAACCTAGTGCTAACGATTTAGTCACATACCTTCACAATTCCATCAGTTACAGAAAGCGCACTCAACCTGGATAGCAAAGCATGAATTCAGACCGTCCAGCATGGCACAGCTCAGCAGAGTCACACATACTATGAGCATACTATCTCATAAGCAGGGTCTCACCACCTCAAGGTGGAAGTGATTTCTCAACCGCATAATGCCTCCTCATCATCACACAACACAACAAACAACTAGCACAACAGTAAAGAGGAGCAAAACAAATAGGTCTCAAGGGGAACAGCAGGGGATTGGGAGAGGAAGGAGGAGGCGGTGTACGCACGTTGGCCTTGAGCTGGGCGATGATCTTCATGCGGAGCGCGTCGATGCTGCCGTCGTTCTTAAGCGACTCCAGCACATCCTCCGGCCGCACCACCTTCGACGACGACCCCATCCCCTCCCTCCCTCCCTCCCTCCTCCACCCCCAAATCACCCACCGCCACCACCCGCCTCGCCCGCGGAAATCCCCAATCCAAAGGAAGCTTCGGCCTCGCGGGAGCAATCTATCTCTATACGCCGCGGCGCTCGCCGGAGACCCCGGCGGCGAGTCGCCGGCGGAGACCACGGGGGCCTAGGGTTTGATTTCTCTGTCCCGCTGCGCTGGTGAGGTGAGAGGGGAAGAACACGAGAGAGTCACGTGGGCACCCCTGTTCTTCTAGTATTTTAGGAACGAAATGACGAGACTGCCCCTGCCCCTCCACCTCAGCACCTTGTCCTCACACCTCCCCGCCGGCGCGCGCGCCGCCTTGCTCCGGCACCGGGATAAACAAATATTATAGGCACGAATAAAAAATCATTGAATTCAAAGAACGAGTGATTTAGCATGGTGAACAAATTATAGCTTATCAAAATGAATAAGATGGCTTCACAAAGTGACGTTATAGACAAACAAAATATTAACACAGCTAAACAAATAATTATACAAAGAAAATAAAAAATAAAAGTCAGTACTAACGAATATGAAACTGTTGACGCTTTTTCTGGTCAACACACACGAGCGCCGTATCGCGCAAACGAAGAAACGATGAACTCGCCTCAGCACCACACAAACCGGTCAGACCGGTTTAGGGATCCGGTCAGACCGGTTTCCCTCGGAAGCTTCGGGATGAACCTAGGATCACCACCTCGGGAGGGACCCCGTCGGAGATGGCGTGCCTAGGGTTGCTCTGAGATCGGTCAGGCCACTCAGAACCTCCTTGAACGCCGTAGAGACGAGCAAGGAAAGCAAAGGGGTTGGAAAAGCTAGGGTTTGGAGATAAAAAGTAAAAGATAATGTTTGATCGATTGGATGATAGCTCTCAACCGGCCACGGCCCTTTATATTTATAGGGTGGGGAGGTCTTACCCCGCAAGGAATCCTTTTACAATTTGGAACCAACTAGGACTCCCAATTCTACTCCAACTCGGAGTGAAACCGGTCAGACCGCTTTGGCAAACCGGTCAGACCGGTTTGGCTGTTGCCAGATCGGCTACAGGGAAACCGGTCTGACCGCTTCCTAGAACCGGTCTGACCGGTTGCCCTCGACCTGATAGGCAACTGTCATTTTTGGGTGCGAACATATGCCCCCCTGTTTTCTAGTAAATTTTATGCACTAGAAAATATGCTAAGGTCGATGTTACAGAATTCACCGGCCATTTCATCCTAAGGACGATTTTTAACCATAAATCGGCCATGTCCTATCAAGCACTTTGCCAAACACTTGGATAAAATTTCTTCAAGTATCTCCCATTGAGAGCTCTAGGCAGCTGCTGTCCTTGCAAGGTTTCTACCATGTAAGAATTTCCTGAACAAACCTTCACAATCTTGAAAGGACCCTCCAAACTTGGAGACCACTTACCAAACTTGTTGCTTTTCAATCCAATGGGCAAAATTGTTTTCCAAACCAAATCACCTACTTGAAAGGACTTGAATTTCACTTTCTTGTTGTATGCTCTCGCCATTCGTCTCTTATCTTTTTCAATTTCTTCTAAAGCTTCCAAACGCTTGTCGGTCACCTCATCAATATTGTCCATCATCAAAGCATAATATGTATCAACATCAAGATTATTTTGCTTCGCAAGTCTATATGCGCCAAGATTCACCTCTACGGGCAAAACGGCCTCTTGACCATACACAAGCTTAAACGGAGTAACTTTAGTAGCACCATGTTTAGAAATACGATGAGCCCATAAAGCTTCAGATAATACCTCATGCCATCTTTTAGGATGATCTTCTACCTTCTTCTTGATGAGCTTTATCAAGGTCTTGTTGCTAGACTCGGCTTGGCCATTGGCTTGAGCATAATATGGAGATGAATTGAGAAGTTTAATACCATAGGAATTAACAAATTCACGCACCTCTTTGGATATGAATGAAGTCCCTTGATCCGTAGTCAAAGTTTGTGGGATACCAAACCTATGTATAATATTTTCTTTAATAAACTCAATCATCTCTCTATGCGTCATATGCTTCAAAGGAAGTGCTTCCGTCCACTTAGTAAAATAATCAGTTGCCACAATCACAAAACAATGACCCTTTGTCGAAGAAGGATAAATCTTGCCCACAAAATCTAAACCCCATCCCCGAAAAGGCCAAGGCTTAATAATTGGATGCATCAATGCTGCAGGTACCAACTGAATATCCTCATGCTTCTGACACTCCTCACATCCTTTGTAATACTTAAAACAATCGGCTATCATATTGGGCCAATAAAAACAAGCTCGCCTGAGGAGCCACTTCATCTTGGGAGCCGATTGATGAGTACCACAAATTCCTTCATGAACTTCTGCCATAGCTAACCTAGCTTGGTCAGGACCCAAACATTTCAAAAGCAAACCATCAACAGTCCGACGATATAACTCATCATCATCCAAAACAAATTTGAGAGCCATCGTCGGATTTTCCTGTCAACTGTACTGCTAAGATTTTGCAAATAATCAACCAAAGGCCTTCTCCAATCATCCACTTCGTCTTGATTGCAAACAACAGCCGAAGTAGTATTTTCACCAGGCAACCGGTCAGACCGGTTCTGTAAAGCGGTCAGACCGGTTGAACCGGTCAGACCGGTTTGAGGAAGCGGTGCGACCGGTTCCTCCAGAACAGAACACTCGGCTTCTAAAAACACCGGCCTTTGTTCTTGAAAATTTCTTTTCTGAACGTTATAACCATATGCTTGCTGAACCAGAGCATTTGCCTTTGGATTCCTTTCTCGTGGTACATGACGAATCACAAACTCATCGAAGCAAGATATAATATCAAAGCATCTATCAAGATATGCATTTAAAAATCCATCTAAGCATTGACATACCTTAGAAACTTGTTGTACCACCAGCAAAGAGTCACCATAAGCTTCCACATGCTTTACTCCCATGTCATGCAAAATTCCCAATCCGAATAGAAGAGCTTCATACTCGACTTGGTTATTAGTACATTTATGATCTAATCGGTTAAGTGTTTCAAAAACAACCCCACGTGGAGAAGTAATAACAATTCCAATACCACAACCACTTTTGCAAACCGATCCATCAAAATGCAACTTCCATGGAGTAAAAGTAACATAACCGACATTTAAATCAAGTTGCTTATCTACTCTATGTCCAACAATAAAGTCGGCCACTATTTGACCTTTCATTGAAGTTAATGGTTCACAATGTAAATCATATTCAACTAAAGCGTAAGCCCATTTGCCGACTCTACCACTCAAAATTGGTTTGTGCAACATGTATTTAATTACGTCGGTTTGACATGCTACTATACAAGTACTAGGCAAAAGATAATGCCTCAACTTGGTACAAGTATGATATAATGATAAACATAACTTCTCAATAAAAGTGTACCTTGTTTCGGTATCCAACAATCTTCTACTTTCATATGCAACCACATGTTCCTTCCCTTCGGCTTCTTGAGTCAAAACACCTCCAATGACATTTTCTTCCGCCGCCACATACAATTTGAATGGAATCCCACTCCTAGGTGCTTGAAGAACGGGTGGCGAAGATAAATATTGCTTGATTTCATCAAATGCCTCTTGTTGTTTTGCCCCCCAAGTAAAATCAATATCATTCTTCAACCGAAGTAAAGGAGTAAAGGCATTCACCTTCCCGGACAAATTACAAATGAATCTCCTCAAATAATTTACTTTGCCCAAGAACCTTTGCAAATCTTTCTTACAAGTAGGGCCTTTACATTATTAATAGCTTCAATCTTTTTAGGATCTATTTCTATGCCCTTTTCATGCACAATAAATCCTAAGAACTTTCCAGCCGATACACCAAAAGCACATTTGAGTGGATTCATTTTCAATTTATATCGACGCATTCTTTCAAATGCAAGTCTTAAATCAGCCAAATGAGAATCTACTCCAGCCGATTTGACAATAATATCATCGATAAAACCTCTACTATAATGCCAAGCAAGTCATGAAAAATCAAATTCATAGCCCTTTGATATGTGGCGCCAGCATTTTTCAAACCAAAAGTCATTACTACCCACTCAAATAGACCAACAAAACCCGGACATAGAAAGGCTGTTTTGGCTATATCCTCTTCGGCCATAAATATTTGATTATAACCAGCATTACCATCAAGAAAACTAAGAATTCTATGTCCAGATGCAGCATTAACAAGAAAATCGGCTATAGGCATAGGATATTCATCTTTAGGAGTAGCTCTATTAAGATCTCTAAAATCAATGCAAACACGAAGCTTTTTTGTTCCTTTCTTTTCAACAGGCACAATATTAGAGATCCAATTAGCATATCGACAAGGCCTAATAAATTTAGCATCTAGCAACCGATTGATTTCTTCTTTCACTCGGTCATAAATATCAGGATTAAAGTTTCTACGAGATTGTTTAAAAGGCCTAAAACCAGGTTTAATGGGTAAACGATGCTCAACTAAACCACGACTTAAACCAGGCATTTCATTGTAACTCCATGCAAAACAATCAACATACTCCTTTAATAACTTTATTAGCTCAGATTTAAACAAAGGATCAAGATTCTTGTTTACAAATGTCGGCCTAGGTACAGTACCATCACCAATATCTACCTCCTCTAGAGGATCAGCCGACGTAAACCCTTGTCCTAATTTGCTTAAATCATCAAAATCTTCAATGGCTTCACACATATCGTTCTTATGCGCCTGATAGTGTTCACGCCTCTGCTGTAACCATTCTAGATTTGGATCCATCAAATCGTAAGGGATGGTATAGCCAGATCTCCGATCGGCCTCATAACAGCAGTAGCAAAGCCATCCTTCGTGCAACCAATGATCTCGCAATCAGATAAATCTAAACCAGATAAACATTTAAGATTTTCATGATCATCCAAAGAATAACTATCGGCCACTGCAACACAAGCCGATGTATCTCCATGAACGACCTCTACTTCATCATCTATCCATTGAACTAAAAATTGATGCAAAGTAGAAGACACACATTGGTTTGCATGAATCCAATCACGACCAAGGATTAAACTGTAGTTACCTTGTGTCTCAGCGACGAAGAACGCAATAGCCAAAGTCTTGCTTCCAACAGTGAGCTCCATAGAAGCAACTCCCTTGGCGCCCATAGGTTCGCCTCCTCCAACGCCACTGATGGTCATATTGGTCTTGATCAACTCCTCATCTGAACCTCCCAGCTTCTTGAACAGAGAATACGGCATCAAGTTAACTATCGCCCCTCCATCCACTAGCATGCGAGAGATAGACTTCCCATTGATATGACCCTTCATGTATAAAGCCTTCAGATGACTCTCATCAGCTTTAGGCTTCTGGAAAATAGCCTCCTTTGGACCAAAATCAAGTCGAGCAACGCTTTCCTCTGACAATACATAACCATCCATAGACATATGAATTACATTAAGCTCAAAATTTGTATGTTCAGGAGAAGAACCATAATCAACAAGCTCTTCATCGTCCTCTGAAGTAGATACCGATGATAACTTGCCATCCCAAACCAAAGGAGTAGGAGAAGAAAAACCGGGCGGCGCATCGAGCAAAGCGGTCTGACCGCTTTCGTCAACCGGTCTGACCGGTTCAACCGGTCTGACCGACTCCTGAACCGGTCTGACCGGTTCTGTCTGGGAGCTGGTCTTGGCTCTCCACTCTTTCCCTTGTGGAATCATGGGCCTGTACTTGTTGAATGCTTCGTCCCTCTGCTTCTCTAGCTCTTTCTCCTTCATCTCCTGAAACCTCAAGCGCTGAAGCTTCCGCCTTTGGGTACGAGATAAACCAGAAGGACACCATCTTGGCAAAAAGTATTTGGAGTTAGAACTACTCCCATTGGCATTATGATCATTACCAGGAACAGATCCCTTTTGGATAGGTGTCTCAACCTTATTGTCTATGACAATTGGTCCTTTGCCACCGTTTCCAAGGGGAACGTTCATCAACCCGATCTGAATAACATCTTGATTTGTAGTCCTCTCTGGGTCAATATCCATCTTATGCACCTCCTCACGCTGTTTTGGCTTGTAAACTTGCTTCACAGGAGGTTTTACCGATTTCTCAAGGAAACCGGTCTGACCGGTTTGTGGAACCGGTCTGACCGGTTGGATCTGGCGACCCTGACCGGATTGGCAAGGTGCCAAACGGTCCTGTCCAGGTCTCGAAATCCTGTCTAATGCTGGCCTTCGCGGTCCTTCCCATCCATGTTGAAAAGATTGTTGATATGGTACCCACATCACTCCATTATCATCATAAACTGGACGGAGTGGACATGAACTCGGTGCCTCCCATTGTTGAACAAAATTCCTCTTTGGCTGAGGACATTCTTCTTGATATGGAGGCACTCTCATTCTCTTTTTTACCGGCCGATCACTTGTAACGGCCTTTTGCTTGGAGTACTTGTCAAATAGCATATCAAAGGTGACTTTTGGCCTAAGAGTACTCCCCTGATTCTTTGCAACATTGAGCTTCCAGTTTCCAATCTCCGGACGGCTCGGTTTAATCATCTTTGGACGACCTGGGGGAAAACCGGTCTGACCGCTTTCCCCAACCGGTCTGACCGGTTTGGCCTGTACAGGCTCAAACGGTCTCTGCTCGGTGAGAACGGTCGACCCTTGCCCCCCATGTTCAGAGGCCCTCACAGTGACCTTGAATGTCTCCCTGCCATCTGGAGTTGTCTCACATGCAACTTCTCGAACCAACTCTTTTCCCCTCAAATCAGATTTTGCTTCACCAATCACAACATTCTTTCCCTTGGTTGCTTCGGCTTGATGCGGCCGAACCAAGACCTTAGGCTACTGTAAATCCATGGTATTGACAGGGAAAGGAGTTTTGTCTACTTGCATCTCATGAAATGTCAAACGACCTTCATTTATGGCCGATTGAACCTGTCGACGAAACACATTGCAATCATTAGTGGCATGAGAATAAGTATTATGAAACTTGCAATATGCACGCCTTTTCAATTCTTCAAGTGGGGGCAATTTATGAGATAATTTGATATTTCCAGATTTAAGCAATTCATCAAAAATACGATCACACTTGGAAACATCAAATGTAAACTTAACCTCTTCTTGCCGACCTTTGTTAACCGGTTTAAGTGATGTACAAGAGTAAGTTTTTTCTTTAGAGGGCCATACAAATTCAGCAGCAAGTACTTCTCTATCACTATCACTCGAATCATCAGACTCATAATCAATTATGTGAACATTGGAACGACGTGATCTAGAAGTATCTCTTTCTTTTTCTTTATTCATTCGGTTTTCAACAATTAAAGCTCTAATTTGAACTTGTGCAACTGAAAGAAAATCAGAACCCTCTATTCTATCTCTTATGGACGACCTCAAACCTTTTAAACAAATATCAGCAAGGTCCATATCAGTGATTGACAAATTGAAACAACGGTTTTTAGTTTCTTTAAATCTCTTAATGTAAGCAGAAACAGTTTCATCTCTACTTTGTCTAACCGATGTCAAATCTGTCAATTTCAATTGCAAGCTCCCACTATAAAAGTGATCATGAAATTTACGCTCTAACATATCCCAAGATATAATAGAACCGGGAGCAAGTGAAGAAAACCAAGCAAAAGCGGTGCCAGTTAACGATAAAGAAAATAAACGCACTTTAAGAGCATTATAAGCACCCGCTTCTCCTAGTTGAGCTATGTATTGACTAATATGTTCCCACGTGGTTCGGTCATCATCTCCACTAAATTTAATCAAATCAGGCATACGCCAACCACGTGGAAGAGGAAAATTATCAAACTCAGCATCATATGGTTTTTGATACAAATTCGTGTTACTAATATCGACACCAAGTTTAGTTTTTACCACATTAGCCAAATTTTCTCTAAATTTGTTAAATTCAGCCCAGTTAGGATTATTTGGCTGTTGTGGTTGCACATTCTCCAAATTCATCTTATTTAAGTAGGGAGTAATCTTAGCTTGAGCTAGCCTATAACTTTCAAACACATCATCAGGTATAACATTTCTTTGAGCAGATGTATTAACCGTTGTACTAAATTGAGGTCTAGCAGTACCTAAAGCATTAGTGTGAGCATAAACCATCGAATCATGTGAAACAGAAAGCGGTATAGGTTGCTCATGCACTAATTCAATTGGCCGTGTTTGGCCCGGTCGGTTGGAACGGTAGGGATTGACCAATGGCAAACTCAGGTGGCATACCATACATGTATTTTTCAGTATTAACATTAGGTATGGGTGACAAGCTAGGAAAAACTCCCCCACTAGTATTAATTTTAGGAACACTACTACTAGTTTCATTATTGTTAAAGCAAGTAGTGGTCCTATCTTTCTCAAGATCCTCTAAACGTTCTAAACGAGCAATATATGAGGCAAGCAATTCATCACTTTCTACACTATTTTTAGGAATAGCAGTAGAATGAGTGTTTTGTGATTTACTTACAGCGGGTATTACCTCAACTCGATTGTCGTTTAACTTGATCGCCGGTAGCTCAAATTCTTGCACTCTTGCCACCTTGCCATGACGATCTTTCTTGACGCCAGCCAAAAATTGCATCTTCATGAACTCTTGTAGCGCCTCAAAATTCTTCTGCTCCTCCGGAGTAAGATCTTCCAATGAAGCCGCGATGATGTTATCCGCATCAAGATCACATCGAGATCCCATCTTATCTGGAGCTTAGATCGAACGGTCTTTGACAACCAGATCTTCTATAATCCCCAGCGGAGTCGCCAAAAGTATGTTGACGCTTTTTCTGGTCAACACACACGAGCGCCGTATCGCGCAAACGAAGAAACGATGAACTCGCCTCAGCACCACACAAACCGGTCAGACCGGTTTAGGGATCCGGTCAGACCGGTTTCCCTCGGGAGCTTCGGGATGAACCTAGGATCACCACCTCGGGAGGGACCCCGTCGGAGATGGCGTGCCTAGGGTTGCTCTGAGATCGGTCAAGCCACTCAGAACCTCCTTGAACGCCGTAGAGACAAGCAAGGAAAGCAAAGGGGTTGGAAAAGCTAGGGTTTGGAGATAAAAAGTAAAAGATAATGTTTGATCGATTGGATGATAGCTCTCAACCGGCCACGGCCCTTTATATTTATAGGGTGGGGAGGTCTTACCCCGCAAGGAATCCTTTTACAATTTGGAACCAACTAGGACTCCCAATTCTACTCCAACTCGGAGTGAAACCGGTCAGACCGCTTTGGCAAACCGGTCAGACCGGTTTGGCTGTTGCCAGATCGGCTACAGGGAAACCGGTCTGACCGCTTCCTAGAACCGGTCTGACTGGTTGCCCTCGACCTGATAGGAAACTGTCATTTTTGGGTGCGAACAGAAACAAACAAGGAGAAGAAAATAAATAAAAGAGAAATAGCAAAAACAATAATCAAAGCAAACATATAATCACCAAAAATAAAAGAGAAATATAAAAAGACAAGAAAAGTAGTGCTACGTATTACCGAAAAGAAGAAACCTTAGGTGGCGGGGATTTTTCTGGGGAGGCCCGGTCGCTCTCCTCGCAAGGGCGGCACCCGCCGCCGCCCCCTAGGCCCCCCACGCGCTCCCCCGGCCCCGTCGCCTCCGCGCGCGGCCGGCAGCGGCGGGGCCATCCCCCTCCCCTCCTCTTCTCCTCGCCCCTCTCCGTGGTGCCCCCCCTGCGCTCGGGCGGCCGGTGGCCTCCGCCGGCGCTCTGCCTCTCCCGCGCGGTCGTCGTGGCGTTGGGGCCGGTGATGGTGGCGGCGGTGCTGGCTGTGCCGGGCTCCCGCCGGCGTCACTGGGGGTGGCCGGATCTGGGGGACGGCCCCCAGATCTGGCTCCCGTTTGACGGTCGGCCGTCCGGCCGTGCGGCGGCCCTGGCCCGGGGAATCGGGGGGGGGGGGGGGTAAGCTTCAATTCGGATGTCGTGTTGGGCAACAGCGTCTTGCACCTCCCTCTTGAGGGCGTTGTCTGCAGGGTTTCGTTCGACGGCGGTTTGTGGAAGCTCTCCGTGGTGAAAACCAAACGTTGGCGCCGTTGCGCCTTTGCCTTCCTGAAGGCGTTGTTTGGAGTTCTTTCTGTAGCCGTTGGTGGTGGAGTTTTAGGCACCGCGAACGGTCGGGTCCGATAGATGGTGCTTTGGTCTCTTAGCCCTCTAGTTTGGTCGTAGTCTCGGCCTATCTCTAGCGAGAGGGCTAGAGGGTCTTTTTTAGAATCTGTTGGGTATTGCACGTCTTGCGGCTCGTGCTCTATTGTAAATGGGTAATCTTAGTATTTCCTTTATGATTTATATATAAAGCTGGCTTCGGCCTTTGGAGGAAAAAGAAGAATCCTTGAGGAAGGTCCTCCTTGACGCCATCCACATCTGCTACCTCCAGGCGTTCGCTCGCTTGGCCGACCCGCCATGCACATCCCCCCATCGTCAGATCCGGCTTCTGCTTCGCCGCCCTCGACGACCCCGTCGACAACATCCTCGCCAACGCAGTTTGTTTCAGGCCGCCTTCCCGTCCCAGTCGCCGGCGGTGGCGAGCGACACGCGGCGGCAGGTCTGCAACGTCAGGCTCGACGCCGCCGTCGCCTACCTCTGCACAAGGTTCGGCACCCTCTCCCGCCACGACGCCACGCTGCTCCTCTACCGCGCAGCCGGCTGCTCCGTCGCGCGCGGCGGCGATCTGGCCGAGCTCGCCGGCCACGCGCCGTGCGGCGACGACGACGGCGGCGGAGCTGCAGCCGTCCGCTCGGCGGTGAGGGCCACGGGGAACCCCGAGGAGGCGAGCATGGCGAGCTTCGTCCACGGCCTGAGCCCCGAGGCCAAGACGCGTGTACTGGGGTACCTGAGCCGGCAGCGGCCTCTTGGCGTCGAACACCTCGAGGGCATCGTCAGGGCGTTCGCCATGGATTTCTGCTTCCCTCTCGAGCATGGCGTTCTTCCACGGGGCGATCATCTGCTGAGCGCACAAGCTCGGGTAATACTGAAAAATTTGACAAGGTGTTACGAGCATGAGCAGCGGCGCATCATGAGAAAACTGGAGACGATACTTGACAAGGAGACAGAGGTAAATGATGTCTTCACTCTTTCTTCTATATATTCCATCATCTTCTTCTATCTATCTTAAGTTAGTTTCTTTGAGATGATCAATAGTAATACTAGATAGATATACTCCATTGCATCTCTAGGTCCTTTGCGTATTCGGGGCAACAATATAATGTGATTTGCAGCAAAGGGGGCATTCTACCGTGTGAACTTTCTGGCTCGTAACGCGAATGAAGGCCATTGGGACATTTTCTTTGCCCAAATCTCGTATGACGATGATTGCCCCGTTCGTTTGGCTTGTCAGCCACCGGCCAACGGTACTTTTCTCTCAAAATAAATCAGCCACCAGCCACCGGCCAGTAGTACTTTTCTCTCAGAACAATCAGCACCATCCACCAGCCACCAGACGAATAGGGACAAGTCCCGTTGCTATGGTCAGAAAAGTGGCATCAAAGGGATATCAGATTTATTGAGCCCTTGTACAAGTTCCCAAATTCCACCCCCAAATTCCACTATAAAAAAGAAGATTCTCATCACATCAAAATGTCGGCACATGCATGGAGTACTAAATGTAGATGAAATCAATAACTAATTGCACAGTTTTCTTGTAATTTGCGAGACGAATATTTTAAGCCTAATTAATCAATGTTTGGACAATTTTACATAAATACAAACGAAATACTACAGTGACGCATTTATGGCGGAATCCAAACTTGGGGTGTCCAAAGTTTGTATCTAAACAAGGCCTGAGAGACTAAATGATAGGGCACATGAATATTCCCCACCTTGAAGAAGTAGAGCTTTATAAAATAGAAATAGAAATAGAATTTGAAAATGATATTAAGACAATGAGAGCATCTCCAAGAGACTGTCAATAATCCTAACTAAATTTAAAGACTAAGAGGCTAGCTAAAAAATAAAAAACTTTCTAAAAACAGAGGTAAACCAACAGACTCTCTAAAACCGGACTCTATATTTAAAACTAGCTAGCGCGTCTGGCTAGGTAAAGATATCTAGCGAAGGGAAGGAGATAGCTAGCGTGAAAAGATAACCATCCAGTTGACTAGTCTGTTGGATGCAATTTTTTTTTCTTTTCTCTTTTTTTAGCTAGCCAACGGGATATACAAGAGTTCTTGGAGATGCTCTGACGGTGATAACTTCAAGTTCTCAAAATGAAGATGTTCACTTGTTTTATTGACTAGTTAGGAATCCTTAGTAAGCATTTTGATTCAAATCCGTTGGATAAATAAGCAATTGTAGTATTATTTTAGAAGTATAAATCATGACAGAACACACGGATATATTAATAACATTATTCTTGGACATTTTATATATCATGAACGATATATCATGGACTTGATAAACATGATTAAATTAACTAGTTTACAACCCACGCCTAACCTCCTGGAAGCAAAAAGAAAAAGAAAAGGCAATGAAACAAAAACCCGTGCTTTCGGCCTCCACAATGACCTCAAACCTAGTAATTTTCTGGGACAAAACCGCGCTCAATACTCCATCCGTCCTTGAATAATCATTCGTTTTACGTTTATATTTTGTCCCACAAATAATATACGGCGGGACGTTTGAGTTTGGGCTGTGTTCTTTGGGGATGAATTTTTTTTCACATATGTTTGACTATTAATTAAGGACCCGGGTTAATTCGCGAGACCCTATCTAACGAGGCATTTGACCGTATGATTAGAGGATGATTACTGTAGCATTATTATAGTAAATTATGGATTAATTATGCTCATTAGATTCGTCGCGCAAAGTTACACTCATCATTAATTTTTTTGCAAATATACTTTACTTAATACTTCATACATAGAAGATTATTTAGGAAAAAATTCGGAGAAACAGATAAACACGGCTGGCCTCTCCGTGAGATTGACGGCTTTGCCATAACTGTGGGTGTGTTTAGTCCCCTATATTCTAAACTTTTCATCACATCGATATCACATCGAAACATTAAATATAACAAATGATGCATACATGAAACACTAAACGTGGGTAAATAAAAAAAACTAATTATATAGTTTTGATGTACACGACAAGACGAATATTTTGAGCCTAGTTAGATCATGGTAGGACAACGATTACCACAAATAAACGAAAAATGCTACAATACGCTACAGTGTTCGATGTGACTTTTTCACCAAACTTTTCACGAATCTAAACACCCCCACTGGAGTAAGCGCTGATCAGGCCATTGAGGCCGGCACTAATAGTGAGATAGCGCTACTGTTATGGCTCAGAGTCCCTATAAATCTCTCTCTCTCGCGTCCCCACATACATCGGAGCCCGTATTTCTTTACTGTCCGGAAATTTTTTTCAAAAGAAATCTTACATGCATGAAGTATTAAATAAAGTCTATTTGCAAAACCTTTTTAGAAATGAGTGGAACTTTACGCGACGAATCTAACGAGACTAATTAATCCATAATTTGCTACAGTAGTGCTACAGTAACAATTCTCTAATCGTACGGTCAGATGCCTCATTAGATTTGTCTCATGGATTAACCTGTGTTGTGAAGTTAGTTTTATAAACTGACCTTTATTTAATAACTTTAATTATTGTTCAAAATTTCCACCAGAAAACACGGCCAGAGAGAGACAGGCAGCGGCACCACAGGAATCAGTAAAGGATATTTTAATATTATTATTCTCCACTCTGCTCATTCATTTCCATTTTTATTAAATATCCAGCGGTGTCTCCTCCCTGGTAATTTGGTATTGGCCACCTCCTCTGACCAAATCTCCCAATCCTCGAGCAGAGCAGAACCCATTCCCAAGCATCACCACCCCCTTTTCCTGCAAGGAGGAATACGATTCACCTCACCAAGAACCACCAAGAACAACAAGATCTGAAGTAGTCGCCAGGGCAGGGCAGGGCCGGAGTCAACGCGGCAGTCAAGCAGCCTCTCTCTCTCTCTCTCGCTCGCTCGCAAGCGGCAAGCAGTCAAGCCGGTCAGCAGCCGCCATGAGTACCATGAAGTTTTGCCGCGAATGGTAAGCCGATGCTGACGGCGGCGGCGGCGGCGCCGGTGATGTCGCCCGGCCCGCTCGTGTTTCCTTATTCAGCTGGGTTCGGTAGTGGCAGCAAGGCTCATTCGGTGTCTGTCGTTCTTGGCAGCAACAACATCCTGTACCCCAAGGAGGACAGGGAGCAGAAGGTGCTCCTCTACGCCTGCCGGAACTGCGACCATCAGGTTCTTCCTCCTCTCCTCTCCTCTCCTCTGCAGCCAATTCGCTTGAGCTTCTTCTTCTTCGATTCAATCGAGTATATCTCTCTTGAGTTCTGGAGCAAGATGCAGATGCTAGATGGGATGGCCGTGCTGCGGCCGCCGATTGGATACGGGGGCAAAATAGGGGGAGATTCAGTCCAGAAATGGGCTCTAGGTAGATGAGTTTGTGAATCCTCTGATGATGTGGTGGGAATTTGAAATGCTCCGCTGGAACTGTGCGCAGGAGGTTGCTGACAACAACTGCGTGTACCGGAACGTGGTGCACCACAGCGCCGGCGAGTTCACCCAGGTGCTCCAGGACGTCGCCGGCGACCCCACGCTGCCCCGCACCAAGGACGTGCGCTGCGCCGTCTGCGGCCATGGCGAGGCCGTCTTCTTCCAGGTCGGTCGTCCTATTATTCTTCAGAGACCGTGACGTCTGCACATACTTCAGAGCTCGCATCGGCTTCTTCAGAGGCCATGACGCTCGTCGCCATGGTTCTGGCTTCTGATTCATCTGATTCTGCAGGCCACGGTGAGGGGTGAGGAGGGGATGACGCTCTTCTTCGTCTGCTGCAACCCCAGCTGCGGCAACCGCTGGAGAGAGTGAGAAGCTGATCAACCGAGCAATGAGATCCCTCTGATGCAATGCAATAGACGAGAGAGGGACATGATTTTTGAAATTTTCACCAAGGAAACCTGCCCATGGTACCATGAACTGATTGTATGTTTCAAGAACATTAATAACTTCAGGAGGGACATAATCAGGTCCACTGGGGTCAATTTCCCTGTGGTTCTCATTTGTTGCATCAAAGAAAGCATGGGATGAGCGCAATTTGGATTTCTGTTGTGGTTTTATATATGTTTCCCTTTTCAGTTTTGGGGTCATCGGCTTTTGGGGATAAGCTACGGTTTTCTTAAGGTTCATCGGCTTGAGCAAATTAACCGTGAGTTGGAGAAATTAGTTATGGTTACCGGATGATTTGCAATGGATGTTTTGTTCTCTGTCGACATGCCACACGGTTACGCAATTTTTAATAAACTTGTTGACCATCCAAACCAAGAGAACTGCATTTGAGCTACTGAAACATTCTATTCTGGCATGCCTTTGAAGAATGATTTCAATATGCTACAACATGAGAGAGTACATTGTTGAAACAATATAATAAACACCTCAATATCTCTCGGGTACAAATGTTACAATTGCAGTAAGAAGTCAAACTTGTGCTACAACGATCAACTCAGCATTTATGATATCCTAATCACGAAGTACAGATTGTGAACCCAAGTCTTCGAGCTCCCGGCAGAATAGATGCTTTTGACAGCTCAGAATGGTCCAGTGGCTATGTTTAGATCTGGGCCGTGAAAAAGTCGCATCGGACACTGAAGCGCACTGTATCACTTTTCGTTTGTTTGTGGCAATTATTGTCCTACCATGACCTAACTAGGCTCAAAAGATTCGTCTCGTCGTGTACATCAAAACTATGCCGTTAGTTTTTTTTATTTACCTACGTTTAGTGTTCCATGCATGCGTCATTTGTTATATTTAATGTTTCGATGTGATGTCGATGCGATGGAAAGTTTGAAAGGTTGGGGGAACTAAACACACCCAGTGAGAAATTTTCTGTATATCTTGTTGAACAACCGAAAAATCCATGGTACAACACGTGTTTGCATACTCAAAAGCTGAGGATATACTATAACAAATGTCTCAATGCATCTGCAATACAAAATGCTACAATTAAAGTCTTAAGTCAAAACTGTGTTGCCACAATTATCTCAGTATTTGTGATAACCTAATCATGAGTAAAGATTTTGATAAGCACCCACCCAAGAAAGTTGATCTCTGACCAATGCTACTCCCAAACAGGGGCTCCAAGAGCCACTTTTGGCAGTTGAGAGTTACAGCCTTGGTGGATATGTCAGTGTCAACTGGAGCATTGTGTACCACAATAAGATCAAGGGAGCTTTATTCCATTGTTGAGATAAAATCTGTTGCCCATGAAGGGAGAGGTGAATGGAAAGTGACTTGCAATCCAGTGATAGGGTGTACAAATGATAAGCTCTCGGCATGCAATGCATGACCATCACATTCTAAGCCATTCCACTCAATCACCCCGCCATACTTCACATCACCTCTGATAGGGAACCCAAGATACTGGCAGTGTAGACGGATCTGATGTGTTCGTCCACTTTGAGGATAGGCTCTAACGAAAACCACACTGTTCTTCACATCGTCATTACAGGTCTGGTCAGCTGCCTTTTCTTGTACAGTAATTGACTCAATATCATCAGTGCAAAAGTTGTAGGGTTCTCTAAACTGCCCTTTACCATTGATCCCTAATACTTCAAACTGTGTGCTCATGTCCCTTACAACAGAGCCCCCTGGTAGTGACCGGCCCACATCAGGCATAGCATACACACGCCAAGCACCATGCTTCGACCGCCCATGGCCAGAACATATCTTAATCTTCTCCCACGTTGGTGGGCAACCTATGCAAAGAGCAAGATACGTTTTCTTGACTTTATGATCAGTGAATGCCTTCACTAGCTTCCCTGCAACTTTGTTGCATTTTGTAATAATCATGAGCCCACTGGTATCGCGATCCAGTCTGTTAGCGAGGTGAAGGTTAGGTTCTGTTGCTGAATCCTCTGCAACTTGCAAGAGATATTTGCCTATAGTTAGAACATCAAAATAGTATGGTGAAACAATAAAAATGCTAATAAATAATTCAATTGTGATTTGACATAGTGCAATTTAGATGATAAATATAGCAAAGCAATATTCTGACATTATTGTGCATCAGGACACTTATATGCTGATCAGAAAAGATACTCCTTAAAGAAAGGTACTTAATACTAACCCACCATAACTAATTCGATACAATTTGGGAGACTACAGAGTAGGTGAGAAAAAAAATGCCACAAAGTAGCTATTAAAGTAGTATTCAATTAAAAACCTCCTGAATATAAATGAAGAATTGCACACACAAATTCTAAATGATAAAACTGTATAGCCCCAAACTGTATATTCACCATTCAGTAATCCTATAGCCATTAGTTTGTTGATATTGCTTGTAGACAATAAGAAACAGGGCAAAGAAAATTAGAAAAAGGTTCTAAACAATGACATATCAGTCCATACTCTGTACAACTGCACAACATATGCCCTTCTATTTCGGCATCTACTGAACTTCTCTAGTTCCATATATGGCAATTGGTTCTAAAGCCCTTTTCCTTCTCCTGATGGTAGCTCAAATCTACACATTGTATTCTTTGTTGTCATCATAGCATGTCATACTTTCAGTACGGGACATTCACTTGCTCGTAGGAAGTGACACTAGTGCATTTCAGATCATGCTATATGAGCTTGGATCATTTGGGAATAGATTGAGAACCAACGGTTCAAATCAGCTTGTTTCATGCCAATGATAAAAAAATTGCACATTTTGCCAAATGTGCTCTTCACTGTAATTTTCCTAAATAATCTCCAATGTTTACAAGTGAGGCCTTTTCAGAGCTGAGAAGGGATAAGTTTTTTTTCTCTTTCACCTGAGGCAGCGGAGCTAGGGAGGGAGGTGAGGAGGGCGTCGCAGTAGACTCCGGCGGGCTTGTTGACGACGGCGAGCCACTCGTCCTCGAACACGATGTCCGCGGAGGCGAACACCGCGGAGCGGGCGGACGCGGTCATGGCACGCCGGAGCTCCACGTCCTTGGATGCGGCCGGGTAGGGCGGGGACACCGGAGACGGGTACTCCCCGCTCACCGTCGCCGTTGTCTCTGCCGAGGACATCGCCGCGAGGCGGCGCGCGGGTGGCCGGAGGGATCGGAGCGGGGTGGTGGCGCCGGCGGGAGGCGAGAGCCAGAAGAGGAGGGGCAAGGGTAGTTTCGTCATAGAGGTTAAAATACGGTAGCACGTGACTATCTCGTGTTTCTCTTTTTTTCTCCCAAATAATAAAAAATAAAAACAAACCCTCGCCTCCGCCGAAGGCGCCGGCGACTCTCCTGGATCTCCGGTGAGAGCCCCCGCGGGTAGAGCGATCCTCCGGTGAGCCAAGCCTCTGGGGTTCGGGGTTCCCAGGGGCCACGGTGGGTTGCGGCGGCGATTGGTGATTTGGGGGGCGAGTGCGGAGGATGCGGTCGTCGTCGATGGTGGCACCGCCGGACGGGGTGCTGGATTCGCTGGATAACGACGGAATTATCGAAGCCAACGTGGGTATTCGTCTCCCTTCCTCTTCCAATCCCCTCCCACTGTTCTCGCCATGACGCTTCTGCGAATTTGTAATGCGCTTTACATCACTTTCTGATGTATGAAACTACGAACTGCGATGATGCAACTTGTCGATCTACGGGGCGGGACAGTCGAATTCATGTTTTAACATCACTTGCATTGTATAAAACAGAAGATGGAATTGTGTATTCTCTGACCAAATTGCTGTTGGATGGTATTCTGTGTATTCATGCTTTTACCATCGCTGCATTGTATAAAACTGATGGGATTGTGTATTCTGAGTTAAATTTTATCTGCTTTGGTTATTATAGTCCAGTTGATGTGAGCAGTGTTTCCCATGGAACTTGAATGTCCATTTTTCATCTGATATCCATAAAGGGCTTGAATGAGTAACCACATGATTTTCCCTTTATTTCTAATTAACATAGCAATTTGGATGCTTGCTTAGTGTCAGCGCGTATAAATATACATATGACAATGTACCATATCATATAGGCTTTTCCTTCCCTTATATTGTATATAAATGTCTTGGATCTTGGTTTCCTGGCATCATTCTCTGCCAAATTTACTTGATTTATGGACAGCATAAACTTTTGGAATTTGGTTTCAGGAGAATATGACACAACACACCATGATGATGGTGGAGCTAAGCGAAGTTCTGAAAGCTCCTGGTGGAGACATAAATTCCAAGATGGGGTTCTTTGATGCACCTCAACAGGAACTGGAGTAGGCACCTATCTTTCCTCAATGGTTCACAAGCATTGCATCGCATTATTTATCTTGGCCTTTTCTATTACAGTATAGAGCTTATCTTTATGGCTTCGTCTTGATGCTATGTAGCATTATTTATTTTGATGCTCTCATTACATCAAAATGTCCAAGGAAGCTTTTCCTAGTATAACTTTTGCTGGTTGCTGCTTGTCTGAAACATAGTGATGTACCCTTTGTATTGTGGGAGCAATGGAAGTTTCAAATTTTTCATCTTATTTATTTGGTTTGCACACTTTTTGGAGCCCACATTTCAGAAGATGTTGTATTTTACATTTCATTTGAATGCATATTGACAGTATTCCCACTTCCCAGTTTTGTTTTCAACTTATTAGCCTATAGCAATGAATATTTTATATTGTCATGCAGGAAGGCATACTCACAGGAAGGATGTGTTCATGTGAAGGAGTTGCAGGCAGCAGGTATTCATGGAACTGAGTCATACATGACAGGTACTAATGCAAAGAAGTCGCACGCAGCAGTTGCTAGTGCTAAGGAGTCACATGCAGCAGCTAGCCATAGTCCTAGTATGCCACCTCAGGGAAATTTGGATTGTGCTTTGATGGATGACGAGGAAATTTTCGTGGATGATGAGGCTGTCTCTGTGGATATTGGGCTGAGTGCTGAATCCACCACACAAGAAGCAACCAGAAAGTATCAAAGCGAGGAACTTCAGGTGGAGCCTATTTTTTATGCTGACACTGCTGCTGTACAAATTCCAGTTGACGATGATGCAGATGTTAAGCCCGACATTGTGTATGACAAGGAAAATCCAAGAATCAAGGTAAATGAATATTTCCCTACGATGGAGGACTTCAGGATGGCACTGAGACAGCATGGAGTAAAGCGGGGGTTCCAGGTGCACAAAGTGAAGACTGATAAGACTAGGTATAGAGCTGAGTGCAAGGCAAAAGGCTGCCCCTGGAGAATTGTGGCTCGCAAATTGCGGGACCTACCAGCTGTTGTGGTACTACTCTAACTTACCTAACTTATTAACTTGACTAACTTGTGTAATTTATCTAATTTCTTTTGAGTGTTTGCTGTTTTGCAGATTACCATGATACCTCAAGAGCATAACTGTGTGTCTACTAGTAACCTTGTTACCTCAATGACATCTCAAAAATGGGTTGCAGAGAGGGTTGTTGGTTGGTTGAGGGAAAATCGAGATCTTGGAGCAAAAGAGCTGCAAGACAAACTGCAGGAGGTCTATAGTGTGGAGGTCGCCTATGCCACAGTATGGGCTGGAAGGCAGAGAGCGCTGAACAAGATTTTTCATTCTTGGGAAGACAGTTTTCAGATACTGTACAATTTCAGGGGCGAACTTCTTTCCAGTTCTCCAGGCTCAGTTGTGGAAATTTCCACCAAGATGTGTGGAGCTGATGTTCACTTTGACAAGCTTTTCTTTGCTTTGCAGCCATGCATAGATGGCTTCAAAAGTGGCTGTAGACCTGACATTTCTCTCGAGTTCACGGACTTGGATGGTATGTACTCAGGGAAATTAGCATGTGCTTGTGCCCTTGATGGTCACAGTTGGATGTACCCTGTTGCATGGGCCATTTTTGACTCTGATTCAAATGACAACTGGACTTGGTTCACAGAACAATTGACTACGGCTATAGGGGATCTACCAGGACTAGCAATTTCCACAGATGAACACATGGCCTTTCATGATAAGAGTCTAGCTGAAAGTTACTCCGAATGGACTATGAACATAAAGGACATGACTTTAGTTGACATGGTTGATAAGTTGAGGCAGATGACAATGGGGGAGTGGTACAAGAGGAGATGTATGGGGAGCAAGCTCTCTGGCAATATTCTCCCTGCAGTTATTCAAGAACTTAATGCAAAAGCAGCAAGTTTGAGAAACATCAAGGTCTGTAGATGCGGGTTGCGCACCGGAGAAGTTTCCGGCAGCTCTCAGGACATGGCGCCGTGGAGGCACGTGGTGGACTTGAACGAGCACACCAGCAGCTGCGGAGAGTGGCAACTAACCTTGAAGCCCTGCCTCCACGCTCTGGCTTGGATAACCAGAGGCAGAGGCTGACATCGAATCCTTTGTCTCTGAGTACTACTCTGTAGAGAGATTCAGAGCCGCATATAGTGGTGTGGTTACACCCATGACAGGCAAGTGGCAGTGGCCTCGAGTGGACCCTGGTTTCAAGCTGCTGGCACCGCTGCCAAAACAAGGAGCTGGGAGGAGGAAGAAGGCGACCCAGGAACCAGGTGCAAGTAAACAGCACCAGTGTGAGGAATGTGGAGAAGCTGAACATCGTGAGACCTGCACACTGCATTGCCCAAAGAAGAGGTCGATGCGCTAACTTGATGCTTTCTTTTTTCTGTTCATGTTTTATGTGAGAGGTCTAACTGACATTGCTTTCGTTGCAGGAAGAGATGCCAAGCTGAAGAGAGCAGGGAGGATGGGGACGGTGCGAGCTGAAACAATACATCCAAGAGCGATGCATCGCCGAGGGAGGTGAAAGATGCCCGCTCCGACAGCACACCTATATTTTGTAGTGCTCCGTGAAGTAGGTTTTATTAGGATTTAGGTGCCAACTTGACATGTCATCGTTGAGCTCAGCTGTCGAACGAACGAACTAGCTGGCTGTGTATGTATGCATGGTTGAACCAAGCCGACGATTCATAGGCAGTAGCATGGTTAGGGAATGTGGAACCCACCGGAGCCGTAGTGGAAGCTTTGGGTGA
The DNA here is from genome assembly GCA_033239725.1 of Echinochloa phyllopogon. Taxonomy (NCBI): domain Eukaryota; kingdom Viridiplantae; phylum Streptophyta; class Magnoliopsida; order Poales; family Poaceae; genus Echinochloa; species Echinochloa phyllopogon. Next base: position 58,705,258 of record BTCW01000012.1, on the reverse strand, counting down.
AACTAAGCAGAGGTCCAAACCGTTGATGCTGAAGAATCGAGGTTTTTGGATTTAGTTGCCATGTCATCGTCGAGCTCAGTTACTGTCGATCTGAGCTCCATCTGTAGCTGGCCGGCCGTCTGTATAATATGCATGGTTGAACTAGGCTGATGATATCATCCACATCCAGTATGCATGGTCGACCGATGCATGGATGTCTAATGCCCTGCGGCCAGCTCCTTTTTGCGTTGTTGTTTGCGTTGCATTACATCACTGCTTGCTCCTACCATGTTACATGGCGGGGGCGACGGATGGGCTCCAATCCTTTCCGCAATCTAACTATAATACGCAGTGTGGTACCTTCAGCTTCACCTTAGTATTTCAGATGCTCGATCGTCGTCCATTTTGACAGTGGCCTGATCAGACCTAATCGTATGGTCAGCAAGATAGCAACTGCACCAGCAAGCAACGATCTGTTGAAGCTAGCGGTAGTCAATATGGCGCATGGCATGTGGTGGTGTGACCATGTGGTGGAGTCGCCGACGACCGTGATATGTTAGCCAACGGTTGGCATGTTATCGATGACAAAACAGAAATGCTCGAATTTCATGTTTTTGCTTGCTAATTCCTTCTGTGGGTGAGGCGTTTTGCAACAATTTTGTTTCCAATCTGGTTCAAAATACATGTCGTTTCAGAATTCAGACTCTTGTGTTGGGTTTTGTCTAATTTGAAAAGATATGTTCCGAAAGAGATAAAACAAATTAGCAACGAGAATCCCCAATCAACATTTTAAAGGAAAAAAGACATCTGCTGATTTATAAATAAGCATAGGGGTTGCTTCAATAATGCTAAAAACGCCTTGACTATTTAATAAGATGCTACCTTTATTGACAAAGTTCGGATAACTCCCTAGAGTATATTTTGGTTTATCTTACACACAACTATCTCAATTGGTCCAATCTACTCTCTCGGTAAGATTCGTCTTTTCTATCTCCATGCACAAATAGTATTTTAAGTTGAAATTTTGTGGGTAGTAATTTAGATTTTTTTCCTTAAGAAAATATAAAAAAGAATAATATCCATGGGAAAGCACTTGGATAATCACAGAAGTCTTTTAGTGAATTCAAAGGATAAGAAGGTTTTGGTTTAGCACAAGTAGATGTAGAACACTAGAACATGTTAACCGGTATGGAAACAACATATTAGCATTTATGTTTGTTTTTAATATCGAACTTATTTCTTCTCGTCTTGTTAGGGTAGTAAAGAACAGGGGTGGATATGGGCCCAGGGCCACTAGGGCCACGGCCCTAGGCGTGGCCAAAAAAACCCTTCATAGTATCTTCCATTTTCCTTAGCCCAACTATGTTTTATCTGAATTGGCCCTACTCCTCAGCCCAAATTCGCTCGGCCCAGCAGCCAGCGGCCCAGCGCCATCTCTCCCAGCGCATTTCTCCCTCGCGGCCTCGCTCTTTCCCTGCTGAGTCGTCGGCCAGCCCCCGACTCCCCGAGCTCCCGCCCAGCCGCCGCCTAACCCTAGAACCGTCGCCCGCCGCCGCCGCACGCCCGCACCAGCGCGGCTGCGCGCCGCCGCCGCCGCACGCCGCCCGCCAGGCGCCCCACCCAGCCACCCAGGGTACCTGCTGGCCTGCTACACTGCGCGCCGGCGCCGCCGGCCGGCCGGCCCACCGCACCTGCGCCGCGGTCGCCGCTCGCCGGAGCCCGGACCCGGAAGGAGAAGGACCAGAACTCCAGAAGAGCCTAAAGAGGTGCAGTAGAGCACGATGAAGGGTCAGAGCAATAAGAGATGCAGGATGCTGACATCTTTCTTTTCTCCGGCGCCTACTCTGATAATTTTATCAGGCCCATCTTTTGTGCAACAACAAGAACCGGAAGTAGGTAGAACATCAGGCACAGTAGAACGGGAAATAGGAGAAACTAGCAATGCCAATGTGAATGATGAAGCGGAAACAGAGGGAATGATTGGTAGCAATGATCCTAATGTTGTACTTAATGATGGTGACATTATTTCTGATCCTGGGCTACGCGTGCCAATTGAGAAAATGAATCCAAATTTCTTTTTATATTGCTTGCCTAATTTCTTTGAAATGTCTTTTCTATTTGTGTAGGCTCAATTTCGTTTCCTACTATTGATGAAGAAATGGTAGACGACGGAGAGGATTAACCAAATTGGCACTAGTTAGGTAATGCATTACTTTTCTGTAATTTTTTATAAATTTCATTGTACATTTCAACTTTGAATTGAGATATACTCGAAATCATGGTTTTAGTTGCCTTTATGCGCTATCGTACCGTATTACCGTTATATTGTCACGTGGGAGGGTTTTGGTAGCCTAGTCGCTTTGACAAGTGGTCCTAGGCGTCAAAATGATTTCTGTCCGCCACCGATAAAGAACACACTCTAACAAAGAAGATATATATGATGCTCTTTGGTGTTGGGTTTTGATCTCATCGCTAACCAAAAGCCTGAGTCTTTAGGGGATCGATATTTCCACACGCCCTGGTTGGGTGCTGCTGAACACAACACTTTATTAAAATGGGAAGCCCCGCTTCTCGCTTGAATCAACATATCCTATGAAGATAACCTCGCACAATAGACCTGCGATTCTGATCCTAATGAGTATTGAAGCGACGTGAAAGGCCATCGCCACCGTACCACGAGTCTATACTAGCCTCGCAAGTCTATTTCATGCCTACATCAAGTAAGAACACAGACATAAGCGATGGCTCATCAAACACACTCCAGTTCCTGTAAATGGTGGTAATCTGCTTCAAATCCTTAAATCTATGTCTTCTAGTGCAATGGCTAGTGATTCATTTATGTTGTTGATCATGTAATTCTCATCGTTGATAGGGGGAACGCATATGGGTGGGGGCTATGTCCCTAAAGTATCTCCAAGAGTTCCCAATAAATACTCCCGATAACTTGTTTTGGGAGTGGAGATAAAAAAAATAGCTCCAACAGAGGTCCAATCCTACTCTCAATTTTTTGACGTGTCCAAAACCAGAGCTATCTAGAGCCATATTGGCCTGATCTCTCTGCAGTCCCAAACGGGCAAAATTTTCTCCGCAACACTGCTATTTTTCTCGCAGGTCATTTTTTGTATGTTTTTTTCCGTTCCACAATTATTTTCTCACGTGTTGTTTCCCTTCAATTTTTTTCTTTTCCTTTTTTCTACAATTTGTTTCCGGTTTTGCTCTCATCTATTTTTTCCCGCATGTTTCCCATCGATTTTTAACTTTTTTCTATATCTTTTTCAGTTTTCCCAGGACATTTATTTCCTCACATATATTTTCCACATTTTTATTGTTTTTTCCGCATGGATCTTGTAGATCGATGGAGGATAACTCGATAAGATATGTATTTGTTAACTAACTTCTGAGAACTGTTGGAGGACATTGTTTTTCCCCAATACTTATTTTTGAAGTCCCCAAACTAGATTTTTAGGAGTCTATTTTTTGGATACTCTTAGAGACGCTCTAAAGCCACTAATGGCCTCACTAGTTTACCTTGGTTTTGTTAAGGCAGACCCAACTTATTTTGGCCCTACTTATTTTGAAATTGGGGATGTTGTATTTTCATGAACTCATGGGTAATAGACTCACATGCATGCTGGCAGCCCTAGAGATTTTTAAAATTGTCAGTCTTGCAAAGTTTTTGTTTCTAAAAATTCATTTATATTATCTATCACGAATAATACGTACAATGCTCAATTTTAGATATAAGTTCACTCCAATGTATCATTAGTATTATTATTTGTTGAAAGTGAATTTATAACTATCACGCCCATCCAATCCAATAATCCATTTATAAAATTATGATCCTAGTGTATTTGTGTATCTGAGGGTGCAAATCAAAAGCGCGTCCAACACATTTCTGTCCAAAAATCATATCTTTATTTTTATGAAAAGTCACATTATTTCTCTGCAGAAGTTAAAAGTAAAAAAATGTGTGTACTCACAAAAAAAAAATTCAAGAAATTTGTTTGAACAGTTGCTGCACCTGGAAACCGTACCATGAGCGTATACGTACAAATACACAAACTGTAATCTGCGGGCGCCCGGCCCGCGGTATCATTTCCAAACCAACCAACAACCACCTACCCCATCTGCCAACCGGGTCCCACTGTGTTTCTGACCCCACCTGTCATTCTCTTGGACCTCATCGCATATGTGCCCTGCGCAGCGGCTAGGTGGGGCGCCACGTCACCATTCGCTGCCCTCCGCCGCGGGTTCTCCTCGCCAAGATCCGTTAAGAGTCCACCCCTCCTCTTTGCCGCCGCCGCCGCCGCCGCCTTCTCCTCCGGCGATCTAAGGCGGGGAGGAGGGAGAGTGCGCCGGCGTTGTCCGGCGATCGAGCGGAGATGTTCCTGGTGGACTGGTTCTACGGGGTGCTGGCGTCGCTGGGGCTGTGGCAGAAGGAGGCCAAGATCCTCTTCCTCGGCCTCGACAACGCCGGCAAGACCACGCTGCTCCACATGCTCAAGGACGAGGTCGGGATAAAATCGCTTCTTTTTATCCTTATTTTTTTTCAAGCTACTGCTGTGTGTGTTAGTTCTTCCGGGGATGGTTGGATTGTGGGCTGCCCGCCCGGGGGGAACAAGATCGTTTCCTTTGAGCTCAAAGGTCGCTGCTTTGTGGGAACTTTGGGTTCTGGACTTCTGGTTCGATTTGAAACGCCCGTAATTGCGATTCGGTGAGGTTTGGAGGAATTGTTCATGAATTGTGATGATCTGGTGGATCCGTATGTGTTACTTACATCCGTGCAGTATCAGGGGGGAATTTGTTATATACTTTCTGGAGTAAAATTTAAGAGCCTTAAGCTCAAATATATGGCTGTGTGCGCGCTTTTCAGTAGGGTCAAGGCTGTTGTTTCTGGTAGGATTTTTTAGTTTTCTGCCGCTAGATGTTCATTTGAAGGGTTGAGTGTTCTGGGCGATTTTTTATGCAACAATTTGAAGTGTAGCACTTGGTAATTCAACTGCATGCTTTGCAGAAGTGTCTCCTTTCTCAAGGTTGAGGAACGAGGGCAATTCGATTATATCTTAGTTACCCTTGCTGGATTTGGTCGAGTAGTACTCTGGATATTTTCCTTGGATAAGGACATAGCCATGGAGTAAAGATTTTTACTTATATTGGGGACCTGAATTGCCTTGTTAGCAAGCAATCGGTATTCCAGAGCTCAGAGAATGGGCTTGCTAGACCTGGAAAAGTTCCATGTAGTACTGAACAATGCTATGCTTCTTTCAGTTATTTGGGCATTAGATTCCATGTTGATGTGCTGGAATTCTTGGGTGCAAATTATGGGGGAAGTTGTTTGGTTTCAGTTTAGATCTGGTTGACATGCCTATCTGGAGGATCTAAAATTTGTCAAACTTCAACTTGGTTGCTCAAAAGTTAAAAAAAAGGACTTCAACTTTAGATCTGTTACTTTGTGTTTGTTCTCATTATTAAAACTGGTTGAATCCTGCTGAATAAGTGTATGTGCTGAAGTTCAGATAGCAAAGGAAAACTCTTTGCAGTTTATATTTTAACAGTTTTATGCTGAAGAAGTTTGTATTTGGTGTCTGTTTTCCTTCTGGCAGAGATTGGTTCAGCATCAGCCTACACAATATCCAACTTCTGAAGAGTTGAGTATCGGAAAGATCAAGTTCAAGGCATTTGATTTGGGAGGACATCAGATTGCTCGCCGTGTATGGAAGGATTACTATGCCAAGGTCCCACCTTCCTCTTCATTCTTCTATTTGTTTTTCTTCATGATTACTGCATAATGTGTTGCTCTCCTATGGGTGTGATTTCTGGAGATCTAGCATTTTGTAATTCTTTAGCTCATTCTGAAATTAAGAAGTACTAGTAGCTGACTAGCTGTCCATCTTCTCTATGATAAATGTTTTAGTTGATGTCACTATCAGATGACATTTGAATATGTTGGTCTTTACTTTTGCTCCCACTTGCAACACGTGTTGCTTATGACCAAATTTTCATCAAGTTGGTCAGTGGGAGTTAGTGCATAGAACTACAGGTAGCTTATCGTCCGCCACTATATGCTATACCACCCTGGTGCAGCCATCTTAAAATATCGCTACATATACATAGATATGAACTTTTGGATTCTTAGTGGGAAATATGCTTGATGGTCTATGGGCACCATGATCTTTTGAAACTATATTGGTTTGGACTTCTGGTTTTGTTTGTTTTTCTGTGTCCAAGCATATGCCTTCTTGCAACCAACATGAATTATTCTTTTTCATCTATATGCCTTTTTTTAAAAAAAATTCTATTGTTCTATGAGGTGGTGGAGTTGGCTTAGTGGAATGGTGGATATTCTTCTGTAATATGAGAAATGCAGTATAAAGTGACTGTATGCCGACATAGAGAAACGTTTGAACTAGTGTCTGTAGTTTGCAAGAACTGGAAGTGGTAGGAAATCAGATAGCGATCCAAGGGCGGATAGGGTCTAGAGAATGTCCAAATTAGAAATTGCAAATGGACTAAGACTGCAAACCTGAAACCAAGTGTGAATTCCTGACAGGAGAAGACACATTTAGGAATGTGACACAATTAGGAGTGCCTGACTTAAATGCATCTTCCCTTGTGAGATGCATCTTCATAGGGAGGACTTAAACTGTATACCATTGCCGTCTTTATGTTACAACATACCAATTGCTAATACTTATTGTCTTGTGTGAAAACAAAACTGTTTCCTCCACCTCCACTTCAAATATGTCAAAATTCAGCTTTCGAAGGGTTTTAACAAGGTGTTTGGATTTGGGAAGGTTTCATAATAGCACATTAGCTCCTAACTTCGTATGCAGCAGAATTTCTTTGGTTTGAATTATGCAATGTATTGGCAACTGGTGCGAAGATAAGGAATGTTGTCATCTTACCAAAATCATGCAATGATCTCATGATCAAATTCTGACTTACTAATTTACCCTGTTACTGGGAATCCTTGTGGACCCAGACGTGTGTGCGCTTTCGAGAGTTTCGACATATGTTTTCTGAACCTTCTCATTTTTATTCTGAACAGGTGGATGCAGTGGTGTACCTTGTGGATGCCTACGACAAAGAGCGGCTTGCTGAATCAAAGAAGGAGCTAGACGCCCTCCTCTCGGATGACTCCCTGGCCACCGTTCCTTTCCTGATCCTGGGGAACAAGATTGACATCCCTTATGCCGCGTCGGAGGAGGAGCTCCGCTATCACTTGGGGCTCAGCAACTTCACCACTGGCAAGGGCAATGTTAACCTGGGCGAGTCCAACGTCCGCCCCCTGGAGGTGTTCATGTGCAGTGTCGTCCGCAAGATGGGGTACGGTGACGGGTTCAAGTGGGTGTCACAATACATCAAGTAGGGTTAATTAGCTAGCTACCATGATACTCCTGTTTCTACATTAGCTTAACTACCACAAAGAGATAGGTAGCTACCTTTGGTCATGGACTCCTGGTGGTTCATCGTGCCAGTACATATGTGGTTATTGTGGAAGTAGAGCAAAGTCTGGGATCTTGTGCCAGATTTGCCTCAAGTTAAAGTGTCCTTCAAACTTCGTTGCTGGAGCTCTTCATTTCTTTTAGTTTGTTTTATTGTTGTTGTTTTTCTTGTGTGTGTGTTTTTGTGGGCCGCTTCAGCAGTGATGCAGTGACTATCGGGTGCAGGGCATCGTGCTCATTTCTGCAACTCTGATTAGTAGTGCCTTGGCTGCTAATTCCCATCAAATGGTGAAGAACTGAAGATCTAGCAGAAAGATGGGGACGCCGCAGGCATCGAGCATCAGCAACAGAACTAGAAGCACTTAAATTATATTTGTTTGATGATTTTGCTGATGCATTAAACGGTGATATGAGTCCGTGCGCAGCAGAGGCTGGCTGCAACACAGGAGCAGATAGCAAATACTATTCGTTGTTGACTTTTTTCTATGATCTTTGACCATTCGTTTTATTCAAAAATTTTATTCAAATATACAAACCAATAAATTATACTTGGAAGTATATACAATGATAAATCAAGTCACATACAAAATAAATGATACTTGTGAAATTTTTTGAATAAAACGAATGTTCAAACGTTAAACGAAAAAGTTAACAACGAATAGTAATTTGGAACGGTGGTAGTACTATTACTCTATCCATTTCAAATTATAATTTTGGTTCTAACAAATTGTAAGCGAGTATAGGCTTACATATACACTATGCTAGATATACATTAAAAATTATGTATTTAGAAAAATTAAAATAAATTATAATTCCGGACAGGGGCATGAAGGCTGGCTTCTTCGAACAAGTGCCAACCCATACTTTTCAATACTCCCTCCGTCCCACAATATAATCATTTGTTGACTTTCAGACATCACGTTTAACCATCCGTCTTATTCAAAAAAATTTATAAAAATATAAAATAAATAAGTTACACTTGAAGTATACCTAGTGATAAACCAAATATATTCACAGAATTTTTGAATAAGACGGATGGTCAAATATGATATACGAAAATCGAAAAATGCTTATATTGTAGGACGGAGGGAGTATTGCAAAACTAAAAAGAAACCTAATGAAACGTAGAAGAAGTACGATAGTATTATTCATGTGGCCTTCCCATCGGAGCTTGAGAGTCTAGGGTTGTTCTAGAGTCGGCAGACCACCTAGAACGCTCTCAAACGTCGTCGAGACGAGAGAAGAACAGAAGATACGGGGGTTGGAAGAGCTAGGGTTTAGAGATAAAAGTAATGCGGAACATAGAAAGATAAAAGTAAAGGAAAAACGATAAAAGGTAGATTTGATAGATTCGATTGGATTGGATATTGGATGTCCTCTCAATCGGCCTTGGCCCTTTATATTTATAGGGTGGGATGGTCTTACCCCGTTGAGTCGGTTTACAATATGGGACAAAATAGAGTCCTAATCCTACTCAAATTACAGGTCCAAACCGGTCTGACCGGTTTGGGAAACCGGTCTGACCGGTTTTCCCAGGTGAAGAATCTTTCCGAAGTCATAACTCTCTCATCCGGAGTCCAAAATAGGCGTTCCACATATGCATCTTGATCGTCTCGACGAGAGCTACGCAATGGTGAAGTCCAATTTGCATTTTGACAATGTTTACAAAACTGGTCTGACCGGTTCGGAAAACCGGTCAGACCGGTTTCGGCAGTTGCCAGATCGGCTACAGTAAAACCGGTCTGACCGCTTCCTGGAACCGGTCGGACCGGTTGCCCTCGGCCTGATAGGCAACTGCCAATTTTGGTCGTCAACACTAATATAATCCACCGTACCAGCACCAGCCCTACTGACGCTAAAGGAAGCAAGCTTGACGCCAATAGATCTGGCGCGGACAGTTGAGCTGATTTAGACATCAAATAACGCGGATGCTTACGTGAAGGAGTTATATTAGCGCCATGAGTACTGACGTGAGTGCTACAAATCCCGTTATGAGTTCGTTGACCAGTCAACCCCGTTTCGTTGACCAGCTTATGTCCGCGTCTTGTGCGCTGGCGCATATGTCAGCGCCGTGTTGATGTTTGTGGCGCTTAGTGGCCTTGGATCAAAATTGCCAACGTTCAAACAATTGGGATAAAAAATAGGGAAAAAAAGACAAACTAGAAAACTCAGGAGGAATTAAACCTATTGCAATTTGGATGAGTTGGTTAAAGGCTTATCATTGAGCTGATTCTTAATTTCTAGTTGAGTCCGGTATGTTTGTTTTTTATTTAAATATACATAGTATTTGTTTGTTGCGCGTAGGGCCAAAATGCTGAGCCCCACGTACGCGCCAATGGTTGTGGCGCTAAGCCCCGTAGGTCGGCGCAGGTGGTTGGGGCCCGTAGGTAAGGTCCACGTCCGTTGTGTTGACGTTGTCTTCACAATCAATCCAATGATATCAAACTCGCTTTGATAATCTCAATAAAATTTTAGATATTGCTAGTCAAAGTAAAAATAGCAACTTAGGACAAACCTATAGGGTATACTTTGACTTATATATTTGTGATGGGGGTATTCACATTCTAGGTAAAAAGCAATGCAGTTGTTGTGCTGAAGTAAATATTTTACGGGCAGAATTTGGACCTGACAACAGGGGGCAGGTTGAAAGTTCAGCTTCTAGACTGGGACTGCAAAAGCAACAGGGGAAGTGGAGAACCCGCAACATTTATCTTATCTTCCAGCAAGCAATGCAACAACGCAGTTGCCGCACAAAATTATAACAGAGAGCCAAGCAAAAACTAGTTTGTTTGGTCGATCACAATAAACCGAAACCATACCCTAGCCAACAACTCTCTCTACCACGTACACACGTACTACGTACGATTGATTGATCCTGCAGAAAAACTAATACTACACACTAATATTAGTTGATGCCCTAATAAGAAAGAAACAAGTATGGGCGGCGTTCATGTTCATTTGTGGTTGTCATCACTAGCTAGCTAGCTCATCAGGCGAGCCGCTTGCTTCATGACAACCTCCATCATAACAACGTCAGAGATGATCGCTTTCACCTTGTCGAAGCTTTCCGTCTCCATGACCGCCTTCAGGTTCCCCGGCCGAGCCATGAACTCCACGCACGCCGCCTTGAGCGCCCTGCAACCGTGCTGCCACTACCAGAATCCTTCACATCCGCCCGCCTCCTCCGCCTCGGCCATTTTTGGACCCGGTGCTGATGGAGCTTCAGCACCGGGTCCAACGGCTAGGAGCGGGGGCGGCTCCAAATTAGAAATTGCAAATGGACTAAGACTGCAAACCCTAAACCCTAAAAACCCTAAACCCTAAACCCTTTAGCACCGGGTCGTGGCTGCACCCGGTGCTAAATGCCCCGGACCTATATAGGCCGGGGACTTCTCTCCCCTCCCTCACTTCGCCCTCCTCTCCTCCAGATCGAAACCGCCGGTGCCCCCTCGTCTCCTCAGCCGCTGCCGCCCGTCGCCGCCGCCACCCGTGGTCCCCGCGCCCACGCCGCCGCCGCCTGTCGTCCCCACGCCCACGCCGCGCCGCCGCCCTCGTCCCGGGCCGCGCCGCCGTCCCCGCGCCCGTCGGTCGTCCCCGCGCCCGGCCGTCGGTCGTCCCCGCCGCCGTCGTCGTCCCTGCGCCCGTCGTCCCCGCGCCGGCGCCCCTCGTCCCTGCGCCGCCCGTCGTCCCCGCACCGGTGCCGCTCCTCTTCCCTTCGCCGCCGCCGCCGCTCGTCCCCGTGCCGCCGTCGCCCGCCGCCCATCACGCGGTGAGCCTCTGTGAAGCCGGCCTTCGTGCCGTGCGTGCATGTTTGTGAGCCGGCCTTCGTGTCGTGTACGTGTTTGTGTGTGCAGGTACCCGTTGCATGGCCGAACACGTTCGGCCATGCACATTTGCTTAGCGAACGTGTTCGGCCATGCGCATTTGGTTAGCGAACGCGTTCGCTAACCAAATGCGCTTAGCCGAACGCGTTCGCTAAGCACATACATTGAAAATATTAGAAATTACATTGAAATGTATATTGGAAATGTTATATTGGAAATGTATATTGGAAATGTTATATGTTTGAAATGTATATTGGAAAATGATTCATTTAAATGTATTGGAGATATTTACATTGAAATGTATATTGGAAATGTTATATGTTTGAAATGTATATTGGAAAATGCTTCATTTAAATGTATATTGGAAATTCTATGTATATTAGAAATATATGTGCTTCATTTAAATGTATATATTTCTTATCAATTATTTTTAATTCTATGTATATTAGAAATATATGTGCTTCATTTAAATGTATATTGGAAATGTTATATGTTTGAAATGTATATTGGAAAATGCTTCATTTAAATGTATTGGAGATATTTACATTGAAATGTATATTGGAAATGTTATATGTTTGAAATGTATATTGGAAAATGCTTCATTTAAATGTATATTGAAAATTCTATGTATATTAGAAATATATGTGCTTCATTTAAATGTATATATTTCTTATCAATTATTTTTAAAATTATGTATATTAGAAATATATGTGCTTCATTTAAATGTATATTGGAAATGTTATATGTTTGTATAATGTATACTATCGCAAATGTTTATTATCGGAAATTCTATGGCGTACCCGAACCCACCGCGCACTCGAACCCCTTAGCGAATCCGTTTTTCGCGCACCGACCCCCTTAGCGAACCCTTAGCAAATCAATTCACACCGCGCACCCGAACCCCTTGGCGAATCCGTTTTTCACGCACCGACCCCCTTAGCGAAAATGTTAGAAATATTGGGAATATGTATGCTTTGTAAATATTTCTTATCAATTATTTTTAATTCTATAGATGGCGGACAACAACAACCCCGTCCCACCCATGCAAGAGGACAACAACACCCCTGTCCCACCCATGCAAGAGGACAACGACACGTTCTTTGCGAATCAACTTTTCAATATTGTAACCCAACCAATGTCCATGGATGATGTGTTGGGGATCATTGGAAGGGACGAAAATATCCAGGGCGACAATGTTGCAAGGGCCGAAAATGTTGAAGGGGCCGCCAATGTCCAGGGCGAACGTGTCCAGGGCAGCACTATTGAAGGGGCCGGTAACGAGCCCTCGTCTAGTCAGGTGTGTATATAGATAACATAAATTTGTACTGTACATGTCAATTATGTATACCATCTCTATATCATCTCGTATATATGTAATTTGTGTAGGCCGCCTCTGCTAAGAAATCAAAACGATTGACCACGAAGAAGCTGAAGGATGTCAAGTTACACATCACCCGAGTGGAGGATGACGGGGAGCCAGTTGAGCCCCCAAAAGTGGCCAAGAAATTTGTATCTCAGTGCGGGGTAATTGTACGGGACAATGTGCCCATTAGTATCAGAAAATGGAAGTCCACGGACCCCACTGAGGAGTACGTGCTCCCCGATACAGAGAAGGAGATGCTATGGAGGGAATTAAAGGCAATATTCGACTGGCCTAGCACTCATGAAGCAGAACTGAGGGATTGGACAATGAAGAAGATGGCAGTTCTGTTTCAGGATTTCAAGAAGAAGTTGTACTCGCAATTTCTCAAAACCGGAGAGGCCCCGGATCCTGAGAAGTATAAGAAGATCACTGATGACGAGTGGGAAGCATTAATTGAGTACAAAACCTCCAAAGAGGGTGCAACGGCTAGCGCTAGAAACGCTGGAAACGCCGCAAATAAGAAGTACTCTCATAAGATGGGTTCGGGAGGTTACAAGGCAAGCATCGCTAAATGGGAGAAGATGGAAGAAGATCTATATGCTAGAGGCATCACTCCAGCGACACATGACTGGCCCACAAGGACCAAGCATTGGTACTATGGTCATGGAGGCACCCTAAGCCCAATCGACGGCTCCTTAGTTTTTCCCGAGGACTTGCGAGAACTAGCTCAGCGTCTCCTCGATATCCTCAGGGCATCTGAGAGGGGAGAGTTTGTTGCTGATAGAGACAGAGATGAGCTAACCTATGCCTTAGGGAACAAGGAGCATCCTGGACGGACGCGCGGCGTAGGCACAAGCATCTCATGGAAGAAAGGTTTCCAAGAGCACGCCGCCACCTATAGGAGCCGTTCGAGGAAGAAGGCCAAATATGAGAAGAGGGTGAGGGACCTAGAGCAAACGGTTGCCGCCCAGGGCTCAAAGCTCCAAGAAATGGAGTCAGAGATGGAGCGACGGATGAAGGTAGCATGGCTGCAGATACAACAAGCCACAGGCGGGACCGGTTCCACAGAGCCTGCACCTCTCCAACAAGCCGCAGGCGGGACCGGTTCCACAGAGCATGCATCTCTCTAAGATGCGGCCCTTATTAGCCCTCCACAACAACATCAAAGGAGTCATGGTTCCACACAGGCCGCCGAAGCGGTCCGTTACACCGTGGATGAAATAACTCAACGGACCGCGTGCGAGCTTGTCGTCAGGCAGAAGAACTTAGCTGTGGTGGTACGTATGCGACCTTAGTTCATACTGCATACATTTCACCGTAAATACCATTCATTTACTAACTTTCTTTGTGACTACTAACTTATCAGGTCGCATACGGTATGACCAAATGTGTGGAAGAAGGGCAAAAATGGCACTGCAATGACATTCCACATGGTTACGTACCTGTTGAGGTGGAGCAAGTCGTCACCAACTGGGAAGACTTGGAACTTGACATCCCCGGAGGTGACGGAGAAACAAAACTCGGTCAGTGTTCTCACTGCATCATTCTATGGAGCAAGGCAGACGTCGTCATACCCGGTACACCTGCGGCTACCAACAAGCCTCCGTCACCTCCAAGAGATCCACCGGATCATGATGATTCTCCGGGAGCTCCTGATGCAAGCCCGTCTCCTCCGCCGAAGAGGTTTCCGTCTCCTCCGCCGAAGAGGTCTCCGTCTCCTCCGCCGAAGAGGTCTCCGTCTCCTCCGCCGAAGAGGTCTCCGTCTCCTCCGCCGAAGAGGGGACGCCGCACTAAAGCCTCTGCCCCCACTCCACCAGCGAAGAAGGCGCGGAAAACTAGAGAGAAGCCCGCACCAGAGAAAAGAGCGGGTGAGAAGACTCTAGAGGAGCTCGAAGCCTCGGTCAAAGCAGACACAAAGAGGCAAATGGCCGAGTGGAGGAAAAAACCTGAGCCAGAGCCGAAGCTTGATCCCACCGTCGTCAAGTCATTCCTCGGTAATTTGAGCAAGGGTCAACAGAAGTAAGTAATAGTAACAAACTATGACCGCTCATTACTGAAATCTCGCCGGAAGCGGAAGGCTGCAGATAAGGAGGCGGGCCCATCCAAAAAGGTTCCTCAGCTCGGCCAGCAACCTCAGCGGCCCTTGGGTCCATTGCCATCTCTGGACGAGCTTAACGTGCAACGAGTAATGGCCGAGACTGGACTAACCAGAGCGCAAGTCCTGGGGGAAGAAGAGGTGTCTGTAAACACAACGCTGAAGTGGCCGTTTATGCTTGGCGAGCCTATGGTCCCTCCTGAAATGGAGAGCAAGCTACAGACGAAGATGCGCCGATTCCATGAGTGGTACTTGGAAGAATCAAGAAGGAATAAACGGCGCATGATCAAAGTAGGCGTGAAGGACCATGATTTCTACAATGGTGACGAGGATTGGGTCTGGCTGAGGTTTAAGGATATATATGAGCTGTACCACTGCGACGCCATGGACGTGGATTTGATCACCTGTTGGACACTGTAAGTACTTTGTTGTTGCTTATAATTCACAGTTTGAAAACAATAATTCTAATCTATGCTGACGCGGGCTTTATTTATTGCTTAACATATGCAGAATGGAGATTCAAAAATGTCGGAGATCCGGGATATATGACGTTGGTTTCGTGGATCCTCGAAGGATAAGTGAAAATATGATATTTATGAATCCTGAGGAAACATATGGAAACCTATACAAGTACATTAAGAAACAAAATTACTGCGACTCCATACTAATCCCGTACAACATCGAGTGAGTACATACACAAGCTTCTTCTTATACTGTCTGTGTACTATTTCATTTCTGATTATAATGTATACATGTATACAGATTCCACTGGTTCCTAATAATATTGTGTCCTGACCGGGGTGTCGTGAACGTCTTTGATTCATTGCACACTCCAAAAGAAAAACTACAGAACATCATGGACATGATGACAAGGTGATGTATATTTTCCCCTACTTAATTCACCCCTTACACTCGCAATGACTTAACTCAATTTTTTTGTTCGCAGGGCCTGGATTCAATTTCGTCAAGAACACCCAGGTATTCAACATGAAACACTAAAATGGAACATTGGCTTTCCGGTAAGCAAGTAATTTGTACATGTAGGCCTCGGCTAATATATTATATGAATTTTACTTAATTTCTTTTGGTCAACAGTGTGCCAAACAGGGGCCGGGAAATAATTTATGTGCATACTATGTTTGCGATTACATGTGGAATTGGGGACATAAAAAGCTTACACAACACGATATTATGGTACGTAATAATAAACACATTTCCATTATTATTAAGTACACAATTATTGTCTCCAACTCGGCGGATTAAATATCTTTCAATTATTTGTAAATTATAGATGTTGAACCTGAAGGAAGAGTCCCTAGAGCTAGAAAGAATTGACGCAATTGCAGAACAGCTCGTCGGATGGATCTGGGACGAGGTCGTCAATCCCCGAGGAGAATTCCACTCGCCAATACTGGAGGACGTGCCAGACAGTCCAACAAGCTAGTCGTCAATCTTAATTAAGTAGAAAATACAGTTTAAATATATATAACTCGAGTTGACATGCATGAATATCTACTTTTGTAATATATATGTCTTCTATTTTGATGAAATGTTAGCTAATATGAATATAGAGTCGGCCGAATACGCATTAGAATACACGTATTAGAATATATACGTATATAGACGTGCATGCATGGATACTGAAAAAAGCAAAAAAAAAAAGAAATCCGGGGCCTTTAGCACCGGTTGCAGACAGCAACCGGTGCTAAAGGCAGGCCCTTTAGCACCGGGTGCAGCCACGATCCGGTGCTAAAGGCCCTGCTAAAGACGCTGCGGGGCAGGTCCTTTAGCACCGGGTCGTGGCTGCGCCCCTTTAGCCTCGGATTAGTTGCACCGGGTGGGAAACCCGGTGCTAAAGGCATTTCCCACCCGGTGCAGATGTCGATCATTCTGCTAGTGTGCTCCGCCACCGCCAGCGTGCCCGCCGCCGTGCTCACGTCGATGCGCCTGGCCAGAATCTCCTCGCACATCAGCTTCAGCCTCTCCAGCTTGAACCTGTCCGCCGCCACGAGCAGGCCCTGCGCCATCGCCATGGCGTCGTCGCCGTCGCCGTCATCTTCCTCCTCCTCCTCCGTCATCATCTTCTCCGGCAGCGCGTTGGTGTACATGTAGTGGAGCATCGCCTCGAACACCCTCGGCTCCACGCCATGGACCTCGATGCGGCGGTGGCCGGACTTCCTCTCCTTGGAGGCGAGCAGCTCCGCCTCCAGGACCGGGGACCGCGCCGCCAGCAGCCACCCGTGCGCGTCGAACGCCGCCTCGCCGCCGACGTCGACGGTCACGTTCGCCCCTCGCTTGTGCTTCCACAGGAGGTCGATCAGGTGCTCCTGCCGGCCGTCGTGAAGGTGACGTCGCACCGGACGGCCGGCGAAGGTGTCGTCGCCGCCGAGGCATCCCGACGCCTCGAGGTCTTCCCACGTGATGAAGTCGCCGAAGCCATGGCAGACCTGCGGCCTGTGGAAGGAGCAGGGCCCCGCGGTGGCGTGGCTGAACTCCGGCACCGGGTTTCCCGGCGGGTCGAGCAGGCTAAGGGAGATGTGGCCGTCGCGGCCGTGGGGGCCGTACCTGATGCGCCAGCTGAGCGGCGGCGGCGGACGGGACGGAGGGGTTTGCAGTTGCAGGGAGGCAGATCGATCGATCGATACGTGGCTATGGATTTTTATATATAGGCCAAATCTAAACAAACATGCGTAGAATGAATGGGCTCTGATAAAAGATAATAGAGAGGCTAAATATTTTTGCAACGCGTGGCCAGCTTTGGGGTGAAACGCAACTAAAAGGCGAGAATATTATTCTTCCATTCTTGAACACAAACTAAACGCTAAACCCCAGGTAAACAACGCAATAATGTACGTTTATGGGAGTTGTGTTAAAATCTATTAGCATAAATAATTCCCTATTTGTTGATAAAGCTAGCTAGTAACGTCCGCAGAACTTATTTTACTAAACTTCCTTGGCTCTTTCTTATTTTTTGCACATAAAAAATTACCATTCATACCTTTTCCGTACTATTGATGGACTTTTGATTGCGCAGCGCACAGGACACTGGACAACCTAAGGCGTGGGAGGGAGCACTTGAGGTATTCGCGAGTAGAGTGCTAATGTGCTATGTATAGCATTATTGTTCATAAAACTTTGATATTCGATATGACTGCAGAGATATACAAAAGGGCAGAAGTGTGGGCTTTGGTAGCCTGGCACGCTGGCCTCTATGCTTGTCAATTAAGTGGCGGACCCAGAAAAAAATTTAGGTGGGGCGAACTCTGGATGGAAACTAAACCAAGCACACCGCAAGGAAACCAATTCACACAACATTCACATAATGTAATTGCACTCAAATTTAAATAATACTTAATAGTTCTTGAGCTATACCGTTCATGTGTATTGCGATTTTTATGGGTGACCGAATAGGCACTCAGACCTGTGAAATAGTTCTTTAAATAAAAACTACTTGTTATGTTCTATTGGTAGTTAAATTGCTAATGTTTTCAATCAAGCAACGGCAATTAAATTAATAGGAGTACAGGACCATTTGTTTTGGTTTATGCTTGCCCATCTCGGGCTTGCCTGTCGTTGGCACCTTGACTGAGTATGGTATTGGAAAAGAGTAGCCTTTAAAACTCCCATGCTCGAACACATGTCTGTTGAAGTAATATGTGTTATAAACGATGACGATAAACAATGAAAACAATAAGATCAAACTACAAAGGAGACACGAAATTTAACGTGGAAAACCCTCCCAATGTGGAAGGGAAAAAGCATGGGCGCCAGCCAACAAAACTTTACTATATTGGATGTGTGTTTGCAACTCCTATCGGCGGCTTACAAGAGGAATAATTCATCAAGGAGCAAAGCTCTATTATATAGGCGGATCACGCGCCCGTGCTTGGTTGCGTTGCCGAGGTGGTACTAAACTGTGCGCTCCTGAGAGAAACCACAGCGCCGCTTCGCTCCGGCCCAAGCCTCCGGCGACGGGCCTCCGCTTCGCTCCGTCGAAAGTCGGTCTTTTCTTGTGCAATGAGTTTGGATCACATCACAATAAACTCCACCTTGGGACAAATTTCTTCTTGTAGGATATATTAAATCATCACCTGAACACAATAAAGAACAAAATTTCTGGCGCCAAATAGCCACTTGAGCTAAGCTGTCAAGCCAACTAAGCTTGAGCAAAGCTCAAACTTAGCAACAGGAACTGGCTTTGTCATCATATCAGCAGGATTATCATGAGTACTGATCTTGCATACCTTCAATTTACATTGTGCAATAACATCACAGACATAATGGTACTTGACATCAATATGCTTAGTTCTCTCATGGAACATCTGATCTTTAGTGAGACATATATCACTTTGACTGTCACAGAATAGATCAATACAAGAATCAACTCCACAAAACTCAGCAAACAAACCTTTCAGCCAAACTGACTCCTCGCACGCTTCAGCAATAGCTATATATTCTGCTTCTGTGATAGACAAAGCAAAAACAGGCTGCAAAACAACCTTCCAACTTACAACACAACTGCCAACAGTGAACACATAGCCTGTGAGAGACCTTTGCCTATCCAAATCAGCAGCATAATCTGGATCTACATAACCAATAAGTCCCTAATCAGTTCTGAAAGTGCATCTAGGCACTTAATCTATTTTGGTGATTAATGACAATAGAAATTTGGATATAATGCTTTGAATGAGTTGTGCCGGAATAAAATGAAAGAAAAGAAAAGAAATGTGAAAAGAAGGTCCCCAATTCAACTTCTTATTGTGGTGGACTCGATCGAAGAATTTAATTTGATTTTCGGTTTGAATTTGAGTATAGGACCACCGTACTATCAAGGGGGACGTGTTCGACAAATTCTAGTTGTTTTAAGTGCTATGCTTGAGATGAAAATCTACTTGAGAGACACACAAAGTCACATTCACATGTTGTCTGCTTGGTCGGAACTTAGGCCGGAAGATCCGACCGGAAGTTCCGGCTGGCTCGGTTTCGGGTTGTTTCCCATCGGAAGGTCCGATCCCAGCATCGGAACTTCCATCGGAAGATCCTACACTGTGTCGGATCTTCCGGGACTTAGCCAGATTTCAGCCTTTTCTGTGTATCTCATGCATGTTCCGACCCCTGGCCGGAAGATCCGACCGGAAGTTCCGGCCAGCTCGGTTTGGATTTGTTCCGGGGCCGGAAGATCCGACGCCTGGAACTGTTCTGAGGGCTTTCTTGCTATGTTCTGTCATTTGCCGGAAGTTTCGGCCCTCATCGGAAGATCCGACACTATGTCAGAAGATCCGATGCCTGGAATTTGTCTGGGGTTTTCTAACACTAATCTGTCATTCTTCGGAAGATCCGACGCATGGTCGGAAGATCCGATACCCCTTCGCAGAACACATAACGGTCACATTTTGGGGGGTTGGTATATATACCCCCTCACCCCCCTCATTCATTGCTGCTGTTTTCACTGACCTAACTCATGACAAGCACCCACTTGAGCATTCATTTCACTCCTCTACTCCTTCCCAAGCTTGATTCTTGCAAGGATTCTTCTAGGGTTTGAGTGAGAGAGAAGATTGAAGGTGTGAAGCTTGTGCTAACTTTGAGCCCTCACTTGTTCATCTCTTGAAGCACTTGAAGTAACTTTGATTCGTCGATTCACGTTTGTTACTCTTGGAGCTTTGCTCCTAGACGGTTAGAGGTGTCGGTGAGCTCCCATTCCTTTGTGGTTGAGGCCCGAAAGTTTGTATTACCCCTCTCTTTGTGAGAGCCAATAGTAAGTGATTCAATCTTCCTTTGTGGTTGATTGAGGGAGACTTGGGGCTAGTGTGACAGCCCGGCTCTTTGTGAGCTTCTCAACGGAGACGTAGCTCCTTTGTGGAGTGAACTTCGGAAGTAAATCCATTGTCTCCTTGTGCGCATTTGTTTTATTATTGGATTTGCTTGATTTGATCCGATCTACTTGCTTGTTGTTATTCTATTGCATTGATCATATCTAGAAGGCTCTATACACTTATTGTCACACTTCTATTCAAGTAGAATATTTAAAAAGTGTACTAGAACTCAAATTACGAAGTAAAGTTTTTATCCCGTCGGAAGATCCTACACAGTGTCGGATCTTCCGGGGGTCGGAAGATCCGAGACTGCGTCGGATCATCCGACGTCTGACAGTTTTCAGAGTAATTTTGCAGAAATTTTTACAGGGCCTATTCACCCCCTCTCTAGGCCTAGTGTTGGTCCTTTCAATTGGTATCAGAGCCTAATCCCTTGATTAAGGCTTAACTGCTAAGGGAAAAACACTATGTCCGACAAGGGGGACAACTCCAGTGTTGGTGCTTCCGCTTCCAAGGATGATCGATCATTGTTCATTGATTCAAGCTCAAGTGATGATGATCTTATCATCAACGACGTTGATGAAAGCTTGGATGAAGAAGAAAATAAGAAGAAGAGAAAGGAGAAGATGAAGAAGAAAATTCAAGAAAAGGCCGAAAGGAAGGCTCAAAAGCTTCTCAAGAAGAAGCTAAAGGAAAAAGAAGTGTTGGATGGACTCCACTCCGTGTCTCATAAATATGAGACATCATCATCTAACAAATCTCTTGATCCAACTAGTCTTAATTTCTCATCGGTTCCAATGGGCAAAATTCCCAAATTCAATGGGGTTTACTATGCTCGTTGGAGTGATGATATGAAAATGTATTTATATGGTCTTCACCCTTCTCTCTGGACCGTTGTGAATATAGGTGTTGACAAAGACGCCAAGCCAAGTCGTGAACAAGAGTATGATTTCTTCCGCAACTCTCAAGCCGTGATGGTTCTTAGAAGTGTTCTTAGTCCCTATGAGTACAACAAGATTAGAGGAATTGAAGTTGCAAAGGATCTTTGGGACACTCTTCAATTGTCTCATAAAGGGACGGATGTGGTCAAGGAAGGCAAGATTGATCTTCTACAAGGAGAACTAGAAGCCTTTGTCATGAAGAAAGATGAGACTCTCCAAGAGATGTATGATCGGTTGAAGCTACTTGTCACCGAGATACGAATGCTAGGTAGCAAAGATTGGGATGAACACAAAGTGACCAAGAAGATGCTTAGAGCATATGCACCCAAGAACCCAATGCTTGCCACCATGATTAGGGAGAAGGGCAAGTTCAAGAAGATGCTACCCATGGAGTTGTTCAACAAATTACAATATCATGAAATGAACAA
The DNA here is from genome assembly GCA_033239725.1 of Echinochloa phyllopogon. Taxonomy (NCBI): domain Eukaryota; kingdom Viridiplantae; phylum Streptophyta; class Magnoliopsida; order Poales; family Poaceae; genus Echinochloa; species Echinochloa phyllopogon. The sequence continues at coordinate 58,683,367 of BTCW01000012.1, read as the reverse complement.
CTTGGATGTTGCTAGATCGACGGAACCAACCGAAGTGAAGACCATTGCTCTCAAAGCCGAACCAAGCAAGAAGGTTGAGTCAATTGAAAAGACTTCCAATTCCAAGAAGAAAGGAGACTCAAGTGATGGTGATAGCACCGATGAAGAAACCACCATGATGGTGAAGAACTTCAAGAGGTTCATGAAGAACAAGGGCGACAAGAGGTCCATGTCTCAAAGAAGATGCTACGAGTGTGGGGAGAAAGGGCATTACATTGCCGACTGCCCCCGCAAGAAAAATGACAAAGAAGACAACAAGTCGAAGGACAAGTACTTTGACAAGGAGAAGAGATACAAAGAGAAGAGTCAAGAGTACAAGAAGAAGTTTGGAAGTGCTCATGTTGGTCAAGGGTGGGATTCTTCGAGTGATAACTCTGATGATGAAGAAGTGGCAACTCTTGCCATTCAAGTCCCTACATCAACATCTAGACTCTTCAACAACTATCAAGATAGTGATGATGAAGCTCCCATGTGCCTCATGGCCCAAGGGACTAAGGTATCAAACATCACCCCATCTATCTCATCCACCATCTTGACATCTAGGAATGTAGAAAATGATCTAGTTGAAGAGGAAGCCGAACATGAAAAGAACATGATAAACAAGTTTGGCAAAGAAGGCTACAAACAAATTAAGAAACTAGTAGAGAAATTGGAGAAAAGGAAAGAGTCTCTTGATAGGCAAGAAGAATTGCTCATCCTTGAAAAGGAGAGAAACCTTGCTCTTGAAGAAACTCTAGTTGAGGAGAAGATCAAGGTGGAGAAATTGACTTGTGACTTGTCACTTGCCAATGACTCTTGTGAGAAGATGTCTAAGGAACTGTCCTTGGAAAATGAATCTCTTGCCAACCTAAAGAATGTACAAAGTGAGCTTCAAAAAAGGCATTCAAGCCTAGAGGTCAAATATAAAGATCTAGAAGTCAACTTTAGCGCTCTTTGGGAAAGCACCAAGATTAACTCTAAGGCAATTCTTGACTCAAATGTCTCTACTAGTGAAGGTTGCTCAAGATGCTATAAGTTTGATATAAATGCTTGTGCCACTAACCTTTCAAAACTAGAAGAGAAAGTCAAAGCTAAAGATGCAAAGATTCAAAAATTGACCAAGACAATTGGCAAAGGAAAGGCCAAAGGTAAGAGTGAATTTGAGAGTCATCCGGCATATAAAGCCGGAAGATATCCTAGTATCAAGGATGGGCTCGGATTCACTAGAGGAGGAAAAGCAAATGTACAAGAATGTTGAGAGGTCATGAAGTACCAATGTTCACCAAGGGTGCAAACCTTGGAGACTTGATGAACATTGCTCATGGTGTGATTATGAACACCATAGAAGACAAGCCTAAGGTTGAGGCAATAACCAACAATGTCAAGAGCTCAACCAAGATCAAGAAAGAAGAAAAGAGCATTGAGCATAAGCCATCTCCCAACTACACCATTGACTACACGGTTGTGTGGGATCACAATGGGAAGATGGTGGTAAAGTATGTGGGTGCTCATGCAAAGAAGATGATGAGGAGTGTTTGGGTGCCTAAGATTTCAAAAACTAACACTCAAGGACCCAATCTCTTTTGGGTACCTAAATTCAAAGCTTAAACTTGTTTTGTAGGCATATATCTCCGGTGGATCCTCATGGTTGCTTGATAGTGGATGTTCAAATCATATGACCGGAGAGAATAACATGTTTGCTAAATTGAAAGAATATGACTCGCCTATAGAAAAGATCACGTTTGGTGACAACAACCATGGTGATGTGATTGGTCAAGGTGAAGTTGCTATATCACAAGACTCATCTCTTTCAAATGTTTATCTAGTTGATTCTCTAGGGTACAATTTGTTGTCCGTATCACAACTTTGTGAAAAAGGCTACAATTGTCTCTTTACTAATGATGGTGTGAGCGTCCTTAGAAGGGAGGATTCCTCTATTGCTTTTACGGGTCAACTTAAGGGAAAGCTTTATTTAGTTGATTTCACAACAAATAAAGTGGAACCGAAGACTTGTTTAGTGGCAAAATCTAGCTTGGGTTGGCTTTGGCATCGCCGACTAGCTCACGTTGGGATGAGGAACTTGGCCAAACTTCAAAATGATGAACACATTCTAGGATTAACAAATGTTGTCTTTGAGAAAGATAGATTGTGTAGTGCTTGTCAAGCCGGAAAGCAAGTTGGAGCTCCTCACCCACCCACAAACATATTGACTAGCTCATGACCCTTGAAATTGCTTCACATGGATTTATTTGGGCCAATTGCTTATATAAGCATTGGTGGGAACAAGTATGGACTTGTCATTGAGGATGATTTTTCTCGATTCACTTGGGTTTTCTTCCTACAAGACAAGAGTGAAGCTCAAGGGGTTATCAAGAAGTTCATTAGAAGAGCTCAAAATGAGTTTGAGTTGAAAGTCAAGAGAATAAGAAGTGACAACGGAACGGAATTCAAGAATCTCAAAGTTGAGGAATTCCTTGATGAAGAAGGCATCAAGCATGAGCTCTCCACTCCATACACACCTCAACAAAATGACATTGTTGAGAGAAAGAACCGGACCTTGATTGAAATGGCAAGAACCATGCTTGATGAATACAAGACTCTGGATATCTTTTGGGCCGAGACGATCAATACGGCTTGCCATGCCACTAATCGCCTCTATCTTCAAAAGTACTTGGGCAAGACTCCGTACGAGATCCTCACCGGTAACAAACCAAAGGTGTACTACTTTCGAGTTTTTGGTTGTAAATGTTACATTCTTAACAAGAAAACCAAAAGCTCCAAGTTTGCACCCAAGGTTGATGGAGGTTTTCTACTTGGTTATGGTACTAACGAACACGCTTATCGTGTCTTCAACAAAACCACCGGTTGTGTTGAGATCACGGTAGACGTGAAATTTGATGAATCAAACGGCTCTCAAGTAGAGAAAGTTGTGAATGACCTTGTAGATGAAGAGCCACCAAGTCAAGCTATCAAGAAAATGAGTTTAGGTGAAGTGAAGCTTCAAGAGCCCCAAGTAGAAGATGAGGAACAAGACCAAGTCTCGAAAATCATATTTAACATTGATCCATCAACATCATCAACAAGAGTGGAACCACCAAGCTCTTCGCAAGATCAAGTTCAAGATCATGGTGACGATCATGATCATGGCAACGATCAAGGGGGAGTTCAAGGTGATGAAACTCAAGGTGACAAGTCTCACAATGAAGAAGATGATGATGGACCTATTCAACATCAATCAACACTTCCACACCCAAGAGTTCATTAAAGCGTTCAACGGGATCATCCCGTTGATAACATTCTAGGGAGCATCCAAAGAGGGGTTACCACTCGTTCTCGTCTAGCAAATTTTTGTGGATGTTACTCGTTTGTTTCCTCTTTGGAGCCTCTCAAGGTGGAAGAAGCTCTTGGCGATGCGGATTGGGTCATTGCAATGCAAGAAGAGTTAAACAACTTCACAAGAAACGAAGTTTGGGAATTGGTCCCAAGACCCAAGCAAAATGTCATTGGCACCAAGTGGGTTTTCCAGAACAAGCAAGATGAAAATGGGATTGTCACAAGAAACAAGACAAGATTGGTTGCTCAAGGTTTAACTCAAATTGAAGGTCTTGACTTTGGTGAAACTTATGCTCCGGTGGCAAGGCTTGAATCAATTCGTATTCTACTAGCCTATGCCTCACATCACAACTTCAAGCTATATCAAATGGATGCGAAGAGTGCATTCTTGAATGGACCTCTCTCCGAGTTGGTATATGTGGAGCAACCACCGGGCTTTGAAGATCCCAAGCATCCCGACTACGTCTACAAACTCCATAAGGCGCTCTATGGGCTCAAGCAAGCCCCAAGAGCATGGTATGAATGCCTTAAGGAATTTCTTCTCAAAAATGGCTTTGTAATGGGCAAAGCGGATTCTACTCTCTTCACTCGAAAAATAGACAAAGATTTATTTGTGTGTCAAATTTATGTTGATGATATTATCTTTGGTTCTACTAATGAAAAGTTTTGTGAAGAGTATAGTAGGATAATGACCAAGAGATTTGAGATGTCAATGATGGGAGAATTGAAATTCTTTCTTGGTTTTTAAATCAAGCAATTGAAGCATGGAACTTTTATATGTCAAACAAAGTATACAAGTGATATGCTCAAGAAGTTTGATATGGCCAATGCTAAACCCATCAAGACTCCAATGCCCGTGAATGGTCATCTTGATCTCAATGAAGAAGGAAAATCGATCGATCAAAAGGTATATCGCTCCATGATTGGATCTTTACTTTACCTTTGTGCATCTAGGCCCGATATAATGCTTAGCGTGTGCATGTGTGCAAGATTTCAAGCCAATCCAAAGGAATGTCATCTAATGGCTGTTAAGAGAATCTTTAGATATCTAGTGCATACTCCGAACCTTGGCTTATGGTATCCCAAAGGCTCCACTTTTGATTTACTTGCTATTCCGATTCGGATTATGCCGGTTGCAAGGTAGATCGAAAGAGTACAACGGGGACTTGCCAATTTCTTGGTAGGTCTTTGGTGTCTTGGAGTTCTAAGAAACAAAATTCCGTTGTGCTATCCACCGCCGAGGCCGAGTATGTTGCAGCCGGTGCTTGTTGTGCTCAACTACTTTGGATGAGGCAAACCTTGAGTGACTTTGGATGTGAGTACAAAAATATCCCTCTCTTGTGCGACAATGAGAGTGCCATTAAACTAGCAAACAATCCCGTTCAACACTCAAGAACCAAACACATTGACATTAGACATCACTTCCTTAGAGATCATGAAACCAAAGGAGATATCGTTCTAAGCCATGTAGGAACCGATAAACAACTAGCCGATATCTTCACCAAGCCTCTCGATGAGCAAAGGTTTTGTACTTTGAGGAGTGAGCTAAATATCTTGGATTCTCGTAACTTGGCTTGACTTGTTGCATACCAAATTGTTTGTTGCCTAGATTAGAAGAAAAATCATTTTATTCTTTTTTTGTGTGAGTTTTTCAAAATCTTTGTATCTTGTGATCGGTGGATCATTCCTTGTCTCAAAAGATCATTGTAATGTGTTGATGATTGTGGCTGATCTTTTTGAGTCAAGGGTCTTACATGTCCATAGGCAATATCTCTCAAAATCTTCCATAAAATCTCATCTCGAAAATTGTTGTCAAGTCAATTTTCTGGAATTCCGGATCTTCCGACACACCATCGGATCTTACCCAATGAAGTTCCGGACAGCTCTGCCTCGCTTCGTTCTCTCTCAGTTTTCTTTCGGAACTTCCGGCGGTCGGATCTTCCGACGGACCGTCGGATCTTCCGGACCTGGCAAAGGCCGGAACTTCAGCTGGAACTTCTGGTTACTTTCTCCAGGGTTGGATCTTCCGACTGTGCGTCGGATCTTCCGGCCTGCTCGCGAGTATAAATATCTGCGATGAACTGTTACTTCCTCTATTCATTCCGTTCTCTTCCCAACTGCTTCCTCTCACTCACTCTCCACCCGTGCGGCGATTTTGGAGTTCAACCGAAGGATTGTTGATCTTTGTGGCTCATTCGATTCTCCTCATCTTGAAGAACTCAATCCCTTTCGGATCTTCCAAACTTTTTGCGGGAAATCTCAAAGGTATCTCATTCAAACTTCCCGTCGCCCGATATATCAATGTAGAAGGTTCTAGTGGATTTCCCTTGGTGAATATCTTCATATACATGTCTAGAACACTTCCCTATGATCTCATAACTTTTGGTGGGCTAGAAGTTCGATTCCCAAATTTTTAGGTCATCCTCGAAGATCCGACTGACCTGGGGCACTGACTTGTTAATTTGATCTCTCTCTTCATCGTCCATCTGTTGATCCTTTCTTGTTGTCTGTCTAAATGGGTCATATGAAGCACACTGAGAAGAAGAAGTCAACTTTACAAGCCCGGCCTAGCTATGGAAGAAATATTGGCTCACCATCTGACACCGAGTCCGATTCTGACAATGGGACAAGGGAGCAAGGAAGAGGCAAACGAGTAAAGAAACAACTTGCCACAAGGACTGTTATAGGAAGGGGGCCTTCTAGTGGTGAAGGACGAGGAAAGGAAATTCAGACCACCTCCTCTCCTCCACGTCCAAGGACCAAGAGAGCTAACCGTGAGGAACATACTGGGTTAGAATACAATGATGACATTGATCTATCTACTCTTGCTCAGAATTTCATATCCACTACTATTCCATTTCGTCATCCGAGTGATAGAGCTTTGATAAATTTCAAGTCTGCAGCCAATAGCATGAAACCACTTCGGTTTAGTGCACATGAGGACCCTAAATCCATCATCTCCAAGCAATTCAAGGGTGATCCTCGTTTTTGGCTACCTCATCAAGCGGATTGGTATGAGTCAGTGATTCTGAAGATGGGTAGGCTGTGTACACCCATGTATTGGGTAGATTGGAATTATTTGAAGGGCATGCCACCGCCACTGAAGCCAGTTGTTGATGATGTTTATGAGCGGTGTGTTGAGATGGATGTGGCCAACATCATGGCCTTTGAGTGTGCCTGCAATGAAGAAGTGATTGCTCAGTTCTGTGCCACCCTGTGGATTGATCAGGAGAGGGATGAGATGCATTGGACTCTTTGTGGCAAACGCCTATCCATTTCCTTACATGCTTTTGCGGGGCTGTTTGGGTTAGCTGAGGAAACCGCCTATGCTCACACTATCAATGATCACAGCAAGGTAGATCTTCATCAGGGGCATGAGATTGATGATGTGAAGCTCGCTTTCATGTATGATGGGGCTTATGGAGCTGTTGTTTTTGGGAAGTACAAGGGTCTCTCTCCGTTTTACAAATTTCTTAATCAACTCTTTAGGGGAACCTTGTATCCTAGGGCAGGTGATGCCGATAACATTTCTAAGAGGGCCAAGAACTTGCTATTTTAGATGGCCTCCGGCAAGCCAAAGTTCAAAGTGTTCAACTTCATTTGGAACGAAATTATCTTGTGCTCCCATGAGTCATCTAGTGGCTGTAACTTTGCTCCCTACATCTTCCATATGATTAAGCATGTGACTGGAGTAAACATTGTGACTGACAAGCCTCACTTCCCATATTGCTCTCCCCAAGGCAAAATTGAGCAGCTGTTAAAGATCAAGGCCAAGCCCTACGAAGGTGTCCGTGCTCCGACTACTACTCATGGTGCTTCATCTTCTCGTGCACATCCTCCTTCAGCAGGTCCAGCTTCCTCTCGTGGTGCTCCTCTCGGTCCCAAGAGCAAGAAAGGGAAGCTAGACTTTATTGTGCAAGGGCTCTTCGCTTGTTTCACCGCATGCTCCTATCAAGCCAAGAAAGCTCATGAACGTGATATTCGCTTGGATGAGGACATGTGCAAGCTTGACAAGCAACACAAAGAACTCTTGGATCACTATCAGTTGCCTCATTCTCCCGTTCGCCAGCCTAGAGAGTTCTCTCCTCCTCCTCAGTTCTACAATCCTTGGGAGGCTAATACTCAAGAATATGTCTTTGGAGCCCCTCAACAACATGATGAGGATGAGATTGAAGAAGTGGAAGAGGAAGAGGAAGACACCGACGGCGAAGAGGAATTCTACCAAAGCGAGTCGGAAAACGAAGAAGAAGCCGGTGACGATGAGGACGATGACGGTGGTGATGATGGTGACGATGGCGAGGACGATGATGATGGTGGTGCCGGGGACGACGACGAAGCCACCGAGTAGCTCTCTTTTTGGTCCTTGATGACAAAGGGGGAGTGAATTGGATAGAGGCCCATCATTATCTTTTATCCTTTATTCATATTTTAGCTTGTGCTTGTGGACTTGTAAGAACTTTATTTGGAGTTATGTGTGGTGTGCCAAGTGAGAACCTTTATGTTTGTAAGACTTATTTTTAATTCATGCTAGTGTGCTGTTGAACTTGATGTCATTTTCATGTGATGCTTATGGATGGTGTAATGTTATTGCTCTCTTTAATGATTGTGAATATATGTCATACGCATCACGGATTTATTATCACACTGAGCACATGGATGAAAAGGTTGAATAGGAAAGTTTTGCTTAAATTTGTGCAAAAGCATTTGGGGCTTTTTAAGTAAAAAATGCACAAATTTAGGGGGAGCTTTTCTAACTATTATTGGATGTTGAAAACATGAATTTTATTCTTATCTTGTAAAACAAAATTGATATTGTCATCAATCACCAAAAAGGGGGAGATTGAAAGTGCATCTAGGCACTTAATCTATTTTGGTGATTAATGACAATAGAAATTTGGATATAATGCTTTGAATGAGTTGTGCAGGAATAGAATGAAAGAAAAGAAAAGAAATGTGAAAAGAAGGTCCCCAATTCAATTTCTTATGGTGGTGGACTCGATCGAAGAATTTAATTTGATTTTCGGTTTGAATTTGAGTATAGGACCACTGTACTATCAAGGGGGACGTGTTCGACAAATTCTAGTTGTTTTAAGTGCTATGCTTGAGATGAAAATCCACTTGAGAGACACACAAAGTCACATTCACATGTTGTCTGCTTGGTCGGAACTTAGGCTGGAAGATCCGACCGGAAGTTCCGGCTAGCTCGGTTTCGGGTTGTTTCCCATCGAAAGATCCGATCCCATCATCGGAACTTCCATCGGAAGATCCTACACTGTGTCGGATCTTCCGGGACTTAGCCAGATTTCAGCCTTTTCTGTGTATCTCATGCATGTTCCGACCCCTGGCCGGAAGATCCGACCGGAAGTTCCGGTCAGCTCGGTTTGGATTTGTTCCGGGGCCGGAAGATCCAACGCGTGTCGGAAGATCCGACAGGGTGTCGGAAGATCCGACGCCTGGAACTGTTCTGAGGGCTTTCTTGCTATGTTCTGTCATTTGCCGGAAGTTCCGGCCCTCATTGGAAGATCCGACACTATGTCGGAAGATCCGATGCCTGGAATTTGTCTGGGGTTTTCTAACACTAATCTGTCATTCTTCGGAAGATCCGACGCATGGTCGGAAGATCCGATACCCCTTCGCAGAACACATAACGGTCACATTTTGGGGGGTTGGTATATATACCCCCTCACCCCCTCATTCATTGCTGCTGCTTCCACTGACCTAACTCGTGACAAGCACCCACTTAAGCATTCATTTCACTCCTCTACTCCTTCCCAAGCTTGATTCTTGCAAGGATTCTTCTGGGGTTTGAGTGAGAGAGAAGATTGAAGGTGTGAAGCTTGTGCTAACTTTGAGCCCTCACTTGTTCATCTCTTGAAGCACTTGAAGTAACTTTGATTCGTCGATTCACGTTTGTTACTCTTGGAGCTTTGCTCCTAGACGGTTAGAGGTGCCGGTGAGCTCCCATTCCTTTGTGGTTGAGGTCCGGAAGTTTGTATTACCCCTCTCTTTGTGAGAGCCAATAGTAAGTGATTCAATCTTCCTTTGTGGTTGATTGAGGGAGACTTGGGGCTAATGTGACAGCCCGACTCTTTGTGAGCTTCTCAACGGAGACGTAGCTCCTTTGTGGAGTGAACTTCGGAAGTAAATCCATTGTCTCCTTGTGCTCATTTGTTTTATTGTTGGATTTGCTTGATTTGATCCGATCTACTTGCTTGTTGTTATTCTATTGCATTGATCATATCTAGAAGGCTCTATACACTTATTGTCACACTTCTATTCAAGTAGAATCTTTAAAAAGTGTACTAGAACTCAAATTACGAAGTAAAGTTTTTATCCGTCGGAAGATCCTACACAGTGTCGGATCTTCCGGGGGTCGGAAGATCCGAGACTGCGTCGGATCATCCGACGTCTGACAGTTTTCAGAGCAATTTTGCAGAAATTTTTACAGGGCCTATTCACCCCCCCTCTAGGCCTAGTGTTGGTCCTTTCAAGTTTTTCCAAACTTCGAACAAGAATCTGTTGTTCCTTTGAGGTACCTGAAAATCCACTGAACTGTCTTCCAGTGTTCTTTACCAGGATTGAACATGTATCTGCTAACCAAACTCATAGCATATGATAAATCTGGGCGAGAGCAAACCATAGCATACATCAAAGAACCAACAACACTAGAATAAGAAACCTTTGACATGTACTCAACATCCTCAACTGTACTAGCATACTGTTCAACTGATAATTTAAAATGCGGTGCAATAGGAGTACTAACAGGCTTTGCATCATGCATATTAAATCGATGAAGAGCCTTGTTAATGTAACCATGCTGACTAAGAAATAATAAACCATCTTTTCAGTCTCTAGTAATTTCCATACCTAGAATCTTCTTAGCAGCACCAAGATCCTTCATGTCGAACTCACTACTCAAAAATTTCTTCAATGTAGTGATTTCTTTACTGCTCTTGGCAGCAATCAATATATCATCAACATATAAGAGAAAATATATAGGTGATCCATTGACAAGCTTGATGTAAACACATCTATCATATTTAGACCTCAGAAAGCCATGTGACAACATAAATGAATCAAACCTCTTATACCACTGACGAGGGGATAACTTCAAACCATACAAGGATCTTTTCAACTTGCAAACATAATTCTCCTTGCTAGGCACTATGAATCCTTCAGGTTGGTCCATGTATATCTCATCCTCAAGCTCTCCATGTAAAAATACAGTCTTCACATCTAACTGCTCAAGCTCAAGATCATGCATAGCAACAATACTAAAGAATGTGCGAATTGAATTATGCTTCACCACCGGAGAGAACACATCGTTATAATCAACACCAGAAATCTGACTAAAACCTTTTGCTACTAACCTTGCCTTAAATCTTGGAGGCTCACTAGGAGATAAACCCTCCTTTCTTTTGAAGATCCATGTGCAGCGAATAGGCTTCTTTTGCTTAGGCAAGGGAACAACTTCTCACGTGCAATTCTTCTCAAGAGACTGCATCTCCTCCTGCATAGCTGAGATCCACCTCTCCTTATCAACACAATCAACAGCTTCAGTGTATGTTGCCGGCTCATAAGTGTTCTCCACCTCTTTAGCACAACTCAAAGCATAATAAGTCAAATTACACTCATCAATCAACCATTTTGGACATCCACAACCCCTCTTTATTTGCGAATAGCAATGGGTACATGTAGGTCCTCCCATTGCTACAAAACAGGAGGTAAGTGTTGAACATCATCATCATGAGCCGTATTATCAATGACTTCAATTTCCTGATCATCTACAGGCTCCACCTGCTCACCTTCCTCATCATCCACATGCTTCACCTACACGCTGATATGCTGAACTTCTTTTTCAGAATTATCTGGAACATGTTCTGAAGGGAAACTATCATTAGACATCACAGATTCATTGAATACAACACTCCTGCTCATGAAAGTCTTTTCAGTTTCAAGATTCCACAACTTGTATCCTTTAACCCCCGAACCATAACCAAGAAAAAGACATTTAATAGCTCTAGGCTCTAATTTTCTATTATCAACATGAGCATAAGCAGTGCAGCCAAAAACTTTCAACTGTGAATAATCAACAGGTGTACCACACCATACCTCAATGGGTGTTTTCTTATTAAGTGAGATAGAAGGCGACCTGTTTATCAAGTAGCATGCAGTGCTAGCAGCTTCGGCCCAAAAAACTTGCTCATACGCACGTTGGACAGCATGCACCGAGCCTTCGAGATGATGGTTCTGTTCATGCGTTCTTCCACACCGTTTTGCTGTGGAGTGTACGGTATGGTGTGATGTCTGACAATGCCTTCCTTCCTGCAATAATCATCAAAAGCATACGAACAGAACTCTCCACCATTATCAGTACGAAGCACTTTTACCTTCTTATCAGTTTGTCTTTCTATCATAACTTTCCACTCCTTAAAAGCAGCAAATGTATCATCTTTATTTTTCAGAAAGTAAGGCCATACTTTTCTAGAGTAATCATCAATAATAGTAAGCATGTATCGAGCACCACCAAGAGAAGGCTTACGAGAGGGACCCCATAAGTCAGCATGCACATAATCAAGAGTACATTTGGTGGTATGAACTGAGGTATTGAATTTTACTCATTTGTGCTTCCCAAAAATACAATGCTTGCAGAACTTCTCGCTACTCAAAGTACAACTATATAGTAGGTTTCGCTTCATCAATTCTGCCAATTTCCCAAAAATATTCCCTTTAGTTTTTTCATATATGAATACATCTCATAAAATCAATAGAGCTATTATAAGTTTTTATAATGTTTTAGGTAACAATTACTTAATCACTGTCCACATGTATTGAGTGCTTCCCCTGCCCAATTATATTTCACCGTTGTTCCTTCCATGAGGTATCCTGCCCAATTCACGTCGCCTCAATGGACATTAGGTAGAAGATTCAGGCGCCCAAGGCCTGCCTTTCCAGGAGAACAGTCATCAACACGCACATGAGGTCGTTGACTTTCCTTGCACAATGATCTTGTGACCTGCACAGCATGCTGCACGGGTTTGTGATTCCAATTTGGGTCAACTACAGATTCAAATTGTGACAGCCTCTATTTTGAAATATTGGTAACTGTAGCTGGTATAATTTTACCTGCAATGTGAACAACATCATTAGTGTCAAATTTGTACAAGATATTTTTGCAAAATCATGCTTTAATGATGACAGAATGGACCAAAGAAAGCAGTGAGCAGCTTACAATGCTCTTAGGTTTCTCTGTAGCAGGACAAAAAGCTTTACTATTGAGGTGTTTTTGTTCTCGTTGCCTCCTAATGTTCAAGTTTACTGTCTGAAATATTTTCGTATGTGTGGAATTCTCAGGTTTGTGGCTTCATAGAGAAACAGTATTGTTCCTTGCTCTCATTTAGCAGGCATCAACAATTCAGTCGTCTGACATTTATGCAATTTATTGCAAATCTTCTAATAAGCTAGATCAGATTATATGTTATACAGAAAGTACCCTTCTCTTATGTGCTCATTTATTTTCTCTCATTCCTTTTCTTCACTTTACCCCTATTTATTTTACTAATCCTGTTTTATTTTGTCCCTCTGATTATGCTACATGAATTAAATCAAGCTGATGTGCTTTCCATGCAAGGCGACACCATTGTGTCAATGACTGAAGCTCTTATATATTCAGTATGTGCTCATTTATTTTCTCTCTTTCCTCTTTCACTTTATTCTTATTTATTTTTACTAATCCCGGTTTGTTTTGTCCATGTGATTATGTTACATGGGCTATATGTGTTAGTGCTGCAACTTATATATGATACATTTTTCTTTAGTCAAAATAGTTTTAGGTTGTGGCCTTACTGCTGTCTATGTTGCTGCAGGATCACATGAGATGCTCCCTGAATTTCAGTAACTGAATTTTCTATAGTTAATTGTTTCAATTACATGCTCAAATTAGTTTTATGACACGGAAGACAACATTGCTCATTGGATTAAGAGGTCACCCAATTTGGATGGCAGTTTGATCCATTTGATTCTAAATATTTTAGGGGATAATCCTTGATTACCTGGCGACGATTAGCGATTATTTGTTCCTTTTGTACGTGCTCTTGAAAACGATTATTTGTTCCTTTTGTACGTGCTCTTGAAAATATGTTTCCTTGTTAGGTGTCATGACTTTAGAGTTTCTTATTTTTATTTTTATTATTTTAAAACCTATAACTATAGCTATGCTACTGGAAATATGGTCATGATCATGCTATTGGATAGAACATGTGTATACAAATAGAATCATACCGTTTCAAAAAAAGATAGAAAGAAGATGAAATCAGGGTCTTTAAGTGCTTGATAGACACAGTAATGTAAAAGCATTTGCCAAACACAAAAAATATACATGTCTAGTGAGAACAAATGCAGTTAGCTCCAATTTTTTTTTTGGCAAATACGTTACATGCTTTGGACATCAAATAAACACATAAGAAGAGGATAAAGTGACTGTGTTTAGTTCCTCCCAATTTTCTAAACTTTTCATCACATCGATATACCATCGAAACATTAAATATAGTAAATGACACATGCATGGAGCATTAAATGTAGGTAAATAAAAAAACTAATTGCATAGTTTTGATGTACACGACGAGACGGATCTTTTGAGGTCATGGTAGGACAACAATTACCACAAACAAACGAAAAATGCTACAGTGCGCTACAGTGTCTGATGTGACCATTTTCACCATTTTTTCACAGATCTAAACACAACCAGTGCATTTTACTTGTTCCCTGCACTGAATGTGGCAGGAAGATGATGGCGTGGATGGGTTAGAAGAGCATGTTGCAGAGTCCGTAAACGTTACATTATTGCATATCCAAGAAGTCGCAACCTCCTTTATCCATAGCATTAGATTAGAGCTAATGAATTAACAACCACCTAAATTCATTTCTTGTCCTATCAAGATCAATGTCTCCATAAGATTTCTTTGCCTTGCACCAATAGGATGAGTTTGTATACAAAGATTTTTGCATCGTTTATTCAGAGAAACGCATACAGAAAATGGATTCATGCATGATGACAATATATATGTACCAACTTATTAAAGGTTGGAATTTATGCAAAGTAACACAGTAACCAAGAAAAGGTGTTTCATTCTCTCAGACTCTCAGTTCACATGTTAACCCAAGCTGAATTTACCCTTGACCAGGATTTTTCACAAAACATTTTCAGGTGTACTGCTTCACATATTATAATTATTGAAAATTTTTCCTAACCCACACAAATTGTGCTGTTCAATAACAAATTTGCCAATCCTACATGTCTTGAAACCACCGTGCACTTCATCTGCTAAATTGAAAGGCTGGGGTGCGAAAGAATTATATCGATGTACTATCTTACTTCACGCCCTACCTCGTGAGGCTGAATATGTAGAAGGCAAAATAGTCATTTCAGTCCCTCAACTTCGTACTAAGGGTCAAGTTCATCCCCCAACTTTCAGATTGGCCAATATAGTCCTCTAACTTTCGTTATGGAGTCAAATTGATCCTTGTGCTGATGTGGCAGTACATACTAGCATCAAGCTAATGCGAACAGTCCTTTTTACCCTTGGCTCTTTCTTTCCCTCCTCAATTTCTACCACATGCAACTATATATTGGGCGTAAGTACCTGGAGCTGACTAGTAACATTAGTTAGATGTAAAAACACATCAGGTTTGAACAGTTAAGAAGCAGTTCACATTTAAAACTATTTTTTAGATATATATGATCTCGATTGTCTATAGATAAATTAGAAGTTTGGTCTAGTAGAATATTCAAAAATTTATGTAAGTCTTTTTGTTGTCACACTTAACATAATGAAAATATCACAAAAGGTTACATTTATTTTGTTTTCAATTCAATGAATTCTATTTGCAAGAAATTATATACAGCAAAAATTAAAGATGAGAAGGAGTCAAGGGCAAAAAGGACTTTTTATATTAATTCTATAACATTATGAAGCATCACATCAGGTCAATGACTAGTTTGACCCGAAAATGAAAGTTGAGGGACCAAGTTGGCCGGTTTGAAAGTTGAGGGATGAATTTGAGCTTTGGGGAAAAGTTGGGGGACCAAAATAGCTATTTTGCCTATGTAGAACATAATAAGTGCACATGCATTTTGAATTGAAAGCCGGCTGCATACTTGTTATCAGTTTCAATGGTACGTTATCTACGTTTAAGAGCTTGCACGGAATGTGACTGACAACTAACAAACATGTGTAATAAGCTTAAAATATGGTTGCAAAGCTTCCTCCATGCAAAACGTAATGGTCTTTCTTTAGGAGTGGAGATGAGATGTGTGATATTCTGCAAAGGAAAGAACAATGAATACATTGAAAACACATAACAGCTAACTGAATATTGGCAGCTAACAAGTTGCTCCTCCTTTACGCACAAAAGCTTATAAAAACAGGCAACGATTTTCAGCACTTTGCATTCGTGAATTTAGAGGATAGCAATTAGGAAGAGAAACGGAAGTTACTGTACTTGTGCCGTCGCAATACGTACAGATACGACCGCATTCCATAGACCTATATATACGGCCATACTTGGCATCCATGAGCTCTCCGGTTGAGCTCGTGACTGAGCGGGGCCTGGGATTTCATCGATGTTTCAACGGGACCTGATGGATTGGCCACCGAGAGGAGCCACTGCCTTGTGGGTCCTCCACCGCTTCCCTTTGCCAATCATGGTGCTCGGCTGCATCACACACTAGCCATTACATCCGGCAACATTTGAGCGAGAGGCACTAACACAGGGAGGAAGAAGCTGTAGCAGGGAGGTAGATGCGATGCACCATGGTGGAAGGGGAGGGGGCAACAAGCACATGGAAGAAGAGAATGGGAGGGGAGGAGCCAAGAGGAGTTAGATGCGCTGGGGACAGGCGGCAGCGAGACAGAAGTGCCTCACCTCCGATAGATAATATTAATATTTTTAAATGTACTAATTATAACAATGTCAAATCATGAATCACCGATCATATCTGTTATCAATTGAATGTGTGTAGTTGATTATATTATGAATTTCTCTCTTGGAACCAATAATGATGCACCGCGTGTCTTGCTATAGTTTTTAAATTGAACATTTTGTTTAAATTACGATCAACTTTCTATATAATTAAATATTTTTTTCATGTCCTTTTAAAAACACGTGCCATACGTACTAGTTATTCAAATTACAATTCATAATTCCCCTGTTCTTCGTCGCTAGCTAGTGGAGCAAGTGGACGACACGCTGAAATAGCTAGGCCAACTTGCTGCGTCCCAACTTGTGCTAGGCTATTGATGCCAACTACTTTTTGTTGACTACCCTCCGCATAGGATTTAGGCCTTCCCAACTTTGGCTTTCACTGTAACATTTCGTTTGTATTTGTGAAAAATTGTCCAAACATTGATTAATGACGCTCAAAATATTCGTCTTGCAAAATACAACAAAACTGTACAATTAGTTTTTGATTTCATCTACATTTAGTACTCCATGCATGTGTCGGCATTTTGATGTGATGAGAATCTTCTTTTTCATAGTGAAATTGGGAACTAAACAAGGCCTTAGATGACGTTTTGGACAAGATTTTAGGGAATATAAATCCCGAATAACTTTTAAATCGTTGAGTTTGGAAATGTGAAAATCATATGAATAGATTTATTTTAAAATATTTTAATAAATATATATATATATATATTTAATAAATATTTTAAAAAAATAAGAAGACAAAGTTACGTTATAGAGACCGTGTCGTTGTCTAAAACGTCATCTAAATTCTATACAGAGAGAGAGTACAACTGTCGTTTGCTCGTGACTTCAGGATGAGCTAGGTTTGCTCGACTCCATATTGTATCCTACCGTAGTACCTCCGCTTCTAGAGACCATATATCCATGTTTAAATTCCACCCGATGGTCACTATACGACGGCCGTGTATAGAATCGTTTTTAATTATTTCGTGGAATTAGTCTCATGATAGAAAAGCATGCAATTCAATGACAGGCAGCTTCTTTCCCAGTCAAAAAAGGGCACCGGTCTTCAGGTAAAAACACCTAGACAAGCATCATCAACTAGGTATTGGATGAACTAATCATCTAGCTAGGCATCATCATTTGGTTGGCCATTCTGCATCAATCACTCCGATCCCTGTGATCGGAAGGTGCAAACAAAACGGGAATGTTCTTGCTCATTGAGATCATGTTCTGTGCCCCATAATTTATGAATTCCTTCCTGACGTGACATTTTGAATGACAAAGCAATGAGACATCTGGCGTGGGTCGTGTGAACATTGGAATTCTTTAACATATCTATTTAAGAAATTCCTTGCTTTTTTGTGAACGGGAAATTTCTTGTATAACACTTTCTCAGGAATTGAATGTTATAATAAAAAGCATTCAGGTGCTCCAGACACGGTTTTTTTTAATTCTATCCTAGCTGTAGTATATTGTAATCGTGGCAAGACAAGCTTGACACAGCCAAACTAATATCCACTGAACTCTCATTAGATCTAGATTTACGGTTGAGGACTTGAGGTTTAAGATTATTATCGTTATAGGATTCAGGGCTTCATTCTTATATACAGTTTGATATGTTTTTTTTAGCTTCAGTGAAGTGGCACCTCAGTTCACGCTTCATGCAGCATTGCCATACGGTTCGTCTGATCCGGCATCCTCTCATCCTCTCTGCATCCTTGTTGTTTCAGTCAGACATGGAGTGGCATGCCTTGCCGGGTTGCCCCCACAAGGCACAAGAATCAAACATATTGGTAATAAAAAAACACATCCATACCCCCACTACATTTCTTGTGTTCAGAGTAGTCAGCTCTCTGCTTCTCTGCGTGCACCTGTTTGGCCTTACACCTGCCAAATCTTTCATGCTGAAAACAACTGGAGCAAAATCACAAGGGGAAAAAAAGAGATCTACCAGCAGTGCATTTGCAGTGCACGCTGCACAGCATCCCTCTTTCTATCGCTGATCATTTATCGCTTTCGCGGAGGCCTTGTTTTGATTAGTTCGCCAAATTTGAGCCAAAATTTCACTATACAAAAAGAAGATTTTCGTCACATTAAAATGTCGGCGCATGCATGGAGTATTAAATATAGATGAAATCAAAAACTAATTATACAGTTTTTGTGTGCTTTGCGAGACGAATATTTTAAACCTAATTAATTAATGTTTGGATAATTATTTACAAATACTAACGAAATACTAAGTGACGTATTAATGATTAAATGTCATTTTGACATGTCAAAATTGATAACGAGGCCCAACTTTCTTCGTTCTACATTGCTCAAAAAGCTCTTGCAGGCTTTTGCCGGATTCTTCGCTGCTGGGTTGCCAAAAGATCCTCCAACAACACAAGCCATACAGTGATCCAGCCCCATCGGCAAGCCTGCAACTGCAAGACAACCTTCACCAACCAGTGCTGAAGCGAGGAGAGGAGGAGCAACTCGTCATTGCTTTCTCTGAAACAGTTACTCCTAGACAGTAATATCAGCTAAAATACCCGTACACCGGTTTCTTTGTATCAGCAATTTTTTCCCGAAAATCTTTATTAAATAAAATATATTTACAAAGCTTTTTTAAGATGAGTGTAACTTTGCGCGACGAATCTAATGAGCCTAATTAATCTATGATTTACTACAGTAATGTTGCAGTAATCATCCTCTAATCATACAGTCAGATGTCTTATTAGATAGGTCTCGCGAATTAACCCGAGGATTTTGTACATAGTCTTGTAAACTAATTTTATTTAATACCTTTAATTAGTGGTCAAATGTGTGTAAAAATTTTCACCCAACAAAACTGTTTTGTGGAGTAAAGAAAGAAAGAACATTACAACCTTCTTGAATTACTCAAACGGTTGCTATCATTCGCCCCGTTCGTTTGGCTTATCAGCCACTGTACTTTTCTATCAGAACAAATTAGCTACCGGTACTTTTCTCTCGGAACGAATCAGCGTCATCAGTCATCAGCGAGACAAACAGGGCCAGTGGCTCGGAACTTACCAAACCCAAGAGCAGCAGGATCTAAAAGAACTTAGCGGCAACATTAGTGCAGTGCTTGTAATTAGGCTGGAACGTGCTGGAAGATGTTTTGGTGACATTCAATCCGACCCAGCTCACCAACCAACAGATGTGCCTCATTCATCATCTCAGATGTGTGAATCAACTACAGCGAACAGAAGGATGCAGTGACAGGAGGAAACAGAGTATCCTAACACCGGATTCTGGTTGGTTCCTTACTGTTAATCCCCATCACTACTAGAATTATCCAAGATGTTACTCCAGATTGAACAAACTTACCGGTTTTCCAAACCAAGAAATGGATTCTCTTAGCCATTGCTATAGCTGAATATCAGCTTCAACATTGGGAAAAGAAATGGCTTGGAATTGAGTAACAAAGAAATACTATAAAAGAATGGAACTAAACCCACATTAAAAAAAGAGCAACAAAATTTCAGTTCCTCCTCTTGTCATGTCACCAAAACCAAAGAACTCCAGCAAGAACAAGAATCACCATCAAAAGACCAACTTTTCCAGCAGTCAACACTTACATAACATATCCATAAGATTACTACAAACAAAGATCAGACAGCCACCTGATCCCTTTTCTATACAAAAAAAAAAGTCAACCCCGTTTTTCTTCCAGCTACTCACTTGCCATTACACTACTTAACACTAAGCTAAGCCAGGAACAGTTGAGCCCCAAGAATGGCAGCTCAAGGAGGAAGAGAAGGACATGGCGTTCATGGAGCTGCCGGCGTGCGTCACGGTCTGGACTTGCCGGCCGCGGCGGCGGCGAGGCCGTGCATGGCGCCGTAGCCGCGGGAGCCGAGCCCAAGGCAGCCGAAGAGGAGCCCCTGCTGGTACGGCAGGAACGTGCGCCGCCGCATCTCCTCCGCCTCCGCGCGCCGGGCCTCGTACAGCCGCGCGTGCGCCGACCTCATCGCCCTCCCGCCGCCTCGCGGCGCCGCCGGGGAGGGGTTCCTCTTGGGCGCCGGCGGCGGAGGCGACGGATTAGAGGGTAAAGGTGGGTGCTTGCCGCTGTCGGACTTGCTCCGGTGGAGGAGGTCCTTGAAGAACCCCCACCTGCGGTAGCTTCTCGAAGAAGAGGAGGACGCGGATGACGCCGTCGAGGAGGAGGACGAAGACCGGGACGCCGATGGGGCAACCTCCCCTGCCGCTGGCTCGCCGGAGCTCGCCGCCGCAGCAGGCGACGACGACGACGAGAGCCATTGGGTGCGGAACGGGGAGAGGGAGCGGGACCGGCGGTGCACTGACCGGCTCCGGAAGCGGCCGCGCTCGTCGGCCGGCGCCGCTTTCCCCTCCTCCTCCTCCGGCGGCGGCGGCGCCGGAGAGCCTGCGGGGACGTCTCCGTTAAGTGGCGGCAGCGCCTGCGGGCGGAGGAGGAAGGACGCGAGCCGCATTGGCCGGATCTGGCCGTTGTGGAAGAGCTCGTCGGCGGAGGACATCGCCGCCGGGGCTGGCGACGGGCAGCGCGAGGAGAAGTCGAAGTCGAAGTCGAACCCCAGCTCGCTGCCGTACTCATCTCCGGCGCCGGGTCCGCCGCGCGCGGGGCTCGCCGGCGCGCTGTAGAAGCAGCCGGCGGCGGAGAAGGACGGGTCGCGGGCGGGGCTGGACGGCGCGCTGACGAAGGGGGTGGAGCACGCGCTTTCGTCACCATTCCCTCTTCCGCCGCTGCCGCTGCCGCTGCCGCTGCCGCTGCCGCTGCCGCTGCCGCTGGCGAATTGGTCGCCGGAGCTGGCGGCCATTGGGCCGGCGAAGTGGTGGTAGCCGGTGGGGACGGGGGAGACGAGGAAGTAAAGAGGATTTAAAGCGCTCGCGAGGAGTTGGTTGGATTGGATGATGGTTGTTTTCCCATTTGCCCCCCTAGAAAACCTGGATTTGTTCGATGTCTCGATTTCAACCCCCCTTGTACAAAATTTTGATTTGGAAGCAAATTTTGAGATATAAACGAATAATGAAGATTTAAATATGGTTTTGAATCGATACGGCTCTTGACTGGACTAGAGAGGTAAAATGGTAAAGAGAAGGATGACGATTTAGAAGATAAACTTGCCTTTCATATGTATTGTACAAAATCATATTGTTTTCTTATAAAGTTATTATTGTCATAATATGAAATGTTATCTTATGGTACACGTCTAAAGTCATGAAACCTTTACATTTGAACTTTAAAGAAAAGGCGATAAGTTACTAACGTAGCGTTGTATGTAAACAAAAGAGCAGGATCCAATGACAAGACTAGTTTCATGCTTAATATAGTACTTGATGACCTTCTACATCCAGTTTAACTAGAGATTAAGTTATGAGAATAAGCCCTTGTTTAGATGTTAAATTTGGGTGCCAAATTTGGCGTCTTGGTGTACGTGCGCCACTGTAGCATTTCGTTTGTATTTGTAAAAAATTGTCCAAACATTGATTAATTAGGCTCAAAATGTTTGTCTCGCAAAGTACAACAAAACTGTGCAATTAGTTTTTGATTTCATCTACATTTAGTACTCTATGCATGTTATGATATTTTGATGTGATGGGAATCTTCTTTTTGCATAGTAGAATTTGGGATCTAAACGAGACCTAAGTTAGAAGAACCTGATGTCATTGTACTTGGGTGGATGCCTAGCACTCCTCTTACACCCCTCAACGAAATTTTCATATATTCTTCTACCTGACCCATTGTGTTTTCGGGTTCAAGCTTCGCGGGAGCGGTGGTTGAATGTATACTCCATGTGAAAGAACTAGAATTTGTGGACGATTATTTTATCAGGTGGCATTGATATACATTAAATCCTCTAGACATTAAAGTGCGTGGAAAATAATTACAAAAAGTTAACATAGTTTTTTTAACATAGGTTATGAACTTATATGATGGCATGTATCATCCACAAATTTTAAACCAAAAAACAAACACCAAAAATAAATGCATACATTCATTATACCCACTTTGAACCTCATGTGACATGTAAATCAAGTTGATATTTTGTATTGAATCAATTAGAGAAATAAAATGTTGAGAGAACAAAACAGGCTTTGTCTTTCCCTATACACTCTCAAAACAATGCTTCACCTAGAAATAACATCCTATAGTTGCCCATCGAAGTTTCTTTTTTTTCTCAAGCTCTTATCTGGTGTCCTCTTGCCGCTCGCTTTTAGCAGGTGTTTTAACTATAAAAAATCACGCTGAGCGATAAAGAAAATAATCATTAGGAAATGCTTTCAAATTTGAATCTAGTAACTATTTTTTCACGGAACATAATTTAAATATCTAACTACTAATATATAAAATTAATTTTCGGTTACTGATAAATTATTATATGTAGAATTTATGATCGAATGCCAGTTTTGAACAGTGAAACTGAAAGCAATCATAGGGAGTTGGCAAACACAAAAATACCTTTTTCGCAAAAAAAAACATAAAAATACCTTTGATTCAAAAACGTTGAGGTCCATATAACCGTATGTGAAGCTTAAATTCTTCTCCGCTTGGTAGTTAATTCAGTTATTGTTGCCATGAAGCATGCATGCCACACACACGAATAACTATCGACATATGTGAAATCTCTTTTTTGGAGAGACGGGCTTCAGACTTCCCATCGCAATGCGGTGTGCTTCAAGAAGTCCTGTTAAAGTTGACATTTTATCATTAATACATTACTTTAGCATTCCATTTGTATTTATAAATAATTATTCAAACATTGATTAATTAGACTCAAAATGTTCGTCTCGTAAAGTACAACAAAAATATGTAATTAGTTTTTGATTTCATCTACATTTAGTACTACATGCATATGCCGGTATTTTAATGTGATGAAAATATTATTTTTACGTAGTGGAATTTGGGAGCACCGAGGAACTAAAAAGGGCGTATTTCATGCCCGCGATAGCTTCTCGTTCGTACGGTACGGTATATATATGCCCGTACGCTCTGTTAGGTAAAGTCGTCACTGAATTCTATTACGTATATACAGTATATATGGTTAATGTCTCTTTCCTGTGACTATGCGAGAGCGTATGCTCATTCGGTTTAGCCCTCGTTGAGTTCAAAAAGCAACCTCAAAGTTCACTATGTAAAAAGAAGATTCTCATCACATCAAAATGTCATGACATGGAGAGCGGGCATTTTTCATGCATTCATCCGATGTTCGCGTCTTGCAAATTTGCAAATAAAAGGATCATGGATGTCGAGTTCAATGTGATCTTTCGAAAAGTAAAAAAGAAGATGCGATCTTGATGAAAATTTCGCGGATCAAAGTAGTCGCAGCCCATTATGTTCAACCAACAATACCGTGTTTGCATGATATGGCTACATATGACGGTAAAGGTTCAAATACACTGCATCTAATTATCAAAAATAAGTTCTCAAATATTAAGTTGCAATTGTTCGGACTTAGCTAACTACTAGAACTTCTTAGGCCCTGTTTGGGAAAGATGGTGTGTTTGGTTGGGTTGTGACTTATAGAAAAGCTGTTGTGGGCTATGTAAAAGCAGCTGTGGAAAAAACAGAAATCCGTTTGGTTAGAGATCCTGTCAAATAATTCACTAATTCATAGAAGGGCCGGACATGGGCGCGGGACGGCCGGCGGCGTCGGGGCGGCTGGCAGTTCTTGTCGCGGTGGGGATGGATGGTGGGCGTCGGGCCGGCGGCCGGTGGGCCTTAGGGTGGCGCCAGCGTCTGGAGGGTGGGGTGGTTTACGGGTTTGTGAGGGGTAGGCGGCGGTCCTTGTAGCAGTGGGGATGGCCGGCGGGTGTCAGGGCGACGACCGGTGGGCCTCAAGGTGGCACCGGCGGGCGAAGGGAGGCTTTGGGGCGTTAGGAATGGGCGACACTCCTTGGGGTGGTGGGGACTCCCGAAGGGCATTGGGGATGTCCGGTGGGCGTCGGGGCAACGGTCGGCGGTCCTTGTGTTGGCGAGGATGGGCGGCAAGTGTCGGGGGTGGCGACTGGTGAGCTTTGGGGCGGCATCGGCGGCAAGGGCGGCTTTGGAGGCGTCAGGGATGGGCGGCGGGGCGGCCGATAGCATTAGGGACGGCCGGTGGGCGTCGGGGCAACGACCGATAGTCCTTGTGGCAGCGAGGATGGCTGGCGAGTGTCGGGGTGGTGGCCGGCTGGCCTTGGGGCGACGTCGGTGGCCGGAGGGCGGGGAGAGTGGCGGGCGTGCACAAGTCAAAGGAGAAAAGAATGAAGCGTTTTTTCCTTTACTAGCAAATGTACCCGTGTGTTGCTATGGTGAAGAGACTTCATTAGGGAAGGCGCGTGGGAGCCATGGATGCCACCGATCCCGCAGCCGATGTGAAGCACAACAAAGAACGCCTGGGAATGATGGCGAGTCGACGATGGGATGCGAGTAATGTGAGATGACGAAGGGTGCACGCGGCAGTGTGAGACCACGTGAGGAGGCAAGGTATTGTGGATTGATTAATACCAGTGGTTGCTACGGGTGAGAGGGAATTCCTAAGTGAAGGTGAGTAGGAGCCGTGGATGCCGCCAATTCCCTGTCGATAAGGACCATGACAAAAAGAGATGCTCCGTAGACGTTACACCCAGAGGACGATAAGTCAACAAAATAAGGATACGAGCAATGAAGATGAAAGAGTGTGTGCGGTGGTACAGGACGATGAGAGAAGATGAGGTATGATGGGTAGATAAATGCTCATGCGTTGGTATAGGTGGAGGGGACTTCGTGAGCGAAGATGAGCAGGAGTCATGGACCCCTCCAGTTTCGTTTCCAATCAGGAGCAAGACAAATGAAAAATCCTCGGTATAAGTTGCGGCTGAAAATGATGGTGGGGATGCGAACGACGTGCGAAGACGAAGGGGTACGTGCGGCGGTGTGGGACGACGAGAGGAGATGATGCACTACGGGTGGATTAATTAATTCCCATGTGTTGCTACGTGTAAAGGGGACTTCGCTAGAGAAAACGCATAGATGCCGCTGATTCTATATCTCGTTAGGAGTATGACAAAAAGAGATATCATCGATAGACGTCATGTATAAAAACGACGACGTGGACGTGAGCGACGCGAGAAGATGAGTCTGAGTTGTAGGGAAACTTGTGAATTCTAGCAGTGGTGCAATGATGCGGGACGGCGAGAGGAGACGAGGTACTTCGTGTTGGTATATGATACATCATTTTTTTAATAAAGAATGGTAGGTTATTTTTTATAAATATTAGGAGGATTTTTGCAAAATTATGACGTACCGCTGAATCAATCCTTACTTTAGTATTAGGTAGAGACAAGTGACGAGTTGGTAATATTCAACCCGAAAAAGCCCGTGAAAGCAGGGGGTGCTTTTGGTTTTATATTGGAGGAAAAACTGCTTTTGGGCAAAAGCACCTATGATTTTTTAACCTTTTAGTTGGCTTTTGGCTAAAGCAGGTTGAAAAGCTTCACCAAAACATTTGCTTGGGTAGGAAGCTACAAAAGGTACAAGCTCCCCCAAATGGGGTTGCTTCTTAAAACCCCTAAAAGCTATAAAATGATAACAATACACTACAAGTGGAGAAGCAACTTGGGGGCTAACTTTCCGAGTTTTTCCATCGATTGAGCTCACCGACTGTCGCCACCGCCACATATCCCAACCTTGATGCCTAGCGCTGCGTGAGCTCCCTTCTCACACCGCGGTAGCCCCCTCCCTCGACTCCTGGTGCCGCCCTGAGCTCCCTCCTTACCTCACCGCAGCTTCCGCCCTCGACGACCGGCACTGCCCCGAGCTCCCTTCCCACGCCGTCACGGTCTCCTTCCTTGACCGCTAGCACCGCCCCCCCCCCCCCCAAACCCCTCCCCAGGTTGATGCGGTTAGGCTCCCCTTCCCTTAGAGCACTACAGCAGCTTATCTAAGAGCATCTCCAGCAGCATATGTAAAACTGGAGACCTAAAACAAATTTAAGGTTTAAGAGAGAAGATCTTCATAATGTTTTTGTTCTCCTCTCCAGCAGCATACCTAAAATCAAATACCTATAAAGTTATTTTTAAAAAGCCTTAAGTTTAAGGGGGTTTCCATAAACAATCCAAGACACAGAAAACTAATAAAAATTACATACTTCTCAAAGGGCCTTTCTGTAAACCCCCAAAGATTTTATATTCTACCCGAGCTCCCCATCTTCCCATCTTTTCTGCCGCCATCGGCAGAGCTCGCGCTTGCGCGCCAAGGGCCCCAGCCACGCCGTGGGCCAGCGGCGCTCGCCCGTGCACGCCGCAGCCAGGGCAAGGCCGACAGAGCTCGCCCGTACGCGTCGTGGCCGGGGCCAGGACGACAGCGCTCGCTTGCGTGGTGGCCCGCCCGCGCCGTGGTCCGGCGGCGCTCGCCCGTGCACGCCGTGGCCGGGATGAGGCCAACAGCGCTGGCATGCGTCGTGGGCCGGCGGCGGAGCTTGCTCGCGTGCTCCATGGCCCGGTTCCCAAACAAGGCCGGTGGTGCTCACTTGCGCGGTGGTCGGCCCGCGTCGTGGCCGGCGGCGCTCCCCTGGTCTGGATCCTGGTGCGTCGTACAGAGCTCGTGGGCGCCGCTGCCGGGGCGTGGTCGGCGGAGGCCCGGAGCTCGCCTGCTCCGCTGCCGGGCGGCAGGCCACGCGTGGAAGGCGGAGTGCGCCCGCACCCGTGCCGTCCGAGCCTCAATGAAGCTCACCTGCTCGTGCGGAAATGTTTGGTGCGAGGCAGTTGGCCTCTCCAGCGGGTAGAAAGCAATATAGCAATCCATGGATTGGATTGGTATATTTGGGTCAAGAAGAGAGAAATTTAGGTCATAGTCTAAAAATTTTAGGTATAGCAATCCATATAGATATGCTGCTGGAGCCGTTTTTTTTGTTGGTTTTTAGGTATTCAACAGTTTTTAGGTACAACAATCCATTTTAGCAATGTTGCTGGAGATGCTCTAAAGTGAGTTGCTATGACTAAAGACCACAAGAATACCTAAAAACACTCCAAAACAGTGCTCCAGCAACATACCTATATGATTTGATATTTTAGACTATTGCCTAAATATCTCTCTCCTTGTATTGCTATAATTTCTTCACCTATGCATATGCAACTTTTGGTTACCTAAACTTTTCTCTCTCTCGTACCTAAAAGTGTTTTAGATCACCGGATATCCATAAGCTGTTGGAGATGCTCTTAAAGGACAAAGAAGCCGGCAGCCAAAAGCAAGAATGCCAAACAAGCCACCTTCTGTTTTCCGGCAGCAGCTTTTCGGGCGAGCAGGCCAAGCTTCCCTAGGAAACGCTTTTGGAAAACATACCGCTCCCTCAAACATGCCTTTAATGCAGTAACACAACTTCATAATTAAGGCCGTATTTTTTTGGGGCGTTTGATCAATAATTAAGGGTATTAAATAAAGTCAGTTTACAAAACTATATTCACAACACCGGATTAATTCACGAGATAAATTTAATAAGGCCTACCACACGATTAGAGGATGGTTACCGTAGCATTATTGTAGTAAATTATGTACTAATTAGGCTAATTAGATTCGTCGCGCAAAGTTACACCCATCTCTAAAAAGATTTTACAAATAAACTTTATTTAATACTTCATGCATATAAGATTTCCTTTAAAAATATATTTCCAAAGAGAAAGAAACGCGCCCTAAAGTTGGAAGGGAAGCAAAGATGCTCTAATTAATGAAGCGAATCATTTTAAACCATACGTCGTTAACAATTACGTTACTGGGATTTCTAGCTCGATCAAGACATCTGAAAAATGGTATGAGTATGTTTATCTCAAAAAATATTTTGTTATATATATATATAAGTAAAAAGAAAAACCCAAAAGCATCTATCACTTTGCTCGTGGTTGAGCACACGATACCGATCTGCTACAAAATATAAAAGAAACACGATATCCAAAACGTCGGCGGACAGTCAATAATAATTGCCCATATCTATCTAGCTAAAAACATCACTTGTCAGTTATCACGGTGGAGAGATCAAGTGGAGAAGATCGACGTGGAAGGCTCGAAGCCGGCTGGCGAGGGAATGTGTACAACCAGCACGGCCAGGGGAGAGAGAGCGACAACCGTCCGTGCGCGATCGTACGGCCGATCCGCGGCGCCGTCCCCGTTCCGTGCGTAGCGTAGCGATAGCAGAGGGAGGTCCACGTCACTTGGTCGGCACGCCACCGTGGATGCGCTGGCGATCGTACGGACAGGATTGGTTGGAAGCCGGCTCATCCATCCAGCACGGCAGAGCTAATAGGCGCCAAGCTGGCAGCTTCGGATGGAATTAAAAAACCATGGTGGGGGCCACCGCCACGTGGTTCAATGGCCTCGCCTCTGGCCACTGCTGTCTCCGTCTGTGTTTTTCACATGAGACATGACGGGCGCGTGTTGAACCAAGGAAAGCCAGAAATACCGGATATCAACGTCACAAAAAAATCTCAACGAGAATCCAACTGATGATCGGCCTCGCGAAATTTCATTGGCGCTCGAATTTCATGCGACCACACGCGTCTCCGTCGTGGAATCAAACGCAACTTTAGTTTCTCCCAAATCTGGGCAGAATATGCGCATATACGTGCGTGAATATATATATATATATAAAGGTTTAAATCAAACATTAAGAATATAAATTATAAATAATATTTAAGTCGTTGAGTTTATAAATATGAAAATCATATAAATAGATTGGTATTGAAAATTACTTTCATATATATATATAACTTTTTAAGAAATATTTTTATAGAAAGAGAAGTTAAAGTTGTGCTTTGGTGACCATGTTGCTGTTCGAAACGACTTCTAATAATGAACCGGATGGAGTATACACTCCCATGCAACATTTTTTTTAACTCTTTTCTTTTAGTGGTAAAATCTTGGTAGGGCACAAGTTTTTGTAGTTGCACTATGAAAAGGTCGTGCAACCTTCGTGAAAATCAAGTTTGGTTTCGTGGCAACATGAAATCCCCGTATCCTAAAATGGGCCCAAGCTTCTTTAGCAGCAAATAACAGTAGTAGCTTGGTCTAAACTTCTTGATTCGTTTTCGATATATAAGGCTGACGTTCCCAAATCAATGGTACTGATGTTTTATTATCTGAAAAATAAATCAAGAAGTTTAAGTTTTTCAGCCTTATATATAATTATGTTTGTCAGATTTGGTCTAAACTTCAGATATGTCAGATTTGGATGGCCTGATTATTTTTACCAACAAAACCACTATCCCTGTTCTGAATTAAAATTCGTTTAATTTTTTCTAAATACATAGTTTTGTTTTTTGAGAATTATACGGTACAACGCAGACGCTCACAACACACACGCACACACCCCTATGAATACACGTACGCAAACCCTACCCCTACGAGCACATCCGAAGGACCGAGCACCCGACAGATCTGGAGATTTTCGAAGTCACCGTTAACGCGTATTTCGTATTTTGGCAGTGAAAAAATCAGCCCAGGCCCAGCAGGTCCAAAACCAAGATCCAGATCCATACTACCCATACCCAGGCCCGGACAAACCCGGGCCCGCTCCCAAACAAATTCTGGCACACGAGGCTTGCTGCTACAGTATTCCTTTTCCCCACGGAAGCTCGGAAGCGCAGCGCAGCATCTCTCCCCCTCCCCCCCACCGGCAACATCCCCTTCTCCGGACGGCATCATGTCGTCGCCGCCGGCGCCGGCGGAAGAGGAGCCGCAGCCCGCGGCGACCAAGTACGTGCTCATCACGGGCGGCGTCGTCAGCGGGCTCGGCAAGGGCGTCACCGCCAGCAGCGTCGGCGTCGTCCTCAAGGCCTGCGGCCTCCGCGTCACCTGCATCAAGATCGGTACTTTGCCCGCTCCCCCACTACTCCCCTCGCGCTTCCCCCTCTTGGTGTCGCGAGGCCGTTCTTGCTGGTGGCCACCGCTTAAACCCTAGGAAATCTTGCGGGTTCTTGGGCCGGGGAACACGCTGGGATATGCTATTCTTGGAGTGAATGCGACTCACTTCCGTGATCCTACTCGGATTTAACCTTTCCTTGATTTGGTAATTTGGTGCGGAAAGTGGTAGTTTGTTGGTTTCTGGCGGAGTCTCAGTGGTCAGAGCCAATTCTTTACTGGTTCTTGGTGGAAATTTGGGGCGACAGTCAAAGATTGCCTCTTTGGGGTTTCAGTTACTTCTCTATCTCCTCTCTGGTGAAATTTATTACCGGTACCTCATGAATTCGTGAGCTCGTGTTCAATCCATATCAGGTTTTAAAGGCTTGTTGCTGTCTCAATAGTACCAGTTTGTTGGTGTTGCTGCTTTTAGTTGCTTTATATCAAGCTGTGGAACCTGTGGCGTGTTTTAGGTAAGCTTTTGGCTCCATTGTGAAGGTTGGTGTTGGGCCTTTTTAGGTATTAACATGTGTCCTTTGATTTTCGTTTTATTGGTGGGATGGCGTGCTGTGTTCAAGCTTTTCACCTTCTGAATGGCCTTTTGTGGTTGGCTTTTTAAGGACTTCTGTCTAAAGGCAGTCACCTTTTAGGATGTTTGGGTATGTGAAAAAGGGTTATATTATCGGGTTCTTCTTTTTTTTTTGTGTGACTTAAAATCCACATGTTTTCCATGGGTAGAGTTAAGTAGTATGGGTTTTCCTCAGCTTTGGTCTCTCACTTGTTTTAACTATTGTTCATTCGTTTCCTGCTTTTGCAGATCCATACTTGAACACAGATGCTGGCACTATGTCCCCCTTCGAGCATGGCGAGGTGTTTGTCCTTGATGATGGCGGAGAGGTACAGTCCCATCTCCATGCTTTCATCAAATACACAATGTTTAAGTTTGCAATCTAAGGTTCTGAGTTATGACTGACATTTGGCATTTGTAGGTTGATTTGGATTTAGGAAACTATGAGCGTTTCATAGATGTGACTCTGACCAGGGACAACAATATTACCACTGGAAAGATATATCAGGTGAGTGCATGCCCAACGGAAGTGATTGCTTGTTCTCATTTGAGATTGTAAACAGATAGTTTCTGTTTCTTTCAGTCTGTCATTGAGAAGGAGAGAAAAGGTGATTATCTTGGAAAGACAGTCCAGGTAATTCCCTTGTGACATTTGTTGCTGGAGGGCATTGTATAATATATATGGCAAAATATGAAATGCTTACAGTTTTAAATATCCAGGTTGTCCCTCATGTAACCGATGAAATAAAACAGTGGATACAGTCAGTATCCTCTGTTCCTGTGGATGGGCAGACTCATCCAGCTGATGTTTGTGTTATTGAATTGGGAGGCACTGTAGGTAGGGTTTTATGTCATCTTATGATCTGACACTTTGTAATTATTAATGTAGCAGATAAATTGATTTTGCTCTTGTTTCAGGTGATATTGAGTCAATGCCCTTCATTGAAGCTTTGCGCCAATTGTCCTTTTCTCTTGGTATAGTTGGCTTTTCCATTTTCATTTCAGTGTCCACATTTTATGGTTGCTGTGATGTGTTTTGGTGTTACAACTTACAACTCTTCTAAGACTTGTGTCATCTATCATGGCCTGTTTTTTTCTATCTATTTCTTTGGGAATCCTTGAACCATAGATTAGGGTACACCTTTTGTGCTGCCATTATTTGGTGGTAATGTGGTATTCATATGCTTTATATTTTTTTGAAGCAAAAACATCTTTATATTTAGTGGTTATCATGAATGTAACCACTACTCTTTTATATATTTTCTAGGCAAGGAGAATTTCTGCCTTATACATGTTAGCCTTGTTCCGGTATTGGGTGTAGTTGGTGAGCAGGTAAATAATTCATCCTCTAACAGCAACAATGAATTCTTCTTATTGCATCTTTCTATCCTTACATGATGGGAAAAATCCACATTGCCCTTCAAGTATTCTATTGTGACAAAGAGTTGCAGGTACTGGGAATATGACATTCTTGTTTCTCCTTTTTGTAGAAAACTAAGCCAACACAACACAGTGTACGAGAATTGAGGGCCCTGGGTCTGACTCCTGATCTTCTAGCATGCCGATCAGCACAGGTAACACAAAATGTAAAAATAACATGCTTATTAATAGTGAATTCTTTGAAATTGCTATACGAGGTTTCTGATCTTTTGACCCATGTATTGGATACTAGTGACGACGCATCTGCTGTTCAGTTTGTATTTATTTTCTCACAATGAATTTTTTTCAATCAACAATTAGCTCATTCTAATCTGCCTTGGCTTAGTACGTATACCTTTTGTGTTCATATCTTTCGTGCTGTAATCGTTTTCTTCTATTGTCCAATTGGATTTCCTCTCTGATGTGAGCTATATTTATCTGCTCGTTCAGCCACTAATAGGATCTGTGAAGGAGAAGCTTTCACAATTTTGCCATGTCCCGGTATGTTTCATGATTAAGTCTGGAAAACCATGCCATTTATCCACATTTTTTTCTGACTTACATTATGTCTTTGTTCCTGTAGGTTGAGAACATACTTAACATCCATGATGTTCCAAATTTATGGCATATTCCACTTATTCTTAGAGTGAGTAACTTTCACTAGAACCCCAACCTTTGACTTTTTTTTAGAAATATATTATGTCTGTATCGTTTGCATTTAGTGTTGGCTGTAGCGCAATTTTTGACTTGTATTATTTTGCAGAATCAAAAGGCTCATGAAGCTATAATCAAACAGCTAAACCTTGCAGGGTGAGTCAGACAATTACTTAAAAATGAGTGCTCATCAATGCATTTAGAGTATTTGGGTACTTCTGCACATAGAATTTGTAATTTAACCATGTCAGTGGTTTTAGAAGTGCTAGGAACTTTTGTTGGGTGGTGAGGTGGTACCCAGTGCCTAGGCAGTGATTTGGTGGGCCAAGGCAACCGCGCCTAGATAGTCATAAGCGACAAATAATTGCTAGGTGGGAGGGTTGTATAGTTGTACACTTGTACCTAGCACCTAGGCACCCAATTAGATGGTCTAGGCATTTATTTATACTGTTGAGGAATTATATGTTACCAATATTGATAGATGATTGGCTTCACTTTCTGATATTGGACCTGTGTTTGAAGTCATCATAATTAATGTGGAAAGGCTTACTCAGATATCTTTGATGGTTGACTTGAGATGGTTACATCGCATTTACTGCAATCACCAATTTTTATGTATGGTGTTATGGTTAGTTTATATGGGAGCTTTATCATCTTGGCTTTTATTTCATAGGTCCAGCACACCTGAATTACGTGATTGGACAGAGATGGCTGAGTCATATGACAACCTCAGGAACTCTGTTAGTATTATCATACATTATTTGATTGCCAATTGGTTCTCTTGTTGGTGCTGATAGCAGAATAAGTCTAAATGAATATGAATATCAATGTTATGCAGGTTAAAATTGCTTTGGTTGGGAAGTATACTAATTTGACAGATTCTTATCTATCAGTGGTGAAGGTTAGTCCATATATACACAAACATAGCTTGATACTAGTATTATGGTCTTAGAAGTTCTACTGTTTTTACTGTGGATTCAATTTGGGCTTATGTAACATACATGAAAATGTTATTTTTAATTTTTTTTTGCATATCCCAATTTTTTCCAGGCTCTCCTACATGCCAGTGTTGCCTGTTCATTAAAGCCATCTATCCAGTGGATTGCAGCTTCAGATCTTGAAGATGCAACTGCAATTAATGTAAGCCACCAACCATGTGTTCAGTAAGATAGGGACAACTACAGTAATAGCACATGATGAATCAATGATACATTTATTTGGGTGCTGATAAGTATCTCAGTACGACAAATCGCATTTGTATCTTTGCTGGCTCATCAAATTTCTGTATCAAGGTTGTTGTCCTTTTGGTTTCACATTTGTAGCTACACTCATTTCCTCCTATTATATTTTCTGTTCATTCTTTGTTTGTATGTGTTATTGTATAACATGTTGGCAATTCTTTTTATAGGCACCGGATGCGCATGCAAAAGCCTGGGAAACTCTTAAAGTGAGTAAACCCATTATATCTCTTTCCTATTTTAAAAATTTAAACTCAATTTTAGAAGCTAATATTTATGAATGCTGTAAATTTCAGGGTTCAGCATGCATTTTGATACCCGGAGGATTTGGGGATCGTGGAATCTCAGGGATGATATTGGCTGCAAAATATGCTCGTGAGAATAAAGTTCCATATCTTGGTATTTGCTTGGGCATGCAGATATCAGTGATTGAGATGTCCAGACATGTGCGTTTGCTCTGTCTTCTAGTTATTTTTTTTTCTCTTTTCCTTATGAACCTATCCATACATGTTTTCACTTTGATTATGCTTTGCTAGGTCTTAGGCTTGGGAGATGCAGACAGTGAAGAGTTTAACAAGGATGCACCAAACCGCGTTGTTATGTACATGCCTGAGGTACTTCCTTTTCTGTTATGATTATGTAAGAGACAGGGCTTTGATCTAATGCCTTGACAATGAACTGTTCAGGTTTCAAAAACACATATGGGAAACACGATGAGGTTGGGCTGCCGGAGAACATTCTTTCGCAAACCTGATTGTCTTACATCAAAACTGTAAGGGCATTTGATTCTCTCTTGATTAATCATGTTTTCTTTGGCACTGTTGGATTTAGTTTGTTTGTAAACTCAACTCACTGTCATCACCGCACAATTTCTCAAACAGTTGTGTTGTCTGGAGCTTTCTGTACTTGGAAGTTTATATTTTTGCTGCACCGCATTCCAAAATGCAGCTTTGGCGTAGTTACATTTTTGTTCAAGGCCTTGGTTATTGATCATTTCGATGAGTTGCCCTATTAAAATTATTATGCGCACTCTAATTTGGGCTATTGGTTGAAACTCTTTAGATATGGAGGTCTTCCACATGTAGATGAGCGCCATCGTCATAGATATGAGGTTTGCCATTAACCTTTGCTTAAACATCCTGTTATTCTTTGTGTGCACATCATATGCTTTGAACTGATTATTCGTTTCTTTTCTTTAAATAGGTCAACCCCTCTTTTGTTCCCATGCTTGAAAATGTTGGTCTTCATTTTGTTGGTTGTGATGAAAGTGGAAAACGGATGGAGGTACTAATCAAACAGCCTATGCCATTCTTTTGTCTTGTTTTCTTTTTTGAAGCCTGAACCTGCTCGCACCTATGCAGATTGTGGAGCTACAAGATCACCCTTTCTATGTAGGTGTTCAGTTCCACCCAGAGTTCAAATCAAGACCTCGAAAACCTTCACCTCCTTTTACAGGTGGGAACTTTATTCTTATCCTTGAAAAGTTGACTTAGGGCGTACCCAGTGCCGTAGGCTTCCCGCACCGTGCGGGGTCTGGGGAAGGGTTGTAATAGCGTCCAAACCTTACCCGCACAAATGTGCAGAGGCTGGGGCTTGAACCCGGGACCTTCCGGTTACAGACGGTAGGCTCTACCGCTGCACCAAGCCCGCCCTTCAAAAATTTAAAATATGAAATGCTTAGATCCCTTGCAATTGTTCTGATAAAATTTGCATTGTTTTCCTCCTGTGAACTGCCACTAGTGTGATTGCTGAAGCACCACCACGATATCTGAATGTGCCGAGTTATTTTTTTTACTTCTGGTTTATTCAAAATCGTTTTACCTCTGCATAGTCTATAATTTGCTATGCAGGTCTCATTATTTGTTTATGGAACTACGCAGGTCTAATAATGGCGGCCACTGAACAACTGGGAACAATTTCAAATAACTCCAATGGTTATGTTGGAGCTTCTGAGTAATGTCATTCTACTAATGTCAGGTAAAGGGCTATGAAACTTGGTTATTCCTTGAAGGCATCTTCTCAGTATATGTTACTAATGTTTCTGAACATTCGGTTTATGGATAGAACTTCTGTTTCTTTTCCAGATAGGGATCTCCCTTGGGTGAGGAGTGCCTTGGGTGATGAGTGCCTTGGGTGAGGAGTTGAAGCATTTTGCTTGTTGCTGCTGAGACACAATCTGTTTCTTGCACGCATTATATGTACTGAGAATGAAACTGCCCTTGAAGAGACTTTTTGGCCCTAGAGAAGACCACCTTGGTGGCTTAGCTCATTATCATAGTGTATGAGATCATACCTCATGATTTTGTTGATGGTTATGAGCCCTGTAACCCCTGTGATTGCGATTGAAGTTGCCATTTTTACGGTCGCTGATTTCTGAGATGTGAAATTTGTGCATGTTCAAAGTTTGTTGTCCCGCATTGCATTACCAGACCGATGATTTGTGAACCGTTGTTCTCCCTTCTGTTATGTTTGCATGGATTATGGATACGACCCAACAACTGTTTGAATGTATGTGTGCATGTTCTCCGTTAGTCCGTCCCAGCGCGGCCGTTGCCCGCTGGGATTCAAAGCCTTTAGTTGCCGAGTGCCTGTGGCTTTGCTGAGTGCTTGGCTTTGCCCCCAGGCACTCAGCAAAGTGACTGTTTCCCGTAGTGATTGTATTGCTTCTTCTACTACTTGTGTACGAACAGGGTAATCTGATGTCATCCATCCAAAATTTCTCATCCACCGCAATTTCTCCGTCCATAAAAAAGAAAAGTAAACATGCAGCGTGACCATAGGCGAACAATTTTCTCATCAAACCATTCGTTTATACCGCCTGACCTGCGCCCTCTACTGCCACCCACCGCTAGGGTAGAGGAGCCTCTCAAAACTCTAAACCATACCTCCCTCTCCCCTGATCATGTGTCCTATTTCTTGATGCTTCAAAAGAAAATAAATGTACTCAAAGTGATTGACATTTTTCAGTCGATTAAATTATCCGTGAATAAAAGAAGGATAGAAATCAATGCAAGCTTACTCAAACTATGGCAGCAACTAATCTTGAATGGATGGTATTCCATTAACTATCAGGTAGAGACGGGTTAGAGAGGGAGTGGGGCTGGTGTCTAATCCAACAGTGGCAACTATGGGAGATGGAGGAGAACGAGGCAAGGGCACCTTGCCAGATTAGATACATCTGTATTCATGTTACTTTCTGTTGATCAACTGGTTTGTGGATTACTGGATTAGTTAGTTTATTAAGAACCAGATTTAGAAGATTATGCTTGATCGATTTGTGCACAATAGTCGAGGAATAATTTGCTGGGTCAAATGTTTGTCTAAGGTAAAACTCAGATAGCATGTTAAAAGCTCATTGGCATACACTCTTCCAGGCCCATTCACAATCCTTGAACCATTGCCAACAAGTATTGGACAAGTCGGACTGACAATCTTCAACAAGCCCCATCAGTGCAATCAGTGAGGATAATATCTATTCAAGATCAAGTTGCCATGGTTTTCATAGGGCAAAGGAAAAACATACTAGACACTCAGGAATGGCTAGAGGCTTTTTCTTCATTTTATTCTTGGCCTTTTCTGTTTTTTCCTTCATACGTTTTTATTCCTTTCTTGTTGTGGCAACTATATCTTGGATACATTGAACCGACATATCATGAAATCGATGAAGTCATCCTAGGTGGCTCACAATTGACAGGCAGATCATCTCCTTGCACGGCCCAATGCAAGCAAGTGGTCCATCGGAGGGAAAAATCCACTGTACAGGCGACCGCTGCTCTTATCGAACGGTTGTGGATCATGGAGTGCATCGGCATGCATCAAAGGTACCCAGCTGCATGCAACCTTTCGGATTTTTTTATTACTACCGAAGCTGCCTCGGTCAGATGAACGGTGGATGAAACCTTTCCCGAGGCAGGATGAACGGTGGAGATAAGTCCGGCGGTCGCTGGTATACGTGGGCGTGACTTTCTGAGTGGACTATGGAGGGTGGCTGTGACTATGTAGTCCCAAACTTTCTGCACTCAAATATGGCCTGTATCACCCTATCAATTGGTGCCATTCTTTACTTATAATCACATATCAATTTATAGATCCACTATATGTATTCCGTCCTAGCTGGTTCATTTTTCTTGGAGAGCATTCTCTCGTCATGGGTGATACATATATCACTACGTGAAAAACAGAGATCAGTAACGGCCGTGGATGGCCTACCTTTTTTTTGTTACCGGGCGTACGGCCCGTTACCTTTTTTTTGTTACCCATTGTCGTTTATGGTGGTGAACAACATGGCGTGCAAGGTAAAATACTCATGTTGGAACTCGTCCCAAACATCCTCCACACCAGGCCTCCAAAGCATCTTCAAGTCGTCAACCAATGGCCTCAAGTACACATCAATATGGTCACCGGGCTGCTTTGGCCCGGAGACCAAGATTGACAACATAATGTATTTATGTTTCTTGCATAGCCACGGTGGAAGGTTCAACACCGACAGTACCCCATTGTGCTGCATCTGCGGGGTGCCTAAGCTTGCCATCGTCCTTGTTCTTTCGCCCTTCGCTATGCCACCGCAAGAGTTGGGCCTCCTTTCGTGTGGCAAACATGCATTTCAAGCGGGAAATAATGGGGAAATATCATGCCACCCTCACAGGACCCCCTCGGTTACCCTTCCTGCCTCTAATCTTCACGGACCCGTTCCTGTCATCGGCATTATCTCCGCCATCTTTGATCCTCTTGTAATGACTATACCCACACTTAGGGCAATTGTCAAGTCCTCATAATCTCCCCGGAACAACACACAACTGTTCTTACATGCATGTATTTTTTTCAACCTCTAAACCCAATGGACATATTATCTTTTTGGCCTCGTAGATAGACTCAGCCACTTGGTTTCCCTCTAGTAGCATGTCTTTCAGAAGATCCAGTAGTTGTTTGAAACTTTTGTCGGTCCAACCATGGCCTGCCTTAAGCTGTAGAAGTTTGAGATCACCAGAAAGGCGAGAGTACTTATGCCATCCAGGGTAGAGGGGTTTCTTTGAATCTTCGACGAATTGTTTCAGCCTCGCTAATTTAGAAGTTGTGTACACACTTTGAAACTCAACGTCTCTCAGCATCTGATCAACATTGTTTACATGAGGCAGCACAGAATCATCATTGAAGCCCGTAACTTCCTGGTCAGTCATATCCTCAGGCCGCATCACAACAGGTGGGAATGCTTTATCTTCCTCAAAGATATTTCTGCATTCTTCTTCCCCTCTCTCAGCATCTTTCTTCCCCTCTCTCAGCATCTGATCAACATTGTTTACATGAGGCAGCATCGAATCATCATTGAAGCCCATAACTTACTGGTCAGTCATATCCTCAGGCCGCATCACAACAGGTGGGAATGCTTCATCTTCCTCAAAGATATTTCTGCATTCTTCTTCCCCTGCAATAATGAGAAATCAAGGAGTTGGAACATTCTGCTTTACCTTGTAACAATGAGAAATCAATGAGTTAAGTCATTATACACTCATTTCACCTTCATTAAGACCTTGATCATGGCATCACGCTTCACCTTCGTTAAGACATCCTTCTTCGCCTTCATTAAGGCCTTCCTCACCATGCTTGTTCCAACACGTGTAATTCTGTGTGAATCCACGTGTGACTAGATGATGGAAAATATTGTCCTATTGTCCGAACTTTTTTTGGTTGACACAATCAAAATATGGACAATACATTGTAGGCATACCTCGGTTTCTCATGTCCGCCTCCGCTTGATCAAGAAAACCGTTGACCGCTCTTACGAACGTCTCCCAATCTCGGGGTTGTCTGTACATCCAAGCCCGATCATCCGCCATCATCTAATCAACTTCATTCAATAGATGTTTTTAATTAAGAAGTCTCACCACCCGATGAAATCATCGACGGGCTGAATCGTATCAATGCCATCCTCGCCGAGGAGGCTCCCATTCGGGTTCAGGAACGCAGCCGACGACTACTTTAGTCGCGACCACCTGCACTCAACTCAGATCCAATCTGAAATCCCACCCGGACCCACCCAATTTTTTGACTGCGGTGAGTTTCAGGTCACTACGACCGTACTCACACCCACCGAGGACTCGGCCAATAGTGAATCAAGCTACAACACGCCTCCTGAGCGCGAGGTCTTTGTCTTTGAGGGTCAGGACACAAGAGATGGTGAAACCGAGTCAGAGGCAGCATTCTGCGTGCAGCGCAACCAAGACAGGGCCTGGCATTCATGAGCCAAGACCTCGCCGTCCCCCGGAGGGTGACATGGAAGTAGTTGGCCATGACTTGCGGCCCTTCCCTAGCCGTCTGAATGGCCATGGTGTAGATTTGGAGAAACTTCTCGGGGTCGATGGTGCCATCGTACTTCTCGGGGATGTCGGCTGGAATTTGGTGGGCCAGTTGAGCTGACGTAGGCTTCGGGTGAAGGCCTGACATCTGGCCCCGTAGGGCCCGACATCATCTTCCTCGGGTTCTCCTACCTCCTTCTGGTCCCTTCAAGGGAGGGGACCGGATGAGGCCTGGTCTTCTCGAGCCTCTCGGTGGTGCTCTTGATATCGCTCGAGAGTCGTGTGGGCGTCCTCCGACATCCGCTTCCGCTCCAGCTCAGAGCGGAGGTCGCTCGTCCCTCCGACGAGGGATGGCCTAGAAATGCGCCGTGAGCCCACGCGCGCAGGGGTGCCTGCACCCTAAGACACTTTAGCCCCCCGGCGAGGGGTGGGCCTTCCCGACAAGGGTAGCTTGCTCCACTAGCCACTTCTCCTCGGGGGTTCCGGGTCGCCTCGATGCGTGGATGTCGCAGAAAGGCACGAGCCACAACTAGCGCTTCCCTTGGGGGAACACTTCCTGCACTCGAGCCCCGTCGCAGCTGGGCCGCCTCCGGTCTTCCGCCTGGAAATGGGAATACTGGATGTTAGTAGAGGCGGTGCCTCCACCAGATGCCTTGGGATGGTTGAGATAGGGTGGCGTTGGCAGGAACGATGCCGATCGCCGTCCCATAGGAGGTGGCAGTGGGGGCACTGGTGCCGCCGCAGCCACCTCAGATAGCCCCCGCCTGTGGCGTGCTCACTCCGGCTCTCACGGTCGGAGTGAGAGAGATGGTTCGCCATGACCTCCGTTGGAGTAGCAGCCATGGTTTCGCTCAAAATTTCACGCGCCAATATCCCCTACCTGGCACGCCAGCTGACGGTGGGTGAGTACCGTTAGCAGGGATTAAGAGGAAAAAAAATAAATCTTTGCCGAGTGTTAAAGAAAACACTCAGCAAGCTCATATCTTTGCCGAGTGTCAAAGAAAATACACTCGGTAAAAAGCTTGTTTGCCGAGTACCTAGAAAAAATACTCGGCAAAAAGCTCTTTACCGAGTATTTTTTGTGGCACTCGGCAAATAATATGAATATAATTTTTCTACTCATTGCATTTTATTATTTGCCTTGATTCAAAAAATTGTTTGACTCAAAAAAAGTTTTGAAGCTAAAAAAATAACTCTTTGCCAAGTGTATTTTTTGGCACTCGGCAAACAATTTCTTTGCCGAGTGCTTTTCTTTGGCACTCGGCAAACAAGACCTTTGCTGAGTGTTTCTTTTTTTTTTGCGCTCGACGAAGAGGTTGTTTGCCGAGTGTCTGAAAAATACACTCAGCAAAGGCCCAAGCATTCGGTAAACTCCGGGTTTCCGTAGTGATTACAAAAACGAATCTAAAGTAAAATGACCATCCATATCCATAAAGTAAATCGTTCTAGCATTCCAGGAAAGATTTACTAAAAACCATATCTTACTATTTGCTATACTAACAAAAATGCCCGTGCGTTGCAACGGAAAAAATATTATTACATGCTCATAACCTAATAACCATCATATAAAACTTACATAGGGCTTAATAAAATTAATTATATTGAAATAAAATTAAAAGAACTTAGACCGGTACGAGGAGCGTTGCATCAGCTTCGTGGGCATTAGATGGAAGAAGAAAGCTACTGTGAATGTGAGTTATTCTATTCAAGCAAACTTTGCCTTGTAATGGAACTCCTAATAAACAACACAACTTTTTTTGAATTGCAAACTCTCAGCAATACGTCTATGCATGCATAATGTAAATTTAGCTCAACTTTCTTTGAATAAACATTTCAACACCATGCATCCGTATAACATGTGTAGATATACATATATAAAAAAAACAATAAAATTGGTGGATTCTCGATCTTATTCTCTAGTAAATGAACTTATTCTCTAGAATGCACTTGTCAATCTGAATCTGATGGCTTATACAAAGGGTTTATCATGGCAATGGAATTCTTACCAAGAGTATTGCGTCGCATCATACGACGTTCTTTTTCACGGTCTCTCTTTACTTGTTTTTGCTCACATGTCATGCTAGCATAGAGCGATCTTTGATGATCACATATTGCCTCTCTTTTCAGATGTTAGATTTGCATAACGTGCCCGAGCATTTGCACGTCTTGCTTCAATTTGGTCTGGTGTGAATTGTAGTTCTCCGTTTACTTTCTTTTGTTGATGAGCTTCACGACGTTTTTTAGCAATTCATTCTTCTGTTGGTCAGATAATTGTGCATATTGGTCGCTTTCTCGCTGCCTCTTACGTTCCCTTGGATCTACGAGTCGTGGCTGGTCGCCAGATGTCATGGACCCACTGACGTTACTGTCGCCATCTAAAGAAGGATAATATGCAATTAGTTATGTAGTATCGGATTGATTGAACATTTATAGATAATAGTTGATCAATATTACTTGTGTTGGTGGTGCTTAGATATTGCATAGAAATGTTGTCCTCATCAGACTGTTTTGTAGAAGCCATCTGCAAAAAAAAAACAGCAAGTGGTTTGTCATTGTGATTAGTAAGAAAATGGCATGTTAAATTGAATATCATAACAATATCATACAGAAACTAAAATTATATATATATATATATATATATATTTGTTGAAGCTAGGGCTGTGCGGTTTTAGGCAGGTTTTAGAAGGAAACCTAATTGAACGCGGCAGAGTACGGTTTAAGCAGTTTGCTCCCAGTGGGATTGACGGTTTGAACGTACATGGGCGAGCGTACAAGGTTTATATGGTACAGGGTTTGCAAAACAAGGAAATAATTAAATCGACTCTCTAGTATGTTTCTCAACCAACTTGAGTATGCCGCCGATCCGATCCATGCCTTATGGAAGGTGCTGATCATCCTCGCAATGGCATGAATGCAGCAGAGGCCGTTTTGGCGAATGCTGGGCACACACACGACTGGCACGGTAGGCAGTAGCAGGACCATGCATGATATAGCACACATATGCTATGTATGCATGAACACGCATGTAGGTATGGAATGACCACGTTTTCGAGTTGGGCAAG
This sequence comes from Echinochloa phyllopogon, assembly GCA_033239725.1. Lineage (NCBI taxonomy): Eukaryota > Viridiplantae > Streptophyta > Magnoliopsida > Poales > Poaceae > Echinochloa > Echinochloa phyllopogon. The sequence continues at coordinate 58,639,979 of BTCW01000012.1, read as the reverse complement.
CACACACCAGGGCACGAGTTCTCCTGGCACTCTGGCAGGAACACCTTCATGCATGCAGCTAGGCCATGTCCGTCGGAGAGTTCGCGCGGGGGCTGCCCCGGCCCTCCATCTTCCCGGTCAGCTTCGGCGACGTTTCCCTCCCGGAGCAGCCGCCGCTGGTGGCCACCGTGGAGAAGGCGATGTCAGCATCAGCACTCGAGCTCCAAGACCTCGCCTACCTCAATATCACCGTCCCCTCCAGCTGCATCAACCGTGTAAAGGTTGGGTTCACCGGCGAGCCGTGCACCGTCTTCGAGGCGCGTGGTCATGTCCGATCCCAAGACCCCAGCTCCGCTCATTTTTGCAATTAGTGTTCGCAAGCAAGCTGGGGTCAAGTATGGGTACTACGGCAACTGCGTCATGGCGGCGGTGGCCGCACCGACGAGCAGAGAGGTGGCGAACAACGACATCAACGACGTGGTGAAGCTCATCAAACGTGGCAAGCAGGAGATATTATGCCATTTCATGAACTTAACATCGGCGGCGGCGAAGATGAAGGCAGCGGCTGGCTAGGCATACGCGTATCATCCATGGAAGAACCCGAGCTGCTGCAAGCAGGTCTATCCATGGAGGAGCTCGGCGAGGTGTTCCGCTACAATGCTTTCGTTGTTACGAGATCAATCGCATGCAACACCTCCTGTGCCATTTGACAGTGTCCACCCCACGTGGCCTTTGGCAGCCTGTCCGGACACCAACGCCACTGCTTGACCCCAATGGCCAACGCCATCTTCTACATGGCACAAACCAGTCCGTGAAGTCATCCGCGTGCCGTTCATGTCGTGGTGATTTCCCCTACAGAAGTCAATGTCCGTATACCCACAAGGACAAAGCCACGAAGAGAGAGACCGAGAAAAAAAAAGTGACAACAAGCAGAAAAACAAAGGGAGGGGCGGCAGGCGCACAGGCCGGTGAGAGAGATGGGGGAGAAAGACCTGCAGACGGTAGCCCTTGACGCGAGGAACGCGTGATCTCGCCGGGTTTTGATGCGAGAGATCGATGAAAGATGATGGTGTAGATCGATAACAGCGCGCTGCTACTTCATGTGACCTCTCTGCTACGATACGATTCAAAGATTTAATGATTTTGCGTGGACTCGGTTGTTTTATACATGTAGCTGCGCGTGGAGTTCCCTCGAACTCGGAGGCGCCACGGCAACGGTTTAATTGAATCCGTCTCGGCTTCGAGTCTAGGTTGGTCCAATTCACACGAATGGACAGACTCATTGACGGAAGTACGAGACGTACGAAGAATACAGACGTACCAAGGAGAGGCAGAATACACAAAAATTGTTTACTTGCTTTAGTATTAGGTAAAGATAAAGATAAAGACTAGCATCTTTTTGGTTCTGACCTTGTAGATTAATATTATTTTAACGTGAAATTACATATTAATTTATCTGAATTTGGACATTACAAAACAATCGTCTGCTTGGTGGACGGAAACATAGATTATAATAGTTTTCATCTGCTGGTTGGACGAAATTTAGATCCTTCGGTTAAAAAAAAGAATACAAAGTGTGCAACACAATTTTAAGTACCGCATATCGGTGAATTGACATATTTGTAATAAAAAATGATAGAAAGTAACGAGAAACAAATACTTCCCGGCTTTAGATTGCATAGCTGCATAGCAGCGAATGAAATACATCACAAAGAGGATGGTAGAACCATTCACCTCTTACCTAAACATATTCTATTACAAGTTGCATTGACATGTGCGGCATTTTGCTAAAAGCATGTGCGGTTGCTAAACCTAACATGCCTTAGGAAAGTGTAAGTCTCTAGGATAGAATAAGAAAGTTGCATTGACATGTGCGGCATTTTGCTAAAAGCATGTGCGGTTGCTAAACCTAACATGCCTTAGGAAAGTGTAAGTCTCTAGGATAGAATAAGAATCCCTGGTGCCCTAGTAGAACTGGCTTTGTGAGAACTGGGATGGACCAGCTCCAGCAGAGGAAAGTGGGGATGGAGGATCATCCTTCTTGGGGTGGTAAGGGCACTTCACCAATGATCCGGACATTTGGGGTCGCCTTCGAGGCTGGCGACGAAAGGATTTGCGTCAGCGTCAGCTTCAAGGCTCTTCACCCTTTGTTTGAGATCGAATATCTTGCACTATAGGTAGTGAATGTATTTTTAGGTGTGTTCGTGAATGGGCGGATCTACCCACTTCGTGTAGCGACAGTTTCCTGGATGAGATAGAGGAAGAAGAAATGCACCTGGATTGGTGGGAGCGAGTTTACTATTCATTTTCTTAACTGGTATAGAGGGCCGTCCCACATGATTTACTATATACTAGAGCAAATCTGGCTAAGCTTCCAGCTCTTACGTGGGTTTCACCTTAACACTACATATATAAGGTGCTACTACATATTATGGGTGCCCTCCTAAGACATATGGACATATGGAACTATAGAACATCATCCATAGCAGCATGATCCAGTGGTTTCGTCCAAACTCTCTAGTTGCGAAACACAACCTTCAACAAGAAAGCTAACCCCAGGCCCTAAACTCAGCGGTGCCGGCGCCAGGGAAGAAGAGTCGCACAGTAGACTTAGCGTTCAACAAGATATATGCATGGCACGAAGAGAAATAACATACGTTGGAGTAATAGAAGGTTGGTGATTTATAGACGCCGATACCAGGTAGAGAAATACAGAGGCGGTGAAAGATTTCAGGAATCTATGGCTTTGCCCACGCACCTCGAAGGCTTTAGAGCTAGAATACGGAATGGATTCACACTACAACTAGAATGCCGTGCAAACAAATATATATGGGACGGCAATATCCGCCTGTACCCGATTCAATTGCAGCCCTAGCTAACTTTTTTTATACCTTTTTATATAACCCATAGTTCTGAGTCTATGGATTACGATTGCGCACCCACCTCGTAGGCTTGAGTGGTCGACTGTGGAACGCAGTCACAAGGCAAATCTTACTATTACTGATTGTTGGAGGCTCCTTTTGGAGACTCCACGTTAATCCTCACGAGACACGCTAAGAAAAAAGATAAATCCTAGAAATTCTCACAAAAAACAGAAACATCCGGCCATCAATTCATCATTATTGACAATAATAGCCATTAGATCTATTATACTCTTCAAAAAAATTACCCACATCTGCCATTATAAAAATAAAATAAAATAACCCCTAATTTTGCATTTAAATTACCCACCTTTGCCATTATAAAAATAAATCGCCTGCTTCTAAATTTTCGACATCTAACACTATAAAAAATTAGAGATTAGTCTAAAGGATATCCCTTGAATACATTTGATTACATACATATGACAAGTCAACATATAGGGTTTGGATTTCCTGGCTATTTCTCATTATCTCATAGACCCATAGCATGCTTTTTTTATATGAGCGCACACATAAAACTAGGTCACAAGTCACGGTAGATCGCTGGCGTAGAACATGTTTGCGCTGCCATCACGCTCGCACGCACTACAGACCGAGCACGCACATCGGCTAGCTGGCTTCCCCATGTCCAAGTCACTAGCATGGAGGACATGCACGCTGGAATCAACGCGTCATGAAGAAATGGAGAGGCTTGCCGCAGGGTGTAGGCGATGGTGAGGCAATGGAGAAATTCTACTGCGGCATCATAAGGTTGCCAAGGTCATCATCATGGTTAAGTCTTGCAGGAGATGTGGGAGTCCCTGTCAGGGCAAGGAACTTGCTACGAGCATGACAAACTCGACTCTTCGTGATGACAGAAACCAACCAGCTAGGAAAATGGCAAAGCAATAGATCTCCTAGCAAATAGCCATATATTATTTGTTAGCTTATTCATATTTAATTCTTTCATGGAAAAGTGACACATGCTTATATATATTGATTGGTCACGTACATACATTGAGTTAATACAATCAACAACATCTCTTCCGTATTAATTTTTGTTTAGCAGGTTTGGGAATTAGGGTGCCAAAGTGACAGCTAAACTAACGAATTTCTTCTACTATTTATAGATTATAAGTATAGATAGGAAAACATTATGTTGCATGGTAGGTTTGTTGAAGAAATGAGACGGGGATTTATAAAGCCTTGGACTTGGTCAATATACATATGGATCAAAGGAGATTAGTATGTATCCAACCAAGGTCTAAAGAGGATAGAAATGTATGGAGCAATTTTAGCTGAAATATGTCACAACTAGATAAACATATTAATTTAAATGGGTATTGTATGAGAGAGAAAAGATAAAGAATTTAATTGGTTGTAAACCCCAAAGTATAATTCACAAACTTCTAATATATGCTTATAAATATGTAAAATAGTTGCCTCCTAAAACTGAGCACGGGTTCATTGACTAGTGGAACACAATTAGAATGCCCGGAGTATCAGGCAACTACCACTCATGGAAAAATGTGCAAACAATTATAGGGTCAGCAATATCCGTTTGTAGCCAAAACAATTGCTCCCCTAGTTAACATGATAAATTCATAAAATATTTATTTCATAATGTTTGCTTATGTAAAGGATTTTATTACATTTTTTGGCTTTGGAAATTCCATTTTTTACGCATGTGTAGCTACGTCCACCTGCGTATCTTATGATTTATATAGACTATATCTGACCCAACGAAGGATTTTGTAAATATAATATATGATGGTGCTAGACTATCTGGATGGTATATACGTTGAGTATGTAAGCATACATTGAATATATGAATAAACTTAAATTTATATACTAGTATAAAGGTACAGTCATAATATATTTAAAAATATAATTATTTTAATTTTTTGTACAATTTTTTTAAGTATCTTAGAATTAGTATACGAACATATTAAGGGTGATAAATAAGAATGTGGACATAAGAACGGTGATATACTGATTCTGGGTGTAGCTACACATGTGTAGATAAAACTTGTCTAGCCTTTTGGCATTAATATATATGTATATTCTTTTAAGAATTTGAATGCATTTTGACTTATTTATCCGAATTTGGCATTTAAACTACATGTACGGTAAAAATGATTTTTGCATTAAAAATATGTACTCCCTCCATATTGGTATTAGATGACGTTTTGGACAAAATTTTAGTCAAACATTGAGAATATAAATCATAAATAAATTTTAAGTCGTTGAGTTTGGAAATGTGAAAACCATATGAGTAGATTTGTGTTAAAAAATATTTTTATAAAAATATACATATATTATTTTTAATAAATATTTTTATAAAAATAAGAAGTCGAAGTTACATTTTGGAGACCTTATTATTGTCCTAAACATCATTTAATAGCAATATGGAGGGAGTACGTGAGACTAGCGTAGCCAATCACGGACACGTATATAAGCATCTGCTCTCTCCGTCCCTTTTTATCTGTCGTTTACGGTTCCTGAGAAACAACTTTGATTGAATATAAAAAATATATATTAATATTTATAATACATAATAAATATCATTAGATAGATATTTGAATCTAATTTTTTAACAATTTTTTTGGAGATTAAAATATTACATGTATTTTATACAAATCGAATCTAAATCGTGGCACGGAAACCAACGACGACGTATAAAAAGTGACAGATAGTCTTCAGTCTTCACATCTAAAGCGATTGGCACAAAGGACAAAGGAGCAGGGAGTAAGGACAATAATTGTATCATCTACTGTAGTCCTTAAACTAAGAAAAACAGGACTAGATGAATTGACACAAAGGACAAAGGACAAGTGTATCGACTTAAACTAAGACGACGCTAATCAAAATACAAATGAAGGGTCGTGGTTCACCTTTTAGGGACACAATTATTGTTCCTGCTGGAGCGCCTGTTAGCTAGGCTCAAAGCATCACACCATTAAGATCGAGATCGAGAGCTGGGAGCAGAAGGGAGAGGAGGAATGGCTCCCAGACGTTGGTGGGGCACTAAAGGATCTGGTAGACGGAGAGAACTGGAGGAGAAGGCGGAAGATGTGCTCGAGGGGCTTGACAACTACGATCTTTGCAAGCGCCCGGAAGTGAGGATCATCAACAGATACGTGCGCATTAGGACATGCATCATGTTGGTGTTCAAAGCAGTAGGGTCACTGGCGCTGCTATGGTCGACCGTCGTCCTCCTTGGTGGCTTCGTCACCTTGCTCAACAAGGTGGACTTTTGGTACCTGACGTTCATTGGATTTGTTCAGGCTGCCGGGTTAGTTCTCCATCTATCTGTCATGGTGTCCTGCATACTGTTTCATCATTTTTAGTAAATCAGTCCTTGCACACTATATATATAGTTTATACTATATCTAAGCGGCGTTAACCGGTAACGATATTGAGTATGTATTATATGTGGTATAAGGACACGTACATTACTACACGTCAGCAGTCTGATAGGTGTAGCATAGGATTTTTGCTTATGTGGAGAAGAGAGAGCAAGGTGAGCTCCCTCGTAAGCTAAATTTTAGGACTACGAGGCAACTATGTTATCACTGTACGAGTTTTGTTGTCATTCAACCAATAACATTTCTTTATTTTGCCCACAAATTAAAAAATTTTGTATTACTACGAGACAAATAAAAGTCTAAAACAACAACATATTGTATAGGTTGTGTACTAAGTTGACTCAAAATTACGTGTTGCTGCATGAGACCGCATATTAGATGACAACAATGTACTTGCCCTAAGGACAGATACATTGCTACACATTAGCAGTCTGATAGGTCATCTCATGTAGTGCCATGTAGGACTTTTGCTGATGTGGAGGAGAAAAAGCGGGGTGAGAGAAAGATGTCGTTGTTTTGTGAAACAACAGCCTCATGAGCAAAATAATAGGACTATGAGACAATTCATTTACCATTGTTAATAGAAATCAAAATGGGGGGACCGGCCCTAGCCCGGCACTAGCCCGATCCAGCCCGGCCTCACGTGGCCCGACACTATACAGGCCCTATAGCGGTGGCAGGCAGCACATGGCGTTCGGCCCTCGGCGGCGATGCAGCAGGCGGTGCAGCTATGCGCGTGGCCCTCGGTGGTAGGCGGCTAGCGAAGGCCGGCGTTGCTTCCCACGGCGGCGAAGGAAGGCCAGCGTGGCCTCGTGCCCGCGCGCGACAGAGACCAGCGCGCCGCTGAGGAGGAAGGGAGTGGCATGGAGGGAGTGGCGATGGCTTGTGACGGTAGACTATGGAGGACTAGGGTTTGGGGCTGTAATTTATATGGAGGATTGGCTTGGGCCTTTAATGGACCAATCCGTTAATCGGGCCGCCGTCATGCCGGCCCAATAATCGTGCCGTGCCTGGGCCAACACTGTGGGCCAAATCAGTGGCCCAATCACTGCTCGATGCATAGTGACTGGTCGGCCCATGCACTATTGATGTCGGGCCGGACCGTGTTCGGGCCGTGCTTTTACGAGTCATGCTTCGGTCCGCCCATTTGGATTTCTAGACCATTGTATGAGTTTTGTTGCCATACAACTAATAATATTGGTGTTGTCTAATAGACGGTCTCATGCAATGACACATAATATTGAGATGACTTATTAGTTGTTGTTTTGGTTGTCTCGTAGTAATACAATATCTCTTAATTTATGAAAAAATAAAGAAATATTATTGGTTGCATGACAACAAAACTCGCACAATGGTGGAGGAGCCATCTCATACCGTAGTCCTAAAATTTAGCTTATGAGGCAGTTGTTTCTCTCACCTCGCTCTCCCTTCTCCACGTCAGCAAAAATCATACGTGGCATTGCACGGGACGATTTATCATACTGCTAACGTGTATGTAGCGATGTACGTGTCCTAGAATCACGCCCCAAATCTACGGGTTCTGACTTGGAGTTGAGCAGGGAGATTACTACAATGCCCTTGCTTTCGCAAATTGTTTTTTTTCTTAATTACTCCTCAAATCTACGGCCACAAAAAAAAATCGGTCGAAAAGTATGGGGCAGTAGCAGCTGGTACCTTCCAACCATTATAATAAACCTCATATCTTTAATAGATTTGCTAATTGATTTTGTCCTAATCTTAATCCTAACCTTGTTTTTACTTGAACCAACAATAGGATTTTCAACGCATTGGCCGACGACCAGTTCATATTGGTTTTAAGTTTGCTGCTTTCTCCGTTTGCCATGTTGGTTTCCTTGTTAGAAGAGCTCGAAAAGTACATGGTGTCAAGATTACTGGAGACACCAGAGGAAGAGGAACTATCTATGTCTAAGGCTTTCCACCAACGTTATCTGATGAAGGCATTCTATCGGATAAGTTTGATGATTATGCGAACAGTAATAGTGATTCTGCATACGCCCGTGTTGTTACTGTCGTACGGGGTGCCTTTTCTTTGCTTTGTACTCTCCTTTATTCGTCTGGAGCGTCAAGACTATGGCATTGCCGATGGGGATGCTAGCAAAGCAAATCTGAAGCCTGCTCTGAACATATTCTACTATCTGGCAGTGGCTCAATCTATCTTGTACATGTTTTGGATATCTGTTGAAGGGATTTTGCCACACCTTACACTGCTTCTCTGCAATCGTTACGGGTATGAACGCGAAGCTCTGGATGATTACATTACTGAAACTAAACGGAAATGCATCCAGGACATGGCCTTGGCTAATGATTGGAATCTGATCACCTATGCTTTAGACTTGCTGGACTCTGAATCCCCTGATCCAGAAGACTACTGCACAGGATTAAGGATATTACATGCACTGATCGAGGAGAAGGTGCCAGTTAGTCGGTTGCTGATTCGATCTTCGAGGGAAAGGATCCAGAAGCTGATTGGCACGCTTGGTTGGAGAAGGCCGGCTGACTGGGAGACCAGGGAGCTCGCTGCAAGGGTCTTGGCGCATCTCGCCAGCGACCTCAGTCTTGCTGATTTTCCGGGAGCTCTAGAATTCATATCGTCCCTTCTGGACACCCATTGCTACCAAAAAGATCAGGAATCTCTGCATTTTCTGCCGAGGAAAAACCGGAGGATGAACAGAAAGAAGAGTGTCCTCGAGATTATGATGGGGCCAAACCAATACATTTTGTCATACCACCAGCAAGGAATCAAGACAAGGCAAGGAACAAAGGAAGAGTTAATTTTACAAGGCCTGAGGATTGTTGAGAATCTGGCTAACAGCGAACATAATTGTACAGAGATTTATAAAAACAAGGACCTACTCTTAAAGATCACCGCACCTGTGAGTTCTGACAAACTTATTGAAGAAGTCAAGACCAGTGGTGGATGTAGTGTCAGGGTAATAGACGGGACACTGAAAGTGGTGAGCCAGCTCATCAGCGCTCATGGAGATATCGGAAAGAATATGCGCCAGGATATTATTGCAGGTGATAACAACGCGGGTAGGAAAGACGTAGGTTCATCCAAAGAAAACATGACAGCTGCTGTCAGCAACTTGGTGGCGATATTGGGGCTGAAGGGAAACAGTAACATTGTAGGGCTACAGACGCGGGCCGTAGAAATTCTTGCACAGCTGTTTCTGGATGAGTCTACAAATTTGGATAGAGGTGAGAAGAAAAAATTCATCGAGAGCCTGCTACACTTCTTCCTTTCCGAGGAATGGATGTCAGAGTATTTGCAAGAGAAACGGACAGAAATAATAAAAGAAGCCACAACCACCATTGTAATGTCGTCGTCTCTCTTATTAATTCAGCTCATGTTGTTGCTATTTACCCGTAAAGACATAAATAAGAAGCACAAGGAAGAACTGGAAAAGAAGATGGAAGAAGCCAAGGAGATTGCAAGCCAGCTTAAAGTGAAAGCTGGGGGAGCACTGTCCCTGCTGTCCATGGCAAGTCAAACTAATTCAGATGTTATCATGAACTTCACTGGAAGCGGAGATGCAGACCATTGTCTTCCTGAAATGCTGGACTCCAAGATCGCAACCAAGTGCAAGACGAGTGGAGATGAGGGTTTGGACGTATTGATAAAAATGGGGTGCAGGATTAGCGCCGCAGAGATCCTAAAGCACCTGTGTGCCCATTCCACAGGAGACCACTCTTTCTACAAGACGGTGCTAAGGAAGGTATATATGCCCACACTCCCTAGCTAGTTGAATTGTACTTTTGCACTAATATACATATGTACTGCCAACATAATGTAATCATCAAGCCTCTGAGCAGTTGTAATCAGGTTTCACCTGTTGTATCCAGAGCTACAACTAGTCAAATATTCTAACAGAATATCTAAGAATCAAGTAGATTATATATTAATATTGGGTCCACAACTAATTAAAATTGCTTATATTTGCTCTTCCATTTGTTAATATTCTAACAGAATACTACATTTTATTATCTCTATCAGGTTATGATAGAGTTTAGTTACAATTACTCTACACCATTTTCCATTCCTTGTTATGTATTCTTTTTCTCTTTCCATTACACCTCCATGTGTATTTAACACGTATTTAGTAAAAACACCCTAGATGAGCTATGTTTTTAAAGGTGTTTAGATAAAACCTTAGTTTTTCTATGTCAACAAAGACAAAAGTGGATACTTTAGAAGCACACATAATAGTTCTTTGATATTTTATTTCATAACAGAGGTAAACAATATATTAGATCCATATTTATGAGTTATTTTTAGTTTTTTTAATAATGATAAGGTGTGTAATTTATTTAAAATTTTACATGAACACCGGGGCTTACTTTTTTTTAAATGATAGAGGTGGGTAGTTTAGACAGAGATTTAGGTGTTACTTTAGATTATCTTAATCATACAGGAGATAGGGAATTATATAAAAAAACAGAACACATGTGATGTCTATTATTGTCATTGAAGTCCTCTTTACTTATGGTCTCATGTTTTCCGATATATATGAGATATTCTATGATTCATGTTTTCCCCATGTTTTATGAGAAACATATTTAATAAGCATGTAAAAATTGGATTAAGTTTTAGCATTTCAGTATCATTCTATTTTTATAATTAGACTTCTACACACTTCAAATAGAATTAATACTTTAATATGGAATATTTGGTGAGTGAAAATAGACTTTATCCTACAATAGTTTAAGTAACTATATTTATTAAACACTAACTTTGTTAGTACCATACCTATTGCATCGGCTCATCCGTTTTATCATATTCAATCAGTCTCCTTCACTTCTTGCTTCTATAAACTCGCTCTTGTAAAATGATAGCTTTGGACCTTTTCAGACAAATTAAGGAAAAATATTGTTAAAGACTAATTTGACCTTTATTAACTTGTCCTTCTACAGAAAGCAGAGTACTACAGCTAATGTTGCCATTTTTGCTTGCATGTGTCTATTGTTGGCCAGTGTTGGTGTTAAATTTGTTAGCCTGCCTGCATGCAAACTTAGCACCTATCTCGGTTAAGAAAATAGTAAGTTATATTCTAGAACAAATTTGAATGCTAACTATAACATGATTTGTTTCATTGTGTGCATCTTGCTATGTTGAATATGTTTACCAATTGACTCACCATGGCTCCCCCGCCTTCACTCTCTTGCTAAATTTCCCTTCTTTGGGTTTTGGTGTTTTTAGGTGAAAGCTTATCTCAAACCAAGTCGAGATGTCACCACATTCTTCTCTTTCTTTTATGATCTTGTTCTCTCGTGGCCGGGATGTTGGGTTTGCTTTCGTTTCTTGATGTGCCCATGTATGCTTATGATGCAAGATAAATTATATAAACTAAGGTGGATTTATTAGTATGTCATTAGATTAATCCTAATTAGAGTTCCATTCTCATCTAAAAAGATCCACATAAGAAACATTGTTGACATAGCAAATCTTTAAAGAAGAACTAAGAGATTAAAGGAGATTCATCTAGATGCATGAAACCCCCATGGATTTCAAGTGGTGATGTGGAATATAATTTATATAAACACCAAAATTGGAAATATGCATTGCATAGAAGATTGCTATTAATTGTTGTTTGTTGATGTGGCATTTTTAGGAAAAAAATAAAACTCTCCTTGGGGTAGTCTGTGTATGAACCATACCCAATTTATACTCCCTATGATACGTCCTAGAAAATATGTCCCTCTAGCTAAGAAATTTAAGGCATATTAGCGCCATAGGAAATTTACCTAGCTACCACTAATTAGTGATGTATCTTTTGCTTGATGAGGTAATCAAAAGGGAGATTTTCTTTAAAACACATTCATGCATGCATCCGGATTATAGAATCTGTGGATTAGGGAAGCCACCGGAGACATATATTAAACCCTTACAATGAGATAAAGAAAACTTTTGGAATAAAAATAGGAGCAAGGGAATAGACACAAATTAACCTCCTATAGATGCATCTATCACCAAGATGATCAGTACTATACATGCGTGCATTTGTTGCTCCTATTGTGTGATCATCTGTCCCTGACTAATTGACCATTAGCCAAAACCATCTGTAGACCGACAGATTAGTATGATGCGTTTCAGTGTCCTGGACTGTCATATCTAACACTTGCTGATGACGTAGGCGATGAATCTGATCAATAATACAACCAAAATTTAAAGTGGAAGTGGATAATAATTACCTGCATGCATGCACAGTATGCAATTATGGCATCCTCCTGCACGCATCATTGACTACCTCTACTACCATTCGCAACTTAGTACCTTGCATCGCACCGTAAGCAGCAACAATTTTAAACCTTAATCTACTTGTGTACCTGGCATGACATGGCCGCGGCGGCAAGGCACACTCGCCTATTCCGATGGCTCCTAACCTAGATCCTGACGTTTGTGGCCGAAGCAAAAAAAAGAAACGATATAATGCATGGTAGATAATAATTTAGATATTAAGAAGTTATTTAAGATGATTTTCTTGGTGGCATAGGCATAGGCGGATCCAGCGGGTGGGCCATGTATGCCATGGCATACCTAAAAATTTTGCACAGCCCATGTACTACCATCATTTCTCTCATTCTCCCATCGTTACTTGAATATTGGGGTCCATAATCATACTATAATCGATGGCTTCAATTATTTGTATTGTAATTTATGTATGTTTTCAAAATAACTATTGAATTTAATCTATTATAAATTTTTTAATCAAGTTATTAGTTCTATACACTTGTTTACCAAACAGCTTGGTAAACTTTTTTAGTTATTTAGCGAATGGTAAATGGAAAATTAGCGTGGCATACCCTAAGATGAAATCCTTGGTCCGCCACTGGGCATAGGTGGGTAATTTAGAAATAAATTTAGGGGATTATTTTAGACTATTTTTATAATGGCATATGTGGGTAAATTTTTAGAAATTATATTAAATTCAATGGCTGTTATTATTAATTATTAGTAGAGTCTACCGATTTAATGGCCGGATGTTTTTTATTTTTATGAGAATTTTTAGAATTTATCTTTTTTCTAGCGCATCTTGGGAGAATTAACGTGAAGGCTCCAAAAGGAGCCTCCAATTAGTAACAGTAAGATGGTAGTATGAGCTTCACGGGGTAATATCTACGTGTAACTGCAGGTACTTGAGGAGTTGCTACACATAAACACAACAGAAGCAGGGAAGGTTACCACGGGCAGTACCACCTCTGGGTCTATAAAAAATGACGTAGAGAACCCACGGCCACCGTCCAGTCGCAAAGTTCAGCCTCAAATTCCAGGAAGCTACAAGCAACAATCCGACAGGCGGAGGTTCCAAGCAGCCCTGCTATCCCTCTATGCAGAAATCCGAGCAACCTGGACCAACACGGGCGAATTTGCAAGCCTGCTCGTGGAGCTGGTGGCCAGTAATGATTTTGTGGGGAAGATCAAGGCAATAATCAAGGAGAATAGCCACGCCACGCCTGCCTGCCTTGCAATGCTCAAGATCATATGCGAGATGGTTATACTATTGGTGCAGCACGGTCACTACATCCAAGAGTTTAGAGACAAGAAGATCATCGATGCACTGTCCGAGGCCTCCAAAACCATGGTGAGCCTCGAGGGCTGCATGCTTTTTGCCGGCGTGGATGCTGACTGCTACGGTGTACCATTGAAACCTGTCTCTTCTGTTCTCGTGGAAAAAGCTCAAGAACTTTTGAAGGAAGAAGAACCGGAGCTGCAATAACTTCATTCCTGCTAGCTCGAAGACAAATCGATGCATATGGTTTTAGTGACAAAGAAGACGCTTGTCCTTTTGTTTTTCGGGTAAAAGATTGCTTGTCCTTGTACACATGTTTCCTCCTTGTGAACAGCTTGTATGTATGTGGATCAACACAGTAATAATAAGCCCACGTCTAGTCAGGCGTGGATATTTAACATAAATATGTATTGTATATCTCATTTAATATGTATTTTATACATCAATTAATATGTATCATATATATGTCATTTATGTAGCCCACCTCTACGTCGATAAGTAGAGAAGTTATCCAAACGATCTGGCACTAAGAAGGTGAATGATGTTAAGTTACACATCATTAGAGTGGAGTACGATGGAGAGCTAGTTGAGCCCAAAGCAGTGGCCAGGAAATTTGTAAGTCAGTGTGGGGTTATTGTTCGGGAACGTGTGCCCATTAGCATCAGAAAATGTAAATCCATGGACCCTAATGAGCTGCACGTGCTACCTAATACTGAGAAAGATATGCTATGGTCGGACATAACAGATATTTTTGAATTCCCTAGAGATTGTGGAGCTTCTCTGAAGGATTGGACAATGAAGAAGATGGTAATTCTATTTCAGGATTACAAGAAAAAATTATACAAGAATTATCTCAAGACCGGAGAAATACCGAATTTTGAGAATCATCCGATCATCACTCAGGATGCTTGGGAATCATTTGTGGAGTACAAAAGCTCCAAAGAAGGATCACAGATGACTGCTAGGAACACTGAGAATGTTGGATGACATAGAAAGTATACCCATCGAATGGGTTCATCAGGTTATAAAGGGATTGTTGAGAAATAGGACATGATGGAAGAAGATCTATATGCTAGAGGCATTCGTCTAGCGACACATGACTAGCCCTTATGATCCAAGCATTGGTACTATGGTCATGGAGGCGCCCTCAGTCCGATCGATGTCTCTTTAATTTTTGGCGACAAGTTGCGAGAACTAGCTCACCGTCTCCTTGATATCATAAAGACAACTAAGAGGGGAGAATTTATTCCTGATAGAGACAGAGATGAGCTAACATATGCCTTAGAAAATAAGGAGCATCCTGGACGAATGCGCGACATAGGCATAGTCCCACGGAAGTATGGTTTCAAAGAGGACGCTGCCTCCTATAGGAGCCATAAGAGGAAGAAGGCCGAATATGAGCAGAGGGTGAGGGATCTAGAGGAACAGGTAGCCGCCCAAGGATCACGGATAGAGAAAATGGAGGGAGAGATGGATCGCTGAGTGAAGTTAGCACTACAGTAGATTCAACAAGCCACATGAACAGAAGATCCTAATATCCATGTTAGCCCTCCACAACATCGAAGGAGTTACGCTTCCACAGAGCATGTACTTCTCCAAGAAGACATTCTCGCAGCTCAGTCCGAACCGGTTCGTTACCCCATGGATGAAATAACTCAGTGGACCGCATGCGAGCTTCGTGCGACATTGAAGAACATAACTGTGGTGGTACGTAGGCGACATTAGATCTTACTATATATTTCGCCATAAATATTATTCATTTACTTTCTTTCTGCTTAATTTATTAGGTCGCATACGGTATGACTAAACCAGTGGAAGAAGGTCAAACATGGTACTACATGGAGATTCCACATGGTTACATACCCGTTGAGGTGGAGCAAGTCGTTGCGGACTACAACGACTTGGATCTTGACATCCCCGGAGGTGACGAAGAAACAATACTTGAGGAGTGTTGTCACAGCATCATTCTATGGAGCAAGCGTGACATCGTCATACCTGCTATGCATGAAAAAACCCCAGAAAGAGCTAGCACCAAGTCTCCATCAAATTCCCCGTCTCCAAGAGATCCACCTTCTTCGCTGGCTCATGATTGTCCGGCAGGAAATTGGTCTCCGTCTCCTCCGCCGCAGAAGTATTCATTGCCGCCACAAAAGCCTCCACCAAAAAAGAAGGGTACTAAAATGCCTAGCTTGGTCCCTCCAGCACATATGTCACGTAAGGAAAACAAAGAGAAGGCAAAGAAGAAATTAACTTACGATATGACTTTCGAAGAACTCTCCGAACATGTTCAAGTCAAAGTTAAGAGGGAACTATACAAGAAGAAAGAGCCTGAGGAGAAGATTCTAATTGAACTCGCCAAGGTGTAATTTTTCCTCAATATGAGCAAGGCACATCAGAGAAATCTCCAACTATCAGACTACGACCGCTCACTACTAAAATCTTATGCGAAAAAGAAGAAATATGAGAAGGCGGCGCGGTCCGAACCTAGTAAGATTCTTTAGCTTGGCCAACAACCTCAGTAGTCATTGCCTCAATTGCCATCTGAATACGAGTTGAACGTGCAACTACAAATGAGAGAGACGGGTCTCACGAGAGCTCAAGTCACCGGGGAAGCAGAAGTCCCTGTAAGCACATCGGTTAGGTGGCCATTTAAGCTTGGCGAGCCTTTGATCGACCCAGAAATGGTGGGAAAGCTACAAACGAAGATGTATGCATTCTATCAGTGGTATCTTGAACAAGCCACCAAAAGACGTAGGCGCATGTTTGGAGTTCACGTAAAGGATGAAGATTTCTTCAATGGCGAGCAAACAATTTGGTTGGAGTTCAAGGATATCTATGATGTGTACCACTAAGATGCCATAGACGTGTCTTTGCTTGTCTGTTGGGTCTTGTAAGTGCTTTGTTCTAATCATTTCTTTTTTCTCGTTTACAATTGACACTTTGAAAAAATATAATCTATGATGACACCGTCTTTATTGCTTAACATGCAGAATGAAGATTCAAGATGTCGCTGGGAAAGAGTTTTTGACGTTGGTTTCATGGACCCGACAAAGATAAACGAGGAAATGATTATAAAAAATCTAGAGGAGACATATAAAACTTATATAAGTTAACAAAAAACAAAATTATATGGACTCTATACTATTGTTGTACAACTTCAAGTAAGTGCCTATATTGTCTATTTTCTTAATTTTTTCTTATTATAATGTTAAATCTACTTACAAAACACTTGTATGCATATATACAGTTCCATTGGATCCTAATCATATTGTGTCCTGACCGAGGTGTGGTCCACTTATTTGATTCATCGAGGAAACCAACACATCTTTACTAGAACATAATTGACATGTGACATATATTTTTCACTAACTAATTGTGCCTTTAAACTCGCAATGACTTATTTGAACTCAAATTTGAGACTACATCAATATTTTTGGTTCGCGGGACGTGGGAACAATTTCGTCAAAATAACCATGGTATCATCAATGACAAACTCATATGGAGGACTGACTTTCCGGTATGCATGTACATGTACGCCTCAGCTAATTAAACGAATTGTGCTTAACTTTATTTTTTGGTCGACTGTGTCTAAGACAGGGGCCGGAAAATAATTTATATGGATACTATGTTTGCGAAAACATACACAATTGGGGGCAGAAAAAAGTGACCCACCATGATATTATGGTACGTAATAATAAACACATTTTAAGGTTTGGTGCGCAATTATTGTCTTGAATTCTGCTAATTTAATATTTTTAATTATTTACAAATTATAGATGATGAGGCTACAGGAAACAAGTCTCGAGCAAAATAGAATCAACGCAATTAAAGAACAACTTATCGAATTTATTTGGGACGAGGTCGTAAATCCCCTAGGAGAATTCCATCATGACGACTAATGGGATCATCCAGATAACTCAAGTCATTCCTCTAGTCGAATAACTTAAGTTGTAATATAAAGTTATTTATTGGACACTAACTTGCAATATATATGTCTTTTAGTTTGATTATACGAGTCTTCTATGAATAGTAGTACAGTACACCGTCTGTATTAGAACAAATACGTAGGTAAAATACGTATTAGAAAAAATACGTGCATGACGGTTAAAAACGTAAAAAAAGAAAGCCGTGCCTCTTTAGCACCGGTTGGAAACACTAAACAGTGCTAAAGATGCCACGGGGTATCCCAACCGGTGCTAAACATCCTACCCTTTAGCACCGGAAGCTCTGCACCTATTGGAAACCCGGTGCTAGAAGGGAGTTCCCAACCGGTGTAGATGAAGGTTTCTCCAACAATGACAGCTGGGCTAATAGTTGCCGATCGATTGCCACAAGAAGAAACATCGAGCTGTAACAAGGCCAACATCATTCGATCTAGCAGTGGCTCTGTGGGTGACCAAAGAGATTTTGATCAAGCATAACAAAATTAAAGGATCATGATATACAATGTCATAGTCTGTTATTTAAAATATTGCATTACAAAAATGAATCTAAAGTAAAATGACCATCCATGTCCATAAAGTAAATCGTTCTAGGCATTCCAGGAAAGATTTACGAAGGCGTAAAAACCATATCTTACTATTTGCTATATTACTGGCACTGTCAAAGTCAAGCATTACTGCCAGGCAAAGGCTAATACTGCCATGTATGCTGATATTATTGTACGTACAGACCATGATATAAGTATCGGAGACATATATAATTTAATAGAAGTATATAATTTTCATGGACTAGTTCTCCTGGCAGTCTGGTTGCTTTTCATTCACTTTCTGAATCCATTCCACGATCGAGCTCTTAAGATTACGAGGTGCCTGCTCAATCCAGAGATTAAGGAAGTCTCTGACGAGCTGCACCCATTTCTCTAGCTTGGGGTCACGGCGTCGCTGGATCATGAACCTTCTGTCCGCAACGCCCATGGCATGTCTCGGTGGCGTCTTCATCAAGCCCGTCGTCTTCCCCACCTGAAGGAAAGCGCTGCCATGCTTGGACTTCCAGAACATCTGATACACCCTGGCTTCAGGCTTCCGGTGAAGGCAGTCGATCGCCTTGGGCAGCATGAACTCGTCCAGCTGCTCGAGGCTAATGTTCGTGTGAACACCACTCTGCTCCGTGCCGTCGATCACCTCGATCGCAGAGCTCTCCACGGAGGGAAGAAGCAGGTCTTCTTCGGAGGAGCCATGGGGCGCGAAGAGGAGCCCAATCTTCAGATGCGGCAGATTCTTGAGGCAGCTGCTTTCGCCTAATTCGATAGCTCTGCTCCTGTAATAATGCATGTTGTATTCCGACAGTGGGATGTGGCGTTGCAGTGACACAGCGATAACTGGCTCCAGATCAGACACATCTGACAGCTGCATTGTTCGTGTACTGCTGCTGCCGCCATAGGAGGAGAGCTTCAGCTCATGCTGCTTGCAGTTGTTGCAGCACAGTGGGTTTGGGCGAAACCACTGGGTCATGCTGCTGTGGATGCTGTTCCACTGCTTCTTGTGGCCAGAATCAACATACGGCACCCACCAGAAATCCTGCGTCGGCAGCTGGGCGAGCTCCTTGCTGATAGACTCAGCCGTGGACCTGAAATGAGGAGCAACAAGCAGCTCCAAGAACCTGATCATGGTCCCAACAATGTCCGTGCTCTCGGACAGCCGGAGGATGGAGCCCAGGCACAGGTTCTTCTCCGGCGCCTCGTCGTCTTCGTACATGAAGAGCAGCTTGGCCTCCATCCCGCGGCCGTCCAGGCGAACCGGGCGCACGCAGAACAGATGGTACTGGCTCCTCCGGACAACTCTGTACCGGAGCTCCTGGCCGGCGAGGAGATGCCCGATGAGGGGGTCGACGAACATGTACCGGCATGGCGTGCCGCCGCCGAGCTCCGCGAACCTCAGGAACTCGCCGGCGCCGTCGGCAAGCCGCTCGAATCTCCGGACAGCAGAGCTGCTGCTGCTGGCGCCATGGCTGCTGAAGAAGAAAGCTGTGACATGATGCGCCAGTCGCCTGGGGAAGGAGGAGCTCCTCAGCTCCTGCTCCTTGGCTTCTTCTTCGACGGCGCGCTGCTTGCACTCGCGCAGCGCGCCGCCGCACTCCCGGGCGGCACGCTTGAGCTTCTTGCGCCAGCGCAGCAGGGACGCGTCCTTGATGCGCCACCGGCGAGATGTTTCGAGCACGGCGTCCAGCTTGATCTGCGCCATCTCCAGCCTCTCCATGTGATGATCATGCTTGTCGTCTCGTCTCTCTTCGTGCTGCTTCTGCTTGCCAGCAATCACGCCGGAGAAGACCTGCTTTAGTATCTCCTCCGCGACCGCAGAACCGAGCATCTCCGCCGCCATGCTTCAGGATTCTAATTCTAATTAAGCGGTATGTTTATACATAAAAATAAAGCAAAGTGAGAAAGCCTGAGTTCGTTGATGATACTAAGCTACATACATTGTTTGAGAATTAGCTAGCGTGCTACATATATAATTCGAGCTAGGAAACTGATCGACCACAAGGGAAGAGTAAGTGAAGCGGTACTATGCTTCAATAATTGAATATAGTGAGGGCGGACTTGCCACGTAGTCATGATATCCGTTGACATGGAATGGGTCATTGTGTGGAATGTGGAAGAAGTGATGCTAATCATTTTAAAGACGAAAGAAGAAAGAAGGTGGGATGGGTACGGTGTCACAGGCTAAAACAGGAAGATTTCATAATTAGAAAGTCGATACCGGGTGCCTAGCTGAATTACTGGCCAAAGGAAGAATAATAAGCTTCCGTGTATTATTGGGTCACATTTAATTTTGATTGACTCTCTGTACATGACGTAGATAGACATGGAGTGGGTCATTGTGTGGAGTGTGGACCAAGTACGTCATGCTAATCATTTTGAAAAAGAAAGAAGAAAGAGGGTGGGATGGGATGGGATGGAAGTTCCGGAACCAAATCCACTGCAGTACTGCAGAGGGACTCGCTGCCACTGACATGTGGGCCATAGCACCGGTGGGGCCCATATATCAGTGGGTGAGTCCCTCTGCAGTACTGCAGAGAAGACTCACGGGAAGTTCCAGGCTAAAACATGGAGATTTCATAGTTAGAAAGTTGATACCCTAGCTGAATTACCGGCCAAAGGAATTGAAGAATAGTAATTAAGCTTCCTTGTTAACACGCGACACAACTACAATGCTTGGGAGTACATACGTTCAAGATCCATGCTAGAGGATTGTTGGAAATTAAGAACCATGTAGTTAATTTTGGCTAAGGTCCCAACCAAAAGGGTGAAAATTGTGCTTCCTTAGCTAGAATGGACGTCAAATTATGATGAAACAATTGATCACAACTTATGTTGCCACATTTGGGCCGTATCCCATTCTGTGCTACCTTAATTAGCAAGTAATTTATGCTGTTTTTGACGTTGTCCTTGACCAACCAAAAATAAGAAACATCAAAAACCATGATTAATACGCTTGATTAGCTATGTCTAAGCATCACGAATCTTGGTTATGACGCAAATTGCATTATTTACGATGCATAGAGAATTGTTGTGACTACATCCTATTAATAATGCACCGCTGCATTAGTACATTATATTTTACATGTAAATGAGTATATTGACAAGAATGGATCACATGGTTTGCAACTTCGTCTCTATAGGATTGTCAACCATGGTCCATAAAAGTATAATACTAAACTCACCAGTTGTACCTTGTCTTTGCTTGTCTACTACTCGAAGTTTATTAGCATCCGTGTGATTGTATATTCCTTGAACTAGTTGGACAAAATTCAAGAGCGAGCAAGGGTTGACACTATCTATTCAAGGTCACCGTCTTCCCAGACAATACCATCTTCATCATTGCCAGATTCTTGGACATCCGGATTAAAATCTTCCAATTTGTATATCTTGGCTGTATTTCCTACAAGAGTTTAAACATAGACATTGTTGTGTGGATCAAGGGTGCAAATCATGTTGGAGGTATACACATCAGAGGCATATCTAATATCTTTTACTTTGGATGTCTAATAAACACATGCCAAGATGAAAACATACTGCTGTCTCTCCCTAAGCAAGTTGAGTGTTATTCAGATATTTATAGAGAAATAAGCCCCGGACCTTTTACATGCATTTGTTTATACACTATTGTTTCTAAACTATAAAACAAATGATGAATGCAAAAGAATTCTAGAGCAAGTAAAAAAACTATTCTCACAAGTATATAATTATATAACATTTCTTAAGCCAGGTCATGGAATTAGCTAACATCTGAACAATGGTGTCTAAAAAACATGGATTCCAACAATTATGGTAGATAATGAAATGACCTCGGTAGCCTCAATAATTATCATATTGAATGTAAGAGATGTTTGGTATCACAGGGAGACATGGTAGGAGATGAGATCAAAACCATTTGACCAAGGATGCAAAAGGAAAGAAATGAAAATAGATACCACTGCATAGGTGGGAATTATATTTGAAGCACACTCTGCTAGTTGGGCTCATTTGGAATTGGTGGGTGTGGCATTTCTAACTCTTTAATACCTGGACTTCCAAGTGAAGATGAAACAAATTGCCATTTGTTAGACAATCTAGTTCAGGTACATTTTGAAGACTAGTTGGAAAATATTGAGGTCCGATGTGATTCATCATCCGTACAAGCCTTCGTCTACATAATCAAATGAATGAAGCTAAGAGAAATAAATAAGCAAAAGGTACCTGGAGGTTGCTCGTCTTCCCATTCAATACCCTCGTCCTCATCCTCTCTTTTGTTTTTCTTGCCCACCTGGCGATCAGATCGAGAATCAGAAACAAATTTCTCACCTTCCTCCTGCATTCTCCTTTTTGCATATTCTTCTTCCTGCATCTTCCTCCGGGCCTCATAATAAGCCTTGCCATATTCTTCCTACAGGATAGAAAAGAACAAACAAAAACCATTTCATGACAGTAAATATATTTTCACTGCTGAATTAAGTACATTCCCCACGCTGACCTGTACACTCTTCTCAATTTTTAAGTCCTGACTTTTGTCATCCTTGTCTTCTGTTGTTTCATCCAGTTTCAATGTGATACTGCCCTCTCCTCTTTGTTTCTTGTCAAGATTCAGCCATGGAGGTAAGATTTTCATCTCTGTACCAACTTTACCATATTCAGCACCCTTTTTTGCATCATCATCAAATTCAATTACAAGCTGAAAAATAAAACAGATACTTGATAAATAAAGCAAAATTATGTCTGGAAAAGAAGTAAAACGACAATAGGTCATAAGGAAGTGAACCTAGCTCAACTGGTTAGGAATCTTGGATGTGGTGTGGTTATGCATCTCAACCACCCAAGTTCAAGCCCAATTGAACTTGAATTTAGGTACCTATATTTCTATTTCTTGATGGAAAACCACTTCATCCTAGGTTGGATCCTGTTCTTTTTCTAACATGTCACAAAAGCTAGTATATGTGCATTTGACTTATGTTAACATACTATTACTATATTTCATATCACTAATAGCCATTTTTTGCCTTTCCATGATCTTTATTAGTGAATCTTGTTAGGTTTTATCTCTAGTCTACCCTAACTTGCTTAAAACAAAGAGACTTTGTTGTGTTTTCCTATTTTATATGCATTAGTGTAGCATCATTTAAATGAAAGGTGCATATATTTTCATTATAACACACACACACACAACACACACACACACACACACCATGTTAAACCGCGGAAACTTCTTATTTGATTCAAAGAATCCCCCCCTTCATTTTAGTTGATACCAGGGGACAACTATTTCAGTGCAGATAAGGACGGACTAACACGACTAAGAAGTTTAACAGGATGTTGACTAGCTAGGGTTTGAAATCAAACTTAATAATTAATGTCTATGCATATTAATCAACAAATAAGATCCAGTGTTGTATGATAATCTTACCTCTGGCTTTCCCATGAGCATACTAAGCCCCTGTGAGTTTCTAGATGAATCAGCTACACCAAGGCTACCATTCGTAGAAGCACCAATGTTTGATATTTCCCATGATTGTAGACTTCCAAATTCAGGTGCAGGAAGATTCTTGACTCTATCAAGTTGTGTAATAAGTGGCTTCAATTGTTCCTAAAGTGGTATAAATCTAAATAATTAGAAAATAATATACCAATATAATAAGACAATATTTTATATCGGTAATACAATTTTTCCTTTCAAATATTTGGTCGATTATATTTGAATGTGAGGATTAAGAGTTCTACAAAAAATAAAATACTAACATCAACTCTTTGCAACAAGTCCTTCAACTTCTCATGCCTGAGCTTTCTTGCACTGTCATCGGAATCTCCTGTTTCCACACAAGCAAGCTTGTCGCTCTCTGCAACCAGTACACCATTGCAACTTTCACAATGGAAATACTCATCCGTGTAGCTTGCCAGATGTAATGCATCAAACGCTGAGTACCTGCTCAAAAGACAAACACTGGTGAGGATCCTAGTTCTCTATCTAGAATGAATAAACTAGACAAACACCTCCGACCTTTTATTGCAGCTAGGGCATATATAGTGTTGAATTGTATTTCTGCTGTCCAAATCATCCTTCAATTTTTTCTTCACCCGGTGTATCCGGTACCTTACGACATCGCAGATCTGTGTTTTAGGAAGACAATCCGTAAAATATAATTTATATTGGATTAAGGAACAAAAAAAAGGAGTAGAAAGATTAGTTGCGATTAATTGTTGCAAATATTATGCTGAGCTTCATTCACCGTAAATATCAACCAGTTAATGAATATGTAAATCATGACTATAAAGTTTGCATATATACAAACAATAGTGTCTTTAATGCCTTAGATTTCATTAGCTAACCTAAGCATAATCCAAGCAACAGTACGAATGTGTGTGCATCTTTGTTTTCTCTTCTCCCTCCTTATTAGTGACGAGTGGTTGACCATTAGTAGCAGCAGAAGAAGCATTATTTTCTCTTCTTCCTTTGGTGGACTGCAGCAACAAATAAAATGCAGAAAAT
This sequence comes from Echinochloa phyllopogon, assembly GCA_033239725.1. Classification (NCBI taxonomy): domain Eukaryota; kingdom Viridiplantae; phylum Streptophyta; class Magnoliopsida; order Poales; family Poaceae; genus Echinochloa; species Echinochloa phyllopogon. The sequence goes on along the minus strand of BTCW01000012.1, from coordinate 58,615,245 downwards.
CAGAAAAGAAAAGGAATCACAGCAACTGACAGCAATCACCAATAAAATCATAAGGTAGTCAGGCGCCCACAAACATACTATTTAACAATTTGTTAAAATACACTCCTGGCATATATCACAAAGCCTGTTAATTATCAACTTCATAACACAGAATTTAGGTCAATAAATTTCTGGCCACCTAAATTCAGTAGTTACCTGATCAGCCTCGCATGAAAAATTCTCAAGCAAATGTTTAACTATGTTCATTATACCTTAGCACCAACAACAGCTATACCTTAAATCAGCTGGTGTCCAAAGTTGATCATATATACTGCAAGAGTTCACAACGACAGCAATCAAACTGCAAATCAATAAACAGAAATCTGACCTCCTTCCGGTGACATCTCGTGAGCAGTTTATCTTCTTCTAAGAAATGGAGAATGCACCACAGTTGTTTCGAGTGGAGCTTCAATGCTTTAGCCAAATCTTCCTCTCGAATCCATGGCTGCCTGAAGGTGTGAGCAGAAATTTTATAGTAAGGTAAGGTATAGACTATAAGCCTATCGAAAATTACTAAGCATCTGATAGATAAAGAATCAGCGCGTTGCTTCAGTGGACACATAGACCAAGTGCCCTGGAGACCAAAAGGAATTGTTTGGAATTGGATTGTGCACCAACTTTTGCTGCCAAGTTTTTCTTACTTTTTGTCGTGATCAAATTGTAGGCATATACCACAGCTATATTCTGTAGCCAACTTCCTTGGGCATTACCCAAATAAATTAAATTTGGTATGTTTGGCTTTGGCTAGCAACCGAATGAATCACAGGCTCTAAAAGACTACAGATAAATGAACCAAGCCACGCCAAATTCACTGAAAAGACAGATAGATGGAAGGTGCGTATATAGCAGTAGTGTCCGGTACCTGCTCCTGGTTAGGGCATCGAGGACGACGACGGCGACGCCGCGGTTATCGCCGCCCCGGGAGTTCTTGGTCTGCTGGTTCATGAAGAGGTCGTCGTAGAAGGCGCGCGCCGCCAGCCTCACCACCCTGCCCTCGGCAGAAAGAAATTAAAACCAATCCAATCCAAAGCCCCCGGCGGTCGGCTATCAGCGACGAGAAGCGAATTATATTGAACCAAGGACGGCAATGTGGCTAGGGTGGTTCCGAGGGAGGGATCGGAGGGGGGTCGCGCGGGGCTTACCGATTGAAGGGCTCCAGGGACGCCATGGCGATCAGGGATTTTTATTTGTTTTGGTTGCTACCGTCGCGCTCAGCTCGATCACCTGGGTCTGCCGCCCGTGCCCTCGCCCCTGTGCGCCTGCCTGCCGCGACTAGCTCGATCAGGAGAAGGATATATACGTGGGCGGAAATTCATTCATTCGGTGATGGATTATATATTCGCTATATAATATTTTTTATTTTTCTCTAGATGATAATGCAACGTTATATTGCCATTTATACATTATATATAATATAGCTAGCCTCCCAAATTATTACGAAATTCTGAAATTGTTCGATGACGAATCAAAACTATGTTCTGATGCTGTAATTACACGGTTATTTATCTTTGGAGAATACTCGCATCACCACAACTTCCAGAGCTAGGCACGCCTTTAGTACATAATCCACCTGTTGGCTTGGCTCTCCTTTTGTAACAACCTACGGAAATGTAGCTAGAAAGTGTCACGAAGATTACTTGGTTGGTTTGTAGTCCAATGGTAGGACGGTCCAGTGGGACGCTACCCATGGTGGGTTAAATCCTGGTGCTCGCACCTTTTTCTAGAATTTTCTCCGGATTTACCGACGCTATGCGTTAAGTGGTAAGCGGCGTTCCCGTCGACAACGAGACACCAATGGTGACTTCGGGAATCTCCAGATTTGCCGGGTGCTCAGTCCTTCGGATGTGCTCATAGGGGTAGGGTTTGCGTTCATGTATTCATAGGGGTGAGTGTGCGTGCGTGTGTAAGCGCCTGCGTTGTGCTGTGTAATTCTTAAAAAAAAGATTACTTACGTAAGGGCGAAAACAATGTGCTGTAAAACTATTCCATATAGATAACTATATAAATTCATTGGTTCTAGCACTGTATTTTTTTTGTGTGCTGGCAGTTGCTATTGCCGACCGCCAGCACAAATCGTGATTTGTCTTGTCCTTCGCTTATGTAGTGGAAATCAAAGAAAAAATTTCAAGAAAAAACAATTTTTTGTATAAAGTCAGATGAATATAAATTTTATATCAAGTTATAGAGTTTGATGAGATCTACAACCTTATAGCTGACAATTTTTTATTCAAAATTATTTATTGGGCCAAATATTCGTTACAATTTCTAAAATCTATCTTGCAAATGATTTTAGGTCGTTTATACTGATCGGCAAGATATATAACTTGTACATGGCAACTTTTTTTGTTTGAGGTCGTTTATAGCGCCAAAAAAAAAACAATGGACCTGTTTGGTTGCATGGCCTAGTCTTGCCTGGCTAAGGCCCATATTTGGTTGCATGTATTGCTAAGGCTGTCTAAATAACATCGCGTTTGGTTGCCTGGTTTGCATTGTTTGTGCTCGCCTCTTCTTCTCAACGGTGAGTTTAACTCCATGGCATCTCACATCATCTTTATCCTATCCTTCTCTGGCTCTCTCTCTCGGAGCATGGGCACGCCGACGCACACAACCCTCTCTCTCTCGGAGCATGGGCACGCCGACGCACACGGCCTCTGCCACCGAGCTCCACCCGCAGCGTGTCAGGAACCCGCCCACGCGGCGGGGATAGCGCCACCACCTTGGCCCTCCGCCGCAGCGTCTCGTGGAGCTCCTCCAAGAACGGCGACACGTCCTCGGCGCCGGCGACGGTGCTCGGCGGCAGCGCCCACAGGAACGGCACGCCGCTGCCGGCCAGCCCCACTCCATCTCCTCGAACGTGTCGCCGTCTATCCGTGCCGCGCGGCCCAGGCTCACGTACAGCATGGAGCGTGCCGGGTGCGCGTCCAGTCACGCCAGGCAGCCCCGCCGCGGTGGTCCGCCGCCGCCGGCGCTGCCGGGGCCAGCAGGTGGACCGGCCCGATGGCGAAGGCTGGGCGGGACAGCTCGCGGCGGACCTTGTCCGGCTCTGGGCCCTCAATGGCGTCGAACGTGTTGAGCACAGCGGCCGACGCGGACGCCCACATGGCGTCGGCGATGTAGGCGGCGAAGCGAAGCGCCGCCGCCTCCTCGTCGTCGCCAGCGCCGTCGCCGTGGATCAGGTCGCGCCCGCGGAGGGGCTCGAGGCCCGGCACCACCTCGTCCATCCAGTCTTCGCTGACGGGAGGTAGCCGGCGGCGTGGAGCCGCGGGGCGGCGAGCACGGCGGCGCTGCCTGCCCGAAGCGCGAGCGTGGGGACACCGACGCGGTGGGCCGTGCTGAGCATCTTGTACTAGTGTCTAGATCTGCGATATGGGGGAAGGGGAAAGGGGAAGGCAGGTGAACTGAGGAGAAGGTAAGGGGATGCATCGTTATGGGCTTGTACAAGCCCGGCTTAGCTAGTACGCGGGGTGGGAGCATTCTACCGTGGCCTGGCTAGCACCCCTCTTTTGCATTAGCTGGGCCTGGCTTAGCAGGCTGGTCAGGCAACCAAACATTGAAAAACTGCATAACATAAGCCTGGTCAGCCCTTAGCCACTCAACCAAATACACCCTATAAGATTCGGAAGAGTTATGTCGATAGGATAGTATTGTTTATACATCACTTGTGCACGTGAGATGATAGGTGAGTTATGCACGCAACTAGAGAGGTCATAAGTTCGAACCCTATATTACATGCAAGGATGAGCAATTAGTTGTAGATGCCTACAAAGCTGCCGCTACTCCTACTATTTCAGAGAGGATGGACGGAAAAATATTCCAAGGAGCTGTGGCACTGTGACGACAAATTAAACAAGCTCGTAATGCAATCATTTTTACGCGTGTAGTTTCGGCACTGTGGACAACGCGGTGTGCCCGACGTCGAAATCGCAGAAAATGACATAAATCTCTACGCATCCATGGCTTACTACTGCTGATTGATCTTGGAAGACATTTGGACAGTCATCGTCCTCAACTGCTCTCTCTTTTGCTAGAGCATGTTGAGAGAGTGGCCGGATTCTCAGAATACGAAATTTTCACACACCCCCTTCTGAAGAGTGAAGACCATTCTCTTTCGTCGAGATCCATGCTGGAGAGATTATTGGTGGAAAGAATTAATCATATAAGTTAATTAAGCTACTAAGCTTCGTAATTCTTCTTCATGTCCTTTTATCCGACATCTATCGTCATCTCCTACTTGACCAGTTCATATGTGCTCGGTTCAAAGATTTGCTCTAACTCTAGTATAAATAAGGGAACTGAAAAAAGAAAGAACGGATAGAAATAAAGGAACGCGGCTGGAATACTCCGGTCCGGCGAACCAGAGGCGTCATTCTCATCTGCAGACAGCCTTAGAGCCCCAGTAAATGGTTGCACATGAGCACACGACCAAAATAATCATCCAGATTACAAGTCGAAATTTAGAAGACCAAAACCTTTACAAATTTCAGTAACAAAACTGCATCTATCCTCTCAGGGACTTCTTCATCCTCGCCAAGCTACATAGAACATCCTCGGGCGACGTACTTAACATCGTTTGATAACCAGTAAATGTTTGAATTCTTCACATAGAAGGCTCTGCTCCCATTGCCGGCATCTCAAGATAGTCGCTCTCATTGAAGCTGCTTAGCCTCGAGTAAAAACCAGCCAGGGTTTTTGCAGAGCATAGAGGGGAGGCAAAGTGATCTTGCTCTGGTTGCTTCTCTTCATTCAGCTGAGGGACCGCAGCATCTGCCAAACACAAGCAGTATCATTGTCTTTCAGGATTTGTACCGGGAGCTTGAAAATTCTTGAGGAAACAAGGAAAAGTATATTACCATTTTCTGTGAAAGGTATGTCATATTCCTCATGATCCATTGTCAGGGATGCTCCTGTAATTCCGTTTGCTGCCGCGGCAGAGCAATGAAGTGTGACTAAACCGGCAATGCCATTTGTGGAGGTGCTTGCACAACACTGCGCTTCCAAAGTAGAGTCCAGCAAGAAACTGAAGTCGAATGATTTATCCTAAGGGAGTATGATTCAGTTAAGGATCTGCTTCGCACCTTAATGTTCAAACACGAAACCAACTAGAAAAAAGCTTCGATTCTTTCTTGGAAAGAGAACTAGAAGTAATCATCCTAACTAAGTTAATGTGCTGATTTGAAACTAGCCATTAAGCACTGCAGCGGCACTAGGATATACAACTCTACGGAGCTCCCTCATTTTCATGAGAATATAGAAATCATTCCTGCAGAAGGAACAATTTCAAATCTATCAGCAGATAAGAGGTCAGGCTACTTCTCTGGGGTGTCGCTCAGGATTCGAGAGTGGATAGTAATAATAAATCTATCAACAAGTACTATGAAATTTTCTAAACCAGCACACACCTTTTCTGGTCCAAAGTAAGACTGCAAAATGTACCAGATTCGCACAGAAAGATAAAACAGTATATTCATTTAAAATGCATAAGAATTTTTATTCAGGAGCTATTATATAAAATATGTTACCTACTTCATTGTTTTGTGTCACTCGCACAGATCCAAGCCTTTTCAATTTACATTGCTTCGAGTTATTGCCAGAGTTACCTTGTTGATCATCAGGTTGACAAACATTTCTCTCTGGGAAAAGAAGGTTTTTCTTATCAATGAAATGTTTGAAGTCAATAAACCATGAATGAGAAGGTTTAAGTAAATGCGTATTATTACTCTCTTTACCAATATGTCCCTGCATGCTCAATCCTTGGAAGACACCCTGGTTGATTTGCCTTGGTTTGCCATTTTCTATTTCATAATCTGGTTGATCATAGGTCATATTTTTATATGCATCTTTGCTCCATTGTCCCACCAGATCCTGCAAAAGTTCAGTTAGATAAGGTTGTATACGTCTTTTTAATGAGAATTCAGACCATATATATATATATAAAGAAAAAATTCATTCAAGCGATAAATAGAAATACTATTTCTTTTATAATGTACACGAATTGCTGCCTGCACCAAAACAAAATCAAGATCTTTTCAACGGAGACATTCAGCACCTATTAGATTAGATCATTTGTGTACACTTATTCTATGGGCATATATCCAATATATTGAATATGAGTGATGAGTTAGGTTGCCAATAGATCAATCTTGTAAATCTTCTCTTGAAACTAAATGCATCAAAAAATTCTACACTGATTTGGAAAGTTATAGTAAAAGCTCAACATCGGCATCAGAGCAACACCTTCTCAGACTTATCAAGATCACAGAAGGGCATATAATCGCCATTGAATGTTGCTCCAACAATCTGATAGACAGAGTTGAAGAACAAAGTAACAATATTGGCTTCCACGGGGAAAGAATAAAGCTCTCTTCCAGGATCACACTTCTTAGCATGCTCAATAATAGTGGTCCAAACCAAGTCTGTAGCCTTGATAAGAATCTAAATTCAGGGGAGAGAGGATTAGCTTGTTATTGAAGGACCGATATGGCGACCAGAGAGGGGGGGAGTGAATGGGAGCCAATGAAAATTTCTTTCGAAACTTGGCCTATGTCCCAAAATTCACAATCCAGATGATCCTCACAAACTTGTCAAGATTGCGTAGTCACAACGGACCTACCAACCTTAGGAACAAGCCTCAAACAAAAACAACAAGCGGAAGCAACTCAAGACAATGGAATAAACACCTGTCAGTCAGTGCACGACGGATCGTCCGCACAGAACAAGCGGACTGTCCGCAGACACGGCGGACTGTCTGTCCGGTCACGGCGGACCGTCCGAGAAGACACGGCGGACCGTCCGTCAGAGCACGGCGGACCGTCCGAAAAACATCTCAAATTTCCAGTAGCTCCGGGCACTTCGAGCAGACAGTCCGAGCTGCACCTGCGGACCGTCCGCCAGTGTCGCGGACCGTCCGAGGAGATCACACGGACCGTCCGTGAAAAGACTTAGCCAAATCCGACGTTCGAGCAACACAAGACTCACCGCGGACCGTCCGCCACACCAGTGCGGACCGTCCGTGGACACGGCGGACCGTCCGTCAGAACCAGGCGGACCGTCCGTAAAAGTCGTCGGACGAACAGAACGAACTGCTACAGTGAAACGCAGGATTTCTCTCCCAAATCCAACACCGGATCTCCCAAACCACTAGAGCTCTTGAGACAAGATCTTGGGGAGACGATTAGCACCCTAAGGTGAAGATATGCCCCAAAAATCTCGGCCTCTAACGCCCTACAAATCGAGAAATCGCGGATCACACGAACTATGCCCTAACCACGAGTTCATCCACAAAACTTCAAATCAAGCCCGATTCCCGGCGTTTGAGGACTCAAGATCATCAACAAAGAGGCACAAGGCACTCACCCATGATCTCCACAAACAAATCCGGACCCAAACGGACTAGAAACGAAGAATCAAAGCACGAACGAAAATGGCACAAAAACGAACTCGGGAAGATAGAAGGAGATGATTCAAACTAGCTCATAGATTAAAAACACAGAGGTCACAATCTATACAAAGGCTAGCAACCACCCGACATCCTCCCGCTATGATCAATCGTTGATGCTCATTAGCTAGCCTAGAGAGAGAAGCTAGAGAGAGAGGGCAAGAGCAAATGAACTAGAGCTCGAGAGAGATAGAGATGCCATCCCCTCCACCCCTACTAATACTGAGTCCTGGTGGGGGGAAATGACTGGACTACCCTACTGCTAAACTCTACGATACACGCCCGCAGGGCAAAGCAGTAACTTCACAGATATCTCGTCCGGCTGGTACGCGCCGTCCATCCGGCTTCGCTTAGCTCCTACGCAAACTCCCGGATCCCGCCACGCGTCCACCGCCTCGAAGCTTCCCGAACACGCCCGGATCACTGTCTCCGTCGTGTTGAGCCTTCGGGCTCGGTTTTGAGGCCCAAACCGAGAAACCCTCCTCCGATGGTTTTGTGGCCCAACCATCAAACCCCGCGTGCAAGCTTCGGCTGTCCGCCGCCACCTTGCACCAGCTCATCTTGACTTCGTCTTGCTTTTCCTTGCCACCATGCCGACCGCACTCGATCCCGTCTGGCCACCGGGTCCCTCGAACCAAGCCTACTCATCTCTACTCTCCGAGACCTTTCAAGCTTGTTCTTCACCTGCACCAACGCAGACCAAGTCGCATCGAACACCTGCAGTACTCAGCCAAGAGTCAGTCCAACACCACGTTGTCAATCACTCATCACACTGAGAAGCGACCTTCCACTGGTCCTCGGACACACCTGGTCCTCAGTTATATCAATTGATATTCAGTTTTAGCAAAAGATACACATGGAATTCTCGTCTTACTTCACGCAGAGCTTGTTCATCCTTATAATACAACCTCAAGAGGTCCTTCACAGAAAAAATGTGGCGGCCTCTTAATGCGACATGGAACACACCACCCTTTGAAATCTTCTTCAGGCGCCATACATCATCATTCAACATTGGAATGTCGTGCTTTCTGTTTCCTACAAGTCATGAAACAGATAAGAACCAATTGATCAATGTTTCAACAGTGAATTCTCAAGGTAACACAAGATCAAAATTCAGAGTCAGTACTACCTTCACCTCGACGATCCTTGACAATGAACGGTTCAGTTATGCCTTCTAGGACTCGTTCATCAAGATCTTGTTCATCAACCATCACCCCAAGCCTGAATTGGCCGCTCCTCACAAACTTGGAGTTATCGATAAAAGTAGCTCCAGGGAGACATGCCTCGCCATTTTTTAGGCTAAGTTCTGGAACTCCAGTCAAGACAGCCCTAGCTTTGTCTCGTGGGCGTACTATATAGTTCCTGAACTCCTCTGACTCCCAGCTTTCTTGATTGTGTCTGTTGAAGTCTCCATCCAGAACAACAATTTTGATTTTAGCAGAGAGAAGGCGACGAGGAATGGTCCCTTGTGGTTCATTTACTGCCATACATATCTTGAGAGGCTCTCCATCTGTTGATCGGATGACCTTCTTAGTGAAAACTTCAGTGCTCAAACCATTCATGAAGTTAATTGAAACGAACCGGATTCCCAACGTCGAGAATCCGACTCCCTGTACCCTCGAGATAGTCCTAGGAATAGCAGCTATCTCGTACAGAACTCATCTCAGTCGAATATCACATCCATACAACGATAAAAGATTCATTACATGACATATATAAAACATAGCGATCTGGTACAAGCCCTCTGGGCTAAATCGACAATAAGAAACATCTGCGCAGCGGTAGCTAGAACATCAGGGACCACTCCTCCACAGGCATCCTTGAGCATAGCGCGCACCCTTCAATCGTACCACCCGTCCTGGTTGAACTCGTGGTCGGGGTCTTCACCTGAGAACCCAAAGTCTGTCCCCAAGGAAATGGGACAGGTCCACGTCACCAACCATAATATGAAGCAAGCTTTAAAGTAGCCTACTCTAAGGTATAGAAATAATCAAGGTTTGAGCCAGGGTTTCCTTATGCGAGCAGCAGCAATAACCCAAATTCATCTCATCACCAACTCCTTCTCTCACACGCACATCCACTCCCCAAATCCAACCGTCAGCCTCACATTCCCATCGGGCTCGTCCTGCCACAGCAGGTTCCCGCAAACATTATTCACCAACGCCTTTCACTCACTAGTCGACTCGGTGAGCTCCCTCCCCACCTTGTCTCATCAGCAACGCTGGACCAATCTCTCATAACCCAAATCAAAGGATGAGGTAAGAAAGCAGATTCCCATGCTAGTCGGAACTTATCAGAAGCGGTTCGTCCGTAACCGTGGACACGGCTATACGTATAGTTTACACTCTGCAGAGGTGGCACTCCAAGAATCCATCCGGGCTGCAAGGCTAGTCCGCAACCAACCTGAGACACAGCCCACAGCAAAGACCCTAAACAGTAACGGCGCCAATCCTGTCTCCCTGGGCTCGGGAAACATCTGATCTAACATCTGCCTCAGGGATGTGAAACCTTCCCACCGGGGCCAGTCGGGGGCCGTGGTAAATCAGGGAGATTACGCCGCAACGAGTCCCCCGTACACATATCAAGCTCGATTCTCCTACAGTCTCGGCGCCGCACTAGAGTAGGTTTGCTGGAACCCTCCCCAAACTGGGTAGATGGTGAGCACGGTATTCCCACGTCCAAAGTTGGAACTCGACTCGGTCCTTAATTGTCGGTAAAGCGAGTATCAGCGTCATAAGCGATCCACCGCAACGGTCCGCAATCGGCACCCATAACAGGTATTGCCGCCCAAACTCCTCAAATAACCCAGTAACCAAAACCATGTACCCGCAATAGGTACCCCATAGGGACTGCCCGAGTGCAGTCCCCCAGCACCTCGATCAAACGATCGAGTTGTTATTACTCGCTTACACCGCCTAGCTGCACTACTCCTCCCATACCACCCACAACTCACGCCAAGAGGATCAAATCACAACCATCCCAACACATGCATAGCATAGCATATTCATAAAGTGAGTAGTAGGTAGCAAGGTAACAGGATATTAACAAAGGCAGTGCAGGTTTATCATGCGAGTAAAGTAAAGCGCTAGCATACTAGTTGCATGTCTAATAGGTATTTCAGAGAATGGTCGGGCGTGAACCTGGGCAAAAGTCTTCGTCTTCGTCAAAGCAGTTTGTCGTAGTGGTCTGGCTCCTCCTCACTCTCCGAAAGTCCTAGGGTTGCGGAAAATAAAATAAGACGCGACTACTAGCAAGGAAACACCAAAACAGCGATGAAGGAAGTCCCAAATAACACCAAACTCTACACTAACGCGTAGGTCATGATTTTAGAAAAATATAGAAACTGGTTTCATATTTTTCTGAGCTATGGTTGATTTATTATTAATTTAGAAGTTTAAATCATTTTCTGAAAATATTACATAATTTCCAAAAAAGAAAACAGACAGAAATTAGCCTGCTGACGTCAGCATGACGTCATGCTGACATCAGCAGTGGGGTCCGCCTAGGATGACGTCAGCAGTGGGCCCTGCTGACGTCAGCGTCGACTGGTCAACGGTCAACGGTCAACGGTCAGCTCTGGTCAGTGGGCACCAGCGGTCAGTGACACAGTGTATGACATGTGGGCCCCATACGTCAGCGCAATTAAAAGAAAAAGAAAAAAATTAAACGATGGCTGGGCTGGATTTGGGCCGAAAGGTGGATGGGCCAAGATAGTTTAGGGTGGTTAACTGGACTTAAGTGCAAGATTCGGCTCACGAAGGGGGTGCTGTTGGATCTGCTCTGGTGGACCCGGTCCACCGTGAGCCGTGAGTGCGGTGCACGTGAACCAGGCGCACGGGATCAAACTGTGGCCGACTCGGGATTCTTTGTAGCAAAGGTGTGGCCGGCTTGGTGTGGTCGTGTGTGTGGCGTGGCCACGGCGCGACGCGGCGCGCACCGGCGCACGGCGGCGGCACTGGTTGGCGGCGAAACTCGCCGGAAATGGCTTGGCGCTGGCCTAGAAGCGGTGCTAGGGCTCGGCTTGGGTGTGGTGGTCACGAACGGCAAGAAAAAGGTGGGGTTTGACCCACGGTGCAAGCTCTCGACGAAGGCAGGCGGCGCTCGGCCGGCGAGCGGCGGCGGCACGCGACGAGGTAGGGTCGCGCGGCCAGAAAAGGCCTTGGCTGCGAGCGCGTTGCCACCAGCGACTGCTGGGACACGGCTAGGAGCGCGTGCGCGGGCACGTGGTTTACCACGGCCGCGGCACGGCCTTGGCGCGCGCGACGAGCAGAGCTCGGCCGCGGCGGCCTCGGCTGCTGGAAGGCGACGGTGGTCTGCAAAGGGGGTTAGCGGCAGCGTCGGGTTCCTGCAAGAAGTTTATGGCCACGACTCGAAGGTCGGGTCCCAGAGAATGGGCTAGCAGCGGCGGGCACAAGGAACGGCGGCGCTCGGTCGGAGACAGGGAAGAAAGGGGGAAGAACGACGGCGCTCACCTAGGGGCTAAAAGACGTTCGCAGCAGCTCGGGGTAGTGCTAGCGATGCTCCTCCAGTGCTCGTGCTCCTCTTCCCGTCCTTGGTCCGGCTCGGAGTCGGCGGCTCCGCGAGCGGCGGCGCTCCAGTCTTCGGTGTCGACGCGGGGAAGACGATCGGCCTCCCCTCCTCCCTCGGCTTCTCCTCCACGGGCTTCCCCGACTCCTTTTCCCACTCCTCACCCTCTCGAATTGGATCTAGACCCCAAGGGGGGGGCGGCGGCGGCTTGAAGGGGAAGGGCTCCCGGCGCTGGTTTTATAGGGCGGCGGCTAGGGCTGGAGGGCACGGACGGCGAGATGGATGCGGTGGGCGGCCGCGGACACGCGTTGCCATCGCAACGGGCCGCGAGGAGGGCTGATGGGACCGGCTCCGCGGGAGTGGGTGCTCACGGGTGCGCGCGGCAGAGAGAGAGCAAAGCGAGCGGCCGCGCGGGGAAGAAGGAGAGGAAGGAGAGAAAGCTGACAGGCGGGACCCGCCTGTCAGTGAGAGGGATGAGGACGCGGAGGCGACGCGGTGAAGTTTGGAACAGCGCTGGGCCGAAAGGCCGGCTGGGCCGGTTGGCTGGTGGCTCGGGAAAGAGAGTTCGAGGGTGGTTTCTGGACTTGGGTGCGGGTTTAGGCCCACGAGCAGTTAGAAAGGGTTTGAATTAATTTTGTTAGTATTAGTTTGAATTCAAATCTAGAATTTGAATTCAAACACAACCAAAAATCCAATAAAACCAAATTAACTCCAAATCACATCTATTTGGTCCTTAGCACTTCAAATTATTTTTAATTAATTTTAAATTGCCTAGGAATTTAGGGAGCAATTAGAAGACACTCTTATATGTTTGTTGACTTGCACAAAATTCACCAAAAAATTTTAAATTCATATTTTTGCACTCAACAAATCCTAAGGGAATTTTTAGGGTTGTTACATTAATCTTGTATCTTGGAGGCCTGTTCTGATCGACCAGTGTTCTACACAAATTTTGCGCAAAAAAATTCAGGAATCATATGTCCATGGCATGCAAGGTATTTGGCTATTAGCAATTCATTCACTCAGAAAAGTAGTCTGATAACACAAATTGAAAATCCTACCTAGGAACTCGAATAAAGAAGTTTGTACGTGCTTTGGTAACCTCTTCTGGTATCTGTCAAAAGGAAAAAGGAAACATAGAAGAACTGTGAGATTAACAGAAACAATAAAAAAAACGAGTGATAGCATCTCTGTCTGGCCTACAATCATGTCAGCGGCTCAAGATGTCCTAATAACATCTGGAATCATATTTTTCGAGCTACGGTTGCTGCCACAATATAATGATAATCTAATACTAGGATTACTATGATGCTTTGCCTTCAGCCATAATGGTTCCACCTAGAACTTCGACAAGTCCAATTACTGAAAACTTACTGAATCAAGTGCTGTCATGGTTTGAGAAAAATCTCAGTGCTTTCTAATTTTGTTTTTTTATTACTGCCAGTTTTATGTAGAGATATAAGATTTCACATAAATCTTCATATGCTTGTAATTAACGGTGGCAGAGTGTGACCAACCACTGACCACAGAATGGCCAGCCATTGATGATAAACGTAATTTTCTGTTGCAAGGAAATGAAGCAATGTGCCTATATTTATATGTAAATAAGGAACCAAAATTCATATCGTTTATCGAATTGAAGTCCCTTACGTGTATAAAGGACTTCAATGGTCGAGTAAAACAACTATGAAAAAGAGGATAGTGTCATGATTTCTATGGAGTTGTGTCGTGTATAACGAAGAAGTGGTGTGTGGAAGCAAATAGAATCTAGCAAAAAGGTTTGGACGGGATATTTATCATTCATAAAAAACATATAATAAGTAGATGAAAGAAGGATAATTGTTAGAGGGGCTAAGCTACAGCATCGAGGAGCAAAGTTTGACTCTGCTCATGGCAGGCAGGCAGAGGGAGGCCATGGGAGCAAATTACCCTTGCGACGACCGACTCGAGCGCGGCCTCGAGCCTGATCTGTACGGACTGCACGCAGGTGGAGGCGAGCTCCTGCAGGTGCCTGTAACCCCGGATCTCCCTGCAGGCAATTCAAGAATCAATTTAATAAGAAGGTTTTTCTTATTAAGAAAGTTTTTCTTATCAGTGAAATGTTTGAAGTCAATAAACCATGAATGAGAAGGTTTAAGTAAATGCGTATTATTACTCTCTTTACCAATATGTCCCTGCATGCTCAATCCTTGGAAGACACCCTGGTTGATTTGCCTTGGTTTGCCATTTTCTATTTCATAATCTGGTTGATCATAGGTCATATTTTTATATGCATCTTTGCTCCATTGTCCCACCAGATCCTGCAAAAGTTCAGTTAGATAAGGTTGTATACGTCTTTTTAATGAGAATTCAGACCATATATATATATATAAAGAAAAAATTCATTCAAGCGATAAATAGAAATACTATTTCTTTTATAATGTACACGAATTGCTGCCTGCACCAAAACAAAATCAAGATCTTTTCAACGGAGACATTCAGCACCTATTAGATTAGATCATTTGTGTACACTTATTCTATGGGCATATATCCAATATATTGAATATGAGTGATGAGTTAGGTTGCCAATACATCAATCTTGTAAATCTTCTCTTGAAACTAAATGCATCAAAAAATTCTACACTGATTTGGAAAGTTATAGTAAAAGCTCAACATCGGCATCAGAGCAACACCTTCTCAGACTTATCAAGATCACAGAAGGGCATATAATCGCCATTGAATGTTGCTCCAACAATCTGATAGACAGAGTTGAAGAACAAAGTAACATTATTGGCTTCCACGGGGAAAGAATAAAGCTCTCTTCCAGGATCACACTTCTTACCATGCTCAATAATAGTGGTCCAAACCAAATCTGTAGCCTTGATAAGAATCTAAATTCAGGGGAGAGAGGATTAGCTTGTTATATCAATTGATATTCAGTTTTAGCAAAAGATACACATGGAATTCTCGTCTTACTTCACGCAGAGCTTGTTCATCCTTATAATACAACCTCAAGAGGTCCTTCACAGAAAAAATGTGGCGGCCTCTTAATGCGACATGGAACACACCACCCTTTGAAATCTTCTTCAGGCGCCATACATCATCATTCAACATTGGAATGTCGTGCTTTCTGCTTCCTACAAGTCATGAAACAGATAAGAACCGATTGATCAATGTTTCAACAGTGAATTCTCAAGGTAACACAAGATCAAAATTCAGAGTCAGTACTACCTTCACCTCGACGATCCTTGACAATGAACGGTTCAGTTATGCCTTCTAGGACTCGTTCATCAAGATCTTGTTCATCAACCATCACCCCAAGCCTGAATTGGCCGCTCCTCACAAACTTGGAGTTATCGATAAAAGTAGCTCCAGGGAGACATGCCTCGCCATTTTTTAGGCTAAGTTCTGGAACTCCAGTCAAGACAGCCCCAGCTTTGTCTCGTGGGCGTACTATATAGTTCCTGAACTCCTCTGACTCCCAGCTTTCTTGATTGTGTCTGTTGAAGTCTCCATCCAGAACAACAATTTTGATTTTAGCAGAGAGAAGGCGACGAGGAATGGTCCCTTGTGGTTCATTTACTGCCATACATATCTTGAGAGGCTCTCCATCTGTTGATCGGATGACCTTCTTAGTGAAAACTTCATTGCTCAAACCATTCATGAAGTTAATCTTGTATCTTGGAGGCCTGTTCTGATCGACCAGTGTTCTACACAAATTTTGCACAAAAAAATTCAGGAATCATATGTCCATGGCATGCAAGGTATTTGGCTATTAGCAATTCATTCACTCAGAAAAGTAGTCTGATAACACAAATTGAAAATCCTACCTAGGAACTCGGCTAAAGAAGTTTGTAAGTGCTTTGGTAACCTCTTCTGGTATCTGTCAAAAGGAAAAAGGAAACATAGAAGAACTGTGAGATTAACAGAAACAATAAAAAAAACGAGTGATAGCATCTCTGTCTGGCCTACAATCATGTCAGCGGCTCAAGATGTCCTAATAACATCTGGAATCATATTTTTTGAGCTACGGTTGCTGCCACAATATAATGATAATCTAATACTAGGATTACTATGATGCTTTGCCTTCAGCCATAATGGTTCCACCTAGAACTTCGACAAGTCCAATTACTGAAAACTTACTGAATCAAGTGCTGTCATGGTTTGAGAAAAATCTCAGTGCTTTCTAATTTTGTTTTTTTATTACTGCCAGTTTTATGTAGAGATATAAGATTTCACATAAATCTTCATATGCTTGTAATTAACGGTGGCAGAGTGTGACCAACCACTGACGACAGAATGGCCAGCCATTGATGATAAACGTAATTTTCTGTTGCAAGGAAATGAAGCAATGTGCCTATATTTATATGTAAATAAGGAACCAAAATTCATATCGTTTATCGAATTGAAGTCCCTTACGTGTATAAAGGACTTCAATGGTCGAGTAAAACAACTATGAAAAAGAGGATAGTGCCATGATTTCTATGGAGTTGTGTCGTGTATAACGAAGAAGTGGTGTGTGGAAGCAAATAGAATCTAGCAAAAAGGTTTGGACGGGATATTTATCATTTATAAAAAAACATATAATAAGTAGATGAAAGAAGGATAATTGTTAGAGGGGCTAAGCTACAGCATCGAGGAGCAAAGTTTGACTCTGCTCATGGCAGGCAGGCAGAGGGAGGCCATGGGAGCAAATTACCCTTGCGACGACCGACTCGAGCGCGGCCTCGAGCCTGATCTGCACGGACTGCACGCAGGTGGAGGCGAGCTCCTGCAGGTGCCTGCAACCCCGGATCTCCCTGCAGGCAATTCAAGAATCAATTTAATCTGAGCAACCCCCGCCCGTGGTAAAAATAAAATTAAGCAATCAGCTGGAGGCCGGCCCCGAGGCGAGAATCAAGCCGAATGAAGTAATCAAGAGGCCGGAGCAGGAACCAAGAGGAGGAAGGGACTCACAGGTCGAAGGAGCGGCAGCGCTTCTTGAGCGCCGGCGACGGCGGCCCGGCACCGGCGGCTCCGCCTCCGCCCTTCTCCTCCTCCACCTCCTCGAGCCCACGCTTCTTGGGCGGCATCGGTCGGAGGCTAGCCGCCGCTGTTCAGGCAGCACGGCGCCGGCAGGTCAACGCTTGAACTGATCGGTCGGTCGCCTGCTCGGCCGGCGAGGTGGAGCAGGTTGGGAGTGTCCATGTATATATACTGATCGGAGAATGGGGGAGAAGACACTGGCGGACCTACTCTCTCTATTTCTCCACTAAATAAACAGTACCACATAGGCTGCCCCCTATTTTATTTATCAAGGTCCGCCGCTCCGACGGGGGACGGAAGAGTAGCGCACTCTTCCTCTCGCTTGTCGTCTGTGTGTGGTGGACTGGACGGCGGGGAAGAAGATCGCAGCTTGGTGTTTCAATCCAATCATGCACGTCTGTCCGAGGTCAGCCAGTGGCCGATGTGCGTCAGGACAGGAGGACGTACATGATGTTCATCGTCTCGTCGTCGGGGCAGTAAGTTGGTACACCTCAGCGGGTTTTTTTAGGATAGAGAGCGAGGTGAGACAACAAGGTTGTCGTTTCGCAAAACTACCGTGAGCTAAAATTTAGGATTATGAGACAACTTAATCACCATCGTACGAGTTTTATTGTCGTGTAACCAATAATATTTCTTTATTTTTTTCATAAATTAAGAGATTTTATATTATTATAAGACAACTAAAACAATAACATATTATATAGATTGTCTGATAAGTTATCTTAAGATTACGTATCACCGTATGAGACCGTCGGCATCAATGTACTTGTCCTCTTGCAGCGTGTATAACAGAATAAATGGATTTATAGATGACCAGATGGGCCAGGCCTATGAGTTGACGACTCCTTCAAATCTTAATACTGGGCCGCCACTCCCCTTCCCCCGAATCCCTTTCTGTAGGCACTGGGCCAAGGCTTAGCTACCACCCGCACGACGGCTGCTTGCCACCTTGGCCCAGGCAAGCAAAGCTGGGCGCTGCTACAGGGCCCGCTAGTGTTGCGGCCTGCACGGCAGCCTGGCTCTCCTGACCGAGAAGGCCGAGCACGAGCGACCCACGGGCCCACTACTCCACGGCGGGCAGTTGTGGCCCATTAAGACTTGGACGTTTGAGTTGTGGATACGGGCCGGTGTGTTCTGTGTTAATACTCGGATTCCTTTTTCTTTTCGTTTATTCCTCCGCTCGATTTTCCTCCTACAAAAATGCATGCATGCGTTCGTTCGATTAACTGCTTAATTCGGTAGTTGAAAGGTAGAATGAGATGTTACCAGGGCCTGCTCCGTAGTAGTAGATTGTGATTCAGGCGGTTATTGTTTCTACGGATATATTACTACCTGCCTCATTTCAATGTGTGTCAGTTTATTAGTTTGGCGAAGTGTTAGGCTAGTTTTGTTCTGTGAGCGCCTAAACCCTAACAATTTTTCAGTGAGAGGATAGAGAACCGACAGATTTTTCTTTACCTGATTGTTGGGGATTTATTCCCACTACATACGACTAACAACGTACATTTGGCGAATTATATTAACTAAATCTTGGGTTCACAATTCCAGCCGAAATTTCATGAAAAAACACGAAATTTTGGTTTTTTCGCTGGGTACCAGAACGAAAAAAAGCTCCGAAATCTTGTTTTTAGTGCAAATTTAATTATTTTGTAAAAAAAGAATATGCTACAGTATCGAAATACCCTAAATTTTGGTTTTTTCGCAAGGTCCCGGAAAAATTTTGTTGACAACCAAAATTGGCAATTGCCTATCAGGCTGAGGGCAACCGGTCAGACCGGTTCTAGGAAGCGGTCAGACCGATTTTACTGTAGCTGATCTGGCAACGGCCAAACCGGTCTGACCGGTTTCCCTATCCGGTCTGACCGGTTTCTCCCGTGTTGGAGTAGGTTTAGGACTTTAGAGTTTAATCCCATATTGTAAACCGACCTAAAGGGGTACGACTTCCCCACCCTATAAATATAAAGGGTCATGGCCGATTGAGAACATCAACATCCAATCGAATCTATCAGATTTATCTTTTATCATTTTGTCTTTACTTTTATCTTTCTATTTTCCGCATTACTTTTATCTCTTTACCCAAATTTTCCAATCTATTATCATGTTGTTCTTCCTTCGTCTCTATGTCGATTGAAGGCGTTCTAGGTGGCCTGCCGATCCTAGAACAACCCAAGGTGCGTCTTTCCTGACGGGGTCCCTCCCGGACGGGCGTTCGTTGGTCCCTCGCCGGGCACCGCCGGCGAAACCGGTCTGACCGGTTATCAAAACCGGTCTGACCGCTTTACGCGGAAGGGCAACAAGGAGCTACTCCACGTGCTTGTTGTTGGCGCAGTTTCGTGTCAACATATTTTTGGCGACTCCGCTGGGGAAGAAATCTCTGGTTATCATGGCTGGTTTATCAAGTGATACGATATCGTTTGAAGAACTACTTGAGGAATATCAGCAAGAACATGACAGAGCATTTCAAAGTTTATTCTTGTCTTGCTACCGTAAGACAGGACAAGGAGTCATCAAGATTAAAGAGTGTCAGCCACCATCGAACATCGCCGTATTAAAGGAGATACAATCTTCCGGTACTATATCTACCCATCTATCCGCCTATGTTAAATTTTTGATTACTCAAGAGGATAAGGTAGATTCAATTTCTGTTGTTCAGAAGTCGGTTGCTGAAAAGCCGACTAATGATATTATTGATCCTTGCAACTTGCCAAATTGTGATGTTGTTGATCAAGAAACAAATCGGCCGTCTCTAGCCGAAATTGTTGATCTAAAATCCCCTAGCATGAGCATAAAAAGTGTATCTAGTACTTCAATGCTCGGGGGGCAACAGAACAAAGGCAAAGGTGATGGTTGCAACACAACCAGTCTGGCCGGTGCCCAGACCGGTCTGACCGGTTCTCAAACCGGTCTGACCGCTTCACCTAGGGCTTCAAAAAATAAATCAAAACCAAAGATGGTTAAGCCAAAGAAGCCTGAGATTGGTGTTTGGAAAACCATTGAATCCAAAGGCCGTCATAAGAATCAAAGAGAAAGGCCGAAGTGTAACAAAAAACTTCCGGCTAAGTCTCAAAGACAAAATAATGTCAATGATGCTAGTCGGTCTAAAAATTTCAAACAATCAAAATCTTCTCCTAGAGAGAAGTTCCATAATCGGAATCGGCAATTGAATAATTCTCACAAATCAATGCCGTTTCCACCATATGGATCACCTACACCGATGCCATGGGAGTTTTGTTTTAATGTGCCTTACTTTTATTCTCCTTGGTATTATAATTCATATATGCCGTCTCCTCCTAGATATTTGTGTTCAGATTATATTACCTATAGGGAGCCGGTAATTAATGAGTCATCACCTATGCATAATGACCGTTTTGATCAAAAGAATCGGTCCACACAGAAAAATAAGCGTAAGGTGATTAAACAAGTCTACCGTGTCAAAAAAGATGGAAGATTAAATAAAAATCCAGATTTGACACTAGACATAGAAAAGCCGTGTATTCAAAAATCATCGGCTAGTTCTGTTAATCAAATTATCCCCAATCATAAGCATATCACAAATATTATAGCTGAGCAACAATCATGTTCGGCTGGGGGGCAATATGATCTTAGTGTGACTGGTTCTGAAGGAACCAGTCTAACCGGTTCTACAAACCGGTCTGACCGGTTTGACCGGTTTGACAAAAAAGTTGATAAATCTGCAAGTGTCACTTCAAAGAGCAAGGTGATGAAGAATAAGCCAAGCTTTGCTGAATTGTTACATAAATATCAGAAGATAGCCGAGCAAAAGCAAAATAATCGGTTAGAAGACCAGAGTTGGAATTTTTCATCACCAAAAGCAAAGAAGCATCAACGGTCATCTCATTATTCTTCAACATTTATTCCGTCGATGCATGTGCCATGGAATGCGTATCCAAGTATACCTAATTACAATTCATGGTTTTGGTATAATCCTTGGTCTTCTTTTTACAATTATCAATATTATGCTTCTGATGTACCAAGGAACTACGATTGGTTGTCATGGCCATATCAAGATTTCAATTATTAGATGACTCGATCATTGAAGATTATTTTCTGGCACGCAAGCTTTGCCAGAAAACAGGGGGGCATATGTTGACAACCAAAATTGGCAATTGCCTATCAGGCTGAGGGCAACCGGTCAGACCGGTTCTAGGAAGCGGTCAGACCGGTTTTACTGTAGCTGATCTGGCAACGGCCAAACCGGTCTGACCGGTTTCCCTATCCGGTCTGACCGGTTTCTTCCGTGTTGGAGTAGGTTTAGGACTTTAGAGTTTAATCCCATATTGTAAACCGACCTAAAGGGGTACGACTTCCCCACCCTATAAATATAAAGGGTCATGGCCGATTGAGAACATCAACATCCAATCGAATCTATCAGATTTATCTTTTATCATTTTGTCTTTACTTTTATCTTTCTATTTTCCGCATTACTTTTATCTCTTTACCCAAATTTTTCAATCTATTATCATGTTGTTCTTCCTTCGTCTCTATGTCGATTGAAGGCGTTCTATGTGGCCTGCCGATCCTAGAACAACCCAAGGTGCGTCTTTCCTGACGGGGTCCCTCCCGGACGGGCGTTCGTTGGTCCCTCGCCGGGCACCGCCGGCGAAACCGGTCTGACCGGTTATCAAAACCGGTCTGACCGCTTTACGCGGAAGGGCAACAAGGAGCTACTCCACGTGCTTGTTGTTGGCGCGGTTTCGTGTCAACAAATTTCTATGCCGGAATTGAAAACCTAACAATTAACACTTGTTGAAGAGTGTCAATGCATCATTTTCTTTCGAGTTCAGGTTGATCTTAGCCGTCCATCACGCGAATCAGACGGCTTGTAGTCCTTAGGCCTAGCTGAGTTTGTTCTGTTCTCGTTTCCTTTCGAGAAAACACATACAACTGATCCTTTCCGATCTAAAAGAGGAGGAGGAAACACAAGGCCAGACCCGGACACATAATCGATATATAATATATACACTCCACGCAATTCAAGAAATAGATCGAGAAGCTAGAATATATTTCGGCAGAGGACGTACGATCGAGATCGACGAGGTGATGGCGTGCAGCTGCATGGCGTACGTAGGCTTCGGAGTCACCGCCGGCGCTGTGTGCGGCTTAGCCGCCGGTAAACCCTCTTTTATCTATTCCTCCATAGAACAGAACCTTGTATTAAACCCTAGCCATGTGTACGTGTGATGTGTCAATCCTTTCGCACCAAGTGCTGGTTCGATCGGTTTCGTCGATGCTTTGCTGTTGGTTTTCCGATTTGAGGATCGGCTTGCATTGGGGGGCTCAGATGTATGAGCTGTCCAGGCAGCAGCTTTGTTTTGTTTTTGTTTTTGGGAGACAGGAAGGCAGCACTGCAGCAGCTTTGTTGAGATGGAGTTCAAGTTTAGGTAGCAGCTTATATATGGTGGTGGTGAAAATAAATAGCATATTTTTTTTCTTCTTTCTGCTTCCACAAAGGATATGAGTACATACCAAGATAATAATTGCCACGTTTTCTCCTTCATTGTGCGCAGGTGCTTGCTCTGGAACTTTGAAGGCATTCAAATACAAGGTGTGCATGCATACACTGTTTCCCTTGTTATATGCAAAACTGCTGCTTTGTGGTAGTCCTATTTTATACCCCTTTCAATATTTGGTTTTGTGCCATTCTTGATGAACAACATTCATATATTTTGATGCCGCATGCATCAAAAAAGTAGAAAGGGAACGAATTGATCGTCGTATCCTTCAAGACACAGATCGAAGGATTTATCTTGTACTTAGCACAACACTAGTTATCATGCATGGTGCCGCCTTGTTTGTCCTTGTCCATTTAGTTAACCTTAGAGGAGATTTGCGTTATCAAGCTCATGGCATAATGACTGACAAGAGAAAATTAAACATATCTGAAATAAAAGTTCATGGTTATTTTTACGATTATTGTGAGCACTAATCAGTGTTATTTTTATGTTTCGCAGATCCCTGGGTTGCTGAAGATCAGATATATTGGAAAATACACTCTTGTTAGCACTGCAGCTGGCGGGATTTTCATAGGGTCTGGCTGCTTGATGGACTGTGGAAAACTCAGTCGATGGGCATCAGAGGAGGATAGGTTTTGATCGAGCACTTCTTCCCTCGGTGGCCTCAGAGGACCCGTCTGTTTTTTTCTGAACAGAAGAGGACCCGTCTGTGAAAACGTTTGTTCAATGTTTATGTACAGTTTAGCAGCTAGTAGCTCAGAGTTGGAAGGAACAATCAAGTTGTGTTATTTGATACGCTGCTCGCTCCTAGTTTTGGTTTGGAAATAAAATCCATGTTCATCTGTACGCCTGAATCATCAATTTCTTGGCGCATCTAGTATCTGATGATTACTACAGTTGCTCATTGCATGGATTTGGATGATACCCGGAAAATACAGCGAAAAACACCACATACGCGCCCCCGGTGTTTCCTGCTATTTTCACTGACGCTTTTCCTCCTCCCGTTTCCTACGTCCAGTGATGGGGACAACAACCATTTTTTACCCAAACAAACAGGCTGGAGATTTGCCTACTCTGCCACGCTCTGTTCTTCGACCTGCTGTAACAAGTTCAGATGCAAGTACGCATGCTTCAGGCCACATGAAAGATTTTGTGCCATGTTTATAGCTAGGCGTTCTTTCCTCTCTCAAGGCATGTAGCATTATATCATCCGGCAACCTTTGCTCCGCATTTTTCATGTCTATCTCTCGCTCCCGTCTATTTTTTTCAAAACATTTTTCATGTCTTCTTCTCCCACCATGTTATCTTCTTAATGTGCCAAAATTATATTTTGTTTTGGTAAAATGTAACAGAATTTTGGCAGAAGAAATGTGGCCTGGATCAGTTACCATAATTCTACTCAAAGGAACACGGCGTTAAAAAAACACAAAAATGAAGTTTTTTTTTCCAAGCCACGAACCTGGAGTGTCACTGTAGGTAGTTGGCTGAATTACGTGCCACATTATATTCTCACCAAACATGCTCACAAACAATTTCTATGGCCTATTAAGTGGCAATACATAAGCAGCATTTAAAATTTTACAAAGCTTCAAACCAATCACCAATAACAGGCTGAAAACTGAATGAAAAATATATCTTCATTACACATATCTCAACAAAATTTACTTGATCAAATGTTGCCAATTAACTCGTCCTAGCCTTTCCGCGGAGAGCATCATCGGACAATTTTTTTCCTTTTTTTGATAAGGGAAGTTTTATTGAAATCAAGATTGTTACATCGAGATGATTACAAAAACCTTGAGAAAATTCCGACCTCTGCATAGCTAAGATGATTACACACTAATGACCCACAATCCTTAGACTAGACTGCCACCCATGTGCCCAGGTAAAAAACTCCTTGGCCACCTGCGCCAAACGTTGACACGCCACTACAACCACATCTTGTGAGGTTTTTTTTCCTAACCGATCATTGTTTTATTTACTTATTATTTGTTTTTTTTCACTCCATTCTTCACACAGTCGGTTCTGCTCCCAGCTCCGGCGTATCATGGCAGCCCGGCTCTTTGAAGCTGCCAGGCCTGGAGTACATAGGATAGTCTGCCAGAGCTCTGACAGCACAAAGAGTGGCACCAATGTGAGCTTCCTCTGGTTGCTGCTCTTCACACCGCTGAGGGACTGAAGCATCTGCAGAGCACGTCGTGTCAGTGAGTTTATGACTTTACTCCCACAGTAAATGAAAATGTATGTAGTTACCATTCTCTGTCAAAGGTATGTTGTAAATCTCATCATCCATTGTAAGGGATGCTTGAGCCAAAATCACAGATCCTGTAGTTTCATTTGCCACGGTCGTTGCTGGGCAATGAAATGTGACTAAACCAGTGATGTCATTTGCAGAGGTGGTTGCACAATGTTCAGAGATAGAGTCCAGGTAGACACTGAAGTCAAATGATTCATCCTGTGAGAGTAGTATGATTTCATTAATGATCTGCTTTGCACAGTATTGTATTGTTCAGAGAAGAAAAGAACAAGGAAAATGCCTTTATCCATCTTTAAAAGACAGAACTGTAGTTATTCTAAAGTTTTTGAAGTCAACGCGCAGCTGCTTAGACATTAATCACTGCAGCTGCTGTAGGATCTGCTATTATGTGCACTTTTCTTTTTTTCTTTTGTGTGAAAATATTGTAAAACCACTTCTTGAGAAGTAACATTTTATCAGCGCTTGAAATAATAGGATAAATCTATACCAAATTTAAGAAACTGAAATTGTTTAAGAAACAAAAACAATATTAACAATTGTGCTGAGGCACTACACAAATCTTTGCTTGTATACTAATATTGCAAAACATACTGAATTTTAGACAAAGTATAAGATAGATAGCTGTATTTAGAATGCAGAGAAAATCTTTGCACTACTTACATCATCATTTTGTGTTAGTCGAATGGATCCCAGCCTTTTTAATGTACAATGCTTGGAATGACTACTAGAAGTCTCTTGTTGATGATCAGCTTGACAAACATTTCCCTCTGTGAAAAATAAAAAATGTTGTCAGGCAACCATTTTATTACAAAGTCATCAATAAACCATTGTAAAAAAGATTAAGCAAGTAAGGGTATTACTATCTTCAACAATATGCCTTTGCATAAGGTCAGTAAATTTATGCTCCAGCATGCCCATTCCTTGGAACATTCCTTGATTGATTGGTCTTGGTTTTCCCTCATCATCCATTTCATAATCCGGTTGATTATAGGTCATATTTTTGTATGCAACTTTGCTCCATTGTATTACCAGTTCCTGCAAAATTTCAACAAAGATAAGAAATTAAGAAAACTTTCCTTGGACCTGAAGTAATTTGTAACCTTTACATTACAAATTTCAGCAAGTCTAAGACCAGAATTGATTGTGAATTGCCCTTAAAATATGAGAATATTGTGCAATACATTGAGATAAACGAAGTATGTCTTGGATTCCCAATACAACCTGTATGTTATCTGATTTATTATAGAGATATATTATATGATTTTATAATTAAAGGACTTTAAGAAAATTTGTGCTCTCTTGTTAACAAGAACAAATATGCACTACCGTGTCTGAAACAAAACATCATTTCTCCTTAAGTCTGAGAATGCACAACCTGCAATTCAGAAACTTGAAGTAAAATCTCACTATCAGCATCAGAGTTACACCTTTGTAGTTTTTCAAGATCATCGAAGGTTGAGTAATTGTCACCAAATTTCGCTCCAACAATCTGATACACAGAGTTGAAGAACAGCATAACACTATGGCCTTCAACAAGAAAAGAATACAACTCTCGTCCAGGATCACATTTCTTAGCATGCTCGACAATAGTAGTCCAAACTAATTCTGTGGCCTTGACAAGAATCTGAATACAGGGGAGGTAACATAAGCAAGTTACATTAACCAATATGTAACTCAAGGTATCCCCCAAAAAAAAAGTTTCTTGTCTTACTTTGCGCAGGGCTTGCTCATCCTTATAATACAACATCAAGAAATCCTTCACAAAAAAAATCCCAGAACGTCTCAACGCATCATATAAAGCACCCTCCTTTGAGATTTTCTTCAGGCGCCACACATCGTCATTCAACAATGGTAAATTATGCTTTTTGTATCCTGTAAGCATAAGATGACTATAAGCATATAACACCAGATCAATAAATTTCCCCATAGCGCAATGCTGAAGGTAACATAAGTTCAACATCCAGATTCAGGATTACCTTCACCACGCCGTTCCTTGACAATGAAAGGTTCAGTGATGCCTTCTTGGACTCGCTCACCGAGATTGTCAGTAACCATAACCCCAAGCCTGAACTTGCCACTCCTCACAAACTTGGAATTGTCCATAAAAGTAGCGCCACGGAGATAAGCCTCTCCATTTGTCAGGCTAAGCTCAAGATCTCCTGTCAGGACTGCCCCAACCTTGTCTCGTGGGCGTACTATGGAGTTACTAAACTCTTCCCACGTCCAGCGTTCTTCATTGTGTCTGTCGAAGTCGCCATCAAGAACAACAACTCTGATCTTAGCAGAAAGAAAACGAGGCTCATTTTCTTGGTGGCCATTTGCGATAATACATATCTTGAGTGGCTCCCCATTTGTGTCGCGGATGACCTTCTTTGTGAAAACTTCAGTTTCCAAACCATTCATGAAGGTGAGCTTGTATCTCGGCGGCCGGTTCTGATCCACCGATGTTCTGCACAAACTGCGGAACAAAAGATGTGGTAAGGGTGAAGCGGTGAACACGACCATATATTAGCACAGACCATATATATAAAGCAATATTTGCAGCTGGAGAGGTCAAGGTAAAAAAAAATCTGAAAAGTAATAGTGGTGGTGATGTGTGAAGTGCAGATGGTACCTAGGAGCACGGCTTAAGAAGCTTGTAAGTGCTTTGGCAACTTCCTCTGGTATCTGACAACAAGAAGAGGGCAACTTAATTTACTACAGTAACGATGAGTTTAAAGAGAAATATTTCATCATAAAATGGTCGTAGAAAATATAAGCCATATGCACATCATATCTGAGACTTGAAAGTGAAAGCTAATCCACCGCGCAGCTTCATCGTAAACAGAAATATTTCATCATAAAACAACAGTTGACTATTGCATTGCTTTGGTCACCGCGCAGCTATGAAAGTGAAAGCTAATCCATAGCTACGCGTACCAAAGGTTTGCCACGCTAATAAACAAAAGGTTGAGACTTGAGAGTAACATCATAGGATTGTCCCAAGATTTGGCAGGGGCTCATAGCCACTGGAAATGTCAAATCAAATGTCCGAAGGATCTCGAATTGCGCTAAATATTAGAGAATAATTCGAGGGGATTTCGCTCAAATCTCAAGCTGATCCCAACTGTCTGCGGTAGAGCACAGTAAGCATAGAGCATAGTGTGGTTACTTACCCGGGCGACGGCGGACTCGAGCGCGGCCTCGAGGCTGACCTTGACGGCGGCGGCGAGCTCCTGCAGGTGCCGGCAACCCCTGATCTCCCTGCAGATCGATCGAGGCACGCAATTATTATTCAATTCAAGGCCCGAGCCCGACCTTTAATTTCAGGTGACTAGCTAGATCGAGAAGAGGAGAGGGCATTGCTCACGTACAGGTCGAAGGACCGGCAGCGCTTCTTCAGCACCGGCGCCGCCAGCTGCGACGACGGCGTGCCGCCGCCCTCCTCGAGCTCCCGCTTCTTCGGCGGCATGGCTATGGTCAAGTCCAGAGAGTCAACGGCGACGCTTGGTTGCCCGGCCGATCGACTACTTTACGCGGCCTACAATGGCGGAGCTCGATATATCTTCGTTCAGCCAGTGGATAGCTAGCTAGGGGAGGAGGACGATCGTGATTGAGTTGAGTGCGTCGAGAGAGCACGAGCTAGGCCGGCTCATATATACACTAGCTAGCCTCAGCTCCATGGAATAATGGTGGGAGGTTTCCGAGAAAAAGAAAACACAGCGGACTTGAATTGGGAGAGACAGAGAGGGAGAAAGTGAGTGCGTGTGCGTGTCTTGTTGCGATCGACTATGAGCAGGGTCGGACGCGGTCCGGGACGTGGAGGGGCCGCGGCATGCACGATCGACTAGGCAAAAGACACATGTACCTCTGAATTAACTTATGTTTATCTATCAATCAGCCAAACTAACCACAGTAACTTCAAAAAAATTAAGAAACGATGGTTTAAATATAGTTAGAATGCCTTATATTTGAGGACAAATTTTAAACTCTAGAATGACTTGTATTACACGACGGAGGGGTATGTACCTACTGCGCTGGCCGGTCACTGAAAACTTGTACAAATGTATAGCATATATTCTATACTCAGAGGTAATACTGTCTGGTAGACAATCTCATGCATTATATTAACACGTAATTTTAAAATGAGGCAATCAAGGTTATAGTTTTAATTGTTGCGAACTGATAGTAGATCAGTTGGTAAGGTTCCTTGTGGAATCCGCCCACGAGGGTTCGAGTCCTGGACTCATCGTCGTATTTTGCTGGATTTATTTTAGGATTTACCCGGCCCTATTCTTTCAGTGGTAGACGGCATCCCCGTTGTCAAAAAGATGCCTGTGGTGACTTCGTGAATCTCAAGATCGTATCTGCCGGTCCGGTCTCTCATAGATGCTCATAGGGGTAGGATTTACGTACGTGTATTCATAGGGATGAGTATGATGTGCGTCTGTGCGAGTGTCTCCATCTTTGCTGGTATTTGCAAAAAATAGTTTTAATTGTTTCATAGCAATACTATATTATTTTATGAAAATATTATAAATCCTATGACAATAACAACTCTAGTACTTTCAACATAAATAATCAAGCTGTTGGACCATTGCAACATAAATAATCAGTCTGGCATATATCCATCATGTTACAATATATTCACTTAAAAGTATGGCCCTATTCGACACAACTCTTTGATGTAGAATTTAGAGAGGGTAATTCATATCTCTAAAAATTCTTAGAACTAGATCTATGGGCACAATAGAGATGTTGAGAATATTCCCTTTTGAGGATGAGTTTAAACTTAGAATATTCGGG
This sequence comes from Echinochloa phyllopogon, assembly GCA_033239725.1. Taxonomy (NCBI): domain Eukaryota; kingdom Viridiplantae; phylum Streptophyta; class Magnoliopsida; order Poales; family Poaceae; genus Echinochloa; species Echinochloa phyllopogon. The sequence goes on along the minus strand of BTCW01000012.1, from coordinate 58,585,724 downwards.
ATGAGTTCATCTTTAATAACCTCCAATGAAACACTATGAAAACTGGCATAGAACTGTTCCATTCCAGGACATTTCTCTAACAGAGCAACAGAGTTCAAATTTGGCATATAATAAATTGTTTCATATACCATTATTCATGGGTGGTTTCTGCCACGAGGTGTTTGATAATTGGGATCAGAACCAAGGCGTAAAAATTAAGCAAATTCCGAGCATTTTGATCTTGAATGAAAGTAATTTTGCCCAAAAATACAAATGTTCATTTTAAAATATTAAATCTTTAAAACAATTAGCTGAAATATCGTGAATTAAGATAACACAAATCATTCTATTATGATCCTCTTAGTTGCAGCTTGTTATTGGCTCCTCACTTCCTTGGTCGGTTTGGTGTTATCATGTAAATGGTATGGCTAGTAATGTACTATTTCTAAATTACTCCATCCGTCCTAAAATAAGTGTTCATGTAGCATTCAATTTTTTTCTCATAAAGAATGTCCATTTAGTGCACACATTAATATAAAAGTGCATAAAGAAACGCATAGAGCCAATCAAATAGTTAGTTAATGCTAATTTTCTAGTTCCAATGAGGAGTAACATGGTCATTTGTTTCATGAGCGGTAATCTATCTTAAAATTTCTAAATGAGCCCTTATTTTAGGACGGAGGAATTACTTAGCTTGTCATAAACGTAATAAGGGCACTATAAACTGGACCGTTAATTGGGTTTGCAAATGAACGGCAGGTAAACATGTTTGGTATGGTTACGGTGTGGTCCATAAGTTACTGGACACAACACACAGTATAGGAAATTAATAGTCAAAACATTTGAAGATATCTTTTTATCTCACGTCCCTTCAAGTAGGATTCTACTCACAGATTGAGGTATAGTCTTTGTTCGATCGGAACACTGTGATAGGGCAACAGAGCAGAGAGTCCAGTGAATTGGTGGATGCTCTGCATCTCATCTCATCATCTATAATCACTCCTGCCACCAAGGTTTGAGTCTTCTTCACTTCAATTCCAAAACATGTTTCCTCACAACGAAGTCCAAAACTACCCTTTTGTTTTGGAAAAAGAAAAAAAACATAGAGAAACTTTCTTTCTATAGCAAAAATACTCCAAGCGACACAAAAAACGGTGAGCAGGAAGAACACAAGGAACAAGCCAGCTTAATTACTACTGCTCTCCGATTATGAAAACACACTGCTCTGGCAAAGACGGCGAGGCAGGATCATATATCGCCGGTGTATATATATACGCCCAATGCCTTTCAAAACTTGTCGATCGTTTTCGAACGAATTGCATTTCAACTTGTGAACCGGTAGTGGCAGACTGGCAGAATATTTAAAAGACAGCAAGCGAAACGGAATGCACGTAGACGCCTACGTTTCAGCGAAAGAAGCAACCGGCTCCTGCCTATTCCAAAAAATCAAGGCGGAAGCTCGGACATGGAGCCTGACGGGGGCTAAGTCATTGGGAGCCTTCATCTCAGGAGCATAGTGCCTTGTTTTTTTTTTCTCTTTTTGACACACGTGTAAATATCTCCTATGTACTCCTTCTATGTTAATAGAAATGGTCCAGTGTAGACTACGTTCGTTCAAAAAAAAAAAGACAGCAAGCTTGTCACTTGGATGCTCTTGCTCTCGGCTGCAGCAAAAGGAGGCGACGACCCAAGACGACGACTCTCCAAGAGTCAACGGTAGCAACGCATGGACGCGTAGTAGAGATTTATCTTGTCCTGCCCGGTGATCTCGACGCGTGAAGATGGATCAGGCAGAGGAGCTCGCTCAAGACCCAAAAAAAACTTGGGTCTACTCGTCACACAACGCGTTAATCTCGTATTAATTAATTCTGATGAACCACGAATGATATAAAGCTTGTTTATTTAACCCCTACTAGTCATAGAAGGGGAGGAGGGAAAAGTCGGAGAAGTTGTAGGGACGATGCCCGGAAGAGTCAGGGGCCTTTCGCTGTGTTTTCAGGCTGTTACCCTTGCAGCTTCTCTGAAGAACAGAGGAGGATAATTCAGTCCTCTTTCTTTGACCTTTTCAGTATGTCTTCAGACGTTGACGGCATGGTTAACTTCTGACACTGCTTGTATTTAGTTTCTTTTCTTCTGAAAAAGGTTCTTGCTGCATTTCCTACCACACTGCTTGCAAATTCTCAGGAATTCTCTTGCACTGGGCTGCCATTTCTGAACTGTCTTGGAACTGTTCCTCTGCATTATTTATATATATACATATGTATGGCTGCTCATGTTCCTTGGAGGATCAACTTTTCCTCCCCTCTCCACTCTCTTTGCTCTCTCTTTGCTAGGTGTGTTTCGTAGTTTTGGATGCATCCTGGAGTTTGAAACTCTACCAATTTTTTCTCACAACAAATATACTTGACTCTGCCGAGGTCCAACCAAACAATTTCTTTATGTTGTGTGCACATTTCGTTTATCAATATTTCGCAACAGGCAACTACTGTTATATGATGGATGGGAGGCGGTGGAACAAGCATGCCAACCCCCTGGCCAAAGTCCCTTATAGATCAGAACACAAGTGGGATTCTCACATTCAGACCTAAATCCATCAGCTATCCACCTCATACTTTGTTCGCTGTTTGTTTTTCCCTTGAAGAATGCTTCATCAGCATTAGAAGCAGAGAGAAACTGACAATTTTTTATGGAGCTATTTGTGTGCCAAAATTCTGTAACCTTTTCCCGTCACCTCAACTGATCTTTTCAATTAATAAAGTGTTAGCTTTTAATTTACTCTACTCTGTTTATTCTGAATGGATGTCACTATTTTCCGTTCAATCTCCAGTTCTGAATACTACATGACGACATTTCAGAAAATTTCAGCTTCAAGCAGAAATGCAAGAACGACAGTAATCAACTTTATTATAATTTTTACAGACAACCTGGGGAACATATACATTACCGATGGCATGCATATATTGTAAGTTCCTGAAATCTCACCACACAGGTACATCACATGTACAAACTAATGTCATATGCACATTAACAAATATTTATAAAATTCGGTCACCATACAGGGTTTACACTATTACAGGAACAAAATATTGACAGCAGTTTCATTTGTTTTAACTGCTCAGGGACTCCAACCTTCTTGCTCAAACATAAGCATTACTGTCTTTGAAGCCCTTACCAAAGCTTTCCACTTCAAGGGCCGTCAATTTAATCCACCTCTGATGGGAGGTCAGCTTCACCATGTCATTGTGAATATCAGTTGGTGGCTCACTGATAATGGGTGCACAGAACTGAAGGTTGTCTTCAGGCAGGTTCTCTAAAAACCGATCCATACTCTTGCTGTTTTGTGTCAATAATCCAGAGGAGGATCAGCTTGCATGCTAAATGGAAAAGGAGATGCATACTGAGAAGCCATTTGATGATCTGGATACCAGTGACCAAGTGAAGGACCTGCAAGAAGTTAAATAGTATTGAGCCTACAGGTTCCAACTTCATTGTAGTTACAGATAGCAATAGTTGAATGCAATTTGATGTCAGTATGTACCATCTGTGTAAGACATCTGATAATCCTCCTGATGCATCGTCAAGGCACCTTGATCCAGTGCTAATGATGCTATAACTTCGTATGAAGCCGTAGTTGATCCAGTGTCACTGAACCTGCAGTGTAATTTGCATCCGGAGTTTCAAACTGGACTTCAGGACAAGAGCCCAGCTGGACATCGATGTCAAAACATGGTTCAGTGATTAATACAAGAAAATGAACCAAGCCTTCTTAAAAGGAATCGAAAATAAATGAGGGGACAGCATCATCCTTTGTCAGACGGCAGCAGATTTGAAAAATATGAAAATACTTATTGTGAGGAACGCTCATTGTGGCTACAGGCCAACAGCTAAAATTTGGCACAGCCATACTGATTATAAAATCTTAGGTTACACAGATTATAATAAAATTCATATAAAGACAGTAAATTACCGACCATTTTGTTGTTCTAAATTGTGAACCATATCTATGTGAAAGTACTAGAAAATTGCTTCGGTTGAACTGCAGTTTAATTTCAGGCCGCAGCTAAATAATAGGCATTACTTACAGTTTCATTGTTTTCTTGTACAGAAGAGAAGGTCCTCACACGCACCGATCGAAGCCTTTCAAATGTACACTTCTGGGACTGAGAGCGAGTGCCAGAAAATCCGTTGCTGTTTGAAGTGCATTGCTCATCTGCTTCATGAATGGGTGTGTTTAGATCCGCGAAAAGTGCGGTAAAAAAGTCACATTGGACACTAGTGCACTGTACCACTTTTCATTTATTTGTGATAATCGTTGTCCTACCATGACCTAACTAAGCTCAAAAGATTCGTCTCGTCGTGTACATCAAAACTATGCAATTAGTTTTTTATTTACCTACATTTAATGTTCCATACATGTGTCATTTGCTATATTTAATGTTTTGATGTGACGTTGATGTGATGAAAAGTTTGGAATTTGGAGGAACTAAACACACCCAATAGTTTGGTCTGGAAAAACTGAAGCTTTCATGTTAATAAACTATTTTGGGTAAACCAAAGAAAATATAGAGTATATAACTTTTTTTTGAACGAACCAACACGAGATTGTGCTAATTTCATTGATAGAGAATATTATAATGTACAGCCGGCTAGCTGGAAGGAAAATAAAAGATTATTCTCGCGCTAGGAGGGATGCTAAGCCCTTGGCTCCCGCCATAATCCAAACCAATGCCTCCTTGTTTTTGGCCAGTAGGTCAGTTGTAGAGGTTTCGCGACGATTGAAGGTTCGTGCATTGCGCTCCTTCTAGATCTCCCACATTACTAGCAGCGCTAGGCTTCTTAAGGCTTTTGGTGCAGCACCTTCCGCAGTGGTGCCACCAATGGCTTGCATGATCCCCTGGCCGCCAGTTACGCGGCAATAGGCCAGGCTGTCCTGTCCACTAAGCGATTAGCTGCCATATCCGCCTAGTGAACCTGCAGTCCTGTACCAGGTGGGTTGCAGTCTCCATGGTCTGCCTACATAGCATACAATGATCACTGTGCAGCCAGCCCCTCTTGGCAAGCCGATCCGATGTCCAGACCCGATTCTACAGGATGAGCCAGGCGTGTGTTTTGCATTTAGGGGGTGTCCACGTCTTTCAGATTGTATCGTTTGGAGACTTTGTGGTGCATGCGGCAAACTGCGCTTTGTATGCTGATGCCGCCGAGTACATGCCGGACTGCGTGAACTTCCATTTGAGCTCGTCGTTTTGCTCTAGATTAAGCTCTATGTTCCTGATTGCCATTAGGAGCGTTATGAACTCGTCGATGTGGTTGGTGTTGATTCCAGACGAGATATTAAAAGCGCGGAGCCAAGCGTCGCCCACAAGCGCCTCCCTCACCATTGCCCGTTTGTTGGTGGCCAGAGGGTAGAGTGTTGGGGCAAGGTCCTTGGGTCGGCGGCCGGACACCCAGCCTGAGTGCCAAAAGCTGGTGCTACTGCCATCACCCAGAGATATCGTCGTGCAGGCTGCGAATAGGAGGCAGTCAGTGTCATCGCATGGAAGCTCAGTTCCAACCCATGCCCTTTTCGGGGATTTTTGCTCGTTCCAGAGCCATCACAGTCGTAGTGCCCTTGCAAATTTGTCGAGGTTTAGGACCCCCAGTCCACCATATTCCTTAGGGAGGCAGCTTCGTGTCCAATTTACCTTGCATTTTCCCCCGATCATGGCATTACTTCCATCCCACAAGAAGCGCTTCCTAAGTTTATCAAGTTCTTCCAGGATCTCTCTTGGAGCCTTCATTGACGACAGTAGATATATGGCCTATGAGGTTAGTACTGTTTTCGTCAGGTAGATTCGCCCAGCCATGCTGAGGTTCTTGCCATGCCACAATGAGAGTCTGGCCGCCGCTATGTCGATGAGGGGTTGAAAGGCTGTTTTCATTAGTCGTTTAATGGACAATGGCAGGCCCAGATATCGCATTGGGAAGTTCGCCCAGGTTACCGGAAGGTTTCCTAGAAGATTGTCTATGTCGACGTTTTGGCAGTTGATCGGTGTAACACTTGTTTTTTGGAGGTTGGTTATCAGTCCAGTGACGCTCCCGAAACTCTAGAGTAGGACCTTAAGGTTCTGTATGTCCTTTGCTGTGGGCTTTATGAAGATTGCCGCATCGTCCGCATAAAGTGATGTCCTGAATCTGGCAACTCTCCCTCCGAGCTTGTTGAGCAGTCCTCGATTTGTGGCGATGGAGAGAATGTGTTGTAAAGGGTCGATTGCGAGGACAAAAAGGAGGGGGGAGAGGGGCCCCCCCTGGCGCAAAGCCCTGCCATGTTGGATGGGGTCTAGTGGAATACCGTTGAGCAAGACTTTGGAGGAGGAAGTCGCTAGAGAGGATGCGATCCAGTTGCACCATCGCCGTGGAAAGCCCCTGTGTCGAAGCAGGGCAAGCAGATAATCCCATCAGACCGTGTCAAAAGCCTTGGACACGTCGAGTTTCATCAGCAAGGCCGCAGTTTTATTCCTGTGGAAGCTTCGTGCTATGTTTCGGACATAGATGAAATTGTCATGTATACTTCTTCCCTTGATGAAAGCGCTCTGGCATGGGGAGATCAGGCTGCTCATGTGGGGTGCCAGGCGCAGTGCTTGTAGCTTACTAATGATCTTGGCAATGCCATGGATTAAGCTGATAGGGCGGTAGTCCTACAAATGTTCCGCGGCTTCTTTTTTCGGAACGAGTACGATGTGCGCAGAGTTGAGCAGATTAAGATCGTTGCATCACAGGTTGTAGAATGACTTGATGGCAGCTACGATATCGAACTTTATTATAGGCCAGCAGGTCTTGAAGAAGTGCCCCGTGTATCTGTCAGGTCCGGGGGCTTTGTGCTGCGGCATTTGAGAAATGGCTTGCAAAATCTCTGATTCTGTGAAAGGCTCATCCAGTTTGGAGAGGTCCGCCGTCGGGAAGTTGAGGTCCGCCCAGGAGAGATCAAGTGACTGCGGACCAGGGCTACTCATGCAGTCGCTAAAGTGGTCATAAATAAGTTGTTGCCTGTCAGCGTGACTTACTGCCCAGCCCGTGTTTCTTTGTAGCCGCTGTATGAAGTTTTTCCGGCGCCGCGAGTTTACTCGTAGATGGAAAAATCTGGTGTTCACGTCCCCTTCTTTGAGGTAGTTAATTGTGGAGCATTGTTTGCGTCTTGCCCATTCAACGACGGCCCACCCTAACACCCGCCGTTTCAGCCTGTGCTGCAGATTGAATCGCTGTCGGAGAGCTGCCGATTCTCCTGTGCCTGCTCCAGCAGGAGGATGATCTGTCTGGCGACTTTCGATTTGACTTTGGAATTGGACAGAATTGACCTACTCCAGCAGCATTGCGTCCTTGCTAAGGTTTGTAGCTTATGATTCAGGCGATGGAAAGGTTCAGTGTGCTCTGTTGCGGCTGTCCATGTTTGCTTCACTACCTCAAGGAAGCCAGGAAGGCGAGTCCAGAAATTTTCGAATCTGAAAGGTTTGGGGCGTCGGGGACCCGATTGGTGCGCTAGCAGCAGAGGGCAGTGGTCCAAGTGCGAGGAGGCCTGGGAATGATACTAGTCTTCACCAGTAGTTTCAGTAGATTTAGGCCTGGGAATGATAGGTAAGCTCCGGAGTGTACTGCAATTATTAATTGGTCTTGGCTGGCTTTCATACATTTCATAATCAGGTTGATGGTAAACCATACATTTATATGCATCCTTACTAGGGATGAAAGTGGTGCAGATAATTTCTGCATCCGATCCGAATCCGAATTTTAAAGATATGGAGAAGAGTTTTGGATATCCACACGGGTATGGATAATCCGAATCCGATTGTGCGTGGATGCGGAGTAGGATATGGTTTTAGTGAAATCCGACGGATATGGATTATCCGATAATTGATCGTGGATTATCCAAAGCTTATAATAGTATATCCAACTACTCTTGTGAGCGCACTACAATAAAATTTAAGCCATATATACATAATATTTTAGTAATGTTTATTTTGTTTCCGATAATTGATCGCGGATTATCCAAAGCTTATAATAGTATATCCGACTACTTTTGTGAGCGCACTATAATAAAATTTAAGGCATATATACATAATATTTTAGTAATGTTTATTTTGTTTTATGTGCTCACTCGAACTAAGGATTTGGATATTTTTTGTTCAAAGTCAAGTGTGAAGTACCACTGTCAATTGTTAATGTTACTTTAGTTGTATCGTAAACTATAAAGGGGAGTATTTTTCATGTTATATTATTTCTTTGGGGTTTTCGTTTAGAAAATATTCACCATCATAAAAAGTTACTCATAAGTATGTATTATCCGTATATTTTGATCCGCTTCCACATCATCTCCGATATCCGAAAAAATCAGTATCCATAATCGTATTCGGGTAATATCCGCTCCGCTCCTCATCCGACAAAAAAATAGAGGATGAGGATATGGAAAAGGTATTATCCGCTCCGATCCGATCCGCTTTCATCCCTAATCCTTACTCTATTCTTCCCCTATGGGCCTGCAAAGGCATAAACATGATAATTGTTTTCAGTGTTTACTAGAACTTTTCCTCAGATATAGTAAAATCCAAAACCTAAAGTTTCTTATCCTAAACTCTATTTTTTGGTAACACGCTATTCTGAAACATCAGCACCTCTTCATGTCTGCTAATGTAATGAAATACATTGACGTGAATGTCAGTTTATTTTAGGTAATATGTTGTCGCAATTTTTTGTCTTAATTATCCACAAAAATGATTTACCCAAAACAATATTTATATTCATTTTCATGCCCCCTTAATTTAGAAAACAAGATAAGAAAATTACCAGGGAAAACAACCTATCTGTTAATTTGTTTCTTCTATATGAATTGTGCTGATATTCTGTGATCAATAAATATTTGAGAATTGATGCACGCAATGCAGGCACTTCTAATTGATATCTGTGATTGTCAGAAAAAAAACCTTCCAAAGTGTATCAAGATCACCAAAAGAGTTATATTGATCAGCTATTGTTGCTTCAACAATCTGACCCAGAGAACTGAAGTACAGCCTAATTTCATCCTGCCACGTACTGATATCATATTTGTGATGTGTTAAAGTTTCGCGTCACTAATTGAGTTTTTTTAGATATGTGAAACCGGTCCGTGCATGAGTTTATTATGTTTCATTTGAAAATTGGCATCTCTAAATTCCTTCTCGCTAAAGGGCTTTGTTAGAATCCTATTCTCTGGACCCGAGACTTGGGGAACATCTTCAACCATAGACTCAACCATAGAGAAGTTATTTTTGTCAGTAGTCCAAAAAGGCCCTTATAAAATGTTGTAATATATTTCTTAAGGTTGTCCTCCCCCTCAATCACCTCCTCCTCTTGTTCAAGTCTGAAAATTCTTGGCTAATTGATGTGTCATCTTCCTTGGTTTTCGACGTAGATAGTGGCGGCCGCCATACTACAGCGCGATGGGATCAAGGGCGGCCGGAGCACCGTCGAACGGGGTAGGGATCGGAGCCGCTTCACCATGCGGCATTGTATGTACGTAGCTGGAGCTAGTGCAAGCCCCGTGGAGGCGGCGGCGTTGGCGTGATTGCATGCTGTCTTCAAGTCTTCGAGAATTAGGCAGATCGACTTATATTGCTGCCGCAAGAGTAGACATCCACGCATGAATGCGCGTGTATAATGAATGAATGAAATCCCTCTTTGCGCCACGGAGCAATAAGCAAGCCATGATACATAAAACTATATATATATATATATATATATATATATATATATATATATATATATATATATATATATATATATATATAGCTAGAATTAATGCGATCTCGCTCAAATGTCCACGAGACCACGTTCAGTTAGGCTTGCAGAGCAAGTACATACGCGACGCGCCGTTGATCAGATTTCCCGGCGTCCTTGCTCTCGCCACCGCCAATAACATCGACGTGCACGCTGTTGCCCTACGTACGTACGTACCACGTGTGTGTTGCAATTGCATATACATAAATTGCAAGTATACATACATGTAAGTCCACATAAGGCGGGCAGGCGGCAGACGACTAATTCTTGCCACAAGATCTACGATACTACTACATCCGTTCCAAATTACTATTCGTTGTTGACTTTTTTTTCATGATCTTTGACCATTCGTCTTATTCAAAAAATTTGTCTAAATATACAAACCAATAAGTTATACTTGAAGTATATATTATGATAAAACAAGTACTTGTAAAACAAGTACAAAATAATAAATGATACTTGTGAAATTTTTTGAATAAGACGAATGGTCAAACGTTAAACAAAAAAGTCAACAACGAATAGTAATTTGGAACGGAGGGAGTACTACATAGATGACAGGCATATAGACAATTAATCACGCACGCGTTTATATAATCAAGTCAACTGTCCATGGGAGGCCACATACGTACGTTCCCATATGTGGAATCTTACGCTAGCTCGGTCCGTTTTCCACCCTACGTACGGCGCATGCGAAAAACTCTCGATCCAATACGTACGCCATGAACATCAACGCTGGGGCCTAATATATAAAGATCGAACGATATATAGTAGTAGCTCGAGAAGCTTGAAGGCACAGTCGTCGAGAGCATCCAGTTGTAGGCTGTAGCAGCCAGCTATGGCGGCGTCCAAGTCCATGGCTTCCCCTGCTGCAGCAGCCCTGTTCCTCGGCGCCCTGGCACTCATGCTCGCGGCTTCTTCTAACCAGGCGGAAGCAGCACAGCCGCCGGCGCCGGTTCGACCGCGTGCACCGCCGGCACGTGCTCCGGCGCCGGCACCTGCTCCAAGGCCTGCGCCGCTGCCGCCGACACATGCTCCGGCGCCGGCACCTGCTCCAAGGCCTGCGCCGCCGCCGCCGACACATGCTCCGGCGCCGGCACCTGCTCCAAGGCCTGCGCCGCCGCCGCCGACACATGCTCCGGCGCCGGGGCCATCCCAAGCTCAGTGTCCTACTGGTTTCAGAAACATAGTCGAGTTCCTAGAGGCCGCTCCACACTATGGCGCGAGCGGCGTCCTGCTGAGTTTTAGCTTGTACCATCCCAGCAGTGGCCTCCCCGGCGTCGTCCTCGCGCCGCGCACGTGCGTGTGCTATCCCACCTCCATCCTCCACCCACTTGATACCCTCCAATGCGTGGGTGCCTGAAAAAGCAGATCGATCGACCATGCATGCATCATACAAATAATTTGTATACCAATTACCATATATATAGTATGGTACATGATATATACCATACTATATATGATATATATTGTATGAATAATTTGCCATGGATGCATCATTCATGTGTCGTCAGCATGGGGAGACATGTTTATTTGCGTCTACACGTACTGCGTTAAGCTACGAGTGTTGTTGATGTGCTTGTTGTGGTGTGAGTGTGTGACATGTAACACGTGTACATGTTTATGTTGTTGTGTTGGCCCAAGATACTAAATATACATGTATTGGAAGCATACTAGCTATATGCTTTATTACTATCAATGATTCTCATCCTACTCGTGGAAGTATGGTACACACAAGGTTACAACTTACAAGTTGGTTACACAATGCAAGCCCTAATCGGCTAGGGTATAAAGAGTTACAACCATATAGTACTTCGGTAATCGTCATGTTGAGTTCGACTAGTTCAACACCCCCAAAGTTCACTATGCAAAAAGAAGATTCTCATCACATCAAAATGACATAGCATGCATGTAGTACTAAATATAGATAAAATCAAAAACTAATTGCACAGTTTTGTTGTACTCTATGAGACGAACATTTTGAGCCTAATTAATCAATTTTTGGATAATTTTCATACATACAAACGAAATGCTAAAGTAGCGCACGCACTCCAAAAGACCCAAATTTGGCTCCCAATTTCGGGAACTAAACAAGGCCTTATTTGCCTTGCCTCTAGCTAGAATAGTCGGCCCATCCTACTCCCTTTCTAGGGTGCCCATTGGCAGTCCTATGATCCTAGTTAGGGGTGGCTGATGAGCCAGCTCGTCCCATTATGGCTCGTTTAATATCGAGCTATCTCAGCTCGGCTCTTTAAAGGTGTTTGGCTTAGTTGTTCTAAAAGCTTGAGCCAGCTCATTTCGCTCACAATCAAACATTGTTCAATATTAATATAAAAATTAAATGTGATAATAACTAAATATGATGATTTAAGTATGTTAATAATATCTAAAAGTATAGCTCTCGGTGATATTATGAAAATAAGTAACAAAAAATAATAAATTGAAATAATGTAGATGTTTAAAGACTTAAAATAGACTTAATTAATGCTCGATTTGACTTACAAGTTGAATGGCATATTTATTAACAAAATAAAAAATACTACTCTATTAATAACAATTACATTTGGTGTTATCATATTTATCGAGCCTAATGAGATTATCAAATAGCTCACGAGGTAGCTCGTTAAGAAAACAAGATGAAAATAAGGTTTGGCTCGGTTCATCTAAGAGGTCGAGCCGAGCCGAACCGAGCGGAAGCTATGAACGAGCCGAGCCAGCTCACGAGCCTCAAGCTTTTCTGCTTGTCCTAATATATCCCCCATCCCCCCCCCCACTAGTTCTTCCCATCTTCTCTAGAAACCTTCGGACCAACATCGAATAGTGTTGTTCATTTAGCCAATAGTTTCTTCAACTCTTATAGGAAAGATGTGTGGTGCTCCTTAGTCTTTTCATCGATTTTCCATTGGAGTGCATCGAAAGATGCATCTAGTCGTTGTAGCCCCCGATCCTTAATCTACTTCTTTTCAAAGTAACTTGAGTTTTAGAAATCTTTAAGTCTTTAAATCATCAAAATGGTGTGCACATCCTCAGAACCAATTTTTCCCATCACCATTATTACCACCAGTTTAAATGGAATCATAGGTGATAGTTTTCACGGCCGGTCTAAAATAGAACCACAAGTGATAATCAATGTCATCGGCAGATTGTAAGATGAACTGAGATGAAAACTAGGATCATTATTATTGCCAGTTTGTAAGACAAGCTAGCGGTGAAATGATTATCACAAGTGTGTTGTAATAGTGCAAAATCCTAATATGCTTTTTTCATACCAAATTTATATTTTTGTATTAATTGTTTGGTATTTGTTTTTTGAACTAGAAGCATATAAGGGTAACTACAAAAACTGCAATCCGACTAGACCTAAGGCGTGGCCTCTAAAGATTCAAGAAGATTAAAAAATATATTAATATAAAAGGATTGCATCCCCCACTAGTTTGCACACCCTAAAATATAATTTTCTCACGTTACACAGAAATATTTTTACATGTGTTGTACTACTTATAAATTGCTATGGAGGAGTTTTGAATTTTTGCTATTTTCTAATTTAAGTGAATTTTTAGGTACTTATTCTCAGTAATTCTAATTTGGACTACATATATATCAAATAATTCATAACAAAATCTCTAAAAATATATGCGCTGGTTTAGATTATATTGTAAAAATATATGAAAAATTAACATGTTTACTATGGATAATTCACAATTTTATTTATAGCTTTACTCATAACGTCAAGAATAATATCCAAACTAATTCAAAAAATATGAAAATTAATGGAGTCCTTCCCTAGGTGTATAAATTTCTTACAAAGAATTCAGCATGTTTTGAGAAAATTATATTGTATGTTGTTCACAAACCCATACAATCTCTCACACTCTTTCATACATCTCAATGCAAACTTTAAAGTTTGCACACTCTAAAACATTATTTTTACTGATATTACATGAAAAAAAATCATGTGTTATACTGCATATAAGTTGCCATGGAGGAGTTTCGACTTTCTAAATCATTTTCTATTTCCTAAAAAATAAATGAATTTATAGTTACTTATTCTCAGTAATTCCTATTTGAACTACATGCATCTCAAATAATTCTTAAAAAACTATAAAAATAGTTTCTAAAAACATTTGCTCTAGTATAGATCATATCCTAGATGGTTTTGGGATCTCGTGGAGATCTATGTATCGATGTTTGTATAGGCATGTTTTTGGGTCATCTTTGCAATAAAGACTAATCATTCATATGTGATGTTGGTAATCTCATTCCTCGGCTATGCTTGTTGGTTTTTTATGCTTAATCTTATTTACAATTTGGTTTTAAATTAAGTTGTTGATCAACGTGATTAATCATGTCTGATTGGTTAACCCTTCATATATATATATATATATATTTATATTTATATATATATTTTGCTAAAAAACAAAATTAGAGTTTAATTAATTTTCCTCACCATCTAACATAGTGTGTTTTTTCACTTATATCTTGAATTATAAACCTTCGATTGTGATTTCAATTGGGTTAGATTGATAGTTTTATAAACTATTTTCTGACCAAGTTTTACAAATTTAGGAGTTAGGGTCTAAGAGATAATACTTTCTAGTGTTCTATGAGAATCTGATTTTCATGAAGAAATCTTTTTACTATGATTTATTGCTATCGTTCAACCCCCGATAGCTAATATTTGAGGCCTTTGATCCCATAAGGTTCAAGAAGATAAAATTGGGCAACTAGAGGAAGAACTTGAGGAGAAGATTGAGGAAGAAGCAAACTATAAGTGTAGCTCAGCTAGCTAAGGTTTCTTGTGTTGGAACATGTTCACCCAGGTTCGAGTCCTTGACTCAGCACGGATAGTCGTATTTTTCTAGATTTAGTTCAACGTAGACAAGATGTCTGTGGTGACTTCTCATCAATCTCAAGATCTGCTCGTTGGGTCTCTCGATGGTGGTATATCAATCTCAAGATCTGCTCATTGGGTCTCTCTATGCTGGTATCTCATTGGGCCTCGAGGTCATGAGATTGAATCCTCGCGGCCGCACACACGCGTTGATGCGTGAAAAAATCGTGTGACTTGCGGTGTGCGAGCCTCCCAGCAGTCCAAAGAATGTTTTATTTTTTTGGCATGAGATCATTTAGTACCGACGCTATTTGGCCAGTACCAGCTGGGCTACCCGGTAGTAAATGGGGACTCCCGATTGGTACTGATGCGTAGTTTTCGTAGTGTATACTTTGCGAAAGATGGACAAGAGGACATGTCACCTGGCAATCAAACACAGACATGAGAGGTTTTTTTTTACATGACATGAGAGGTTAATGCTGCTGGCCGAACCCCCCAGGAAATGGCTGTATTTCTTCGTTGTCTACCTGGGGCAGCGCTAATTACTCCTGTCAGGGTGAGGGTCATGTTCTCTGAATAATTGTCAAAAGATGTGTTGGTTGTTGAAGGTTTTTATACCGTACTTCTTCGTCAGGAAATAAAATTCCGCTGCCCAATCTACTCAGCTAACTTTATACTCCAGTAGTACGTTTAGAGTTCTCTACTAGACCAACAGCTGTTGGAAATATAGACAATATATTGATCAAAATCCAAACAGTATTAATCATGGCACGAACTAAATGTAGCATGCAACACTCTATTATACTAGTAACCATCAAGATCATCATGATTAACTCATAAAACATGATATAGAAATAGATCTGAACACGGCGTACGTACAGTGGATGCGCTGGCGTAGCCGTGGTGACGAGTGTTGAAGGAGCGATGTTCACGTTGTGGACGGAGCGCAACAATCGGCGCTGCAGACGACAAGCTCGTACAGCGCCGGACCTTGGCGGAAGACGAGCCGTGGCGATGATTTGGAGCAGTCGCGCGGAGCGCTTCCCAAAAACCTTATTCGCCCTCTCCCGGTGCAGGATCACAAGGACGAAAGGTTCCGGAGACCTGCTCTCCCGTTCGCCGGTGAACGCCGGCGATCGGGATGGAGTAGGACTAGAGCGGCGGCGTAGCAGCGAGAGAAGGCAGAAACCCTAGCTCGATTAGAGGTATTTTGGCAGAAGCTGACGGGTCGATTATATAGGGAAGCGGTAGCCCACGATCTCTAAACCGACAAGGACTCCGTATATCTCGCCGACTTGATAGCCAAGGAAACCAAAAAATTAAAACAGCAAAAGGAAACCGCGCCCCTGCAAGGCGAGGGGCCGGATTTCGGCGGACCATTCACGCAGACGTCGTGCGCCCGCGCCCTTTGACCGGCCCAGCCCGGCCCGGCCCGGCGAGGCGAGGCGAGCGAGAGCGCGCGTGTGGAGCTTCCCTTCTCTCCCCACACACATAGCTTGGAGGAGTGGAGACAACTTCCATATTTAAGTCGGTCATCCCTCCCCTCAACTAGCAATGTGGGACTAAAGGTTGCAACCATCCACCACTTTCTCATGCACATATGGGCCTTTGAGATTTATTTAGGAATTTAGGAATTTTTTCATGGGCTTTAATGGGCCAAGCCCCTAAATTCCAGCAATCCCCCACCAGATCTCAAATATCCATCTGAGATTTTGCCTGTCTCTCATTACTGTTTATATACCGGTGTTTCAGCAAGGACTGTTAAGTTGAACTCTCGCCTAGAGCTTCAAGCTACACTCATCCACAACTTGACAATGGACTAGGCCTTGAATTGCAAGTCGTAATTCACGGGATCTCCGATCACATAGGTTGGGTTACCACTTCGGCAACTTAAACGGGTCTCAAACCCATCTCCCTCGATGCACATTCTATCACGTTACGTGATAGCCCTTTGGTAAAAGGATCTGCCAGGTTTTTATCTGTTTGAATATAAGTCACACTGATTACTCCGGAGTTTCTCAATTTCCTGACAGACTTCAGTCGTCTCTTGACGTGTCTTGATGACTTCACATTATGCTTAGCACTGTTTACTTTGACTATCACCGTCTGATTGTCACAGTTCATAAGGATAGCCGGTATCGGTTTTTCAACCACCGGCAAGTCCATCAAGAGCTCACGCAACCATTTTGCCTCAACAGTGGTTGTGTCCAAGGCAGTAAGCTCTGCTTCCATGGTTGACCTCGTCAAAATGGTCTGTTTGCAAGACCTCCATGATATAGCACCACCTCCAAGGGTAAACACATACCCACTCGTAGCATACAACTCATCAGCATCCGAAATCCAATTCGAATCACTATATCCCTCTAGCACGGCAGGATGCCCGGAATAGTGTATCGCATAACTCATAGTCCCCACTAAGTAGCGCATAACCCTTTCAAGTGCATGCCAATGATCAGAACCCGGGTTTGACATGAACCTGCTCAATTTGCTCACAGCATAAGAGATGTCAGGCCTCGTTGCGCCAGCTAAGTACATGAGTGAACCAATGATCTGAGAGTATCTCAATTGGTCTTTAGCAATTTTCTTGTTCTTTCTGAGTATCACACTGGGTCATAGGGTGTTGGAGCCGGTTTGCTGTCCAAATAGCCAAACCGACTCAAAACCTTCTCTACATAATGGGATTGAGAAAGAGTGATCCCATTCTCATGCTTAATGAGCTTAATGTTCAGAATAACATCAGCTACCCCCAGATCTTTCATATCAAAACTCTTTGATAGAAAAGACTTGACCTCATTGATCACATCAATGTGTGTGTGCCAAAAATCAGTATGTCATCCACATACAAGCACAATATAACACTTTGACCCCCACCATGGCGATAGTACACACATCTATCAGCCTCATTAATGACAAAGCCCGCAGAAGTTAATGTTCTGTCAAACTTCAAATGCCATTGCTTAGGTGCTTGTTTCAGGCCATACAAGGATTTCAGCAACTTACACACCTTGTTCTTATGACCCTTCACTACAAATCCGTCAGGCTGATCCATGTAGATCTTCTCATCCAACTCTCCATTCAGGAAAGCTGTCTTTACATCCATCTGATGAATGATAAGACCATATGAGGCAGCCAACGAAAGTAATGCTCGAATGGTGATCATTCTTGCAACAGGTGAATAAGTATCAAACAAATCTTCGCCTTCCTTCTGTGTGTAGCCTTTTGCCACAAGCCGAGCCTTGTACTTCTCAATAGTACCATCAGGCCTAAGCTTCTTCTTGAACACCCATTTACAACCCACCGGTTTGCAACCATAGGGTCGTTCAGAGAGCTCCCACGTTCCATTAGAAAGAATCGAGTCCATCTCACTACGGACTGCTTCTTTCCAATCATCTGCATCCGGAGATGCATATGCCTCATGGATAGATGTGGGTGTGTCGTCCACAAGGTACACAGTGAAATCATCACCAAAGGATTTTGCAACCCTCTGTCTCTTACTCCTTCTAGGAGCTTCACTGTCATCCTTCTCTAGGACATTCTCATGTTCAAGCTCATCAGGTCGCACATAAGTCTCAACATGTACAGGAGGTTCAGGTGTTATCTCAGTAGAAAATCTAGAAATGCTATGCATATCTTTTAACGGAAATATGTTCTCAAAAAATGTTGCATCACGAGATTCCATAGTAGTATCAACATGCATATCAGGTATCTCAGATTTAACTACTAAAAATCTATAAGCAATGCTTCTCTGTGCATATCCTAGAAAGACACAATCCACTGTCTTAGGTCCCAACTTGCGCTTCTTTGGAATAGGTACATTGACTTTTGCCAAACATCCCCACGTGCGCAAGTACGACAGTGATGGTTTCTTCCCGCTCCACATCTCATATGGAGTTTGATCTTTATTCTTGTTCGGAACTCTATTCAAGACATGACATGAAGTCAATACAGCCTTCCCCCACCATGCCTTAGATAAACCAGCAATGTCCAACATGGAATTAACCAAGTCAGTCAACGTGCGGTTTTTCCTCTCGGCAATCCCATTTGACTCAGGCGAATAGGGAGGCGTCCTCTCATGAATAATACCATGTTCCTCACAGAACTCATCAAAGATCTTAGGAAAATACTCGCCACCATGATCAGACCTTAGACGTTTGATCTTTTTCTCAAGTTGGTTCTCAACTTCGGCCTTATAAATTTTAAAGTAGTCTAACGCTTCATCCTTAGTGTGCAACAAATAAACATAGCAAAATCTAGTCGCATCATCAATCAGTGTCATGAAATATCTCTTTCCACCTTTTGTCGACACACCATTCATCTCGCACAGATCAGAATATATGAGGTCTAGAGGTGCCAAGTGTCTCTCCTCGGCCGCTTTATGAGGCTTCCGAGGTTGCTTCGATTGCACACATCTATGACACTTAGAACCTTTGGCAATGGTGAAGTTCGGAATTAAGCATAGATTGGAAAGTCGAGACATCAAACCAAAATTAATATGACATAAACCTGAATGCCAAACACTCGCATCATTACTAGCGTCGCCACAAATATGGTTCACCGACTTATTACAAAACTCTGAAAGGGAAAAGCGGAACAAGCCTCCGCAATCATAACCTTTACCAATGAATTGTCCATGTTTCGACACGACTAATTTATTGGACTCTAAAACTACCTTAAACCCGTCCTTACAAAGGACCGACCCGCTCACAAGATTCTTGTTGATAGTAGGGACATGTTGCACGTTCCTCAGTCGCACGATCTTTCCCGAAGTAAACTTCAGATCCACCGTACCAATGCCACGAACAGCAGCAGGTGGCCCATTCCCCATCAGCACGGAGGAATCTTGGACGTCCTGGTAAGAAGAAAACAAAGCGATATCAGCACACACATGAACATTGGCACCCGTATCTAGCCACCAACTCGTGGAAAGAAATACTGAAAGAACAGTAGGTAGATTACCGTACCCATCTCCAGTGTTGCTTGCGGTCACCATGTTGACATCCTTTGAGCCATCAGACTGCTTGCCCTTACGGTCTGCACGCTGTGGACACTCCTTGGCGAAGTGCCCAACATCACCACAAGTGAAGCAGCTCAACTCAGCCTTGTTCACCTTGTTATTCTTCTTCTTAAAGGTAGTGGTCTTAACAACCTTGTTGTTGTTGTTCCCTTTGTTCTTGCCAAAGTTCTTACGTGGGAACTTGTTCTGAACCAGATTGGCACTGGACTGACATTGATCTCCCTTCTCAGTAGTATCCTTCTTCCGAGCTTTCTCCTCAACATTAAGAGACGCTATCAGGTTGTCAACCAATATCTCCTGTCTCTTATGCTTCAGAGCAGTGGCGAAGTTCCTCCACGAAGGGGGCAACTTTGCAATCATGCACCCAGCCACAAATTTGTCCGGAAGAACACATTTAGCGAGTTCAAGATCCTTGACAATGCACTGAACCTCATGCGCTTGTTCTACTACAGAACGATTATTCACCATCCTGTAGTCATGGAAACTTTCCATGAGGTATAGTTCACTGCCTGCATCTGCTGCATCATATCTCGCAGACAGAGCATCCCACAGCACCGTCGCATCTGGCATGTCTAGGTAGGCATCGACCAGGCGATCAGAGATAACGCTTACGAGACATCCCACGAAAAGGTTGTTGACATTGGTAAACTTTTGCTGCTCTTCAGCATTTAGTTCACCCTCAGGTTTGCCCAACCTCGCGTCCCAGATGTTCATAGCGGTAAACAAAAGACGGATCTTAGCCGCCCACCTCTTAAAGTTCACACCATTGAACTTATCAGGCTTCATCGTATCGACAAAACCAGTCCTCATATCAACAGATTGCCTATAATAAGGTTTTTGGATTGTTGGAAATATAGACAATATATTGATCAAAATCCGAACAGTATTAATCATGGCACGAACTAAATGTAGCATGCAACACTCTATTATACTAGTAACCATCAAGATCATCATAATTAACTCATAAAACATGATGTAGAAATAGATCTGAACACGGCGTACGTATAGTGGATGCGCTGGCGCAGCCGTGGTGACGAGTGTTGAAGGAGCGACGTTCACGTTGTGGACGGAGCGCAACAATCGGCGCTGCAGACAACGAGCTCGTACAGCGCCAGACCTTGGCGGAAGACGAGCCGTGGCGAAGATTTGGAGCAGTCGCGCGGAGCGCTTCCCAAAAACCTTATTCGCCCTCTCCCGGTGCAGGATCACAAGGACGAAGGGTTCCGGAGACCTGCTCTCCCGTTCGCCGGTGCACGCCGGCGATCGGGATGGAGTAGGACTAGAGCGGCGGCGTAGAGGTATTTTGGCAGAAGCTGACGGGTCGATTATATAGGGAAGAGGTAGCCCACGATCTCTAAACCGATAAGGATTCCGTATATCTCGCCGACTTGATAGTCAAGGAAACCAAAAAATTAAAACAGCAAAAGGAAACCGCGCCCCTGCAAGGCGAGGGGCCGGATTTCGGCGGACCATTCACGCAGACGTCGTGCGCCCGCGCCCTTCGCCCGGCCTGGCCCGGCCCGGCGAGGCGAGCGAGCGCGCGCGTGTGGAGCTTCCCTTCTCTCCCCACACACATAGCTTGGAGGAGTGGAGACAACTTCCATATTGGTCATCCCTCCCCTCAACTAGCAATGTGGGACTAAAGGTTGCACCCATCCACCACTTCCTCATGCACATATGGGCCTTTGAGATTTATTTAGGAATTTAGGAATTTCTTCATGGGCTTTAATGGGCCAAGCCCCTAAATTCCATCAATCCCCCACCAGATCTCAAATACCCATCTGAGATTTTGCTTGTCTCTCACTATTGTTTATATACCGGTGTTTCAGCAAGGACTATTAAGTTGAACTCTCGCCTAGAGCTTCAAGCTACACTCATCCACAACTTGACGATGGACTAGGCCTTGAATTGCAAGTTTTGTGCGAACAAGTTTCACTTAAAGTTAGAACCAGTACGTGGCTGCCAGTAGCCTACCCCGCGGGTGGAGCTTATACGTCGTACTCCCTGGTCTCTTCATGAGTTTACTAGAGATCACCCAAATCTCATAGACTGCGACGTTATACAGTCAGGTTCATATAGGTGTGTTCTTTCAAGAATGTCCTGTAGGATGACATCTTTGCTTAACCAAGCCAACAGAATCACATTAAAGCATAAAGCTATCCTGCCATACAGCATCTGAGAGTATTGCATCTTCACTTAGAGAGGGTTTCAAAAAAGGTTACTCTCCTCAGTCAACCGACAACTCGTTCTAACCAGGTCCTAATTCACGGGATCTCTGATCACATAGGTTGGGTTACCACTTCGGCAACTTAAACGGGTCTCAAACCCATCTCCCTCGATGCACTTTCTATCACGTTACGTGATAGCCCTTTGGTAAAAGGATCTGCCAGGTTTTTATCTGTTTGAATATAAGTCACACTTATTACTCTGGAGTTTCTCAATTTCCTGATAGACTTCAGTCGTCTCTTGACGTGTCTTGATGACTTCACATTATGCTTAGCACTGTTTACTTTGACTATCACCGTCTGATTGTCACAGTTCATAAGGATAGCCGGTATCGGTTTTTCAACCACCGGCAAGTCCATCAAGAGCTCACGCAACCATTTTGCCTCAACAGTGGCTGTGTCCAAGGCAGTAAGCTCTGCTTCCATGGTTGACCTCGTCAAAATGGTCTGTTTGCAAGACCTCCATGATATAGCACCACCTCCAAGGGTAAACACATACCCACTCGTAGCATACAACTCATCAGCATCCGAAATCCAATTCGAATCACTATATCCCTCTAGCACGGCAGGATGCCCGGAATAGTGTATCGCATAACTCATAGTTCCCACTAAGTAGCGCATAACCCTTTCAAGTGCATGCCAATGATCAAAACCCGGGTTTGACATGAACCTGCTCAATTTGCTCACGGCATAAGAGATGTCAGGCCTCGTTGCGCCAGCTAAGTACATGAGTGAACCAATGATCTGAGAGTATCTCAATTGGTCTTTAGCAATTTTCTTGTTCTTTCTGAGTATCACACTGGGTCATAGGGTGTTGGAGCCGGTTTGCTGTCCAAATAGCCAAACCGACTCAAAACCTTCTCTACATAATGGGATTGAGAAAGAGTGATCCCATTCTCATGCTTAATGAGCTTAATGTTCAGAATAACATCAGCTACCCCCAGATCTTTCATATCAAAACTCTTTGATAGAAAAGACTTGACCTCATTGATCACATCAATGTGTGTGTGCCAAAAATCAGTATGTCATCCACATACAAGCACAATATAACACTTTGACCCCCACCATGGCGATAGTACACACATCTATCAGCCTCATTAATGACAAAGCCCGCAGAAGTTAATGTTCTGTCAAACTTCAAATGCCATTGCTTAGGTGCTTGTTTCAGGCCATACAAGGATTTCAGCAACTTACACACCTTGTTCTTGTGACCCTTCACTACAAATCCGTCAGGCTGATCCATGTAGATCTTCTCATCCAACTCTCCATTCAGGAAAGCTGTCTTTACATCCATCTGATGAATGATAAGACCATATGAGGCAGCCAACGAAAGTAATGCTCGAATGGTGATCATTCTTGCAACAGGTGAATAAGTATCAAAGAAATCTTCGCTTTCCTTCTGTGTGTAGCCTTTTGCCACTAGCCGAGCCTTGTACTTCTCAATAGTACCATCAGGCCTAAGCTTCTTCTTGAACACCCATTTACAACCCACCGGTTTGCAACCATAGGGTCGTTCAGAGAGCTCCCACGTTCCATTAGAAAGAATCGAGTCCATCTCACTACGGACTGCTTCTTTCCAATCATCTGCATCCGGAGATGCATATGCCTCATGGATAGATGTGGGTGTGTCGTCCACAAGGTACACAGTGAAATCATCACCAAAGGATTTTGCAACCCTCTGTCTCTTACTCCTGCATCAGTGGCCTCTCAGACCGGCGACGCAGGCATGACCGGCCGAGCGCCTCGTGACGCCTGTAGTGGCCCTAGCGGGGCCTATTTTTTATATTTTTAATCGATTAGTAGGTGCGGATGATGGGGTGACCCGCACCTGCAAATGGCATTTGCGGGTGCGGACAAGGCGGCCGCCCGCCCTTGCAAATGTGATTTGTAGGGGCGGACCACGATTTCACTCGCCTCTGCTGGACTACCTACTGCAACTGGCCTCCCACCCGCTCTTGTGAATACGTATTTGTAGCTGCGAAAAGTGAGAGCGGGCGCTCCGCCCGCCCTTTCAAATACCATTCCAAACGTCGGTACAAACCGTTTTTGTAGTAGTGATCTAAACATTGATTAATTAGGCTTAAAATATTCGTCTCGTAAAGTACAACAAAACTATTGTATTAGTTTTTGATTTCATCTACATTTAGTACTCCATGCGTGTGCCGATATTTTGATGTGATGTAAATCTTCTTTTTGCATAGCAAAATTTAGAGTGGAATTTGTGATCTAAACCAGGCCTTTCCTTCAACGACGAGACCTGGGCCCCTGGATCCGTCACTATCATACTAAACTGCGTTGTTCTCCGTAGCTCTGGACACACTCAAATGATACAGAACAACGTGTGGAAAAAATGTGGCTTGGTTTTGCAGCAAAGAAATTGTGGTACCTACTGGCTGGGCAGTAGCAACCGGCGAGAAGCCTATGGCTGAACTGGAAGGAAAAGAACAGAAAAGGAAATTGCAGGGAAGAGTCTCGTATGTACCCCTGCCTGATTATATTATCTCCTAATACCTGTTCTTGCAGGGACCAACCACCGGAAACCTAGTGTACCAAGCAGTCAAGAAATCGAAGATTATTTAATTTATTACTAAAGGGAGCTGAGGAGGAGAAGTACATATTGTCTGGATATTCATGTCGGGTATGTTTAGGTTGGGCATGTATGCTGTTTTTTCACTTCTTGTGATATATATATAGAGAGAGAGAGACAGCTGGCCGGCATTGCAGCCAAAGCCAAGCGCCCAACCTCAAAGGCGAAGAAAATTAACAGGCCGAATCGCCAATGAAATGGCTATACGTGTCTCGTCGTCTACATGAGGCAGAAGCTGCATGGACAAGAGGAAGAAACTGCTATGCGGCACACAGGATGAGGTCTCACGTGGGTGGTATGTGCATGTGTACTCTCGATTTGTGACGCACTGGTCAAAGACTCAAGAGTTGTTAAACTGAGAGTAGAATACATCGAGAGTTGAGACATATCGTAGACGATTTGGCATATTGTTTACCGGCACAGGCCGTCGAAATCGCGACGTGGGTTTACGCGTTGGGCGAAGGCTCGCTGCTAGAGGTATTGTTGCAGTTCTGATGTTCTCGACACAAGCAAACACAGTAAAAATCATGATGAAATTTGAATAGCAGCACGAAGTGATTTCTTTACAATGGTGAAGCCATGCAACATTAAGGCCTTGTTTAGTTCCCGAATCGGGTGGTGCCGATTCGGAACTGACAGATATTGTGCACAATAAATGTGCACTGTAGCATTTCGTTTGTATTTGTGAAAAATTATCCAAAAATTGATTAATTAGGCTCAAAATGTTCGTCTCGTAGAGTACAACAAAACTGTGCAATTAGTTTTTGATTTTATCTACATTTAGTACTCCATGCATGCTATGACATTTTGATGTGATGAGAATTTTCTTTTTGCGTAGTGAACTTTGGGGGTAGAATTTGGGATCTAAACAAGGGCTAAATACCGGTTGGTGTTACCATGCAGGACTAAAAGTCCTCGATAGGTTAATTTAAAATGAAAGCACATGTTCTCCGTATGTGAGATGGTAAAAAAGCTACGTGCGAAGCGAGAGTTTTCGGGTTTGAGTCCTCAATGGATTTTTATGGATTTATTTTAGAATTTAACCGGCGTTATTCTTTGATGACGCGCCCCGTTGACAGCGATGCGTCTACAGTGACTTCGCATCTACCGGTCCAGTGTCTCCGAGACGTGTCGTAAAGATAAGATTTACGTGCATTTATTCGGGGTGAGTGTGTGCATCGTGAATGTCTGGGTTGGCCTTTCGAAAAGAGGAAAAAAAAACAGTGGGGATCTTATTACACGGTCACCTCGGCGACAAGAGACAAGCGCGTATGAGAGAGAGAGATGGTGTCGTGGAGTGGAGGTGGTTCTAGGCAGCCGTGGTGACTGGTGAGGAAGCTAGGACGCGCTTTCATGTGTATAGGATCTCACTCCTCGTCAGCTGACTCTAGCGCTTATAAATATGCCACCATAGCAGGGATGCCCACACTTTTCCGCAAGGGGGAGGGAGCTGATCGAGGGAGAGAGAGAGAGAGAGATAGAAGATGGAGAGGCAGAGCTGTTTGGCGGAGCAGCCGGCGGCGAAGCGCGCGAGGTTGATGACGGTGTCGGTAGAAGACGGCGACGCCGGCGGCGAGGCGTGGTGCCCCAAGCTGCGGCCGGCGTTTCTCGTGGTCCTCTTCGCGGTGCGAATGTGAGTGCTTCCTGCAGCTAGCGCCACTAGCTCCATAGACATCTATCCACCGGCCTGTTTCTGATCTCCTTGGTGTGGTGGCTTGTGCGCATGCAGGATCGTGATGAACCCGGTGCCAACGCCGCCAAGCATCTCGCAGATCGAAGACACGGTGAGCTGAGAAAAGAAAAACTCGGACTGATGATCCTGCAGGAACTAGCGCTACTGCTAATAACTTAATTTGTTGTGTTTAATCTGAACAATTTACTGTCTCCTCACCAAAAGAAACAGTTCGTACCAGCAGAGAGATTTTACCTTTCGATCTTCTTGTTCCACTTTTTCTTCTTTGTTATCTGTTGTAGCAGTGTTTACTTTTAACGCAGGGGTGTGTCAGTGCTTAGATAATAAAAGTTGCTCTCTTGTTTTATGTAGAGGTTCAAACCAACGATTAGTAGTATTATATATATCCCTTATTCCTCTCAAAGCATAACCCTTACATTTCGCTGATGTCCTTGATTCATGTGATTTCACAGGTTCAGAGAATTGTTGATTGCGCCTTTGACCAGTTCCACGAAATGGTTTCTAGGTAAGACTCTACCTCACATGTTGCTAGTGTTCTCCCTCTCGCATAATGGCCGTGTTTCGTTGCAAAGCGGAAATTTTTTTTAAAGGAAATCTTGCATGTATGAAGTATTAAATGAAGTATATTTACAAAACCTTTTAGGGATGTGTATAATTTTGCGCGATGAATCTAATGAGCCTAATTAGTCTATAATTTACTACAGTAATGCTACAGTAACCATTCTCTAAACGTGTGGTCAAAGGGCTCATTAGATTTGTCTCGTGAATTAATCAGGGGTTGTGAAGGTAGTTTTGTAAGCTGACTTTATTTAATACCCTTTATTATTGGTCAAACGGGGTGGAAAATTTTTTTCCACCCCAAAGAAACACAACCAATGACATTGATGTAACATGTTTTTCTTTCTCAAAAGGCAAAATGGAGGAGTTTTTCTGTCACGTAGGTCAGTAGTACAAAGGGTTTAGTACAAAAATGACGCGCGTAGGAATTATCATAGAGAGGAATTTTATTTTCTGCCTAAAAGCTCAAGTTGGTCTGTGATTCTCTGATTCAAACACTAATTAGGCTCATATTTACCGTATATGCCTTCAATATTATATAGATTCCTTCAGCACGGCACCACCATCAATTTAGCCCTAGCTAGCTTTGCCCCCTGGAAGTGCACTATATATGTAATACAATGAACGATGTAGGGTATGAAATTGTTGTACATGCATTTCCAGCATTAAATTTTCTGGCTATGTTTAGTTCCGAAATTTCTCTCTCCAAACTTCACTATTCACCTATCACATCAAATCTCTCTTCTTATGTACGTAACATTAAACGTGGGTAACTAAAAAAACTAATTGCATAGTTTTGATGTACACGTCGAGACAAATCTTTTGAGCCTAGTTAGGTCATGGTAGGACAATGTTTACCACAAACAAACGAAAAGTGCTACAGTACGTTACAGTGTCCGATGTGGCTTTTTCGTTAGTTTTTCGCGGGAACTAAACACACCCTCTATCATTTGATCTGTACCTTTGTCCCCTGATTAGATCTCACTTCTTTCTTTAGATGTGTTGTTTCTAAATATTTTTATGGTAAAAAATACTCATTTACATTATTTCTGAAACATAACTAGTCTTGCTTTTTCTCCTATTTGTTTTATTGTGTCACAGCAAACTCGAAAAGGCATTCCAGGCTTTCCAGGGGCAGATTGACAGTATCCACCATGAAGTGGTTAGATTTTCTTCTTCAGAATAGCTTGCATACTTGTTAATCGCATTCTGAATATAGTACTTATTCTATGTTTTAAAAAAACTACAGATTCCTTACATATATAATATGGAAGAACATGTAGTTATTCCATAAAAAATGCTACATATTTACCTGTTCTTGTCTTAAGTGAACTACACATAACCCAAGCACATGTAGTTTTTTTCTGATAATAGGTGCTGAATCATAAGTAGGTTTTTTATCCACTTTCTTAATTTGTAGTTTTTTCATAATATGCGCCATAAATGTGTAACTTTTTAATTTGTTCACTTAATTGTCAGTTTTTCGACACATGCTAAAAACCCTGCACATATCTAAAATTCACACTTATCCTTATGAGCTCATAATAACACTTTAATGTACAAACTGCAGAGACAAATGGCGTTTCTGTGTTCCAATCATCGCCATGCTGATCAACACACAAGGTAGGAAATTAATCAGTAATTCGTCTAAGGCTGAAACGTGTGTGGTGTGTGTGTTTCATTTTTTTTTTTGTCAAGTTCACGTTTCTTTTCCTTATGCTACATATTCAGCTTAATATAACATCACCAGAAACACTTTACAGCATTCATTTCATGTCGCTCCATATTGATCAAATCTGTTTATGTTAATTCAAAGAATGCCAACCGAATATATCACTGTGTCATGTCCTTTGCTGTTCATTGTTTCAGACTAGAGACAAATCGGGAGGATTCCACTGTCAACGAATCAAACACAAACATTCGGCTGCGTTTCTTGAACGAATTCAAGCAACCAATTTACACGGAGAAGAACTTATTAGATAAGAACAACGCAGCTATCAAAGTGGCCATATTTAACGGTGGCGACAAGATCATATCCGGCCCCCTTTCAAAAGTGAAAGTTGAAGTCTTAGTTCTCCGTCGCGAGTTCTGCAACAATGGTCGCGACAACTGGACTGAAGAGGAATTTGACAACCACATAGTGCAAGGTCTCGATGAGCAAGGTCTACTGGGAACTGTGCAGTTGACCAATGGAGAGGTAGAACTCAGCCAGATTCGTTTCAAGAAAGGGACATGCAGGAAAAATATCATCGTGGCAGCAAGAGTTTGCAAGGGTGAAAATCTCGCACATCGGGTTCAGGAAGCCATCATGAAGCCTGTTGTGGTTCAGGACCGCAGAAATGAAGGTACAATTTGGACATTTTGTCAGGTTTGTTGCTGCAGCTATATATTGGATTTATCTATGGTCAACCCTGATCCATGAGAGTTATATTGTTTTCAGCTAACGAGAAGAGATACCCTCCAAGTTTATATGATGACGTTTTTCGCTTAGAGGAGATTTCCAGAAATGGACCATACCGCAAGAGGCTTCTGGAGGCAGAAATCACGACAGTGCAGGGGTTATTGAAGGCTTTGAACAAAGATCCCAACAAGCTTCGTGAAGTAAACAAAAGAAGCAATGTATCTTGTCTTTGTTTTACAGCTGTCTGTTTCAAATGTGTGATGTTGTTGATTTCTTTGCATTTGCAGATCCTCCAGATGGAAACTAAGAACACTTCTTGGTCAAACCTGATCGGGCATGCAAGGCAGTGTGTTCTTGAAGACATGCCGGAGCTCAAAAGATATCAGAGTGAAGATGGGAATGCGGTGCTCCTTTTCAATTGTGTGCATGATCTCGTTGGAGCGGAATTTGACTGTGGTTACGTTGACAGTGGTAACTTCAATCGAGCTCAGAAGGTACAACACTCAGCAACATTAATACATTATACACTCTGTCACAATTGTGACCAGTTCAAAATGACTTGAACTTTTGATAACTAGCATATACATTGTTCCGGTTGTAGGCTTTAGTGAACAAGTGGAAAGGACGCGCATATGACAAACTGGAGAGCATTGCATCTGATTATGTCTTCAAAGACAATGTTCCCAAGAAAATTTCTACAAGGACGGATGCTGATGATGCTGGTCCGTCCGTGCCAGTGGGGAGAGAACCGCAACCAAAATTTTGTGCTGTTCACCTTACAGCATCTCAAGGTAACCAGGACATCAGTTCCCAAGGTGTCTATATCCTTCAAGTTCTTCACTAAACTTGATATCTGATGGTGGAATATATGTTTCAAGGAACTGGAGCAGTTGAAAATTCACGCCACAGCAATATCAACAATATAACACCCCCCAATTTACCCAAATGCAAACAATGACAGCATGATTTCCCTTCCTGGCAATACAAACACAAACCATTACCAAGGTACTTGTAAAAGTAAAACGAGAACACCTAGGATGAACCAAATATCTTTTTTCACTAAAAAATAAAATAGGCACCCAAGCCCAAGCCATGGATAACTCTAATCTGACTTGGGAATGCACAATCGCGTCTCCTTCCAACCTAGTTCTTTCTTACAAAGTGATTCCATGTTTCCTCTTTAAAGCAAGTGATTCTGAATTTCTGAAATATTGAAATTTTACAGATCACGGAACTGCACCGCTTAATCAGCCGCCAATAATTCTGGAGTCAAACATGCTTGATTGGCAAGATGATCTTGATCTTGATAACCTGATTAACTCTCACATATTCGGGGTGAGGGAAAACTATGATTACTCGCTTGCATAACCGTTACTTTCAGTTCAGGAGACTCAGCTGCTCACACGGCTGCACAATTTGTTTTGCAGCAAACGAGGATCGATGGGTTTCAGGTTCCAATGCAAGGAGAAGGTGCCTGTTTCTGCTTCGTGACTGGTGTCCCACAGCCGTCATGTACCATGCATGGGCAGGGACCTAGCTGCTCTGGGCTTCCAGCAGGTTCAGGTTACAACAATGACTGCCAGTAAACACAGGCTGTACGTAGTGCAGTTACCAGCACCACCATGAATCCGAAAACTAGACACTAGTACAAATTACCTGTCCCGTGTTACCAGTATATTGTTGTTCCTTGGCTACTACCAGTAGAATAAGCTTAATTGCGTTCTCTCATCAGTCTGTGTAGGGTGTGACACACTGTCTAGAATCCCAACCTGTGTGCCAGGTGCATATTTGTTGGCCATTTTAGCATACTAGCATGAAGGGTTCAAATGCTGTATTTCTGTTGTTTTTTGTATGTGTGTGTGGGAAAATGTACATATTTGTATATTTGTATCAGGTGACGTGTCTCTGCTTTGGGAAAACTAAAATATAACCTCTGTAATGTAAATATATGTTTTTCCGAAAAGCAAAAGTATGTTTTCAGGAATGTTATCTAAAGTGATAGATTTTCACCATTGTACACTACATATCATATTAAGAACTTCACTCCTTATTTGTCTTTGTCCAGACTGTATTATTTACCAGTAGAATAAGATTGTCAAGAAAAACCAACATGGTTAGAAATAATTAAATTAGCATAATATATAATTCTTATAGAAATTTGCATTTGATGTTCTACACATTTTCACCACAATAAAAAGGGTTTTCTATTCATCTATGAGCATTGGTGATATGGCTCCATACACCGTGAAGCCAATGTCTACATTAAGTGAATCACATGCTGGAGAACCATTATTAGAAATTTATTTAGAACATGTCACCTTTAGCCAAGCCCAACGCCTCTATGATCTATCCAAAAAATATATGGGTAAAGTTAAAAATAGTTAGCAATAAGTACTGAAAATAAAAAGGCAAGACCATAAAAAAAAATAGTTCAAATCATCTAGGCTGGGTCTCGACGACAGATGACCGGTGGATGACCCTCCTCATTGTCATTTAGGCGGGCAGCACCACACCGTCAAGCATGAGGGTGATAGTTGTTATAAGAGTATGGAATGACCGAGGTGATATATAGCTAGGCCACGATAGGTCCAAGATTTTAGCAACAGCTTCATATTTCAAGCAACAATGGCCTTGTGATGACCATTGCATGTTGAGGCTCACAAACAATCTACGTAATGAAAAGCACAACAAATTCTCCCATCAGTCATGATTTTGCATACGAATACAAAACCTTGCCAAGCATCTCGCAGTGAAGCGGTTAAAGCGTTGAACTCCGGGAGTCATTGAAACTCCCGTCCCGACCTGGGTTCGAAGCACAGCATCTTCTTAGAACAAAGTTTGGTGAGAGACACCCACCATGGTCAAGTTTATTTTACGATGCCTTAGGATAAGAGAAAATAAGTTTGAAAATGGAACATGGAGCGTAAGAAAAATAGATTGATTTTGCAAACGAAAGAATCCCTCTCTACATCCTATTTCTTGATGTCCTCATTCTCTTCAAGGTTCCACATCTAAGTCCTCTTCATAATGGATGCCATCTCTGAGATGGTTAGAGTGTTAAAAAGAGTGGCCATCAGGAGATAAGAAAGTGGGAAGGAGGGTTATTTTTGTAATAATGGGAGGTAGGGTTTGGTTTGTAGGTCCATTCAATTGGTCAAAACAACATCAATGTTCTGCGAAAAAAAGGTTTGAAATATATCATATTGGAGATGTTTTATTTTCAAAATTGAAAAAGACATGGGCAGATGGTTTGTTCAAAAATATTTTTTTAATTATTCAACAGACTTTTTTATGAAAAATATTGTTGGATTTAGTGAAAATGGAACTGTACAACACTAGACATCTTTTTCAGACTTCAGCGATGAGGGCCTCACAAGGACGGTCTACTTTTTTTTTGAAAGACTGAGGGTCTACTTTCACTGGGCTCAGTCTACTTTCACTGGGAACGGAAAAATCCATCTATATTTTATTGCCAATGTTCTTTTAAAGAAAATCCATCTATGTTGACTATATGCATCTTATATGGTTCTCAAAAACTGTCTGCTATATATAAGAAAATATTTTTTCTAGAGAAACATAGTCTGTAATATTAGATTACCATACACAGATCTTTGCCCAGCAGGTTTAGTTTAGATAGTCAACCCTACAAACATCTTGAGTATGTTTATTGCACACGCGCTTTTATATTTCATTGGTATTGATCTTTTTTTGCCAGTGTTTGTAGGACATGAGGGACATTATTATCATTAACTTTTGGAGACCAAATTTTTGAAAAAAAAAAACAAGTTGCCACAAATTTTACCTAGTAAGAACCAGATTCCGTTGTTTTCTAGTAGGGTGCCTGTGGTAAAGCTACATATTGTTATTTGTTAATTTTACCGGCACATGAAACCATTATAGCTTTAATTTACTGCACATTGAGTTTGCAATGTCTGATCTCAGCCCCCCTCCATTATTTCATTGGCACCCCCGTACTCTGGCCCAAATTAAATATTTCTCACACAAGAGAAATATGCCTCTAAAAATACTAAAGGTGTATGTTGTACTAACTTGCAAGCTTGTTGGCCGAGCTCCACTCCCATGGGTACCATCAGCAATGTTCCCTCCAAAAGCCAGCTGAGACGGCACTCTTTTCGCCAACCTGACTTTGAACCAAACCTTGGAAGTTCTCATGCAATACCTTACTTTCACATGACCGGAGTAATATGACGTAGTATTTTACCCTTTGTGATTTGAGTCGTTCATTTGATACCCAACGGTTGAAAATTTGAAAGATTCTAGGGCATAAATATATTGCCACATAAGTAGACAAACCCTCGTTACTATCAAGGATTCCCACTCTGCAACTTGTGGAAGTACGGGTATGGCCGTGTGTGTGTGTGTGTGTGTGTGTGTGTGTGTGTGTGTGTGTGTTTCAGCTGGCACCCATGCATCTTATCTTAGTCTATTAGTAATTGGACACAAGGGATACGATGTAGATAAGATAAATCCTACACAACCTTTAAAAATCAGAAAGAATGTAGCCATCAATTTGCTAGTCTCCAATCATCATTGACACTAATGGCCATTATATCAATTCCATTTTGTAAAATAATACTTACCTCTGTCATTATGAAAAACAACATAAAGTAGCATTCAAAACTACATCTTAATTACCCACGTCTGCCGTTATAAAAAATAATCTAAAGTGACCCTCTTAATTTTGTATCTAAATTACCCATCTCTTCTATTATGAATAATAATCTAGAGAAACCCTTAAATTTGCATATAAATTACCCACCTCATCCATTATAATAGAAAATCCATGTAACTCCTTAAATATGCATTTGAATCACACAATTATACTATTATAAAAACCTACAATAGCCCAAATTTACATGTAAATTAGCAACATATGGTACTCCGTACTATTTAAAAAATTAACCATAAAGTACGCCTATACATGTTTATAAATTACCAACTTCAACCACCATTAATATACACAAAGAATTAACAAATGTAAACATACAAGTTGTGTGCCACCATATATACAGACCAAGTATATGTGGTTGCATCAGCCATAAATATATGATGGAAATCATGAAAATTGTTTCCTTAATGAATCATATACCAATTAGACTAACACAAATCAGTTTAAATCATATTAGTACTCCATGACAATGAACTATGTACGTTGTTACTTTGGATAAATTTATACAAACATTATTAGATAGTATATCTATATGGATACTTTAATCCTAAGCACTCCATTTTTTGTAAGAAATAAAAAAGTACTTACCTAATTCAGCATACATAGTTTCCTGTTTGTTCAACTCCTCCAAGCAAGAATGTCTCAAAAAAAAACTCCTCCAAGCAAGAACAAATCAGATTTTATTTGGGTGTATGTTGCGTTTGTTTTTCTGTCTGCTATCTTGTTATTTTCTTCCAACTATTGCACGCGTGTATATGCTGTGTGCAAGGTATATATAGACTCGTCGCTAGTCAGTAATAAGCAAGCGCAAATAAAGGCCAGGAAGATACTGGGAAGGACAACCCAATAGAACCTGCCCGGCCGGGACGACAAGATACTTGCAACGAAAATAACGTATGCGCTTTCTTTTTTGCTGGCCAATAGAGATCGATCTACGCGTTGGAATCGGACGCTGCCAAAGGAAAGAAACAACGGGCTTTCGACGCGTGCAGACCGAGACCTGGGTTTGCAGACAATTCATACTAGCTTCCCAACATTTGCAGACGAATATGGAGCTCGAACTTTTATAATCCCACGAAAAAGAAGATGAGATCGATGCCGTCAAAATTTCACGGAAACGGGGAGGAAGCAGACTCTTGATTGGGACACTTGTGTATGTCTCTTCAGACACTGCTAATAATACTCCATTTCTCTTCTGCAGAAGCCAACCAAAGTTGACAGGGAAGTTCGGGCTGCATATATTTCCTACCACACGTACTGCGTGCAGCTTCTGGCGCATCTTTCTTGCCTTCTTGGCCGCCATTTCTGACCATCCTCAGAACTGTTTCTCCGCGTTCGACATATATATACCAGTTCTTGGCGGTTCACATTCCTTGGGGGATCATATTTTCCTCCCTTCTCTCCTCCCTATTCGCTGTCTCGATCGATCTGCTGGGTATGTTTTCGATGGGTGTTTCGGAGTTTCTCTCTGCTCAAACTCTGTTGTATTCATGCTCCATTGTTTTCTGCTGGTATTAATAAAACTGCATTTCAAGATAACCAAAGAAAGTTGTCTGATTTAATTTCTTCAAGCCAGCTTCAGATGAGTTGGGGTGATGATGAACAGATGATATATAGCAATATATCATTAGGTACAAGCTCCCGGTTTATGGCAACCTACAGAGCAATCTCACAAGGTACTACATTGTATACACACAGTCGATCATGAATACTTATTTCTGTACATATTAAACGACGAACACAGGCCACTTTATGCAAGTTACATTACTACACAAAAGGAATATGAATATCAACAGGAGTTCATTATTTCAATGACCTCGACGAAACACACTTTGTGTTCAAGATCTAGCCTTGCTCCTGCAAGCCCTTAGCGTAGCCATCGACTTGAGAAGTGTGGCCAGTTTGAGCCACCTACGGCAGGAGGCTAGCTTCGTCATGCTGCAGCCAACGTCAGCTGACAACATGCTAACATTTGGTGAAGAGAAGAACTGAGCAATGTCGTCGTCAACGAGGATGTTTTGCCATAGCTGATTCGGATCCCAGTTATTCATCAATATATCGTGGATGCTGGTGTCTCCTAAGCTGTTTTCCATCAAGAGATGAGGAGGTTCAGATTGGATGCTTTGAGAGATAGGAGATGCACACTGAGAAGCTGGTGGTTGCTCTTGACGCCATTGAAAAAGTGAAGAACCTGCAAAGGAAACTCTATTAAGTGAACTGATTTCTATTTAGTTTTTAAGATGTATGGGAGAACGAAAATGGTAGCATGCAGTTCGGTGTCAGTACGCACCATTGTTTTCTAAAGTCATCGGATAACTGCCCTGATCCATTGTTAAAGCTCCTTGGCCCAGTGCTAGTGAAGTTTCATCAAAGGACTCATCCTGGCAGAGTATGTGCCATTCAGTCAGTGATATATCAGGAGAAGGATCCACATATTACGATATTAGAAAAATGTTTCAATATATGCTTTCTACAAAGGAAACTAGCAGGATGATCCTAAATAAGCAACTAATGGGACAATTAGCAGGTAATCCCTTGTCACAGCAAAAGGTTTATTTTATATATACACAATTTTCCATCTAGAACACAAACGTGAAAGTACTTGTTAGTGTCTGAACTCTGTAGCGGACGACAGATATAAAGCTTTATGCATATCTGATTTCTAATTTCTAAGTGGCACAGACTATAATAAATGCATATCAAAAAATATTAATAGATTATGTTAAATGATAAACCAATTTATTGTTCTAAATTGTGAACCGTATACAAGAACTTTGATGTTGTAGTTTCAGTCCACTGCTAGCTACTTAAGAGGCATAACTTACAGTTACGTCGTTGTTTTGATGTGCAGACTGCACGGGCCACTGCTGGGGGAGACTGCCTGAAAAATTGTTGTCGTTTGAACTGTCTTGCTGATCAGTTTCATGAATGATTTTATCTGAAAAAATAATGCTCTCAAATGTCAAATCTCCATATACAATTTAACGGAAATAAACAAAAATACACGTCAACAACTGTTTCACATTCTGTACCAGTAGGTTCCGTAGATTTAGAGCCTGGCATGATCGATCCCTGGAAATCACTGCAGTCAATTGGCCTTGGTGCGTTATTGTACATCTCGTAATCAGGGTTACGGGTCACACATTCACATGCATCCTTATTCCATTGTTCCAATAAGGCCTGCAAATTAAGGTGTATCATCAATTAGGTACAACTGTACAAGTTGGTGGTTCAGAATTCTCAGCTGCTTAGTTTGTAATGTATCATCTTTTGTTTTGTTCAAATTAAATTATCTGCATATCTAAAATAAAAGGCTGTGTCGATTCAATACTTCATTAATTAATTAGAAAACAGGATACACAAATTTTACAATGCAATTCATTCCATTAAATGAAGTGAGTTGTTTATATGTGTGTTAGCAACAGAAATTTTGAGAATGCACTCATGTAAATCAAAGAACTTCTGATATAGACATAAAAAATAAACATTGAAAAAAATACCTTATTCTGAGTCAAATAAACATCATCAAAAGCATTGTACTGATTAGCTATTGTTGCTCCAACAATCTGGCCAACAGAACTGAAGTACAACCTAATGTCCTTGTCTTTTATGAAGTGAGAGTAAAGGGCTCTCCCAGGATCACACTTCTTGGCATGATCAACAATAGTTGTCCAGACTAACTGTGGGGCATTTCTGAGAATCTAGATAAAGGCAAGAAGTAAACATCATGTGACAATAATAAAGATCCAATCATGAAAAATGGTACAAACAGAATTCTTGTCTTACATTGCGTAGAGCTTTTTCATCCTTATAATACAGACTCAAGAAATGCTTCACTGTATGAATGCCACTCAGTTTCAATGCCTTGTGGAAGACACCGCCCTTTGCAATCCTTTGCAGCCGCCACACTTCATCGTCTAACCTTGGAATTTTACGTTTTTTGTATTCTACAAATATAAGAGATACATAAAACCTAATTATCCCAAGTTAAAACAATTTACAGCACAAATATAAAGGTAAGAGAAAGTATGCAATAACCTTCTCCGCGCCGATCCTTCACAACAAAGGGTTCAGTTATACCTTCTTGGACTCGTTCACCAGTATTATTGTCAATAAGCATTACCCCAAGTCTAAACTTGCCACTCCTTGTGAACCTAGAGTTATCGCCGAAAGTAGCATTTTCGAGATATGCCTCACCATTTTTCAGTTTTAATTCCAGATCTCCCGTTAGCACCACCCCAACTCTGTCACGTGGGCGTACTATATGATTGCAGAACTCCTCTGATGTCCAGCCCTCGTGATTATCCACATTGAAGTCACCATCAAGAACAAAAATCTTGGCTCTGGCAGAAAGAAGGCGAGGAGAATTGCTGACTTGCTGATTGCTATCACTACCAGTGATTACTATCTTGATGAGAGCCCCATCGGCTGCCCGAATCTCCCTCTTTGTAAAGATGTGATCACTCAAGCTATTCACAAAGCTGAGTTTGTAGGTTGGAGTCAGGTTCTGTTCAATTCTTGCTCTGCACATATAATGCAATTACATATGGGTAAGCTTAATTTGCAAGAGTATCATGTGTTTAACCAAAACAGGTTGCAGAATCTTGTAATGCAAAATAATACCCTGGTACACGGTAGAGGTTGCTTGTGAGTGCTTTTGCCATCTCTTCTAGCTGTGAAATGTAAAAGGACAAAGTCGAGAGGTCAATAAGTGTGGAGAGATACATAAGCCACATAAAAGAGAGATTCTTGCTTACAATCTTAAGGCGGTTTAACAGAACTATGCTCATTTATTTACAAAGCCAAATGTACGAGTTTACGACGCAAGGGAAAGATGGATAACCATCATACCAAACGGTAATGATTGAATTAATTTGTGTGCATCATATCATTAATATCCAACCAAGAACATGAGATGCTTTCGCTAGCCACACAAGCACAAATAAAGGTTATATCTTTCATACATTTGACAAGGGTTTCCTACACACCATTTTAGAAACAAATATCTTGCAAACATAGTATTTGTAAAACTCAATAAACCATAGTTGTTCATATACTATGGAAATATTTTTCTAAAAAACTACTTATTTTACAGATAATCTAACTGCCATAACAGCCGTAACATCATCCATAAACTAATTATTTTGAGGAATTTACAATATTTGGGATTAATTAGAGCCATCCGTTCTGAGAAATCGGACGGTGAAAACAAAGGGAGTATCTAGAGGTACTACCTAAATAGAGGTACTAAATTTGTGGGATCGGGTACCAAAAATAGTGGGATCAACCATTTATTTACACCAATTACTTTCTGATGCCGGTGGTACCTCTCCAAGCATTGTAAAATAGCTCAATTATTTTATAGATAATCTAACAGACATATATAACAGCATCGATAACAAAATTTCTGTTGCTGTACTCAACAAGATCTCATACATGATGGCTTAGCAATGATATAGGTAATCATCTACCAATCAACCCATGGCTGGCCAACAAAAAAAAAGGTTGTGTTTTATTATTACCCGTCTAGAGGCAGCATTCAGCATATGGGCCGCTTGCACGCAGCTATTAGCGATTTCTTGGAGGTGGGTGCCTGTGCCATCCCTTATCTCACTGGAGAGTTACCACACATACAATGAAAAAAAAAGGAATTAGCTTACACCTGTTAAAAAGCAGACGGTCAAGGAGGATATATATATATATATATATATATATATATATTGTAACGATAGCGAAAATAATGGTGGACTGGAAGTGTTCGTATGCCCTATATAGATTGGAACACCAACAGATTATATAAGATCGGCATGCATATGCTACATATACCCACTTGAAGATATATTCTAGTTTATAAGCTAACTATATATAGTTTCAAGCATGTGAGCTGCATGCATGGCGGTGCAAGATATGCCGGAAGGGAGGAGTAATTTTGCTACCTAGCTTAGTGTGAGCTACATGTCACATGGACATTAGTCGGTACCTGTAGGGTTTAGGAAAGAGCAGGCTTCTTTCTGCGATGATGGGCTCCTCCGGCGAGCTAGCTATCTATTTGGGTTAGGTTTTGCAGTTTTATGGTTTTGGTTTGGAGGTTCGGGCCCGGTTACATTGGGTTGCTGTCAAAATGGCTAATCATGCGGGGATCAAACTCTACACGGACTTTACGGACGGAACGTTGATCCCGCAAGTCCCCTGTAGACATGCAAGTGACGCCGCGTAAGGCCGAGGGAGACGATGGCTACGGTAGCAGCGCTAGGATCCCTTGCGGGCTCCTGCGGCTTGATTTTTCTTTTCACTAGGCTTAGCATGGTGGATAATATTTACCCGTAAAACCTTTGCAGCTAGACCGCATCGGCCACAAGAGCAGATTCTGCGGGGCGGCTCAGCGGGCTCGTTTAATAACCCGCCCCGCCTGCAACTTGAGGTTTGTGGCTCGGAAGAAGACTAGGACCGTTTGATCTCCATCGGAGGGTCGTGCTGTCGTCTTCTACCTCCGAACGCCTACTGCGCGCCTTAGCTTGGTAACACCAAGCAAGTGTGTTCTCCGAAACAACCAAAGGAAGAATATTAATGCAAGTGAAACTACTATACGGCTGGCTACTCACGGGTCCAGCGGCCGCCTCTTGAGCGCCGGTGCAGGGACCGGCGGCGATGAGCATGAGCCCTCTCCCTGTCCTCCCCGGCCACAGCTCTCCCGCCGCCGCTTCTTCTGGCACTTGGGCGGCATCATATATCAGGGGACGACGTCAAGCCGCGGCTCGATCGGCCTCGTCGGCGATCGATCTCCTGGGACGCGTCAGCACTTTGCTTGCTTGCGTACGCGCGCGCGCGCGTGTGTGTGTGTGCACGGCGCCGCTCTAGTGCTCTACTCTACCACGTACACTAGCTTGTGCGCGCGGTTGCCGGTGGGGAAAGCTGCGAGTGGGGCGTATGTGTGTGTCTATATATATGAGGGAGCAGACGGAGAGAGCTCGAGATCAGCAATTAATGGAAAGTTGCCGCGCTTTTCCTCGGCTCTCTATCTATATAGTCGGTGGGTTGGTGCTTTCGTTCCGAGCTGACAACGCAACCAGCCAAAGTGATCACTGAAGCTTCCTGCATGCAGTAGTCGTCACGGCATCGATCGTATAACCCCAGCTCAACCGCCGCCGCCGCCGCCGTGTGCGTGTCGTCGTCCTTCCCTCCGTGTCCTCCGTTGCGCATATATGCAGGCACGGCGACGGCGGCAGAGCAGAGACGCGCTGGCTGGCCATAGGTCGCGGTTGACTCTTGTTATATATATATATATATATATATATATATATATATATATATATATATATAGCTTGAGGCGTCGGATCCGTACGCGGAAGCAGCGGGCGAGCTGAGGTAGGGAGACTCTCGACTCGACGACGACATGGCCGGCCGCGCAAGAGTAGTGCTGGAGCTTGCGCTCTTGCTCATCGATCACATGGAGCCGGAGCCCGATCGACCCGGGTCGTCGTCCCGGCCCTGCTGCCGGCAGACCTCACTGACTTGACGCGCATCCACGCGGTTGCAACGCGCGCGAGAGCACGATCGATCGAGGCGCTCGAGCGAGACAAAACTCGATCGGCAGCTTCGTCAACGTCCGGAAACTGCTGCGCGCGTGGCGTGGTACCGATCGACGACTACTGATCGACCTCAATAGAAAGCTAGCTAGCTCCTAGCTTCTTGCTTATTCTCTCTCTCCCAGCCCTGTACCACCAAATCCTTTTTTTATAGTTTTATCTTTAGCAACATCAAGTCCAGTTTATTTACACATTTGAACTAGAATGATATATATATATATAGTACTATTTTTAACTTTAAAGTACAAAATCAAACACCAAAGGTGTTAGAAATTTAGGCATCATTCGATATATTTTAATTCCAGAAATTAGCAACAAATTCATGACAACAGTGAGTGATCCAGTGGTAACATAACATGTGCCAGTGTTCAAGTTAATTCTCCTAAATAACATGAACAACATGAGAAACCAAAACAAGAACAAAAAGATGTTCAGGATGTACCCAGAGGCGGGGACGGTACCGGAGGCACCGGATGCGCCGTCACCAGCTGGACGAACAGTGTTAACCATCCTCGACTGGCCTTGCTTGAAGTAGTCGATCTAATTCGGTGCAGTGGCGAGTCGATGCAGTGGAGTCCCTCGAACGGTCACCGGGACGTAGTCGTTCACGTGAGGAAGACGGCCACCAATAAGTAGTCGTTCGGGTTGACGAAGTTGGCCACCAGGAAGTAGTCGTACGGATAATGAAGTTACCCGCCGGGAAGTAGTCGTTCACAGCAGCGAGCAGGCGTGTACTCGTACGCTCCCCAAAAACCTTATAGCCCGCCTATCCCGAGCAGGATTACTAGACAGGGAGGTTCGGAGGCAACTGCTCACGCAAGCAGAGTGCGCGTAAAGCTTGCGTTGGGAATGCAAGAGAGCAGCAAAAACAGGGAGAAGAGAGAGGTCTCCTGAAAGGAGTACCAGAGAGGGAGAGTCTGCTTGTGTTCTGGCTATGGGAGAGAGCCCCTCTTATACAGGCGACCAGAGGAGGAGGGGGATGAACCTAGACACTGCTTGGAGGCAGCAATGGTCATAATGACGTCAGTTACTGGTCAGCCCAATAATGCCATTAAACGTCATTAGTTACTCTCAGCCATCAAATTGGCAGTTACCGGTAACGTTTAAGACTCACATCACGTCACGTCTCGTCGGCTCGGCTCGGCACGGCCTCGGTGAGGCGAGCGAGCGCGCGCGCGTGTGGCACGCCCTTCTCCTTTTACCAACTTCACAAGTGGTCCACAGTTGGTTCACTATTTAAGTTGGTTAGGATTCTCGTTGACTCTCCATCCGGGATTTAATTCCCTAGCATTTATTAGTGGACCTTTAATTCTTTGATTAATTGAGACTTAAATGGGCCAAGGTCCAATTAATCTAACAAAAGGCCATCTAATAATTGTTAAAACTAGATATATTTGGTTCTTCATTGGTTTCAAAGGTGGTTTTCTATTTTCTAAAATTTAAATTATTTTAATTTAATCTAGAAATTGATAACTAATTTATTATAAATCAGAAAAATCTAAAATTGGTACCAAAAACTTTTATACAAATGTAACCTATCTGCCGGTACTCTAATTGGAGTTATTCCTATAATATATGCATGTGTCAGAGTGTTTTATTGTTTTTAGTTATGCATGTTTTTTCAATGTTATTTTTTACACTGTATTAGATGAGGTCAAAATAAGTCCAATTGAGCACTAATGTATAGGTGCTATTTTAGAATATTTTTGGTATAACTTTTATATATTTATGATTTCAAATGAATTAATTATGATTTTTTAGCATAAATCAGTTTTTTCTTTTATAAAACGGAAAACCACCTTTTGAAACCACTGGATCAAAGTTGTCTGGTTTTAATAGTTGAATTACCCTTTCTATCTGATTTTGTACTTAAAAATTAGAATCGGACTATCATACTAGTTCAAGGGTGTAAATCGGACTTTTCCCTTTATATTTATTTAAGCATATACTGTGTATATCATCGCATTGCATTCGTGTTGTTGGAAAGCTATGGACAGATGATGTATGCTATGTGCACATTGTTCGTGCTCAACCTATATATGGGATCGAGTTTTTAGTTCGGAACGATGACGACAAGCAAGCAAGAAACACCATATATAGCAAGAGCAAAAAGTGTTACCGTTGGCGGAGATATGATCATCTTTGCTAACACACGA
This sequence comes from Echinochloa phyllopogon, assembly GCA_033239725.1. NCBI lineage: Eukaryota > Viridiplantae > Streptophyta > Magnoliopsida > Poales > Poaceae > Echinochloa > Echinochloa phyllopogon. The sequence goes on along the minus strand of BTCW01000012.1, from coordinate 58,542,221 downwards.
TTCAGCTAAAGCATACATCTCCAAAAACTCCTGCTCCTGGTTCATGGGACCCCAAACGTTGGTCGTCAGACGTGCACATCCGATCGAGACCTTCCATTCCGAGGAGATTTTAAATCTGCAGCAAAAAGTTTTGTCGACATGCCATGCATGCATGCAACCTTACTGTCCGGAGACTAGCTTTGCCATGAACCGATTATAGTTTATTAACTAACAGTACGTACATCATCCACCAAAGCCTCCTTCAACCTAGCTTAGTTTGCAAACCAAGGCACGCTCGACGATCATGGGGCATCGATCGGCTCATGCCTAATGCACACCTGAAAATACGAACATAACCTGATAAAAAAATCTGTGCGATGGATGAAGTGGTACATAATGGATGACGAGAAGGGAAGAAGATGATGTGGAAGCTATGACCATTAATTTCTTGCTCTTGGTTCTATGAACCGTGGTTGTTTATACAACTCACTACCGAAAAGGCCACAGTTACGGAGTGTCTAGAGGTTTACCGAGTGTATTTTATCGGACACTCGACAAATCATGTATTTACCGAGTGTCAAGCAGACGACACTCGGCAAACAGAAGACACTCGGCTCTAGCACCAGCACTAGTACGTCCCGTGCAAGACGGATAGCAATTAGCTGAGCGATGAGGTTGAAATGCAAGCTAAATTCTCCGGAAATTAAACGGACAAGAGGAACAAAGTACATAACACTAGTATCTTTCGGATGCATTTAGTTTTTTTCCTTTTTTTTTTGTGATGCATGTACATCAGAATGTCAGTTACACGGAAATGCCTGCAGATTAACATAAGAAGCCCACTGTGCCTTGAGAGATAGGATAACCCATACATATATACTACGTCCACATTGCATTTGGTGCATTTGATCCAATATATGAACTTGTCAAGTGGCACAATGGTAAAAGAAATGTAGCAAAATCAAAGGAAACCACGACGGCGACTCCATCTCCAAGAACAATTAACACGTTACTATAAGCCATGAACGCGTAGTGATCGGCCTCTAACTTATCCAACCCTACCTAGTGAATTGTGATCGACGCGTGAAGATCATCATCAGAAGACCTAATACCTCGGGTCTGTACCGCCGGTTTCTGTACAGAACGCGTTAATCCATCTCATCTAGTTAGTTCTGCACCACACGTAAGCGCAAATGATATTATAAATAGAACTTGTTGAACGCCTCGTCGTTGGAGGCAAGAATAAAGAAATGAAACAAAGGGAGGAAAAGTATCAGAAGGTGTAGGGGCGATGCACAGGAAAAAGGCACAGGCAGGCTTTTCGGTGTATTTTCAGACTGTCATCCTAGCAACTTCTCTGAACTCGAATGAAAGCACTTGTTTAGATCCCAAATTCAACCTTCAGATTCCACTATGCAAAAAAGAATATTTCTATCACATTAAAATGTCATAACATGCATGGAGTACTAAATGTAGATGAAATCAAAAACTAATTGCACAGTTTTGTTCTACTCTACGAGACGAACATTTTGAGCTTAATTAATCAATTTTTGGACAATTTTTCACACATACAAACGAAATGTTACAGTGGCGCACGCACCCCAACAAAACAAAGTTTGGCTTCTAAATTTGGGAACTAAACAAGGGCGAAGAGAAAGTTTGTTGTCTGAGCACCTTTCATGTATCTCTGCACACACTATTTATAAGATTAACGAGTAACAATTACATTTTTCTAAAGAAAATGATAAGTTCTTGCCGCATTTCCTCCCGCGCTCGGTGCAACTTCTCTGGCGCCTTTTCTTGGCTGCCGTCCTTGACCACCCTCAACCTGTTACCTCTGCACTCGTATATATGCATATGCATGTCATATTGCCATGGAAGAGGGTATGTTCCAATCCTCTGCCGAGCTCTCTCTCTTCTGGCTGTGCACTGATGGGTGCTGTAGTGTGGCTAGCAATTCTTTGTCCAGAAGCCAATCAATTGTTGCTATTGCTAGAATTAAGATGGGTGACAAGTGTATTGCATTCATTAGTGTGCATTTAAATAGGGTGTACATGGAAGAATGAGACAAAAAAAATTGTACTACCTCCGTTCTAAATTAAAGGTCATTTAACTTTTTTACCACAAGTTTGACCGATCGTCCTATTCAAAAAATTTATGTAAATATAGTCAAATTTAAGTCATTTTTAAGAATGTCTATTAATAAAGCAAGCCACCACAAAAAATATGATAATTTGCATAAAATTTTGAATAAGACGAGCGGTCAAACTTGTAGTAAAAAAGTTAAACGACCTATAATTTGAAACGGAGGGAGTACATCTAAATCACATGGATTTGTATTTGGTGCATTTGAGAGAGGCTAGATGGAGTTATATTTGGTATTATTGGAGAGAGGCAAATAATAAAAGAACAATGTGATCAACAAGAATCTAAAAAGATATTGTCGATGTTTAGCATAGTGGATGGATGTTTCATGAATATCAAATGACAGATAGAACTGTCAATATGACAGTGATAGCTGTATTTGTAGATTTTTCTAGAATTCAATGGCTCTTCATCTCACACAAAGGCTACTTCTATAATATAAGGAGCAGTTCCTGTTTAATTTGGTTTTCGAAGTTATATTTTGATCATTTTTTCTCACGAATTCATTAGTGTGAATTGAAACATGAATTTAATTATATAATTGCTATTCACAAATAGACTTATATGATTTGAAAACTTTTTGGTGAAGATATGTTAATTTTGACTTTTCCAAACAGAATATGTCTTATAAGAGCAAAGTCTTAATTCGTGACGAACTTTGATGGAGCAATTAACGCCATACCCATGGAACCAAACAAGAACATTTTTAATCTTAATAAATGTGTTACACATGACATTTTAGGTGCTAGGCAAGATATACAAAACTATTTAAAATGCTACAATAATGTTTTGGAAAGAAAAATGCAATAATGTGACATAAGTATTTTGTGCATGCTCAAATAATAACAAAACAAAAAATTGATATATAACCAAGAAATGTTTCATGGATATGGGACATATTGTAATTGCCCCGAGGTACAACACTGAATAGAAATATATATCGATAAAATTCAAGAACAAATTCAAGAAGATTTAAGGCTAAACTCCTCCAAAGTAGGTTGTTTCTTTTCATAATTCGAAAAACTATGTTCCATCCACTTCTGGGACGCCGTACAAAATTTTAAAATCCCCTACATGGATTGAATTATTTTTTGTTGGCATTATTACAAGATTTAACTCGAAACATGGGATCGATCTAGCATGTGAATTCACCCCAAACAATTTCAATCAAGGCAAAGATTCTCTGCGTCCTTTCCGTTGACGGCCAAGAAAGACAAAGGACTCCGACAGCATCTTCTCCCCTGCACTCCGGCGACCCCGAGCGAGCTGAGAGCGACAGACGAGGAATTCCGCCTATCACCCCCGGATCTGCAGCCATCAGCCAGAGCCAGGGGATGCTGGCATCCACACGCTTTGGCCAGACGCGTGCCCAACTCGAATCGGCCCTTTCGATGCCATCTCCTCGCCGCAGCGGCAATGATCCAGTGAACTGCGCGATTCTGCGGCTGCCTCCGACTGCTTCCGTCTTCTATAAAAGCAAGGTCCACGGCTTGACGCCTCAAGCTTGCGTTGCTCGCGCCCAGCGGCAGGATCACTTCCAAAGAAGAACGAGAGGGAGGGAGTCATTGAGAGGAGGGAGGGGGGTGGGGTGAGATGGAGAGGGAGAGGGGGGTGGTTGAGCAGCCGCCAGCGAAGCGGATGAGGCTGACGGTGCCGGTCGGGGTCGGCGGCGGCGGCGGGCAGGCGTCACCGAGGAGCCGGAGGCTGCGGCAGACCCTGCTGGTGGTGCTCTTCCTGGTGCGCGCGTGAGTGCTCCCCAAAGTCCAAGCCTTCCAGATTCGTTGGTGCTTGAATCACTTGGGTGTGTTTCTTGAGCTGCGCGTGCGCGTGGATGCAGGAGCGCGAGGGCCACGGTGACGGCCAGCGTCTCCCAGATCGGCGGCATGGTGAGTTCATCTCCGACGCATCCTTGCAAGAATTTCTAGTCTTTCATGTTCGATTTGAATGTCTAGTAGTAATTGTCCTTTGCCCAAATTGGGTGTATCAACTGCTTGTTTGCCTCCTTAAACTGACAAACTGAACCCCTGTTATGGAAGGGTACTAAAAGGTACTGACATGACAAACCCATAACCCATGGATTGTACTAAAAGGTACTAAAAGATTGAAAGGTCTAGCTTTAGCCAAACATCACAAACCCATAACCCATCCCAGATTCTATACTAGTACAACCTATGCCACCAAAGACACTATCTTTATTTGCCCCCTTTTCCCTACATGTAGCATTGTTTCCTCTGCACATATGTTATTCTCTTTCTAACATTTTTTGTGTGCCTTGATTTGATTGGTCTTGCAATTTTGCAGCTAGATCGCGCCTTTCGCAAGTATCATGGAATGATTACTAGGTAAGGCCTTTTTCTCTCCTGCTGTAAGTGTATCTCCCTTTCTCACAATTCTATTTTTTTCAATTTAGCTGCCAAAGAAAAGGCTTTTACCTTTAAATTATTAGTACTATGTCCAGCGCAAATATTGCGTATAGGAATTTTTGTGAGAGCGCATCTCTTTTTATGTAGGGCCTTATAGCAACCCTGCTCAAGAGACACATCTTGGATTGATTGGTAGGTGAGCCATGACCATGAGTGCCTGTAAAAACTTTGTGGTTAACTTTGGTTAAGTTCATTTAGTTGTATGTGTGTTTCTTACATTGCATACTTCCTATGTTTCATTTGCACACCTTTTCTTGTACGAAAAATCTCTAATAGTTCTATCTCTACAAAAAGGTTTCAATTTGTTTTGTCAGGAACTGTTTCCTCCAATTGTCATTAATACTGATCTAGTTTCCCTATAAGGCAATTTTGGTTGCTATATATTTTTTAAGAGTCAACTGACTTCTCTTCTCCTTTTTGTTTTCTTTGTTCAGCAAGCTGGACAGCTTCCAGATGCAGGTTGAGAGCAAACTGGAAGCTTTCCAACGTCATGTTGAGAGCAAACTGGAAACTTTCCAGGTGCAGGTTGAGGGTCTTCACCATGAAGTGGTGAGCCTATCTTCTCCAGATTCCAGAATTACTACCATACAAGTTAATCCCATTCAGGGGAAACCAGTTGATTTCCTTATGAACTCGTAATGACAATCTAGTACAAAAAAAATGCAGAGACAACTGGCTCGTCTGCATTCCAATCACCATCCTGATCGACACACCAGATAAGAATTAACAATTTATCTCAGCCTTAAATGCAGTACATGCAGTTCACATTTCTTTACCATGCGATGTATTATTAAGTATATGAACTTCTCAGATAAATAGTTTATAACATCCATTTCATGCTGCCATGTACAGAACAATGAAGTATGTGTGTGTTATAATCCATAAAATGCTAACCAATGTGTCTCTGTGATACATCCTTTGTATGTCATTCATGCCGATGTTTCAGATTAGAGCCAAACCAGGAGCATGCTGCTTCCAATGGATCAAACACAAACATTCATCTGCGTTTCCTGAACAAATGGAAGCCACCTATTTACACAGATAAGGACTTAATAGATGAGGACAATGTGGCTATCAAAGTTGCGGTATTTGAAGGTGACGATATTATCACAACTGGTCCACTTTCCAAAGCGGAAATTGAGATATTGGTTGTCCATGGCGGCTTCTATAAAAAGTTCCAGGACAGTTGGACCGAAGAGGAGTTTGATAAGCACATAGTGCAAGGTCGAGACGAGCAAAGGCTTGTGCTAGGTACTGTGTGGTTGACCAATGGAAAGGTCGAACTTAGCCAGATCCGTTTCAAGGAAGGTTCATGCAGGAAGAAGTTCAGCATGGCAGCAAGATTTTGCAAGAACGAAAAGATTGCCTTTCGGGTTCGGGAAGCAATCATGGAGCCTGTTGAGGTTAAGGATCGCAGAAACGAATGTATGAGACAAGACTTCTTTTTGTCAGTTTTTCTATTATTATTTGATTTGGGTGAAGAATTTTTTTTGTCAGGTTTCCTACTGTTATTTGATTTGGTTTCTCCGTGAAAAATTGCTTTGCTGCAGCAAATGAGAAGAGTGACTCTCCAAAATTAGATGATGATGTATATCGCATAGAGGCCATCGCCAGAGATGGAGCTTACCACCAGAGGCTTCAGGAAGCAAATATCCGCACAGTGCAGGATTTCTTGAAGGCCTTGAACAAGGATCCTGACAAGCTTTATAATGTAAAGAAATGTGTAATATCACTTAATTTAGTCCTTGTATTGTAGACTTGTAGCTATCTGTATGATTTATATGATGTTATTTCGGTTTCTTGGCTTGCAGATCCTAAAGATGAAAAAGAAGGGAAAGTCTTGGTCAAAAATGACAGGGCATGCTAGGAAGCGCATTCTCGAAGACAGGCATGAGCTCAAAGCGTATCAGACTGAAGATGGGACTGTGATGCTCTTTTTCAATTGCATGCACGATCTTGTTGGAGCAAGATTTCATGGTAATTACATTGCATGTGAAAGATTTGGCATAGATCAGAAGGTACACACAGAACTCAACATCTTGTACTAATATTGCACCGTTGTCAGTGTTAAACATTCTTGAACTTTTGATGATAAGCATCTATGATACTCTGAATGCAGGCTTCAGTGAAGAGGTTGAAAGAGCATGTGTACAACAGATTGGAGGGCATACCTTACGATTATGTGATGAAAGGTGATGCTCCTGAGCGAATTTCTTTAGGCACTGGTAGCCCGTCTGTGGTATTATTGGATGCAAACCAACAAAATTCTAATGCTGATAACCTTGAGGCTTATCAAGGTTACCGAGGTACCACTCCCTGAATTCTGATTGCTCTGAGTTTATCTCTATGCTTAATTGTCTGATGCTGGAATGCCTGTTTCAATTTATAAGGAACTGGAGCCGCCGAAAATCATCCCAACAATGATTTCAACCTTGTTACTGAGCCAACTTACTCATATGCAAGCAATGGTCCCATGAACAATGGTCCTCTAAACACATATGATTGCCAAGGTACTTCAAAAAAACGTTGAAAACACATGTTATCTAAATTAGTTATTCTGATACAATGGTTTTCAAACTTTGAAACTTTGAAGGTCAAGGATTTCAGCAAACAACTCTGGGGCCTGACTGGCAACAAAACGCACAAGTCCCAATGGACTCTCCTGACCTGTTTGAGGTGATGCAAATTAGCACAACTCGGACTGATTCTTTGCCTATACATTACCGGCATGAGACTCTGCTCTCATTTAGTGCCTTCAAGAACCTGCATGAAATTAGCACCTCGAGATTGTTAGTTAGCTCACGGCTGCACATTTGTGTTTGCAGAACCTCGACATGTTGTAGCAATCTTCAGGCGCATTAACCTCTTGCTCAGCCCAACCTTGAACCACATCACCTTCCTCGACCCCATCAAACGGCACCTACTGCTGCACCGCCACGGCCCACGGATGGCGGCGCAACCACCATTCCCTGAGCAAGATCAGGGATCCAGCTGCTCTGCATTTCCTGGATCATGCCACGGCAACGACTGGTGTTGAGCAGAGTACAGAGGCCCTCTGGACACTGCAGTTTAAGGCTGTAAATAGCTTGTATGTAGGGTGTGAATGCTGTTGATGTTCCCACGGCAACGACCGTTGTTTGTGTACTAACTTGCTGTACATGTGTTTGTACTAGTATGGGTAGTGTATGATGTAAGTGTTGTTGATACGTTGTATATATTTCATGTATATGCAAATATACATGCGCTGAGGTTTGCTAGTAGATACAAATTTCTGTGTATTGTAATGATTTTATTTTTCCGAGGAGTGTGCTTTTTTCAGGAATATAATTGATGCTTGCTGAAATTTCTTATCCACTGAGTCTTCACAGGAAAAGAGATTGAAAAAGAATCAAAGGCTACCAAGGAAAACATTATGACAGAAGTCCTTTTCATTTCAGGTCAGCCGCAGCACATGACGTGTGGGAGTTGACGGCACAAAGTCGCCTTCATCATGTTCCCAAAAAAAAGTCGCCTTCATCATGTATAATTTTATATCTTTATTGAATTCAGTTTAACGAGCTTGACTATAACAATGCCAGCACACTGCCTCACTTCGAGTAAAAAAGGGTTGAAGACGTGATAAAACCCACGCGGTTTCCAAACGCGTCGTCGTTTATGCAGACATTGTAGAGAAGGGGTGACGACTTGACAAACGCGTTAAGTTTTTTTGTAATCTACCCATGGCACTGGCCTTGGTTTTGTGTTATCTGATTTGTAAACCTGGAAAAATTTTCCTAACAAATTCTCACACGGAATTTGAATTGATCCTACATCTCAATATAAAATCAAACTTTGGTTTTGGTTTGTTGAGAGCAGATTTTGATGTGAAACCAAGTATCTCCAAGTTCCCTCATCATTTTACAGGTAGAAAATCATGCCGTGCTGTGGTCAGCATAATCACAAAGAAAGTCGACACTATCAATGCAACGAGAGCACATGACTAATTTCGTTAAAACATTTGAATAAACCATTCAAATTTCTTTTTGAAAGAAAGCATTTGATGAAAAACTCCCTCTCCAAAAAAAATAAAGCATTTGACAGAAACTCCGTTCGGCAATCACAGCAGACGTCAGATGTGTGGCAATCACAGGAGACGTCAGATGTGTACCAACGCACGTTCCAGCAGCAAAACACCACAAGCACATGATCAAATGGATGATTTACGATAGATAGGATTCATTCCGGCGTTAACTCGCCTCCCCCAATATACATACATGGCCCCCAATATATCCGGTACCATGATGCTACCAAACTATACATACATATACTCTATATTGTCCATGCAATGATGATGCATATACTAAGGAGCATCCATATCCACAATTCATCTCCCCGTTGTCCCGGAGCAATGCCGCCATCTTCTGGTGGCAGATCAGCGAGTCATTACAACAGCTGAGGCAGCACCTTGTGCTTGGTGTAAGGCCTGTTTGCACGAGCTGCCTTCTCCATCGGCTTTTTTGTTGCCATTCATAAGATGTCGTCAAATATCAGGGACAAGACAAGCCCCTGCACGAATTGACTCCTCCTGGTTCGCTCCACCTTGACTTCAGGCTCATCCACACTGGCAAATAACAGCCAAATGTCAATTAATTGTAACACGGGATATAGATCCAGTCATTGTACATATCAATATATATCAGATATATTCTGCCATGTACAAGGAGCTCCATGCTTCTCAGTTTATTTCACTCATTACAAACTATGAAGCAATAGCAATATTGGAAGTACAACCTGGAGACTGACTCCTGGATGTCCATGTGTCATTAAATTTTCTTACTTTTTATAGTATGACTTATGACTGATCAATGTAAACATAAGCAACTTCAAATTATTTCCCTCCAGAAACAAAAGCAAATGAACTACATTTGGATTAGAACATACCTATCTGATGCTTTCTGATCCAAGTTATCACTTCCCACTTCTGTCTCAGCCAAGGTCTCTTTCTTAGCCTTTGGCAAATCTACTTCAGAGAAGTTACCAACAAAAGAGGACAGTAGAGGATCAGGCACTGTGCTGACTGGGGCAGCTCGTGACGATCCACTGATCCTCTCCTGTAGATCTCTCTTCAACGAGGCAAGAGTTAAATAACGCAACCCAGATGAACCTTGCTGGTTTCTCCACTTATCCTGCACATGAATAGTAAAAGGAGTCAAACAGTGAAAGGTTGATATAGTTTCCAGATTTTCGTCATGAATAAATATTACATACGATTCGACGTTTATAAAAATGGAAATAATTGACTTATGAGTTATGATGCATGTGCAGGTAATTGTACCTTCAAGAAACCTCGATGCTGTGAGCTCATGTGGTCAAACAACATATCAACCCTATCTGCGCAAATTGGGCACACCTGAAAGAAGGAAACAAACGAAAGTAAGATACTGAAAAAATGGTAAAAACTTGTGATCCCCAACAGAATAGTCATTTCTACTGCCTGGACATATAAAACAGACGGAGCAAGAAAAAGAAACATATTTTTTTTGTCACGTTCAACTATTAGTGGAACACGGAAATTGAAGGTGCAGAATTTTGTTAACATTCAACCATGTAGCAGAACATGTACACAAGCTTCAACGGCATATAAACTGTCAGCATCGGATTAAATCACAGATAAAAGGATTTTGGTGTGCCAATACAAGGATTATCTTCATGCCAACAACTCCTTCCTTCCAAGTTTCAACAAACCCTCATATATTGAAACTGATCGGCGGGGTCTGATTATCATAGCTAAGATCTATAGATAAGCCATTCATATGCATGGAACTAGTACAGAAGGTATTGTGATGGTTACCGATCGAACTCATTAAAAGTTTGAATATTTCTAGCTACACTTTATTCCATAGCCAATATATATATTCATTAGAGGCACCACCTACCCATGCAAACAAAGCAAAAATGCGAGGAGGGTGGGCAGGTAAGCTCTTGCATGGGAAGCAAAAGGGCAGTGGATTCGTAAGACTCCACGTCAATATTTTTTGCTTTAAAAAAAACTCGGTAGAAGTAAATATTCAATTAAACTGGAGAAGACTACGTTTAGATTACAATTTCCATAACTTCTCCACTACCGAAAAGGACGCTGGCAGCCTGGTTTGAATTGAAGCGGCAGAAGAGTGAACAGCAGCTAATTGTAGGGCTGCACAAGTGCACATGGATTAAGTTGCGCAAAATGGAAACAACATAATTGCAATCCAGTATAAATAGCAGCTTCAATATCCTTAGTCCAAACAATGCTTGAGCAGTTTCAACAACAGAAACAAATGAAAACCTTAGCACCCCAAAAAGAAACAAGACAACTACAACAAGATTGCATGTAACAGAACAGAATGGGATGACCAAAATTTTCTAGAAGGTACTCGTTCAAAGATGCAAACTACCCAATTAATGAAGCTATCAATAGTCCTAAGATCACTGGGTGCTGCAGTAGCTACCATGCATTGTGTTTCACCAAGTTGAATAAATGGCTAAATGAAAACTCATGAACTTCCATAAACACTGATGGGGCTAAATAGATCATGCCTTGATACTAGGAATCACTTACAGACAACAAAAATTGGAAAAAGGTAATAATTCAACTGCTCAGTTTATGCAGTATACCATCATCTCATGGAAAACTAGTCAAACAATCAAGAGAAGATGGAGTCAATTAATCCTTTTATAACATTGTTCTTTCAACAAGACGTGACAGTACAGCAACAGAAAACATAAATCTTATCCACACTAAATCACAGATGAATCTTTACATGTACTAATTTTCCATTTTCCTCCAATTCCTGTAGTTGCATTGCACATGCACTAAACAGTGACAAAACGCACGCAATTAGTTGCAACCAATATAACCGTAGTACTAGTGGTCCATTTTTAACATAGCAGAAATAAGCAAATAGCAGGCACTACACATCATGCCATATTTAGGGCTAGAGAATATTTGGCCAAGCAACAAATGGACATTTACCACAAGGGCAAACCTAAAATTTCTGAAACTATGAGAATCAGCCCCAAAAATGTGACACATCAAGCCTCAAAACCCTCTTATTTACACCCTGTCTAAAACTGAAGAATGCAACTATGTGAACTATCAACTATGGCAATCATATTCAGTGTTTTGGAAACAGTATGATAGTGGCCCTCTTGATTTACGGATCTTGATATTGCCCCCAGCCAAGTGAGCAACATTATCCTGAACCACACAATTTGATCTTTAATTAATGGTTTAATGCTTTATTGTAAACCTGTGACTATAAGTTGAAGGTGACTCTGTTTTTAATTCATTATTAATATGTTCACACTATTTCAAGACGATATTAAAAAAACAGAATTAAGACTTTATAATTAAAACCACAGTATACAATAACTGTGTTTTTCTCAGAAGCATCAATGCCCCACTGCTGCAAATGCGACCTAGATTGTTATACTTGCCAACAAACAACCCAATGATGAAATGTATGCAGACGAAACATCTGATTTGTGAACCAATAAGTACATATAATTCATGTGCCCATATAGAAGTGACATGCAAACTGCATCCTACATGTATCATATCATTCCAACCTCATGAGCATCACATCACCATCACTTAAGTCATCAAACATACCATCACAATGGAACAATGAATAGAGGTATTAACTAGACAATCAGAACGTGCATAGCCCAACCAAACTAGGAATATTCTTATTTCAACAACGGAAAACAGCTAGAAAACACAAGCAGCATAGCAAAAGCACTTAATTGCCCCAAAAAAATCCACCATTATGAGTAAAGTCCTTGCTTTAATACTCTCAAAGGTTATTAAACACAATATCACTCGAACAAAACCACACAAAATATTCCCACCCTGTGCCCCCTACAGGAAAACCCATGCTTGCAGAAAAAATACCTAAACCCATGCAAGTTTACATCGTTCCTTAAGAACATGGATCAATATACTGCCTCAAACATTGAGATCTTTAATTAATTCTTAGCAGCTGAAAAAGAAATACTGCTGCCTGAAAATAGATAAATGGACACATTACATGAAAAATGCATGAAAGACTGTAATGCGTCATAAGACCAGGGAAATAATGATAAAGGTACAGCCAGCAAGTCAAGCATCCAACCAGTTAGTAAGTTAGAGAGCAAATGTGTTTGGACAAAAATATCACTAAAGCAAGAGAAGTGTCAAACTTAAGATGAATTAACACAGAGCAACTGATCCTACAATTAAGAGCATGAATTTCCAAACAAATGAATCACATTGGATGTAGTATTAGACTATCAACACAAACACTACATCATGAAGATCTGGACCAGTAGAAGTGCCTAATATAGCATATCAAAGGATGTTGAGTTAAAACTTCAAGTTCTAACAAAATGAACTGGAAACAGGGTACAATAGAACTGGGAGGAAAAACTTCCACAGCAAGGCAGCTGATGCAGGCCGATATGCCATGCACAGAAGCAGAACCTTAGATGCCTAAAAGATTCCCTTCTTTGCAACTAAAACAATTTTGGTAACCACATCATGCGTATGAGCAGGAATAACTCATACATCCCCAGGAAAAAAACAAGCATTGTATCTAGTATCTTATCTTAACCACAAAATAAACACTCCTTTCTATATAAGCAAAAGCAATTTAAAAATTCAAAGCACGTTTTTGGATCTAAAATCATAACTTGGGAACTAAAAGAAGGCTCAAATGCACTTGGTATATGAGCATAAGAATCTTACACGACTAGAAAAACACAACATTAGCAACTAAAATCTTAGCAGCTAAAAGCTGCCTGAAAAAACACTTATATATAAGCACAAGCAAGTTGTGCACTGGAACAGTACCATCGTAGGAGCTAAAATCTTAGCCCTGAACCTAAGAGCAGCACAAAAAGACTGGTATGCAAGCAAACATAATTACACAGCCCAGAATTCCATCATTACAGCTACTAAAATTCTAGCTCCAGAACTAAAATGTGCTGGAACATGCAATGATTTAAGAGCGCAGACACCTTACACACCCCACAATCCCATCTTTACATCTACAATATATAAAAGCAGCTCAATCATGCTCTATGCAAGCAGCAGCACCTATGCACCTAAAAGATACTACATTTGCAAATAAACTCCAATCCACAGGGCTAAAATCAGCTCAAACATGCAGGCATTCCCCAAAACCAATAGATTAGAAAAAATCCCAACATGCTCCATGAACGTCAACGAATGAACTCACGTCTGTAGCTAGTGCGGTCCTAGAAACGAGTAAAAATTGCAACTTTCCCTAAGAGGGGAGGCGAAATTACCCCGGCATTGGCCTCGGCGTGGTGCTCGTCCTCCATGTGGCACAGCATCCCCACCGCGTCCAGCTCCTCGCCGCAGAACGGGCAGGGCAGCTCGCCCGCCACCCCGGCCCCCGCCGCCGCCCGCTGTTGCTCCTCCTCCTCCTCCTCGCTCCCCTCCACATCGTCGATCAGCGCATCTGCAGGACCCAAACCGCAAAACCCCGTCAAAAACCTCCCTCCACCCCCTCCAAATCCCCGAAAATCCCACATGCAGGCGCCGGTATAAATCCACGAAAATCCCAACGAAGAGATCGGATAGAGGCTCACTGAAACGCGTCCCGCGGCGCCTCCTCTCGCCGGCGAGGCGCTCGTAGGTATCCATGTCCATGTCCATGGCGGCGGCGGCGGCGGAGGGGCAAAGGCGGGCTCTTGGGCGGGATGGCGGCGGCGGTGATCGGCGGGATCAGTCGCTTATGCTAGGGTTTTGCGGCGGGTGGGGTGTGGGGAGAGATAGAGGAGAGAGAGGGGACACCGACAAAGGGAGGAGGAGAGAAGCGTGGCGTGGGTGGTGGCTGCGAGAGGCTGAGGCGGCATTGGGTGGGGGAAGCTAGCTCTTCCTTAGGGAGGAAGGCGCTTCTTTTGCGGAAACCCCCCTGGACTCAGTTGGAATTATTTTCAGTTACGGTGTCCACACACGCCATTACCCTGTGTCTTTTACCAATTCTTTTTTTTTTTGAAAAATTCTCTTGCCTATTCTTTCCCATTCGAAATATAATCATGTGTTAACTCCCTCTTTTTGGATCTTCTTGTGTCAATGGGTTAAGCTTCTCTATCAGTTAATGTAGATTCATAAAAGGAGATCAAATAGTATGTGACATGTGTGCCCACTTACATCTTATATTATTACAATGACGAGTAACTATGTATACATCCATGTCTTATAGAACAATATAAAAGCGCATTCAATTCAACTTAGATTAATGAATCCATGGTCTAGAATACTTTACATAAAAAAACAAAATCAATGGTAGTAGCCACGGCACTAGTGGCGTGGCCGTGGCCTATGCCCTCTTAGTTTGGTTGAAACTTGGAAGCCACGTATGTTCAAATGCATGTGGAACATGTCTCCAAAATCAACTAGAGTATCTTCCAAATCTGAACAGAGCTTTTGGTTGGAAGTTTGTTAATCAGAATATCTCTTACTTTAAAGTCCCTCGACTCCAAAACTCGAATGTCCATCCGGGCGGGCCAAAATGCTGTACCGCATATACTGGGCTTCATGCTTCCATGGCCCAGTGCAATCCGTGCACTGAGGGGAATGTCATCAGATATAAGGATGTCTGAAAAATACAATCCAACAAGCTCTCGTAGCTCAGTTGGTTAGAGCACCCGTTTAGTAAGCGGGAGGTCTTGAGTTCGACTCTCAACGAGAGCACAATTAGTTTTTGCTACCTGTATTATTTGTTTTATCTTGCTGCTTTCCATTTTTTTTATACAGCTGAATTTGTGTTTACTTTTTGTATCCAGCTGAATTCGTTTTGAATGTCATCTCGATACCTGTATTATTTTTTTTGCGGGTAGATACCTGTATTATTTGTTTTATCTTGCTGTTTTTCTTTTTTTTTATCCAGCTGAATTTGTGTTTACTTTTTGTATCCAGCTGAATTCGTTTTGAAAGTCATCTCGAGCTGCTGGCCGATCCCCAGCTAAATAGAATAGGTAACGTCAGAGCAACTCAAATTCTCAGAGGATAAGTGATTCCATGGCATGGTCGGCTTATTTCAGTAATTTAGCTTAATATATTAGATTGATTTGTTACGAGATTCTATATGAATTAAGTTTGATCTAAACAAGTTTCTCGTCTACGTAATTAGGAAGATTAATGTTGTATTGAGAACCAGAACAAATCCTTTGTTGTCAATGAAAACTCTAAACATTTTTACTAAACGTTTTTACTAGCGTGTAGTTATAGAAAGATTAATGTTGTATTCGGAACCAGAACAGATCCTTTGTTGTCAATGAAAAATCTAGTGATTATGAAATAAAATTGTTTTTGCTGTGACATGTTGGTTTCATCTTTTGAACACTGATAAAGCCATGATAATTGATGCTAGAATAAACTATATGAGTGCGATTGAATAAAAAAATATCTAAAATATAATCAGTTATTTGCAAATACTATCAGCAACAGTACTGTCATTGATTAGTGGGATGCATGGCGGCTGATACGCTGTGTCTCCAACAGTGCCTAGACTATCGGAGAAACTTCACCTCAAGACGCCAATTGGACAAGATTCTCCTTCTCCTACACAGCAGCTGCAACGGGGAATTCCTGACGGTCGACTTAAGGCCAAGTATAAACCCGACAGTTTATGTACCGTGGCCGACAGTTTTAACTCCTGTTGGGGTCTAATGCACGCCTTGTAGTGTATGTTGTCCCACCTATGGCCTTAACCCCTAATTAATCCACCACCATATCTTGTCCTTTTTTATTTTTGGAAATATTGAGTTCTTAGTTTATTGAGAAAGTTACACCATATTAGAGTGTTTCCACAATATCCTATACACATCTGATTTTTCTTACACCCAATATGAACAATCCATACCAAGGATAGTCTTATCCTCCTTTGCTAAGGTCTCCGGTCTCCGGTGAGGTTATCCACCGTGAGTCTATGACTGAGGTTAAGATTTTAGGTTCGGGGGTTAGGGTTGTGGAAATCCGTCGAACTTAGAGGGAAGGTCGTTGATAGCACTACCGGAGGTGGTGGTTGGCGGACGGAGCGACTTATAGTGGCGGTAACCACCGACGACCGCGTGAGGTGGAGGAGGTAGGTTGGCCAGGGTAATAGGGACAAGGCTCTCAATCATAGGTTAACGATTGAGAAGCTCACCAAGCAGGGAGAGGAGCTTGCAAAGAAGAAAACATAACAAGGAGAAAGAAGGCTTAGGGTTTAGTGTCAGTTAAAGAAAAAGAAAACATATCCAGGGCTGGATCAAGACATAACAGAAAAAGAAAACATATGCCCGAGCTCGAGTGTATGTGGTATATGATTGAGCGGACTTCAACTGCTGTTGTCCACTTCTTCACTGTCTAACATTTCCAAGCGAGAAAGTGGTAGGTAATAAAGAAGTCAATAGAGCATCTCATACATTGCACTTCTTTCAATCAACATTTGCTTTTAAGTTACCTATAATACTAATTACATGTCCGAAAAACACAAATGGGGAATAAATAACAGTAGGGATATTCAGAACTATGATTGTTATGCATTATTATTTTATAGAAAACAAAATGGATCATAAAGGTACAAGTAAACACTAAACCTATGCAATAGATGAAGTCAATGGGATTGGGGGAAAAAAGCTTTATCAATCCAACGCCCGCTAAAAAACAAATGCAACATATGTGGTGCAGAGGATCTCATGTCTCCTAGAGACAAATTCAGCAAAGACTTTTGCATTTACTGGCGTTATTTGACAAGAACTTAACACCGTTCAATCCTCACCCACCTCAACACACAAACTCAAGATATTGTGTGAAGTAATAGTCTGTAAAAGCCAGCTGATGAGCAAAGAAAAAGACGTATTGACCTCTAGAAATTAAAACAAAATAGCATATGACAGTGATCCAGGGAATATGTCACCTTTCTTCATGAACATCTCCCAATAAGACGTGCACGAAGTTCCAGTTTCTGTTTATCTCCCGATAGTAAACAAAAGTCTGTGTTCTGGACTGCAGACATATATGTGTATTTCAAGACAATTATTGGACATATACACGCATGACGCATGTACCCGTTCAACAAAGAGATCCATGTAGGTCAAAAAGAAAGAAGAGTCGGCCCCTGGCCCTAACCCCAACATGGAAAATGGCACAAAATTCCACTGCGTGTGCTGTGAGCACGAGATGTGCACAAGAAATTCCAGTTTGTGTTTCAACCAATAATAACCTAAAGTTTGTGGTGCAACCAATAATAACCTATAAAGTTGGTGTTCACATATGTACGTACTTCGGGACAATAATTGGACATGCATACATTATTCAACAAAAAGAGGTGTAGGAAGAAAAAGAATTGGGTTCTCAATCAGCTACGAAACCCAAAAATCAAACGAATTTCATTTCACGGATCGGACTGTGCACGACATGAGAGCATCTAAGATTCATGTTTCTGCGGCCAAGATCACAAACGTAACGGAGACCACAACACCGACAGGCAAGATGTACCAGTGCAGGGATGAGCCCGATCGATCGAGCGGCAGCGTCCGGCGGCCCCAGGCGTGATCCTACAAAAGATACAGCTAGCATTAGGCCATTCCTAGTGGGAAGTACCATTTTACATTTTCCAATTGAGTGTTGGGGAAAATGCCACAGATTCTGGGCCGAGCAGGCAGGCCCGATCCTGACATTTGGTGGACCCTGGGCAAAGATCAACTATGGGTCCCTTTATTTTTGTTCATCTAGATATAGGATATGGATTTTTTTTAAAAAATCATGGAACAACTAATATATTTATTGCAGCAATTCTAAATATCCATTTGTTCTAGTAGCATATACGCAATAGAAGTTTCAGTTTACTCTGCTTGATTTTTATAATTGCATATTGCCATTAGAAAAGGCTTGTGAAGTAGTTGAGTTAATTTCTCTTTAAGGGGAAGACGGCGTACCTATAAATAGTGAGCCGCCTAAAATGACTTTGTAAATACCAAGATCTACTACCTTTCTTGCCACCATTGCCACCCTTTTTATCACCCCCAACAACATAAACGTGCTAACAAATGAACATGAGAATTGCATAGGAATAGTTTGTCTTTTGCTGCTAGTGTTTACCACACAAACATGATTGTGTTCAGCACATTATGTTCCAAATCTTCTCCATTCTTCTTTTCATCAAGATTAAAGTAAAGGTTCAAGATTTTTTGTGAGGTATCTTGAGTACCTGCATGTGGACCAGCTCCTTGATGAGGCAGTTTCTAGCATTGAACGCCTTGACAGTACGTGAAGACACGTGGCTATATGGTGGGGGAGGACCAGGAGCCAATCCGCCTCAACGCCACATGCGTCCATGAACTTCGGCCACCCGCCACTAAGGAACGCGTCATCGCCATCTGATCCAACCTAGACACGCCAGGCCTTGGCCTCGCCACTGGTAAGGCCGACCATGAGAGCCTCCTAGGCACCGATTTCCTCGGCGATCTCATCAGAGATGCGCTGCAAAGCAAGTGCAAGATCCATACATGGACTGGAGCCAACATCGCCAACTAGCGCAGCGCGATGACGAAACCACTCACTAGACTGTCGGTCCAATTCACAAATGAACATGAAAAATGCATAGGTATAATTTTCCTTATGTTGCTAGTGTTTGCCACACAAATATGATTGTGTCCAGCACATCATGTTCCTAATCTTCTCCATTTTTATTTTCATCGAGATTAAAGTAAGTTTTAACATTTGTTGTAGAATCTCAAGTATCTGCATGTGGAACTAGAGCGTCGAGCTCCCTGATGAGGCAATCGCTAGCATCGAATGCCTTGACAGTGAGGATCGTGGCTGCGGTGGTGGAGGGCCAGGAACCAACCCACCTCAATGTCACACACATCCATGAACTCCAGCCACACCCACGGCCAAAGAACACACCATTGTTGTCTGACTTGACTTCGACGTGCCATGCCTTGCCTCGCCATTGGTCATGCCGACCACGGGAGCCTCCTCGGTTCTGGTTTCCTCGGCGATCTCGTCGGGGATGCGCTGCAAAGAAGGTGCAAGATCATCAGCCCCATGACCGGGGTGGAGCAAACATCTCACCGGATTGTCGGTGGTAAAGGGCAGCATGACCCTATTTTAAGTGTACATCAATGTGTGGCGTACACATTTTTATTGTGGCAGAATAGAACTTATTAAGTGCCTCATTTGTTTTATCAAAGCTAACCTTTTCTCGCTATAGCTAAGTTTCTAAGCGCCACGATGAAAGCATGAGGTTATTTCCTCTTTTTGAGAGCACTGTGATCAACATTTGCTCTCTTTTGGCCTAATGTAAACGACGACAGACACACAATTTTTCCATCTAGCAAACAAGCTAACGGTGGGTTCTTGCTAGCAGTTAGTATGTGTATATTCCAAGTCACATTTACAATTTATCATATAGCGAACTCCTGTTGTAGCCTTTATCATCAATGTAACATACTTTTCAGACACCATGGCATGTTGTTTGATGCGGGGAGAACATTTTGTACTCTTGTAGCGGCTCATGAATATCTAAATCTGCATTTTGTTATGTAGCTCAACATGGCTAAGGAAAAATGATAATAATGAAATTAACTTTACTCTTAAATACCCACAATAGCTAAGACATTTGAGTGCATGTTACACACAAAACTTGCAATAATAAATATCCAACCAAGCAAGTAGCTCCCATACAGCCATACAATGGCGGACCCAGAAAAAAATCTTAGCTGGGGCGAACTTTAACCGGAAGTTAAAGCAAACTAAAAAGAAACATACACACCATATTCACATATTGTAATTACACAAATTATAACATATAGTAAGTAAACAACAATATTTTTCTAATAATTCATCTAATTTGAAGATTTAATATTATTCTTGCACAGTACAATTCAAAATACATCAAAAGAAGACATGTAAATTTTATAAAGATCTAGTGACCATGATGCCTTAAATGACCATAATGTCTTAAACATTGATAGATGTTACGAAATAACACAACTGATGCTCTAAGCACGCCTAGATTTTCTAGGTTTTAGTAAGTTTACTCTTTAATCTTTCCTGGTTTGAAATTCTTGTTAATTTTACCACTATCGAATCTTTTAGCACAATATCAAGAGATGGAGCCAATCAACTTCATGGTTAAATGAAAGGAAAATCTCTCAATTTTGTGCATCCAAACACCTGTCAATTTGAGCCAATCGATTCCATATTTAAAACAATGGAAAAACTTTTGGTCTAGACAGGATTACATTCATCCTTGTAATCATGGCTAACAGTTCTGGTGACTCTACCTCGTCTTGTTGGGCTTCACGCTGCATTCAACTTATCCCATAAAACTCATGGAGCTGGGGACTGTAACCTGTAGTCACTCGTTGCTCTCTGCGAGGACGCCTGGCAGCGCTCATACAGCAGCAGCCGGCGATCGGCAAGACACCATATGACTAGGACTCAATGGAAAATCAGGAGGGTGCAATGGTGCTCACCGGACGGTAGCTGGGGCGGCCGCCCCACCTCACCTACAGGGTGCGTCCACCCATGCAGCCATACAGCACATATATAAACTGTCCGACTCGGTCAATTTTTTCTGTCGTTTGATGCAACTATATATGTTCATAATATATAGCCAAGGTCGTCAACAGCTACACATCAACCCAGTCAGTATGAATCTTACATGTTACTTTTTGACATAAAAAATGTCTGTCAAATATTGTAGACACTCACTCCACTACTAGAGAAGAACACATCCGCCCTCCTAATATGCCTCGGCGCTATTAAAATCCAGTGCTAATGCTACATTAGCACCGGATCCAAAATTCGAGAGCCCTCGGGGACCTTTAGCACTGGTTGGTAACAACAACCGGTGCTAAAAGTCACCTTTATCAATGCTCCCGATCATTTAGCACCGGGTCATAACACCAACCGGTGTGCTAAACGGTGACCCTAAACCCTAAACTCTAAACCCTACAAGCCTTTTAGCACCGGTTAGTAATACAAACCGGTCACCCTTTAGCACCAGTTGGTGTTACGATCCGGTCACCCTTTAGCATCGGTTGGTGTTACGACTCGGTGCTAAAAGCCTTTTAGCACTGGTTGGTAATACGAACCCGGTACTAATAAAGGAGGGAGGGGTCACATGCTACTTCAAAAGGAAGGAATCTTTTACCTAGTCACATGTGCTACGTAGGTGAGGTGGAAAAGAGGATGCGCACGACCTAAGAGGTCCCGAGTTCGAATCCCAGCAACACGTATATTTTTTAGCGAGTGTCTACCTTTAGCACGGTTTAGCACCGGTTGCTAAAGGGGGTTCCCAACCGGTGTGTATGAGGGTTTCTCTAGTAGTGACTAGGGGATAGGGGGGCTGTGTTTGTGCATGTTCAAACTCGTGGTACTTTAATGGAAGAAACAACATTTAGAAAAATAATATTATTCTGCTCATAGGAATTACACAAAATGTGTATTATTCCATTTCCACCCTTCTATCATCTTTCTCCTCTCCCCTTGCTTTTTGGTTGATTAAATAGGATTTTATTATGAGAAATCAGATAATTGACCTGAAGGAATAGCAAGGATCACAAAGCATGGGGGCGTTTGAAGGACTTCATAACTTTCCTTATGAAACAAAGACCTTCACAAATTTGCAGTGGAAATGAGGGCCTCCTCGGCACCAATTTCTTCGGTGATCTCATCGGGGATGCGCTGTAAAGTAGGTTGAAAATCCATCAGTCACACATCTGTACTAGAGCTAACATTGCCGAGCGCGGCGCGATAACGAATCCACTCACCAGAGTGTCGGTTGTAAAGGGCATTAGCATCCTATTTTAAGTTTATATCATATAGGTTGAACAAGGGGAACACGATATGGGTGAACAACGAGCTGTTACTTATTAGGGAGGCAGAAGACATCTCTTTTGCACTCTTTCTATATGAGTGTAAGGAACACAATTTTCTACGAGGGAGTGTATACCACACTTTGCAAGATATTTCTATGTGTAGCATACACACTCTTATTGTGGCAGAATAAAACTTATTAAGTGCCTCATTTTTTTTATCAAAGCTAACTTATTCTAGATATAGCTAAGTTTATTTCTAAGTGCCACATAAAAGCACTAGGGTGCCTCTTGCTGAGATCACTGTGGTCAACATTTGCACTCTTTTGCCTAATGTGCATGACAAGAAACATATGTTTCCTTCTAGCAAAAAGGCTAGTATTAAGATGGAACTTTGTTGATTTTCTCGTGGGGATTTTTACGATTGAGTTATGGAAACCTAGGTTAGACCGATGTATGGACAAAACTCTATTCAACATTGGAATAAGAAGTTAAGTGCGCTCTGTAGACATCTACGTGGGTGGGCGGCTCACACTAAGGTGAATATAAACAAGAAAAGAATTCCCTCTAGTCGGTTATAATGGATTTAGATACATCTGTCGAAAATCAGGATCTAACTTAGGTTGAACATGATCAGCTGGATCAGACTAGATCCAACCTATCTAAGCTCCGTAGGGGAGATGACCAACGGGTGAAGGTCATAGATGTCTTATTGGGAGACAACAACGCTAGATATTTCCAAATGGTGGCAAATAGAAAGCATAGGAAGAAATAATTTTTCTTCTTAGATCATGAAAATGGAACGATTGAGGCCAACCTAATCTATACAAAGCTAGAAAGGAAGACATCCCACAAGTCATAGAAACCAAAAATGGAATCCTCACGACTCCTTTTTTAGAAAAGGAGATTTGGTATGCCCCTTTTGAGATCTAACGTAACAAAGCACCGGCCCAGATGCCATCCCGACAGAATTCTACCAAAAAGCTTGGGACATCATCAAAGAGGATTTGGTCCAAATGATTTCTGACATTAATCAGGGAGTCATTTCACTCTTTAGTCTAAAGTTAGATGTAATAATCCTTATCCCCAAAGTCCAGGAGGCAAATCAGATACAACAGTACATGCCAATTTGCTTACTATTTTCACCAAAGTAGCCACAAAACCAAATGGATTTAAATGCTGATAAGGTAATAAGCCCAACACAAACTGCATTCATATGAGGACGTAACATCCTAGAAGGTGTTGTTATCTAGCATGAAACGGTCCATAAATCACACAGGAAAAAGCAAAGCGGAGTTATATTTAAAATTGACTTTAGAAAAGGCGTATGCTAAAGTAAGATGGCCCTTTCTTTTACAAACTCTATGGATGAAAGGCTTCTCATCGAAATGGATCTCGCAGTATAGATGTTCAAACTCGCGGTGCTTGTGATATGTATATCAAACCACACATCCAGAAAATAATATTGTTCTTCTCATAAAATTTGCATGAAATGTTTACTATTATATCTCCACCCTTCTATCATCTTTCTCTTTTCCTTGTGCATTTATGGTCGACTTCGAGGTGTATCGGCTCATCTTTTTTTTTCATCGAACATGATTTGGTTATGGCAGAATTCCCTGCAACCAAGAAAAGTCATAATCCCTCGTACGACATCGACAAGTACATGTCATGTAGGACGATTTAGAGTTTAACCAGTGGCACATGAGGAATTTTCCTTGATTATAAGAAATCATAAAGTAGGTCTCAAGGAAGAGGCAAGTAAAGTTGTGATTGGGGATGACTTCATATTTTTTTTCTTATTTTTTTAGAAAAGGGAATATATTGATATTGCAGCCTCTGCATCGAAAAGATACATACAACTATCATTATTACACAAAAGAAAAGGCTACATTCCTAATAGCACACAGGCTTAGGAAAAGGAGCAGAAAAAAAGAGCTATCACCATCATTAGCTTCAAACTACCAACACCAAAAAGACCTGTCCAAACCATACGTCATGACACATCTTCTACGACCAAAAGCACATAGCCAAAGGTGGTGTTTCATACACCTAACCCTGAATCCACTCAGAGCTGCCACTAACAAGGCCGTCGTCTTCATCCGGCTCCAATTAACCCGCTTTAAATATCGTTGGCACAATCAACCGGTGTAGAACTGGATCATAGATGAATAAGATCAAGCCTGGTGTCTTGCTGAACGAACACCACCGTGTCCAGTATGCTAATCGTTGTGTAACCTTGACCAAGAATGGACCCAGTTGACTCGCCATCCCTTTCCTCGCCACAGTGCTTGCAGTCCCCGCAGCTTAACAGAGCATCAAATTCCACAACGACGCCTCCAAGGAGGGAAGCGACGCCGATTGCGCCGCCGTCGCCTGACCCGAAGACCAAGGCTTTACACCCAGGAAAGTATGCAGAGAAGCCGTCGCTGCTATCGTCGCCCGTCAATCCGTGCGAGGTGAAGAAACACCCCCTGTGCGACGAGCGCAACACTTTCGTTGCACGGAATCCGGTGAACGGAGGGGATCCCCCACTCACCGCCGCCAGCCAAGAAGCCCCTGAGGGCAGCTGCACGGCGACGCCGCGGATCCGGGGACGACCGGCAGGTGGCCAGCGGCCCCAACGGCGCGGGAAAGTCGACGGTGGCGGTGAAGGGCGACGGGCGAAGAGGACCAAAGCAACTGGCGAGGAACGTCCGCACGACGCCGGCGCCGGCGATAAACGACCAGGGAAAATCAGATCTAGGGTTAGTGGTGGTGCTGCAGATGGAGGAGTGACCGAAGGGATGGAAGGAAGAGGAGAAGAAGGGGCTGCCGCCGCCACGAGCCGACGGCGGCGGCCGGCGCAGATCGGAGAGACCCTCCAGCGACGTCGGGCGCGTCCCCTCAAGTCGCCTGGGGTTACGCAAATGACTTCACAAATTAGCATGGCGGAGTTCATACGGACTTACAGAGCGACCTCTTGTCGGGCCACCCTGGTGGCACTTGCGTGCTTGCACATCAAACTAAAGAGTCATCTGTAGTTGCTAGACTCCTAACCCGAGTTTATAAAGAGGTACTGATGAAAATGTTGTCGAGTTCAATTCTGCGAGTTAGTAGACTCGTGTGTAACTAAATTTACTGGGGAACTTGTTAACTCGTGCAGCTATCTATGGAATCTCGATCAGACAGCAGACCTGACAAAAAAAATCGATCATAACCTCTTGTTTTTGCAGGTGAAAATCGGTCACAAGCTAAGCATGAGGAACTGAGGATTCAAACGCTGGCGCCTAAACGGATTCGATTTTTCAGACGCTGGAATCTATCGACGAAGGCTCCAACGGCAACTAGCGGTACAAAGGCCTGGACAGTCAAATGGGGCAGCAAAAGGGGTTGACTTTCCCAATATACAATGCACTCAGGCAGGCATGCATCACCGTCGGTGGGGCCCGGATTAACGGTTTACAAAGCGATCTGAACTGCCTGTGGTATCAACGGCTGGGATCAATGATGCCCTAATCGCGAGGATCTAATGATTGGCATGCATTGAGCACCTGCAAAGAAGGTAAAGAAAGCTGTGAGAACTTGTATTTGATTAGCACGTAACTCTCTTTGAGGATGCTTTTGTACACGCAATTTTGGAAAAGGGAGCCGGGAAACAAAACTTGAAAGTCTCGACTGTCACAATGCATGCGTGCTTGAGTCCTTTTAATGAGAAGCATTATTATTTTTTTCCGGAGCAAATAAGAACTAAAGTGACGGTGGGCATTTCTACAAAGAACAAACCACAAATAACATTGTTTTCTGCTTTATGGACTTATTGGCTGTGTTTAGATCCTATGAACTAAAGTTTAGTCCCTCAAATATATGATAATTAGAAGCATTAAATATAAACTAATTATAAAACTAATTGCATAAGTCATGTCTATTCCGCGAGACGAACCTAACAAAGCTAATTAACCTATAATTAGTACATAATTATCACATGATTACTATAGCATTACATTATCTAATCATGAACTAATTAGGCTTAATAAATCTGTATCGTAAAACCGCCCTCGCTTATGTAATGCGTTTTTTAATTAATCTATATTTAATACTTCTAATAGCAAAATCAGATTCGATGTGACGGGACTAAAACTTTAGTCCCGGGAATCAAACATGGCCAATAACTCGTATAGTCTGATACTCCATCTCAGAAAGAATGCAATTCTCGCGTTACGAGGAGTCAAACAAGTTCAAGTTTGACTGAATTTATACAAAAAGTTGTTAATATTTATGATACAAAATAAGTATCATTAGATTAATTATGAATTATATTTTTATACTAAATTTATTTGAAGACATAAATATTAGTACTATTTTGTATAAATTTAGTCAAAGTTGAAATTTTCTGACTCATCGGAAAGCGAGGGTTACATTGTTTGTGGGACGAAGTGAGTAGTCAATAGTATAAAATTTACGGGGCGTACCTAAAACTGCTGAGATAACTACATACTCCCTTCGATTTAGTATTAGAAGTCCTTTAGGACAGCGATACGGTCACCAAAGCGTAACTTTGACTTCTATTTTCTATAAAAATATTTCTTAAAAAATTATATATGTATATTTTTATAAAAGTAATTTTAAAAACCAATCTATTTATATAATTATAACATTTTCAAACTCGACTTAAATGTTATTTATGATTTATATTCTTAATGGTTTACTATTATATTTCCACTCTTCTATCATATTTCTCTTTTCCTTGTCCAAAAGTTTATGGTTAGTGGAGGCCGTGTCTTCGCAGAAAATAACAATTAGAAGGAACCTACGAACTACAGTATGATTTTTTTTTTGCGCTATGTAATCCTGCTGTTAATCACAATTCACCACCCACACACAGCTTAGCGGAGGAGAGTGAGGTGGTGTTTGGATCTATGTGCTAAAATTTAGCGCTTTAAATAATTAATAATTAGATGTATTAAACATAAACTAATTATAAAACTAATTACATAAGTCATGTCTATTTCACGAGACGAACCTAACGAGCCTAATTTCGCTATAATTAATACATAATTACCATACATTTACTGTAGCATTATATTGTCTAATCATGGTGTAATTAGGCTTAATAGATTCGTCTCGTAAATTACTTCTTATTTATGTAATAAGTTTTTAAATTAATCTATATTTAATACTCCTAATTAACATATTTACATTTGATGTGAGGGCGCTAGAGTTTAGCAAAACAAAATGGGCTTGAGACAAAACAACTCATTCCATCACGAGCTCCAACCGAGCAGCCGAGCCCAAGGTTCCTCTCCTATGGCCCCACCAGCCAGCCTCCGCACCTCCCGCGCGGGCCCCACCCCGCTGGCTTCCTTGTCCCCTCCCCGGCGTGGGCCCCACTTGCTCCCTCCCCTCCCCCGCCTACCAAACGGGCAAGCAAAACCAACGGCTACCTCCTCCTCCCCCCTCCGCCCGCTCGCCCCAACCAAACGTGCTCCGTCGGATCCCCACCCGACGGCCGGATCCGCCCCGCGCCCCCGACCGTTGCGCGGCCACGTCAGCTCCACCCGACCGTTTCAAAAAGCAGGCGAAGAAATCCGGCGGGATAAATACTGGCGCTGCCAGGCCGCTGCGCCCCACCAGATCCTCCTCCTCCTCGGTGCGCGAGCCCATCGATTGCCCACTCATCACGAGCTCACCTCCCTCCTCCACGGCCCCATAATTTTCCCGGCACGATCCGTCGGCGGAAATCTCTTCTTCCCCGAGCTTGTTGAGTGGATTCATGGGAGCGCGAGGGGTGGGTGGGAACTCCGGCGGCCGTCTCTCGGCGGATCTCAGCTGAGCGGAGCTTTGAGGGAGGGGATCCAGCTGGTTCCGGTTGGTTGATTGATTCGCTGGTTGGTGGGGAGTTGAGTTGATTTGATTTTGGGGGAGGGGGAGAGATGTCGCGGCGGCTGTCGCTGCCGGCGGGGTCGCAGGTGACGGTGACGGTGTCGCCGACGAGGGGCGGCAAGGCGGAGAGCCCCGGCGGCGGGGATGCGGTGGTGAAGCGGGGCGCCGGCGGGATCGGGATCACCAGCCCGGTCCCGAGGCACTCGCTCGGGGCCGCGGGGGCCTCCGCCGCCACCGCCACGCTGCAGCTCTCGCCCGTGCGCCGCAGCGGCGGCGGCGGGAGCCGCTACGCGTCGCGGGACGGCGGCGTGGACGACAGCGCCGAGTTCGTGCACTACACCGTGCACATCCCGCCCACGCCGGAGCGCGCGGTGGCGGCGTCCGCCGACTCCGTGGACGCGCCGGCGCCGGCGGGTGCTGCGAGGGAGGACGGCGGCGCGCAGAGGAGCTACATCTCGGGCACCATCTTCACCGGCGGGCTGAACCAGGCCACGCGCGGCCACGTGCTCAACACCTCCGCGCCCCCGGCGGCGTCCGCGAGCATGTCGTGCAAGATGCGCGGCTGCGACATGCCGGCGTTCCTGGCCTCCGGCGCCGGCGGCGGGCCCTGCGACTGCGGATTCATGATCTGCCGGGAGTGCTACGCGGACTGCGTCGCGGCCGCCGGCAACTGCCCCGGCTGCAAGGAGCCCTACTCCGCGGGGAGCGACACCGACTCCGACGCAGGCGGCGGCGACGACGAGGCCATCTCCTCGTCCGAGGAGCGGGACCAGCTGCCGCTCACCTCCATGGCAAAGCGCTTCTCCCTCGTGCACTCCATGAAGATCCCCAGCAGTAATGCCGGCTGCGCCGGTGCCGGCGCCGGCGGCAAGCCGGCCGAGTTCGACCACGCCCGCTGGCTCTTCGAGACCAAGGGCACCTACGGCTATGGCAACGCGCTCTGGCCCAAGGACGGCCACGGCGGCGGCGGCGGCGGCGCCACTGGCTTCTCCGGCTTCGAGGAGCCTCCCAACTTCGGCTCCCGCTGCCGCCGGCCGCTCACCAGGAAGACCAGTGTCTCCCAGGCCATCCTCAGCCCATACAGGTAGCAATAATTCCCCAATTTTATTTCGCCAAATTTACCAGATTTCAATTTTTTCCCAAATTCTCCCAAATTTTGACCAATTTTGCGATTTCCCTCGAAATTTCCCAGGCTGCTCATCGCGATCCGTCTGGTGGCGCTGGGGTTCTTCCTGACATGGCGCATCCGTCACCCGAACCCGGAGGCGGTGTGGCTGTGGGCGATGTCGGTGACCTGCGAGGTGTGGTTCGCCTTCTCCTGGCTCCTCGACAGCCTCCCCAAGCTCTGCCCCATCCACCGCGCCGCCGACCTGGACGTCCTCGCCGAGCGCTTCGAGCTCCCCACCGCGCGCAACCCCAAGGGCCGCTCCGACCTCCCCGGCATCGACGTCTTCGTCTCCACCGCCGACCCGGAGAAGGAGCCGCCGCTCGTCACCGCCAACACCATCCTCTCCATCCTCGCCGCCGACTACCCCGTCGAGAAGCTCGCCTGCTACCTCTCCGACGACGGCGGCGCGCTGCTCACCTTCGAGGCCCTCGCCGAGACCGCCAGCTTTGCGCGCACCTGGGTGCCCTTCTGCCGCAAGCACGGCGTCGAGCCGCGCAGCCCCGAGGCCTACTTCGGCCAGAAGAGGGACTTCCTCCGGAACAAGGTGCGCGTGGACTTCGTCCGGGAGCGCCGCAAGGTGAAGCGCGAGTACGACGAGTTCAAGGTCAGGGTGAACTCGCTGCCGGAGGCCATCCGCCGCCGCTCCGACGCCTACAACGCCGGCGAGGAGCTCCGCGCCAGGAGAAGGCAGCAGGAGGAGGCCATGGCGGCCGGCACCCTTCCAGGAGCTCTGCCCGCGGCGGCCGCAACCGTGAAGGCCACATGGATGTCCGACGGCTCCCACTGGCCCGGCACCTGGCTCGCCGCCGCACCAGACCACTCCCGTGGTGACCACGCCGGCATCATTCAGGTGAGAGTTGACTGGTCAAAATAAATACATAGAAGTCAAGTCATCAGTTCCTGAGTTTGAAATCCTGACGTGTCAATGAAATTGCAGGCGATGCTTGCGCCGCCGACGTCGGAGCCGGTGCTGGGAGGGGAGCCGGCGGAGTCCGGCGGCGGTCTGATCGACACGACGGGGGTGGACATCCGGCTGCCGATGCTGGTGTACGTGTCCCGGGAGAAGCGCCCTGGGTACGACCACAACAAGAAGGCCGGCGCCATGAACGCGCTGGTGCGAACGAGCGCCATCATGTCCAACGGGCCCTTCATCCTCAACCTCGACTGCGACCACTACGTGCACAACTCGGCGGCGCTCCGGGAAGGGATGTGCTTCATGCTCGACCGCGGCGGCGACCGCGTCTGCTACGTGCAGTTCCCGCAGCGGTTCGAGGGCATCGACCCCAACGACCGGTACGCCAACCACAACCTCGTCTTCTTCGACGTCGCCATGCGCGCCATGGACGGGCTGCAGGGACCCATGTACGTCGGCACCGGCTGCGTGTTCCGCCGCACGGCGCTGTACGGGTTCAGCCCGCCGCGCGCCACCGAGCACCACGGCTGGCTGGGCAGGAAGAAGATCAAGCTGTTCCTGAGGAGGAAGCCCACCATGGGGAAGAAGAGCGACAGGGAGAACGCCGACAACGACAAGGAGATGATGCTGCCGCCGATCGAGGACGACGGGTTCCAGCAGCTCGACGACATCGAGTCCTCGGCGCTGCTGCCCCGGCGGTTCGGCAGCTCGGCGACGTTCGTTGCGTCGATCCCCGTGGCGGAGTACCAGGGCCGGCTGCTGCAGGACACGCCCGGCGCGCACCATGGCCGCCCCGCCGGCGCCCTCGCCGTGCCCCGCGAGCCCCTGGACGCGGCCACCGTCGCCGAGGCCATCAGCGTCATCTCCTGCTTCTACGAGGACAAGACCGAGTGGGGGCGGCGCATCGGCTGGATCTACGGCTCCGTCACCGAGGACGTGGTCACCGGCTACCGGATGCACAACCGCGGGTGGCGCTCCGTGTACTGCGTCACCCGGCGCGACGCGTTCCGCGGCACGGCGCCCATCAACCTCACCGACCGCCTCCACCAGGTGCTCCGGTGGGCGACGGGGTCCGTGGAGATCTTCTTCTCCCGGAACAACGCCCTGTTCGCCTCGCCAAGGATGAAGCTCCTCCAGCGCATCGCCTACTTCAACGTCGGCATGTACCCGTTCACCTCCATCTTCCTGCTCGTCTACTGCGTGCTCCCGGCGGTCTCCCTCTTCTCCGGCAAGTTCATCGTGCAGTCGCTCAACGTCACGTTTCTGGCGCTCCTGCTCATCATCACCATGACGCTCTGCCTGCTGGCGCTTCTGGAGATCAAGTGGTCCGGGATCACGCTGCACGAGTGGTGGCGCAACGAGCAGTTCTGGGTGATCGGAGGGACCAGCGCGCACCCGGCGGCCGTGCTGCAGGGCCTGCTCAAGGTGATCGCCGGCGTGGACATCTCCTTCACGCTGACGTCCAAGCCCGGCACCGGCGACGACGGCGAGGAGGACGCCTACGCGGAGCTGTACGAGGTGCGGTGGAGCTTCCTGATGGTGCCGCCGGTGACCATCATGATGGTGAACGCGGTGGCCGTGGCCGTGGCGTCGGCGCGCACGCTGTACAGCGAGTTCCCGCAGTGGAGCAAGCTGCTGGGCGGCGCCTTCTTCAGCTTCTGGGTGCTGTGCCACCTCTACCCGTTCGCCAAGGGCCTCCTGGGACGGCGCGGCCGCGTGCCGACCATCGTGTTCGTCTGGTCGGGGCTCATCTCCATGACCGTGTCGCTGCTCTGGGTATACATCAGCCCGCCCGCTGGCGCTAGAGAGCGCATCGGCGGCGGTGGATTCAGCTTCCCGTAGTAGGAGATAATATCAGTAGTAGTAGTAGTAGCGAGTGTTCAGTGTCTGAACTGTATCTGGAAAAGGCTCACATGAAGGTGTGCTTGCTTCATGGAGCTGCTGTTAGGAATTAGCTGTTGGATTGTGATTCTTCAGTAGCTGACGAGCTGCTGGTATTGTATCAAGATTGCAGACTTGTTTCAGTTGTTGTGCTGTTTGTAACTGTATATTGTGACTGATATAATGTCACATTTGTTACTCGAATTCTGACAGTGCAGAGTCTTGCAACAATGCTAATGTTTGTTTCAGCTTCATGCTTGTTGGGCAGTTTGTTCAGCAAAGACAGATGGCGGCCTGTCAGAATTAACCAAAATGCCTCCTAGAAGAACTTTCAGAAATCATCTGTGAGGATGATTCATCCCCTGTAGTGATTCAGATGCGGTGGCACAAGGTTTGCCAATGCTGTATGAATCTTGCCACATTTCAGACAGTCAGTGAGCATTGCGAATGTCAGATTTCGCCAAAATAAAGTTTGTTGCTTGATCGATCAGGTTATCTATAATGTAGTTTGCACTGGTCTGAACTTCTGGGCTTCTGGCCCCTAAAATGCAGAGGCTCTGACGAACGAACGCAATACTTGTCAGAAATTAGTTGCATCAAATGCGTTGGACCCAGTTGGTAAATCTTGAAAATGCTAATATTGCCACATCACTAGCGTTTGAGATTTCATAAAGGAAGGTAGGTTTCATGTGGAACAGTCGTTTTCTTTTGGATATACCAGCCAACAAATCGATGTCAGAAATAGCCAAAATTGAGTTCGTTGCTTGAACAATCAGTTATGAGTGTCAAAGACTCTAATCCCTAACACTGGTACTCATTGCGTAACAGCGTATCCATACCATTCTTTTTTATGGAACAAAAATGCCCCATATGATACAACATGGCAGCATACAGTTGAACACTAACCACCAAACAATTCTGGGATTGTACAAAGAGAAGGTGATCTGAACTCAGCAACTGTGATGTTCAGAACGCAGAGGTGAGGCTCGTTCTGACCACAACGCCGAAGCCGGGCTTTATATATAAAGCAAGTCAAATACTGGGATTACCAGTTTACCATAGAGCATATGTCCAAAACCAACTACTTATACCTCTCCAATGGGACTCAACAGGCACTATGCCCAAGACAACTCGGGGTTACTCTAGATGAATTACCTACGAGCCAAGAATCCATCGAAGACCTGATCGGACCATCAGCGGAGCCCGAGGCTTCGACGTCACAGCACGCGAAAGAACTCCAAAAAAACGCCTTCACCAAGGAGAGCCCTGCGTGCCACCACAATACAAGACCCTAAAGCAACCCCCTAACAGGAAAATCGTTGCCCGATCCAACCCGCCGGACCGAAGCTTGGGCTTGAGGGTCGTCTCCGAAGAAAAAGAGAACTTTGCCCTGCACGTATGCCACCGAACGAAATTCACGCCATGCAACCCCCGAAACCTTTCTGTAAGGCCCCAAGGACTCGAGTGCCCGATCCCAGCGTCGTCCTCCTCAATTGAGGACAACTCCGAGCAGATCCAGATGCAACCATGAGCCCTGCAGTCGAGTAGCACGGCGCAAGGGGAACAAACGACGACTCCGCCAACGGGAGTCAGTGCCGCCGTCACGAACGCCGACGCCCCGGGACACCAGGGCGGTGCCGTCGCTTGCGGGGCCCGTCGGGATCCGCCGCGCCGCCCCAGATCTGGGGGATCCACCGCCCAGCTCCGGCCACCCTCGCCGGATCTAGTGGGGACCGCGCGCGACCAACACTGGGGCCGGCCAAAGCCCACCCAGGTGGAACCGACATGCCGGCGGCCGGCCAGCAGGGGGCGACGGCCGGAGGCCTCCGCGTCCACACCGCGGCGGAGGAGGAGAGCCCCGCCGCCACCACCCTTGCGGCGGCCAGGCGGAGCCTGCCGCATGCTCAGGCGGTGCCGGAGCGGGAGGGATGGGGGAGGGGCGCCGCGGCGTCGGCTGGGGGGTCAGCCCTGTCGCCTCCGAGAGATAGGCGCAAGGCGTTCCCCGGAGAGAGTCAAAAAAATCGAGGTGAGGCTCATTCTGACCGACAGATGCAGAACTTTGTCAGAAATTAGCTGCCATGATGGATTGACTCTTAAGTACCCAATGACGTAATTGGTCAGAAATAAGTTCATTGACTTTTAGATGTTTGTAACTACATATAGTGATTGTTTTTTTTTGCCACATCACTAGTCATTCAGATTTCAGTGCTTCTGGCCTTTTGCTTCGGATATGAAATTCTGTGAGCATATTTCAGAGATTTGAGAATTTACCAAAATCGAGTTCTTTGCCTGATTGATCAGGTACAGGTATCAAGAGCGGTTCTGAAGTCCTCGAAAAGTTCTGAAATGTTGAAAGCACAACATCTTTCTTTATTCATCATGACTGAAACTCTTAAAACAAAACTCAAATATCGAATACTTGATCCCCCTCACAAAGCACAATCAAGCAACCAAAGAACACATGGCACGATCACTTAGTACTAGTGACTACAGATTAGCTGATGAGCTGCTGCCGTAATCAGTAATTCAGGATTGACTTGCATTGATCGTTACCGTGCTGTTTGTTAACTGTATATTGTTTTTTTTGAAAGGTTAACTGTATATTGTGACTGATGTGATGTCATAACATTTTTACACATATCTAAGAAAAGCTTGCGAGTTCTGCTAATCCTGAATCTTTCCGCACAATGTTTCAGATTCAAGGGCATTTTGCATTGGCTGCTATGTCTGAACTTTGCCTGATCGCGAAGGACCACAGATAAAGTCCAGGGCATGGAGCTACTACAACGAAGAACATTCTGTGACAGTGCGACAGCAACCTGCAACAGGCCTGAAATGTCAAAACTCAAAAGCCGTGTCTGAAACGTCAACGTTTAGCAGTCTGATGTGGAATTCTGGTATCGGTAGTACTGTAGTAGGTTGGACAATGATGCAGCAATTCGGATAGGACACGATGTACTGAAACATATAAGTCGTCATGTGCTGTTATGAAAACCATTGTTGCTGAAGGAAACAAGAAAACACAAAGGCCATATCAGATTGTCATAGGTCACTTTTACTAGCACTCATATCACAATGAATATTTGACTATCAACTTACTAAGTGTCTTTTTGTTTTCTTCGTGCTAAACTTTAGCCCCGTCATATCGGATGTAAATATATTAATTAGGAGTATTAAATATAGATTAATTAAAAAACTCATTACGTAAACGAGGACTAATTTGCGAGACGAATCTATTAAGCCTAATTTTACCATGATTAGACAATGTAATGCTACAGTAAACATATGGTAATTATGTATTAATTATAGCTTAATTAAGCTTGTTAGGTTTGTCTCACGAAATATACATGACTTATACAATTAGTTTTATAAATAATTTATATTTAATACGTCTAATTATTATTTATTTAAAACTCTAAATTTTAGCACCTGGATCCAAGCACCACCTAAAGTTCCAAACTTAAAGTTCCAAAATTTTGATGTCCAATGCTGACCTGCAAACCACACCCATGTATGCAAGCTTTTATTCATGATGACCCAAAGATGCCCGTCATGGACACAGAACATACATTATCTCAGAACATGTATCAACGACGACTCTTCTCACAATTTCACAAACTCATGCACTATACGCATACATTCGCCTAGCTACGACTCCAAATTCTCCTCACAAACACCGTCGAAAACAGAAGAGATGATCATCACGTACTTCCTCTGATTTATTTGAAAGGAAACAGCACGACCCATCGATGGATCCTGTGGCTCTGAAGAATTCTGATCAGGCGAACTCCTCGGGGTGCGCCACGAGGTACGCCTCCACCTTCTTGATGAGCCCGAGGTACCCCTGCGCGAGCTTGGCCTGGTCCTCCGGCGGCAGCGGCGCGCCGTCGAGCCGCTCGTACTCCACCGTGACCTTCACGACGGAGGCTCCCTCGCCGGCGGCCTCCACCTTCACCTCCGTCACCTGCGACTTGAGCTGCGCGCTCACCTTGCCGCCCTCCAGCACCTCCGACCTCATCACCCGCGCCGCCGCGTCCACCGCCACCACACGGCTCCTGAACACCGACGCCTCGCCGACGGCTGCACTTACGTACGGTTCCCGACCGGTCATCATATATTTATATATATGTATATATATAGGTAGGCACAGCGTAACAACGATCGCTAAGTAAGCTTGGCTAGGTACCAGGGTTGATCTTCATGGTGGTGACGGTGCCGGGCCCGCCGTCGCCGTCGACGTCGACGGCGTCGATGTAGCCGGCGCAGGCCTTGGGCAGGAACGCCGACTTGGTGTCGCCGAAGCTCACCTTCCACAGCCGCTCCGCGGCCACCGCCACCGCGCACTCCTCCGTGATGACGCCGGCGACCATGGTGCCAGTCGGTCGGTCACTGATGAGATGGAGGTTTGTGAGTGTGTGTGGGTGGTGAAGAGTGAGTGATCAAGGGTTACTTATATATAGATGTGGCCGGCAGGCTACGGGAGCTTGGAACGAATTAATGGATCAGAGGTCGATTAATTGGATAGGGCGTTGGCTCGAACTGGAATTCAGGGACTGCCAAGATCACATGGTTTGGACCTGGAAAATTGGGAGATATCGATGTGATCTAGAAGCGTTGAAGAATGAGTGATAGTTGCCAGGAATTATATGTGTACGAAAAACATTTTTTTCTGAGTCTGGCAAGTCAGGAACCCTGTTTATACTAGTATACGTGATTGTAATGCATGGGATTTTTTTTATTTATCATAGTACAGATTGATCCTACAAAAGCTAAGAGAGCAGAGGACTCAAGTCATATGGGTATTGTTTTTAAATTAAAAAAATACTGAAAATTCCGCCCGTAGATCAAATTACTTGTATTAATCTTCCCGTGAAACATTTTTGAAGTGCTCATACCTTGTAGCTCAGATTTTTTTATGGTACATGGATGGAAATACAAAAGATATATACTCATATGCGGTGGTAGCCGAAGTACCCAACGTTGTATTACAGGACAGGAAAACAATGTTAATATTTGTTTTATTTACCTTTTTCGGTAGAAAATTCGAAGTGCACTAGGTAGGATTCTGGGTAACCTTACAAAAATATAACGGCCAACAGTCCTCCAATGCGAAATATGTTATTTAGAATTTTCTCAGTGAGTCCGATGCAGAGGAAAATGGTGAATTTAGATAATAGAGTTGGACGATATGATCTAGAAGAGTTGACAAGGAATAGTAGTTGGGCATATATTGATGTTGATTGGACGAAAATGTTTTCACGGATTCCACAAGTTGTACTGTGGTACCAGTTGGTTGTGTGTCAGGGTCAGACTACTGTGATGATACAGACTTAAGCTCTGAACTGAAACTATCATCCATCTGAATTGAAGCGAAAATCTTCAAATTTAACTACGGGAATCCCCATAGCTGATCCGATGGAGCGAAAATCTCGACCTAGCAAAGGGTTTCTTGGCTTTGGACCTTTGGGAATGGCTGGAAGAGAACTTGTTGAAAAGCGGGCTCGGCCCAGAAGATGGCCAGGCCCGAAATGGATAATGACCAGGGAAAATGAAAAGAGTACTTTTCATATTAACACAAGTTCAGTAGATGAAGAGAAAAATGAAAATAAGCCTGAATGGATTCAGAAAAAATCCAGAGAAAATTTATTCTAAGCAAGGAAAATTATGATGTGGCAGCATGAATGCAACAAAGATGGGTAGAACCTATGATTATTCATTAACATCAATTTAGAAAATATTTCTTCCCTACAATTGAACATGTCCTGTTCATCTGGTTGGTGGCTGGCGGTTGGTGCTGATTTGTTCTGAGAGAAAAGTACTTGCTGGCTGGTGGCTGGTGGATGATTTGTTTTGAGAGAAAAGTACTGTTGGCTGGTGATTGATAAGCCAAAGGAACATGGGGATGTTAAAACCATCGTACTTATTACTGTTATTTATTCATATACTAAAATTAAATATTTCGATACGTGGCATATCTTGAGCCAATAATTGGAGAGGGGCGCACGGCGGGAGCGATCATTTTTAATTAGTTCGTCGGGCCATTAGAGCGAGACGAGACTTGTTTGGTAAAAAGAACTTGAATAAATTTGTTTTTGTAAAGAAATTGTCTGTTTTGGAACCACAGTCCCTTTGCTCAACCGTGAAAAGGCTTTGACCACACCCAAGCAAAAACGAAAAAGAAAACCTAGCTATCATCTAATTTGATCTTTAATTAAGGTCCCATTTGAATCCCTTGAAGCCAACTATTATATTGATCGCAAAAAAAAAGAAGCCAACTATTATATATCTACTGAAAAATTAGCAAACAGGGTTTAGCAGATATTGTGGCATGTATGCAAGACTTTATATATATTCTCCTCACAAACACAGTCGACCAAACGAAACAAAGGATATCTCACTTCCTTTGATTAATTATTCCTGGCAACATACCAAAAACCACAAACACAAATGGCATGATCCATCGATAAGCAACATTGATTATATTCTTTCTTCTGAGCTGAGCTTCGTTCTGAAACGATCGATAAGCTCGATCAGGCGAACTCGCCGGGGTGGGCGGCGATGTTCCCCTCCGCCGTCTTGACGATCCCGACGAAGCCCTTGACGAGCTTGGCCTGGTCCGCCGGCGGCAGCGGCGCGCCGTCGAGGCGCTCGTACCCCACCGTCACCTTGGCCACGCACGCCCCCTCGCCGGCCGGCACCACCTTCACCTGCACCACCTGCGCCTTGAGCTGCGCCGCCACCTTGT
The DNA here is from genome assembly GCA_033239725.1 of Echinochloa phyllopogon. NCBI lineage: Eukaryota > Viridiplantae > Streptophyta > Magnoliopsida > Poales > Poaceae > Echinochloa > Echinochloa phyllopogon. The sequence goes on along the minus strand of BTCW01000012.1, from coordinate 58,503,267 downwards.
CGCCGGCCACCGCCACCTCGTCCCAGCTGATCACGCGCGCCGCGTCGTCCCGCACCACCAGCCGGCTCGTGAGCGCCGTCACCTCGCCCACGGCTGTTGGAAAAAAAAGCAGAGGTCATCGTCACCACCTCCGGCGACACGCCGCCGCCTCCGACGACGTACTAGCCCGGCCCCTGAATTATGGTTGTTGCTGCGTGCTGCTACGTACATGGGTTGAACTTCATGGTGATGATGGTCCCGGGCCCGCCGTCGCCCTTGATCTCGACGGCGTCGACCATGCCGGCGAAGGCCTTCTGCTGGGTGGACGCGTCGGGGGAGAATGCCGCCTTCCACAGCTTCTCAGCCGACACGGCCATGGCGCAATCCTCGGTGATGCTGCCGGCGCCCATCACTCGTTTGCAAATTACACTAAATTTTTACAAGTTGTCACGAAGATGGTTGCATGCAAGTGTAGTGAACGAACGATCAACAGGGTACGTACTTATAGGTGTGGCCTGCGTAGTAATTAATTAAGCAGCGCTGTCATGGGGTCTGAGCTCGAGAGTTGGGAGTCAGAAGGAGGGTATGTACGTAGAGAAGGTGTGTGGAAAATGGCATTCAGGAAACCCGTGGCTGTAGTATGATCATTCGTACGTGTATAATTTGATACTCCATTCGTTTTAAAATGTAGATCGTTTGACTTTTTTGACTCTAAATTTAACCGCTCGTCTTATTTAAAATTTTATATAAATTATTATATTTTTTGTGGTGGCTTGCTTTATTAATAAAAAATCTTCAAAAATATCTTAAATTTGACTATATTTTCATAAATTTTTGAATAATACAAGCGGTCAAATTTGTCATAAAAATGTCAAACGACCTATATTTTGAAATAGATGTAGTATTTGGTGTGCATGCATTGCCTCCCTTGTCTTCGGGGGTCATGATCGTACTTGGGAGTCTTAGAAGTGCCACGAGACGACATTTCTTAATGAAAAACGTGTTATGGCACGTTCCTAAAGCAGAGCCACAAGAATTCAAGGTCCTTCATGGCGCTGATCTCAACTTCATCGTGCGCGTCGTCTCGGTAACATTTACATTCGCCACGTTTTTTTTCCTACAGACACGTTTTTCTACCTAATAAAATGAGTGTGCGCCACTAGTTAAGTGTATGCCACACTTTTGCTAATATAATAGGCACTGATTAAGTGTATGCAGGAGAAATATGTTTGGAAAAATATGCAGCATCGATCGAGATGATGAAAGTGTGCCGCCGTTATGTGATGAAAATGTGCTGCTGTGTGATTCCTAGAGGAGCGACGAGATCTTTCGATGAAAAACGTGCAAAGCACATTCCTCAAAAGGAGAGCGACAAGAATTCAAAATCTTTTAGAGATCTAGATAATTTTTGGTATATTTTAATTCCATAAATTAACAACAAAATCATGATTACAGTGAACAACAAAAGCATGTGTATGTGTTCAAGTTAAATCCCCAGATTAACAAGAACAACAAGAAAAACCAGAACCAAGCATGGTTTAGGATATACCTAGAGGCGGGGCCGGTACCGGGGGCACCGGATGCGCCGTTACCAGCTGGAAGAATCGACATACTCGACTGACCTTGCTCGAAGTATTCGATCTAATTCGGTGCAGTGGCGAGTCGATGCAGTGAAGTCCCTCGAACGACCTTCTGAAAGTAGTCGTTCGGTGTCTCCAGGAAGTAAACGTTCAGTTGACGAAGAAGGACGCCAGGAAGTAGTCGTACGAGTTGAGGAGGACGGCCATCGGGAAGTAGTTGTTCGCTTGACGAAGTTGGCCGCCGGAAAGTAGTCGTTCAGGCGAGCAGTCGCGTATGAGTACAAAAACCTTATTGGCCACCTATCCCGAGTAGGATTGACCAGCCATAATGCCATTAAGCGTCAGTTACTCTTTTCATTGTGGCAGTATAACACGTCACGTCACATCCTCGACTCGGCAAGGCGAGCGCGCGTGTGGTACGCCCTTCTCCTTTTATCAGATTCACAAATAGCCCACAATTGATCCACCATTTAAATTGGTTATGATTCCCTTTGACTCTCCATACGAGATTTAACTCCCTAGCATTTATTAGTGGATCTTTTAATTCTTTGATTAATTGAGACTAAAATGGGCCAATGCCCAATTAATCCAACAAAATCCTCAGTGGTGATGATCTCAGCTTCATTGTGCGAGATGAGAAAATATGTTTGGAAAAAAATCTTTTGCTAGGCACTGAGTGTATAGCACACTTTGTGAGATATTTCTTAACTTGTGGCATACTCCTGTATATATCTATCTCTTGAAAACAAAACTTTTGGGGGCATCATCATATATGGCAGTGTTCTGCTATGGTGATGCTACGCTGTCTATGGTAGAATCCAGGAGGAAGATGTTTGGAAAAATATGTGCCATCGATCGCGATGATGAAAGCGTGTGCTTCTATGTGATGAATGCGACTCGGAGTACCATAATTCTTACATGAATCCACCACTATCTCACATGAAAACTTGAGCAAGCCACCATCGAGAATTGATCCAACGTGGAAGGGAATCATGTCAGGTGAAAAGAGTTCACATCTTCATCAGTACAATTGACAATTGTACTCACGAGTTGATGAAAAAAAAACATGCATATGTTTGATAAGAATCTCTTGCTCTTCATGAGGCACTAAAAATTTAGCTAGCTATGACGAGAATAAGTCTAAAACTTTAGCTCGCTGTGACGAGAAAGTCAACTTGCTTGAAAAACACAACGCTCATCAGCTTGATAGGCTTTATATTATCTGCTAGTATAGGAGTGTATGCTACACATAGCATTATCTTGCAAAGCATGGCAACACTCCCTTCCAGGAAGAAAATAATGTGTTTGCAAAAGTGTACCATACAATTACATTCGGAGATAACGCTATAGCTGGTACATTATTAGACTATTTTAAGCGTTGTCTATTATACTATCTACAGATGAAATAAAGAAATGTTATGACTAGTATGTCGACAACATTGTTGGAGATGCTCTTTAAGCACATGCCATGGCTCTTGTTGTCATATTTGAAATGAATGCGCACCTCATCTATATGTGTCGTTGTCATTTGTGCAATCTGCCTTCTTTGATTTTTCCGCAAAAAAAGAAAAAAAAATCTGCTTCTTTGATTCTTTCTTTTTTCATACCTTTTTTCCGAATCATTCTTTTTCACTCTGGTGCAAATATATGAGATAGAAGTGTGTTAAAGCAGCATCAGCTAAATGATTTTCTTTCTTATAACAAGTTTGAGTTTGAATTTGGAAGATTGCTAACCACATGTCCCACGTGGTGTCTTTCTTATAACAAGTAGCAATAGCGTTTTTGGGCTCTTCCTTGTGGGCTATGTTTGGGCTCTAGTTGGACCAAAATTTGAGGTTTTCAGTGAAGCCCGACCCACCAGCCCTAAATAGCTGATGATGAATTTTGTGAAACCTGAAAAGAGGCCGAAAGACAAGTCTTGTGGGGCCCTGTTGCTAAAGGCCCAAGTGTGCCAGCTGGGCTTCCGTAGGACGGGCAAGTGAGGCCCATAAGCAGCTTTTAGGAGTCAGTAGGAGTTACTGTCAGTGCTAGTGATTATTGATTAGCTAATGAGATGTTGCCGTATCAGGACTGACTTTGCCTTGGTTATTGTGATGTTTGTAGGCACATATAAACCTTTGGTTATTGTAACTTGCGGGGTATTGACCATTGGTTTCCGTAGTACACAGATAAACCTTTTTTTTTAATCTGATGTCTACTGTCACAGCAAGCTCGGCTGATCTGTGTACTACGGAAATGGAATTTCTTCTTGATCTGCCTGTTTGAATGTGGTTCAACAACACGCTAGGGTGACTACTGATTCAGTACGTACGATTCGCAAAAAAAAAGATTCAGTACAGAAGATGATGAATCTCATCATGCGTAGGGATGAAATCGGTCGGAAACGATCGAAAATTTTTATTATCGTTTCCTAACCATATTTTTTTACTCGAAAACGAAATCGGAAACGATAGCGATAACGGAAAAGTCGGTATATCGGAAACGAAAACGTCGAAAACTTCAAATCGAAAACTTTGTAGGCCAATTTCAACAACCAACATTATTATATATTTATATATCATTTATGCATGTACATTTTTGATAAAAATCAATGAAGCTATATAGGGTGGGGATTCATTTTCATTTGCGACAAAGAAAATTTTAGGCGAAGTAGAAGGGTAGCTGTGAATTTTGGGCCTCAATGATTTAACTGGGCCGAATTCGGAATTCCAACGGAAAATTTTCACTAAATTCGATTGATAGAGCTATTCGACGGTATAAATCCATTATCGTTTCCGTATCGTTTTCCGACATATACCATTTTCGTTTCATCGGAACGGAAAAATCTCGGAAACGAAGCTCGGTCGATCGGAAATTTCCGTAATCGTTTTCATCCCTAATCATGCGTGACCACTGCGTGCTTTCATTTCCCTATTGGCTTTTTCCAACTCTGCATGATTTCATTTCCCTATTGGCTTTTTCCAACTTTCAAGTAATTTGTGATGCAAATATATGACTGTAATTTCGCAAGGTGGTCTCTGTTATCAAGTACCAGTGGTGCTGCTCTGTCGCTAGCAAAGTACATGGCATTTTCTTTTCTTTTCTTCTACTACTTTCCTTTTTCCCATAAAAAATAAAAAATTCCATATAAATCGATAAAATTGTTCTGAGAGTTCCCTGTATCGAATTTTTCACGCATGTCATTGACACATCGCGACGGTCAATACGAATTTCTACGCTACCATCAAGGATTTTTTTAATCCTAGATATAAATTTGGTTGTTCCATTGCACTATTGCCGGGCGCACTGGAATATATCTTGCGAGAGCATTTATGCATCACCAATACTCTGGAACTCTTCATTACGGCCTCGAGAAATTCTTGGATGCCTGCCGGCCGTCCTGTACTGTTCTTGGTCCCGTATTTGTCATGAGTTGGTCGGACGCATCATTACAAGCCTCACCCCCACCAATCCATCTACCTCTCCAAATTTTATTTTTTAAAAAAAAAATATTTTTTTGTCTCGCGGAAGATGTTTCAGAAATGTTTCTAAACGGGAGGTAAAAAATTTCGAGTAGCTCATCAGCGGTAAGATGCCCAGTAGACTGAACATTGAACCTGTTTCCGTCGTCCAACATGCACTTCACCCCCTGCTTTGACTGCATTCAACAGGGTCTGAAATGCAGAACAGTCATGAGTCATCTGAACCTCCCTTGGATGATACTGGTACAATGACATGTTGCGTCACATGATCACCCTGCCGCAGTTCTTGACCAAGCTTGCATCTGGTATCCAATGATATCATCAAATCCCCATCTGCTCACACAACATTCCGTTTCCTGCTCACCTCTCAGGAAACACAGTGCAGCTCCAGGAGCAGAAAGTGCCGCAAGACTCACTGCAACACAAACCTTCTCTCTTTTTTTTGCATTTTGGTAGTGTGCAGACTGGCAGGCTCCAGTCTTGACAAGCACAGCAGGGCCTTGCACATGCTGCTGAACTCAATCAAGCCAGATGAGTACAAGAAAAACACCAGCTAATCATCAGTGCCAGCTCCTCCCGATGGCTTCGGCTCATCATCTTCCATTTGGCGGCTACAAGGGAGGGCAGATTCAGATGCAGCTGGAGCTTGCACAAATGGCGACCTGGAGGCGGCGCCAGCTCACCGGCCCACGGCATGGTGGCAAAGCGAAGACAATGGAGTCTCCCTCCAGGAGGGCACCATGGTTGGAGAGGGCCGCCATCACCATCGGTCCCAACAAACTCCATCGACGCCAATTTATTTGGCAGCAAGGAGAGTGGCCATGGCTGGCCTACAGGAGCGCCAGCCTGTGAATTCCAGGATAGCATGTGAGGTGTTGCGATGGGGCGGCCCACAGGATGGTGGATGTACAGAGGTATGACTGGATCATGAATTCATGATGTGTTTATTTTTACCACCAAATCGACAATTGTATGAAGCAACTCTCTTGACTCACCCAGACTCAACCCCCTACCACAAAATTTTTCTTACAGATTGAATGAAGAAATTTTAACTGTACAAGCAAATCAATAGCTCGATGTCGATCACCCGCCGGGCTTGCTCGTCAAGAATGCGATGCGGACTATGTTCTGATCCTTGGAGCTGATTCCAGGAATTGCGAATGGTTCTTTGACGAAGTGCCCAACTTGAAAGAATTTGGGGGAGGAAAAGGCTAGATGTCTCTGAATTGTACAAGGATTGAAACAAGGGGAGGATGGACACTTTGTACTCTATGCATTTACGCTACCGCGACAGCTTGGTAGCTAGGGAGGGCGGAGCAGACGGATGAATTTGAGGATGGATTCTGGAGATCTATGCAAGGCTCAGGAAATACCAGCTCGGAGTATCCAAAAACGTTGGAGCAAGACCAGGAGGTGGAGTTGGCCGAATCGGCTAGGGAAAAATTGATATTGGAGAGGCATATATCGGTGAATGGATCGCCAATGATTCCTGACAAAATGCCGGCAACCGAGATTTTTGTTCCAGTCATGTTCTTCAGGGCGATTCGACTAATCACTGGGAGTGCAGCTGGATCAAAATGGTCATCTGGGTGGCTTGACCAAGCACCGGTGAATGCAATGCCAACATCAACATCTTCCATTTGGACGTTTGAGATCACAGTGTCTCTTATATAGCCTCCGCGGCCTTGTGCAGTCTTGAAGAAGATGCCTTTGGACGAACCATGGATCCGGAGGTGGTCAGCATGAACATCCGAGATCCCGCCAGACATCTCGCTCCCAAATGCGAGAGCAGCACCCAACGGGGATTGCAGAACCACTCTTCTAATGTGAATGTCTGAGGCTGGCCTTCCGAAATTAATGCCATAGTTGTCCCACCCACTTTTTAATGAGATGGCATCATGGCTGACGCTAATGCTGCTGTCTTCGATGCACATATTTGAGCATGAATCTACAGAAAGAACAGAGCAGAAACGCATCAGAACTTTAAGCCATAATTCTGCAGCAGATCACCCTAGGTAATGAGTAAATGTGTAAGATATAGAGCATGTAAGCAATAACCACAAGAAATTTCTCTTGCTGTCTCCATCAAGAATAGCAGCAATCTTGTTTCGAGACAAAATCAGTTTATTTTACTAGCTTCTCAAAACATAATCAAATACACATAATCACAGCTGAAACTGTCTAATGAAACATGTCTTAATTGTGACAACATAACAGAGAAGGAAACTAGGATGTACATCCAACGAAAAGCTAACGGACGATACAGATACATGGATTTCACTAATGTACGGAATGCATAATGATCAAATGGATAATTACCTGGCACGATTCCATGATTAAGTGGAGCATCCAATGAAGTCTGAATTGTGATATGATGGACCACTACATTGCTGGTGGAAAAACAATAAAAGCATATCTGTAAATTAGTTTTGGTAATTCATGTCTCAAACATTAAGTAGAACAGAACAGAGCAAATTATACATTTGCAAAAGATGTTAGCATACCTACAATACACTGGATGTATGCTCCATGCAGGGGAATTTAAGAATGTTATATTTGAAATCACAATTTGTTCAGAATCCACAAACTCGACGAGATGAGGACGGCTATAATTCAACTCATTTGAGCGAAGCCAGTTCCACCATATGGAACCCTGGCCATCAATGATTCCATTATTCCCTGTAACAAGTGTATTTTAAGTATACAAAACAAAAAATAGCATTTAAAACCTGGGTATATCTCAGAAGATTGTATTTACCAGTAATTACAACATCAATCAGATTCTGCCCATTTATTAAGCTACGATGTCTTGGACCTGGAAGGTCCATTCCCCGTCCATATGATGGCAAAGGTTCCACAACAGGCCATCGTGACACCTCCTATAGTGAAAAGAAAAGTGCATACAGTTAATTCAGATATTTCTTTTACAGTAAGTAGGCCCTCATTTTTCGTAGCTATCAGGTAGAAATCAAATGCACACAAAGAAGCACCCCCTTTCAACTGTTTACAGATTGCATCACCTATAAAAGACATTAGACTGCCCATCCCTAACAATTCAAACTTCAGGAGGATGCAATGGAACAAAAACTAAACATGTCCTCACCATGCAGAAAACTATATATTACAGACAAACAATCTCAATCAGCCCAGTACAACTACAACCAATTGAGGTAAGATTACAGAAAGCAGCTTGACTTCAAAACAATGCAAATGTTATTTTATCTTTCCTTAGCTACTGCCCTCACATCGATAGCTACGTGTCACCATCCAATACTCCTGTCGATAAGGAAATATAAAAGGAACAGCTGCAAAGTGGCATATCACCACTCTAGTGTTTACTGCACTAGCAGAGACCCAAGGAATATCGAATGACATAGTACTCCCTTCATGAATAAGGGTCTTGCTCGTTAGCAAAATGTTTTCCAGGTTAAAACGTAGAAAAAGAAGCATCACATACGACACTTACCTAGAAGGCTAGAAACACGTTAAAACCACTCCAATAGGACATCTTCCACCAACCATATCCAAACAAACGAATGATGGGATGAGCTGGCCACTAGAGCTATTCTGAGTCGCTAGCAACTCTCAATGCAAATGCAATCGAAAACGATAGGTAAACCAGAATTCATGCAGAAACACCCCCCATATATTCAGCCTATGTGCATCTCCATCAAGTAGGAGAATTGATGGGCAAACCAACATGCTAAACACCTACTGCCGACGCGAAACAGAAATATTGGTGTCTTACACTAATCGATGGGATTGTAGTCCACTGCATCCAACCAATGGCGTTGCAAAATTGTCATGCTGAATAAAAGACAAAAGGCGATTGGGCCAAAATGCGGGGGTGGACGGACAACCTGGGTGCCCACGATGACGGCGCCACTCTCGAGGAAGAGGGTGAGGTGGCTGGTGAGGTTGAAGCTGCCGGTGAGCCACCGTCCCTTGGGCACGTACAGCTGCGCGCCGCCCTTGTCGGCAAAGGACCGCAGGTAGAAGACGGCGTTCTGGAACGGCACCGTGTTGAGGGTGACGCCATCGCCGACGGCCCCGAACTCGGTGATCGTCACGCTGTGCGGCCGCGGCGGCGAGCTCCGGCCCCGCCGCGCGCACCGCGGCTCCGCCTCCGCCCCGGCGAGGCCCAGGACCACCACCGCCACGGCCATTGCCAGAGCCACCTGCAGCAGCACAAGCAGAGCGTTCCAGTCAGTACCCAGCACCGCCCACTGCTCCCGCGAATCCAGCACGAAATCTCCGCACTCCCAGATGAACCAAGCAAACAAAACGCGCGAGAACACCGCGCCCAATCGCAAGATCTCAGCTGTGCAGCCCGCGCGCACAGGAAGATCCGGATTTAGGGGGGAGGCGAAGCAGAGCAAATCGAGAGCCGGGCACCCCCCCAGCTCCACACGGGGCACCAAACAGGGCAGCCCATTTCGCCGGCGGCCGCCACGGCGAGCAAGAAAAGAGGCTCCTTTGCGCGTGGGGGCAAGAAACCCACGGAGAATTCAACGAAGGTAGTGATCAGACATACTTACTAGCCTCGCCATGAGTTCCCCCCCTTTGCGGCGGAAGGGGGGAGCGCGGAGCGGCGAATCAGGGCGGGGGAGTCGGGGGAGACGAAGCTCCGCCACGCGCTGGAGGAGGGAGACGAGGAATTCGGCTGGGATTGGAGGAGAGAGGAGTTGGCGGAGGAGAGAGATAGAGAGGGGGGGAGGAGAGAGAGAACGAGTAGAGAGAGAGAGAGAGAGAGGGGTGAGGAAGCTTAAGAGCAGGGGAGAAGGTTTTTGCTGTGCTTTGGTTACAGCTTGGCTGATGAAAGCACCCTACCATAATGTTTGTGCATTTCTAGTTCTACTTGTATATTGCTTGCTATAATAAGTTGTGGGGTAATAATATAATATTAGTGTAAAGTTGAACATGTTACCATTCTATATATATAGATATAGCACTGTGATTTTACACGTATAGTTTATAGATAGTAATTAAGGTGCGAGATATAGACCGTTGTTGTAATCGGTGTTGTAGCAGAAGAAGGGATTTTGTAACGGGAGATTTGAATCCAGAGATGTATGAGAAAAAAGAGAGTTGGCACGTGGCTAGTGAAAGAGCTAAAAAGATGAAACTTAAAAGTTGGGACAGTTTTGCATACTGTATATATTGCTTGCACTTTTTTTCCCTTTTGTCTCGTATCGGTTGGCAAATAAATAAATAGAGGAAAATATCATATATGATGCAAATAAAAATTAGAAAAAAGTGCTATTTGCACATGCAACATTTGTCCGGCATTACAATCTTTGTTTTGATACGGTTACCATCAACTTTCATTTTATATTAAAGTGGATGGTCGGAATTTTTAGCTCGTCGACTATATAGTACTCCTACACCACTCCTTAACTTTGTAATCTTAGCACAAGTGTCTCATCCTTAACTCTGATACATTCACACGACAATACTAGGCACTTGATCAGATTTTCATCAAGAAAAAACAAACCAACCTATCGTTCTCAATTCAATGACAAAAAAAAAGAAGAATAAGAAACAGCCATCAAAGAGAGAACGCAACACGCAAATGGGAACGGCGATGTCACAAGTCACAACTGCAAGGAGACCTTACAACACACGCATGTGTTGTGTGTGTATATATCCTGTCGTCATTGGACGCAATGCACATCATCAGTTCGGCCATATTATATGCATGCATGGCTTCACAAAAAATGATCGATCACACACTCTCTCTCACTCTCTCAAGGTGGCCTTCATTATCGAGCTGCTGAGTTGGCGCATCCCCGGGTACGAGCATTGGAAGGTTGCGCTGAGCTGTGCGTGGCTATAGTATAGTATTATTTATTTGATTTTGTATGGGACATTGTACAGCGTGTTGGACAGTCTTTGAAATAATACCATGTGCTGTGTCGTCTTACCCTGCAAAGCTGCTAGGCCCAATCATTCGTGCCACGTCACTGCAAGGGTGGTGACGTGGCGACGACTGACGAGGAGCGGCCGGTTGACCAGCTAGCCACCTTCTCCTCCACGTCTTTGGGGCAGGAGGGCAGGCAGGAGTTCTCGGGCCATGCCAAATTCTACCTCCAAAGTTTACTATGCAAAAACAAGATTTCCATCACATCAGAATGTCATAGCCGAATTTTGCACATCCAAGAGTCAACTTCCCTCCACCGGATTTACCTTTTTAAAGAAACAATGATATCATCAACTATTTTCAACGGACTCGACGAATAACCGTTCCAACATTTCTCCGGTGCTGGCCGCTGGCGCCCATGGTTCCTCTCAGTGTTCCTCGACATACATCCCCTGACGGGGCGACGGACCAGCAGCCTCGCCGCGTCAGCGACTTCTTCTCCCAGTCCCAGGTGGGGCTCCGAGCGCCGTCGCCGTGCTTCACTCCTGCGAGGCGCTCCTCTCGGCGTCGGCGGCCGAGGAGCTCGGCGTCGTGCACATACTGCGCCGCGGACGTCGTCGTGCTCAGGATTTGCAACGAGGTCACGACGCTGTCGCTGGCATCGTTCCAAAAGGGGTGGTTGGCCACCGAGCTCGCGGCGCTGTCATCTCATCGGTGTTGTTCCAGAAGGTCGCCACGGCGTTCCGGTGCCGCCGCGCCGACCCCGAGGTGTGCTCGGGACTCACTGTCGGGCGCCGCCGCCATGGCTTTACCCGGCCATCGCGGCCCCCACTGCTTCGGCCCGCGATGCCGAACATCGCCGCCCTGGGTTCCATCACCTCGCTCCGCCCCATGGATCCCGCGGCTCTACAGAGCGGGATAGGTTTCCGGCCGGCAGGAGCCATGACGCCGCTCAAAAAGCCCTGCCAAAAGGGCCCTAGTTTATCAATCAACATATTGGATGTATATTTCAAAAAAAAATGTTGGATATATATAACAACACAAAAAACATGTGGACAATCCAAGAATCAGGAAAGAGCTCGGAGGATCAGAGCCGTCAGATCCCACGACGAGGAGAGTCCAGGCCGACTCCAACCATGACGCGACCCCTCCCCGTTAGTCAGGCGATTGTTATTCCTCTCCGTTCTCATGTGTAGGTCGTTTTGGGTTTTTTTAGATACTTAACTTTTGCTGTGAATCTAGACATGATGTTTATCTAGACGCATAGCAAAATCTATGTATCTAGAAAAGTCAAAACGACCTACATTTTAGAACCGAGGGAGTAATATATATCTAGGTCGAAAACTGTGTCAACCTTAAACTGCATGGTGTAGACTGTAGAGTGGGTAGTTGTTTGGATCTCAACTTTCAACTGAGTTTTTCTTCATTTGAATGGAATATCCATTTTTTAAAATATGCATGAATAATGTTGTTATCTAGAATGGGTGCACCAAAATAAGATCCAATATAAATAAAAAAACCATGATTTCATGAACTATGGAGTACTTTCAACATTTTGAATGGACCATTTCAACATTTTTCGAAAAAAGGCTGGACTAGGTTCATTCCTCGAGAATTAATGTAATAAAATATGATGGTGAAATGGACATTACATTTTTGTTCCTCAACTATTGCCAGAGGCTCGATTTCATCTCTTTCATCTCTGGACTAACAAAGTGGCCATTTCGGTTCTTAAACTTTTCTTTTGAGGTCAATCTTGTACCTCATCCTACATGACATGTCCTGCTGCTGTCATGCACGCCATCTCCTACTTTGATTGGAGTTGTGGGCACCCGGAAACGGCGTTACAAATTAAACAGCTCTTTGAATTTTTTAGTGAAGCATCTAATTTCTTGTAAGTCTTTCAAGTTAGAAAAAAAATATTAGATAGCGTGGCATGCCATGTAAGATGGCTATTCTGCTGAATAAGATCCAATTATGGTTATTCTTTTTAAAAACTAGTAGAGTGCACGCGCGTTGTGTATTAGAAAACATAGTAAACAAGAATTAATTTGAGGGTGAGCTTAAGTCAATTTTTGACAAATTAACCGGTAACTTGGTAAAGAGTAAACTGAGGTCAAAATGATTTAAGCTTATCTTTTTTGTGTAATATCTTCAAATCCATCGACTTCAAGCATTGACAAAAATATCACCTCAGTTAGAACCGAGGCTAACATCCTTTGTGATGCCTCTAACGGCAAAAAAAATAATAAGATAGACATAGCATGGTGTAAAGCGTAAACATTAAATTACTAATACATATAATATAATCTACTTTCACTGTTGGCCAAGAAAACCACACCGCACTAATTTTCTAATGATTCCATGCATCTACGAGTCCTAGGTATGTAAATGCAGTGACTTCGGTAAAACTAATCGATTTACCGTAGTTTTGTGGCGGAGATCTAAAAGCTCAGTTTGCCTCATAAACTGATCAAAAAATATAACCAAGAACTAAGAAGACAACATTCATCCCATCCAAAAACAACGGTGACAAAAGGGCGGGCTACAACTTAAACATTCATCACCTCAGCTGCTACGCTCTTTGCCATCGCCATCACCTCCGCCCGGCATTCAAGAACCTGTACTGCATATAGCAGTTGTCCAGAATCCTCAGCTGGTGCCTGGTGCACATCCTCCTTCTTCCCTGCTGCCTTGTTGCTTCCCATCGCTGCTAGTGCCGCCCCCGTCTTGACCAGTGGCAGCATCCGTGTAGGCGACTTTTGAAGCGCGGTGAGCAAAACTTATGGAAGTGTTGTTTGGTTGGCAATCTGGCAGTGTCGAGTCGAGTGCACGGAAGCAGAATGTCATCTACAGCGATGGCCGGACCTCTGAGCACGATCAAGAAGAAATAGATAAGGCCATGATGAAGGAATCCTCACCAAGATGATAGAGCTGAAGATCGAGATGTAGGTCACCAAAATTATTGGTGGCGACCTAACAGTCAACAATTGACCAGCGGCGACGCTCCATCCAATCCGGTGTTCAACAATTGACCAGCGGCGGCGCTCCATCCAATCCGGTCTCCAAATAGTGACAGAACGACGCGAGATTGGCCAGACGGAGGCAGCGGACGGCTCCAAGCTCGACAATGGCGGCGCACAAGCGCTAGCTAGGGCACAAGGTGCCGCAGCCTTTTGCGGTATACTCGATGGTAGATTGGCATGCATGCTAGGGATTGCGAGGTGTATGCAGAGTTTTAGTCTGGCATACAATACTTGTTGGGAAAATAAAAGATTCACACGCACGTAGGATATGGAAATAACTATATACAAGCGTGATTTATGGCTGAATAAATATAGAATATTTATTGGATCTTATAACATGAGATGGATTCCGGCCTACAGCTACGACGAAGATTAGATCGAACGTAGTGGCGTTGGTTGATTGGTGTCCGCGCGACACGCGCGTACTACCTTTATTATGCCGACGATCACGATGTGTGGTTTTTTGACGATGAGGAGTCCGGAGTTCATACTTCATAGGGCATGTCATCTTTGATTCACGTATATTTTGATGAGTAGTCCTGGGTTCGGACTGCCTCATCAAGTGTAGTTTAACGGAAAAAAGAGCCTGAAAGGTGTGGTCACGGAAAGGATAATGTTTTAACGACTTATGGGTCCGTGGAACGTGCCACTTGCACGTTTCATAGAAAATAAGCCTAAATTAAAGTTGCCAACTTGACATGCCCTACCAATATATCTACCATCGGAATTAACAGGGTGGACAGCTATCTAAACAATATCAAACATTATCACATCAACACCAGTGGCATGCATGATGATATTTTTTAAGCAAGCAGAATGCTACTAGATTATGACTATTCAATCACATAGGAATTTGCCGTTTAAAGCATGCACGGACGGTGTTGTTGTTGGTTTAAGGATCAGATCTCATGTGGTACCGGCAGACATCTATCTACATCACGAGTGCGTAAATATATGGCATGTCGCATGCTCTCCAAACTAATAATAAAAAGGGCAGGCAATGAACGGGTGGACACGGGACGGGCCGGGCCGGGCCGCGTCGTGTTAGCCTGTTGAGTTACCTCGCTGCAGCGTCAACGGCGGCGTACCAGTGGACCACGCACGGGGGTTGTCGCGGCCTAGCAGCGCCGGATTTGCCGCGCCGTTGCAGCGACAGATAAAATTATTACCTATTGCAAATAAGCGATCAAAGCATAAGGACGGATACATTGCTATACGTTAGCGGTCTCATAAGTCGTCTCATGCAGTGTCACGTAGGATTTTTGCTGATATGGAGGAGAGAGGACGAGGTGAGAGAAAGAGATCGTTGCTTCGCAAAACAACCCGCCTTATTGTTCGCACCCAAAATTGGCAGTTGCCTATCAGGCCGAGGGCAACCGGTCAAACCGGTTCTAGGAAGCGGTCAGACCGGTTTTACTGTAGCCGATCTGGCAGCGGCCAAACCGGTCTGACCGGTTTCCCTATCCGATCTGACCGGTTTCTCCCGTGTTGGAGTAGGTTTAGGACTTTAGAGTTTTATCCCATATTGTAAACCAACCTAAAGGGGTACGACTTCCCCACCCTATAAATATAAAGGGTCATGGCCGATTGAGAATCATCATCCAATCGAACAACTACTATTTATCTTTTATTATCTTTTACTTTTTCTTTTTACCCAACTTTTCCAATCTATTATCATGTTGTTCTTCGTTCGTCTCTATGTCGATTGGAGGCGTTCTAGGTGGTCTGCCGATCCTAGAACAACCCAAGGTGCGCCTGTCCTGACAGGGTCCCTCCCGGACGAGCGTTCGTTGGTCTTTCGCCGGGCACCGCCGGCGAAACCGGTCTGACCGGTTATCAAAACCGGTTTGACCGCTTTGCGCGGAAGGGCAGCAAGGAGCTACTCCGCGTGCTTGTTGTTGGCGCAATTTCGTGCCAACAAATTGGCGACTCCGCTGGGGAAGAAATCTCTGGTTATCATGGCTGATTTATCAAGTGATTTGATGTCGCGTAAAGAGCTGATTGAAGAATATTATCAAGAATATGACAGAGCAATTGAAAGGATATTCTTGTCTTGCTTCATTAAGACAGAACAAGGTGTCATCAAGATTAAAGAGTTTCAGCCACCATCGAACATCGTCGTATTAAAGGAGATACAATCTTCCGGTACTATATCTACCCGTCTATCTGCTTATGTTAAATTTTTTATTTCTAAAGAGGATAAGGTAGATTCAATTCCTGTTGTTCAAAAGTCGGTTGTTGAAAAGCCGACTAATGATATTATTGATCCTTGCAATTTGCCAAATTGTGATGTTGTTGGTCAAGAAACAAATTGGCCGTCTCTAGCCGAAATTGTTGATCCAAAATCCCCTAGCCAGAGCATAGAGGCTACATCTAGCATTTCGACGCTCGGGGGGCAACAGAACAAAGGCAAAGGTGATGGTTGCAACACAACCAGTCTGGCCGGTGCCCAGACCGGTCTGACCGGTTCTAAAACCGGTCTGACCGCTTCACCTAGGGCTTCAAAAAATAAACTAAAGATGGTTAAGCCAAAGAAGCCCGAGATTGATGTTTGGAAAACCATTGAATCCAAAGGCCGTCATAAGCATCAAAGAGAAAAGCCGAAGTGTAACAAAAAACTTCCGGCTAAGTCTCAAAGACAAAATAATGTCAATGATGCTAGGCAGTTTAAAAATTCCAAACAGTCAAAATCTTCTCCTAGAGAGAAGTTCCATAATCGAAATCGGCAACGGAATAATTCTCACAAATCAATGCTGTTTTCATCATATGGATCACCTACACCGATGTCATGGGAGTTTTGTTTTAATGTGCCTTATTTTTATTCTCCTTGGTATTATAATTCATATATGTCGTCTCCTCCTAGATATTTGTGTTCAGATTATATTACCTATGGGGAGCCGGTAATTAATGAGCCATCACCTATGCATAATGACCGTTTTGATCAAAAGAATCGGTCCACACAGAAAAATAAGCGTAAGGTGATTAAACAAGTCTATCGTGTCAAGAAAGATGGAAGATTAAATAAAAATTTAGAATTGACACTAGACATAGAAAAGCCGATAATTGAAAATTCATCGGCCAGTTCTGTTGATCAAATTGTCCCCAATAATAAGCATATCACAAATATTATAGCTGAGCAACAATCATGTTCGGCTGGGGGGCAATATGATCTCAGTGTGACTGGTTCTGAAGGAACCGGTCTAACCGGTTCTAAAAACCGGTCTGACCGGTTTGACAAAAAAATTGATAAATCTGCAAGTGTCACTTCAAAGAGCAAGGTGATGAAGAAGAAGCCAAGCTTTGCTGAATTGTTACATAAATATCAGAAGATAGCCGAGCAAAAGTAAAGTAATCGGTTAGAAGATCAAAGTTGGAATTTTTCATCACCAAAAGCAAAGAAGCATCAACAGTCATCACATTGGTCTTCATCGTTTTTTCCATCGATGCATGTGTCATGGAATGCATATTCAGGTATAAACAATTATGATTCATGGTTTTGGTACGATCCTTGGTTTTCTTTTTACAACTATCAATATTATTCTTATGATACACCAAGGAGTTACAATTGGATGACATGGCCAAATCAAAGCTTCAGTTGTTAGATATGACGTTCATAAGCCGAAATAGAATCATAAAAATTGCAACATGCATAAATTTGATATTTCGGCTACAATAGCGTCCATAAAGATTTAGAGACCATTATATGGATGATGTACTGTAATCATCGTCTTTAGTCAATTTTGATCATTGTAGATGTTTTCTGACACGCAAGCTTTGCCAGAAAACAGGGGGGCATATGTTCGCACCCAAAATTGACAGTTGCCTATCAGGCCGAGGGCAACCAGTCAGACCGGTTCTAGGAAGCGGTCAGACCGGTTTTACTGTAGCCGATCTGGCAGCGGCCAAACCGGTCTGACCGGTTTCCCTATCCGGTCTTACCGGTTTCTCCCGTGTTGGAGTAGGTTTAGGACTTTAGAGTTTTATCCCATATTGTAAACCAACCTAAAGGGGTACGACTTCCCCACTGTATAAATATAAAGGGTCATGGCCGATTGAGAATCATCATCCAATCGAACAACTACTATTTATCTTTTATTATCTTTTACTTTTTCTTTTTACCCAACTTTTCCAATCTATTATCATGCTGTTCTTCCTTCGTCTCTATGTCGATTGAAGGCGTTCTAGGTGGTCTGCCGATCCTAGAACAACCCAAGGTGCGCCTGTCCTGACAAGGTCCCTCCCGGACGGGCGTTCGTTGGTCTTTCGCCGGGCACCGCCGGTGAAACCGGTCTGACCGGTTATCAAAACCGGTCTGACCGCTTTGCGCGGAAGGGCAGCAAGGAGCTACTCCGCGTGCTTGTTGTTGGCACGATTTCGTGCCAAAACTTATGAGCTAATTTTTATGACTATGAGACAACTCTTTCACCACTGTATGAGTTTTGTTGCCATGCAACCAATAATATTTTTTATTTTTCTATAAATTAAGGGATATTGTATTACTATAAGACAACCAAAACAACAACCTATTGTTAGGGCAAGTACAACCGTGTAGACAGCTTGCTATCTTTTTACATAAACAGACAGCTTATACAATGAGTTGTGTGTTTGGCTGTCTACAGGGTGTTTAATTCATTCTTTGACACACAAATCATAATGATGTAGTGCATATTTGATCTTTGTAGTCATTTTGTTGCATACATGGATTGTTCATAGCCCGAGCGTGTGTAGAGGCAGCCCGGATGAATTTATTTACAATTTTGGGATTTATACGAAAAAAATCTATTCAATAAAGACCTTTCCGTAACAGAGAGAAAGATAAAGGGCTGAACTGGAAACGTTGAATTTCTATCCACCCCACCCCCACGTCTCCCGCCACGGAAGCTTGCTGGCCTATCCTTTGCCTTATCCATTCGTTCTCCACGAATCCACGCGCGGGAGACGGTGGCCCGGCGGAGCGGTGGACACGCCCCCGCGGCAAGTTGCGCGGCCGCGCATGGGAGAGTTGCGGCTCGGCGGAGTAGTGGACGCGCCCCCCGCGGCAAGCTGCGCGACCGCGCAGGAGAGTTGCGGCTCGACCCGCCGCCGTGGTGTTGAGCCCCCACGAGAAGCCACGCAGTCGCGCTGGAGAGTCGCGGCCCGACGAAGCGATGGCCGTGCCGCCGAGCCCCACGACAAGTCGGCATCCACGACAAATCATCCCCCACGAAGAAGGGCATCGGGTCGAGCAGCCACCGCACGGGCTTCATCTCGGCAGCGACGGCGACGACGTCGTGGTGCTCCGGACGCCGCCGGCGACGCGTGCGCCTGGATGCCGATGGGTAGAGGCCGGAACCTTGGGCGGGAAAGGGATTCCTCCGCGCGCGCAACGGATCCTTGCCACCTTTGACGACCGGCATCGCCTCCGCGCCGGCCTCGTCGTCTCGCGTGGGAGCACGAGCTCCTGCCATAGACGAACGAGACGACGGCCTCGCCTTGATCCGATCGTGCGGGGGGTTTTCTGCAAAAATATGTTGCATGCCGACGGCAAACAGCGACCCGTTGTACGTGTCCTTAGATTGTCTGATAAATCTCTTAAGATTACGTGTCACTGTATGAAATCGTCTATCAGACAACAGCAATGTACATGTCCTAAACACATGTAAATTGTTCGTGAGGAGCAGTAGTTTTACTATGAAACCATTTTTGACACCATAAATTAATTAATCGAGTTAATCGAGCTACTCCAGTAGAGAAGCAAGAGCTCTTACCATAGTCTAGACCTGTCAGATTCAGGACGATTAGAAAGTTCAGAAAAGCAAACCCAGCTGCGGGCTAGTCACATGCATGCAGAAGCCAAAGCCCTAGGCGTCGCGTCTCGAACTCGTAGCAGCAGCACACACACGCTGACCGTCTCGAGCTGCCAGACGAGGGAAGCGAAGAGAGCATAGCCATGCAGCCACGACGACGCCCACTCGATGGCCCGCCGCGTGCGCGGATCGGAGCAGCGTCCAGCTCCAGCAGCGGCTGCACGCACGCACGGTCAGCGGCATGATCATCGCCATGTGAGACGACATCGTGCTCCCCTCCATGCATGCTTCGCGAGCTCGCTGGGCAGACTCCGACGGCGCCGGGTGTGCCGATCCCGCCGCGGCGGCGCGGCTGGCCTGCCTGCTCTTGCTGGTCGCGGTAGTCACGACGCACGGCGGCTGCGAGCAGCCGCTATCGCGCATCGCCATCCACCGTGCGTGCGTCGACCTGGACGCCTCCGCCACCGTGCGGGATGAGAAGATGCTGGCTAGTTTAATATGATAATTATTGGACTTAATTAATTGTGGGTACGTGTGGTGGGTAAAAAAATTTCATAGTAAGAAAAGTAATGCCCAAAACGGCAAAAACTCTCTAGAAACATCGTTTTTGAGAAACTTTCCACGTCGTTTCCACCGTTGAACCCGACACGTGGGTCCTCCGTGAGGGGTGGGTAGAATTTTTTGGGTGAGAAACGTTTTCAATTCTACTGGATCCTTGTAGTATATATAGATAGATAGATAACAATTTTATGAACTATTTTGAACATTTTTATTGGACAATTTCGAAATTATCAATTCAACATTTTCCGGCAAGTACGTGTTGAACCTAGATTTCTCGGAATATCGAACTATGTATAGATAAATAAATAAATGTCGAACCTAGTTTATTTATGAACTTGTCCAAAGCATATAATACAATAACAAGGCAAAAAAAAACAAAATCAACTTTGTTCTAGTGGGCTGGAGGGTTCTCCGTTGTCCTCCTTCATGGGCTAATTAAACTGTTTTTTTAGATGCGTATAAACTAAATTCTTTATACTCCGTAGAAGATGCAGTAGATAGGAGATCCCATGGACGCCGCCTCTGCTTCTCCTTCCCCGTCTCCGACGAAATGGGCAGGCCAGCCTCCTAGTCCCCTACGACATGAGCCGTGCGCGCGCGTGTGCTAGCCGGACTCCGTGTTCGTTTCCGGTGGACAATCCAAGGATCGGGGAAGAGGAGGATTGATTAGACCCGTCGGATTTTGCGGCCCGGAGCAATCCATCGGTGTCGGTGTCGGCTTGCTGGTTCCTCCGGCGGCGCGGGGAGATCGAGTCCAGGCCGACTCCGACCACGACACGACCTCCTCCGAGTTCTTCCACGCCAAGACGAGAACCAGCGGAATTTTAAATGGAGATCTCCTAGGTTTCGTCGTCGAGTTAAACCCCCCATCGCCGCCGTCCTCTCGTCGATCATTTTCCGACCAAGATCGTGCAATCGCTTTGGTTAGTTATTATTAGTTTGTCGATCGAGCCGAGGGAGGTGTCCATGGCGGGTCAGCAGCCGCCGCCGGACAAGAAGCCCATGGTAGATCACCAGCAGCATCCGGACGACAAGGCCATGGCCGATCCAGACGAGAAGCCCAAGTCCATGGTGGTGGTGCATCATCATCAGCAGCAGCAGCCACCACCGGACGAGAAGCCGAAGACCATGGTGGTGGTGGATCATCAGAAGCCGCCGGCACCGGAAGAGAAGCCCAAGCCGCCGAAGCCCATTGGGGATCATAAGCAGCAGCAGCAGCAGCAGCCGCCGCCACCACCGGACAAGAAGCCCGTCATCGTGGCGGCGAGGTACCCGGTGGCGGAGGTCACCCGCGCCGTCGCGTTGCTGAGGGACATCACGGCGAGGCTCGACGCGGCCCCGGCCGCTCGGGACGAGCTGCTCGGACTCCTTGCCGCGCTCGGGCGGGGCCGCGGCGACGCGCGCGCCGCCGCGTCGCGGGTGGCGGAGATCCTACGGGAGCACCACCACCCCGACGTGCTGGCCACGCTCACCGCCTTCGTCACCGGCGCCGGGGCACCCGTCGCGCAGAGCCTCGCCGCGACGAGGCCGCGACGCCGCAGGAAGGAAAGGGACAGCCGGTGCACTGCGGAGGAGCCATACACGGCGGGCGGCGGCGGCGGTGGCGAACAAGAGTACAGGTCGCCACGCAAGCGCTACAAGGAGCGGCCCCGCCGCGACGAGGCGGCCGCCGGCGCCGGTGCCGGCGGCACGCGCGAGGACGACCCCAGGCTCGCCGAGGCCCACGCGTTCCTGCACCGGGTGCGCACGATCGCAGGCGACGGGGTTTTGAGAGAGCTCGGCGAGGTGCTGGACGAGGCGTGGAGGGACCAGGACATGGCCGCTGACGTGATCTACCGCCGCGCCGGGGAGGCCCTCGGCCCGTCCCACGGCGGCCTGCTCCACGAGTTCGCCGTCGCGTTCCTCCCGGGGGAGGAGGAGTGGGCGGCGCAGGAGGCGAGCCGCCGCCTGGCGCCCAAGCGCAAGCGCCCTGCGGCGGCGGCGGCGGCGTCCTCCCCTCCGCTCGCCGGCGACAAGAAGCCGCCTCGCGCCGACGACGGCAACACAACGCCTTCCTCGGCGGCGGGGAGATCGTAGAGAGCAAGAAGCGACGCGCCACCGACGACGGCAACCACCGGCTCGTGATCAGTGAGGGTCCAGGCGACCAGCAGCACGCCCCGCGCGTCACGATCAAGAAGCCCCGCGCCGACTACGACGGCCACCGTCCCCGGCACGGCGTTGCCCACGGGAACGGCGACAAGAAGAAGAAGCCACGCCGGCGCGGCGCGCCCAACCCCGCACCGCCGCCGTCGCCGGAGTCGATCGAGGAGGCGAACAAAAGGCTGTTCCGCGAGTTCCGTGAGCTGACGGTGTTCTACTCGCACTACACGGACCTGGTGGAGACGATCAGGCGCGCGGAGAAGCTGCTGACCGCCGGCGGCGGCGGCGCCGGCTTGCCCGCCACGGTGGAGGAGCTGTTCCCCCGGCGGGGGAGCCGGGAGTTCCTCGGCAAGCACTACGACCGCTGGTGGGGCGACATGATTACGATGCTCGAGGGCGGCCAGAGCAAGGTCCTGGCGCTCAGGAAGGTGCGGGACAGCCTCCGGAAAAAGGAGGAGGAGGCCGTCGCCGAGGAGCTGAGGCGGCAGGACGCGGCTCGCGCCGCCGGGAGGCTCGCCGGGCTCGTCAAGGACATGGTGGTGCAGGAGGAGCGCAGGCAGCAGCGGCAGGACGGCGGCCATGGCGGTGACGCGTCGGGGCAGAGCGCGTGTCACCGGCGATGACGTCATCGACTTCGAGTGCGGATCGGACACGAGACGACACGGCATGATGATGATCGGGGTAACGTAGGAACGAACAGGGCCGTGTTTCTTTGGGGTTTGACCGACAATTATGAGTATTAAATAAAGTTAGTTTATAAAATTACCTTCATAACCCCGGATTAATTCACGAGACAAATCTAATGATGTCTTTGACCGCACGATTATAGGATGGTTACTGTAGCATTATTGTAGTAAATCATAGACTAATTAGGCTCATTAGATTCGTCGCGTAAAGTTACACACATCCCTAAAAAGATTTTGCAAATAGACTTCATTTAATACTCCATGCATATAAGATTTTCTTTGAAAATATATTTCCTGTGGGAAAGAAACACACCCCAGATTAGCTTTCTCAACCAAATTTCGTTGATCATCGGTGGTGATTGCAGAGGCTGTTGTAAATAGTTCATTTTAATATGCTTTTTTTCT
Organism: Echinochloa phyllopogon; assembly: GCA_033239725.1. NCBI lineage: Eukaryota > Viridiplantae > Streptophyta > Magnoliopsida > Poales > Poaceae > Echinochloa > Echinochloa phyllopogon. The sequence goes on along the minus strand of BTCW01000012.1, from coordinate 58,479,784 downwards.
TTTCAATTGTTCTATTTTAGTGTATTAGCTTGTTAATTATGAAAGCAAGGGGAGTAGTGCTTCATTTTTAAAGACAGAGAGATACACTGGCCAGAAAAAAGAGAAACGCCGCAAAAGGAAACACAAACACTAACATGAAATTGAAATGGCACATCTCCTCGTATATATTTCACATGGACAAGCTAAATCAAATAAGTTCGTTTCTCATATATAAATGATTTTGAAACTTCTAGCATGGGTTGTTGGTCGATCTGTCCACCGTGGACACTGAAAAACATTTCACGTTTAGGATTTGCCACTCTAAACAACGATTTGCCATTCTAAAGAACTAATGGAGGATGTGCCACCATGCTTTGTAGTCATTTTTCATCTTCTACCATATTTTTCCCCGGAAGAAGATGAGTGATAATATAAGAAATAAATGGACCCGGCCCCCAGCTGACTCAAGACATATGGCACCACGGCACCACACATTGGTGAACACTCTGCCTTGAAATGTAAAGATCACCGACTCAAGATTTATAGTAGCACATGTGATAGAAAATGGTGGCCGAATCATTTGTGAAATCTGTTAAGGATTTTTCCAGGAAAAGGTTCATTTCAATACCTTGAATAATCAACATCTTCTTTGTCCATTTTGAACAAAATGTTGTTCCAATCTAGTTCCTAACTATATTTCCTTTTTCCGCATACAAGTTGAGCTTTAAGATTATTTTTTTGAGATAAGAAAGGTCACGATATGCTATATATTTCATAAAATTACTTGAAGAATTTTCAAACATAAGTTATGGTGTCCTGCATTACTTTAGAGAATTTGAACTTAAAATGCATGTGAGGAAATAAAAAAAGGACAAATAGCTTTATAGGTTTGGACTTTTCGCTCTTAAACAAAGGAAGTTTACTTTGCAATTGTTGTCTTGTACAACTGATCATCGGAAATTATGACACTTTTCTCAGTTTTAGCTGAAACTTACGAGATGTTTTGTGTTTTGCTGACGACAAAAATAAAAGCATCTTCGAGTACGAATAGGTCTCGGCCGAAGAGGCCGGGCCGGGCTACATGTCGTTGATTCACACAAAAGTTTCTGACCTCACCAGCCTTCCCATTAGATTTTCTAGGCCGAAATGTGTTGGGGTTGGGGATACAGAAAGGAGGAGAAATATTTGGAAGGACAAACAACAAACGTGTTCGTTGCATTTTTGTCGTGCTCCTCTCGCCTAATCTTGGCCTTGGACTCTTGGGCTGGGCGTGGCCGCATGGGCCACGGTAACATGTCGGCACGTGTTCAGATCCAGGAGAAGAAGAATACGTTTGGGCCGTAGTATGTATTATGGTTTGATTTTCCTCTCATATGGGCTCAACGATCCCATCTCCCATTTTTTGGTTGATGAACTGTCCTAAAAAAAACTTTTGGTTGATGAACGAGATATGTATATGTTCAGCACCAATAATACTGTGATGATATTCTTGCACTATTGTATCATTACCAACGTAGGAGAATATAGAACCTGAGGATACGCAATTCACAAATCACAGGCCACGAATTCTTATAAACAGCATTTTGAGTGGGACTTGTTGAGAGTGAGAGTGAGGCTTGTTGAGTAGTAGATTTAAAGCTTGAGATAGAAATTCTTATATAGTATAAACAATATTTCTTCCAGTTGGATGAATACCTAGCTTGAGTAGCTAGATAAACGTACATATATAATAGACTACTTGAATCATGTGTGACACACACACACACACACACATATATGTATATATATATATATATATATATATATATATATATATAACAGACTACTTAACAATTCAGCAATTTTTCTATCGGATTCGGATACATGAAACAGTATATAGCACAGTGTACATGCTGTTATCCGTTTCGGCCACAGATGGCGTCACGTTTGCACGTTAGAAATGCATAGCCTGAAAACGACCACTCGACCATACAAAAATCGGCCAGAGATCTTCGATTGCTGATCGTACGTCGACCTGAATGAAAGTAACGTACGTGACCCCCATTGGCTGCTCCATTCATTCATTCCTCGGCAAGGAAGAACTGCGTCGTCATCGTAGCTATACATCATATTATATCATATCTTTAGAGGCCTTGATAGCCAGTCGTGGTCGAGCTTAATTTGATTACGTACACGGTTTCTTTTTTCTTTTGTTCAGAGAGGAGAAACTCAATGCTTGCTTGGTTTGTTGTTTAATTCATTTGATTGAAGCTTAGTAAGAAATCAACGATGTCGATCTTGATCCCCAAATTAAGCGAAGCATCAGTCGTACGTATCACTGGCTAGAGAACTCTCTTCCACTTCAACAAAACACATCAACTGAGAAACTCTCTAACTTAGTACGGTCATTGATGACGTAAGTAAGATTGTACCCGGGAAAACACACACACACACACACAATTATTTGCAGTGCAGTCAGTGTTGTTCTGCTGCCACAAAGGAAAAGGATTCTTTGCAGACTGAAGAAGACGGGACCCATTCCTTAACGCGCACTTTGGTTGAACAATGAACGCAGTGCAGTATTCAAAAGTCGGCGAATACAATTACATTTCTAACCAATCTTATCACTTGCGTTGTTGTCAACACTTGAGTAGATAAACGTACGGCACCGCAGTTTAATTCCCCACCGCATGTAGATTTCTAAGTACCAGCTCGGTCGTCTGGTCGTACAGAGAGAGAAGAGAAGAATAAATACCAAGTGGATTAACGACTGCATGCATTATCACTCAACTCATCAACTGTCAAGTGTCAATACCGTGATCCAGAGAACCTGAGACGTACTCATCACATGCTGTTGCTTAATTTTTATATAATATGCCGTGTAAAGGCTGGAAACTGCAAATCGTTAAGAGTATATATGCATCTCATGCATTTCCTAGACTTACATGAGCACTGAAAGTCTCAGATAAAGCACCGACATAAATTTCAGTCGTTCTTTCATCGTTTGCAGGAAATTCAATTGAGTTCCTCGATTTTGTTCTGCATCTCTTTTCTGCCACCTGGCGTGATATATATATGGAATCGCGAGTGCAGCTAGTTAAAGTACTGATTCTCCCCGGCTCATCGTTTGCCAGCGATGGAGAACAATCATCCATGCCACACTTTCTACGTACTTTTGCCAAACGAATCAGTCCATTTTTATGCCGATTTGATCAAGAAAGGTGCCGCCGCCTCAGTTTTTCCTCTGCTCTACACATATGGTTTATTTTCATGGTCAATAATGGATGCATGCCGACGTGTGTGCAAATGTTATCATTGGTCCCCATGTTTCATTCTCGAGCCTTTTTTGGTGGGAAGAATATATAGCATATATATAGATCTTTCACGTCTGGCTTTCCCAAGTTCAAGTGATGACTTTGTCAAGATAAGAACAATGCAATGCCTCACAAGGTCAAACAGCGGTTGTTAATTGGTCTTTTGCAATATCCTTGAATACCCTAGCAGTAAGTTGCAATGGCTACCTTCCCTGCACTTTGCCAGTTGCTACTTACTAGCCAGGAGTTTGGGGTCAGAAACGCCCTTTTGCTTTTTTTTTTAATATAATGAAGGAAAGACAATGCCCTTTTGTGCTTTGGCTAGTCTTCTAGAAGTACACTCTTACAGGGGCAACCAATACTTCTTACAATCTTTATGGCCTTTGAAACAAATATTTTAGAAATATAAGAATAGGAAAACTACAGGAATTAAAGTGCGCCTTATGCATGGTATAATCCGCAGAACACGCTTCGGTGGGGATGAGATGAGAATGGTTAAGTGCTACCAAAGCTTAGGGTGCTACCGTACGTGCTACCAATGCACGGTAGCACCCCGTAAAACATTTTATCCAAAAACAGGGGTTGATAGATATTATTGTTCTTTACCGTCATGTAAAAAATTGAGGTTAAACATAAAATTTTGTAAGGACAAACAAAAAGAGAAATAAATGAATGAATACATCACATGCTGATCGATGACACATCAGGAGAAAAATAAAGCTATCTACAGTAATAATATCACAAATACAATAATGAGATTTCAGTGAGGGACAGGGTATATAGCAAATTAGCAAGAACCTCACCGTTCAATATATGTCACATCCCACCAGCAGGCGCTGCACACATATGCAAGAGGAGCCTGCACAGCGCTGAGCTATGGGTCGGCGAGATCTTGCTATCAACTCCAACATTCCTTGCACACACACTTATACAGTCAAGAAAGCAGCAATCTTTGTCCGCCTTAGAGCGGGAAGAAAAAGAAACCGCGTGCCCTTTCCCTTGGACCTGAAGGAACGAAGAAATCCACACTTATTTTTGAGCACGAAGTTTTGGTGAAAAGTTCAGTATATATATATGTATGGTCAACACGTACATCACAGTACGTTCACACTTGGCAGGTCATGGCAATGGAACCTTTGATTCGTCCTTGTCACACGTACCCGTGTTGGCACTAGGCCAGACCGACTTGAGTTTCCACTGACGGTTGAAACGATCGATCATCGTCAAAGTATAACTTAGAAGACCGTGACAAGTCAAAATGTGTCTTACAAAGATAGATGGAGAGAATAGTACTTAAGTAGTATGCACTTTGGTAAACATGGAAATTGTCACGGTTTTTACAAGTTTATAAACACAAAACCAAACAAAAAGGGCGATTGCCAATCCTAGCTAGTATATGCTGATATGCATCTGATGCATGTTCGATCCACTGACACGCACGCCGAAAGTGTGTGAAGAACCGACATAAGTTTCAATCTGAACAAGTTCTGATTCTTCACCCTTCTGATTCATCAGAGCATCTCCGAACGATCCTTCTCTTTCAAGAACGTCTAGCTGGATCAGAGCATCAACTTGCAATCTGACGATCGATTTTGCCCTTCGCCTTTCTGCCACCTGCTGGCGATGGAATTTCGATGACAGCAAGTTAATGGACTGATTCTCCGATCCATCATATCTCTTGCCAGAGCTAGCTGGAGAAGGATCCACACACGTCTGATGTATGTAGTTAATTATGCTCTCGATGTTAGTTGTCAAAGGGCCTTTTTCTATATGCTAGTTTCAGTAAGGTCGGTCCGCGTTGCATCTTTTTATATATCCTGATGCGAAAGAATAGCATCTTTCCCTTATGGCGGCCTTGCAAAACTTTATTCGAGGTAAGTCACCAAGACCAAGAGCACGCCGCAGCCGATGGCGACGACGATCGGTCGGCCGGCAGCCACCGGCCGGCCGCCGGTCATCAGCACCGTACCAGCTAGCGTCGTCAATAGATAGATTCCCTCGAGGAAAATGAAATCGGGTTCGTCGCTCAGTTTGCTCTTTTGTTTATCTGCAAGTGTCAAATGTTTATTCGTTTGTTGCAGTACGTACGTACGCGCAGGCGTTTCAGTTCAGATCATCAAGCATGTGCTGTATTTGGTAGTTTCTCAACGAAAAAAATAGCATGTGCGCCCTAAAAAAACGAAAAAAAATAGCATGTACTTGGTAGTAGTTGATACTTTGGGCTAATTGGTCAAGAGTGAAGACATGGACTGAGTATTCAATATAATTAGGAAATAGTTGCAATTTAAACATGGAAGTATACCGACAGCCTACTTCATCTGATCACAGTATCAAATAAATCTGTATGTTTTTTCGGTACGTACTTGTCGTCAACTTTTGAAATTATTCGCCCAATAGATCGATCAACTTTTATATTCGTAAGAGGAGGCCGTACATAGTAGACAATCTTAGGCTGTGCTTAGTTCCCAAAATTCTACCGTGCAAAAGTCACATCACATCACATCAAATCTCTCTCCTTATGTATGAATCATTAAATATAGGTAAATAAAAAACTAATTGCATAGTTTTGATGTACACGACGAGACAAATCTTTTGAGCCTAGTTAGGTCATGGTAAGACAACAATTACCACAAATAAACAAAAAGTGATACAATGTGCTACAGTGATCTATGTGACTTTTCGACCACCCTTTCCTTCTCTCCCCCTCATTTGAACTTTAACTGATCGATGTGGGTGCGTAGGGACATTGCGTGCCAACTTGCGTGCACGCACAGGGTGGTCACTTGCGACTACTGGCATGCCGAGGGGGAAAAAATTGCATACGCGCGGTGCGACATCGACGTCCGCCCCGCGCGTCAAGCTCCCGCACGCCCGGTACGCGGCTCGGCTCGCACGGCTCCGCGCGGGCGCCGTCCCTCTACCGGCGGGACACCGCGCAGAGCACGATGGCGATGAGGAGCAGGAGCCCCACCACCACGGCGCCGACCACGATGTCGGCGATTGCCGCGCCGGAGAGCTTATGCTTCTTGGAGGAGCCCGGCATGGGCCCGCCGCCGTCCGGGCTCATCCCGGGCGAGGGCGCCGGGGGGAAGAACGGCCTCTTACATGGCGGGAGCGGGTCGCGCAGAGCAGGCGGTTGCCGGCGAAGGAGTCCGGCGGGAAGTGTGCGAGCGGTTTCGGGATGGAGCCGTTGAGGCTGTTGTCGGAGACATTGAGGGCGACGAGCGTTGGGATGTTGATGCTGGGGATGCGCCCAGAGAGGTCGTTGCCGTCGAGCCTGAGCATGCGCAGCGCGGTGAGGTTGTTGAGCGCGAAGGGGATGAGACCGGAGAGGTTGTTGTGCGAGAGGACGAGGCGCTTGAGGCGGCCGATCCCGGCGGGATTGCGCCGGAGAGCAGGTTCTGCTGCAGGAACAGAGCCTTGAGGCTGGGATGGAGAGACAAATCAAGCACGCTGACGGAGAGACAAGTCAAGTACGCCGGAGAGTAGGTTCCGCAGCACGTCGTCGGGGAAAGAGCCGAGGATGCGGTTGGAGCGGAGCGAGAGCACACGGAGGCAGCCGAGCGGGATGGCGCCGACGATGCCGACGCCCGGGAGGCGCACCTCGACGACGGTGGAGTGGGCGCTGTCACACGTGACCCACGCCGGCGTGGAGGTGTTCCACCCCAGGCGGCGCTCGTGCGGGGTCACGGCGAGGAACGCCAGCAGCGCAGACCGCTCGCTCGGCGGGGGCTCCGCGGCGGCGCTCGTGCGGAGCCTAGCCGAGAGCTTCCGACGCAGAGCCGAGCCGCGTACCGGGCGTGCGGGAGCCTGATGCGTGGGGTCGGACGTTCGATGTCGCACGGACGGCGATGCCCGGGGCGCGCGGTAGGCATCGCGCGTATGCAATTTTTTCCGCCGAGGGGGGCTTAGCTCAACAGCGACCTAGCTACATGTTTGGTACTAGTTCTGTTTTAAAATATATATCCTTTATTTTTTTTATCATAAGTTTGACCGTTCGTCTTACTAAAAAATTATGAAAACATAGTCAAATTTAAGACATTTTTAAAGATTTTTTATTAATAAAGCATGTCATTATAAAAATATGATAATTTGTACAAGATTTTGAATAAGACGAGTAGTCAAATTTAGAGAGAAAAAATCAAACGAACTATAATTTAAAACAGATGGTGTATTCATCTAAACAAACCCATATTGGCATCATGGTAGAGCACTTATTTTTCGCATCATTGAATAGTACAAATAAAGGACGACGACGTACAGTGGCAAAGGATTGGGTACATACATATATGTATAAAAAAAATCTAAAGAGGAGCAGTTTCTCCAACCGATGTCCCCACAGTGCATTGTACTGCTGCCATGGCTTTGTTCAAAGCACGCCATGAATGAAGCTAGCTAGGGAGGGTTGTACGTACGGCAAGCTATACATCCATCATTTCCGAGCAACGCAGACGTAGTACGATGGTCGGGGGCATGCATCACTCTTTACAGCTTTATAATTAGACACTGATTTTTTTAATGGACTTAGACACTGAAAATCTACTTCAGCCATTGTTTAGATCTTAATTTGGCTCCCAAATTTCACTATAAAAAATAAGATTTCCATCACATCAAAATGTCGGCACATGTATGGAGTAATGAATATAGATGAAATAAAAAACTAATTGCATATTTTTGTTGTACTTTGCGAGACGAACATTTTTAAGCCTAATTAATCAATGTTTGGATAATTTTTCACAAATACAAATGAAATGCTACAATAACGCATTTATTATAAAGTGTAAACTTTGGGCCAAAGTTTGGCACCAAAATTTGGATCTAAACAAGGCCTCAATGTTCATCAACATCAGGTGGTGGTGCTGGTGGTTTGGCTAGTTCATGTACGTGTTCCGTCCAACGGTAATCTCCCAGATCGACTAGCTCCATATATCGATTCCATCATGGCACAAGATCGCAAAAAAAGATTTGCATTAAGGAAAAGAGAAACAGCATATCTGAATCTGACGATGAGTACGTACAGTATACGAGCTGAAGAAAATCCAGAAATTAGCCAGAGATCGAGAGTCCGGGTCCCTAGCAGCAACGGTCGCCGGGCAGCAGGTGGTCGCCGGCGCCACTCCATAGGTATGTACGGCGGCGCAGGAGGCTGGCAGTGGCTCGCCGGCCGACCCGACCGGAATTCCAGCTCCCGAGCAGCAGCAGCAGACAGCGAATGAATCCGATGGGTGCCCTGGTTCCATTCCCAGTCTCCATCCGCAGCTCCAACGGTCGATGACGACAATGGCCCGGCCCGCAATAATCTTCCGTTACGTCTCGGGAAAAAAATAAAGGAGAAAAAGAATCGTTCTGGTTCCGAAAAAAAAAGAGGAAAGGGAATGGTACTTGTTTCGTGTCGTGTTGGTCTCTCCGGTCACTTTTTATCATTGTGTGTTTATTTATGTAACAAATTAATAGGGGGCAGATTTTGCACGACCCCGAAAGGAAAAAAATAAAAGAAAAATAGGCACACTTATCAAACCAACCAACGGTTAAATGAGGACTAGTACCAACCATTATCTAGAATCTCAATACACTATCATCCCTTCCAAAGAACACAAAGAATAACATAGCTGGCAGATAAAATTGCCCCGGGCCCCTCCACACGAGGAAACAAGACACGATGGGAAGCATGGTGACTCTCATTAGCACCAAACATACTGAGGCCTTGTTTAGTTTCCAACTTTACCCTCAAATTTCACTGTATAAAAAGAAGATTCTCGTTACATTAAAATGTCGGCACATGCATGGAGTACTAAATGTAGATGAAATCAAAAATTAATTGTACAGTTTTGTTGTACTTTGCGAGACGAACACTTTGAGCCTAATTAATCAATGTTTGAACAATTATTCACAAATACAAATGAAATGCTACAGTAACGCATTGTCAACTTTGTTACGCCAAAGTTAGGAACTAAACCCGGCCTAACACGGGATGGAGCTCATGATTGGCCGGAGCAGGGAATCAAAATCATCGCCGTCGCCAGCTTACTCGCTCGATCCAAGACGTGATGTCATGTCACGCCAGGCCAGGCGTTCATGCGCACACACGCCTTCTTGTCCCCCGGCCTTTGGCTTTGCTTTACGTTACTACGGAGTACTCCATGTGGCACTAGATTTATTAGATTACGTTTTGAATAAGATTTTAGTCAAACACTAGGAATATAAATCATAAATAACTTTTAAATCGTTGAGTTTGAAAATGTGAAAATCATATAAATAGATTTGTCTTAAAAATATTTTTATAAAAGCATATATATATATTATTTTTAATAAATATTTTATAAAAATAAGAAGTTAAAGTTAAATTTTAGAGACCGTATCGTTGTCCTAAATGTCATCTAATATCAATATAGAAGGAGCACTATATATATATATATTATTTATTTGTTAGCAACCAGATAAAAAGATCACACTGCACGAATGATTGTTTCTTAGGGTGTGATTAGATCCGCGAAAAGTGTGGTGAAAAAGGCACATCGGACACTGTAGCGCACTGTAGCACTTTTCGTTTGTCCTACCGTGACCTAACTAGGCTCAAAAGATTCGTCTCGTCGTGTACATTAAAACTATGCAATTAGTTTTTTATTTACCTACGTTTATTGTTCCATACATGCGTCATTTTTTATATTTAATGTTTCGATGTCGAAGTGGTGAAAAGTTTGGAATTTGGGAACTAAACACACCCTTAGCATGAACGAAAGAGAAGAGAAGAGAAGAGAAGAGAGATGGTATTATTGAACACCACCACACGGCCGCTGTCTGTCGCTGGTGGCACACTGGTACATGGGCCCCCACGTACCCGTGTCCCCCACTCGTGCGCAGGCCTGCGAACGTTGACCTGGCAGGGGCCCGCGAACCGGGGCGTGGGGCCCACCGGTCAGTCGCACGGCGAGAGACTGTTGGCTGGTTGAGGGGTCTGGATGATACTTTCTGCGCTCCCCCAACGGTGGGGCTGGAATAGATTGTCCGCTACTCCCCAATTCTGTGCCGAGATCTTCTGTGGCTGTCAAGCTATTTTTATGTGTTTATTCACTTATTATTGTCGGCCATGACGACGTTATCTTAGTAGTACTGTACGTATGAGCAGTATATATTGTGCGTCCCTAAACAAACTAAAGGAAACTTATCTAACATCATTATAACGATATATATATATATATATGGAAGAAGTATCCCTCTATATTCGTATTAGATGACGTTTAGAACAACCACAGGGTCTCTAAAACGTTACTTTAACTTTTTATATTTACAAAAAATATTTATTAAAATAATATATATATATATTTAAGATAAATCTATTCATATGGTTTTTACATTTTCAAACTCAACGACTTAAAAGTTATTTATAATTTATATTCTTAATATTGGACTAAAATCTTGTCTAAAACTTCATCTAATACAAATACGGATGAAGTATGTTGCTTAACATATGTGGTTTTCGAGTTAACAAGAGCCTTTTATTCACAAGGCACCGTGACGGCGACGCGAATAGCTCCGTACCGAGAGGCATTATTATCTATCTAATCATCGATCACAAAACTCTTAATTAGGACAGCTCGGCCGGTCCATGCATGCAACTTCTTTCTTTCTTTTTTGGCGCGAAACGAAATGATTACGGGGCTCAAAATCCAGCCCTGCACGTACGGAATATCCAGGCAGGGCCATACGGCAATATTTGGGACCCTATGCATCATCGAAATTACACCCTCATGTAGACGTATTTTGCTGAATACGATTATATGTTTAGCGCTCAAAACAGAAGTACTCCTGAATGTTGTTAATATTTATAAACAAAGACAAACATTGAGAATTTCACCAAATATAAAAATGTATAATCCTTGCTTTGTCAAGCACTAAATATATGTCAAAATATAAAGATATTGTGAAAATATTAACAGTTCAAAATATTTGCCTACTATACTTCGTACTAGTGTATTGTATTTAATATTTGCACGAGAATTCAATAGACGTACGTGTACCACTTCTCAACAGAAGCTGCTAATGAATAACCAAAAGCTAATGTCCTGCACCTTATACCTCAAACACACAGATTAGCTATAAGCTAGGGGCCCCTGCAGGGTGGGGGCCCTATGCGGTCGCCCACCCGGCCCCTGCTAATATACGGCCCTGTATCCCGGGATAAAATCAGGGAGATACCAGGAGAATAAACATTATTCTCTTGGGTTATTCCTCCCGTCTCATCCTCAAGCTCAAGCTGCTGCTGCAGCAGAAGCTATTTCATTCTTTCACACAATCGCAGTTTGATCCGACCTGATTTGCTCGAAACGTTCTTACCTTAAATTAAACCCCGCTGTGATGGTGTGACTGTGAGTGTGACTGGCCTCCCCCCCTGGTTGTGGGGCCCACGTTGGTGACGGAGCTTTCATGCATATGCTCCCCCATATTCTCCCTCGCCAACTGCAGATTCCGGCTTCACAGAGGCGGCTGCTGTTTCGTCCTGCCATTTGGAATGACAAGAATGCCCTTGTACAAATATTTAAAATGGAATTAAAAAAAGGTAACCTTGTTTGGTGGGCATTTGGAAGAGAAAAATAAGAATGTTGGACTAAGTCTAACTACTTCAACGAAACCTGAAGCAGAAGCTAGCTAATAAAGTCTATAATTTTCTTTGCTTAAAGCGTGTGTTCCCCTTGTAGTCATCGTAACTCGTAAGCATGACAACCAATTATATATCGTCGTAAATGGAGTACATTATATATGTAAAAATCAAAGGGGAGAATTCCAAAAATGAACAATTAAAATTATCTATCGGAATTGAGTCATAGCTATAAATTAAAATATCCGTAGAAAATAATAATCTGCCCATGGGCTGAAATCATCACTTTGATAAAAAAAAAACTTAGTCTTAAAACCGTGTTGGTGCGTTCGACCTAATAATGACGTACTTTTGGAGTTGTGGAGTTGCATCGTCACAAACCATTGTTTAATATATTGGCATCATGTATGCATGACCGCATGATTATCTTGTGGTGGATCGAATGATTAGCAAAATCATGGGCAAAAAGCTAGGAAGAGCTCAAATATATAGATGAGGTTAGCAGCCACACGGCTAGATTAACCCTCGCTCCACATGAAAGCACAGGGACTCGAGCAAGGACGTGAACAACTGAGAGACACTTAATTTTTCAAATAGAGCATGTTAGCACGTATTTATGTTAACTTGCCCAAGAAGGCAACAATCCTAACATGACGAGTAATTCTTGAGCTAATTCAACTCAATGAGGAAGGGTGAAAAAGAATGCAAAGAAAGTGTCATCCTAGCTTCATGCACATAATCTCAGGCAAATTAATTCAAACGACCTCTACCTACAAGTAATGTGGAAATGTCGTGGCTGACATTTGAGCTTCAAATATTTAAGTAGGCATTATGTCGCTAATTGCAATTTGTTCTATCATACTAGAAGCAAGTCTATATCTTAATTACCTTTCTCTTCTATGTGATACAAGAATTCTCTCGCTAAGTTTGCTCTGCTACGATTCGTCGCACGCTTGCACGATACATGACCTGTTGGGGGCCTGGGTGCAAATGTCCGAGGTTATTGGAATCAGAGCTCATCAGCGGCTATAGAAAAGATAGCCGGGGTGGCGGCCGGACCGACGGTAGCAATGGGCAGAGGCGGAGGCGACAGATCGTGTGCTTCCATTCCTTCCGACTCGTCGCGCGTTGGCCCAATTCAAACTTATTGGTATTCCTTTAATAATAACAAAAAATAATTAGAAATAACTAAAATACCTATCAAACATATATTTAGCTCCAAGGGGATCAGCCGATCACATTTGACCAACATTGGACCCGGTGGACCCCTACACCACGGAGAAAAGAGCAAGTACACCCAAGTAGCGTCACATGTAACGTTAAAACCCCAGGGGTAATTCCGTCTTTTCCTCCATGGTCTCCCTCCAATTTAGCCGACTCCCCCTCCCTCCCTCCCGGCGACGAGCCCCTCTTCTTCTTCTTCTTCTTGCTCCGACACCTACACGCGCAAAACCCGCGCGCCGCGGCAGCGCGAGCTCGCGCTCTTGCCACGATGGGCGCGCCGGGGATGGCGACGGCGGCGGGGAAGGCGGTGCTGGTGTACCTGGTCCTGTCGGGCCGGCTGTGCGGGGACGCCGCCGACGGCGGCGCCAGCGCGGAGGACCGGCTGATATCGTCGGCCGTGTCGGCGGCGGCGGCGGCGCGGGCGCGGCGGAAGGAGGAGGCCCGCGCGCGGCGGCGGCGGCGGGAGGAGCAGGCGCGGGCGCGGCGGCGGTGGCCCGAGCGCGCGCCCGACGGGTGGGGCGAGGCCGCCGCCGTCGCGGCCCGCACCGTGCGGTTCACCTGGTCGGAGACGCTCGGCAAGTGGGCCCTCGGGGAGGTCGCCTTCGGGATCAACTACTACATGCGGCAGCAGGTGCGTGCCCCCGCCCCGCGCCGCTCGTCGCCGATCGCGCGCCGGCTCCGTGTACTACTACTAGTACTACAAGCTGTAGCACCCCGCGCCCTCTCTCCCATGGCCCCATTATCGCGCGCCGCCGTGAAATGTCTAATTCGTTCTTGGCGTGTTCTTGCGCGAGATTTTCTTTCTTCTTTTTATTTTTTTTCGGATGCTTGGTTAGCCTTGGAGGTGGTGATTGGTTGCTTCCGCGGTAGTTTTCTGCGCCGGTCAAGCGCTTGTCGCTTTTTTTTTCCATTTTTCTCTATCCCATTTGAAGACCGCGAAAAGGAAAATATCTCCTAGGAAGGATTTCGCGTGTAAGAAAAGATGGGGAAGGAAGGGCAGGCCTTTTCTGTCCCCATTTGGCTGCCCAATCTGTGCGAGGATTCCTTCCTTTTCTCCTGGTCCGATTTTGCGTCGCGAGTTACGCTGAAGAGTAGGCCTTTCCTTGTTTCTTCGTTTCCCCTTCTTGATTGACAGTTTTCTTTTTTTTTCAAAAAAAAGGGAACTATGCGTGGGGTTAGGAATTTGATCCCATATTGTTCTAGTCTGATATTTAGTTTCTTTTTAGGGTATTGCTGAAAATGTTTTTAGTTCAGTTTCGCGGCAAGTCCGTGTACTTCCATTTTTGGACCAAGTCATACCTCAACACTTACGGAGTATGTGGCAACATGGCAACATGTTATATATCGTAGCTAGCATAGTGGATAGTCCCAGGGTTCCAGCTAAACATAGAGGTTACGTGTGACTAGTTGTGCCTAGTTCGTGAACAATCTGCGAATGTGGTACATGTCGCTTTCGATTTGGTGAATTCTTGAATGATGCATAATTCAACTAATGTACACTTAGAATGACCGGTGGATAGCTTCGGTTATTATCTCTCCAAATTTGCTGACATATGTTTTGACAGAATGCTAGCTTTTCACCTCACATCCATGTATAGTAGTATAGTACTGGTTCATATATTTGGTGATATATGGTCCATCATGAAGTGGGACTACTTTAGCATACCTATTAAATTCGATTCCGTGATTTTAAATAAGTGGACTGTTTTATATATACCTGAACCTACTTTCGCTCCCAAAAACTAAACTCCACTTTCGTTTATTTAGGCTGCACAAATGTAAAGTTAAACGATCGTTGGATTTGAACCTGATACCTAACTTTAGGATAAGATGCTAGTTGCCTTTAGCTGGTGAAAGCATTGCATGTTCTAGAATCATAAGTGCTGATAGATTTCTTCCAGAATTTGATCACCTCATCCGCCTTGCCTTTTTGTAATTTATCATTTTTATCAGCCATAATGTCGGCAGACTACATCTTGACATGGATATGACATCGCAGTTTACTGTTTCGTTTCAGGGTAATCTGCAGCACGAGTATGCTGGAAGCGATTCTGTGCTACTGGATGGGCCTGAGGCAAGGCAGGAGCTGATTTCGCTACTCAGATACCTGAAGCAATGCATGTATTTCTCGAAGAAGCCATACAACGTGTTTTTGGAGTTTGGTGGATTTGACCAGAATGATGTACTTATAAGAAAATCTAAGGCGAGGGTGCGTAAGTATCAGTTAACTCTCTATTATCAATTATGTGTTGTTCTCGTCCTGAGCCTATCATTTGCTGTCCGTACCAGTACTAAAAATGAATGAAGAATAACTGGCTGAAATTCTGTGTTAACCATGCAGCTCTTGAAGCCTGCTTTCACAGTTGTTGCTGACAGAAGTAGCAAATGCTTTCTCCTTTTCATTCGTGGGGCTATCAGTGTTAAGGAGCGGCTGACAGCGGCAACTGGTGCGGAGGTTCCATTTCATCATGCAGTGGTCCAAGAAGGTCGTGTCTCCAACCTAGTGTTGGGGTATGCCCATTGTGGAATGGTTGCAGGAGCAAGATGGATTGCAAAACGAGCCATTCCTTGCCTAAGGAAAGCAGTCGAGCAATTCCCAGACTACGAGGTTAAGGTAATTTCTTTCAGTTCTAGTGAGCATCTGTTCAGGTGATCTTTTGATGTTTAACCATCCTGCATTGTCAAATACCCATGCTATTGAGTATCGATAGTGTAGCACCTTTTATTTTATCATGTGGGCTACAGATTTCCTCATTATCTACTCCATGGGATTGGTATACATTGTCAAGCTAGTGAACTGCAATTCTAGGATTATGTATTGATTTTACCACTGCATATGAAATCCACAATAGATGCTTACCTATCTACCGAACCAATTTCACCAAAATCAACTTAAGTTGTGAACACTAAAGTATCATGAATGGGTTTTTGTAGGATGCTCTGTTGCTGAGCAAGGATGTTAAGAAAATGGGTTGCCCAAACAAGTAATGTGTGAATTTAAAGTTACATGACTACCGTGAGCATCGAGAATAAGTGGACAGCACTCAGAAATGTAGTATTGTAGCAAATTACTATGAAACTAGAACTGAAAAGCTTAATCATATTGATATTGTGTTTTCTTCATTCACTTTATTTTTGTATATCTGTGATTTCAGTGTCTTTGTAATGTTGTCACCTAATGTATCTCTACTTGAATCATTTCCATGTAGAGAACCTAAAAGGAATTTATTTGATTTTTTTAGTATTGTTCATCCTAACAATTGTGTTGCTTCAGAAAAGAATATCTATCTATCCCTGCATTTTTAATTCAACTTTTATCAACAGACAGTATATGATGTTGAATCTATGTGTCTTGCATCCGGTCCTTTCTCTGTTTTATAACTCAATAGCAGTTTTTTGTTTTATTCAGATCATTGGGCATTCAATGGGAGCTGGGATTGCAACAATACTAACATACATCCTACGTGAGAATGAGAAGCTGTCATCATCCACTTGTATAGCATTTGGGCCAGGTACTGCATTTTACTGCAAGAAACTATAGATTTAACATTAGACACCAAAGCTGAGGAAAACCATTATACTTCCATCTGCGAATATTATCATTCACTAAATGCCATATTGGCATCTTCCTGCAATACTTGCAATCATGTTTTTTCTTTTGGAGAATGCTCTGTCATTAGTCATATAAAAAACAAAAGGATGGTAAAAAATAATAATAATGTCATATTTATGCCTAATGATAATGACAATCAATGTTTTAAGGTAGCCGTGTTGAGCTATGTATCAGCAGAAATATATTCCTTTGAATTATATCCAGAGGCCTAGATAATTACTATGGTCTAACATCTGTAAAAAAATACATTACTGTTGTCTCCAATTTTTCATTTCAATACTTTATGTATATTTTGCACTGTTGCTGTTCAGCTGCCTGCATGACGTGGGACTTGGCTGAGTCGGGTAAAGACTTTGTTACCACCATTGTTAACAGAAATGATCTAGTGCCATCTTTTGGCCTAGTTTCTGCTGCCAAGCTTCGTACAGAGGTACCTCTCAGCCAATTTATTTGATGATATTTGAGTATCTGAGCAAAGTGGAACTCGTAATAATATTGAATAGAGCACTGTTGTTTGGAAAGAAGGAAAATTATTTTCTGCAAACAGTTTCTGCCCTTAAAAGAAAACATGCATTTACCGCTGTCAATGCTGGCAGGTTATGGCATCATCTTGGGCACATGACCTTCGCAAACAAATTCAGCAGACTAGATTCTTAGGTTTTGTGAACCGTTCTGTGAGTTTCATCAGATCCCATGTGCCCTTCGTCTCTGATCCAAGATCGAAGGTTGTAGATGTTGATATGCTGCAGTCTAAGAGTTCCGAGGTATAATAAATGTGTTATTCCAAACACCAGTCTTAAAACAGATTAAATGGAAAATCGATTATGTCAACTTACGAGTCGAGTCCTCATGGCATTTTGCAGGTTGGGAGCAAGGCTTTAGCAGATACCCATGCTGTGGTAAAGAAACGCCCTGCACTGGTTTGCTGGTCATGTGTTGCTGCACAGAAACAGACTGTTGAATCTTCTAAACAAACTCGGGACATGGAAAATCAAACTGACACTAATGTCAAAACTGTGAAAGTTCTTGATGAAGCAGCTGCTGAGCTAGCTCCGATTCATCTTCATGAGCTAAACCTTCAAGAACCAGATGATGAGGATGCTGACAGAGAGGAAAAGGAATTGGCACTGAAAGAAACAGACGAAGAGGAAGCCATGGAGCTCTTAGAGTCCTTGACCGACGAGAAGCAGGTGCTATCGCCGTCAACCTCTACTCAAGAGCGATACCAGCTATACCCCCCAGGGAGAATATTACACATGGTTGGATTGCAAGCAGCAGAAGAAGTAACCACAAGTGAGCAAGGAGTCCAGCCGGATGTTGTCGCACTGTATGAGACACCTAGACATTTGTACAGTAAGATTCGACTGGCGAGGTCCATGATAAGAGAACATTACATGCCCAAATACATCAAGACAATGGAGCAGTTGATCGAAAAGCTTGCACACGACGACATTGACGCCCAGCTGGACTCGTTGTAGCATTAAAAGTGTGTACAGGATAATTATTGTACAGATCGTGGAAAGGAAAGCCATTGTTTTCAGGTTGCTAGTAGTTGGCTCTGATTGGTTCAAGGTTTATGGTAGCAATTTAGAAGGTGTACAGCACTACAAATTTGACTTTGGCCTGTTGATTCCTGTCATTTTACTTTAACTGTCATATCCGGAAGAGCTCAAAGAGCCTAACCTGGTGATGGTTTCAGTAATTTCAGCAGCAGCAGTTGTTTCTAGTTGTGGATATTGTTTTAACCACTGAGTGATGTAGGCAATTCATCTCATACCACTAACTGCTTATCAATTCTGGTTTTTGTGATATCAGTTTACTGAGAGATCTATACAGTACAAGGCAGCTTTTTTAGCTGAATTTGGGTGACCGATGTATTCATTGTTTGTAGAATCTGAGGCGGTTCTTTGGTTGAATATATGCATATCCAGCATGTTGCAGACCAGATTTTACTCATTTCTATCAACTTGTGATGTTTTCACTTATTCGAAATGGTGTTTTTGGCCTGACGCATAAATCTTCATATTTGAAATGGTGAGCGGTCACCGTGTTGCTGTATGGATGCCGCCGTTATTGCAAGTTAAGTTGTTACCATGCAGATCATAGGCGACAGTGGGTGTGATCATGGTCTTGCTTTATTTACTCTATGATGAAACAGCTAGCACACATGCACCACTTAGTTTTCACGTTACAAAATCATTAATACATGTACATCCTTTTGTTTGTGCAAATATTTTGTGCATCTAGTTTCTACGGAGTGATGTTGACTCAATGTACTGTGCATTGTAAATCTTTTTGTGTCCAATGAGGCAATGAACCACTAGTCACTAACAAATTCTAAACCCTTTATATTTTACTCTCTATTAATTCCCCCTTCCTGTTCTCATTCTTCAGTCTATTTTTCTCTTCCCTTTATTTCATCTCCAACACTAGTTGTAATTATATTTCTCTTTCTTGAGTTACATGTTTTTTTTTGAATCAATTGGACGGTTTTTAGAATCAATTTGAAACTTTTACAGCTGAAAGTTTTTTTTGAATCAGTTGGATGGTTTTTAGAATCAATTTGAAACTTTTGCAGCTGAAAGCCTTTCTTTTAATTAGTGATTAGTGTACATGGTTAGTTATACTCCTTGTAAAGACAGCCTCGTCAGTACCTCCCGTTCTCCAGTGAAACGGAGCATAGTTATCCCAAGCTTGAATTCGGAGCTTTCCATAATCAAGTAATGAAAGGTACTTCTCTTCTCAATTATCATACATTGCCTACATTCTCAATTATCATGATGCAACCCTACTACAGATACAGCGAGTTTACATGTACAATTGTTCATTCTTCCATGTGGCTTGCCTTGCATGTACAGAAAGCCATGAGGGACGATTTGCTAGTATACACCGGGGCGGAGCTGGGCTGTGGCCCAACGCCTGGGCCAGTCAATGGGCTGATGGACTGGGCCTCTTAGCTACAGTGCACAACACTAAAACAGTGTGGGAAAATGGCCCGACGTCTAGGGTCTTGGCCCTAGGCAGGTGACCTGAAAGGCTCTGCTAAAAAAAAGTTGACCTGAAAGGCTGAAACCTTCTTGAAACTATATCTTCAGCTTTTTTTTTTGATAAAAACTATATCTTCAGCTTTGAAATTCATGGGAGCAATTGCTGCAAAATTCATCAAGGTCTCGCACATTTCCTCTGTTGCTTTCAGTGCTCAACTTTGTTCAGGTGCCAAGAAAAGATTGCTGTCCAGATATTATGCTTCTTTGAAAACTGTTGAACCATTTTTACAACTGTGCTGAGAGAAAAATACCGCTGGTTTGCTGGTGATTGGTTTGTGCAGAGAGAAAAATACTACTAACTAGCTGCTGATAAGCCAACGAACAGGGTAGCAGCAACAAAAATAATGTCTGACAAATTTTATGTTTCTGCAAGCTCAAGTGTTACTATGTTAATTGCCATTATTTTCCGGACCTACTGAATCTCAATCAGTGTTATTGTGCATATATCAGGTGATGATATGGCGTTGTGAAGTTACAAGGATTATTATTGTGAAGTTAAGGCAACTCTGCATTGAAAGGATGTATGATGTTTTTGGTTTGATGTCAATTACGTTACAAGGCGTTAACCAATAATATTACTACTCTACGAGATAAACATTTTGAGCCTAATTAATTAATTTTTGGACAATTTTTCACACATACAAACAAAAATGCTACAGTGCACACGCAACCCAAAACGCCAAAGTTTGGCATCCAAATTTGGGAACAAACAGGCTTATGCTTCTCTCTGGGCTGGCTGCTTCCTAGCCTGCTGTTACCTGATTACTGTATCCAACCAAACAATATCTGCAACCCTGTAACCCGGTTACTTCTCCATTTTTTTTCCAAGGAAGATTACTTCTCCATTTAGCGTGAACCAAACATTATCTATGGTTAGATCTTCAGTCTGGATTTGAGCACTTGGGCAAGGGAGACGGACATCCAGCTTCAAGTTTATTCCCTCGTCATTGCTCCTTCTTTCCGTCTGGAATCTTATTCATAACACGCTTAAGTGGCACAAAAGGTAAAACTCTTACAAAATTTACCTTTTATTGTTAGCTTATCCCTCGCAGTGGACGATTGCTTGTTTCTGCTTTTACCACCTCATGGAGTTTCAGATGTGGACAGCATGCCGAGATATCTGGTGACAGAAGCACCGGAGCAAATTCTCCTGTACCTGTCAAACCCTGTGATTCTGAACTCTGAAGATCTTCTGTTCAAGATTGCACTCAGACTGAAGAGACCTGTCCTGGATCAATGTCTGAAAGTTGGATTCCTTCTATTTTCTTCTGATTGCATGGAGGCCGAGAGGTACCCTTTTGGATGAGATGTCTTTTGAGCGTGTTTCTTGTGCCATGGTCACATGTTTTGTACATGATTCACTGATTAGTGGAACTGGGTTCTACAGGATCCTGCAAAATTCACGACTGATTTATTCAGCAGACTGTGTTGTTACGGATAGATCATTGTTCCTATATGTAGCTTGATCACAGGCAAATCGCTATTGACTACGAACTGACTCTGAAATACTCTGTACCAACAACAGCACCAGCGAGCTGAACAGGGCCGTGAGCCTATCTGATTTGAAGAATCGAAGTTCTGATCAGAACTCTGAAGTCACATTGCAACATGATTGTTCTACCTGGGAAGGTGACTTCTGGATTTGAATTTGAAAAGAGTTTCAGGATCCTATGTGTCCATCATCTTATTGATAAAATTCAGGATCAGCATACCCAATTGCAATACATTCACCAGGTGAATCTATGAACAATGCATCAAAATTTTCAAAAAATCAATGTGAATCCAGCAATGATGTTTTGTGCCTATTTCAAATTTCAGTAAATCGATGTAAAATTGTGAATCCAGCAATGACGCTTGTTGAATATTCGACTGAGACCGACTACATGAATTAAGACAATTCTTTATTTAGTCATATGCATTACAGTTTTGTGCTTTGGATTGTGCCAGGAGACAGGTAACACGGATGCAGTGAGATTAAGCATCATGCTGTTTAATTCTGGCTTATGTTGAATACTTGAATCTAAGCTTCCCTCTACAGAATGGCCAGACAACAGAAAATCAAGCATTCATCCAGAACGAAAGTAATTTTTTCATCATCATCGGAGTATTTTCTGTACAAAAGTAATTCACCATTTTATATCCATCACCTTAGCAATGCATTCGCCAGCCTCCCCAGGTGTAATAATGTGCATTAAAATTTTCAGGAAATCGAAAAGTTTATTATAATTCATGACTGACTACAGGAGTTAAGATAATTATTTATCTGGACATCCGCATTCTAGAGATAAATAATTATTTATCTGGACATCTGCATTCTAGAGATAAATAATTATTTATCTGGACATCTACATTCTAGAGATAAATAATTATTTATCTGGACATCTGCATTCTAGAGATAAATAATTATTTATCTGGACATCTACATTCTAGAGATAAAATTTGACAATTAGAGTATGATCAGTCCTGGCCTTAAGTGCATAATTCAGATCTTCCGATTTGGCGTTCAATTTATAGTTGTTGAATTTATCTACATCTACAAGAAATTAAATATTCAAAAAAGGGAATGGCAAAAGCTCAAGCAAATTTTGTACCTTGAATTGTGCCAGGAGACAGGTAACACGGATGCAGCGAAATAAGCATCATGCTGTTTAATTCTGGCTTTGTTCAATCTATGCTCCCCTCTACAGAATGGCAAGACAATATATAATCAGGCCATTCTTCCAGTCGTGAAGCAACCAAAAAAAACACTTAAGCAAAGCTGTCTAACTATTCTTAATTAATAACAACAGTAGCATCTAGTTCAGTCTCTTCAGTTCAGGTCTCGATAGTTCCGCACCGCGCAATGAGAAAAGCGCGTCAGAAGAACGAAAGTATGCATTTTGTTCATCACCAGAGACTCCAAACAGCCACAGATTCAAAAAAAAAACTTTTAAATTAATTAATTAAATTTGGAAGTAGGGAAAGCAAAATAAGCACCCTCAGAACATGTGTGCGAAGAGTATCAACATATTGATAGTTTTTCAGACAAGGCTGAAACTTAAATCATGTACATTCATAGGGCGAACGGGAAAAGGGGAAAAAGATGTTTTAAAAAAAATAGAATTTACCATAAAGTACGATCTGAAAGGCTGTTGAGATCCCTCGGCGTGATAATAATACGGCTCATCAACGATGTAAATCAGGCCACTACTTTTTAACATCACAGATCTTCACCGGGATCTCCAAACTCTCAGATCCTTCCAGATAAATCCGAAGCAATAATAAAGAAACTAAAAACAGATCTTGTAAGAATCTCCTCAGTTCAGGTCTCCAAATTGTTCTTCCACATTGTGAACTTCAGAAGAACGAAAGTAATTTTTACATCATCATCGGAGAACGGTCGATCCGTCAGCAAACAAAACCAAAAAAAACCAAGCAAAAGGCCGAACAAGAACAGCAGCTCCTGCGGAACGAGAACGATCTGGATCGGAAAGAAAGGCTCAGGGCCAGGCACCGGCGAACATCAACACAGCAGAGCGAGGGCGCGGCGGCGCGAGGGCTGCTGGCGGCGAGGCGCAAGGGCTCGCCGGCATTTTGCTCGCGAAGCTGCGCAGAGAGGGGAGAGAAAGGCTAGGTTTTGGTGGAGGGCCGGCCGCAAGGCCCTTTATACGGCCACGATCGGTTAGCGCGGGTGAAACCCTAGGCTGCACCGCGGTTTGGGCTGCTGCTGGGCCGCGCTGCGCGGAGCCGATCGCCTGCGCGCTCGTGGGCCGCGGCGCCAGCAACCAAGCGCCGGACCAAGCTGGGCCGTTGTCGCGCAAGCAGGCCGCGCGGGAGGCTGCAAGTGCCCGAGCGAAAGAGAGGCTGGGCCGCAGCGCGCGGGCGGGGGCCTAGAGCAGCGCGCAAGTGAGCGAGCGGCCGGAATTTTTTTTAAGGTATATGACTTCCCATCTATGAGATTTGTGTGCTAATATTTGGACGGCAGAAAATAAGCGCGTCGGAAGTGAGAAAGCCATCATGCATCATCACGTGGGAGATATGATCGCCAATAAAAATCCACGGACACGAGTTTTGGTACCAGTGGAAGACGGACGGAAGAAAAACTAAACCAACTGTAAACTTTAATCGATCTTTTCTTCTAAACTATACATCTGATTTAATATCCGTTTTAACCATGATATTTTTTTGAATTAATGCAACCAAATTATATCAAATATTTTATTATAAATTTAAATTTTTGAATTTCAAAATTTATTGTAGTAATTCAACATTTTTAATATACTGCTCCAATATTTGTAATACACTATTTCAACATTTCTTTAAAATGTTGAATTTGTTTTTTTACTGTTGAATCTGTTTAACAATGATGCTAAATATGTTGTATAATTTTTTTTGTTAAAGTCCATTTGATCGCCTCAAACTATATGTAGAGTTAAAATTACACCCCCTCGAAGCTGACGTGGCGCCACGTCAGTCAAAACCCTCTAGGTGGAAAAATAAACGGTTATCAGAATTGAGGGAGCACAAATGTACTGTTTTATACACCAGGGTGGAAATCCTTACTTTTGTGATAGTTCAGGGAGGCATAAGTAAGCTTACTTTTTTCTTGAGGCGGGAAGCTAGCCCACGAGTGAGGCGGGAAGCTCGAACAAGATTGTATTATTTTGAGCTAACACCAACTTTTGTTAATTTTCACGGAGTAGGCCGCAGTTGATGGTGATGAAAGAATCTGCTGGCCAAAAGAATCAAAATGCGATTAAAACAATGGAAGATCGAGCGCAATGCTAATTCCGCGGTCGACCGCAAATTCCAAACCTCATTCCCTTGCGGCTTCATTTGTTTTTCACGGAAAAAAACAGACGGCCTTCCCTTTTCCCTTTCGAGACGCATCCCCTTCCTCCCAAAATCCCCCAGCCTGTCTCTCCCTTCTCTTTCTCTTTCCTCTCTTCCTTTCTCTCCCGATCCAGATCCGGCGAGTGGAGTTCACCTCCGATGGCAGGGTGCTAGCTTGCCACGCGCCGCAGCGGAGCTCCCCTGCTAAAGAGGCGCCCGGTGGTGGCCCCATGCTGGAGCTCGCCTGCGCGGAGGGACACTGCCGGAGGGCAGGGGAGGGGGCACGAGCTGCTGCTGCAGCACGCATTAGAGGTTCCCCGTCGCCCACGCGGAGAAGCTCCTGTAGGCCGGAAAATGGGCGCGGCACGGTGTGGCCGAGGATGGCGTGCTGAGCCTTCATCCAAGGTGCAGCTTCTTCCAGAGATTTTTGGCGTCAACAACAGATCTGGGTAGAGGCAGTGTTGCTGGTGAGCAGAACCCTCTCCCTCTCTCAATCCCAGCGTACTATATACCTTCTCAGATTAGTTTGCTTTTTGGTGGTTTGGAATTCTTATCCTTCCGGATTAGATTGTACCTAGGTGTGGTTACTTGTTTTCTGAAATTTCTGCTGATGTTCAATTAGAATGGATGATGATATAGTGACCAGATTGCAAGGAACAGTAAAAGAGGATGTGGGAATTGGTAATCTTCTTTCTAACATGAGTAGGCTAAAATCTGATTCAAGAACTAGAGAGGGAGATTGTTCCTTATGGTGTATTTGTTGTTTAGTTGTGATTGTAGCATGTAAGTTCTAGCAATGTTCAATTTCATGAGTTGGATCACTAGTATTGAGCTAATAATGAAACTCAGTGACAAGAACAAGAAAGGGAATCATCCTTTTTTGAAGATTTACATAATCTTACTAGGCAGAAATTTTACAAAAAGTATAGTCCTAACTGAAGATTGATAACAGAAGTCCACGATTGAGCGTGATCTACTCACGGTTGCTTACAAAGCATGCTAAGCTAGATAACAAAAGGATTAGGGGGCATATAAGGCTGCATAATTTGTGTTTTATCTACGTATAGAGTGCATGCTTTCTATCTACATTTTCTTATATTGTACATTATCAGGAGTCTCTTTAAAAAAAATTTCTGTTTGTTCAGGTTGCTCAGTTCTCTGGTTATGTGTTAGAACACTTAGTATACCACCATGGTGAGCAGAGTTTAGCAAGTACAATTATTGGAATGGCTCAGAGTTTTGTTGGCAGCAATAACATAAACCTCTTGTACCCTGGAGGCCTGTTCGGTACCTGATCTCAGGTGGGATACTAGTGCAAAAGTTAAATATCACAAGGTGCTTTGTTACTAGATAGCCACAGTTGTTATGCTTGTTTACTTTCAGAGAGGCAAAGATGCTGCGAGTCCTAGGTACATCTTCACCAAGCTGTCACATATCACACGTTCAATTTTTCCAAAGGATGATGATATTCTTCTTAACTATCTGAACGAGGATGGGAAGTCAATTTGAACCCAGCTGGTAATATTTTTGGTCCTTGCATGATCCATCCTCATTTGTTATGATTATATATTGTTTGAGGTAGCTAAGACGAGCCATGTTTTTTCTCTAGATATGTGCCAATCCTTCCCATGGTTTTGGTCAATGGAAGTGAAGGAATTGGTACCGGATGGAGCACATATATTCCAAACTACAATGCAAGAGACATTGTTGATAACCTCAGGCAGTTGCTGAACAAAGAATCTACTGTACCAATGCATCCATGGTACCGTGGGTTCAAGGTCAGTAACAAAAATTTGGTGTCATATTTCTGTTGCTGTGATTATGCTTATGCTAGACCCTTACGTCAGCTCTTTTCTTTGTTATTTCAGTTTAAATATAGCAAGTCAGCAAGAATATGGAGTATTTGGATGGGGTAGAGATATGATGTTCTGGACAGTTCACAAATCTAATCTCACAAGTAAGTACCCAACTGACCATCAAGCACTGTCTTGATGCTTGCTTTTTATACCTTGTAGTATGTGGTGTGTATTAGTTATTTTTAAGAAAAAAATGTATGGGTAAAGGTTTTTGTTAGAAAAGTTATGTATAATTGTTCTGCAAGAAATTTTTTTACAACAAGGTTATATCGATGTAAAGTTTATAAAATGCACACAAAAGTTTTCTTACAAAAGTTATGATGATATGTTGTGATTAAAGTTTTTCTATAAAGATTTGCATTAAAAGTTATAAACAAAAGTGTTGTTAATATGTTATTTATCAAAATTATTATGGGAATTTCTTCTAAAAGGTTTTCTTTAAAAGTTATTAGGAAAGACACCTGAGGGAAGGTTTTTTTATAAGCTTTTGGTCCAAGTCTTCTAAACAAGTTGTTAGGAGTGTTTCCTGAATAAGTTGTATGATTGAATGTATCTTCGTAAGCTTTTTGAGTTATAAAGTTTTCCAAAGAAATTGTAGTGGAAGTTTTTCCATAATCTCATATTTTATTATAAATAATGTTTTCCTCAAAAGCTTTTTGTCTATGTTTCCAAAGAAGTTTCCAATAAGAAGTTTTTCATGAACAGATTTATATTAACATTTTATAAGTAAAAGTTTCTACAATAACATTTTTATAAAAAGTTTTACTTGATATTTTTTCCGTATATAAGTTCTTTAAGCAAAGTAAAGTTCTTATAAATTTTCTTAGAAAGTTTTACTCGATAATATTTCCATATATGTTATATAAGCAAAGTGTTATGTACAGTATAAGTTTTATTAGAAAATTTTACCCGTTAAGTTTTTGTATAAGTTCCATTACCAAAGTATTGTTCTCTGTATAACTTCTCTAGCAAACTTTTTTATAAAAGAATTTGTGTCAAAAAGTTGGGGTGCATAGTATTTACAAGTAACAGTTTTTTTGCTAATATTTAAAATAATTTTTGTACAAAACCTTTACAAAGAACTTTTATTAGATTACATAAACTCTTTCTCCATATAACCTTTTTCTATATTATATTCCTAAATTTTTTTAGAATAATTTGTCCAGATAACTTTTTATTTATACTTTTTATACATATATTTTCTGTGACTAAAAAGCTTTTTTGTATGATGGATCATGAAAAAAATGTTATGAATAAATAGTTGCTAAGATAAATTCTTACTCGAAGTGTTCTCTATAGTATGATGGATCGTGTGAATTAGTTATGTATAAAACTTTCTGAACAAGTTTTTTTTTTGGGAAATTAGCTAGAAAAGTTATGTATACAAGTCTACAAACAAGTCTTGTACTTAAGTATTATGTAGGAAAAAGGTTCTCCCATATAAAAAAACCTTTTCTTCATAATATCGTGTACAAATGTTTTGTACTTCTATAGATAAGTTATCGGAAAATGATCTACAAACAAGTTTATATATATTTTTTATGGAATAGTTATATATAAAACTTTGGTAACTAATTTTTTATGAGAAGTTTGATGGACTAGTGTTTCTAGGGTGTTATACACAAAGTTGTAGAGCAAAGATTATGTAAAAATATTATGTGGAAAACTTATTTTAACCCATAACATTCTACGAACAAGTATTGTTGTAGTTATTTTAAATGCCATTTACATTGATCCAATATTGCGTGCTGGAAAGCTAGGTTCTATCAATTTCCAAAAAAAAAGTTTTCAGACTGAACATGTTATACAAAAAAGGATAACCTTTTGGTATAAAATCTACACAGAAAAGTTATAAATAAAATATTTTATTAGATAAGTTTTGTAAGCAGTTTCTCTAGAAAAATTTTCTAGGTGGAGTTCTAAATAAAGTTTTTTAAAAGAACTTATTTATAAAAGTTTTGAAAACAAGAGTTCTTTTGCTTCTCATAGTAGTTTTAAAGGATAAATTGTGTGTAAGAGGTATATGAGATATATAAGATTTTTAGGCAAATTGCTTAGGAAAAGCTTTGTATGTGATCTTTCTACAAAATTCTTGTACCAAAGTTATCCAGGAAATTTTATGAGAAGCTTCTATACAAAAGTGAAGTATACAAGTTCTCCATAAAATGTTGTAAATGAAAGTTCTCATATGTGTACTTCATATCTTTTTTTGAATATAGTGCTCCTGTCGAGCAAAATCTGAAGTTTTTCATGGAATATTTTTTTTGATGATTACGTAGTTGATAGCCGTATGTATTGTTTTTTTCAAGCAATGTGCTGTAGTAGTCCAGGGTAAGAGATTTTTATGCCACAACTTTCTTTATCTAGAACTAGTCTTTCTATCTAACATTTTCACCTACCATGGTAGAACTTTTTAATTTAGGGCTTATCACCTTAATGAGAACTAGAAGTATATCTCTTGCAAGAATGGTATGGTTGTTCCATATGTGTTGATACTACCTAATAGATTCAGTCGGATTTAGCCGGTTAGCACATTTTCTTTTTATTTTTGATTTTTCTGCTGATTTGTTTCACTTTAGTTCAGTAAATTAATGGTCTGCCATATTTTTTTGTCATGTTTGCACTAGGGCAATCTTTGTGCAGCTCCTCCCAGTCACAGTCCAGTGGCCTGCCATAGTAGTGGTCAAGGTAAGCATGCCCTGCACCCCCAACCGAGCCACCACACTCCAATTAGTTGATTAACTTGCTCTCTAATTGCATATGCACTCTGATTTTGTTCATGATATATTGAATATACACTCTGATTTGTATATATGTCACACCCGGATTTTCACAAAACCCGAATGCGGCCATATGTGTGCCCAGGAGGTCCACAGAACACATACAGCGAACAAATATGATAAACAGAGTACAAATGCTCGAAATAAAATAGTTTACATCAGAGTATAACAATAATATTTATTACAGCAGAAGTCTATAACTCTCAACTAGCGGAGCCGCAGTCCACAGGGACTCTGACTGGGAGAGCGCAACTCAGAAGTACGACAGGTCCTCAGGGAACTCAGCAACAGTCTCCTGATCAGCCCAATCTGTTTACCCATCCGGGATTTTGTTGAATAATGACAAGTGTAAGCAAACAAATACTTAGCAAGTGTAGCACGGGTATGACGGCTCAAAATAGGCTAGACTCGGCTTAACTGCATTAGCACTTTTAGTTGATTCATTTAACATTTAACAATTACTACAAGGGAATGAAACCCGGTTGTAACCCAATTAAATAAGTACAAGTGGCATTTAAACATAACTAATCATCATCTAATAAAAAAGGATCCAGGCTGCTCGTGACCTTGAGCAAGGCTATCATGATAGATTTTACACTCTGTAGAGGTATCGCCCTTTACCCATCGGTCGCGTAAAAGTTCAAAGGAACTTTGCACCCAACCACGCACATCAACACTTCCGAGGTGTGACTGCATAGGGACGCTACGAGGTTTTTCACAAGACACCCTAACAAGACAGTAGCAGCTAGTTTAACAAGGCGGTGAGACCATAGGCACCGAGATCGACGTACGCCTACGGAGTCATACCATAGGGGGGTCGATGGCGTCTAGAGCACGGGCATCGCACCCATCCATGCGCAACGTGTGGAGTTCCTCATCGCAGGGACTCCCAACACGGGACTGGGTCTAACGTGACCTAGCCGACGGATCGCCCGTCCTCGGTGGAATCCGGAAACACCCTTTCACCTTGTGTCCACTAACGCCGTTGGCCCTAATGGTAGCCACTGGCAAGCTAGAGACATACAAGTTACTTGACCAAGACCCAAGCCATAATAGTTCTAGCGGTGGCGACAGGCTCCTGGGTTGCCGCTTTAAGAACCGGACCTTACGGAGATACACTAGAGCAAAGCACACATCACATGCTCTAGCTCCCTAAACCAAGTTGCTAAAAAGCAAGTTTTATCATTAATGTTGAAGTGAACCGTTAAATCAAAATTTACAGTTAAATAATGGTGACAGTAGCTGCGCATAGCAAAAATCTAACCATATGCATAAACCCAAGGTAATCAAAGGATAGGGGTAAACAAACTAGGTACAACCTTAATAGGACATCAAATTTAGACACATGCATATGAAAATAAATGTATGTAAACAGGTGTGTATAGGTAGCAAGGATTGTCCGTGCTATAACTTGCCTTCCTCAAAGTGCTGCTGCTGCGAGTCCTGCTTCGGAAAGTCCTCACCGAGCTCGAACTCCAAAGCTAACGGCTCACCGACTGGACACGAAGCACCATACAAGCATACACGCATACCAATACATGCAAACAATTAATATTCTATTAGAACAGTACATAAAACAGTATAAACAGTACATAAAAAGGTTTTAGAAATATTCTACGCTTCACTACGAACACATGAGCGCGAAAATCACACTAATCGGAGCTAAAACGAAAAAGATATGGCTTTTCTAAGTTCTAGGGACCTGCTGTCAATGTTTAAAAGCTTCCAGGGGCTTAATTTAAAGAAACCAGGGACCTATACGTAATTATGCTTAAAAACCGAAGGTCTAACGCGTAAAAGAGCAGGGGCTGGAGCGTGGGTTCTAATACTTAAAAACTCAGGGGGTTTTTCGTTAAAAACAGGACCTACTGGTAATTTCTTTTGAATGGAGGTGGACTGCGGGTTGATTCGGGAAAACTTGGGGGGCTCTTTAGCGAAAACTGCACGGCTGACCGTTACTTCGGGGTTTGACTCGGCGGGGGGTGTACGTGGGCCATTGGATTAAGATCCGACGGTCCACAGGAGATCGGGGAGAGAGGGGTGGCCGGGGACAGTCCGGGGACGGCGGCGCCGCCGGTTCCCGCGGCGGTTCTTCGCCGGAGCAGGGTGGATCTTGGGCTAGGGCCCACCATTGGCCATGGGGCTTGGTCCTACGTGACTAGTGGGACGTGGCGAACATTCTGGTGGGGTTCATGACGAGGTTCAAGCGGCGGTGGTGGCGCTCGACGATGGCCGGCGGGCGGCCATCTCCGGCGAAAGTGGAGGAGGGGCTTCGGTGCTTGGTTTAGGACGGGGTTTGGCACAAGAGCAACGGGAGGGGATGGTAGCTGGGCCGGCTGGGGGAGTGGGCCGGAGGCGGGGGGAAAAGCGGAGTGGGTCGAGCTGGGCCGGGAAAGGAGGGTAGGGGAGTTGGGCTGAGCTTGGGAGGGAAGTTAAAGGAGCAAGAGTGGACCAAAGGGAAAGCTTAGGGAGCAAAAGTGAACTCGGTTTGAAATAACTTTTCTTGGGCTCAAACAAATGCAAATTAAATTCGAATTTAAACAGAATTTAAATTCCAACTTAATTTGCCAACAACCAAAACACAGTGCAGCAGCATGAATGCAACAAAAATGTTTCTACATCTTATATTTGATTTTAATATTCATAAATAATTCATTTAACCTAGGTTAAATATGAACAATTAAAATAAAAGCCAATTAATTACTAAAAATTTTAAATAGGCTATTTTTGGGTGTTACAATATATTAGTTGAACAGCCGTGCCAAGTCAATATACAGGCTAGGGAAAATGCACTTTACGAGAATCCACATGTTTTTTCTAGAACTAGATGCTAATTTGTCTAATCTTAATATAGGTTTTCTGATTTCTTTCATCCTGTGAAAAGCACCCCCACGATATCCATTGCCTGCCAAGTAGGTTGTTCTACAACACATGGATTTTTTTTGGCAATCTGATCCTTTACCAAAGTTTGGTATATAATTCTTGGCATATAAGTTTTAGGTGTCAGTTGCACACTTATTTTTTGGGGAGCATACCATTGTAATGTCTAATCAAAATTATGCTATTCTTTATTGAAGAGTAAAATCCTATTTTTTAAGTTGCTCAATGGTGTCATCTTTTTTGTTCTGTAAAGCTGGTCAATGGTTGTGGTTGATGCTCGAGATCCCTTATTCTTGAGGTAGTGCTTCTCATGGTTTTTTGGTGTAAAATGATGGTGCTTGTCCCTGCTTAGTATTGGAAAAGAGATATTTGTGTTACGTCTTCTTTTGTCTACAGAGTATTTCTGAATAAATATTTTTGCCTTATGCCATGCATATACCTTTTGTGGCTTAACACGTTAAAGAAAACTGGAAGCATATCTCTTTGCAAGAATGGTTTGATGGCTATCCAATAGTATGGGGTAACACTTGATTAAGCTATATTTTCTATCTAATAGATTCAGTCAGACTTGGCTTCTTTTGCGCACCTAATTAAACATTTTGTAATTTCCTGTTTACTTGATCAAGGATATTCTTTGTGTGTACATGTTATATGTTCATTTAGTTTTATATGTCAAAGCTTTTCATATATTTGACAAATATTTTACTAACTTTTCTGCAGAAATGATTAGCAGATGACAGAAAAATTGAAGGAGCAATTTTCTCATCTTTATCACCTGGCGCCGAAGGACAAGTGAAAACTCTACAAAGACATTAATCGTAGCATTTTGAAGCAGCATGCAAGTCTGCATTGCATCAATGTTGTTTATTATTTATTTTTTCTACACCTTTATCACTGTTGAAAATAACCTTTATTTTGACTCCCCCACCCAATTACTACACCCATTTCCCACTGTCCCGAATGATTTAATAACTAAAAAAGAGAAAGTCCCGAATGATTTAATAACTAAAAAAGAGAAAAGTCGTGGCACCACAAAGAAAATGGCGGGGCATCATAAATAAACCGAGAAACGCGAAAATCAAAAAGCGCGTCAAAAGAGAATGAATAGGGTGAAGAAGCACAGAAACTAGCGCGGAACCCAAAAAAATTGGCGTGTCAGAGTTGGCAACGCTGTTTCCAAAAAGAGAATGACCAGCATAGAGGGTCCAAAATATTCCATTTTTGGCTGTCCGCGAATCGACATCACGGATTCCCTCCGTGCCGTCGATCGCAAACTAGATGCCCCCAAGATCGAGGCCGTCGACTTCCGACTTCCAACGCGCAGGACAGTAATTAAATCAAGCGACGGCAATCCCCTAGTACTCGTCTACTCGATATATGATTTACGTTATGACCTTAATCTTTCCGGCTGTCTCTGTCGAGCTTCAGCTATTTTCTCAGATGGTTCATGTACGCGACTAAAGAAAGTATATGCGACTTTTTATTGCCGCCCTCATACCCACCCCAAAATCGTTTCGAGATGTGATGTCCACTATGCCGGCCAGATAGGGTTTTCAGGACCGGTTTTTTTCTCGAATACGCGCTGTATTAAGAAGAAGCAATTGATACAAAGTTCGGTTACAACCCAATTAGAATATACTCCAAATGGACACAAACTGGCAAGCCAGCTGAACACAACCCGAAAATAAAGCTCTAACATGAACTACTCACATCCTAGACAACCGAGACTAGTTGCTCTACGCGGAGCCCTCAGTCGACACTCCATCCCAAGGAGGGAGAGGTCTTGCTCTTATTCTTCAACACCGGGAACATGTCCATCATTGCATCCTTATGTTGCGCTAAAAGCCATTCATCGAAGAATTGCCTCATCGCTTGACTTGTCGGAGCCGTCAAGGGCAGAGACACACCGGGTTTTCAGGACTGGTTAAAATCATGTTTCAAGAACCGGGTCCGGAAAATGTTTATCAGGTCCGGCTGCAATGATTATTTGCACAACCAGCCCGCTTCCGTCGGCCGGTTCTGCAAATTAATTTACAGAATCTGTTTACGTAAGCAACCGGTTCTAAATTTTGTTCCCTCAAAATTTGAAATGTTTTGTTTCCTGTCAGATTTAAATATCTGTTTCCATGTGATATTTGGAATTCGTTTCCCGCCAGATTTCCAATTTATAGATTTCTAATATTCAATTTGTTCCCTTTAAAATATTTGATTTATTTTCCTGCCAGATTTTGAATATATGTTTCGTGTCAAATTTTAAAAATACAAAATTGCTGGCACTAGATTGAAAATAACGTGCATATTTTACATTTTTTCACTAGATTATTCCGCACATCATGCAGAAAAAGTAATAAGCACATTATACATCTTCCGCACACTGAGAATTTTAATCATAGCTTTTCCTAATCACGGAGGTATTTGTATTAGTCGTTCATTGCATACTCTGATTCTGCATCAAGGAAAACCCTGTTGCGTTGATATATATATCTCATGGAGGATGAATCTGCAAAAGTCGGATGGAATCACCAGAAGTTCCTTTGTCGCCGAGTTTAATTTACTGCTAGTGATAGGGATCAGTTTAAATTGAAAAAAGATTATCAGGTTATTACATGGGAAGCAACTAATAAATGATTATATATTTACATCTAGTTAAATGATCAAACAACCTACGACTTCGGGGTTCGTTCTGTACCTCCCTTTGACCCTAAAGAACTCACGTACACATTATACTCACATAGTACAGCTAGAGCTGCTATTTGTTGCTTGTGGCACTTCATAAAATTGAATGATTGATGCAAAGATGTGTTAGTTGTTATATAAATATGCAAAGATGTGTTAGTTGTACCAGCCTATACATGTTATATAAATCAGTGTGTTATTATTGAATTACTGAGAAATATGTATGGACAATAATCAGCTTTGGTCTGTTCTATAGATGGATTTCCCTTCAAAGTGCATGTAATAGGCGTTGGCGCTATTTGATCATAGTTAAGATATTAATAACCACAATATGAACGAATAAATCAAGGGAATTTTCTCTGTAGTTATCCAATTGTCATAGTCCAACAAGTTGAGAAGTTGAGAACTACCATTTGCCCTAATAACTGCATAACAGTAGATGATGGCGCCGTCGCGCACACACATTCTCTCTCTCGTACATACATGTATAGGCTGGTACAAGATGATTCGATCTACAAGCAGTGGCGGACCCAGATATTTTGTAGAGCCTGGGTGAATTTAGCTACTGATGAACAAGTTCTGCGTTCCGCCCGGCAACTCGCGGTTCTGCGTGTTGGCTGCCCCAGCGCTGTGCCTGACTGTATCTTATTTTCCACAAGCTGATTGTTGACCTGTGCAGGTTCTCATAGACACTCGCCCACAGGAGCCCCGGCAGTTGCTCAGGCTCGCCGGGCCTTGGGTCCGCCGCTGTCTACAGGCGAAGCAAACAAATGGAGGTGGCACATAAGTTTTCTTAAAGTACTCCGAGTTGAATTCGGTGACTACATGCAATAATAATCTGCTTAAATGAAGATGAGACGTCACGAGCAAAGCCAATCCAGAGGAAATTAACAATGTAAGAGGTCATCGGGACAGTAATTAAATCAAGCGATGGCAATGGCTGATTAAAATCAAGCCTTTGCCCCTGGTATTTGCGGTCATGCATGATTAAATCTTGCCGGCGGCGTCTCGGTCAAGCTTCAGGTATTTTCTCAGATGGCTCATGCATACAAAATATTACAACTAGATGACGGGCTATCCTAGCTGATGTTCCTTGATAGAAATGATCGAATAAATAATTTTTATCTAAAATAAAAAAACTAAAATTGACTGGTGTGGAAAATAATTAATGAAGTCAACAATGGAAAAATGTCGATAGCAATGCTCATTTTTTTCCCTTGTAATAAGTAGAATTGACCAAGGTGTTACGCGAACTGACCCTTTGCAATACCATATGCTATGTCCAAATACAAGACCAAGTAAAAGAAAATAAAACATCTGGTCTACAAACAAAGAAACATTTTAACTGTTCAAATTAAACAGTTTAGACTATAATCTGAATTCTGGTATTGTCAATCCTGAAGTTTATTATAGACTATCTCCAGAGTGCCAAATAAATACCCTCAATAATCAGACTTAGGAACAGATGTAAAAATAGAGCTCCAACATTTACCGAATCATGTTCCCAATTTTTCAACATGACCCATATCGGAGATATTCTAAACAAGATTTACGCCCTCCCAATCTCCTCACGAGAAAAAGGATGATATGGAGGGGTGCGGAGAGGCCACGCCCCCCGAAGAAAAAGGAAGTTGGCTCATATCTCTCCTTATATATATATATATGTATATATATATATATATATATATATATATATATATATATATATATATTGTGGTGCACCAGGGGTTAGGGTATCTTGAGCAGATAGATTCGTCATACGATTTTACAAAAACTCGTCTATGGTGCTCTCAAGTGCAAATAGAATTTGTCTTTGAGATTTTTGCAATGAACTAGGGTATATATAAATATATTATCCTGTGCATTGAGATGGTTTGGTCCGTGTTATGTTCTTTCTGCATCTTCTTTATTGGTATGCTGCAAAGAACTAGAGAGGAGAGTTCATAGGAGAATGTTCCCACTAGACTTCTATTTTTCAAGTTTCTTACTTATCACTACCGGAAACGCACGGCAAATGCCTGAATATGCACGGCAAAGTCTTTGCCGTGCATTTTTTACCCATGCGCACGGCAAAGGCAGCATGGTACACAAATGCACGGCAAAACCACCTTTGTCGTACGCTTTAAATCGCACGCACAGCAAAGAACGTTTGCCGTGCGTTAGACCTGGCGCACGGCAAACTGAAGTGGTGACGGCGGCCGACG
Source organism: Echinochloa phyllopogon (assembly GCA_033239725.1). Taxonomy (NCBI): domain Eukaryota; kingdom Viridiplantae; phylum Streptophyta; class Magnoliopsida; order Poales; family Poaceae; genus Echinochloa; species Echinochloa phyllopogon. The sequence continues at coordinate 58,442,824 of BTCW01000012.1, read as the reverse complement.
ACACGGGTGATGGCGGGGGCATGACGGCGGGCGGGGACGACGCGGGAACGGCATGTTTGCCGTGCGCCAGCTGGCAGACGCACGGCCGTGCGCCTGCCAGCTGGTGCACGGCAAACATGCCATAAAATCCCTGTTTTTTTTTGTTTTCTGCGTTTAAAAGTACCCCCTCAAATCACATTTTCACAGGCATCATATAGAAACATATAGAGATCATAGGCATGATATATATATCACAAGAAACCATCCACAAACACAAAAATATAAATAAATACACAAATTGGCCAACACCGAGTGTCTGAGTACGCAAACAAGCTCACGATTCATCCACAAGTCACACAGGTCATCGACAAGCATTATTAAGTCTATATACAATTAGCATCCATCACATAGCTCAGAAACACGAGCTCACTGAGGAGGAGGTGGCTGGAACGGCGGCAGTAGGGGTCCGATCGCAGGAGGGAACAACTGTTGTGGGTTCAACCCCGGTGGTGACACGGCCGGCGACACTTGAAGATTATTCGATGCCGCGGACTGATTCTACAACACATAAAAATAGTGTCAAGCTCTCTAAATTATAATATCAACTATCTAAGTTATTATCTAAGTCTCTACTATCTCTAGGTTTATTATCTCGATCTAGGTATACTATCTCTAGGTCTCTAAGCGAGTTGAATTGAAATGAAGCAAGGTTTGCAAGTCACTCACAACGGGAGTTGTCGGAAACGTAGCCGACTGCGAAGTGAACACCATCGGGGGCATCGGAGGCGTTGGAGGCATCTGCGGCATTGGTTGACCTGTCGAAAGAGATGTCATGCATGCCTGCATGTGCTCGGCGTAGATCTGCTGCTGCCGAGCCAAGTGCGCCGCCATCAGCTGCTGCTGCTCGGCCACCTGTTGGGCCAACCGCTGCTCAACCTGGGCTAAGGCCGCCTGGTGTGCCGCTGCTTGCTCATCGATCTTGGCCTACAATTACAAAGCAAAGGAAACATATGTTAGTCTCATTAGCACAATGCAAAGGAAACATATATATGTGGAAAGTGAGTAACCTGAAGGCGGTCCACTTGGACCTGTGTTGCAGACGGTCGTGGAAGTATCGGAGGGCTACTACCCGTGCTCCTGGCTCGGAGGGCCGCGAGAGTGGGAGTAGAGGCCGTGTCTAGCATGCTGTCGGCAATATAGTACCGGCCATGCTTCTTACCTTGCCCGGCCCTCATGATCGCCTCTCCATCAAGCGGCGCACGGCTCGGATCCCACTCTGGCCCATTGATCTACAAAGCCTGTTCATTATTTCATGCAAGACTTAGATTCAAATTCACATAAAGATTAAATTCAAATTTTTATTTCAATTCTAAGGTAGAGCTTGCCACTACAGTCTACAACATGGATAACATTTTTACAACACTTTTTTTATTTATTCATGAACTTATTGCTCAATTTTTACAACACTTTTTTACAATTTATACAATTAAACGTGGATCTTAATGCTTCGCTAACAAAATGCCGTCGTCGCCTTTCCCTCGCCGAGAAGCGTCCCTCGAGGTTCGCCTTGCATCCCCGAAGGTCGCCATCGCCTTCTTGCCCGAAGTCTTGGCCACGCCCGACCTAATCGCGCTCACCGGTCTTCTTCCAGCGCCGCCTACGAAGCTCCTCCCTCAACTTGCTCTAGTCAGGTGAACTCGCCGTCCCGTCCCGAGTCTCTAGGTTCAACTCTCGTCCGTTTTGGTGCCCTCTAGCTCGTTCCCGGTGGTCCTCCGGCGATGCGCCGCCGTGGGCACATCAGCGCCGCCGTCCCTGTCGCCGTCGGCGTATCCCTCCCCCTACTCGATCCGATCTCGGCCCTCCGATCTGGATCGAACGGGCCACGAGCACCGAGCCTCCGAGTCAAACAGCTGACTTACCGGTCAACCTTGACCGTTTTACAAAAAGGCCCTTCAAGTTTTGGGGAATCAACCCGCCGTACTCACTAGGGAGGGTTATGCTTTGCTCCTGAACTGGAAGCCTTAGCGAACTATCACTCATTAGAGTATCTTTGTAAAGGTCTCATAGTGAAACCCAGTATTCGGTCCGCGTGGTGTGGGAAGGGTACATGCTTTCGGGCAATGAGAATCACGACTTATGGTGAATGTGTACAACCTCTGCAGAGTGTAAAACTGTTATAACAGCTGTGCTCACGGTCATGAGCGACCTGGACCCTCACATGATTAATCTATCAGACTATGATCTAAATTATGGTTACCTGAATTCGATGGGTTTATGTTATCATTTAATTGTGGTTGGTATATACTTATATTTGCTAGTAAATAGATGCTTAATAAAAGTTGACCAACTAAAAGTGCTTAATGCAGCTATCCTTTCAGCCTTCCACTTTATAAAGTGTCACACCCGGATTTTCACAAAACCCGAATGCGGCCATATGTGTGCCCAGGAGGTCCACAGAACACATACAGCGAACAAATATGATAAACAGAGTACAAATGCTCGAAATAAAATAGTTTACATCAGAGTATAACAATAATATTTATTACAACAGAAGTCTATAACTCTCAACTAGCGGAGCCGCAGTCCACAGGGACTCTGACTGGGAGAGCGCAACTCAGAAGTACGGCAGGTCCTCAGGGAACTCAACAGCAGTCTCCTGATCAGCCCAATCTGTTTACCCATCCGGGATTTTGTTGAATAAAGACAAGTGTAAGTAAACGAATACTTAGCAAGTATAGCACGGGTATGAAGGCTCAAAAATAGGCTAGACACGGCTTAACTGCATTAGCATTTTTAGTTGGTTCATTTTAACATTTAACAATTACTACAAGTGAATGAAACCCGGTTGTAACCCAATTAATAAGTATAAGTGACAATAATCATAAATGAACATCATCTTCTAATAAAAAAGGATCCAGGCCGCTCGTGACCCTGAGCAAGGCTATCATGATAGATTATACACTCTGCAGAGGTTTCGCCCTTTACCCACCAGTTGCGTAAAAGTTCAAAGGAACTTTGCACCCAACCACGCACATCAACACTTCCGAGGTGTGACGACATAGGGTCGCTACGAGTTTTTTCACAAGACACCCTAACAAAACAGTAGCCACTATGGTACAACTCAGGTAGCATGATCCAAGGCACCGAGATTGACTGACTCTCAGGGCGCAGTGATAAGAGGGTCAATGGCGTCCAGAGCGCGGGCACGTATGCCACAAGTATAAGAGCGCGACGTGCGGAGTTCCCATACCACAGGGACTCCCGACACGGGACCGTGCCTGACAAGACATAGCCAACGGTACCCCCGTCCTCGGTGGATCAAACCATACTCTCACGAGTGCTTCCCATAGCGCCGTCGGCCCCGTCGGTAACTACTGTCAAGCTAGAGCCATACAAGTTACTTGACCAAGACCAGAGCCATAATAGTTCTAGCGGTGGCGACAGGCTCCTGGGTTGCCGCTTTAAGAACCGGACCTTACGGAGAGACACTAGAGCAAAGCACGAGGCACATGCTCTAGCTCCCTAAATCAAGTTGCTAAAAAAAGCATGTTTTATCATAAATGTTAAAGTGAACCATTAAGTCAAGATTAACAATTAAATAGTAATGACAGTAGCTGCGCATAGCAAAAATCTACCCATATGCATAAACCCCAGGCAATCAAAGGAACATGGTAAACAACCTAGGTACAACCTTAATAGGACATCAAATTTAGACACATGCATATGGAAGTAAATGTATGTAAACAGGTGTGTATAGGTAGCAAGGATTGTCCGTGCTATAACTTGCCTTCCTCGAAGTGCTGTTGCTGTTGCTGCGAGTCCTGCTCCAGAAAGTCCTCACCGAGCTCGAACTCCAAAGCTAACGGCTCACCGACTAGACACGAAGCACCATACAAGCATACACGCATTCCAATACATGCAAACAAATAATATTCTATTAGAACAGTACATCAAACAGTAGAAACAATACATAAAAAGGTTTTAGAAATATTCTACGCCTCACTACGAACACATGAGCGCGAAAATCACACTAATCGGAGCTAAAACGAAAAAGATATGACTTTTATAAGATCTAGGGACCTGATGGCAATTTTTAAAAGGTTCCAGGGGCTTATTTGAAGAAACCAGGGACTAAAGCATAATTTCGTATAAAAACTCGAGGTCTAACGCGCAAATATCCCAGCTCAGGACCGCGGGTTCTAATTTTAAAAAGTGCAGGGGGTTTTCCACAAAAATCAGGACCTATCTGGAATTATTTTTGAACTGCGGTGGACTGCGGGTTGATTTCCAAAAAGTGGAGGGGCTCTTTAGCAAAAACTACGCGGCTGACCGTTACTTCGGGGTTTGACTCGGCGGGGGGTGTACGTGGGCCATTGGATTAAGATCCGACGGTCCAGAGGAGATCGGGGAAAGAGAGGTGGTCGGCGACAGCTTGGGAACGGCGGCGCCGCCGGCTCCCGCGGTGGTTCTTCGCCGGAGCAGGGTGGATCTTGGGCTAGGGGCCACCATTGGCCATGGGGCTTGGTCCTACGTGACCAGTGGGACGTGGCGAGCATTCTGGTGGGGTTCATGACGAGATTCAGGCGGCGGTGGTGGCTTTCGACGATGGCCGGCGGGCGGCCATCTCCGGCGAAGATGGAGGAGGGGCTTTGGTGCTCGGTTTGGGATGCTGTTTGGAGCAGGAGCAACGGGAGGGGGTGGCAAGCTCACCTGAGTAGACCAATTTGGCAGCGGGGCGTCGGAGGCGTCGGTCGACGACGGCGGCCGGCGGTCGGCGAGCTCGGGGAGGCACTGGGGAGCTTGGGGAGTTCGAGTGGTGGGTTGGTGAGTTCCTCGGCCTCGGTACGCGGCTTAAATAGGGCCGGGGGCGTTCGCATTTGGCAAGCGGGCGGCGATCGGGCGGCGGCGGAATCGGCGGGCTCTCCTTCCATGAGGGAAGCAGCCTGCCAAAAGGAGAACGACGCCAAGATGGAAGGGAAGGTGTGGCGAAGCTTCGCAGAAGCCGCCATGGTGTCCACGGCACGGGGGAAGGCGGCTCGGGGTGCGGGGCCATGGCGCAGACATGCGGGGCGTCGCTCGGGGAAGGTCGGGCGCTCTGTCGGGAGGAAGAAGGGGAACCTGGCGGGCGGGCCCCACTGCACAGGGAGAGAGGGAGAGGGGGACGCGTGGCGCTGGCTGGGCCGGCCTGCTGCTAGGCCGCAAGGGAAGAGCGGGCCGGGGAAAAAGAAAGAAAGGGGGAGCTGGGCCGAGCGGGAAGAAAAGTAGGGGGGTCCAAGCGGACCGGGGAAAAGCTTAGGGGGCAAAAATGAACTCGGTTTGAATTAACTTTTCTAGGGTTCAAACAAATGCAAATTAAATTGGAATTTAAACAGAATTTAAATTCCAACTTAATTTGCCAACAACCAAAACACAGTGCAGCAGCATGAATGCGACAAAAATGTTTCTACACTTATATTTGATTTTAATATTCATAAATAATTCATTTAATCTAGATTAAATATGAACAATTAAGATAAAAGCCAATTAATCACTAAAAATTTTAAATGGGCCATTTTTGGGTGTTACATAAAGCCTAGCATGTCATTTATTTCCATACTTTGCTATGTACGACATGTGCTCACGCTTGTTTATTTATATTGCATTGACCACACTCGGACTGTTGCTCGGATTGGGAGAATTTTGAGGACTTTACGACTGACTTTGAGGAATTCTAGGCGAGTCCTTCAGTCAACTACCTGTGGAGATGGAGTTATTTCGTTTCGTTTAGTTAAACGTTTATTTAAGTCTTCCGCTATGACATTTGTGTCAACTCTGAGATTGTAATAAATATACTTTAATACTTTTTCGGATGCATGGTTATGGATATTCACTTGTGACGTCTACCATATGTGTGTAAACTTGATCCTGGCGCACATATGAGATGCACCTGGTTTTCTTTCTAAAACCGGGTGTGAGAGAAGTGGTACTAGAGCTGTGTTGACTATAGGACGAAAACCTAGATAGCAATGGTCATTCTTTAAGGATTAAATTGCTTAATCAGTTTTGCTTTAATTATCCTTGATCTCATTTTACTATGTTTTTGCTCTTGATAATTTATCTCCTCCTTGCATTTTATTTTATTTCTATTCCATTTTAATTGTTATCTTACCTTGTCTTGATATCTATAGATTTGTTCTAACCCCCTCTTTCTTTCTAACCCATAGATGGTTTTGACTAGACAAGGTGCTCGTAGAATGGCTAGAACTCGTTCCCCTCTTCCACCCCCGTCAGTGCACAAAGAAGAAGATGCTGAAGACGTGGAGCCGGAAGTGAATCAGGAGGAGCCCGCTTCAGAAGCATCAGCAGCAGGAAGTGTTGGACCCCCGCCGCCACCAGCTAGGTGGACTGCGTCGGTTCACTACCACACTGGAGACCATGCTCACTTTCCGATGCTACTTTGGACGATGTTTGCTTGTCTTCACTATCATGTGGAGATAGAGTACCGCGGAAGAAGAAGAACCCATCCGGAGTACCCAGAGGAGTGGGATGTGTCAGTGCACATCCGTCAGGCTGACTATGAGAATGGAGGAACCAAAGAGTTTGGAGTGCACTGTGCCATCGCCACTAGAGCAACTTTTGAAGTTGGAATTGAGGATGCAGCTAGATAGGCACTCTCTGCGCTTTGCTTTGAGGATGCAGGAGTGGTGGATTACACCTCTTGGGCATATCTTCCTAAGAGACAGTCAGGCACTCTAGAGGGTGTGGTGCCACAAGTTCCCGGAGTGCTGAGTTCCACGCTTATCAGTCAAGTGGCGTTCACTGCGATGCTGAACTCGCACATGGATTGCACTACAATAGAACTAAAGAGGGTGCGTGAGGAGCTCACTGCTGAACGAAGGAAGAACAAGAGACTTAGAGCTGAACTCAGGGGAGAAGCACCCCCGCCGTTAGATGAAATTGATGAAGATCAAGCACCTCACTCTCCACCCCACCTTTGAATCCGTTTGGATCACCTAGTTGCACCACCTATACCCAATAGGTTAAGTTGTCCTCCTATTTATTAGCTTGGTACATTTAGAATCGTTGAGACTCGTGCGTAGCGTGTAGCGAGACTTGTTCTAAGTGTGTTAGATATGCTTGTTTTTGTGCCAAGTGTGTGATTTGGTTCTTTGTAATGACTGCGCTTAATTTGTGGAGTGATGACGACAATTAAGTATTACTAAATCAATAAATTTAGCTAGTTTGGGTTTTATCTCGGTCCCTGTTTTCATTAGTTAGTTATTTCATTATCTATTTTATTTTATCTCTCATATAAATCTTATCATGCTCCAATCTGTTCTCGTCGCTACTCGATATCCTGGTACTGTTTGATTTAATTCTGAAGCTACAGAACTCCGATTGATGTTAAACCGGTTGGGTTGGAATAAGGACTTGACAAAATACATTCTGGGAATTTGTCGTGATTTTTGGACATTTTGACAGGAAGATACAGGTGTTTCCTTGGAGTGTTCAGAATCTGTCTCGAGTTCTGACGTGACTGTCTTAATTATTTAATATTTGGAGTTACAGAAGTTCGATTGAGTTGATTCAAGTTGGGTTAGTTTGAGAATTTGGTGATCTACAATCTGACAAAAGATCATTATTTTTGAATGTTCAGAATAAGAGTTATACCTATTTCATTGTGATGCACTGAATCTGCCCTTAAATCAGAAATTCTTATCTGTGTTGAATCTTTCTATGTATGCTTTTATCTGTCACCATCTGAATCTCATGTTTCTAACCATCAGATGGTGAACACCATGTCTGGAAGTGGACATGATCAACCAGCTGTGATTCGCCAGGGACGTGCCAACCCCAATTCCAATCCCCCGCCGAATCAAGCACCACCTGCCGCAATGGACCAGATTCTTGCCAACCAGACTCAGATCCTCCAGAACTTGGCTATTGCTATGACAGGCATTCAAGCTCAGCTGAACAACAACAACAATAATAATAACAACAACAACAACAACAACAACAACAATCAGCCAAGGGACAAGCATCGGGAGTTCATGAGCCACAAGCCCCCTACCTACTCTCATTCTTCAGATCCTCTTGACGCTGATGATTGGTTGAAGACCGTTGAGAAGAAGCTGGACATGGCTCAGTGTAATGACAGGGAGAAGGTCTTGTATGCTTCAGGCCGCTTGGAGGGATCAACTTCGGATTGGTGGGATGCTTACCATGCTGCTCATGCCACCCCTAATGCTATCACCTGGCAGGAATTCAAGGACAGCTTCAGGAGTCATCATATCCCTGCCGGTGTCATGAAGCTAAAGAAGAAGGAGTTCCTCTCTCTCAAGCAAGGGGGATGTCAGTCAGCGAGTACAGGGACAAGTTCATTCAGTTGTCTCGCTACGCCCCAGATGAGGTGAAGGAAGATGAGCAGAAGCAGGAGCTGTTCTTGGAAGGATTGATCTCCCCGCTCCAGTATCAGCTCATGGCTCACACCTTCCCAACATTCCAGAAGTTGGTGGACAAGGCTATTGGCTTGGAACACAAGCGTCGTGAGTTGGGGGAACAGAACAGGAAATTCCTGGCCTCAGGACAGTCAAGCAGTAACACTCGCCCTCGTTTTCAGCAGCCTCAGCAGGGCGTGCCCGTTTGCTTTGGTGGGCAAGGGGGTAACTTTGGGCAGAATCAGTGTCAGCGCTCAGCACCTCCACCCCAGCGCCCGGTCTTTCAGCAGAACCACCAGACCACCCCAACTCAGACTCCAGTGAAGACCCCGGCACCAGGCAGTGCTACTACCCCTCGTGCTTGCTACATATGTGAAGATCCGAGTCACTTTGCCAACAATTGTCCTAAGAGGAATGCTCAGACTCCGCAGCGCCAGAGTAGCAGTGCACCTAGGCAGAATCCTCCTCAGCAGCACAACCGGAATGGGAACCAGACGCACCAGAGCAATAGAGGTCAGTAGAACCAGATACGTGGCAGGGTGAACCACGTTGCCCCAGAGACCGAGCAAGAGGCTCAGTACGTGGTGCTTGGTATGTTCCTTGTCAACTCAGCCCCTGCATCAGTTTTATTTGATTCTGTAGCATCCCATTCTTTCATTACTACTCAGTATGTAGCTAGCCATAATATACCCATGCACCCCATGAAGCGTGATATGATAGTCAGCTCCCCTGGAGGAATCTTGAAAGCCACTTTTATCTACCCTCGTGTTAATTTGAAAATAGTAGGGGTAGATTTTTCTGCTGATCTGATAGTCCTGAAATCTGAGGGGATTGATGTCATACTTGGAATGGGATGGTTGGCTGCATTCGATGGGATAATTCAGTGTGCCAAGAGGTCAGTGTTGTTAACAAGCCCTCAAGGAGAAAAGGTTGAATTTGTTGCTACAGTACCCGCAGCGGCAGATGGTACGGTTAATCAGCTGAAGGGAGCACCGCTTGAGGACATCAGAGTGGTCTGTGATTTCCCAGATGTCTTCCCAGATGATTTGCCAGGTATGCCACCCGACCGAGACATTGAGTTTCTTATTGAGCTTTTACCTGGTACTGCTCCTATTTCTAAAAGACCCTATAGAATGAATGTTAATGAACTAGAAGAACTTAAGAAACAACTTAAAGAATTATTGGATAAGGGTTATATTCGTCCTAGTTCTTCACCTTGGGGAGCACATGTTATTTTTGTTGGTAAGAAGGATGGCACTCAGAGATTGTGTGTGGATTATCGTTCTTTAAATGAGGTAACAATCAAGAACAAGTATCCTTTGCCCAGAATTGAGGATTTATTTGATCAGTTGCGAGGAGCTAATATTTTCTCCAAGATTGATTTGCGATCTGGCTACCATCAGTTGAGAATCAGCCGCTCAGATATTCCTAAAACAGCATTTACCACCAGGTATGGATTATATGAATATACAGTGATGTCTTTTGGATTGACAAATGCACCTGCCTACTTTATGTATCTGATGAATAAAGTGTTTATGGAGTTTTTGGATAAATTTGTGGTGGTATTCATTGATGATATTTTGATTTACTCCAAGAATGAGGAGGAACATGAGGAACATCTGAGGTTAGTATTGTAGACTCTCAGGGAGAATCAGTTGTATGCCAAGTTTAGTAAATGTGAATTCTGGTTGAGTCAAGTATCCTTTCTTGGTCATGTCGTTACTGGTGGAGGTATTGCAGTGGATCCTTGCAAAATCAAGGATGTGTTGGATTGGGAACCTCCGACTTTTGTGTCTGAGATCAGAAGCTTCCTGGGATTGGCTGGATATTACAGGCGATTCATCGAAGGCTTTTCTAAAATAGAGAAACCTCTTACATCGCTATTAGAGAAAGGCAAGGAGTTTGTTTGGTCAGAAGCTTGTCAGGACAGCTTTGAAGAATTGAGAAGGAAGTTGACTACAACCCCAGTGCTTGCTATGCCAGATATTCACAAGAATTTTGACATATATTGTGATTCTTCTCGAAAAGGACTTGGTTGTGTTCTTATGTAGGAAGGTAGAGTTATAGCTTATGCATCAAGGCATTTGAGAAAACATGAGCTAAATTATCCTACTCATGACTTGGAACTAGCAGCTGTTATTCATGCTTTGAAGATCTGGAGACACTATATCTTGGGTAACAGATGTGAGTTGTATACTGATCACAAAAGTCTGAAGTACATATTCACTCAGAAGGATCTGAATTTGAGGCAGAGAAGATGGTTGGAATTGATCAAGGATTATGATCTAGGAATCAACTATCATCCAGGCAAGGCAAATGTGGTTGCAGGTGCATTGAGCAGAAAGTCACAAGCAAATCTAGTGCTTGGTCGTCAGTTGCCAGCAGAGTTGTGTGCTGAGATGGAACGACTGAACTTGGGATTTCTTAATCAGGCAGAAGTGTGACTATGGAGTTTGAGTCTACACTTGAGCAGGAGATTCGAAAGGGTCAACTTTCGGATGTGAAGATAAAAGAAATCAAGGCAACTATGTTAGCAGGAAAAGCTCCAGATTTCACCGAAGATGAGCAAGGTATGATCTGGTTCCGAAAACGGATATGTGTACCTGATATTGAGTCTCTTAGGGAGAAAATATTGAGAGAGGCTCATGACTCTGCATATTCAATCCATCCTGGAAGCACTAAGATGTACCAGGATCTGAAAGAAAGGTATTGGTGGTATGGATTAAAAAGGGATGTGGCTGCTCATGTAGCATAATGTGATGTCTATCAGCGGGTTAAGGCTGAACATCAGAGACCGGCAGGTTTGCTTCAACCTCTCAAGGTACCTGAATGGAAGTGGGAAGAGATTAGTATGGACTTTATAGTTGGTTTACCTCGTACTAGTGCTGGATATGACTCTATATGGGTCATAGTGGATCGATTGACCAAGGTAGCTCATTTTATTCCAGTAAAGACTACTCATTCTAGTGCTAGACTTGCAGAGTTATATATGTCTAGAATTGTTTGTCTGCATGGTGTGCCTAAGAAGATAGTTTATGATAGAGGTACTCAGTTTACATCTAGATTCTGGCAAAAGTTGCATGATTCCATGGACACAAAGTTAAATTTCAGTTCTGCTTATCATCCACAGACAGATGGTCAGACAGAGAGGACTAACCATATTTTGGAGGATATGTTGAGAGCTTGTGCCTTGAAGCATGGAGGCAGTTGGGATAAGAGTCTTCCATATGCAGAGTTCTCATATAACAACAGTTATCAGGCGAGTCTGAAAATGGCTCCTTTCGAAGCCCTTTATGGTAGAAAATGCAGAACACCGTTGTATTAGAGTGAAACAGGCGAAAGTCAAGTGTTTGGACCAGAAATTCTGCAGGAAGCTGGGAGACAAGTTCAGATCATTAGAGAGAACTTGAGAACAACTCAGTCCAGGCAGAAGAGTTATGCAGACACAAGAAGAAGGGAATTAACCTTTGAGGTAGGTGATTATGTGTATATGAAAGTTTCTCCTATCCGAGGTTTGAGAAGGTTTAAGGTAAAAGGCAAACTATCTCCTCGTTTTATTGGACCTTTCAAAATTATTGATAGAAAAGGTGAGGTTGCATATCAATTGGAACTACCAGCTAGATTGTCAGATGTTCATGATGTTTTCTATATCTCTCAATTGAAAAAGTGTCTTCGAGTGCCTGAAGAAGAATTATCTTTGGATGAGTTGAATGTGCAAGATGATCTGACTTATATGGAATATCCAGCTAAGATTTTGGAAACTGCTGAGAGAGTTACTAGGAGTAAAGTGATTAAGATGTGTAAAGTTCATTGGAGTCATCATGGAGAAAGCGAGGCAACTTGGGAAAGAGAGGATGAGTTGATGGCAGAGTTCCCTCAGATTTTCTCTAATCCATCCGAATCTCGAGGACAAGATTCTCTTTAAGGGGGGTAGGTTTGTAACACCCTAAAATTCATCACAATTAAATCGTAGCAATTTCTGAATTTTCTAGGATTTATTAAGGCCTAAATAAATTTTCTATGATTTAATTGGAATTTCTAGCCTTTTTATCAATTTAAATATCATATTAAATAATTTTAGTCAAAATAAGTTGTTGATGCATTCATGCTGTTGCATTTGTCTTTTGCTTGCTGTTCAATTAAGTTGGAATTTAAATTTTGTTTAAATTCAAATTTAATTTGAATTTGTTTGATGTTTAGATTAGTTGTTTTCTGTCGAGTTTGGTTTTGCCCCTCCAACTTTTGTCGGTCTGCTTTTGCTCCTTCTTCTTTTCCTCTCGGACAAACGGCCCGATTCCTTTCCCCGGCCCAGCAAGTTCTTCGCGGCCCGTCTCCTTGCGCCAGCCCGCTCCGCCTTCCCTTCTCCGACGCTCACTGACGCGTGGGGCCCACGCGTCAGCTTCGTCCTCGCCGAGTCGGACTCGGGTCCGACTCAGGCATGGCTCAGCCGCGCCGCCCTCCGACTCGGGCACGCACGCCGAGGGTCCAGGCCTCTTATTCGCGCGTCGTGGCTCCACCCTCTCCCCGTCCTTTTCGCGCGCGCCAACCGCCCCAGCTCGTGAAGCCCTAGGACATCGCCTCGCCGCCGCCACATCTCCAAGATCGCCGCCGCCGTCGGACGACGCCGTCGTCGCCTTTCCCTCGCCGAGAAGCGTCCCTCGAGGTTCGCCTTGCATCCTCGAAGGTCGCCATCGCCTTCTTGCCCGAAGTCTTGGCCACGCCCGACCTAATCGCGCTCGCCGGTCTTCTTCCAGCGCCGCCGGCCGCCCTTCGTCGTCGCCGGCCGCCTACGAAGCTCCTCCCTCAACTTGCTCTAGTCAGGTGAACTCGCCGTCCCGTCCCGAGTCTCTAGGTTCAACTCTCGTCCGTTTTGGTGCCCTCTAGCTCGTCCCGTCCCTCCCCCACTCGATCCGATCTCGGCCCTCCGATCTGGATCGAACGGGCCACGAGCGCCGAGCCCCCGAGTCAAACAGCTGACTTACCGGTCAACCTTGACCGTTTTACAAAAAGGCTCTTCAAGTTTTGGGGAATCAACCCGCCGTCCTGAGGCATTCAAAAATAATTCAATTTAAGTCATTTTTCTTTCGGTTTAGCCCCTACAGGTTCTAAAATTGCACCCGAGGTCCAAGTTTTAGCTTTTTACATGAAAACCCTCTTAGTTTTATACAAAATTATGTTTTAACCCTCGGATTTTCGCAGTTAAGCCCCTGGAACTTTTAAAACTTTGCCAGCAAGTCCTTGAACCTTGGAAAAGCCATATCTTTTATGTTTTAACTCCGATTTTAGTGATTCTCGCGCTCACGCGTTCGTGGTAACACGTAGATTAGTTTTGTGCTATGGTTTTCTTCTGTTGGGATTGTTTGGTATATTGTTTCTTATTTATTGTATTGTTTTCTTGTCTGTGTTCGTGTGCTGCGTATAGGAAACGCGCCGTTCGAGGAAGTGTTTGAAGAAACAGCTGTTGAAGAGTTTGAGCAGCAGCAGGGTTGGGAAGAAGGCAAGTATTCCTTGATCATGCCCGTTTATACCTAAATGACATGCATTTTTAATTACACTGTTTATTTATCGCTTGCATTAATATTGCTGGGTCCCATTAAGGATTTCCTAGTCTCTTTTACCATACCTTGCAACTGGGTCATTAAATTAATTTGACTGGTAGATGATGCTTAGTTGCTCAACTGGGATTGGTCTAATGAAACCCCTACTCTATGTTCCACTATTATCTTTTAATTAAATAATGACAAGATCACATTTTTTAATTGGAACATGGAGCGACCACCCAGGAAAACAGTGCAACCATAAGTGCTACGTGGCTCTGGCTTTGACTGACTAATTAGGTATTCTGGTTTGGGATAGTTTTACCCGAAAGGGGCAAGAGGTGCGGCGGTTGACGAGGTATAGCCCGGTCCTCTTGAGCAGTAGGCTTTGCTAAGATACGCGACTCACTAGGGAGGGTTATGCTTTGCTCATGAACCGGAAGCCTTAGCGAACTATCACTTATTAGAGTATCTTTGTAAAGGTCTCATAGTGAAACCCAGTATTCGGTCCACGTGGTGTGGGAAGGGTACATGCTTTCGGGCAATGAGAATCACGGCTTATGGTGAATGTGTACAACCTCTGCAGAGTGTAAAACTGTTATAACAGCCGTGCTCATGGTCATGAGCGACCTGGACCCTCACATGATTAATCTATCAGACTATGATCTAAATTGTGGTTACCTGAATTTGATGGGTTTATGTTATCATTTAATTGTGGTTGGTATATACTTATATTTGCTAGTAAATAGATGCTTAATAAAAGTTGACCAACTAAAAATGCTTAATGCAGCTATCCTTTCAGCCTTCCACTTTATAAAGCCTAGCATGTCATTTATTCCCATACTTTGCTGAGTACGACATGTGCTCACGCTTGTTTATTTATATTGCATCGACCACACTCGGACTGCTGCTCAGATTGGGAGAATTTTGAGGACTTTACTACTGACTTTGAAAAATTCTAGGCGAGTCCTTCAGTCAACTGCCTGTGGAGATGGAGTTATTTCGTTTTGTTTAGTTAAACGTTTATTTAAGTCTTTCGCTATGACATTTGTGTCAACTCTGAGATTGTAATAAATATACTTTAATACTTTTTCGTATGTATGGTTATGGATATTCACTTGTGACGTCTACCATATGTGTGTAAACTTGATCCTGGCGCACATATGAGATGCACCTGGTTTTCTTTCTAAAACCGGGTGTGACAGGGCGACGACCGTCCGCGCCGTGCACGAGCTGCGCACGTGACGGCCATTCGCCGTGCGCCGTAGTGGTGGCGCACGGCAAAAAGAATAAGTTTGCCGTGCAGCACCACCACGACGCACGGTGAACGTTAACGGTCTTCGCCGCCGTCGTTCGCCAAACGGGCGGGGATGGGACCCAGGTTGTTTGTCGTGCGTCCCTCGGCCGGCGCACGACAATGATTATTTTTGTCGTGCGCTTTTTATTTGAAGCACAGCAAATATCTGTTCTGTCGTGCGCCACGCTTTTGCCGTGCATTTTCCCTTGCACTCACGGCAAAGGGGGTGTTTGCCGTGCGCCCGATATTAAGCGCACGGCAAACAGTCAAACATACGGCAAATTAGTGTTCTTCGGTAGTGTATGCTTATATAGGATGTTTGTGGAAACCTGCCAGCGCACCTTCCTCTGATAAAAAGTTTAGCAGCTGATGAAAAAGTGCACCCGCCAGCAACTCCAGTAGATCCTCTACATAGACCCCTATTTCATGTTTAGAGGGTCGAGCAAAAGAAATTCACTCTAGCAGACCCTCTACTTCACCCTCTATTTTGAGACCTCCAAATCCACTCCTCCACCCTCCATTTCTGGAGGGTCTCTAGGGAGACCTCTATTCATGGGGCTATTGCTGAAGTTAGAGTAAGTTTAGGGCCCTTCAAAAATTTTGGCAGCCCCCATTTGAGATTTGAAGGGTCTGATTTGGAGTCTATTGCTGGAGTTGCTCTACACTCAGCATGTTTTCTAAAGCTTATCTTCCTGTTCTACAATTGTCAGCTCATATTTCCAACCATTTCGATTTTTGATTCACTCAGTTCCTTTTCTGTTATTCACAGCGCCAAAAGCTGCCAGTGAAGCACACTCCACGCTCGATTTGCACAAGCTTCTTGACAGAAAGGGGTAACTTTGCTCTCATGAGGATCTTCACGTCAGACAGAAATGTGTGAGCTTGGTATGTGTTGAAGTTATATAATATGTATGCATGTCAGTACAGTATGATGTATGGTCGATGTGTGTGTAAGAACAAACGAGTATCTTATCATGCTGACATCTGATGGAAACTACATGCGCTTCCCTGGGAGCGAAGATTGCGTCTGCACTGAAGCATGGCAACCAGCTGCAGACAACGCATAGTGCACGATGTTTTGGATTGGCCCGTTGGGTCATGGGTAAGCAATGTAATGTGTCAGACTGACAAAAAACCCAAAAATAATCTTGATGGGTAGGCTGGATCATCACTTGACCCAATGCCATTCACTTGCATTCCGAGCTAGGAAACATTATGCTCTCATGGTGTGAAACAAAGCGGCCATATCAAACACTTTCCGTTTCAGCATGGCTGGGTTTGGTTTGGCAGTTGAAGAATTTGGAACATTTCTGTTTTATAGCATTTCTTTTATTTTTAGCCCTAGATGATCAAGTGTAACAGTATAGGACTGCACGAGCTTCAGATCCTAGCGCTGATTTCACTAGTCATAAGTTAGACTGTCGCCACTTTGTAATAGTGCCTGGCTTCCAATTCTACTAAGAAAAGACTAAGGCTCTCTCTCTCTCTCATTTCTCTCTCATCTCTCTCTCTCTCTCATTGCAAGCATGAGCAAAAACATTATCATACACATAGATGAAAACAACTCTTATTATTGCATTTGCATAGATGACTGCAGCTGGTCTATCCGCATCTGTTGTTGGTCCTTGTATTGGAGATCATGCCATCACCAAATTCCTTGAGATCTGGCATATCACTATCAAGCAGTAGAAGTTCACCAGTGGAGGTAGTATCAGACAATAGCGCCGGGTCGTCGTCGATCATGATATCCTCAAAAAAAGCAGTTATCTCGAATTCATCCCAGTCGAGATCATAGTTACCCTCACCCATGCTAGTAGCAGAAGGCACTTCTGCACATAAATTTCCATGCATACCATTCAGATCATGGCTAGCAATAGTTTCTTCCTCCTGATGTTGCTGACCATCACTGACATCGATAGCATTATCAGGGTTATTGCCACCATTGTCATTGGCCACACCACTAGCACGTGTGTTACTTATGATCTCTTCCACCTCTGGTAGTATATGGTCTGGTAGAATGATACTAGTTGCACAAGGGCTGGAACTATTAACCACTGGTGGCATGGAAGAGCATTGGAAAGCGACTCGAGGACTATTATAAGGGCAATGGAATGACACTCCACCTTGGGCAGCAACATTACTAGTGCTAGCACCACCAACACCATAAGTAGAAGTAGAAACAGTCATGTTCATGTGGCAGTAAGTGTTAAAGGTATTGCGCTGTGCTTCTGGAGGTACTTGCCAGGGAGTCATCTGACCTGAAGCAGAAATTTTGTTCTGCATGCTGGTGTTGTCCCTAGAGAACCCCAAACACCCATCCATATAGTTGATAGGTGGTACAGTTCTACTCCCAATTGGTATGGGTGTGACTGTTGTTGCCATGACGGGTGGCAATTGTTGAGGTAAACATTGCATGAGTGATGGCATACTATGGACATATATAGGTGGCATAGGAGGAGGAATACGAACATATGGATAAGGAGGAGGAATGCGAGCATATGATGGATAATATCCAGTGAATTGGGGACTAAATTGTGGCATCTGGTTTTGATTGGAAGGGGTATGGTGGGATGTTGGTTCATGATTTGCCAAAATATGATGATAGTTCATAGGAGGCTTGGGACAAGGAGTAGAATGGTAGTCCTGATGAGTGCGTAGGAAGGTTGCCTCAATTACCTCCTGTCTCTTCCTCCGAAACTCTTCTATCATATTTTGTTGAGACACTGGCATGGGCATTCTTGGTGACATATGACTGTCAATAGGAAGATTGAATTCATTATTTGCCATTTGTGACAGATATAGTACCTGGATAGAGGAACCACAAATATAGTTAGTGTTTAATTACTCTTGACATCATAAGGCAAAGTTACTGCTTGTTGATTTGACGACACCATTAGTTCTATATTCTCCGTATCATAGAACAGGATAAAACTTTACAAGCCAACATACAAATAACAGATAATAAGAAAAATCCCCTAGAAAAAGTACTTGTGATAATAGTAAGATAATGTACCTTAAACAACTAATACTTTGAAAGCACCAAATAATCAAAACTGAGAAAGAGCTATTGGTGATCGATGATGATGGGCACCACATGTAGTGATTTATATAGGAAACCAAGGGCTCAAAAGTTAAAAGGGAACTAACTTTAAAGCTCAAAGGAAATTATTTAAAATGAACAAAAGAAAGAGTGTGGTGCATGTTGATTGATTACTTATGGGTTTCTCTTCATGTGCTTTTTAACCATACCATGCATCTTTTCCGCCATGCTAACAAGAACACTTTGAGCCTCACATTATTGAACCATCCATTCTATATATTTTTATAATAAAACAATAGAAGTAACCCAGTTCCGTCACACATACACAAATGAGTATACACTTGATGCTTTAATAACAACTTTGTTTGTCATTCACCATCTTTTTCTATAAAAGTTGTGTGAGTAAAGATGGAGTATCTAACAATTTTCTCGTTCTTTTGAAAATTACTTGTATCCTTCCATATGACAACTAAGATAATAAAGTCGGTGTACATGGGGAAGGTGCATGCTTCAAGCATGGTTATAGGTGAAGCAACACTCATTCCAGCTATAAATAATGTAGGAAAAGCTACTTTTATTGATTTGTCATTGCCACATTGGATGTCCATATGTGCTGTAAAGGTATATGCTGAGTCATTGTTTATCATTTTGTCCCTTCCTAAGGCATGCAAAATCAACTTTGTACACTAATTGTTTTGTTGTAACATTACTTGACTTCATAAATGATGACATGGCTCGATATACATGCGGATCTTAGTTGGTACTTGGGTTATTTAAAAACCATGGTTTCTATAGAGAGGGCAGATCAGTCATATGATTCCTTTACACCAATGTTGGCTATTTATGTTGTGGAGACTTACCATGCAAGATCTGCACAAAAAACATCCACACCTTTCATGACCACCTTTACCTTGCAAACTGAAGACAGATTATAATTTTGTAGATTCTCCAAAAAGCTAAGTGACACCGAAAGTACTTGGCATTTCCTTTAAGTTCTGACACAAAAAGATGTGGGGAAAAGGTAAAATCACGAGTTCATGTAAAATTTAATTGCTAAAGACAATTATGCATGAGAATTTGTTTAACAAAAAGTAATTATGTGAAATCTAAGAAAACAATTCTGGTGACCAAGCTACAGAGGAAGTATATGAAGTACTTGTATTGCACCACATGATATATCCACAAGGAGTCCCTTTTGAGAATTGTGTGTGGCTTGTGTTCAAGGCAGCTAACAAATAAAACCACTGAAAGCATTTGTATGCCAACAAATCATGGACATCAAAAGCTTGAATCATGGTGGGATGAACCATATACTCTGCCCCCCCACCCCCCCCCCCCACCCCGCGGCGGACCGCGCACATGCACTCCACGGCACGAAAACCTGCACGGCCTCCTCATAGTAATCTAATAAAATAGAGTAGACATTTTAATCAACAAAATAATGTAAGAAAAGGAAGATATAAACTTACTTTCTCTTATTTGGTGATAAAATTTCCATCCAACTTCCAGTACTCGATTGTACAGATCCTTATAACTGATCACACCATGTTTGTCTATGATATGATGGTATATTGAAAGGAAGGGAAGAAGTAAAGGATGAGCTTGCTAAGTCCTCACCAAGTGACCGGACAAAGCGAATTGAGATAGAGAAAAATGAACTCGACTTTCCATGCCATAATGCCGTCTGCTGGGACCTCTTTTTATAGAGCTTGTCCATATGATCATCCATCCCTTTTAAATAGTCTGGTACGACACGGCAAAAATTGTTGGGCACTATAGTAGCGACAGTAATATTGCGTGACGTTTACGCTTTAACTAATTTCACATTGATGCTATAATAGACTTAACAGAAAAGGATTTGCCCATAATAAACTCATCTTGATTTAAGCCATTATAGGCCATATAAAAGTTCTATAGCAACTAGGGAGTAGATCACCAGACTGAAACAAGTTGAGCATCGATCCTTATTCTCATTATTTGAGAACATAATAAAATCAAATAGAACCGATCATTATGCCTAATAATCTTTTGATGGGCCAGTCTTTGGCTTCATTGATCCATGAGGTGGCCTAATAAATTTGTCCATGTTATACACTATTGTTAATTACTCAAAGGAAATGTATAGTGAATGTTTGATTAGTCCGTACTTTTTTTGCGATGAGATTAGTCCGCACTTAAGTTAGTAACATAGAGTACAAGTAGTGGGCATACATGCATCAATATATTTACATCCATTGTGATTATTTGGTTATCAGTGTGTTGTTTGATCTTTTTTAGAAATATATGTGCACCATTTGTAACTCAAATTCAATCTTTGGCCAAGTAATTGTGAATCATGACATGGTGGAGGGAACCTATGAAAGGCAAGCGGGACCCTGATGGTACAACACATTGAGCTCTGATTTTTTGCTGCTTCACACGAAACTAGCGGTCAGATCAATATAGGTTACAGGATTTGAGAGGCATGAAGCCTCTCCTAAAAACAAGGTAGGATTGAAATTAAAAACAAATTACAATTATAATCTTCCAATTATAGAACATGCCAAATATAGCATAACACTAACGATATCGTCTAGATGTAGCTTAGATTAGAATATTTGATCGATGAAGGAAGACAATATGTTAGACACAATATGTCCAGATTTGGTTCCACACAATTGCATGGTAATTATGGATTAACGAATAGATCATCCATTGAAAAATGCAAAATTTGCTCATATATATCCCTATAAATATGAAATTGGTTGTCAGACACCACTAATGTTTTTTAACGCACCTCTAGTGATGGAAATGCCCTAGCTTGTCCTCCAAACAGCAAGGTTGTTGCTCTGTCATACTTTCCCTTTCTTGTTTGCCTACATTGGAATTCACTCTAGGAACCTGGAGCCCCAACAAACTCACGTCTTCCCATAAAAATCTCACCTTAGTAGCATTGAGGGTGGTAGCATGGCACATGAGGGCAGAGAGATGGCCATCTAGTGGTGACCACCAAGAGATGCCTGATCCGGTCGAGCACACACAATGGACCTCATAGCCGAACTGTTCCCCATTCCAAATATTTTTATGCAAGCAAGAAATTGGTCAATCCATGAGCACACATACAAATCAATATTCAAGAGTGGTGGAGCTCCAATTTGTATCATTAAGCTTTGATATGTTCTTTGATTTGTACGTCTACATGGAGTTGAGCTTCGGTACCGCAAGGTAGTCTGAGGTCATGCTGTGAGAGTACAAGGCCAAGTCACATTGGAGAGTTTGTTGGGCAAAGCAGGTGTTGGTGGACCTAAAAGGAGGAATGGTTGAATGGTGTCTGAAATGTGGTGTTGGACCCACCTTGTTTTCAGTCCCACATACCTGAAGTGAATATTTCATTACCTATGGTGTCCCATAGTTAATTGACCTAAAGAAACAACGTCTAGCAGTAGCAACAAAACTTCATGTTTATAAGATGTTTGTGAGAAGATTCTGCCCTTAAAAAGGTACTTTGAAATAAGAGGTCGAAGACCACTTCAGCTGCTCCCATCAACAATAGATGTTGTAGAATGATATATGTCTCATATAAGAATTCACATATGTAATAAAGTTCTCATTACAAAAAATGTTTTAAGCAAGCATAATACAAACCATGTCATACAAATATACAGAGAAAAACAGCACTATACAGCAACTGCTTCAGTCTACCTAGCTATGTCTGCTACCTCGTGCTACTTGCACTAGAGATGTTGTCGTCAAGGAAGTACAATTCATTAACAAATCCCAAAAGATCTGGCATATCACTAGCAAGCACAAGAAAATCACCACTAGAGGTAGAATCAGCCAAAGGCACGAGGTCATCATCAATCATGATATCCTCCAAAAGATTGGCCGCCTCAAATTCAGCCCAATCAATATCATAGTTATCCTCACCCAGGCTAGTAGCACATACCACTTATGCATCGATGCTTCCATGCACAACATTTAGTGTTGGGAATATGCCCAAGAGACAACTGGATTCGATCCACTAGTCTTAATGGGCCACAAATGTTGTGAAGCCCATTACCAGGGGAAGGGGTGCTTTATTTATTAGTCCCATATTGCTAATGGAATATGGTGTGGAGAATTTCATCCAAATAAATAGAGACCAAACCCCTCCTGAGAAAGACATGACTTCCAAGCAATAGTTGCTTTTCTCCCCATCGTGCTCGTGGACCTAGCAGTCCAGTGCGCGACGTTTCAATCCTCGTACGTGTGGATACCTCGGAGGTGCTGCGCTTGGAGCACAAGGACGAACCGCACGTGCAGGACCAGACGGACGTAAGCAACTGCACTGCACTGCCACTTCGACGCGTTCGTCTACATCGAGACGGCTTCCGCTGCAACTGCGCGTCTAGTGGTAACAATCTGTGATCTATAACTGCTGCTGTTCCTATTTTGGGTGAACGAGTTTTTTGTGTGAGCTAGCGTAGCATCCATCGTTACCCAACAGTGGTATCAGAGCCGTAGCTGTTTCGTTATAGATTCGGATATATGCATATAGAGATATGCTTGGATGTAGATTAGTCTCTGATCGGTTTGTAATCTCCACTATGATGGTAGTGTAACGAATTACTCCTACCGGTCGGAATTCCGCCATCGGAGTTAAGTGATACATGTAAACCCAGGCATGGTGAGATATAGATCAATTGGATTGGTCGAATCGAACTTAGATCAATGACCGCGTCGCATGTCGATATACGACAGTGTTGACTGGATCCACTATGATGGTAGTGTAACGAATTACTCCTACCGGTCGGAATTCCGCCACCGGAGTTAAGTGATACACGTAAACCCAGGCATGGTGAAATATAGATCAATGTGATTGGTCGGATCGAATTTAGGTATATTGACGGTAGCGATAACGGCGGACGGTCCGTGCAAGAACGGCGGACGGTCCGCGAGAGAGCGGCGGACGGTCCGCGAGAGAACGGCGGACGGTCCGTAAATTCGGTCAAGAATCTTACAGAGACGTTATCTAGCGTTCCAGAGGGTCGGACGGTCCGCAAGAGCTGGTCGGACAATCCGCGGAGCGAATCGGACAGTCCGGGGAAAACGGCGGACGGTCCGCGCAAGAACGGCGGACGGTCCGCGAAAGAGCGGCGGACGGTCCGTAAATTCGGTCGGAATTTTGACAGAAGCGTTTTCCAGCGTTCCAGAGGGTCGGACGGTCCGCCAGAACAGGTCGGACAGTCCGCAAGGAAGCGGCGGACGGTCCGCAGGGAACGTCGGACAGTCCGGCGAAATTAAAATTTTGAAAACAATCCCTCAGAAATGTTTAAGTTTTGAATGTCCTCCCAACTAAATCTTGCACCATCACACGTCTTGTACAATTAGTGGTGGGTCTATGAAATTAGGGTGCCACTAGTTTTCCTTGACTAGATGGGTTTGTATCGGATACTTACTCGCATAAAGGGTTGGTTAACTTAAACAAGGTCATCTTAACGGTTAAGGACCTTGGGACATAAAGGTTGGACGCCGAGACATAGAGATGTCAACCAACAACAGGAGTCATATGTGATATGATTAGCGAAAGTTGCTTACCGATCTACCATGTCTTCTAGCGGTGATGCTAAAGCTCACTAGTCGACTTGTTAGTTGTGGATCCTGAATCACTAAGTATCAATGGAGGGATATTGATTTTAGTGGGAGTAAATTCCGTTAAATTGTTTAATGTATTTTGCTCTGTCATAGATATATTGTCTTAGTATTTTTGCATTATTTTCTGTTGTAGATCAATGGCACCTAGCACACCGTTTTCTTTGCGTTCGATCCTTGAGAAGGATAAGTTGAATGGAACAAATTATGCGGATTGGATCCGAAACCTTAGAATTGTTCTCAGGGCTGAGAAAAAGAAAGATGTTCTAGACACCCCATTACCAGTTGAGCCTGATGATAACGCAACCCTTGCTGAGAAAAATGCTTACAAGAAGGCATGTGATGTCAATCTTGAAGTGAGCTGCCTTATGCTTGCTTGCATGGAACCCGAGCTGCAGATGCAGTTTGAGACAAACCATGAGGCGCACAATATGATCGAGGCGCTTAAGGACATGTTCCAAACTCAGGCCAGGACTGAAAGGTTCAATGTCTCAAAGGCCTTTGTGGAAACCAAGCTAGCAGAAGGTGCAGTTGTAGGGCCACATGTGATCAAGATGGTTGGTTACTCACAGAGGTTGGAGAAGCTAGGCTTCCCACTTGGCCCAGAGTTAGCCACTGATTTTATTCTAGCATCACTTCCGCCTAGCTTTGGGAACTTCATTTCGAACTACCATATGCATGGGGCGGAGAAGGGATTGAATGAGTTGTGTGGCATGCTCAAGACAGCAGAGGCTGACATCAAGAAAAGCGCTAGCAGCAGCCATGTGATGGCCATCCAAAACAGGCCTAACTTCAAGAAGAAGGGCAAATCTTGGAAGAAAAAGAAGGGCAAGGCTAAAGATATGATCTCTCAGCCAAGCTCAACGCCCCAGACTGAGTCTGGACCAGCTGCAGAAAAGGAGGAGTGCTTTTATTGTAAGGAACTTGGTCACTGGAAAAGGAATTGCAAGAAGTACCTAGCTTCTCTGAAGAAAGGCGGTAGTAAGAGTACTTCCGCATCAGGTACACTTGACATTAATATTACAGACATTTTTCTCGCTGAATCTTCTATTAATTCCTGGGTATTTGATACCGGATCGGTTGCTCATATTTGCAATTCGATGCAGGGACTAATAAGAAGTAGAAGCATGGGAAGAGGCGAAGTTGATTTCCGAGTGGGCAATAATGCAAGAGTTGCTGCTTTGACCGTCGGGACGATGCAACTCCACCTTCCGTCAGGATTTATCATGGAATTGAATAATTGTTATTTTGTTCCTAGTTTGAGTCGAAACATTGTATCTCCCTCATGTTTGATGAAGGATGGTTATACATTCGCGAGTAAAGACAATGGTTGTGTGATCTCAAAGAATGGCATGTTTGTGGCTCTTGCATCCATTGTGAATGGGTTGTTCATTTTAAATCTTGATGATTCACCTATATGTAATATAATTGCTAAAAGGCCTCGGCTAAATGATTTGAATCCTACCTATATGTGGCATTGTCGTTTGGGTCATATAAGTGAGAAGCGCATGAAGAAGCTCCATTATGATGGACTTTTAACTTCGTTTGATTTTGAATCATACGAGACGTGCGAAGCTTGTTTGCTAGGCAAGATGACCAAGGCACCTTTCACAGGTTTTCCTGAGAGGGCGCAAGACTTGTTGGAACTCATACATACTGATATATGTGGACCAATGAGCATGACAGCTCGAGGTGGATTTCAGTACTTCATAACTTTCACTGATGATTTTAGTAGATATGGCTATGTCTACTTAATGAAGCACAAGTCAGAGACTTTTGAAAAGTTCAAAGAGTTTCAGAATGAAGTTGAAAATCAGCGTGGTAAGAAAATTAAAGCCTTGCGATCAGATCGTGGAGGCAAATATTTGAGCCACGAGTTTAGCACTCATCTAAAGAGTTGCGGAATTGTTCCACAGCTAACGCCACCTGGAACACCTCAGAGGAACGGTGTGTCCGAGCGACGTAATCAAACCTTGTTAGACATGGTGCGATCAATGATGAGCCAGTCAGATCTACCGTTATCATTTTGGGGTTACGCTCTAGAAACAACAGCTTTCACACTAAATATGGTACCATCTAAGTCCGTGGAGAAGACACCATATGAGATATGGACTGGCAAGACTCCCAGTTTGTCTTTTCTAAAAATTTGGGGTTGTGATGCATATGTCAAGCGACTTCAGTCGGACAAGCTTACACCAAAATCGGACAAGTGCATATTCGTGGGATATCCAAAGGAAATAATTGGATATTATTTCTACAACCGATCAGAGGGCAAAGTGTTTGTCGCTAGGAACGGTGTTTTCTTGGAGAAAGAGTTTCTCAACAGCGAGAAAAGTAGACAGAAGGTGTATCTTGAAGAAATTCGAGATGAGCCTATAAGGCAAGACTTTACGAGTGATGCTGATGTAGCAGAACGAGTTGAGGCACCTGTGGTAAGAGAAGAACCGCCACAACCACGAAGGTCGGAAAGGCCACGTCGCGCTACACAGAAAATGAATCTCCTAGTTACGGGAGAGCGCGACATATTGTTGATGGACAACGATGAGCCTAGGACCTATGCGGAAGCTATGATGGACCCAGATTCCGAGAAATGGCAAAGTGCCATGAGATCCGAGATAGATTCCATGGGGCAAAATCAAGTTTGGAACTTAGTTGACCCGCCTGATGGTGTGAGACCCATCGAGTGCAAATGGATCTTTAAGAGAAAGAGAGATGTAGACGGAAATGTTAACGTCTATAAAGCACGACTTGTTGCAAAAGGTTTTCGACAAGTTCAAGGAGTTGACTACGACGAGACATTCTCTCCAGTAGTGATGCTTAAATCTATCCGGATCATTCTAGCAATAGCTGCGTATTTCGATTATGAGATATGGCAAATGGATGTCAAAACAGCTTTCCTCAATGGGAACCTAGAGGAGGATGTATACATGATACAACCAGAAGGTTTTGTCAATCCAACTAATGCTGGAAAAATTTGCAAGCTTCAGAAATCAATCTATGGATTAAAGCAAGCATCTCGGAGTTGGAACCTTCGTTTTGATGAGGTAGTCAAAGGGTTTGACTTCCGGCAGAATGAAGAAGAGGCTTGTGTTTACAAGAAGGAAAGTGGGAGCTCTGTTGTATTTCTAATCTTGTATGTGGATGACATATTGTTGATTGGGAATGATATTCCTATGCTAGAATCCGTTAAGACTTCGCTGAAAAATAGTTTTTCTATGAAGGACTTAGGGGAAGCTGCATACATTCTGGGCATAAGGATCTATAGGGATAGATCAAGGAGGCTTATAGGATTAAGTCAAGATACTTATATTGACAAGGTGTTGAATCGGTTCAGCATGGAACAGTCCAAGAAAGGGTTCTTGCCTATGTCACATGGCATACACCTCAGCAAGACTCAGTGTCCTACGACGACTGATGAGCGGGAGCGCATGAGTAAGGTTCCTTATGCTTCAGCAATTGGATCCATCATGTACGCCATGATAAGTACTCGTCCAGATGTCTCATATGCTCCAAGTGTTACGAGCAGACACCAGACTAATCCAGGTGAAAGTCACTGGACAGCGGTGAAAAACATTCTTAAGTACTTTAGAAGGACTAAAGATGTGTTCCTAGTCTATGGAGGTGAGGAAGAGCTCATTGTAAAGGGTTACACTGATGCTAGTTTCCAAACTGATCCAGACGATTCAAAGTCGCAATCAGGATTTGTGTTCACACTAAACGGTGGTGCTGTAAGCTGGAAAAGTTCTAAGCAAGATACTGTGGCTGATTCTACAACGGAAGCAGAGTACATCGCAGCTTCGGAAGCGGCGAAGGAAGGTGTTTGGATGAGGAAGTTTCTCATTGAGCTTGGTGTGTTTCCCAATGCATCTAGCCCACTGGAACTCTACTGTGACAACAATGGGGCAATTGCACAGGCTAAGGAGCCGAGGAATCACCAGAAAAACAAACATGTACTGCGGAAGTTTCACCTCATTCGAGAGTTCGTTAGACGTGGTGAGATAAAGATATGCAAAATACATACGGATTTGAATATTGCTGATCCTTTGACAAAGGCTCTTCCACGGCCTAAACATGAATCACACACGAGAGCTATGGGTATTAGATATCATTTAGATTAGCTCCAGTGTGAGTGGACAATGTTTTGTATCTATGACATATTGTTTATTTATTGAATATCCATGAAAGGCAACTTGTATATGATTAGCAATTATGTGAATTGTTTGTGAAACTCAATACTTGTATGGTTATTCAAAAGGATTGTCCCTAATTTGATTAGCACATGTATTAGTTGATGACTATGTTTCACAAGTCATGGACATGGAGATGTCAAACTAATAATGTGGACACATGTATGACATGGGGCTGGACTGACCCAGTTTGAGACTTGTTTATCTCTTCTTCACAACGCGTATGCTTTGTCCTTAGACCTGAGATTGTCGTATGTACTCAAGATGTGAATTGACCTACTTAGGGACTACCAAACGCTGCACCGTAACTGGGTAGTTATAAAGGTGGTTTTCGGGTTTGTCAAGAAGCATGCTGTAAGGCATGGTCAATCAAGATGGGATTTGCCCCTCTCTATATGAGAGAGATATCTCTGGGCCCCTCGAGTGATCGGATCAAGAAATGCATGGTCGTGCTAGGTTAAGTGTTAACCTCTTGAAGGATCCAACTCACAGATTCGAGAAAGGGAGGTCTTACTTGGAGTTAGACCAAATATCGTGAGGCAAAGGGAATAGCTTGTACGTGATGTTGTGGTGGTTCGTCTGATATGATCTTTACGTATTCATGGGAGTTGACACGTCTTGCTAGAGGCCGCTATCAACTATTGGAACGAGTAGGAGTACTCGAACCATGTCTATGTGTACGTGAACCCATAGGGTCACACACTTAAGAGGTTTGGAACACTGAAAACTTGCTTATGAGTTTGTCTCTAGTGCAAGTGGGAGATTGTTGGGAATATGCCCAAGAGACAACTGGATTCGATCCACTAGTCTTAATGGGCCACAAATGTTGTGAAGCCCATTACCAGGGGAAGGGGTGCTTTATTTATTAGTCCCATATTGCTAATGGAATATGGTGTGGAGAATTTCATCCAAATAAATAGAGACCAAACCCCTCCTGAGAAAGACATGACTTCCAAGCAATAGTTGCTTTTCTCCCCATCGTGCTCATGGACCTAGCAGTCCGGTGCGCGACGTTTCAATCCTCGTACGTGTGGATACCTCGGAGGTGCTGCGCTTGGAGCACAAGGACGAACCGCACGTGCAGGACCAGACGGACGTAAGCAACTGCACTGCACTGCCACTTCGACGCGTTCGTCTACATCGAGACGGCTTCCGCTGCAACTGCGCGTCTAGTGGTAACAATCTGTGATCTATAACTGCTGCTGTTCCTATTTTGGGTGAACGAGTTTTTTGTGTGAGTAGCGTAGCATCCATTGTTACCCAACATTTAGGTCATGGTCAACAGTAGATTCTACCTCTGAATGTTGATGTTGATAGCCATTGGCATCAATAGCATTTTCAGGCATAATTGTACCATTGCCATTGGTTGTGTCACTAGTTTGTATGGCGCTTCTAGTCTCCACCACTTCTTGTAGGATATGATTCAGTTCAATCATATTAGTTGCAGAAGAAATAGTGCTATTAGCTACTAGTGACATGGAAGAGAATGTGTCTTGATGACTATATGGGCAATGGAATGAGACACCTCCACCTTCAGTATCAACATTATTACTAGTGCTAACACAACCAACACCATAGATAGTAGTAGAAGAAATCATGTTCATGTGTGGTAGTAATTGTTAAAGATATTATGTTGTTCTCCCAGAGGTTCTTGTAGGTGTGTCATCACACCTGAAGCGACGATGGTGTTGGTGTTGTTCCCAAAGAACTCGTGACCCCCAGTCATGTAGTTGATAGGTGGTATAGTTCTGCTCACAATTGGTCTATGTGTGATTATAGTTGGCATGAAGAGAGCCAATTGTGGCGGTAGAAATGACATTGGTAACAGCATAATGTTGGTCATGGGGTAGTAAGTGTTCAAGATACTAGGTTGTTCCACAAGAGGTGCTAGCATGGGAGTTATCACAGAAGCATCAATGTTCATGCTGATGTTGGTGTTGTTACCAATGAACCCTAGACCACTAGCCATGTAGTTGGTAGGTGGTATTATTGCACTCAGAAAGGGTGGGATTCTGACTATTGTCGCCATTAAGGGATGTGGTTGTTGTGGTAGAAATGAAAAGGGTAACAACATATTATGGGCATCTATTGGTGGCATAGGAGGAGGCATATGGACATGAGAAGAATATCTGATGAATTGTGGGCTAATTTGTGTAATCTGATGAAACTCCTCTTGCCTCTCCCAATGGAACTCATCTGCCATTTGTTGCTAAGACATTGTCATGGGCATATATTCTTGGTAATACATGACTATCAACACGAAGATTTGCTTTGTTGTTTGTGACAGATGTACCTAGATAGAGGATCCACTCATACAGTTAGTGCTCTTAACATCATAAAACAAATTAAAGTTATAGTTAGTTGATCTGGATAACTTATTATTAGGTCTACATTCTATGCATCATGAATAAGATTAAACGTTACATGATAACATAATATAAACAACAAAATAAATGCTACCATCATGGAAACAATCCCCTAAAGGAAGTACTTGTGACAATAGTTAAAGAAGTACCATACCTTAAATGATCGATACTCCAAAAACAATAAAGAATCAAAACTATTAGAGATTGGTGATAATGGGCACCATGTGTATTGGTTTATATAGGAACCAAGGGGCTCAAAAGTTATAGGTGAACCAATTTTAAAGCTCAAAAGAAATTATAGGGAATGAAGAAAAGAAATAGATTGGTGTTTGTTGATTGATTACTTGTGGGTTTCTTCTATGTCCCTTTTTGCCATGCATGCATATTTTCCACCATTTTATTGAGATGTATCAGGGCCTCACACTGTGTAGAACCACCAAAATCCATATCTTTTTATGCTAAAAACAATGGAAGTAACCCAATGCCGTCACGCATGAGCATACACTTGATTCTATCCATGCATCATTGCTTTATATCCTATTAGCGTGTTTATCATTTTACCATCCTTTTATTCTTATCTATAAAAGGTGCTTGGATAAAGATGAAGTATCAAACAACTTTCTTGTTCTTAGGGACATCATTCCATATGACAACTAAGATAATAAAGTTGGTGTAGGGAGGTGCATGCTTTGAGCATTGTCCTACATGAAGCCAACTTTCGTGCAAGCTATAAACACTTTACAAAAGCATCTTTGCATTGATTTGTCACCGCTACAATATATGTCCATTTGTGGTGTTATCTTTGAGTCGTCGCTTCATTATATTATCCCTTCCTAGCTAGGACTTGAGTCTTCCACTTTGTATACTTGTAGTTGTAATATTCCTTGACTCCATAAAACAATGACATGGATATATATATATATATATATATATATATATGTGAATTTTACTTTGTAGTTAGGTGGTTTGCTAACCATGATTTCTATAAAGAGGCTTGATTAGTCAGGCAAGATATGCATAAAAAGCATACATGGCATTCATGACCACCTATACTTTGTGAATTAAAGGCAAATTACAGTGCTGCAAAGTACCTTACTTTTCAAGATATGACGCAAAAAGATTTAGGGGAAAGGTAAAGGCATGTGTCCCTACAAAATTTAACTGCTAAAGACAATCATGCTTGCAAGTTTGCCTAACAATAAGTATATGTGTGCAATCTAAGTAAAGAAAAGTATAGCTCATATATCCCCAAAATGTGATGTCAGCATTACGTGAATTTTCCTTCAAGCTATGATAGAAAAAGATTTAGGGAAAATGTAAAGGCGTACATCCCCTCAAAACTCAAGTGTTAAACACAATCATGTTTGCAAGTGTGCCTAGCAATAAGTACTTATGTGCAATCTATGAAAAAATAAGTCGGTGATAAAGCTATCGAAAAAGTTGATGAAGTACCTTTTATGCACCACATTTGAGGTTTGTGTGTCTAGTAGAGAAGCTAGCTAAGGGTAGAAACAGGTCAAAGTTTTCTTTTGCTTCGTTGCTGAATCATAGGTTCTACTTTAAAATATGAAAAACGATACAGCCGCTTGGAGGTATTTTGTCCCTTTTTCATGAATAAATGGAAACAAGAATTATACCGAAATGGGATAATTTTTTCGATTACAAGGATGACACAATGTGTGCACACCGCCATAGATGAGTGTTGCAGACATCCGCAAGTGTGTCCTATGGAACGCTATTACATAAGGAACCACTTAAATCCCTTGTCCATATGCAAATCGTGAGCATCAAAACGTGAATCATGGTGGCAGGAGCCATACCACACACCTCTGTGACCCCCACCAAAATGTGCTTCTCCACAATGTGATCTAACCAAATACTAGGTATTAGTAAGCAGCACAAAAATAAATCTAAAACTAGAAAATAACATAAAAACAAGAGATATAAACTTACTTCCTCTTATCAGCGATAAAACTCCCAAGAACTTCAAATGGTTGATTGCAAAGCTTTTTTAACTAGTCACGCCATATTGGTCAGTAATGGTCGGGAGGCGAAAACAATTTGAGAAAGCAAAGGAAGAGTGTAAGGATGAGCCATCAAATCCTCACCAAGTGATCAGACAGAGTTGTCAAGGCTTAAAAAATAAATCGATTTTCTCCACACTCCAATGCCTCCTGTTGGGTCGGCTCTTATAGAGTTTGTTCACATGATTGTCCTCGCCTTTTTGGATAGTCTGTTGAGTTAGATCTTATAGAATTTGTTCACGTGATCATTCTCTCATTTTTAGATAGTCTGTTACGACACATCAAAAATTGTGGACATTGTAGTGTCGGTAGTACACTTCATGATGTTTGTGCTTTCACTTTTAAGATGAGGTATAACTCAAATGAACCATCCCAGTTTAAGCCATGCCAATATATAGCTAGGTCGCATTAAAGTTATAGAGCAACTAGAGTGTAGATCATACTAGCCCAAAACAAACGGAGCTTGATCCCAAACTTATTGATTTTTTCCAACATAATAGCATTGAATGAACGCCAGACTCAGTCTGCATTCTTTTGGAGGGAGGTATTGATCTATGAGATGATCGCCCATGTTATATACTACTGTTAAGTACTAAAGAGAAATGCATAGTGAATGTTTGTTTAGTCATATGTGCATGCATCAATATATTTACATCCCTCATGATTGATTTGCAATCACTGGGTGTTCGACCTTAAAATTCATCTTAGATCGCCTATGAAGGACCAACGACCAAGGATCGGTTGTCTTTTTTTTCCCCAATATGTCACCTTCCTTGGTTAACGTAAATCACACAATATGTATTGGAGTTTATATCTGACTCATGATTCTTTAGTGTTGTGGTTTAATTCCATATAAATACAATTTCATATGTGGTTCGAAAATTGTGCTCTAAGCTTAGATTTACCAATAGCATGATAGCTATTTCCTTCATTCTGTTTGATAATAAGGATAATACACTTTTTTGTAATGTAATACATGCATAATGTTTATTGATCATGATGATGATGATGTTAATTCATATATCTAGACTTCATTATCACAAAAGCACCTTGAGGAAGCTGCTATATTCTAGGTGCGTGAAATTTAACAATTTTCAGGGGTGATGTGTAGCAACATTGAAACTCGACCATTGAAACATTGAAGAATAACATTTTCAACGTTAGCGTGGGAGCTGCAACATTATATTTCATGTTTTACTCATTTGCGACATCAAAGAGAAAAATTTGCAACATTGGAGAATAACTATTGTAACATCAGATAATATCAATAAAATTGAACATGTTGCTTGAAATAATAAAAAAATTAGGACTTAATTATCATTACCAAACTGAGCTTGTTACTCACATGAATTGAATTAAGCACAAGTATGAAATATAATTCTTTAGCATATCGTACTCTTACAATTTGAATGTTATAGCTTAACCTATTTGAATGCTCTGGTTCAAGCCTCTAACACGCTAAGATCCTCTTACAGCAAGAGCATGGCATGACAAACGAAAGCATGAATGCCTAGAGCGCAACATGAAAACATAGAATATTATTGAGTCTTGAGGGAAATTTGGTACAATCCAGCAGATAGGATTTCTATAATTACGGATGAAGTACATGCTACTTTTATTTAATACAATATTTTTTATAAACATTTTTGGTCATCAGTTAAAACTAGAACTATATATATTTTAAATGAGATCTTTTACGGTGGTTGAAAGGAACCATGGGGTATCCTCCAGTACTTGGGTCCATGAATTTTCATTGCCGTCGATTATTAAAGGAATTAGCAAGAACGCACGTGTGACACGCACATTTAATAAAAAATAAGATTACATAAACATTAGGAGGTTTTTGTAAAATTACATGGTTTGATTACAATGTATTAGAGGACCGGGGTTGATTTTTATAAATATTAGAGGGTTTTCGTAAAATTACAAATTACAATGTATTAAATGATCGTGGGTTGAGTTTTATAAACATTAGGGGTTTTCGTAAAATTACGATGGTTTGATGGACGAAAATAAGAGCCTGACAAATGGGGTCGTAGGAGGGTTAATGTTTCAATAACTGGTGGGTTCGTCGACTGTTAAAGGTTTTGAATCTTTATAGGATAATATATAGATATAGATAGATAGATTAAAACAAAGAAATTTTTTTTGGCACCAGGTTAATTTTGTTTGGTACTGGGCCTACTTGTTTGGGCACTGGGTCCACCCAATTGGTACATTTTTCTCATTACCTCCGGGTACCTCTTATTTCTGAGCCTTTGAATTATTGTTGATCAATGGTTCATATTATTTCCAATCACATTAAAAATCCTCATTTTAAATTTGCATAGAAAAAAAATCTACATGGATCTATTATTAGCACGTCTCTGTAAGGCGAGTAGGTCTTACATAGATGCAGGCTCTCAGTGTTTGGTTCTACGTAGTGAGTCTCATCGACCATTACGGAATCGCCTCAGCTATTTGGGCTCCCGTTGCCTTGCCACCGTTATCTCGGCTTTGCCACCGCGGGCGTCGCCTTAAGTAAGGACGACGGAAAGCTTAAATTCATCTTGCAATCGAGCCCCAGTGTCCCAGATCATCATTATCATCAACAAATATTAAAGCGAAACTGGAAGAAGCGCATAGAGGAGTAGCGTCCAACCAACGTGGCAAGCCCATCCTATCACTGTAGTCATTGCTCAAGCCAAGTAAGGCCTGCCTAATTCAAAACAAATTCATGGTATACGCATGGCAAACAAAATGATGAATCAACAAAGGTTCTTTTGCTGCCCATATGCATCATCATCAGCGGTAGTAAGCTGCTACAACAACGGAAACAGTTTGACCCAAAAATGGCAACCACCAAACCGAAGTCAAAATAACTGGAATTCTAAGTGACAACATGGAATTCGAGTCACATTAGCACCCCAACCTCAAAACAATTACAGTAAACCATATCATCCAGTCACTAGTTAAGATAAGCACCAACAAAACCCTGGTGGCCATGTGAGGAACAAAAAACAAACCGAAACACAAAAACGCTTATGAGTGTCACCAAAAGCTCAAGCATGAAGACAATCAGAAGGGCATTCTGCACTTCGGCGTCGCCACTGCCAACAAGCTGCTAATCATAACTGGCATTCAGGAACTTCAACAGTTCGTTGCGCTTGCTCTCTGCTGCCTTGTCTTCTTTGGTCTTCTCAAGCTTCATCATTATCTACAAATGAAGTAGGTCAAATGCAAAGACTCTTTTGTAACAGTCATGGCACCTTCGTTTAATTCTTTTCCTCACCTTTTTACCAGAAATAGCACTCCTTTGGGTCCCTTCTTCCTTTTCTTTGTCGCGTCCAAGAAACTGATTGAAGAAACAAAAGGTGTTTTAGAAGTGATTACCACAGCAAGTAAAAGAATCCAAATCAAAGCATCATATACCTTGGAAAGTTGGACAGGGCCATCACCACCCTCACTCTCTTTCTTCTGTATATAGCTCCCGCGTTGAAGAGAACAGAACCAACCAATCAATAACCAACCAGCAAGCCAATCCACCATGTTGTCACCCGTTCACGAACCCCAGCTCCAATGTCAAAGAGCCAACCCAGAAACAGGCACAAAGAAATATAAGGACCTCTTGTATGCAAGTATAAATGATAAAATACACTCCTATCACCAACATGTTATGTTAATCCATTATAAAAGGAAAATTAGTTTCTGAATAAATAAGAAATTTACCTCTTTGTGTTTACTCTTGTCTCGCTTATGATGTCTATCTTTGCTGCGTTCCCTCTCCCTAGACTATCAGACGAGGAAATACAAAGAGAGTCCAAAGATATATCAGATGCCTGCATATTAAAACCTAAAAGAAAACATCAATCGAGAACAAATCACTAGACCGGTACCTTTCTTGACCTGCTGCTCTTCTTATGCTTCCGTGATCTGCCAGACGCCTCACGGTCGCTGTCATATGAGCTTGTGCTGCTACAATGAAAATGAGATTCTTCAATATGGCAATACCAGGGAGAACCTCAAAGAAATGTATGTTTTTCACCACAGAAGATAGCTTTTTTTCCATGGAATCTAAAACACCAAAACAGCTAAACAATAGTTCATTCAGGAAGCTCAGGCAAATCATAATACTGATTTGTCACTAATTAATAGACTAGTTCACCAAATTATTGCAGTCGCTCCTAATCAGTCTCCCCTAAATTAATTTCATCCATCTAATCATGAAACCATCATTAGGTACACAGACTGCTTCAGCTGCAGTATATAAACAATTTCAAATGCACTCCTGCACACATTACGAATTAGATATAAGTGGAATTTCAAATGGAGTGATGTACACACCAAAATCACGGTTCCTGCCAACATATCATTTTCGGCTACCATACCACAAAAATAGCGTGACCTCCAAATCCAAATCCCCATTTCAGCTCATCCCGACTTACGCATAAAAACGAGTTATCAATCCCAACATATGCATAAAATCGAGTTAACACATGAACGACGCGCAGAATCCGACACCAATACTAGTCACCCGCTGCTTTCCCTTATTCCAATCTATGGATCACGAACCCAACCTTCCAGATCCCGTCACGAGACAACCCTTTATCCTAACCCTAGGTTCAGAAATCCCGAGAGGGGAAGAGGGGGGATCGGATATTCGGATCACCTGTAGCTGTCGTCGTCGGACCGCCTCCGCTCCCGGTCCCGCTCCCTCCGGCGCCGCTTGTGGCGGGACCTCCGGTCCTTGCGCGCCTTCAGAGCGGAGGACGACGACGAGGACGCGCCCTCCTTCCGGCGGCTGCTGCTGCGGTGGCGGTGGCGTCGGCGGCGGTCACTCCCCGAGCCGGAGGAGGACGAGTCCGAGGAGGAGCCCGTGCTGTCGGTGTAGGAGGAGGAGGAGGACGCTGGTGACCGCGCCATGGCTACCGGCGGCGGCGGCGGCGCTCGTGGGGATGGACGCGACGAGGTAGGAAGCGGCTCGATCTGCCTCGGTCGGAATCAGATGACTTCACGAGCGCTTGTTTCAGTTTCTGGGCCGAGCCGGGCCGGTTTCCCCGCCGGCCCGGCCCAGAAACTGAAACAAGCGAAGAAGTTGTTGTCTGTGGGCCTGTGGCTCAAATGCCGGCCTGTGAAAACATGAGGAATTCACGATGTTTAAAAAAAACTAGGACTTCACAAGGTTTATAAGGCACGTAATATGGATTCAGCTTGAATTGTACAAAATTCCAGCACTCAGAGGGGGTGATAAGTTCTATTGAAAGTAGTTAATTCTTTTATTAAGAAATACAGTATCTGTTTTAGAGCTAGCAGTGTATATAGAACACCATCTAATCATAAAACAAGTGACGATTTTGGTTGCTAGATATTTGTATTTGAAGGTGCCGATCAACCTCTGGTAAACCATTTAAAATTTTTGAATAGGGGCGAATTTGTCTAAAAATTAGTTTCACAAAGTATAATTTTGCCATGTTTTATAAAATGGCACAACAAAGGTTCTAATGAAGTACTATGAAAAAAAAGAGCGCTAGCCTTATAGTGCTCTAGAGACCCAAGTATATTCTCGTCCAAAACGTAAGTGACTGCATATGGAGTATGTATGTGGTCTACTTAACCCTGATGATACTGGAAAACCCCAATGGCAAAGTGGTTGAGTTTGAGGTAAGTCTATTAAAAAAACAAGAATTTCTCTTTTGTTTTTTTTCTTTCTTTTTTGTTGCGGCGAATACCAGAGTTTTCAATAGCATTCCTCCTCTAGCTATCGTATTTATGGAGCATGGGACTACATATATACATGTAGTATGGTGTACGCATACTTCATACTCCAGAAAATTAGTAATAGTATGTTTACATGAAAGCGGGGTATTAAGTAGTTAAAAATAAAAGTATTGGTGTACACAAGTAGTCAAAAGAACAGGGAATAATCAATTAGAGTGATCTTTCAATACGGCTGTAGATTTTTTTTACCATGGTTGGGGAACTATCAATAGATTATCATCTCTAACAGACCTTACAAAATATTTATAAAAAAAACTCCTGAAGAATCCTACTGTTCTCTGACCTCCTTGGACCTTGGTTGTGCCTTTTGGTACTTGATACTGTTCCTGTAACTACGTGTTGCTTGCAAAATGGCCATCTGAATTCATTCATCGTAGTAGACTTCTTTCCATCTTCCACATTCCAGCTTTGACTTTGCTGTTCATGAGTGGGCTTATGAGGCCATGAAACACCAATGGGAACTTTGCAACCCAGCATTTCTACTGATCACTGATAAAACTTCACTGCACCCATGGAAATTCACTACAGATCCATCTGGAGTTTTGTTGATTGGGTAGGGGCGTACAAGCACACTATGATTGTTATTCCAATAGTCATTGCGAATATAAGAGCAAGAATAGCCATAGCAGGACTCATGCGATCCATAGTCACGATGGCTCCTCCCTTTGCAGCTCCCCCTTCACTGATCAGATCATGTTCCCTTAGCTCACGATTGGTATAATCTTGTTCTATCTTCATCCCTGTCTCATTCAGTCCGGGAAGCTCGGGGCCTTTCTTCTCTGCAGGCTTAACCAGAGATGACACAGCAACAGCAGGTGAGCTGACAAGATCAATAAGTCCTGCAAGTGCTTTCTTTTCATCCTGTTCTAGCTCAGTTTCATCTGTGATTGTTCTTTCTCCCTGTTTCCCTTCTTCTGTTTCTGCAACAATGTCTGTAACCATGTCATCTAAGAGTTGTTCTTGATGCATCATGAGCTGTGCTGTTGGTGTGTTCTCCATTGACTCAGCCTCTTGAGCACCATCAATTTCATCATTATGTTTACTGAATATGATCCCCGGACCATTAATCCTGAGTTTTCTTTGATCAGGGGTCTCCACATCTTTATTATCCTAAAAACACAGTTCAAAAGAAACAAGCAGAATAAGGATGCATAGATGGTCAGGCATTGCACAATCCAAAATATTGATCAAAGAAAGAAGAAACCCGCACTTTATGGGCCATTTCTTTCTTGATGTTGTTCTTACTTGAGTCCTCATCAACCTTCTCCACATTTCGAGGGACCTGAAGCCACAATTTAGATTGATATGAAAAAATAAGGCAGCAATGAGGGTACTAGAGAATGAGGGTACTAGAGAATGACCATACAGGCGCTACAGCAGAAAGGATTCAGAATTGCACTTACCAAACAAACAGTGATCACCTCCTGCATGACGATCTCAGCAGGGTTACTGCTCGAATTCAGATCAATTCTTTCAGCATGATCAATTTTCTCAACATGTTCATTGCCCTAAAACCAAAATTGAAAAGAAGGGAAAAATTGATTAAAAGAGGCACCTAATCACTGCATATATATAGCAAAAAGGTTTCAGTGATAACAATTGTGCATAGTGAACAAACACTAACCATATCATGTGTGATGATCTCAGCATGGTTCCTACTTGAGTTCTGGTCAATTTTCTCAACATGTCCTTTCTCCTGAAACTCAAATTCAGAAGAAATGAACAGAAGGCACCAAGGAGGTTACGACAACCGTGCATGTACAGTGCAAAGGTTTCAGTTCGTTCTGACAGTTGTGCATAGCAAACAAATACTAACCGTGTCATCCATGTCCTTGACAGGATCAACGCATGAATTCTGATCAGTTTTCTCTTCAGGTTTGCTATCCTGAAACCCAAATGTTTGCACCAAACAAAGCCATATAAATAATCATAGTCCATGCAAAATACATTTATGATGATATTGATTTTGGTTAATGCATGTTAATCCAAACATTGCACAGAGAAACAAACCAATCGATCCGCAACAATCTCGTTGTCCTTGTGAATCTGATGATTTTCCTCTGTCACTTTGCCATCCTGAAACCAATGTACAGAGGATTATGCAGAGATATAAGGTCACTGCAACGCAACACACATGCCTTCCCCAATGAACAAAGTTTTCCCACAATTTATGCATACAGATCAGAAGGACTAACCAATCTAACCGATCCAATATCAGTGTTGCCGGCGCTCAACTTCTCGTTGGACTGATCAAGCTTCTGCACCAATGCCATACCCTGAACCTACGAATTTGAACCGATTTTGCATGTAAGATTTCACCTGAAAGGGAAAGAGACGAGGAACACCGCGGTTCCCATCACTGAACGCGATGATTATGACCCGCACCTTCCCATCCTCGACAACTCCGCCACCCAAAAACTCGCCTTTCCTGCAAAATCGACCCCCCAAAAAAACAATCTTTTCAGCTCCAACGCCCACGAAACAACAGATCATCGTCTTATTCGTCAATCTTATAATCCGCAAAAGATGACAAATTCAAGGCGGGGATGAGATGAGAGAATTACGCTGGCTTCCGGCCTCGCTGGTGCTCGGCGCCCTTCTTGCCGCGGCGCGAGCTGCGCCACGCGAGGACGGCGGCACCGACGACGGCCGCGCCGCCGATGAGCAGCAGCGCCCCGACGCCGTGCGGCGCCCGCGCGGACACGCGGAACCTCATGCCGGCCAGGCCGCCGGCGCCCTGCTTCCTCTCAGCGGCGGCTCCGGCTCCGGCGCCCTTCTCCTCCTCCTCCTCCCGCCGCCGCTGCTCCTCCCGCGGTTCTTGGGCGGCGCCAAGAACGCCGCCTCCGCCCGCCGAGCCGGCACCTTCCATGATAATAAGAGCGTGCGGCGGCGGAATTAAAGAGCACGCGGCTTCGATGACGATCCTTCCCCTCCCTCTCCTAATTACGCCGTTGCGGCGGGTTGGTGCGCCGGTCGGGCTTCTCGTACGTGTGTTCTTGCGCGCGTTCTAGAGAGAGAGAGAGAGAGCAGAGGAGGAGAGGGGAGGTGTCGAGGTTTTAGGGTGGGTGCAGAAGGGCCGGTCGGGCCGCATGGCCACTCGTCCATGGATCGCAGATCGACGCAGCAGTCGCCGCGCGGACCCAAAATTCTCGGATCATCAACGAACTGGAAAGTCTCGTTGAACTGCCGAAAACAAAAAGGAAAACATGTCCTCTTAATTAAATGCGTGCGTCGTGGATCGCGTAGTCTTTGTGTGTGTCTCCAGCATTCATGTCTTTTGTGAAACATGTCAGGAAACGCTACATAGGCACGCATAACATGTGATACTTTAGCCCGTAATCATATGACGCCATTGATAGAAACACAATGAAGGATACTAGGAATCTAGGATAAACAGTACTTATGATTTAATTTTTGGCAGAGATTGGACCAAAGCATCTTATTAATTATTCGACTTAATAAATAATAAATCGCATAATGAAGTACTACGGATTACTGCCACAGACTGGATTGGCTATGCTGACAGCCACGAATTATCATGACGTGTAAACTGGAACCGTTATGATAATCTGACTTTTATGCTGAAATTTGAATATTCGTGACATGTCCACCACGTCGCGGAAATTGTATTTTCTTTCTTTTTTTTGGAGGAAAGTTATATTTTCTGACATATATCCATTATAAAAGCTATATTTCCTAAGAACAATATATTAGTGTAGTCTAATAGGTAGTCCTATGCATTGACATGCAATATTGAAACGACTTAGCAGACAATATGTGTAATAGCTTGTTATTTTGGTTGCATCGTAGTAATATCATATCCTTTAATATAATTTATCTATCTATACTATAAAGATCTAAAACTTTCGCTTCGTCAATTAAAGTAATAAACCATCATAATTTTACAAAAACTCCCTAATATTTATAAAAATCAACCCATGGTCATTCAATACGTTGTAATTTTACGAAAACCCTCTAATATAATCATCGAGTTCGTAACCTGCATGGTCTCCATATTTTCTATTAAACATGTGTGTCGCACGGTGCGTTCTTGCTAGTGAATGGAAAAAATGCAAATATTGTGATGTGGATGGCAATAACAACTCGTATGATGGTGAAGAAGTCGTTTCATAATCCTAAATTTTAGCTCATGAGGTGGTTGTTTCGGGAAACAACTGCTTCTTTCTCTCTCCTCCACATTATAACAAATCATGTTTGAGATAGTGTGAATATAATTATAGATGTCAACATAAATTTCCTTTAGATGTGATTTTTTCTATGTTTCATGTGTTTTGTCACAAAAAAAAGTCTAACCAGCTGAGCTGCACCCTCTAATCACAAGTGACATCTTGGAATTTTTACTAAACCAGCGTCAAAATTCAAGTCCCCAAACATTTGGCTGAAACATCAACATGAGCTGACCACACGTGTCCGACTGCAGGCGTAAGCAACAGGTGAGACAAAAACTTTATCTAACGCGTCATGACACCGGTGCAAATTGGAATCTTCGGATGCCAACATCGGGACAAGATATAGGGACCACGATGTGACTATACAGCACATGATTGTGTTATAGAATGTGGAACACTATTTAGGATGTGGAACATGCATGATTTACAGTAGTGGCAGAAATAATTGTTTGTTCTTGAATCCCTACGGAATTCTTGATTCTAAAGTTAGCAAGTGTACTTTTACAAATTGTTCTTTCTCTTAGTCCATACTATTTTTTCAGAAAAAGTCCAAACTATTCTCCTAAACTATGGTCAAAATACGATTAATCATTTAAACTATTTTACTTTCAATTTTCTTCCATAACTACTATGCCAATTAGTTCATTTATCCCTTAATAAAATTTATCTTTTTGTTTCATCACGTACACATCACAGGTGGGCAGGTGAAAACAAGTATCATTATCTTTTATATATTTTTTATCCCAATAATTAATCTATTATTAAATATCCCAGCCTATCCAAATAATGATGAAATATTAATATTCATATGTTATTATTAACACACTGCTAAATTTTAATTTAAAACTCCACTTGTGTGTGGAGAAAAAGGGCAAACATTAACATATAGTCATGAGAGTAAATTGGATCTCAAAAATAATTTAGGGGTTTTGTGAACACTGACATACTTAACATGAGGGATTTGGACATTTTTTCTTCTTAAAAAAGAATGGAATTAATATCTAGCCTTTCTTGCACCAAGCAGTTGTGATTGGGTTTTGATCTACGTCAGCTCAACTCAGTCTAGCTTGTTAATTAACATAAAGAGCTACCTTGGTACAGACCATTGAGAAGATGGGAAAAAAAGATTAATTCATCTCAAACTCAATAAAAAAACTCATTATGGCAGAACCAGTGCCCGACGACCTTGAGCCTCCACTTGGGCTCCTCAACATTTAAGGTCTTGTTTGTTTGCCTCCCAAATTGCATAA
This sequence comes from Echinochloa phyllopogon, assembly GCA_033239725.1. Taxonomy (NCBI): domain Eukaryota; kingdom Viridiplantae; phylum Streptophyta; class Magnoliopsida; order Poales; family Poaceae; genus Echinochloa; species Echinochloa phyllopogon. Next base: position 58,399,170 of record BTCW01000012.1, on the reverse strand, counting down.
GCTAGATTATTATAATATAAGGGTAATAGGGTAAAAAGCCTATTCCAAGACCACTATAGGACCACAAATAATCTGACATAAGTTATTAACACTACCAGAATGATCGACATCTGCACCGGGTGGGAAAGCCCTTTAGCACCGGGTTTCCCACCCGGTGCAACTAATCCGAGGCTAAAGGGGTACCCCTTTAGCACCGGGTTGACAGGGCCTTTAGCACCGGGTCGTGGCTGCACCCGGTGCTAAAGGGCATGCCTTTAGCACCGGTTGCTGTCTGCAACCGGTGCTAAAGGCCCCGGATTTCTGTTTTTTTTGCTTTTTTCAGTAGCCATGCATGCGCGTCTATACACGTGTATATACATATATATTCTAATACGTGTATTCTAATGCGTATTCGGCCGACTCTATATTCATATTAGCTGACATTTCATCAAAATAGAAGACATATATATTACAAAAGTAGATATTCATGCATGTCAACTCGAGTTATATATATTTAAACTGTATTTTCTACATAATTAAGATTGACGACTAGCTAGCTCTCGTTGGACTGTCCGGCACGTCCTCCAGTATTGGCGAGTGGAATTCTCCTCGGGGATTGACGACCTCATCCCAGATCCATCCGACGAGCTGTTCTGCAATTGCGTCAATTCTTTCTATCTCTAGGGACTCTTCCTTCAGGTTGAACATCTATAATTTAAAAATATTTGAAAGATATTTAATCCGTCGAGTTGGAGACAATAATTGTGCACTTAATAATAATGGAAATGTGTTTATTATTGCGTACCATAATATCGCGTTGTGTGAGGTTTTTATGTCCCCAATTCCACATGTAGTCGCACACATAGTATGCACATAAATTATTTCCCGGTCCCTGTTTGGCACACTGTCGACCAAAAGAAATCTAGTAAAATTCATATAATATATTAGTCGATGCCTACATGTACAAATTACTTGCTTACCGGAAAGCCAATGTTCCATTTTAGTGTTTCATGTTGTATACCCGTGTGTTCTGTACGAAATTGAATCCAGGCCCTGCGAACAAAAAAATTGAGTTAAGTCATTGCGAGTGGAAGGGGTGGATTAAGTAGGGGAAAATATACATCACCTTGCCATCATGTCCATGATGTTCTGTAGTTTTTCTTTTGGGGTGTGCAATGAATCAAAGACGTTCACGACACCCCGATCAGGACACAATATAATTAGGAACCAGTGGAATCTGTGCGCATGTATACATTATAATCAGAAATGAATTGTTACACAGACAGTATAAGAAGAAGGCTGTGAATGTACTCACTCGATGTTGTACGGGATTAGTATGGAGTCACAGTAATTTTGTTTCTTGATATATTTGTATAGGTTTAAATATGTTTCCTCAGGATTGTGCATTATCATTGCTTCACTTATCCTTCGAGGGTCAACGAAACCAACGTCATATATATTGTCTCTGCGACATTTTTGAATCTCCATTCTGCATATGTTAAGCAATAAATAAAGCCCGCGTCAACATAGATTGGAATTATTGTTTTCAAACTGTGAATTATAAGCAACAACAAAGTACTTACAGTGTCCAACATGTGATCAAATCCACGTCCATGGCGTCGCGGTGGTACAGCTCATATATATCATTAAACCTGAGCCAGACAAAATCCGCGTCACCATTGTAGAAGTCTTGGTCCTTCACGCCTACTTTTATCATGCGTCGTTTATTCCTTCTTGATTCTTCCAAATACCAGTCATGGAATCGGCGCATCTTCGTTTGTAGCTTCCTCTCCATTTCAGGAGGGACCATAGGCTCGCCAAGCTTAAACGGCCACTTCAGCGTTGTGTTTACTGGCACATCTGCTTCCCCCAGGACTTGCGCTCTGGTTAGTCCAGTCTCGGCCATTACTCGTTGAATGTTAAGCTCGTCCAGAGATGGCAATGGACCCAAGGGACGCTGAGGTTGCTGGCCGAGCTGAGGAACCTTTTTGGATGGGCCCGCCTCCTTATCCGCAGCCTTCCGTTTCCGGCGAGATTTCAGTAATGAGCGGTCATAGTCTGTTACTATTACTTCCTTCTGTTGACCCTTGCTCAAATTACCGAGGAATGACTTCACGATGGTGGGATCAAGCTTCGGCTCCGGCTTAGGTTTTCTCCTCCACTCGGCCATTTGCCTCTTTGTGTCTGCTTTTACCGAGGCTTCGAGCTCCTCTAGAGTCTTCTCGCCCGTTCTTTTCTCTGGTGCGGGCTTCTCTCTAGTTTTTCGCGCCTTCTTCGCTGGTGGAGTGGGGGCAGAGGCTTTAGTGCGGCGTCCCCTCTTTGGCGGAGGGGGCGGAGACCTCCGCGGCGGAGGAGACGGAGACCTCTTCGGCGGAGGAGACGGAGACCTCTTCGGCGGAGGAGACAGAGACCTCTTTGGCGGAGGAGACGGGCTTGCATCAGGAGCTCCCGGAGAATCGTCATGATCCTGTGGATCTCTTGGAGGTGACGGGGGCTTGTTGGTAGCCGCAGGTGTATCAGGTATAACGATGTCTGCCTTGCTCCATAGAATGATGCAGTGAGAACACTGACCGAGTTTTGTTTCTCCGTCACCTCCGGGGATGTCAAGTTCCAAGTCTTCCCAGCTGGTGACGACTTGCTCCACCTCAACAGGTACGTAACCATGTGGAATGTCATTGCAGTGCCATTTTTGCCCTTCTTCCACACGTTTGGTCATACCGTATGCGACCTGATAAGTTAGTAGTCACAAAGAAAGTTAGTAAATGAATGGTATTTACGGTGAAATGTATGCAGTATGAACTAAGGTCGCATACGTACCACCACAGCTAAGTTCTTCTGCCTGACGACAAGCTCGCACGCGGTCCGTTGAGTTATTTCATCCACGGTGTAACGGACCGCTTCGGCGGCCTGTGTGGAAGCGTGACTGCTTTGATATTGCTGTGGAGGGCTAATAAGGGCCGCATCTTGGAGAGGTGCATGCTCTGTGGAACCGGTCCCGCCTGTGGCTTGTTGGAGAGGTGCAGGCTCTGTGGAACCGGTCCCGCCTGTGGCTTGTTGTATCTGCAGCCATGCTACCTTCATCCGTCGCTCCATCTCTGACTCCATTTCTTGGAGCTTTGAGCCCTGGGCGGCAACCGTTTGCTCTAGGTCCCTCACCCTCTGCTCATATTCGGCCTTCTTCCTCGAACGGCTCCTATAGGTGGCGGCGTGCTCTTGGAAACCTTTCTTCCATGAGACGCTTGTGCCTACGCCGCACGTCCGTCCAGGATGCTCCTTGTTCCCTAAGGCATAGGTTAGCTCATCTCTGTCTCTATCGGCAACAAATTCTCCCCTATCAGATGCCCTGAGGATATCGAGGAGACGCTGAGCTAGTTCTCGCAAGTCCTCGGGAAAAACTAAGGAGCCGTCGATTGGGCTTAGGGTGCCTCCATGACCATAGTACCAATGCTTGGTCCTTGTGGGCCAGTCATGTGTCGCTGGAGTGATGCCTCTAGCATATAGATCTTCTTCCATCTTCTCCCATTTAGCGATGCTTGCCTTGTAACCTCCCGAACCCATCTTATGCGAGTACTTCTTATTTGCGGCGTTTCCAGCGTTTCTAGCGCTAGCCGTTGCACCCTCTTCGGAGGTTTTGTACTCAATGAATGCTTCTCACTCGTCATTGGTGATCTTCTTATACTTCTCAGGATCCGGGGCCTCTCCGGTTTTGAGAAATTGCGAGTACAACTTCTTCTTGAAATCCTGAAACAGAACTGCCATCTTCTTCATTGTCCAATCCCTCAGTTCTGCTTCATGAGTACTAGGCCAGTCGAATATTGCCTTTAATTCCCTCCATAGCATCTCCTTCTCTGTATCGGGGAGCACGTACTCCTCAGTGGGGTCCGTGGACTTCCATTTTCTGATACTAATGGGCACATTGTCCCGTACAATTACCCCGCACTGAGATACAAATTTCATGGCCACTTTTGGGGGCTCAACTGGCTCCCCGTCATCCTCCACTCGGGTGATGTGTAACTTGACATCCTTCAGCTTCTTCGTGGTCGATCGTTTTTATTTCTTAGCAGAGGTGGCCTACACAAATTACATATATACGAGATGATATAGAGATGGTATACATAATTGACATGTACAGTACAAATTTATGTTATCTATATACACACCTGACTAGACGAGGGCGCGCTACCGGCTCCTTCAATAGTTTCGGCCCTTGCAACATTGTCGCCCTGGACATTTGCGGCCCCTTCAACATCTTCGGCCCTTGCAACATTGTCGCCCTGGACATTGTCGTCCCTTCCAATGATGCCCAACACATCATCCATGGACATTGGTTGGGTTACAATATTGAAAAGTTGATTCGCAAAAAACGTGTCGTTGTCCTCTTGCATGGGTGGGACAGGGGTGTTGCTGTCCTCTTGCATCGGTGGGACAGGGGTGTTGTTGTCCTCTTGCATGGGTGGGACGTTGTTGTTGTTGTCCGCCATCTATAGAATTAAAAATAATTGATAAGAAATATATACAAAGCATACATATTCCCAATATTTCTAACATTTTCGCTAAGGGGGTCGGTGCGTGAAAAACGGATTCGCCAAGGGGTTCGGGTGCGCGGTGTTAATTGATTCGCTAAGGGTTCGCTAAGGGGGTTCGGGTGCGCGATGGGTTCGGGTAAGCCATAGAATTTCCGATAATAAACATTTTCGATAGTATACATTATACAAACATATATTTCTAATATACATAGAATTTCCAATATACATTTCAATGTAAATATCTCCAATACATTTAAATGAAGCATTTTCCAATATACATTTCAAACATATAACATTTCCAATATACATTTCAATGTAAATATCTCCAATACATTTAAATGAAGCATTTTCCAATATACATTTCAAACATATAACATTTCCAATATACATTTCAATGTAAATATCTCCAATACATTTAAATGAAGCATTTTCCAATATACATTTCAAACATAAAACATTTCCAATATACATTTCAATGTAAATATCTCCAATACATTTAAATGAAGCATTTTCCAATATACATTTCATACTAGTATTAGGTATAAAACCCAAAGCAATCCCAATCCTACAGCCACTGTTTCTCTGTTCATTGCAAAACAACCATTCCCAACCCATGCCCCTTCACGGATGCAACTTCCATTTAGCACTGTTTAGATCACAAATTTCACCCTCAAAGTTTACAATGCAAAAAGAAGATTGTCATCACATCAAAATATCATAGCATGTATGGAGTACTAAATCTAGATAAAATCAAAAACTAATTGCATGGATTGGTTGTACTCTACGAGACGAACATTTTGAGCGGCGCGGGACGAGGGGCGCCGGCGCGGGGACGACGGGCGCGGGGACGACGGGCGGCGGCGGCGTGGGCGCGAGGACCACGGGCGGCGGCGGCGTGGGCGCGAGGACCACGGGCGGCGGCGGCGTGGGCGCGAGGACGACGACGGCGGCGGGGACCACGGGTGACCACGGCCGGGCGGCGGGGACGACGGGCGGCAGCGGCTGAGGAGACGAGGCGGCGGTTTCTGTGAGGATTGAGGGCGAAGTGAGGGAGGGGAGAGAAGTCCCCGGCCTATATAGGACCGGGGCCTTTCGCACCGGGTGCAGCCACGACCCGGTGCTAATGGCCCTTTCGCACCGGGTGGTGGGAAGACCCGGTGCTAAATTTCCCCCCTTTAGCACCGGGTCTTCCCACCACCCGGTGCGAAAGGCCCTTTAGCACCGGGTCTTCTACACCCGGTGCTAAAGGCCGTAACTGTGCGCCAGACGAAGGCCTTTAGCACCGGGTGCAGCCACGACCCGGTGCTAAAGGCCCCCCTTTCACACCGGGTCTTCTACACCCGGTGCTAAAGGCCCCGTAACTGGCGCCAAACGAAAATTGGGGGCCTTTAGCACCGGATTTTAGATCAACCCGGTGCTAAAGGCCCCAACTTTTCGTTTGGCACCCAGTTTCCAAACGGGCCTTTAGCATTGGGGGCTACTATTTGGGAATCTTATAAATATAGTTTTTAATGTATAGTTATTAATACTTGTTTTAATTCAGTTATTAATACCTGTTAAAAATATATATTAAATAAGAAAATCTTATAAATTACTAGAAAATCAATATAAAATGCTAGAAAATCTTATAAATTACTAGAAAATCTTATAAATTAATAGAAAATCTTGTAAATTACTAGAAAATCCTGTAAATTAATAGAAAATCTTATAAATTAATAGAAAATCTTATAAATTACTAGAAAATCTTATAAATTACTAGAAAATCTTATAAATTACAAAAATTGATAACTAAATGAAAGATTTTGGAACATTAAACGGTCTCAGATGAAAAAGTCATGAATACCAAAATTTCATATCTCATCAAGATCTACAATCTTTATTTAAGTCATTTTTGCATTTGAGAAAGTGGTAGTATACATTGTTCATTAATCCTAGATTCACTCGCATAGTTTCCAAAACTTTGTTAGAGACTTGTCAAATTTCTACTACATGTTATTACCCATTTTGAAAATGACAAAATGACCTAAATAAAGATTGTAGATCATGATGAAATATGAAACTTTGGTATTCATCACTTTTTCATTTGACATCACCTAGTGTGAAAAAAACCTTGGTTGTAGGTGTCATTTTTAATTCAAAATTTGGATTGTTCAAACACAAGAAGATTTTTCAAAATAATAACATTAATAAGTTTCATAACTTGATAGAGTATGATTTTAGGAATTTTTAGGAAGAAAAATGATCTTTTTTGAAGTTTGTACGAGGGAGAACGACTAGTTACAACTTTTATACAGAGATTAAAAAGAAAAATTGTTCTTGTTCATCCAGTGACGTGGCCCGGTGACGTGGCCAGCTCTCGCACGGCCTCCGTGGCCAGGCCGGTCTTTGGCCCCGCCGCAGCGTGGCCTTTAGCACCGGGTGCAGCCACGACCCGGTGCTAAAGGCCACGACCGGGCCAGTGACGTGGCTCGCGTGCGCCCGGTGACGTGGCCGGCCGCCGCACGGCCCCCGCGGCCCGGTCGTGGCCTTTAGCACCGGGTGCAGCCACGACCCGGTGCTAAAGGCCATGACCGGGCCAGTGACGTGGCTCGTGTGCGCCCGGTGACGTGGCCAGCCGCGGTCGTTGCCTTTAGCACCGGGTGCAGCCACGACCCGGTGCTAAAGGCCCTTAGGCCCAGTCAGTGCTAGAAAATCTTATAAATTAATAGAAAATCAATATAAAATGCTAGAAAATCAATATAAAATGCTAGAAAATCTTATAAATTACTAGAAAATCAATATAAAATGCTAGAAAATCTTATAAATTAATAGAAATTACATGGCATCATCGTTTACTCGGACAGTAATAAACTTCCTCTTTACAAATGTTCCTTGATTGTGATCACGTCGTAGATACGGTGTCTCCTCCGCCGCTAACAGGATGCTTGGGTCATCAGCCACTGAGAATGGAGGCCGGCCATCGAGCATATCATAATCTTCATCCGTCTTGTCCTCAACTCCTACGATTTTTCTCTTTCCTGGAAGAACTATATGACGCTTTGGCTCGTCTTGTGATGGGTCCAATTGCTTACCCCCACCTTTCTTATCGGCCCCTTTCTTCGGTCTGCTAGCCATGTCCTTCACATAAAAAACTTGTGTGACAGCTTTGCCCAGGACGAACGGTTCGTCTAGAAAGCCAATATTGCTTAGGTCCACTAACGTCATTCCATAGTCCGCTTCAACTTTAACACCTCCTCCAGTCAGCTTCACCCATTGGCACTTGAACAGTGGGATCTTCAAAGGTCCGTACTCTAGTTCCCATATCTCCTCTATGATTCCATAGTATGAGTTTGTATTGCCATTGGTGTCTGTCGCGTCGATCCGGACACCACTGTTTTGGTTGGTGCTTTTCTTGTCCTGGGCTCTTGTGTAAAATGTATACCCATTGATGTCGTATCCTTGGAATGTCAAGATCGTGCTCGATGGACCTCTAGCTACAAACGCTAGCTGCGCATCAATGCCCTCGACACCCATAAGACGTCTTCGCAACCAATCGGCGAAAGTACTATTGTGCAGACGCTGAATGAAGGCCGCAGACTTTGTTGAGTTTTCGTCCCTGAGAATCTGCATGTGCTCCTCGATGTACGGAGCAACTAAGGTTGATTGTTGCAAAACTGTGAGGTGCGCTTTACGAAATGTCTCAACGTCCTTGATCACCATCGATCTTCTCCCTAGTGTGCCCTTTCCACCAAGTCTCCCCTCGTGATGGGATTCGGGCACACCAATCGGCATAAGATCGTCGACAAAGTCAACACAGAATTCAATGACCTCCTCCGTTTCGTATCCCTTAGCAATGCATCCTTCTGGACGAGAACGATTACGGACATACTTCTTTAGGACTGCGAAGAACCTCTCAAATGGGAACATGTTGTGTAGAAATACTGGGCCCAATATACGAATCTCTTTGACGAGGTGAACCAATAGATGTGTCATGATATTGAAGAAGGATGGTGGAAATATCATCTCAAAGCTGACAAGACATTGCACCACGTCGTTCTGTAGCTGATCTAAGTGGTCTGGATTGATCACCTTCTGAGAAATTGCATTGAGGAATGCACATAGCTTCACAATGGCTTTCCGCACGTTAACTGGTAGCACACCCCTGAGTATGACGGGAAGCAGCTGTGTCATCAACACATGGCAGTCGTGAGACTTCAGGTTTGTGAACTTCTTCTCTTTCATATTTATTATTCCCTTAATATTGGAGGAGTAGCCAGACGGAACCTTGATACTGTTCAAGCATTCAAACATGCTTGCCTTCTCTTCTTTGCTGAGAGTGAAGCTGGCAGGATGCAAGTACTGGCGTCCTTTGTCTCTCTTTTCTGGATGTAGATCAGTCCGTTGCTTCAATCGTTTCAGATCCTGACGTGCTTCCAGTGTATCTTTTGGCTTCCCATAAGTACCCAGGAAGCTTATCAAGTTCACGCAAAGATTCTTCATCAGATGCATCACATCAATCGCGTTACGGACCTCTAAACGTTGCCAATAAGGTAGCTCCCAAAAGATAGACTTCTTCTTCCACATCGTGGCACGACCATCCTCGCCCGTCGGAGCAGCCTGGCTTCCGTCTCCCTTGCCAAACACCACGTGTAGGTCCTTCACCATATCAAATAGCTCTTCTCCACTCCGGTGTCTCGGCTTTGTACGGCGGTCAGCATTCCCGCCAAAATGCGCACATTTCTTTCGTAGCTCATGCTTCGCCGGAAGGAATCGACGGTGACCCATGTACACAACTTTACGACAATGTTTCAAATACATGCTTTCGGTTTCCTCTAAACAGTGAGTGCATGCTTTATATCCTTTGTTTGATTGTCCTGATAGGTTACTTAGTGCAGGCCAGTCGTTGATGCTTATGAAAAGCAGTGCTCGAAGGTCAAACTGCTCCTGCTTGTCCTCATCCCACATGCTAACACCTTCATTCTTCCACAGCTGCAAAAGTTCGTCAACCAATGGTCTTAGGTACACATCAATGTCGTTGCCAGGTTGCTTTGGGCCTTCGATGAGCACTGGCATCATAATGAACTTCCGCTTCATGCAGAGCCAGGGGGGTAGGTTGTAGATACAAACAGTCGCGGGCCAAGTGCTATGACTACTGCTCATTTCACCAAAAGGGTTCATGCCATCGGTACTTAAACCAAGCCTAACATTCCTCGCATCAGCATCAAACTCTGGGAATGCTCTGTCGATGTTCCTCCACTGGGATCCATCGGCGGGGTGTCTCAACATGCCATCCTGCTTACGTTCTTCTTTGTGCCAGCGCATCAGTTTGGCATGGTCTTTGTTCCTGAACAAACGCTTCAAACGGGGTATCAGAGGGAAATACCACATCACCTTCGCAGGGATTTTTTTCTTAGAACGCTCTCCCCCAACATCACCAGGGTCGTCCCGCCTGATCTTGTATCGCGCGCAGGTGCAAACCGGACAACGATCCAAGTGTTCGTACTGTCCGCGATAGAGGATACAGTCATTAGGACACGCATGTATCTTCTGCACCTCCAAACCGAGAGGGCAAACAACACGTTTTGCTTGATACGTTGTCGATGGCAATGTGTTACCCTCTGGAAGAATCTTCTTTACGAGTTTCAGTAGCTCCTCGAAACCCTTATCAGTAACACCATTTGCTGCCTTCCACTGCAGAAGTTCAAGTGTGCTACCCAACTTCTTTAGCCCCTCTTTGCAATCTGGGTACAGGTCAGTCTTGTGGTCCTGCAACATGCGCTGTATCTTTTTCAGTTCCTTATCATTGCCGCAGTCTTTCTCGGCATCACGCAACATTTGCCCGAGCCCATCAGTAGGTTCATTTTCCTGAGCAACATCTTCCTGAGCATCGCCTTCCCGAGCAACATCTTCCTCATCGGCATCACCCATTGCAGCATATGCAAAGGAACCGTAGTATTGAGCCAATAACGGAATGTCGTCATCGGCCTCGTCTTCTTCATCTTCATCCATTAGAATTCCTCTTTCACCGTGCTTCGTCCAAACAGAATAATTCCTCATGAAACCATGCCTCATCAAATGCACTTGAAGACAACCTCTTTGTTTGTACGATTGTATATTTTTACAATGGGTGCATGGGCAGAACATGAAACCGGACGGCGTCCTGTTAGCCTCAGCGGCATTGAGAAACGTCCTAAGGCCATCACGGAAGGCCTGAGCGTGGGGGTCCCCGTACATCCATTGTCTATTCATCTGCATTATTAACCAATAACAAATATACAATACAATTTAAAGATAAAAAAATTTAATATATAAATAAATACAAATTATAATATATATTCCATTATATAAATAAATTTCTAAAACTACATTACTATATTCATTAAATATAACATTACTATAAGCCTTATAAGATTTATAAGATTTATAAGATTTTCTATTAATTTATAAGATTTTCTAGCATTTTATATTGATTTTCTAGTAATTTATAAGATTTTCTATTAATTTATAAGATTTTCTATTAATTTATAAGATTTTCTATTAATTTATAAGATTTTCTAGCATTTTATATTGATTTTCTAGTAATTTATAAGATTTTCTATTAATTTATAAGATTTTCTAGCATTTTATATTGATTTTCTAGTAATTTATAAGATTTTCTAGTAATTTATAAGATTTTCTAGTAATTTATAAGATTTTCTAGCATTTTATATTGATTTTCTAGTAATTTCTAAAACCACATTACTATAAGCCTTACAACTATTCACAAGTCATACAAAACAAAATACTAACTAGCTTGCCTTCTCCCTCCATTTAAAACACAACATGCATGAACACTCTCTCCACCATGAACTCAAGCTCTCTCCTCTCTCTCCTCCAAGAACACAATCTCTCTCTAGCTAGCTTTACTTTGATTCACAAATCCCTCTATTTCTAAATCATAGAAGGATTACAAGCTAAATAAAACATTAGAGAATGAAAGAGTGTACCTTGTAGTGCTCCTTAGATGAGTAGATTTTTCACAAATTTTGAAAAAAATTTGGGCAGCACCTCCCCTCCCACGGCCGAGCAGCATGAACACAGCGCCTAAGTGTTCAGCTGGCTCGGGCGGGGGAGGGGAAGCCCCTATATTCAAACACATTAGCACCGGGTCGTGGCAAGACCCGGTGCTAATGTTCACCCTTTAGCACCGGGTGCAGCCACGACCCGGTGCTAAAGGCCTCGGGCACATTAGCACCGGGTCGTGGCTGCACCCGGTGCTAAAGGGTGAACATTAGCACCGGGTCTTGCCACGACCCGGTGCTAATGTGTCTGCCCGGACACACCTCCGCGCCGCCCCCGCTCCTAGCCGTTGGACCCGGTGCTGAAGCCCCATCAGCACCGGGTCCAAAAATGGCCGAGGTGGAGGAGGCGGGCGGATGTGAAGGATTCTGGTAGTGTAAAGGTAGGTTATTTCAAATTATTTGTGGTACTATAGTAGTCATATAATGCTATTTTACAATATTAACCATAACTTGTAATCCAATTTATATAATTTAGAAGACAAACAAATAGAGGCTAAGTCCACCGTGCCTAATTATATTTAGTAGCACATGTATTAAGGAGGTGAGGTCTAATCTGTTATTCAGCCCACTAAATCGCACTAGCTCCTAAAAATGCTTAGGTCTTGTTTAGATCCAAATTATGGGGGTGGAGATTTGGGGGTTTGGGGTCACTTCGTAATCATTGCGTCACTGTAGCATTTCGTTTGTATGTGTGAAAAATTATCCAAAAATTGATTAATTAGGCTCAAAATGTTCGTCTCACAGAGTACAACAAAACTGTGCAATTAGTTTTTGATTTCATCTACATTTAGTACTCCATGCATGCTATGACATTTTGATGTGATGGGAATCTTCTTTTTACATAGTAAACTTTGGGGTTACTTTTTGGGAACTAAACAAGGGCTTAGGTCTAGCAGACTAGCACTAAGGGTAGCCATGGACATATTGCACAAAAAAAATAGTTTGTCAATGACGGAAACATTTGTTCAAGGTAACTTGATATGAAAACTCCGACAAATCATCTAATAGGCAATATAGCTCACATGAAATAGGTTGTAACAAATTTTTATTTATTAGATTATTACATAAAGTTCCAATTTAAGTTCAAATTATTAGATGTCCCGAAGATATAATCTATTAAGTTTTAGTAGTATATCTGTACTAAGGTCAGGGTATTAACTACTTTGTCCATTTTAAATTAATGGTCACTTTAGCTTTGTTTTAATTTATAACTCTCTTATTTTGACCAAGTTTATAGAACAATATATTAATTATATATGCCAAATAAATAAACTATAAATAAATATTTAATGGTGGATTTAATAAAGAGAATTTGATGTTAATATTTTTATAAACTTGATCAAAGTCAAACAAATTTGAACCATAACATAAGTAAAGTGATGAAAAATTCAGAATGGAGCAAGCAGGTAATACCGTTGTCGTTGGGCTAATCAGCTGTTGTGCTCATGGTCTTATAGGGTATCTCTGGGCTTATTAGGCTCACAAGCTAAAAGAAAACTTCGCTTGACTGTTTGGCTTATTAAACCATTACACTAATACACATATGGCATATAGTCCCGGTTCTTAACCCTCTTTAATCATGAGTTCCCTCACTTTGGGACTAAAGAGCATGTAAGGCAAAAATATATTTACAATCCGCGGGATTTAAACCCAAGGACCTTGCCTCGCACGTAGCTTTCTTACCATCATACCTACACAACACATGTGAACTTGGGTTGAATGCTTTCCTTTTGATCGAACTAACCCATGTATGACCCTTTAGACTAGGTTGGTAAACCCAATTGGGAGTAAAGGACCCTTCGAGTTGGTAACCAACATCACGACTAATGTGGACCCTTTTTAGTTCAGTTGATGTTACCAACTGGGACTAATACTTCGAGGCCGTTTAGTGTGGGTTGATAACCCTAGCCAGGACTAATGTAGATCCTTTAGTCCAAATTGGTTTTACTAAAAGGCTATTGAACCTTATAAAAGTTAGACCTGGGACCCGTGTTCAACAAGGTGTTGTTCTGTGCTCGCCTAGGCGCGCCTATGCGCTAGGCGGCGGGGTACCGCCTTGCCCAGGGGGTAGGCGGTACCTTAGGCGGCGGCACGGCGGCGGCGAAGAGAGGCCGGTGGCTGCCTCTAGCTGTCCAGGAAGGGTCGCAAGATGCGACGAGGGAGGGAGGGCGTCAGCGGGCGGGCGGCAACAGCAACAGAGGTGGGGGGTGACGTCCGGCGACGTCGGGCGGCGGTCGGGAGCAGGCGGTGTTGGCCAGCAGTGGGGGAGCAGCGGGAGAGAAGGGGATGGCGGGTGGCAGCGACGGGGGAGGAGGCAGGCATTGAGTGGTGGCGGCGACTGTGCGGGGCGTCCGCGAGCGCGTGAGGGCAACGGAGAGGAGATGGGAGTCGGGAGGTTGGATAAGGCAGGAAAGACTTTAGGCTTGAGCAATTGAACTGTTTTGATGGGCCTTTCAGTCCAATTCTAGGTCCACTCATCTCCTGTTTTTCCTTTTTTTTTAGTATATATGCACATATGTACGTCGCCTTGAAAACGCCGAGGCGTGCTTACTCTCTAGGCGGAGGGTCGCCGCCTAGAGAGCGCCTTGCGCCTTTTCCATCCTTGCCTATATTAGTTGCAAGTCTATCTCTATCTGAGACAAATACGAGGATGGAAGTCTCTTTTTGTACCGGTGTAAACGGTTAACGAACAAGAGAAGGTAGCTTACAAACTTTGAGCTTTTCGTCCATCCCATAATAAATAGTCATTTTATCAGCATCAGTAATCAAGCACCCATAGCTTTGCTATCATACAAACTTATATGCTTCTTTCTCCTATATTACCCCACCTTTCCTTTCATCGCCCCTATGCGAATATCTACATATTTATCTTGGAGCTTGACGTCTCTCTCGTTATCTTTCTTTGAATGTACAGGGGGTGCAATTGCTTTTCTCAACTCTGACATTCAAGATCAAATTGTTGCATAGGTTGGACCCTTTTCTTGTTCACTTTTTCTTTTGAGAGGTTTTCTTGGCCGTGTTTCATAAGAAGTGGAAAAAAATTTCCTTGCAAAACTTTGCATGTGTTTCACAAAAATTTTGCAGCCAACGTCAACAAATGCAACATGCACCCCTACTATATGTACACATAGAACGAAATTTGCTAAGTGTACCCAATTACACACATACAAAACCACCACATCTTGACAAACCTTTTTCAATACAAACTATAACAAGGTGTCCTCACAAAAAAATCAAACGCATACAACAAATGGGTCTGTACAGTGCAATCGTGTACATGACCATCGAACCACTTATTACACATGCTTATGAAAAACAACCAGTACATCACACATCTATCAAAAAGGCAAGCAATAAAAATCAATTTCCATCGACGCATAAATCATCTCACAAATGAAATAAGTACAATGGCCTTCTCAACCCCTTTGTTGTGACATATAGTATGCATGTGCTATTTCATCGCGGACAAGGTTCATGTTTCTGTCATCCTCAACTTCATCGGTCTCACGGGGCTCATGTGCTTCCTCATCATCATTGTCGGCCATTCCAACACGTCCATTAGACGAACCGACTTGGAAGTCGATGCCGTCGTCATCATGTTCAGTAATGAAATTATGCAGCCCACAACATGCAAGAATTATTTGGCTTTGGATACTTTCGTGGTACGACGGAATAGCCAACAGAATTCTCCACTTCATCTTCAACACCCCAAAGGATTGCTCTATGACGGACCTAAAAGATGAATGAGCCTTGTTAAATACCTCTCTTTCACCAGATGGTGCGGGTCCACGGCGCCACTGTTGTTGATGGTATTTGCACCCCTTGTATGGTGATAGATAGCCCGGTCGGTTCAGATACCCCGCATCAACTAGATAAAACTTCTCTGCATGCATATTCCAACAGTCACAAGGTCATCATGAAAATTCAGCAAGAGCAATGTCACATTTCTATTTGAATTTCCTAGTTGCCATATGTCCGAATGCCTATATGTGAAATTGGATGATGTAACAGGCCTAAACATAAATAACACGCCTAAACAGCAAATATGCAGCAACATGTATGATCAAAACATGACTGTAGTGGCCTAAACAGGAGTAAACAGCCATGGACAGTCCTAAATAGGAAAGCTACAGCCACAATGGTGACAAGTGGACACGGTCAGCATGGTTACTGCCCTCATCATAACCCCCTGCAATGTATGAAAGCAACGTAAGAATGGGAGAGGTATGACGGAACTTTTGGAAATCGGTATAAATGTCTGTTTTCAAAATCTTCAACCAAGGTGTCATATTAAAAGTAGGTCCTACTTCATATCTATGCAACAGCAGCAGCTCATCATGAAATGTAGGTCATCGTTCAGCAGCACCAGGCGCTGAAATATTCAAACCTAATCGTACTTCATATGAAAACTAAATCCTTGTTCATATCCAAATAAAATGCAGCAGGAGCTGTCATATTAATGAAAACGAAATGAGGGTCATGAAGATGATTATACAATATGCAGCTGACATAATAATACATGCATCAACCATACTATTTCCACCTGACAAGAGTGTTCCACTGCCACAGCAAATTAACAAACAAATTATGCAAGATAATTAAATACAGCAATATCGTTGGCATGGTACTTACATCTAGTGAAGTGATCTTATTTATCATATAATTACGGGTAAAAGAGTTCACTCACCATAGCTTGGCGGCACTGGACGCATCGGATTCAGCGCAAGGGAGGCGTAGGGACCCCCTTGGAACCCTGACAGGGACGAGGTTCAGGCATGGGGAGACCGCCTCCGTGATACTACATTGGGTCCACAATATGCAAAAAAAAATTATGAAACATGTCGTAAGTTTTGCAGCTCAATTTGTTTTTCACTTTCCATGTGAAACACGGCCCTTGTTCACTTTTGGACGACGACGCTGCTACCACCGTCTTTTTCAGGAAATTTCTTTTTTTCAAGTCCACTCGTTTTGGATCTGCCCGAAACTTCTTTGGACAGTGCTGAAAAGGTTGCTCTGATGTGCGGGGGGCTGAAGCTCGTGCCACCACGTGCTCAACATCAACTGAGCAGTTGTCGTCCAGCTCCGGCAGCCCGGCCCCACTTGACACGATAGGACACAACGTTTACTCCGCCACACGTTTTGGTGAATATAAATCGTCCGATCCAACACAAGGACAAATCGTGGACGTAGGCTTCGTACGAGCGAGTAAATTAGGTGAAACGCGTAGAGTTAGACAGCATATACCAGGGATGTCTGATAGACTTAGGCTCCGTTTGTTTCCTCCCGTTAAACTTTAGCGTCGTCACATCGGATGTAAATATATTAATTATAAGTATTAAATATAGATTAATTTAAAAACTCATTAAACAAACGAGGAGTAATTTACGAGGCGAATATATTAAGTTTAATTACACCATGATTAGACAATGTAATGCTACAGTAAACGTATGATAATTATGCATTAATTATAGCAAAATTAGACTTGTTAGGTTCGTCTCGCGAAATAGACATGACTTATGTAATTAGTTTTATAATTAATTTATGTTTAATACATCTAATTATCACTTATTTAAAATGCTAAACTTTAACATCCGGATCCAAACACCACCTTATTACATTTATTTGTGATCAGAGGAGATAGTTTATAATGTGGCTTTTGTAGAGGTTTCTTGTGTTGATTTGGATGTTCAGTTGTTCACCGAATGGGCGACGCAGAAAGTAATGGCACTGGCTACTTTGTGCACGGGCCGGCAGAACCTAACGTCCTAACCCATGCCCAATCACGATGACGAGGCATGGTTATGTGCAGAATGCATGCAGTGGTGCGTTGATGGTTAATTTCCAAATTTCACCCTCAAATTCCACTTTATAAAAAGATCACATCACATCAAAATGTCGGCACATGCATGGAGTACTAAATGTAAATAAAATAAAAAAACTAATTGAACAGTTTTGTTGTACTTTGCGAGACGAACATTTTGAGCCTAATTAATCAATATTTGAATAATTATTTATAAATACAAAGGAAATGTTACAGTGACGTTTTAACTCCAAAGTCTAAAGTTTGGCTTCCCAAACTTTGGAATTAAACAAGGGCTAGGTTACATTTCATGCGCTCATCACTCAAGTCTGATCGCCGTTCTAGTGTTGGACAGAGCCAGCGGTGGAGCCAGCAGGGGGCAGGGGGCCAGAACCCCCTACCCTTTCAACTAACGGAGCCTCTGTAAACCCCCATACAATTTCTAACCATAGATGTAGAGGAAGAAGAAGGAAAGAAGGAGGAAGAAGAAAAAGAAGAGGATGAGGAAGAAGAAGAAACTCAGCCCCCAAACTTTGATTCCTGGCTTCGTCACTGGACGGAGCATCATTAATTTTTTAAGGGTTTCTAGAAGGTCACGTAGGAGTCTCGCTAGTCAATGCCACACCGATGGGCCATGAAGCAGTTATGTGACAGTACAAATATTTGCCTCAGTTTACTTGCTAATGGCACAAATCAAACTTTAATTTGCTTCGTTCACTCCAGCCAACCAGCACTCTTCTTAGTTCGCTCAAAGCCAGCAACCAATGGAAATTGTTCAGACTGAGCTGAGCTAACCGCTCTTCTATGATGGAATAGAACGGAACCATATATATCTCGGCAAATGTACACAAGGATCAGCTACCGAATGATCGCAAGCCAACTAGTGCTTATACCAAGCAGAGCAAGTAGCTGAAAAAGAAGTGTTTTCTGAAGTCACGGCTGGGTGTATGATGTGGACGTTCAAGGGTCAAAACCGCACCAAGTCATCAAACCAGCCCGGCAATCCTGCTGAATCTGGACGCGCTTGCGTCTAGGTTCATAGGCAAAAATGCACTCTTTGTGAGGCGTGCGTCCCCAGATATGCATTATTTATAGGACGGAGGCAAAGATGTTAAGTATCCAGATTAGACAAGTTTATTTAAGGTGTGGTATTGAGGGTCTGTCAGTCGAGTTGAGGGTTAAATTTGGAGATCCAACCAAAGTGTAAGGTATGAACGAACGAACCTGTGACGCACAGCAATTCTTTTTTTTTTGCGGGCATGCACAACATTGACCATATCTCTTCTTATGATACTTTCGTCTCAAACCATGCGAAATGAAGCAACAAATACACTAACTAATCCCAGAAGCGGACCATTCCACTACAGGTTATGCACAAACTAACTCGATACATGAACTGTACCGATGCCTCGGTGTACATACACTCAGACCCGAGACGACAAACATCGTCTCGCGGCGCCCGAAAGGCAGACAGCATAATCACAACTTAGGGGCAGTAACTTCTACACCCCCAACGATTATTGCAGACTTTCTTCACTCACATGGCTCACAACATAAGCCGGAGCAAAGCTTGGAAGATCTTTGAATTCACGATCCATGAGGATGTCGCCACTGCACGCACAGGCGATGAGGTTAACATGGGGTTCAATCCTCCTTGTAGACCAGAGGCTTGTTGACCCATCTTATTCGGCAGCCGCACGCTTGGAGCATCTGGACGAGCTCAGGGGACAGCACGTTCTTCAGCCCAGTGAGTATCTTGAGCTTCTTCAGCCTCCCGCAGGCTGCTCGCAGCGCCATCTCAAACCCTTCTATGGAGACCCACGAGAGGTGCACCATCTTAATGTCCTGGAGGCACCGCAGGGAACTCAGCAGGTGACATAGGCCCAAGCCAGTGACTTGGCAGTATGATATGGTAAGCTGCAGAATGAGGACAGGTTTATAAGGTTCCTGCTTCTTAAGAATTTGCGAGGACACAAACCAGAAGCTAAATTCTGCAGATTATTTACCTGCCTAAGGTTCAAAGCATTACGAGCAAGGGCCCCTAGACCAGCGTCGTCAACTGAATAACAACGTTTCAAGTCCAGTTCTATCAGGTTCTTGCATCCAATTGCAATGGAGGAGATCCCTATGCATGTGATGCGGACCAAGCACCTCAGTTCAAGGTTCGTGAGCTCTTCCAGAGAGCCTAAGTGGGCCAAACCACCATCAGTAATCTTGTTGCAGTAGCACAAATTTAGCAACTTAATCTTCTTGCAGCCATTTGCTAAAGATGCCAACCCGTCATCAGTAATGGAATTGCACCTGAAGGAAGGAATATTGCAGGAATGTTATTTCCATGCATGAGGGCTCAAACCATCGTGATAAAAGATTAAATGGGAAGGCTTAAATTACCGGTAGAGGTCGAGCTCCACGAGCTTTCCACAGTTTGAACTAATAAAAGCAATGCCTTTGTCAGAAATACTTGAGCATAGGCCTAATTTCAATTTTCGCAATTCAGAGCATTTAGCCAAGTGCTGCAAAGCTGAAGAAACAAGTAGACTATGGTCATGTTCAATTTAAAACGAACAGATTTGGATAGAAAACGGACTAAGAAATGATGGTAGAGATCATGAACCTGCATCATTCACTCCACAGTCAGTGTGGTCTATCTCCTTAAGATTTGGGCAGCAAGTTGCAATTTGCTTTAGTCCCTTCTCATCTATCAAGGAGCAGGATTCTAACCGCAAGCATTCAAGCATCTTACAGTTGCCAGCTATTGAATCAAGTGCATTGTTGGTGATGAGATTGCAGCATGTGAGATCAATTGTCCTTAGGTCACTACATCGAGCTACAAGAGATGAGATTCCTTCATCTGTAACACCACTGCATTTGCTAAGTCCAATCTCAACCAGGTTGTTACAACCTTCACCAATTGCTTGAAGGAGAGAGTCCGAGACTTCAAGACCATCAAGTTTCAACACAGTCAAGGTTTCCTTTAGTGTTGCCAACTTGGACAGAAAACGCTGTCCTATCTCCTACAAGTTTCAAAAATAACATCAACAAAACACAGTCAGTCAGACATTTGCCCCTTTTGATTTTTTGTTCACTCTTCATCAGGGTTGAATCCCTTAAATTACCATTTTGTTTCTAACATAAAAAAGGTATTTCACAATGTACAGAAAAAAAGAACTAATGAATGCGCAGAGCAAGCAATGTTGGGAAGACCAACTCACATGCAAACAATCTGCAGCATTTAACTTCTGGAGAAAATGACAACCCTCTATGAGTGAAGCTAATCCCTGGTAAGTCACGTGGTCGCATCTTGACACATCAATACTCTGAAATGAAAGAAGCTTGTTAGAACAAATCAATGTTTCAAACAGATCAAAAGGCAGCATTCAAAATCATTTTAAGTTGTCAGTGATGCTTGACACACTATAAATACCCAAATTCCAGCTTCCAGCTGTTCAAGTTTAAAATTTTACATGGTCAAAT
Source organism: Echinochloa phyllopogon (assembly GCA_033239725.1). Taxonomy (NCBI): domain Eukaryota; kingdom Viridiplantae; phylum Streptophyta; class Magnoliopsida; order Poales; family Poaceae; genus Echinochloa; species Echinochloa phyllopogon. The sequence goes on along the minus strand of BTCW01000012.1, from coordinate 58,378,351 downwards.
TGACACAACTATATGCATCAAGGTCTACTAAAAACTTAGGATCTCAAAGTGTGATTACCTGCAGCGAGTCGCTCCCCTTGCTCAGCAATTCCAGGCCTTCATCATCTATACATGAGCAGCAAACCATTGCCAACTCCTCAAGCTTCTCAAGTGTGGATATTGATCTAAGAGATCCATTACCCACCTGCAACAGACAAGAAAATTAAGCATACAATGCAAACAAACAGTACAATACAATAATGCCATTACCCCAATGAGAAATGACATAATGTATCACCCAGGCAAAAACTTGGTTCAGCACTTTATCCCCTACATGGGATGGGCTAGACACAGTCTCACACATAACACCTTGCTTACACTTTCATAATTGCTCGTAGTAAAAGGGTAAGGTTGAAGGAGAAATGCATGTGTCATAAAGCTATGCATGCCAGTATCACAAGGTGGCATGGGATGGCTTTGAAAATGGGTATACAGATAACAGATGTCCCTACTACCTACCTGTTACTGTAGAGTTAAAGTATAACCAGCAGTTAGGCCCACCTGATTACACATACAATCACTATTAGGTAGGGTGACCAATCAAGACTTCTAACTGATTTTTAAGACATTCAATGGAACAAATCCAAACAAGCCAGGTGTTACATATAACTACAGTACACTCCAAACCGTGACTAATTCCCACAAGACAAAGGGAAAAGGCAACGAAGATGCAATAAGTTCCTATACAAGCTGCAATTGTTCAAAATAGTCTCCAACAATATGATCCATACTGTTTTGAATAGCACCTTTTCACCCATAATATGCAATAGCTTCTTGCATAGCTTCTAACTAGAATAAACATCCAATAAGTATAAGAGTTACAAACATTTTCATGTTAAAAGGAAGAACTGAAATGGTTGCACACTGCCTCTGTATTTGTCACCATGTTGCATCTAAAATTTGGTTCATGTGTGCCTCTCGATATGTCATCTCTAGACAACTAAACTTTCTAGACTACCTAAATTTTCTGATGTTGTTGCTGCAGGAAATTAAGAATCTCTCACTTGGCTAAACAACAATTCATTCCTAGCCCGAACCATATGTAGCCACGATTAATCATATGAACAGTTCAATATACAGCTCGTATGGTAGTAAGTAACCTGCAGGTAGGAGATGTCGAGGCTGCGTAGCTCTGGGCACTTTTTGGCGAGCAGATCAATTCCGATGTCGGAGATCTCACGGCACCACTTGACGCTAAGCTTCTCCAGCCTGGGGCACCCAACAGCCACCTTGGCGAGCCCCATGTCCGTGACGGCAAGGCACTTGTCCAGCCTGAGCTCCCTGAGCCCGGCCGCCGCCGCCACCGCGGCTGCCTCGCGGTCCCCGGCGCCGACGCAGTGCGACAGGTCGACGGCCTCGAGCCTTGGGAAGGCGGCGACGAGCGCCTCGAGCCCGCGCCAGCCGACCCCGCTGGCCCGGGCGAGGCAGACGCGGCGCAGGCCCGCGAGCCCGCCCGCGGCGGCGGCGACGGCGGCGGCGAGGGAGGCGTCGTCGAGCGAGGCGCAGGCGGAGAGGTCGAGGCGCTCGAGCGCCGGGAACGCGCGGAGCAGGCGCGGGAGCGGCTCCCGGCGGAGCACCCGCAGCGCGCGGCGGTGCGCGGCCTCGGCGCGCTCGAAGGCGCGGCTGACGAGGCGGCACGCCTTGCGGTCCCGCGGCTCGCGGAGGCGGTCGAGCACCTGGCCCAGCAGGTCCAGCGACAGCACCCCGATCCCGACGCCGCCGACGAGATCGAGCTTCTGCGCCTCCCGGCTCATCGCGCCGGCGCTCCCGCCGCCGAGGAACCGAACCCGGAGAAGCGCTGCTACTGCTACTGCTAGTCTGCTACCACCACCACCACCAGGAGGGGGGAGTGGATTTAGGTGGGGATGAAGAGGAAGGAGAAGACGGCGAGGGGCGGGTGGTCGTCGGGGAGCGGTAGGCAGTGCGGTGCGGCAGGCCGGCGCGGTCGGGCAAGGGCGCAGCGCCGCAGCATGGTAGGGGGGTCGGATCCCGCGGGCGCGGATGGCGGCGGCGCGATCCCGATCGGCCCGTCCCAGCAGCGGTGGAGGAGGTGGTGGTGGATAAGCCGCGGGGCGGGACGGGGCGGGGCGAGGCGGGCGGGGACTGGGGGGAGGTGGGTACGGGCGGTGGGGAGCTCGACAGGTGAGGAGAGAGAGAGAGAGAGAGAAGAGAGCTGGGGCACAGGTGATGCCGGTCGGAATACCGCCTGCCTCAGGTGAGGGTCGAGTCGGACGGAGGTGGCACCTGATCGCACCGGCGGGGAGTAGTGCGATGAGGAAGATGACCGAAATACCCCTTGGGCCCACATCCTTCCTTTTTTTTCCCTTTTGGATGTACTATGGAGTACTACCACATGATTTTCGCCCAACAATTTAACATTCTGTAAAATCTGATTAGAGGGCAATTTTTACAGGAACCGGTGAAGAAGCCACGTTAGAAGTCGTGTTGGAAACTATTGCTGCGATAGAAAACGATAGTTACCGTGCCAAGACAGGGATAACCGCGGCATTATTTTTCAACTTTGCTAGAAAACCTTGTGCCGTGCTGTGCTGTCGTGGGTAGTTTCGGCATTTGGCTAGAGTTGTTGACCGGATGGCATGGCCCCGTGCACGCTCCGAGCTGGGGTAGGATGGAGTCACACATGTTCTTCGGTGACAAGAAGCTCCTGTCATTATTCCTTATGCTGGTAATTCCGTTTGCGTAATCCATTTGAAAGAAAACGATGTACGTATTAGGTAGTATTAGCAAGGACGTTAAAATGCGCGGTAGAAAATCAAAAGCGAGCGGCAATTGTGTGCTAATTTCAATGGTGGCTGGTGCCTGGTGCTGATTTATGTTAAGAAAAAAATATCGCTGACTGGTCTGTGGCTGGTGGCTGGGTGCTGATTTGTGTTGAGAAAAAAATATTGCAGACTAGTGCTGACGAACGGGTTTATTTTTACGTCAATCTTATCTGATCAACTCTAATTAGACAGCTGAGACCGAAAGATGCAGACCCCCGGCTGATTAGGGAGGTTTCTTTCTTTCTTTATTTCAGTGTTTTGTGATGAGGTTTGCATCTACCGCTGCAGCTCCGGCCAGGTGAGGTTGGAGCGTAGCCGCCCATCTATCGCTTCCATTTCCAACGCCGGCTGCATTCGAGATGCTAGAGGCCCACAGCCACCCATCCTATCAAGCACGAACAAGAACAGGAAGGTGCCAAAAGAGTCAGTGGGCGGGGAAGATGCATGTGGTCAAGAACTCAAGATGCTAGGCACAAGAGATTTAATTTGTTCCAATTCCTGCATGTTGGCTCTGTTTTCTTTTCGTCCTTCTTTTTCTCCGTATTTTCTTTGGATTTTGTCAGATGACAAATAGCATGTTTCTTCACCATATAGACCTCAGATAAGATTTGTGTGCTACGCCTTGTATTCCACTTAGTACCCGGTGGATTAACTTTTGTCCAATGAGAACTTGTAACGGTATGACATCTGCAGTGACGATGGCATACAAGCTGTTTAGTCCGTCGGTCGCCGGACGGGGACCCCATGGGGATTCATTCTCCGCGCAAGGGCGGGAATGGGAAGAAATTGTGAAATTGCATATTGTGAAACTGTTTGATACGCATGTGCACACATTGACACTCTACTTTTTTTTTCTCCAATTGATGTATAGTTTTAGTATTTACGGGAGAGTTGATGACTATAATGATGAAAAGGAGCAATATAGTGAGTCTACTTGGATAATTTCATGAGTTCCTTGCATTTAGGATTAGATATTACTCTAATATGTATGCATTCATTGTATGCATAGGGGTATCACTCATATATCTTAGCACTTCATCCTTAGACATTATGTCCCATGCAAATTGACTAACTTAACCAATATGCCCTTTGTTTGCGACTAAGGTAAAGTTTTTTGAAGATAAGAATTATCGTTATTTGCATGAGAAAGCATCATGTTTATGTAATTATAAAAAACACATATTAAGAAATAGCAACGAGGAAACATAAATAAAATATGCCTGAAACGAACCGGATCCTCAACGACGAGAATCCGACTCCCTGTACCCTCGAGATAGTCCCAGGAATAGCAGCTATCTCGTACAGAATTCATCTCAGTCGAATATCACATCCATACAACGATAAAAGATTCATTACATGACATATATAAAACATAGCGTCTGGTACAAGCCCTCTGGGCTAAATCGACAATAAGAAACAGCTGCGCAGCGGTAGCTAGAACATCAGGGACCACTCCTCCACAGGCATCCTTGAGCATAGCGCGCACCCTTCAATCGTACCACCCGTCCTGGTTGAACTCGTGGTCGGGGTCTTCACCTGAGAACCCAAAGTCTGTCCCCAAGGAAATGGGACAGGTCCACGTCACCAACCATAATATGAAGCAAGCTTTAAAGTGGCCTACTCTAAGGTATTGAAATAATCAAGGTTTGAGCCAGGGTTTTCTTATGCGAGCAGCAGCAATAACCCAAATTCATCTCATCACTAATTCCTTCCCTCACATGCACATTCACTCCCCAAATCCAACCATCAGCCTCACATTCCCATCGGGCTCGTCCTGCCACAGCAGGTTCCCGCAAACATCATCCACCAACGCCTTTCGCTCCCTAGTCGACTCGGTGAGCTCCCTTCCCACCTTGTCTCATCAGCAACGCTGGACCAATCTCTCATAACCCAAATCAAAGGATGAGGTAAGAAAGCAGATTCCCATGCTAGTTGGAACTTATCAGAAGCGGGTCGTCCGTAACCGTGGACACGGCTATACGTATAGTTTACACTCTGCAGAGGTGGCACTCCAGGAATCCATCCGGGCTGCAAGGCTAGTCCGCAACCAACCTGAGACACAGCCCACAGCAGAGACCCTAAACAGTAACGGCGCCAATCCTGTCTCCCTGGGCTCGGGAAACATCTGATCTAACATCTGCCCCAGGGTTGTGAAACCTTCCCACCGGGGCCAGTCGGGGGCCGTGGTAAATCAGGGAGATTACGCCGCAACGAGTCCCCCTTACACACATCAAGCTCGATTCTCCTACAGTCTCGGCGCCGCACTAGAGTAGGCTTGCTGGAACCCTCCCCATACTGGGTAGATGGTGAGTACGGTATTCCCACGTCCAAAGTTAGAACTCGACTCGGTCCTTAATTGTCGGTAAAGCGAGTATCAGCGTCTTAAGCGATCCGCCGCAACGGTCCGCAATCGGCACCCATAATAGGTATTTCCACCCAAACTCCTCAAATAACCCAAGTATCCACAATCATGTACCCGCAACAGGTACCCCATAGGGACTGCCCGAGTGCAGCCCCCCAGCACCTCGATCAAACGATCGAGTTGTTATTACTCGCTTACACCGCCTAGCTGCACTACTCCTCCCAGACCACCCACAACTCACGCCAAGAGGATCAAATCACAACCATCCCAACACATGCATTGCATAGCATATTTCATAAAGTGAGTAGTAGGTAGCAAGGTAACAGGATATCATCAAAGGCAGTGCAGGTTTATCATGCGAGTAAAGTAAAGCGCTAGCATACTAGTTGCATGTCTAATAGGTATTTCAGAGTTTGGTCGGGCGTGAACCTGGGCAAAAGTCTTCGTCTTCGTCAAAACTGTTGTCGTAGTGGTCTGACTCTTCCTGACTCTCCGGAACTCCTAGGGTTGCGGAAAAATAAAATAAGGCGCGGCTACTAGCAAAGAAACACCAAAACAGCGATAAAAGAAGTCCCAAATAACACCAATCTACACTAACGCGTAGGTCATGATTTTAGAAAAATATAGAAACTGGTTTCATATTTTTCTGAGCTACGGTTGATTTATTATTAATTTTACAAGTTTAAATCATTTTCTGAAAATATTAAATAATTTCCGAAAAAGAAAACAGACAGAAATTAGCCTGCTGACGTCAGCATGACGTCATGCTGTCATCAGCAGTGGGGTCCGCCTAGGATGACGTCAGCAGTGGGCCCTGCTGAAGTCAGCGTTGACGGGTCAACGGTCAACGGTCAGCTCTGGTCAGTGGGCCCCAGCGGTCAGTGACACACAGTGTATGATATGTGGGCCCCATACGTCAGCGCTGTTAAAAGAAAAAGAAAAAGAACGCGCTGGGCTGGAACTAGGCCAAAAGAAAAGTCTAGGGGGGGTAAACTGGACTTTAGCGCGAACTTTAGGCCCACGAAGGGGGTGCTGTTGGATCTGCTCTGGTGGACTTGGTCCACGGTGAGCCGTGAGTGCGGTGCACGTGAGCCAGGTGCACGGGATCGGATTGTGGCCGACTCGGGATCTTTTGCGGGTGCTCGTGTGGCGTGCTGGTGTGGTCCAGCGTGTGGCTTGGCCACGACGCGACGCGACGCGCACTGGAGCACGGCCGGCGGCGACGGTCGACGGCGAAACTCGCCGGGAAAAGGCTCGGCGCAGCCCTAGAAGCGGTGCTACGGCTCGGCTAGGGTTCGGCGGACACGGGCGGGGAGAAAAAGGCCACGGCTTGGCTGCGGCTTGGGCTCCCCGACGCGAGCGGCGGCGGCGCGGCCATGGCGCCACGGCGGCCGGCGACGCGCGGGCGGAGACGGCTCGGATTCGACTCGGCTGCGAGGGCTCGCGCACGCGCGACACCAGCGTGAGCTGGAACGCGACGTCGCGGCCTTAGCGGGGGTGCGCGTGCGCGGGTTCACGGCTGCCCGTGGCCGCGACACGGCCTCGGCGTGCGCGCGCGGCGAGCGGAGCTCGGCCGCGGCGGCCTTGGCTGCTGCTCGGTCGACGGCGGGTTGCGGGTGCGATAGCGTCACGACGGGGCTCCTGCAAACAAGATGGCCACAGCTCGAAGGCTGGGTCCCAGAGATGGCTAGCAAGCGGTGCGGCGGCGCTCGGCCGGAGACAGGGGAGAAAGGGGAAGGTCACGGCGGCGGCTCACCTAGGGGCAAGTAGAGGTTCGCTGCAGCTCGGGGTAGTGCTCGCGGTGCTCCTCCAGTGCTCGTGCTCCTCTTCTCGTCCCGGGTCCGGCTCCTCTTCGGCGGCCCCGCGGGCGGCGGCGCTCCGGTCTTCGGCGGCGGCGTCGTGGGGGTGCTCCGGCTTCTCTCCTCTTCCTCCTCTCCTCCTCTGGTCCTCCTCTGGTCCTCCTCCTCCCTCTCCTCTCACGAATCGGGGACTGAAAACCCCAATGGGGCGGCGGCGGCTCGAAGGGGAAGGTTTCCCCGGCGCTGGTTTTGTAGGCGGCCGCTAGGGTTTCGGGGTGGCACGAACGGCGAGATGGGGCGGCCAGGAGCCCGCGGACACGTGGCGCGCATTGGACGGGCCGCACAGGAGCGATGGGACAGGCTTGGGGTGGTTGGGTCACGGGCGCGCGCGAGGGAGAGAGCGGGCGGCGCGGGGAAGAAGGAGAGGAGGGAGAGAAAGCTGACAGGCGGGACCCGCCTGTCAGTGGGAGAGATGGAGGGGACGCGGAGGCGATGCGGAGGAAGGGCTGGGCCACAGCTAGGCCGCAAGGCCGGCTGGGCCGCTTGGCTGGCTGGCTCGGGAAAAGGAATTCGAGGGTGGTTTCTAGACTTTGGCTACGGGTTTCGGCCCAACAGGGTTAGGTTTAGATTTTAAATAGTTTAGGTTAGTATTTGTTTGAATTCAAATCTAGAATTTAAATTCAAACACAACCAAAAATCCAATAAAACCAAATTAACTCCAAATCACATCTATTTGGTCCTTAGCACTTCAAATTATTATTATTTTTTTAATTTGAATTTAAATTGCTTAGGAATTTAGGAAGCAATTAGAAGACACTCTTATATGTTTGTTGACTTGCACAAAATTCACCAAAAAATTTTAAATTCACATTTTTGCACTCAACAAATCCTATAGGGAATTTTAGGGTTGTTACAATGCCGCTCCAAGTAAGAAATCATAAGCATGCGATCAGCAGGCTCACATGTGATGTTTTTATCAGAAATAATCAAAGATGATGAGCAAGGGAACAAATTAATCATCGACGACGAGAGAAACAGACAGAAAAAGTACTCAAAAACAAGAAAGTATTATTTGATGCCAGCATCAATTTAACGTTAAAAGTTGTTGAAGACTCAACCAAAAGCATAGTTCAGTCTTTAGAGGGCCATTTGGGGGAAGGTTTTTCCGTTTTCGTGCGGTTGTATTTGGGGTAGTTGATGAAGGATCTCTGGAGGCTCATCTGGGCTCAAGTAGAAAAGGTGAAAGGCAGCCAAACCAACCTCCCTCGATACCGTACATTGTTGTACAGACTGTGCCTCATACTCTCGTCATCATTTTTTTATGTGTGTGTCAGGCCTTAGCTAACATGTATAATGTGTGGGTCATTCATATTATGAGCTATGTGCTAAAAACTAAACCATTGGAAGAGTTATCTTTTAGAGCGCTTAGAGCTAGATACTAGTTCGTACCATTGGAGAAGGCCTAACGTCTATAATAAGATAGCTCAGATGTACGGAGTGCCCCGCCAGTAACAAATAAATAACCTATTTCAGTGTGTCTTAGGTCAGCTGTTCTAAATTTGATACTATATTAGTTATTTTTTACATGTTGAGTTTGGGTATTTGAAAATGACATTAATGGACTTATCTAGAAATGTAGTTTCATAAGATTATAATTTTACCGTGTCTTAGAAATATTTCGTAACAAAAATATTAGTTAAAGTTGCGGTTTGAATACTAGTCAAGTTTGTTACCATTCGAATCCTAGAAAATTTGATTGTGCATATCAAGAAACGGACAACACATCCAATATGCCCCATATTTGCAGTAAGTGCAATAGGATAAAATCACCAACTGTATGGTATTTGATAATATTTCTATGTACTCTAAAAACACTCTAGAAAATGACAAAAAAAAGGAGACAAAATGTGTTGTTTTAATTAAGAAATCAAATCTGTGTAATAACAAGATAGTACACACGATATTTTTGTTTGAAAAAAGTAAAGGTGATGAATAAGACAATAAAATTCCAGTAGCGACAAACACATGTCAACTATATTTTGTTGCGATCAGAAATAATCAAAGACAATGAGGTGGGATAGATGTGAAAAAAACATGCATTGCCCGTGGCTCGGTGTTAGTATAACAATTTACATAATTTTTGTTGGCTCGAACTTAACCTGATCCACTGCAAGCTAACAATCTCCCATGAAAGCAGAGTTCAGCTGTTAGGGGGGCATATGGGGAAGGTGTTTAGCGGCAGGCAAGCAAGGCTGCAACATCAGCAGGCATCATCTCCAAACCAAACCTACCTGCTCCTCCCTTAGAGCTGAACGCTATGCCTCAAAAAACTAGTGCACTTTTTTTTTGTGTAAATCTCACGAGTGAAGCTAGCTAATCTATGTGATATTAGGATATGCTCCTAAAGAGGATATTCTGAACGTTTGGTCAGCAGGACTAGGGATTTGTAAATTAATGTATATGAAGAAGGACGGCCTCGGCCACCAACTAAGAGCTCTTTTACGGTATCTTATACTACTAACTTAAAGGACTTCCATAGTTCATTACGGTATTAATAAAATTGTGGCAATTAAAGGGTTTATTTGCGCAGAAACTTCTTTATTTTTCTGGTTTGCGAGGATTATTACATTTGCAGAAAGGTTCATCTGTGGCCCCCCTTTAATTTGTAGACCAAAGAGCACCACCGAAAGCAGAGTTTTATTAGGTATGTTATTAGTGGTAGCGCTTTGTTTAGGTTTTCCGCGGCTGCATTTGGACAGGCGAGAAGCGAAAAAGGACAAGTTGATGAAGCGGTGGAGGCAGGCGGCATCTGGGAAGCGGTGGAACGGAACGGAAGGCAGCCAGATTCAGAACAACCTCCCCCGCTGCCGGCCTTGCCGTACGGCGTGGAACCAGTCAGTCGTCATTCCACTTGTCTCCAGGTTGGGTAGTTGTCAAACTCAGTTCCGGTCGTTGTTGCGGTATATATCTGTCAAAAGTTGTTGTTGGGTGGTGTGGTGTCGTCGTCTAGTAAATACTTAGTTCTCTAATGTTTGTTATGTTGTCTGCAATGTGTGATTGTATTTTTTTTATATGCTGTGTGAGGTCTGGAATTTCTTTCGTGGTGACTCTGCGGATTGAAATTGTAATGTATGTAATTTTAGTTGTTTTAAGATGTAAATCTTGAACATTGTGTGTTGAGGGCTACACGATGTATAAACTGTATAAATGATGTGGATTGTCGAATATATGTACAAGTAAGTTACAGATTAAACTTAAGACATGTTTAGATCCACCACCTAATTGCTAGCTGGGTAGCTATAATGAATCCAAACAGGACTAACTAATTCTCAGCTAATATCTTTCTAACTAGCTAAATAAACTTAACCTAGCTACTTCCAGCTAACTAACTAATGGATAAGCTGAGTGGATCCAAACAGGACCTTAGTCATGTTTAGTTCTAAAAAGCAACTCCCAAATTTACTATGCAAAAAGAAGATTCTCTGTCACATCAAAATGTCATAACATGCATGAAGTACTAAATGTAGATGAAATCAAAAACTAATTGCACAGTTTTGTTGTACTCTGCGAGACGAACATTTTGAGCCTAATTAATCAATTTTTGGACAATTTTTCGCACATACAAACGAAATGCTACAGTGTCTCAATGATTACGAAAAGGCCCCAAACTCCCAAATTTGGTACACACCAAATTTGGGAACTAAACAAGGCCCTAATGTTTGTTATGTTGTCTGCAATGTGTGATTGTACTTTTTTTTGTATGTTGTGTGAGGTCTGAAATTTCTTTTGTGGTGACTCTGCGGATTAAAATTGTAATGTATGTAATTTTAGTTGTTTTAAGATGTAAATCTTGAACATTGTGTGTTGAGGACTACACGATGTATAGACCATATAAATTATATGGATTGTCGAATATATATACAAGTTACAGATTAAATTTAAGGCATGTTTAGATCCACCACCTAATTGCTAGCTGGGCAGCTGGAATGAATCCAAACAGGACTAACTAATTCTCAGCTAATATCTTTCTAACTAGTTAAATAAACTTAACCTAGCTACTTCCAGCTAACCAACTAATGGATAAGCTGAGTGGATCCAAACAGGGCCTTAGTCGTGTTTGGTGTTAAGGGCACGAGGCTTAAACAACCCCACCTAAAATGTAGAGGCATGAAAGAATGTTTTAGTGATAAATCGGAGTGCCGAAGGCGTCCAATCATCTGATTTGTCGTTGTTGTATTTTTGTAGAAGAATCTCGTTAGTTAGAGCCTTATACCAATTTTATTAACAAAATGCCATGCATTATTAATGTTTTCCTATTTTTTGCGGTATGTAATCCATTTATGTTTCAACACGGGTTCAATTATATACTCTAACAAACTAACACTTATGAAAAAAACTAACACTTATGAATTGAATTAGGACAAACCCTAAATATTAATTAATCATCCATTCAATCATCAACATTTTTCTTTTCTAATTGTTGCACTTATCAACTTATCATACTCCGTAGTACAAAGAACAAAAGGCCAGGAATCTCCACGCAAGAACCCATTAGCTAGGCAGAGGGCACTAATTTTCTGTAGATGCTTCTAGGTTCCAATAATTGAGAAGAGAACATAGCCTACTAATAAACACCACATCACAAAAACCCTCTTTATTATTACTCTTTTCAGCAGTGTGGCCTGGCGGCTATCCAAGCCCTGAAAGGCCGCACAGCATATCTGATAGCTAAACGTTGAGAGGGACAAATTAAGTTCCCATCGCCACTAACATACCACCGGCCTCAGATCGATCAGCCCAGCACATGAGCATTCAGGTCTGATGATAGCTAGGGGGCAACGTGATGATATGAGAAGTGGCTGTTCACATCCATATGGAGATGCAGAGAATTGCGCTTACAAAATGGTGAGTCAATGCATGACACATGTGTGTTGCCTGCACCGCAGCCACAGGCTGAAATTGAGCTTTCGGGAACGGAAAAGGCATTGTTCCAATTCCAATCCCAATTCCAATTCCAATTCCAAAGCCGCCGTTTTGGTGGATGATCCCGACGCTGCTGGAGGCGGCTGTGGAAATTTGGTAGAACGATGGTTGGTTGATAGGAAAGAGGAATAAAACTGCTGGACCATCGTGGATATATTGCTTTCCTAGGCGAAGGAATTAACGGAGGGGTTATATGCTTGATTGATGTAATTAAAATAATGTTTGGCAGTAGTACATGTGAAGGACACGTTGATACAAAAGTGCTAGCTAGTCACTACTCACTTCATCTCAAAGGAATGCGGCCGGTATCTAGAAATTAAAACTAAAAAATGTTGATTGAAATGTCAGGCACTTGGTGCGTTAGGATTAGGATAGTGTGCTAAGGTGGTGCTACAAGAAAAGAGAGACGCGAAAAGGTGCAATACGTTAGAGTAGTGCTAGACTGCTAGTGCTACATTAACAAAGGCTTGGCAACTGGAGTCAAAGATTATTACTAGCTTATTGTGTTCCAGAGATTTAAAATTAGTCCCCCCCTGATGTTTTGGTATTGGGTAGCCCGGAGTGAAACTGTGAAAGGAGAGCAAATTGACTTTTCCTCGTGTTCAAGGTGCAATACGCTAGAGACAAAATTTGTGGGCATCACCTGTTCTAAACACCAATATTGCCCTAGAAGAAAAGTATAGGGTAGATTGACTGGGCATTTCGGGATTGCCCTAAGGAAGAAAAAGGAATTATCATTTTTATTTTTTATTTATGAGATAGATGCTTGATGCTCACATGCCAAGTGTGCACGCCTTGCACACTCATCCTACACCTATAAGGCTATCTCCAACAAGTGACCCAAAAGGAGACCCAGTACTCATACCCAAACCCAAAATGAGTTTTCAGGAGAGAACCTAAATCTGGGTATCCTCTCTCTTCATGACCCATTCGCAGAAATGATTCTCTTTTGGGTCTCTGTTAGAGAAATGAGTTTATGGGTCACGGATCTTTAGACAACATAGAGTGGTAAATGGGTCTCCGATTTGAGTCACGGTTGTTGAAGACAGTCTAGCTATCTTTGATAGTCTTTTCCGCGAAACACTAATTCGGGCCCCATTTCATGAACACTTCCCTGGCCCTTTTGCTGTTGCTCAGCCCATTGGCTTCCTCACACCAAATCAGCAGCAATTAGCTTCCTGCCTTGTCAGCGAGTTAGCTCCTGATTGCTAACAAAAGAATTTTCCGAAGGCGAGGAAGAGCCGAAGAATATTTAATGGCGACATGTCTACTTGTTCGAAAATTGCACTGGAGTGGGCACGTGCCAAGGTATACTAGTGGCCACATGCCAGATCTCGAGTGGGCGCACCAGAGATTATCAGAGAGGGCCTCATCAGACTGGTAGTGCCTTTTCATGGAGAGACATGTGCTGTTCCATTTGTCCTAGCTCCTAAAGCATTTTTATTTGGCTGGGAAGGATGGATCAAATGATTTTTGGGATTTAGTTCAAGTTGGTACCAGGAATTTGGATCACATAACTACCTTTTTTTTCCCTTCAAAACAGGCTCTTGTGCTAATTGTTTTCCCTGCATCTTCTGCTAGTGTGGCAATGATGCTGCTAGGAAAGTAGTACTGATACACGGTGAATACGTACTGATCCTAACTATGGATGGCAGTCCTACCCGCGGGTATTGTACCCGGCAGGTGTGGGTATGGATAAAAAATTCCACCCATGGGTAAAAGTACGGGTATAAAATTTTATCCATGGGTATGATACGGGTACGTGATTTTTTGATTATAACGTAAAATATCCGTATCTGTCGGATACCTGCGGGTATTTAACCGATATGCGCAGGCATACGTAGAGAATTTTACCCGCGGGTAACAATACGGATATAGAATTTTATCCGATAGCTAATATGTTTCGGACGGGTATTTACTCTACCCGCACCACTGTAGCTGCACTGGACACTCTATTTACGCGCACGCGATAGGGCTCGTAGGTTAACATCGAAGCTAGGATCTTTTAATAGACAGTAGGATGTCTAAAAGCGAGCTACAAAAAGCAAAAGATAAATATTTAGATCATCATCCTTGAGCGAACCGGCCGGCAAACGGAGAAAATTTGGGAGGAAGGTTAGATAGCTTGCTTCAACTGGTTCATTGATGGAGCAAATAATTAAAGTAGCTTGACCTGTGCAGCTAAGGTTTTGCTTCGAGCTCGCATGCGCTTAACACTGTTGTAAATATATTCACCTCTCGCTGAGGAAACAGGCAGCAGATAGACGTCTGAGATCGTAGTAACTGTCACCTGTCAATTTTTTTTTTTGACACGGTCACCTGTCAAATTTTGGGCAAAGACAACCGAGGGAAATAACACTTTGCCAGTTTTGTGGTGGGCCGGCCGCGCGGCCCGTGCGCTGTTTCCTGCGCGTGTTGGGCTCAGTAGCGCGCTTTACGCGGGGAGGATGGTAGAGGGAAAAGTCCTATTTACCTCCCTGGATACTAGACCGCGTTCGCGAAACCACCCTAGACTCGAAAACCGCCCGTCTAGACCCCCACAATTCTCAAAACCGGACACGTGACCTCCCCGAACGGTTTTGACCCTGGTTTTGTCCGACGTGGCGCCACGTCATCCGTCTTGATTTCCACGTATCTCCGCCCCCGTGACCTCCTCCGCCTCACGCTGCCTCCGCGATATGCTCTCCGGCGCCAATGCCGACAAGGCCTGGCTCGCCCGGTGCCGCCGCCTCCTCCCCTCGCCGCCCCGCCTCTTCGCTTGGCGCGTCGCCGCGGCCGGATCCTCCCTCGTCGTATGCCGCTTTCTCTACTCCGCCGCCCCACTGTTCAGCGGCCTCTAGGACCACCAGAACCCGGAGCTAGGCAACCTCGTCGCCGCCGTCCCGGCTACCTCTCCATCGTCGCCTGACGGTGAGGTCATCCATGATAACGTAGCGGTAGCAGGCCCCCCGGCCTTGCCGCCGCGCCCCGCGTCTGGCCGCGCGGAGACAAAGGAGTCCTCGCCGTTGTCTCCGGCCTCGGCGCACTTGACGCCCACAGAGGTTTGGCCGCCGCCCTCGTGAGTGACGCGGAAGCGACACGAGAAGGCGCCACGGCCGGCGCTCGCTGCGGACCCGTTGGGACGGTGGTAGAAGCAAGCCTCGAGGAAGTGCAACTCCGTGTCGCGGGTCCCGACGGTCCCAGCGGCGGGGCGGACGCAGGGCGGGGACGCGCAGGGGCACACAGAGCTGGGGCCATGATTCCATGCCCTTGGGGACCCGCGGCGCGGAGGCGGGCGCCGGAGGCGCGCGGGAGGTGGCGGCGGCAATGGTGGTGGTAGAGGCGGCAGCAGCCCGTGGCAGGAGGGCCTCGGCGGCGACGAGGCTCCCCATCCTCGCGCCCGTCGCCACCTCAACTGCTACTAGTCCTCAACACCTTCCCCATCCACCTTCGATCCCTCCCCTACCTGCTCGTTGTCCTTGCGTGGTGGTTGCGACGTTGCGGCCACATGGCGACCTCGAACGCGCCGACCGGCGCTGCTGCGACAATGACACGCCCGCGCCTGCGAGCCTTTTCTTGGACGCATCCGGGAGCATCCTCTTCGTGGAGGCCGGCGAGGACGCCACCGCCTTCCTCTCCTCCCTCCTCGCCACGGCTTGGGAGCTGCTCTGGGAGGAGAACCCGACGTCCGCCGCGTGCTCGGACGAGGACCTTCCGATGCTCGCGGCGTGACGGGAGTCGATGCTGCAGCTGTACAGGGAGGCCAGCGGGGGCATGGTGTGGCCGCCGGAGATCGAGAGGCTCCTTATTGAAGAGGACGACGGCGGTGCGAAACAAGGCACTTGATGAGATGAAATGCCGTAGCTATTTAAAAAAATTATAACATATCCCGTGGCCGTGGATTGATCGCCGTTAATATCAGTGAGCTTTTTCAAGATTACGGTGTACAGTTAATCATTGCTTTGTTTTTATTAAATAAAATATAATCTTTTTTTTCTATCAAGAAAGAAAACGACCAGGGAGCGGATGCACTGCAGCAGCTAAGGGAGGAACGTGTCCACCTTTGTGGAGCGACACGGCTCGATCGATGAGCGGCCGGCCCGGTGGAGGCGCCTTTAATTCTCTCCTGCGTCGCGGCTCCATCGGGCTCGGGGTTCGCTTCCGGCGTCCACATCCATCCAACGAACGCGTCCTCGTCCATTATTGCCACTTCCGGATCACGCACGCACGCCACCCCTCCTCCATTATTCGAGGTGGGTGGGCTCCACCTGCCAGCCACCCTAGGAACTGAGGAAGTGGAACCAAAACGAAACCAACCGGTGAAGGCCTGCCTGATTTTTCTTCTAGGCTCGTCTCGTCTCATCTGCGAGCGTGCCGTGCCGTGCAAGTGTGCAGCTGTGGGAGCAAGCAACCCGCCCAGGGGACAGATCGTGCCATGGCGGAGGAGGCGTCGTCTGCTGCGCCCGCGGCGGCGGCTGAGGCGGGGAAGATGACGATGGTGGTCGGGGTGGACGAGAGCGAGCACAGCTTCTACGCGCTGCAGTGGGCGCTCCAGCACTTGTTCCCTCCGGCTCCGGCGCCGGCGCCCCAGCCGCAGCAGTACCGCCTCGTCGTCGTCACCGCCAAGCCCTCCGCCGCCTCCGCCGTCGGGCTCGCCGGCCCAGGCGCCGCCGACGTGCTGCCGTTCGTGGAGGCCGACCTCAAGCGCTCCGCGCTGCGGGTCATCGAGAGAGCAAAACAGCTCTGCACGCCGCAGGTACTGTACCTTTGATTTGCTTGCTGCATCCGTGAGGGAAAATATATATAGAAAAAAGAAGAAGAAAGATTTCTTCCCCGTCGCTGCTGCTGCTGCACCTGCAGGTGGCCGACGCCGAGTTCGAGGCCATGGAAGGGGACGCCAGGAGCGTGCTCTGCGACGCCGTCGAGAGGCACGCCGCCGAGATGCTCGTCGTCGGCAGCCACGGCTACGGAGCCATCAAAAGGTAGTACTGTACGTCTCTGTAGATTCCTGCCATCTCACTGCCTCTGCTCTGCTCTCTTCTCCAACCTCACCTGTGATTGATTACCAATGCGTGCTACTAGATTACCAATCGATTCGCACATCTCATGACATCGCTTTGACCTCGATGGTATTCAGGACTTGATATATACAGTACTGATGTGGTAGTTGCGATGTGGAACCAAACATAGAGAGATACACACCTTCTAGAATTACTGTGCCCACCATGCGCACTGCATTAGGAAAAATGCAATGACACAAAGGCCTTCTAGAATTAGGGAAAATATTAAACTGTTTCCAAGTATTTATGTCAAGTTCCCTAATGCCCATTGCTTCAATTAACGCTACATTCTTTTCCTTCTCTTGGGCTGTAATTATATCCGCAAGCAAGGCCGAATTATATCCTTTATCTAAAAAACATTCTTTTCCTTCTCTGCTACTTCAAATGTTCCTGCCTGTACTCACTTTGCCTCGGTGTTACTGACTTTCCTGAACCTCCATCAGGGCTGTTCTTGGAAGCGTCAGCGATTACTGTGCCCACCATGCGCACTGCACCGTGATGATAGTGAAGAAGCCAAAGCACAAGCATTGATCAATGCCACAATCTGATTGATCGGTATTATGTACTGCCAAATCGTGTGTTTCGGTTTTGTGAATAATCCGAGCATCATCACGTACACCTGCGGTTACTTCGAGTAACTGATGCAATCCTTCTACGTATGGATGGACAAGCAGAAATAATTGTTGCCTGTAACCTCAAACAATGTGTTTCGTGGAAATGCTATATGTTGATGTAATGATGTATATTGTGACTGCAAATTCTTTGGTGTGAATGTGTGTACTTCATAGTGCAGTAGATCGCATCAATAGCTCTTGCCATCTCACTCCCTCTGTCATGTTCTCTCTTGAAGGACTGGATAATAACTAGAAAGGGGTGAACAGAAGCATAAAAAATATTGTCAAGAAACATGGCATCCTAAAATTAACTCCAATGATCCTCTCTTCTAGTGAGATTTAGGACTCAAGGGCTCTTCAGGTGAGATTAAGACCATATAATGCTACTGGACATAGGAATTATGCTAGCGAGCAATCCCTATAAATAAAAGCGACTGGCTTGGATTGGTTGAACCGAGACGAAAGTCAGTTGATCTAGGTTGAGCTCTTTGGTTCGCAAGCAAACAGGCTTGATTGAATTGAACCATGTTCGTATCCGTTGAACCGGGTTGAGCTTTCTGGTGTTTTGATGAAACAGGTCGAGCTCTCTGGTTCGCAATAAGATAGACTCGGCTGAACCAAGTTAGAACTAGGTTAAGCTCGCTGATTCACAAGAAAACAGACTCGTTAAACCAAGTCTACTAGAAAGCAGCCCAAAAATAAAGTCAAACTCCCCAGAGATCCATCAAACGATGTCCAAATCATACGAAGTTTTAACCACAGCCTTGTAATATGGCGAGTTTGCCCAAAATATCTTCTCAAAAGGATTAAGACTTCATCTCGGATTTCGTGGATTTAGAAAGACCAGGAAAGAGAGAGAGTGAATGAACTCAACAACAACCTGATGAAGAACTCAAACATGTAAATCAATCAAACGAGCTCCAAATTGAACATTTTTTGAGCTGTAGGTTCACTCCCGCATGGTGAATCCTTGCTTGAAAGATCTCCACAAAAAGGATTACGCTTGTAAGAAAAATGGATCTAGCATAGGCCATTGGTGATTGCGTGTCAACACTAACCATAGAACTAACAATGTTTGATAGTATACAATGACTTAATATAATAGATGCAAGGTGATAGACTTGGGGGATCAAACATTTCAAACATGGTTAAATATACATGATAAAGACCATGCAAGACCATCAAGCAGCCCAAGAACAAAGTCAATACTCAAAGAATTTAATTGGACGAGTTTTTGCAAAGGAATGATCATCACTGACCTATTCACCAATTGAATTGGTGATCACCGACCTATTCAGAGGAAGGGTTGGTGTGAATAGTAACTAGACTTGGTTATGGATCTACGAACACCGACATAATCAGAGGATGAATCGGTGGTCACCGACATATTCAGAGGAAGGGTTGGTGTGAATAGTAAATTGGCCTGGGAATGTGTAGGATCTAGGATTACCGACTAGAGGGGGGGTGAATAGGCGGTTTTAAACTTTAATCACAACGCTAGAGAGATTTAATTAGAACCACAATGGGAGTTAAATCTCTAGCTATTCTAAGTCTATATTGAGGGGTTTGCATCCTAGGATGATAAGATACAATTCAAGTTCTAGATAGATAACTTGCTCAAATTAAATTTCTCAAAGTAAACAACAATGGAAAACTCACAAACAAGAGACAAGAACTTATCCCGTGGCGTCGATGACTTGCCGGTCACCCCTAATCCACATTGAGATGGATTCAATGTTCAACCGCTTCTCTATCAAGACTCCTCTTGATCTCTAAGCCTGTTAGAACCAAAGAATCACCCCAAATCTCGATTCCACTAGAGTTGCTCTTCACCGCTCCTGCGAGGTGAGCACAAGAACCTCTCACACCAATCTTTCAAGGCAACTTCACAATCTTCTTGAAGTGCTCAATGGAATCATGAGCTCCAAGCCGTCTAGGAGGCGACAACCTCCAAGAGTAACAAATCAACTCGCTCGCTTGATGAATCCCTAGTACCACAATGATCAAATCCTTGATGCAATGCACTAGATGCTCTCAATCTCACAAAGAAATGCAATCTCAAAGCAAGTGAGTGAGAGAGAGGAGAACAAGGGCTCTAGTATGTCAAGTAAGCTTCCCAAAGTGCCAAGAGACCTCGCACCTGCGGGGGGTGGGGTATTTATAGCCCTCTCCTCAAAATTAGCCGTTACATTCAAAAACGCATGAAAAACAGCCTTCACGGACTTTCCGACCTGCACCATCAGACTGTCCGAGCTTGAATCTAACGGTCATAATCGCGCAGTCAAGCATGTGTCAGAGATGACCGTTGGGCCAGTCAGACTGTCCGACAGCCACCCGCGGACTGTCTGAGACGTATCATGGACGGTCCGCCAGGCACGGATGGACGGTCTGACCCCCTGCATCGTTGAAAACCTTCTCTGTCTAACACCGAGCTATTTTACGGACTGTCCGAGCCACACCCACACCCCCGGACTATCCAACCAACAAAGTCAACGCTCGAAAGTTAGCACACGTGGGCCCACCTGTCAGCACAGGTCGCGGACAGTCCGACCTTAACCCACGGACTGTCCGAGAACCGTTCGGACACCCCGAACGAAATTTACTGAAGACTTTCTATTTAATTTTTAACTCACATCTCTCGGACTTTCTGAGACAAGGCCTCGGACTGTCCGACCAGTCTCGACGGAACTGGCTCTCTCAAGTTTTTCAGCGATGCTCATTCTCAAATTAAGTACCACTTATCTAAAAGCACAACATGCAAGTCAATGATTAATGTGGCACTATAGACACGTCAAGCCAATGACGTTGATCCCTCTTAATAGTACGGCTATCTAGCCTATCAACCCAGTCATATTTCATCCTCTAATCACCTCATGACCGGTCAAAGCAAAAAGCCCTATATTATATCTTTGCCTTGAGCTTCCTATGATACATAACACACATGCCATTCACCCATCATCTCTTGAAGCTCATTTCAACCCTTGGGACTAACCTATTCTCACATTCTTAAATGAAATTATTAGTTCACATTGGTTGTCATTAATTACCAAAACTTAATTAGGGGCCTAGATGCCTTCAGTATGGATCTGTGATCACCGACGTAATCAGAGGATGAATCGGTGATCACCGACGTATTTGGAGGATGAATCGGTGATCACGGACATGTGATAGGAGTTTCAACATTGAAAATCTTCTAGAGATCATAGGATGATCCGGTGATGGCCAAAAATTGTATCGGTGATACAAGTGACCCATGTGCATATGTATCATCGATTGATATGGTGATGCCCTCTATGGATCATTGGATAAGTAGGTGATTACAGTAAAAGTAGCAATGGCTATGTAGCGGCTACTTCTTCGTGTTGGGGCTATAAATACCCCTTTGACCGGCCATTTGAAGTATGTTTGAGCTTGGGAAAGTTGTATACTTGTGTCGGACCTAAGGATCGGCAATCCACGGGGGATACCCGAGTGGTAGATTTGTAGGAGGAGGATCGTCGAGTCAAGAAGCTTGATGATAACACAAGACATAAGGTTTAGACAGGTTCATGCTACCCGGAAGTATAAAACCCTACGTCATGTATTCGGTGGTGTTTGTATTGCTGTGACTCGACAAAGCTTTAGGAAGCTAGGGCGAGCTTTTGTGGTTACAAAGGATTGGTTGCGTGATTGTCCCTGTAGGATGACCTAGGCCGCCTTATATATGGCCGGCAACCTAGGGTTTACAAGTCGGTTTCAATCTAGACCTACTTGGATTACAATAAGGAAACGTATCTGACTAAATTTCTCCTAGTATCCCAAGATATCCGGGCCCGATCCCCCAGGTAGTCCGTAGTTCTTACTCGCCATATCGTCACCAAACTTGTTCAGCAAGTCGGCGGTTCCTTGTGTCAGATATGGGCCAAGCCGGCTGCCTTCCCTACTAATGATGGGCCCAGGGGTACCCATATCCCACAAGGCCCCGAGCAACGTGCAAACGCGTGGTGAACTGTTGGTGTTGAAACAATTCCAATGTAGTCGGTTGAAGAAGCTTCGACACTTGATTCACCACAAGGGTGGGTGGTGCTCCAAAAAAAGAAATACCATGACATCATGCCGAGTACTAAAGTGGTAAATATAACCATACATCATGGTCATATGGAGGGCAGCACAAGACACACTCCATATGGAGTAGCCCCCGAGCCTTGGGTTAATTAGTATACAAATAATATTCTAGATTGTCTGAAAACAAGAAAAAACACATTAGTGCCAATCCAAAACTATACACCCATGAGCACGACAAGCACTTGAGGCCATAGAAAAAGGTTTGGAAACAACAGGTCATTCCAAAAACATTAAACCCGTGTACTTGACACGCCACACTGTTCCAACTAAGTTCTCGGATACTTCAATCGTCATGGATGAACACACGCACCAGGAGCGCCTATAAATAGACTAACTACTCAGTAGACACTGAAAACACACGCCTTGACATTTCCAACAATGTATTTTTCATAGAGTTCATGGGTTACCCTTTCCTGAAGAGTAAAAAGAGCACAATATCTTGTGTCATTGATGCTAGAAGAAATCTTGGGCCTGGCGAAGTGGATGAGTTAAAACTGCCGCACCACGATCCCAATTGGAGCCTGGCAATTAGGATCGAGCAAGGCAGAAAGAATCATGTTATGTTGCCGAGGGAAACCTAAAGGCTGCTCCTCACCTCCGCTTCAGCCGTGTAAGTATCATCATTTGATATGATGCTAAAAGAAAAACTTGCGATGAACTTGTGTAGAGCAATTTGTTAATGTTTTAGCTAGTATCATATTCGTGATACCTTGGAACTGCCAGAGGCAGTTTATACCTTTGTTCTTGTAAATGGCCTAGAGCCGACTGTACTTCTTTGTGTACATTGGCATTCGTGAATGCTAGAATAATTTTATGAACATGTCATATAAAAAACTAGGCGCCCAGCCCTCGAGCATGAGGGCTGGTAGGGTCACAGAGATGCACCGAGTGAAAACATAGCACCCAGCCCTGAGCGTGAGGGCTGGCAGGGTCACGGAGACACGCCGAGTGCAAAATCAATGCCCAGGCCCCGATCGTTAGGGCTGGCAGGGTCACGGATGCGCGCCGAGTGAAAACTTAGCGCCCCCTCCCCCCGCCCGAGCGTGAGGGCTAGGAGGGTCACGGAGACGCGATGAGTGATAACTAAGCACCCAATCCTCGAGCATGAGGGCTGGTAGGGTCACGAAGACGCCCCGAATGAAAACTTAGCGCCTAGCCCCCGAGCGTGAGGGCTAACAAGGTCACGGAGAGTCCGAGACGCGCCAAGTGAAAACTAAGCGCGCAACCCCCGAGCGTGAGGGCTGGCAGGGTCATGGAGACACACTGAGTGAAAATTTAGCACCCAGCCCCCGAGCGTGAGGGCTGGCAGGGTCACGGAGATGGGTCGAGTTAAAACTAAGCACCCAGGCCCCGAGCGTCAGGGCTGGCAGGGTCACAGAGACATGCCGAGTAAAAAATTAGCGCCCAGCCCCTAAGCGTGAGGGCTGGCAGGGTCACAGAGACGCGCAGAGTGAAAGCTAAGCGCCTAGCCCTCGAGCGTGAGGGCTGACAGAGTCACGGAGACACATCGAGTGAAAACTTAGTGCTCAACCCCCGAGTGTGATAACAAGTTATTACTTCATATATTATCTATTCATACATGTAGCCTGCTCCATCCAACCCAACCCAACCAAAACCCGGGTGTCGCCATCCACCGTTCGGGATTTGCCACCGGACCATTGGTTTGGAAAGTTGCAAGATTTTGCCATGATCGCATCGTGATTAAAAGCAGCGCAGTCGATACCCCAATCTGCCCGCATCCACCATCATCAAAGCCCTGCTCTCTCTCTGTAGATCTGAGTGTTGCATTCCACCAATCTCTTACTAGAGGAGCCCATCCGGATGGCTTCGATCCTCAAGTCATCTAAGACCGTAAGCACTTCGACATCGTCTTTATTATGAACCCTAACTTGATTGATCGATCGATCCCCCGGTCACTGAATTTTTTTTCTTGCCATGGATCCTATACCTGAGCTTCTTCCCGGTGATGACGAAGATTGTGGGGACGCTCGGGCCCTAGTCACGCTCCATGGTCACCATATATAATATATTTATACATGTAGCATGATAACAAGTTATTTTCAATTGTATTTACATCATTGCTACAACTCAGCCAAATTAAACAATATATTATCTATTTTCGTTGTTGGCTATGTTTGATCATTTCTTTCATTTTAGAAATTTTATTAGAACCATACTTTAACTATTTGTTCATTTGCATGCATAATGAAGATATTGAATAGAATAAACAAAACAAATAAGTATATGTACAGGAGAAATATATGTTGGGCACTTGAGCCAATCTAACTATAGTCTCCATCTTGGCTATTACATGAATCAGTAACATTGTTTTTTTTCACCTAGTCACACAACAACAATTGACTGAAACAAATAATGACGGTAATCAAGTGTTATGCTCAACACATACTCAAGATTTTATTTGCCCATTTCTTATTTAAATTGAACTCTATTCTAAAAATGTTTCGAGTAGATAATGGCTTTTTATACCAATTTGCACAAATTGATTTTAATGCAACATGTACATGCAATCTTCTTATATACTACATCTTGTGTACATGATATGCTCCTATATATATCTGCACTGTTATCTTTATTCCACATCGTATAGCATATGTTTGCTATAGAAGGGACATTAATTTGCACTAGGTCATTGGATTGATGCTAAGTGACAAAAATCCAAAGCACTTTAACACATAATATCTTATTGAATAAATTCGTCTAGATATTTGGTACAGGTTAAGAGAAGTTTATTGTCACACCTAGCTACAATACATAGCTGTTATTGTTGAACTCTTCTAAGTACCTCAAAAATTTGTGGGATTGCTTGGATACACATGGTTAATTGTGAGCTGATAAAAATTAATCCTACTCAATCCAAACAAGAGGGCTAAAAGATGGACTAATTGTTAGTTAAGTCTGGTCCCCAACTAATTAGCCCATTAGCTAGCCAAACCTAGCTAATTTAGATTAAAATAAGCTAATGGTTAGCAAAAGTCATTTTTGCCCTTCCACCTACCGTTCTCCCTCCTTCTAATGGCAAAATAGACTTTGTCTAGAATTTTCGCTAACTATTAACTAATCTATCCAAACAATGCATGGCTAACTTAAGCAAGCTAATTGTTAACAACCATCTTGCAATTAACCCTAGTTGATCCAAACAGACTGTAAGGTTACCCCAATAAGTTTCATTCTTATTAAAAATGAAGTGAAAATTTGATGATATCACACTATAGTTATGGAGGAAGAGATGGAAACTGCTTTAAAAAAAACGTTCCACACTACATTGGGGACTTCATATGAAACAACAAAATAACACCATGCATTTAATAGCGTTGTTTTATTCGTTTGTTAAAAACCACTCTAGGTGATGTGAGACTCTTGGAAACTAGAAAATAAAACTGTCTGATTGCAATTCTTTATTTGGCAGTGATAAAATTACAGTCCTTATTTGCCATTAGTGTGTCAATGATACACGGTGCCAACACATGTTGCTGATCGTGGTGAACTTTGGATCGTGCAAAATTTGCAATGGCAAGAAAAGAACTATCCCTTCACTTAGCTTGTTCACGCAGACACTAATGACGTGTTTGGTTGGAGGAATCGCCTTATCCTACCTGATGGTCCATTATGAGTTCATTGCTTACATTTTTGTGGGATGACTTTATTCCTCGTAGTTATACTAATAAATAGCTTATGCGAACCGATTGCAGATGAGCTTGTAATATGGTGGAACCTACACATCTAGGTCATTGCATATATTTTTGTGGGATGACTTCATTCCTCGTAGTTATACTAATAAGTAGCTTGTGCGAACTGATTGCAGATGAGCTTGTAATGTGGTGGAACCTATCCATCCGGATCATTGCATATATTTTTGTGGGATGACTTCATTACTCGCAGTTATATAATAAATAGCTTGTGCGAACTGATTGCAGATGAGCTTGTAATGTGGTGGAACCTACCCATCCGGATCATTGCATATATTTTTGTGGAATAACTTCATTCCTCATAGATAGTTGTACTAATAAATAGCCTGTGTGAACTGGTCTTAGATGAGCTTGAACGTGGTGGAACCTATCTATCCGGGTTTGAGTCCTCAACTCAGCTGAGGTGTCGTATTTTTCTAGATTTATTTTAGAATTTAACCGATAATTTTCTTCCGGTGGTAGACGACGTGCCCATCGATAGTGAGATGCTAGTGGTGATTTCATCTCGTGATCAGCCATCTCAGTCTTTCTGATATGCTCATAGAGGTAGGGTTGCGTGTATGTATTTACAGGACAAAGCGTGTGTGCGCATGCGTGAGAACCGTTCTGTGTTTGGCAAAGAAGAAAAATAAAGCTAGTGAAGAATGAAGTGACGGTGGAGCAAATCATTGTATTCCACAAACCAAATAAAAATGTGATGAATGAGAAACCATTCCTTGAGCTAAACACACCATAATATAATGTCTTCATACCGTCTTCAACGTTATTTCTTCACCTGACGACCCAAATATAATTGTACTACCTTCGTTCCAACTTACTATTCGCTGTTGACTTTTTCTAGTGGCGGACCCAGCAAACACATGGAGCCTGGGCGAAGGTCATGCTGCTCCATTTCTCATCACATTTACGGCCACAAGCAAGATTGATTTGAAATGACGCCGGAGTAAGCTTCCCTTGCGTTGCTCCGTCGGAGCCCGGGCGGCTGCCTAGGGTCACCGGGCCTTGGGTCCGCCGCTGCTTTTTTCTGACGACCTTTGATCATTTGTTTTATTCAAAAAATTTGTCCAAATATACAAAATATAAGTCATACATAAACTATATGTGATGATAAAGTAAATCACAAATAAAATAAATGATGTTTGCACAAATTCATGAATGGTCAAACGTTTAGCAAAATAGTCAACAACGAATAGTAATTTGGAACGGAGACGATACCCTTTACACCCCTATTCGACGACGCAGTAAGTGGACGTGCAAGCGCTTCCCGCGCTCCGGGCTCTCCTCCCGGCCTCTATTCCCACCTCAACCGGAGGCAGTTAGCTTCGTTACACAAATAACCACCCACCTCCATCTCGCCTTGTTCCCCTGTTTTGTTCATCAGCCCCCGCTACCATCCCATCCTCGCTCGATCGATCTGTGATACACACAGCACTATTATTAGTGAATCGTGCAAGGTGAGACGTCATGGCGGAGGAGGCGGCGACGGGAGCAGGAGGAGCAGGAGGAGGCTCATCATCGTCATCAGGCGGGAAGCCGGTGATGGTGGTGGGGATCGACGAGAGCGACCACAGCTTCTACGCGCTGGAGTGGACGCTGCAGCACTTCTTCGCGCCGGGCCTGCCGCGGCAGTACCACCTCGTCGTCCTCACCGCCAAGCCGCCGGCGGCCTCCGTCATCGGCATCGCCGGCGTCGGCTCCGCGGAGCTGCTGCCCACCGTCGAGGCCGACCTCAAGCGCAGCGTCTCCAGGACCATCGAGAAGGCCAAGAAGCTCTGCGCCGAGGTATTAGTTAGTTAGTTACATGCAGGCTATCTAGCTGCTGCTTAGACCAAATAAGAAGAATACGATCATATATATATACATATATACAGATGATATGCATGCATCGACTACTAGTTGACGATCTAGACCCTCCATCGACGAATGAACGCAGGTGACGGACGCGAGCTACGAGACGACAGAGGGGGACGCGAGGAACGTGATCTGCGACGCCGTTGATCGGCACCACGCGGAGATCCTCGTCATCGGCTGCCATGGCTACAGCAAATGGAAGAGGTGGGTCCTCTTTGATTAATTTTACTAGGTGATACCCCATGCGATGCTGCGGGAATTTGTTAAATAAAATTGTAAAGCGAAATGTGAAAGTATAAACACCAAAGTGATTGTATTGCAACGTTCTTTAGTAAACATTATACATGGAAGTATGACTGAATGATTTTTACTCCTGTAATTTGTAATTGCTACTTACAAAAATGTGGCCACAGAAAATCGATTGAAGAATAAATAGATGGTGTAGTGGATGATGACATGGCTTATAGTGGATAGTGATATGACGCATAGTGGATGATGACGTGGAATGATTGCATGTTGAGAGAATCTAACCATGACTTGACAGTGGGTACCAATTATATATGTTATATATATACTCTGTGGCCGGCCATAGAATATTTATTCTGTAGCCACATCTTTTTACTGTAGTTTTATGTAGTAATTTACTATAATTTTAATACATATTTATGGTAATTGGGTTACTATAACACACATGGAGATATTTACCATTATATTATAGTAAATTACTTAGTAAGAAATTACTAAAATCTCATGGATTACTATAGTAATTATAGTAACTCAAAGTGGCTATAAAATAGTTATTCTATGGCCTGCCATAGACTATAGATTATATATATATAATATATATATCTCAAGTCTGAGGAATGTAATTTTGATTTTCATCCATGAGATCACGAGATGGGATTTAATTTGTTTGTTTCGTTCGTGGTGGGTTTAATAAATTTAACTAAAATTTCGTCAACTCCGGCCTTCGTGTGCAGGGCTGTTCTTGGAAGCGTGAGCGACTACTGCACCCACCACGCGCACTGCAGCGTCATGGTCGTCAAGAGGCCAAAACACAAGCACTGACATGCGTCCATAAGTTTGCCCGATGACGATGGGCTAATGTCTTGATTTTCGATTCTACATTCTGCCTTTCGTGTGCCTGGGTGTGAGAATAAATAAAATGCCGTGCGTAGCTAGAGTGGCAGATCAAGATCATTTAATTTGTACCTCCAGCTTCTGTAGTTTCTACTGTCTTTTTATTGTTAGAGATTCTAGGACAACAAATTTGTGCTTCCTAGTTTAAAAAAAATGCTTCCTTTGTGGTAGATACAAAACTTGTACGAATTATGCTTGCTTCTGAAACTTGTAATCAGTTCTACTTAACCGTGATTTGAGATATGACATTGTCCTTCCTTGCAAGAACCCGCATATATGGGCCTCATCTTGTTATGGAGTATGAGAAAGGAAAAAAAATCCATTTTACGTCCCTCACGTTTAGCCGTTGTCCGCTTTTCATTCTCAATGTACAAAACCAGAAATCTTTGGTCCCCCATATTTTAAAACCATGCATTTTACATCCTAACCCGATTTTGACCGTGGTTTAGATCGGGCAGGTGGGACCCACATGAAAGGTGGGACCCACGCTCTCTCCCTCCATCTCCTTTCTTCCCCCCTTTCTCTCCCGTTTGCGCCGTCCCACCGTGCCGCCCGCGCGCCGCCGACGCCCACACGCAGCCGACGCCCACACGCAGCTGCGCATCGCTCCGCCCCGTCCTGCCCCACCACCCGTGCACCATCGCCTCCCGCCCGCGCGCTGCCGTAGCTCCGCCGCCCCGCCACCCGCGCGGAGGTGCGGGACGGAGCGGCCGATGAACTCGAGGAGCACGGTTTGGACGCGGGCGTCGGCGGGGAGGTCGTCGAGCGGAGGGGCGGGAGCGCAGCGGTGGCGACGCCGGCGTCGCAGGGAGGAGGAGAGGTCCGCGGCGGGCGGCATGGCGGAGCACGTGGCACGCGGAGGGCTACGACGACGGCGGCGGGGCTACGGCGGCGCGCCAGGGCTACGACGGTGCGCGGGTGGGGGGCGGCGGAGCTACGGCGGCTCGCCGGCCTTGAGCGGCCCGGACGCTACAGAGCTCCGTTTCCTATGCAGTTTGGACTAGGAGAGAGAGAGAGAGAGAGAGAGAGAGAGAGAGAGAGAGGAGGGAACGACGAAGCTCACAGTGGGGTTCCCGTCGAGGTCCGCGTGCCGGAGGTGGCGCACGATGGTGTGGGGCGGGTGGCGGATCGGGTGCTCGCGGTGGGCATTACAGCGACTTCGGATGTAGGCTCCTGGGCGCCGGGGAGGGTTCGAGGTCCTCCTGCGATGTCGAGGAAAAGAGGAGAGAGTGAGGAGCGTCCTCACTTTAGAGAACGACAACGGCGGCCATGGCTTACCGAGCTTCAACAATGGCGGCGGGGCGGATCAAATTGGCGCCCAGGATGGCAAAGGGGATGCGGTGCGGCGACGCACGAGCGGCAGGGCTACGGCGGCGCACGGGTGGCGGGGCGGCGGAGCTACGGCGGCGCACGGGCGATGCGGTGGGACGGCGCGAACGAGAGAGGAAGAAATGAGATGGAGAGAGAGAGCGCGGGTCCCACCTGCCACGTCGGTCTAAACCACGGTCAAAACCGAGTTAGAATGTAAAATGCACGGTTTTGAAATATAGGGACCAAAGATTTCTGGTTTTTGTATATTAAAGATGAAAAACGGACAACGGCTAAACGTGAGGGACGTAAAATAGATTTTTTTGCTACGAGAAATGCCTCGAGCCGAGAGGTGGTCCACTGAACCTCTTTTCATTCATGAAGATTCGCGCTCACTGTTTATGTAGAGAACATTTCGAAATGCCACTTGTAAACTTTGTTTGTCTTTTGAAAGGTTCAATAAATTATTCCAACAACTCTTTTGAATTGTTTAGGACTATAAAATAAAAAAGAAAAGGAGAAGAAATGGAAAGCGCGCATGGGCTCACACGTCAGTTCTTTTGGTGGGCAGTCCTACTCGGCGCTCTTCGGGCTGCATGCGTATGTGGCAAAGATATTTTCGGGCCGCAATTGGTAGGTTTCAAGCATGGGCCGAAAGGGCCCATTTTCGCCGCTTGCTTCCTTCCTCTTGCCGCCCCGCCTCGCGCCCTCGCGGACACCTCCCCGCCCAGCCCCCGCCGCCTCCGCCGGCCCCGGCGCACGCCGCCGGCCTGGCCTACCCCGCCACCGCCTCGGTATTCGCCGTACCGTTTACTTCCGAACTCGCGCGTAACTCCGCGACCCTCTCGAGGAATCCGCGGATGATGGCATCCACCGCGCCGCGGCCGAGGTGTTCGACGGAATGACGCGCCGGGGAGCGGCGGCCTCGCTGCACGGGTCGCTCACCAAGTTCGTCGCGCATGATGGGACGGAGAAAGGCCTTTCTCTTTCCGCGGCAAAGGCTACGCAATTCGGTGCCCTGGGGTCTGCGGATCTCGTGTGCGCCCTGCGGGCGTGCAGGGGGCGCGGTGATCACTGGCCGCGGGTGCTGGAGATCCACGCGACGTCGCTCGTGCGCGGTCTTGGGGATGAACGTCTCATAGGCAACCTACTGATCGACCTGTATGCGAAGAATGGGCTCCTGCGGTGGGCAAGGCGGGTGTTTGAGGATCTTGCTGCCAGGGACCATGTCTCGTGGGTTGCAATGCTGTATGGCTATGCACAGAATGGTCTGGGATTAGAAGCTCTCAGGTTGTTCCGCCAGATGCATCGATCCGCGGTTGTTCCCACTCCGTATTTTCTGTCAAGTGTGCTGAGTGCTTGCACTAAAGCAGAGCTTTTTGGGCAAGGCAGGCTGATCCATTCACAAGCAAGGGTTCTGTTCAGAGACCTTTGTGGGGAATGCGCTTATTGCACTTTACTTACGATATGGATCCTTTGAGCTAGCAGAAAGGGTATTCTCTGACATGCCGTTCTGTGATAGAGTGACCTTCAATACGTTGATCTCAGGACATGCTCAGTGTGAACATGGTGAGCGTGCTTTGGAGATTTTTGATGAGATGCAGTCATCAGGGTTGAGGCCTGATTGCGTGACAGTTGCTAGTCTGCTTGCAGCCTGTGCCTCTTTGGGGGATCTTCAGAAGGGGAAACAACTACATTCCTATTTACTGAAAGCAGGTATGTCCTTGGATTACATAACAGAAGGCTCACTCCTCGATCTTTATGTGAAATGTGGTGACATTGAAACAGCCCATGAGATCTTCAATTCAGGTGATAGGACGAATGTGGTACTATGGAATTTAATGCTTGTGGCGTATGGTCAGATCATTGATCTAGCAAAATCCTTCGAAATCTTTTGTCAGATGCAAACTGCAGGTATACGCCCCAACCAATTCACCTACCCATGCATTTTGAGGACTTGCACTTGCAGTGGTCAAATTGAACTTGGAGAGCAGATTCATTCATTAAGCATAAAAACTGGCTTCGAATCTGACATGTATGTTAGTGGTGTATTGATAGATATGTATTCAAAATATGGGTGGCATGATAAAGCTCGAAGAATTCTTGGAATGCTTGGAAAAAAGGATGTGGTTTCATGGACTTCCATGATTGCTGGATATGTGCAGCATGGCCTTTGTGAAGAGGCTCTTGCAACATTCAAAGAAATGCAGGATCATGGAATTTGGCCGGATAACATAGGACTAGCTAGTGCTGCAAGTGCTTGTGCTGGAATGAGAGCAATGCGCCAGGGCTTGCAGATTCATACTCGGGTTTATGTGTCTGGTTATTCAGCTGACATTTCAATTTGGAACACGTTGGTAAACCTATATGCAAGATGTGGAAGAAGCGAAGAAGCTTTCTCTTTGTTTCATGCAATTGAACATAAGGATGATATTACATGGAATGGATTGGTCTCTGGTTTTGGACAAAGTGGTCTATATGAACAATCTCTCAATGTATTCAAACAGATGGGTCAAGCAGGTGCCAAGTACAATGTGTTCACATTTGTTTCCTCTATAAGCGCTTCTGCTAACCTTGCAGATATAAAACAAGGAAAGCAAATACATTGTAGAGCTATTAAGACAGGGCATACCTCTGAAACTGAAGTTTCAAATGCTTTGATTTCACTGTATGGAAAGTGCGGCAGTATTGAAGATGCCAAGATGGAGTTTTCTGAAATGTCAGAGAGGAATGAGGTGTCACGGAATACTATCATCACAAGTTGTTCACAGCACGGACGTGGACTAGAAGCTTTGGATTTATTTGATCAGATGAAGCAAGAAGGTCTAAAACCAAATGATGTCACCTTCATAGGCGTATTAGCTGCTTGCAGTCATGTGGGTTTGGTTGAGGAAGGCCTTAGTCACTTCAAATCCATGCATAATGAGTATGGAGTAAATCCAATACCAGACCATTATGCTTGTGTTGTGGATATTCTTGGAAGAGCTGGTCAGCTTGATTGTGCAAGGAGATTTGTTGAGGAAATGCCAATAGCTGCTGATGCAATGGTTTGGAGAACCCCTTCTCAGTGATTGTAAAGTACACAAGAACATAGAAATTGGGGAGGTTGCAGCCAAACATCTCCTGGAGTTAGACCCTCATGATTCTGCATCGTATGTCCTCCTATCAAATGCATATGCTGTTACTGGAAAGTGGTCCAATAGGGATCAGGTCAGAAAGATGATGAAAGATAGAGGAGTAAAAAAGGAACCAGGTCGTAGCTGGATTGAAGTAAAGAATGCAGTTCATGCATTCTTTGTTGGTGATCGGCTGCATCCCTTGGCTGATCAAATATACAGTTTTTTAGCTGATCTAAATGATAGGATAGCCAAAATAGGGTACAAGCAAGATAATTACCATCTCTTCCATGAAAAAGAGCAAGAACATAGAGACCCCAATTCCTTAGTCCATAGTGAGAAGTTAGCTGTGGCTTTTGGGTTAATGAGTTTGCCTCCTTGTATGCCCCTTAGGGTGATTAAGAACCTTCGTGTCTGCAATGACTGTCACAATTGGATGAAATTTACCTCTGATGTCACAGGAAGAGAAATTGTATAAAGGGATGTGTACAGATTTCACCATTTTACTAATGGCAGTTGTTCATGTGGAGATTTCTGGTGAAGTATGTGCTGTAGTCAAGTAGTTCATGTGGGATCTACAAAAGTTTCTATCACTTTTACAGGTACATCTGACATTGGAATTCAGCACAATAATGGCAGCAAGACCAGACAATATGATGTTGTAAGCCTTTGATCAGGTATTCATGTCTATAACATGCTAGTGGTTTTCCATCATTTTGGTAGTCATTTTGGTCTTTGCTACTTTGTCTCAACCTATATGGTTATTCTTTTTTGTTTCATGTGTAGACATTTTGCTGCACTTCAAGCAACTTTGCTTCATTGAAAGAAAGAGGATGATGGAGTAGGTGCTTATAAGCATGCATTGACGGACTTATAAAATCGACCAAGTGGTGGGAAATTAGATTCGAATGATACAGATACATGTCTGTCATAAAGGCTCTGACCTCTGAATCTCTAAGATAAATCCCGATTCCTGAGAAAGATTTTCCCTACTCCCAACCTTGTTCTCAGGATCCAACAAATGAAGTTTGACTGTACTCTGTAGTCATATCAGTAACATTATTAAATCATCCCATAGAATATTTGCATTGATAAGTGCGTGGCATACATACAAACCTTATTCCTTGTGTAACTTACTGCAAAACACAAAAAAACATTGTAATTGTGTGCAATATCTAGGTGAGCTTAGGAAAATTTTCTTATCTGAGTGTGGTAGGGGGGACATTGCTAAAATGACCTGAGCCTTGCCTTATTGCCTTGCTAATTTGTTGCCTGTACTCTGGCAGACAGTGAAGACTGAAAAAAAAAGAGTGAGCAAGAGCCAAATGGCAATCCCTATTAACAGTGGATCATTGGAGCATACATGGAAAAGTTTTTTGAACTTGCACCTCGTGCAATCGTAATGGAGTTGATGGGCTCTAAGCATAGTCAATCAGCAAACAACAGGTAACCATGTTTCTTTGGTGCCAGTTGATGTCCCCAAAGGACCTGATATATCTGATATGCACATGGTCGATTGTTGTCCTGCTTGGTGGCTTCATCACCTAATCGGAGAACAAAGACCTATAGTGTATGAAACTTGTGATTTTACCTGTTCTGAAATAAGATATCTTCATCAGGTTTTGTTCAACCTTGAAACAGTCCTATATATTTTGTGTGCTGCTGCTAGAAATCTAAATGAGATCCCACTTGTAGTGTCTTCTCCTTTGTTCTCCAAATGATGAGGACTTTGATTGAACCATTAGTATTGGGAAAGAGAAGTCCTGCTTTTATGCTGTTCCCATCCTCTAATTTTGTTCGAGTAATTCCCTTGGGTCATAAGATATGTAGGATATTATTACAACCAATAGAGATGTAAAATGGAAACATTGATCTTGTAAGCACACATCTTTAATCTTGGTTGGGTATTTAGTGATCACTATAGCACTTATGTGTGTCAAATGACACTAGGTGAAGACGTTGTATGGATTTGCAGGGTAAAATAGTGGTTGTAGTGAGAAACTTGCAACCCCTAGGGTGACAGTGCCGCTGGGGTATCAAGGTGGTTGGTTGCCATTTCAATGTTGCGAGTCAAGCGCAAAAGATTGGTGTGGTCCATGACTTTAATGCTGGAGCATTGCACATGGATTTGGTTTCGTGAAGCAAAGGTACATACAGCAACACTAGGGTAACTCATTTCTGCAATTCTGCTTGAATGATTCATCTACTTATTGGCATATGGTTAGCTGTATACATAACATGAACCAAGGTCTTTCACACTGAATCATATATATGTACTGTATTGTTGTTTTATTTATTTTTTATATTTATATATAATTACTACAGCAGGGGTTTCCCCACTGAAAAAAATAGTCAGCATTTTTGGCCACATATCTCAGCATGATACTGCAATCAAGCAGCTATGTGTCGCATGAAACACTATGCAATCAAGCACCTATTTTGTTGTGTTCTATGTGTCGCATGAAACACTATACACAATACTATACGTATTCCTTGACTGCTAGGCTCTTGAGGAACTAGTGACAGGGTGTTTGTGTGCTTGTTGTCCCCCTTACAGACAAGTTACCCATATGTTTCATTTTGTCACCTTCATTTGAGATCTGGTCTAGAGAAAAGAAACAAACATAGAGTGAAAACCCATTAGCCAGCTAACTATTAGCTCTGAACATGTCCTGAACATGGTGCATCGATCTGAGGAAAGGTGGATCAGAGAGAGACACACCAGAGCATCAGAAGGAGCAGGATGGATCTCCATGTCGCACATGTTTGGATGAAAATCAGAGGAGCACCAAGAATATACAATCATGGTCAGGGCGCGGTCCGTTGTATATATTTTGTTCATGGATTAAAATAACTTATCGTTTACGTCAGGCGAATAACTAATAAGCAGTGGTATCAGACTGAGAGTACACTATAATAGTATAATAACAATCCTTGTGATTCGCATGAGTTGGAAATGACAATTATTGGGTGGCAAACTTGGAATAGTTGTGCAGTTAGCAAGGTTATTTATGGAAAATCCCGTTAGTATTCTGTCTGTGTGAATGGTGAAGTTGCATGGCTGGCCCTTCTGAAACACAGGGCTTGCCGTCTCGTTGTCTCTTTCATCACCTAAGCTCCAATACACGTGATCCCACTGGATTGGCCATGCCAGCTCCTTAAATTAGCATTGCTTGCTTGCTTCTAGATAGTATCACATTCTCCTTCTCAGCAGCTTGCTAGTTCATCATCTTCCAATCTCCCAACTCTCCGCAGGGGAAGAATGGCCTTTTGGGAAGAGTGGGTTGACGTCTCCGACACCGATGTCATCAACCGCTATGCCCTGTTTCTGGGGTACCTAGGAATGGCCACGAGGGGGCTCGGTTTCCTGGTGGTTACCTGGACCACCGTCGTTCTACTAGGTGGTTTCGTCTCTGTGCTAGCAAAAAAGGACTTCTGGTGTCTCACGGTCATCACCCTCGTACAGATACTTGGGTAAGTGTCCTTTAAAAATCTTCTTTTCTTTTCACATGCTTATTGCTTTGTAACTTTTATTGTTACTCACTAAAAGGCTCAAACTTTCATAAAAATTAGTTCTGGGTCTCATACTGCTGGGTTAAAAACCTAAACGTAAATGCAGTCTATTTGGTGCAGCAGTGGTTTCGGTAGTGAAATGGAGGATTTCCCAGATTTTCTTTGACTCCACGGTTTGTCAGTTCCCATGGTTCAGCTAGTAACTCTGCAGTGTTAAATTTACAGCAAGTTTGTGATTACCCATCAGCTCAAACCACAGCTCTCACACAACCAGAAGCCACCAGATTTTCTAGTCAATCGATGATGGGTTGATAGAAATAGGAATGAAACCAATTTACACAGAAAACAGCTGCAGCATCTAAAGATACGTTCATTGCTCCATCTTTCAGTATCCTTCATTTTAATTAAAAAAAATGTTCTAAAGACAATACAGACAAAAAAGGATCCGTAGAGCGGCATTTGTTGATGGGGGAGGCAAGCCCCTCTTGCTTCGGACCTCACGGCAACCCTGACTCCTCACTGTCGACCAGCAGGAGTGCTCTATGCTCCTTCCCTCCACTCACGTGTTCAAGCCCTCCACCTCCCCTTCCCCTTCCCTGTCTGTCTCTCCCAGGGCTCGTGCTGGCTTCTTTTGCCGGGAGATGGCCAGGTCTACCCTGCATCTGCCCCTCTGGCAGCGTCCATCTCACATGCTCTGGCCTCCGGTCACCCCAGATCCCACCTGTGCTGCCCCGTTCTACTCCCTTCCCATGGTAAGGCGGGGTTCTGCAGTCCCGTTGCTAAGTGTAGTAGCCAATGGTCATCATTTTCAGAGGTGGAGCCAGGAGCCAGAAACTCATCTTTTTTCTTTGTTATTAGGGGAACCAACTCTGCTTTTTTTTTTCAAAATTTGGTTTAATTCAAAATTTTATAGTGCAAACTGAGTGCTGGGGGTTATTATTTCCCATTCTAACATGCATTATTCTTACCCAAGGCTATAACTTTGATTGTTGCTCTGATTTTTCCTTGATATGGTAGATGGTAGACATCTTTGCCATTCCTAATCTAGCTTCAACGCATTAACAGAGTCTTCGATTTCCTTTTCAAGGAAAAGGCAAGTGATATTGTCAATGCTTTGATGGGTTTAGTGGCTGCTGTACGAGCCGTGATTGTCCGTAAAGAAGGCACATCTATAATTGTATTATCGGTGGTTCAAATGCTAGGTTTTGCTATTGCATTGTGTCCTCTAGTGCTTCTCTATCTGCTTGGGTTGTATATCTCCACAGGAATTTCTTTGTGGCGTCTCATAGAACATGATTATGGCAACATTGATGGAGCTCCAAACCTCAAGCCAGCGCTGAACGTCTTGTACTCCTTAGCTGTGGCACAAGGTTTGGTTTTCAGTTACAAGACCATGTATGATTTTATTGCGAGAACTGGGGTAACAGAAAGAATGGCGGCACCTTTTAAACTGGATGAAGACCTAGTTTCGGGCTACCTAGATCAAACTGTGGCGGGGTGTATTAAGGACCCATCCTTCGCCAAAGGAAGGAACCTCATCACATATGCTGCGGACTTGTTGATGGAACCTAAATCAACTAATGACTACCTTTCTGGGGTTCAGATTCTTGGAACAATCCTCCAGGTGAATAAACCATGGTGGAATAAAGAGTTGGCTCTGCTGACAGGATCAGCATCCTTTAGGCATGTAATACAGAGGCTACTAGAGATACTACGACCTGGAAGCCCATATGGCACAGAGATCAGGAAACACGCTGCCAACGCAGTGGTGCACGTTGCCGAATGCATTCTTTTGGAGCAGATCCCGGGAGGGATTCAACTAATGTCTACCCTGCTTGACACATTTGAGGAATACAGTTGGCGGTGTGAGGTATACAACAGAGGCAGCCCGCAAGAAGAAGAATTTGAACGCAGGTACCGAATGTATATGCCTGATTTCCTACGACTAGAAGAACCTCTCAGTGACAGTAACAGGCGTCTCCATGAATACAAATGGTTCGTGGTGCAAGGCTTGCGTATCCTTCAGAAGCTTGCCGTCCACGAGGGCAACTGCAGAGTCATAAGCCACACCGGAGGCCTGCTATCGAAGGCCATGGCGCCTCTAATCTCAGAACAACTCCACAGGGACGTTCATGATGAATGGTGCTCCATGGCAGAGGAATCAGTGGAACTCATGAGACGTCTCATGGCTGCTCCCGGAGAGACTGGAGAGAAGCTACAACTCGAGATCTCAAGAAACTTGGAGGCAGCCATCAGCAGCGTCAAAAGTTTTCTGGAGTGTCCTAAATGCAGTGTGTTGCTGAAAAGGCATGCCGTCAAGGTTCTTTTGTATCTGTCTGTGGATACCTCCTCCATTATGGCCAGTGGAAGAAGATGCATGATGTTTTCCTGGATACTGCTACACATTTTCGTTTTGCCAGATGATCGCTTCGGCATGACCTATGCTTCCATGCATTGGGTGAAGAGGAGCAGTCATATCAGAAGATTAGCTGGTGAAAAGTTGTTGGCCATGCTATCTACACAGAGTGAAGGAAGTAGCACGAATATGCTACAAGTATTTCGTGTTATTTTTACTAGCCTCACTAGAACAATTGTACAAGCCGGAAACGATGCATACAGACTACATGCAGCACACACAGTGAATGATCTTTGTTATTTTTACACCGAGCATGATGAATTGTACACCAAGCATGATAAATTTCTCGAGGAACTGAAGGAAGCCATAACCAATGTAATGCCAGAGGTAATTTATCTTTCTCTAAATTAAAAATGGAAAAGCCCTATGTTCTTGCTTTAGCAATCATATATGTGTTGAGGTGGTACAGTACTGCATTAATGTTAATTACCCTGCCAAACTTAACTTGTATTGATGCTGCAGGTTCTTAAAAAAATATTTCGCCGTGGATCAACAAGTGCTGAATTACATGAGAGGGCACAAGCAAACATGGACCAGGTTTCAGCACAGCGTACTTACATAGAAGGTGTTGTTCCACAAATTAATTGTCAAGATGACGCCTCTTCCTCTCAGTGGCAAAATGGGGAGCAATATGAGGCTGCCGAAGAAGTGCGGGAAGCCTTAATATCCTTGTGCGGAAGGATGCCCCACGGCTGGGCGTGTCAGCTCGATGAGATCGCAGCTAAGACATGTTCGGACCAGGGAATACCTGTCAAGGATTTCCGCTCACTTGTCCAGTATGCAGATAATCTTCTGAAGGAGGAGAAGGCTCATAGATTGGCGAATGCACCGTCTAGTTCTTTTAAGTAACGGCTGGTTAGTTGGAGTAGACTACACGACAATAAGATTAAGCATAAAAAACCAACAAGCATAGCCGAGGAATGAGATTACCAACATCACATATGAATGATTA
Organism: Echinochloa phyllopogon; assembly: GCA_033239725.1. Classification (NCBI taxonomy): domain Eukaryota; kingdom Viridiplantae; phylum Streptophyta; class Magnoliopsida; order Poales; family Poaceae; genus Echinochloa; species Echinochloa phyllopogon. The sequence goes on along the minus strand of BTCW01000012.1, from coordinate 58,338,625 downwards.
GTCTTTACAGATTTGCTTATAACATTATATGTTATACATCATTAATAAAAATGAAATTCTTATTTGGTGGGTTCTAAAGAGAGAGATGGTATTTAAACTAACGAATAAGACTATTTTTAGTGTGAGTTTCATTCTCATTAAATACGGTAATATCCCGATGATTAACATGTCATCAGAGAGTTGTTACTTCTAGATAGGCCTAGAGAGATATTGCAAGGTGTAGTTACCTCGTGCTTGATTCATGGAGTGAACCATCCTTGTAAGCTCGGTGTACCGGCCCATTGGAGTCTTAAGTGATCCGCTGAAAAGTCTTTGACCCTCTAGTTTGATGTGGACATGTGTTGACAACCGTGGAAAGGGTACGAGGAGACCCTTTGCTTGGTGGAGAAGTGTTCCGAATTGAAAACAACTTCAATATGACTATAAGATAGGGAGAGGTGATCCTTACCTTAGTGTTAGCAAGCTTCTAATCTAGCTTGGTGAGAGCCTTAATTAATGGCGAGCCTAAGGCCTTGACCGAGAGAGTCTTGGTGATTGAGAGCATGTCGTTGAGGGAGCTCCAACGTGAAATAGGAGTGGCGTTTGCTTACTGATACCACGAGAAAAATCCTTATTGTACCCAGTTTGCATCCTCTCTAATCCACTCCTTTATGTTTCCGCATTTATATTTGCATCTTGAGTGTTTTTTCTTACTAGAGTAGTGTCTTGTTAGGATTAGCTCAAGGTTGCAAAACTTCTTTTGGGTGGCAATCTAATTTATGTTTTGGCAAAGTAGATAAATTCACATGTTATTAAGGTTTTTAAGTTTTGCCTGAGTCACCCTCTTTAACTCTTAGGCTATGCGAGCACAGACTTCTTCACCATCGGACGACCACATTAAGTTTTAATAGGTTGAAGTCCATAACAATCAAGGATAAGATGTTGGTCCACAAGTAAAAAGCAGGAGTTAAATAACACAAAAATTGGCTAAGTTATTGCAAGTTTACAACATGTCAGGCAAACAGATATCGTGCTTCCTACATAGTATGATTTGTTGTCATCAATCAATACTGAGTTGAATCTTTGAGTACATGATGACTAGTATAAAAAGTTCATAGCATAAGCTTCCAAATTAACGGTCAGATTCGACAATCACAAATAAAATACTCCTAGTGCTAATACGGGTGGCATCTGTAATAATTTAATTTACAACATGACCGATGCAAGCTAGGTGGCGCGTTTTACTTAACAGATACATACCTGAACGGCCAAGTTGGCCATGTATATTTCATTTTCACACCTTCATTTGAGATCTATATATTATAGATATATATATATTTTTTGAAACAGAGAGCCAAAACCGAGCTGCAACATTTCTCGTTGCAGTCTTGCAAGTCTGTAGGATCGGAGAAAAGGGGACACCAATGTGGCTGCATCAATGCGAAGTAAGGTGGATGAGAGAGACGCAACCAGGATCGGAATGGATTGTTAGTTAAATAAGAGGGTGACTCAGGCTATGCAAAAAGCAAGGCCAGTCAGTTAGAACATTTCTCTCTGCAATGTTACAAACGTGTACAAGTGACAGGCTGAAGAAAGATAGACTCGACCAGGGCGTCTGAAGGATCGGAAGGGATTACTTACTACGGGGTGGCATGGATCTCCGTGCCCCCACATGTTTAATTTATTAGACGCAAGTGGATGAAAAGTCAAAGGAACATTTCATGGATTAAAATGACTGATCGTTTACGTCGGGGGGAAAAAACTATCCAGGCTTGCAGCTGATTGAGCTGGAACGGGCTGCCCAGCTGAATTAATATGGAATTGGCGGTTGCTTTCATGCTTGGGTCAAGATCTAATCTAGTACTAATCTCTTACTCTCTCTCTCTCTCTATATATATATATATATATATATATATGTATGTACTAGAGCTACTAGAGATCGATCAGCAGCCTGAAGAGGAGCGAGCACCCATGCCATTACATATACCTAGGGTCGCTGCGTTGTAAATCACCCCCATATCTCTCTACAGGGGGTGGTAGAATGGCTGTCCAGGATGACACTGACCGACGGTGGCCTGAAGTAGAGTTGATCAACAGCCATGCCATGATTATGCGTGGATGGTTCCTGGGGGTGAAGGGGCTCGGTATACTGGTGATTACGTGGACCACCGTCGTCCTGCTCGGTGGCTTCGTCTCCGTGTTGCAGAAGAAAGACTTTTGGAGTCTTACAGCAATTACTCTCATAGAGTTAGCCTGGTTAGTCTCCCTACCGGCCGTTTATATTTACTATATAAGCATAGTAAGGGCTTAAATGTAAACAAAAACTAAGTTTTAGTGGCTTACAACAAAATTTTCCAGAAAAAGAGGATTGCATGTTGATTAACATAGTTAAGAGTTTTTTTCTAGAAAATATCCAGAAAAGGATTGCGGCTTGATTGACATAAATATCTAGGTTTTTTTTTTCTAAAACAAATCCGCAACCTGGCCTTTTCTCCTTGTGGGTTGATTTAGGAAAATTTGTAGGAATTTTCGGAATAATGACGCAATGGAGGAAAGAAACACTCCTAGTCTGGGTTATATGCTAGTTGTAGGAGATGATGGCACCACAGTTGAGAATACAATACATACCAATGCTAAACTAGTCAGTTTTCCAATAACGGGCCGAGTCCTTGAGAAAATCCTCAAACCATTTCTTTGCTGCTCCTTGGAGGAATTGGAAGCCAGCACGTCGGTTTTTTACAAGGATGGCTGAGACTTCAGGAAAAGAGTGATTGGAAGAGAGGAAACTAGGGTTCCATATGATTCCTAGGAACGATTCACAAAAAATTGAACAAAAATGACAAGGTGAGTTATCCCATTGGGATTCACTGGTTCAGATGGGTGAGTTCAAGACCATAGAAACAAAGAAAGCCGCGCAGAAAACCGTAAGCTGGAAGAGCAAGCTCATGCTCATAGAAAGTGTGAAACAAGATGGTTTCATCAGAATGCTCAGTGGGAAAGTCTAACCTGCCCAAGGTTTCCACGACACTTCCTCTTTTGCGTATTGAAAACTATCAGCAGCAAGAAACTAAAGATCCATCTCAGTGGCTTGGCATCGCGACCAGGCCAATGCAGGGGCTGGAGTTGTTTTTGACTTGACTGTCCCTTTGTACTTGGGCTCTACCGGCTCCATGGCTAATTTCTTCACAATTCCTTTATTCGTCCCCATCTTCTTGCCACAAATGTGTGCAGGGGTTTTTACTCACATGTCCTCAAGGACATCGCAAATCTTAGGGAGAGGAGATGGTGAAGAGCAGGGTGGGATGACCTTTATGATTCTTTGTATATATTTATAAGACGATACTGATCAAATAGGAGGTCAAAGCGAAAGTTATTCCATGGCTTAGGGGGGTTTTATATGTTTAAACCCTAATCACCATTGAATCTATTATTAATAATTAATAATAATAATAATAGCCATTGAATCTATTAGATTTTTAAAAGAATTCGTCACATTTTCCATTATGAAGATAATTTAAAGTAAATCCTTAAATTTATAACTATATGACACCCACATATTCTATTATAAAACAATCCCGTAATGACCCTCTAATCTACATCTAAGTTACTGATTAAAATATGAATAATGTAATTGAAAATTTAAAAGAAAAATATGTCTATCTAAAAAATCCCTAGACTTCTTGATCGCAACAAACAAATAAAAAATGCAGAATATTGCCATCTATAACTAAATAATATATACCGCTTTCATCCAAAAAGAACCCCTACCAGATTTAGTAGAAGCAATCTAATGAATAGCTTGGCCCCGCGGAGGGCAAAACAAGACCTACCTTGTACATCCTCCTTTATTCTGTATGCCAGTATGCCCTTTAGATCGCATAGTTTACTTCTAGACAAGACACAACACAAATTTCAATACATGCATGAACACCGACCAAGTACACTTTTAGTCAACATGCCAATAGAAAATAGCATCTACAGTATATATGGGTGGAATCGGATCGGATTAACATCAAAGGCGCTGATCGGCTGGCTGGTGCTGGTTTATACTGAGATAAAAATACTGGTGGCTGGTGCTGAAAAATATTGATGACTGGCTGCTGATAAACCAAACGACGCATTTTAATTCGAATACGAATTGGGATGTTCTTGAATATGAATACAAAATAAATGCTCAAATTCGGGTATGCATTCGATTATTAAATTGACTTAAGTGATAACGTTTAATAAGTGTCAATTTGCTATATTGATGGTTTTGGTCAAAATATCAGTATAAAATATACAAGTAGCGATTAAATTATAACACATGTAGACAGGAATCACTGGTTTAAAAAATATTAACAATCAAATAAACCATATAAAAATTTATATTGATAAATTAGTTAAAATAAAGTATTTGAAAGTAATGTACATAGATAATATATTAGTTTCAAACTAAATCAAAATAATATATTTATAGCATAGTTCAAAAATGTGTTTATTCTAAATGAATAAAGATAATATTGGATGTTCCATCGATATCAATATTTATTTCCAATCCGTCTACGAATTCTGATAATGTAAAATAAAATAGAATATATCCACTTTAGTTACCATGTTAGAAATATCTATAGCTACATTTAGCGGATACAGATTTGAAATAATTCAGATATCCACTTTCACATTTCCATCCCTATCTATATATGTAATATCAAGATAAACAGCAACATAGTAGATCAAAGGAACCGAGGTAATCAGAAATCTGGTTAGAAACATATGCAAATAAAGGGATTCTTAATAACCATCATCCTTAGCTTTACTCACGGAAGTTAACCCCTTAACCTCTAAACTCCAGGGGTCACGTTCAGTTGCAACTAGATTGAATCCGTTGGAATTAATTTTGTCAACCTGCAATTGATCCGGTGTCTTAGTTGCAACTGGACTAGTCTTACGATTGCAACTACTGGAGACGATATATTTAGCATACAAGTCGCACATTTGCAACTGTTTCTGGACCACCCAGCTGCACCTGAGCCGGTTCTAGTTGCATTTAGATCTAATCCATTGCAACCAATTCTGTTAAGTTGCAGTTGATCCGGTGTCAGAGCTGCAATAGATTTATTGTTGTGGTTGCAACTGTGAGTTTCTGTGTATTTAGTATATAAGTCATGCAATCGCAATTTTTAGGGTCCAATTGCAACTGGTTCGCACCCTTGAAAGGGGGTCAGGTCCAGTTGCATCTAGATTGGATCCGTAGCAATATGTTTGGTCAAGTTGCAATTGATCCAGTGCTGCAGTTGCAGTTGGTCTAGTCTCACGGTTACAACTACGAGGGTATACAAAATATATGTGTGTGACCCACAAGTTATACATTTTACTTCTGCAAAATAATAATCTCTTTGGAAATAGGATGTCCATAAACAAATACAAAATGCCTCAAATTTTGTGTGCACAGGAGCACATTTTATCTAAGTTGTTTTTAAAAATGTCAATTTTCGCCCCTTCACTCCCCCACCCCCCCCCCAAAAAAAAATTCAAATACAAATATTCTATAAATCATCAACCGTGTAGGATATTTTATATACGCCTTTACATTGGAAAGGAACGACACTAGATCAGACCAGGTTAGAAAGGGAACAATGTTACCATCTCTTCTTTTCTAGGTCACACTATCTATAGTTCTAAATATTTCGAAGCATTTCCAAATTAAAAGTTTAGAATTTTTTAATAGGTTACAGAGATAGGAGAAAATTTGATTAGTTGTTGGCCTCAAATTTAACCACAAACTTTGTATCTCTCTCAAAGGTGTAGCCCATGCAGCAGCATGGGTTGATGGACTAGTATTACTGATGATGATTAGACTCTACTAAGTAATGGCTAGATGTTTATGTTTTTTTTGAGAATTTCTAAACTTTATTATTTTTCTAACATGTGTCTTACGAGGATTAGCGCCTAGTATAGTATAGTAAGAGTAAGATAAGTTGGTATCCACTTCATCTTGTTGTCTAACACTTTGCTTGGACATGCAACAGGACCTTTAACTATTTTCTGATGGATAAGTTGGGAGGTATGCTGGATCCATTATGGCATTTATCTCCTCTGTTCCGTAGAGTATTCAGTTGTGATTATCCCATTGGGAAAATGGTACAATCTCTGTGTGCCGGGATTCTAACGCTGGTGTTCGCCATAACAATAAATGGTTTCTTTGCCGTGCTCTTTATACTTGGGCTCTATATCTCTACCGTGATCTCGCTCTGGCGTCTAATTGTGCATGATTACGGCAACCCTGACGGAGGTGCAAACCTGAAGCCGGGACTGGACGTCTTGTACTCGTTGGCTTTGCTGCAGGGCGTGTTGTTCGCATTAATGAACTTCTATACCTTACTGGTGAGCAAGTGGTTAGTGCGTCGAGTGGGAAGGAAGTATAAGCTTCATCACACAAACCTGCTTGTATCGGACTACCTAGTAGCAACAGTAGCTGGATGCAAGAATGCCGGGTCATTTGCTAAAGGAAGGAACTTGGTCACATATGCTATTGACTTGCTAGTGGAATCGAAGTCACCCGGGAGCTACGTGAAGGAGATTAGAGATATAAGAGACATGCTAGAAGCATCGCTGGACACAAGGCGAGAGAAGATGGTCAAACAACTCCTGACTGATTCGGTATCCTTTAGCCACATTGTTCGTAAGCTGCTAAGGATAATGCATCCCAGAAGCGGATACAGCAGAGAGACCAGGGGGCATGCCGCGGGTATTGCGATGTTCCTTGTACAAGAGGTCCGTTTGGAGCAGTTCCCGGGAGCCATTCAATCCATATCCTCCCTGTTCAACCTTTCAGAGGAATACCCTTGGCTACCGAAGGAATATCACCAGGACTGTTTCTTTGGTTTATCAGAGATATATGATCAGGGAGACTGGCTTCTTCAGATACAGCAGCTATCCAAGATATACAAGAAACCAGAACTTTCTAGTGAGCTCCTCCTCTCTGTATACACGAAAATGTTTCTGCAAGGTCTGCGTATCCTTTGGAGGCTCGCCGACGATGAGGGGAACTGCAGAATCATCAGCAACACCGAGGGTCTGATGTCCAGGATTACAGCGCCTCTAACCTCCATCGAGCTTCATCAGAAGCATCATGAAGAATGGACTAGAATAGCAGACGAAGCCTTGCCCCTCATGTGCAAGTTCATTGCTACTCCTGGAGCTTATAAGCTGCGGCGTCAAATCTCAAGCAACGGTAAAGCTACCATTAGGACGCTACAAATTATTCTCGATTGTAATGAATGTTTCAACAAAAAAGTGCTGCCGGGTATTGCTGTAGAGATCCTCCTGGATCTTTCCGTGGATACATCTTCCATTATGTCCTGTGAAAAATACAGTAAAAAGTTTATAATAGTATTGCTACACACTTTTCTTCAGAAATATAGGTCGGATGAGTTGAAATCAATTCAAGAACTGTGCCGTAACATTCATTGGATGAAGAAGGACAATTACATCAGAAATTTGGCAAGGGAAAAACTGGTCATGTTGTCTTCATATAGTGAAACAAGTGCTTTCTTACGAGCAGCAGATGGTGCATTGCGAGAACTCACTAATACACTTGTGCTTACCGAAAATAGCACATATAGAAATAGAATGAGGGCAGCAGAAATCATGGAACACCTATGTCGTAGCTACGCCGACGATGACAACTTTCTCAAGTCACTGAAGGAAGCCGTCCTCTATGCAGTGCCAAAGGTAACCTGCTTTAATTTGTGTCAAGTGACAACCCTAAAAACTGAAAATTCCCCTTAATGTCTTATTTTGACCGCATCACATACAGGTTTGGTGGTCCCTATTATCCTTATAAACTGAAATAGCAATGATGTTTCGACGTTGCAGGTGCTCACCGAAATACTTGGCTGGGGACCCGCACAAGCAACCACGCACGCAGAAACAGAGGCAAACAAACCCAGGTATTCAGCAGCAGATGCTGACTTAGAGGAAGGTCCTGCTTTGACTGATCATGGGCAGAGGAACATCCATTCCTCTCATCAGAAATCAGGCGAGGAACATGGGGACAGCAAACTTCATGAAGCATTGCTGTCCCTTTGTGAAACGGTGTGCCAGAAATTGATCCGTACTGATCCAGATCTCGCCCGTCGGTTCGACGAGATTGCTTCCGAGATCTGTTCCCAACAAGAGAAGCCTGTAATGCCTTTCACTTTGCTTGTGGAAGAAGCACGTGGGATTCTGAAACAGAAGAATGATTAGTTTCTTGATGTTGCTATTTGTATTCGGTTAGCTTTTCAAGTGAGACCTAATCCATTAATAAAATTGAATGCCCTGTATGTTAATTCCCATTGTCGTAAAAAAAGATGTGCCATGAGGATACCATCCGGGGTTGCAAGGACCAACATAACTATATTTGTGTCGTTTATCTTGTATACTAGCAAATATGTCATTGCTGTAATACCCATTTTGCATAAAAGAACAAAATACACTTTGTATATTGGTAGACATCACTACGGGAAACCCCGTATATGCCGAGTATCAACGTCTTTGCCGAGTGCCATGGGCTTGCCGAGTGTCAGAGAAAAGACACTCGGCAAGCATAAGACACTCGGCTACTCCAAGTGTTTGTCGAGTGTGACATACAAACCCACTCGGCAAACAAAAAACACTCGGTACATCCACGGTTTTGCCGAGTGTCGGTGCCGAGTGTCGGTGCCGAGTGTCGGACCCCAGACACTCGGCAAAGCGCATGCACGTGTGCTTCACGTGCCACGGCCGCCAACGGCAGTTTGGAGCCATTAGGGACGTTAGCTCTTTGCCGAGTGTCTAACACACTCGGCAAAGACGTGACATGTGCCAAACACGTGCCACGGCCGCCAATGGCCGGTGGTTGCCGTTTAGGATGTTAGCTCTTTGCCGAGTGTTAGGTGTTTGACACTCGGCAAAGAGACTGATCTTATTTAAAAACTTGAAACTGAATCAAACAAAATTTGAAATTTTTAAATATAAAAGTTTTTGGCCAATTTCTGGCCGGGAGGGCCGTGACTTTGCCGAGTGCTGTGGTCCGACACTCGGCAAAACCGTGGATGTACCGAGGGCCGTGACTTTTACACATGCGCGCCGGGAGATGAGGCGAGGGCGGCTGTTGTGGCACATACAGCCTGTGTGAAGCTCGTGAAGGACTTGCACTATGAGTCGCGCGTCTAGGCCATCATTGATTATTATGCTGCACTCAAAATCTCCGTGAAGAAACATCCCGCAAGACAAATGAGGTTGACCCGGGAGCAATACATGGCGATATGAAAATCGATTATATTTTAAGTACTTTGAATTAAATCTTGTTATATGTCGATACAATCTTGAATTCAATCTTGTTATATGTCGTACACTTGATGTCTCCTAGGTGATTCCGTGGTGGTGCACCACGCATCCCCGGTGTTGGGAGGTGATAGTGGACAAGTGGGTCAGCCCCGAGTGGGAGGAGCAGCACACTCTTTGCCGGGAGCGGCGTTTGCTGATGCCAGGTGCACCACACCATAAGGGCAGCCTTAGCCTCGACGAGTATCGGGCAAAATGGGTACGTCGAGTCATTTCTAAATTTGCTCACTCAATTCTGTATAATTACTCATCTTACTCTTATTGTTTATTTTCCCAGTCGTCGTCACATGGTGGTGCGCCTTGCAACCAGTTCATGGCGTTTGCTTTGGCCCACAAGGGCAAAGCGACCTCCGACGTCCAGTACAACCCGGAGGACCAGCCCTCGGCATACAGCAACGCCAGCGTCCACAGTCGCCTCACTGCATACACAGAGGTGGCGAGGGAGGTCCATGGGCAAGACTTCGATCCGACCGCCCACGACATTGATGGAGAAGTGGTCATGAGGGCGGGAGGAGGCAAGAAGCATGGGCGGTACTTGATCGGCGACAGCACCATCGACACGGCTGCTACCCCCACACTCTCCTAGATTCGAGCTAGGAGCACGGGCTCTTCCCCGGCTATCCGCCAACCTCTTCCCGGTTCACACTTCGACATGCAAGCACTACAGGTTATTTCTATTTTGTTCATCGTACGTGCAGTTTACTTACGTTTGTAATGTATTGTAACATTCTAATTGAGTATTGCAGACTCTGTTGGATGAAGAGAGGCAAAGAAGGGAGCACCTGGAGTTGCAGGTGCAGCGGATGCAGGAGGTGGAGGCTGAGAAACAGAGGAAGATTGAGGAGATGGAGCAGTGGCAGCAGCAGATGTATGCCTACATGCAGACCATTGGTGCGCGGGTGGGTGGAGGTTCGCCGCCGGTGATGCCACCCCCGCCTCTACTACGTGTTCCCATTTCTCCCGTGAGTCACTTGAGAACTTTATAATTTTATTTCACAACTCATTCCTATCGTAAATCTTGTATCACAAATGGAAAATCTCTTTTGGGCAGGCTCCTGGTTCGGCGGCGTCAAATGACGGCCCTCAAGATGAAGACATTGCGGCGCGGGCGGTTAGATCGTTGTTCGGACCCCCTCCTCAGTGAGTTGGTGCCGTTTGTGAATGTTTGTGAATATTGGTGGTTTTGTGTCGTTACAAATGGTGTACCTGCCAACGTTTGGATGGTTTAGTGACTTATAAATGTTTGTCGAATTGCCTGTGATGTTTACTGTGGATTTATGGTTGTGGAATGTTATATATATATATATATGAACTGGCTATGATGTTTATTATAATATATATGAACTGTCCGTAATGTTTGTTTTGAGGGGGTCCTTTTAACGCAAAAAATGAATAAAAATAGGGGTAGATTGGCCGCTTTGCCGAGTGTTACACTCTGCAAAGAGCCTGTTTGCCGAGTGTTTTGGCATTAACACTCGGCAAAAAGGCAGTTTCTGGTATTTTTGGAACAGCCTTTGCCGAGTGTGTACTGTTTGCCGAGTGTTTTTGCCTTAACACTCGGTAAACATTGAGGCTTTGCCGAGTGTTAAAGCCAAAGCACTCGACAAACAAGTGGGCAGCCCGTAGCAAACCCACTTGTTTGCCGAGTGTGGGCCTCTGACACTCGGCAGAGCCAGGAGTCTAGAAACCTAGCAGACGGCGGCCGTCTGTTAGGTCTTTATTTTACCGAGTGTCTGGTCTGGCACTCGAAGAAAGACTTTGCCGAGTGCCCGATAAAAAAACACTCGGCAAAGGCCGCCTTTACCGTCACCTAATTTGCCGTGAGACTTTTGCCGAGTGTTACACTCGGCAAAGACTTTGCCGAGTGTTTTTGGTTCTTTGCCGAGTGTCCCTGGCACTCGGCAAAATGCTGGTTTCCCGTAGTGCATAAAGTTGATGATAAAAATTAATATTTTTTGGTTCATCATTCTGATGAATGATCTGAGACCATGGATGCATAGAGCTCATCGAATGTATTCCGGTTGACTACTCATATGTCCCATTTGAAGTTTGGATCACTAAGTTAAGACTCCTACTAGATTTAACCAACAACATGCTATAGTATGCATGGCTACATTAACCGGCCTCTACCTGATGCAGCGACTGAGTGAGTTCTGCCCCTAGTACAAAAAACCGGACCGGTTCACCGGTTGAACCGGAAAAACCGTGGACCAGTGGCTGGACCGGTCCGGTTCAATTAAAAGATCGGTCCTGCAATTAGACCGGTGTGAACCAGTGCAAACCGGTCAAACCGGCCGATTTTGTATCGAACCGGTGAACCACTGAACCGGATTTTTCATGAACCATTGATCAATTTGATGTTTGGATATTGGTTTCTAATTTTAAACAATAGACTATTATGATATAATTATATTATACCATCTATTATGTTATATGTGATATCTTTTGGTAATAAAACATACATATTATTTATATAAATCATGTGAAATAAATATTATATTAATAAATAATGAACCACTGGTTTGACCAGTAAACCACTGGTTGGACCAATGATCCAGTGAACCAGTAGTCTGACCGGTTCGATCTCCGGTCCGGCTTTTCGTACTTGGGTTCTGCCCCGTGGAGTTTTTCTTTTTATTTTTTTTTCAGTTTGAATCCCTCTCCTCTTCTAAATCCTATACCCATGTTTCTGTCTCCCATGCGCTGCCACCCCCCCTCCTCCCCCTCCCCGCCCCCATTGCCATGCATGAAAAAGCGCAGAAAGAGGAGAAGAGAGGGGAAATCAGGGCTTGTCGTTATTGGTCGCCAATATTCCTTTCCAAACTTTATTTTTCCTCAATTGCAACATTTCCTCATTGTTCATTGTGGTGCGACATGTGTGGTGTAGTTTGGTGGAAATCGACGGGGCTGCCATCACATCGGTAGTAAGAATTGCCGTTGGGACCATCGTGTTCGCCATTGCTCTTGTTGTTTTTAAGTGGAAACCTTAGGTGAGGCATTCCCTATCTGTAGCATGTGTTTTCCTTTGTTTTTTAGATGTTTTAGATCATGCATGTAGCATCGCTGATATGACTACGGTTAAGGTTTCAGCACGTGGTCAATCTGCACATTAGTTATTCATGTAAGTTTTTTTATGGTTTCAGTGGCCTAAAAATTATTAAATTTTATATGAGTTGTATATGAATTTGAGATCTTTCCATGGATATAAAGAACAACTCAATCAGAGTTATGTTCATGGAGTAATTGAAGTATTATTCTAACAGTTTTTTAGTCTTGTAATTCTGTACTAATTTGTTCACTTCATGTTTAGGAAAATCTAAGGTCATAATTAGATTTATTTCTATTCGCCAAAGTTTTAGGAAAGTTTATAGGCTTTCCATATTGGTAAAGTGCATATTCATAGGAATTTTGGAGCTCCGGTTATTTTTATTCTGGTGGAGATATTCTGCAATTTCTGCCAGATTGTTAGATTAAGGTTCATCCCCAGATTAGGGTATGATGATGATTTTTACTCTGATTTCAGATAACTAAAAACTTTTAGGTTATAAAGTTACCTTTCATGTGGCTCATGTTCGGAATTTTTGGCCATTATAATTAGATTACACACAAAAGATAGAGAGTAGTGCTGCTGTTATGTCTAGTTTTGTGTGTAATGTGAGGATGTTTGGTTCAAGCGTAGGAACGCTCTAAATCAAGTTTGGATATGATTGTGTTACTATATTGGAGCCAAGAAAAATTTGTGAACATGCGGTGCACCTTTCATGTGGCTCACGTTTTTTATCTCCGGCGAAGGCAAGCAAACATGGCGTTGTGGTCTAAATGCTTTAGCTTTGTTGTCCGAATTGCCTTGACTTAATTTCAGTATCTCACATGAGTCATATGATCTGAAATTAATTTTTTATATTGAAGTAATGATCCACTTGTGGCTTTGCTTCTGAAGTTTTGATTAGAAAAGTATATGAAGTTCATTGCATTGCAATCTTGCATTTGCATTCTCGTGTTTGATATGCATATGAGGACATCGTAGCTGAATTGGTGCAACAACGCGCGTTGAGATGTAACAATGTGGTTGTGGTCCTCACAACCTTCCTTTAGGATGTGTGGGTGGAAGTAAATTCATGCATTGCATTGTACCATTGAATTATGAAGTATTGATTTGAAATATCTATTATTTATTTTACTAGTCGAAGGTGTATATTGTTTAGTATGATAACTTTTCCATGGCTCTATTCTTAAATTAATACTTAATCAATTGTGATTCAAATAACTCATTTGAAGTAGTTTGCTTGCTGAGGTTTTTTATAAACCTCATACGCTTACCCACTCCGCAAGTTCTTGAGTTTCGCTGGTGCATCGTTGGATGAGACTAGTAGCATGTGTGCATAGACTTCTCTCTTTAAATGTTTTGGAAAAATGTTTTGTAATAAATTTCTTGGATGTGAAGTCTTGTATCTTGTTTTATCATGATGGTTTATGTTGCTTACACATACTCTGTTTTGTTTTCTCTCTTACCGTGCTTCTAGCAGTTGTAACGTACTATAGTAATGCTCTAGAATATTGTTGCTGTTCTGGGTGTTACACTAACGTTGCTACGGGATAAAACTATATTGCTCCCTCTGAGGGCAACTCGGGCATTACCCTGCTCGTGTCACCAGTTACCCAATCAAAACCCTAGCTAGGCTGCCACTGCCAATGGCTGGTTTGCCGTTGTCAGCAAGGTGGCTCGCACCCCAACCCCCTCTATTTCCCACCTTCTGTGTCACCTCATCCAACTCATGCCACAATCAAAAAATTATTTCTAAGGATGGGTGACACCATCGTCCGCCTCTAGAACACGCCATCACCTGCCCTAGAATTATGTCTCCATTTTTTGTTTTTCCTTTTTCTTTCAAAAATATACATATATATGTATATTTACGCACATAATTAAAATATATTTATAATGGAATCCATATTTCTTGAGTGTTTTTTTCTTTTAAATAGTCAAAACATTACAATCCCGATACATAAGCCTACATTGCATTATTATTCACATATAGTCATACATTTAATAAACTATATAGTCTAACACACATACTAAATAGTTCTACTTTAATCATAGATATAGTTCAACTTCAATCATAGATATATATACTTGAACGTCTTATACAGGCTCTCATTGAGCACTACAATTTTCTATAGAGCATATATGTATCATTAATCATTTGGGAAATTTGAAAATCATTTATTTCAAATTAGAGAACCTATAATGATTTGTGGACTAGTAAATGGACTCAAATAAAAAGTTTTCAACTACAAAGTTTTAGATCTCATTGAATTCTACAATTTCGGTATAAAGTTTGTCTTAATCCAATATCGTATGAAATAGTTATGATTTTTTTATCCAGGACTATTTTTAGGGACGGGCAACACCATGACTCCCCTAGAAATCATTTGCTGGAGGAGGTAATACCATCACCCACTCCTACAAATTGTCCCCATTTTTAGGTTTCGGTGTTGTCTGTCCGCTCCTAGAAATAAGAGCTATTTTTGGAGGTTATTTAGCTTGCTACGTGCTGAATATTATTCAGCGCGCACGGCGGAGCTCTGGCAACGTGGAAATAACTCCTTCCCGTTTAGAATTAAATTGGTTCGTGGACCCGTAAGGGAATCATTTGACTGCCCTCTTTAATTAGTGATTGCACAAATTTAATATCCACATTGATGCCCGCCAGCCGCAGAACTTTTGAGCGGCCAAAGCAGGCTGGCCGGAGAGGCGCATAGCACGGTGAAGATTGCATCTGACCGTAATTAGCGTCCGGTAATGGCACGCATCTTTTTTTTATATGATTTGAGATGCCAATTAACGGATAACAATCAGCTCCTCTATGGGTTCGATTGGTTTTAGCCATATTTGGGTACGGTGGAAAGAGACGTATTTACTTCTTACAAGCCATTGGGATATCAGCATCTCCGAGAGACTAGTCAAATCGTTTTCTAAAGTTAAATTTA
This sequence comes from Echinochloa phyllopogon, assembly GCA_033239725.1. Taxonomy (NCBI): domain Eukaryota; kingdom Viridiplantae; phylum Streptophyta; class Magnoliopsida; order Poales; family Poaceae; genus Echinochloa; species Echinochloa phyllopogon. The sequence goes on along the minus strand of BTCW01000012.1, from coordinate 58,323,304 downwards.
GCTATTGTTAGAGAAAAATGTTTCCAACAAACTGTAAATGACACTCCAAATTTAGTTGGTCTTCATCCCACGTCATTCGCTAGCTATTTTTAGCTAGCCTACCTCACTAACCATCTTTACAGAATCTATTGGATTACTCTATTATTTATTAGTCAAATCTATTTTAAGAGTAGCTAAATCAGTAAATTTGACTAGTCTATGTATTGAGACATGTTGAAACCAATCTGGGTGAAAATTTACTTCTCTAATCTATTAAATACTATTGTTACTAGTGGTTGTGAATTCGATATTTTCAATACTACGATTATTGGAAAATTTCTTGTCTAACATTAGTGGTTGTGAGTATTTTTTTCAATTGACAATAGAAGTAACTTTACAAATATCAGGAGTATTTCGCAAATGTTCTGAGTATATTTTAAAATTGACAAGAGTATGTTTTTCAACTATCATGAGTATTTTTCAAATGGCAAGTGTATTTCACAAATATCAAAGAATATTTTCAACCGAGTAGAGAAGTATTTATTTTCCAAACATCAGGAGTATATTTCAAGTGTCAAGAGTATTTTTTATTTTACTAGAGTATTTTTTAATTGACAAGAGCTGTACTTTTTTTACTTCCAGGAGTATTTTATCAAATATCAGCAGTATTATTCAACTGACCAGAGTGCTAATGTACAATAGAATCAACTGACGAGAGTGCTAATGTACAATAGAAAATAGTATGCTTTAGTACTCTGATGGACAGAGACATGACTGTTATCTGACTAATTAAATATTCACAAATTTATACATCTCGAGTCATCAACCATTGATGTGGCTGCTTGTGCAATGTAGCATGGATATTACTGCAGGCCTCCAGACTTGTACCAAATGAGCATTGCCATGGACGTCAACCATTGAAGTCCACTGATGTTGGTAGTAATTTTCTAGTGTATATTGACTTGACATACGACAATGCAGTAAAAAATGATCTATGTAGCTCGGAGTATCCCTAATTCTCTACAGAAACATGGAACTTCCAATGCTTAACATCAAAAGTACTAGTACCATAATAATAAAATAAAGATCTACCCAAATCATTGGGCTGCCTGGACAAGAACCATATGCAGTAATTCGTTAGCAACTAAATAGCAAGGAAAAATTTCAGATATAACAACACCAAGCAACCAAACAAAATTTGGACCAGGGAGCTGGATCCGGAGGTGTACATTGTGGCATGGTGAAATCTAGAAGAACTCGGATTGACGTGCAGCAGCAGGGTGTGGTATATCATATCTATTGCAGGAAAGAGCATGCGGCCGCATTAGCTGCCCGGGGGATATTGTGTCGTACGCATTGGGCCGCTGGAGCCAACGAAGGAGGCTAGCCTTTCCAGGCAGAGCAGAGTTGTAGGAAACAACGTGCGGCTGGGATCCAGATTGACCTCCTTCAATCACCGGATCTGCATAAGAAGATATGATCTTATAATGGCAAGTAGAATTGAAGAGCGGGCAATCAGAATAACAAGATTGTTCACCACGCAGACATATATAGAACAGGATCTGAAGAGGAAGGAAGGACGGTAGCTTTCCGACGTTGTGGCAAATCAGTCTGCTGTCGACGAGGCTGCGCCGGAGCGAGGGCGTAGTCATGGAAGAAGCTATGGTAGCGAGGCTGGCCGCCGGGGGTTTGTTGACTTCGCTGGTTCGAGGAGGACGTCGATAGAAAAATCTTGCTCAACCGCCGAGGATCACGACGTCGTTACTGATATAGACGCCCGGAGCAGTGTCGGCCTCCTATCACCGGAGGAAAGGATGGAGACTGGAAGAGAGAAAGGAAGACAAATTAGATACAAACCTAATTTCGCTAGTACAAAACGTTGAATGCAGGCAATGTTCGTGTGAAAAATTGGAAACAGTAACCGGTAATTATATTACATTGATTGCATTAATTGACGAGATCGTTATTGGTCAAAAGCAGGCATGTGCATGCAGAATTGTTAGGAGTAAATACGAAGACATATTTATGGTGGCGGGACTAGGAACCGTGATTTTAGAGATGGTGGACGCTGGACCAAGGGGCGGCGCTCCGCCGGGGTGCTAAATAATATTCAGCACCATGGGAGTCAAATAGTAGATACATATATTATATACATAGGAAAAATCCATTCTACACGCACATGTAGCTACACCCACTTGTGTATCTCATGATACACGACGAAACTGATCCAACGAAGAGTATGTACATGTAGTATGAGATGATACTACTATCTATGATGATATATATGTTGGGTTTGTAAGCATATATTGAGTATATAGACATACTATTTTATATAGCATTATAAATGTATAATCATAATATATTTAACTAGCTTTAGCTCCATGGATTGCCTAGCACCCCATGGTTTCCCAAAACCATATCTAGATACAGGTTTTACCAACTTGGGCGACACCACTGTTGTTGAAATTTTCCACAAACTAATGTAGCGCTGGTTGGAAGTAATAATCTTGTCTTTTTTTAACGGACAGCACGACACTAATATTTCTATTGACAAAAGAAGAAAGACGGCATAATCATCCACCATCATGGTGGGCCACAGGGGCTTGCTCATGAAAGGTGCATATATGTCATGTTAGAAATACAGTTAGGTTCATACTTGTTAAATCAGAACACCAGTAAAAGCCTACTAATATAAAGTAAATTAATAATCATGCTAACTACTTTGTTGTGATGTAATAGCAACCAACCAGTTCGTTGTGATATAATTGCGCTATTATTAGCACTAGTCGCCAACCCGTGCATTTGCACGGGCAAGCTATAGAATATGTGTGTTTACAATAGTATGTAATAAATATTTTCATGAAAAGAGAACTATTTACATTTGCATATGTTAAATTATTTTATTTACACAGATCGTAGAAAATAAAAACATATGATCACGTTTATAATACACTTCAAAAAAATATGATTTAAATACCAAGAAAATGTAAAATAGTCATAAAGAAATCATAAGAAACTGTAGTAGCAAAAAGTTATAGCTTTGTACAATTTAGATGCATTAAGTTAAAAACATAAATAAACTTAAAAGCAGTGAAAGCAAAGCTTTTAAACTGCCCAACCTTGTTATTATCGCTTGGTGCGCCCTAGGAAGTATAAAGTTGGACATGGTATCTAACTAAGGCCCTGTTTGTTTTAGATTATAATTCATCTAAATTATATAAGCTATATTATAATCTAAGGATAGCATGGTAAAGGATAGCCAACACTCTCATGCCAAAGAAGTGGTTCACGGGCTCACGACACCATCTTCTTAAGATAAAAATCAGGGGGTGTCTCTTCCCATGGTCGAGTCTTTGAAAAGACAATTCTAGGACCATCTTGAGACCACAAATAATCCGAAATAAACTGTCCATGATGGTTCTTTTACTATACAACATATAGCTCATAATTTGTGTTATATAATCTATAGAGCAAACAAACAGGGCCTGAGATTCTAGGCAATTATCTCCATGCACGACTTCATAATCTATATTTGCATTAGTACTTATGACTTTGCCTTGAACAACGATCTCAGTTGTGCTTTGAACAATAGGTTTATAAATAAAAATTATATATTAATGGCTCGATCGTGCACATTCACATGCTGATATCCTTTGGTTGCAAAGCAAGAATTGGAGGTGAGCTAACAAAAATCCACCTACAGTCGGATTTAAACGAAACGAACTGCCTACCATGTTTAACCTTCAATTCTGTGGAGAGCAAATGAACATCACGCTGAGCCCCCAAAATTTTTGTATATTGCACTGTTAATACTCATTTGTGATGCTTGATAATAAACATGTAGAAACATTTACTAACGTCTAGATTAAGCTCATTATCACCTGTTACATGATCGAAATGACTTAAACTTGTTTACACTCTAGGGAAAAGGAAAATGCTTGGTATAGATGTACCTGTAAACGCTCATGTCCTAACTTCTCAACGAATTTTGTTGTCTTTGCCCAAAAAATAATGAATTTTGTTGTCACCTATTCATGTGTTGCAGTGACTTGAACTTTATTTAAAAGCACAGATCAAAATAGCCTAACTCATATGTCATATTTACTATCATGGGGTACCCTGTTTCTGCATAGGCTTACCTTAATCAAGTATGATCAATTGGAACTGACCCATGACAGCTATTATATTGCCTATTTAATTTACAGGAGTAGATTGCTTGAGTGCATTTGCACCTATCAGAAATAAACTGTCGGAGACATGCAACATTTTTCTTACAAATACTTGGAACAACGTAAAGCCAAAGAAACTTACAAATTTAGGTTTCAGTAAATTCTTCGGTTCACATACCAGGCATCCTGGTAAAGCCATCTTATAACCATTTAATATTTACTGAGAGTTGAGTGGTTATATATATAGCAGAGCATCAGATTCAATCACCTTGTGACACAGCCACACAGGCATAAATGATCTGCTGCCGGAATTCCCCTACTGCCATATGTCTAGAAGGCATGAGCCTATAGGCACAACAATGACAGCGGAGTTTTTCTTCTCTCTATCTCTTTTAACAGGCCTTTCTTTTTCTGAGATGCATGGCGGTGGACTTAAAAGGGGAGGGGCACGAATCGCAAGGAGTCCCATATTCACGTGAGGTAGTCCTGCCAGGAAGTCTTCAAATCTGAGAGAATTAAAGATTTCTTTATCCATTCCGTAGTGGCAGAGTGGGTAATTTACATATATATATATATATTTAGGGGGTTATTTTAGACTATTTCTATAATGGCAGTGGTGGGTAATTTTCTTTTAGAAAAGACAATATATCCAATGGCTATGATGATCAGAGCCTATTGAATTGATGGTTGGATGTTTCTGATTTTTGTGAGATTTTCTAGAATTTATTTTTTTAGAACTTCTCGTGCGGATTAACGTGGAGCCTACAAAAGGAGCCTCCAATTAGTAATAAGTCTTCAATTAGTAATAATAATATAAGATAAGATTTATGTTCGCATACTTTTTTTTCCTGCTTGCTTCCTGTGTGTCTTCCCAATATGGTGGCTGGACTTGCATGCTTTTTTTTTCACGTTGACCTCTCGTGCGCTCATCCATTTCCGGTCCCAAACCTCGTCCGCCGCAACCCCAAGCCATGCGCCTTTACACGGGACCAAGCAAAATATAACCATGCACCATCCTCTCATCTGTCTCCGTATGTCCTCGGATCTGAGAATAGTATCTGTAGCCGCCCTGGGGGCAAACTTCTAAGGACTTACATGCTCTTAGGTTGTGTATGGATTCTAGGGACTAAAGTTTAGTCCATCAAATAAGTAACAATTAGTAGTATTAAATATAAACTAATTATAAAACTAATTGCATAAGTCATATATACTCTGCGAGACGAACCTAACAAGCATAATTAATCTATAATTATAATTAGTACATAATTATCAAATCATTACTGTAGCATTATATTGTCTAATTATGGACTAATTAGGCTTAAAAGATTCGTATCGTAAATTAGTCCTGACTTATGTAATGTATTTTGTAATTAATCTATATTTAATATTTCTAATTAGCATTCTTCCATTCGATGTGGCGGGGCTAGGAAGGAACCAAACACCCCAGAGGGTGCTTCGTTGCTGGCTGCGAGTCACCGCACGTCCGCACGCCGTCCAAACTGCGGCGGAAAAAATCTGCGGCAAAAAGTAACGAAGCAAAAAAATGTTAGCTAGAAATCTGTGGCACACCAAGTTCTAGGTGGCAACCAAGCAGATGCAAAAGTTTTGGTGGCACCAACATCACTATTGTAGCGTGGCAGGTGGTGGCTGTGGATATAGGTACCACTGGGCCCACTGTCAAGGAGACTACGCCGATCTGGATCCACGCCTGACAAGGTTGTGGGTCGACCTCTAAGCGGCCCACAAGGAATCCCCGACTCAATGAACAAGCTTGATGAAGACACAGCCGGTGGCGCGGCCGGATATCTCGGGATATCTTGTTGTAACCAACTCGGATATATTTCTGAGTCGTAATTCAGTAGGATTAGATGGAAACCGACTTGTAAACCCTAGTCCGTCATCATATATAAGGCGGCCTAGGGCAACCCCATCAGAAACAACCAATACGCCATCCTGTAACAACCTTTTGCTCGTCATTGCTTCCTGAAGCTCGGCCAAGTTCCAGCAATACAAACACAAACACCGACACATGACGTAGGGTATTATACCTCAAGATAGCCTGAACCTGTCTAAATCAGTGCCTTCTATGTACCATCAAGTTACTCGCTCGACGATCCCTCGCCTACGTATCAACCACTCGGGTACCCCCAGGGGGATTGCCGGTCCTAAGTACCCAACTCACCGACTTTCAAAACAATCAGGACCAAGAAAAATAGAAAAGAATGAATTATTAGGAGAGAATTGTTGGAATAGTGTAAAAGTAACTCCCTAAATCATCCTAAAAATTGGCATGGGAAAATCTCGATTAACTAGTTATTGAGACAATTATTGAGAAACTGCTGGAGGTGCTTAAAATGAAGCATTTATAGTTGCACCGTACATGCACTGTTGGTCAACAGTCCTTGCAGTTAATCATTTAACCAGATTTTTTTAGATAATCATTTAACCAGATGGAACCGGAAGCACACAGTCTCTAGTGGGGAGACTTCAGCTATTGCAGTCACAAGAAGCCAATAGACATCACATGTGCTGGTCATCCGGACACTCACAGCCACACACATCAGAGACCGTAGCGGGCCTGGCGGCAATGAAGCTGATAGTTCGGAGGTGTGATCCTCGTGCATGTATTACTCTATAATAAAATATACTCGGATACAGTTTGAGTCTGGGATGAAATTTTCATGCGTGCTACCTATAAAGAACGGATGAGACCCTTCTTGAGAGCGGAGGAATTGATATAAAAAGAAAAGAAACAAAGTATGTTTGTGCAGATCAATATAATAATGTTTTGGCACTTTGGGTTTCAGAATGGTGCAATTAATTAAATTACGGTAGCACGAGATCACACTTCAAAAATATTTTCCAATTCCTAACATTCATCAAGTTTATAGAAATGCATTTATGAGTGGAGCAATATAGTGAGGACATTGTCAATGTTGTGCACATTTGTGAGGTCCATGTGTTCCCTACACCATATCAGAATTGCCTTGGCAGCCAAAAACCACCAAGAAAAGCATCAAAGCTGCCCAGAAAATGAACCTTGCCATTCGACTGCCAAGCAAAATGCGCCAAGAATAGAGAGCCAAGGAAATTCGATTACCTTGGCTGCTGGCTGCAAGTATCATATACTTGACGGTTTGGCTGCCAAGAAATCTAAAGCAATGGTAAAATATTTGAAGCGCCAAGAAGATACACAAACCGCCAAGTAAATAGCTTTTCTTGGCGACCGACAACTGTCAAGAAAAATTATTTACTTGACTGTCCTCAGCCGCCAAGTTAAATGGTTTGCCTAGCGGTCTTCAACCGCCAAGCATATATGCACGCAGAGGCTATGTACAAATTATTAGGTTTATATATACTATATATATATATATATATATATATTATATATAACAAATCACATGCAATTCACTGTCATTTACCGCAGCAACGTTAATGAACCTATCGACCCTTGTCTAATTAGCATGCCACCGTATTACTCAACAGCGACCAGATCGAACGTGATCAACGAGTGCACATGTATTGAACAAATCGGAGGAACGAGTGCATGTACAAAGTACAAACAGATATTTTCTTGAGCTTTGTCTTTCTCCAAAACTTTCTCTTGGCTTCTATATATTCTCGTCTTCCTTCAGTTGGCAAATCGCCATAACCACCACGGTTTCTCATGAATGGGAGTACGATGCCAAGTGATCACACAATCCACAAGTGCAGTACGTGCATGCAGGTTAGAGCTTTACTTTCCCAAACACATAGGATATCTTACGTGGATTGTACTAGATGCTTTTCTGCCGGGTGGAATAGACAAAATTCATTATTCATCAGTTGGATATACCGTCCAAGTGCTCCAATTAGTCTTGAGGTGGTTCTTTTTCTTGCACTGGTTGAGATCAGAAATATATATAATTAACTTATGTTTAATTTTCCTCTCTGATCGAACGTCACGGAATAATGTTCAGATTATCCAAATCACCGACGGGATCGCGAGCAGAGCAATATTTTAGCAATGCATACTATGCACTCACACCTATAACACTATCTGAATTTAAATTCCGATTGAATGGGCGGCCGGTTTAATTCGATTGCTCGTTGGACCACCATATCCTGATAAGTCCTATTAACATTGACGCACATGGTCTATTATTCATATCCGGATCGGAGCGCCATCCCTGTGGCCGTAATCATCATGCATGTCCAGTGTGATTGTGTGATCCTGACCTACCCATTGCCTTCTGCTTTTGCCTATAAAAGAAGATGAGAACTTTGCATTGGGAGCGGAACACATCCAATCCAACACACAAAAAAGAAACAAAGCACATACACCACACGTGGTCACTGGGAGCGAGAGGAGCTAGGGCATGGAGAGTGGCAAGAAGGCAGCCGGTGCTGTGGCCATAATAATGCTGGTTCTGCAGCTGATTGCAGCTCCGGTGACGACCATGGCGCGCTCACTCCCTGACGACGACAGCACCCCCGTCTTGGCCTTGAACACGATTGCAAGGGAATTCTCCTTTCCGGTCGGATCCAAATACTGCGGCGGTGAAACTTGTGTGTTTGCACCTGTCTGCCTTTCCAAACTTATGGGCTGCAGGTGCGAGAACCAGGTTTGCGTGAAGGACTAGATCGAGGGATTGCAGCGATATTGATTCGTGAAGTCATTCCACGGTGGAATGCTAGCTAGCTAGGTCATCCATGTTTGCTTTCTCATTTGCGTGCTGTCGTTGTTATTCCAATAATCCTTGAACCTATGAGTAGTTTACCAGTTATTCGTATCGGGGGGAAGAGAAGGGGTGTTGTTAATGTGTTATTGTTCGCACCTAAAATTGGCAGCTGCTCATCAGGCCGAGTGCAACCGGTCAGACCGGTTCTATGAAGCGGTCAGATCGGTTTCCCTGTAGCCGATCTGGCAACAGCCAAACCGGTCTGACTGGTTTGTCAAAGTGGTCTGACCGGTTTCACTCCGAGTTGGAGTAGAATTAGGAGTCCTAGTTGGTTCCAAATTGTAAAAGGATTCCTTGCGGGGCAAGACCTCCCCACCCTATAAATATAAAGGGCCGTGGCCGGTTGAGAATCATCATCCAATCGATCAATACTATCTTTCTACCTTTTATCTCTAAACCCTAGCTTTTTCAACCCCTTTGCTTTCCTTGTTTGTCTCGAAGGCGTTCAAGGAGGTTCTGAGTGGCCTGACCGATCTCAGAGCAACCCTAGGCGCGCCATCTCCGACGGGGTCCCTCCCGAGGTGGTGATCTTAGGTTCATCCCGAAGCTCCCGAGGGAAACCGGTCTGACCGGATCCCTAAACCGGTCTGACCGGTTTGTGTGGTGCTGAGGCGAGTTCATCGTTTCTTCGTTTGCGCGATACGGCGCTCGTGTGTGTTGACCAGAAAAAGCGTCAACATACTTTTGGCGACTCCGCTGGGGACATAGAAGATCTGGTTTTCAAAAACCGTTCGATCTAAGCTCCAGACAAGATGGGATCTCGATGTGATCTTGATATGGATAACATCATCACGGCTTCATTGGAAGATCTTACTCCGGAGGAGCAGAAGAAATTTGAGGCGCTACAAGAATTCATGAAGACACAATTTTTGGCTGGCGTCAAGAAAGATCGTCATGGCAAGGTGGCAAGATTGAAAGAATTTGAGCTACCGGCGATCAAGTTAAACGACAATCAAGTTGAGGTAATACCCACTATAAGTAAATCACAAAACACTTCTTCTACTACTGTTTCTAAAAATAGTGTAGAAAGTGATGAATTGCTTGCCTCATATATTGCTCGTTTAGAACGTTTAGAGGATCTTGAGAAAGATAGGACCACTACTTGCTTTAACAATAATGAAACTAGTAGTAGTGTTCCTAAAATTAATACTAGTGGGGGAGTTTTTCCTAGCTTGTCACCCATACCTAATGTTAATACTGAAAAATACATGTATGGTATGCCACCTGAGTTTGCCATTGGTCAATCCCTGCCGTTCCAACCGACCGGGCCGAACACGGCCAAACCGGTCAGACCGGATCAGGGAACCGGTCAGACCGGTCTGATCAATGCGCTTGAATTAGTGCATGAGCAACCTTTGCCACTTTCTGTTTTACCTGATCCAATGGTTTATGCTCACACTAATACTTTGGGTACTGCTAAGCCTCAATTTAGTACAACAATTAACACATCTGCTCAAAGAAACGTTATACCTGATGATGTGTTTGAAAGTTATAGGCTAGCTCAAGCTAAGATTGCTCCCTACTTAAATAAGATGAATTTGGAGAATGTGCAACCACAACAGCCAAATAATCCTAACTGGGCTGAATTTAACAAATTTAGAGAAGATTTGGCTAATGTGGTAAAAACTAAACTTGGTGTCGATATTGGTAACACAAATTTGTATCAAAAACCATATGATGCTGAGTTTGATAATTTTCCTCTTCCACGTGGTTGGCGTATGCCTGATTTGATTAAATTTAGTGGAGATGATGACCGAACCACGTGGGAACGTATTAGTCAATACATAGCTCAACTAGGAGAAGCGGGTGCTTATAATGCTCTTAAAGTGCGTTTATTTTCCTTATCATTGACTGGCACCGCTTTTGCTTGGTTTTCTTCACTTACTCCCGGTTCTATTATATCTTGGGATATGTTAGAGCGTAAATTTCATGATCACTTTTATAGTGGGAGTTTGCAATTGAAATTGACAGATTTGACATCGGTTAGGCAAAGTAGGGATGAAACTATTTCTGCTTACATTAAGAGATTTAAAGAAACTAAAAAACGTTGTTTCAATTTGTCAATCACTGATATGGACCTTGCTGATATTTGCTTAAAAGGTTTAAGGTCGTCCATAAGAGATAGAATAGAGGGTTCTGATTTTCTTTCGGTTGCACAAGTTCAAATTAGAGCTTTAATTGTTGAAAACCGAATGAATAAAGAAAAAGAAAGAGATACTTCTAGATCACGTCGTTCCAATGTTCATATAATTGATTATGAGTCTGATGATTCGAGTGATAGTGATAAAGAAGTACTTGCTGCTGAATTTGTATGGCCCTCTAAAGAAAAAACTTACTCTTGTACATCACTTAAGCCGGTTAGCAAAGGTCGGCAAGAAGAGGTTAAGTTTACATTTGATGTTTCCAAGTGTGATCGTATTTTTGATGAATTGCTTAAATCTGGAAATATCAAATTATCTCATAAATTGCCTCCACTTGAAGAATTGAAAAGGCGTGCATATTGCAAGTTTCATAATACTTATTCTCATGCCACTAATGATTGCAATGTGTTTCGTCGACAGGTTCAATCGGCCATAAATGAAGGTCGTTTGACATTTCATGAGATGCAAGTGGACAAAACTCTTTTCCCTGTCAATACTATGGATTTACAACAGCCTAAGGTCTTGGTTCGGCCGCATCAAGCCGAAGCAACCAAAGGAAAGAATGTTGTGATTGGTGAAGTAAAATCTGATTTGAGGGGAAAAGAGTTGATTCGAGAAGTTGCATGTGAGACAACTCCAGATGGCAGGGAGACTTTCAAGGTTACTGTAAGAGCCTCTGAACATAGGGGGCAAGGGTCAACCGTTTCCACCGAGCAGAGACCGTTTGAGCCTGTACAGGACAAACCGGTCAGACCGGTTAGGGAAAGCGGTCAGACCGGTTTCCTCCAAGGTCGTCCAAAGATGATTAAACCAAGTCGTCCGGAGATTGGAAACTGGAAGCTCAATGTTGCAAAGAATCAGGGGAGTACTTTTAGGCCAAAGGTCACCTTTGATATGCTATTTGACAAGTACTCCAAGCAAAAGGCCGTTACAAGTGATCGGCCGGTAAAAAAGAGAATGAGAGTGTCTCCACATCAAGAAGAATATTCTCAGCCAAAGAGAAATTTTGTGCCACAATGGGAGGCATCAAGTTCATATTCACCTCGTCCAATTTATGACGATAATGGAGTGATGTGGGTGCCGTATCAACAGCCTTTCCAACATGGATGGGAAGGACCACAAAGGCCGGCATTGGATAGGATTTCGAGGCATAGACAGGACCGTTTGGCACCTTGCCAATCTGGTCAGGGTCGCCAGACCCAACCGGTCAGACTGGTTTCACAAACCGGTTAGACCGGTTTCCCTAGGAAATCGGCAACACCTCCTATGAAGCAAGTTTACAAGCCAAAGCAAAGGGAGGATGTGCATAAGATGGATATTGACCCAGAGAGGACTACAAATCAAGATGTTATTCAGATTGGGTTGATGAACGTTCCCATTGGAGACGGTGGCAAAGGACCGATTGTCATAGACAATAAGGTTGAGACACCTATTCAGAAGGGATCTGTTTCTGATAATGATCATGAGGCCAGTGGAAGTAGTTCTAACTCCAAATACTTTTTGCCAAGATGGTGCCCTCCCGGTTTATCTCGTACTCAAAGGAGAAAGCTTCAGTGTTTGAGATTTCAGGAGATGAAGGAGAAAGAGCTAGAGAAGCAGAGAGACGAAGCATTCAATAAGTACATGCCCATGATCCCACAAGGAAAAGAGTGGAGAGCCAAGACCAGCTCCCTGACAGAACCGGTCAGACCGGTTGGGGAGTCGGTCAGACCGGTTGAACCGGTCAGACCGGTTGCTGAAAGCGGTCAGACCGCTTTGCACGACGCGCCGCCCAGTTTTTCTTCTCCTACTCCTTTGGTTTGTGATGGCAAGTTATTATCGGTATCCACTTCAGAGGACGATGAAGAGCTTGTTGATTATGGTTCTTCTCCTGAGCATATGAATTTTGAGCTTAATGTAATTCACATGTCTATGGATGGTTATATATTGTCAGAGGAAAGCATCGCTCAACTCGATTTTGGGCCAAAGGAAGCTATTTTCCAGAAGCCTAAAGCTACTGAAAGTCATCTGAAGGCTTTGTACATGAAGGGTCATATCAATGGGAAGCCTATCTCTCGCATGCTAGTGGATGGAGGAGCGATAGTTAATTTGATGTCGTATTCTCTGTTCAAGAAGCTGGGAGGTTCAGATGAAGAATTGATCAAGACCAACATGACCATCAGCGGCGTTGGAGGAGGTGAACCTATGGGCGCCAAGGGAGTTGCTTCCATGGAGCTCACTATTGGAAGCAAGACTTTGGCTACTGCGTTCTTCGTCGCTGAGACACAAGGTAACTACAGTTTAATCCTTGGTCGTGATTGGATTCATGCAAACCAATGTGTGCCTTCTACTTTGCATCAATTTTTAATTCAATAGATAGATGATGAAGTAGAAGTCGTTCATGGAGATACATCGGCTTGTGTTGCAGTGGTCGATAGTTCTTCTTTGGATGATCATGAAAATCTTAAGTGTTTATCTGGTTTAGATTTATCTGATTGTGAGATCATTGGTTGCACCAAGGATGGCTTTGCTACTGCTGTTATGAGGCCGATCGGAGATCTGGCTATACCATCTCTTATGATTTGATGGATCCGAATCTAGAGTGGTTACAGCAGAGGCGTGAGCACTATCGGGCGCATAAGAACGATATGTGTGAGGCCATTGAAGATTTTGATGATTTAAGCAAGTTAGGACAAGGGTTTACGTCGGCTGATCCTCTAGAGGAGGTAGATATTGGTGATGGTACTGTACCTAGGCCGACATTTGTCAACAAAAATCTTGATCCTTTGTTTAAATCTGAATTAATAAAGTTATTAAAAGAATACGTTGATTGTTTTGCATGGAGTTACAATGAAATGCCTGGTTTAAGTCGTAATTTAGTTGAGCATCGTTTGCCCATTAAACCTGGTTTTAGGCCTTTTAAACAATCTCGCAGAAACTTTAATCCTGATATCTATGACCGAGTGAAAGAAGAAATCAATCGGTTACTAGATGCTAAATTTATTAGGCCTTGTCGATATGCTAATTGGATCTCTAATATTGTGCCTGTTGAAAAGAAAGGAACACAAAAGCTTCGTGTTTGCATTGATTTTAGAGATCTTAATAGAGCTACTCCTAAAGATGAATATCCTATGCCTATAGCCGATTTTCTTGTTAATGCTGCATCTGGACATAAAATTCTTAGCTTTCTTGATGGTAATGCTGGTTATAATCAAATATTTATGGCCGAAGAGGATATAGCCAAAACGGCCTTTCTATGTCCGGGTTTTGTTGGTCTATTTGAGTAGGTAGTGATGACTTTTGGTTTAAAGAATGCTGGTGCCACATATCAAAGGGCTATGAATTTGATTTTTCATGATTTGCTTGGCGTTATAGTAGAAGTTTATATCGATGATATTGTTGTCAAATCGGCTGGAGTAGATTCTCATTTGGCTGATTTAAGGCTTGCATTTGAAAGAATGCGTTGATATAAATTGAAAATGAATCCACTCAAATGTGCTTTTGGTGTATCGGCTGGAAAGTTCTTAGGATTTATTGTGCATGAAAGGGGCATAGAGATAGATCCTAAAAAGATTGAAGCTATTAATAATGTAAAGGCCCCTACTTGTAAGAAGGATTTGCAAAGGTTCTTGGGCAAAGTAAATTACTTGAGGAGATTTATTTGTAATTTGTCCGGGAAGGTGAATGCCTTTACTCCTTTACTTCGGTTGAAAAATGACATTAATTTTACTTGGGGGGCAAAACAACAAGAGGCATTTGATGAGATCAAGCAATATTTATCTTCGCCACCCGTTCTTCAAGCGCCTAAGAGTGGGATTCCATTCAAGTTGTATGTGGCGGCGGAAGAAAATGTCATTGGAGGTGTTTTGACTCAAGAGACCGAAGGAAAGGAACATGTGGTTGCATATGAGAGTAGGAGATTGTTAGACGCCGAAACAAGGTACACTTTTATTGAAATGTTATGTTTATCATTATATCATACTTGTACCAAGTTGAGGCATTATCTTTTACCAAGTACTTGTATAGTAGCATGTCAAACCGACATAATTAAATACATGTTGCATAAACCAATTTTGAGTGGTAGAGTCGGCAAATGGGCTTATGCTTTAGTTGAATATGATTTACATTGTGAGCCATTAACTTCAATGAAAGGTCAAATAGTGGCCGACTTTATTGTTGGACATAGAGTAGATAAGCAACTTGATTTAAATGTCGGTTATGTTACTTTTACTCCATGGAAGTTGCATTTTGATGGATCGGTTTGCAAAAGTGGTTGTGGTATTGGAATTGTTATTACTTCTCCACATGGGGCTGTTTTTGAAGCACTTAACCGATTAGATCATAAATGTACTAATAACCAAGTCAAGTATGAAGCTCTTCTATTCGGATTGGGAATTTTGCATGACATGGGAGTAAAGCATGTAGAAGCTTATGGTGATTCTTTACTGGTGGTACAACAAGTTTCTAAGGTATGTCAATGTTTAGATGGATTCTTAAATGCATATCTCGATAGATGCTTCGATATTATATCTTGCTTCGATGAGTTAGTGATTCATCATGTACCACGAGAAAGAAATCCAAAGGCGAATGCTCTGGCTCAGCAAGCATCTGGTTATAACGTTCAGAAAAGAAATTTGCAAGAACAAAGACCGATGTTTTTAGAAGCCGAGTGTTCTGTTCTGGAGGAACCGGTCGCACCGCTTCCTCAAACCGGTCTGACCGGTTCAACCGGTCTGACCGCTTTACAGAACCGGTCTGACCGGTTGCCTGGTGAAAATACTACTTCGGCTGTTGTTTGCAATCAAGACGAAGTGGATGATTGGAGAAGACTTTTGGTTGATTATTTGCAAAATCCTAGCAGTACAGTTGACAGAAAAATCCGACGATGGGCTCTCAAGTTTGTTTTGGATGATGATGAGTTGTATCGTCGGACTATTGATGGTTTTCTTTTAAAATGTTTGGGTCCTGACCAAGCTAGGTTAGCTATGGCAGAGGTTCATGAAGGAATTTGTGGTACTCATCAATCGGCTCCCAAGATGAAGTGGCTCCTTAGGCGAGCTTGTTTCTATTGGCCCAATATGATAGCCGATTGTTTTAAGTATTACAAAGGATGTGAGGAGTGTCAGAAACATGGGGATATTCAGTTGGTACCTGCAGCATTGATGCATTCAATTATTAAGCCTTGGCCTTTCCGAGGATGGGGTTTAGATTTTGTTGGCAAGATTCATCCTCCTTCGACAAAGGGTCATTGTTTTGTGATTGTGGCAACTGATTATTTTACTAAGTGGACGGAAGCACTTCCTTTGAAGCATATGACGCATAGAGAGGTAATTGAGTTTATTAGAGAAAATATTATACATAGGTTTGGTATTCCACAAACTTTGACTACGGATCAAGGGACTTCATTCATATCCAAAGAGGTGCGGGAATTTGTTAATTCCTATGGTATTAAACTTTTCAATTCATCTCCATATTATGCTCAAGCCAATGGTCAAGCGGAATCTAGCAACAAGACCTTGATAAAGCTCATCAAGAAGAAGGTAGAAGATCATCCTAAAAGGTGGCATGAGGTATTATCTGAAGCTTTATGGGCTCATCATATTTCTAAACATGGTGCTACTAAAGTTACTCCGTTTGAGCTTGTGTATGGTCAAGAGGCCGTTTTGCCTGTAGAGGTGAATCTTGGCGCATATAGACTTGCAAAGCAAAATAATCTTGATGTTGATACATATTATGCTTTGATGATGGATAATATTGATGAAGTGACCGACAAGCGTTTGGAAGCTTTAGAAGAAATTGAAAAAGATAAGAGACGAATGGCGAAGGCATACAACAAGAAAGTGAAATTCAAATCCTTTCAAGTAGGTGATTTGGTTTGGAAAACAATTTTGCCCATTGGATTGAAAAGCAACAAGTTTGGCAAGTGGTCTCCAAGTTGGGAGGGTCCTTTCAAGATTGTGAAGGTTTGCTCAGGAAATTCTTACATGGTAGAAACTTCGCAAGGACAGCAGCTACCTAGAGCTCTCAATGGGAGATACTTGAAGAAATTTTATCCAAGTGTTTGGCAAAGTGCTTGATAGGACATGGCCGATTTATGGTTAAAAATCGCCCTTAGGATAAAATGGCCAGTGAATTCTGTGACATCGACCTTAGCATATTTTCTAGTGCATAAAATTTACTAGAAAACAGGGGGGGCATATGTTCGCACCCAAAATTGGCAGCTGCTCATCAGGCCGAGTGCAACCGGTCAGACCGGTTCTAGGAAGCGGTCAGACCGGTTTCCCTGTAGCCGATCTGGCAACAGCCAAACCGGTCTGACCGGTTTGTCAAAGCGGTCTGACCGGTTTCACTCCAAGTTGGAGTAGAATTAGGAGTCCTAGTTGGTTCCAAATTGTAAAAGGATTCCTTGTGGGGCAAGACCTCCCCACCCTATAAATATAAAGGGCCGTGGCCGGTTGAGAATCATCATCCAATCGATCAATACTATCTTTCTACCTTTTATCTCTAAACCCTAGCTTTTTCAACCCCTTTGCTTTTCTTGTTTGTCTCGACGGCGTTCAAGGAGGTTCTGAGTGGCCTGACCGATCTCAGAGCAACCCTAGGCGCGCCATCTCCGACGGGGTCCCTCCCGAGGTGGTGATCTTAGGTTCATCCCGAAGCTCCCGAGGGAAACCGGTCTGACCGGATCCCTAAACCGGTCTGACCGGTTTGTGTGGTGCTGAGGCGAGTTCATCGTTTCTTCGTTTGCGCGATACGGCGCTCGTGTGTGTTGACCAGAAAAAGCGTCAACAGTTATACTCGTATATGTTTGGTGGTTGAATAAATGCGATATGATGTTGGATGTGTGTACTCGCTGCATTTCTCGTATCTTTCCTTTCTATTGTTGTTTGAATATAATTGTTCTCTGAGCCCAAAATTGTTCTCAGTTCTTTCTGCAGGAAATAATCTTGAGACCATTTTCAAAAAGCGGGTGCTGCCCTTACCCGTGCCTATAAACTAATTTTTAGGTACGGGTGAATTGCTACAGTGTATATGAAGATTTTTAGAAATGGATCATATTTTGGTTCGCTCCTAGAAAAAAAGTTGTCGCTTCTGAAAAATCGTTTTTATAGTAGTGAGAGTAGAACACACGATGGTTTTAGTTCTGAGAAACACTATTCGGCAGCATTTTCAGTATAATTTACTGCAACTAGCTAATATGCCCGTGCGTTGCTACGGGTGACAAAAATCATACTCTCGGATTCCTCACATATAATGGTTTTGCTATGGTAGATATTGCATGAGACCAAACTGCAGCTTTGCCGAGTGCCATGGACACTCGATAAAGCCCTAAAAACACTCGGCAAAGACCGCACGGTGAAACAAAACTCGGCAAAGAACTCTTTACCGAGTGTCTTTTATCGGGCACTCGGCAAACTCGTCGCCGAGTGTCAAAAATAACACTTGGCAAACAATTTTTGAAAAAAAAAATCTGCACCGTCTGTGTCGGCCGCCCGCACTCGTCGTGTCCCCGTTCCGCGTCGCCCGCCCCGCGCTGGTAGGCCACACGCGCCGCGCCGCCACTGCACATGACTTAAAACTCTTAGCATATAATTGAAAAAATGTAGGGGTCCTTCTGTTAAAGATATTATACTAGGATGAGAACTAGATCGAAATTGGAGCTCCTTCATGGGAACCACATACATCACTTTACATCGGAGGGATCACCTTCTAGGATATGCATATTTAACTTTTGTGTTAAAAGAGATTTAGTTTTAATTTTTATGTTGTTATGTCTAAATTTGTTTTTCTATTGCCAGCACTTGTAACTTACAGAGTTGCAGGTCTGTTCTATCATATTGCTCACATTATTATTAGTTATCAAGATTTTTGGGGTCCTGTTTAATTTGCGTAGGCAACATGTTTTTATGTGTGCCCATATCAAGAAATACATCCTCCTTTTTTTAGACTGAAATACTTTCTCATTTAGCAAAAAAAATAATACACCATTCTAAATCACATATCGTTTTGACTTTCCTATATGCATAGTTTTTGCTATGCACTTAAATATATATGTTATGTATGAAAATATAGTAAAAGCTAGGTATTTAGAAAAGTCAAAACAACCTATAATTTAAAACGGATAAAGTAGTAGATGCTATCTAAGTATGCATGGGGTATTATGAGATAGAAAGTACTAGAAATACATGATGCACGCTTATGAAGTGTAGAAATTACAAAAAAATCCTTTATTTGATACTAAAACAAATGTTGGTTCCTTTTTTGGCCCTCTAAATTTTTTCCTCCTCTATATGACACTTACTTCTAAATTTTATTCTTTATTTGACATTTTCGTCACTTCCGTCAGTTAATTTAGGCGAAACGACCTCGAAATAACCTTCAAAATTATCATACCTTTGTAATGATATAACATATGGATATGAACGGATTTTATTTAAACGGACACATCTACCTTTGTGGTTTCAAAATTAAAATTCGCTAAATTAGACTATCTTTAAAACTAACATGTATTTATGCCACCAAAATACTTTCAACAAATTATGGAAAATAACAATTATTAACCATATGTAATGTGGTAGTTTACAAAATTATTTTATGATATAAGTTACATATAGAATTGGAAGAAGATGGTATTTGAGAAATTATAGATGAAACTCATAATTACCTATTTAACTTATGATGGAAAATAATTTTATACACTATTGTATGACATATGATAAATATTAGATATTTTTTCTTAATTTTTTGAAAGTATTTTAGTGCCATAAAATTGAGATTAGTTTTTTAAATTTTCTAGTTTGGAGAATTTTACGTTTCAAGCTATAAAGGTGCATACATTGTTTTGAATAACATATGTTCATGTTTATTTGTTATATTGTTAGAAAAAGTTCTATGAATTTTTGAGGTGATTTGGAGTAGGTTTTGTCTACTTAACTTTTGAAAGTGAGGAAAATGTCAAAAAAGTAATGAAGTTAAAAGACACTATTAAATAGAGGGAATGAAGTTAAGACTATGTTAAATAGAGAACGAAAAAAATTCAGGGCCTAGAAAAGGAACCGAGTTTTATTTTAGAGTCAAATGAGGAATTTTCTCGTTACAAAAAGCTGAGCATGAGAGCTCACTAACAAATAGACTACGTTGGTCCCACCTCAATTAAAGACACAGGAGACTTTTCATTCCTTTGTTTCATTTACAATGTATGTACTTCTTGTAGGGCTCAAAATACTACTTCTTCTGTTCGAAATTTTAGTTCATTCTTTATACATAGTTTTTGCTATATATCTAAACATAAATATATATTTATGTGCATAAAAAAGCTATGTATCTAAAAAAGTTAAAATAAATCATAATTTGGGACGGCTGGAGTACTTGGCATATAATACAATTGCGTAGTCAAACTTTACAAGATACCATATGGTATCTATGTTTTCTCATAATAGTATAATAATTCTGGATATATGAAGCTATTATACATTACAATTTTTTTTTGTTTTAGTTAGGGGGAAGTCATCTTTACACATATGGCTCATTGCATATTGCATTCATGTCTATTTAGTGCGCAATTTTAGTTGGCAGAAAGCGCTCTCCGCTATTTTGCAAAAAGGTATCACGGGGTCGAGGTGAAAAAAGATTCTTCCATCCTTGAAGGTAACAGGTACCTCCTATATCACAAAAGAGGTCCCATATCACAAAAGAGGTCCCAGAAATCTGAGTTAATTATTTTGATTGCTCCTGCTTGGAAAGAAAAAAAACACTAAATAATATAATACGCATAGGTTGTCCTTCCCTCGACCTAGCTAGAACTTTGTGCTCCATTCATCATTCTCTCTCTCTCTCTCTCCCTCTTTATTTTATTCATTCTTTTCATCAGTGCGACGCCATGATTCAATTCGCTAGCTAGCTTTTGTTTGTTGTTCTTTCATTTCTCCCCTGTCTTCCTCCTTCGAGGCTTTCATCTGAGAGACTCAGATCCATCTGTCTTCCTAAAATTCTAGCATATATTTGTGCTTGAAGCATGACAGTTTGAGACGGAAAGGGCCATCATAATCTCGCAGTCCAGCCAGTAAGTAGGATCTACTCGATCACCCGTTCATTTCCTTACATGGAACCCATAACCTGTATTGTTTAGCTAAGTAGTTATTACTTCTCTAGTTTTTTTTTATTTGGCTTCCTGTTTTGTGGTTTGTCTTTATCCCCTCGATCTTTTACAGTTTTACCCAATCAATGATAGTGTGCAATCTTGATCAGTGTTCATTGTTCAACACTCAACAGATCTGGGAAAAGCAACTGTTGCTTCTTCTCCTTTTTAATTTTTTCTGTGTATCTTATATAGCGTTCATGATAAGTTCATCAGCAATTGCCCTAGATATAAATGTCTGCTTGTGTTGCTTGCATGCAGGGCAGAGCCGTGAGAATGGATCCCCATGGTTCTGTTGTTGACTTTGATTGGGTGGGAGTAGGTTTCATCAACAACTATGCTATGTTCTTGGGTTACATGTTAATGGGCGTGAGGGGACTAGGTCTGCTAGTTCTCATGTGGTCCACCATTATTTTCCTTGGTGGCTTCAATTCCTTAATGCAGAAGGATTTTTGGTCTCTTGTGGTAATCACGCTCATTCAAACAGCCGGGTTAGTCTCTCAACCATTTGGTTCATGCATTCTATTCCTATTTACCTAACAAGCAAGGAGGCCCGGCCCGTGTTGCGATTTTTGTATCATTACCAAAAGCAAGAGGTCAATACATGAACACGGTCATAATTAACAGAAAGAAGATCTTAGGAAATATATTACGAGAAACTACTCAAACCATTTTTAAAATGAATTATATATAATATAACTATATTAGTCCTTTTTGCGAAGATAATCATGCATGTACACGTCTCCTGATGATG
The DNA here is from genome assembly GCA_033239725.1 of Echinochloa phyllopogon. Taxonomy (NCBI): domain Eukaryota; kingdom Viridiplantae; phylum Streptophyta; class Magnoliopsida; order Poales; family Poaceae; genus Echinochloa; species Echinochloa phyllopogon. The sequence goes on along the minus strand of BTCW01000012.1, from coordinate 58,301,423 downwards.
CAACTTCAAACAACATTACGACAGGGTATTCGATTTACTACTGAAGGAAACGTTAGGAGAAGTTGTGAATTCAGTTCGGGGATTGTTGGTTGCTTTAGTTACCACGGCTGTCAGACCAATGAGAACCTTTGGGGATGTATCAATTGGACGGTCGATACTAGCAATGGTGTTATTATTTGGTTTGTGGCTAGTTCAACTACTTGTGTTTTTCATTATATCTCGCCCACTGGCTTTTCTATTTGTGTACGGGTTGTATATGTCTGCCGGGATATCACTATGGCGTCTAGTAGAGCATGACTTTGGCAATGGCGACGTCGGCGCAAACCTGAATTCTGCGTTGCAGATCTTGCACTCCTTAGGTGTGGCACAAGGATTGCTCTACGGTTACAGAGCCATCTATGCTGCTGGGGCAAGAATCAAGCTAGCAGAAGATGTTGCCAACTTCTTTTCGCTGGATTTGGACATTATTTCAAACTACCTATTTGAAACCATAAAGGGATGCAGCAAGGACCCATCGTTCGCCAGAGGAAGGAACCTTGTCACATATGCTGTTGACATGATGCTGGATTATAAATCAAGTGATAGGTACCTTTCCGGGGTAAGGATCCTGAGCACCCTAATACAAAAGGAGACGCCGATTATTGGTTCAAAGTTGGGGAGGCTGGTTCAGATAAAAGAGCTGCTTACTGGATCGAAATACTTTGACCACATTGTCCAAAATTTGCTGTGGACTTTGGGTCCTAGAAGCCCATATAGCATGGAGATCAGAGAGCAGGCGGAGATCATAGTGGCGCACGTTGCTTGCGACATCCGTTTGGAGCAGTTTCCAGGAGGGATTCAGTGCATATCTTGCCTTCTTGACACACCTGAGGAACATCGTTGGCGACCAGAGGGATATCAACGAAACCGGCCGCTACCAAACATGTATGGGAGAGACTGGCTGCTGGAGAAATATGAGCGAGACTGGCTGTTGGAGAAATATAATCTGAACTGGAAACGGTTTCTTGAGGTAACTGCAGGACCTGTCAGCAGTATGACACAGGACAGTGACTACAGTAATAATCAGCTGCAACTGCAGGGCTTGAGTATCCTTCGGAAGCTTACCGTCAATGATGGCAACTGCAGGGTCATGAGCAACACTGAAGGTCTGGTATCCAAGGCAATGGCGCCACTAGTTTCGTATAGGCAGCATCAGGACAGCCATGTCGAATGGTCTATCATGGCAGAGGAAGCCCTAGAACTCATGAGCCGGCTCATGGCTGCTCCGGGAAAGACTGGAACGAAGCTGCGCCGCGAAATAACAAGCAGCGGCAGAGCTACTACTAGCATGCTGGAAAGAATTGTTGGGTGCGACGATTGCGAAGCAAAAGTGCAGAGATTAGCCGTAGAGGCTGTCCTGGATCTGTCTGTGGATACATCTTCCATTATGTCCAGTGCAACTAGCACTAGCAGTACAATATTCATCACGACACTATTGGAGTTGTTTCTTTCAAAGAATATAAGAGGCGATGATCCCCCGCAGCGAGCCGGAAGTAGAAGAATTCTATTAGACCTTATGCAGAGAAACTGGGCTGAAAGATGTTCATCTTCCTCCATTCACTGGATGAAGAAGCAGAGCCACATCAGAAACTTGGCAGGTGAGAAGTTGGCGTTGCTATCACAACATAGTGAAGAAAATGCTACAATTATCTTGCAAACGGGTGGTGGTGTTGTTGGGGATCTCGTGAAAACAATTGTAGACGCCAAAATCAACAATATACACAAAACTAGTGCAGTAAGAATACTGGAGCATCTGTGTAGTAGCTACACCATGGATGATGAACATCTTTTCGGACTGAAGGTAGCGGTGGCCAACATCATGCCTAAGGTTGAAATGTTTTTGCCTTCTTGTTCAATCAGCATATAATAACCTACCTTAATTATGTGAGGTTTGAATCCTAATTACCCATGTCGAACTGAAACACCTTTGCTGTTGCAGGTTCTCAGAGAATTACTACGTGGTTATGATCAGTCGACAGGAGCTGATGACCTAGAGATAGAATGTGCTTCACAAGACAATGGCCAGGCAGACCAGCAGAGCTGTGAGCAAAAGGAGAGCAATGAACTGAAGGAAGCATTGATATCCTTATGTGAGACAATATTTGACAGATGGGTCAATACGGATCCAGACTTAGCTTGCCTGCTCAACGGGATCGCCGCTGATGAGATGTGTGTCGAACAGGGGACTTTTTCTTCACTCATCAAAGAAGCTCGAAATCTTTTGGACGAGAAGAAGGCGAAAAAATCGGTGACTGAACCTGGTAGCTCTTCAATGGAATCCTGGCTGGTTGAACTAAACTGAGTCAGTTTGATTATGCAATGGTACGGTGATGTGATACGGTTTGTGTGGTATTCAAGATACTCTATGTATTGTATTGTTGTGAAAATCAATGGAATACAACTATATTATACCCTGTCACTCTGTACCTCCAAAACGTTAAACCGAACTCCTGCTGGTCCAGTATGCGTGTGACCACCGTGAACCGCTCACTTGGATGTTCATGCAGCATATGGTACATTTTGGTTATTCAGTCCTTCAAAAACAATTAAGACATAATAAGGCTGCCCTTTGTCAAAGCGTGAAAGGTCTGCCGGTGCATTTGACAGCAACAAATGTTTCCGCTATATGTTTATATATTCCTTTTACAGTTCAAGTTTACACGAAGTATTAGCTCACCAAGTAATTGCTACATTCAGCAAATTTACGTTTTCACTTCATTAAGACTCTTATTAAATTAACCTTGGAGTCTTAGACATATGTTATTAACAATTATATTCTCCCACCTTGCCTTTATATCTCGAGGGATCATAAAGCTGCTTTTTAAGCTCCAAGCGGAGATGACTGTAGGTGCCATCGTTGTAGTACCTTTTGGTAGAGATTATGGTGGATCTGACTGTAAAGGCATTTGGGAGACTGCAGCGCAGGGCAAGGAACGAAGAGTCATGTCACAACTCAGAAGGTAGAGACACGTACAGATGACAAAGAAGAGTGATATGGCAAAACAAGCTATATACATGAGGCTAAGTTGACAGTTGTGATGATCCATCGATAAAACCTGCACTTTGCTGGCTTCTTGTCTCCTATGACCTTCATTTTCCCCTTTACTTATTCCTTCCCTCCTCAATCCGTAAATTAGGCTAACTCGAGGGGATAAGAGGTAGGAGAGCGTGATTACTCTTTGTCTCAAATTTCTACAGGAGTGAAAGGATGAGGGTGGCTTCTTGGCCTTGTATAGCTGATGTCCTCGTGATTCAATCAAAGCGGGTTCTCAAATCCTTTGTTGTTCTTCGTTTTTATTTTTTTTATTTTTGGAGTTATTTTGGGGGATTTTTCGTTCTTCGCGATTCAGTTAAATCCGTAAAATTTGTGTGTGTTGGGGGGGGGTTGCTAGGATCCTTCTGAGCAATTTTGATGTGTTTCCCCCAAGATTCCTCACGAATTTGACTTGAATTTGAAGATTTCCTAAAATTGCTCTTGGTCTGGTGTTCTCCGATTCGTCCCAAAAGTTGTCGTGGTCATTTAAACTTTTTCGGATCTACTTCCTAGATCTATTAACCTTTGGTGTTGTGATGCTGTCTTCCAGATGTCGATGGCGGTCGGCAACATGTTCACATCCGGACGACAGGGGACCGAGACATAGACGACTATACATCACCCGCGTGACAAAATACCATTTGTCGCCCACACACAGCAAGCCTTCTTTCTAAGCTTTCACCGTCGAATGTGTTGGGCTCTCATTTACCTGCAGCCCAACAACAATGGAAGCCAACCCAGCACTCTTCTTTCTAGGTAGATAGAAGCAGATGAGACAACCCACGGTTGTCCTTTTTCTTATCGTTTTGCTTTCATACCTTCTTCTTTTATTTTATTTTACACTACTATTTCCTTCCTTCCTCTTTTATCTTTTATCTTTTTATTTCTTGTTTATCGTTTCTATTTTCTTCTCTTTTCTTTTTTCCTTTCTTTCTCTTTTTCCTTCTTTTTATTTTCTTCCCATATTTTAATTTTATTTTTGGTAATAATATTTTTTCTATTTTCTACTTCTTGTTTTATTTTTATTTTAATGTGATGATTTCGTTCATCCATGTGTACGAGTTTGTTCCCTTATAACAATAATTTGTTCACTATGCTCATTTATTTCTTCCCTATACATGATTATTTGTTCACGTCTAGTGCTATCTTTGTCGCATATATACACCAATTTATTCGTGATGTTAAATTATTTGTTCGTTTTGTATACTAAGTTGTTCTTGTGTACGAATAAATTATTCGTTTGATGCATTTGCTCTCAATGTAAGCATTTTGTTCCTTTATGGAGCCATTTTGTTCGTTTTATAGCTTAATTTGTTCTTAAAGTTAGATTATTTGTCCGTTTCATAGATTAAAACTTCAATGATGCCGACTCATTTGTTCGCGAGTGTCTTGTCTTATGCCTAGTATAACATTTTTTATAAAGATCACATCATTTAGTGGATCATAATAATTTAATATATTTAAATGCCTGTTGTGTTAGCGTAATGGTAGTTGAGCTTTGCTTCTCAATCAATCAACCTACAGCCATATGCTCATATGCTCCTTGATTCATCATTTTGTCATTTCATTTTGTTTTTTCCAAGTCCTTGTTTAGCAAGCCGCTGTGCAGGGCGTGTATGGTCATCACTCGGGCGACACGGGCGCACCTATCGCCGAAGAATCCGACACGCTCTCTATTTCCGTATTGGGCCGATGTTGGGCTCAATGTTTGGTCCAGATGCGTCTACCATCGCTCCGGTGATAATGGTGCACAGAGAAAAGGACAAATAGTTGACGCCAACAAGCATGCAAGAGGGTTTCAAATTAAAAAAATCTATATATCTTAAACCAGGTATCTAAATTAAATTTTGATTGCACCATTGGGTTTTTTACGATAAAATCTTTAAAACAAGACCACACTTGACTATATTTAGAAGAAATTTATTTTACCAACATTTTTTAAGTTAGAACATTCTCTAGTAGTACGAACATACCGGAACAACGAGAACAAATTATTGTTTTTACGAACAAATAATTTAACATCACGGACAAATTAGCCTACAAAGGATATATAGTTACCAGTGGGCAATTGTTCTATACGGAGAACTAATACACTCCACATTGTGAATAAAATAATCTTATAGGCAAACAATGAGTCCACATGCGAACAAATTATTCTATATGGACACATCAACATCGTGAACATATTATTTTTATAAATGAATAATTTAGTCAATAAAACAAACAAATAATTTAGCTCATCACAAACAAATTAATTAAACAGTGTGACTAAATAATTCTATGTGAAAAATAAATATTTTCACATCATAAACAAATATATACACATGACGAACAAATATATATACATGGAGAACAAATGTATACACATGATGAACAAATAAGTATAAAAAAATAAATTATAAATAATAAAATTAAATAATAGAAAAAATATATAATTTCATATATCGAACAAAGACTTTTCACTAATACATTTGTTAATATCTAATGAAAAAGATAATGATAAAAAATATCAATTATAAAATATGGTCAACAAATAAGTCCACGTTAACGAACAATATAGTCATGAAAGCAAGCAAATAGTCTAATATCACAAACAAATTACTCTATAGAGTGAACAGAAGAGCTGCATGAGTGAACAAATTATTCTATATGGAGTGAACAAATTGTTCTACTTATAGAACAAATATACCCATATTGCGAATAATATATATATACATGACGAACAAATTAGTATAAAAAATAAGAGTACATAAAATAAAGAAATAGAATATAAAAGAAAAAATTAATAAAAAGAAAAATAGAAATGGATAATAAAACAAAAACAAGAGAAATTAAAGTAAATAGAAATAATGAACATAAAAATCGTAGATAAAATTATACATAAAAACAGAAATATAATAATACAATGAATAAAAAATAATAAGGAAATAAAAGAATAAAAAGAAACAGAATATAAACACAAATGAAAATGAGAAATTAAGCAAAGATAATGAAAAAGGAATCAAAAGAGAAAGAAAACAAATGAGAAAAAAAATATAAAAAAATATAATATAATGGTCTTTGAAGTGCAATATGGGCCGGCGTTACTACTAATCTACTATGAAGATCAACAATATAAACGTAGGAAAAAAAATACTTCTCTCCTAACTAAATATGAACTGTTAATGGGCCACTACCTCAATATCAGCAGTGGGCTGACCAATGGACCGAAATATCTTCCCCTCCTGCTCTTGTCAGCGCGGGCGATTTCCTTCGGGCGACGACTGCCGCAGCATCGCGCGCCGACAGCTATCTGTTCCGGCTGTGCAGCCTGTCTTGCCATCTAAGCTGGGCTCGGTATGCTTATATGGGCTGCTCCGCGCTTTGGTCTAAGCCGGGCTTATAGCCTACGACACTCCAGGCCGAGCAGGCCGCTCCCCGTTTCAGCCCACGTTATCTCACCAGCCCACTCCGCGTGCTTCGGGTGACGGAATGATTTTGTCGCCCCCGGCCCAGACACCAGCACCGCGCAGCCGCACGCGACGCGCACGTTGCCAGCACTGTGGGCCGAGCGAGCAGATGCAGCTCAGCGGCCTGCCGCAGGCTACGCACACGGCCCACGAGAGCGTTGCGCGAGGCGCCAGCCCAGCAAGCAGGCCGGCGCGCCCGCTGCCAGCAGCCTGGCAGAAGGCCTATGCTGCGTGCAGAGCAGGCCGCAGTGCGTGGGCCACGCGGTGCGCACGCAGGCACCACAGGCCGGGAGCAGCTGGGGCCTTACATCTCAAATTCCACCCCCAAAGTTTACTATATAAAAAGAAAATTCTCATCACATCAAAATGTCATAGCATGCATAGAGTACTAAATCTATACTATAAAGAGAATTAGATTTGAAAAAACTTCTCACCAAGATTAGGCCCACCCCCACCTCACAAAGGACCCATCTGTCATGAAAAAGTGACTACGAAAAGGGAGGGGGAGACCCATTTTGTCGCCCTTCGGAAGAGAATTCCCCCAAAACCCAGAACTTTTTTCACCTAAATCAGGTCCACCTAAATCTACCCACGCACCCTTTATGTTGCCATATTTAATATGTATAATCTTAGCAAGTTTTCAAATAGATGGTAGTTGATGATTATGTTTGGATTTAAGTCCAATGTGTTACCATAATTAATATGTATAATTTGAGTATGTTTTTAAGCAGACGATAGATTTCCATATTTAATATATATAATCTGAGAAAGTTTTCAGATAGATGGTAGTTGATGATTACGTTTGGATTTAACTCCAATGTGTTGCCATAGTTAATATGTACAATCTGAGCAAGTTTTCAAACATATGATAGGTTTCCTTCGTTGATGATTGTGTCCGGATTGAAATCTAATAATTACCATACTAGACTATCCAAATTTAATATATACAATCTGAGGAGGTTTTCAAACACATAATAGGTTTTCTTAGTTGATGATTGTGTCCAAATTAAAGTCATAATTACCATACTAGACTAGCTAGGACTTATATAAATTATGCCAACGAGCCGTCACTTCTCATTATCCCCCCTCGACATGCGGTTGTTCCACAAATCCTCCAGCAGAGAGATCTGTCGCTCCGCCATCATCCGCGGCCGTCGGCTCAACACATATGTGCACCTGCACGCCGGAGCGTCTCCAGTGTCGTAGGCCGTACTACAGGGCGTCGTGCATGATGGGCAGAGGCAAGAACGCAGGCGTCATAGACAGCGATATGACAACGTCGGACGAGGAGGACGACGAGATCAGAACCAGCAGTTTCGCCATGTCCGACGTGATGAAGAGCCCTGCGGCGACGGCGTTGAGCCGGCGTGAGAGGTACTACCTGGTGGCGTGCAAGCAGATGGTGGGGTTGTTTGCGATGGTATGGGTGAGTCGAAGTTGGTGCCGCACGTCGGCCATGTCAGTTCTCCTGCGTCAGCCACGGTATCATGGGATACTAGACTAGATAGTTTGATGAACTTGTTGATAGGATGAACTTATTGCGTCGACCGCGGCACATGCAACTATCGAATTGATTTAATTAGTTGTTAGATCCGCATGTTTACGTGATTTGCGGCACTGTTTGGATGTGTTTTTTTCAGCAGCTCATACTTCATTTCTGAACATATATACAGTATGTATGCTATCATATATACATCATGGTCAAAATGAATTTACCAGTATACTTGCAAAACTGGCGTATATGATTACGTTTAGATTAAAGTCCAATAATTTTATATTTTCTTTTTATTTTTGTACTGTACAATACGGTAAGTTCTGCTTGCGATGTCGCGCCCTTTATGTTGCCATATTTAATATGTATAATCTGACCAAGTTTTCAAATAGATGATAGTTGATGATTATGTTTGGATTTAAGTCCAATAATTTTACATTTTCTTTCCATTTTTGTAGTGTACAGTATGGTAAGTTCTGCTTGCAACGTTGCTCCCTTTATGTTTCCATATTTAATATGTATAATGTAAGTAAGTTTTTAAATAGATGGTAGTTGATGATTACATTACGATTTAAGTCCAATAATTTGACATTTTCTTTCCATTTTTGTAGTGTACAATATGGCAAGTTCTGCTTACGATGTCGCGTCCTTTATATTGTCATATTTAATATATATATATAGTCTAAACAAGTTTTCAAATAGATTGTAGTTAATGATTACGTTTGGATTTAAGTCTAATAATTTATATTTTCTATCTATTTTTGTAGTGTACAATATGATAAGTTCTGCTTGCGATGCTGCGCCTTTTATGTTGCCATATTTAATATATATAATGAGCAAGTTTTCAAATATATGGTAATTGATTATTACGTTTAGATTTAAATCCAATAATTTTACATTTCCTTTCTATTTTTGCAGTATACAATATGGTAAGTTCTCCTTGCAATGCCGCTCCCTTTATGTTGCCATATTTAATATGTATAATCTGAGCAAGTTTTTAAATAAATAATAGTTGATGATTATATTTAGATTTAAGTCCAATAATTTTACATTTTCTTTCCATTTTTGCAGTGTAAAATATGATAATTTCTGCTTGCGATGCCGCGCCTTTTATATTACCATATATAATATGTATAATATGAGCAAGTTTTTAAATATATGATAGTTGATGATTATGTTTGGATTTTGTCCAGTAATTTTACATTTTTTATTTTTGTAGTGTACAATATGGTAAGTTCAGCTTGCAATGTCGCGCCCTTTATGTTGCCATATTTAATATGCATTATCCAAGCAAGTTTTCAAATAGACGGTAATTGATGATTACATCCAGATTTAAGTCCAATAATTTTACATTTTCTTTCCATTATTGCAGTGTACAATATGGTAAGTTCTGCTTGCGATGCCGCACCCTTTACGTTGCCATATTTAATATGTATAATCTGAGCAATTTTTCAAATAGATGGTAGTTGATGATTATGTTTGGATTTAACTCTAATAATTTTACATTTTCTTTCCATTTTTACCGTGTAAAATATGGTAAATTCTGCTTGTAATGTCGTATCCTTAATATTGCCATATTTAGTATATATAGCCTAAGCAAGTTTTTAAATAGATGGTAGTTAATGATTACGTTTGGATTTAAGTCCAATAATTTTACATTTCCTTTCCATTTTTGCAGTGTACAGTATGGTAAGTTCTGTAGATATGACTATTTCCACCTGCTTCCAAATAGTTATTTGGATCTTCATCACACAATGGTACCTCCTCCTCCGGAAGTCTATGAGTTAGAGTAGATGTGCCAATTGTACGTTTAGTCTCTATTTTATATTGTCGTTTGGAACATTTCAGTCTCGAATATTTACTTATTTGCCTTTGTAATATTTACTTATATTTATATATTATACACTCGAGTTCGATATTTGGTCATTATTCTCTCTTTTCGGTTTCTCTGATTTGGCGTAGTGCTGAAACAGTTGATTACTGAGCCACTGAAAGGTGAGCTCCAAGCGAATGTTCGTGAGTTTGTGATTCCAATTTGTGAATTCGCAAAAAGGGAAGAAGCGTTGAGCATAAAGTTTATAGAACTTGTTCCGTGTGTCTTGCAAATTGAACATTTTCTTTAAATTACAATCAACTTTCTATTGAATTCAAGATTTTTCCCATGCCCTTTTTAAAACACGTGCCTGTGGCACGTGCATACCAACTAGTGTAGATAAAATCAAAAACTAATTGCACAATTTTGTTGTACTCTATGAGACGAACATTTTGAGCCTAATTAATCAATTTTTGGACAATTTTTCACACATACAAACGAAATACTACAGTAGCGCACGCACTCCAAAAGACCAAAATTTGGCTCCCAATTTCAGGAACTAAACAAGGCCTGCTTCTTCTCTGAGTGATTGATGACAACAACTTTTCATTTGTTTATTTACTACTCCTCTGCCCCTAAATATACGTCGTTTTCGTTTCTAGAGAAACATCTTTGACCGAATATATAAAAATATATATTAATATTTATAGTACATAATAAATATCATTAGATAGATATTTTAATCTAGTTTTTTAATAAATTTATTTAGTGATTAAAATGTTACACATATTTTCTACAAATCGAAGCAAAGTCATGGCATGAAAACCAACGACGACGGAGGGAGTACGTGTCATGCCCATATGTTGCTATGGACTGCAAAAATATTTATAATATAATAAGTAAAACATGAAAAGGACAATAATAATAAGATATCAAGCATAAACATAACGCAAGTAAATAGTTAGATAGCTAAATGGCTATGCGATGCTATATATCAAGAGATATGATTAATACTACATATCGGTTCATATTTAGATAGCCAAATGACCGTCTGACGCTATATGCAATAAATTTTGTTATTAAAAACCAAATTTTTGTGTGATGGCACCGAATTCAAAATTTTGAAATATTTAAATAACCTTTATAATTCAATTGTTAAATACCCATGCTACAGGTAGCAAAACTTCATAAGAACATTTTTGAACTAATGTTTTTAAAAAACATCAGAGTAATATACAAGGATTAGAGAGAAAAACGAGGCTCACATGACCTTCAATGCGCCCATAAAGTTTTGTGAAGAGCCCTACCCTAAATAGGTAGCAAACAAAAGGATAAATCAAATCATATAACATTACATCACATCATGGCATCATGGTTTCTTATCTTCCTTGTCCATCAAGGGACAATACATAGAAGACAAGCGTTGTTCTTCGTCAGGCCATGGACTAGAGAAGCCCATGGTCCAGCTAGATAACATAGAGATGGAAACATGAGAAAAATTCTCTTTTTCTTAGAAATAGAGATTAAATCATGTTGATGCATGCAATCAAGGCAAATTAATAAGCCTTCCATGGAAGGACTTGTGGCCTCAAATTCAATGTATTATTGCCACTACTTAGGGTAGTTCTCAGCTTCACTAATGGGGTGCGATCGCTCTTTAGTCCCACTGGATCCATTTATGATATTTTGTCAGACACAAAATATGGAGGCTATAAGTTTGAGGTATAAGAGCATCTCCAAGAACTCTATATTTGTCTTCCATTGGCTAAAAAACGAAAAGATTCTCAAAAAACACATCCAATAGCTAATCTATCCGGCTCGCCATCCGTCTAGACTCGCTATCCACTCGTCCTCCCTCACCTTTTTTCCCGAGCGCCGCCTGCTCGCTATCCCTCGTCGCCACTGCGATTTCTCAACTCCCACGCCCACCTCCCCTTCCTGTGCATATAGAGCGGAGGAGTCCAAAAAAAAAGATGGCGTAGAGTCATATTTGAATATAAAGCCCACGTTTTAGCTAGTCTCTTAAACTACCCCATTGAATTAGAACATCTCCAAGAGCTCTTGTATACCCCGTTGACTAGCTAAAAAAATAAAAAGGAGAGAGAAAAATCGCATCCAACAGACTAGCCAACTGGATGGCTATCTTTTCACGCTAGCTATCTCCTCTATTCGCTACCTATCTTTGTCGAGCCAGACACGCTAGCCAGTTTTAATATATAGAGAGTCTAGTTTTAGAGAGTCTGTTGGTTTACCCATGCTTTTAGAAAGCTTTTTATTTTTTAGCTAGCCTCTTAATCTTTAAATTTAGCTAGGATTATTGCTAGTCTCTTAGAGATGCTCGGCTCTTAGGGGTTTTCTATTTTTACAAAGGGGATATAATCTCCATATTTAGCTAACAAAATAGAAAGTCTCTCGGAGATGCTCAAGATATGCCAGAAATAGCTAATAGCAAAATCCATGTGATTTTTAACTACAATTCATTAAGGATAATAAGTGTATATCTAATAAGCATTGTGATTAGGAGATCTACGCTCACATATAGAAATAAAAAACAAATTTAACACACGCATAGACAGCAACAAATACCATGCTGATGGCAGAGATAGAAGAAGCGCCGTTCTGACGGCACAGTCTGCGAAGATGCATGTGCTTCCATGGACATAGTGTGTCATAATACAAGCAGTGTGATTTGGGTAAACAGTCATGTGCTCTGAGCTTCTTCCCACAAAGATGAGAATTTTAACTGCGAATCAACTGGAGATTCTTCTCATCATTCCCGAAAGAGACAAGTCAGGCAGTGTGCTGATGAATATAATGCTGCTGCTTATTTCTCTGGCCGTAATCGAAGATGTATCCACAGACAGATCTAACGACTTCTCTGCAGCCTGTCCCTGGAGCGTTGGTCTACATTTGTCACATTCGACATTCGAGTATAACTTCCAAGGTCCTAGTTATTGCTTCAATGTTGCCTGAGATTGTTGGCTTCGTCGTTCCTGTCTGTTCCAAATAGTATTCACTGTTGATTTTTTTTTACAATGTTTGACCATCAGCACAGATGTACCACCGTCAATACAAATGGACATTTATGCGGGCAGAGAGTTCCTGATGGGTGGGGAATCCGTGTGTACAAGATGATTTGACTGCCAACACAAAAACTTTCTGTACTGGTGCATTCCACCAAGGAGTGTACCGTGTCAATGTACTTGTGATTCAAAGATGTCTATTTTTCCAATCATTTGTTGGAGTTGAAAACAGGTAGTATTAAGTTAAAAATTAAGATGTACGTACCAAATTCAAGATTTTTCACTGTTTTTAAAATGGTATCTTCATAAGAGAGGTGTGCTAGCATTAAGTTAAATTAAAGATACCAAATGATATTTCATAAGAGTACCTCTTAATTTCAATGAGTACCAAATGGTATCTTCATAAGAGAGGTGTGCTAGGAGAGGTGTGCTAGCATAAAATTGAAATATCATTTGGTATCTTCAGAAGTTTAAATTTTCTGTCTTCTTCTCAATAGGTCCAAGTATAGTAATAGTGCTCTTCGAAGACTATTTTAACTTCTAGAGTTATAGCATGCTGGTACATTTCATAAGAAAACTTTGAATGTGTCATAGTTCTACGCAGAAGTGTAGAACGAAGGAGGTGGAGTGATCCAAAGACAGACAACTCTAGTAAACAAGTGCAATTATCGATATTTCATAATGAGAAGACTTTGCGTGTTTGCTTGACAAGATGGGTAGACAAAAGTATATAATGTTGCTTTGGGAAACAAGTAAACAGGCCATTCGTTCCGAGGGAGTGTGACTTATACCCGGTTATTAGATATATGTGTACATGTTTGGTGGGATCATTCGATGTATAATCTACACTACTTGCTGGTCGATCTGTATTTTCACTTGCAAGTGGGTCTAAGTCAGACGAGCGGCAACCAATCAAATCACAAAAATATTTTTTTCCTTTGCATATATGTTACTCAATGCTCCTCCAGGGTATGTGGTCTCCTTCATTAATTCTTGGACACCTCTCAGAGAGTAAGAAAAGCTGACAGCTGTGTTTCTTTGGGTAGAAACCGTTTGACCAATAATTAAGGGTATTAAATAAAGTCAGTTTACTAAACTATCTTTATTACAACCTCGGGTTAATTCATGAGACAAATCTAATGAGACATTTGACCGTACGATTAGAGGATGATTATTATAGCGTTACTGTAGTAAATCATGGACTAATTAGGCTCATTAGATTCGTCGCGCAAAATTACACACATCCTTAAAAATGTTTGCAAATAGACTTCATTTAATACTACATGCATGCAAGATTCCCTTTGAAAAAATATTTTCGCTTTCCAACAAAACACGGCCGCCCAACCAATAAGTGCGATCGTACCTAGCTGGTCAGTGTAATTGATTTGATGACGTGTACTTTTACCATTCATAGAAGCAAACTAGTGTTAGTAATAAATATAGATCTGTCATGCCGGAACGTAGGAGATAATAAATTGAGTTTTGATTTTACAAAACTAATCGATCAACCCATGCTTCTGCATGAGCAAGTAATTTTATGAGACAAAAGTGTCAGAAATTAATAGATAAATTTAGGACACACATATAGGTAATCAAAATTGCCTGTATTATATTGCTAGCACTTCAAAATTTGATTATATTTGATATTTCTTAGCTTTATCTGATGGGGAGATTTCCTATGTGTAGAGTAGGGGTGCCATGGCGAGAGGACAGTGGGATTGGAAAGGCACTACAGGAGATGACTCTGGTACATACGTGTGCCAAGGCGTCATGCATGCTGGTGGCCTATTTCAGGCGTTGGCCAACTAGCTGTAGATTGGCCCTCTACGGACGAGGCAAGAGGGCATGGTGTTTTGCCATCCATCTCAGTATATGTCTTGTGACGAACCGGATTCTCACCGACGAGAACCCGACTCCCTGTACCCTCGAGATAGTCCCAGGAATAGCAGCTATCTCGTACAGAACTCATCTCAGTCGAATATCACATCCATACAACGATAAAGGATTCATTACATGACTCATATAAAGACAAAGCGTCAGGTACAAGCCCTCTGGGCTAAAACGACAATAAGAAACATCTACGCAGCGGTAGCTAGAACAACAGGGACCACTCCTCCACAGGCATCCTTAAGTGTAGCGCACACCCTTCAGTCGTACCACCCGTCCTGGTTGAACTCGCGGTCGGGGTCTTCACCTGAGAACCCAAAGTCTGTCCCCAAGGAAATGGGACAGGTCCACGTCACCAACCATAATATGATGCAAGCTTTAAAGGTGGCCTATTCTAAGGATATAGAAACAATCAAGGTTTAAGCCAGGGTTTTCTTATGCAAGCAGCAGCAATAACCCAATTTCATCTCAGCACCAACTCCTGCTCACACACACATCCATCCACTCCCCAAAACCAACCATCAGCCTCACATTTTCCCATCGGGCTCATCCTGCCACGGCAGGTTCCCGCAAATCAATAATCACCAACACCTTTCACTCACTAGTCGACTCGGTGAGCTCCCTCCCCACCTCGTCTCAACAGCCTCAGCTGGACCAATCTCTCATAACCCAAATCAAGGATGAGGTAAGAAAGCAGATTCCCATGCTAGCCGGGGCTTCTCAGAAATGGGTCGTCCGTAACCGTGGACACGGCTATACGTATAGTTTACACTCTGCAGAGGTGGCACTCCAGGAATCCATCCGGGCTGCAAGGCTAGTCCGCAACCAACCTGAGACACAGCCCACAGCAAAGACCCTAAACAGTAACGGCGCCAATCCTGTCTCCCTGGGCTCGGGAAACATCCGATCTAACATCTGCCCCAGGGTCGTGAAACCTTCCCACCGGGGCCAGTCGGGGGCCGTGGTAAATCAGGGAGATTACGCCGCAACGAATCCCCCCTACACATATCAAACTCGATTCTCCTACAGTCTCGGCGCCGCACTAGAGTAGGCTTGCTGGAACCCTCCCCATACTGGGTAGATGGTGAGCACGGTAAATCCCAAGTCCAAAGTGGGGGCACGACTCGGTCCTTAATTGTTCGGTAAAGCGAGTATCTGCATCACAAGCGATCCGCCGCAACGGTCCGCAATCGGCACCCATAACAGGTATTGCCGCCCAAACTCCTCAGGTACTCACCGAGTACCAACCCCAAGTAACCAGTAACCATGTACCCGCAACAGGTACCCCATAGGGACTGCCCGAGTGCAGCCCCTCAGCACCTCGATCAACGATCGAGTTGTTATTTACTCGCTTACACCGCCTAGCTGCACTACTCCTCCCAAACCACCCACAACTCACGCCAAGAGGATCAATCACAACCAACCCAACACATGCATAGCATAGCATATTTCATAAAGTGAGTAGTAGGTAGCAAGGTAACAGGATATTAACAAAGGCAGTGCAGGTTTATCATGCGAGTAAAGTAAAGCGCTAGCATACTAGTTTGCATGTCTAATAGGTATTTCAGAGATGGTCGGGCGTGAACCTGGGCAAAGGTCTTCGTCCTCGTCAAAGCAGTTGTTGAAGTAGTCCGGCTCCTCCTGACTCTCCGGAGCTCCTAGGGGCGCGGAAAGAAAATAAGACGCGGCTACTAGCAAAGAAACACTAAGACAGCGACGAAAGAAGACCCAAATAACACCAAACTCTACACTATCGCGTAGATCATGATTTTAGACAAATATAGAAACTGGTTTCATATTTTTCTGAGCTACGGTTGATTTATTATTAATTTTTGAAGTTTAAATCATTTTCTGAAAATATTAAATAATTTCCGAAAAAGAAAACAGACAAATAATTAGCCTGCTGACGTCAGCAGTGGGGTCCGCCTAGGATGACGTCAGCAGTGGGCCCTGCTGACGTCAGCGTTGACCGGTCAACGGTCAACGGGGTCAACGGTCAACGGTCAGCGGGTCAACTCTGGTTAGTGGGCCCCATGTGTCAGTGACTCACAGAGTATGACAGGTGGGTCCCATATGTCAGCGCTGTTAAAAGAAAAAGAAAAAGAATAAACGATGGCTGGGCTGGAATTGGGCCGAAAGCGAATGGGCCGGAAGAGTTCAAGGGTGTTAAACAGACTTAACTTGCGAGATTCGGCCCACGAAGGGCTGGCTGCTGGATCGGGTCTGGTGGACTGGGTCCACGGTGCACCGTGAGAGTGGTTCACATGAGCCGGGTGCATGGGATCTAGGTGTGGCCGAACTGGGATCTTCTGTGCACGGCTGTGTGGCGACTTGGTGTGGTCCTGCGTGTGGCACGGCCACGGCGCGACGCGACGCGCGCGCGGCGCGCACTGGAACGCGCCGGCGGCGACGGTCGGCGGCGGATCTGGCCGGAGACGGCTCGGCTGGGCTCAAGGACGGTCGGAACAGCACGGCTAGGGTTCGGCGATCACGGTCGGGGTGAAACAGGGATGGCTTGGGCTTCGGCTTGGGTTCCCGACGTGCGACGGCGATGGCACGGCCATGAACGCCGGCGAGCACGACGGCGACACGGGGTTTTGGCGCACAAGTGCTCGGAAAGGGGATGTGCATGTGCGCGTGCAGTTCCAGCAGCTGCTGGAACGCACCTAGGTGCACACGCGCGGGCTCGTGGTTGCCCACGGCCGCGCGTGGCCTCGGCGTTCGCGCGCGGGGCGAGCAGAGCTCGGCCGCGGCGGGCCTCGGCTGCGTGTACAAGCGACGGCGGGTTGCGGGTGCGACAGCGGCGTTGGGTTCCTGCAGAAGACACGCACAGCACGAAGGCTGGCTCACAGGGGCTTGGCTTGGCACGGCGAGCACGAGCGGCGGCGCTCCACCGGAAACAGAGAAGAAGGGGGCGAACGCGGTTAGCTCACCTAGGGTCTCGTCGAGGTACGCTGCAGCTCGGGGAAGACTCGTCGTGGCTCGGCGATGCTCGTGCGCGCCCTCTAGTCCCTGGTCCGGCTCCCCTTCGACAGCTCCACGAGCGGCGGCGATGGCTTCGGCGGCGGCGCTGCGGGGAAGGGGCCTCGGCTTCTCTTCTCGCCCTCTTCTCCTCCTCAGACCCTCCCCTGGTTCTCCTCCTCCCTCTCCCCCACTCGAATTGGATCTAGGAAACCCCAAAGGGGCGGCGCGGCTTGGGGAAGAAGACGGCCGGCGGCGGGTTAAATAGGTGATGGCGCTAGGGTTTCGCTGGGCACGGACGGCGAGATAGGGGTGCTCGAGCGGCTGCGGACACGCGGCGCAATCGCGTCGGGCCGCACGGAGCTCGGGCAGTTGGGTCACGGGCGGCGCGCGGAAGAGAGAGAGCGGCGGCGTCGCGAGGAAGGAGATGACGCGGGGGAGAAGGTACAGCTGACAGGTGGGGCCCGGTGGTCAGTGAGAGAAGAGGAGACGCGGCGGCGACGCGGTGAACGGCTGGGCCGAGCTGGGCCGAAAGGCCGAGCGGGCTGATTTGCTTCGCTGGCTCGGGAAGAAAAGTTGGAGGGCGAAAGATGGACTTGGCTGCGGGAATTTCGGCCCACGAACAGGAATAGGATTTGGAAATTAGTTTAGTCAATTAGAGTTTGAATTC
Source organism: Echinochloa phyllopogon (assembly GCA_033239725.1). Classification (NCBI taxonomy): domain Eukaryota; kingdom Viridiplantae; phylum Streptophyta; class Magnoliopsida; order Poales; family Poaceae; genus Echinochloa; species Echinochloa phyllopogon. The sequence goes on along the minus strand of BTCW01000012.1, from coordinate 58,283,055 downwards.
AAATCTAGAATTTGAATTCAAACCAACCAAAAATCCAAATAAATCCAAATAAATCCAAATCACACTATTTCATCCTTAGCACTTCAAATGGATTTTAAATTTGAATTTAAATTGCCTAAGAATTTAGGGAGCAAAATAGAAGACACTCTTATATGTTGGTTTGCATGCACTCAATTCCACCAAAAATTTTTAAATTCGAATTTTTGGCACTCAACAAATCCTATAGGAAATTTAGGGTTGTTACAGTCTCCCCCCCTCACAGGAATCTCGTCCTCGAGATTTGTGATTACCTATGGTTTAAACAAGTGGGGGTATTTCTCCTTCAGCACTGACTCCTTTTCCCAAGTGGCTTCCCTTTCTGAGTGATTGCTCCACTGTACTTTGCAAAATGGAATAGCTGTGCTTCTGGTCTCTTTGACTGCTCTGTCTAGTATCCTCTCTGGGTACTCCAGGTACTCCAAGGTGTCTTGTAGGTCTAATGCCTCTGTCTTGATCTCATGTTCTGGTACTCTCAGGCACTTCCTCAGCTGAGATACATGGAACACTGGGTGTACTCCCGCTAGTTCCTCTGGTAGGTCTAGCTTGTAGGCTAGCTTTCCTACTCTCTCCAGTATCTGGTATGGTCCAACAAAATGGGGTGCTAGCTTTCCTTTCACTTGGAATCTCTTATGCCCTCTGAGGGGTGACACTTTTAGATAGACGAAGTCTCCTACTTCGAACTCCAGATCTCGTCTCCTTTTATCTACATAGCTCTTTTGTCGGCTCTGAGCTGCCTTCAGGTGCTCTCTGATCTTGGCCACATTTTCTTCTGCCTCTACAATCATATCAGGTCCAAAGAATGTTCGTTCTCCCACCTCTGACCACATTAGAGGTGTTCTGCATTTTCTGCCATAGAGTGCCTCAAAGGGTGACATCTGTAGGCTGGCCTGGTAACTGTTGTTATAGGAGAATTCTGCATAGGATAGACTCTTCTCCCAGTCTGTGCTGTATGCTAGAACACATGCCCTTAACAAATCTTCAAGAACTTGGTTCACTCTTTCAGTCTGCCCATCTGTCTGAGGGTGGTAGGCTGTGCTATACTCCAAGGTTGTCCCGATGGCTTGATGTAGGCTTTGCCAGAATTGAGCCGTGAATTGGGGTCCTCTGTCTGACACAATACTTTTCGGTGCCCCATGCAGCTTAAGAATGTTGTCTATGTATAGCTCTGCTAGTTTGCTTACTGAGTGTGTGCTTTTGACTGGTATGAAGTGAGCTACCTTTGTCAGTCGGTCAACTACGACCCAAATGGCATCATTTCCTTTCTGAGTGCGAGGTAGGCCAACCACAAAGTCCATGCTGATATCTTCCCACTTCCACATTGGAATTTCCAGTGGTTTCAGCAGTCCTGCTGGTCTTTGATGTTCTGCTTTGATTCTTCGACAAGAGTCGCACTTGGCCACATATTCTGCTATGTCCTCTCTCATTTTCTTCCACCAGAATTTATCCTTCAGATCCTGATACATCTTGGTGCATCCTGGGTGTATCGAGTACTTGGACTCGTGAGCTTCTGAGAGAATCGTTCTCCTGATTTCCTCGTCCTGTGGTACACAGATACGGTCTTTCAGCCATACTGTCCCTGCTTCATCTATCCGGAAGTCAGGTGCTACTCCTCGTTGGATATCCTCTTTTACTTCTTGGATTTCTGGACACTTTCCTTGTGCTTCTTTGATACGGTCTCCTAGGTTGTACTCCACCCTCATTTCTTGGGGTTTTCCTTCTTCTACTAGCTCGAGTTTCAGCATGTACAACTCTTTCGCTAGTTCTGGCTGACTTTCTTCTATCATCAAGTTGTTGCAATAACTCTTTCGACTTAGGGCATCTGCCACGACATTAGCTTTGCCAGGATGGTAGTGTATCTCCAAATCGTAATCTTTGATCAATTCTAACCATCTTCTTTGCCTCATGTTCAGTTCAGATTGGGTGAAGAAATACTTCAAACTTTTGTGATCTGTGTAGATATCGCACTTGTTGCCAATCAGATAGTGCCTCCAGATCTTCAATGCATGTACCACTGCTGCCAGTTCCAAGTCGTGCGTGGGGTAGTTTTCCTCATGCTTCCTCAGTTGCCTCGATGCATAGGCAACAACCTTGCCCTCTTGCATCAGAACACATCCCAAACCTTGTCTTGAAGCATCGCAATAGACTACGAAATCTTTGCGAATATCTGGCAGGGTCAATACTGGAGTTGTAGTGAGTTTGTGCTTGAGTTCTTGGAAACTTCTTTCACATGTGTCCGTCCACTCGAATGGGACATTGTTCTTGAGTAGTTCGGTCATTGGCTTGGCAATCTTGGAAAAGTTCTCAATGAATCTTCTATAGTATCCTGCCAATCCCAGAAAGCTTCAGATTTCTGTAACACTCTTCGGCTGCTTCCATTCTGCTACTGCCTCAATCTTTTCTGGGTCGACTGCTACGCCCTCAGCTGTCAACACGTGACCCAAAAAGGCTACTTTCTCCAACCAAAATTCACACTTGCTGAACTTTCCGTAGAGTTGATGTTGCCTCAGCCTCTCTAGTACAATCCTCAGATGCTTCTCATGTTCTTCGGCTGTTTCTGAGTAAACTAGTATGTCATCAATGAACACCACTACAAACTTGTCTAGTTCCTCCATGAATACCTTGTTCATCATGTTCATGAAGTATGCAGGTGCGTTGGTCAATCCAAAGGACACAACGGTGAACTCGTACTGTCCGTACCGAGTTACAAAAGCTGTCTTGGGAATGTCACCTTCTCTAATCTTCATTTGGTGGTATCCCGATCTCAGATCAATCTTACTGAAGTATTTGGCTTTCTTCAACTGATCTAGCAAGTCATCAATTCGAGGTAATGGGTACTTGTTCTTGATCGTTACTGCGTTCAAGGATCGATAGTCTACGCACATGCGCATTGACCCATCTTTCTTCTTCACAAACAACACTGGCGATCCCCAGGGGGATGCACTTGGTCGAATCACACCACTTTCAAGCATCTCTTTCAGCTGCTTCTTGAGTTCCTCTAGCTCTTCCACTGACATTCTGTACGGTCTCTTGGCAATAGGCCCTGTGCCTGGTTGCAGTTCGATTATGAACTCTACGTCTCGGTCTGGTGGTAGTCCTGGTAGTTCCTCGGGAAACACGTCCGTGTACTCACATACTACAGGTACTTCTTCGATCGTCTGTTTCTCAATGGAGTATACCAACTGTCTCAGAATACATGTTCTGGATCTCTTCCCTGTTCTTCTTTGTGGCTCTGCTGTTACTTTGACTCCGCTAGGGTGTGTCAACTCAACTGTTCTGGGTGAGCAACTGATTATTCCTTTGTGCTCTGTAAGCCAATCCATTCCTAGTATCACGTCAATTCCATCCGATTTCAGGACTGTCAAGTTTCCTTCGAACTCCTGGCCTCCTATCATCAGTCTAACTGCGGGGCACTCTAAAGTGCACCTAAGCTCTCCTAAGGGAGAAGTAGTGACTATAGGTCTAGCTTTAGGTATTGTCGGGGGTGATTGCTCTCTTACAAACTTTGTCGAGATATAGGATCCAGTTGCTCCAGAGTCAAACAATATCAAAGCTGGAATGCCATTTACTAAAAACTCACCGAGCACAACGTCGGGAGCGTCCTCGGCTTCTTCCTCTGTCAAGTGGTTGAGGCGTCCTCTCTGCGCTGTTGCTGGCTGCCTGTCCTGTCCTCCAGGTGCCGGTGCCTTGGCTGGGGTTTGTTTGTTCTTCTTCTCCGGACAGTCAAAGGACTTGTGACCGGGCTTCCCACAAGCAAAACAGACCACTGTGGTTCCCCCACCAATTCTGGGTGTGTTGTTCGGCTTCCAGTTGGGATTTCCCTGACTTGAGTAGCTGTTGTTTCTGTTACCAAAGTTGTTGTAGTTGTTACCTCTGCTGCCAAAACTGTTGCTGTTACTGCCTCGGTTACCCTGGTAGTTGTTTCTGTTGAACCCTGAGCTTCCTTGGCTGTTGCTCTGCTGAAAGCTTCTCCTGAGCATGTTGCTCTGGCCACTCCTCGGCCTCTGACTTAGCCGGTGGTTGTGCAACTGTTCAGCCTTTCTTTTCTTCTCTCGCCAGGTATCTTCAAGTCCCACTCTTTCCTTCTCAACTGCGATAGCCCTGTCAATCAACTCTCTTAGTGACCTGTGTGAACTCGCTGCGAGTGCTGTCCTCAGACCTCTGTGTAAACCACGCTGGAACCAAAACTGTTTCTTCTTCTCAGTGTTGACGTCTTCAGGAGCGTACCTTGACATCTTAGCAAAGTGTCGAGCGTACTCAGCTACAGACAAACTTCCTTGGGTCATTGTCCTGAATTCCATTGCTTTATGCACCATGACTTGTTCTGGTATGTGGTACTCCTTGAAAGCTTCACAAAACTCTAGCCAGGTGATCTGAGCTGGGTTTGCGTGAGAGTCACAGTAGCTCTCCCACCACGCTTTTGCTGCTCCTTCAAGCTGGTGTGCCGCAAGGGCCACACATTCCTCTTCAGTGTAGTCTGTCAGGTCCAGCTTCGTCTCGATGGTACGCAACCAGTCGTGTGCATCGAGTGGTTCGTCTGAGTAGTCGAAGGTGGGTGCTTTCAGCCTGATGAACCTTTCAATCTTCCTTTGTAGGTCTTCCTCACGGTGTCCCTGACGGTTCTGGTTCTGATTTCCTTGCATCTGTTGCATAGCTTGCATCATCTGTGTATTGGCCTGTGCCATCTGTTGCATCAGCTGTGTTTGAGTAGTCATCACTTCTGCCAAGTTAGGCGGTGGCGGTGGTTGCTGGTTGTTCTGCTGGTTCTGCTGAGGTTCCACTGCTGGTTCTTCCATTTCCACTTCTTGTTCTTCTCCTGGTGTGTTGTTCTCGGGCTGGAGCACGCCTGCTGCGCGTCCACGACCTCTGCCTCTAACTGCAACTGCTGCTCTTCCACGACCACGACCTCTGACACGTCCTCTGCCTCTAACTGCCATTGCTGCCTCTTCTTGCTCAGCTTCCTCAAAACGTGCAAGCAGTCGGTTGGATCTTCGGATCGACATATTGCTGAATTTTTCATAGAGCAGATTTAGTGGCGGTCGGTAAGGGTTAGGTTAGCGTAACTAGAGTAGGAGCTGCACACATGAAATAGACTCAACACTAGAGTACACTCAAGATGAACATCAATAAAACTGCAAGAACAGCCAAAAAGATCGATCACTCATTACAGCATTACACCCTAGACATGTGTACTATCCCGAGGCCAGCTCCTGGAACCTTGAGGATTAGTACATCTAAGCGAATGCTACATCGTGGCTGAGCCAAAAGGTGGTCATGATCTACTAAGTCTAAGCATCTACTCATGAAGATAGATACAACTCTTATCATCTGCTGATACTGCCTACTGCATCTGTCTCATACTGCTGAAAGTGCCTGTGAGGCGCGCTGCCAACCTCACAGCCTCAGTCTCTGTTTGCTGCTTGATCACTGTCTGTTGTCTCGGTGGGTGTCCGTGAGGCGCGCTGCCAACCTCACTATGTCCGTCTCAGGTTCTGTCAACTGCTTCTCCAAGTGTGCCAGTTCCTGTCTTAGTCTTGTCATCTCAGGAGTAAGGGTTCGAGCCTCAGGTGGTGGTATCGGCTCAACTCGGCTTGGTGAAACTCTGTAGTTCTCTGTTCTGGGTTCAACTCTGCGTTCTTCTGGTAGTCCTTGGTTCACTGTGATCATTTCTGCCACTCTCTTCCTGTCTGATCTTACCCAACTACTAAGGGTCCTTCGAGCTTCATCCTTTGCCATAATCTGTTGAAGACTCAGGTACTTCATCAGCTGGTAGTTTCGTCCATTCTTCTCTTTGTAGCTATCCACCTCTTCTTGAAGTTCTGAGTTGAGACTGTCCAACCAGTATACTTCTTCCTTCAGACCTTCTATCTCTTCTTCCTTGGCTGCCAGTTCCTTGTCTTTTTCTGTGAGTTGATCTTCCAGGCGGACATCTCGAGCATGGTGAGTTGCTCGGATCAGTACTGCCAACTGCCTGTTGTTGCGAGCTTCGTACTCCAAGTTCCTGACTTCCCTTGTTTTAGCTCTGAGTTGCTCCTCAAGTAAGGCGATCCTGTTGTCCTTCTCCATCAGCTGGAGGTCTTGCTTCCATACCTTCTCTTTTAGCTTGGCAACCTTCTCTTCTAGGCCAATGTTCAAGTATTCTTGTTCAATCATGCACTGAACTGAGGTCCGCAGAGTCACGTTCCGCTCTCGGTCTGCTGCGTGAGCCTGCAGGCTGACTGCGTCTCTGTCCGTCGGATCTTCAAGAGCTCTCGGTAGGTACCGGAAACGAGTGTGGCTGAGCTGACTCTGGTACACAAGTGTGGCAAGTCGGAGTATCCTCATAGCTATAGTCTGCACTGCCCGACTGAAAGTGCTCTCGCTGGTAGCTGCTCGTAGCATCAGTGACCTTGGTCGTCCAGGGATATTGGGTACAACCATCTGCAACCGGGTGTGTACTCCCTCTCCAGGTCCGTAGGTCCATCCCTCGTAGAAGACGTTGTCCACATCTATTCCCACTGTACGCAGCACCTCCCTCAGTAGCACTGCCAAACCTCCACAGTCTGCTCCTGTGGTCCTGATCTCCCGTCGTTCATCTGCTGATCTTCCTTCCATCTGCCAGACAGTTAGTGGGTTGTTAGTAAGTTAGCAAGTTAGTAAGGTAAGGTAAGGGTAAAAGTTTTGTAAACAGATGAGATGTACTTATATATAGTTTTCAAATAGTCCAAGGGGTTTCATATAAAATAGAGGACTCAGTTAGAGCTTCTGTCCTAAGTTTCCGTTCTAAGGGTTACGCGCTACGGTCAAGTATGGCTCTGATACCAACTGTGACGAACCGGATTCTCACCGACGAGAACCCGACTCCCTGTACCCTCGAGATAGTCCCAGGAATAGCAGCTATCTCGTACAGAACTCATCTCAGTCGAATATCACATCCATACAACGATAAAGGATTCATTACATGACTCATATAAAGACAAAGCGTCAGGTACAAGCCCTCTGGGCTAAAACGACAATAAGAAACATCTACGCAGCGGTAGCTAGAACAACAGGGACCACTCCTCCACAGGCATCCTTGAGCGTAGCGCACACCCTTCAGTCGTACCACCCGTCCTGGTTGAACTCGCGGTCGGGGTCTTCACCTGAGAACCCAAAGTCTGTCCCCAAGGAAATGGGACAGGTCCACATCACCAACCATAATATGATGCAAGCTTTAAAGGTGGCCTATTCTAAGGATATAGAAACAATCAAGGTTTAAGCCAGGGTTTTCTTATGCAAGCAGCAGCAATAACCCAATTTCATCTCAGCACCAACTCCTGCTCACACACACATCCATCCACTCCCCAAAACCAACCATCAGCCTCACATTTTCCCATCGGGCTCGTCCTGCCACGGCAGGTTCCCGCAAATCAATAATCACCAACACCTTTCACTCACTAGTCGACTCGGTGAGCTCCCTCCCCACCTCGTCTCAACAGCCTCAGCTGGACCAATCTCTCATAACCCAAATCAAGGATGAGGTAAGAAAGCAGATTCCCATGCTAGCCGGGGCTTCTCAGAAATGGGTCGTCCGTAACCGTGGACACGGCTATACGTATAGTTTACACTCTGCAGAGGTGGCACTCCAGGAATCCATCCGGGCTGCAAGGCTAGTCCGCAACCAACCTGAGACACAGCCCACAGCAAAGACCCTAAACAGTAACGGCGCCAATCCTGTCTCCCTGGGCTCGGGAAACATCCGATCTAACATCTGCCCCAGGGTCGTGAAACCTTCCCACCGGGGCCAGTCGGGGGCCGTGGTAAATCAGGGAGATTACGCCGCAACGAATCCCCCCTACACATATCAAACTCGATTCTCCTACAGTCTCGGCGCCGCACTAGAGTAGGCTTGCTGGAACCCTCCCCATACTGGGTAGATGGTGAGCACGGTAAATCCCAAGTCCAAAGTGGGGGCACGACTCGGTCCTTAATTGTTCGGTAAAGCGAGTATCTGCATCACAAGCGATCCGCCGCAACGGTCCGCAATCGGCACCCATAACAGGTATTGCCGCCCAAACTCCTCAGGTACTCACCGAGTACCAACCCCAAGTAACCAGTAACCATGTACCCGCAACAGGTACCCCATAGGGACTGCCCGAGTGCAGCCCCTCAGCACCTCGATCAACGATCGAGTTGTTATTTACTCGCTTACACCGCCTAGCTGCACTACTCCTCCCAAACCACCCACAACTCACGCCAAGAGGATCAATCACAACCAACCCAACACATGCATAGCATAGCATATTTCATAAAGTGAGTAGTAGGTAGCAAGGTAACAGGATATTAACAAAGGCAGTGCAGGTTTATCATGCGAGTAAAGTAAAGCGCTAGCATACTAGTTTGCATGTCTAATAGGTATTTCAGAGATGGTCGGGCGTGAACCTGGGCAAAGGTCTTCGTCCTCGTCAAAGCAGTTGTTGAAGTAGTCCGGCTCCTCCTGACTCTCCGGAGCTCCTAGGGGCGCGGAAAGAAAATAAGACGCGGCTACTAGCAAAGAAACACTAAGACAGCGACGAAAGAAGACCCAAATAACACCAAACTCTACACTATCGCGTAGATCATGATTTTAGACAAATATAGAAACTGGTTTCATATTTTTCTGAGCTACGGTTGATTTATTATTAATTTTTGAAGTTTAAATCATTTTCTGAAAATATTAAATAATTTCCGAAAAAGAAAACAGACAAATAATTAGCCTGCTGACGTCAGCAGTGGGGTCCGCCTAGGATGACGTCAGCAGTGGGCCCTGCTGACGTCAGCGTTGACCGGTCAACGGTCAACGGGGTCAACGGTCAACGGTCAGCGGGTCAACTCTGGTTAGTGGGCCCCATGTGTCAGTGACTCACAGAGTATGACAGGTGGGTCCCATATGTCAGCGCTGTTAAAAGAAAAAGAAAAAGAATAAACGATGGCTGGGCTGGAATTGGGCCGAAAGCGAATGGGCCGGAAGAGTTCAAGGGTGTTAAACAGACTTAACTTGCGAGATTCGGCCCACGAAGGGCTGGCTGCTGGATCGGGTCTGGTGGACTGGGTCCACGGTGCACCGTGAGAGTGGTTCACATGAGCCGGGTGCATGGGATCTAGGTGTGGCCGAACTGGGATCTTCTGTGCACGGCTGTGTGGCGACTTGGTGTGGTCCTGCGTGTGGCACGGCCACGGCGCGACGCGACGCGCGCGCGGCGCGCACTGGAACGCGCCGGCGGCGACGGTCGGCGGCGGATCTGGCCGGAGACGGCTCGGCTGGGCTCAAGGACGTTCGGAACAGCACGGCTAGGGTTCGGCGATCACGGTCGGGGTGAAACAGGGATGGCTTGGGCTTCGGCTTGGGTTCCCGACGTGCGACGGCGATGGCACGGCCATGAACGCCGGCGAGCACGACGGCGACACGGGGTTTTGGCGCACAAGTGCTCGGAAAGGGGATGTGCATGTGCGCGTGCAGTTCCAGCAGCTGCTGGAACGCACCTAGGTGCACACGCGCGGGCTCGTGGTTGCCCATGGCCGCGCGTGGCCTCGGCGTTCGCGCGCGGGGCGAGCAGAGCTCGGCCGCGGCGGGCCTCGGCTGCGTGTACAAGCGACGGCGGGTTGCGGGTGCGACAGCGGCGTTGGGTTCCTGCAGAAGACACGCACAGCACGAAGGCTGGCTCACAGGGGCTTGGCTTGGCACGGCGAGCACGAGCGGCGGCGCTCCACCGGAAACAGAGAAGAAGGGGGCGAACGCGGTTAGCTCACCTAGGGTCTCGTCGAGGTACGCTGCAGCTCGGGGAAGACTCGTCGTGGCTCGGCGATGCTCGTGCGCGCCCTCTAGTCCCTGGTCCGGCTCCCCTTCGACAGCTCCACGAGCGGCGGCGATGGCTTCGGCGGCGGCGCTGCGGGGAAGGGGCCTCGGCTTCTCTTCTCGCCCTCTTCTCCTCCTCAGACCCTCCCCTGGTTCTCCTCCTCCCTCTCCCCCACTCGAATTGGATCTAGGAAACCCCAAAGGGGCGGCGCGGCTTGGGGAAGAAGACGGCCGGCGGCGGGTTAAATAGGTGATGGCGCTAGGGTTTCGCTGGGCACGGACGGCGAGATAGGGGTGCTCGAGCGGCTGCGGACACGCGGCGCAATCGCGTCGGGCCGCACGGAGCTCGGGCAGTTGGGTCACGGGCGGCGCGCGGAAGAGAGAGAGCGGCGGCGTCGCGAGGAAGGAGATGACGCGGGGGAGAAGGTACAGCTGACAGGTGGGGCCCGGTGGTCAGTGAGAGAAGAGGAGACGCGGCGGCGACGCGGTGAACGGCTGGGCCGAGCTGGGCCGAAAGGCCGAGCGGGCTGATTTGCTTCGCTGGCTCGGGAAGAAAAGTTGGAGGGCGAAAGATGGACTTGGCTGCGGGAATTTCGGCCCACGAACAGGAATAGGATTTGGAAATTAGTTTAGTCAATTAGAGTTTGAATTCAAATCTAGAATTTGAATTCAAACCAACCAAAAATCCAAATAAATCCAAATAAATCCAAATCACACTATTTCATCCTTAGCACTTCAAATGGATTTTAAATTTGAATTTAAATTGCCTAAGAATTTAGGGAGCAAAATAGAAGACACTCTTATATGTTGGTTTGCATGCACTCAATTCCACCAAAAATTTTTAAATTCGAATTTTTGGCACTCAACAAATCCTATAGGAAATTTAGGGTTGTTACATGTCTGTGGCTGATCCATGATGCTGTGTTGTTCGTTTAGTTATTCTCCGAGTTAGTATGATTAGTTTGGGTGATTGGTGTATAAACACAAGTTGAATCCTTATTATCCTCAATAGCTATTAAAACAACCAAATAAGATAAAATTTTCACATAATAACTAAGGGGTACATGTGTCTTTTGCTAGTCTCTCTAATATATACTAAAAAACTCTAGAATGCCTTGTATTCCAAGACGAAGGGAGTACCTAATTTAAATGCATGTATACCTCAAGCAGGTGATGGCCCTTTCATTATTGGGGGGAGATGCACACAGGTCCAAGCCAAGATGGGCAGTCTGCAAAAATACCTATGGTCAGAAAAATAAAAAAGATCTGAAGGTGTGCAGCCACCTGGTGGAGAACATTCTCCCCGGGGGCGGCATGATGCAAAAGTGTGGCGTTGGCAGCTTAGGAGTGGCATTCCTACAATAATCTGTAGATACTACGAGTAATAGATTGATTTGTGTTGAGTCTCGTGGGAAGTTATTTCTATAAAACATATTGTGGCTTAGATGTCAAACGATCATAAAGTTTAACATGCAAACTCATCATATATATCATACCATAATAACAGCCGGATCATCCTTCGGATCCTTACTCATATAATTTAACAGATTAGGTAATCTCTATTGTAGGTATGCTACAGTTTGATTCTTATGGTTTGAAATTGAGATGTAATAATACAGAGTACTTTATAGGATTCAGTTACAACGTCCTTTAACTTGCGGAGAGAGGTGCACTGACCAGTTCACCCCATATAGTATTTCCAGCGTCAACTGATCAGTTGGTCCACTTAATCAGCTAGTAGTAGTAGGTTTCATCTTAGTGTATCCTGCTCTGCTAGCTACGTCCTGATAATAGAGCCAACTCGGTCGATGCCTACCTCATTCACCAATCACCATCGATCTCAGCAGAGATCCTCCAGTAATCTCTCATAGCATACATTGGTTTATTACTCTAGTGCCTAGGTGGTTGCATGTGTTCCCCTATATATATATATATATATATATATATATATATATATAACAAATACAGAAGCAAGCTAGCTAGCTAGCTCGGGCTTATCTAGGATATATATAGCTAGCCAGGCCCGTGCAGTGTACGTGATCCATCATGGCGTCGGCTTCCATCACGTTCGTGCTGAACCGTCTCGGGGAGCTGGCGGTGAAGGAGGCGGCGCTCCTCCGCGGCGTCGACGACGACATCCGCCTGCTCCGGGACAAGCTGGAGTGGCTTCAGACCTTCATCCAGCACGCCGACCAGGAGCGCCGCACGGGCGCCAACAACTACATCGGGCTGTGGGTGCGGCAGACGCGTGACGTCGCGTACGAGAGGTTGAGGACGTGCTCGACGAGTTCCTGCGCAGTAGGTAGGGGTGATAATGGATCGTGGTCCATATACTCCTTCACAGTAATCTAACTTGGTCCTAGTTAATTTTAGCTCAAAACACTACTAATGAAACCATCATTCGTCCGACAAATATGTTGCGGCATCCTAAAAACCTGGTGCTAAAGGGGCATTAGCACTAGGTCCAAAATTCGGGTCCCTTCTAGGATGACCCCCTTTAGCACCACTTGATGTTATGACCCGGTGTGAAAGAGAGTGTCACATGCTACATCAAAAGGAAAGCATCTTTCACTCTATCACACGTGCTGCGTAGGTGAGATGATAAAATAGATACACTTAAACCAAGAGGTCCTGCGTTTGAATCTCTGCGTTCGATTTCCCAACCGGTCCTGATAAAGGACGTTTCTCTACCCGTGAAAACTAGCAGAATTATGATCCGAACCCTAATTGAGTCCGATATGCGCAGAGCGGACCTGGATCGGCTCGGCCTCCCCACGTGGAAAAAGTGGCTCAAGCTCCGCCACCGGCACCACGCATGTCTCTGTCCGCCATGTCCTCAGGGACAGGATGGACAGCATCAAGAACAGGCTCAAGGAGATCTCCGAGAACGTCGACAGGTACCAGATCGAGAAGGTACACAAGTCGTCAACATCGCCAGCGCAGAATCCGACCAACTCCAACGCCGCGTCGTGGTACGTCCATGTCATGCATGCACTTGTAACTTTAGAGCTAGTAAAAATCTTTGTTTTGGAGATATATAATCTACATTATTATAAGGATCTATTTCTTTTAAACACACTTCTACCCACCTCTCACAGAGGACTCACGTGTCAGGTCTTTGATGAAAAAGACGTGAACAATTTTCACAAACAAGAAAAAACGATTTTCCCATAGAGTTTCTGAAGTTTTGATCATAGAATTTTTTTACCCAATCCATGTAACCACCAACCAAATAGTCTCTCCCATAATAAGGGTTCACGCGCGTCTCGTGCGGGCATATTTGCTAGTAATTATTAATTATATGGATATATATATATATCAACCAAGAGTAATATGGATTTTTGCATTGCATATTCCTCCACCTAAAAATTGAATTCAGTCTAGATACCAGTCGAAGTCGATATTATGGTACTATCTCTATTCCAAAATTGAGGTCGTTGACTTTTTTACCACAAGTTCGACCGCTCGTCTTATTCAAAAAATTGTGAAAATATAGTCAAACTTAAGGCATTTTTAAGATTTTTTATTAATAAAGCAAAAGTTACCAAAAAATATGATAATTTACACAAAATTTTAAATAAGACGAGCGGTCAAACTTAGAGTCAAAAAAGTCAACCGAACTATAATTTGAAACGGAGGGAGTAATGTTTACATCATCTCCAAACAAACAATAATCCATTCATAACACAAACTGGACTTAAAGAAAGCATATTACACCACATAAGCCAACCATGAAATTTTCAATATTACTAGTTAAAGATGTACTCAATTGAGAGCCTCTATGTGAATCCCCACAGGACACGATAGAAAAAAATAATATAATTCCTAGGATTCTAAATAAAAAAATATTGCTATAAATTTGGTAGAGTCTATAATCATCATTTATAGTAATAGCCACTACTACTTAAAAAACATTTTTGCTGTTCAAAAATAGGATAAATTAACATGAGATCTCCATCTAAAATTTGCACATATGACACTACAAATAATAATATCAACCACTAGATTTGCATATAAATTACCCATCCACTATTATTGGCATCCCTACATCTGTATCTAAATTATTACCTACCTTTGTCCTAGAAGGATAACCCAAGTCACCCATATATATAAAACAAGCTAATCTGGGTATTCCTCCATGATGTGTCACAGTTCAGACTGGGTCATGTATGAAGCAAGCAATAAGCATAGCAGTTTTCATAATAAACATATAGCTCATTCTAATGTTTCAGTGAAACACTTATCAAACAGATATGCAGCTGCATGTTTGACCAGAATACTTGTACTTATCATATGTCAGCTACTCATCAAATTTGCCACTATATCCTGAATACATCTTTGGCCATCAAATTAAATATTTTATAGAAAATAAAAGACTTGAACATATTATATGAGTTTGTCAAAAAACAGAAACGTCACAAGTGAAAGCAACCATCGATTTTAATTGTATTTATTGAATCCTTATTCATACTAGCAAGAACACATGTGTGACACACACGTTTAATAGAAAATAAAATTATATAACAGATAATTGTCCAGAGACCGTATTGGTTAGGAACTCGACTATTCCACGCAAACACGTATTTTTTTTTCACGGATTGTTTCGTCAAGCATGGTTTGATGAAAAAAAGAGCCTGATAGGTGGGCCGGGGTCGTAGGAGAGGTAATGCTTCAATGATTTGTGGGTCCGTCGACTCTCGAAAGTTTTGGATCTTTATAGTATAGATTAATTAGTTAAAAATCCAATCTGTACATGTACAAATAACATGCATGTGGAGCTAGCATTTAAAGAAAAGGACCTTAAAGAATAAGAATGCTCAATAGATAAAGATTTACTTGTCCAGTACACGATTGCAAAAAGAATCCCTAGAAAGTCAAATGTAGAGGAGGATATTGTTAGAATAGTCCCGCATTAGCAGATGGTGCACTCAAATTATAAATGGGAAGACACTCACCTCATTCGCTAGCTTTCTGGTGTATAGAAAGATCCTTAGCCTACTGTACTAATTCCTTGATAAGGAAATTTTGCCATGTTGGTAGGAGTGTGAAGGGCTTGACGGACTGTCTGTGCTTATATGGGCATATAATGAAATAGAAACATATGTATATTTAACTGTGAAACATGAAGATAGAATTTTAAAAATATGATCCACATAATAGGGACGGTGTTATAAAAAAATCATTTAATCATATCTGATGTATGACAAGAATGATTCCTTGTTACAAGTTATCTCAGATGAACAACTAAGAGACATTGGAAATTGATATAAAGATAGTCTAACGTTGGAATACATATATATCCACACACGTACACACAATACAACCCAGTAACCCACTGCTTTATATCCTAATCCCTTTTGATGAACTCATGCAGGGATGAAGAAAACAAATTTATTGGGTTCGAGAAAGAATTCAATGCCCTCAAATGCCAGCTCCTCAAAGATGATAAGGAGAGATCTGTAATAGCAATTTTTGGGGAGAGCGGCATTGGCAAATCCACACTTGCATGGAAAGTTTATGATAGTTCCGACATCCGCTGTCACTTTCACCAACGTGTTTCAATCAACGTTCCGCCGCACATTAGAGATAGTGACATCTTATACTTCATCTACAAACGGCTATGTCCTGTTGTTGATGAGAAAAAGTCTTTAACCACAAATGAAGTTCATGATGCTCTCTCTAGTCATTTGATGGATAAAAGGTATCTGATAATGGTGGATGGGTTAGTCAACTTCACGAACTTGAACTCTGTGTTGCATGGCCTACCACACAATGACAAATTGGGAAGCAGAATTATGATCATCACTCGTCTTGAGGACAAAGAAGCTGCGTATGCTGATCCTAAAGTTTCACCACTCAGAATAGGTTACCTTAATGAGCATGAGAGCAAAGAACTGTTTTGCCACAAAATATTTGGGAGCAAAAACCAATTCAACAATAAAATTTTTGGGAGCAAAGCCATGCTAAGAAACGAAGACGTGGAAAATTTAGAGAATGTTTACAATGAGGTCTTTGAGATTACACAAGGCCTCCCTTTGGCAATTGTTGTGCTAGCTGGGCTTCTTCGCACAAAAAGTTTCACGGAGTGGGGAAAAGTGCTCTCACAACTTAGAACAAACGAGAAGTCTAAACGAGTAAAGAGAATATTGGCTCTATGTTTTGATGATCTACCAAGCAGGTTGAAGTCATGCTTCCTGTATTTTGCAGGAATGCCAGAAAATCTAATTTTCAATGCGAGGCATATTGTGTGACTTTGGGTCGCTGAGGGGTTCTTGAAGCCAAAGAAGAGGAAGACCATGGAGGACATTGGACAGAGCTACCTCAAGGAGTTGATCTCCAGAGGCATGATTAATCTTGTGAGGAAGGACCCCAATGGAGGTGTTTGGCTTGTCACTATTCATGACCGCCTGCATGCCTTTGCTCAATCAGAAGCGCATGAAGAAACCTTCCTAGAGGTCCACGACAATGCTGATCTCCTTATGCCCAATTCAGTACGCCGCCTTTGCCTCCAGAACTATATGCAGTCACATGTTCCAATGGACACTTCATTTCCCAAGCTAAGGACCATCTTATGTGACTTCGCTGAAGAGAGGACATCAAACTTACTGAAGAATCATGTAGGTCACAATGGTTTGCGCTACCATGGCCTCCAGTTTCTTCCAAGGTCGAAGTTCCTCCGAGTTATTGATCTTCGAGGAATGCGGATAAACAAGGTGCCAAATGAAATTGGGGACATGGTCCATATAAGATACCTGGGCATCAGGAGCGGCTCTCTTGTTCAGATTCCTTCATCAATTAGGCGACTAATCAACCTGCAAACACTTGATATAAAAAGATCTGTGGTTGAGAATGTTACACAAGCATTCTGGGAGATTCCAACTCTACGCCATGTGATGGCAAAGAAGCTGAACTTGCCAAAGTCAGTTGGAGTGCTAAGCAACATGCAAACCCTCACTGGCTTGGTGTGTACTGATCCATGGGAAAAAAAGATAAGTCCTTTGCACCACATGATTTATCTTCGGCATCTTGAGATCTCGGGCCTGGCCTCAGGCCATTGGGAGGCACTTGCCGATGCCTTTCAGAAGCTGGAGTCACTTGTATACCTGCACCTGGCTGCAAAATCTGTGGATGATGAGAAGATACCATTCATCCTATTGACAAAATTTACCCTTCAACGTCTACAAATCCTTGAGCTGTACGGAAAGATTGACATGTCAAATGCAAATATTGAAGAGAGGTACACATTGCCAAACCTCAACAGGTTAGTGCTCAAGAGTTCCATGGTTAATCAAGAATTTATGGATAGGATTGGTGAACTACCAAGCCTGAAGGAGCTAGTGTTGTCTGAAAAATCATATGATGGGAGTAAGCTCATGTTCTCCGACAGTGGATTCAACAGCGTCACAAACCTTGTGATGGCCGACCTTAAGGATTTGGTAGAGTGGACAATAAGGCCCATGTCCATTCCAATGATCAAAAGAATTGCCTTATCAGGTTTGTCCAAGCTGAATATTAAGCTTGAAGGGAAGCAGGGGCCAGAGTGCCTGAAAGGACTCATGGACCATCTGGAGGAAGTAGTGATCTGCAACATGCGTGGGGATATGACTGTCGAACCTGCAAACAGTGCCTTCAGTGAAAAGATTAACTGTGTGGCCATCAAAACAAAGAGCGAGGACATAATGGACGCCGTGCTGAGAGCTGGAAGGTGGAGGGAAAGTATGGTCGCCGGGAACATGTATCAACACTAGGGCTTTGGGCTTCAACTGCTTATCTGCTTGGCTGCATCTGAATGTGCCTATGTTTTACTACCTACTGTTGCGTTCGATTTTAGATTCACCATGCACTTCCTAGTCATCTATATCGGCCGGGTTTATATATGAGAGTGCACTTGCCATATATATGTGTGCGTTTGTAAGTAGTAGTGATATCAACAAAGCAGGCGGAGTCCTGCTTTCATGCATGCTTTGCCTGTAGTACAGTTTCCTTCAATCTGCTAAGACAATATACAGTGTGTGTGCTTGTTAATGTTGTTAAATATGTGTGCTCTTCAAATGATCTTCTAGCTTGTTGTAAATAAACTTCTATTTTGATGTATCTTCAACTTTAATTGATGTTTAATTATTTTCTTCTCACATTCACGTGTTTCTATAAACCATGTAAGTAAAGGCATTATCGATCACACTTGAATTGGCATAACCATATTCTTTCACAGGATGAATCATTTTATTTTTTCCCTCACATCAGCCATGTTTCCGCAAACATTTAAGTCAAGGTGGAATTGATTTAAATTAGAAAACTAATGTTGAATCACCATCTAAATGGATAGGTTGCTCGAGTATAAGAACTCTCATAATATCTATAGAATTTTTCTTCCTTGTACTTGACCGGGTGGTCAGTTTTATTGTAGTAGAACTACACTATATATATCCTCTATATCTGTTTGCAAATATACAAAATTTTGGAATTGTACAAAACTTTGTAACCTTTTCTATAATTTAAGAACAACTATTTGTATTGGCACATGTACACATAGTATTATACCACCACTGGACATGTTCTGACATTATTTTCTTGTACATTAATTTTGGGATATAGTATATTACATCTTTTGACAAAAAAACAATTGTGATCCATCCTATGTTAAGTCATAATCTCGTAGAACAAATAGCATAAATAAAAACAATATTTCTTTTTGTATTCTAAAAGTGTTATAGATTTAATTTGATCTTTGATTGTCTTATATATGTTCTATCCATTCAATATATATCTTAAATTCGGGCAGAAGAAAAACATTCCTAAAGTAAACCATTTGCACACGTAGTTTTTTGATATTCCATAACACAACTGGCCAGACTATTGATATACCGTAGCAGATCAGCAAAGGGATTTCTCCTATGTTACTCAAGTGATTATATAGCTCATGAATAATTCTTAGTCACAACCTAGCTCGTGCGAGTTTCTCCCCCACAAAGTAAATATGTGCGAAGATGAATAGGCACTGTAGTTACATTGTTTAATGTAGATATATATATATATATATATATATATGGAATTGTTACCTGATGATATATAGTATGTCACCACGTAGTCGAATTGTTGAAGTGCAGATATATAGTATGCAAGCCTCAACCGCAAGTTCCTAGACTGCCTGCCACTTTAGCCTTGCCGCCGCAGGCCGCAACAACATGCCGGCATCGGTGGACACAGTGAGTAGCCTCCAGATGCACGCACAACTGATTTTGGACACAATCTTACAGATGCCATCAATAGGGACTCGATCATCAAGCACCCTCATGCAGATAATAGCAGTTAGCAGTACGTGCTTGCCAATCGGCTTTTTTTCCGCAATCGACAACTACATATGCAGGTGGTGCGCGCTTGATTTCTCATCTGACCTCTCCTGCATGCGGCTCCAAGAATATATATGATGCATGCGGCTCTTGGTTTCTCCTGCATTGGCTGAGTTGTGGAACGGTAGGGATGTGGGATTTGACACTTTAGATGAGTACAGGTGCCTCGTAGAAAGATTACGTGAGATTGAAAAGGATTGCAGGTCGATGGATTGATAGGTTATGGATTAATATGCTAAGTATGGAATTAGTGGATTTCTTTTGTTAGAAAGATATATATGACATTTATTTTTACAAATGACAGAGGTGGGTAATTTATATGTGAATTTAGGGGGTTATTTTAGGTTACTTTTTATAATGGTAGAAGTGGGTAATTTTCTAGAAAATTGAATTTGATCCGGTGGTTGTTATTGGAAATCTTGAACATTTGATGTCCAGATATTTCTGATTACTGTGGAAATTTTTAGGTTTATCTTTTTTTAGCGCGTCTAGTGAGAACTAACGTATTAATAGTAAGATTCCAATAAATAGGATGAAATACATTTCAATTTATTGTATTGCTTTAAAATACAATGAATTATTTTATGAACATAATAAACCAAGGTTATATGAAATTTTTATGCAAAAAACATAATGTTAGCTATTGATCACTTTGAACGTTGCTATAGATCGAGGAGAGTGTTGATTTAAACAGGATACTCCATTTCTAGTGGCGGTTTCTTTAGGCAAATTATGAAATCATTTATTTTATTGGTATTTTCTATTCACAATCCAAAATAGAAATTTTGGGGTGTGACACTTCATGCCACATTTAGTACCGGGTCTATTATATCCTGTATTAAGGTGGTGTTTGAATCCAGGTGCTAAAGTTTAGCGCTTTAAATAAGTGATAATTAGATGTATTAAACATAAACTAATTACATAAGTCATATCTATTTCGCGAGATGAACCTAACAAGCCTAATTTCATTATGATTAATGCATAATTACCATACATTTACTGTAGCATTACATTGTCTAATCATAGTGTAATTAGGCTTAATAGATTCGTCTCGTAAATTACTCCTCGTTTATGTAATGAGTTTTTAAATTAATTTATATTTAATACTCCTAATTAACATATTTATATCCGATGTGACGGCGCTAAAGTTTAGCGTGTGGGAAATAAACAGTGCCTAAATGTATACGGACAAATGCGAATTTTTTTACTAGTAGGATGTACCTCTCAGAGCCATCTATGGTCTCATTAGCAAGGTTCAGCGGTTCTTTCTGCGAGAAATTAAAGTACCTTTCCCTAAAAGCAACGTTATTAGTAACAAATAGTAATTGCTGGCCTGCTCTTGATAAGCAATGTGGAGAAAAAAAAAGGCTTAGACGATAATAACAGCATTTACCTGAAAACTTGAAGGAGAGGTTGTGTACATATGGGACATGGTTGGATACTTGGATTCTTATTGAGAAGGACCCATTGCATTTGTTCAGCGAAGTAAAAGTATGTACTCCCTTTAATCCAAATCATTTTTAGCAAAAGATGGTCCTAAACTAAATCAATTTGTAGTATTCTCCCCTTTCGCTACCCCTCCTCAAACACTCCGCCCACTACCGGAGGACGGGCCATTTGCACCGGTTGGGAAGGCCTTTTAGCACCGGTTGGCACCTTACGGAGATTCGAACTCAGGACCTCTCGGCTCGCGCGTACCCACCTAACCATCTCACCTACAAAGCACATGTGATAGGATAGAAGATGCTTTTATTTTGTAGTAGCATGTGACACCCCTTTAGCACTGGATTGTATTTACCAACCGGTGCTAAAAGACCTTTAGTACCGGGTCGTAACACCAAGCGGTGCTAAAAGGGTCCCTTTTAGCACCGGTTGGTAAAAAATGACTTTTAGCATTGGTTGGTGTTACCAACCGGTGCTAAAGGGTCCCCGAGGGCGCCCTAATTTTAGATCCGGTGCTAACGTTACATTAGCACCGGATCTTGAGTGCACCGAGGCATGTAAGGAGTGCGGATGTGAATGTTTCTGGTAGTGGCCGGTTTCACTCACCAACCCTGTGATTATACTTTAATATATTATGTGCATAGATCTGGGAACAATGAATTAAACTGTCGTCGGCCAGGGGAACATCAAATTCATTTTTTAACTGATGCATGCATGTCATCAGTTTTTTTTACATGCCAACTTATAGATTTAAAATGAGACTCCATTATTGGCAGTAGCCTTACAAATCTACGGGTGCGTCAATCATATTTACGTACTAAATTCTTGTCGGATCATTCGTACATCCACACAAAAGAAATCTTGCATTTTATTATACACTTAATTTGCCAAAGGTTTGATTCTCCACGAGGGTCCCACGTTCAAACGAATTATTGGTTCACGTGGCCGGTTCACTTATCCTGATAACTTCTCAGCCTTTTGCCTTAGGACATAGATTACTCTCTTCAAGCTTCCTTTTCGATTTTAATTTAGTTGTCTCCTCCTCGCTGTGCAAGTAAAGGTAGATACCAAGGTTTCAAGTGTTGGCAAGGCATCGTCTGTGATCAGTTCGTTTCTCCCCTGCCTGTCTACTAACTTCAATTCCTTCCACGTACGCGCTCTCTCTTCAGCTAGAGCTGAGGATATTATCTAGCTTGCTGCACATCAGTGAAGAGCACAATTGCATCCACTTGACTGCAATCGAGCTCTCCGAAGGCCTCAATTTCTAGCAGTCCTGCAGGTGAGAACTTACTTGCTATTTCTGCTTCTATATATATACATGATTTCTTCTTGTTATGCGGCTAATAATGAAACTTTTCCTTTGTGCAATGATAGCACAGCACCGGGTCATTCATGTCACTAAGATCGGAGCACCAAGATAATCTTTCTCTCACCTTTTAACAAAGGCACTGGTAAGTGGTAGCTAGTACCGAGCTCTGCCCCAAGCACCCATGCCAACATCGGTTTTAGAGTATTGAACCTGAAAATGTTAATTTGTTCAAGGCAACAAGATCGAGGAAGAATGGCTCGACCGATTGACATTGACGACTCGCTCTGGGATGAAGTAATGTTCATCAATGGGTATGCCGTGTTCATGGGGTACCTGCTGATGGGCGTTAGGGGCCTGGCATTGCTGGTGGTTACGTGGTCAACAGCCGTCCTCCTAGGTGGCTACGTCGACGATCTGAAGAGGATAGATTTCTTGTCTCTCACATTTATCACTCTCATCCAGAGTGCCATGTTAGAACGTTTAGACTCTACTGCACCATATTTAATTTAACTAGTCGATCGACCCATGTTTCTGTATGGGCTAGTAATTTTAAGAGATGTAATCATTGAAAATTTATGAATCAAATTTAATCCACGTCAAATAAAAATTGCTTACTTTTTGCTCATTACAGGTTTTCAACTTCTAATCATGTCCACTAGATATTTTCTTATCTTTATCAGGCTATATGACAGATAAGTTCAGTTTGCTAGTTGGCGTTCTTCCATGTAGATATACTCTCTATAATATTCTACGTGCTACCATTTGATTTAATTCTACCATCTCTGATTGCTTTGTGGCCCATGTTTATACTTCATTTTGTGTTGCCACCTGTTTCCTAAGTTCTCAACAACACCATCAGCATGTTGCTCTAGTAACGTATTACTATTTATCATTATCATTAATAACTTACGAGGAACAAAGTCTATTACAAATGTCCTGTGCCCCCTAGATAGCAACAACCCTGCATCTTCTCCACGCTCTACAAAATCTGACACTAATCGCCTTGTTCGTTTGGCTGGTGGCTGATAAGCCAAACGAACAGGGAGTAATTAGTGTCAAATGGACATCCATGACTTGCTAGGTAGCCCAACATTAGTGTTTAACGACCGAGTATCTGCCTAGGGTACCTCAGTAGTAGATTATCATCGGTCTCACCGAGTTCTTAGGAACGATGGTGCACACACGAGGCAAAGATTTAGACACGTTCGGGCCGCAATATGCGTAATACCCTACGTCATGTATGTTGTTTTGCTTTGTGCATGAGTTTAGTTATTTTGGAGGGTCCCTGCTCCGCCTTATATTTACGAGGAACAAAGTTACAAGTCGGTTACATGATCCTAGTCGTATACAACAAAGAGTACTACAACATGGTATTTAGGGAGTCTCTTAACAGTACACGACTAGTTCTCTGAGTCACTACGCCGTCTTGCACCATAGCCGACTACTTCTTGAAGTAATTGGTTCAAACTTCCCTTAATAGAGTAGTTTAATCTCGTATGTGAATGGCCCTAGGGATTCTGATTCCACACCCGGATCTTTGTCTTCTACCGCTTTGGACTTAAAAGTGATAAGTTCAATCTATATAAACCTGAAAAGCGCAAAAATATCGGGACACGAGGACAAGAAAACACAACAACCACAAGATAAAAGATTGAGTCATGATCAACATATGGAGATCAATTGTTGGAGTAAAAATAAACCGGATCATGATCATAATCGACATCTGATTCGTGGAATAGAACCCCTCTAGCAAACAATAGAGTGGCTTTATGCTGTAACCAATTTCGTTATCTGACCTAGAACTATTTGAACATTAGGGATAAAGGACAACCTATCAGCTCAACTGATGCACCGAAGATGATTATGTTACATATGTTCTTAACTCTTACTATTACATGTTTATGTTGTGCCGAAAACATATAGAGTAAATTCCTTATTTGACCCTAAAATAAAACTCGGTTCTTTTGTTGGCCCTGATTTTTTTTTGTTCTCTATTTGACACTGACTTTCAACTTCATTTCTTATTTGACATTTTTGTCACTTTCAAAAGTTAAGTCGAGCGAAACGTCCTCCAAATCACCTCAAAAATTCATAGAACTTTTTCTAACAATATAACATCAAATAGATATGAACATATGTTATTCAAAATAATACATGCACCTTTATAGTTTTAAATTTAAAATTCACCAAACTAGGCCATTTTAAAACTAATCTAAATTTTATGGCACTAAAATACTTTCAAAAAATGAAGGAAAAATAACTAATATTTGTCATATGGGATACAATAGTGTATAAATTTATTTCCATCATAAGTTAAATAGATAATTATGCGTTACATCTAAAATTTCTCGAATACCATGTTTTCCCCAACTATATATGTAACTTATATCAGAAAATAATTGTATGAACTGCCACATTAGATATGGTTAATAATTGTTATTTTCCATAATTTTTTGAAAGTATCAATTTTAAAGATAGTATAATTTAGTGAATTTTAAGTTTAAAACCATAAAGGTAGATGTGTCCTTTTAAATAAAATATGTTCATATCCATATGTTATATCATTAGATAAAGTTCCATGAATTTCGAAGGATATTCCGATGTTGTTTTGCCTAACTTAACTGAAGGAAGTGATGGAAATGCCAAATAAGGAAGGAAATTTAGTGGTTAGTGTCGAATAGAGAAGGAAAAACATTCTAGGTCCAAAAAAGGAACCAACATTTATTTTAGTATCAAATAAGGAATTTCCTCAAACATATATCTCATATATTATAGATGCTCAATTTTTATTATGTAGAGGATGTTGCTTGATCATTCTCTACTAACTTTATCCATCTATCCATCCATATATCTCATATATCTAATACAATTAACTAAACCTACAATATTACAAACTATTGGAGCCTCCTCTTCGTTCGCCACCGCCTCCCAAACCGCTGCCTTTGAACGATCAATTGCAGCAAGCCCCGATGCCTCATGCTTCGCATTCACGCATACCATCAAAGCTCGTTCAACATTCGTGCCATATATGCACCAATCTACTGGTGGTATATAAGTTGCATGCCCATACACTATTGTCTTTGCGATTATCATCAACCACTTGCACTGTGCATAGGCTAATAAGTCTGAAACGGTCCTCCACTTGAAAGCCCTCCAGTCCACGCCAAAAGCTTGTGGACTGCTAAACGGGAGGCCGCATGATGCTCCAATGCTTCATCCAATAGCATATCTTCGAAAATTTATGACAAACTAGCATAAACACATAATTCTGCGAGGAGACACTACATCATCGAGAAACTTATCTAATCAACTTCAAGGATTAATCTAAGCATAAACACATAAACAACCTTTATTTGAAGTATTACCCCTTGGAGATTTAAAAAAACAACCTCACATTTTTAAACCACCAAGAAATGTACTACAATGTGCCATATATATATATATATATATATATATATATATATATATATATATATAGGAAAAATCCATTCTACACGCGCGTGTAGCTACGCCTACCTATGTATCTCATGATACATGATGAATTTGATCCGACGAAGAATATGTACATGTAGTATGTGATGATACTAGACTATCTGTGATGATATCAATCCATGCATTTATCTAAAAGAATTTTATCTAAATATAGCACATTCATCCATCCAGATATATATCCACCAATCAATGAACATTCATCCATCCATGCATTCATAGGGCATGTGATAGGGGACGCACAAATTATTACCTTAGATCAGGGTGGATGCCACACCTAGATTAGGGAGGAGGCCACGCCAGGGTTGAGGAGGAGGAGACTGCAGTGGGTCAAATCCGGTCGAGGTCATGGAGGAGGAGGCCACGCCTGGCTCGGAGAGGAGGCGGACACTGCGTCGTGGTCAGGGAGGAGGAGGCCACTCTAAGTCGGAGAGGAAGAGGAGAAGGCCGTGTCGGACCGGATTTTGCAGGTCGGGCAGGAAGATACCGCGATAGGGTAGAGTGGAGGAGGAGCCCATGCCAGGGTCGAGGAGGAGGAGGCCACTCTAGGGCGGATCCAGTGGCGCGGTGGAGGCGGAGGCCGCACAAGGACTAGAGTTAGGGTCAAGAGGAGAAAGGGGTGGAATTGTTTGAGGACTTGGCGAACCGATCGGAGCGCAACTGCTTATAAGCTAGGCCACCCAAGGAGAGAGAAAAGGTACGTCACTAATAATGAAAAGATGTAACGGGCGTCAATGAAGTCCGTTACCAATGCCATCACCATTAGTAATGGACTTTGCTAAAGTCTGTTACTAAAGGTATTGGTAATGGACCTTGTTTCGACCGTTACCAATTGCTCGTCATTGGTAACGAGCCTCATCGTGGCCAACGCCGGGTCCTTACCTCGAGGCCTTTTTTGAAACATGTGTTGTTGACATCCGTTACATGTATGGTTATTTGTAACATGCAAGTGTGCGTATTACCAATCCCGCGTTACCAAAAAAGCTTTGCATGTAATGCAAGTTATCTACAACACAGGTGATAAAACTACATTCACAAACTGCTCTAGAGCCTTAGATGTTTTTTTTCTAAGATCAAGGGGGTTTTCAGGTTTAAGGTTTGGGTGGAATAGATATACCCAAATCATTTTTTGTTTCAACTCCCATTTTTCCAAAACGTTATTTCAATAAAATTAATGTTTTGCCTTGATACGGTAACTAAACCACTTGGTAACTCTCTGATCGAACTTGCATCATGCAACAGGGTCTTTGATTTTCTTATAACAGAGACGCAAAGAGACGTCATAAATTCGGGATGGGGTTTGTTGGCTGCTGTAGGTAGCATGATCATGGACTCAAGCAAAAGAGAAGTGAAGCCATCAAATGCCCGTTGGGCTTTAACATATGGTGTATTTGCAGTTCAGCTTCTGGTGTTTGCATTTCTTTTGTGCCCACTGGTGATCCTCTATACGCTTGGGATATTTATCTCTACCGGGATCTCACTGTGGCGTCTTATAGACCATGATTTTGGCATGATCAATGAAGGTTCACATCTGAAGCCAGCGCTGGAGGTTTTGTACTCCTTAGCTGTTGCACAGGGTATTCTATTTGGCTACAGGTTCATATATGATCATGGGGCAACAAAAAGTAGGATAGCAAAGAGGTTGGCAATTGGTATCAACTGGACGAAGAGATGGTTTTGGACTACCTGAAAGAAACAGTCAGGGAATGTGAGAAAGACCCTTCATTTGCAAGAGGAAGGAACCTAGTCACCTATGCTGTAGACCTGATGATGGAACCCAACTCACGTAGAAGTTATCTTTCCGGGGTTCTAATTCTCGGGGGTCTCCTTGGGCATAAATATAGGTGGTTTGGACAGTCTGGTCTGATAAAACAACTACTAACTGGTTCACCATCCTTTAGCCATGTTGTCCAACGGCTGATGGAGACATTTGGTCCTACAAGCCCATATAGCACAAAGATCAGGGAGCAGGCTGCCAGGATAGTGGCACTAGGTGCCGGCAGCATCCGGTTGGAGGAATTCCCGGGAGGGGCGATTCACTGCATATCTTCCCTGCTTGACACATTTGATGAATACATCTGGAAGCCTGATGGGTATGAGCGACACAATAGCATACCCAAGGAATATGACAGAGATTGGCTGTTTGAGGAATATGATCATGACTATGTAAAAATTGACAGCATTACAAAACAGAAGTCTGCTGACAGTCATTCCCCCAAAAGTGATCATCAGCAACTCCATGACTACAAAGGGATAGTCAAGGTAGGCCTCCGGATCCTTCGGAAACTTGCCGTCGATGCAGGCAACTGCATGGTTATAAGCAGTACTGAAGGCCTTGTATTGCAGACAATGGCCCATGTAACCTCAGATGAACTCCACAGGGATCATCACGATGAATGGTGCGGCATTGCTGCAGAATCACTCAAACTCATGAGCCGGCTCATGGCTGCTCCCGGAGAGACTGGAAGGAAGCTACGACATCAGATATCAAGCAACACGCAGGCGGTCATCAGAACATCTGAAACTGCTATAGAATGCCCCAAATGTGATTTATTGCTGAAAAGACAGATCATACAGGTTCTCCTAGACATGTCTGTGGATACATCTTCCATTGTGGCCAGTGAAAGCAGGAAGGTAGTATTCTCCTGGATACTGCTGCACATTTTTCTTTTGCCGGATCACTGCTTTCGCGAGGCATGCGGTTCCACTCATTTGGCAAAGAGGGGCAGTTGCATCAGAAAATTAGCAGGTAAAAAACTGTTGTCTGTGTTATGTTTAGATTGTCAAGGAAGTGCCACAAGCATGCTGCAATCACTTGGTGGTGTTGCTGGCCACCTCATCCGTAGAACAATTGTAGATGCCATAGACAATACATACAGATTAGATGCTGTTCAAATCCTGGTGCATCTTTGTCGTCACTACACCGAGCGTGACGAATTTCTTGTGGGACTAAAGAATGGCATAGCTGATGTGCTGCCAAAGGTAATTTATCTGCCAGAATCGAAAATGGAAAAGACCTAAGTTCTTATATACACACCCCAAAGGTGGCCATGCCTTCTATTGTTAGTTGTTACTAATGTCAAACTGAATTTTTATTGTTGCTGCAGCTTCTTAAAGAAATACTTGGTTTTGGGTCGACAAGTGAAAAGATACAGGTGGTGACCGAATCAAACAACGACCAGATTTTGGCACCGGGCGCTGACATAGAAAAAGGGCTGGAAAACGCCTCTTTCCAACAGCAAAATGGTAATGAGCAACTCGAGGGGAGCAGACTGCAGGAAGCCTTGATGTCCTTGTGTGTGGAGATAAACGAAAACTGGATCAACAGAGATCAAGATTTGACTGACCGATTCAATATGGTCACAGCTAGGATATATTCAGAGCAGGGGATGCCTGTCAAGACTTTCTCTTCATTCTTGAAAGAAGCACCCCTTAAAGACTCAAGGCTTGGCGACTGTATTGGCTAGTTCTTCAAGTGAAACATGATTGAAATGGAGTTTTCTACGCTACCTACCTAAGTGTGCAATGTGCTAGATATGTATATTTCATATCCTCATTGGGAAACTGAGTGTGTCATGAGCATACATGCTCGGTATATATCCACTACACAAAACTGGAATTACCTTGGCGGCCAGAGATTTTCTTGGCGGGCAATTTAAACTGGTTTATAGTATTTACCTTGACGGTACTTGTACACAGCCAACAAAATATAATTCCATGGCGGGCTTGGCAAACAGCCAAGGTAATATGCAATTTTCTTGGCCGTTTCTCTAAACCACCAAGAAATGTGTGTATTTCGCTGTTCTCTTGAACTGCTATGCATTTCCTTGGTTGTTCCATTGACCCCCCCCCCCCCCCCCCCCCGCGTAAAGTGTGTATTTTGTTGGCTGTTTCGTTGATCCGCCGCCAAGTAAAGTGTGCATTTTCTTGGTTGTTTTGTGTTACACGCCAAGTAAAATGTGCATTTTATTGGCAGTTTAGTCTAGCGGCCAAGTAAAATACACAATTTTATTTCCATAAATCTGTACCGGCAAGCATATTGGTTATAATATTGAGGGTATTCCAAATAATTTATAGGGAAACGATGTTTATTACGTTCAATTGAGAGACGATGTTTGTGGAATATGGTGCATATATATATATACATATATATATATATATATATATGTTTGTGGTATATTATAGGGCAACAATCAAGTTCATATTTTAACTATGTCAAAACAATGGACACCTGGAGGGCGGCGCGGGCCGACGGTATGCGCCACATCGGCGTGGGGCCCGCCGCCGCGCGCCCTCCCAACCGCCGTTGGACTCCGCCTCGCTCCGCTGTCACCTCCACTCCGCTCAACCCGCCCTGCTCGTCCGCCTCGCAGCAGCAATGCACGGAAGCGCGCTGATGAGAATGTCACCATGTTGGACATACACGAGCCGATCTCGTCTCCAAGTTACGGGTCGTCATCATGTCAGACAGAATCTTCGGTTCGGATTCAGCAGATATGTCTGCACCTCAACTGTAATTTCTCTCTCATATGGCATCCAAACAAGGCGTTCTTGGATGCGTTGGAACCCCGACGACGAGACGCTTCTTTTGGTTCTGGTTCTAGCTCCAGAAGTCTCGTGGATCATTCTGTGTGACCACGAAAAGATGTTGCGTCACCAGTTTTAGGCCTTTTCAGGCTTTGTATCATGTCGGGCCTTCGGCCCATTCTGTGGGCGCGACGCCCCCAAGCCTAGCTCGCCCCTAGGTTAATAAAATTCAGTAGTCACCGTTGTTTGGACTCGGGTTTTACTAAGACTATCAAGAACTTACATGCGGCACGCACGTTTATTGATCACACATAGGTACTAAAACCGTGTCACTTGAGTGGGCCATGATAAACAGACGTCGTGCGAAGCGCTTTTAAAAATAATTTATATTCGCTCTCTCATGTATAGAGAGCTTTTGGTATTCTCAAATCTAGAAGCGCATCATTTTCAAGATAGTTGGTCTTTATTTATATGGAGAAAAACTCTCCAATCTATTGTCTATTAGCAATACGGGATTATTATGTATAGACATGGTTACAAATATGGGTATATTTAGGTGGACCCTTTTTCTCTTCGAAGTTTTGATGTCCTTGACACTTCCGCGTAGAATTGTTCCATTTTTTTTCCTGGCGCTTCGTGCAACTTGTGTTGGTCTCCTCAGATTAGCAATTTCGAAGAGAAAATTTGGTGCTTGTTTCTTCCTCCTGCTTGGCTGTGGACTTTATTTTTGTTGGTGCCAAGATGACCGGTGGCAATGGCAACAGGAGGATGGCGATCAAGCTGGTAAAGCAGGTCGTGTTAAGGCCAATTAGATCATCGACGAGCTCCACACCACAGCTTGGTTCTTACAGATGGCTGTCATGATACATTGGCAGGACGGTACATGTTTCTCTCCTTCCAGCCATCTTATGTGCTTACTGTATAAGCTAACCCTATGGTCATTCTCTAGGTCATGGATGCTGAAAGATTATATATCACTATCGTGTGACGATGAGCCACAACCTTTGGGTTAATTTCTTGGGATAAGATGAAGGAAGAATCTTATCATGTATGGACAGCAAACTGTCCGATTGCTATTTCTAGTTATGCACACGTATTCGCTCAGATTTGTAAATACATAACAGCAATGGTAATTAAATTTGTTTCGGCTGTAGGAGCCATGCGTATCGGTTGATTCCTTTTAAAAAAAACTCAGAAGAGGTTTCATGGTAGAAGAATTGTTTTTTAGTTTGGAGGTTGTTTCCTTTCCAAAAAAATGTGGGTAAAAAACACCGGTGAAAAAAAGGGGGCTAGGGGTGAACTCACATGGGGTTTTTCACTCTACCAAAAAGACTTTCGTAATATTTCCTTTTTTCCCTACATCGTGGGTCCAGGTGGGTCCATTGTGAGGGGTATGGGGGTTTTCGTTGGTAGCAAAAATTTTCAAAAGAACTCATTCCTTTTAGTATAGATCTTGGTGCCATAACCGTGTGCTTTCCTTGTTTTAATATCCAGCAATGACAATTAAATTTGTTTCGGCTGTAGGAGCTACGCGTATCTGTTGATTCCTTTAAAAAAAGCTCAGAGGAGGTTTCACGGTAGAAGAATTGTTTTTCAGTTTAGAGGTTGTTTTCTTTTCAAAAAAAGGTGGGTAAAAAAACACCGGTGAAAAAAAGGGGCTAGGGATGAACTCACATTGGGTTTTTCGCTCTACTAAAAAAACTTCCGTAATATTTACTTTTTTTCCTACATCGTGGGTCTAGGTGGGTCTATTGTGAGGGGTATGGGGTGTTTTCGTTGGTAGCAAAAGTTTTCAAAAGAATTCATTCCTTCTGAATGTTTAGCCGTCGTAGAAGAGGTGGGTGATGTCGGTGATGGGCGCGAGAGCTTGGGCCACGGCGGCGGGATCGGCGAGGTCGAACTCGAGGTGGACGACGAATGGCATAGTTTAGCTGAATAATCGAATACTCGAAGATTTACATAGTTTAGCTGCATACCACTTGATTTAAAGTGGGTGTAGGTTGGACGTCAACTTTAAAGGGAGATTTTGGTGGCATGGCTAGCAAGCTATTAACAAGATAAAGCCAATGAATTCTCCTGGATTAATTTCCAATTCTAGGGAAAAACATGCACCTATCGAAAGAGTTTTAACAGTAGCAAAGCCGGAAAAGCAAAGTTTAACAAGTTTAAAGAAAATGTGAGGTGAAATTTTAGGAGTTGGCAATTGGCATGGCAAAACAACCCCCAATTTTCTATGACCAAACTTCTTTGGAAACCGGTATCGCTGAGCTACAAAACTAAGAACAGAAGCTCAGTCAAAAGGGGACTAAGCATGACTGCGTGAGTAGACAAGAGAATTTAGGTAGTATGTCCATGTAAGGCCTATTTGGCATAGCTCTAACTCCAGAAAATCTGTGGAGTTCTTGAAGCTGGGTATTAGGAGCTCCAAGAAATCCTGGAGTTGGAGCTAGGAGCACATAGAGACTATTTAGATGAATCATTTTATTTATAGTTTGTACTAAATATTAATATTTAAAGTATTACAATTTAGCATAGAAAATACAAATCAACTCTGGAGTTTGGAGCTGGAGCTGTGCCAAAGAGGCCCTAAACCACGATTTTCTGTGATCTACCAAACTTCGTATACTCGACTCGAGTGGTGTGGTGCTATTTGATTGATTGTTAGCAGAACAAAGTAAAAAAGGTAAATGCATAGAACCGGCAAGACAATGTAATCTAAATGCAATCAAACTGTGGGGAAGGTCTCCAAGGAATTCGGAACTAAAAAGGTGGGATTCGGAGGAGGAAAAAATACTTTCCTAATAAAATCAAGGTGGGTACAAAAACACAGGTGAAAAAAACGGGGGCTAGAGGTGAACTCACACGGGGTTTTTCGCTCTACCAAAAAAAACTTTCGCAATATTTCCTTTTTTTCCGTGCATCATGGGTCCAAGTGGGTCCGGCGTGAGGGGTACGGGGTTTTTTGTTGGTAACAAATGTTTTCAAAAGAACTCGATCCTTTTAGTATAGATTAATCTGCAGAGAACAGTTTCGCCGTTCGTCGGTTTGTAGAACCCCAATTTTGTGCTTAATCATACATCTGCAGTTTGTCACTTTCTTTGAGAGTTGCGTTCTTTCGAGTTCTTGCTTGTGTTCTTCATTCGCATGCAGGGATTAGCCTTCTTGGCAAGATCAACCGGGTTGTGACACGGTTGATAACCAGAGGAGTCATTGTGCTAAGATTGCAGGGTTCGAGTTTGCTGACTTGAAGCCTGATCGGTGTGTTGCGTTCCGCCCTAAACGAATTATCCTTGACCTGACGAAAGATCGGGCACCCTAGTTTCCCATCAAGTGGTAATCAGAGACTCAGGTATAACCGTCAGGCTTACCCTAGATTAGTTGTGTGTCTTCGTCCTATAGTCCAGAAAATTACCCTACAAAAATATTTGTTTTATCGTATTCCGCTGTCCTAGTACCCCTTTTAGCCTTACAATTTTGTTTCAGATTTGCTTTGTTGAGTTAGTGTCCGTGGTCGAGTCTTGTTGCTGGTTTTAGGTGTGTTTGTGTCGTAGTTCAATCGTCTGTTGCTGTGATTTGTTTGTTTCCACCGCTATCCCATCCACCACCATCACCAGATTACAAGTCGGGCCACCCCATTACTCGACTTGCCCTCGCTAGCCGCCTTGTGTGAACTCTCGCCGTGCAAACTCTAGATAGCTTGCGAGCCTCCTTGTGTTCATTGCCTTGCATCTCAGCCCTTCTTGGTTCATCTTGCATACCCTAGCCTCTACCGCGCTTTCTGACGATTTGTGCCTCTCTCAAAAACTATAACTTGAGGTACCCTCCATAAAATAGACATAACTTTTCGCTCGGTGCTTCATTTTGGCTCAATTTTTTACAGCAGATTCGTGACTCAATTCGGAGGTGACCCTAACTAGACTCCGGCCTGTTTGGTCGAGTCAAAAAATTCAAAAAAAAATTGAGAAGATAATTAAAAAATTCATTGAAGTTGTTTGAGGGTTTTCAGAGAAGCTTTCTGATTTTCCCTAGGCCACATTACATCTCTGTTTGGTCTGCAAATTTGTGTGGTTCCTTTGCTGATCTTCCTGGTTGTGAGAAAAATATCAAAAAAATAAAAGAAAAAAAAGAGAATCGACACTACTCAACAAGTTGAGCCCATTGTGATTCCTATAGTGCCTTTTGGGACCTCCTAGTACAATAATTAGAGAACTGTCATTGTGATGGTTCTGAGCTTTTTAATCATGCCTTGTTCTATATTGTTGTGCTACGTCTAGGGCACGTCTGAGCCAGCAATTGTGACTTGTACTTTAGATACTTATTGAACTTTGTTATTCTGTATTCGTTATTTGCTACTGCTTTCTATATATTTTGCCTTCCCAAAGCTCCACAAACTATACTTCAGGTCAGTGCAGCGAAGACCCTTG
Organism: Echinochloa phyllopogon; assembly: GCA_033239725.1. NCBI lineage: Eukaryota > Viridiplantae > Streptophyta > Magnoliopsida > Poales > Poaceae > Echinochloa > Echinochloa phyllopogon. The sequence goes on along the minus strand of BTCW01000012.1, from coordinate 58,248,684 downwards.
CAATCTTGGTACTACTTCCTCCCAGGTATCATGAACTAGCCACCGGTTGTACCATCCACTGCCTGCATTGGTAAGAACTTGGTAAGACGTGTGTGAGGGTGTGGTTCCACCAAGCAAACTGCATAGTTCATAGGGTATTCGTTGATCACTAACCATGTGTTGGCACTTCTTACGATCCAATATCAGAATTGAGAATCCTGGTACTGGGGTAAGGAGTGTTTCAGTGGTTTTCCTTATGGCTTAGTAAAATATAGAAATATTCCGCAAGCGCACAGAATCACCGCTGTAGCACTTCACCTGGGAGTATTCCGAGGTATCGTAATTTATATTTCCGCAGGGAAGCTTTGGCAAGATTACTAGTGAACAGATATTCGAGACTATCAGAGAAGGGTACACAACTAAACAAGACAGGGGATAACGGTATTGGATAGGAGTGGATATACCGGACACACAGCTCAAGGGATACTCAGGTAAGGGAGAGAAGAGATAGATAGCTGGGAGGACAACGAGAAGAGATAGAGGACTCCTGGATTCTTTATCTACCTATGTCACTCTAGCTTAGAGATATAGCGGCTACAGAGCCAGCACTAGGAGATCTGGGATAACTCTAATGTCTTAGCATCGGGACAAGGGAACCGGTGAACACACAGAAAGGGATGAGAAGGGGTGCCACTATTTCCCAACTGGGAAATCCTACGGACCGGAACTAACGTGATGGGCTACGAAGACCAAAAGGGCTGTCACCACCTCCCGGCTACCACCTCCGTTGCGACGGGAATAAACTAAGGCCACCGACTAGTCTAGGAACCACTCCTACACTAGGCAACGACTACTTACTCTGCTAGCAAGAGCAAGCAACCTTGTCAATACTCTTGGTGACAATTCACCTCCAGTATCAAGCAAGATCGAAGAACCAGCCAAGAAAAAAACTTAAACAAGACTACAGGCACTAGAACTATAACTGACTATAGTCTAAACAAGATATATTTGCTACTAGAATAAAGTAGAAGCAAGATATAAATGACAAAGGCAAAGTGACAAAGATGACTATATTGATAACTCAAAGTCTTACAAAAGGAAAAGTAAAAGATACAAGAGCTATTACAAGAGCTTCTGAAGACGACTCCGGAACCTCCGAGGCAAAGCTCGACTCAACTCTAACTCCCAACTAAACTATCCTAAATCTACTGGAATGAAAGTGGAAATGAGCTCCTTGGCTTGGTGTGTGTTTACAAGTGAAAGTGACCCTCTATTTATAGGAGTCCAAGGCGGTTGAGGCAGGGTAGCGGCCAAGGAAGCCAGGGGGGTACCCCCTGGGATTTCGGGCGAGGGGAGGCGGTTCGGCCGAACAGGTCGGTTCGGCCGAACCGACCATCCCACCGCCTTTGCATCCAACGGCTGTGGGCAGCTCCCTGGAGGCGGTTACGTGCTGGGGGCGGTTCGGCCGAAGGCCCCAGTTCGGCCGAACTGGGCCTGGCCCGTGGCCGGCCTCCCCAGCACCGCCTCTGCTCTGTGGGCCTTCTGGGCTGCCTCCTGGTGGTTGGCTTCACGTTGATTTGGCCCAGGATGACGTGTTGGTGCTCCGGGATGAGTTGTCGGTCGCCCACGTGTCATGTGATGTGTTCGCTTGGTCATTGTTGACGTGGACGACTCCCGGTGGTCTGCTTGGCTAAGGGGGGTAACCGGCCGAACGGAGTCGTTCGGCCGATTTGGTCATTTCCGGCCCCAATAGCACATATTTGTCGTAGTTGTACCTGCACAAGTGACACTCACGAAAACTCGTGGAACTTTATTAGAAATAAAACCTAAGTGCATGGAATGTTGCATATAACCTCATTTATTCCCGAGTATTGGTGGTCAGAATTGGGCTGTAACGACCGCCAACAAGCTCCCCCAAGCTTAGCTCTTTGCTCGTCCTCGAGCAAAGATATAAACTTAGGCTCGGTGGATCAGGAGTTGCTACAATGTCATTTCTTTTGCAGGTAACTTATAAACAACTAGTCTTCAAAAATACTTGAATCATAGGCAAAGTTTCAAATCACCTTTTTACCTATGGGGCTTATAGCAATCTCCTTATCTTGGGCGGTTGAAAGAACGAACAGTTTAAACTCAGTTTTATTCCACTCTACTCTTTTCAGGATCCCATCTCGGAGTTTTTCATAAGTTTTGAAAACTACAAATTGTTCCTCATTGGCACACTCAATCACTCAAGTGTATTTGAATCCTCACCAAAGTCTTGTGCCTTCTTTTTATCCTAACATCTAATATGGCTTTTTGTGTGGCTCAGGGACAAAGGATGAAGGCATGCATGCATCTTATATTTTGCTAAGTCAAAGACCGGATCTCTGAGGAGACAAATCACATCTTAAGATCGAGACGTGCAAGTGTGTGGATATGAATGGAGTGGAATATGGTGGAATGGTGGAATGGAATATGGTGGAATGGTGGAATGGAATATGGTGGAATGGTGGAATGGAATATGGTGGAATGGTGGAATGGAATATGGTGGAACTCCTTGGATGAATTTCCCTCTCCTTGATTTATTTTCGAGAACATGGGCTATCTTTTATTCTTATATTTTTGCCATGCCACTTGGCATGCTTTTCTTTTTCTCTTTCTCTTTGCCATGCTCTTTGGCATGCTTTTCTTTTTCTCTTATTTTTGCCATGCTTCTTTGGCATGCTTTTCTTTTTGCATAGCCCATGTCTCTATCAAGAATATTTGGAGAGGGAAATCATAGAACATGGAGCATTTATTTTTGTGGATGGATGATGGAAAATGTTTGCTAACTCCCAGTGTAGGAATTGCAAGTGAGAGGCGGTGTGTGTACGTGGGTCTCGATCTTTAAGAATATGAAAGCTTCACTCAAAGGTCACAACAATTTGGCAAAGCTCACTAAGATAACAAGCAGCATATGAGTAGAAATTTTCAACTAAGCTTATCATATGGCTCTGGTAGGTATTTTGACCAATGAGGAACTTGTTTCATTTTGAAAGCATAAATTTCCGAGATTTTCCCCGTACTAAAAGCAGAATAGAATTTAACCAAATTCTCACTATATCAATCCCCACAACAACTTAGACTTGGAATAAAGCATATGCTCCCACAAGGTTTTCAGGATCATTTTTACTCATGCCAAATAACTCAAGCACAATCTAGCAACTAGTTGAAGCAAAGTACTTGCAAAATTAACGACAGAGCAACTATTCATCATTTCCAAGGTGAGAGGCATATGATTCATTCCATGCATAGTTGGGAGTTATTTTATTCAAGGGAAATATTGTTTAAGGGAAATATTTTTGGTATTTTCATTTTTTTTAAATGCAAACTATCATGAAGGGAAATGAAAGGGAAATTAAATGATCAAAGTGCTGGATAAATCAGGACATACCTGTGGGGGTCCTCCCCCAAGCTTGGACTCTTCACTGGTAGGGGTTGAGCCTTGAAAGGTACTGGCTCAGCTGTTCCGCTTGTTCGTGGACGTCGTGCTGGATAGACGCCACCATCCTGCTATTCTCTTGATGGTACTGAGAATGGCGGGCTAGCGTGTCTTGAATCTCTCGGGTACGGTCGTCGATGAGCTCGACTCTGTCGGAGATGTAGGACATCTCCCGGCCGTAGTCGAAGCGTGCGGACTGTGAGTATCCGGGGTAGTATGGCTGGGAAGCACTGTCGTAACCCCCTCCATACCGGCTCCCTGACCACTCAGAGTCCGTATCCTGGCCGTAGTCCTAGCGTCCTGAGGTGAAGTAGCTTGGCTCCTGATGCTGCCTGGAGCCTCCTGCTCCGGACGTCCCAGCGCCGGTGTACATGTCATAGGTGGCCTCAAAAGCGGAAGTGTGTCGGTGCGGCATTTGTGGTACATCTTCCGGCTCCTGTGAGGTGGCGAGCCCAGCATCACGCCTGGCTCGTCCCCTCGTGACGGGTCTGTCACCTGCAACGCTGTGCCGAGCGGGCTCTCTCCAAGGTGGAGAGTCGTCCGACTCGGTCCTCAACTGGAGAGTTAGTTTCGGCATGGTATACAACCTTAGTGCTGCACAAGGCAAAGGCACTTCAGTTGTATAGCCACGGTAAATCATTGCTAGTGTTGCGTCAGGCGTCCGCCGTATCATGTGGGCTTGCACGAAGTGCTCGGCATCCACGACGGAACGCGCTGTCTCGATGTACGTGAGCCGGGCGCCCTGGAGGACGCCCAGGTGGTTAGCGAGGCGAGTGACTAGAGAAGTCATCGCCATGCTACCCGCACGAGAAATATGAGACAGCCAGTGACCAACCATATCTTTCACAGGTGAACAGGGAATCTGCTTGACCATGGCAAAAAGAACCCGCAACTCGATGGTGCTGACAGGGCGCAAATCTGCCCGGGGGAATACCGTCATAGACACCCAACGATGCATGAAACGCAAAGTGGGGTTATGAATTCTGTTCGTGCGTGGCGCATGACAGTTGGTATCCCCCGAAATCTTTTTCCAAAATGCCACCCGGTCAAATCTTTTAAGCGCTTTGTTCGGGTCTAATGGACAACGGCTTGAAAATCCGAGACCCGAACTAAAATCCCTCCAAGATCAGAAGAACTCTTGGTTGTAGAACCGAAAACGAATCCCCCCAGTTTCAGAAACCAAAGTCGAGAGGAATTCAAGGGTGAGCAGGTACGAACCTTCTTCGTTGATGTGCCAGAAATTCTCCCAGCCAATGGCCTGGAAGATTTCTGTAAACTCTACGTCCATCCCCGTGTCCCTGAGCAAATCTTGCTCAAACACACGGGTGTGCTCGAACTCCTTCAGCCGAAGCTCGTTGAAGGTGTTCTGCTCCCTTTCTGTTCTAAGGTTGATGTCACTCTCGCTCAGGAGCTGCCTAGCTGGGGGCGTGGCATGGCCCCATCCCGAGCCGGCTGCTCTGTGCTCGTCCGTGTCCATCCGGCTCGAGCCTCGAGACGGAGATGGGGAACTCCCAGCATCTTCCGATCGTCGGCCTAGCCGGGCGGAACGACGGAGCGAAGTGAAGAACTTCGACATGATTCCTGCAAAAAGTTAGTGCAACAACAACTACCCGAAGGACTGAATATATATATGGTTAGCACAAGAAAATGAAGTCAGTCGTTCAAGATAGTTAGTCGTTCTTGCAGGGATGAAAACCACCACAAAAGGTTAGTCGTTCTTGTGGGTGTCGATGACCACCACAAAATCGTCCAAAAATTCAGCACAAGGAACACAACAAAAGCAAAATATTTTTGGGATTTTCTAGTGATGCAAGTGAACCAAAACTTGAACAAGATCTTGGGAAGAACTTGAGCAAGCACTAGAGCAAAGGACTTGAGAAAGAGAGAGAGCTCCTAGCATAAATTTTCAGAATGGGAGAGTGAGTGAATGGTGCAAGGAGAAGCAAGCAGCAAGGGCAGCATTTATAGGCCGAGGGGAGGGCCTTGGCCAGTTCGCCCGAAGGCTCTGGTTCGCCCGAACCAGGCCTGGTGGCCAGGGCACTCCCATGTGAGTGCAGCACTCACATGCCTTTGTTTCCACTCCAGGTTTGTGTGGCCATCAATTCCCAAGGACATTTTTAGTGGATTTTAGTGGTAGGTGAGATGGAAATGTGACATGACCAAAGTGAAAATTAGTGGAGTCACCCCCATGCTGCCATGTTTGTGATAATTGGTGAGTGTGCAGCCATTTTTAGTGGGGTAGACATGTTTGTTGCTGGTTGGTGGTGATGGTAAATAATTGGAGATGTTCTAGAAGGGATGAAAATGATAAAAGTTACCAATTACATCCACCCTAGGTAAAATTTCAGCATGTGTCCAATTATTTCTAACCAAGCTTGCAAAATTTTCTACTCTCTCTCAAATTAATTACTCAAGTGGTTCATTTATTTTGAAAAGGTAAACATGCAAATGCAATTGGAAATTTAAAAAATTGGAAGGGAAATATCGGATACATACCGGTTTTCCTCGCGGCGAGAGCTCAGCTTTTAAGTCCGCGAGCGAGACTTCTCCTGTCTTCAGTTGCTTTTGTCATCGTCCGGTCCCGGAGTGGATGACTCGGACGGTGCAACCTTCTTCCACCACATTTTCTTGTTCTTCTTCTTCGGTGTTGGTGGCGGTGGGATCGGCGTCTCTGAAGAATTCCAGAGGGCTTGTTCTTCCTCGTATTTCTTTACGAGGAAATCCATTTCTTCTGCACTTGTCAGTTTGTCGGCTCGTTCCACTTGAGCTGCTCACCACCGAGTATTTCCAGCTCTCCATTAATGAGAGCCTTAAGGAAACACTCGGCGCTCCTCTGCTCCGGTGTGAGTGGCTCTGTCTTCTTCTCTTCCCGAGGTTGAAACTTGAAGTAAGTCAACCTTCCGTCGATACGGAACGAGATTTCTCTCGCATCCATATCGATCCTAGCCCGGGTGGTGTTCAAGAATGGTCGGCCCAACACAAGGGGAAACGAATGCTCGTTCCCCGTGTCGAGAACAACAAAGTCCACAGGGACATATCGTCCCCAGATCCGGACCTGTACATTCTCGATCACCCCCTCGGGGTAGCGGATGGTTGAGTCCGCAAGCTGTACCTGGGAAGTAGTAGGTGACAAAGTAGGGTAGCGTAATTTCTTAAATAATACATTAGACATGATGTTGATGCTTGCCCCTAGATCGCAGAGTGCATCATCAATGCGACGATTCCAGATCATGCACTAAATGATGGGCACTCCGGGATCTTCCTTCCTGTCCGGAGAGGTCTTGATGATCGCCCTTTTTGCAGCTCTCGGTAGGTAGGTCCATCTTGGTGTCAGCACTTGGATGCGTGCGACCTTCCCTGCGTGGTTAGTTCGGAAGACACTGCGAGGCATCTTACCATGCCTGGTAGTGATGGAATTCACTGTCTCGACGGAAGGTTCGGGTTGCCCCGGAATCTTCCCCGATTCAGTGACAGGAACAACAGCAGCTAACTGAGCGACTTGAGTTTCTATCATTTTATTAAAGCTCAGTTGACTTTTCATAGCAGAAGAAAATGATTCCATCCTAGAGTCTATGCTTTCCAGTGTTTTATCATTAGCAAGCTTTTTATTGATGTTTTCAGTTATTTTCATCTGGCCAAACATAAGATCTCTAAGAGACGGCTGATTATTGAAATTGCTGGAATTGAAATTGTTACCTTGTTGAGGCCTCTCAAAAGGGAGGTTTGGGCGCGGATTCCAGCCTTGGTTGCCGTAGTTGTTCGGTCGGTACCCGTTGTTGTTGGAGTTGTTGACGTAGTGGGCATCTTCTCGCGTTTCGGGGCAGTCATTCCCCGAATGGCCAGTGTTGCCACAGACTTCGCAGGTCATGCGAGCGTCCATGGCTTGCACCGTTTCTTGAGCAGGGGCCTCCAGTTTCTTCATCAGGAGGTCCATCTTGGCAGCAAGCATGTCCAGAGCTTCAACTTGGTGAACTCCTTGGGTCTTTGGTTTAGTCCGGTCGTCGGACCAACCTTGGTTCTCGACCATCTTCTCTATGAGGGCCTTCGCACGACTCTCCTCAAGAGAGAAGAACGAGCCTCCAGCAGCAGCATCCAGGTACTCACGGGTAGAATTTCTCAGCCCGTGATAGAAAGTTTGGATTATGAACCAACTCTGCATACCATGGTGAGGACAAGCAGAAATATAGTCCTGGAGGCGATCCCATGCCTCCGGGACTGTTTCATCTTTTAGCTGCTGGAAACTAGCTATTTTGTTCCGGAGGGCGTTGGTTTTCCCAACCGGAAAGAATTTTAGCAAGAAAGCGCTAGTGCATTTATCCCAGGTATCTATTACTTCGCGGTTAGCATAAAACCATTGTTTCGCCTTGCCTAATAATGAGAATGGAAATAAACGAAGGCGAATGACATCTATACTTACTCCGCGGATGGTGAAGGTGTTGCAAATCTCCAGGAAATGCTGGAGATGAGCATTGGCATCTTCGTGTGGCTTGCCGCAGAATGGGCTAGCCTGTACCATGTTGATGAGGGTTGGCTTCAGCTCGAAGCTACCATCTCCGACTGGCGGAGCTGGTCCGACACGTACGTTCTCGCTTGATGGAGCGGAGAACTCACGGATCGTCTTGGTTGCCATCCTTGATGTAGCCTGGTCAACGACGGGAAGGACTGGGTTCGTCGGAAGGAGTTGCTTCTGAGGAGGTACAACACGGGGTCGTACTTTCCTCACAAATGACTTCGGATTTTCTTGGAAGTTTGACGGTAGTTGGAAACCAGTCATGCACTTCAAGATAAAAATTCAAAAGTAATCTAGCCAAAGACTTCCCCGGCAACGGCGCCAGAAATGCTTGTTGGCACTTCTTACGATCCAATATCAGAATTGAGAATCCTGGTACTGGGGTAAGGAGTGTTTCAGTGGTTTTCCTTATGGCTTAGTAAAATATAGAAATATTCTGCAAGCGCACAGAATCACCGCTGTAGCACTTCACCTGGGAGTATTCCGAAGTATCGTAATTTATATTTCCGCAGGGAAGCTTTGGCAAGATTACTAGTGAATAGATATTCGAGACTATCAGAGAAGGGTACACAACTAAACAAGACAGGGGATAACGGTATTGGATAGGAGTGGATATACCGGACACACAGCTAAAGGGATACTCAGGTAAGGGAGAGAAGAGATAGATAGCTGGGAGGACAACGAGAAGAGATAGAGGACTCCTGGATTCTTTATCTACCTATGTCACTCTAGCTTAGAGATACAGCGGCTACAGAGCCAGCACTAGGAGATCTGGGATAACTCTAATGTCTTAGCATCGGGACAAGGGAACCGGTGAACACACAGAAAGGGATGAGAAGGGGTGCCACTATTTCCCAACTGGGAAATCCTACGGACCAGAACTAACGTGATGGGCTACGAAGACCAAAAGGGCTGTCACCACCTCCCGGCTACCACCTCTGTTGCGACGGGAATAAACTAAGGCCACCGACTAGTCTAGGAACCACTCCTACACTAGGCAACGACTACTTACTCTGCTAGCAAGAGCAAGCAACCTTGTCAATACTCTTGGTGACAATTCACCTCCAGTATCAAGCAAGATCGAAGAACCAGCCAAGACAAAGACTTAAACAAGACTACAGGCACTAGAACTATAACTGACTATAGTCTAAACAAGATATATTTGCTACTAGAATAAAGTAGAAGCAAGATATAAATGACAAAGGCAAAGTGACAAAGATGACTATATTGATAACTCAAAGTCTTACAAAAGGAAAAGGAAAAGATACAAGAGCTATTACAAGAGCTTCTGAAGACGACTCCGGAACCTCCGAGGCAAAGCTCGACTCAACTCTAACTCCCAACTAAACTATCCTAAATCTACTGGAATGAAAGTGGAAATGAGCTCCTTGGCTTGGTGTGTGTTTACAAGTGAAAGTGACCCTCTATTTATAGGAGTCCAAGGCGGTTGAGGCAGGGTAGCGGCCAAGGAAGCCAGGGGGGTACCCCCTGGGATTTCGGGCGAGGGGAGGCGGTTCGGCCGAACAGGTTGGTTCGGCCGAACCGACCATCCCACCGCCTTTGCATCCAACGGCTGTGGGCAGCTCCCTGGAGGCGGTTACGTGCTGGGGGCGGTTCGGCCGAAGGCCCCAGTTCGGCCGAACTGGGCCTGGCCCGTGGCCGGCCTCCCCAGCACCGCCTCTGCTCTGTGGGCCTTCTGGGCTGCCTCCTGGTTGTTGGCTTCGCGTTGATTTGGCCCAGGATGACGTGTTGGTGCTTCGGGATGAGTTGTCGGTCGCCCACGTGTCATGTGATGTGTTCGCTTGGTCATTGTTGACGTGGACGACTCCCGGTGGTCTGCTTGGCTAAGGGGGGTAACCGGCCGAACGGAGTCGTTCGGCCGATTTGGTCATTTCCGGCCCCAATAGCACATATTTGTCGTAGTTGTACCTGCACAAGTGACACTCACCAAAACTCGTGGAACTTTATTAAAAATAAAACCTAAGTGCATGGAATGTTGCATATAACCTCATTTATTCCCGAGTATTGGTGGTCGGAATTGGGCTGTAACGACCGCCAACACCATGCCAGACAATGTTCCAGTTTTGTCTAGCCAGTTGGTGCAGGTAACGAACGAGCTGAAGGACCTCTTCATGAAGGTGTTGAGCAAGCTAACGACAGAGGTCAAGGTTGCCTGTCACACAATTGAGGGTGTGGACAAGCGAGTTTCCACGCTGACAACAAGGGTTCAACAACTCGAGTCCAACCACTCCCCCCCCCCCCCCAGCCTAAAGAAGAGGAACCCTATGACGAAGATGAAGATGATGATGTTATCTATGGATCTGATGGCGAGCCTAATCCCATCAAGACCCAAGCGGAGAAGCTACGTCGTCGTCGTCTCCGCAAAAATACAACAGGTATGGGAGGTAACAGGAACCGACGCCATCAAGTTAATGATGATCCTTACGCCAAAGTTAAATTTACTATACCATCCTTTTATGGGCGTTATGATGCGGAGGAATATTTAGATTGGGAGATGACAGTAGAACAGAAAATTGCTTTCCATCTTGTTCCTGATCAGCATAAGGTTCAGCGAGCCACTAGTGAATCTAAGGATTTTACAATAATCTGGTGGCAGGAATGTGCTTCTTTAAACATACAACCAACTTCTTGGAATGTGCTTAAACTTGTCATGCATGATCGATTTGTTCCTGTCTCTTATAAGCATGATTTGCGTAAGAAGTTGCAATGTTTAGAGCAGGGAAATATGTCTGTTCAGGAATATTATGTTGAGCTACAGAAGGGTATGGTTCGTTGTGGGGTAGTAGAGGATCCTGAGGATAAAGTATGTCATTTTTATGGTGGTTTGAGACGTGAAATTAAGGATATTGTTGACTATAAATATTTTACTACCACCAACCAGTTGTTCCAGCTTGCTATGCTTGCAGAAAAAGAATTGCAGGGACGAACCAAGACCTTCACGCCACCAACAAATACACGTTCGACACCATCTGCGTCGGCACCAGCTTCTGAGGTACGCAATATGTCTAATGTGCAGGTCCAACAGAACAAGAAACCGATTCCTACTGACAAGAGCTCGTCGAGTAAGTCTGCAAGCATCATGTGCCACCGCTGCAAGGGCATGGGACATGTCATGAAAGATTGCCCAAGTGTTCGTGCTTTCATCGCTACACCCGATGGTACTGGATATGTAAGTGCTAGTAATGTTGAAGATGATTTAGTTCTTGCGACTAACGTTGTTGCAGATTTGGAGGACGAAGAGGGTGAGGCAATTGACTCAGTTGCTGCATCAGCGGGATTCCGTAACTTGGCTCTTGTGCAGCGTACGTTGAGTTCGCAGGTGGAACGTGAGGACGCGGCGAAGATCCAACGCAAGAATCTATTCCACATGTACCTCATCGTCAAGGATTGTCGTGTGCTCACCGTAATTGATAGTGGGAGTTGCAACAACTTGGAGCACAATGATGGGATGGTGTCGAGGACGACTCCAATTCAAGAATTGGAGGATGATGAGGACATCACCATGTTGGACATACACGAGCCAGCCTCGTCTCCAAGTTACATATCAGACAGCATCTTCGGTTCGGATTCAGCCGACATGTCTGCACCTCAACTGTAATTACTCCCTCATACGGCGTCCAAACAAGGCGTTCTTGGATGTGTTGGAACCCTGACGACGAGACGCTTCTTTTGGTTCTGGTCTTAGCTCCAAAATTCTCGTGGATCATTCTGTGTGACCACGAAAAGGTGCTGCATCACCTGTTTTGGGCCTTTTCAGGCTTTGTATCGTATCGGGCCTTCGGCCCATGTTGTGGGTGGCACCCCCAACCCTAGCTCACCCCTAGGTTAATAAACTTCAGTAGCCGCCGTTGTTTAGACTCGGGTTTTGCTTAGATTAATCTGTCGAGAATAGTTTCGTCGTTCGTCGGTTTGTAGAACCCCAACTTTGTGCTTAATCATACATCTGCAGTTTGTCACTTCCTTTGAGAGCTACGTTCTTTCGAGTTCTTGCTTGTGTTCTTCGTTTCGCAGGCAGGGATTAGCCTTCTTAGCGAGGTCAACCGGGTTGTGACACGGTTGATAACCAGAGGAGTCGTGGGGCTAAGATTGCAGGGTTCGAGTTTGCTGACTTGAAGCCGGATCGGTGTGTTGCGTTCCGCCCTAAACGAATTATTCTTCACCTAACGGAAGATCGGGCACCCTAGTTTCCCATTAGGCGCGAACTCGAGGGCGCCGCCGCAGGTCTCGGGCACGAGGACGACCGGAACGCACAGCGGCGGGAGCCTCCAGACGTTCTCGGGCGTCGGGAAAGGCGACAGAGTTGGGGAGGGCAAGGAGCACGACGTCACCCGTGCAGAGGCCCAGGCGGTGGCGGAGGCCCGCGGCGAGGGCGGGGACGAGGTAGCAGAGGTCGATCCGACCGTGCCCGCTGCTTTGAGCCGTGGAGTGGGTGGCGCCGCATCAGCTCGCCGCAGCCCCGCATCCGCTCGCCACCGCCGCGCTCTTCTTCCCGTGGAATGCCACCGCCGCGCCCCACATCCGCTTACCGCTCGCTGACTGCGGCGCCCGCGTGGGGGCGGATAGAGCTCCTTCGCGTACTGGAGGTCGGCGGCGCCCCGCTGCAGGACAGCGTCGCGTAGGAGCTGGCGGAGGGGGCAGCGCAGAGGGAGATGAGGGGGCGACACGGTGCAGCGCGGGAAGTAGGAAGGGGGCGGCGCCGAGAGAGGGAGGGGAGGGGGCGGGGGAAGGGGCGGCAGGGGGCGGGGGAGGGGAGGGGGCCGGCGGAGGGGAGTGGCTGCAGGCGGAGGCGGAGAAGCCGATGGGGGAGGGGAGGCTGTGCGGAGGAGAGATGAAGAGAGGGGGAGGGGAGAGGGAGGGGAATATTAAAAAATAATTTATTAGTGGGCCCCGCGTGGTGGTGGTTGGTATAGAGAGTGAAGATAGGGTATGACGAGCGTGGAAGAAAAAAATTTAGAGTAAAGAATATCGATGATCAAGATGAAATATTCCGTTTTAGAGGTTAGAGTAAAGGTCCACTCAGCCTCAATCGGATAGGTCCATCTTGATGATACTCCGGGGTCATATCCCCGGCATGTCACCTCCTAATGGAAGGACTAATTAGTAAGCACAAGGAATAGAACAACTCCGGCCGTCAGCTCATAAAAAGATAAAACCGTACATACACAGTCTAAGGGCATGTACAGCCCTTAGACAACATGTCGTCTGTAAAATCTCAAACTGCGCATACAGACAGATGTATAGACAACTCATACAACCTACAGACAGAGAACCTGTCTATAAGTTGTTTAATGCTTTGTGTATAACTAAGATCAATTACAAATGTATTTGTGTATACCATTGTGTGTGACTATTTGATATACCATTGTGTAACTATTGAATAGAATATTATCAAACACAAATAAAAAAGCATGATTACAATAATTTTAAAAGATCATGAATATAATAATTATATTACATATATAGTTGTGATGTCTTTATCTAATATAACAAAATATTTTATGAGTGAAAAAAAGCATCGGCAAAACACCAAAATATCTCCACCACATATTTGTTTACGTTTATCACAGCTCCCAGCAGCAGAGCGTCGGTGGAGCATCGAGCTCCTTCTACTCACATCGAGCTCTATCTACTTCATTCTTTTTTTGCCGTGTGGAGCTCCATCCGCTCCATTCTTGCTCCAGCCACCTCTCTCTCCTCTGCTCGCGGTGGCAACGGGGCGGAGCAGACCGCCGCCGCAGCCCGCACACGACGCTCGTCGGCGGCCGTCTCCTCCCTGCAGCATGCGTCCCTGCGCGGCGCGGTCGCGGCCATGGCGACCTCCTCCTCCTCGACGAATCCGACGATGGGGCTTCCACGCTCGCGACGGCGCGCCCGCGGATCCTGCGCGGCGGTGAAGCTCCGGCACCACGATCTTCCCCAACCTCTGCCGCAGGAAAATCTGCTCCTCCTCGCGGCGACGCTGCAGGCGGCGCTCGAGATGGAGGGCCGGGGAGCGGCGGCGCGGCCGGCCAGATCTGCGGCCTCTCCTTCCCGCCGCCGCTCTCTCCACTCCTTTCCTACAGCCCGGCCGGCGGTGGCGGACCGGAGCGGGGCGAAGTGGATTTGGCGCGAAAAAAATCTGTGTGCGAGCGCGGGCGCGGGGGATCCAGGCCGACGGTCGCTTGGAGAAGACGGCCGGTACAGCGCTCGGCAGTTCGTCGATTTGGCCTCGGGCAACGGTGTGTTCGCGTCGCCTCAGGCGACGCGAAGGCCGTCGGTAGCCGCCCGCGGGGATGTTTTTGCAAAATGGATGCTATACCGACGGGGTGAATCGACGCGCTGTACGTGCCCTAAACAGCTTCCCTCGTGGCCTTTTTTTAAACTGATCCTCTCACCTGGAGAGGCTAATTAATGCGGCCAAGGCAATAACCTTCTGTACATTAACGCTCGCGATGCACGTGAAAAAGACAGACAATTAAGCTTAATTAGCTACTCCACTGTAGTAGTATATTATATGACATGAAATTAATTATTGGAGTCGATACATGAATTTGATTTCGATTTGATTCGGAGGAGTCATGCATGCATATATATATTCTGATTGGATAATATAATTTCTCTCGGAGGAGGCATATTCTGACAAGTCCACAAAACTAATGCAGATATATGAAAGACCTTACTTATCCAGTGAGCACAATCCTCCTCGTGGCCTATAATATATACTTGCATTGTTGCCTGAATAACTTAAGCCACCTATATACATGTTGATGAAATAATAGACATTATCTCTACCGCCTATAAAATAGGATGAGACCCTTCTTGCATTGGGAGCAGAGCAAACTTTACGTCTGTCATTTTCACGTGCGTCGCGTGTGTTTATATTTAAACTCTACCATTTGGAGTTATTTGGATCTTGGAGGGTAGGTAGCCCACATCAACGGCATTGCATGTGATCGATGTCCCTACAACAGTACAATGGACCAACCAGAATATGCCTCGTTCAAACCAAATCATTGCAGGTGATCAACCTGAGATATGTATTTGTACATTTTACAAGTAAAGTATATGTAACCGCGGCTTTTAAACTCGGCAGCGTCTGGGTCCTGAGTTTTAGGAGTGTTTTTAGACGAAGGAATCTTCAGTTTCGACCTAAGTAACTACCTACGACGACATGTGTAATATCAATGCGAAGGGAGTATACGTTGACGTAAGGCCAGTCTTAGTGGGGGTTTCATGAGAAGTTTCATGATATTAAATGTGCTGATGTGGCATAGGAGATAAGATAAAATTTTATGGTATGTGAGAGGAGTTTCATCACCATGAAACTCTCATGGCACAGTTACCTAGTTTCTGATATAGGTAAACTGTGCACTGAGACTGGGCGCCCTGTTCGCCTGGCTTATCAGCAGCCAGCCAACAGTATTTTTCTCTCTGCACAAACCAGCACCAGCCACCTAACAGTATTTTTCTCTCAGCACGAACCAGCACCAGCGACATGACACCCGTCAACCGAGCAGGCCGGTATGGAGCGAGGAAGTACACATTGATGTAATAGCCCTGTCCACCGCCTATAAATAGGACGAGATCCTTGCATTGGGAGCAGAGCAAACCAGGCAAAAACAAGTATAGTAGCCACTGAGAGGGAGCTGAGAGAGGTAGCTAGCCATGGAGGGCGGCAACAGGAGGGCAGCCGGCGGTGTGATGGCAGTAATGTTGGTTATGCAGCTGATGGCAGCAGCTCCGACGACCATGGCCAGCCGCTCGCTGGATGGGAGCATGTACACCCCCGTCTTGGACTTGAACTCCATAGCAAGGGAGTTTGCCTTCCCACGCGAAGGTTACTGTGGGGAAACGTGTCGTGTGATAGGGTGCCTAACTGCTATCGCTGGGTGCTATTGTCATCAAAGTCTAAATTGCGTGCGCCCTTACAATCCGGGAGGTGAGCTCTGATGATGCTATATGTGTGATTTGCGTTTTGATTAATTATTTGTTGTTTCAAGCTAGCCATGCTGTGCTATGTACGAATTACGCTATATATCTTGTGCTGGGTGAAACAGAAGGGAGGTGTGCTGTACTTCTTATGTCCAGTGATTAAATAAATAAATAAATGGGATACGTTGTTGGATGTGTACCACCTGCATGCATCTTTGATTTCGTATATATGTTTGCATCACTATGTTGATTGATGGGTCTTCGAATTCCTCTTTGGACCCAAAACTCAAAAGCCTTTCTAGTTTAATTATCTTTTCTCCAAAACATATATAATTTGCTCACAACCGAGATGAAGGTAATGCTCGGAACCAAATCTGTGTCGTGTCTCTTAGTCATATGAGCCCGTTTAAGCATCCATCTTTTTATTATTATACTAACATAGAAGTACATACAAAAATCAACAAAGTATCATGTCGCAACCTATTTTATATAACAAGGCGTTAGCAAGTAATGCGAATACAAGATCAAACATGAGACGATTTTTGCGTGAAAAAACCTTATGGGAAAAAACCACCGACACCAACCGGCGATCTTTACTATAATGATAGAGTCACAACACAGTGAATACAATGAGTCGTCAACTCTTCTCGTGCGGCTTACAAGATGTATGTAGAGGACATGCTAAACTGCCTGTAGTCAAATATGAAAACAAAATCACTAAACACATAGACCCTACCATGGGCCCTCCAGGCATCCCCACAATAGACACGTTATAATTCAGTTCATATTCAACAAACTCCACATTGAGATGAGTTCCATCTTATAGCAAATAAAGTTTCATCAATAAGCTTACTTTAATAATAAATAATCATTAGCACCAAAAGTCACTAGGACTTAAACTTTAAAACCAACTAAATTTGAGCAAAACTCAAACTTAGCTATAGAAACAGGCTTAGTTATCATATCAGCAGGGTTATCATGAGTACTTATCTTGCATATATACTTTAACATTGTCTTGAGCAGTAACGCCTCCAATAAAATGATATCTCACCCCGTGCTTTGTTCATTCATGAAACATCTGATCTTTAGTAATACATATAACACTTTAACTATCACAATAAATAGTAATGCAAGAAGAAACCCCACAAAGCTCAGAGTATCTACCTCTCAACCACATAGATTCTTTACAAGCTTCACAAAACAGCCACGTACTCAGCTTCACTAGTGGACAAAGCAACTGTAGCCTACAAACTTACTTTCTAACTAACAGCACAACCATCAATAGTGAACACATAACCTGTGAGTAGGGGTGGGAATGGATCGTGGCCCGTATGTTTCTTCACAATCCAACTTGGCCCTAGTCAATTTTAGCTCAAAAACTAGTAGTATTTTGGCCCGGCCCTAATTGACCCCGATCCTTAAAATTTCTAGTATAAAATCTAGGTCCCTTTACCACCCCTACCTGTGAGAAATCTCCTTTTGTCTAAATCACCAGCATAATCAGAATCAACATAACCAACAAGTCCATCTCTAGATTTTCCAAACGGCAAACAAGCAATAGAAGTACCACACAGATATCTGAAAATCCATTGAACTGCCCTCCAATGCTCCTCGCCAGGATTAGTCATTTCTCTACTAACAACACTCAATGCATGAGATAATTCGGAACAATAACATACCATAACATACATAAGAGAACCACTAAAATATGGAATTCTAAACATTTACTCAATTCTTCATCTGACTCTAGACATAAAGTTGAAGATCTAAAATGTGTGCAGCTAATATAGTACTCACTGGTTTTGCATCATGCATATTGAAACAACAAAAAACCTTTTCAATATAACCTCGCCTACTGAGGTATAATATACCAGATTTTCTATATGTGATAATTTCCACACCAAGAATTTTCTTAGCTGCACCCAAGTCCTTCATCTCAAATTCTTTATTTAACTGAGCCTTCAATTTTGATATATCTTATTTATCTTTTGCAGCAATCAACATATACATAAAGAATGCAATCTATAAACAAGGTTTTCTTTTCCAGGAATAACAAAACCATCAAGCTGGTGCATATAAATGTCTTCTTCAACTCCCCATGTGAGAATGCAGTTTTAACATCTAATTGCTCAAGCTCATAATCATGCATAGCAACATTACTAAGTAATATACGACTAGAACTATGCTTCACAACTGGGAAAAGACATCATTAAAATTAATACCTAGATTTTGGCTATAGCCTTTAGCAACCAACTTTGCTTTATACCTTACTGACTCACTTGTAGAAATACCTTCTTTTTTTTTGAAAATCCATTTGCAACGAACATGATTTTTATCCTTGGGAAAGTTTACTAAATTCTAAGTACCATTCTTTTCCAAGTGACTTCATCTCATCTTGTATAGCAGTCATCCAATTGTTGCAACGAGTAGAAGTAATAGCCTCAGAATAACTAGAAGGTTCTGCACTACCTTCAATCTCTTCTGCAACACTCGAAGCATAAGCAATATTGCATTCTTCAATAAGCCTTTAAGTGGTTTAGGTCATCTTCTGGCCCTATCAGATGCAACAAAACATTGTGGAGGTTGCACAACTGGAGAAGAATGCTTAACAATTGGTGAAGCATCAACAATTGTCGAATCATCAATACTAGGTGCAACTTGGACATCAACATTGTCATTAAATATCTCTAGGCACCGATTTACCATTATCCACATGAGCCTAAGCAGTACAACCAAAATCTCTCAATTGTGAATAATTTGCTGGAGAACCAGACCATATCTCAATTGGAGTTTTCTTATCAATAGCAATGGAAGGTGAACGATTAATAAGATAGCAAGCAGTGGAAGCAGAGTTCCTCTTGTCTTTGATAATTTTTGAAACCCCTAAGTGTGTGGTGCCCTCTTATGTCATTGCTTTTCTATTGTGAAAATGTCTATTTAGCATATGGAAATCTATTGAAAATATTTTGAAATAGGGTTTGAGAGAGATTCGCTTACTCTATTCTTGCAAGTGTTTATATGCTTCTCTTTGAATGCTTGGACTTTGAGTAAGAAAATTTCTGCAAAAATCCATCTCAAAATCTAACTCTGGAGAAGACCGACACGTTACACCGATTGATTTGATTACCATACGCTCCAGCACCGTATAAATCAGTCTGGCCGTCCATTCACTCGGTAGCTCTTTGGAAAGAAGGAATGGTGCGATGCTACTGTTGTGACATGACCGAATCAGTCCGTGTCTCTGCACATGGAAGCTACATAACACCAAGGACAAACTGTTTCAGTGATGGAGGAAGCAAGCACCGAATGAATCCATGTGCAGAAGACTTGGAGGAAAATGCTTCTAGAAAGATACAATGATACAGTCTCTTTCTTTTGGCTACACCGAATGTGTCGGTGTTTGTTACTTGGAGGTAAGGTTGAAATGGAGACATGATGTTTTGGTATTTGGTATGGCACTCACCATATGAGTCGGTGTGAACTAATCTCGCTTGGAATGGTTCTGCAAAGACAGGTCCTTTCGGTCCCCTCACACCCCAACACCGAATCAATCGGTGCTCTATTAGATCGTGGCCATTAGTTTTTCCCCAGATCGCATCGCGACAGCTCGTTTTTCTCTTAACCCTCTCGTGCGCGTTGACCTAAGCCTTTCTTCCATACGCCGTCGGTCACCGCTCCACCACCTCCACGCAGCACCTCCACGCCGTCCTAGCCACGGCCGTGCGCCACTACTACCGCCCGCACTCCTGCACTACCGCGCCAACCCTAGCGCCGCCTTCTCCTCTGCGCAGCACCACCGTTGCCACCCTGCACCGCCGTCACTCCACCGCTAAGCGTCGCCGTTGCTGCCACCGATGCTCGTAGCCACCACTGTGCCCTAGCGCCGCCTTCTCCATTGTGCGCCGCCGGAGCAAACCCAAGCCGTGCTGTCGCGTGGGTCCCTGTCCCTGTTCATCACCGGACCTCTCCTCCCCGTAGGTATGCTCTTTTGGATGGTTCTTCTTCCCAATCTGTCAAACATTGGATTCTCGATGTATTTTGTTCTAGCATT
Organism: Echinochloa phyllopogon; assembly: GCA_033239725.1. Lineage (NCBI taxonomy): Eukaryota > Viridiplantae > Streptophyta > Magnoliopsida > Poales > Poaceae > Echinochloa > Echinochloa phyllopogon. The sequence continues at coordinate 58,228,752 of BTCW01000012.1, read as the reverse complement.
CAAGCTAGGGTTGCTAGATTTTGAAACCGTTGGACTACTTATGGTTATCTAGCAATCTTTTAGAGCTCATGCACATGACCACCTCCGATATGCAGTTCATTATTTGCTAGATACGAAATTCTGTAACGACCCGTAGCCGCCGGTGAGCCTCCACTGGGACGTGAGCACAGGAACACGGCGTCGCCGTCGAGCAGATGGGCGAACGGCTCACCGGAATCGCTCCTCTGAGAGGAGATCGCCGGAGGGAAGGGATAACCTTATTTCTAATATTTTCTTTGATGCCTTCCTGGTGTGTTGGCTGACATTTCTATAGGTGATGACGCATTGGCTTGGGCCTTGGGCTGGCGCAACACATTGTTGGGCCGAGACATATTGTTGGGCCATGACATTACCGCCCCCTCGAAACACAGCTTGTCCCCAAGCTGTGGCTGTACTGATGCCCGGATCCCACCGCATCCGAATTGAAGGACCTTTACTGAAGGATCTGAGAATTGTAGGTGGCTTCTCAGATTGTCTGGCAAACTCATGAACAATATCCACCTCCAACTCGAAGAAAAATGCGGCATCATTGGCATGACTGATAGGAATTTTATCCCACTTAACACCAACAAAAGCCAGGTCATCACTATGTTGTGTTATATGGCAGCACAGGTTCTGACTACATGATGCAAGTAGTTGCATCAAGCCATCATATGAGCCATGGCTGTGAGGCATCTCATGTACATTGAAATCATACAGCTCCTCATCCCACACGACTCTGCTAGGCATTTCAGCAAACATCTCTTCTGTTAAATCCATGCCAAACTCAAAGACAAAATCAGGGTCATTAGTAAAAAGTTACTGTTTCATCAATTTCTGATTCTGTAGTAGACATCTTCGCACTAACCAAGCAGGCACCATGTGTTAGACGCTGCAACAAATCACAAGAGTCTGCACTCTGCCCAGATTCCTCATACCAGATCACATCTGCTAGCGACATTCTGTTAAGCTGCTCATGTGCAGAATTGGTATCCCAAATCACATCTTCAAGAGGCATTTCACTTAACACCTCATGTGCATCAGCAAACCCCTAGCCGCCATCGTGCCCTAGCTCCCCTAGCACCGCCTTCTCCATCATGCGCCACAAGAGCAAACCCAAGTCGTCCCTGTCGCGTGGGTCCCTGTCCCTGTTCATCGTCGGACCTCTCCTCCCCTTAGGTATGCTCTTTTGGATGGTTCTTCTTTCCATTCTGTCAAACATTGGATTCTCTATGAATTTTGCTCTAGGGTTCAAGCTAGGGTTTCTAGATTTTGAAACTGTTGGACTATCTATGGTTATCTAGCAATCTTTTAGAGCTCCTGCACATGGCCACCTCTGATATGCAGTTCATTCTTTGCTAGATATGAAATTGCCGCAAAATCTTGCCGTCTAGCAACTCTTTATCATCTAGAGGCCATGCACATTGTTAGGGAAAATTCTCTCATGGAGTTACCTTGGATTATCATGGATTGTCAATGCCAAATCTATTATAGGATTTAGTAGTTGTTCCTAAGCTCTTACCTACTCATGCTATTCATAGGACCTACCTCTAGTTAAATGCTTATTAACACTATTATTCCTCTATATGTCCTATGTGTGCAAAAGTTTACACGCCGGGTGCATACTTCAGTGCCACTAATTAGCGACTTTTTATTGGCCCTTTACCTACACCATGTAGACCGTAGGATTACACAGAATCCCATTGGCGAGGACAGCTAGGTTATTCAAGAAACTTTTCATACCAACTCCAATGCTTGGCTTGCTGAATCAGCATATGGATTACTTCATTGAATTTCTTGGCCCGAGCTCTTGTGATTGGTCTACTTGGCAGGTGGAATGGATCCTTAGCTGGTTCATGTGTTCCTTGTTTACGTAGCTCTTCTGTTGGATCACATCGCGGTTGAAAGTCAAGCACGGAAAGTCGCAAACAAAGTAGTCTATCTCGCTAGTCGAATCCTGCCCAGGAACAACAACAGCCTTAAGCACAGCTTTTGGAAATCCTTGATATGCAGTATGTATTTGTGACAGTTGGGTAGTATGGCAGTGATTTGAGCAGATTTTTTAGTGTCAGTTGCTTGAGGCCAAGCTTTAGGTGCTTTTCCTTCTTTCGACATCGAGGTCAAGCCTCGACGAGGCTCTTAACCGTGGTGCTTGTCAGTGACAAGGGGAGCTAGTGATAGTTCTTGGTCAGAGTGACAGAGGGAGTTTGGCAGTGGTTTCTTTGATTGATTGACAGTGGGCTTCAGGATTTTCTTGCTAAGTCAGTATCGGCTGCACGATAGTCGCAGATGCTGGCGGTGACGATAGACCACCCCCTCGCATTCCTGCAGAGGCTAAGGGTAATAGAAAGGTCACCACCAAGCTCAAGAAGGAGGAGGAGAAGGTGCAGCGTTTGGGACCCGAGGACTTTTAGTCTTCTGTTAGAGTGGCTGAGTTAGAGCATCTCCATTTGATCAGTTAGCTAAAAACAGAGAAATTTTATTAAAACTCAGATCCAACAGACTCTGTAGTTTGCTCGCTTAGCTATCCTGTTTTCTATTTCCTCACCCTCGCTGGCCATAAAAAGAAGACCTCTCCAACTAGCTATCTTCCATGGCCCACTCTCCCGTGCACTTCCTGCGGCCTTCTCCCCTGTGCCGCCGTAGAGCGCCGCCGCCACCCTCGTCTTCTCAGGCCGCCCCGGAGCGCCGCCCCCACCGCCCGCTGCGACCGCGACGTCCACGCCGCCAACCGCCTCACTGGCAAGCACCACCGCCTACTTCTGCATCGAGGACCACGCGCTGCTCTGTCGGAGCTGCGATGTCGCCGTGCACACGGCCAACGCCTTGTCTCCGGACACCGAAGGTTCCTCCTCACCGGCGTCCAGGTCGGCCTGCAGCCCGACGCGCAGGAGCCGCATCCCCCAAACGCCGCCGTCACACCAGCGCCGCCAGCTCCCCTGCTGCCGCCGCCGCCAGCCAAGAACGTGCGCGGCAGCCCGGCGCCGCTCTACAACAACGACGGCATCGACTGGGCGGCCGGTGGCCCGGACGTCGTCGGCATCACCGGGAGCTTGCCGTACTGTTGCCTTGTCGATGAGCAGTTCAGCGCTCCGGTGTCGAGGCCGGCGGAGCCGCCGGTGACTAGGACCCCGTCCAAGCGGAGCGCCGTGCCCGCCGTCCCGGGCCGCTGCTCTTCCCCTCTGGCGAGGTGGCCCCCGTGGCTCCTCCCCTGTCAGCGCGGTGGCCCCCGCTGCTCCTCTTTGCTGGCGTGGAATGGGTTCCCCTCACGTTGAGGATGCTCGCCGGCCTCTTCTCCCTCACCGGCGGTGAGGAATCGGCCGGTCAAACTGTGGCCGGCTGATTTTGACCCCAGCGCTGGGAGGCAGAGGGGGAAGAAAGATGTGCTTGTTGTTGGATTTAGAGAAGCTGTTGGATTTCATCATTTTTTTGCTAGCTATTTTATTTTACATAATAGCTAAATTAGGATTTTAGCTACTCAGCTCTTGGAGACGCTCACACGAGCAGCTAGAGGCCGGGGTTCATTCATCAGGTTTCTCCATAGTTGACCAGTCTGGTTCTCCAGTAGAGCCCCTGATGCTCCCTCAGCAGCTGCTCCTTCACAGCCAACTAATGATATTACTGCAGAGACTACTACAGAGACAGTTGGTCCCTCTGCACCGCCCATGCTCAGACGCTCTACACGTACCGCTGGGGTGCTGGGTATCAATGGTTCAACAAGATAACTTGGAGAAGCAGGAGATCAACAGATAACTTTCACAATGTTATTTTTCTTAATCTGCAGAACCGATTTTTGCATGACCATGACACAAGAAAAGATTCGGTACTCCAGTTGCACTTGATATTCCGTTTCTCCACATTGACATGGGTATTCCCCACAGGCCATAGCCCACTCATAGACATGGAATTTTGCTACCTCCTTTCAGTTTGTAATCCTCTTGCTGTGGCTCAAATCAACAGGAAGCATTTCTGCAACTGGCCACAGTTCTGCATGCTATCACAATATAATCTGTGTGTAGTTACAAGATTACAGAAGAACATGCAGATGCCAACATCAGGTCATCTTGGCAAATCTACAGGGATTGTAAATTGGGACACAGAGAACCATGCTGCCATGAGCACAAATTGTGGCCCAATTTTGAATGACATATTTTGTACAATGTAATCTTAGGCTAAAGTCGTTTTCAAAAAATTGATGTGACAAAACTCAATATGCAGGCAACCTGAGTTCTATATTTTTTTCTACCTTACAAGCATCGGGCCTAACACTGTATTCCTCAAAATCTAGTTACTGAATAACTGGGTTCAGTGCTTCATTGTAGCATCAAACTTCAGGGAGGTTTGAAGCTGTTCATGCAAGAACGACAAAGATAATACACAGACACAACAAATCAACCTTCAATCAGAGCACTGGGAATCAAGTCCTGCAGAACAGGAAGAGGATAGTCAGATAAGTGAGGATTGATACAAACGACAACAGTTTTAAAAAAGATACAAGACAACAGAATAGGAAAGGAAAATATATATCACCGTCAGGATTAGCCACGGCAAACAAAAAGAACCCCTCTGCCTAGAGCCGCCAGATGAGACGCGCTTCCACGAAAAACAGATGATATACTAGCATGGATCGCTATGAGAACACAGGTCTTGCCAACGAATGCGAACAAGATGAGGAGGAATATCATGATGGAGTATGACACATGCTATATTTGTGGTCTGACACACAGTTATAAACTGCCCCCACGCGAAGTTATTTTCTCCAGAATATGTGGAAATTATGGCCATTCCTTGATGAGGAACAGCTGCAGGCCCCGGACCTGATTGGTTGCTGATGACACAGTGCAAACACTATCGACAAATGAGGTTGTGGTCCTCTTAATGACTCTATGGAGAAATTGGACTGATCGAAATGCATTGACTCATGGTGATCGCTTCTCTAGATTTGGGTCGCTACTGAGTCTAGAAGCTATGTGCAATTCCACTCTGCACATCAGTTCATTTTTTTTAGACCAAATACCCTTTTGGCCCAGCTTTACTGAAAGCAAAGATTGTTTACTAGGATTACCAGTTTTATTACAAGATAGGTACTCATCAACCAAGCTTACACCAAAAAACTATCATCACATCACCACCAGTAGAACAAACCCACTCTAGATCAACTCAATCAACACACCAGAACTCACACACAAAAGAGGTTAGCAGAACAAAGACAAGACTACTGGACTACTGAATTTCTGTCCTCAATGTCATTGCGCCATTTCAGATTGCCGCAATGCTGATAGCTGAGTTTTCACTCTCACTATAGCATCTTCCGCCTTCTACCTTGATGGGCCTTTGCTCAGACTCTTCCATCTCTGCATAAAGGAAAGGATCCGAAAACAGGACAGGCACTTGCGGGCTTCTTGGTACGTAATGATCGAGGGGTGATCATTGTATCTCGGTGGCAACGACTCCTGATCAATGTTCTAAATAGCCGGCTGTAGCTGTCGCTATAGCCGGATATAGCTGCTGGAAAGGGCAGCCCCTATGGCATTTAGCCCGCTAAAGCCGACTATAGCCCGTTAAATACCGGCTATAGCCCGCTAAACGTCGTAATGACAGCCCTGTCGCTAAACGTTTTAGCCCGCTATTTAAAACCATGCTCCTGATATATAGCTTGTAAAGAAGGTTTGATGATAGATCAAAAATGGTCATATGAGCCAGCAATCCTGGAGACAGACAATGCTAATTTTGTCGCAGCAATAGCACGGAAGGAGCCTTAATCGATCTACGTGGGCAGCAATATTACAAGACATTAGAGACTTGAAGAAGTGGGCGGCAATATTACACCCCGACATAAGAGAGACCTGAAGGAGTGATACGTGAAAATTCACGGTGAAATCGATAAAGAGAGATCAAAATGTAATTGCTCATGAATTAGCTAAGCATGCTGGAGTTGTTAATAGCTCAGCCGGTTGGATAGCTGGAGACCTGATGGAGTTCCGATTTTCCATAGAAACTACTAGTACAAAACGATTGTAATCCTGCTTAAGTAATGAGATCTCTCCTTTCCCGAAAAGAAACAAGATAGCCCTTCCACGATGGTACCTTTAAGAAAAAGAAATATTCTAGAAATATATCTTAAGATTTGAGAGTTAAAATAAGAAACCACAGTCTGGAGGGCTATCAAATTATGATGATTGATTTTCATATTCGTCTAGCGGCCCATATTATTATTACATCAGATTTTCGGAACATTAACTCATTAAGTATAAATGGGAAAGTTGGCAGGCCCATTTTCGACAGCACTTTGGTTGGTGTCCATCTGCAACTTACCCATGCCACACATGGGCCTCGGGTGTAGTACGGCGCAAGGCTACCACGGGCTCATGCTACTACCGGCCCAGTGTACTGAGTTATGCAGACAGCCTGTCTGGCCGCATGACTCTGAAGAACCATGATCGAACTCCGAATTCCCATAGCATTGCACGCGCAAACACATGGACGAATTGTCCAGTAGATTCAACCATGGCACTTTCACGATCAGTGGCAAGCCTCTTTTAAATCCCCCCATCCCCCCACAACTAAAGGCGGACACTCAGCATCTGAAACTACAATCAATGCCAACGAATGTCTTTTTTTTTTGCCTGTGTTTAGTGCATGATGTTACATGCCAATGTGAGACAATTTTTTTTCCACCACAACCGATGAAAGGTTTTCAGTTGCACAGATGCTCAGTATTACAAAAAGAGCATCCTGGTAAGGAATAATAGATACTGAAAATTTACTAAGCCGAACTGAACTCATATGCTCATACATGGCCCACAAACACACATTTAATGCAGATCTCACATCTATCAGCAGAGATTACTCTATAAGCCAAGGTGTTTGAACCGATTCCCATTGGCAGAGCTCGCCTTCTTTGAACCACAAAGCTGCAAATAGGAGAGTAACTTTAGCTTGCCATCTCATATTATCAATTAAAATAGCTAGCGTGAACGTGAACAGATTTTAGGACCACGCCAATTGGCATGCCATATCACTAAGTACATGAAACCATTTGTCTTAGGACAATTAATCCTGCCCCTGATTGCCACTTTATACCACTCCAGGCCTCAGTGTACTCCTCAAAGTTTGATGACCAAATTATCATTCCATGTAGCTTGTCAATTGTTTAAAGTGATCATTGACTCAAAAAATCACCTAACGGCAACATAGAACCATACCGAATTATTGCTGAACTTACCGATTTCACGCTTGCCGTTATCAGGGCTATCACTTCCATGGACAACATTCCTGAAAAGCATATTCCATCATAATGTATTTGGTATATTGGTAAAATGGAGGTGCATTACAACTAAATATCTGGGGCCATGGTACATCATCACATATAGCAACATAAACGTGTGAAATGGGTGCTGACCTTCCTGTTTGAACTGCAAGATCACCCCTTATGGTTCCGGGCTCAGCTTGAAGGGGATTAGTAGCTCCGATTAATTTGCGAGCTGATGCAACAACACCATTACCCTCCCAGGCCTACAGGACAGAAAAACAAAAATTGTATTTGTGAACTATGTATCTGGTCAAAGCATAGAGCTGCAAGTATGTCTAGTTCATGATAAAATATATACCATGCAAACAACAGGGCCAGAAGTTATGTAATCGATCAGAGAGGGAAAGAATGGTTTATCCTTCAAATCCTTGTAATGTTCCTGATAGAAAAGCAATGGCAAATAAGACAGTATATGAACAGCACCAACAGCTAGTTGATTCAACATAAGAAAGATAACTAGATTTGTTTGATGTTTCCAGAAACGTCAAGAAAAGGCTGAATATGTGAACTTAACGCAGAAGAGAAATGTCAGTAGCGTCTTTATCAATGATTAGTACAAAACGAACACAAGGAAAAGCACGGCCACTTAAACAAGTACTCTCTCCGTTCCAAATTATAGGCCGCTTTGGCTTTTCTAGGAACAGCACCTAGATATACATTATGTTTACTATGTATCTAGAGACGGCCTATAATTTGGAACAGGGGGAGAAGATGTTTTGATGTAAGAATGTGATGGTTGAGACAATAAATCTTTCACTCACTTAAATAATTGATGTAACAATGTGATGGTTGAGGCAATAAATCTTATAGGCAGCCAACTGCAGATGAGTACCAGAATAGAAATTGGGCAGTATTTCTTTGCAGGAAGGATAAACATAACAGTTGCTAAAATGTGGAGCACTGGAAGTATATTTTTTACCATAAAAGATGATTTTTTAAAAAAAGGAAAAGTCTCCGGCCTCTGCAGCCGCACACAGCCAACCATAAAAGATGATAATTTGACCATCTCAAGTGATCAAGAAATGAATAAACAGATACAAATGCTGATAAAGACATGTTCCTTTAGAATGGTGTTGCCAACTTTGCATGAAGCCAAGAACCACATTAGTTTTCCCAAGTTCGGTACATTTTGAGAAGCAAACCTGAGCCAAGTCCTTGGGGCACTGAAAAAGCTTTAAGCCCTTCAACAAGAAGCCTTTCTTCTCAAAGCGGGAAATGATCTCACCAACCTATATGCACCAGATATGTGTTTTATCTTACATCAAACTTGGAATAAATAAAGAAAGAAAGAAACTAAAAGTTGGGAAAAGTAGGAAAGAATAAGGCCTACCAGTCCACGCTGAACACCATCAGGTTTTATCATAATGTAGCTTTGCTCAACTTCCTACAGATAAATTTCTCGTCAATAAAGATTTCATTTTTTTCAAGGGACTAGATGAATGTAGGTCAAGGAATATAGAAATAATTAAAATGTTCCGGCATTGCATGAGTTCTAAACTTCTGTGATGAAAATAGAATAGATGACTGAGCTTCATTAAATGAAGGGGTATGTGTGACGCCTTCAAGCCTCAGGCACAGTATGTTATTCATATTATTACAGAAATTAAACAATTGGCAGGTTCATGATAAAGCTGCTAGCAAATAACAAATATGACAAAGATTGTGGTGTAGGGCTATGTTTGTGTGAAACAAGGCATGTTCACTAAGTTTGTTTCCTCTTTCCTTGGGTATCTTTCTTAATTCTAGCTATAGTTCAACAACAAAACTGAAATAGCTGGCCCACATGAATTATTGATGATATGAACGTGGATTTTAGGGGCTCAATGGATGCTATTAATGAGCACTAATTATCTATTCACACTACCTGAGATTTGATAGAGAAAATGGTGTTCTATTGCGCCAATGGACATTTGTGGAAGAACTAGATTATGTTTAAATCTTTGGAAAATAACTCAGTTGCCTCTACTATGTATTGAAGAGCTGCTAAAACAATAAATTAAATAATTTCAACATAATTTGGTATTCCACAATGAACGCCTAAGACGTGGAAACGAAGTGAAGTTAGTAAAGCTGATATCATGTTTCAGTTAAGAAAAAAGTTATCAGAGAAAAGTTGCATCCATTGAATGAAAAAGTACCGCAGTTGTCCAACACATGGTTGGACAATTTCAGCGGTCCCACAGTAACTCCACAGGTACAATCGCCAGAAGAAAGCAAGGTCAAACTTTGAATGGAAACAGGGAGAACATAACGCAGATATCGGATCCTCTTGAAAGTCGTATTAGTAAAATCAAAAGGGAAGACACACTGTGGCTATGTATCCATCGAATGAAAGAGGTGAGTGTCCCTTGATAATTAACACAATGTAGCATGTTGTCAGCATTGACTGCTGAGTGCTGACAGCGAAACCAAAAGCTTAATGTCATTCCAATATTCCTCCTGGCACAGTAATCACAGAAAATTTCTGGACGGACACCAAAATTCCAGGCTATGGGTGAAATAAACAAAATCGACGCATTTAGTGGTGCATTTTTTCTTCAGTTCTGCATAACCCACCCACTAGGCTTGCAGTCAAAAGGTTGAGAGAATTATGAATAAACCTATCATCTCATTTACCATTCCCAATTTCCCCCTCCAGAATCAAGCTCAGCCACTACAACTTCAAAGTACAGTATAACTATCAAAACCATGCTAGATTACTCTCACAGGGGGAGAAACACCTCCTTGCCATTTCCGCACCCCCAAGAAAATGCAAGTAAATTCCAACTAGGCATGCAGCGGAACCAACCGAGGAGGCGACGATGCCGCGCGGAACGGCGCGAGCCCTGGCCGCCCTTCCACTACTCGCCGCCGCGCTCAGCCCACGCCCGACCCGCCCGCGGGTCCCCGCGAAGGAGAGCGATGCCGACGGCCGCACCGCGGCGGAGGGCCGGCGGCCCGTCCCCCCGGCGAGCGGCTGCGCCGTCCTCGCGAGCACCGCCATGGTCTCCATCCTTCCGTGCAAGCAGACTAGCAGAGCACGAGGATTTTGGATTAGAGGAGAGGAAAAGCTTTAACGGCCAGAACGCGCCCTCGCCTCAAGTACGGCCACACTTCCGCTTCACTTGACCGTTTACGTATTTACGTTTCTCCGCTTTCATTTCTGAAATGCGGAATCCACTATTCCAAAATGTGTTTACGTCTTCAGACTGGGTTTTTGTCCCCCACGAGGCAAGACAAGCGGGGGTGGGACCAGCCGGGCCACCCTCCACTTCGCGCCTCCCTGCAGCCCCGCACCGGACACAACACGGCGCAGCGACTCGGCCAACCACGCGTCGCCACGTGCCCTGTTGGGTGCTGGTCCCACGCACTGGATCCCACGCGCGCGTATCGGCGACGACGGAGACGACCGAGCCGCAGCCGCCACCGACGCCCTCCAAGAAGCGCCGCGTCGCCAGTCACCGACACCTGGGTCCCAGGCGAGACTGAGCCCACACGTCGGTGACGGGGGGCTGGCTCAGTCTGCTTCCTCGTGACTTCTCCTCTCTCACTTTTCTCCGGGGCCCACACGGTGCGGACCCCCACCGGCAGCAATGATATGATATCCCCGCGCCTCCCCGGGCCCGCTCGCCAGACATCCGCGTGACAGAGAGAAGGAGAAACACCACCTCCTCTTCCTCTCTTTCTCTCTCTCTCTTAACCTCTCCTCTACTCTCCTCCGTCGCCGGTGACCTCTCCGGCGACCCCCACCGCCGCCGCTGCTTCCCATTTCCCCGATCGCCGAATCACGGCCCGCACCCCACACAGCGACTCAGCGCGGCTGCACAGATCCACCCGGTTTCCTCGGCGCTCCCAGCCCGCCCACCGCGCGCCGATCGGCGGGGAGTGGAGGCTCCCGTGGCCGCGCGCTCGAGCGCCAGATCCACCGATCCGCCTGCCGCCGCGCCCGGCATGGACGACTTCCAGGGCCTGCTGGCCCGCGACTTCGGCCTCCGCCCGCAGGGCAAGGCCGCGCCCATGTCGGCGGCCCGATCCTCGGGGCCCTCCGGATCCGCCTGGACCAATACCAGATCCGCGTCGGCGTCCGCCGCCGCCCCCTCCGCGCCCTCCTACGACGAGCTCTTCGGGTCCTCGGCGTCGGCCCCGCCGCCGACCAAGCCCGCCACGTCGCCCTCGCCCGCCTTCGACTCCATCTTCGACTCGTTCAAGGAGACCTCCACCGCCGCCGCGCCGCCGCCCAAGCCGAAGCACTCGTCCATGCCTGTGTACGACAAGCCGGTCTACGACGATGACATCTTCGTCGGGGTCCCCGGGGTCAAGAGCTCCTCGGCGCGGTACGAAGACGTCTTCGGGAACAGCCAGAGCCACGCGCCGCCGCCGGCTTTTGATGACCTGGTTGGTGGGTTTGGGAAGAAGTCACAGGCGGAGGAGAAGAGGAAGCCGAAGACTACTGCTGCGTCCACTGGGTTTGATGATTTGATCCCAGGCTTTGGCGGGAGAAGCTCGCCGCGGCAAAGGTGAGTGCTTTATATGGAATTCATTGTGCATGGGATCGTTGGGCGTTATATTGTCGATATGCATGGTCTAGGCGTGTGCACGGGTGCTTAGGTTTGTTACTTCGATCAACTGAAACGGAAACCATTGTCGGTATTCGGTAACGGCTGGATCATGTGAACGTTTGTCGAGCTGGACAAATTGATTGTGCTGCCTCATTTATTGGGGATGTGTTGTCAAGTAGATTCTAGCTTGCTATTGTGTCCTAGGTTTGATTTGGCAATCCATACCAGCAAGATATTAAAGCATTTATTATATACGTTTAGTTCTATGCTGCAGAAACTATCTCAGAAAGTAATTCGGAAGTTCGACTGAATTGTCAGTTTCCCTAGGTTATGATAAGCATTTAATATTGATCATATTGTGCAAATTAATAACGTATTAGATTACTGGATATCAATGCGCCTTCTCAGACAATCCTTTTATGCTGTTGGTTGCTTTGGACCTTACTGGTATACTTAGAATGTATGTTAGGTTTAATTTAGGTACTTGCGTTGATTCTAGTACATGCTCTAGGCTTCAAGATCATGCACAAATTTGATTTAAGAATGAGAATTTTATCAAACTGTGAACAGATGTGAGCAATTTCGATTGACTTGAGAGTTAATGTTGGATTGTTTGTGGAGACCTATTGAATTGGTGCCATGAGTTTATACTTTTGTGTGCCTACTGAGATGGATTAATTAGAATGTTACTACCGCCATTCAAGTTTACTTGATGTTCCAGACAGCAAAACCAGCTTGTTTTCTACCTGATTTTCTTGTCTGAAACGCCAAGTTTATCTGCATGGAGTGAGTTTTTTTTTATGGCTTTAAAGATTAAAATGAGGTCTAGAAACGCTGACCCAAAACTTGGAACTGTTGAGTAGATTTAAATAATGCTATCAGGCCTGATCAATATGTAGAGTGTTGCTGGAATATGTGTGCTAGATATCTGTAAGTTTAGACAATATGAGAATCATTATTAGCTTGTATACTTTGTTATATAATGAAATCAAATTTCAAGTTTTCTTTGAATTTAAGCGCATTTAAGTATGCATTTCTGAACCCTGTCACATATTCCTCATGGTTGCAAATGCCTACCTTCTTGAGGAAACTGCATACATGTTCAGTGGAGGTGTGATACCCTCACCAAATTAAGTTTAGACAATTGAATACATTAGAAATATTTCCCTGGAGCAAGGAATTATATGATACAGCTCATATAATGAACTATTTTAGTTGTAATTTGCTTTGATGTTTATGTGGCAATTTATTTCCATTTTCATCTTTAGCAAGGTACACAGACAATTGAGATGATGTGTTGCACATCTGTTGCCCATATGTCATCAAACAGTTTAACTCTTTGTTTTTAATCTGCAATTTCGTGAACAGAGTCACCAAACATGATAATTGTATTTCCAATGCAGTTGGTTCAAGTGGTTCATAGTGTCCAAATATTTTTGTTATGATGAGTTGACATTTGAGTCCCAGACAATGCAGGAAGTAATTATTTGAATTAATGTGCTAACAGATTATTTATTGTTATGCATGCGGAAAAAAGTAGAAGTCGTAACTTGCAGCGTTTTTACAATAATGTTTGTCCCTTTTGTGCAATTTGATGTCCACCTTGCTTCTAAACATGTTCACATACAAACTTCTGTCTCATTCTTAACTTCAGGGAGACTGTTGGTGCAAAAGAAACGAAGGTTTCCATGTCAACGTCTAAGCCAACTGCTAGCATGGCAAGTGACCCCTTTGTTGTTCTTGAAACAACTTCGTCCTCAGCCCATCCATTCACAGATCCCTTGGATGAGTTGGGTAAACCAGCAAAATATCAAGGGAAAAGCAGTGAAAGTACTACCGTTGATAGCAGTTTGTTTGAGGATCCAGGCACTTTCAACCAGGCTTCAAAATCAGAGCCTTTGTTTACCTCAGAGGTGGACACTGGCTCGAAAGATAGGAATGACTTGAACAGAACCCGAGCCTCAAATCCTGTACAAAGTTTCCCCAAAAGGAACTCCGCCCAACAACCTTCAGTAGGGGATTTTGAAAATATCTTTCCTAAATCACAGTCTGCCAGATATTCTGATGTCCATGTTGACATTGGCTCAGAGAAATACAGTGGGAATGGTATGAATGATCAGTCACCTAGATCTGATGAATCTGAAGATGAGATATGGCTTACAGTTTCTGAGATTCCTCTCTTCACACAGCCAACTAGTGCCCCACCACCTTCAAGACCACCACCACCTCTTGCAATTAAGCAAAAACAACATGGATCAAAATCAAAAAGAAAAGATGATGAGTATCTACGGCGGTCTAGGAAAAACTATGATCATCAAAGAAGTTCATCAAATCAGACTGGTGTTTCTTCAGTAGATGAGCTAGAAGATTTTGCCATGGGCAAGTCTCAGAATGCGCATGCTTTTAATGAGGAAGAATTTGAGAGAAGTACAGCAGCAGCAGCATCTGCAGCCGCGATGAAAGAGGCCATGGATAAAGCTGAGGCAAAGTTCAAACATGCCAAGGAAGTACGAGAGAGAGAACGTGATGCAAAGCTTAGAAATAGAGAACATCAGGAACAAGATAATGAAACAAGGTCGTATGCCCAGGATCGTGAGGACAAAGAGAGAAAGGAAAGACTTGAACAAGAAAGAGAGATGAGGCGAAAAGAGGAAAAGGAAAGAGAGCAAAGAAGGCTTGAAGAAGAGAGAGAACTTGAGCGACAGAGAGAAAGAGACAGAGCTAGGCAAGCAGTGGAAAGGGCTACAAAGGAGGCACGGGAAAGAGCAGCTGCTGAAGCTCGTGCAAAAGCAGAAAGAGAGGCACGCCAACGTGCAGAGCGTGCAGCTGTGCAGAGAGCTCAACAGGAAGCACGTGAGAGGGCTGCAGTGGGGGCTAAAGAGCGAGCAGAGAGGGCTACTGCTGAAGCTAAGGAGAAAGCTGCTAGTCAAGCCAGGGATAGGGCTGCAGCAGAAAGAGCTGCTGTGGAGAGAGCTCAGCAAGAAGCGAGGAAGAGAGCTGAACGAGCAGCAGTGGAAAGGGCTGCTGCTGAGGCTCGGGAAAGGCAAGCTGCTGAGGCTCGGGAAAGACAGGCGGCAGCGGCTGCTGCTGCTGCAGCTGCAAGAGAAAAACAGAGTAGACCAGACGACCTTGAGTCATTCTTTGGTATGGGTGCCCGAGCTAATAGTGCTCCAAAGCAAAGGGCTCCAACAGTGGTGATTACTCTACCAAAATATACATTCCTGATTTGTATTTCATTTCAATTTTTTTGTTGTTTTTCTGATTGTGGAATTATCAGGATTCTATGTTTGATACTCAAACACAAAACAGAGGAACTTCCACTTCAGCATCGATGAAAAAGGCATCGTCAACAACAAATATTGCTGATGACTTGTCTGCAATATTTGGAGGAGGTACTGATCATTCAAGAAGTAGTGATACTGATAATCTTGTGATATCAGTGTTCCTCGGCACATGAAAGTAACAGTGAATTTGATTTATTTGTTATTTTAGCTCCAACATCATCGGAGGAGTTTCAAGAAATTGATGGGGAGAGTGAAGAAAGAAGACGTGCTAGATTGGAACGGCATCAAAGAACTCGTGAACGAGCGGTAATGTTGCAACTTCAATTAGAATAGTTACCAGCCTTCTATTACAATTCGTATTGTGCATACTTATATGCTCCTGGTTGCCTACCCTAACTTGCTTGGGACTAAAAGGCTTTGCTCATGATGATGATGTGGTTGTTGATAATGTTTTGGATACTTTCTTGTTTTAAGAATGTTCTCTAGGATAAACAAATTGGAATGCTTGGTTTTTATTACTTTCCTATGTTCACAGGCAAAGGCTTTGGCTGAGAAGAATGAACGTGACATGCAGCAACAAAGAGAGCAGGCTGAAAGACATGTAAGCACTATGTCATAGCTTGTAAATTTGTCCTTTTAGACGCACCTTTTATTGGTTGCTAGTGGCTAGTTCCTCACTTCGTTTGATTTTTGTTGTCTGATAATTCCAGAGGATTGCGGAAACACTGGACTTTGAGATTAAGCGGTGGGCTGCTGGAAAAGAAGGCAATTTGCGTGCATTGCTATCAACTTTACAATATGTGAGCTCAGACTTCTAGATTGTTGCAATTCTCACCCTCATTTTTATCAATTCTTTGTTCATTGTATGGGTTTTATTCTTCTTTAATGGAAATCTGCATTTGTGTCTTTCCTACTGTAATCTATGATTTTTCCATCTTGTTTGTGATGTTACAAATACAGTGTGTTTCTTATTGTGTGTGCATCATGGTTATCATATTGTGTGCCTCCAGTTCATGTTTGGCTATGAGTCTCTTTAGTTTTGCGATAAGCATTCAGATCCACTGGTAGCATTTTTTAGCTTCAGGTTTCATGCAAAGCTATAAAACATTGACAGAAGTAACATGTACCTCTCGAAATGTACCATACCATCAAAATGTTTTGTTGTGTACAATACTTGAAACAATAGTTATGCACAATGCCATTGCTTTATAGCCGTAACCTATTTTTCATTTTTTAAGGACTCTTGTGCACGGTTAGTTAAAAGAGATGTTCAATGGCATTCTGTATTAATTCTTGTATTCTTTCTGAACAGGTTCTTTGGCCAGAATGTGGATGGCAGCCTGTATCTCTTACTGATTTGATCACTGCTGCCGCTGTTAAAAAAGTGTACAGAAAAGCAACACTGTGTATCCATCCTGACAAGGTGCAACAGAAGGGTGCAAATCTCCAGCAGAAATATATTGCTGAGAAGGTTTTTGATCTCCTTAAGGTGTGTACCCTTGAAACATTTGCAGCAGCTTACTGTCTATGCACCAATATGATAGTGTTGTTTGTCCTTGTTTTTCTTGAGCCCATGGACCATGGTGTGAGGACATTAGAAACTCTCTTTTTCCAATGTGAAGAAAAGTTGTGCACTTGATAGATTTTTTTTTCCTGAAAACTTGCACTCGATAGGGTGTCAAATGTTTTGCTGAACACAAAAAATACAGTCTTTTGACATTTACTGCCCACCTTCTGTTAATATTTACTACCTCCGTTCCAAATTACTATTCGTTGTTGATCTTTTTCCATGATCTTTGACCATTTGTCTTATTCAAAAAAATTGTCTAAATATTCAAACCAATAAGTTATACTTGAAGTATATACAATGATAAAGTAAGTCACATACAAAATAAATGATATTTATGAAATTTTTTGAATAAGACGAATGGTCAAACGTTAAACGAAAAAGTCAACAACGAATAGTAATTTGGAACGGAGGTAGTACAATTTTTACATGTGTGGTCCATGGATGCCTGGATAATCATACATGTAAAGTACTGAGCCTTTATAGTTTGATGTAATTCTCGGCACATGGCAGAACAGAATGTTTATTGCAACAATGGTTTGTCTGCATCGAGTCATGGACCACCATCTGGTGCCTGGGAAGTACCTGATGTGTACTCCTGTTCTGCCTACAGCCAAATCAATGCTAATCATAGCAACGACATGTTAGCTTGTTTCATAGTAGTCTTAGTCTTAGAAGTTAGCGAAAAAAATACTAGTCTTAGAAGTTACAACACCTTTTAGTGCACTGTGCTGACTACTTAGACTTGATCTTTGCACCTTTTTTTCCATTTACTAAATATGCTTAACTATTTGTTGAAAGGGTGCTGAGTAACATATAAGTATTAGGAGGTATTATTTCTGTGGTTTTCCATTAATAATTGTGTTCATGCTACCAAGTTGTTAGATAGTAACTCTGAAATTTCTGGGATGATATTCTGTATTTCTGTAGTTGGAATATCCAACAAACTTTGTAATTCTCCTCTGCACTTCAATAAAACAGGAGGCGTGGAACAAATTCAATTCTGAAGAGCTCTTCTAACCTGCCTCATGAATATACCCATCAGTGCCTGCACAAGGTACTCAAGAAGAAACTCCCAAGCTGGAGCAGCTTGTGGTCAATCGGGGAAAACCAGAAGCCAAGCAAAACCTCAACTATAGCTATCGTTGTTGTAATCACCATTGCTTGTTTTAATGCCCCCAATTTTCCTTCCCATTTGTATGTTGATTCAATTACATCTCACAGCGACATGTGATGGTGGCGGCCCTAGCTGGACCTCATGTAGGTGTATATTAGTGCCCTGTTTTGTACTATTTATCCTGGGCTGTATGTACCGGTGGAGCGGGTGTGGGCGCGTGAGGCCAGTGTGATTTTGGATTAGGTACAGGGTTTATTTACCGTGGAGAGCTGGTTTTAATTGATGGTCATGGATGTTACTTGTCTGATGCCCATGGGTACTGTGGTAAGTTTTGGTTATATTGTTGATAGTCGATATCTTCTAATTCTTTTGTGATTTGGAGTTTTGAATGCTTGTGTGTTCATATTTTCAGTAAGTGTTGTTTTTTCTTCTTTTTTTGAAGGTAGCAGCAAGTGTTGTTAGTTCTTCACGGATCTGTTAAGTTAATAATTTTATGAATTAATCTAGGTTCGAATTCATAAAAGAACTGAGCGTATGCTCCTAAATGCAAACGAAGGGTGGGTTTATCCGGAGTCGGTTTTGAAAGGTTTTTGAAATGTAGATCTTTACAAAACTGCGTACATATTGTAGAGTAATTTTAGCCTAACCAATATGTAGTTTTTAGGCTCCCTATGAAACAAAGGATTAGTTGAGAAATTTTGTAGGATTTGTTCCTCTACAAATTTTTCGTATGTACCCGTTTGGAATAAAGGATTGGACATCCAAGAATCCTATAAAATTCCCATGGGAGTGTCTCAATCCATATGAATTTTGGAGAAAATCTAACATAAGGTCCAACCTTTTAGCCTAACCAATATGTACTTTTTAGGCTCCTTTGTGTGTCTCTCTCATCAACAACTGGGGTGTTCCTGTGTTGTATCCAAACGTTTTCTTTGGAAAATTTTCTGCATTTTGAGTTCCCTACGGCTACAATTGACAGCCGACTTGAATTTCTACGTTCCAAAGGAAGCCTTATAGTTTTAGTAGTATGTTATTCAAAAGTTTACAACCGACTCGTGATCATTTTCCACGCATTGTAACTGATTTACAGCAAACGAATCTCGTGGGTTCCAAACTGGACCAAAGTAGGAAAGAAAGCATAAATCTCCAAGAAATGGTTTTTTTCTTATAAAATGGAAACGTGCCACCCGCACCTGAAAATGCTTTAAAAATATATGCCTTTTAGAGCACCTCCAGCAGTCTCAGTAAATCTTTTCCAATAAGAGCATCTCTAAGAGTCTATCTAAAATATACTCTCTAAATCATCATTTGAGTAAAAAATATTTTTTATATCTTTACACTTTTCAACAACTTTTCTATGTCTCGTGCGTAGTCTAGAGAGTCGGAGTATCTATATTTGATATCCAATTGAAGAGGCTGTTGGAGAGTGTTGTTTCATCAAAATCTCTATTGCTGTAAGTTAGAAAAGATATAAAGAGTCTCTTGGAGATGCTCTAACAGGTTAATAGGAATGTCAAATTTCATGGTTATTGAAAGAGTTGCTTTTATAGTTACCCAATAATGTCATCTCAATCTAACTAACATATTGCGAGAGCTCCAACTCGGCCTTTATATTGGAAGAGTTGGGGGTAGATTATTGGTTGGTCCCAATAATTATTGGGAAAAGAAAAGGGTATTGAGATTCTCCTAGAGAACTGTTTTTTCACCAAGTCCCCTAATACTGTAGTTGGAATGGGAATTGGGATCCGCTAGAGATGCTCTTACTCTAGGCTTTTGGGCATGTTTCTTTCCCACGGGAAATATATTTTCAAAGGGAATCTTACATGTATGGAGTATTAAATGAAGTCTATTTGTAAAACCTTTTTAGGGATGAATGTAACTTTGCGCGACGAATCTAATGAGCCTAATTAGTCCTTAACCATCCTCTAATCGTACGGTCAAATGCCTCATTAGATTTGTCTTGTGAATTAATCCGAGGGTGTGAATGTAGTTTTGTAAACTGACTTTATTTAATACCCTTAATTATTGGTCAAACGGGTGGAAAAAATTTTCCACCCAAAAGAAACACGGCCTTTAACACATGGATCTTTATCTACAATCCCAACGCATCCTCTGTTAAAAATGAGCCCCTCTCTCTTACCTCTATCCAGTGAACCAATAAGTACCAATTTTGCTACACAACCCTTATGTTATTTGTGTGCCACCAGTGACCAGCCTACCCTTCCTTTTCAGCACCATATCGTCACGAACACCTCTATGGCTCTATCCGCATCTAAAGGCCTTTCAGATATTTTTCTGAAAAGATATTGCAAGCTTTTAATTTTAAAATGTAAATAATAGATTTTATAAGATGTTTTTAGCCTTACGGGCTTATAAAGTTGCGAAAAGCTAAAAAAAACTGAGTTTATATGAAAACTAGAAAGCTCAGTCTTTTTAAGCCTATGACTTTCAGAAATTGTACAGAAAGTTTCCTGTTTGTTTGAGCTTTTTAAGTTTAATGACTCCGTTACACGCATCTTAGTTAAAACTAGTGAACCTGGGACCTAACCTAACCAAAAGGGCTATGGCGGTGGAAGTCAATATAGGTTTATAAAAGGTCCGCTTGAGGTTGCTTTTAAGTTAAGTTTGGGACATAATAACATAACTAAAGAGCCATAGAGAGACAAAGAGGAAGAGAAGATTATAAGTTTTTAAAAGGACCACTTAACATTAGTTTTAAACTATAATAAAAGTTTAATGCATAACAAAAGACATGTTTGTAAGATTCCACGTAAGGTTATTTCTTAAGTCATCATTTAAGAATAGAAAATAGGAAATCAACAAACTTCTCCATGCCTAATAAATATAGCCAACTAATTATGACCCGGAAACAAAGAGCGTCGTCAAATAGCGCTAACACGGAGCACCTTCCACCCCTCCCCCCTCCACAATTTTATTCTCTCCATGTGCCTTCCATCTAATTCCCCAGCGCGAGCTCCAACATACAAGCCTATGCACCTTTCTAGTCGCCTTCCACGTTGGCGAGGACTGCCTCCTCTCTCAGATCTACCTTTTCGGAAGTGCTCCTCATACAGCATAGGCCGCCGCCGCCCCATCTCAGCTCCAACAGGACCGTCACCACCAGATCTGCCGCCATAGGATGGCTCCCTCCCAAATCCGACAAATCATGAATGTTCACCGCCGGCACCACTCAATCACCATTTCCCGGCCACCATGGATCATGGTGGGCGAGGTCATTGCCAACTTCTTGTCTCGCACACACTCCGCAATCATTACTGGTTCGCCGCATTCTATGGTTGTACTTTTAGATCTAGCAGCCACCAAACCCCTCCCAACTCAAAACCCTAGCCCAAAGCAGTGCTTGCTAAAGTTAGATTTGTTGCTAACAGAGGAGGACATCGAAGAACAAAGTACCCGCCGAAGTAAGATTTATCTTTTTCCTCATTTTTTAATTTTTTTTGTCTAACATTACCTCTCCATCGAAATCGGTTTGCTCTCGAGGTAGGCTAAACCGAGATCCCACTCAATCTAGATTTGTAGATTTTATCTCACTATTTTATTACTTCTCTATGGGGCTATGCAATGACGCTATCGCTATGCAATGAGTCTAGCAATTATCTTTCTATACTCGGTATAACCATTGATCTCTCTGCCACTCTATGTTATACCATATTTATATAAATCCTGAGAAAAAAACTGAACTTTATGTTTTGATTTTTTTGGTTTAGACGAGACTTTGAAATTTATTCACGGTTTCTTCCGCTGCTTATTCCGGTTCCAAACTTCCAATTCCCAACGGTAAACCGTTCTCCCTCCCTCTCCAACCTACCAACCCAATTTCGTTTTCCCACCGCAAATTTCAAAATTCCCTCCTCTCTCCTGCCTCCCCATTCCCCACCCCACCCGATCTCGCCGCCATGGACGCCGACGAGATGGACATCGACTTCGACGGCGGTGCCGCCGCCGAGATCGCCTCCCCGTCCTCTGCCTCTGCCTCCCCGGCGTCCGCCTCGGGCTCCCTCCCCGGCGTCCTCTCCGAGCTCGCCTCCCTCCACCGCCGCGCCTCCTCCTCCTCCTCCTCCGACTCCCCGCCGCTCTCCCTCCCCTCCATCACCTTCCTCTCCTCCGCCCCCTCCGCTGTATCATCCCTCTTCCCCCGCCTCGCCGCGGCTGGCATCCCCGCCTCGTCGCTGCTCCCCCCGCTCGAGGCCTCCCTCTCCGCGCACCAGCTCCCCGCCGCCGTCGCGTACCTCCGCCTCCTCCTCGCCCCGGCCTCCCCGCTCCTCACCCTATTCTCCCCGCTCCCGTTCCTCTCCCTCCTCCTGGCCATCCGTAAGGCCGCCTCCTCCGCCGGCGGCGCCGGCGCCACCAACCCTAGCTCCGGTTCCGGCGGCGGCAACCCCCGCAAGCGCAAGAACCAGCGCCACAAGCCGCCGGCGGCCCCGCGGGCGGCGCCGTCGCTCCTCCCGCGGGCGCTCTCGCTGCTCGCCGACGCCGCGGGCAGGCTGCCGCTCCGGTCTCACCCGGACGCGCGGCGGTCGCTCGTCGACACCGCCGCGGAGCTCGCGGCGTTCGATGTCCTTGCCGCCGTCCTTGGATCCGACTACCACGCCGAGGCGGTGCAGGATGTGGTGCGCGCGATTGCGCCGGTGGTACTGTCAGGGACGAAATGTGGTGCACGTTTGGCTGCGGTGCAGTTCCTGGTGACAAAATTAGTGCCCTTGGGTGCGGAGGAAGGGGAGGATGTGGTGAGGAAGGCTGTGGGGTACCTGCCGAGGTACTTGGCTGTGAAGGCGCCGGACAAGTCGGAGCCCAGAGCACTGGCGGTGGAGGCAATTGTCGAGGTGGTGCGGGCATTGGGGGCCGAGGAAAGGGAGGAGTTTGCTGGGTATGTGGTGGCCATGTCAAAGGGAAAGGCGAAGGGACGGCTGCTTGCTGTGGATTTGGTCCTCGCAATGTTGCCGGTGCTGTTGCCATCTGATGGGGATGACTGTGATCTGGAGGAGGACTCTTGGGGGCTGAAGTTTCTCCGGGTGTTGGTGGAGAGGTGCTCTGATAGCGTTGGAGGGGTTCGAGCTCGAGCGTTAACAAATGCAGCCCAGGCGCTCGATGTTTTGTCTGAGAGAGGTGTGGAGGTTGACCAGTTGCAGGAGGCGATGAAGATTGGGGACATGGGGCTTGGGGAATTGCTGAGACGGCGCTGCACCGATGACAAGGCTGCTGTAAGGAAGGCTGCGCTTGTGCTCATCACAAAGGCGATCGGTTTGATTGGCAGACCTGTTGATGAGTCTCTACTTTGTGCAATGGGTGCTGCGTGCTCTGATCCATTAGTCAGCATCCGCAAGGCTGCTCTTGCTGCCATCTCAGAGGTGTTTAGGAAATTCCCTGAGGAGAAAGTGATGAAAGAGTGGCTTCAGGCTGTGCCTCCGCTAGTGATTGATAGTGAGACAAGCATCCAGGAGGAATGTGAAAACCTCTTTCTAGAACTGGTGCTTAACAGGATCTGCCGAGCTGCCAATTTGAACCTAGACGATGATTCCATCACCTTGGAGGAAGTTTTTCCTGAAGGGACACTGGATTTGCTGAAAAGCATCTGTGATGGAGAGGTTGCTCCATGCATAAAGAAGATATGTGCAAGCCTTGGGAAGAAGAAGAAGCTGAAACCACTGCTTTCTAGTTCACTGCAGAAGATCATAACAATATCTGAATCCTTGTGGCTGAGAAGTTGTAAGCCAATTGAGAATTGGACTGCGCCTATAGGGTCTTGGTGGCTTCTTTCTGAAGTCTCATCCTTCGCACCAAAATCAATTAATTGGAAGTTCCTCTCCCACCACTGGAAACTCCTTGATAATGTTGGACAAGACGATAAAGGCAAAGCTTGTTCTCAAGTGGAACCAAACTCTGCGCTCTGGGCAGTTAATCGTGTGTCACTCTTACAAACTATTTCAAACGTCTCCATGGAGCTACCTGTGGAACCTGCAGCAGAATTGGCACACAGCTTGCTCACAAGGATTGAGAATTTTGATATGAACCTGAGTGAGGTAATCAGTTAGTCCATCCAAAATATATTGACCAGTGCCAATTAATTTTCTTTTGCTACAGTTAAATGTTGAACTAGCATTGCATTATGTTTTAACAGTACCAGATCTCACTTGATCTGCCATGTGAAAGCCAGGATTAAATTTACTAGGCTTTATGGAGTTTGCCCTAATCTTTTTGCCCAATCTGTTGGAACCTGGCAACATGTCCTGTTCTGAAGACTTTCTAGTAAATTTTGACATTTGGTATGATCTTAAATGTAGGCAAGCATTTCATAGTTATAAAAAGCACAAGTTTAGATCCATTGTGCTTGCCAATGTGGGTATTATAATAATCAATGATATTTTCTGGAACAGAAATCCTACTGACTTAGCTGAAACCTATTGCAATCACAATATATTGCTGTAAACCCTGCTTGTAACACATTTGGAATCTAATGATAAGAATTCAAGATTATCCGGAATCTTTGCTGTTTAGACAGCAATTCTTCAATAATGTTCATCATGCATCCATACTATCTTTTTCCTTGATATAGATTCTTCCTGCATTATTGTGTAAATATCTACAATTTTCTGTACCAAAATTTCTCTTAACTGAAGTAATTCAAGTCCATATCTTGACCATAATTTTTATGCATACATAAACAGGTTGATGCCCATGTAAAGTCGCTGAAAACTTTATGTAAAAGGAAAGCGAAAACAGCTAAGGAGGGTGATGCACTGATCCTGAAGTGGGCACAGCAACTTATCCGTAGTGCTGTTGACATCCTTGACCAGTACATAAAAGAGGCATCAGAATCAGCCAGGGGTCACAGTTTCATTACTCCTCTGACTAGCAAACACAGGGGAATGAAACAGACATCTGCGCCAAAGTCAACATCACAAGCAGTTATTGCTGTGTTCACTGTTGGGTCGCTGATCCTAGCTTGCCCCATTGCAAATGTGAAAGACATCACTCCTTTGCTACACACAATCATAACTTCTGGAAACTCTGAGCCGAGGCCAAAAAATCTTGTTGGTGGGACCATTTCTTTCAAAGAGTTAGCTCCATCATTGTATATACAATCATGGGATGCATTGGCAAAAATATGCCTTGTAGATGACAAAATTGCCAAAAGATATATTCCAATTTTTGTTCAGGTATGTTTTCTGTGCTGGTCTTATGACTATTCTTAACAGATGGACAGTCAATGTTGCTTCTATGAATCAGGAGCTTGAGAGGAGCGATATGGCTACTCTTCGGAATAATATTATGATTGCAATGGCAGACTTCTATGTCCGTTATACTGCATTGGTTGACTGGTGAGTTTATATTTCGTATAACCACTGATAATAATGTCACTATCCTTCCAGAATTCACTACTGTTTATTACAAGCAGATATGCACATTCTTGTATATCAAAATATGCTTTTCAGACACGCTTTCTCTCAAGAAAAATGAAGGCTTTCACAATTTACAAAATATTAATAGTTTGAAGTTTTTCCACCTTTGCAATGTTCAGACAATCATCTGATTCTGACGACTCTGGTGAATAAAATGTGCCTTATTTGTTTCCCGCTGTTTTCTTATTCTAGTATTAGTTCATGTAACTCCCATAGTGTATGTTTCTCCAAAGAAAGTTGGAAAATATATTTTTAAGATTCTAGCAACATGCTTGAATTCTTGTCAGATGGTATTGGAGGGAAATCTGTTAGTTTGTTACTGTGTTGGCAGTTAAGGTTAATGTTGTAATAGTGTCCTCAGAATATGCTAAGAGTTGTTCTGTGGTTTCCGGAAATGGTAAATAGATTTTGTCTTGGCAAGATCATCTGTCAGTTACATTTCACAGATGTGTGGAGAAGATATTTCATACACTTATCTTTCCTAATAATTGAAGTCTTATTTGCACATGTGAACTTTGACGAGCTATCTTTTATGATGTCTCTGCAGTTATATGTCAAAAATAACAAAATCACTGCGTGACCCCTGTGAAGTAGTACGGAGACAAACATTTATTCTACTCTCGAAGTTGCTGCAGGTGCTAATCACTCCTTTAATGTTTTGATCTGAATATTGAATCATGGTTATTGAGACTACTATTTTATCCAGAGGGACTACGTAAAGTGGAGAGGGGTTCTCTTCCTTCGGTTTCTGCCATGTTTAGTTGATGAGTCGGAGAAGATAAGGCATTTGGCTGACTACCTTTTTGGGAACATCTTAAAAGGTCTTCACTATTTATGCTAAACTTTTCTTGTTTTAAGTCACTGCCTAACATCTACATAAATTTTGCAGCTAAAGCACCACTCCTTGCATATAATAGTTTTATTGAAGCTATATATGTCCTAAATGATTGCACTGGACATGGTGCATATAGCGACTCCCAGGAAAGTTCAGACAAGAGGCCTGCCCTTTTCGCAATTCGGTAAAATAAGTCAAACTGTCCTTGCAAGAACAATGCTTCATCCCTAGCTGAATTTTACCATGCTCCTTTTTGTTGCAGCGGCACTGACGAAAGATCGAGGTCAAAACGAATGCACATTTATGCCTCTTTGCTAAAACAAATGGCACCAGAGCATCTTTTAGCCACGTCGGCCAAGTTATGTGCTGAGATCTTGGCAGCTGTTTGTGATGGCTTGCTCAGTGTCGATGATGCTGGTGGAAGGGCTGTGCTTCAGGTACAGAGCGAATATCTTCGCATAAGTTTCCTGCCAATTTGAACTGAGAAAGCATCTTGGATTTCCAGTGCTTCTAGCATGGTTCCTTGCTCACATGATTGACATCCAATTTGCATATGCATCTATAGTTTTGGATGCATGCTTGTGGTACAGAATAATTGGAAGAATTGGGTAGTTCTATATTTGTTGCTGCTTTTCCATGGTAGTGATGATTTAATTTTTCCCAACAGGATGCTCTGCAAATACTGGCTTGCAAGGAGATGCGCATCCACCCCAACATCTGTGCAGAGAGTACCGAGATGGACGATGAAGGCGGCGAAGGCGGAGGAACGGCCAGCGCACTCCAGGCAGCCAAAGGCAGGGCAGTGACCCAGGTCGCGAAGAAGAACCTGATCCAGATCGCGGTCCCCATCTTCATCGAGCTGAAGCGTCTGCTGGAGAGCAAGAACAGCCCCCTGACAGGCTGCCTGATGGAGTGCCTCCGCGCGCTGCTCAAGGACTACAAGAACGAGATCGAGGAGATCCTGGTGGCGGACAAGCAGCTCCAGCGGGAGCTCCTCTACGACATGCAGAAGTACGAGGCCGGCAAGGGGAAGGGCAAGGCCGCTGCAGCGGACGCCGAGGCCGGCCCCAGCGGCACCACCAGGTCCCCGGCTGGGCGGACACCTGCTGGTGCTGGTGCTGGTGGTGCAGCTGCGGCGACGGTGGATGCCTCTGCTGCGAGAGTCAGGTCGGTTCTGAAGGAGATGAACAGGAACACTAAGACGCCGCCGCTGCACTCGATGAGCGTGCCCAAGGTGAAGTCCATTCTGGGAACGGCCGGGCCTGGCTCTCGCCACCATGACGTTCTGGAGTCGGTCAGGCGGCTTCAGCCGTTTGAGTCAGACGATGAAAGTTAGCCTGTTCACTCGCGGTCGTTTGTTTTGGCTGATGAGCTTAGGTTAGTCTGATTGTGGTTTTAGTATGATGCTAACTTGCTTACCTGATTATTAGGAGGGTATTTACCAACCTCATTCTCTCAATGAGGTTTTTTTGCCGCTGGCAGTGTACATATTTTTGGGAGGCAATCAGTTAGAAATTGAAACAATTGCAATTTCTGTAATTTTATATTTTGCTATTCTAGCGTCGTGCTGTTGGTTGCATTACGACAGAACAGAGCCCGTATAGCATTTACAGAACTGCAACAGGGATTCTAAACCCTAACCAATTTTCTTCCTTAATCTCTATGACTCTTGAAGACAGAGGTTCCGGTTTCTAAAAAACTGGACGGTCCGGTTTTCTATAGACCAGCACAACTGTGACGTGTTGAACGTTCAACGCCGCACCGTTCGGCTGGCCGGTGGCTGGTGCTGGTTTGTGCAGAGAGAAAAATACTGCTGACTGGCTGCTGATAAGTCAGGCGAACAGCGGTGTGGATTTACATCAACACGCACAAAGCTCTTACCATTTAATATCGTTGTAAACAAGTTTTCAAGTCCTAAAATTTATATGCTTACATACTTTATATATATGCTTTATATGCATATATATAATTATAACAAATAGCCCTTATGAATGCGTGAAACACTTCTAGTTCTGTTCCAATCTTGTTTGTATATGCTGGTTTGAGAAGAACCAATTGAACAGATAGCCTGAATCCACTCGCCCCCTTTGCTCTATCATACCCACTTGGCTCTAATCTTGTCAGTATGCCTGAACTCGCAGGTGAGCGCCACGCTGCCATCCATCCTCCGGAGCACGAACCTCTCCACCAGCAAATAGCACCCAAACTGTCGCCACTGCCCGTCACGCCTCTCCACCCTCTCGATCCTCTCCTCGTCGGCGAGGTCGTCGTCGCGCGACGCCGGGACGGTGCTCACCTTCCAGCCCTTGTTCCTCAGGTAGCTCGGCGGGATGCCGTCCGTGGCGACGGCCACCGCCTTGAAGCCCTTATTTCTCCCGGGCGCGGACGGGAGCTGCTGCACCTCCACCTGCTGGTACACGTCGGCGCGGTCCAAGGCCCTCGGCTTGGCGTCGTTGACGCAGGAGCAGAAGCAGCACGCCGTCTTGTCCTCCTCCCTGGAGCACGCCGACACCTTCCTGCTTTCATCGATCCACGGTGAGTTGTCGCCGGCCGACAAGAAGACCATCACAAAATCATGCATGCATATATATATATATATAATTAATATAGAACGAATTGAAAGGTTCTCGTACCCCGTGTGTTTGCCGTCGGCGCCCCGGACGACGTAGTAGCGGCGGGACGAGAGTGGCTGGCCGACGGCGGGCACCAGCAGGACATATTCGGGGATCTTGCCCGCGTTGCCGGCGCCGGGCGCCCTGCCGGGCATGTTGAGGTCGTTCCATTTGGAGACAATCTCTACGAAGCAGTCAAGAAATTTCGAGAATGTCTCCAAATTAGGATGGGCGTCGCCCTGCCGCAGCACAAGCCCCCGGTTCTGCGGGAAGGGGAGGCCGTGCAGCTCCCTGTCCAGGCACAGGCCGCAGCAGCGTGTGCTGGCTTGCTCGGTGGCCTCGTCGACGACGACCAGGAAGCCGGAGCCCGGGCCTTCCGGCGGCGGCTCCGCCGCGGCCTTGGGGTCGGCTAGGTACCGCGACAGTGGCCTCGTCACGTACATTCCGCCCCTTCCTGCTGCACGCCCCGGCCTGTATCGTCGTCTCGCTCCTCGATCTCAGGGTATGTATAAATAAACACGTCGATCTTATATATGTAGAGCCATGGATTGCAAGTTAATTGCAAAGTAAACACTCATGCATATGCATAGAGTGACTGCCTTCGACTGGCCGGGTTGCCCACAGCCACAGACGTCGTTGCAAGCAGCTGCATGCATGCACATGCAAGCCAGCTCGGCAACTTGCTACTGGCCGACATGCATGCCAGCTGGCTAGAGCATGTAATTTAGCAGCTGGGGAGATGTACGTGTCTACTGAACTGAACGTGTACGGCTTTGGCAGCCTGGGAGATATATGTACTGTCTGCTAGTGGATTGAAGCACGAAAGCAACACAACCCTTGTTGGTACTATGACCCTGTTTAGTTCCAAAATATTCTCTTTCTAAACTTCACTATTTACCTATCACATCAAATTGTATCAAATCTCTCTTCTCATGCATGGAGCATTAAATGTAGATAAATAAAAGAACTAATTGCATAGTTTTGATGTACACGATGAGACGGATCTTTTATGTCTAGTTATGTCATGATAGGACAATGTTTACCATAACCAAACGAAAAGTACTACATGACGCTACAATGTTCGATGTGACTTTTCCACCAACTTTTTATCCCACTAGACACCCCTTATACTTTCGTAAGCAAGGCACGAAAGCAGTCGAAAGACGGAGGGTTTAATTTATTCCGGCCGGGATTTACCTGAGAATGCTACTACGGCGTTTCACGTTTGCCGCACACCTTATATTACGCTACTTCTACAGTTCTACCTGTGGATCGGATATGCTGCTTTCAATTCGATCGGTTTAATTTCCTGCGCGTGTTAATATATATAGGAGATTGATCAGCTTGAGCCGATCACGTGGCTTATTACAACGATATATATGCAACTTGTGGTGCAAGTTGTCAAAAGAATCCAAAACTGGTACAAGTTGCTGAGAACTAGGGGCTGTTTGGATCCACGTGACGAGCAAAAAATAGCAAAACTGATCCCATGACAAAACTTTTGACAAAAAACCATTTAAACCTCATTCTCCCTCCTTTTGCCATCGGGGTATTTGGAGACAAATGGCAAAAGTTTTATCTTTTTGCCCAATTTTACCATAATGTTGAGCCAAAAGATTTTTGTATCTCATTTTTTGATTTGTGCTTTGGACATGGGGGTGTTTGGAGGCAAATGACAAAAAAAAGGTAAAATGGATGTCATTTGCCAATGGATCTAAACAGCCCTAACACAAAGCAAATGATCATCTAACACATTCTAGGCTTTGGAGAGGTATCCAAACTATTTAACAGTTTCTGATTTGCTGACCACGCATACACTAGTACATGTATTTAACAGTTTCTGATTTGCTGACCACGCATATACTAGTACATGGTACGTGGATGGTTCTTTCACTTTGCCCTATTTAATTTTTACTGGAGGAAGTTTTGAAACGGGGTTTTTCTTGCATAGATTGAAAACAAACACTAGTAGAAAAATATCTTTTAGCACTGGTTGGGAACCTAAAGGTGTCCGTTTGGGTGTTTCTTGCATAGATTGAAAACAAACACCAATAGAAAAACATCTTTTAGCACCGGTTGGGAACCCTAAAGGTGTCCATTCGCCAAAAAATACGTGGGTTGATGCGGGGATTCAAACTCAGAACTTCTTGGCTCACGCATATCCACTTTTCCATCTCACCTACGCAGCACATGTGATGGAGTAGAAGATGTTTTCCTTTTGAAGTAGCATGTGACACCCTCTTTAGCACTGGGTCGTATTTACCAACCGGTGATAAAATGCCTTTAGCACCGGATCGTAATACCAACCGGTGCTAAAGGTGTCGTAACACCAACCGATGCTAACACCAACCGGTGCTAAAGGAACCATGACAATCACAAAATCACGATTTACAGAATATCAAAGAGTACCTGGCAAAGATGAGGCCGGAAATCTTGAGGATCCTCATCTATAAGATTTTGTAGTTTGTCAGATGCAACTTCTAATTGACCCTGTGTGCGATTAAAACTTTCATTTAGACAAGAACAAACTATTCCGGGACACCTTGTGTGATTCAGAACATTGTCATTTGAAGTATTTGTAACCATGACAACATGAATTTGTGCAAACAAAAGCTTTATGTTGCGCTCTTCTGGGGCCCTTTTGTCATAAGCGGCAAGTTGCAAGGCATTCTCAAGCATTTCATGAACAGTAGGGCCCTCAAGTTTCTTATGCATACACAGATCAACGAGGGGGGATTGGAAGGGAAGCCAAATGAAGGGTATTTACGACATTTGCTATAGTGGGCCATGCACTTCGATGATGTGTCATGTTTACTTGG
The DNA here is from genome assembly GCA_033239725.1 of Echinochloa phyllopogon. Taxonomy (NCBI): domain Eukaryota; kingdom Viridiplantae; phylum Streptophyta; class Magnoliopsida; order Poales; family Poaceae; genus Echinochloa; species Echinochloa phyllopogon. The sequence continues at coordinate 58,197,229 of BTCW01000012.1, read as the reverse complement.
CAGTCTAGATCGGATGGGGACGAAATTGAATCGAGAACATGAAGTTCGAGGACTAAATTAGACTTTTCAAGAGTTGAGGAACGAAGTTGACCCTCGGGCAAGAGGTGATAGACCAATTCGTCTATTTTGCCGATTCTAAACATCCACACGTCCAGTGCCCATCAGTGTACAAATGGTTCCTGAGCTGCCACGAACTCTACGAAATAAATACAAACGGTAACAATGGAGTAAAAAGGCTGATTATTGAAACTATATATTGGCACCTAATTAATAGGGTGATTACTACTCTCTCTAACTGATAGCTGCAAAACTGCTAACACTAAAGACTGCATGCACCTTGACATTATGAACCTGGACATGTACATGCACACACAGGATTGTCTCTAACAGTACACGCATACTCCGTATATAATATATACAAAGTGCTACCCACCACAGCCTCGCAGCACAAATAAGTGAGAACTGAGAAGGAAAAGCTATCCCGATCAACGACCATGGTTGGACAAAAGAATACTAGTGTTTCCAGCTCCATGGCGATCCTTCTCCTTGTCCTGCTGCTGCCGATGCAACTCCCGGCGGTGGCCCACCGGCCAGTACATGGAGATCTACCCAGTTCTCAGCCCCAGCCCCAGCTCTTGGGAGTCTATCCTCCACCGAAGGGACATCTTCCACCAGTAAAGGTGTGTTTAGTTCGCTTGGATTCCAAACGAAAAAGTCAGGTCGATCAACATCACATCGAAACATTAAATATAACAAATGATGCATGCATGAAACACTAAATGTGGGTAAATAAAAAAACTAACTGCATAGTTTTGGTGTACACGACAAGACAAATCTTTTGAGCCGTCATGGTAGGATAATGTTTACCACCAATAAATGAAAAGTGATACAGTGCGCTACAATGTTCGATGTGACTTTTCTACCACCTTTTCGCGGGAACTAAACACACCTGAGAAGATAAGAGCGCGGCACACCTCCTCCAACACTCGAATGATTAGGTGGCAGCACAGGCGTTCATCGTAAACTACTTTTTTAGAGATTTTTATTCGTACGACGGTCATATATATGTTTGTTTGTTTTTTCATTTTCTGTGATCTACTCCCCCCAGGTCCGTATCAGCGCACCCGTATTAGCGCAGGAACTAGGTTTCAATCTAGTTTGCCACACGAAAGAAAACCAAAGGATCTGCTGTCACGTCGATCTCCCAGATTATTACTACACCCGTTCTCGAATATATGTCGCTTAAGACAAGCTATTTTATTTAAAAATGAACTAATTTACTTGTTCTAAACATTATATATTTAAGAATGGAGGAATTACATGCAAGTGAGTGATCGCGACGAATCCATGCATGGCTAAGCAAGTACAATGTCCCCCGGATTAATCGTTTGCATTGCGCTTTTGGAATCAGGCCATCAGGGTACTATAGCAGATCGACTGCGCGGACGTGTCGTCCTCCGTGTTGGGAGCAAGCCAATGACAGGCCATTGCCCACATCCCTGACCCCACATGCCAGCTATACAAGAGTTGGATGAAATGATCGAGTGATCCACGTCCGATCAATTTCACCTGAATGAATGGAAGGTGTAGTCGATAGGTTTGGAGAAATTTCTGGAATGATTTTTTTTACTGTTATCATTTCTTGAGTACTTACATATATCAAGGCATACACATGGGCCTATTGGGCCTAGACTTTGTCTGTACAAACTAGTATACAGCCCAACACTCCCCCTCAAGATGGGTGATAGATATCTATCATTCCCATCTTGTTACAGGCAGATGTACATTCTTTGATTCCTATGCCTTTTGTTAAACAGTCTGCTAGTTGTTCACTAGAAGCTATATAATTTAGTTTAAGTGTTACATCATCCAATCGTTCCTTGATGAAAAACCGATCAATCTCTACATGCTTGGTTCTATCATGCTGAACGGGATTATTAGCAATGTTGATCGCCGACTTGTTGTCACACCAAAGCTTTAAGGGACCATCTCTCAACCTCAATTCAGATAATAAGCTCCTTACCCACAACATCTCACTTACGCAAACTGACATGGCTCTATATTCAGCCTCTGCAGTTGATCGAGCCACCACTTGTTGCTTCTTACTTCTCCATGATACCAGATTTCCTCCAACGAAGGTACAATAACCAGAGGTTGATCTTCTATCATCGGGACAACTGCCCCAATCTGCGTCACAGTAGCCTTCCACATCTAGGTGATCATTCTTCTTGAACCATAACCCTTTCCCTGGACTGCCCTTCAAATATCGTAAGATCCTATAAACTGCATCTAAATGCCCACTCTTAGGATCATGCATGTATCGACTTACTACACTAACTGCATAAGTTATATCAGGCCTTGTGTGACACAAATAAATCAAACGCCCAACAAGTCTCTGATATTTCTCTCTATCTACTGAATCTCCAGATTGAGCACATAATTTGTGATTCTGCTCAATAGGTGTAGAAGCCGGGCGACATCCAAGCATACCTGTTTCATTCAGTAAATCCAGTACATACTTCCGTTGTGAAAGAACAATCCCTCTTGGAGATCGAGCTATCTCAATGCCTAAAAAATATCGAAGTTGGCCTAAAAAATTGACTTCAAATTCTCTGCTCAGACTCCTTTTTAGCTGAGTTATTTCCATGGTATCGTTACCGGTAATAATAATGTCATCCACATACAGTGCAAGAACGGCAACATGATTTCTGGAGTGGCGATAAAATACAGTATAATCCCCATTACATTGTTTGTATCCCATATTACACATTGCACGTCTGAAACGATCAAACCATGCCCTTGGCGATTGCTTTAGACCATACAAAGATTTCTTCAACCTCAATACCTTTCCCTTGGTTTGAGCAGTAGCAAACCCAGGTGGGATGTCCATATAAACCTCTTCATGAAGATCTCCATGGAGGAATGCATTCTTTACATCCAATTGATACAATGGCCAATCATAGTTAGCTGCACAGGACACCAACATTCTCACCGTGCTAATCTTTGCCACTGGTGCAAAAGTTTCGTCATAATCAATCCCATATGTTTGGCTATATCCTTTTGCTACTAATCTTGCTTTATGCCTCTCTATCTTACCTTCTGGATTTTGTTTTACTGTATATACCCACTTGCAACTAACCACCTTTTTTCCTATTAGAGTAGGTACAAGATCCCAGGTCTTATTCTTCTCAAGTGCTGCTAGCTCCTCGAGCATGGCTTCCTTCCATTTTGGATTTTGTTTTGCTTCTCTCCAATCTCTAGGAATCTGTACTACTTGTAGTGATGCTAGAAAGGCCTTGTACACAAGAGATAATGATTCATATGAGACATAGTTAGCAATGTCATTTTCACCCTCATCCTTATTTACATCTTCAAAGCCATATCTTGATGGGGCCTTTCCTGCAGTAGCTCTTGTTCCTTTCCTAACAACAATAGGTAGATCAATAGAAGGGTCACCTTCTTCTCCCCCTATTTCTCTCAATAGATCAGTCTCATCACTAGTAGCTAGAGGTTGTTCTTGATCCACCGCTTGCTGTTGCTCTTCATTGTTAGCTACACCATCACCACCACTTAGAGACTCCATTGGGAGGCCTTTTCTCCTCCTTGTGTAAACTCTTAAATTTTCCTGTGCATGTGATCTCCTCTCCCTAGGTTCATGTATGGTTTCTCTCACATCCATAGGACATGGAATTGAGCCAATAATAACCCCCATCCTCTTTGATTGTCCATTACCCTCAGTCCTTGAAGTTTCATTCTCCTCCACAACACTGTCCTCATGTATGTTGGGAGAGTTGAGATCAGAGAAAAGAGAACTCAGATCTGTTGTTTCTCCATAAAATGGAACAGATTCCCTGAAGGTCACGTCCATACTGACAAACATGCGATGTTCAGATGGGCTCCAACATTTGTAGCCTTTTTGGCCACATGAATAGCCAACAAAGATACACTTGACAGCTTGGGGATCCAATTTCCCTACATAAGGTCTATGATCCCTAACAAAGCAAGTGCAACCAAACACTTTTGGTGGAACAATAAACTCGTTCTTCCCAAACATCATTTCACATGGACTCCTCATCCCAAGCACTCTTGATGGCATGCGGTTAATGAGATAAGTGGCAGTCATAACTGCCTCACTCCATAAGAATTTGGGCACATTCATAGTATACATAAGTGAACGCGCTACCTCCAAAAGATGTCGATTCTTCCTTTCAGCCACTCCATTTTGTGGGGGTGTATCGGGACAAGCAGTTTGATGTAATATTCCTTCCATAGAAAGAAAGTTTCTAAATTCATTATTAACATACTCTGTTCCATTATCAGTCCTGATAATCTGAACATGAGCATTAAACTGGTTTCTCACACATGCATAGAAGTCCTTAAAACATTTAAGCACCTCATTTTTATATTTCATAAGATATAGCCATGTCATACGAGAATAACAATCGATAAAGGTGACAAAGTATTTCATTCCACTCATAGAAACTACTGGAGAAGTCCACACATCAGAGTGGATTAAAACAAAAGGTGCCATACTTCGGAATCCCCTACTCACATACGAGGTTCTTGTGTGTTTTCCAAACTCACATGCATCACAAACTAGTTTATGTTTGTCCACCTTACACATTTCATCAGGATACATCCTACCCATAATATCAAACGATATATGTCCCAGTCGACAGTGCAAAAGCATTACCTTAGCCTCATCTTCACTTGCAACGACAGATAAAGCAAGACATACTGCTTCATCTGTTTTCCTTCTATCAAGATACCAGAGTCCATTATGCCTGACTCCAGTCCCAAGTTTCCTTCCAGTCCTCCTCTCCTGAATTAAACAATTTTCACGATCAAGGGAAACCCGGCAATCCATATGATCAACCAATGAACTTATTGAAACAAGGTTAACAGGGAAAGATGGAACATATAGTACTGATGACAATGTAATTGAAGGAGTACATCACACTGTACCAACACCTCTGATAGGTCGAGATGTTCCATCAACAGTTTGGATTGTTGGCATATATGTTGCAAATTCACTTGACATACCCGTGACATGTCTAGACGCACCCGAGTCTAATATCCAATTTGAATTATCATTTTGCATAAATGGAAGAGGCTGATTTGATGTACCTGAGTTGGAACGAACCAGGTTGGCAACATTGTCAACTGAACCACTTGCCTCCTGTTCATCTAATTTTGCTCACTTTTTGTCCGTTTTTAGCTTTCTTAATTCCTCTAATTTTGCAACTGGAATTGTGACCAAGTCAGATGTATCTTCCTCAGCCATAGCAAGATTAACTCTGTAGCTTGTCCTTCCACCGCGGCTTCTACCTCCCCTTGTAGCTCTACCTCTACCCCTTCCACGGTTAGGTTTAAGCGGCTGATGACAATCACGACTCAGATGCCCAACATCGCCACAATTGTAACATATCCTTGTCTCCTTGGATTCAGTCGCCACAAACACTGGACGAGATGGAGGCGAAGTGGTACCCTTCATCACTTTTAATCTCAATTCCTCTTGTGCCATAGCAGCTATGGCCTCCTCTAGGCTAGGCAGGGCAGGTTGGTGAAACATGGAAGCTCGCCTTCCTTCAAACTCTGAGTTTAGGCCTCTCAAAAACTAGAGGACCCTTCTCTTCTCTATCCACTTTTTCACCCAAGCCACACACTCAGAGTGTGGTAACTCAATAGGATCGAAGTGATCCACATCTGCCCATTGTCGCTTTAGTGTTGCAACATAATCCATTAAAGGTAGCTCTCCCTGTTTCATATCACTGATTCTATCCTCAGTTTCAGCCAATAGCATCACATTACCAACCCCCGAATACATTTTTGACAGGGCATCCCATATCCCAGCTGCACTTGTGATAGTATCCACAGACCCTGCTATGGTTGGAGACATAGAGCTCAACAACCATGCAGCAACCAAGGAATTTGCAGCATCCCATGTTTTCCAATCATCACTTAACTTGTTCTCTGGTTCAGTTGATTTTCCATTGACAAATCCTTCAAGTTTCTGTGCCTTCAACAACAATAATGCCCTTCTCGACCAAGCCAAGTAATTTCTTACGCCTTCCAATTTAACATCATTTGGCATCAACTCAAGTTTGTGGATAGGTTTATGGACAGATTCCACTTGTGTGACAACCTCATTATTTGAAGATGATGTCTCACTTGTCTTTGCAGCAAGCAATTCAACCAATTTCCCAAGCACTTGCTCAATACCTTGACTTTCCCCCATGGTACAGTAACAGAACTGAACAAGAGAAGAATTTCAATAAAGACCACCTTCTCCTGCACAGCCAAGCACACCCCAACAGCACAGCAGCTTATTTCTTCACAAACAAGCAGGCACGAATTGCCTTTTCTTCCCTTCGATGAGCACAGCAAGGAGCAATCCTCCACCAGCACGTAAATACGTACCTCCAACTTGCTGCCTAATCCTTTGATTTACAGCTCAATTAACAACACCAAACCGTATTCCTAAATAGCCAGCCACAAGCTCCCAAAAGCAGGTGCAGCACCAGGCTCACCCGAACTGATACCTGAATTTGCAGTCAACACCTCCGCAGATCTTTGCAGCGCTCAACTCTCTGCGCCTCTCGCGAAACTGACACTGCTTCGTCACCACTGGACAGCAACCATGCCGATTCACGCCTCAGAACTGGCCACCGTTCGCCTGACCGTCGGAGTCGATCGCGCCGCCGCCGCCGTCGTCATCGTCGCCTAAGCTCTGACACCATGTAGTCGATAGGTTTGGGGAAATTTCTGGAATGATTTTTTTTACTGTTACCATTTCTTGAGTACATACATATATCAAGGCATACACACGGGCCTCTTGGGCCTAGACTTTGTCTGTACAAACTAGTATACAACCCAACACAAGGACACTTCCAATACAATCCGATTTCTCGATTCAATAGCTGCTTAAAGTGGTGCATCTGGTACCCAAATAAAGCATCGTATACCCGCAAAGAAATTACAAATAAAGCATTGTACAGTTTTTTTTTGGAGATCAAGCATTGTACAGATATGGTTAGTAGAACAGTGGTAAAACCTGTCGAAACCATTATGTTTCTTAAGCCAAAAGGTGTGATTAAATACAATGACAGTCCAATTTAGTATCTATATCACCATTTCCACTTCAGCTTCCGAATCCCCATAGCTCAACTACAATTCTTCTTTTCTCATCTACTTTTCAACTTTGCCATCCATACCATGGTTCCAATATCAGAAATTACGGATTAAACTATTGGCAAGAGGCAGCTAAAAAATTACAATAAAATGTATTATTATCTTGACTGTAATCGATATGGCCATTACATATGTGAAGGAGATTACTGCAACAATCAATCAAATTGACACCAATTGGTGGTGATCTCTTATTCCCATAATCTCTGTTCTTTACATGTACAAGGCCTATGCCAATTTGTAGAATACACCAGTAAAAAGAAGGAAACGGGAAGTATAGGGCAATGACTACAGAACTCGGTTAGAACAGCTCACATCAATGCAGACTCTCAGATACCAGTACTTCAGTAGACAATCAAGCTAACTACAGATTTACAGGGGAGAGTCAGAGGCAGCTGCTGCTGGATGTTGGAGCAGAGAAAAACCCCTGACTGATTCGGGCATGCCCAGTTTGGGAAGTATAGCAACTGTACACGTGCTGTAGTTTCTCTATGTTCAACTACATGAAGTAGCCTGGGGTTTCCTTCTTTCTCGACCCGCCGTCTCCATACTTGTTGTTCCACTGTACAATTTCGTTCATGGTTGTTGAATCAGTCGACAAGCTAGCACCCACCTACAGCAAAACGCTCAACTGGTTATCACGGGCCCAACATGCAGTTAAGGGAAAAAAGAATCTTAGTGCGTAAAGAAAGTGTTCATTAATTAGAACGGTAGAAACAAGTACACATCATTCCTTCACCTGGCCAAGCGCAGATTTCAAGTCATCCATTCCAAGTGGGCGAAGGTCCTTGCTTTCATACAATGGAGGCCTAGGATTACCTTTAGATGTCGCCAAAATCATCTCCTGTATAAAATGAATGGGATTTCAGCACCATCAAGAGGGGTGGAGGGGGAGAGATGAATCAAAATGGCGTAATCATAGATGAAGATTATGTGTGCACCTTCTTTTCTTTCTCAAGAATTTCACGAAGGGGGTAATGCGCCGCAGTTACACAGAGATTCTGCAGGGAAGGGAGACATGATAGTAAGTTTCCAATTCCTTCACACTTCTAAAGAGTACAAGGCACATCAACATACCTTCAAGTCACTCCCTGAATATCCTTCAGTCGTATTGGCAACTGACTCAAGATCCACATCTGGTGCCAACAGTTCTTTGGATAGTAGTACTTTCAAAATCTTTTCTCTATTCGATGCATCAGGAAGGCCCACCATTATTCTGTCAATAAGAATCAGTGCCGAGAGTTAAGCAGTGGACACAAACCTGTCGGTTCCAGGGTATGTAGAAGCTTACCTGCGAGGAAACCTTCGAACAACAGCCTCATCAAGATCATATGGTCTATTTGTAGCTCCAAGAACAATTACGCGTTCTTGCTCTTTAGTACGCAAACCATCCCAATTTACCATAAATTCATTTTTAATCGTGCGCATTGCTCCGTTCTCTCCTGGTCTTTCCCTCTTTGATAGCAAACTGTCAACCTGTTATGGACAAAGTCACAAACGTTATTGGTAACTGCACAACACACTCAAACAGTATGAAACAATGGACAACCCATTTCCTCGCACACCTCATCAACAAATATTACTGCAGGAGATATTTTACTAGCCAAAGAGAAAATGGCCTTCACATATTTCTCTGGTTCTCCAAACCACTGAAAAAAAAAATGAAAATTTGTGTCAGATATAACAATAAAACAGATAAAAGTAGCATGCCGAAGGCATTAATCGTGTATTTCTCTCCTTCTATAAAGAACTATAGGAAAAATAAAACTTGCATCGGAATAATCGCACATCTGACAAAGGTGTGAATACTGAATACCAACTGCTGTTTTTATTGAACAGTACCTTTGAGGTAATGCTGGACATTGGTGCATTGATAAAGTTTGCTCCTGACTCTGTAGCTACCGCTTTCGCAAGCATTGTTTTGCCTGTTCCAGGAGGTCCAAAGAGAAGTATTCCCTTCACAGGCTGCCAGAATGAATTGTGTTGGTAGTACTTCCAAATGTAAGTTATAGCTAGCAGGAAAATATGTCGGGCCCACTTGGCCCTTTGAAATTAGGCAATCACCTTTGTTAGCTGCCCTTTTCTGAACAAGTCAGGTCTTTGTAGAGGGTGCATCACCAATTCCCTCAGTGTCTCTTTCACATTGTCCAGCGCTCCAATGTCTTCAAAGGTAACTCCAGTGTCATTAGGAGAGATAACATTTGAAAGAATTGTTTGCTCAAACTCATTCTCGGTGACCACATCCTGGAAAAAAGTTTTTTGTATGAATTTGAGTATCAGGGAACTTTAACCAACTAGATAGAGGGATGGAGGGGTCACCTTTAGTGCATTCTTTGACCTCTTACTTCCACTATGTAGCATACTGAACCCATGCCTGAGGCTGTAACAACATAGCTATCTTAGCCATTACACAGAAAGGACCTATTGATGTTTATATCGAGGTGTGTCACAACATCAGCATTGTATTTTTACCTTTCCACTGGAAGTACCAGTTGGCCAGTGTTTGGGGGTTTATCGTGCTGAAGATGATGACTAATTGCAGATCCGACAATCTCATGCATATCTGAAATAAATCAGAACAATACAGGATTTTTCAATAGCTTTATTACTGAAAGGATAAAAAGATGAAAAATTGGTCCAATAGCAACAGCGGAAGAAACAACTTACTTTCATTAGTTAGTAATTGATCTCTAATAGATAATTCGTGGAGATCATTGCATTCAATTCCTATGCTGGTCAGAAACTACAATGAAAAAAACACTGTAAGAGTCATATCATATCATTGCTCACAAGGTCACAATTTTGATCAGGACAGAAAGAGCAGCTGAAGATGTGACCAAAAGGTATTATAGCAAACGTTGCTTCAAATTTCAATGCCATTTCTATCATGATATAATAGAACAAGGCTTTAAAAGTAAACAAATTTCAAGGATGGACATTAACAAAAGGAATATATTAATAGGATACACATAGTTGTATTTCAGAACCTTTTAAGTGTGATGGTCATGATACATATAGTTTTATTTCAAAAGGGATCTAGTTTGGAGTTGAGTTGTTTTTTTCCATTTGTTGTATTGCACAGTCTGGGCTTTTTATCTCCTATTTAATATAATTGGGAACTCTCCTGCCTGGTTCGTTTCAGAAAAATGATACGCCTAGTTTTACATTATACTTAATTGCATCTTACCTTCTGAATATTAAGAACATTGGTGTTAGCTTTATGGATTTGAGTGTCACGTTCTAGTTGTTTCTTCAAATCTGATAGCTATGCTTCATTCTGCCAAAAAAGCATAAATCGAAATCTCAAGGTTAGACAAAGTACTATCTACAAGAACATGGGGTAACTTAAGTGCTTAGGGATGACAGTACCTGGGGAAGTCCAATGCATATTTTGTTAGGGAAAATATTATTTAGATGCTGCATCGACTTTGTAGCACGTCTGTTTTTTTCATCCGATCTAATTCCCAAGGCTTTCTGCATTTTAGAAATATAAGTTCAAAATATGGATCACATAAACTGATATTGATAGTACTAAAAAATGCAAAAGATTATAACAGGCCTAAAAGTCTTAATAATGTCATGAAACCTTATATACCCACAGAAAATAATGCAAACAGATGATAATGTTACCTGGACAACGTTATGTACTGCCTGACTGCAACTAGGTACAATCGGAACATCAAATCCTCCACGATGTGACTAAAAAACAGTCCAGAGCACTAAGGTTAGCTTTTTTCACACAAAGAGGGGAAATCATGGCAATATAACTTGACACCAACTTGTAAAGTGAACAATCATCCAAGCCCAAATAACCTTTCAGATTACAACCTAAACGCAAGAATTTTGTACAACCCTACCTGCAACACGCTTTGATATACTTATTTGTGTCTTAACAACTTATGATCAAAACTTCATTCCATTTCCTAATTGGTGTGCAATTATTATACCTGATCATTACGGCCATCTGCCTGAGTGTGAGACCCAATTATCAGAACACCGGGTGGAAGTTTGTTTCTCAGTGATGCATGTGATTCACTAAATCCAGTAAATGACTTCTCCACATCCTTGAGTAACACAATCAAATTACTGCTTTTGCTTTCTTCTGAAACGACCTGAAAGGCAATGGAAACCAAGAACCATTTTGTTGGAGGCAACAAGAAAATAAATTGTAGAGATGCTGATCATCTATAGCAACCATTACCTCAATTAACTTTCCTAAGGCAACACTATCGACCTCTTCACCACCAGAAGAGTCTGGATGAAGTTCATTAGCTGCAGAAATGTTAAACAATAAGTCACACAATAAGACCAGAAGAGCAACAATATGTCACTAAAATACACATGCTTATAAAGTTCAAGCTAACCATGACAATAGAAGCCGCGATTTCTCTCACACAAACCTCCAAGATATCATTAGTGATATGATAGTTAAATCTAACTCCAACTTTAGAGGAACGGTTTTTTTCAAAAGCAAGCACCACTGTGCCTCGAGAACCACAAACAGGGCCCCTGTTAATCAACCAAACAAATCAGAATGTGAAAGAACAATATCTCGGTGACAATATAATAACATGACCACCACTACAAGGTCTATCAATGTTCAACGCGTAAAATATGAAGTCCAGTATGATGTCTATTTAAGTTCATGCAACATAAATTCTGAAATAGTATGATCTCAAAAAGATATTTAGTCAGTAGAAACTCATTTTGTTATGATTTCCTTAATGCTATTGCTACACTCTGTGTTCCATTCACTGATATTAGAAAAAGGTTCAAAGGTGTTCCAATTTCGTGTCTGTCAAAGGTCAAGAAGACAAGGGCTTGCAGTGTTTATTATCCACATGATACAAATTAACCCCACTTTGGAACACATACAATAAAACACAAATCACAAAGAATTAATAGAGATCTAAGGCAAATCACTGCTAGGGTAAAATGAAACAAGTAAGCGTAGCTCTCAATAAAAATACCTTGTTATCAACTTCGGGGAACCATCACCAATATACTCTACCCTATCCCCTTCATAAGGACAAAGATGTAAAGGTTCAATTAAAGTGTGAGTAAATATTAATGGAAAATAAATAAAAGAAAAGGGCAGAGAAACCTTCTCTGAAAGTGTTTCGGTTGGATGTCCCCTCAATATCACTTGAACTATAGAGTGCATCATCCATCCTGGCATCCGTTATGTTATCTTGACACTTCAAAGATGTCTGCTAGAATTATCTTTGAATCAATAATTTAAATATTTCTTCTGACATATTGAGAAGTTGAAAGGTATGATAATAAAAACTTGACTGTGCATATCAGTAAGGGAACTCATGTTGAACTTACACCACACAGTGTAAGAGAATCAAGTATGAGAAGTCTAGCACCAGAATGCTTTGCAAGCGCCTTTATCAATATTTCTTGATAAATTTCAGAACCTAGAAGCATGTTTGTGAAAAATAGTTAGAGATGTACAGAAAAGAAAACACCAAGAGATTGCCTGGAAGGATAACAATTTAACACACTACAGGGCATTAATTCGTCACAATAGAATAATAAAATAAACAAACGACAAAACTACCTGATGGACCAGATAATAGAATTCGCTGATTTAGGGATAAAATATCTGGAAAGGATTCCCCACACTTATTTTTGAAGTGGATGAATGTACATGACAAGAGTATCTGCTTTGTATTCTCACTGCAAGAAATGAGCGCGGATTAATAAGAACGAAGGTATACTGTAACAAAATGAAAAAAAAACAATCTTAATTATTCAGCACCAAAGCTATAGAGATTGAGATATGATCAACAGACTGAGGAGGAAAATGTTCAAATGTAGGAGTACAGCATGGAGAGAAACTGGCAGATAACCGGTAGCTGATAAAGCAGATCCACAATACATTAGAACTAGCATATGACCTGAGATAATATGGGAAATTATCAAGGGTTACAAAAAATATCCGTTGGGTTAAGAATTCCTTGTTTCAGCCCATCCTTAAAGGTTTGCCATCTGCTGGGAGGTAAAGTGGACCCAGTGGCAGCAGAAGTCAGGACTGCTTTAGTAACTTCAGTATCCCTCATAGGATGCTGAAAAATCTGCCAGGAAGTTATGGATCACTCCAGGATAGCAAGTAAAACTAACAAGTCTGGCTCATTCTACCATTGCTGAAGTGCATATCAACAATCAAATATATGGAGAAAGTACACACAAATGAAACAGACATGTATGATGCAAAATCTGATAATAAGGATACATAAGCATGCTTGTCACCTAGACCAAAAATAATCTCATCTCCTCCTCTGAGGGTGACTTTGACACCTTGGATGATCGGTCTTCCATTTACTACAACCAAACCATTTCGGCCTGTGGCCTCTAACACACATGGACCTCCTTGCTGGAACAAGAAACAACGCACTGTTTATGCAAGAAGCCAAGAAACAAAACAATGTAACAGCATTTTAACACTGCAGAAGCATTAAAAGACCTGAAGACGTCGCAACATGCAATGATTTCTGCTAACAGCTTGGTCATCCAAATACAACTGACAGTTGTCACTGCGGCCAATGGAAATTACATTGCCAATGATAAGAAAATGAGGAGTCTGCAATCATAGATGGTTGATATCCAATATCAGTTAAAAACAATTTGAGCATTATGACTGGATGACCATAATGGACAGGTGCAAAAGTTACCAGAAGGGTGAGAAACTTTAGGGAGCACATTTTAGCCGCTTAACCACAAAAAGGTTGCTCAAGATTTCTGAACCATGATTAAGAACATACAGGTTCATTCACACTTGAAATGCAGAGAAGCCCATGAAGATATTTTGTCCAGTTTTTTTACAAGAAAAAGCAGAAAGTTCCTTTCAGTCTTCACACCGATAAATCTTGAGCTACCAACACTTGACTTTCTACCGGGTGCCTCATGATCAATCACAAATGAATTCCATTGGGCCATGATCTAAGAATCACAAAGCGACCGTACAGCAGGCATACAACATCAAAGATCGTTAAGTGATGGACAGAGAACTAAACTGCAAGCATCAAGAACAAAACGTAATCTGCATTTACACTATCAGTATTTTCAGCTGAGAATTGCATCTTCATAAACTACAAAAACATGTCAAAGCGAATCATAAACCGGAAGAGACAATCTCACAAAAGTAACACCTACTGTTGTGGAAGAGTAAACGCCACTGCAGAAATTCCAGAACAGAGTGTACCCAGATGGACGGTCGAGACCAAAACAAATTCCCCCAATACGACTTCCTCACCCCAAGAATCATCAAGAAATCTGTAACTCAATGCAGATACCACATTGTACATCTTGATTCCCCCAAAACATCAACGGATGTCCTAACAACCAAGAAGATTAAAGAAACTACACAGAACGGCACACTGTCCTTGACAAACACCAAGAACACGTGCAGTTCGCCGGAAGCAACATCTAGCGAGGCACAAGAACTGCGAAGCGCCAAACCCCAAGAACCACCAAAGAAATCGCGCGAACATCGCCGTGTTTGGCGACCGAACCCCAATGCAAGCAAGCTCGGAAAATGGCAGAACCCCCACACCTACCATCGAGAAGCCAAAGAAGAACCACCAAAGAAATCAAGCACCCAACGCACGCACGCACGCACGAACCTCTGGGTGCTGCGCCAACAACCTCGCCCACGGCTTCTGCCACTCCTGCTCCAACGTCTCCTCCGAGGACCCCGAACTCTTCCCCGCCGCCGCCGCCGCGGCCGCGCCCGGCGCCTTCTTCGGCTCGGACGCCCCCGGCACCGCCTGCGTTACCCATCCAACCCACGTCAGCGCCAACCGAGATGGGACCCTGTTCCCGCCGATCATGGAGGAGGAATGCGAGGCGGAGCACGAGCTCACCTTTCCGCGCTTGGTCGGCGAGGCCACCGGGGAGGCCGACGGCTCCGGGCGCTTGCCCCTGCCCGGACCGTCCTTCCCTCCGCCTCTATCTCTCACGCATCATTGAACAAATCTATAAAAGGATCGAATTTTTTTTAAAATATTTGTTACCAACGAAAAACTCACATACCTCTCACGCCGGCCCCATCTGGTCCCACATGTCAACTGTTTCAAGCGGACAGAGCGAAAAAATACATGTGAGTTCACCTCTGATCCCCATTTTTTTCACCCATGTATTTTGTACCCACCTCAATTTTATTAGGAAAGTATTTTTTCCTCCTCCTCCCGATCCCCACCTTTTTTTATTTATGAATAGTTTCTCCTCCGAATTTTTTTCCGAAGCTAATTTTATTCCTCCCTAGCCGGGAGGTTTCTTTTTTTTCCTAATCTACTTTTTTTCCTCTTCCTCCCGATCCCCATAAGAAGACTTCCATATCCAAGTTTAGCTCAGACGTAGCTGCCTTCTTTTTGGGTGTGAAGCAGTGTCAAACCAAAATACCCAATAAGCATAAGCATTAGCTCTCCCTGAAAAGGAGGTGATCCAGCCGCACCTTCCAGTACGGCTACCTTGTTACGACTTCCTTTCTTATTTATGGATAGTTTCTCCTCCGAATTTTTTTCCGAAGCTAATTTTATTCCTCTGTAGCCGGGAGGTTTCTTTTTTCTCCTAATCTACTTTTTCCTCCTCCTCCGGATCCCATACTTCCCCCTCCAAATCGCTTTTCTCCGACATTTTCTGAGCTCAAGCTGTCCGTTTTGATCTGTATACTAACTCGTCGAATTATATGGCTTGTACGAGGAAGAACAAATACAGGCATCATCTTACATCCACATTGAGAGCAATGATTTCCCAACTAAAACTCCCTATACCCCTCACAATGGACCCACCTGGATCCACGTTGAAGAAAGAAAAAGGAAATATTACAAAAGTTTTTTTTGACAGCGAAAAACCTCATGTGAGTTCACCTTAGCCCCCCGTTTTTTCACTAGTGTTTTTTGTACCCACTTTTTTTGAAAGAAAAAAATGAGTTTTTTTAAAGGAATCAACGTCCTAACCGGTAAAACCCCATCAGAGCTTTTTTTTGAAAGGAATAAACAAGCTTTTTTTCTGAACTGAAAACAAGATTTTTTAAAGAATCAACGTCCGAACTGGTTAAACCTCCTTGCAGTTTGTTTGTGTGTCTATACACAATTATCCCGTATTGCCAATAAACAATAGATTGGAGAGTTTTTCTCCATATAAATAAAGGCCAACTATCTCAAAAAATCATGCGCCTCTGGATTTAAAAATACCTAAAGCTCTCTATAAATGAGAGTGCGAATATAAAGTATTTTTAAAAACGCTTCGCATGACTGATATGTTTACCTTGGCCCATGAAGTGACAGTTTTTTTGATACATATGTGTCATCAATAAACGTGCGGCACAGAGTTCTTGCTAGTATATATAATTACCCAATTAGATTAACAAAATATAACATGATAAATTGACTGTTGAAATATCTAAAATAAACTTTTGAAACATTCTATATCACAACAAAATCTAGATAAACTCTCATTGTAACATTATCATTGGCTTATCACAACAAAAACATACGTAAAACATGCCCATCGCAACATTTATCATTGAGTTTGAGCTTCACTCACATCGCAACATCATTATATAACTATTACAACGAATATACGTCTAAAAAATTACTACCGCAACCTTGTGGCGAGGGTCGGAGCGTCCGACGCATCGGGCACATATTCCGAAGCATTACCGTAATAGAAATGAAGTCAGCGGGGTTTAGTTGATGGTGGGCCCATGTCAGTGTCATAAGTATCTCTCTTCTGCCGTCTCTCTTGAAGCGAGTGGGGGGTTGGATTCTCTGCTCGTGACCTTTTTTATGGTGCTTTTGAGGTTTTGACCAGCCTGATAGCATGTTTATGGTAATATCACGCTTATAAGATCTCTAAAGGAAGCACCTTTCTTTCCGCACGTGAATCTTGGTCAACCTTAAAATTTAGTTTGCACATGGTTTAGTGCATCAAGCTAGATAGCCACAATGGTTATACACTAAATACCATACTCCCGTGATTAGCATTAACATAATATCCCATTAGCCATTGTATTAGCAACTTTATCCCTCCCACCACTCTCTATTTGGGCTGCCCCCTTCATCACTTTCCTTCCTCTATGAGCTTCCGCATGCTTCCACAACATTTCTTTATTTTTGTGTATGTGCCTTTTTATGGCCTTCTTTTCATTTCTCTCTTTATTTCTCCCTCGTATTGTTTTTATGTTTTACACATATGAATGTAAAGTGTGTTTTTCCTTCTTTTATGGTCTTTGTTTTTAATTTTTCTATATTCTGTTCTTCATTCCCTTCTCAAATCTCAACACACATTCAAAGCAAACTACAAATTTTGAAAATTTCTTTGCGGCTAGCATGGCATTTTTTTACAATGCATATGATTTGGTAATCCAATGTTTTCCACTTCAGATTTGTTAACATGTTTTTAAAGCAAGGGCAGGAAGTTTGCAAGGCGTGCTGCTACATACTTCTTTTGTTCATTCATCATTTTTCCCCTTACGCGTTGACTGCATATATGATTTAATTTCTTTTATTTGATTCAACATCAGAGTTTTGACGCCATCCCTCTCCCCAACGTACTGTTCATATATGTAGTCTATAAACCGTCTAGCATGCCCTACCTGTCACCCAGACAAGCTTTCATCTAGATGCTTTTATTATTCACTTCCAACTTTCTAACAGCAGTTATATTCGTTGAGTCATAATTTAATTCCAACTTTGGCATCCATGTTCCCATACAGAAAAAAATGCAACCTATGTCTAAAAAGTTACTGTACAGCAAACCATGCACAGTTTGAGCTGTAACTGAAACAATCTTTATACATGCAACAATAAATCGAATAGGCACTTTTACTTTTTTGCGAAAGCTGTATACAGATCTTGCACACAAGGTATTTACCCATTTGTAGTATTAGCAGGAAAACAGAAAAGAAAAGAATATGGTAAAGGCCAATGGCTATTGGTCTCAGTTAGAACAGCAAAACATTGTCAGTCCTCACTATAACATTCTTCAATACACAATCTAGAAAAAACCCTAACTATTCAGGGCACACTGACTTAGCAAGTGTACAGATGCTGATGTTTTTCTAGGATCGATTCTTGTTCAACTAAATATAAATGTAGGATTGTGCATCCTTCCGTGACCCACCACCTCCAAACTCGTTGTTCCACTCTACAAGCGCGTCCATGGCTCTTGAAGCACTCGAAAAGCTAGCACGCACCTGCAGTAAATTGTTCAGCTGGTTATTCTGTACTCAGGAGGAGGTTAAGGGGAAAGTGCTGTTCTTAAATCCTAATGGTGATTCAGTAGCGTGGGCCGTGGCTCAAATAGTTAATGATTCCCTCACCCGGCCAAGCGCAAATTTGAAGTCATCCATTCTAATTGGGCCAATGTCCTTGCTTCCATAAAATGGAGGCATAGGCCTACCTTCAGCAATCGCCAAACTCTTCTCCTGTATAAGAAAATAGAGGGATTAGGGGCCACTGGAAGGGATGGTAGGGGAGAGGTGCATCAAATAGCTTAACATTCTGCGCATACCTTTCTCTCCTGAATGATTCCGCGAACAGGGCCAAAAGCCGCATTTACACAGAGATTCTGCAAGGTGGGAAACAAAATGGTAAATATCCAATTCCTTCTCACTGCTGGAGAGTACAAGGCATACCAACATCATACCTTCAAGTCACTGCCTGAATATCCATCAGCCATAAGGGCAACTAAATTGAGGTTAAGATCTTGTTGACACGAAACCGCGCCAACAACAAGCACGCGGAGTAGCTCCTTGCTGCCCTTCCGCGCAAAGCGGTCAGACCGGTTTTGATAACCGGCCAGACCGGTTTCGCCGGCGGTGCCCGGCGAGAGACCAACGAACGCCCGTCCGGGAGGGACCCCGTCAGGACAGGCGCACCTTGGGTTGTTCTAGGATCGGCAGGCCACCTAGAACGCCTTCAATCGACATAGAGACGAAGGAAGAACAGCATGGTAGGGTTGGAAGAGAAGAGTAAAAAGATAAAAGTAAAGACAAAACGATAAAAGGTAGATTTGATAGATTCGATTGGATGATTATTCTCAATCGGCCATGACCCTTTATATTTATAGGGTGGAGAAGTCGTACCCCTTTAGGTTGGTTTACAATATGGGATAAAACTCTAAAGTCCTAAACCTACTCCAACACGGGAGAAACCGGTCAGACCGGATAGGGAAACCGGTCAGACCGGTTTGGCCGTTGCCAGATCGGCTACAGTAAAACCGGTCTGACCGCTTCCTAGAACCGGTCTGACCGATTGCCCTCGGCCTGATAGGCAACTGCCAATTTTGGGTGCGAACATATGCCCCCCTGTTTTCTGGCAAAACTTGCGTGCCAGAAAATAATCTTCAATGATCAGGTCATCTAATAATTGAAATCTTGATATGGCCATGACAACCAAACGTAGTTCCTTGGTACATCAGAAGCATAATATTGATAATTATAAAAAGAAGACCAAGGATTATACCAAAACCATGAATTGTAATTAGGTATACTTGGATACGCATTCCATGGCACATGCATCGACGGAATAAATGTTGAAGAATAATGAGATGACCGTTGATGCTTCTTTGCTTTTGGTGATGAAAAATTCCAACTTTGATCTTCTAACCGATTACTTTGCTTTTGCTCGGCTATCTTCTGATATTTATGTAATAATTCAGCAAAGCTTGGCTTCTTCTTCATCACCTTGCTCTTTGAAGTGACACTTGCAGATTTATCAATTTTTTTGTCAAACCGGTCAGACCGGTTTTTAGAACCGGTTAGACCGGTTCCTTCAGAACCAGTCACACTGAGAACATATTGCCCCCCAGCCGAACATGACTGTTGCTCAGCTATAATATTTGTGATATGCTTATTATTGGGGACAATTTGATTAACAGAACTAGCCGATGAATTTTCAATTATCGGCTTTTCTATGTCTAGTGTCAAATCTGGATTTTTATTTACTCTTCCATCTTTTTTGACACGATAGACTTGTTTAATCACCTTACGCTTATTTTTCTGTGTGGACCGATTCTTTTGATCAAAACGGTCATTATGCATAGGTGATGGCTCATTAACTACCGGCTCCCTATAGGTAATATAATCTGAACACAAATATTTAGGAGGAGACGGCATATATGAATTATAATACCAAGGAGAATAAAAATAAGACACATTAAAACAAAACTCGCATGGTATTGGTGTAGGTGATCCATATGGTGGAAACGACGTTGATTTGTGAGAATTATTCCATTGCCGATTCCGATTATGGAACTTCTCCCTAGGAGAAGATTTTGATTGATTGAAATTTTTAGACCGACTAGCATCATTGACAATCTTTTGTCTTTGAGATTTAGCCGGAAGTTTCTTGTTACACTTCGGCTTTTGTCTTTGATGCTTATGACGGCCTTTGGATTCAATGGTTTTCCAAACACCGATCTCGGGCTTCTTTGGCTTAACCATCTTTGGTTTTGATTTATTTTTTGAAGCCCTAGGTGAAGCGGTCAGACCGGTTTGAGAACCGGTCAGATCGGTCTGGGCACCGGCCAGACTGGTTGTGTTGCAACCATCACCTTTGCCTTTGTTCTGTTGCCCCCCGAGCGTCGAAATGCTAGATGTAGCCTCTATGCTCTGGCTAGGGGATTTTGGATCAACAATTTCGGCTAGAGACGGCCGATTTGTTTCTTGACCAACAACATCGCAATTTGGCAAATTGCAAGGATCAATAATATCATTAGTCGGCTTTTCAACAACCGACTTTTGAACAACAGGAATTGAATCTACCTTATCCTCTTTAGAAATCAAAAATTTAACATAAGCAGATAGACGGGTAGATATAGTACCGGAAGATTGTATCTCCTTTAATACGGCGATGTTCGATAGTGGCTGAAACTCTTTAATCTTGATGACACCTTGTTCTGTCTTAATGAAGCAAGACAAGAATATCCTTTCAATTGCTCTGTCATATTCTTGATAATATTCTTCAATCAGCTCTTTACACGACATCAAATCACTTGATAAATCAGCCATGATAACCAGAGATTTCTTCCCCAGCGGAGTCGCCAAAATATGTTGACACGAAACCGCGCCAACAACAAGCACGCGGAGTAGCTCCTTGCTGCCCTTCCGCGCAAAGTGGTCAGACCGGTTTTGATAACCGGCCAAACCGGTTTCGCCGGCGGTGCCCGGCGAGAGACCAATGAACGCCCGTCCGGGAGGGACCCCGTCAGGACAGGCGCACCTTGGGTTGTTCTAGGATCGGCAGGCCACCTAGAACGCCTTCAATCGACATAGAGACGAAAGAAGAACAGCATGGTAGGGTTGGAAGAGAAGAGTAAAAAGATAAAAGTAAAGACAAAACGATAAAAGGTAGATTTGATAGATTCGATTGGATGATTATTCTCAATCGTCCATGACCCTTTATATTTATAGGGTGGGGAAGTCGTACCCCTTTAGGTTGGTTTACAACATGGGATAAAACTCTAAAGTCCTAAACCTACTCCAACACGGGAGAAACCGGTCAGACCGGATAGGGAAACCGGTCAGACCGGTTTGGCCGTTGCCAGATCGGCTACAGTAAAACCGGTCTGACCGCTTCCTAGAACCGGTCTGACCGGTTGCCCTCGGCTTGATAGGCAACTGCCAATTTTGGGTGCGAACACATCTGGTGCCAGATTTTCTTTGGATAGTATTGCTTTTAAAATCTTTTCTCTGTTTGATGCATCAGGAAGGCTAACCATTAATCTGCAAATAATAATCCGTGCTGAGAATCAAGGAGTAGATGGCAAACCTGCGAGGAAACCTTCGAATAACAGCATCATCAAGATCATATGGCCTATTTGTGGCTCCAAGAACAAGCACACGTTCTTGCTCTTTAGTACGCAAACCATCCCAATTTACCGTAAATTCATTTTTAATCTTGCGCATTGTTTCGTCCTCTCCTGTACTCTCTCTCTTCGCTAGCAAACTGTCAACCTGTTGAAACGTTATGGTAAATGCACAACACACTCAAACAGTATAAAACAATGAACCCATTTGCTCGCGCACCTCATCAATAAATATTACTGCAGGAGATATTTTACTAGCCAGAGAGAAAATGGCCTTCACATATTTCTCTGCTTCTCCAAACCACTGAAAAAAAAGAAAAAGTCAGATATAACAATAAAAAGACAAAGTAGCATTTTAAAGAAAACTGTTTTTATGAGCAGTACCTTTGACATAATGCTTGACATTGACATATTGATAAAGTTTGCGCCTGCCTCAGTAGCTACCGCTTTTGCAAGCATTGTTTTACCTGTTCCAGGAGGTCCAAAGAGCAGTACTCCCTTCACAGGCTGCCAGAAAGAAATGTTTTGGTAATACTTTCCAAATGTAAATGATGGCTAGCAGAGAAATATGTTGTGCTCAATTTTCCTTTTCGAAATTAGGCGAGCACCTTTCTTAGTTGCCCTTCAGTGAACAATTCAGGTCTTTGTAGAGGGAGCATCACCAATTCCTTCAGTGTCTCTTTCACATTGTCCAGGGCTCCAATGTCATCAAAGGTTACTCCAGATTCAGTAGGTGAGATAACATTTGAAAGAATTGTTTCCTCAAACACATTCTCTGTGATCACATCCTGGAAAAAGCATCTTGCATGAATTTGTGCACCAGGGACTTTTAAGTTTTAACCAGCTAGAGAGAGGGATTGAGGGGCCACCTTTAGTGCATTCTTTGAGCTCTTGTTTCGTCTGCGTGTGCTCTGTACCACACTGAATCCATGCTTGAGGCTGTAACAACTACACTTAGAGCTTATATCAAGGTCTGATACAACATTAGCATTGTATTTTTACCTTTCAATTGTAAGTGTCATTTTGCTGCCCTTTCGAGGCTTAATGTGTCGAATGTGATGGCTAATTGCATATCCAACAATCTTATCCACATCTGAAACAAATTGGAACTTTCCTCAAAAAAATAAAAATTTGGAACAATATAACACTCAATAAATTTGTTATTAAAGGGGGGAAATAAAAAAAAAGGTACATAAGCAACAATGGAAGCAACAGCTTACTTTCAATAGTCAGTAACTGATCCTTGATGGATAATTCTTCAAGATCATTGCATTCAATTTCTCTGCTGATCAGAAACTGCAATGGAAAATAGAGTCATGTCCTGGCAAACATTTGCTCACAAGGTCCGTTTTTCTGACCAGGGATGGAATGAACAGAAGAAGACATGACAATAGAGGGTACAATAGACTAACATTATAGCAAGTATTGCTTCAAATTTTGAGGTCATTTCCATGATGACATTGCAGAACAATGCTTACAAGGAAATAAATCTCAAGTACATATGACATTAGTAAAAGGGCTCTATATTACTTGAATAAAGCATCACAGAATTGTATTTCAAAACCAGTGAAGTTGATTGGTCATGAGCCACATAATTGGAACTCCAATATCTCCTATTGATATGTTTAAAGGAATGCTCAAATAGTCAAATTGCAGCTTACCTTACGAATATTACTAATATTGGCTTTAGCTTTAAGGGTTTCAGTATCGTGTTCTAGTTGTTTCTTCAAATCTGACAGTTGTGCTTCATTCTGCCAAACAAAATATATATAAGTCTCCAGGTTAGACAAAGTACTATCTACAAGCAGTGTGTAACAGAACTGCTTAGGGATGACAATACCTGGGGAAGTTCAATGGGAATTTTATTTGGGAAAAGATCATTTAGATGCTTTGTTTTTTTCTCTGTAGCACTTCCAATGGATGGCTGCATTTTTAAAACAAACTTTCAAAAGATGGGATCAAATATAAAGTGGTATTAACAGTACTACTGACACATAAGACTACAACAGCCCTAATAACACAAAAGAGTGAAAATGTTAAGTATTGCCTTGTTGCCACTAGGAAGCCACAAAACATCAATAAATCCAGGGTGTGACTACAAAACAGTCCAGAAAACTCTATTAACATCTTTGACGCAAGAGGCGAAGTGTTGGAATATAACTTCATGCCAAGTCGCCAACTGGTAAATTCAAGAGCTATCCAAGTCCAAATAACCTCGTAGAGTACAACCTTTATTTTCTCCAACTTTACATCCCAAGCATTCTTTGTGACCCATTATCTTACAAACACGTATCAGAAATTTCATTTTGTTTTCTAAAAGGTGCACAAGTATACCTTATCCTTACAGCTCTCTCCCTGAGTGTGAGACCCAATTATCAGAACACCAGGTGGAAGTTCACTTCTCAGTGATGCATGAGATTCTGTAAATTCGGTAAATGATTTCTCTACATCCTTTAGTAACACAATCAAATTATTGTTTTTGCTTTCTTCTGAGATGACCTGAAAGGCAATGAAAACCAAAAGCCATATTGTTGCAGGCAGCAAAAAAATATGTTTTAATGCTGCTGATCACCTATAACAGCCAATTACCTCAATTAACTTGCCTAAAGCAAGGCTATCAACTTTTTCACCACGAGAAGAGTCTGACCGAAGTTCAACAGCTGCAGAAATGACAAACAAAAAATCGCACATAAGACCAAAAGAACATCAATAGGTCACCAAAATAGACATTGCTTAAGAAGTTGAGACTAACCACTACAAAAGTACCCACGATTTCCCTCACATAAGCCTCCAAGATCATTGCCATTGTCGATAGGATTGTCAAATCTAACTCCAACTTTAGCTGACCCATTTTTTTCAAAAGCAAGCACCACTTTGCCTCGATAACCATAAGCACTGCAAAACAATTAAGTGAGTTATCAGGATTTGAAGCAAAAGTGTCTCAAATGCATCCAAATGAAACCATACATTCTTAAAAACATATTTAGTCAGCTGAAATTCTAGTTATTATGAGTTTTCAAATGCTGTTGCTCGATTATGTGTTTTTTCAGTAATATTAGAAGAAGGTTCAAATGTATACTGGTTTTGATTTTATCAAAGCTCAAGAATATAAGCACTTCCAACATTGTATGTTATACAAATTAAACCCGCTTCAGAAAACATAACAAAGCAGGATAACAAAAAACTGACAGAGGTCAAGGACACAGCAACTACTAGGTTCAAATGAAACAAGAACACATATCCCTCAATAAAAAATACCTGGATATTGTTTTTGGGGAACCCCCAATATACTCTACCCTATCTCCTGCATAAGGCAAAAGATGTAAAGGTTCAATTATAGTGTGAGTACAAATAAAAGAAAGGGAGCACAAAAACCTTCTCTGAAAGTGTTTTGGTTGGATCTTCCCACAATATCATCTCCTGAACTAGAAGTTGGTGCATCATCGCTCCTGATATCCATTAGGGACTCTTGGAACTTTGAAAGTGTCTGCATAGAATTACCTTTCAATCCATAACTTACATATTTCTGTTGACATATTCAGCAGTTGAAAGGTATGGTAAAACTTTTATTTGTACATATAGGGGAATTTATGATGAACTTACACCACACAGCATAAGGGAATCAAGTATGAGAAGTCTAGCATCAAAATGCTTTGCAAGAGCCTTTGTCAATGTTTCCTGATACGTTTCGGACCCTAGAAGCATGATTATGCAAAATAGTATAGAAAAGAAAACACCAAGAAATTGTCAGGTAGCCATAACAATACAAGCGAACTCTGATTCTCCGCCAGTTATATAACGAAACCAACAAATGATAAGAAATACCTGATGGACCAGATAAAAGAATCTGCTGATTAAGAGATGAAATTTTTTGTAAACGTTTATTGAACTCCTTTTCCATGTGTATGAATGCAGATAACAAGAGTATCTCCTTTGTACTATCACTGCAACAAATGAGCAAAGATTAATCAGAAAGAAGGTGATAAAGTACAAATTGCTACTTCCTAGTATTTTGGGAAAAAATTCAAGATCTGATCAACAATCTGAATAGGAAAATCATCCCAATGTACAGCATGAAAGGAACGACTGGCAGATAAAGGATAACTGTTAAAGTGAATCCACAAAATATTAAGCTAGAAATAGCATATAACCTGAGATAATACGGGAAATTATCGAGGGTTACATCAATATCCTCTGGGCTAAGAACTCCTTGTTTCAACCAATCCTTAAAGGCTTGCCATGCGCTCAGAGATAAAGTGGCTGATGGATTAGGATTGCTCTGATTTTCATGGGCTTCAAATTCACCAATCACCAGTCAGGTCAGACCTCATATAAGAATTGTCCTACAATATCAGAACTGGTCTTACCTGTAAACTTACCCGAGTTTGCTCTAGTAACTTCAGTATCCCTCAGAGGATGCTGAAAAATCTGTCAGCAGGTTATGGATCACTCCAGGATAGCAAGTCAAACTAACAAATCTGGATAATCTACCATTGCTGTAAGTATAGGATAGCAAGTAAAACTAACAAATCTGGCTCATTCTACCAATGCTGTTAGTACCTATCAGCAACGAAATATATGGAGAAAGGAAAGCTGAATGAAACGGACATGTATGTAGCAAAATTTGATAATAGGATACATAGACATGCTCGCCACTTGGACCAAGAAAAACCTCATCCCCTCCTCTGAGGGGAACTTTGGCACCTTTGATGATGCATGTTCCATTTACCACAACCGGACCACTTTGGCCTGTGACCTCTAACTCACATGGACCTCCTTGCTGGAATAAGAAGCAACACACTGTTTATGCAAGAAGAAAAAGAAACATATCAACATAACTGAATTATTTTAACAATGCAGATGCTTAGAAGACCTCAAGATGCCGCAACAGGCATAGATCTCTGCTAATAGCTTGGTCATCCAAATTTATGTGACAGTGGTCACCTCTGCCAACATAAATTTCACTGCCAGCGATAAGAACATGAGTAGTCTGCAACCACAGATGGTTGATATTCAGCATCAGTACAAGCAATTTGAGCATTATAGGCATATGGCAATAAGGAACAAGCGCACAAGTTACCAACCGGGGAAGGAACTTTTAAGGAGCTGATTTTGGCTGATTAAACAGAAAAGAAGCTTAAGATTTCTGAACCATGATGACAAACTTACAGGTTATTCACACTTGAAATGCAGAGAAGTCCCATGAAGATATTTTGTCCATTTTTCAAGGAAAACAGACAATTACTTGCTGTCTTGATACCGAAAAGGTTGCGGGTGCTTTTATGACAAATTAGATATACAACTTTCAGAATGATACAAATCCTTGAGTGATGTACAGAGGCGAGAGCATCAAGAACAAAGAGTTCTCTTCTACTACTCTTCTAGTAATTTTCAGCTTAGAGTTGCATCTCTTTGAACAGTAGAAACATATAAAAAATATATCATCAACCGAAAGAGATAACCTCACAAAAGCAACATCTACTGTTGCAACTTGCAAAAGAGTAAACGTTACTACAGAAATTCCAGACCAGAGTGTACAAATAGACCAATACAAATAGTACTACATTTTACAGGCCTCTAATTCCCCCAAACATCTAGAAATCCCTAAAAGCCGAATGCCAAGAACATTCAAGGAACTGCACAGAACGTGAAATCTTCTTCACAAACACCAAGAACACTCGTCGGAATGCAGGTGACCGCAAGCAAGCTGTAACATGGTACAAGAGCTGCAAATAGCCAAACCCGCAAGAACCATCAAGAAATTGCTGGCGAGCTCTGAAATGGCACAACACGCAAACAACCGCGCGGCGAGAACCGTCAAGAAACCGCCGATCACCTGCGGGTTCTGCGACAGCAACTTCGCCCACGGCCGCCCCGCATCCGCCTGCGAATACAATCCACATCAGCCCCAGCCGAGACGCGGTCCCTGCCCGCAGTGGTGCGAGTGCGTGGAGTTCACCTTGCTTCGCTTGGTCCGCGGCGGCGGCGGCGGGGCGGAGGATGGCGCCGCCGGGCGCTTGCTCCCGCCACGGCCGGCCTTCCCTCTGCTTCTCCCTCCTCCGTCGCTTCCACCTCCGCCCGGATTCGCCGCGGCGGCGGCGCTCCGCCGAGTCTCCACCATGGCGAGCGGCGGGCGGGCCGACGTGGAAGCCGAAGACGACGTGGATTTTTTTTTTGTCTTTTTTTTGCGAGAAGGATGGGGGGAGGGGAGGCTTTATTGGGCGCAGGGTTGACCCACTTGTCAGAAGTTGATTTTGCTCGGTTCGTTTTTGGCTTTTTTTTGTTCTTGTTTCGTTCGATTTATCGAAGATGAGGATTAGCGGATCAAAATGGTATATAAACGTTTAAAGTGGTAAAATTTTATCTAAAAGTCGTACTTTGAAGCTTTGAAAAGATTCAAACCTGGCACATTCGCCATTCATGTATTGATATACGGTCTTAAAAGTTCAGGTTCAAAATCTTTCTACTTAATAATTCCTTCAAAAATAAATTTTTGCTCAATGTGCATTAAATGGCCAATTTTGTCATCTAGTGCAAATGTATCTGAGTTTTTGTTATTTTCGTGTGAATTAATCTGGAATGATGTCAACTTTTGTGAAAAAGTGTATCTATGGATGTGCAAAGTTAAAAAAAAAGAAGAACAAGAAATCAACACCTAGAAGTATTGGATGAATGTTACCGTTTTTAATAAATAAACACCGGTGGCATTTGAATTCTATGTTTCTCTCCGTTTACGCTGTGTTTGAGGTTTATCGACACAGCCCAAATAGACCAATCATACAGTAGCTGTGTAGGTTGTCTCTAAATAAATGCATGCATACGCATTTCATATTTTTCATATTTTTATCGTATATTCCTTTCACCTTGCTCCCTTGCCATGTCGCAACAAGAGGGAAGCAA
Organism: Echinochloa phyllopogon; assembly: GCA_033239725.1. Lineage (NCBI taxonomy): Eukaryota > Viridiplantae > Streptophyta > Magnoliopsida > Poales > Poaceae > Echinochloa > Echinochloa phyllopogon. The sequence goes on along the minus strand of BTCW01000012.1, from coordinate 58,168,321 downwards.
ATATAGGAGGAAGAATTACCTATAGTATTTGACACTGGTTTATTGTAGTAAGTGGTTATTTCCTTAACCCTCGAAATCAAGAGCATCTTCAAGAACCTATCTAACATATACTCTCTAAATCATCATTTAGACAGTCATTTATGTAAAAATTATTTTCTATATCTTTATACGTTTCAATAGTTTTTTATATCTTATGCGCAGTTTAGAGAGTCATCTCGCTCTCCATCTTTGGCTAGCGAGAAATCCGGAATAGATGATATCTATATTTGGATATCCAATTGAAGAGACCGTCGGAGGGTGTTTTTTCACCAAAATATCTATTTCTGTAAGTTAGAAAAAATATAAAGAGTCTCTTAGAGATGCTCTTAACATCGGAACCGCTCGCTATGTCAGTTCAGAATAGGATTTTTTTCTCATACAGAAATTCAATTACGACGATTGCAAGTCTTCATTATTTACTTTCTAGGAATTTCTACACTTATAAAAAAAGAGAGTAAAGTGCATGGTCGGTCCTTAAATATTTTTGGGTATATCACCCCGATCCTTAAACTTATAAATTGCATATTTAGCTCCTTAAACCTAGCTTCGGGTGTCGTCTCGGTCTTTAAAATCTCAAATTGCATATTTAGCTCGTGTGTCATATAGGTCCATATACTTTAAAAATGTTGATTATTTGACCAGAATTAATTATATTAGTTATTTGGTTCTCGAAAGTTAATTTGGAATGAAAATAAGAAAGGACTAGTGAGAATGGCAACACGGTACTCCCATCTTAAGAAGATTAACCTCACTCGTTGCCATATTAACGATGAGGGTAATTGAAAGATTGTTATGTATTCAGTTATTTTTCTCTAATAGTTTGTCACTATGATTTGTGGATCAACTACATCTCCATTTTTTGCACTAGCCTGATTAAGTTAGACCTGAAGTGATTCTATTCCGTGGATAATATTGGGCTCCAGGCACTTTTGAGATCCTCCCAAAACCTCTGACAATCATCATACTTAGTTTCAAAACTAAAAACACAGACCCTAATTTGATTTTCTAATTGCTTTGACTTTCATCATTGCTCAGCCGCTGCATTTCAATGTATATGAACATATACGATACCCGAAGCTAAGTTTAAGGGCTCAAATTCTGCAAGGTTGGGGACCGGGATGACATCCGAAGCTAAGTTGGGAGCCAAATCTATAATTTACGAGTTCAAGGACCGGGATAAAAAAAAATAATTAAGGACCGGCGACTGTGCTGTATTGTATTTGTGGCCTGTCTATTTAACCCTAAATTGGAAATGGTTACTAGTACATTAGCAATGACATCCTTATAATGCAAACGACTAAACGATCCCACTTGGCGTCAGCTCAAAAGCTGATTTGCCGGTTCGAGCTAATCACGCAGGAAAGTTCAGATGCATGCTATCTCCTACTACATATCAAACAACCTACGTACCTTCCTGGCAGTTTATCGTTAGGACAGTTTCGATTCGATTCTTCCGAGAAAACTCTCATAGCATCGCATCGTGAGCTTAAAAAAACACACAGCTGAGCCGAGCTGAGCTGATCCCACTGTGCTCACCGACTGCTACTGACTTTTGCGGCGTTAGGACACAGTGTTGCATGGCATGGATTCTTCCGAGAGGATTCCTGGCCAGAGAGCAAGGATGACGTGTGGGCTGAGCTCGCCGAGCTGACCTCACTCACTCACATTGCTTAATTAGCTGGGTATGTGTTTGTGCTCCCCTGTTTTCACATAGTTTAGTGGCCTTCTGAAGAGGAGTACTGAAGATGGGCTGTGCACATGATTTTCCCATCCACTGAATTTTCACGAAGACATGATTTTTATGAGCAAATAGTTGTTGGTGGTTGTAAAGAAAAACTAATCCAAGACACGTACTTGGATGAATGAAAATGAGACTACAGCAGAAACCAATGCAATCATCCATCCGCCCGCCTAGTAGTCCAACGAAACGTCAGGTCAAGGTCATTGTGGGGTTGTGCAGTGTAGTGTGGGCAGCTGTGCACTCGCTGCACAAGGAGAAGCTTCATGTCTCCTTCATCCCGTGCTTTTCAGATTTGACAACTTGCACACATTCTATCTCAACTGTTTATGCGTATAAGTTGAGTGGTGTTTGCGTATAAGTTGAGCTATTAATAATGACACTGAAATAGCTTGTTCTGAACTTCTGATCTTATGAACCCAATCTAGAATCGAGTGAATGACAAAGATGCAAAAAAACCTTAAGCTTTTTGCTCTAAATATAAATGTTAATATTCGATAATAGTATCCAATACATTGCAACCGAAACTAGGTAAAGAAACTTAAATCAGTTTCACAAAAAAAAAATCTATTTTTTAATTCGAAAATCATGAATAGAATTGATTCAAATTCGAGAGAGAGAGAGAAGAATGTGGCAATCTAAGATGAACACGAAGAACAAGCGGGTAATTGTTTTTCTGCAAAAGTGCATTGTCTGAAACTCTCTTTCTAACTTCAAAAACAAAACAAAAAAGAAACTCTCTTTCATACCCTCAGACTGCAATCCGGTGTCCTCCAAAGTCCAAACCACACGCTGTTTGACAGCACAACAAAAGGACTAAACGCCGAAAGCCAAATAACAGACAAACCGTTGACGCTTCCCAAGTCTTGCCAGAGCAAATTTCAAACGCTCCACTTGTCGCAGCCCGCAGGCCGGCGGTAAACAGTGAAACGCAGGAACTTTCCCAGCTTTGTTCCTGCCGCTTTCCCGCCATCTTCTCGCCCTATTGGTCCCCCGGCCTCTATATCATCCCCTCTCCCTTGGACTCTCCCGTTGCTTTGTTCATCGTCTTCCCCAATGGCTCCTCCCTCCTCCAGCAGGCGCCTCCCATGGCCCGAAACCAACGACGACGCCGGCGGCGAGCTGTCCCGGCCTCGCAGGCGCTGGCAGTCAGTCATGCTGTGAGTTCTTGGCTTTGGTTACTGATCGATTGACTCGTTCCGTGTTGTTTGCTTGCTTGGTCCTGAGCTGATTAGGAGCCGGCCATGGTTCTTTTGGGGGTTGCAGGCAGGTGAGGGGAACGAGGAGGAAGACGACGGAGGGGTTGTTTGGGTTCAGAAGGATCATGGAGGCGGAGTTCATGGGCATGTTCGTTCCGGTCTTCGGGTCAATGTTGCGGAGAGTGGTGAGGACTTGGTCAGACTAAAGCTCTTACTTTTCTTCAGATCTGGTTGACTGGTCCTTTTGTTCTTTGATTCCAGATCTCTGGCTGTTTTAATCGCTGTTTGCTTGGTTGATTTTGACAACTTTTTAGTGAGTTTTCAAGTAAAAGTTGCAAAACCTCTGATGGAATTTGTTGAAAGAACAGTTTTTGAACTTGGTGCAACTGTTTCAGCTCAAAGAAAAGTTCAGTTTTTTTTTCTATTTACCTTTGATATTCTGCTGTACTCAAAGGAGGATGTTACATGGTTTATGCTCATAAATGATCATGCGCTTGAATATCATCCAAGTAGTATTCTTGTTTCTGTTCTACACACTAGAATTCTTCCCCTGTTCTGACCTCTGACCTGAGTGACCTTCGCATATTTCAGGTTTCAGAGGAGTTAGAGAAAGCAATGTTCAGACAGTTCAGTGCACCCGCAGCACTTCCAAGGTGAGACATTTTGTTTCCTATTTTATGAGTAGTCCGTTCAACAATTGTCTGAATGATATCTAATGATCAGAGACGCCTTACTGCTCCTAACTATAATTTTGTTCCTTTGTAGGTTACTAGCAGACTGGAATCAGCGCCCGAGGTACCACCTTGTGTTCCTGAATGGTCTCAAACCAGTTTACACAATGACAAAACTAGAACCAGAGGACGGGACTGCAATTAAGGTGGCTATAGTTGAAAGACTTGAAAACAACCGGATGAACATTGTTAGGTTCAGCCCTCTTTCTTCTGTTAGGGTTGAGGTTGTGGCCCTCCATGGCAACTTCACCTCTAAAAATGAGGAATCCTGGAGCCCAGAAGAGTTTAACAAGCATATTGTATCCGGTCGAGAGAAGAGTGCGCAACTTCTCACAGGCAATCTGATATTGAAGCTCAATGATGGGGAGGCTCTGCTTGAAAATGCAGTCTTCACTGACAACTCCAGCTTCACCAGCACCAAGATGTTCAGGCTGGGGCTGAGGCTTGTGAACCCTTCTGGAGAGAGAGTTCTTGAAGGAGTTACTAAGCCTTTTCGTGTGAAGGAACGCAGGGTAGAAGGTATGCCTTTTTGCCGAACATTCAGATTCAATGTCTTTCAGAAACTACAATCTTGGGTTCGAGCTCAGAGTTAACACCAATCATGTCCGTCCCATTTTTCTTTTAGGATTTGAGAAGCACTATCCTCCGACGCTGGACGATGAAGTGTGGCGTTTGAAAAAGATTGGTAAAGCGGGTGCTTACCACCAGGCCTTGTCAGATAATGGAATTGATTCTGTGGAAAAGTTCTTACAGGCTTATATGAAGGATGAACAGAAACTTATAAAGGTAAAGACTCTTATCTTCTGATACCACTTGTTATTCCTCTAGACATGTAACTTTGGGATTGTGGGCTAATACAAAATCTTTGGCTTTTCTGTATCTAGATTTTCAACAAGATGCCACAATCAACATGGAAATCCATCATAGATCATGCCATGACATGCAAATTTGGCGACAGTCTTTATCTTTATGAAGTTAAGGACAAAGATGCAGGTCTCTTCTTTGATGAGATATATCGGCTTGTTGGGGTGAAGTTTGGTGATCGTTACAAGGCTATTGGTCAGCTCGACCAAATAGAGAAGGTGCTGTCTCCTCACTTGCTTTGAAATTAGAGTATTTCTCATCAATTTTCTAATAATTTTGGTGTTTTTCATAAACAGAATTTAGTGGACTCCCTGAAGCAAATGGCCTATCAGAGTATAGATGGCATTCAGTCTAACTACAGGATGGTGAACAACTATCCTGTACTCCACGGCTGCCCTGCTCAGGGTACTTCTCTGTTGAGTCCTGTTCTTCCTAATCAGCAGATACTGAACTACGGTAACACCTTGTTCTGTGAATTTCACTGATAGATGTACCATAACTAGGCATATTTGGTCATTCATAATTTTTTTGGCAGGTCAACACGATTCATATTTGGGAGGTACTTCTTCAACTGGTCAAGGATTTGGGCCAACTTATTCAAGAGAGAACTTTAGCACGTCCCTAGGATCTAGTAATGTAAGTAGCTCTTTAAATGTGCACAGCAGTACACAATAAATGTTAGAACAAATCTCTAAGATATTATTACCAATTTTGCAAGCAGGTTCCCGTTGATGTCTCTCGATTTGTTCAAGGTCAAGCTTCTAATGATGCACAACTGATACATGAGCCAATGAGAAACAGAGTTGTACAATACAGTTCAAACCAAGGAACCTTATTACCTGCACCAAGGATTACTCAGCTGGAGATACCGAACAATGAAACAACAAATTTTGGCCGAGATGCTAGTCCTAGCAACATTCTGTTCAGTCAGGTTGCTGCGAGATTTAATCAAGGCAGACAGAGCGACCAATCTCATGTCTCTGAAGAATCATATGATGTAGGACAATCTTTTTAGGCATAAATTGATATTGAAACAATTCATTTTCAACACAGTGTATGCTTGGCTGAGCTAAATCTAATTCTTTTTAATTCATGCAGTTTCTTCCTGTTGATGGTTTGTCATCTACAGATGCGGTCATGTCTTTGATGCAATCTGAATTCCACCTTCCAAGCAACGGTGAGTACTCTAAAACCTTCTGCTACAGCTAATATGCTCATCTTGATGTTCAGCCGTTCACATACTTTGGATGGCATCTGCAGGTGAGAGTTTCAGCAACCATTGGAACCAACGATGGAATGGTGAAACAATAATGCAGCCACAACAAACTATTACTAGATTTCAGACATCGCGAACAAACAGCTTCGACCCGAGCACATGTGAGGATCTCATACAGAGCTTCATAGCGAACAATAATGCAGCGATGCCACTTTCTCCATGCAAGTGGTTCAAGATAAAGGTGGCATTCAAGCTAGCATCCGTTGGGAGGCTCTCCAGGGTTCACATTGCCCCGCACCAAGGCCAAGGCTTGTATCAACAATATGAGCCTTCTATGAAGTTTGAACAGAGGCAGCAAAAGAGCTAGTGACCAATCAAAGATTCATCTGGATGTTGCACTCTATGATAATGTTGAAGTAGATGCTATAGAGAAGTATGTTGAACTGATAGTAGAATTGATTGTCAGACAACTAGGTAGCTGCACTCTGTACATAAAGGAGCTAGTACACATAAAGGAGCTAGTACTTTGCTTTTGTCAGTAAAGTAGTTGCAGATTTCAAGTTTCTGTTGTCTATGAATTCAGGTCAATGTAAAAAGCACGTAGCTTCATCTCATGCAAAGCACATTTTGTATGAAAAAGTTAACTCCATTGTGAGACAATTTATTGTGAGACAGGGCAACATACATGTCACAGCAGAAAACTGTAAACCTGGCACATGCCTATTACAAGGAACTATTCACTTGATGCTGTCATGCTGTCATGGCTAATGGACACATGATACAACAGTGATTTCTAAGTATGGAAGATGTTAACAAATCTGAAATTGAAATTTCCATCATTTACCATCTTTCTGTCATCTTGGGTGTCTTCTTTCCAGCTTTAATGTAATAAAATAGTTTACCTATTGAAACATGAACCAATTTACATCATTGATCCTTTTGGAGGGTTTCAAAAACACACTCCTTTTAGGCTTCCTGCTATTTCACCTTGGCCCAGAATCAGTGTTCACATTAATTGATTACTTTCCAATGTTAAGTTTGCTATTTGGAGTTCTTCTTCCAGCTATGCTGCTCAAAGTTGGCTGGTTCCTATTCCTGGTTGGTGTTTGCATTTTTTTCTGTTGTAGTGGTGACTTGCTTGCAGGATTCATACTCCTAAGTAATTCAAATGCAGTGGAACAAGTTAATCATTTGCACAGAATAGTCACATGTATAAGTACAAACTAGCAACTGAACTCACACTCACCTCATTGGTGTAACTTCAGGTTTCTTTATAGTTGAGACACCTCTACTGGCAATACCAGAAGCTTTTAGGCTCATGGTTGACATCGCCGTTTCTTGGTTGGAACAGCTAGTAGCAAAATCAAAGCCATGTAGGCCCTCTGATAGAACTGATTCAGCTCTACAATTTTGCTGCACTGGAGTGTATCTTTGATAGAAAGAAATTGGAAGCTGTGCTGTGTCAGGCTCCAGATGTAAAATGGAATTAGAGTTCTCAAAGTGGTCGTCGCCAATAGCCATCTTGTCAACCCAACCCCCTAATCCTATTTCCTTCTGAAGATCAGCGCAATTCTCAACCGAGTCAGATGAGTTGTTCTCAGTGAAGATACCAGATAAATGCAATTTTGACCTCCTTAGCATTGGAGTGAAAATATTCCGGACCTTTTACAAGCAGAAACATAATATTGATCAAATACATAACATAGTTTGGCATGCCAAAAGGATTAGAAGCAACTGATGGTATCTTTTCCAATATTTGAGACCTATTTTTGTTAAGATCATCTAACACATTGTTTTTTAACTTAATAGTGATTTTTTAGTAGCTAGTTCTATGTTAGAACTAAGCTTCCACTTTCCACTGTCAAATTATGGGCCTGCAGATATTTGACTTCAAAAGATTTGACACATTTTCTCCCTAATGAAATTCAGAACCAGACACGTGCAAAAGCTTAAATGAGAAAATAGCGATTTACAAGAAAAAGAAGTAAAATGGACTGGAAAAGAATCACCTCTAGGTTCCCAACTTCTTCCATTGGCTGCCTATCTTTAGGAAATGCAGGTGTTGTATTGCCTTTTCTAATTCTGAATATGCTCGGACTTGACTGTATGCTTGGAATGTTTTCCGGTTCTCCTTCCTTCTTAGCCAATGCAGCCTTGAGACAATCAATCTGATATGACAAAAAATAGCATCACTTCCTTATAAATCTCAATAGCTTTTTTATAGAAATAAGAAATATGAGTAAGTAGACACCTGTTCTTTGAGCTCTCTAACCTCGCTGCTTTCTTTATTTGCTTTTGCTGCACCAAGCTCAACAGAGGCAACTCGTTCAGCAAATTTCAACGTGCTTATCGTCTCACCAACAGCATCTGGTTCAGGGCTTATGTGAACAAACATAAGCGTCTTTGCTTGTCCTCCTGAATGTTACAGCAAATATTCATGACATAGATTCCAGTACTAACAAAATGGTAATTAAGCATACAGACTTTTGTATACTACCTAGTGAATCTTGCAAAAGCTGGGTGAGCTTGCTGTTTCGGTATGGGACATGTGAGTTCTTTTGGGAAAGGGATGCAATCACATCTCCCAGTGCTGAAAGTGACTTGTTTATGTACTGAGCCTCCTTCAGTCTATCTCCGACAACCTCAGATTTGTCAACCCTTTCACTGCCTGCTAGATCCACCAGATGCATGCAACCTCTTAAGTTTGTCCCAGATGTCAAATCTCTTCCTTGAACATGAACTGTCAAGCAACTGCATATAGACCCCCCAGTCATAAGTATAAAACATGAAGCAAAGAACTTCTATGTGTGAAGCAACTATATGCCAAACCAAACCTGTGGGAGCGGCTGCTTCGGTCGTTTATGGCTGTTGAACCCACTGCACGGTTCTTTTGGCCTTGATTCATCAATTCAACAACATCAGCTGCAGATGTGACAGGAACCATGCTTGCATCCGGAACGGCAAGCCCTTTCTGTGAAGTGTTTTTAATTTCTAATGTAGCATAGAATTAAGGATGTTCAAAATGTCCCTCAAATAAACTAAGATACAAAAGTAGAAAAACGCTCAAGGATTGTAACCATTATTGTTAAAATAATAGAAGCACTCGAGGATTGTAAACATTACTATTCAGATTTGGTGCTGGTAAAGAAAAACAAACAATCCAATAGAAAAGGATATCTTCTATTTCCACTGTCCTGAAGGAGATCTCTTACTTGCTCATTGTATATCTCGATCATCTGTACAGAGATATCATAATTGATTGTCCCCTTTCTCTGGGCTTGAAGACTAAACAAGTCATTTAGTGCTCTATAGTTAACACCTAGGCTTTCCTCCGTTAGAACTTTAGGTCCACTCTGCACAACATCCATAAAATGATCAGACTTTTGGGAAACAGATTACTCCAAGCATACTCTATCTGTTGGCACAGTTTATACCATTGTATATGTTTTCCCTGATCCTGTTTGGCCATACGCAAATATGCAGACATTGAAACCATCAAGAACTGAACGTATCAATGGTTGCATATCTGAAAAGACCTCATCTGCATTAGCAAAAACGAAGCATGAAGTTTAACGATAAGGCCATGGCAAGTTTATTTGAGATGAAATGCATTATATGAGTTAGTTAGAACCTTGAGTGGCTGCTGGGCCAAAGACCTTGTTAAAAGTGAAAGATTTGCTTCCATCTTTTGCATATTTTGTAGGAGTGTTAATTGTGATGGTTCTTTCTTCCATTCCAGCAACACTGCTTGAGGATCTTATTTGCCCAGGTAGGAAAGGCCTCACACGACAATAAACTCTAATGTTTCCTGTATACAAAAGAAACCAACATTTATATGTAATGTAGACTTTGATCTTGTACATCTTTCTCCTTCAATGCACAAAATTGTACCTTTAAGGTCCTGAATCTGGTTGTATAACTTGCGGTTTTCCTCAAGAACTTTATGGTATCCAGAGGCAGCATTGGATAGAGTGTACATATGCTTTCCTGTTACAACATGGAGACAGAGACCATATTGAAAAATTGTTCTATTTTTCCGAGCGGTTGATTTAGATAATGCAAAAATATCAATTATAAGTTACCAAGTTTAGTGAACTCTTCAGAGTATTGCAATTTCAATTGTTCCATGCCAGACTTAATGGAAGAAACAGTACCTCTCAACTCCTGTACAGAGCATAAATTGTCAAAGAAAGGTTGATGGGTATGCCAGTTAGTGAAGATCAAATTAAGACAGCAGAACGAAAGACATACCCTAATCTGTTTGTACTGTAGATCAAAATTTATTTCTTCCGCTGGTTGGAACTCTTGAGCTGCTTTACTGCCATTTACTACAAAACTGACCTCATCCTTCGTATTCAGGATATTTAGCTTTTCTTCATCCATCTTCATTTAGTCATCAAGCAGGGACAAATATTAGTATATAAATGAAACCTCTTCTTACATGGAAGAACTAATTAACACAGTTGGATATGTCTATGCGACTTCTGAAGATTGAGGAAAAGACTATACCTTCACTTGACCATCGGTGTAAGTATGGTCTGATTCTAATAGCAAGTCTGGTCCAGAAAGTGGCTCAATTCCTTTAACATTGCCTGTGCATTCCAAGTGCTATTTTTTCTCACCAAATTAGTACATTGGTAGTCTTTATGGTTAGTAGCTAGTCTTTCTACTTTTTGCAACTCAACAAATCTGAACAATATAGATTTCTGAATAATAACAAAAGAGCATATTCATGTCAATAGTCAACACGTACCAAATTCTGGTTTGCATAGCGATGTTCATATTCCTGAATAACTTTGCCTAGCAATGACTCAACAATCTGCAAATTAGCAAAGCCTTAAATTTCACTCGTTATGTCCATCAACCATACTGAAGAAGTGATCAGCTATCTATTCAAGCAAAGAAGGCTCACCAATGGAATTTCTTCTGGTTTCTTATCTAAGAGCATTGTGCGGACAAGCATGCTAAGGGAGTTTGAAGTAGTCTACAAAAATAGATAAGAGTCATTACTGAGTGCAAAATAAGAAACTGTACTACATTAACACTACTAAATATACTTACCGACTCAGTGGATTCGGAAAAACAATCAGCAGATACATTTTGCTCCCCTGAAAACCCATTGTGGATTGCTTCTGCAGAGTGGTATCTCATATTCTTGTTCATGAAGGCATCGGAATTCTTCAGTATGAAATAATTTCCAGGAGTCAAAGGCTTCGAAATGCCACCGTATTTACATGAAGCTTCTCTCCCTGTTTTCTTACTTTCATTGAATGACTTGAGAGCAAGAATACAGTCCACGACCCGTACACTTTTTCCACCCTATATTCCAATTGCCGGATAACAAATGTTAAGTTTTCTCCAGGATAAAAGAGATATTAAATTTCCACATGAATCATTTCATTTCAAGTGCATTGTAAATGTTGAGTTACATGAAAATAATTATGACATGTAGCTCTTAAATCAGCATGACATAAATACCTTCTCCAAATCTGAAACCTCAAATGTTGGGAGGCCAAAATTTTCTACAGCAACAACAAAATTTCGCAGATTTTCAAAGTACTGATATGCACACAAAGCTGATCCATCCGCAGGGACAGTAGATTCTGATGGGACTCCAACAACCTACAAATATTATGACATTGACAAAAGAATTGGCATAAAATATTTGGCAAGTGCAACAGCTAGCAAAGAAAAATAGAAAATGGAGGTGAGAAGTGTAACCTTAGGTACGGCGCCTGGCTGGACCTTATTCAGTGCGTTGCAGAGGACAATGCCATTTCTCAGTCCAAGCTGGAATTCCTCCTCCGAAGGCTCATCTGGCAGGTCCTTTGCACACACTACCTCAACCGTTTTTCGCAACCAACTGGCTGCATCATGCCTTCTCATTGCTGCATTAAACGACAAGGGTAATAAGTTCACTTATATCCAACACATTGTAATAATCACACACAGAAATGCCCTTGAAACTGAAACAATTTCAGCGCAATAATAAAGCCAAATTTAATGGCCTTCCTGGAGTAGAGATTCAACTTAAAGGAACAATCAATCCTTTCTATTTTAGGCTTATCTGGTATGCTTGGTGTTACCTAACCAAGGGTCATGCTAGCATGGTGTCTACAATAATCACGTCTCATCGATAAATAACAGCTCAGTATTTCACTGAAATGGAGAACAACAATCAATAATTTGCACGGCGACACAATTTGTGCAGCACCACATTGCCCGTAAATCAGGGAGGGACAGGACAGCTCATGCCTCTTAATTCAAACCAACAATAGCAGAGGGAATAAGGCACATTAAACCTTTCTCTTGTGAGATGGACAGAGGATGGATCACACACATGCTACGGGGAGCAGGAAATGTAACGGCAGAGCTTGTGTGCTCAGTGTTACATTACCGCAATGCCATGCTAGCGTGGCGTCCACAAGAATGGTGTCTCGACAATAGTAACAGCAACATTTCATCAAACTAATAATAGCAGAGGAAAAAAACATTCACAGCAGTGTTATTCGCACAGCAACACAGCTTGCGCAGCGCTACGTTGCCCATAAATCTATAACTACAAGGAGCAGGGCAGCTCACACATCCTAATCCAAGCCAATAATAGCAGAGGGGGAAAAAAGGCACACAACCTTTCTACAGTAAGATGCACAGATCATGGATCACACACACGAACTCTACAAGAGTTTGAGCTCAACTGAAGCTCAAACTGAAACAAGCAAACGAACTACCAGATAAGCCGTCGAATCTCTACATCATCCAGATAGGATCACGACCCAAATCGTACGGAGGAATTTGAAAAGCCGAACTCGTAGTCAGCCGAATTTGATCACACACATACAGAGTTACAGACACCGCTCCCCTGAATCAAACTTCAGTGTATAAGCCCAAACCACCGCATCACCGAGACGAGGCTCCCCGCGCCCAACCGCCGAATCCTTCATCCCCAAGCACACGTACAGTTCAAACGAACAACACCCAAGAACAAACACTAAACAGTCACCCCCCGCCCCCTGATTCCGCGCCAATCCGCACAGAAGGGAGCCCAGGAGCCGAGCCGAAGTCACTCACCGACCTCCTCCGCCCTGCGCGCGGCCACGTCGTCGTCCCCGACGCCCCGCCGCAGCACCTCCTCCGCAACCGACGCCATTCCGGGTGCCGCCACCGGAACCGACTCAGACCGCCCGACCCGACCGTCGCCGCGCGCGGCCCCCGGGGAAGGAGGCGGAGACACCGGCCGGGGAGAGAGAGTGGAGTGCGGTGGACTGGCGGGCTGGGGTGGTGAGCTCCCTGGGGATGGGGGCGGCAGCGAGAGCTGAGGAGAGGAGGTGGAGGTGGTGGTTTTTCTCTCGGGATCGGGCGGCGCTGGTTTCGAATGGCGATGGCGCTCGATCGGTCGGGGAGCGGTTGGGGGCGATGTGGACGTTGGGAAGGTGGTGGTGAGGTTGAAATAGGGGATTCTTCAAGGGGAGATCTGAAGAATGCTGTGTATCTCTGCCCTGTACTCCTATGTCTTTTATTATTATTGTTTTTCTTTTTGGATGCTTATTAGGGTTGCATTCTTTTGATCTGGTTCAAAGAGAGAGTTCTTCGATCCTAAGGTAATTTGTGGATGTGTAGGTTTTGACGAAAAATATAGCTAATGCTATGGTACGACAAGCCGCGCACGAGGGTTGGCATCTTCTTGTTCCTTTGTCTTCTTGTACAGTAGCCACTAAGGCACCCATACGACTTATCTAGTCGGTGGCCACTGTGTCACCCACCTCTAGCCCTCGACCTCTTTATATTGCCTTCGCGGCGTTCTTTGTCTTTTATTATTATTTTCTTTGTTGATGTTTGTTAGGGTTGCATTCTTTTGATCTGATCCAAGGAGATAGTTCTTCGATCCCGGGATAATCTGTGAATGATGTGTAGGTTTTAAAAGTTAGACATCGTAAAAATATGCACTGCTACGTGAAATCACGCACGGCGGTTGGCATCTTCTTGTTCTTTCATCTTCTCGTCTGGTCGCCATTAAGGCACCCACCCGACTTATCTACTGTCTAGCATCAGCGTCCATTGTGCCACCCAACTCTAGCCCTCGACGTCTCTATATTGCTATTTCTAATCTCCGCGATGTCCTTACTCCGATCCCATCCCTCTCTCCATCGATAGTGCCTTGCCGCCTCGTGATGCTGCTTGCCTATGTGCATCTCATTCAGCTCGCTGCCTTTTTCGGATAACGTCATCGATCTAAACCCTAGAACCCTAATCTGTCGCATCCGCTCCGACAATATTATGACAAATTGCACGTGTGTAGGATTAGGATTAGGATTCATTAAACAGTTATCACATATCCATGTTGACATAGCTAGAGACGATATAATTGCAGTTGGATTCTTACTATATGAATAGGTCATTGGGTCATAGAGCATCTTTCTTTTAAGAGTATGGATCTTTTGTGAGATATATACTCCTATTTCACAATACTTGTTCTAGTTTCTTCTACTATTTTCAAAAATATTGTTGTTCTAGGGCTCCAAGGCAACTTTGACATATATCTTTTTCATTCCTACCCCCTAGCTGCTTAATAAATGCATGCTTTAGAGTGAGTTTGTTTTTTCATCATAAATGCACTCTTTAGATAGGATCAACTAGCGGTAGGATGGTGATTTCATTCCCCTCCTTAATCAATTCTTGTGCCTAAGATAGAGAGAGTAGCCTGTAGGAGATGAGATTTGGTGCTTTCCTTTTTCATAATATAATTAGTATATCAGCAATAATGAGGTTTTATGGCATTTCGGTTTTAACAGTCATGATGGCCTGCCATACTATGCCTTGAGTTTTTTTGACTACTTCATTTAAATACGACGGGCCACCATGTTGCACTTGAGGCTTTTTCAGAAAAAAATAAGTAGTTTCCATAAAAGGTCCATTTTCTGAAATCAACCAAAGAATATATATTTGTGAAACCAAGCAAGAAGAGTCAATTTTCTATTAATACAATATCTAAGTACACTCTGCATTATCACAATAAAGTTTTTCTGTAAGTGCCCTTGTTTTTGTGTTTCCCTAAGTTGTCACCATGATTTTTTTCTAAAGTACACTTCGTGAATATATTATGTAAAGTTAGGTGTGACCTGATTTTGCTGGCCTAGGTGTGGAAGGCGCTACATCAACATCTAAATGGTGGCTAACAACACCATACAGAAACTATTAACTACAATATTTTTCCTCAGCTCCTTTTTATGGTGCTCTTTTTTCTTCGTCATTGCGCATGTCTTTCTGAACGACCACTATGAATACCGCAAAAATAAGGGGCCACGGACCAACAATATCTCTGCTCCCATGGTAGAGAATAGCCCATCTAAGTTCGAGCCCACACACGTGCTCGTATTTTTGTTTAATTATTATTTTTATTGGTAAGTGAAGTATCCCTCAATAACAAGACACTTGTGGTAATTTTGTTAATCTAGAAATTTATCAAATCATTTTTAGGTGTTTTATGGTGGTAGGTGTATGTGCTTATGCTTATAGGGTGAATGTACGTACATGTATATTACATTTAGATGGGGTGTGGTATCTTTTAAAAAGAAAAGATATTGTACTTGGTTTGGTAGGAATAGGAAAGCGCAATCATAAAAAAAGCGATTTATTAATTCTACATATTCTTTTTCAAAAAAAATTCTACATATCACACGAATTAAAAAATATACCATTTATTTATAAAAATGCTAGAGCGGAGTTGCTCGAATTGTTTCAATTTTTTCAAGTATCAAGTATGTCTGTCATAGTGTCATGTATGAATTTTGGGCTTTTAGAAGCGAATTGTTTATCGGGTACAGTCCGGTCAGAACCCAGACCCGTTTAGAGAAGGACCATCCCAACGGTCGGGAAGGTTAAAAGTTGACTTTGCCTTCCACTTTTGAGATAAGCCCCTCACAATGGATATAATTATCAAGTGATTATGAATTCTTGCCGCTGTGCCAGATTTCTGACAGCAAAAGAGGGGTAACATATTTTGGTAGCATAAAAGAAATAAAAACGAGGGAAAAGGACGGCACCTCGCTTGTCTCCTTACGGTGAAACAGACAAGTCAATGGAAGCAGCGGATTCAACTCATTTTGTCCTTTGCTCGCAAAAAGAAAAAGAATTATTTTGTAATTCATTTTGTGTCATAGTTAGTTATTCGAGAACAAATAAGTACAGTTTTCCCCCAACGTCATAACTTTTAGAGAAATAAGTCCATATTTGGCTCCAAAACGCTTTAGTTTGTCTAATTTATTTTTGACCGGCTACTTTGATAACGATTGTTTTGGGTATTCAAACTTCCAATTTAGTCTAGTTTTAATCCTCATAAAATTTCATAAAAACTTCTAGAGAAATTTGGGACATAAGGAATTCCAGACAGAAGTTCCAACCTTCTTAAAATATTAAATAAATAAAAAGGCTTTATAAATTTCAAATAATTCCATACAGACCCTAATCAATGACAACAAATCTCTTCATCTCCAGCACAAATATCTGCCATTAATGATAGGTTCTACATGGATATATCTGAAATTTTAAAAACGTTTTTAATTATTTATCAATATTTTATTTGAAGCTTGCAAAACTTGTTTTAAAAGATATAATTATTTTTTGTCATGAATCTCCAGGATTTGGCCAATTATTTTTGGAGATGTATGAGTGTCCCCTCATTTAAATTAAATAAAAACTCCTGCCACATTAGTCATAGTCCGCTTTGATTGGGTAGAGAGTGAAAGGACCGTGATGTTACCTAGGGGGGCGAATAAGTGATTCTGTAAATTTTTAACATTTAAAACAAATTGTCAGTTCAAACTCCGGATACTCCGAGGGTATGTCCGGAAACTCCGGGGATAAGTCCGAAGACTCCGCAACAACCTCCGGATACTCCGAATCCTATTTGCTGGAAATTGACTAAGTCAGAACCAAAACCGGGTCAGAACGTGAAATAACACCCTCTACGAGTTCTAGCACAGACCAAACTTGGTGAGCTTCTTCTATAGATGATTTCTAGCGGGTTCAACAAGTCCCTGCACACAAGTAAAGCACAACCAAGTAGATCGAAGCGGAAGCAAATATAAATACTAGAATTGAACAATGTGAAGCAAACCAAATGGGAGACGTGAAGAGTTGTTTCCTGAAGTTCAGATTCACCAAAGTGAATCCTACGTCTCCGTTGAGGAAGCCCCTAGTGACCCGAAGGTCGAGCTCTTTCCCCGGTTCCACTAAGTTGTGACCTTTTCCCCAAAGGAGGCAAGATCCGACCTTCACAAACTTTCCGTGGCACACCACAACCTTGGTGGCTCACCGGCGACGCCTAGCCGTCTAAGAGGCTTCACCTCCAAGAGTAACAAATGCTTCAATGGTTGCTAGAACTTCACCGGAAGTGTTCAAGCTATGGATTCACTCTTCACTGAGTTAGTTAGCTCTCTCTAGCTCTCTAAAGTTCACACACAATCACCTCTCAACCCAATCCCAAAGATATGAACAAATTCAATCAATCTCACAAAGAGATGCTTGGGGAGAGCTTGCTAGTGCTCAAAGAGGTTCTGGGCGCACAAGAATAGCAAGGGAACGACAGCCCTCAAAGGAGAGGGCCAAGGGGTATAAATACCCCACACCCAAAAACTAGCCGTTATGTCACCGGTTTTCCAAACCAACTAGCCGTTAGACACTCTAACCACCTAAACCGGTCAGACCTCTTTCCAAAACCGGTCAGACCGGTTTTGGACCAGTCAGCACACTATGTCTCAAAACGACTTCTCTCAAAGGCTATCTCACATGGGTTGACCTATGAGCACTTTTTGGTGTGTTGTCACACAACTAATATTGCATCCCTCTTGATAGTATGACATTCATATACTAAAGATTACAAATAATAAATAAAACCTCCACTTGAGCTTTTATGTCTTCATTGATGCCATACTTGATCAATCTCATCTTGAGGGCTCACAACACTTCATTCTTGCTGAGCAAATCCAACTTGAGCTAGTGACTTAGAATCTCCCAGTGTATGATCGAGAATCCACTACCAATTCATAAGCCACTTCAATACTTGATTCAACAGTGATTGGATGCATCGCATTGCTTCACTAGATAAGGCTTGATTAATGTCTAGAAACCAAACCACAATACTAGCTTCTTCACCCTAGCAAAGTTCCTCGGCTACAAGACTATCTTGCCCTTCTCTTTGCTTAGTACCTCGTCACTACCCATCTTGATTGGTCCCTTTCATCCTATCTTGTCACTTTAAGTTTAGCTTTGCTTTGCATCCACATGCAGTGGCGGATCTATGACCGGTGCAGCCCTGGGTGTAGACCAAAAATTTCTATATAAGCTACCTTAAGAAACTACAGAAATATAATAGAAAAAATGAGCTGCTGTATATTCTAAATAGCTCAGCCTGGGTTGCAGTTACATTCTGGATCCGCCCCTGTCCACATGAAATCCGTATTGAAATCCATGTCTTCAACTATCACGATGATATATCCAACATGATCTTATATGTCATTTATGCCATATGACTTGTCCATAAGCTTCCAACCATATGAGACCATTAACTAATCATATGATCATGTCTCATTTCATATTCAAACATAGCTATGGACCGAGTCCAAAGAAATTCCAATTTCTTCAAGTAAATTATCACATTTTTTTGACAAGCTTCTTCTAAGTGAGACCAACCACTATGCATAAAATCTTGTCTCATGTGTCATTTCTATTCTCTTGTCATTGTTCATCTTTTACATCATGGGATCAAACGCACTTGCTTGCTTTTATGTCATTTGGAACTAATGCCGAGCACAAATTCTTATCAACAATTGTATTGCACGAATATACATAAAAATAAAACCCTGCTTATACACTTAAGCAAACAATTTAGTACACAAATCATGTTGTCATATAAATCACCAAAACACATAAGTGCCTAGATGTACTTTCGGAGAGGTCAAAAGTAGACTGAACTGAAAGTTGGCGTAGCTAAACTAAACTAAACTAAACGAAACAACATTGGAGTAGGGGTCAAAATTATTCAACAGTTGACGGACCAAACATGAATTTATTTCTTTTGTACAGAGGAAGGAGATATAATTTTCGGTATTGATACCAATATATGACGCCAATGTCAAGTAGACATATAGTTGTTACACCATGGCATCTGCAGTAACTGGATCAAATTGAATATTGAGTAATAAAGCAAAATGTTTGGATAGGTCTGTTGTCCACCTGTCACGTAAAAAGGGAGACTTTTCTTCCGGCAAGAGGTAAAAAAGTTCTATGCTTTGATAGCCGATGCGCTGACAACTTTGCTCGGAATATTGGGTTGACCCCTAGAACGTCTAAAAAAATACTGAATATATATACTACTTTAAAGAAAAACATGTTATGAATATCCTTTTATAGTTCTTGTAGAGTAATATTTTACTTTTTTTATTTTGTACCATCATTGCGGGGATCAAGTTAGTAGTGTTGGGCCGCCTGCCACCAGCAAGTCTGCCTCGCATGCTTCTAGGCGTGGCCCACATCACGATCTGCTCTGTTTTCTTACATCATTTGCATGCGATGATTTATCATTTGATTTTTTTTATAATATTCCGCTGGTTCAGTTGTGATTTTCTTCATTTGCAACAATTGTCCCATTGGAATATAACTTGCGTACAATTGATTCATCCACAATGTTTGTTTTTATCATTGGTGCTGTACCGCTGGTACACTAGTGAGCTAATGAAAAGAATATTTAAGAATTGAACATACTTACATGAAAGAAATCATTTCATCTCTGCACCATTTTATTAAATAAAATATAATTCAATAAACTATAAACCAAGGGAGGAAACTAAAAAGAAAGGAAAATAGACAAAACAAAAAATGAAAAAGAAGGCTGGAATGGCCAAATGTTCCAACTGGACCAAGCAAACAAGTTTATAGCACGAAAGAAGCATCTGGGCCGCATTCACGTACGCGTGTGCGGATATTGAGCTCTGGTCCATAATGTAGTATTGGGCCGTCTTCTTCTTCTGTCAATTTGCTGCTACTTATGGGCTGGTTCGTTAGCTAGTCTCGTACTAGGCTTTTAGGCGGGGCAGCTCGTTATAGGCCCATAGGTTGAAGAAATATTTGACTGCAAGTATTATACGCAGTGTGTTTTGTGTAGGATGGTTACAGTGAATTTGATTGAGCAAGCAATCAGCTTGGAGTATCGATCCATCGAGAATCAAATTTCCATGTTACTTTTAGATAAAGGATATAAATCTGACCTCTAAATTTAGATGACAATTCATTTGGTCTCAGTTCCTATGCATGTTAAACGGTGAAATTGCTATAGCTGTTGGATGCAGTTCTGCTACATCAACAGGATCATTACCATGGCAAGTGGAACAAACATAGGCTTCATTTCAGTTCTCAGCGAGGACGACAATTCTGCAAGATCTGCATAATGCTATTCAGTTCAACAATGACGCTCAGCTTCTTCACACCTGTAGAAGAATAATTGCCTCTGTAAATAAGGGTGGCCACCAACATAAGTAACTCTTTAACAAACTCGTCTGGAATTTGAATTGTGGAACAGGAAGATTAGCAGCCACTTCTGATCTTAGGTTTTTGCTACTAGCTTTGATGCTGAGTGCAACGCCTGCGGAAGCGGCCTTCATGATAAGCTTATCAGGGAACAAGATGCGAATTCAGTGTCCATTTCGCGGGACAAGATGAGGCTCGAAGCGCCAGAGTGCTCCTTACATTCCAGATTCCTCCCAGTCCTATGAAATCAACTGCTTACTGTTTAATTTTATAAATCTCTCCCCTCCCTTCCTCCTCTGGGAAGTGTCATTTACAAACAGTTGGTCAGTAGTAGCTGAAGCTGAACTTCTCACTCCATATTATATATAATCGGTGCTGAGTACGGAACAAATGAATATATCTGCAACCTAGTCGTTGCTATATTTATTGGCTCTGAAGCGCAGTATACTTTGCACGAGCTTGGGAGGTTATTATATTGATCCATCAATCGTATTTTCCGGGTAAATCAAATTTAGATGGCAATCCATCTGGCCATCAGGACTTCAGAAGCTATTTGGCTGCACTTCTTAGTCTCCTCGATTGGCATGATAACCAGAAATTTGCCGTCCTATATGCATGTTAAACTGTGAAATTGCTAATTTATCAGTTACCACATCACATGTACTGTTGTTGGTAGTATTGCTACATCAATAGGATCGTTAGAATTGCTAAAGGACCAAACATAAGCTTCATCTCCAGTCTAATTAGCGAGAAGGACAGTTGTGCAGAAGGGAGCAATACTGCAGAATGCTCCTCAGTTCTCTAACCAGGCGCACCGAGATTCTTCACAGCCGTAGAAGAATAATTGATTCTGCAAATAAGGGTGGCCACCGACATAAGTAAACCGTTTAGCAAACAAATCTAGGATCTGTATGAACAAGAAGATTAGGTCTACCTCAATGGTTGGAACTAGCCTTGACGTTGAGCACAACGCCAGGGTCGCCCGCGACCGCGGCCTTCTTGGTAAGCTTAATTACTCGGGAACAAGATGCCAATGCATTGTCCATTTTGCTGATAAAGCAATCGATGTGCTCCTTCGGTTCCTGATTCCTCCCAATCCTTCAAAACCAACCGTAGAAATCTCTCTCTCTCTGTAAACGGATAGTGGCATCTTACACGCGGCACTATACTTCTTATATTCCGGGTGCTTTATCTTGCGGCACTGTAGCTGTGTTAGTTCCCAAACTTTCTCC
Source organism: Echinochloa phyllopogon (assembly GCA_033239725.1). Lineage (NCBI taxonomy): Eukaryota > Viridiplantae > Streptophyta > Magnoliopsida > Poales > Poaceae > Echinochloa > Echinochloa phyllopogon. The sequence goes on along the minus strand of BTCW01000012.1, from coordinate 58,146,779 downwards.
CTCCAAACTTCACTATTCACGTATCACATCAAATCACATCGAATCTCTCTCCTCATACATGGAGCACTAAACGTGGGTAAATAAAAAAACTAGTTGCATGGTTTTAATGTACACGACGAGACGAATCTTTTGAGCCTAGTTAAGTCATGGTAGGACAATATTTACCACAAACAAACGAAAAGTGCTACGGTGCGCTACAGTGTCTGATGTGACTTTTTCACCCCATTTTCATCCTCTTTTCAAGGAACTAAACACACCCTATACTTCTTATATTCCGGGTGCTTTATCTTTACCTAAAGATAAACAAGGATTAATTCTACGATACGTCATAATTTTATAAATATCCCTTAATATTTTAGTTAATTAACTCGTAGTTATGTTAGTAGGTCGTCAACTTTGCATGAAACCCCTGGAGTTCGGACTAATCAACCAGGGCCGTCGATCAGCAGGGGCAGGGTGGGCGACCGCACAGGGCCCTCACCCTGGGGCCCCACCATCATGTGGTCATTAAACCTTAGATAATGTGCAAATTAGTAAAGCAAACAGACTACTAACATACAATAGTTTATCTCAGTCACACTTCTATTGTGAAAAGCTAAGAGTACATTATCTCAGCCCCACCATCGTCGTGTGAAGATTACATAAAATTATATTACTAAACATGTTTTAGACTTTAAATGCAACCTCATTGCTGGTTCAAATTAATTATTAAAAATATGGTATATAGCCTAATTAAAATACAAATTGAGTCTTCCAATCAACAACTCATCTAATTTTTCCCTCTAGATGCCATATTATACATCAGAGTATGGGACCTCCTGTTAGAGTTCAAATCCTAGTACTTGCTAACTACACACAAATTTGGTTTCAGTTGTAGATAAATAGACAATTGTAATTGGTAAATACTCCCTCCGTTCCAAATTACAGGTCGTTTGATTTTTTTTTACCACAAGTTTGACCGCTCGTCTTATTTAAAATTTTATATAAATTATCATATTTTTTTGTGGTGGCTTGCTTTATTAATAAATATTCTTCAAAAATGACTTAAATTTGACTATATTTACACAATTTTTTGAATAAGACGAACAATCAAACTTGTGGTAAAAAAAGTCAAACGACCTATAATTTGGAACGGAGGTAGTAAAGGATATACTCAATTACATTGAGGACATACTTTCAAATTTGCACAGGGCCCTTGTATTCAGCGGTACGGCCCTGTAATCAACCCATAGTCCAGTTACTTTTTTCCCGCATCGGCCGCTGTCTCGCGTAGTGGTCGGGACGAGGAGCTCTTCCTCCTCGCGTGAGGCACACGATGCCCACCTGGCCACCCCTCCCTCTCACTCCCTTGTGCTGCCCCTGAAGGCCTGAACCTTCCACACCATGGCGCCCAACACCGGCGGAGCGTGCACAAGAACACGAGCCCGGCCCATTGCAGTGCACCTCAATCCTCATCGAGGAGCTCGATCGCTTGGTGTGGGGACAAGAGATTATTGGTGACCATGGAGGCAACAGGGGAGAACGATGGGGCCTTGAATGATTACTATTTTATTTACAGTTTAGTCCTTAGATCTTCAAATAATTACTATTTTTTTTCTCGTATATCTGATTTAAGTGATTCTTGTGGTCATGCATTCGTAATGATGATCTTTATCTTTTAAAGTCATGGACACATTATTTTGTAACCGTTTGTTTTACTTTTCTTATATTGGTGTTTTTACACAATAATATAAAAATAATATAATAAATAGTGATAAAATAGTATATAAACTATTTTAAAAGATCAAGCTCACTATTATGAACGTGTGACCGTAAGAATCATCTAAATCGGAGTTACGAGCAAAAATTAATAATCATTTTAAGATCTAAGGACTAAATTATAAATAAAAAAATTAAAATCACCCATTAAAACCTCCTGATAGCCAAATTTGAACGGTTTTGATAATTGGATGGCCAAATATACCCGGTTTTAGAGTTTGATGGTCAAAACCAAACTGATGTAGGAGTTGGATGCTCAAAAATAGACTTTTTCCATCCTATAAAAGCAACTGTATGAAAATCTCTCTCTCTTACTGTTCATATGCGGCGTGCTACTCTCTCTCTTTCAAACTGTGAAAATCTTAGTATGTTTCTTACTATATATACACACACTCAAATTTTAGGTGCGTATTAGTCAAATATATACGTGCGATCAGAAGCGTCGTTTACCAACAGTCGTCGAAGTGCTACCAGTAGTAGCTAAACTGTCAGTAGTATTATAATCAGTGCAGAGTAGTACAAATTGAAGCTTCTTTTTGATAAATTAAATTAGTATTTTGTAAATTTGAGTGAACTTATTCACATTACTTTCAATCCACCTTATTTTAAATAATATTTCGTAGGATCGAGATACAATGTTTCATGGAAGTAAATACTAGGACAAGGATACTACGTAGAATAATTTCGAACCAATGGTGCTGAAGTTCTTCAACAACCATTGTAGAATGAATTTCTTGAGCAATAAATATGACGATGACAGCCAACATATAATAAATATAAATAATTAACAAATGAACTTGAATAAGCATGAACAAAAGTTAAATAAGGACATTGGCAGCTACTGCAGTTGCTTCAGATAACCAATCATGTGGAGGATGACAACGTCGTCGGCAGCGACTCTCTTGGTTGGGGAACAAGAAGATTTCTACTTTGAAGGCCAAGCTACTTACATTACTGATTCCTCCTAATCCTATGTAAGCAACCGTGCAAACCTCGATCTCTCTCGACTCAGCTTGCCCTGCTCCAGTTCTATCCAAATCCAGGCTTTGTAGAACAATTGAAAGACCTACAAAAATAGGGCTCGGAGCTTAATTATGCTCCTTCATTTTTTTCATTCTTGCGAACCCTATGATCTATAAAAGTAAAATATCTCTCCATATAAATCACCCCTCGCTCACATTTTAGTTTTTAGAGATTTTTGTGGCATTTAAAAGGGCCAACTATTGTTGCCTGTGTGTTGTAGTGAATGCTCTCAACACGTATTATTATTGTTGTTGCTGCTACATACTCCTTCCCTTATGAAAAGAATACAATCCTAGGATATTTTAGACAAATTAGTAGTTATGAGAAATAACACATAGATCCCCCCTAATTACTCATGTTACCTGTGACTGAAAGCCGTGCAGCTTCTTGGAAAGGAAAAAAATAGACAATTAAACGTGCATACACATTGAAAACGTTTGTTCAGAAGCTAGGATTATATGTTTTAGGATAAAACTTAACTGTTAGAATTGCATTCTTGTTAGGGCATAGTGAATATAATATGTTTTGCAATGACAATAACTCACGTCTCCTACTTATAGTGTCAAAATGTTTAGTTTTTTTTTGGTGAAAGACCCTACCCCAATGAGCACCTCCGAGAGACTGAGCCGACATATTTGAGCTTGAGATTCACGAATTCACCACATGCGTCTTGCTATCCACGGAGACATCGACTACCACTGAAGGAATAACGCAAGTTAATTCCTTGACTAAATCCAGAAAATATGACACATATTCTGAGTCGATGACTTAAGCCCAGGTAGATAGGTTCCATCGTAAAGAACCTTACCAACTTAAATCATCCGAAATATTTAGGTACTTAGGTGGTTCTTTTTTTATAGTCAGAATGTTTAAACAAAATAGGTTTTTGATGGCATGTTTAATTACCAACAGTTTTTGAAGTCGGCAGATTTGAGCTTGAGATTCACGAATTCGTCACATGCGCCTAGCTATTGACGGAGACATGGACTACCACTGAAGGAATAGCGCCAGCTAATTCCTTAAATAAATCCAGGAAATATGACACACATTTTGAGTCGAGGACTTAAACCAAGGTAGGTAGGTTCCATCATAAAGAACCTTACGAACTTATATCATCCAAAATTTTTAGGTACTTAGGTGGTTCTTTTTATACGTTGTATAGTCGGAATGTTTAAACAAAATAGGTTTTTGATGGCATGTTTAATTTACCCACAGTTTTTTAAGTCTAACCGGTGTAGCTGAACTTCTCGCTCTTTGACCCTTACAATCGGACTACTGTCACATGAAAACAATGAATATATCGGCCTGCAGCTAGCATAACCGTTGCTATTAACGACTCGGATGTTTGTGCACTATACTTGGCACAAGCAGGTGTCCGGGTAAAATATTGAAATCTATACTTGTCTGTTCCAGCATTAAAGGGCCAAGAATGATGCTAACTCTACAAAGCCCTGATTGCTTACACTGTCTATCCTTGTATGTTCCAGCGCCGCTCATCTTACAGTACCAACACGACATTGAATTTTTCTAATTAATTGTCTAAGATCAGAATAATATTAGTCTTGTGGCTGTGAAGGGAAGAGAAAAGTGTAAGAGAAGTATTCGCATACGCGGTCTCGTTTAATATGAGGAGCTAAGCCATAAATTGATTTTTGGAGCGGGATGATACACCAACATTAGCGACAATTTTATTCAGACGAACATAGTGCCCACACAAATAGAAATTTTATGGAAACAAAGAAACTACACACCTGCAAATGAAGCTGCAGGCACACATGGTCGACACCAGCATATACACGCTGGATCGATAGTGGGGACTGGGGATGATCTATCCTAATTTATTTTTCCACGCACACACACAAAAGGCTGACCGAACGCTTAAACAAGCGTGCAGATTCATTAACTAATTCAATTCGCTGAACATGGGACAATCAGAATGGCTTGACGTAGACACCGATTGCAGTGATGTAGGCTTTGTTGCGGTGTGCGAAGAAGCCGATCGACGATGCTGCCGTTGGCTACCTAGCTTGAGCGACGCCTTGGGCACGTACTGCAGCAGTGCGTGGTACTACAGCAGCATGACGAGGTCAGCGCTGGTGAGCTTGCTAGATCGAGGAGATCCTTAGCCTTGAACGTGTCATCAACCATTCATGGGGTACGGGCAGACAGTGAAGGGGTGGTTCCCGCGGTGGGTGCGGCCCGGGGACCGGCGGCTGCTGCAGGCGCCCGCGGCGGCCCTCACCGCGGACGCCGTGGTGGTGCAGGACGGGAGCGGGAACTACACGACGGTGTCAGCGCCGGCGCCGACGAACTCGAAGAGGCGGTACGTGATCTGTCAAGGCCGGGGCGTACATAGAGAACGTGGAGGTTGGGAAGAAGCACGTGAACCTGATGTTCGTCGGGGACGACATCGGGAAGACGGTCATCAAGGCCCGCCGCAACGTCGTGGACGGCTTCACCATCTTCCGCTCCACCACGGTCAGTTAGTATACATAATCACTCTCTTAGTACACCCACGTTCGATTACATTCTGAATGCTCCTACCACATTCTGACTGTAAAGTAACAGTTCGCATTGACAAGCAGTGCTGTAGCTTGAGTATCTATTAGCTCGTGTAAACTGTAGGTTGTGATCTTGCGTCTTGATTTGTCTGTGGTCATCGCTGTCGTGATTTCCCACCGCCGCCGACGCTTTCGATGCTAGACGTAGTTGTACTGCTGCGGTATCATTTTTTCTTCGTAGTTGCCAATGCAGAGTGTGAATGATAGAGGTCGCAAAAGAACGAATATGAGTACAGAACATATTGATCCAGCAGAACTAAAGCACGTTAATTTTGATGAGTGTGATGTTAAATTAGTGGTCACTTAATAAAAAATAAGTCTTTTGTCGTAGGTGTATTTTGCTATAAATACAAAAATATTTTTGATTTCTAAAAACACGCGCGTGCGCGCGGGCATGATTACTAGTTTATAGGAGAGGATACAGATACATAGTTTAGTCACCGACCGTCCAAGGTATTTTTATTTGTTGGAGATAATAATTTGAGCAACAGGAATGGCCCATCCTCTATCTTTTATTATCTTATTAAATCAAAGTCAAATGAAGCCATCACGTTTACTTTCAGAGCCTACAAATCACTGCATTAATAAAAACATAGAACGTGACTAGATCTAATAAGACTTCCGGCAGCAAGCGCGAGGTCGTTGTTATTCGAGCAGCCAGTCTGTTCAGTGCAGACGACGCTCAGGCACAAGTAGGTGAAAGAAGAGTACAACAGACTAAATTTGGCTTTCTCACAAAAAGAATGGTGCTTGAAGACATTTCGAAGGGGTAAGTCTGGCACTTCTTTGCTAGCAGCTTCGTTGCGTACGTGATAAACTGAAAATTAGAGAGAGATTGTACCGACAAGCAACCATAGAGAATATAGAATAAACTAAAGAGGTAATGAAAGAGAGAATAATTTTATTTCATAGCTATATTTTCTGAAGGTACAAGTGTTGCTGTGGTGATTCACGGAACTGAATATTATGTTGTGTGTCGTAGCTCAACACAGAATTCATGTCATGTCGTTATTCTTCGATAATATTAGGAACCCTAACCTATTGCATGTGGTCCACTTAACCCTCTAATCTATAAAACCAGGTATTTTACCCCTTAATCACAAAACCATTTACTTAACCCCTCACCTGGTTTTGAACAGCAGTTTTGGCACTTTGGCACTCATGTAGGACCCACCAGACCAAGTAATAAAACAAAAAAAACTTCTCTCTCCATCACCTAGTCGTCATTTTCTCCGTTTTCCTTTTGTTCTCCACTCATTTCTACGCCCTCTTCACTCGATTTCAAGCCATCGGGAGCTCTGATCCTCTGTACTTGCTCGATTTCAGGTAGGATGAATCAATCGATTAAGAGCTCGTAACCTCGTGTACCGACTGCCTCAACTCCTTCCCTGTCATACATACTGATCTCACTCCCCTAAATCTGTCGTGAGCACGCAGCTCGTGAACGGGGCCAATGGCGAGCGGAGAGCAGAGAAGCACGCAACAGGAGTACAGGACGGCGACGAGTGGAGTGGTGCATGACCCCAGCAGACAATGGCTCAGTGGTTTCCTGGTGGGGTGCGGCACCAAGATTAATTCATGGAGACAGCAATAGCTAGCCTACTGCAACTCAATGGCACCACAGCAGGCGGTGTCCTGGCAGAGGATGGAAGGCAGCAGATGGCCACGGGGATTGGGAGTCCGAACAATCCGAGTCATGGACGGTTCCGCAGGGAGGCCGGAATCGAGGAGGGCGGCCTAGACTAGACGGCCTAACCACGCACGGTGAGTGAGGATTGGCGGCGCAGGCCGGCAAGCAGCATGCGAAGGAAGAGGAGGTACAAGAAACATACTCGGCTGACAAGTGGGCCCATGCCAAATGGCATGCCACGGTGGCAAAACAGCTCTATAAAACCACCTGGGGGGGGGGGTCATTTGAATGGTATTACATAGTAGTTTAAGGTGCACAATACCTGGTTTTTTTAGGTTAAGGGGTGAAGTAGTCCACTAATTAATGATAGGTTAGTGGGTTATGTAGTCTTTTTCCGATAATAATATATATGCTGTGTGCATCCTAGTTACGAAAATGCTGACATTAGTTTTGAAACAATTATATCACCTTCATCTAGTAATTATTGTTAGAACTAGATCACTAGCCACGTATCCAGATGGGTATACAACTTGAATAACAACAAATACATGAGTAGATCAACATGAACATGAAGATCACGGGTTTAGGGTTCGACCAATGGGCGCAGAGGAGGAGGATGAGTTGGCGGCCATCATCGTCGTGCGCTCGGCGTTCATGGTGATGGTGGTCGTAATCGTGGCGGCTCGACGGTGGCAAGCTTCCCGTTAATGGTTGCACCCCCTCGAGATCGGCTAGGATTTTGTGGGTCGAGCTGATGGCGGCGGCGAACCTCGTTTTGTGTACCCCTTCATATTGGGCTAGGCGTCCCCGACCAGGGCGCGATCAAGGTAACCGTTCGGCCCAACGGGTATAAAGCTTTTGTATCTATAAAATACAAGCAACATCTGTAGTTTTTTTTTGGAACCAAACCATCTGTAGTTTATTCATACAACATTGTGTATTCTTATCGCCAGCCCGTTCAGCCATGCAAAGTTCATATCCGCCAATTAGTTGTTGTGTCTCTTTAAATTCAGCCACATTTGTTTTTGAGACTGTGACTCATTCAAGTCATCTAATAAAATCATTCGCTACCGACAGCCACATATTATCTTATATTTTGGATATAGGGCTTGTTCAAGATTAGTGCAGCCATGAACATTTTAATTCTGCGGCCCCTCTGACCTGGATCCACTTGAGCGAACAAAAAAGCAGAAATTGCCGTTTTCCTTTTGACCTACAGAAACTGTTCAGATGCTTCTGATTTTCTGAAGTTCCAGTTTATTTTTATTATGAAAAGTTGAAAACTGGGAAGGCAGCAGAGACGGCAGCGCAGTGGCACGCTACGTTCTGATTTCCATTGCAACTGTTTAGTTTACCCACCGGTATCTAAAAGCACCTAGTGCAAATCAATGATGGATGCCATTATTTTTCGTACCTGGGTCCATAGATTTGGTATATCTTGGTACCTCTGGGTACCTCAATTTAGATACATTTGGGTCTACTCTCTTTATTTTCACTGTCCGATTTTTTAGAACGGATAACTTTAATTAATCTCAATCGTCAATTTAAAATTCCTCTACAAATAATCTATCACCGCCGTCCTGGGATACGAACATGATGAAGCAACACCAGCACGTGTTCATCTCTGTTGTGCTTCTCGGGCACACAGAATGCATCTCGAGCTGCTGCTCATGATGCAGAGTGCTCATGAGATGCAGAGTGCTCATGCAGCACCTGATCGAAGAACCATCCGGTGTGTGTGTAAGGAGCGGAACCAGGGTGTACGTGATGTTCTCCATGGTCATGTTGGCCTGCATCTAGTGTAGACGGTAGACCGGTGGAGATATGTTGACATTAGTTCTGTCAGATCTTGCTGTGTGCTCTGCAGATTCTCGATACCTCCCAACCCTGCAAAAGCCGTGAGATTCGATCTGCATGTTGTCTCTCTGTCTCGCTTAACTTTCTACATTGCTGGTACATTTTATAGGGAGTTACTCATTGATCCCAATGTTATCCACCGAAGAAAATTGAATAGTGTAGCTATTACAACATTTGAGCGCCTCACCAACTTCAATGCAGTAAAATGGATAAAATTACTTGGGCCGTGTTTCTTTCCTTTCTGAAAAAAAATTTCAAAGGAAATCTTGCATGCATGGAGTATTAAATGGAGTCTATTTGTAAAACCTTTTTAGAGATGAGTGTAACTTTGTGCGACTAATCTAATGAGCCTAATTAGTCCATGATTTACTACAGTAACGCTACAGTAACCATCCTTTAATCGTGCGGTCAAATGCCTCATTAGATTTGTCTCGTGAATTAACTCGGGGTTGTAAAGATAGTTCTGTAAACTGACTTTATTTAATACCCTTAATTATTGGTCAAACGGGGTAGAAAAATTTTTCCACCCAAGAGAAACACGCCCTAGGCTACTCGAAATGGACTCCCTTCATGACCAAATTAATTTATAGGCTAGTTTTAACTATTTACATTATTTGAGGCATGTTTTTTGTCACACCCGATTTTCGAAGGAAAACCAAGTGCGTTTCATATGTGCGCCAGGATCATATTTACACACATATGATAGACAAAAGAGTGTAATATCGAAACACAATGTTCTAAATTACAAGAGATTTATTATAATATTCATATTACACTCTCGGGAGACACGAAGGTCTTTATCGCAGAACAAGCGATAGCCAAACGAAGCGTCTTCAGCCTCCATCTTCCACAGGCATCCTGACTGGGGGAAAACGCAAGCCTCAGAACTCATCGTAGTCGCTGTAGTATTCTCCTTCATTTCCTTCTTCTGATTCAGCAGTGGCAAGTGTGAGTACACCTAACTAGGTACTCAGCAAGCGGGGTGAAAATGCAAGGTCACAAGGATAGGCTAAGGTTCACAGCAGTGAGCTTTTTAGAGTTGAGCAAGTTTTATTAGCAATTTCCTATTTACTAGATGAAAGTTTATACCATCCCACTTAAGCATTTAAAAGAACATCCTTTTTCCAAAACCCACGAGTAAAACCACGATTTATATTCCATCTTTAAGTTTAATTATCATGTGAGGGTCCAAGCCGCTCTTGACCGTGAGCACGGCTGATATATCAGTTTTACACTCTGCAGAGGTTGTACACTTTCACCATAGCTCGTGTTCCCCATGTTGCCCGGGTTTGCAAGGCCCTTAAACACTTCCGAGGTGAGTGGCTAGGGGTCCACTTCGAAGCCTTTACAAAGGTATGCAAAAGTCCAACAACCCGCAAGAGTTACAGCTAGGGCGGTCCACAAACCTCCCTAATGGTCAGCACCTTAGCAAAGGCTGCTACCCCAAGAGGACCGGGTTGTGACCCCTGCAACCCCAGACCCCCTCTGCTCCTTTCGGATAAGGCCATCAGTACAATCGCACATCTAATTAATTGGCTAAGGTCAGAGCCCATTTTGACACCATGGTTGCACTGTTTTCTTGGGTGGTTCTCCATGTTCCGATTAAATAATTGTTCTCTTGTATTAACCGACATTTATTATCAAAGTTATCATGATCAGCAATTTTATAAAGATTCGTTTAAACCATTCCCAAGGTATTGCAACACTAAGCATGAACTAACCCAAAAATATTATTTAAAACAAGGGTTGGTACAAGGGAGCATGGTAAAAGACTAGATAAATCCTTAAAAAGGTATTCCCATCATTTTAATGCAATAATAGTAAATTTTAGTTTGATATGCAATTGTTTAGGATAAAAAGAGTATGCGGGGAGGGCCACTTGCCTTGGTCTACAAAAAGATCTTCTTCTTCTTCGTAGAACTGTTCTTGGTCCGCGTCGACGGGCGACTCGGTTGCAACTGGCACGAGGTCTACGATCAACACAATAAAACAAATAAGAAAAACAGTACATCAAACATTCTTAACAGACTAAAACAAGCATTTAAAACTAACAAGCTCGAAAAGACGAACGCTTGGACACCAAGAACGCTAAAAACGGAGCTAGGACGGAAAAGATATGGCCAAAACAAGTTTTAGGGACTTGCTGGCAAAGAAACTAAGTTTCCAGGGGCTGAACTGAAGAAAAACAGGGGCTAAAACGTAAATACGCATTAAACCCGAGGGCTAACGCGTAAAAGACAGGGGCTGGGCTTCGGGTTACAAAAACAGAGAAGCTTGGGGTGTTTTCTGTAAAATTCAGGACCTAAATCTAATTATTTTTGAACTAATCAGGACGGCGGGTTAATTTCCGAGAAAGGCAGGGTCTCTTTTGCAAAAGGCCTCGGTTGACCGTTATTTGGCCTGGTTGACTCGGGTCAGGGTGATCGTGGGCCGTTGGATATGAATCGGACGGCTGACAGAGAGGAGTCGAGTCGGGCGGCGGCGAGAACGCCGGCGAGCGGCGGCGCCGGGCCGGGAACGCGCCGGCGATGCTCGAACTCGAGCTACGAGCCTCGGGTTGGGACGTGGTTTGGCGCTAAAGGACCGGGGTGAGCTGGCGAACTCGTTGGGGGTGGTCTCGTCGTGGATTACGCGGCGGAGCCGGCGGCCGACGATGAACAGCGGCGGCGCTACTCCGACGAGGTGCGGGGAGGGGCTAGCGCGCGAGAGAGAAGGCGACAAGAGGCTCTATGTGTTGCTGGGGAGTTGGCGAACGTGTTTAAGGGGTTCTAGTCGTTCAATTGGCCACGGTGGCGGTGTTCGTCGGCGAACAGAGGCGGGCGGCGGTGAACTCGCCGGAGTTCACCCGAACCAGAGTTCGGAGCCGCGGATTCGAGCGCGAAAAGGTTCTGTGCGTGAGTGACAAGCTGGTGAACAAGATCAGGGGGTTCTCGTTGGTCAATTTGCTTCGGTGGTGGTGCTCGTCGACGGACGGCGGCGGTGGAGCGCCGGCGAGAGCCGTCGGGGCACAAACAGAGCGGGGCAGAGAACGGGAAGGGGTTCGGGAGCATCGTTACCACGGTGCGAAGGTCCTGGAGTGGAAGAAGAGAGCGGAGCAGTCCTGGAGCGGCGGTCTGACGAGGCGGCGGCGCTCGGGCGGCGGCGGCGGCGGAAATTGAAGTGGCTCCGGGGAAATTGGGTGGCGAGAGGGGTCGAAGAGGGTTCTCGGGGCTCGGTCGTGCTCTTTAAAGGGCGAAGAGGAGAGGGGAAGGGCTCGGTGCCGAGGGGAAAGGATGGGCCGGCCATCAATGGCGAGCGGCAGTGGGAAGCTCGGTGGGGCGGCGTTTCGAGGGGAGAGCGAGGGGTTGTGGGTGGGTTCTCCACTAGGCATTAACCGCAGCTCGGTGGAGGGGGAGAGGAAAGGGCGCGGGAGAGGGAGCGGCGCGGGGGAGCTCGGGCGGCTCGGTCGGGCGGGGCAGAGGAGGGGGCGGTGGAGGTGGAAGACGGGCCCGACAGGTGGACCCCACCTGTCGGCGGCGGCGGCGTGAGAGAAGGGGAAGGGGAGGCGGCTTGGGCCGCAACTGGGCCAAAAGCGGGGATGGGCTGCGCTGGAAGGGGAAAAAGAGGGGGGGGGGAAAGGAGTGGGCCGCGAGGGCTGTTGGGCCGGAAGGAGAGAGAGAGAGAGAGAGAGGTGGGCCGGGAGTGAAAGAGAGATTGAGGGAGAGTTTAGGGGGCGTTTCCGGACTTTTTCATGATTTTGAAATTCACACACAAATCAAACAAAATACATGCAAACCAAAAATGATGCACATGCACTTTTTGCTCCAAAATTATTTAAATGATGTTTAAATATTTTTAGGCTCAAATTAATTTAAAAATTTAATTAAGTCTTTAGAAAATTAAATTAAACCAAGTTGCTATGATTTATTTGTGATGGAATTTTAGGGTGTTACATTTTTAGAGTTGTATGCAAAATATTTTTAAAGAGGTTTCTCTTGGAATTACTCTACCATGGGCAAGGATATTCGAAAACCCAAAATCTAAACACAGAGCCATCTCGATTTAGAGGTAAATCGAGAGCCCATTAGTTACTTTTAGATATTGTGTCGAATATTTGTAAAGTCTGGTTACGACACGACTTGGAGTTGTATTTAGCAGTATAGGGTAAAGTTATGTAACTCGGACCTCCTCATAAATATGAGAGGGCGGCTGTTGTTGTAAACATGATGACATAGCGACAGGCTCGCAGGGGGAGGTGGAACGTTGCCGGGACCCCGGAGCGACCTGTGTTGCGGTTTGGGGAGGAGCGCCCGTGGTCATGTAGGTTTCGGTTGAACCTCGTTAAAAAAGATCGTGTCTCCGGTGTCGTTTGTGATCTTGTAAGTTCATCTCGGTAGATCCAATCAGCGCTTCCGCTGGAGGAGATTAGCGGGTGGCTCATTACCTCAAGGGCAAATTTTCTAATAGTTACATCCTCAACAAACTAAAAACAACATAAAAAGTAACTTTCGCGGGGCGGTTGACAGTGGCGGATCCAACGGCGGAAGCCGCCGGAGATAGACCCATGTAACACCCTAAAATTCATCACAATTAAATTATAGCAATTTCTGAATTTTTCTAGGATTTATTAAGGCATAAATAAATTTTCTATGATTTAATTGGAATTTCTAGCTTTTTATCAATTTAAATATCATATTAAATAATTTTAGTCAAAATAAGTTGTTGATGCATTCATGCTGTTGCATTTGTCTTTTGCTTGCTGTTCAATTAAGTTGGAATTTAAATTCTGTTTAAATTTGAATTTAATTTGAATTTGTTTGATGTTTAGAATAGTTGTTTTCGATCGAGTCTGTTATAAAGCCTTGCACGTCATTTATTACCATACTTTGCTGAGTAGGACATGTGCTCACGCTTGTTTATTTATATTGCATCGACCACACTCGGACTGCTGCTCCGACTGGGAGAATTTTGAGGACTTTACTACTGATTTTGAGGAATTCTAGGCGAGTCCGCCAGTCAACTTCCTGTGGAGATGGAGTTATTTTGCTTCGTTTAGTTAAACGTTTATTTAAGTCTTCCGCTATGACATTTGTGTCAACTCTGAGATTGTAATAAATATACTTTAATACTCTTTCGTATGCATGGTTATGGATATTCACTTGTGACGTCTACCATATGTGTGTAAACTTGATCCTGGCGCACATATGAGATGCACCTGGTTTTCTTTCTAAAACCGGGTGTGACAACCCAGTGGGCAGAGCGGGGGCACTAGTAGAAGAAGACTCGATCAGGGGGCACTCGGATTTGGTACTTGATGAAGACGATGGCGGGGGTCGGGTCGTAGCTTGCTGGACAGGAAGAAGACGATGAGGGCGGCAGCAAGGTTAGTGATTTAGGGTTTTTGGATTTGGGGTGGGGTGGGGGTTCCATGGCCCCTGCCGGCGGAAAGCTTGGTGGTGGTTGCGGGTTATGGACGGTGACGCCAGCGATGGCGCTGCCGGCCCGGGTGGTGGAGGAGCTTCGATGGTGGCGCGCGGCGGCAGGGGTGAATTACGACAACAATTAGCGATGGGCGGGGTAGCGCGGCTGGGTGAGAGGTGGGTGGGTGAAAGTGCATCTAGGCCCCTATTTGATTTTGGTGATCATGACAATCACAATTTGGGATGTGATGTTTTGAAGAAGTTGTATGCAGGAATAAGATGAAAGTATTGAAAGAAAAGTGAAAGGATGGTCCCCCAATTCAAATATGTAGGGTGGTGGAGTTCATGGAAGATTTAAATTTCAATTTTTGGTTTCAATTTGAGTACAGGACCACCATACTATCAAGAGGGACGCATTTGATTGATCTATGTTGTTAAAATGCTTCATTTGAGATAATCACCATACTTGAGAGACACTCAACGCACTCACAATTCACTTGTACTCGCCACTGGTTACATGTGAGTCGAATGATCCGGCCCTAGGGCGAATGATCCAGAAAACTCTCTGTGTGATGTCGGATGATCTGGCCCTTGCTCGGATGATCCAGACCTGGGAAGTCACTTTTTGGGGGTTGGGTATATATATCCCCTCACCCCTCCATTCATTAGCTGCAGACCTAACACGAAACAAACACACTCAAGAGCATTGAATCCTCTCCTCCTCGCCCTTCTAGAGCTAAATCTTTAAGAGATTTCCCTAAGGGTTTGAGTGAGAAGAGATTGGAAATATGAGCTTTGGTCTTTCATCTCAAGAAGCATTTGAAGCAACATCGATCCTTCGATCCGCGTTTGTTACTCTTGGAGCTTTGCTCCTAGACGGTTAGAGGTGCCGGTGAGCTCTCATTCCATTGTGGTTTGAGCCTTGAAAGTTTGTATTACCCCTCTCTTTGTGAGCCTCTCAACGGAGACGTAGCTCCTTTGTGGAGTGAACTTCGGGAACAAATCTTGTGTCTCCTTCTACTTGTTCTAGTTCTTGTTGTTATTATGCTTGATTTAATCCGATCTACTTGTTAGTAGTGTTCCTCTCGTGTATATCATACTCTAAGGCTTATTCTTACCTATCATCAACTTTGTATTCAAAGGGTTTCTCCAAAAGCTAAGTAGATTTTGAATCTTGTACTTGAAGTTCATCCCCCTGCCGGAAGTTCCGCCCCTGTGCCGGATCATCCGGTCCTGAGTGCTCCGGAAGATCCGACACAGCGCCGGAACATCCGGCCCTGAAAATTTTTGTGACAAGTTTTTCAGGAAATTTTTAACAAGGCCTATTCACCCCCCCTCTAGGCCTAGTGTCGGTCCTTTCAATGGGGGCGGCAAGGCGTTGCCGGCCTCGCGCGGCAGCGGAGGCTAGCGGGGGGACTGGCTGTGTGGGGATATATAGGAGTTTTGCGGCGGGCGGAGCAAGAAGATAAGGGCCTTGTTTAGTTCCCAAATTCCACCACCAAATTCTACTATGCAAAAAGAAGATTCACGTCACATCAAAATTTCGTCACATGCGTGAAGTACTAAATATAGATGAAATAAAAAACTAATTGTACAGTTTTGTTGTACTTTGCGAGACGAATATTTTGAGCCTAATTAATCAATGTTTGAACAATTATTCACAAATACAAACGAAATGCTACAGTGACGCAATGATTGCAAAACCCCAACTTTGGAGCTCTCAATTTGGATCTAAACAAGGACAATGCTTGTGGGCTCCACTCGAGAAAAAAATCGAACCGGGGTCTCCGTATAGCACTATCGAAAGAGGCCTGTCCGTGTAGTCTCCTCCATTAGAAAAATACTGAAAACATTATTTTTCCAAACAAACTATATAACATTAATAATGAACTTTGCAGACAGATATAGCCCGGAAATGGTGGGATTAGGTCCCAGTTTTGATAGGGTTTTCATCTCGTTATTATGTCAATCGATTTTTTCTAAGGTCTCAAATTTCATTAATGACAAGCAAGCGCAGGAAGTTTCCAATGGCCGTGTTTCTTTGGGGATAGAAATATTTTTCTACCCCATTTGACCAATAATTAAGGGTATTAAATAAAGTCAGTTTATAAAACTAACTTCACAACCTTAGACTAATTCACGAGACCTATCTAATGAAGCCTCTGACCGTACGATTAGAGAATGGTTACTGTAGCATTAATGTAGTAAATTATGGACTAATTAGGCTCATTAGATTCCTCGCGTAAAGTTACACATATCTCTAAAAAGGTTTTGTAAATAGACTTCATTTAATACTTCATACATGCAAGATTCCCTTTGGACAAATATTTCCGTTTTGGAACGGCCCTAGAGGATACTGCATATGATGTACCAATGACCATGCAGGGCCGCCTTGCAGTTTCATCAAATGTTCCATGCTGAAAATTTATTGCAAAGAATCTTATCGCTGGATAATCTTCTTCGCGGCTGTTTATTAATTTTAAAGATGAAAAGATGTTTAGGTGAAGCCAGCTAAGAAAATGTGCAATGAGCACAAGCATTTAGGTTAAGCAGAGAGTTTACACATGCATAATAGCACGTCAAACATGAGGAATCTTGGTCCTCGAAAATAAAGAACTCCAATGATGGAATCGTGTGAATACTTTCCCTTTTTTTTCTAGTGCAGTTCTCTGTAAAGACGTCTTTGGATGTGCGACTTTCCACAATAAGCTACCTCTTCAGTTCAACAATTAAAGAAAAACTCAAACTTTTGATGCAATTTCATTACTCTTAGGTCGGAAACAAACTCCCGCACCAAATTCATGACAAAATTACAATCGTTTTAGACCATCATTCCATCAACTTGACAATAACAACGGGCATGTCACCACTGACACAGTACTATCAAGAAGACTGCTGCGGGAGGACGTGCTGCACTCTGCTGCTTGAGGTTGTTTTGTTCAGAGTTCTAGATGTCCATGCAGCCCACCTGTCAGTATGTAGCATCTCATCGGGGGAAGGTAGATTATATTTGGGCCGTGTTTCTTTCTCCGGAAATATATTTTCTAAAGGAATCTTACATGCGTCTATTTACAAAACCTTTTTAGGGATATGTGTAACTTTGCACGACGAATCCAATGAGCCTAATTAGTCTATAATTTACTACAGTAATGCTACAGGAACCATCATCTAATCGTACGGTCAAAAGCCTCATTAGATTTATCTCGTAAATTAATCCGAGGTTGTCAAGTTAGTTTTGGAAACTGATTTTATTTAATACCCTTATTTATTGGTCAAACGGGGTGGAAAATTTTTTCCACCCCAAAGAAACACGCCCTTGACTGTGTTGAGAGCTTTCATCCCATGATCATGTGGTACCGTGGCCTGTGGGTAAGGTAGCCACCGGCAACACGGACTAGCCTTGTTTAAGTTCTAAAAAAGCAACCCCAAAGTTCACTATGCAAAAAAAAGATTCCCATGACATCAAAATGTTGGCACATGCATGGAGTACTAAATGTAGTGAAATCAAAAATTAATTGCACAGTTTTGTGGTACTCGGCGAGACGAACATTTTGAGCCTAATTAATCAATTTTTGGATAATTTTTCACAAATACAAACGAAATGCTATAGTGGCGCATTTATGATGAAGCGACCTCTTTTCCCCCAATTTCTCACCCCCTAATTTGCATCTAAATAAGGGCTAGAGTATGTACTTAGAGGACAGAGCTACACCTTGACAGCCCAGTGCTCTTTTGATTCTCGACACCTCCCAGCCCTATGAAAGCAAAAACGTTCTCCATGTTTCTATGCATAAATCACTATCACTGGGTCACCTCTCTCTGGCAGGCAATCACTCGCACTCATACACACTTCTCTTTAAATTCGTATGGGAAATAATGAATGGGATCATACACCAGATCGTGAATGTATATATAAACTCGGTTATCATGTTGTAGCTTCATATTATTATGGGCAGCAGTTTCCGATTCCTGTGTTATCCAATCCTTCAATTCTGGACTAGTACCAAATTTAATATATTATCTTGGCAGTTGAGTAAACAAAGGAAACTTTAAATTTTCATTTCTTTTATTTCTACAACAGCATCCTTTTGAACCGAATTTCATGTTCGATTAGATGGTTATAAAGGTGATAAGAAATATTTGCATAATCCCATTTTGACCATTCTGAACCCTTCACCACCCTCTCTCACCCCTTCCTCTCCTGTGATGTTTAAAAAGGCCAACTAATGTTGCCCATGTTGTAGTGTATGCTATCAACACGTATCATTATTTTTCATTTACTTTTTACTGTTTTACCCTACAGTTCTCTGATCTTTTGACTCAGATCCTTACTAAAAATTAAAAAAAACTATACTTAAATGAAGTAGTTTATGTACTAGAACACCAGTGTGCAGGAGATCCATTGCGTTTTGTGCGGTTAGGCTATCAGCACCGCGCTACGACATATCTGTCCGTAACTAGCATAGCGCAAAAAGTGAAGTAAAAAACGCCGCAGTGCTGCACGGCAAACGAGACGGTACCAGGCCGTAAACTAGTCTTCACGCCATATCTGACGTAACCGAAGGTTTACGGTACAACGGCTGCAGGCCAGTTTCTTCAATATTTACGTGTACGACGGAAGTAAAAAGCTGCTGCAATATTATTATTAAAATAGTAGTTGAAAGTGATAAATAAAATATATGGTTGTTCAATGTAAAGTAAATATATAGAGTAACATGAGTATGAGAGAAACTGATGTAGAGTAAAAAATCGTAGTGACGTGGCTAGAATACTTCTCTTAGAGTAAAAATATTGAGTAACGGGAGTGCGGATAGCCTTATCAGCAGCTGCCCAGGGACATCTACAGACAACGACCATGTGTGGGTGCACCTAAACCTGAAGTGTATTTGAATCAAATCCATTGAGATTCAATAATTTGATGTTTGCGCCAATGATTCCTGGAGGAGGATTTCCTGTCCCCTGTTTTTGAAACTGATATATTTTTTGAGATATTTGTTTTGCCATTGTTACATAAATCGATGGTTATGTTTAATGTGTACGCTTTTAGTTTGGCCTTGGGCCCTTGAATCCGACCGTCAGGGCTGGCCCTGTTCCTTCTGTCTGGTGGCGTGTCATGAACAAAATTCCATTCGAACTCTTGCAAACCCTGTTGCGTGTTAATTGTGAAAGGTCTATGCAACACAACTGTTTCCTTTTGATGTTTTGTTCTGGAGAAAAATTCGCCCTGATGGATACCGAAAATTCATATATGTTAATAAGAATAACCCTGTCGATGTGGCTGTTCGTTTTTTAGCTTAGGCTACCTAATTGCAGGTTTGTTGCCGAGACTGAGCACAGAGCAAAAATAAGCTTCATCCGACACTGCTCCATTTCGCCCCTAGTTTTCATGGTGAGCGCTAGCCGACAGCAGCTTTCATGGTTACCTTCTTTGAAGCAACATGATGCTGGCCGGGCTGCCTGTGAAAGCAATGCTTCTTCGCAGGAAAGTAATTTCATGCTTCTGGCGGGGCAACATGTCGTGCTTCTTCGATTCTTGATTCCTCCCATATGCTCCAGTTTTCTCCCATTTAAAGCTTTCTGGTACATAAAAAAACCCTACAAATGTTGGACACGAAAGTAATTAGGGAAACCATGCCTATATATTATCTAGAAGTAGTTGAAATCGTCTCAATTTTGGTTGTGAGTGCAGCTGAGCACCAGCCGTAGCATGTCTAACTAGAGTTTGCCCTGTGATTTTCATTGGCATTGCCATGGTGAAAGGAAGATGGGACACAGTTATATAAACCAAAGAGAGTGAATGTGGACGGGGTGGAAGCCAGATATCAGTTTGAGTAATGAAAACAATGATAAGAATCCGATTCCTCAAATACCAAGGTTTGCCCACACTGATAGGGAGTCAATGACAGTGAAAGAAGTGGGGCGCATTGTTCATTGAGTTAATGGGTCTCCCAACATTTTCGTGCTTTCTGTGTTACGGAGTCCTCCCATTCCAAGCAAGGCAGTCAATTAAAAGCACCAAATATCTCTCGAATTCAACAATGCATTGTCCTAACCAAGAAGTGATATATAGATGGTCGTATATTGGGCAATGGCACTCCCTACTCTATATTTATATGTGGAAGTAGCATGCACAATGTTGAAATGAGCTGCCTCTCTGCAGCAATGTTTTGTCCATACAACGGAGACCCTGCCGTCCTCTTGTGAAGCGATGGTATGCTCCTCCATCATCATTAAATGAAGTACACAATTTTCTGACCCTGGCACTATATAGAATCATACTCTGTAGACCACATAATAAATAGACTAAATGTGTTTATAATTCCGTACCTCTTTCTTGCACGCACACAACAAGGTACAGAATTATAAACACATAACAAAAAAAAAGGATAGTTACACATCTAGAATACAATTTTTACCTTCAAATACACACAACCAGGTACAGAATTATGAACACGTAATGAAAAAAAGAAAAAAAATCAAACATCTCATCCAATCAATAAATACGCCTTCAACATTATAAAAAGTATTAAAGAACTATTTTTAAAACGTGTTTTTCGGCCTGGTCGTCCGAGCACGGCCCAACATGGTGGCCAACGTGCCCGTGCCGAAATGGCCTGTTAAAACGTGCTGAGCGTGGGCCGTCCTGGCCCGAGCATGCTGGGCGGCATGACATGGCCTGTTTTGAAATGCCGGCACGGCTGATGGCGACTGCCGACTGGCGAGCGTAATCAGGGCGTTTGGATTCGATGGAGTATTAAACATAAATTAATTATAAAACTAATTATATAAGTCATGGTTATTTCGCGAGACGAACCTAACCAGGCTAATTAACCTATAATTAGTACATAATCACCACGTATTTACTGTAGCATTACATTATCTAATTATGGACTAATTAGGCTTAAT
Source organism: Echinochloa phyllopogon (assembly GCA_033239725.1). Classification (NCBI taxonomy): domain Eukaryota; kingdom Viridiplantae; phylum Streptophyta; class Magnoliopsida; order Poales; family Poaceae; genus Echinochloa; species Echinochloa phyllopogon. The sequence goes on along the minus strand of BTCW01000012.1, from coordinate 58,125,645 downwards.
AGATTCGTCACGCAAATTAGTCCTCAATTATATAATATTTTTTTAATTAATTTATATTTAATAGTTCTAATTAGCATCATTACATTCAATATGACGGGACTAAATTTTAGTAGATGGAATCCAAACACCCCCTCCGCCGCCTCCTCCCTACATTGCCGCTCCTGGCGAGTAGGTTCTTGGCGTCTCCTCCTCCATTGCGGCAAGCAGGGGCGAATCCAGGGCCCGTATTGGGCGTGCTGCAGCATGGGCCCAGCCAAGCTTATCCCATGTACACCTATCTATACTATAAAGATCCAATACTTTCGACATTCGACGGACCCACCAGCCATTGAAATATTATCCCTCGTACAACTCTACTTGTCAGGCTATTTTTTCGTCAAATCACGCGAACCCAGTACTCCTCATCGCTAAAATATACACGACCAAATATGACATGCCCTACGAAGTAGGAACCCAGGACTCCTCATCGTCAAAACAATAGCGCTATGATTGTCGGCTGGCCGGCCGTCTCGAGGTGTTGCATGAGGTCGTCCAAGTCCTGGCAGGGGTCACCGTCCTCGAGGACCTCAAACCAGCCACGGCTGCAGCCGCGGCCCACGGGCACGTCCTCACTGCCGGCGGAGACCCCCACCTGGGGGCGTGAGCTTCGCGCTGACGGTGGCTAGACCGAGGAGAAGGTCACGAGGAGGCCCCCCAATGGTGATGCACATTGTGAGCCGGAGCATGGAGTTCACGTGGCCCTGCCCCCGAGAAGCATATGAGAAGCAGGTGTATCTGGCGCGCTCGTGGCGGCGGTGGCGGCCACAACTTCTGCTTCTTCCTCACCCATGGCTGGGTACCATGAGAGGAGAGCTCTCAACAAGGATCAAGACCTCTTGTCTCCATCGTCGGCCTCATGTGAGCTGCTTAGTGACTGTCTGCTGGGTCTTCGTAGCAACGTTGTACCAAGGCTACTGCCCTTATACGTTTATACGGGAGAAAATGGCCTGATGTTAGGACCATGCAGGTAAGTAGAACGCGCGGGGCATATTTGCTAGTATACTATTAAAGTCTAAAATAGTAATATTCAGCCCAACATCAATTACCTCAGCACTTATCTATTAATTCAGCCCGGGTTGGAGGGGCTTTCTAGCTCCGCCCCTAGCGGCAAGCAATTACTCCCTCCGTCCAGAAAAAAAATGAATTCTAGAGTTTAAAAGTTGTCCATGAAAGAATGCAATTCTAGTCTACAATAACTAATATGAGACCCACTATTCAGTAAAAAACAGCGGCTGGAAAAAATCACGTAATCATTTTTCTCTTGATGCTTCCTTCCGTCGGTGCCCAATCCACGATCGTTGGAGGGAGGAAAAATAGTGCAGTTCAAAATTTTGTATTCTACGTGGTAGTAGAATTTTTCGGATGCTTCTTGTAGAGATTTGGTGCTGGCCGCTAGGAGCATGCCTTCTTTTTAAATATGATGTATGATTTGATGTTTGGAGCAATATTTAACTGGTCATTGACTATATTGTACTGGCATGCAATAATTTGTCTGTGTTTTCATCATTGCATAGTTGGAGGGTAAAAGCATACTTTGATCTGTTCATTGGTCTACGTGTGAAATACTACTCTCTGTCCAAAAAACATGCAATTCTAGCAATTTGCATAAAGACCAATGACCAGATAAAATTACGATTATACCCCTGCTTCAACCAGGAGACGCCGCAGAAACACAGACAAATCGTTACAACCACACCAGACCGTGGGCACCACCACGGCAGAAGGCTCCCCCTCCATGGCCACATCCTACACCACCGGACCAAAACATTCCTCCTCCAAAGCTGGAGCCCTCGCTGCCGGCGCCACCACGGCACGAGCCGCATCCGTGTCTACGTCCTCCACCTCCAAATCGAGGGCGTAAATCTCGCGCTGACTATAGACGCACAAGCCAGCACGTCCGATGCGGTGGCTGCGCACAAGGATCCAGCCGCCTTCCTCTTCGATTTGACCTCCTAACTTCCTACTGCCGTCGCCGTCGTCACCGACCTCCTAGCTTGCTGCCTCCACAGAACTTGCCGTAGGCGCCTCCAACCATGGGAGCAGGGTGGATCGACGGATTTAGGGGAAAAGGAACGAGCGGCACGGCTGATGGGAAGAAAGAGCTGGCTCTGGATGGTTTGATAAGGTGCAGGAGCCGTCCTATATTTTTTTCCTCGATAACTTTCAGTGACACGGGAAGCAGACGTGGGTGTTTTTTCTTCTCCATGCGGGAGTTTTTTTAATGAGTTTAGTGGGTCCCATGCTAGTAGAGTTGCATTTTATTTGGGATAATAGTTTTGGGACGGCGCGAGTACTCTGTAACCCCTTCCCTCCACCGCGGTGAGCTGGCGGCCTGGTGCTGCGTCTCTCCCTCCCGTCCTGCCATTTGCTGCCCTTAGCCCGCATGGGCCGCATGCATGGAGGTCTCGTGATTCTGACCAGCAAACGCTCGTCCATAATCCTTTGAAAAAAAGTCTACTTTACTTCCCTCACGTTTGACAGAAGTTCAATTTTCGTCCTCAATGTGAAAAACCAAGAATCTTACATCCCTCAACTCTTTAAAACCGTGCATTTTACGTCCCTCGGTGGTTTCGACAGCAGTTTCGCTGACGTGGCACGTTGACATGACGTGCTTAAAATGGCTGAAATTTTGAAAAATCATATAAAATCGTAAAAATTGATAAAAAAGATAAATCTAATTTTTTTAGCTTCCTCGTGAGCATCTTTACACAGTGAAGTTATTTATTTACATGTTTGTTATTATTTTCTAGTCGAAATAAAATAGACAAGAAAAGATGCCATAGAACTTGTAAAATACGTAGTATGTTTGTTCATATATCAGAAGTTTTTATACGGTAGAGTAAGATTATGTTTGTGCATATGCTAAACATAATCCTATTATACCATATAAAACATCTAATATGTAAAGAAAACAACTCTGATAGATGTACACACTCACCAAAGGCACACATGAGTTGTATTTACTATTTTATAATTTTTCAAATATTTACTATACATTTTACAAGTTCTATGACATATTTTCTTGCCTATTTTATTTTGACTAGAAAGTAATATCAAACATGTAAATAAATGACTGTGTAGAGATGCTCATGAGGAAGCTAAAAATTTGGATTTATCTTTTTTACGATTTTATATGATTTTTCAAAGTTTCAGCCTTTTTAAGCACGCCATGTCAGCGCGTCATGTCAGCGAAATCGCCGCCACGTCAGCGAAACTACGGTCGAAACCGCCAAGGAACGTAAAATGCACGGTTTTGAAGAGTTGGGGGATGCAAGATTCCTGGTTTTTCACGTTGAGGACAAAAAATGAACTTCTGCCAAACGTGAGGAAGTAAAATGGACTTTTTCCTAATCCTTTCTTCACAAGCCAGCCAGGCACAATAGCGCAGCCTGCAGGCAGACATTACTCAGCCCGCTAGTTGCCTCATGCCGGGCCAGGCCCAGTCTAGTTGTTCTCGTGCGGCCCAGCCTAGCAAAAACAAGTACGCTACCCCGGACCTATGTCACTACAGATTTACCGGGCTGGTCAAATTGTTAGTAGCCATGGTTTCTCTTTGCATGTCCCCTGGGCCGATCTACACCTAAGGTTTATTTGAAAAATACAGTGTTGAAAAGTACTTATGGGATTTGAAAGAGATTAAGAAAATTTTTGACTTATAGGAAAAATTACTCCACTCTAAACCTCTCTAATCCACTTCAACACTCCCTCCGGTCTAAAATATAAGTCGTTTGATTTTTTTAACTTTAAGTTTGACCACTCGTCTTATTTAAAATTTTGTACAAATTATCATATTTTTTATGGTGGCTTACTTCATTAATAAAATATTCAAAAATACATTAAATTTGGTTATATTTTCACAAATGTTTTGAATAAAACGAGCGGTCAAACTTATGGTAAAAAAAGTAAAACGATCTATATTTTTGAACGGAGGTAGTACCCGCGACGAGGAGGCTCGATAACGATCCACCGAGTGTTCTTGGCCTCTACGCCTCCGTCAAGAAGTCAAATAAGGCTATGCTGTCCACTTGGATGTTCTCTCATGGAGAAGCAGGCTATCCAACCAACAACTGCCATTTCTTAGTGTTCGTTTCATTGTTGGTAATGGCTGTGACGTCGGTTACCGAAAATATCACATCAAGCTCGGTTGGACTGAGACAAAAGTAAATTTAAAATTACCGAAACAATATGCAAATGGCTTTCCTTCGTTCTTAGAGCATCTCCAAAAGTCTAGCTATCCTCTTAGCTAAATTTGGAGTTTTTTCAACTCTGTAAAAAAAATAGAGAGCCTCATAAATGATCGGGAAAGCAATAAACTAGGTAAATCTTGAGATTGTAAAATTAAAATGAGGTCCACGAGAAAACCAACAGTTGTGAGCCCTACAAATAGGTCCCTAATTTTATGCGCTGAGCACCCTAAAAAGAACTCAATCTTTGCAATGTTGCCCCTGTTCCCAGCACCGCCGCCCGCAGTCCGTCCCCGCCGCCGTTGACGCAGAGCACGCAGACGTTCCCCCGCTGCGCCGCCTTCCCCGACGCAACAGCCGACACCGCCGTCGAGCTGGGTGACGCCGTTCGCGGGAGGCCGCCCGCTCGAGCCCCGACGCCGCCGCTTGTGTTGATGTTGGACTAGGATGCCCGTGATGAGGCCCCCTTGCCGCCTGAGAGAGGACGCTCTCCGCAAGGCCATCGCGATTCGTAGGAACGTGCCATGCGGGAAGCAAGGAGTTTAATCCAGTGAAGAGGAGGTTAATTTACTAGGAAGGAGCTTAATTTAGTGGACAAGACTTTGATTTGGGTAGGGAGGATTTCGATCTGGTGTGGGGCTCGGGGATGACTTCAATCCAAGGTGGAGCTCGCACCCGTGCGGCATGGAGTTTGATTTTAGGAAGGATGGAATTGTTCGTGTAAACGTCATGCCAATTTGTGTGGGTAGTAGCTCGATGTTGTTGTTGGCCAAGCCTTTAGCAAGAACAGGTAAAACGTAGGATGAGAGGGGAGTATACTTCGGTGAGGTCGAAGTACCCGACGCGTGGCGGAGCGCGGCCTCCAGGTGCGCCAGCGCGCGGCCGCAGCCCGCCCCCGCCGCCGTCGACGCAGAGCACGCAGACCTTCCCCCGCTGCGCCGCCTTCCCCGGCGCGACAGCCACCGCCGCCGCCGAGCTGGTGAGCTCCTCGCCGAACGCGGACTTCATGGCCGTCTCCAGCGTGGCCGTGGGCGCGGCCAGGGGCGCTTCTTCCCGCGGTAGAAGAGCAACCGGAGGAGCCCGTGGGCCTGCGGAACATCCGGGGCGCGTGGGCGAGCGGGTCGTCGAGAGGATGGCGAGCGGAGGAGGCTCGCAAAAGATAGCTAGCAGAGGGAGGCGGATAGCAACCCATATAACGAGCAGATGAGTTGAGAGAGTTTGGATCCAATTTTTTTTCCAATCTTATTATTTTTAGCTAGCCAACGTATCTTACAGAGTCTCTTGGAGATGAGCATCTCCAAGAGATTAGCTAAAAAGACTAGTCAAATTTATTGATTTAGCTATTTAAAAATAGATTTTACTAACAAATAACAGAGTAATCTAACAGATTATGTAAAGATGGCTAGTCAGGTAGGCTAGCTAAAGCCACTAAATTTGGAGGGTCATTTACAGAGTCTGTTGGAAACGTTTTTTCTCTAACAATATCTAAATTTGACTTTAGAAAATGATTTGGCTTGTCTCTTGGAGATGCTCTTATGATTGTGCACTCTGTTCTGAGGATTTGGAGGAAACTCTAAAGCGTATGTTTCTTCAATGTCTATTTGCACGGGACTGTTGGCAACAACTGCATCATATCTCCACATCCCTTTGGGTGATCCCTTTGAAGTTCTCACGTTTTTTCAGAATCAGTTAAACTTGGTCTTCTCTTTGGACATCATCACATCATTGGGTGTTGGAGTATATGGAGAACTGGGAATAACCTGATCGATCTTCAGGAATGATCATCATAGTGTCCAGGTTATTGGAGACATTTTTAGAAATGGATTAGCTCTAGTCATGCTTAGGGAAAAAGAACAAATCAAAGAAGATATGTCTTCATGGTTGCATTCAGTCTTGTAATTTTGCTTATTTTCTTTACTGCTCATGCAGCAATTCCAAAAAAGTTGCTGTCTGAAAGGGTGGCAGCAGCACGTGCAATTCAAGATACACCCATGCTGTGATCCAGTGAAATAAATTCAAGATGTAGCTCATGTTGACGTGCAGGCCATGCACATGCCAAAACTTGCTGTGATCTAATTTAACAAAGTCAATATGGAAGGGGGAACCAGATGCAGGGCCAACTTCTCGGGATATATAGTTATTATATTATAGTATCTATCGGGTGATTTGCTTCATCTACCACCGCTTAATTATGTCTCTACATTATATACCTTGGAGGTCGCAGCTCCAGTTTCTTCACCACCTGTCCACCGCCGCGGCCACTCCACCTTGCATTGCCAGCCATGGCGCCGACCAGCGGATCTAGTGCTCCATCAGTAGGCCCCGTCCCGTTCAGGGACGCCGAGAACAACGAAGATGCCGACGTGTATGCCGCCGTGCCGGAGGGGTCTTCAGAAGAGCACGTCGCCCTGGTCTCTTCCCTGCCAAGCTGCGCGGCGCCCGGGCTCCGTTGCTACCAGGGGTTCTGGCTGCCGGAGGGCTGGGTCTCGGCGGCCGCCGCCCTGCAGCGCCGCTTCGAGCCCCGCCCCAGCGACGTCATCGTCGCCAGCCTGTTCAAGTCCGGCACCACCTGGCTCGCCGCCCTGGCGTTCGCCACGATGGCGCGCCGCGCGTACCCGCCCGACGCCGGCGACCACCCGCTCCTCCGCCTCAACCCGCACCAGTGCCTCCCGTTCCTCGAGGCCCTGTTCGCCGGCCGGAGGGAGGGCGAGCTCGACGCGCTCCCGTCCCCGCGCCTCATGAACACGCACATGCCGCTCGCCATGATCCCGGCCGCCGCCGCCGGCAGCGGCGGCGGCGGCGGCTGCAGGGTCGTGTACATCTGCAGGGAGCCCAAAGCCATGGTCGTCTCCCTGTGGCACTACCTGCGGCGACTGCAGCCGGAGCTGTCGCTCAGCTACGTCGTCGACATGGCCTGCGACGGCACCATCATGTGCGGGCCGTTCTGGGACCACATCCTCGGCTACTGGCGCGCGAGCGCGGCGGCGCCGGAGAACGTGCTCTTCCTGCGGTACGAGGAGCTGCTGGTGGACGCCGCCGAGAGTGTCCGGAGGCTGGCGCGGTTCGTCGGGCTGCCGTTCTCGACGGCGGAGGAGGAGGGCGGCGTCGTCGCCGGCATCGTGGAGCTGTGCAGCCTCGACAGCCTGAGGGGCGTGGAGGCGAACAAGAAGGGCTACGTGGAGCCGGGCAGCAAGCTGCCACGGGAAGCTCTCTTCAGGAAGGGCGTCGCCGACGACTGGAAGAACCACATGACGCCGGAGATGGCGCGGCGGATGGACGACATCGTCGCCGTCAAGTTCCGCGGCACGGCGCTTACTTTTCCGTGAATTCGATCACGGGGTGCTTGCATGCTTATAATATATTTCAAAGAAATCTTGCATGCATGGAGTATTAAATAAAGTTTATTTATAAAACGTTTTTAAAGATAGTGTAACTTTGTGCGACGAATCTAATGAACATAATTAGTCCATGATTTACTACAGTAACCATTCTCTAATCGTGCGGTCAAAAACCTTATTAGATTTGTCTCGTAAATTAATCCGGTGTTGTGAAGGTAGTTTTATAAATTAACTTTATTTAATACCCTTAATTATTGATCAAACGGCGTGAAAAATTTTTTCCGCTCCAAAAAAACACGGCCGGCCACTGTCCACTGACCTGGGCTGCAGCATACGGTGCTCGTGATAGGAAAATGCATGCCCTTCACTATTGGATCTAATGGTGTTTTACGTTGCAGAATTTCTTTAGTGAATGTACAGGAAAAGTACAAGTGCCCAACACCAACAGTAGAGATATTCAGTTTCACATAAAATCTATGGTGCTATTTTGGGTAAGTTGATAGAGCATCTTTTCCCCAGTTCAGTACTTCAGTTACTTGATTGGAGATAGCAGGTTAATTTGCAAGTTCTTTTCACCTCGAGCAGTGCTTATAATTGCTTGACAATGCATCTTTAATCTTTTATAATACATAAAGGATTATCCTTTTTTAACTGTTTCTCTGAACACAGTACCATGTGAAACATGGCAACATGCGTAAGGAACAAAGGATGATCTTTTCCAAAATATACTCTACGCAAGAATTTATTAATGTAGAGTACCCCACTAGCTTTAGCAAAGTTGGTCCTTTAACCAAAAGCAATATATTGTGGGGTTTCAGTATTCGAACACAATGAGAGAAGATGTGATATGTGTATACTACTGAATGGCCATTTGCAAGAGGAAACCCAACAATCCTATGAGCAACTTCAATTCTTGACACTTCCCAACCCTACGAGACCAACAATTAATATTCGCACGCGGGGCGGTCTATGCAGCACGAGATCTCTAGACCTTTCTTTCATGTTGACTCTATATCCCTTAGGCTAGTCTTAGTGGAGTTTCACGCGATTGATGGTTTCCATGTAAGCATATGATTCGGCCTAGCATATACAATTCTTATGGTGAGACCTAGGGATTTGTGGCAGCTATGTTTATTGCTTGGATAGCAATATGATTCGGTGGACCCAAGCCTTGATCTTGACAAGCTCCCGGATTTATTACTCCTTTAAACTACAAACTCCTCCCAAACTAAGTCCATCAACCCGTGCAATTGCACAGCCAGCCGCCAGCCTACCTATTTTTAAAATAAAAATGAAAAGATGAAGATTTATATTTTTATATACTTCAAAATACTTTTTAAGAACAATGCTCCATCTCCATGCTTATTGCACTACAACAATTCTTGGGGATGTTCGTGTTTAATTTCCTATTTTAATATTAGTTTTTCTTGAAATTATGAGGTAGGAAGAGGATACAACATGTGCAAAATGAATAATTACTCAAAGAGAAATGCGTCCAACATCGTCTAGGACAATTAGAGACTTTACTTCTCTCAACTCTTATGCACTTAGTCTTTTATTTATCACCATAAACTGTAGCCTAAGTACATTTTCCCCTGGAATTCTAAGACCTTTCTATCAACTCGAGTTTATTTTTCTGCCAGAAAACCACCACTCAGAAAGCAACTAAATAAAAAGTTCACTTTAGGACATAAATTCTAAGGTAGTTAATAGTTCATCAAGACCAAAAATCATTGTATATAAACCTCACCTTTTGATTTCGTCAACTGTCTAGTGGAACCTAAATCAAGGGGGCTTTGTCCAAATAGACCTGGACAACATGCTACAACGTTTAGGAAAATGTTTAATGTATTTTACCGTTCATAACAGCTACATAATTGTAAAATTTGAGAATATTTAGCATAATGTGTGCAAATTAATCAGTACGTAACCTCTTTATATATGTTTTCTAATATAAAATCAGTATATTTTGGTATTATCTTTTGTCATTGCTCTTTTTTAGTAAGAGGCGAATGTATCATCGTATCCACAGTTTTACACATGCATGGATCAAAAACCGAGAAGGGGCCATGTTGAAGCCAGAATGTTTTTAGGCAGTATGTATATATCAAGAATAATTGAGAAAATAAGTCAGGAGAGTTTAAAGCATGTAGTCATCAATACAAAATATTAGTGTACCAAGAAGGAATGATCTCTGGGAGGTTGTGCATCCTCTACATACCACAGTATGTAGGCTTGTAACCCAAGATGATCAGTTGGCGCATTTGGCAGCTACATATGTTTGCACGCTATGCAGAAGATGAGTGCAGCAGCGGCAGTTGACCGGGACAACTCTTGCTCATTTATCTTCCCGGGAATGTCGCTCAAAGCAGTGTCGCAGAAATGCACAGGTCTTTCAAAGTTGCACTACGAAAACCGGAGGTTTGCCGAGTGCCCCAGGGTTTCCGAGTGCCAGCCAAAAACACTCTAGCAAAGCCTTTACCGAGGACACACGACATATCGGGTGACGGCAAAGCCATCTTTACCAAGTGTTTTTTGTTAGGCTCTCGGCAAAGCTTTTGCCGAGAGCGCCGAAACCACACTCGACAAACATTTTCTCAATAAATAAAAAAAAGCTGACACCCAGCAAACATTTTCTCAAAAAAATAAAAAAAACATCTTACGCCGCGCTGTCCGCCCCCTCCCGGCCACCCGCCCATGCATGCCGCGCTGCGCCGCTCGCCCGCGCTGGACCAACGGGACTTGGCCGGCGGCGCGGCGTCCGGGTTGACGTTGAGGGCGGCCACGGCGTCGACGCAGCGGTAGGTGAGGCCAAGATCCTCGCAGAGCGGGGCGTAGTGGCGCGTGGAGTGGAGCGCGCCGAGCGCGTCGTTCCAGCGGCGGAGGAGGCAGGAGGCGAGGAACGCGTCGAGCTTGCCGTGCGTCCTTGGATGAATTACCTTGTGGAGATGATAGACGCATCCATCCACAGGATCTACAGGTCGGTGGCTACCTCCGTGGAGAAGTATTTCTCCGCTCGCCGCGCCGCGTCGAGGTTGGCCGCGCCATGCCGAGCTTGACGAGCAGCGCGGCGACGAGCTGCTGGCATCGACGCTCCTCCACGCATGCCTCGCCGCGCCGCCGGGACCGGCCGGTTGCCTGGCCCCTAGACGCACCGGCCGCTTGGGAGAGAAGGTGAGAGAGAGGGGATCCTTATCCCAAGAAGATGGGAGGGGTGTGGCTTAGAGAGAGGAGAGAGATGGCCTAATCTGCAAACGGTAGGTACGAACCAATAGGAAGGCTCTATTTTAGTTGGCCGGATTGATGATACGGATGGTTTGCGGAGTGCATAAAAAAACACTCGGCAAACCCTAATATTTGCCGAGTGTTTTTCTAGGCACTCGGCAAATAATTTTTCCACCGTGTTTCAAAAAAATTTAAAATTAACAAACAAATTTAAAAAATAATCAAATTTAGGTGACATAATTTATATAATCTATGACCTATACAAAATGAATTGAAGTCAAATTCAATTTTGATCATCAATTTGACTTCAAATCCTAACAAGTGCTTCTCAACTCTCTGAAACTTCTTAGGAGATTCTTCTATTTACAAGCAACGTGCACGACAATTTATCCAAAATGTTCTCAATTTTTTACCACAGACTCTACGTATGATATAATGATATCATGACAAATCTCATATTTTTCAGACTTCATTTGCTTTTTTTAGAATTTCAAAATCATTCGGATCCACGTTAGTGGTCATATTTCTTGAACAAGATGTTCAAAATTTCATTTTATTTCATGGGTAAGACCTTAAACTGAGCTAAATAACATGAATATAATTTTTCTACTCATTGTATTATATTATTTGAACCACTTGCCGTTCAAATTTGATTTCATTCAATAAATTGCTTAAAATGTAATTAATTAAATACAGCTAACAAATACAAAAATATACTAAATTTTAATATGGAGTAACACATGTTGTATCTAGAGAATAGAAAAGGTTTTGAAGTTAAAAGAGGAAAAAAATTAAATCCCTTTGCCGAGTGTCAAAGAAAAAACACTCGGCAAAGAGTTTGTTTGCTGAGTACCTAAAAAACACTAGGCAAACAAGCTCTTTGCGAAGTGTTTTTTTACACTCGGCAACTAACATGAATATAAATTTTTCTACTCATTGTATTTTATTATTTTGAGGCTAAAAAGGAAATATACTTAATTCTTTGTCGAGTGTCAAATATAAAACACTCGGAAAAGAACGTTTTTGCCGAGTGTATTTTTTTGACACTCGGTAAACAAGATCTTTGCCGAGTGTATTTTGTTTGCGAGTGTTTGTTTTTCACACTCGGCGAAGAGGTTGTTTGCCGAGTGCTCGAAAAATACGCTCGGCAAAAAGTGAGACACTCGGCGTTTCCCGTAGTGTTGTCGCTCAAAGCAGTGTTGCTCAAAGTTGTGGCTGAGACCCGAGAACGTGATGTCGATCTTTCAAGCAGCTTCTTGAGTTTGAGTCAGGTGTGTATATAGCTAACATAAATTTGTACTGTACATGTCAATTTGTATATCATCTCTATATCATCTCGTATATATGTAATTTGTGTAGGCCGCCTCTGCTAAGAAATCAAAACGATCGACCACGAAGAAGCTGAAGGATGTCAAGTTACACATCACCCGAGTGGAGGATGACGGGGAGCCAGTTGAGCCCCCAAAAGTGGCCAAGAAATTTGTATCTCAGTGCGGGGTAATTGTACGGGACAATGTGCCCATTAGTATCAGAAAATGGAAGTCCACGGACCCCACTGAGGAGTACGTGCTCCCCGATACAGAGAAGGAGATGCTATGGAGGGAATTAAAGGCAATATTCAACTGGCCTAGCACTCATGAAGCAGAACTAAGGGATTGGACAATGAAGAAGATGGCAGTTCTGTTTCAGGATTTCAAGAAGAAGTTGTACTCGCATTTTCTCAAAACCGGAGAGGCCCCGGATCCTGAGAAGTATAAGAAGATCAATAATGACCAGTGGGAAGCATTCCTTGAGTACAAAACCTCCGAAGAGGGTGCAACGGCTAGCGCTAGAAACGCTGGAAACGCCGCAAATAAGAAGTACTCTCATAAGATGGGTTCAGGAGGTTACAAGGCAAGCATCGCTAAATGGGAAAAGATTGAAGAAGATCTATATGCTAGAGGCATCACTCCAGCGACACATGACTGGCCCACAAGGACCAAGCATTGGTACTATGGTCATGGAGGCACCCTAAGCCCAATCGACGGCTCCTTAGTTTTTCCCGAGGACTTGCGAGAACTAGCTCAGCGTCTCCTCGATATCCTTAGGGCATCTGATAGGGGAGAATTTGTTGCTGATAGAGACAGAGATGAGCTAACATATGCCTTAGGGAACAAGGAGCATCCTGGACGGACGCGCGGCGTAGGCACAAGCATCTCATGGAAGAAAGGTTTCCAAGAGCACGCCACCACCTATAGGAGCCGTTCGAGGAAGAAGGCCGGATATGAGCAGAGTGTGAGGGACCTAGAGCAAACGGTTGCCGCCCAGGGCTCAAAGCTCCAAGAAATGGAGTTAGAGATGGAGCGACGGATGAAGGTAGCATGGCTGCAGATACAACAAGCCACAGGCAGGACCAGTTCCACAGAGCCTGCACCTCTCCAACAAGCCGCAGGCGGGACTGGTTCCACAGAGCATGCACCTCTCCAAGATGCGGCCCTTATTAGCCCTCCACAACAATATCAAAGCAGTCACGCTTCCACACAGGCCTCCGAACCGGTCCGTTACACCATGGATGAAATAACTCAACGGACCGCGTGCGAGCTTGTCGTCAGGCAGAAGAACTTAGCTGTGGTGGTACGTATGCGACCTTAGTTCGTACTGCATACATTTCACCGTAAATACCATTCATTTACTAACTTTCTTTGTGACTACTAACTTATCAGGTTGCATACGGTATGACCAAACGTGTGGAAGAAGGGCAAAAATGGCACTGCAATGACATTCCACATGGTTACGTACCTGTTGAGGTGGAGCAAGTCGTCACCAGTTGGGAAGCCTTGGAACTTGACATCCTCGGAGGTGACGGAGAAACAAAACTCGGTCAGTGTTCTCACTGCATCATTCTATGGAGCAAGGCAAACATCGTCATACCCGGTACACCTGCGGCTACCAACAAGCCTCCGTCACCTCCTAGAGTACCACATGATCATGACGATTCTCCGGGAGCTCCTGATGCAAGCCCGTCTCCTCCGCCAAAGAGGTCTCCGTCTCCTCCACTGAAGAGGTCTCCGTCTCCTCCGCCGCGGAGGTCTCCGCCCCCTCCGCCAAAGAGGGGACGCCACACTAAAGCCTCTGCCCCCACTCCACCAGCGAAGAAGGCGCGGAAAACCAGAGAGAAGCCCGCACCATAGAAAAGAGCGGGTGAGAAGACTCTAAAGGAGCTCGAAGCCTCGGTCAAAGCAGACACAAAGAGGCAAATGGCCGAGTGGAGGAAAAAACTGAGCCGGAGCCGAAGCTTGATCCCACCATCGTCAAGGCATTCCTCGGTAATTTGAGCAAGGGTCAATAGAAGGAAGTAATAGTAACAGACTATGACCGCTCATTACTGAAATCTCGCCGGAAGCGGAAAGCTGCAGATAAGGAGGCGGGCCCATCCAAAAAGGTTCCTCAGCTCGGCCAGCAACCTCAGCGGCCCTTGGGTCCATTGCCATCTCTGGACGAGCTTAACGTGCAACGAGTAATGGCCGAGACTGGACTAACTAGAGCGCAAGTCCTGGGGGAAGAAGAGGTGCATGTAAACACAACGCTGAGGTGGCCGTTTAAGCTTGGCGAGCCTATGGTCCCTCCTGAAATGGAGAGCAAGCTACATACGAAGATGCGCCGATTCCATGAGTGGTACTTGGAAGAATCAAGAAGGAATAAACGACGCATGATCAAAGTAGGCGTGAAGGACCATGATTTCTACAATGGTGACGATGATTGGCTGTGGCTGAGGTTTAAGGATATATATGAGCTGTACCACCGCGACGCCATGGACGTGGATTTGATCACCTGTGGACACTGTAAGTACTTTGTTGTTGCTTATAATTCACAGTTTGAAAACAATAATTCCAATCTATGCTGACGCGGACTTTATTTATTGCTTAACATATGCAGAATGGAGATTCAAAAATGTCGGAGAGACAATATATATGACGTTGGTTTCGTTGATCCTCGAAGGATAAGTGAAGCAATGATATTGCACAATCCCGAGGAAACATATTTAAACCTATACAAGTATATTAAGAAACAAAATTACTGCGACTCTATACTAATCCCGTACAACATCGAGTGAGTACATACACAGGCTTCTTCTTATACTATCTGTGTACTAAATCATTTCTGATTATAATGTATACATGTGCACAGATTCCACTGGTTCCTAATAATATTGTGTCCTGACCGGGGTGTCGTGAACGTCTTTGATTCGTTGCACACTCCAAAAGAAAAACTACAGAACATCATGGACATGATGACAAGGTGATGTATATTTTCCCCTACTTAATTCACCCCTTACACTCGCAATGACTTAACTCAATTTTTTTGTTCGCAGGGCCTGGATTCAATTTCGTCAAGAACACCTGGGAATTCAACATGAAACACTAAAATGGAACATTGGCTTTCCGGTAAGCAAGTAATTTGTACATGTAGGCCTCAGCTAATATATTATATGAATTTTAATTAATTTCTTTTGGTCGACGGTGTGCCAAACAGGGGCCGGGAAATAATTTATGTGCATACTATGTTTGCGATTTCATGTGGAATTGGGGACATAAAAAGCTTACACAACACAATATTATGGTACGTAATAATAAACACATTTCCATTATTATTAAGTGCACAATTATTGTCTCCAACTCGGCGGATTAAATATCTTTCAATTATTTGTAAATTACAGATGTTCAACCTGAAGGAAGAGTCCCTAGAGCTAGAAAGAATTGACGCAATTGCAGAACAGCTCGTCGGATGGATCTGGGACGAGGTCGTCAATCCCCGAGGAGAATTCTACTCGCCAGTACTGGAGGACGTGCCGGACAGTCCAACGAGCTAGTCGTCAATCTTAATTAAGTAGAAAATAAAGTTTAAATATACATAACTCGAGTTGACATGCATGAATATCTACTTTTGTAATATATATGTCTTCTATTTTGATGAAATGTCAGCTAATATGAATATAGAGTCGGCCGAATAAGCATTAGAATACACGTATTAGAATATATACGTATATAGACGTGCACGCATGGCTACTGAAAAAAGCAAAAAAAAAAGAAATCCGGGGCCTTTAGCACCGGTTGCAGACAACACCCGGTGCTAAAGGGGTACCCCTTTAGCCTTGGATTAGTTGCACCGGGTGGGAAACCCGGTGGTAAAGGGCTTTCCCACCCGGAGCAGATGTCGATCATTCTGGTAGTGCTAGCAGCCACATTTACTCAGCCAAACCTCAAATCCCTGGCCGGGGGCACGAAGCTAGCATACTAGGGCATGTCATTCCATCCCTGAATGTGTGGATTCCATAGAGGAACTGCTGCTGCACCGATCGGCTAAGACAATGTGATGTTCCTACTGGGATGAGGACAAGGTGATTGATTCGTGATGCGATCGACTACTTAGCCCTTGTTTAGTTCCCAAAAAGCAACCACAAAGTTTACTATGCAAAACGAAAATTCTCGTCACATCAAAATATCGGTCCATGCATGGAGTACTAAATGCAGATGAAATTAAAAACTAACGGCACAATTTTGTTATACTCCGCGAGACAAACATTTTGAGCCTAATTAATCAATTTTTAGACAATTTTTCACACATATAAATGAAATGCTACAATGACACAATGATTACGAAGTGACCCCAAACCCCCAAATCCCCGGCCCATATTTTGCATCTAAACAAGGCCTTACTCTATACCGATGTGCATCTACAATTCTATATTGGACTGGGCTTCCTCTATACCTGTGCGCATATTATCAGTCAATCCTTAAGACATGGGTAGCCTTACACTAGTCAAACTATGCCCTACTCTGCCTAGGTTGATGTAATCTGTATTTGATTACATCAATGGAAATTCAGTTTACACGGCAGTTATCACCAAGAGACAAGATCTTGCGTAATTTTTACCACCAATATTATCTGAATTACTGTGAACTTTCTGACGGGTTGATCAAGAAACCTCCTTTTTCAATTGACTACATTTCCTTTTAGACACGGTTGCCTGGAGACAGATTCCCAGCTCGGTTTCAAAATACTATTCATTTTGGATTTCTAGATACATAATTTTTCGACATATCTACAGCAGCTATTCTTCATCATCACGGAAGCAGCACGGCAGTTGCATACGGGTTGAAACCATGGAAATATATAGCACGGGAGCCGTGAGGACCCAAACCATGTATGAACCGTATGGTACTGCCAAAGTAGAGCTCCCAGAGCTGATTCTCTGGTGAATCCAGAGGAGCTCTGCCAAACAGTTTTCGAGCGAGAAATGATTCTCTGCTGATTCTGAGAAGTGATTATCTGAAATAAATTAAGGGACTGGGAGCTGAAAAAAGTAGCTTCTCGTGATTCTGTGAAGTGATTCTCCATCCTGATTTTGATAGTTTATGCTAGAGAATTAAAGAGACTCACTTTCAGCTACAGAATCACTTTTCTCAAAGAATCAGCTCCCACAGAGAATCAGAATCAGATGGAGCTCTACTAAACAGGCCCATATATTTCTTCACCAGCTCCGATCCATCTTGTGAATGGAGAGTATCACCCGGGCCGGCTCCTCAATCTCAACTGTTAGAGTTTAATCTTGTCATATATTAGAGCATTACATGTTTATTTTGTTATTCGTATGCACGTAGAGAACATGTTGTATATGATTTTGTGCTTAGTCGTGAAGAAGCATGCGGCAGATATGTGTGACGTGGAATATCTCCGACGTGTGAGGGAAGATTACCTCTGTTCAGCTGCAAATAAAATGGTCAGTAGTGTTTGCATCTATCCTAGCTGTAGGATAGAGCCAAAGTAGAGAGATGCTTCTGTTCTGCTTTGGTCAGGCTGTGAAGTGATTTGATGGCAAGAGAATAATAGATCTTGGTTAGTGGCCTACTGGCCTTTGCATGCATGCATGGTCGTTGCACGTTGCGTGAGTCTAGAGTGTCCCATGAGTCTCGGCCATGTGACTTGGTTAGTTTTTATCCTTTTGTAACTGAAATGGTTTGAGCGGCCGGGGTGTTGAAGCCAAACAAAAATACTTTTTTTTGGGTGGTGGGTTTGTAATAAACACTACTGTTAGTGGGCTCAGTGTTAACCCCCGTGTTAGCTGGGATAAATATGATATCCCAGCTAGGATATCATATTTATGAACTCAGTGTACTATTTTCTGTACTCTGTTAGTGGGCTCGCTCAACCTCCAACATACTCATGTTGCTGGTGGCTTAGTACCCAAATAGATAACCGAATCTAACATTTTACTGGGATAAGTTAACCAAAACATTGAAGTACTCGATGGAATTTAAGTAGCTCGGGCTTCATGGTTTAATGCATCCGTACTGACCGTACATATTGTTTTGTTGGCGAGGTTGCGAGATCTGACGATCGATGCTGGCAGAGGTGGCCAAGCTAGGATAACCAGCGAAGAGCAACATGGGAAAGGAAGAGGTGCGGGCAGAATGACAACTCGTCAACACACAGAATGACAATACCTACTAGGGTATGCATGATTCCTAGTGCCTCACATTTTCATTCAATCAGACGAATTAAATTAGCTTTATGGGTCAAACAGTTGCTCCCTCTCATTTCTATGCAAATAGTTGTCTCACATTTCTATGCTTCCTGAAAGCACCACACACCCTTTCATTTCTTGAACTTCACCAGACCCCTTCTTCCCAACAAGCCCTTTTATAGCCAAGTTTCTCCGTTAAACAAGGATGTCTCCAATTTAAATGTCCCCTGCTTTTCTTTTAATTATTACAGCCATCTTCCCTGTTCTCATTTTTGCTACTCATACTTTATTTCCAGCACCCCTCCACATGGCCACATAAATGCGTTGATGCAAGTTATTCACTCACTTATTGCAAAGTGAACCCTCTAAGCATAAGAAATAAACATTTCTTCTAGATTTTTCAATATGTAGGCTGGATCGGAATTTACAAGGAGTGTGAATCAAAGTGAAAAAGGACCATACGCACGCCCCAAGGAATCAAACTGAAACAAAATCTTCGTAGAGCTGTCATGGAGTAGGTCGACAAGTCAGCAATGGTGAAACCTTGTTCTTGGGCATGACAATGGAAGCGTTTGAAACCCGTTCCTGACACCTATCAGTCCTAATGACACTTGAATGATATCATTTTTTGCAGTGTGTGAAGGTTTAAAGGCTTTATCGAGTAGCCATGCTATTTATTGTATGCATGGAATACGTACTTTCAAGTGCCAGTACTGTTTGGTATTTTAGTACTTAGCCCTAACACAAAATAGCATATTTTTCACGCGAAATGAAAAAAAAGCCCCTATATTCCACAGTGGCGTGACAGAGAAATGGTGTGACGGATGAGCCTCTTCTGCTGCCAATGCCTTTTATTACTTTATAAGAAATTAGAAATTTTCCTTTTTTTGTTCTCTCTGTGTTATAATATTCCTTTTCCATGTGTTATAATATTAGCACGAACTAGAAATTTTCCTTTTTTCCTTTGTGTTATAATATTCCTTTTCCTCTCATCTCCCTTTTTCCATTTTATTTTTGGTAATGCTAACTTTTCTTTTCGTTCTCTCTGTATACTAATTTTTATTTACTGTCGATTTTATGCTAGCCTGTTTCGCATGTCAACAAATTTTGTTAGGCTTGTAGATATATTTTATTGATCCATAAAAAAATAATTTGTTACTGATGCATGTCGAACAATTTGTTCGTGGTGTGTGTGGTTTTCTTCAGGAAGTTGGATTTTTTGTCTTGTAAAAATACCTTTTTCATGCATTTGATCAACATGTAGAATAGCCTCTTCTCATGTGGAACCATTTTGTTCACTTTGTAGACTAATTTGTGCACAATGCAAACTCATTTCATCGTGATGTAAATATGTTTTGTATTATTCTATTCTAAATGATTTTGTATTTTGTTTTATAAATCTTCCTACTGTTTATGTCCATTTCAACATTGAAAAAGAGATGCAATAAAGCTTTTTTTGTGTAGATGCACGCGTGACCTTTTTTAATTTTAACGACCTTATTTTTGTATTCAGTGGTTCATACAAGGTAAAATAAAGTATTTTGCCATTGAGCCATTAACCCACATGCTCTCGTCCAGCTTGCAGCCCACTCACGCGCTCGTCCGAACTCACATCACAATGAGAATATTAAGGGTTACACACGTGACTGGAAGCAACTGCGTAGTAGAAGAAGGCCTTGTTACGCCGTAGGTGGGCCACATGGCACTATTCTTCTCCCCCTCCTTCCCCTTGCTGTAGCGGAGTTTGGTATTTAAGGTTTCTGGGTCGAGTTTGGTCCCCTAGCCCTAGAGGATCCAGGGAGGCGAAGGATTGGTGCTGGCGGTGGATCATAGGTGGGGCAGTGAGGCGGATGATGAGTTAGGAATTGACAGGTCGATGTGGGGATGGACCATTGGGGTGGATCCAGCGGCCCAAGCCGATTAAGACAGAGGCGGAGGCAAGGGGGGGAGATGTGAACACGAGCGCTGGTACGCTGGGCTTACAACGGTGCATCGTATGGAGGAGAGGTGAGAGGGAGTGAGCTTGAGGCAAAAGAAATGAAAGGGCTATTGCCTGAGCTCAAGTTAGGGTAGAGATGGCCGGTGGGGATGGACTCCATTTAGGTGGTTGTAGTTCTGTGGCACTCAATATGGTGGGTGAGGGTGGCATGGATATTTTATGGCCGATGAGGATGGATTGTGGACCAGTCGATAGGATGCTTCAGCGTGATTGGTGACAGGTCGAAGCAGAGGTATGCACAGCGGCGCCATTAACGTTGTGTGGTGATGTTGGGCAGGACGCGTCGAAGTGAGACGACAAAGGTCCCAATCGGTGGGGTCATCTTGTCCATGGCTTCAAACGCGGCACACAAGATTCCGAGTCATGGCAAGGACACCATGGAGAGGGTGCCGGACAAGCTTTTGGCCATGTGACATAGATTGGGCTATGGTGTCTGGAGAAGGGAAACAAACTACAGTATGGGCCTATTTGCGTCTGGGCTGATGTGAAAGGAAAAGGAGGATGAGGCATAGAGACGGGCTAGAGCGGGTTTGTGCTATCCCCCGGAGTGCGCATCGAGAGCGAGGCGGGCTGAATGAAAGGAAGGGGAGGAGTAGGTGTCTTCTTTGCAAGGAGTCCTGGCTAGGCTTGTTCACCAGGAAAGAGATGTGGCTTGCTGCACGGAGAAAAGGGAGAGAATGATCGACCAAACTTGGTCAACGGATAGATGCGCAGGGATTGAGTCCAAGGAGGATATCGGAAAATGAAATTGGTTTGATCCTTTTGGGATGGGATTCAAATCAAGGAGTTTGAATTGATTTGGCGGGATTTAAAAGAATAGTTGCCACCAACTGATTTAAAAGAAAAACAAGGCACTCAAAATGCAAAACATGGATTTTATTGCAAGATTTTCTATAAAGGTTTATAAAAAAGGTGTTTGCACACAGTCAAGCAAAGTGAAATTCCAATTTGCCGAGAAAATTTAAAAGTTCACATTTTTAGTGGTTTTTATATGAGGCAAAACACATAGTGTTATATATATCTAGCTAGAGGCGACGCGATATGGAAATATGGAGGCAGCTTAACATTGGCACTGGCTCTATAAATTGGGAGAATATAAGAGTGTGTTTGGCTGACAGCCACAACCTGCCATGCCCAGCTGTGGCGCTGTCTAAGCTTCGCCAGCAAAAATCGACGCCAAGCTAGAATTGTGGAACAGCACACGCGCGCCAGATGGAGATACACATCAACGCGTGGCAGATCCACAAGCACAGCCAAGTGGCGACAAGTGTGCCTGTCCACTTACGTGAAGTCGTGAAGAACATGCAGCAGGACGTTAGTTTATCATTGGACCACACACTTTACTGCAGTCTGTTGTAACAGGCACATGCATCATGCATGGATACCGTCTGTGCACCTCAATGCATGCATATTGAGCCTAGCTTGTTGATAATACTCAAATGAGTATATTGCATGCATTGTTTGTAGAAACATTTTTGTTGCATTCATGCTGCTGCAATGTGTGTTTTGTTTTATGGCAAGTTAAGTTGGAATTTAAATTCTGTTTAAATTCGAATTTAATTTGCATTTGTTTGAATCCTAGAAAAGTTTATTTCAGCCGAGTTCGCTTTTCCCCTGGTCCAACTCTGCTCCTTCTTTCTTCCCAAGCGCAGCCCAGCTCCCTTCTCCTTTTTCCCCGGCCCAAGTCTCCACCTGGTCCTCTTTCCCGCGAGCAGGCCCAGCCCCGCTCCCTTTCCTCCCCTCCGCTTTTCCCCCCAAGCCGGCCCACTTCCCCCCCTGCGCCGGCCCAGCTCGCGCGACGCTCCCCCCTCCCTCCTCAGCGGCCGACAGGCAGGCCCCGCATGTCAGACTCACCTTCTTCCTGCCGCCGCGCCCCCTTACTTCCACGGCCCGCGATCACCTCCGCGATCCCGGCCGTTCCCGCCCATCCCCGCGCCCCTGGACCCACCCGGCTCCCTCTGGAAGTTTCCACGAGCCTTCCCCGCGCGCTCCTTTCCTTCTTCGCGCCGCCCGAGCAAGGAAACCGTCGCCCCGCATGGCAACCCGAGCCGCCGGACTGACGCCGCCGGGATTCGCTCCATCCCTGCCAAATGTGGCACCCCTCCGGCCTATTTAAGCACCCCCACACACACCCCAGCCCCCACCGACCCTCCACCGAGCCCGAAACACCCTCCAGCAGCCCAGCCACGCCAAGCCCCGCCACTCTTCGGCCGCCTCCGTTGATCCTCGCCGCCGGTGCCGTTCCCTCGACGAGAACACCCTCAGGAGCTTCCCCTCGAGGTATGGATGCTGCCTGAGCCACCACCACTACCACATCGCCCCCAGCCTAAGCTAATTGCTCATCGTCGACTTTCCAGGGCCGCCGAGCCGCTGCCTCTCGCCGGCCGCTGTCTCCGTCGTCCCATTGCTACCGTGATCCCCCCGGGTGAGTTCGCCTCCCTCCCCTAATGATGTAGGACCAAACCACGCGTTGAATGGTGCCTTGCAGCTCGAGATTTGCCCAGCTCCGTCGAGCTTTCACCGCCGGATGAGCGGCGCCGCCGTCCCCGACGTCGCCGGCAAGTCTTACCCCGCCCGACTGATCTGGACCACCGGATGAGGATCCAACGGCTCATAACCGCCCTGGGCCCGAGTCAAATGGGTGGATACCGGTCAGTGCTGCGCGTTTTGTAGAAGAACCCCTGAGTTATTTAGAAATCAACCCACCGTCCCACGCTGTTAAAACTTATTTGCAAAGAGGTCATGTTTTACACGTTTAGCCCCCTGCCCTTTCTAAAATTTGTTCCCGCAGTCCAGATCTGGTTCATTTGCGCTGTAGCTTCCGTGTCTATAGCTTAATTAAGTTTAGGCCCTCAGTTTTTCACAAACTAGCCCCTGAAACTTTTAAAACTTTGCCAGCAGGTCCATAGAACATAGAAGAGCCATATTTTTTCGTTTTAGCTCCAATTAGGGTGATTTTCGTGCTCAAGTGTTCGTAGTAAAGCGTAGGTTAATACAAAAACAATTATTTGTACTGTTTCTACAGTTTAGTGTACTGTTCTAATAGAATATTATTTGTTTGCATGTATTGGTTTGCGTGCTCGCTTGTATGGTGATTCGTGTCCAGTCGGTGAGCCGTACGCTTTGGAGTTTGAGTACGTGGAGGACTTTCCGGAGCAGGACCCCCAGCAGCAGCAGCAGGAGCCACCCTTCAAGGAAGACAAGTTATAGCACGGAAAATCCATGCTACCTAAACACACTCTTTATATACATCTACTTTCATATGCATGTGTCTAAATTGTTATCCTATTAAGGTTGTACCTAGATTGTTTACTCCTATCCTTTCATCACCTTGGGTTATTGCATAAGGGTAGAATCTTTGCTATGCGCAGCTACTGTCACCTTTATTTAACTGTTAATTTTGACTTAATGGTTCACTTCAACATTAATGATAAAACTTGCTTTTTAGCAACATGGTTTAGGGAGCTGGGGCATGTGCCTTGTGCTTTGCTCCAGTGTCTCTCCGTAAGGTCCGGTTCTTAAAGCGGCAACCCAGGAGCGTGTCGCCACCGCTAGAATTATTATGGCTCTGGTCTTGGTCAAGTAACTTGTACGTCTCTAGCTTGCCAGTGGTTACCGGTGGGGCCGACGGCGTTAGGGGAAGTAAGGCACGAGATGTTTCTTGATTCCATCGAGGACGGTAGCCTCGTCGGCTAGGTCTCGTTGGACCCAATCCCGTGTTGGGAGTCCCTGCGACGGGGAACTCCGCACGTTGCGCATTGTTGGGTGCGATGCCCGCGCTCTGGACGCCATCGACCCCTATGGTGTGACTCCGTAGGCGTACGTTGATCTCGGTGCCTAGAGTCTCACCACCTTATTGTACCTTAGCGGCCACTGTCTTGTTAGGGTGTCTTGTGAAAAGCCTCGTAGCGTCCGTATGCAATCACACCTCGGAAGTGTTGATGCGCGTGGTTGGGTGCAAAGTTCTTTTGAACTTTTACGCGACTGGTGGGTAAAGGGCGAAACCACCGCAGAGTGTAAAATCTATCATGATAGCCTTGCTCAGGGTCACGAGCGGCCTGGATCCTTTTTTATTAGAACATGATGTTTATTTATGTTTAATGTCACTTATACCTTATTAATTGGGTTGCAACTGGGTTTCATTCACTTGTAGTAATTTGGTTAATGTTAAAATGAACCAACTAAAAATGCTAATGCAGTTTGGTTAATGTTAAAATGAACAAACTAAAAATGCTAATGCAGTTAAGCCGTGTCTAGCCTATTTTGAGCCTTCATACCCGTGCTATACTTGCTAAGTAATTGTTTACTTACACTTGTCATTTTATTCAACAAAATCCCGGATGGGTAAACAGATTGGGCTGGGCATGAGTCTGCTGCTGAGTTTCCAGAAGATTTACCGTACTACTGAGTTGTGATCTCCCAGTCAGAGTCCCTGTGGATTACGGCTCCATTAGTTGAGAGTTTTATTAGTCTTCTGCTATTATTATTTAGATCATTTAAAGCACTATGATGTAAACATTTTATTTAATGAAGAATTTATTCCAGCATATGTTCTCTGTTTATCATATTTTTTCGCTATATGTGTACTATGATTTCCTGGGCACACATATGGCCGCATTCGGGTTTTTGTGAAAATCCGGGTGTGACAGATTGGTATCAGAGCCGTGCTGACTGTAGGATCGCTGCCTAGCTAGAACGGTTGACAAATCTTAGAAGACCACCATGACTATGTTTTATGTCGTCTCGATTCACTTTTTTAGAACTTAAATCTAGTCGAGTCTTGTGTGAATCATGTCTTTAGGTGCTTGAAATGCTTGTCATTATGCTTATGCTTGATCTGGATTTTTGTAATGATTTTGATGGGCGTAGACGCAAGTCTACTACCATCTAGATGCAGAACTAAGGTTTAAGGACTTTAGTGATTAAATAGAGGGGTATTCATTTCTCTTGCTCCTTTTATATTTAAGCCCTCCATCATAACAAATTGGTAAACCTCTGAAGCCACAACCCTCGGAGTTTTTATGAGAATTGTTTATTGATGATAGATAGGGAACACAAGGAGCAACCCCGGTGCCAGCGAACTGCCGCCACCACCTCCCACCATTGAGCAGATGATGCTCACGCAGACCCAGTTGATGCAGCAGATGGCTCAGACGATGGCAATGATGCAGCAGAACCAGCAGAATCCACCGCAGCACAACATGCCGCCCCGTGACAAGAGGGGTGAATTCCTGAAGGGACGTCCTCCTACCTTCAGCAAGGCCACCGACCCCCTGCAGGCTGATGATTGGCTCAAGGCGATGGAGAGACAGCTCGACATCGCACAGTGCAACGACCGGAAGAAGGTGTTATACGCCGAAGGACAGCTCCAGGGACCGGCATTGGACTGGTGGGACTCGTATCAGTACGCTCACATCGACTGTACTCAGATCATCTGGCAGGAGTTCCACAGCAGCTTCCGCTCCCACCACGTGCCAGAAGCTCTGATGACCCTGAAGAAGAAAGAGTTGCTGGCACTGAAGCAAGAAGGGATGCGTGTCACCGCTTATCGTGACAAGTTCATCGAGTTGGCCCGTTATGCTCATGAAGACGTGGACACTGACAAGAAGAAGCAGTCCAGGTTCCATGATGCCTTGCAGGATGCTCTGCAGTACCAGCTGATGTGCACCAGGTTCCCAAACTTCTAGGAACTGGTGGACGGTGCTTTGATGCGGGAACACAAGCGCCGTGAGATGGAAGAGAAGAAGAGGAAGTTCCAGGGCCAGCAGATCGGGAACAGCAGTCGCCCCTGTTTTGTTCCTCCTCAGGGTAGTCAGCAGATGGGGAGCCAGCAGCGCTTCCAGAGTCAGCAGGGCCTGTTCAACCGTGGCCAGCACCAGCAGCGCCCCCAGTACCCTCAGGCGCCACAACAGCAGTGTCCTCAGAACCAGCTGCAGAATGTCCCAGCTCAGCGCCACCAGACGCAACAAGGCCCCGTTCAGCGCCCCAACCCCGTCAACAACACGCTAGTGGCCCCCAGAGTGTGCTATCACTATGGTGAGCAGATGCACCATGCCAATGTCTGCCCCAAGAAGACCCAGAACACCGCCGGCCAGAACAACAATCAGAGTGCTGATCTACCGCAGAATCAGGAGCAGGGACAGGCCAACCGTGCTCCACAGAACCCCGCCAGAGGAAAGCTCAACCACACTGGGGCGGAGACCGTTGAGGGAGGTACTAATGTGGTAGTGAGTATGTTCCTTGTCAACTCCACCCATGCGACTATTTTGTTCGATTCCGTAGCTTCACATGCTTCCATATCTGCTGTATTTGTGAAAAACAACTTAGTGGCATTACTTCCCATGAAGAATGCTATGCTAGTTAGCTCACCAGGAGGGGAACAATGCGCCACTTTACGCTGTCCCCGTGTTACTGTCACCATAAGGGGGGTAGACTTCGAGGCACACCCGGTTGTCCTGGAGTCTATTAGTTTCGACCTGATTCTGGGTATGATTTGGCTAGCCCGATATGATGCAGTGATCCAGTGCGCCAGGAGGACTGTACAACTGACGTCAGCATCCGGAGATAAGGTGGAGTACCAGGCAGCCAGTCCATTGGAGCACAATCAAGTCAATCAAGCTGATGGTGCAGCTCCCACCGATATCAAGGTGGTGAGCGAGTTACCGGATGTGTTTCCTGAGGAATTGCCAGGTATGCCCCCGGAACGAGAAGTTGAATTCATTATTGAACTTAAACCTGGCACTGCACCTATAGCTAAGAGGCCCTATAGAATGGGAGTAAAGGAGCTGGAGAAACTGAAGGAAGAATTAAGCTCCTTGTTAGCCAAGGGGTATATTCATCCTAGTGCTTCACCATGGGAGCACCAGTACTGTTCGTGGACAAGAAGGATGGGACACAGAGGATGTGTGTGGACTACCGAGCCCTCAACGAAGTGACCATCAAGAACAACTACCCGCTGTCAAGGATTGATGATTTGTTTGATCAGCTGAAGGGAGCTTGTGTGTTCTCCAAGATAGACATTCGATGGGGATATCATCAGATGTGGATCTAGTCGTCGGACATACCCAAGACGGCTTTCACTACTCGGTACGGGTTGTACGATTTCACGGTTATGTCGATTGGACTGACCAATGCTCCTGCATACTTCATGTACCTGATGAATAGTGTCTTCATGGACTACCTTGACAAGTTCGTGGTAGTGTTCATTGATGACATTCTGGTCTTCTCCAAGAGTGAAGAGGAATATGAAGATCATTTGAGGATGGTGATGCAGAGACTCCAGGAATATCAGCTATATGCCAAGTTGAGAAAGTGTGAGTTCTGGCTGAAGGAAGTGGCATTCTCGAGACACGTGCTGTCCAATGGAGGAGTAGCAGTTGACCCAAAGAAGGTTAATGATGTGTTGAACTGGAACCCACCTCGGGATGTCAGCAAGATCAGGAGTTTCCTTGGAATGGCCAGATATTATCGGCATTTCATTGAAAGATTCTCCAATATTGCTAAACCCATGATGGCGTTATTGGAGAAAAATGCCAAGTTCATCTGGACAGAGGAGTGCCAAACCAGCTTCGAAGAGTTGAAGAAGAGGCTGACAACAGCACCTGTACTGGTATTGCCCGACATAGCGAAGAGCTTCTCCATCTACTGCGATGCATCCCGTCTAGGATTGGGGTGTGTACTTATGCAGGAAGGGAGAGTCGTGGCGTACGCATCAAGACAGTTGCGGAAGCATGAGCAGAATTATCCGACACATGACCTGGAGTTGGCAGCTGTGGTGCATGCTTTGAAGATTTGGAGGCATTACCTGAGTGGGCACAAGTGTGACATCTACACTGATCACAAGACCCTAAAGTATGTCTTCACTCAGTCAGAGCTGAATATGAGGCAACGCCGATGGTTGGAGTTGATCAAGGACTATGATCTGGTGATCTATTACCACCCTGGCAACGCTAATTTGGTGGCCGATGCTCTGAGCAGGAGAAGCTATGTGAACAAGATCACCGGCCACTGTCTGCCTGAAGAACTCAGCCGGGAATTTGAAAAGATGAGTCTGGGGTTCGTGACCAGCATCACATAGATGACGGTAGAACCGACTCTTGAATAGGAGATCCGGAAAGGACAGCTTGGTGATGAAAAGATCAAGGAAATTTTGGAGAATTTTGCCCTAGGAAAGGCCCCTGGATTCCGAGTTGATGAACAGGGAACCTTGTGGCACGGGAAGAGGATATGTGTGCCCGATATAGCGCAGATCAAGGACACGATCCTAAGAGAAGCGCATGATTCGGCGTACTCGATCCACCCAGGAAGTACCAAGATGTACCAAGACATCCAGGAAAGATTCTGGTGGTACACATTGAAGCGTGATGTGGCGACACATGTGGCACTATGTGACACTTGTCAGAGAGTTAAGGCCGAACATCATAGACTAGCCGGATTACTCCAGCCCTTGAAGATACCGGAATGGAAATGGGAAGAAGTTGGCATGGACTTCATCACTGGTCTACCCCTCACACAACGAGGATTTGACTCCATTTGGGTGATTGTGGACCGCTTGACCAAAGTGGCACACTTCCTTCCAGTGAAGACCACCTACACCGGAGCTGGACTGGGAGAGCTATACATGGAGAGGATTGTGTGCCTGCATGGAGTGCCCAAGCGGATAGTGTCTGATCGTGGTACTCAGTTCACTTCACACTTCTGGCAGAAGCAACATGAGTCTATGGACACCAAGTTGCAGTTTAGTTCAGCTTATCACCCGTAGACAGATGGACAGACAGAGTGGACTAATCAGATTCTGGAGGACATGTGCACTGCAGTATGGTGTTAGCTGGGACAAGAGTCTACCCTATGCGGAATTCTCGTACAACAACAGCTATCAGAAGAGTCTGCAGATGGCACCGTTGGAGGCTTTGTATGGTAGGAAGTGCAGAACACCACTGTTCTGGAATCAGATTGGAGAGAGCCAAGTTTTTGGGCCTGAGATACTCATTGATGCAGAACACCAAGTGCAAGTGATCAGGCAGAATTTGAAGGTGTCACAGTCCAGGCAAAAGAGTTATGCTGATGTCAGACGGAGGGATCTCAGTTTCGAGGTTGGAGATTTTATGTACCTCAAGGTGTCTTCGATGAGGGGTGTGAAGAGGTTCAATGTCAAGGGCAAGCTAACACCTCGATACATCGGACCCTTCCAGATACTTGAAAGGAAAGGTGAAGTGGCATATCAGTTGGGACTACCCAAGAGATTGGCCAGAGTGCACGATGTGTTCCATGTGTCACAGCTGAAGAAATGCTTGCGGGTGCCTGAATAGAAGAACCCGATAGATGAGTGGAATGTGCAAGAAGATCTCAGTTACGAGGAGTATCCAGTCAGGAGTACCCGCAACTCTTCACATCTACATCCGAATCTCGAGGACGAGATTCATCTTAAGGGGGATAGGTTTTTAGTAATTAATTGGCTTTTATTGCCTATTTAAAATTTTTAGTAATTAATTGGCTTTTATTTAATTTGTTCAAATTTACTATAGGTTAAATGAATTATTTATTAACATTAATATTAAATATAAGTTGTAGAAACATTTTTGTTGCTTTCATGCTGCTGCACTGTGTTTTGTTTGATGGCAAGTTAAGTTGGAATTTAAATTCTGTTTAAATTCGAATTTAATTTGCATTTGTTTGAATCCTAGAAAAGTTTATTTTAGCCGAGTTCCCTTTTCCCCCTTCAACTTTTCCCCCGGTCCAACTCTGCTCCTTCTTCTTTCTTCCCATGCACAGCCCAGCTCCCTTCTCATTTTCCCCGGCCCAACTCTCCACCTGGGCCTCTTTCCCGCAAACAGGCCCAGCCCCGCTCCCTTTCCTCCCCTCCGCTTTTTCCCCTCAAGCCAGCCCACTTCCCCCCTTGCACCGGCCCCGCTCGCGCGACGCTCCCCCTCCCTCCTCAGCGGCCGACAGGCGGGCCCTGCATGTCAGACTCACCTTCTTCCTCCTGCAACGCCCCTTCCTTCCCCGGCGCGCGATCACCTCCACGATCCCGGTCGTTCCCGCCCATCCCCGTGCCTCTGGACCCACCCAGCTCCCTCTGGAAGTTTCCCCGAACCTTCCCCGCGCGCTCCTTTCCTTCTTCATGCCGCCCGAGCAAGGAAACCGTCGCCCCGTATGGCAACCCGAGCCACCGGACCGCCACCGCCGGGATTCGCTCCATCCCTGCCAAATGTGGCAACCCTCCGTCCTATTTAAGCACCCCCACACACACCCCAGCCCCCATCGACCCTCCACCGAGCCCCAAACGCCCTCCAGCAGCCCAGTCACGCCGAGCCCCGCCACTCTTCGGCCGCCTCCGTCGATCCTCGCCGCCGGTGCCGTTCCCTCTATGAGAACACCCTCAGGAGCTTCCCCTCGAGGTATGGATGCTGCCCGAGCCACCACCACTACCACATCTCCCCCCAGCCTAAGCTAATTGCTCGTCGTCGACTTTCCAGGGCCGCCGAGCCGCTGCCTCTTGCCGGCCGCCGTCTCCATCGTCCCATTGCTACCGTGATCCCCCTGGGTGAGTTCGCCTCCCTCCACTGATGAGGTAGGACCAAACTACACGTCGAATGGTGCCTTGCAGCTCGAGATTTGCCCAGCTCCATCGAGCTTTCACCGCCGGATGAGAGGCGCCGCCGTCCCCGACGTCGCCGGCAAGTCTTACCCCCGCCCGACTGATCTGGACCACCGGATGAGGATCCAAAGGCTCATAACCGCCCTGGGCCCAAGTCAAATGGGTGGATACCGGTCAGCGCTACGTGTTTTGCAGAAGAACCCCCGACTTATTTTGAAATCAACCCACTGTCCCACGCTATTAAAACTTATTTGCAAAGAGGTCCCGTTTTACTCGTTTAGCCCCCTGCCCTTTCTAAAATTTGTTCCCGCGGTCCAAATCTAATTCATTTGTGCTGTAGCCCCCGTTTCTATAACCTAATTAAGTTTAGGCCGTCGGTTTTTCACAAACTAGCCCCTGGAACTTTTAAAACTTTACCAGCAGGTCCCTAGAACTTAGAGGAGCCATATCTTTTCCGTTTTAGCTCCGATTAGTGTGATTTTCGCGCTCATGTGTTCATAGTAAAGCTTAGGTTAATACTAAAACCTTTATTTGTATTGTTTCTACTGTTTGGTGTACTGTTCTAATAGAATATTATTTGTTTGCTTGTATTGGTTTGCGTGCTCGCTTGTATGGTGATTTGTGTCCAGTCGGTGAGCCGTACGCTTTGGAGTTCGAGTACGTGGAGGACTTTCCGGAGCAGGACCCCCAGCAGCAGCTATAGGAGCCACCCTTTGAGGAAGACAAGTTATAGCATAGACAATCCTTGCTACCTAAACACACTCTTTATATACATCTACTTTCATATGCATGTGTCTAAATTGTTATCCTATTAAGGTTGTACCTAGATTGTTTACTCCTATTCTTTGATCACCTTGGGTTATTGCATAAAGGTAGAATCTTTGCTATGCGCAGCTACTGTCACCTTGATTTAACTGTTAATTTTGACTTAATGGTTCACTTCAACATTAATGATAAAACTTGCTTTTTAGCAACATCGTTTAGGGAGCTGGGGCATGTGATGTGTGCTTTCCTCCAGTGTCTCTCCGTAAGGTCTGGTTCTTAAAGCGGCAACCCAGGAGCCTGTCGCCACTGCTAGAACTATTATAGCTCTGGTCTTGGTCAAGTAACTTGTACGTCTCTAGCTTGCCAGTGGTTACCGGTGGGGCCGACGACGTTAGGGGAAGTAAGGCGCGAGGTGTTTCTTGATTCCACCGAGGATGGTAGCCCCGTCGGCTAGGTCTCGTTGGACCCAGTCCCGTGTTGGGAGTCCCTGTGATGGGGAACTCCGCACGTTGCGCATTGTTGGGTGCGATGCCCGCGCTCTGGACGCCATCGACCCCATGTGGTGTGACTCCGTAGGCTTACGTTGATCTCGGTGCCTAGAGTCTCACCACCTTATTGTACCTTAGCGGTCTCTGTCTTGTTAGGGTGTCTTGTGAAAAGCTTCGTAGCGTCCCTATGCAATCACACCTCGGAAGTGTTGATGCACGTGGTTGGGTGCAAAGTTCTTTTAAACTTTTACGCGACTGGTGGGTAAAGGGCGAAACCTCTGCAGAGTGTAAAATCTATCATGATAGCCTTGCTCAGGGTCACGAGCGGCCTGGATCCTTTTTTATTAGAAGATGATGTTTATTTATGTTTAATGTCACTTATACCTTATTAATTGGGTTGCAACTGGGTTTCATGCACTTGTAGTAATTTGGTTAATGTTAAAATGAACCAACTAAAAATGCTAATGCAGTTAAGCCGTGTCTAGCCTATTTTGAGCCTTCATACCCGTGCTATACTTGCTAAGTAATTGTTTACTTACACTTGTCATTTTATTCAACAAAATCCCGGATGGGTAAACAGATTGGGCTGGGCATGAGTCTGCTGCTAAGTTTCCAGAAGATTTACCGTACTACTGAGTTGTGATCTCCCAGTCAGAGTCCCTGTGGATTGCGGCTCCATTAGTTGAGAGTTTTATTAGTCTTCCGCTGTTATTGTTTATATCATTTATGAAGCACTCTTATGTTCTCTGTTTATCATATTTGTTCATTATATGTGTACTATGACTTCGTGGGCACACATATGGCCGCATTCAGGTTTTTGTGAAAATCTGGGTGTGACAACCTGCCACCGCCGCCTCTCTCTCTGAACCCTACCTCCCACCCGCCGCCTCGCTGCATCCGCCGCCGCCAGGGCCGTAGCCGCCCCATGTCGCCACCCGCATCCTGCGCCGCCGCCCGCCCCGCTCCTCGCACAGCCCAGCCGCCGACGCCGCTTCGCCCCTGACGCCGCCCACCCCGACCGGCCCCGTTCGCCAGTTGCCGCCGCCCCCAACATGGCCCTACCCGCGGCCGCTCCTGCCGTGGCACCTCCTGACCGGCCGCCGCCGCTGCCTACGCCCGCCCTACCCCGACCGCGACCGCGTCGCCCCGTGGCCGGCTGCCCCTGACCCGAACCGCGGCCGCCTCCGACCAATGACCGCGCACAAACGAGGTTAGCTTCCTCTCTTGTTTGTAGTTTGAGAGGGCAAGAAATAAGAAAAATTAGACAATGCATGTTGTTGTCATTGTGTATGTGGTTATCGGTGTTCGTGCCGTGGTTATGATTGTATATGTGGTTGTCATCCTTCGTCCATGGTTTTTTGCAGGATGGGGTTTTGGAAACCTCACCATGCAGGGGAGGTGCTGCCGAAATTTTCATTTGACAAAATTTTGTTTTTTTCATGGACAAAATAATATAACGAACTATCCTGGTCGAACTTGCAGGGCCAATCCGATGGATGTATGAGTGCCGAGTTGAGACAGGTTGCCGATGGTTATGCGTATAAGGTCAGGTGATTTACCGGATATGACGTGTATGGTTATCATTTTCACACAACAAGCCATTAACAGAGGATTCATGCCCAATCGAAGTACCACAATTACCGGAGTCTATATGCCAAGCCTTGATGGGGGGGGGGGGGAGACTTGAAGAAATATACAAACTTAATTTTGATGGAATCAAACATCTTAATCCTATTATCTTCAAATGTCATTGGTTTGATCCCTCCGTGGTGAGACAGACCCCTAATCTGGGCTAGTCGAAATTCGATAATCATCTGTCTTATATGAGATGATGTCTATATTGTGGCTCAACAGGCGACCCAAGTTTATTATTTTTCATACCCGTGAAAAACCCATGAACGTCTTGATGGTTGTGATGTTGTGTACAAAGTATCGCCTCATAGTAAACTACCCGTCCCAAACAATGAAGATTATAACATAGACCCAAACACCTATGATCGAGAGTTCTTCCATGAAAATGGGATAGAAGGGAATTATAAGGTAGATTTAACCCAAGCGGTTGGAATGGATTTAGACTCAGAAATGTTTGTTGACGAGGACATTTGAGATTTAGTTCAGAATGCCAAGGACTTGGAGTTACTGGAGCGATTACAATCAGGCAATGACAGTGACGATGACATACCTCCTCCTTTGGAGCACGGTCATGAACATCTCGAAATGTATGATAGCGATGATGAGACCGTTGATCCAGCTGATCCTGATACTGATGATTATTTCTAATAAATGTATGTTTTTTGTATATATTGCATCTCTTTCTAATAATTTGTATATATTGCATCTCTTTCTAATAATTTATGATAATTTTGGTTCATAAATGTTCATATTGTTTATCTAATAAATTTATGTTTTTGTTGATTGTAAGTGATTGAACCAAGTTGGTGGGTGGGGGCGGTGCAACGAGGAACTTTATGTCGCTCTACCGCAAATTTAAAGATGGAGGGTCCGATGCAGCTGGGCCGTCCGGTGGCAAGGGAAGGAGGCGAAAGAAAGGTTGAGGTAGGGGGCGAGGCAAGGGGCGATAACGGACCCTTGTGCCTTCTTCGTCTTCGACCCTCATGCCTTCTTTGTCTTCGTCTTCGGACCCACAAGGGCAAGGCGACCTCCGACGTCAGGTACAACTCGGAGGACCTGGCCACAGCATACAACAACACCACCGTCCATAGTTGCCTCAGTGCATACATAGAGGTGGCAAAGGAGGTCCATGGACACTGATGGATAAGTGGTCATGAGGGCGGGAGGAGGCAAGAAGCATGGGCTGTACTTAATCGGCGACAACACTATCGACACGGCCGCTACTCCCACACTCCACCAGATTCGAACCGGGAGCACGAGCTCTTCCCCGGCCATATGCCAACCTCCTCCCGCTTCACACTTCGGGATGCAAGCACTACAGATTATTTCTGTTTGGTTTATTGTACGTTCACTTTTACTTATGTTTGATCTGTATTGTAAGATTGTGATTGAATATTGCAGACCCAGCAGGAAGATGAGAGGAGGAGGCGGGAGAACCCGGAGTTGCAGCTTGAGGAGATCGAGCGCCAAAACCGGGTGTGGAAGAAGCGGATGTTTGCCTACATGCAGAACATTGGTGCGCGGGTGGGTGAAGGTCCGTCGCCGCCGATGCCACGCCCTCCACCACGTCCTCCTCCCATTTCTCCTGTGAGTCACTTGAGAACCTTATAATTTCATTTCACAACTTAGACAACTTAGTCGGTTACCTTAGACAACTTAAACAACCTTAGATTGTAATGTTGTAATGTTTACTCTCGACAAAAGACTCGGCAAAGGCTCGGGCCAGCCACCGGCCAGCTCTGGGCAGCTCTGGTCGGCCGCGGCCAGCTGTGGGCAGCTCTGGCCGGCCGCGGCCAGCTCCAGCCAACTCTGGCTGGCCACGGCCGGCCGGAGCTGGCCAAGGGCTGGCCATGGCCGCCCAGAGTTGGCCACAGCTGGCCAGAGCGGGCCACGGCAGACCGGTGGCTGGCCCGAGCCTTTGCCGTGTATTTTGCCGAGAGTAAACATTAAAGCATTATAGTTACATATCTATCAGTTTTAGTTTGTTACTTTGAGGACTTGTTTCTGTCGTAAATCTTATATCGCACATGGAAAATGTTCTCTTTTATGCAGAATCCTAGCTCGGCAGCGTCAAATGAAGTGGCACTCAGCTGTTTCTGTCATTTCTGGAAAGACCTTTGCCGAGTGTTTTGTCCTTAACACTCGGCAAACGTGGGGGCATTGCCGAGTGTTTTGTCCATAAAACTCGGCAAACCACATGCCTTGTCGAGTGTTTTGGCACAAACACTCGGCAAATCTGGGAGGCTTTGCCGAGTGCAACTCTCGGCAAAGCCTCCATTAAAAACTCGCAAACGGCCACGTGGTTGGAGCACTCGGAAAACCCCCTGTTTCCTGTAGTGTATCAAGTTGCAATCTAAATAGTCCTTCCATGTTATATATCAGAGAAAAACGTCGCCCTGTGGGACTGGCAAGCAGCGATAACATCATCAACTTTTTGATATGATACACAGTAGATGTACTCCAGGCACGGCGAAGAAGAAGCAGTCTGTCTGTCGGACCTTAGCGTGGAAGGCATAGACGGCCGTTCGGATAGTCACCATTGTCCGATCTGTATCAAGGTCATTCTTTGTGAGGGGCAGGTAATTAAGAGATGACAAGCTCAAGGACTATGGTTGACTTGCGGAATTGAAGCTCCACTATTATTGGAGAGGATTTTATATGTGCTAGTATATGATAAACCTGATCCGTGCTGGATGACATCAGCACAATGATGCCGATGCAGATAATTGCTGGCATTGACAATAATTATATATACATGTCGGCGCTTATACAAGCCAGCAGTCTAGACTTCGAACTATCCTCAAGGTCGTGGGTTGCAGGTCACAAGTCATGCATTTTTAATGTGAAATACATGCTAGTGCAGTATCTAGACTTCGAACTTATGACCTCCCGTCTCGCGCAATCGGCCGTTACCATTCTACCTATACATCTTTCCTACATGCTATAGGGAATTCTATTTCTTGACAGTGGCTCTTCACAGATTTTAGTGAAATTAATATAATGTTGGTGTTATATTTTCTAAAATGATTTATATGATCTTACTCATTCCTATCGATAAAAAATTTAGAGAGATAGTAATCCTGTGTCCTTGAAAACATTACATAGCTGATAGGATATAGTAACAACAAGGTTAACTATAAAGTTTATTCAAACGAACATATTGTTTGCTAATAAAAAGTTTATTCAAACATAGAAACCACACTGTTACAGATGAACCTGCAGGCACATATGATAAACACCAGCATACTCTTCTCCTTGAAATCTCTTGACGGCACCCATCTACTCGCAGCAATCAACGACACGAGCACAACATGTAGCTAAACAAGCGAACAAACAATATACAACTAAGAACACTACACCAATAAAAATAAAAGCTTTAAAAGAGCGTGCTAAGTGGAAGGGCTCAATTCTATGGGAAATGGCCAGCAACCAACCTTCTAAGTTTGAGCACGAGGAAAGAAACAGACAGAGCAAAAGGGTTGCATGCATACAGCCATGTGTTTCACGTGCACTACAAGAATAACTCACATCCGCACCCCTCATATGCCTCGATGCACTCAAGATCCGGTGCTAATGTAACGTTAGCACCGGGTGCGAAATTGGGGCGCCCCCGGGAACCCTTTAGCACCGGTTGGTAACACCAACCGGTGCTAAAGGGGGTGTTTTAGCACCGGTTGGTGTTACCAACCGGTGCTAAAGGCCCCGACCCTTTAGCACCGGGTCGTAACACACCCTTTAGCACCGGTTGGTGTTACGACCCGGTGCTAGAGGTCTTTTAGCACCGGGTCGTAACACCAACCCGGTGCTAAAGGGGGTGTCACATGCTACTATAAAACAAAAGAATCTTCTATCTCATCACACGTGCTTTGTAGGTGAGATGGTTAGGTGGGTACGCGCGAGCCAAGTGGTCATGAGTTCGAATCCTCGTAGCAACGCACATATTTTTTGGAAAATGGACACACCTTTAGCACCGGTTATTTAACCCGGTGCTAAAGGTGGGTACCTTTAGCCTCGGAAACATAGCACCGGTTGGGAAACCCGGTGCTAAAGGGCTTTCCCAACCGGTGCAGATGTGACTCATTCCGGTAGTGGTACGCGCTGGTGTTGGGACCTCCTTTTCTATTGGCGAGGCTTTTTAATATGGCAACCGTGGAAAAAGGCCAATTAATATGGTACATAGGATATATGTCAACAGGAGGTACACAGCCACGTCCTATGAACTATGGATTGGCTCATGAACAAACATAGGTGATATCCGCACGAACAAGTATGGATTGGTACGGTGAAGAAATTAAATCAACTAATTTACATGATTTCCCTCCTAGCAGGTGGGTTACTGGTTATTCCTGGGCAACGATTATGGATTGGTGAAGAAAATCAAATAATTTAAATGACTTCCCTTCTAATAGGCATGGATTAGAAGTTATTACGAACCACGAAGTATCAAACGACGCCGTAGAGAAATTCCACACTAACTCCTAACCATGCCATTAAATTTTCTGTCAATAATCCTGTCACACCCGGATTTACACAAAAACCCGAATGCTGCTATATGTGTGTCCAGAAAGTCCACAGAACACATACAGCTAACAAATATGATAAACAGAGTACATATGCTCGAATAAAAAAATAGTTAAATCAGAGTTTACCGAAATAAAACACAGCGGAAGTCTATCTCTCTTGACAGGTAGAGCCTCAAGTCCACAGGGACACCGACTAGTTGACCACAGCTCAGAAGTATCACCGATCCATCTGTTACCCATCCGGGATTTTGTTGATTAATATCAAGCGTAAGTAAATGTCTTACTTAGCAAGTATAGCACGGGTGTATGAAGGCTCAAAATAAGGCTAGACACGACTTAACTGCATTAGCACTTTTAGTTGGTTCATTTTATCATTATCCAAGATACTACATTGAATGAGTCCCAGTTGCAACCCAATTAATAAAGTGTCAGTGACATGAAGCAGTAAATAAACATCATATTCTAATAAAAAAGGATCCAAGCCGCTCGTGACCTTGAGCAAGGCTATCATGATAGATTATACACTCTGCAGAGGTTTCGCCCTTTACCCACCAGTCGCATAAAAGTTCAAAAGAACATTGCACCCAACCACGCACATCAACACTTCCGCGGTGTGATTGCATAGGGACGCTACGAGGTTTTCACAAGACACTGTAACAAGACAGTGGCCGCTAAGGTACAATAAGGTGGTGAGACTCTAGGCACCGAGATTGACTGACCCTCAGGGCGCAACGTGAGGGGGTCAATGTCGTCCAAGCGCGGGCAACTCATGCCAACAACAAAAATAAAGAGCGCAACGTGCGGAGCTCCCATACCACAGGGGCTCCCAACACGGGACTGGGTCTAACGAGACCTAGCCGACGGGGCTACCGTCCTTGGTGGAATCAAGAAACACCCCGTGTCTTACTTCCCATAACGCCGTCAGCCACTCCGGTAACCACTGGCAAGCTAGAGACGTACAAGTTACTTGACCAAGACCAGAGCCATAATAGTTCTAGCGGTGGCGACAGGCTCCTGGGATGCCGCTTTAAGAACCGGACCTTAAGGAGAGACACTAGAGCAAAGCACACAGCACATGCTCTAGTTCCCTAAACCATGTTACTAAAAAGCAAGTTTTATCATTAATATTGAAGTGAACCATTATGTCATAATTAACAATTAAATAATAATGACAGTAGCTGTGCATAGCAAAGATTCTACCCATATTCAATAATCCCAAGGTAACAAGGATATGAGTATACAAACTGTTAACACCAAAATTTAGCACCAGGAAGAGGCTGACGTGTGGGCCGGATTTGATGGAAGGATACCATTCGGCTAAGGGGCTTTCTCTGAAGTATTCGGCAATAACGCTCTGCGGTCGGGAACGCGTCGTCATTCGGCA
The DNA here is from genome assembly GCA_033239725.1 of Echinochloa phyllopogon. Taxonomy (NCBI): domain Eukaryota; kingdom Viridiplantae; phylum Streptophyta; class Magnoliopsida; order Poales; family Poaceae; genus Echinochloa; species Echinochloa phyllopogon. The sequence continues at coordinate 58,085,967 of BTCW01000012.1, read as the reverse complement.
GATGCATAGTTCCGCAGGTAAAAGCGGTAGCATTCGGGAAGACGTGATGACGTGGAAAAACATAAGGAAAGGGCCGGTTCGAACAAGGAACGCAATATGGGCACGAAGATTCGTCATTTATTTTTAGAAACAAGTATTGTAGTCGTGTCCGACTAGGAGTTGTATCAAGACCTGGGTATAAATATAAACCCATGGCAGCTGTAAGAACAATCGAATCAATCATACAACAAACCGGCCCCGTGCCAACATCGAGTCCTTTAGTCGAGTCGTCGAGTTCTTCGAGAGGAGTCATCGATCCGTCAACCTCCGTAAGTACCGGCAACCCTGCATCATGCCTAGTATCATGCGGTGGATTTAGGCCTTGGTTCAGGAAGGTTCCATTGCTAGATCATGAGCCATGCGGTGGGCTAAGTTTTAGCTTGGAACAAGTTATCGGCTCTATTGGATTTTGGCAAGATCTGATAGATTCATTAAGTTACCATGTGTTGCTCTGGATTTTACCTTCGTGTTCAATTCATTACAACACTCCTTTGCCCAGTCTAGGTTGATTAGAATCGGCTCCAGCTCACGACGCTCTGCTTTTCATAGCCGAATTCGAAATCAATCTAGATTGCCACGTGTTGTGGGTTCAGGCTCGTTGGTCTTGCGTAGATCTTGACAGAACCGGGTATCATGCGGTAGATGCAGGTTTTTGGGTCGTCTTAGAGCTAATCATCCGGTGGATTAGAATTCGATTCGATCTGATAGATCTATCATCATCGACGAAGCATGTTCCTTCTCCACGGAACCCGATTCGGCTATATAGCTGAATTCGGCAGTATCGTCACGAGTGAAACACGTCCACGGTTTTGTTTTTAAATAAAGAATGCTTTTAGCCTTCCATGTTTAGGGCGTATCATGCGGTGGATTGTCCTATTCTTGGTTGGTGGTGTGATTCCAAGCAAGTCGTATCATGCGGTGGATTAACTTGTTTGTTTTCATGCCTGACGGGTTGGAAAGTACCTAGACATGCGGTAGACTAGTGCTTTTAATCTATGCATTCTTGTTTATTATGAAATTATGGTCATGCTTTTGCCCTTTTATTTATCTATCATGCTTTGTTTCTCGTTAATCGGCTATGAGTATGCGTTACAATGTTCAATCGGCTGAAAGCCGATCTTTCGTCATGCTTACGTCACGCATTCGGCAGTGCGCTCCCTGCGTGCCTTGCCGATTGCCGAATGAGGCTTTAACTGCCGACAGATAGCTTCTCTGTAGCTATGTGTCGTTCGAAACTGGCTCCGTAGCCGCAAATATGGAACTGACTGGTATTGCCCGGTACGTTCCAGGTGTTATCTAAATATCTTTCATCCCTTTGTCAGTTTCAGGAAAATTGACTGGCACGCTTCCGGATTCAAAAGCCCGGGCCACGTGTGAAGCTAGCTAATTCGGCTTGCTGTGTGCTTGGCGTGAGGTGCGGATTTTACGTCAACACACTTTTTGGCACGCCCGGTGGGACACGACAAGTTTCGAAGATGCCTGAATTAAAAGACATTCTGGATGTCACTTTCGAAGAATCATCTGATGAACATCAACAGATGGTGAAGATTGCTACAGATCAGTTCATCAAGAAGTGCTTGCTGTCTTTTGCTAAGAACAGGAGTGGTGCGCCGTTTCTCAAGTCAGATCTGCCAAGAGTTCTTTTGCCAGGACAATCTGATCTTACTGAAGATGAAGAAAGGGAGAAGCTTTCTAGCTTGTTGTACAAGGCTTTGGGAGAAACAATGACCAATCATAATGCTGCATTATTGAACAGTTTTCGGCTCATACTGGTCAACATCTTTGGTCAGCACGTGGATAAGCCTTTTGAGCAAGTGCATGGGCAACTTGGTGGACCAACATATTTCAATGTTCAAGCATCGGTTCCGAAACGTCATGGTAAAGGTACTGAAGAAACTGAAGCTTCTGGAACCAAAGACGCGAGTGGACAGCCGATTCAGCAAGAGCTTCAGCATGCATTGCCGAAACCTCGTACATATGGTGATATGGCATTCGGCACCACGGGAAATCCACCTGCTTCTGCTTATAAGATATCCCCTCTGAACAACAGGCTGCAAAGGGACATGTATGGAAACGGATATTCAGAGTTTATGGATTACAATGCTATCGACGCTCTCCCGAATCCTGGGTATGTTGGCACTGCAGGCATGCTTGCTGGAAGACCAGGGAATCAAGATACCAGTATTGACCTCATGGTGCAAAAAATGACTGATGTATTGCAAAATCAATTCGGTCTGAAGCCTAAAAATCAGGGGTACATGTACTCGTCTCCTTTCCCGGAATGGTACCAAAGGGTATCATTGCCGAATAGAGTCAAGGTGCCTACAGAGTTTACTAAATTCTCAGGACAAGATGATACTAGCACTGTGGAGCATATAGCTCGATATCTGATGCAGCTTGGAGAAGCTTCGGCAGATGAGGCTTTCAGAATCAGATACTTTCCTTTGTCACTGACGGGTCCAGCTTTTACATGGTTTGCTTCTTTGCCTGCTCAGTCGATTTGTACTTGGAAAGACCTGGAGCAGAAATTCCATGCTCATTACTACATTGGCAGTACCGAGAAAAAGTTGGTTGATTTGACCAGCTTAAGGCAGAGGAATAATGAAACACCTACGGAGTTCCTCAGGAGATTTAGGGAAACAAAGAGCATGTGCTTTTCTCTGAACATACCTGATGACCAGCTGGCTGGTATGGCTGTAGCTGGCATGCTGCCTGCCATTCGGGAGAAGCTATTCGGGATGGAGTTTGATGATCTGGGCCAGTTGTCACACAGATTGGCCTTGATGAGTAACCAGGCATATGGTTTCAAGAAAGATGCCAGATTTGCTAAAAATAATGATGTAGCTGACATCTATAACCAATTCCTTGAAAGAGCAGATCAAGAAGATGAGTATGAAGATAGCGAGGAGATAGCCGCAGCAGAGATAGTGTGGAGTAAAGAACCAGTCATGGTGAATCAGAGGTGGATTAAACAGAATAAGGGTACCTATGATTTTGATGTAACTAAGGCAAATAAATTATTTGATTATCTTGTAAAGGAAGGCCGAATCAAGCTACCAGAGGGGCATTCTATGCTTCGGCCTGATGGAGTGAAAGATAAGAGGTACTGTGGATTCCATGATAGAAATTCTCATTCCATCAATGAATGCAGGGTTTTTAGAGTGAGGATTCAGAAAGCTATCCAAGAAGGGCATTTGAAATTCGACAATAAGATGAAGTTGGACAGTAACCCGTTTCCTCAGAACATGGTTGGGTTCTCAATCAATATGGTGAGTACTGCCGAATCTGGAGAAAAGGAAAAAATGAGAGTCCTGACGTCAAAGAAAGCGAAGCAGAGTGGCTCAGTAGATCCTAATCGGCAAATCACGATCGAACAGATTCGCGAGGAGAGACCTCGCTTCCCGAATAGCCAATTTGAAATTGGGAATTCTTCTAAACCCAGAGTCACATCGCGTATTCTCCTCAATAAGTGGCAGCGTCAGCAAGAAAAAGAGCACTACCAGAGACGTGAATACGAGGAGGAGAAAAGAAGGCGCGAAGAAGAAAGATTTGAGGAAGAACAAGAAGAATATGTCCGAGAACAAGAACGTGCACATTGGGATTGTGTTTTCTTCAGACACTGTTGGAACGAGGGTTTAAAGCTGCCTACGTGGAATAACTGTCCTGAGTGCAATAATGGGTATGTCGAACATAGGCAAAATGTTGCCATTCGCCGATCCGTCCACGAAAGAATTGGAAGGGTACATCCTAGTGATGATCGGCGTCTAAAAATATATAAGAATGATGATCAACCAATGAAAAGACATGCTGATTATAGATGGGTTGATCATGAGGAAGAAGATCGTGAGTATGTTTGGCAGAAAGGACAGTGGTGTCCACCTGGTTTAAGAAGGAGCCAGAAGAGAAGAGTCCAACGCCTGAGGAATCAAGAATTGAAGCAAGCAGGAACCAGGATGAAATCGATATGGCGTCCAAAAGACAGGCCTGACGAATCGGGTCATTCGGCTCCTACATGCATGGTATGTTTCTTGCCGAATGAATTCATGGCTCCAGCTAATCAAATTGTACAGGAAGAGATATTGTCAGAAGTGGATGAAGCCGAACAATATGGGTTAATGGCACAATTGGTATTGAATAAACAAGCTATTTTCGAGAAGCCAGTCCAGAATCGGCACATGAAGCCACTGTACTTAAGAGGATATGTCAACGGGAAGCCACTAACGAAGATGTTTGTTGATGGTGGAGCTGCTGTTAATGTGATGCCATACAATACATTCAGGAAACTTGGCATGAGCCCTGGAGATTTAACGCCAACAAGCATAGTGTTGAATGATTTTGCTGGAAATCCTTCGGACACCAAAGGATGTGTACATGTAGATCTGATGATTGGGTCCAAGATTCTGCTTACAACCTTCTTTGTTATTGAAGGCAAAGGGGCATACAGCTTGCTACTTGGAAGGGATTGGATTCATGCGAATTGCTGTATTCCATCTACTATGCATCAACAGCTTATTCAGTGGATAGATGATGAAGTGGAAATTGTCCCAGCAGATGATTCAATTAGCGTGGCTAATGTGGAACCGGCCTTCTGGGAATATCAAGGCATAGATTGCTTCTCAGGTAAGGACTGGGGAGAAGGTCCTGTTGAGCCAGTCAGCAGTGATCAACAGCCGATCAAAGCAGTCGGCTCTTTTAGCAATTTTAATGGATAATCCAATCGATGGAACTGACGGGAAGCTAGGATATGGATTTGTGTCGGCTGATAAATTAGAAGAAGTAGACATTGGAGACGGTGACAAACCAAGGCCGATATTCATCAGTGCTAGCTTGAATTCGGTTTTCAGGGAGAAGTTGATTGAGTTGTTAAAAGAATACAAAGATTGCTTTGCTTGGGATTATTCGGAGATGCCTGGTTTAGATCGTTCCATTGTTGAGCATCGATTGCCGATCAAGCCTGGTTATAAACCTTACAAGCAACCACCCCGGAAAATCTACAAAGATGAAGTGTTGGCCGATGTGAAGAAGGAAGTGGAAAGATTAATAGCAGCAAATTTTATTCGGCCATGCAGATATGCAGAATGGATCTCTAATATTGTTCCTGTGTACAAGAAAAATGGGAAGATGAGAGTTTGCATAGATTTTAGAGATCTGAACAGAGCTACACCCATGGATGGATATCCAATGCCTGTTGCTGACTCGTTGGTTGATGCTGCTGCTGGATATAAAGTGATTAGTTTCATGGATGGTAACGCAGGGTACAATCAAATTTTTTTGGCATTGGAAGATATAGCGAAAACGGCTTTCAGATGTCCAGGACATATAGGGTTGTTTGAATGGGTTGTCATGACGTTTGGTTTGAAGAATGCTGGTGCAACTTATCAGAGAGCTATGAATTATATTTTTCATGAGTTGATCGGCAAGATTGTGGAGATATATATCGATGATATCGTGATTAAGTCATTGGATCATGAAGCACATTTGGCCGACATAAGGAAAACTCTAGAATGCACTAGGAAACATGGGCTCAAAATGAACCCAAATAAATGTGCTTTTGGAGTTTCGGCAAGAGAATTTCTGGGATTTCTGGTGCATGAAGGAGGAATAGGAGTTGGCAGGAAAAGTGTGAAAGCCATTGATGAAGTTGTTCCTCCAACTAATCTTAAGGAATTACAGTCACTGCTTGGTAAGATCAATTTCGTAAGAAGATTCATATCAAACTTATCACAAAAGATGTTGCCTTTCTCTTCATTGTTAAAGGTCAAGAAGGATCAGAAGTTTGTATGGGGCGACGAACAACAGAAGGCTTTCGATGAGATCAAGGAATACATGAAAGAACCACCAGTATTGGTACCTCCACAGCTAAACAAGCCTTTTAAGTTGTACGTGGCGGCCGATGCCCAAACTATTGGATCGGCCCTCATACAAGAATTCGAGGGAAAGGAAAGGGTAGTTGCATACCTTAGCCGAAAGTTGCTAGATCCCGAAACGAGGTATTCGGCTACTGAGAAGCTTTGTTTATGTGTTTACTACTCCTGTACAAAATTTCGGCACTACTTACTACATGCCGAATGCATTGTGTATTCAAAGTTTGATGTGATAAAACACATGTTGTCTATGCCGATTTTGAACGGAAGGATTGGCAAATGGATTTTAGCTTTGTCTGAATTTGAGTTAAGGTTTGAATCGGCAAAGGCTGTTAAAGGACAGATTATTGCTGATTTCATTACTGAGCATCGCGATTTATCAGTTAATTCGCTTGAAATTGCTCCTTGGGTATTATTCTTCGATGGCTCTTCATGTGACAAAGGTGGTGGAGTAGGTATTTTGTTAATTTCACCAAGAGGAGAGGTATTTAAGTTTGCTATTCCTATTCAACCTACTGTCACTAATAATCAAGCTGAGTATGAAGCGTTGCTCAGAGGATTTCAACACTTGAGAGAAGCAAAGGCCATTGCAGTTGAAATTTTTGGAGATTCAGAATTAGTCATAAGGCAACTAAATGGCGAGTATGAGTGCAGAAACGATGTCTTAAGGAATTACTATGAAGAATGCAAGCAAATCTTAAAGGAATTTCAGTCAGTAATTCTGCAGCATATTCCTAGGAGAGACAATGAAGAGGCAAACAGATTAGCTCAAGGTGCTTCGGGTTATAAAGAGCTTCGAGAAGTTTTTGCTAATGATGTACATGCTTTCGGGAGTAATCTGGCAGAAGATGATTGGAGAAAAGAGATTGCCGATTATCTGGAGAATCCATCCCGAAAGGTTTCTAGAAAGCTCAGGTATAAAGCTTTAAAGTTTGTTCTTCTTGATGATAATTTATATTATAAATCCTTGGATGGGGTGCTGTTACATTGCTTAAATCATGAAGAAGCAAAAAGGCTGATGAGTGGAGTACATGATGGGTTGTGTGGAGCACATCAATCGGCCTACCGAATGAAATGGGTTATTAGGAGATCTGGGTACTATTGGCCTACAATGCTAGAAGACTGCTTTGAATATTATAAGGGATGCCAAGATTGCCAGAGATTTGGAAACATTCAGAGAGTTCCAGCATCAGTTCTGAATCCTATTATCAGGCCATGGCCATTCAGAGGATGGGGAATAGATTTGATTGGCCAAATAAATCCTCCATCTAGCAAGGGGCATAAGTTTGTGCTTTTGGCAACCGATTATTTTACCAAATGGGTTGAGGCAATTCCATTAAAGAAGGTGACATCGGAGAATATGGTTGAATTTGTTAAAGAACATATCATTTACAGATTTGGAATTCCTCAAACAATCATCACAGATCAAGGGACTCAATTTACATCTTCAGAGTTCAGAGATTTTGCTGAAAGTATGGGCATCAAATTGTTGAATTCTTCTCCTTATTATGCCCAAGCTAATGGTCAGGCAGAGGCTTCTAACAAGATTATGATTAAAATTATACAGAAGAAGATTGATCAGAAGCCGAGAAAGTGGCATTCGGTACTCAATGAGGCTTTATGGGCTTACCGAATGGCTCCACATGGGGCTACACAGACGTCTCCTTATGAGTTGGTGTATGGGCATCATGCTATCTTGCCATGGGAGATACAATTAGACTCAAGGAGAATAAAGTTGTAAAAGGATTTAAGTTCTAAAGATTATAAAGATTTAATGATGGACGAATTAGAAGATTTGCATATGATTCGTCTCAGGGCCTTGGAAAATGTTGAAAAAAATAAAATACGAGTTGCTAAATATTACAACAAGAAGGTGAAAGTCAAGCAATTTGCAGAAGGAGATTTGGTTTGGAAAGCAATATTGCCGATTGGGACTAAATACAGTGCATTCGGTAAGTGGTCTCCAAACTGGGAAGGCCCTTTCAGAGTGATCAGATGCGTGCCTGGAAATGCATATATCCTGAAAACTTTGCTAGGAGAGGAGTTTACTGCTGCCATCAATGGGAGATACCTGAAGAAATATTATCCTAGTGTTGAGATTGATCGTTGATTGAAGTATTCAATGTCAGAACAATTGAGACAGCCGGCATTCGGGAAGGAGCCGTCTTCAGAACAAATGTTGACAGAAAAGGAAAATGGCCAGTACTGAATGTATTGCCCTTAGCACAAAATATATTGCATCAGGAGTTCATACAAGATCACAAAAGATAAGTTTTATTGCCGAATCCCTAGTACAAACTACTGGAAGAGCCTGTTCAAAACAGACTGGGGATGAATGGAATCGGCAATGGCAGCACCATGGCCGTCGAGACGATCAATGGAGGCGTCAATGTCATCGATGTCTTCTGGGTTGCTGTTGGCGAAACCAACCGGCATCCTGGAATAGTCAGTGCCGGTGTGTGTCGACATGGCAACGAGACCCACAGCGACGCCTAGGCGAACGCCATGGAGAGCCACCTCGTCGACGCGGCCTGCCACTGCGCCAAGGCGAGCCTCGGGTATGTCTCCTTGGGCGTTCACTTTGTTCGCCAGCTCATCCACCAGCGCCTTCAGCCGATTGAGCTCGTCATCGCGTTCTGCAAGATTACAAAATGGAGGTAGATCAGTAATGACTAAAGATGGGATTAGGATTGAACAAGTTATGGAAATTACCATCGATGACTTCGAGCAGTTGCTTGCGCTCGGCCTGCCATTCGAGGTCCGCAATCCCGGCTTGCTTGGAAATGATCTCCAGTTCGCGACGAGAGTCGTCGCGCTCCGCCTTGAATCGGCGAGCATCGCCGTCTGAGTAGCGGGAGTCGTCCGATGAGAGAGTCCGATTGGACGAACTCGAAGAGCTGGACGCCGCAGGAGCAGCGGCTGGAGCCGCAACTGGCGCACCAGCGGCGACAATCCATTGGATTACCCTGAAAAAACAAAGAGATTCGTCAAGGAGAGGGCAAATCTCGAGAAGAACAGAGAGAAGCAAGCAGCCAATCACCTGCGACGAGCGCCGGCGCGACTTCCTTCGGGCTCGTCGGCAGCCGGTCGCCTTCCATTCGTCATTGGGGTTTTCTTGAGTTTACTGTGCTTGGGAAAAAGAAGAGTTCGAGGAAGGCAAAAGACTTGGTGAGGAAATAGCGGCACTCGGTATGTTTATTTATAGAACCCGCAGAGGAAATCGTGGCCAAAGATCGTGGCGCGTGTCCCGAAAATTCGGAAGGTGAAAAGGATTCTCAAAACCGAACGGTTTTGGTGTCGTTTGGAATTCATGCTGATGTCACATTCGGCTATACTAAGCTTTTCGAGATTGATACGCCAGAAGCCAACGTTGCCGAATAAGTTATGCACCACGAAACAAAGCCGGAATAAAGATGATGGAAAATGTAGAATTGATCAGGCATTCGGCTATCAAACTATTTGACACAATTTACACACCCAAGTACTTTGAAATTACATTTTTGGCATTCAAGATCATGTTGCTGATATTCTCTAATAGCTGCTTGTCAGCTTCTTGAGTTTTGGCCAGGGCAGAAAGTTTGGCTTTGAGTTGCTTCTCTTCATTCAGAGCTGCTGAAGCCTCCTTGCGCAACTTTTCTGTCAGACCAGGAATTTCGGCTATCTTCTTCTTATCAGCTTCAATTTCAGCCGATAAGTTTTTCAATTCAGCCTCTAATTCGGCTTTTCTGGTCTCTTTTGATTTAAGTGCAGCCTGTAGGCCAGCTAACAGTTCCTTATTGCTCTGAGTTCTAGAGTGCAAATCTTTTACAGATTGCTTGGCCAATGTTCTTCTTTGCTCCAAGGCTGGTTGAGCAGATTGATTCTTCAGAGCTTGCTTCACTGCAATAAAATGATCGTCCAATCTAGAAACTGGATCTAAAGAAATCTTGATATCGGCAGGAAGATCTTGATCAAATGATTCAAGCAAGTCTCTTAAGAGATCAGCATTGTTGACTTGATCTCGAGTGTCCTTATGCAGAAAGGAGAGGATTTCCTTCAGTTTTGCTTGGTTCTCCTCTGATAAGGCTTGACCAGAGGAAGTTTCTTCTCCTTGTTCGGCAACAAGATTGTCCAAAGCAAATGAGTAGCTGGGTGATGAAATTGTTTTATCCTAGAAAAAGAATTGTTGCCGAATTAATGATGGTCTATTGGATAAAGCTGGGAGAACTGGGTAATCATCTCTACCTCATTCCTGACCTCTTGGATGGAGAGAGAGGGCAGCTCAAGCTCAGGCAAAGGTTCTTGTATGTCGTGCTGAGGAGAGCTTGGAAGGTTCTTTGGTGGAGATGAGGCTTCTGGCTGAGGTACATCAGGTAGAGCTGAAGCTGGTTCTTGATGAAAAGAGGAGCTCTCCGAAATTGGATCCATTGAAGCTTGCTCTGTGACTGAAAGAAAGTTAGTGCCGATGAAAAAGAGTTTTAAAGGACAAGATGGTGAGAAATTTTACTAATCACTGAAGCATCGGCAGGTTCTGTGCTAATGGCCAATTGCTGTGATTTGGCCTGAAATCATAAAGGAACAGAAATGAGCAGAATGAAATTAGCATTTTTACTCGAGGAAGGAGAAATTTGACCTGTGCAATTCTTTTGCTGCTTGTTCTTTTCTTCTTTATAGCTGAAGGGGCAGTTAGAGAAGAAATCTTTCTCTTGGAAGAAGGTGGTGCAGCAAGAGTTGGATCCAGACTGGCAGGCCTGGACATTATTTGAGCCAAAGAAGGAGAGAGATGCCCCAGAGTAGATATTGGGCCAGCGATGTTATATACAATTGCTCTAGCCAGAGGGGCAGGGACTGTGTCCTGCAGAATAACAGAATCAAAAGTCGATGAAAGAGGGTGTTATTGGAAAAACAGATGGATTATAAGCATGTTTACCTCTGAATTCGGCTGATAACCAGGCATTAACTCAAGGCAAAGAGGGTGAACTGGTGTATTGAAGATATGATCATGGAATTCTTGCCACCAAAGGGTGAAGGAAGGATGAATGAGTGCTGTTGGCACAAAGGGATCGAGTTGATAGATGGCTGCACAGCACTTGTAATCAAAGACCCTTCTTGTTTTTGTGGAGTCTTTGATGATCTGCCTCGGCTTGAGGAATTCATGGAGAAATAATCTTGGGGGCACTTGGCCACACCCTAGTTGCCTGGCAACTATGTTCGGCTGATAATATTCATATGAACTTTGAACCAGCCTTCCTCCGCAAAATTCGGTTGGTAAGATGTAAGGCCGAATGAAAGTGTTAAAAATTGCTGTGGACTCTGCATCTATGCATCCAGTCTCGAAGCTGAATTCACAAGGGAAAGTGAGATTGTCATTGTCCATGTATGGGAACCAGAGGGGATTGGCAAAGCCTTTGAAGAAAAGTTCAAACAGTTCTCCAATGCTCTTGTTGATAGCAATAGTGGAGGCTGCTTCCCCATAGGTTTGACAGCCTTTGGTGCTCTGGGCTTCTGCTTCCTGGTAATTGACCGAGGGGAAGTGTCGGCTGTTGAGGTCAATGGAGACAATTTGGTGCATGTACAATTGCAGCCACATCTGGACGAACCACCAGGGACCGTTAACGCAGGAAATTTTCTTGTTGGTGTGCATCTGATAAATGGTCTGATGGAGCATGTGATAGACACTTCCCAGGAGATATTTCCCGAGAGGGATAAGTGTGCCTGCAGCCAGGTCTTCAGCCATTACTATGTGATTCAGAGTTGGCTCATTGGCTTTGCCACAGAAAACAAATCTGCACAGCTACATATTCAGAAAGGCCCTGTATTCAACGTCAGTCAGAGGACCATCATGCATGTAAGTCTGGATGTATCTCTTATAGCCGACTCCAGTCTTCACCCCTGTCTGTTTGGAAGAACCTTTGTACCTGTATGGGTGTGTAATCCCTGTGATGTTCAGGCCGGTTATCATGTAGACATCGGCCAGGGTTGGAGTCATTGGTCCGTGACCAAAGAGAAAAGCATTCATGCCATTGGACCAGAAATGACAAGCTGCAATCAGGAGATTTTCATTCTTGGGTGTTTCGGCTAGAGATAGCTCCAAGCAGTGAGAAATACGAAGACTGTCCCAATTCTGTGTCTGAGGACTTTTATCTTCAAGAATCCTTTTGTACCAGTTTTTCCAGCCAGCGATTGGGGGCAGAGGCCAGTTCTTGAATGCATCTTGCCATTCGTGAGGTCTCATCAGAGAAGTTTTGAAAGGAATCCTCTGAGACTCGGCCGCAATAATTTTGGAGGGATCTGGATTCCCTGAGGGGCCGAGGAAGAAAGATGCGGATTGTTCTTCAGTGGGGGTCAAGATTTCGGTGGCCAGAGCCTATCAAGGGCAGAGGAAGAGCAAATCGGAGATTCAAAATGCAGCTCGAAAAGAGTAATGCCGAATGTGATTGAGGGAAACAAAACTTACTTGAAGAATTTGATCCTGGTTCGCCATTTGAAGATTGGAGCTTGAGAGATTCGACGAACTAGGGTTTTGAGTTTGGAAACGCACTCTGAGGATTTGGGAGCGGAAAACGGATATCAAAGCGGATTCAGCCTGGAAATGTTGGGGATTCCTGGTCAATTCCGAGATAAAAGCATCTTTTATCCCGAAATTGAAGGGGCATGTGTTAACACCAAAATTTAGCACCAGGAAGAGGCTGACGTGTGGGCCGGATTTGATGGAAGGATACCATTCGGCTAAGGAGCTTTCTCTGAAGTATTCGGCAATAACGCTCTGCGGTCGGGTACGCGTCGTCATTCGGCAGATGCATAGTTCCGCAGGTAAAAGCGGTAGCATTCGGGAAGACGTGATGACGTGGAAAAACATAAGGAAAGGGCCGGTTCGAACAAGGAACGCAATATGGGCACGAAGATTCGTCATTTATTTTTAGAAACAAGTATTGTAGTCGTGTCCGACTAGGAGTTGTATCAAGACCTGGGTATAAATATAAACCCATGGCAGCTGTAAGAACAATCGAATCAATCATACAACAAACCGGCCCCGTGCCAACATCGAGTCCTTTAGTCGAGTCGTCGAGTTCTTCGAGAGGAGTCATCGATCCGTCGACCTCCGTAAGTACCGGCAACCCTGCATCATGCCTAGTATCATGCGGTGGATTTAGGCCTTGGTTCAGGAAGGTTCCATTGCTAGATCATGAGCCATGCGGTGGGCTAAGTTTTAGCTTGGAACAAGTTATCGGCTCTATTGGATTTTGGCAAGATCTGATAGATTCATTAAGTTACCATGTGTTGCTCTGGATTTTACCTTTGTGTTCGATTCATTACAACACTCCTTTGCCCAGTCTAGGTTGATTAGAATCGGCTCCAGCTCACGACGCTCTGCTTTTCATAGCCGAATTCGAAATCAATCTAGATTGCCACGTGTTGTGGGTTCAGGCTCGTTGGTCTTGCGTAGATCTTGACAGAACCGGGTATCATGCGGTAGATGCAGGTTTTTGGGTCGTCTTAGAGCTAATCATCCGGTGGATTAGAATTCGATTCGATCTGATAGATCTATCATCATCGACGAAGCATGTTCCTTCTCCACGGAACCCGATTCGGCTATATAGCTGAATTCGGCAGTATCGTCACGAGTGAAACACGTCCACGGTTTTGTTTTTAAATAAAGAATGCTTTTAGCCTTCCATGTTTAGGGCGTATCATGCTGTGGATTGTCCTATTCTTGGTTGGTGGTGTGATTCCAAGCAAGTCGTATCATGCGGTGGATTAACTTGTTTGTTTTCATGCCTGACGGGTTGGAAAGTACCTAGACATGCGGTAGACTAGTGCTTTTAATCTATGCATTCTTGTTTATTATGAAATTATGGTCATGCTTTCGCCCTTTTATTTATCTATCATGCTTTGTTTCTCGTTAATCGGCTATGAGTATGCGTTACAATGTTCAATCGGCTGAAAGCCGATCTTTCGTCATGCTTACGTCACGCATTCGGCAGTGCGCTCCCTGCGTGCCTTGCCGATTGCCGAATGAGGCTTTAACTGCCGACAGATAGCTTCTCTGTAGCTATGTGTCGTTCGAAACTGGCTCCGTAGCCGCAAATATGGAACTGACTGGTATTGCCCGGTACGTTCCAGGTGTTATCTAAATATCTTTCATCCCTTTGTCAGTTTCAGGAAAATTGACTGGCACGCTTCCGGATTCAAAAGCCCGGGCCACGTGTGAAGCTAGCTAATTCGGCTTGCTGTGTGCTTGGCGTGAGGTACGGATTTTACGTCAACACAAACTAGGTACAACCTTAATAGGACATCAATTTAGACACATACATATGAAAGTAAATGTATGTAAAAAGTGTGTTTAGGTAGCAAGGATTGTCCATGCTATAACTTGCCTCAAATCCAGTATAATCACATATAGTCTTCGGCTCTTGATCTTCAAACTCTTCTCATTGAAATCTCTTGGTGGCACTCCTCTATTCGCAGTAATCAACGACACGAGCACAACATGTAGCTAAACAAGCGAACAAACAATATACAACTAAGAACAGTACACCAATAAAAATAAAAGCTGTAAAAGAGCATGCTAAATGGAAGAGCTCAATTCTATGGTTACGTGAGCGCAAGAATCACTCTAATCGGAGCTAGAACGAGAAAGTTATGGCTCGATCAATTCTCCTCACCATCTGACATAGTCTGCTTGTTTATTTTATATCTCGAGTTCTAGACATCCGATTAACATTATTCTAATTGGGTTAGCTTCATAATTTGATAATCTATCTTCTGGAAAACATTCACGATTTTAGGAGCTACTGTCTAAAAACGACATAAGATTTAGTGCACCTTTCAGAATCTGTTTTTATGGTGAAAATCTCTGCTGCGACTTATTGCTATCCTTCACCTCCCTCTGATAGCTTATATTAGAGGGTTTCTATCCTACAACAAGTTAAATAATACTTCTAATCGTAATTCATGTCGATATGAGTCTATCACAACGAAAACAGATTAAAACGAATCTAAAACGTGAAAACTATGGACTAAACAAGATTTCTAACGCTTAAAACTAGCAGGGGCTTTTCTACGAAAGAGTATAGACTAAACGAATATGGTAGAAAATTACAAGATTCGCAGATGGTCTTACCAAAAATCTTGAGGCGAAAAACGATGGAAGGCTTGGCGCGACGACGAGACGAAGAATGGGCAGTAGTGCAAGATATGGTGCAAGAAGACTACCTTATGGAATCCCAAACAAAGGGGCCTCCCTGTAAAGGAGTCGATGGTGTGCCTTTTTCAGAGGAGATGTGGTTCGTATATATAGGGAGAAAACCTATCACTTTCAGGTTCATTAGCAATATGGGACTAGAGGTGGGTTGCCCCATTCCAATGCGAATGGGCTTTGAAATTTGGCCCAATAAAGTGATGGGATGGATTTGGCCTAAAATTGTGTCAACTTTGGACCAAGGTTGGTCTAATAAGGCCTTGTTTAGATCCAAAATAGGGGGTGGAGAATTGGGGGTTTGGGGTCAATCCGTAATCATTGTGCACTATAGCATTTCGTTTGTATGTGTGAAAAATTGTCCAAAAATTGATTAATTAGGCTCAAAATGTTCGTCTCGCAGAGTACAACAAAACTGTGCAGTTAGTTTTTGACTTCATCTATATTTAGTACTCCATGCTTGGGCCGACATTTTGATGTGATGGGAATCTTCTTTTTGCATAGTGAACTTTGGGGTTGCTTTTTGGGAACTAAACAAGGGCTAAGATTTAGGGTGATTTTAAGTTTCGGAATAATTATTTTTCTGGTTATAAAATAATTACAGAGAAGTCCAGAATTGATATTAAAACATAAAAAATATTCTGAAAATTCTAAAAATTCTAGAAAAACATTTCAGAGATAGTGTTGGACATGAGGAACCCAAATAATATATTTGAACCTCACGAAATGGATTTTATCCTACTCCAAAAATTGGAATTTGCTCTAAGGAAAATAGGAATAAATGCCAGAAAACTCTGAAAAATTCCCGCTAGGCTTCTAAACACGTTTTTGAAAACTTTACACACCTAAAACCACTAAATGCAATCAGCATGAATGCAAAGCATTCAATATTAAACCTATGTTGTTTTAATTTAACTCAGAAAACAAAATTTTCCTATACTACACTCCCTGTTATTTATTTAAAGGTTGGAAAATTTTAGAAAATTGAGAAAATTATTGTATTAATTATGCTATCAATTCACATCCCAAATTCCAAAAATTTTAGGGTGTGACAAATCCATATACAAAAAAGAACCAATTGACAACGAGTGTCCGTTTTCATGTGAACATGTAGGAGGGCATTGTTTTACCGAAGGTTCTGACAAATAATGTCTCAAATAATGACTGTTGCTACGTAGACGGACGTAGTACAAGTATGAAACACGTGCATATGTACATATACCATCTGTCCATTGAAATAGGTCCGGAAAGTCTGCCATGCATGGTCCATAGGCGATATAGGCCCTGTTGACACCAAAAATTGGCACCAGGAAGAGGCTGATATGTGGGCCGGATTCGTCGAAAAGGTATCATTCGGCAAAAGAGTTTTTTCCCCGGAGCATTCGGTAAAGACGTTCTGCGGTCGGGAACGCATCGTCATTCGGCAAAAGAGCTGTTCCGCGGAAGGCATTCGGGAGCACGTGATGACGTGGATCAAGCATAAGGAAAAGGCTGGTTTAACTTAGAATGCAAGACGGATACGGTGCCCCGACGTTTATCTTTTTAGGAAATAAATAAATGTAATCGTAATCGATTAGGAGTCGTGTCGAAACCAGGGTATAAATATAAACCCATGGTAATTGTAAAAGCATCGTTCAATCAATCATACAACAAACCGGCCCCGTGCCAACATCGAGTCCTTTAGTCGAGTCGTCGAGTTCTTCGAGAGGAATCATCGATCCGTCGACCTCCGTAAGTACCGGCAACCCTGCGCCATGCCTAGTATCATGCGGTGGATTTAGGCTTTGGTTCGGGAAGGTTCCATTGTTAGATCATGAGCCATGCGGTAGGAATGATGCTTTAACTGCCATTCGGCAGTGCGCTTCCTGTATGCTTTGCCGATTGCCGAATGATGCTTTAACGCCGACAGATAGCTTCCCTGTAGCTATATGTCGTTCGAAACTGGCTCCGTAGCCGCAAATATGGAACTGACTGGTATTGCCCGGTACGTTCCAGGTGTTATCTAAAAAATCTTTTTATCCCTTTGTCAGTTTCAGGAAAATTGACTGGCACGCTTCCGGATTCAAAAGCCCGGGCCACGTGTGAAGCCAGCTAATTCGGCTTGCTGTGTGCTTGGCGTGAGGTGCGGATTTTACGTCAACACACTTTTTGGCACGCCCGGTGGGACACCAAGCTTCGAAGATGCCTGAATTAAAAGACATTCTGGATGTCACTTTTGAAGAATTATCTGATGAACACCAACAAATGGTGAAGACTGCTGCAGATCAGTTCATCAAGAAATGCTTACTGTCTTTTGCTAAGAACAGGAGTGGTGCACCGTTTCTCAAGTCAGATCTGCCAAGAGTTCTTTTGCCTGGACAATCTGATCTTACTGAAGATGAAGAAAGGGAGAAGTTCTCTAGCTTGTTGTACAAGGCTTTAGGAGAAACAATGACCAATCATAATGCTGCATTCCTGAACAGTTTTCGGCTCATACTGGTCAACATCTTTGGTCAACACGTGGATAAACCTTTTGAGCAAGCGCATGGACAACTTGGTGGACCAACATATTTCAATATTCAAGCATCGGTCCCAAAACGTCATGATAAAGGTACTGAAGAAACTGAAACTTCTGGAACCAAAGACGCGAATGGACAGCCGATTCAGCAAGAGCTTCAGCATGCATTGCCGAAACCTCGTACAAATGGTGATATGGCATTCGGCACCACGGGAAATCCACCTGCTTCTGCTTACAAGATATCCCCTCTGAACAACAGGCTACAAAGGGATATGTATGGGAACGGATATTCAGAGTTTATGGACTACAATGCCATCGACGCTCTCCCGAATCCCGGGTATGTTGGTACTGCAGGAATGCCTGCTGGAAGACCAGGGAATCAAGATACCAATATTGACCTCATGGTGCAAAAGATGACCGATGTATTGCAAAATCAATTCGGTCTGAAGCCTAAAAATCAGGGGTATATGTACTCGTCTCCTTTCCCAGAATGGTACCAGAGGGTATCAATGCCGAATAGAGTCAAGGTGCCTACAGAATTTACTAAATTCTCAGGACAAGATGATACTAGCACTTTGGAACATATAGCTCGATATCTGATACAGCTTGGAGAAGCTTCAGCGGACGAGGCTTTTAGAATCAGATACTTTCCTTTGTCACTGACGGGTCCAGCTTTTACATGGTTTGCTTCTTTGCCTGCTCAGTCAATTTGTACTTGGAAAGACCTAGAGCAGAAATTCCATGCTCATTACTATATCGGCAGTACCGAGAAAAAGTTGGTTGATTTGACCAGCTTAAGGCAGAGGAATAATGAAACACCTACGGAGTTCCTCAGAAGGTTTAGGGAAACAAAGAGCATGTGCTTTTCTCTGAACATACCTGATGACCAGCTAGTTGGTATGGCTGTAGCTGGCATGCTGCCTGCCATTCGGGAAAAGCTATTCGGGATGGAGTTCGATGATCTGGGCCAGTTGTCACACAGATTGGCCTTAATGAGTAACCAGGCATATGGTTTCAAGAAAGATGCCAGATTTACTAAAAATAATGATGTAGCTGACATATACAACCAATTCCTTGAAAGAGCAGATCAAGGGGATGAGTATGAAGATAGTGAGGAGATAGCTGCAGCAGAGATAGTGTGGGGCAAAGAACCAGTCATGGTGAATCAGAGGTGGATTAAACAGAATAAGGGCACCTATGATTTTGATGTAACTAAGGCAGATAAATTGTTTGACTATCTTGTAAAAGAAGGCCGAATCAAGCTAACAGAGGGGCATTCTATGCTTCGGCCTGATGGAGTGAAAGATAAAAGGTACTGTGGATTCCATGATAGAAATTCTCATTCCATCAATGAATGCAGGGTTTTTAGAGTGAGGATTCAGAAAGCTATCCAAGAAGGACATCTGAAATTCGACAATAAGATGAAGTTGGACAGTAACCCGTTTCCTCAGAACATGATTGGGTTCTCAATCAATATGGTGAATGTTGCCGAATATGGAGAAGAGGGAAGGATGAGAGTCCTGACGTCGAAAGAAGCGAAGCAGAATGGCTCAGTTGATCCTAATCGGCAAATCACGATCGAACAGATTCGGCAGGAAAAGCCTCGCTTCCCGAATAGCCGATTTGAAATTGGGAGGTCTTCTAAACCCAGAGTCACGTCGCGCATTCTCCTCAATAAGTGGCAGCGTCAGCAAGAAAAAGAACGCTATGAGAGACGTGAACACGAGGAGGAGCAGAAGAGGTGCGAAGAAAAAAGGTATGATGAAGAACAAGAAGAATATGTCCGAAAACAGGAACGTGCACATTGGGATTGTGCCTTCTTCAGACATTGTTGGAACGAGGGTTTAAAGCTGCCTACATGGAATAACTGTCCTGAATGCAATAATAGATTTATTGAATATAGGCAAAATGGTGCCAGTCGCCGATCCGTCCACGAAAGAATTGGAAGGATACATCCTAGTGATGATCGGCGTCTAAAAATATATGAGAATGATGATCAACTAAGGAAAAGACATGCTGAAGAAGAAGATCGTGAGTATGTCTGGCAAAAAGGGCAATGGTGTCCACCTGGTTTAAGAAGGAGCCAGAAGAGAAGAGTCCAGCGCCTGAGGAATCAAGAGTTGAAACTAGCAGGAACCAGGTTGAGATCGATATGGCGTCCAAAAGACAAACCCGACGAATCGGGTCATTCGGCTCCTACATGCATGGTATGTTTCTTGCCGAATGAATTCATGGCTCCAGCTAATCAAATTGTACAGGAAGAGATATTGTCAGAAGTGGATGAAGCCGAGCAATATGGGTTAATGGCACAATTGGTGTTGAATAAGCAAGCTATTTTCGAGAAGCCAGTCCAGAATCGGCACATGAAGCCACTGTACTTAAGAGGATATGTCAACGGAAAGCCACTGACGAAGATGTTTGTTGATGGTGGAGCTGCTGTTAATGTGATGCCATACAACACATTCAGGAAACTTGGCATGAGCCCTGGAGATTTAACGCCGACAAGCATCGTTTTGAATGATTTTGCTGGAAATCCTTCGGACACCAAAGGATGTGTACATGTAGACCTGATGATTGGATCTAAGATTCTGCTTACAACCTTCTTTGTTATTGAAGGCAAAGGGGCATACAGCTTACTACTTGGGAGAGATTGGATCCATGCGAATTGCTGTATTCCATCTACTATGCATCAGCAGCTTATTCAATGGATAGATGATGAAGTGGAAATTGTCCCAGCAGATGATTCAATTAGCGTGGCTAATGTGGAACCAGCCTTCTGGGAATATCAAGGCATAGATTGTTTCTCAGGCAAGGACTGGGGAGAAGGTCCTGTTGAGCCAGTCAGCAGTGATCAACAGCCGATCGAAGCAGTCGGCTCTTTTAGTAATTTTTAATGGATAACCCAATCGATGGGACTGACGGGAAGCTAGGACATGGATTTGTGTCGGCTGACAAATTAGAAGAAGTAGACATTGGAGATGGTGACAAACCAAGGCCGATATTCATCAGTGCTAGCTTGGATTCAGTTTTCAGAGAAAAGTTGATTGAGTTGTTAAAAGAATACAAAGATTGCTTTGCTTGGGATTATTCGGAGATGCCTGGTTTAGATCGTTCCATTGTTGAGCATCGATTGCCGATCAAGCCTGGTTATAAACCTTACAAGCAACCACCCCGGAAAATCTACAAAGATGAAGTGTTGGCCGATGTAAAGAAGGAAGTGAAAAGATTAATAGCAGCAAATTTTATTCGGCCATGCAGATATGCAGAATGGATCTCTAATATTGTTCCTGTGTACAAGAAAAATGGGAAGATGAGAGTTTGCATAGATTTTAGAGATCTGAACAGAGCTACACCCATGGATGGATATCCAATGCCTATTGCTGACTCGTTGGTTGATGCTGCTGCTGGTTATAAAGTGATTAGTTTCATGGATGGTAATGCAGGGTACAATCAAATTTTTATGGCATTGGAAGATATAGCGAAAACAGCTTTCAGATGTCCAGGACATATAGGGTTGTTTGAATGGGTTGTCATGACGTTTGGTTTGAAGAATGCTGGTGCAACTTATCAAAGAGCCATGAATTATATTTTTCATGAGTTGATCGGCAAGATTGTGGAAATATATATTGATGATGTTGTGATTAAGTCATTGGATCATGAAGCACATTTGGCCGACATAAGGAAAACTCTAGAGTGCACTAGGAAACATGGGCTCAAGATGAACCCGAATAAATGTGCTTTTGGAGTTTCGGCAGGAGAGTTTCTGGGATTTTTGGTGCATGAAGGAGGAATAGGAGTTGGCAAGAAAAGTATGAAAACCATTGATGAAGTTGTTCCTCCAACTAATCTTAAGGAATTGCAGTCATTACTTGGTAAGATCAATTTCGTAAGAAGATTCATATCAAATTTATCACAAAAGGTGTTACCTTTCTCTTCACTGCTAAAGGCCAAGAAGGATCAGAAATTTGTATGGGGTGACGAACAACAAAAGGCTTTCGATGGGATCAAAAAATACATGAAAGAACCACCAGTATTGATACCTCCACAGCTGAACAAGCCTTTTAAGTTGTACGTGGCGGCCGATACCCAAACTATTGGATCGGCCCTCATACAAGAATTTGAGGGAAAGGAAAGGGTAGTTGCATACCTTAGCCGAAAATTGCTTGATCCCGAAACGAGGTATTCGGCTACCGAGAAGCTTTGTTTATGTGTTTACTACTCCTGTACAAAATTTCGGCACTATTTGCTACATGCCGAATGCATTGTGTATTCAAAATTTGATGTGATAAAGCACATGTTGTCTATGCCAATTTTGAACGGAAGGATTGGCAAATGGATTTTAGCCTTGTCTGAGTTTGAATTAAAGTTTGAATCGGCAAAAGCTGTTAAAGGACAGGTTATTGCTGACTTCATTACTGAGCATCGCGATTCATCGACTAATCTGCTTGAAATTACTCCTTGGGTATTATTCTTCGATGGATCTTCATGTGACAAGGGTGGTGGAGTAGGTATTTTGTTAATTTCGCCAAAAGGAGAGGTATTTGAATTTGCTATTCCTATTCAACCTACTGTCACTAATAATCAAGCCGAATATGAAGCGTTGCTTAGAGGACTTCAATACTTGAGAGAAGCAAAGGCCATTGCAGTTGAAATTTTTGGAGATTCAGAATTAGTCATAAGACAACTGATTGGCGAATATGAGTGCAGAAACGATGTCTTAAGGAATTACTATGAAGAATGCAAGCACATCTTAAAGGAGTTTCAGTCGGTAATTCTGCAGCATATTCCTAGGAAAGACAATGAAGGGGCGAACAGATTAGCTCAGAGTGCTTCGGGTTATAGAGAGCTTCAAGAAGTTTTTGCTAATAATGTATATGCTTTCGGGAGTGATCTGGCAGAAGATGATTGGAGAAAAGAAATTGTTGATTATCTGGAGGATCCATCCCGAAAGGTTTCTAGAAAGCTCAGGTATAAAGCTTTAAAGTTTGTTCTTCTTGATGATAATTTATATTATAAATCCTTGGATGGGGTGCTGTTACATTGCTTAAATCAAGAAGAAGCAAAAAGGCTGATGAGTGAAGTGCATGATGGGCTGTGTGGAGCACATCAATCGGCTTACCGAATGAAATGGGTTATTAGGAGAACTGGGTATTATTGGCCCACAATGCTAGAAGACTGCTTTGAATATTACAAGGGATGCCAAGATTGCTAGAGATTTGGAAACATTCAAAGAGTTCCAGCATCGGTCCTGAATCCTATTATCAAGCCATGGCCATTCAGAGGATGGGGAATAGATTTGATTGGCCAAATAAATCCTCCATCTAGCAAGGGGCATAAGTTTGTGCTTTTAGCGACCGATTATTTTACTAAGTGGGTTGAGGCAATTCCATTGAAGAAGGTGACGTCAGAGAATATGGTTGAATTTGTTAAAGAACATATTATTTACAGATTTGGAATTCCTCAAACAATCACCACAGATCAAGGAACTCAGTTTACATCTTCAGAGTTCAGACATTTTGCTGAAAGTATGGGCATCAAATTGTTGAATTCTTCTCCTTATTATGCCCAAGCTAATGGTCAGGCGGAGGCTTCTAACAAGATTATGATTAAAATTATACAAAAGAAGATTGATCAGAAGCCAAGAAAGTGGCATTCGGTACTCAATGAGGCTTTATGGGCTTACCGAATGGCTCCACATGGAGCTACACAGACGTCTCCTTATGAATTGGTGTATGGACATCATGCTATCTTGCCATGGGAAATGCAGTCAGACTCAAGGAGAATTAAGTTGCAAAAGGATTTAAGTTCTAAAGACTATAATGATTTAATGATGGACGAATTAGAAGATTTGCATATGATTCGTCTCAGGGCCTTGGAAAATATTGAGAAAAATAAAATGCGAGTTGCTAAATATTACAACAAGAAGGTGAAGGTCAAGCAATTTGCAGAAGGAGATTTGGTTTGGAAAGCAGTATTGCCGATTGGAACTAAATACAGTGCATTCGGTAAGTGGTCTCCAAACTGGGAAGGTCCTTTCAGAGTAGTCAGATGCGTGCCTGGAAATGCATATATCCTGAAAACTTTACTAGGAGAAGAGTTTACTGCTGCTATCAATGGGAGATACTTGAAGAAATATCATCCTAGTGTCGAGATTGATCGCTGATTGAAATGTTCAATGTCAGAACGACTGAAACAGCCGGCATTCGGGAAGGAGCCGTCTTCAGAACAAAAAGTTGACAGAAGAAGAAATGGCCAATACCAGAGTGTATTGCCCTTAGTACAAATGTTTCGCATCATGAGTTTGACCAAGTTATCACAAAAAGGACTGCAAAAGATGAATTTTATTGCCGAAATTCCATGATCCCTAGTACAAACTAATGGAACAGCTTGTTCAGAACAGACTGGGGATGAATGGAATCGGCAATGGCAGCGCCATGAGCATCAAGGCTATCTATGGAGGCCTCGATATCGTCGATCTCCTCCGGGTTGCCATTGACAAAGCCGGGCGGTAGCCTGGAGTAGTCGGTGCCGGTGTGCGTCGACATGGCGACTAGGCCTGCGGCAGTGCCCAGGCGGATGCCGTGTGAGGCCACTTCATCGATACGGCCTGCCACTGCACCGAGGCGAGCTTCTGGCGTGTCCCCAGGAGCATTCACCTTGTTTGCCAAGGACTCGACCAATGTCTTCAGCCGATCGAGTTCGGCGTCGCGATCTGTAAGATTACGAAGCAACGGCGGATTAGTTCAAGGTCAGATTGAAGATAAGCGAACCGCAGAAACTACCGTCGATGGCCTCGAGCAGCTGCTTGCGCTGGTGTTGCCATTCTAGATCTGCGATCCCGGCTTGTTTGGAGACGACCTCCAGCTCGTGCCGAGTGTCATCGCGTTCCTGTTTGAATCGGCGGGCATCGCTATCCGAGTAGCGCAAATCCCAGTCGGGCCTGGAGGATCGGCTAGATGACTCCGAAGAGTCATCCGCTGCAGCCGGAGCCGCAGATGGAACAGTAACAGGGTTCCATTGGATAAGCCTGAAAGCACAAAGAAAGGTTGAGAATAATGCAAAATCTGGAGGAAAGGATAAGGAGTGGCAGACGGTCATCACCTCCGACGAGCGCCGGCACGGCTCCCTTCGGCTTCGTCGACGGCCGGGCGTCTTCTGTTGTTGGACATCAGGGTTTCTTGGAGGTTACTGTGCTGGAAGGGGCAGAGACTCAGGCTAGCAGAGAGCTCGGGTTGAAAGATTTGGTGGAAGATTAGGAGCGCTCGAGGTTCTTATTTATGGAACTAACGAAAAGATCGTGGCCGAGGATTGTGGTGCATATCCCAAGAAGCTCGGAAGGTGGAAAGGATTTTCCAACCGATCGGTTTCCATGTCGTTTGGGATCCTTGCCGAGTCGTATTCGGTTTTGACTGAATGAGATTCGGCTATGTTGAGTTTGAAGCGTTTTCGGGTCTGACGCTGTTATGGCCAGCTTTGCCGAATGAGTTGCCCACAATAAAAGAACAGAGATAAGAAATGGCAAGATTGCAGGATTGATAAAACATTCGGCTATCAACTGTTTGTTACAATTACAAACCCAAGAACTTTGAGATTACATTTTTAGCATTTGATATCATATTGCTAATGCTCTCTAATAGCTTTTTGTCAGCTTCTTGGGTTCTAGCCAGAGCAGCAAGCTTTGCCTTGAGTTGTTTGTCTTCGTTTAGAGCTGCTGAAGCTTCCTTTCGCATCTTCTCTGTTAACTTGGGAAGCTCGACTATCTTCTTCTTATCAGCTTCAATTTCGGCCGATAGATCTCTCAATTCGGCTTCAAGTGCAGCTTTTCTGACCTCCTTCATTTCAAGTTCAGATTCCAATTTGGTCAGTAATTCCTTGCTATTCTGAGCTTGAGTGTGCAGGTCTTTCACAGATTGTTTGGCTGTGGACCTCCTCTGTTCCAGGGTTGGTCGAGAAGATTGGTTTTTCAGAGCTTGCTTTACTACAGCGTATTGCTGATCCAAATGAGAAACTGGTTCCAAAGAGATTTTGATATCGTCAGGAAGTTCTTGGTCAATGGATTCCAATACATCCCTTAAGAGATCAGCATCTTTGACTTGATCTTGGATACTCTTATGCAGCAAAGCAAGGATATCTTTCAGCTTTGTTTGATTTTCTTCTGACAGAGCTTGGCCAGAAGATGTTTCTTCCCCTTGTTCGGCAACCAAGTCGTCCACAGCAAAAGAATAGCTGGATGATGAAATGGTTTTCTCCTGAAAGATGGTTCTTGCCGAATTAGTAATAATCTGCTGAATAAAAGAGTAGAGAAAGTTAAATGATTATGTTTACCTCGTTCCTGACTTCCTGAATAGGAGAAGGAAGCCTTTCAGGCTCAATTGGGGGATTCTGTGTATCTTGCCGAGGAGAAACTGGAAGACTTCTTGGTGAGGATGGTGCTTCTGATTGGGGAAGAAGTTGCAAAGCTAAAGATGGGTCATGATGAGAAGAAGAGCTCTCCAAGATTGGATCCATTGAGGATTGTTCTGCAGTTAACAAAGAATGAATGCCAATGAAAAAGAAGTTAAGAGGATGAAGTGGTGGAATTTTACCAGTCAATGAAGTATCGGCAAGATCTGTACTGATTGCTAGCTGCTGTTCTCTGGCCTGAAATCAAGAAGAGATAAAGCTGAGCAAAATACCAAAAGCATTATAGTCAAAGAAAGAAGGCTCTGACCTTGATTTTGCTACTTGTTCTTTTCTTCTTCACAACTAAGGGAGTAGCTAAAAGGAGGGTTTTTCTTTTGACAACTGATGGTCTGGTAAGTGTTGGATCTAGAGAAGACTGTCTAGCCATCAGTTGAGCCAAGGTAGGAGATTGGTGCCCCAGAGCAGATATTGGGCCTGCAGCTTTGTATGAGATCGCCCTGGCAAGAGGGGCAGGTGTTATGTCCTGCAAAATAACAGAGTTAGAATCAATTGGGGTTAATATTATTAAGACAGATGAAGGAATAAGCATATTACCTCTGCAGTTGGCTGATAATCAGGCATTAATTCAAGGCAGAAGGGATGGATTGGCATGTTGAAGATATGATCATGGAGTTCTTGCCACCAGAGAGTAAAAGAAGGATGGGCAGATATTATTGGCACAAATGGCTTAGGTGCATAGATAGTTCCACAGCATTTATAAGTGAAAATCCTTCTTGTCTCTGTGGAATCTTTGATAATCTCCCTAGGCTTGAGAAATTCATGAAGAAATAGCCTTGGGGGCACTTGGCCACATCCCAACTGTCTAGCCATCATGTTTGGCTGATAATATTCATAAGTGCTTTGAACCAGCCTTCCTCCACAGAATTCGGCTGGCAAGATGCAGGGCTGGATGAAGGCATTGAAGATTGCTATAGATTGTACATCAGTGCATCCAGTCTCAAAGCTGAATTCGCAGGGGAGAGTGAGGTTGTCGTTGTCCAAATATGGGAACCAAAGAGGGTGAGCAAAACCTCTGAAGAAGAGCTCAAACAGTTCACCGATGTTCTTGTTGATGGATACAGTGGAGGCAGCTTCTCCATAGGTTTGACAACCTTTGGTTCTCCGGGTTTCTCCTTCTTTGTAATTAATTGAAGGAAAGTCTCGGCTGTTGAGATCAATGGCAACGATTTGATGCATGTACAACTGTAGCCACATTTGGACAAACCACCAAGGACCATTGACACAGGGGATTTTCTTGCTGGTGTGCATCAGGTGGGTGGTTTGATTGAGCATATGGTAGACACTTCCCAGGAGGTATTTCCCGAGTGGAATGAGTTTTCCAGCAGCCAGTTCTTCAGCCATCACGATATGATTCAGGGTTGGCTCATTGGCTTTGCCACAGAAGACTGATCTGCATAGCCACATATTCAGGAAGGCTCTGTATTCAACATCGGTCAGAGGGCCATCAGACATATAGTTCTGGATGTATCTCTTGTATCCAACCCCTGTTTTTACTCCTGTCTGCTTGGAGGAACCTTTGTGGTCATATGGATATACGGTTCCTGTGACATTCCGGCCGGTCATCATGTAGACATCGGCCAAAGTAGGAGACATTGGGCCATGACCGAAAAGAAAAGCATTTGCACCATTGGACCAAAAATGGCAAGCTGCAATCAGAAGGTTTTCGTTCTTTGGTGTTTCGGCCAATGACAGCTCCAGGCAATGAGAAATACGCAAATGGTCCCAGTTCTGTGTTTGGGGGCTTTTGTCATCAGATATCCTCTTGTACCAATTTCTCCAGCCGGCAATTGGGGGCAAAGGCCAGTTCTTGAAGGCGTCTTGCCACTCATGAGGTTTTGTCAATGAAATCTTGAAAGGAATCCTCTGAGAATCGGCCGCAATGATTTCGGAAGGATCTGAATCTCCTACAGGGCCGAGGAAGTAGGATGGAGCTTTTTCCTCAACAGGGATGAGGATTTCGGCAGCTAGGGCCTATCAAGAACGGAAGGGGATGAGAAGAAATTTAAAGATGCAAATCGAAAGAAGAATACCGAATGTGCTTGAGGGGATTGAAATTTACCTGGAGAGCAAGATCTTGGTCCGCCATTTGAAGATTGGATCTTGGAAGTCGATGACCTAGGGTTCGGATCCGGATGAGAGCTCTGAAGATTCAAAAGGAGAAGCGGGTGCCGAACAGAACTAACTTGGAAATGTTGAGTGCTTCTGGTCAATTCCGAGATAAAGTTACCTCTTATCCCGAAATTGAAGGGGCATGTGTTGACACCAAAAATTGGCACCAGGAAGAGGCTGATATGTGGGCCGGATTCGTCGAAAAGGTATCATTCGGCAAAAGAGTTTTTTCCCCGGAGCATTCGGTAAAGACGTTCTGCGGTCGGGAACGCATCGTCATTCGGCAAAAGAGCTGTTCCGCGGAAGGCATTCGGGAGCACGTGATGACGTGGATCAAGCATAAGGAAAAGGCTGGTTTAACTTAGAATGCAAGACGGATACGGTGCCCCGACGTTTATCTTTTTAGGAAATAAATAAATGTAATCGTAATCGATTAGGAGTCGTGTCGAAACCAGGGTATAAATATAAACCCATGGTAATTGTAAAAGCATCGTTCAATCAATCATACAACAAACCGGCCCCGTGCCAACATCGAGTCCTTTAGTCGAGTCGTCGAGTTCTTCGAGAGGAATCATCGATCCGTCGACCTCCGTAAGTACCGGCAACCCTGCGCCATGCCTAGTATCATGCGGTGGATTTAGGCTTTGGTTCGGGAAGGTTCCATTGTTAGATCATGAGCCATGCGGTGGGCTAAGTTTTAGCTTGGAACAAGTTATCGGCTCTATTGGATTTTGGCAAGATCTGATAGATTCATTAAGTTACCATGTGTTGCTTTGGATTCTACTTTTATGTTTAATTCATTACAACACTCTTTTGCCCAGTCTAGGTTGATTAGATTCGGTTCTAGCTCGTAATGCACTGCGTTTCCATAGCCGAATTCGAAGTCAATCTAGATTGCCACGTGTTGCGGGTTCAAGCTCGTTGGTCTTGTGTAGATCTTGACAGAACCGGGTACATGCGGTAGATGCAGGTTTTTGGGTCGTCTTAGAGCTAATCATCCGGTGGATTAGAATTCGATTCGATCTGATAGATCTATCATCATCGATGATGCATTGTCCCTTCTTCATGGAACCCGATTCGGCCATATAGCTGAATTCGGCAGTATCGCCACGAGTGAAACGTGTCCACGGTTTTGTTTTAAATAAAGAATGCTTTTAGCCTTCCATGTTTAGGGTGTATCATGCGGTGGATTACTCTATTCTTGGTTGGTGGTGTGATTCTAAGTAGGTCGTATCATGCGGTGGATTAACTTGCTTGTTTTCATGCTCGACGGGTTGGAAAGTACCTAGACATGCGGTAGACTAGTGCTTTTAATCTATGCATTCTTGTTTATTATGAAATTATGGACATGTCTTCACCCTTTTATTTATGTATCATACTCTGTTTCTCGTTAATCGGCTGTGAGTATATGCATTACAATGTTCATTCAGTCAAATGCCGATCTTTCGTCATGCTTACGTCACGCATTCGACAGTACGCTTCCTGCGTGCTTTGCCGATTGCCGAATGATGCTTTAACTGCCATTCGGCAGTGCGCTTCCTGTATGCTTTGCCGATTGCCGAATGATGCTTTAACGCCGACAGATAGCTTCCCTGTAGCTATATGTCGTTCGAAACTGGCTCCGTAGCCGCAAATATGGAACTGACTGGTATTGCCCGGTACGTTCCAGGTGTTATCTAAAAAATCTTTTTATCCCTTTGTCAGTTTCAGGAAAATTGACTGGCACGCTTCCGGATTCAAAAGCCCGAGCCACGTGTGAAGCCAGCTAATTCGGCTTGCTGTGTGCTTGGCGTGAGGTGCGGATTTTACGTCAACAGGCCCACTTAGCTAGCTGGTGGGTTAGGCAAAGATGTGGTCCGGGCGTATGTGTATCACGGGCACATGAGCATCAGCTTTGCATGCATGGACTTGCGTGTTTCACACTTCCTACAGGAACCTGTGAAGAATTATCTACCATGCTAAATAATATCTTGAATGAAATGAATTTTTGGGGTGCCAGGAACCCGCACTATAAGCTTGTTTGGTTGGTTACCTTGGCCGCCTGCCCGGTGAAAAATAATGATAATACCGAGATCAATGTGACTCAAATCCTGCCGTGATACTATGCACAGATGCGTGATCAATATGACGTTATGTTCTCTGGAGCGACTAGATATATGTTACATCATTACATGTGACTCTATGACCATTCATTCACCTGTTTACTTAATATATCTGAATGTTATGATTCTGTTTCCAGTCATAGCTGCCGTTATCATAAGCAGTCATCAAGTTTGTAACATTTTTCCATTTGGTCACAAATAAGAAACATATTGTTCGAGATGATAGGCCAGTTGTTAATTGATGGGCAATTTATGCTTTGTAGTGGTAAATGTAGAAATTTTTTAAGGAATAATGCCCATCATACAACATTAGGATGATAGAGAACTACTCGGTACCAAGGAGGAAATATTTGTGGTTGTGTCGCTTTCCGGAAGCACGGGAACAAGAAACAATACATGTGGTAATCACAGCCTGCTCTTGGTTGGAGCGCCGCACCATGCTGCTGGGGATATAAACTAGTACGACTATTATTGCTCATTTTTTCTACAAGAAACAAAATGAAATTAAAATTTGCATATTCTTCAGCCGCCAGCTTCTCCATTATTTGTTTGCATCAATCAGTATATAGCAAACTTCATGTATACGTCCCGCCACACTTGTCTCCATTTAAATTTGCATATTCTTCAGCCGCGAGCTTCTCGATTATTTGTTTGCATCAATCAGTATATTTCAAATTTTAATAAAGTTAGAACTGATAATGCCAAGATGCAACATTTGTCTGGAGCGCCATCCAGATTAAGGAAAATTTTGATTCCGTTGTTATGATTGACGTCATAGAACAATTATTCTGTAACCGGGGTAAGAACAATCAAAGTAATATAATTCAGTTAGAAGCTTGCTTTGGTGACAGGTCGAAGCAGAGGTATGCACAGCGGCGCCATTGACGTTTTATGGTGAGGTTGGACAGGACGTGTTGAAGTGAGACGACGAAGGTCCCGAACAGTGGCTTCGGCTTGTCCGTGGCTTCACACGCGGCACACAAGATTCTGAGTCATGGCATGGACACCATGGAGAGGGTGCCAGACAAGCTTTTGGCCATGTGAGATAGATTGGGCTATGGTGTCCGGAGAAGGGAAACAAACTACAGTATGGGCCTATTTGCGTCTGGGCTGATGTGAAAGGAAAAGGAGGAGGCATGGAGACGAGCTGGAGCGGGTTTGTGCTATCCCCCAGAGTGCGCATCGAGAGCGAGGCGGGCTGTATGAAAGGAAGGGGAGGAGTAGGTGGCTCCTTTGCAAGGTGTTCTGGCTAGGCCCGTTCACCAGGAAAGAGATGTGGCTTGCTGTGCGGAGGAAAGGGAGAGAATGATCGACCAAACTTGGCCAACAGATAGATGGGCTGGGATTGAGTCCAAGGAGGGGATCGGAAAATGAAATTGGTTTGATCCTTTTGGGATGGGATGCAAATCAAGGAGTTTGAATTGATTTAGAAGAGAATTCAAGGAATAGTTGCCACCAACTGATTTAAAGGAAAAACAAGGCACTCAAAATGCAAAACATGGATTTTATTGCAAGATTTTCTATAAAGGTTTATAAAAAGGTGTTTGCACACAATCAAAAGCAAAGTGAACTTCCAATTTGCCAAAAAAAATTAAAAGTTCACATTTTTAGTGGTTTTTATATGAGGCAAAACACGTAGTGTTATATATATATATATAGGGGCGACGCGATATGAAAATGTGGAGGTAGTTTAACATTGGCACCGGCTCTATACAATGGGAGAATATAAGAGTGTGTTTGGCTGACAGCCACAACCAGCCATGCCCAGCTGTGGCACTGTCTAAGCTTCGGCGCAAAGACAGAATTCGACGCCAAGCGTAGAATTGTGGAACAGCACACAAGCACAGCCAAGTGGCGACAAATGTGCCTGTCCGCTTACGTAAAGTCGTGAAGAAATTGCAGCAGGACGTTGGTTTATCATTGGACCACACGCTTTACTGCAGTCTGTTGTAACAGGCACATGCATCATGCATGGATACCGTCTGTGCACCTCAATGCATGCATATCCATACGAAATATCAAATAATATTGAGCCTAGCATATGCATTGTTTGTTTCTGCAGGGCAACATGCAACACGCTTGTTACAGCTCTTGTGCGGGCCTCGAGCTTTGGATGGATGCACCCATGTGTTTCACCCTTCTTTCACAGTCAGCAACTTGGGCCCCTGGCAATTGGATGGATGCGCCCATGTCCAGGCTTCAATTCGAGCACATATATATAATAAGCAATTATCTTTGTATATATAAAAGGTTTGAGCTTGAATTAAAATATATATCAAGAGAGAATTGAAAAAAATAAATTAGCACGTCATAGTATCACTAACGGAAACCCCGTATTTGTCGAGTGTTTCTTTCTTTACCGAGTGCCCGCCGAGTGTATTTCGTCGGGCACTCGGCAAAGATAGAATTTGACGAGTGTATGAACAAATGCACTCGGCAATCAAAGTCACTCGGTAAATACAAGGTTTGCCGAGTGCCAAACAACAAGCACTCGGCAAACAATGCATTTACCGAGTGTCACAAGCCCGACACTCGGCAAAGAGCAAACATGTGCCCAACATGTGCCACGTTCGCTAACGTCGTACGGCGGCTGTTTGGGACGTTAGCTCTTTGCCGAGTGTTAGAGGCATGGCACTTGGCAAAGAGGTGGCACGTGCCCAACACATGCCACGGCTGCCATGACCATTAGCGGCCGTTTGGGACATTAGCTCTTTGCCGAGTGTCTGAGGATTGACATTCGGCAAAGGTTGTACTTTTTTAAAAACATGAAATTGAAACACATAAGATTTCAAAATTTGAAATATAAAAGTTTTTCGCTGGCTGGCCTGGTGGCTTTGCCGAGTGCTAGACACTGGCACTCGGCAAACTATGGCTTTGCCTAGTGTTTGCGAGGAGACACTCGGCAAATTAGGCCTTTGCCGACTGCCTAGAGCTTACACTCGGCAAACTTTACTTTTTCGATTTTGCGCTCTAAACTTTTTCTCCTATCTATAGACATGAAGTGACACTCTATGTCGAAATTTGGGTTAATTACGATCCGTTTGCCGTGTGTTTCCCAGGACCTTAGCCGAGTGTTTACTAGGAGACACTCGGCAAAGAGTACATTTGCCGAGTTCCTACAGCCCACCACTCGGCAAAGAGGCCACGTGGCTGGCCGGCTTGAGGCCGACGTGGCATGTGTGTCGAATGCCGGCACTCGGCAAACAGCCACGTGGCTGGTGGGTCCTTGGCCGCGCGCGGCCACGTCACTGGCTAGTGCGCAGCCACATTGCCAGATCTCTTTGGCGAGTGCCCGATCCAGCACACCCAGAAAAAGAGTGTGGGGTTGGGGCACTTAACCACGCCCCGCCCCAACCCCACACACACGACCCACTCTCGCACACCCCCGCTGCGCCCGCCGCCGCATGGGCCGCAGCCGCCCCACGCCGCCACCCCCCCCCCCCCCCGCGCCGCCCCGCTCCTCATGCCGCCCCGCCGCCGACGCCGCTTCGCCCCTGATACCGCCCGCCCCGAACGGCCCCAGACTGCGGCCGCTCCTACCGCGGCCCCGTTCGCCCAGTTGACACGGCCCTGCCGGCGACCGCTCCTACCGTGGCCCCTCCTGACCGACCGCCGCCGCTGCCTGCGCGCGCCCTGCCCCGACCGCGCTGCCTCGTGGCCGTCTGCCCCTGACCCGGATCGCGGCCGCCTCCGACCCCTGACCGCGCACAAACGAGGTTAGCTTCCTCTCTTGCTTGTAGTTTCAGAGGGCAAGAAATAAGAAAAATTAGACAATGCATGTTGTTGTCCTTGTGTATATGGTTTTCGTCGTTTGTACCGTGGTTATGCTTGTATATGTGATTGTCGGCCTTCATCCGTGGTGTTTTGTAGGATGGGGTTTTGGAAACCTCACCGTGCAGGGGAGGTGTTGCCGGAATTTTTATTTGACAAAATTTTGTTTTTTTCAGGGATAAAATAATATAACGAACTATCCTGGTCGAACTTGCAGGGCCAATCCGATGGGTCTATGAGTGCCGAGATGAGACAGGTTGCCGATGGTTGTGCGTATAAGGTCATGTCATTTAACGGATATGAAGTGAATGGTTGTCGTTTTCGCACAATAAGCCATGAGCAAATGATGCCCAATAGAAGGACCACAAATATCGGAGTCTATACGCCAAGCCTTGATGGGGTCGATTACTATGGGAGACTTGAAGAAATATACAAACTTAATTTTGATGGAATAAAACATCTTAATCCTGTTATCTTCAAATGTCATTGGTTTTATTCCTCCGTGGTGACACAGACCCCTAATCTGGGGCTAGTTGAAATTCAACAATCATCTGTCTTATAGGAGATGATGTCTATATTGTGGCTCAACAGGCAACCCAAGTTTTGTCATACCCGTGCAAAACCGATGAACGTCTTGATGGTTGTGATGTTATGTACAAAATATCGCCACACGATGAACGTCTTGATGGTTGTGATGTTGTGTACAAAGTATTGCCCCACGGTAAACTACTAGTGCTTGGAGCACTCGGCAAACCCCCTGTTTCCCGTAGTGTATCAAGTTGCAATCTAAATAGTCCTTCCATGTTATATATCAGAGAAAAAACGTCGGCCATGTGGGACTCGCAAGCAGCGATAATATCATCAATATACTTTTGATATCATACACAGTAGATGTACTCCAGGCACGGCGAAGAAGAAGCAGTCTGTCAGACCTTAGCGTGGAAGGCCTAGACAGCCGGTCGGACAGCCACCATTGTCTGATCTGTATCGAGGTCGTTCTTTGTGAGGGGCAGGTAATTAAGAGACGACAAGCTAAAGGACTATGGTTGACTTGCGGAATTGAATCTCCACTATTATTGGAGAGGATTTTATATGTGCTAGTATACGATAAACCTGATCCGCGCTAGATCACGTCAGCACAATGATGCCGATGCAGATAATTGCTGGCATGGACAATAATTATATATACATGTCGGCGCTTATCCAAGCCAGCAGTCTAGAATTCGAACTATCCTCAAGGTCGTGGGTTGCAGGTCACAAGTCATGCATTTTTAATGTGAAATACATGCTAGTGCAGTAGTATCTAGACTTCGAACTTATGACCTCCCGTCTCGCGCAATCGGTCTTTACCATTCTACCTATACATCTCTCCTACATGCTATAGGGAGTTCTATTTCTTGACACCTTTCACAGATTTTAATGAAATTAATATAATGTTGGTGTTATATTTTAGAAAATGATTTATATGATCTTACTTATTTCCTATCGATGTAAAATTTAGAGACATACACTACCAGAGAAAACCACATCCGCACCGGTTGGGAACGGGCTTTAGCACCGGATTTCTAACCGGTGCTAACCTTCCGGTGCTAAAGGTGCAATCCTTTAGCACCGGGTTAAATAACCATCTCACCTACGCAGCACATGTGATAGAATAAAAGATGTGCTTCTTTTGAAGTAGCATGCGACACCCCCTTTAGCACCGGGACGTATTTACCAACCGGTGCTAAAAGGCCTTTAGCACCGGGTCGTGTTACCAACCGGTGCTAAAGGGTCCTCGGGGGCACCCCAATTTTACACCCGGCGCTAATATTGCATTAGCACCGGATCTTGAGTGCACCGAGGCATATGAGAGGGCGGATGTGAAGATCTCTGGTAGTGATAGTAATCCTGTGTCCTTGAAAAGATTACATACCTCATAGGATATAGGAACAACAGGGTGAACTATAAGTTTTTTCAAATGAACATAGTGCTTGCTAATAAAAAGTTTATTCAAACATAGAAACCACACTGCTACAGATGAACCTGCACTAGGTCGACAGTGGGACGATAGATCCCAATTTATTTTAGATACACACACAATGGCAGAGCGCCTAAGCCAGTAGGTATAGATTCATTATTTCGCCGAACATCGGACAATCAGAACGGCTTGACGTAGACACCGAGGGCTGTGACGTAGGCATTGTTGCGATGGGCAAAGAAGCCGACGATGCTGCCATTGTTCATCACGGGGATGTCGAAGGACTTGGGTTCCTTGATCGAATCAATAACTCCAAACGGCCCGTAGGTCTTTAGGTTAGTAACGATAGTGAAGTTGGTAATGCCATCACTCCCGAAACCGTAAAAGCCATACAGCCCATGGACTTCCTTGACAAACTCGTAGGGGCCAAGAGTAATCTGTGTACAAGACAGACATAGCATATCATCAAATTGAACAACGTGGATACAAACTGATGCTAAAGTTTAGGCCTTACCGTGGTAGAGTTCCCGCCATTGCCACCCCATTGACCTGTGGTGTGCTCGAGCCCATTGAAGTCCTTGTATGTGAAGGAAATGGCGTCAACAATCTTCCCATGGCGTATGGTGATGCTCTCCAGGCGCTGAGGTGCTACCGTGATGTCACGGTTGCCCTCGGCCTCGGACGAGCTGCCAAACAGCCCGATCTTCACCACTGAGTTCTGCAAATAAAACCTAGCTGTATGAGCACTCGAGAGAGCAAAACTGTATCATCAGAAAAACTATATTTTATATCACTATGTATTTGGCATGAGTAGAACCATTTTGTTGCAGTGCTGCGGATGCTACAGACGAGACTAGTTTGTTGCAACAGCTCGATCTTGTGGATAGATGCTTAGCCTGCCTTATACATGATCTTGAACGGACATCTCTATTTATAGGATAGGGCTTGCATGTGGGAAATGGCCAGCAACCAACCTTCTAAGTTTGAGCACGAGGAAAGAAACAGACAGAGCAAAAGGTTTGCATGCATACAGCCATGTGTTTCACGTACGCGCTGGTGTTGGGACCTCAGCTCCTTTGCTATTGGCGAGGTTTTTTAATATGGCCACTGTGGAAAAAGGCGAATTAATATGGTACATAGGATATATTATTTGTTCTCATCTGTCACGGATGTAGTACAACCACGTCCAATGGCTCTCCTTGTTTACTGATTGGTTCATGAACAAACATAGGTGATATCCGCACGAACTATGGATTGGTACGGTGAAGAAATTAAATCAACAAATTTACATGATTTCCCTCCTAGCTGGTGGGTTACTGGTTATTCCTGGGCAACGATGTGGTGCGGACGTGCTCGTGTGTCACGGGCACAGAGCATCCAGCTTTGCATGCATGCACCAGCGTGTTTCACGCTTGAATTATCTACCATGCCAAATAATATCTTGAATAAATTGAATTTGTGGGGTGCCAGAGACCCAGACCACAGGCTTGTTTGGTTGGAAACCTGAGCCGCCCAGGGCTCAAAGATACAGGAAATGGAGGTAGAGACGGAGCGGCGAATGAAGTTAGCATGGCTGCAGATACAAGACACAGGAACCGCCAGCACAGAGCATGTACCTCTCCAAGATCCTAATGCGGCCCTTCTTAGCCCTCCACAACATCGAAGCAGTCACGCTTCCACAGAGCATGTACCTGGCCATGAAGACATTCTCGTACCTCAGTCTGAACCGGTTCATTACCCCGTGGATGAAATAACTCAACGGACTGCGTGTGAGCTTGTCGTGAGGCAGAAGAACATATCCGTGGTGGTACGTATGCGACATTAGTTTGTACATTTAGTAAATATCATCATAAATATTGTTCATTTACTAATTTCCTTTCTACTCATTTTATCAGATCGCATACAGTATGACCAAACCAGTGGAACCAGGTCAAACATGGCATTGCACATGGTTACGTACCCGGTGAGGTGGAGCAAGTCATTGACCAGTGGAATGACTTGGAACTTGACATCGCCGGAGGTGACGGAGAAACAAAACTCGGGGAGTGTTCTCACGGCATCATTCTATGGAGCAAGCGAGACATCGCCATACCTGGTAGCACCAAGTCTCCTTCAGATCCCCCGTCTCCAAGAGGTCCACCGGATCATGATTCTTTGGGAGCTCATGACGCAAACGTGTCTCCGTCTCTGTCTCCTCCGCGGCGGAAGTCTCTGCCTCCGTCTCCTCCACCACAGAAGCCTGAACCAAAGAAGTGCTCTAAATTGTCTAGCTTGGCCCCTCCACCACAGAAGAAGCCACAGAAAGTCAAAGAGAAGCCCGCGCCACCGAAAAAAGCTTACGAGAAGACTCAAAAAAGAGCTCGATGCCTCTGTTAAAGAAGACGTAAAGAGGCAACATTTCACGAGAAAACAACAAGAGCCGAAGATTGACCCCGCCACGGTAAAATCCTTCCTCCAAAATTTGACCAGGGGTCAACAGAAGAGGGCACAAGTATCAGACTATGACCGCTCATTACTGAAATCTCAAGGGAAGAGGAAGGCGGCGGCGTCCAAACCTGTTGCTCAACTCGGCAACCAACCTCAGCAGTCGTTGCCTCAGTTGGCATCTGAATGTGAGCTGAACGTGCAACGACAAATGGCCAAGACAGGACTCGAGAGAGAGGAAATCACGGGACAAAAAGAAATCTCTGTGAGCACATCGTTCAAGTGTCCATTTAAGATTGGCCAGCCTTAGGTCGGTCCAGAAATGGAGAGCATGCTACAAACAAAGATGCACCGATTCCATCAGTGGTATCTGGAACAATCAAGAAGCAAAAGGCACATGTTTGGAGTTCGCGTAAAGGACCAAGATTTCTTCAATGGCGAGGAAACGCTCTGGTTGGAGTTCAAGGATATATATGAGGTGTACAACCAAGACCTTATGGACGTGTATTTGGTCGCCTGTTGGGTATTGTAAGTTCGTTTTTCTCTTATACAATTGACACTTGAAAAAAAATTAATCTATGCTGACGCGCCCTTTATTGCTTAACAATGCAGAATGGAGATTCAAAGATGTCGGAGGGAAGGAATATTTGACATTGGTTGCATGGACCCGACAAAGATAAGTGACAAAATGATTTTGATGAATCTAGAGGAAACATATCAAAATTTATACAAGTATCTCGAAAAACAAAATTATTGCGACTCCATACTATTGCCGTACAACTTCGGGTGAGTGCCTATACATGTATCTACTTATAGTGCCGTTACAAAATTTTATGGACTCCATACTATTGCCATTCAATTTTATTTCTCATTATAATGTATACATGTATTCAGTTTTCACTGGATCCTAATCATAGTGTGTCCTGACCGCGGTATCGTCCACGTATTTGATTCGTTGAAGTCTCCAACATATCCTTACCAGGACATCATTGACATGTTTACAAGGTGACATATATTTTTCCATTTAACTCAATTCTGCCCTTACAGTCACAATGATTTAACACAACTTTTTGGATCAAAGGGCGTGGGATCAATTTCACCAAGATAACCCTGGTATGATCCATGAAACACTCACATGGAAGACTGGCTTTCCGGTAAGCAAGTAATTTGTACGTGTAGGTCTCCGCTAATCTGTTATATGAATTTTACTTAACTTTATTTTTTGATCGATAGTGTCGCCAATAGGGGTCGGGAAATAATCTATGTGCATACTATGTTTGTGATAACATGCTCAATTGGTCGACAAAAAAGATGACTCACCATAATGTTGTGGTACGTAACACATTTTTAGGTT
Organism: Echinochloa phyllopogon; assembly: GCA_033239725.1. Classification (NCBI taxonomy): domain Eukaryota; kingdom Viridiplantae; phylum Streptophyta; class Magnoliopsida; order Poales; family Poaceae; genus Echinochloa; species Echinochloa phyllopogon. Next base: position 58,046,206 of record BTCW01000012.1, on the reverse strand, counting down.
TTAATTTGATATATTTACTATATTTGTAGGAAAAGCACTTGATTTTGTAATAAATGATATTATTTATAAATATACGGCTTCATTTAATGATAACGAGATTCATTTATAATAAATATTATTATTAAATTTGTATACTAAGTAAAGCACTTTGTTTTATAATAAATGATTATTTATAAATAGAGGGCTTCATTTAATAATTACTATGTTTGTATTAATAAGAAAAACACTTTGTTTTATAATAAATGATTATTTAAAAATAGATGGATATTTGTATTTGTAAGTAAAACATTTATTTTATATTAAATGGTTATTAATTGCACAATTGTTGTCTTCAATTCTACGGATTTAATATTTTCAATTATTTGCAAATTATAGATGATGATGCTGGAAGAAGATAGACTCGATCAAGAGAGAATAGACACAATTGCAGAACAACTCATTTTATGGATTTGGGACGAGGTCGTTAAACCCATGGAGAATTCCATCTCCCCCTGGAGGATGTGCCGTCAAGTCGTTCCTCTAGTCGGATTTCTTAAGTTGTAATATACAATTCAAATATATAAGTCTAGTTGGATATCTAAATTATAATATATATCTCTTCTATTTTGATTATATGTCTAGCTAATATGAATATATAGTACTACATGCATGACAGCTGAATACGTATTTGAATACGTAGCATAATACATATATAAACGTACATGCATGACGACCGCAAAAAGTAACAAAAAAAATCCAGGCCCTTTAGCACCGGTTGTAGACACTCTGCTAAAGGCCCTCCTATCCCCGCTCTGTTGGCAGGGCCTTTAGCACCGGTTGGTGTTTAGAACCGGTGCTAAAGGCCTCCTTTAGCACCGGTTATGCTACCCGATGTTAAAGGGTACCCCCGTTAGCACCAGTTGGGAATCTGATGCTAAAGCCCGTTCCCAACCGGTGCGGATGTGAGGTTCTCTGGTAGCGTAAACAGGCTAGGCTCAAGAGCTTTTTTGAATTTAAATGTTAGATACCACTTTGCTCGAATCGCTTGACCCAACACCAGCTGCACCACTCTCTCTTCAATGTTGCACCGCTACATGCTCGTCCGCTTGATTGGTTACTAATTAAGAGGGCAAAATGAAGAAACTGAAACAAAATCTTCGTAGAGCTGTCAAGGAGTAGGTCGACAAGTCAGTAATGGTGAAACCTTGTTCTTGGGCATGACAATGGAAGCGTTTGAAACCCGTTCCTGACACCAATGAGTCCTAATGACACTTGAATGATATCATTTTGCAGTGTGTGAAGGTTGAAAGGCTTTATCGAGTAGCCTTGCTATTTATTGTATGCATGGAATACGTACTTTCAAGTGCCAGTACTGTTTGGTATTTTAGTACTTAGCCCTAACACAAAATAACATATTTTTCACGCGAAATGAAAAAAGCCCCTATATTCCACAGCGGCGTGACAGAGAAATGGTGTGACGGATGAGCCTCTTCTGCTGCCAATGCCTTTTATTACTTTATAATACTTCATACTGTGACACAACTACAACGTACATATGGTGGCACACCTCATGATTTCGTGAACATGGGCAAGATAGTCTTTGTTTTTTTCTGCAAAATCACGGGAAGTCAGCCGAGATTTGTTACTGATGCACGTGGAACAATTTGTTCGTGGTGTCTGTGGTTTTCTTCAGGAAGTTGGATTTTTTGTCTTGTAAAAATACCTTTTTCATGCATTTGATCAACATGTAGAATAACCTCTTCTCATGTGGCACCATTTTCTTCACTTTGTAGACTAATTTGTGCACAATGCAAACTCATTTCATCGTGATGTAAATATGTTTTGTATTATTCTATTCTAAATGATTTTGTATTTTGTTTTATAAATCTTCCTACTGTTTATGTCCATTTCAACATTGGAAAAAGAGATGCAATAAAGCTTTTTTTGTGTAGATGCACGCGTGACCTTTTTTAATTTTAACGACCTTATTTTTGTATTCAGTGGTTCATACAAGGTAAAATAAAGTATTTTGCCATTGAGCCATTAACCCACATGCTCTCGTCCAGCTTGCAGCCCACTCACGCGCTCGTCCGAACTCACATCACAATGAGAATATTAAGGGTTACACACGTGACTGGAAGCAACTACGTAGTAGAAGAAGGCCTTGTTACGCCGTAGGTGGGCCACATGGCACTATTCTTCTCCCCCTCCTTCCCCTTGCTGTAGCGGAGTTTGGTATTTAAGGTTTCTGGGTCGAGTTTGGTCCCCTAGCCCTAGAGGATCCAGGGAGGCGAAGGATTGGTGCTGGCGGTGGATCATAGGTGGGGCAGTGAGGCGGATGATGAGTTAGGAATTGACAGGTCGATGTGGGGATGGACCATTGGGGTGGATCCAACGGCCCAAGCCGATTAAGACAGAGGCGGAGGCAAGGGGGGGAGAGGTGAACACGAGCGCTGGTACGCTGGGCTTACAACGGTGCATCGTATGGAGGAGAGGTGAGAGGGAGTGAGCTTGAGGCAGAAGAAATGAAAGGGCTATTGCCTGAGCTCAAGTTAGGGTAGAGATGGCCGGCGGGGATGGACTCCATTTAGGTGGTTGTAGTTCTGTGGCACTCAATATGGTGGGTGAGGGTGGCATGGATATTTTATGGCCGATGAGGATGGATTGTGGAAGAGTCGATAGGATGCTTCAGCGTGATTGGTGACAGGTCGAAGCAGAGGTATGCACAGCGGCGCCATTAACGTTGTGTGGTGAGGTTGGACAGGACGCGTCGAAGTGAGACGACAAAGGTCCCAATCGGTGGGGTCATCTTGTCCATGGCTTCAAACGCGGCACACAAGATTCCGAGTCATGGCAAGGACACCGTGGAGAGGGTGCCGGACAAGCTTTTGGCCATGTGACATAGATTGGGCTATGGTGTTTGGAGAAGGGAAACAAACTACAGTATGGGCCTATTTGCGTCTGGGCTGATGTGAAAGGAAAAGGAGGAGGAGGCATAGAGACAGGCTAGAGCGGGTTTGTGCTATCCCCCGGAGTGCGCATCGAGAGCGAGGCGGGCTGAATGAAAGGAACGGGAGGAGTAGGTGTCTTCTTTGCAAGGAGTCCTGGCTAGGCTTGTTCACCAGGAAAGAGATGTGGCTTGCTGCACGGAGAAAAGGGAGAAAATGATCGACCAAACTTGGCCAACGGATAGATGGGCAGGGATTGAGTCCAAGGAGGATATCGGAAAATGAAATTGGTTTGATCCTTTTGGGATGGGATTCAAATCAAGGAGTTTGAATTGATTTGGCGGGATTTAAAAGAATAGTTGCCACCAACTGATTTAAAAGAAAAACAAGGCACTCAAAATGCAAAACATGGATTTTATTGCAAGATTTTCTATAAAGGTTTATAAAAAAGGTGTTTGCACACAGTCAACCAAAGTGAAATTCCAATTTGCCGAGAAAATTTAAAAGTTCACATTTTTAGTGGTTTTTATATGAGGCAAAACACATAGCGTTATATATATCTAGCTAGAGGCGACGCGATATGGAAATATGGAGGCAGCTTAACATTGGCACCGGCTCTATACATTGGGAGAATATAAGAGTGTGTTTGGCTGACAGCCACAACCTGCCATGCCCAGCTGTGGCGCTGTCTAAGCTTCGCCAGCAAAAATCGACGCCAAGCTAGAATTGTGGAACAGCACACGCGCGCCAGATGGAGATACACATCAACGCGTGGCAGATCCACAAGCACAGCCAAGTGGCGACAAGTGTGCCTGTCCACTTACGTGAAGTCGTGAAGAACATGCAGCAGGACGTTGGTTTATCATTGGACCACACGCTTTACTGCAGTCTGTTGTAACAGGCACATGCATCATGCATGGATACCGTCTGTGCACCTCAATGCATGCATATTGAGCCTAGCTTGTTGATAATACTCAAATGAGTATATTGCATGCATTGTTTGTAGAAACATTTTTGTTGCATTCATGCTGCTGCAATGTGTGTTTTGTTTTATGGCAAGTTAAGTTGGAATTTAAATTCTGTTTAAATTCGAATTTAATTTGCATTTGTTTGAATCCTAGAAAAGTTTATTTCAGCCGAGTTCGCTTTTCCCCTGGTCCAACTCTGCTCCTTCTTTCTTCCCAAGCGCAGCCCAGCTCCCTTCTCCTTTTTCCCCGGCCCAAGTCTCCACCTGGTCCTCTTTCCCGCGAGCAGGCCCAGCCCCGCTCCCTTTCCTCCCCTCCGCTTCCCCCCCCCCAAGCCGGCCCACTTCCCCCCCCTGCGCCGGCCCAGCTCGCGCGACGCTCCCCCCTCCCTCCTCAGCGGCCGACAGGCAGGCCCCGCATGTCAGACTCACCTTCTTCCTGCCGCCGCGCCCCCTTACTTCCACGGCCCGCGATCACCTCCGCGATCCCGGCCATTCCCGCCCATCCCCGCGCCCCTGGACCCACCCGGCTCCCTCTGGAAGTTTCCACGAGCCTTCCCCGCGTGCTCCTTTCCTTCTTCGCGCCGCCCGAGCAAGGAAACCGTCGCCCCGCATGGCAACCCGAGCCGCCGGACTGACGCCGCCGGGATTCGCTCCATCCCGGCCAAATGTGGCACCCCTCCGGCATATTTAAGCACCCCCACACACACCCCAGCCCCCACCGACCCTCCACCGAGCCCGAAACGCCCTCCAGTAGCCCAGCCACGCCAAGCCCCGCCACTCTTCGGCCGCCTCCGTCGATCCTCGCCGCCGGTGTCGTTCCCTCGACGAGAACACCCTCAGGAGCTTCCCCTCGAGGTATGGATGCTGCCTGAGCCACCACCACTACCACATCGCCCCCCAGCCTAAGCTAATTGCTCATCGTCGACTTTCCAGGGCCGCCGAGCCGCTGCCTCTCGCCGGCCGCCGTCTCCGTCGTCCCATTGCTACCGTGATCCCCCTGGGTGAGTTCGCCTCCCTCCCCTGATGATGTAGGACCAAACCACGCGTTGAATGGTGCCTTGCAGCTCGAGATTCGCCCAGCTCCGTCGAGCTTTCACCGCCGGATGAGCGGCGCCGCCGTCCCCGACGTCGCCGGCAAGTCTTACCCCGCCCGACTGATCTGGACCACCGGATGAGGATCCAACGGCTCATAACCGCCCTGGGCCCGAGTCAAATGGGTGGATACCGGTCAGCGCTGCGTGTTTTGTAGAAGAACCCCTGAGTTATTTAGAAATCAACCCGCCGTCCCACGCTGTTAAAACTTATTTGCAAAGAGGTCATGTTTTACACGTTTAGCCCCCTGCCCTTTCTAAAATTTGTTCCCGCGGTCCAGATCTGGTTCATTTGCGCTGTAGCCCCCGTGTCTATAGCTTAATTAAGTTTAGGCCCTCGGTTTTTCACAAACTAGCCCCTGGAACTTTTAAAACTTTGCCAGCAGGTCCCTAGAACATAGAAGAGCCATATCTTTTCGTTTTAGCTCCAATTAGGGTGATTTTCGTGCTCATGTGTTCGTAGTAAAGCGTAGGTTAATACAAAAACCATTATTTGTACTGTTTCTACTGTTTAGTGTACTGTTCTAATAGAATATTATTTGTTTGCATGTATTGGTTTGTGTGCTCGCTTGTATGGTGATTCGTGTCCAGTCGGTGAGCCGTACGCTTTGGAGTTTGAGTACGTGGAGGACTTTCCGGAGCAGGACCCCCAGCAGCAGCAGCAGGAGCCACCCTTCAAGGAAGACAAGTTATAGCACGGAAAATCCTTGCTACCTAAACACACTCTTTATATACATCTACTTTCATATGCATGTGTCTAAATTGTTATCCTATTAAGGTTGTACCTAGATTGTTTACTCCTATCCTTTCATCACCTTGGGTTATTGCATAAGGGTAGAATCTTTGCTATGCGCAGCTACTGTCACCTTTATTTAACTGTTAATTTTGACTTAATGGTCCACTTCAACATTAATGATAAAACTTGCTTTTTAGCAACATGGTTTAGGGAGCTGGGGCATGTGCCTTGTGCTTTGCTCCAGTGTCTCTCCGTAAGGTCCGGTTCTTAAAGCGGCAACCCAGGAGCGTGTCGCCACCGCTAGAATTATTATGGCTCTGGTCTTGGTCAAGTAACTTGTACGTCTCTAGCTTGCCAGTGGTTACCGTTGGGGCCGACGGCGTTAGGGGAAGCAAGGCACGAGATGTTTCTTGATTCCATCGAGGACGGTAGCCTCGTCGGCTAGGTCTCGTTGGACCCAGTCCCGTGTTGGGAGTCCCTGCGACGGGGAACTCCGCACGTTGCGCATTGTTGGGTGCGATGCCCGCGCTCTGGACGCCATCGACCCCTATGGTGTGACGCCGTAGGCGTACGTTGATCTCGGTGCCTAGAGTCTCATCACCTTATTGTACCTTAGCGGCCACTGTCTTGTTAGGGTGTCTTGTGAAAAGCCTCATAGCGTCCCTATGCAATCACACCTCGGAAGTGTTGATGCGCGTGGTTGGGTGCAAAGTTCTTTTGAACTTTACGCGACTGGTGGGTAAAGGGCGAAACCACCGCAGAGTGTAAAATCTATCATGATAGCCTTGCTCAGGGTCACGAGCGGCCTGGATCCTTTTTTATTAGAACATGATGTTTATTTATGTTTAATGTCACTTATACCTTATTAATTGGGTTGCAACTGGGTTTCATTCACTTGTAGTAATTTGGTTAATGTTAAAATGAACCAACTAAAAATGCTAATGCAGTTTGGTTAATGTTAAAATGAACAAACTAAAAATGCTAATGCAGTTAAGCCGTGTCTAGCCTATTTTGAGCCTTCATACCCGTGCTATACTTACACTTGTCATTTTATTCAACAAAATCCCGGATGGGTAAACAGATTGGGCTGGGCATGAGTCTGCTGCTGAGTTTCCAGAAGATTTACCGTACTACTGAGTTGTGATCTCCCAGTCAGAGTCCCTGTGGATTGCGGCTCCATTAGTTGAGAGTTTTATTAGTCTTCTGCTGTTATTATTTAGATCATTTAAAGCACTATGATGTAAACATTTTATTTAATGAAGAATTTATTCCAGCATATGCTCTCTGTTTATCATATTTTTTCGCTATATGTGTACTATGATTTCCTGGGCACACATATGGCCGCATTCGGGTTTTTGTGAAAATCCGGGTGTGACAGATTGGTATCAGAGCCGTGCTGACTGTAGGATCGCTGCCTAGCTAGAACGGTTGACAAATCTTAGGAGACCACCATGACTATGTTTTATGTCGTCTAGATTCACTTTTTTAGAACTTAAATCTAGTCGAGTCTTGTGTGAATCATGTCTTTAGGTGCTTGAAATGCTTGTCATTATGCTTATGCTTGATCTGGATTTTTGTAATGATTTTGATGGGCGTAGACGCAAGTCTACTACCATCTAGATGTAGAACTAAGGTTTAAGGACTTTAGTGATTAAATAGAGGGGTATTCATTTCTCTTGCTCCTTTTCTATTTAAGCCCTCCATCATAACAAATTGGTAAACCTCTGAAGCCACAACCCTCGGAGTTTTTATGATAATTGTTTATTGATGATAGATGGGGAACACAAGGAGCAACCCCGGTGCCAGCGAACTGCCGCCACCACCTCCCACCATTGAGCAGATGATGCTCACGCAGACCCAGCTGATGCAGCAGATGGCTCAGACGATGGCAATGATGCAGCAGAACCAGCAGAATCCACCGCAGCACAACATGTCGCCCCGTGACAAGAGGGGTGAATTCCTGAAGGGACGTCCTCCTACCTTCAGCAAGGCCACCGACCCCCTGCAGGCTGATGATTGGCTCAAGGCGATGGAGAGACAGCTCGACATCGCACAGTGCAACGACCGGAAGAAGGTGTTATACGCCAGAGGACAGCTCCAGGGACCGGCATTGGACTGGTGGGACTCGTATCAGTACGGTCACATCGACTGTACTCAGATCATCTGGCAGGAGTTCCGCAGCAGCTTCCGCTCCCACCACGTGCCAGAAGCTCTGATGACCCTGAAGAAGAAGGAGTTGCTGGCACTGAAGCAAGAAGGGATGCGTGTCACCGCTTATCGTGACAAGTTCATCGAGTTGGCCCGTTATGCTGATGAAGACGTGGACACTGACAAGAAGAAGCAGTCTAGGTTCAATGATGCCTTGCAGGATGCTCTGCAGTACCAGCTGATGTGCACCAGGTTCCCAAACTTCTAGGAACTGGTGGACGGTGCTTTGATGCGGGAACACAAGCGCCGTGAGATGGAAGAGAAGAAGAGGAAGTTCCAGGGCCAGCAGATCGGGAACAGCAATCGCCCCCGTTTTGTTCCTCCTCAGGGTAGTCAGCAGATGGGGAGCCAGCAGCGCTTCCAGAGTCAGCAGGGCCTGTTCAACCGTGGCCAGCACCAGCAGCGCCCCCAGTACCCTCAGCGCCACAACAGCAGTGTCCTCAGAACCAGCTGTAGAATGTCCCAGTTCAGCGCCACCAGACGCAACAAGGCCCCGTTCAGCGCCCCAACCCCGTCAACAACACGCTAGTGGCCCCCAGAGTGTGCTATCACTGTGGTGAGCAGAGGCACCATGCCAATGTCTGCCCCAAGAAGACCAGAACACCGCCGGCCAGAACAACAATCAGAGCGCTGATCTACCGCAGAATCAGGAGCAGGGACAGGCCAACCGTGCTCCACAGAACCCCGCCAGAGGAAAGCTCAACCACACTGGGGCGGAGACCGTTGAGGGAGGTACTAATGTGGTAGTGAGTATGTTCCTTGTCAACTCCACCCATGCGACTATTTTGTTCGATTCCGTAGCTTCACATGCTTCCATATCTGCTGCATTTGTGAAAAACAACTTAGTGGCATTACTTCCCATGAAGAATGCTATGCTAGTTAGCTCACCAGGAGGGGAACAGTGCGCCACTTTACGCTGTCCCCGTGTTACTGTCACCATAATGGGGGTAGACTTCGAGGCACACCCGGTCGTCCTGGAGTCTATTAGTTTTGACCTGATTCTGGGTATGATTTGGCTAGCCCGATATGATGCAGTGATCCAGTGCGCCAGGAGGACTGTACAACTGACGTTAGCATCCGGAGATAAGGTGGAGTACCAGGCAGCCAGTCCATTGCAGCACAATCAAGTCAATCAAGCTGATGGTGCAGCTCCCACCGATATCAAGGTGGTGAGCGAGTTACCGGATGTGTTTCCTGAGGAATTGCCAGGTATGCCCCCGGAACGAGAAGTTGAATTCATTATTGAACTTAAACCTGGCACTGCACCTATAGCTAAGAGGCCCTATAGAATGGGAGTAAAGGAGCTGGAGAAACTGAAGGAAGAATTAAGCTCCTTGCTAGCCAAGGGGTATATTCGTCCTAGTGCTTCACCATGGGAGCACCAGTACTGTTCGTGGACAAGAAGGATGGGACACAGAGGATGTGTGTGGACTACCGAGCCCTCAATGAAGTGACCATCAAGAACAACTACCCGCTGCCAAGGATTGATGATTTGTTTGATCAGCTGAAGGGAGCTTGTGTGTTCTCCAAGATAGACATTCGATGGGGATATCATCAGATGAGGATCTAGTCATCGGACATACCCAAGACGGCTTTCACTACTCGGTACGGGTTGTACGATTTCACGGTTATGTCGATTGGACTGACCAATGCTCCTGCATACTTCATGTACCTGATGAATAGTGTCTTCATGGACTACCTTGACAAGTTCGTGGTAGTGTTCATTGATGACATTCTGGTCTTCTCCAAGAGTGAAGAGGAATCTGAAGATCATTTGAGGATGGTGATGCAGAGACTCCAGGAATATCAGCTATATGCCAAGTTGAGAAAGTGTGAGTTCTGGCTGAAGGAAGTGGCATTCTCGAGACACGTGCTGTCCAATGGAGGAGTAGCAGTTGACCCAAAGAAGGTTAATGATGTGTTGAGCTGGAACCCGCCTCGATGTGTCAGCAAGATCAGGAGTTTCCTTGGAATGGCCAGATATTATCGGCATTTCATTGAAAGATTCTCCAAGATTGCTAAACCCATGATGGCGTTATTGGAGAAAAATGCCAAGTTCATCTGGACAGAGGAGTGCCAAACCAGCTTCGAAGAGTTGAAGAAGAGGCTGACAACAGCACCTGTACTGGTATTGCCCGACATAGCGAAGAGCTTCTCCATCTACTGCGATGCATCCCGTCTAGGATTGGGTGTGTACTTATGCAGGAAGGGAGAGTCGTGGCGTACGCATCAAGACAGTTGCGGAAGCATGAGCAGAATTATCCAACACATGACCTGGAGTTGGCAGCTGTAGTGCATGCTTTGAAGATTTGGAGGCATTACCTGAGTGGGCACAAGTGTGACATCTACACTGATCACAAGACCCTAAAGTATGTCTTCACTCAGTCAGAGCTGAATATGAGGCAACGCCGATGGTTGGAGTTGATCAAGGACTATGATCTGGTGATCCATTACCACCCTGGCAACGCTAATTTGGTGGCCGATGCTCTGAGTAGGAGAAGCTATGTGAACAAGATCACCGGCCACTGTCTGCCTGAAGAACTCAGCCGGGAATTTGAAAAGATGAGTCTGGGGTTCGTGACCAGCATCACATAGATGACGGTAGAACCGACTCTTGAACAGGAGATCCGGAAAGGACAGCTTGGTGATGAAAAGATCAAGGAAATTTTGGAGAATTTTGCCCTAGGAAAGGCCCCTGGATTCCAAGTTGATGAACAGGGAACCTTGTGTCACGGGAAGAGGATATGTGTGCCCGATATAGCGCAGATCAAGGACACGATCCTAAGAGAAGCGCATGATTCGGCATACTCGATCCACCCAGGAAGTACCAAGATGTACCAAGACATCTAGGAAAGATTCTGGTGGTACAGATTGAAGCGTGATGTGGCGACACATGTGGCACTATGTGACACTTGTCAGAGAGTTAAGGCCGAACATCATAGACCAGCCGGATTACTCCAGCCCTTGAAGATACCGGAATGGAAATGGGAAGAAGTTGGCATGGACTAATCAGATTCTGGAGGACATGTGCACTGCAGTATGGTGTTAGTTGGGACAAGAGTCTACCCTATGCGGAATTCTCGTACAACAACAGCTATCAGAAGAGTCTGCAGATGGCACCGTTGGAGGCTTTGTATGGTAGGAAGTGCAGAACACCACTGTTCTGGAATCAGATTGGAGAGAGCCAAGTTTTTGGGCCTGAGATACTCATTGATGCAGAACACCAAGTGCAAGTGATCAGGCAGAATTTGAAGGTGTCACAGTCCAGGCAGAAGGGTTATGCTGATGTCAGACAGAGGGATCTCAGTTTCGAGGTTGGAGATTTTGTGTACCTCAAGGTGTCTTCGATGAGGGGCGTGAAGAGGTTCAATGTCAAGGGCAAGCTAACACCTCGATACATCGGACCCTTCCAGATACTTGAAAGGAAAGGTGAAGTGGCATATCAGTTGGGACTACCCAAGAGATTGGCCGGAGTGCACGATGTGTTCCATGTGTCACAGCTGAAGAAATGCTTGCGGGTGCCTGAACAGAAGAACCCGATAGATGAGTGGAATGTGCAAGAAGATCTCACTTACGAGGAGTATCCAGTCAGGAGTACCCGCAACTCTTCACATCTACATCCGAATCTCGAGGACGAGATTCATCTTAAGGGGGATAGGTTTTTAGTAATTAATTGGCTTTTATTTAATTTGTTCAAATTTACTATAGGTTAAATGAATTATTTATTAACATTAATATTAAATATAAGTTGCAGAAACATTTTTGTTGCTTTGATGCTGCTGCACTGTGTTTTGTTTGATGGCAAGTTAAGTTGGAATTTAAATTCTGTTTAAATTCGAATTTAATTTGCATTTGTTTGAATCCTAGAAAAGTTTATTTCAGCCGAGTTCCCTTTCCCCCTTCAACTTTTCCCCCGGTCCAACTCTGTTCCTTCTTCTTTCTTCCGAAGCACAGCCCAGCTCCCTTCTCATTTTCCCCGGCCCAACTCTCCACCTGGGCCTCTTTCCCGCGAACAGGCCCAGCCCCGCTCCCTTTCCTCCCCTCCGCTTTTTCCCCTCAAGCCAGCCCACTTCCCCCCTTGCACCGGCCCAGCTCGCGCGACTCTCCCCCTCCCTCCTCAGCGGCCGACAGGCGGGCCCTGCATGTCAGACTCACCTTCTTCCTCCCGCCACGCCCTTTCCTTCCCCGGCGCGCGATCACCTCCATGATCCCGGTTGTTCCCGCCCATCCCCGTGCCTCTGGACCCACCCAGCTCCCTCTGGAAGTTTCCCCGAGCCTTCCTCGCGCGCTCCTTTCCTTCTTCATGCCGCCCGAGCAAGGAAACCGTCGCCCCGTATGGCAACCCGAGCCGCCGGACCGCCGCCGCCGGGATTCGCTCCATCCCTGCCAAATGTGGCACCCCTCCGTCCTATTTAAGCACCCCCACACACACCCCAGCCCCCATCGACCCTCCACCGAGCCCCAAACGCCCTCCAGCAGCCCAGTCACGCCGAGCCCCGCCACTCTTCGGCCGCCTCCGTCGATCCTCGCCGCCGGTGCCGTTCCCTCTATGAGAACACCCTCAGGAGCTTCCCCTCGAGGTATGGATGCTGCCCGAGCCACCACCACTACCACATCTCCCCCCAGCCTAAGCTAATTGCTCGTCGTCGACTTTCCAGGGCCGCCGAGCCGCTGCCTCTTGCCGGCCGCCGTCTCCGTCGTCCCATTGCTACCGTGATCCCCCTGGGTGAGTTCGCCTCCCTCCCCTGATGAGGTAGGACCAAACCACACGTCGAATGGTGCCTTGCAGCTCGAGATTCGCCCAGCTCCGGTGAGCTTTCACCGCCGGATGAGAGGCGCCGCCGTCCCCGACGTCGCCGGCAAGTCTTACCCCCGCCCGACTGATCTGGAGTTTGAGTACGTGGAGGACTTTCCGGAGCAGGACCCCCAGCAGCAGCTATAGGAGCCACCCTTTGAGGAAGACAAGTTATAGCACGGACAATCCTTGCTACCTAAACACACTCTTTATATACATCTACTTTCGTATGCATGTGTCTAAATTGTTATCCTATTAAGGTTGTACCTAGATTGTTTACTCCTATTCTTTGATCACCTTGGGTTATTGCATAAAGGTAGAATCTTTGCTATGCGTAGCTACTGTCACCTTGATTTAACTGTTAATTTTGACTTAATGGTTCACTTCAACATTAATGATAAAACTTGCTTTTTAGCAACATCGTTTAGGGAGCTGGGGCATGTGATGTGTGCTTTCCTCCAGTGTCTCTCCGTAAGGTCTGGTTCTTAAAGCGGCAACCCAGGAGCCTGTCGCCACCGCTAGAACTATTATGGCTCTGGTCTTGGTCAAGTAACTTGTACGTCTCTAGCTTGCCAGTGGTTACCGGTGGGGCCGACGACGTTAGGGGAAGTAAGGCGCGAGGTGTTTCTTGATTCCACCGAGGATGGTAGCCCCGTCGGCTAGGTCTCGTTGGACCCAGTCCCATGTTGGGAGTCCCTGTGACGGGGAACTCCGCACGTTGCGCATTGTTGGGTGCGATGCCCGCGCTCTGGACGCCATCGACCCCCTATGGTGTGACTCCGTAGGCTTACATCGATCTCGGTGCCTAGAGTCTCACCACCTTATTGTACCTTAGCGGTCTCTGTCTTGTTAGGGTGTCTTGTGAAAAGCCTCGTAGCGTCCCTATGCAATCACACCTCGGAAGTGTTGATGCACGTGGTTGTGTGCAAAGTTCTTTTAAACTTTTACGCGACTGGTGGGTAAAGGGCGAAACCTCTGCAGAGTGTAAAATCTATCATGATAGCCTTGCTCAGGGTCACGAGCGGCCTGGATCCTTTTTTATTAGAAGATGATGTTTATTTATGTTTAATGTCACTTATACCTTATTAATTGGGTTGCAACTGGGTTTCATTCACTTGTAGTAATTTGGTTAATGTTAAAATGAACCAACTAAAAATGCTAATGCAGTTAAGCCGTGTCTAGCCTATTTTGAGCCTTCATACCCGTGCTATACTTGCTAAGTAATTGTTTACTTACACTTGTCATTTTATTCAACAAAATCCCGGATGGGTAAACAGATTGGGCTGGGCATGAGTCTGCTGCTAAGTTTCCAGAAGATTTACCGTACTACTGAGTTGTGATCTCCCAGTCAGAGTCCCTGTGGATTGCGGCTCCATTAGTTGAGAGTTTTATTAGTCTTCCGCTGTTATTGTTTATATCATTTATGAAGCACTCTTATGTTCTCTGTTTATCATATTTGTTCGTTATATGTGTACTATGACTTCGTGGGCACACATATGGCCGCATTCAGGTTTTTGTGAAAATCCGGGTGTGACAACCTGCCACCGCCGCCTCTCTCTCTGAACCCTACCTCCCACCCACCGCCTCGCTGCATCCGCCGCCGCCAGGGCCGTAGCCGCCCCACGTCGCCACCCGCATCCTGCGCCGCCGCCCGCCCCGCTCCTCGCACAGCCCAGCCGCCGACGCCGCTTCGCCCCTGACGCCGCCCACCCCGACCGACCCTGTTCGCCAGTTGCCGCCGCCCCCAACATGGCCCTACCCGCGGCCGCTCCTGCCGTGGCACCTCCTGACCGGCCGCCGCCGCTGCCTACGCCCGCCCTACCCCGACCGCGACCGCGTCGCCCCGTGGTCGGCTGCCCCTGACCCGAACCGCGGCCGCCTCCGACCAATGACCGCGCACAAACGAGGTTAGCTTCCTCTCTTGTTTGTAGTTTGATAGGGCAAGAAATAAGAAAAATTAGACAATGCATGTTGTTGTCATTGTGTATGTGGTTATCGGTGTTCGTGCCGTGGTTATGATTGTATATGTGGTTGTCATCCTTCGTCCATGGTTTTTTGCAGGATGGGGTTTTGGAAACCTCACCATGCAGGGGAGGTGCTGCCGAAATTTTCATTTGACAAAATTTTGTTTTTTTCATGGACAAAATAATATAACGAACTATCCTGGTCGAACTTGCAGGGCCAATCCGATGGATGTATGAGTGCCGAGTTGAGACAGGTTGCCGATGGTTATGCGTATAAGGTCAGGTGATTTACCGGATATGACGTGTATGGTTATCATTTTCACACAACAAGCCATAAACAGAGGATTCATGCCCAATCGAAGTACCACAATTACCGGAGTCTATATGCCAAGCCTTGATGGGGGGGGGGGGGAGACTTGAAGAAATATACAAACTTAATTTTGATGGAATCAAACATCTTAATCCTATTATCTTCAAATGTCATTGGTTTGATCCCTCCGTGGTGAGACAGACCCCTAATCTGGGCTAGTCGAAATTCGATAATCATCTGTCTTATATGAGATGATGTCTATATTGTGGCTCAACAGGCGACCCAAGTTTATTATTTTTCATACCCGTGAAAAACCCATTCTACCTATACATCTCTCCTACATGCTATAGGGAATTCTATTTCTTGACACCGGCTCTTCACAGATTTTAGTGAAATTAATATAATGTTGGTGTTATATTTTCTAAAATGATTTATATGATCTTACTCATTCCTATCGATAAAAAATTTAGAGAGATAGTAATCCTGTGTCCTTGAAAACATTACATAGCTCATAGGATATAGTAATAACAAGGTTAACTATAAAGTTTATTCAAACGAACATATTGTTTGCTAATAAAAAGTTTATTCAAACATAGAAACCACACTGTTACAGATGAACCTGCAGGCACATATGATAAACACCAGCATACTCTTCTCCTTGAAATCTCTTGACGGCACCCATCTACTCGCAGCAATCAACGACACGAGCACAACATGTAGCTAAACAAGCGAACAAACAATATACAACTAAGAACACTACACCAATAAAAATAAAAGCTTTAAAAGAGCGTGCTAAGTGGAAGGGCTCGATTCTATGGGAAATGGCCAGCAACCAACCTTCTAAGTTTGAGCACGAGGAAAGAAACAGACAGAGCAAAAGGTTTGCATGCATACAGCCATGTGTTTCACGTACACTACAAGAATAACTCACATCCGCACCCCTCATATGCCTCGATGCACTCAAGATCCGGTGCTAATGTAACGTTAGCACCGGGTGCGAAATTGGGGCGCCCCCGGGAACCCTTTAGCACCGGTTGGTAACACCAACCGGTGCTAAATGGGGTGTTTTAGCACCGGTTGGTGTTACCAACCGGTGCTAAAGGCCCCGACCCTTTAGCACCGGGTCGTAACACACCCTTTAGCACCGGTTGGTGTTACGACCCGGTGCTAACACCAACCCGGTGCTAAAGGGGGTGTCACATGCTACTACAAAACAAAAGAATCTTCTATCTCATCACACGTGCTTTGTAGGTGAGATGGTTAGGTGGGTACGCGCGAGCCAAGAGGTCATGAGTTCGAATCCTCGTTGCAACGCACATATTTTTTGGCAAATGGACACACCTTTAGCACCGGTTATTTAACCCGGTGCTAAAGGTGGGTACCTTTAGCCTCGGAAACATAGCACCAGTTGGGAAACCCGGTGCTCAAGGGCTTTCCCAACCGGTGCAGATGTGACTCATTCTGGTAGTGGTACGCGCTGGTGTTGGGACCTCCTTTTCTATTGGCGAGGCTTTTTAATATGGCAACTGTGGAAAAAGGCCAATTAATATGGTACATAGGATATATGTCAACAGGAGGTACACAGCCACGTCCTATGAACTATGGATTGGCTCATGAATAAACATAGGTGATATCCGCACGAACAAGTATGGATTGGTACGGTGAAGAAATTAAATCAACTAATTTACATGATTTCCCTCCTAGCAGGTGGGTTACTGGTTATTCCTGGGCAACGATTATGGATTGGTGAAGAAAATCAAATAATTTAAATGACTTCCCTTCTAATAGGCATGGATTAGAAGTTATTACGAACCACGAAGTATCAAATGACGCCGTAGAGAAATTCCACACTAACTCCTAACCATGCCATTAAATTTTCTGTCAGTAATCCTGTCACACCCGGATTTACACAAAAACCCGAATGCTGCTATATGTGTGTCCAGAAAGTCCACAGAACACATACAGCTAACAAATATGATAAACAGAGTACATATGCTCGAATAAAAAAATAGTTAAATCAGAGTTTACAGAAATAAAACACAGCGGAAGTCTATCTCTCTTGACAGGTAGAGCCTCAAGTCCACAGGGACACCGACTGGTTGACCACAGCTCAGAAGTATCACCGATCCATCTGTTACCCATCCGGGATTTTGTTGATTAATATCAAGCGTAAGTAAATGTCTTACTTAGCAAGTATAGCACGGGTGTATGAAGGCTCAAAATAAGGCTAGACACGGCTTAACTGCATTAGCACTTTTAGTTGGTTCATTTTATCATTATCCAAGTTACTACATTGAATGAGTCTCAGTTGCAACCCAATTAATAAAGTGTCAGTGACATGAAGCAGTAAATAAACATCATATTCTAATCAAAAAGGATCCAAGCCGCTCGTGACCTTGAGCAAGGCTATCATGATAGATTATACACTCTGCAGAGGTTTCGCCCTTTACCCACCAGTCGCATAAAAGTTCAAAAGAACATTGCACCCAACCACGCACATCAACACTTCCGCGGTGTGATTGCATAGGGACGCTACGAGGTTTTCACAAGACACCGTAACAAGACAGTGGCCGCTAAGGTACAATAAGGTGGTGAGACTCTAGGCACCGAGATTGACTGACCCTCAGGGCGCAACGTGAGGGGGTCAATGTCGTCCAAGCGCGGGCAACTCATGCCAACAACAAAAATAAAGAGCGCAACATGCGGAGCTCCCATACCACAGGGGCTCCCAACACGGGACTGGGTCTAACGAGACCTAGCCGACGGGGCTACCGTCCTTGGTGGAATCAAGAAACACCCCGTGTCTTACTTCCCATAACGCCGTCAGCCACTCCGGTAACCACTGGCAAGCTAGAGACGTACAAGTTACTTGACCAAGACCAGAGCCATAATAGTTCTAGCGGTGGCGACAGGCTCCTGGGTTGCCGCTTTAAGAACCGGACCTTAAGGAGAGACACTAGAGCAAAGCACACAACACATGCTCTAGTTCCCTAAACCATGTTACTAAAAAGCAAGTTTTATCATTAATATTGAAGTGAACCATTATGTCATAATTAACAATTAAATAATAATGACAGTAGCTGCGCATAGCAAAGATTCTACCCATATTCAATAATCCCAAGGTAACAAGGATAGGAGTATACAAACTAGGTACAACCGTAATAGGACATCAATTTAGACACATACATATGAAAGTAAATGTATGTAAAAAGTGTGTTTAGGTAGCAAGGATTGTCCGTGCTATAACTTGCCTCAAATCCAGTATAATCACATATAGTCTTCGGCTCTTGATCTTCAAACTCTTCTCATTGAAATCTCTTGGTGGCACTCCTCTATTCGCAGCAATCAACGACACGAGCACAACATGTAGCTAAACAAGCGAACAAACAATATACAACTAAGAACAGTACACCAATAAAAATAAAAGCTGTAAAAGAGCATGCTAAATGGAAGAGCTCAATTCTATGGTTACGTGAGCGCAAGAATCACTCTAATCGGAGCTAGAACGAGAAAGTTATGGCTTGATCAATTCTCCTCACCATCTGACATAGTCTGCTTGTTTATTTTATATCTCGAGTTCTAGACATCCGATTAACATTATTCCAATTGGGTTAGCTTCATAATTTGATAATCTATCTTCTGGAAAACATTCACGATTTTAGGAGCTACTGTCTAGAAACGACATAAGATTTAGTGCACCTTTCAGAATCTGTTTTTATGGTGAAAATCTCTGCTGCAACTTATTGCTATCCTTCACCTCCCTCTGATAGCTTATATTAGAGGGTTTCTATCCTACAACAAGTTAAATAATACTTCTAATCGTAATTCATGTCGATATGAGTCTATCACAACGAAAACGGATTAAAACGAATCTAAAACGTGAAAACTATGGACTAAACAAGATTTCTAACGCTTAAAACTACCAGGGGCTTTTCTACGAAAGAGTATAGACTAAACGAATATGGTAGAAAATTACAAGATTCACAGATGGTCTTACTGAAAATCTTGAGGCCAAAACGATGGAAGGCTCGGCGCGACGACGAGACGAAGAATGGGCAGTAGTGCAAGATATGGTGCAAGAAGACTACCTTATGGAATCCCAAACAAAGGGGCCTCCCTGTAAAGGAGTCGATGGTGTGCCTTTTTCAGAGGAGATGTGGTTCGTATATATAGGGAGAAAACCTATCACTTTCAAGTTCATTAGCAATATGGGACTAGAGGTGGGTTGCCCCATTCCAATGCGAATGGGCTTTGAAATTTGGCCCAATAAAGTGATGGGATGGATTTGGCCTAAAATTGTGTAAACTTTGGACCAAGGTTGGTCTACTAAGGCCTTGTTTAGATCCAAAATAGGGGGTGGAGAATTGGGGGTTTGGGGTCAATCCGTAATCATTGTGCACTATAGCATTTCGTTTGTATGTGTGAAAAATTGTCCAAAAATTGATTAATTAGGCTCAAAATGTTCGTCTCGCAGAGTACAACAAAACTGTGCAATTAGTTTTTGACTTCATCTATATTTAGTACTCCATGCTTGGGCCGACATTTTGATGTGATGGGAATCTTCTTTTTGCATAGTGAACTTTGGGGTTGCTTTTTGGGAACTAAACAAGGGCTAAGATTTAGGGTGATTTTAAGTTTCGGAATATCAAATAATATTGAGCCTAGCATATGCATTGTTTGTTTCTGCAGGGCAACATGCAACACGCTTGTTACAGCTCTTGTGCGGGCCTCGAGCTTTGGATGGATGCACCCATGTGTTTCACCCTTCTTTCACAGTCAGCAACTTGGGCCCCTGGCAATTGGATGGATGCGCCCATGTCCAGGCTTGAATTCGAGCACATATATATAATAAGCAATTATCTTTGTATATATAAAAGGTTTGAGCTTGAATTAAAATATATATCAAGAGAGAATTTTAGTATCCAGTGCCGTAGGCTTCCCGCACCGTGCGGGGTCTGGGGAAGGGTTGTAATAGCGCCGTCATAGTATCACTAACGGAAACCCCGTATTTGTCGAGTGTTTCTTTCTTTACCGAGTGCCCGCCGAGTGTATTTCGTCGGGCACTCGGCAAAGACAGAATTTGACGAGTGTATGAAGAAATGCACTCGGCAATCAAAGTCACTTGGTAAATACAAGGTTTGCCGAGTGCCAAACAACAAGCACTCGGCAAACAATGCATTTACCGAGTGTCACAAGCCCGACACTCGGCAAAGAGCAAACATGTACCCAACATGTGCCACGTTCGCTAACGTCGTGCGGCGGCTGTTTGGGACGTTAGCTCTTTGCCGAGTGTTAGAGGCATGGCACTTGGCAAAGAGGTGGCACGTGCCCAACACATGCCACGGCTGCCAATGACCGTTAGCGGCCGTTTGGGACATTAGCTCTTTGCCGAGTGTCTGAGGATTGACATTCGGCAAAGGTTGTACTTTTTTAAAAACATGAAATTGAAACACATAAGATTTCAAAATTTGAAATATAAAAGTTTTTCGCTGGCTGGGCTGGTGGCTTTGCCGAGTGCTAGACACTGGCACTCGGCAAACTATGGCTTTGCCTAGTGTTTGCGAGGAGACACTCGGCAAATTAGGCCTTTGCCGACTGCCTAGAGCTTACACTCGGCAAACTTTACTTTTTCGATTTTGTGCTCTAAACTTTTTCTCCTATCTATAGACATGAAGTGACACTCTATGTCGAAATTTGGGTTAATTACGATCCGTTTGCCGTGTGTTTCCCAGGACCTTAGCCGAGTGTTTACTAGGAGACACTCGGCAAAGAGTACATTTGCCGAGTTCCTACAGCCCACCACTCGGCAAAGAGGCCACGTGGCTGGCCGGCTTGAGGCCGACGTGGCATGTGTGTCGAATGCCGGCACTCGGCAAACAGCCACGTGGCTGGTGGGTCCTTGGCCGCGCGCGGCCACGTCACTGGCTAGTGCGCAGCCACATTGCCAGATCTCTTTGGCGAGTGCCCGATCCAGCACACCCAGAAAAAGAGTGTGGGGTTGGGGCACTTAACCACGCCCCGCCCCAACCCCACACACACGACCCACTCTCACACACCCCCGCTGCGCCCGCCGCCGCATGGGCCGCAGTCGCCCCACGCCGCCACCCCCCCCCCCCCGCGCCGCCCCGCTCCTCATGCCGCCCCGCCGCCGACGCCGCTTCGCCCCTGATACCGCCCGCCCCGAACGGCCCCAGACTGCGGCCGCTCCTACCGCGGCCCCGTTCGCCCAGTTGACACGGCCCTGCCGGCGACCGCTCCTGCCGTGGCCCCTCCTGACCGACCGCCGCCGCTGCCTGCGCGCGCCCTGCCCCGACCGCGCTGCCCCGTGGCCGTCTGCCCCTGACCCGGATCGCGGCCGCCTCCGACCCCTGACCGCGCACAAACGAGGTTAGCTTCCTCTCTTGCTTGTAGTTTCAGAGGGCAAGAAATAAGAAAAATTAGACAATGCATGTTGTTGTCCTTGTGTATATGGTTTTCGTTGTTCGTACCGTGGTTATGCTTGTATATGTGATTGTCGGCCTTCATCCGTGGTGTTTTGTAGGATGGGGTTTTGGAAACCTCACCGTGCAGGGGAGGTGTTGCCGGAATTTTTATTTGACAAAATTTTGTTTTTTTCAGGGATAAAATAATATAACGAACTATCCTGGTCGAACTTGCAGGGCCAATCCGATGGGTCTATGAGTGCCGAGATGAGACAGGTTGCCGATGGTTGTGCGTATAAGGTCATGTCATTTAACGGATATGAAGTGAATGGTTGTCGTTTTCGCACAATAAGCCATGAGCAAATGATGCCCAATAGAAGGACCACAAATATCGGAGTCTATACGCCAAGCCTTGATGGGGTCGATTACTATGGGAGACTTGAAGAAATATACAAACTTAATTTTGATGGAATAAAACATCTTAATCCTGTTATCTTCAAATGTCATTGGTTTTATTCCTCCGTGGTGACACAGACCCCTAATCTGGGGCTAGTTGAAATTCAACAACCATCTGTCTTATAGGAGATGATGTCTATATTGTGGCTCAACAGGCAACCCAAGTTTTGTCATACCCGTGCAAAACCGATGAACGTCTTGATGGTTGTGATGTTATGTACAAAATATCGCCACACGATGAACGTCTTGATGGTTGTGATGTTGTGTACAAAGTATCGCCACACGGTAAACTACTAGTGCTTGGAGCACTCGGCAAACCCCCTGTTTCCCGTAGTGTATCAAGTTGCAATCTAAATAGTCCTTCCATGTTCTATATCAGAGAAAAAACGTCGGCCATGTGGGACTCGCAAGCAGCGATAATATCATCAATATACTTTTGATATCATACACAGTAGATGTACTCCAGGCACGGCGAAGAAGAAGCAGTCTGTCAGACCTTAGCGTGGAAGGCCTAGACAGCCGGTCGGACAGCCACCATTGTCTGATCTGTATCGAGGTCGTTCTTTGTGAGGGGCAGGTAATTAAGAGACGACAAGCTAAAGGACTATGGTTGACTTGCGGAATTGAATCTCCACTATTATTGGAGAGGATTTTATATGTGCTAGTATACGATAAACCTGATCCGCGCTAGATCACGTCAGCACAATGATGCGGATGCAGATAATTGCTGGCATGGACAATAATTATATATACATGTCGGCGCTTATCCAAGCCAGCAGTCTAGAATTCGAACTATCCTCAAGGTCGTGGGTTGCAGGTCACAAGTCATGCATTTTTAATGTGAAATACATGCTAGTGCAGTAGTATCTAGACTTCGAACTTATGACCTCCCGTCTCGCGCAATCGGTCTTTACCATTCTACCTATACATCTCTCCTACATGCTATAGGGAGTTCTATTTCTTGACACCTTTCACAGATTTTAATGAAATTAATATAATGTTGGTGTTATATTTTAGAAAATGATTTATATGATCTTACTTATTTCCTATCGATGTAAAATTTAGAGACATACACTACCAGAGAAAACCACATCCGCACCGGTTGGGAACGGGCTTTAGCACCGGATTTCCAACCGGTGCTAACCTTCCGGTGCTAAAGGTGCAATCCTTTAGCACCGGGTTAAATAACCATCTCACCTACGCAGCACATGTGATGGAATAAAAGATGTGCTTCTTTTGAAGTAGCATGCGACACCCCCTTTAGCACCGGGACGTATTTACCAACCGGTGCTAAAAGGCCTTTAGCACCGGGTCGTGTTACCAACCGGTGCTAAAGGGTCCTCGGGGGCACCCCAATTTTACACCCGGCGCTAATATTGCATTAGCACCGGATCTTGAGTGCACCGAGACATATGAGGGGCGGATGTGAAGATCTCTGGTAGTGATAGTAATCCTGTGTCCTTGAAAAGATTACATACCTCATAGGATATAGGAACAACAGGGTGAACTATAAGTTTTTTCAAATGAACATAGTGCTTGCTAATAAAAAGTTTATTCAAACATAGAAACCACACTGCTACAGATGAACCTGCACTAGGTCGACAGTGGGACGATAGATCCCAATTTATTTTAGATACACACACAATGGCAGAGCGCCTAAGCCAGTAGGTATAGATTCATTATTTCGCCGAACATCGGACAATCAGAACGGCTTGACGTAGACACCGAGGGCTGTGACGTAGGCATTGTTGCGATGGGCAAAGAAGCCGACGATGCTGCCATTGTTCATCACGGGGATGTCGAAGGACTTGGGTTCCTTGATCGAATCAATAACTCCAAACGGCCCGTAGGTCTTTAGGTTAGTAACGATAGTGAAGTTGGTAATGCCATCACTCCCGAAACCGTAAAAGCCATACAGCCCATGGACTTCCTTGACAAACTCGTAGGGGCCAAGAGTAATCTGTGTACAAGACAGACATAGCATATCATCAAATTGAACAACGTGGATACAAACTGATGCTAAAGTTTAGGCCTTACCGTGGTAGAGTTCCCGCCATTGCCACCCCATTGACCTGTGGTGTGCTCGAGCCCATTGAAGTCCTTGTATGTGAAGGAAATGGCGTCAACAATCTTCCCATGGCGTATGGTGATGCTCTCCAGGCGCTGAGGTGCTACCGTGATGTCACGGTTGCCCTCGGCCTCGGACGAGCTGCCAAACAGCCCGATCTTCACCACTGAGTTCTGCAAATAAAACCTAGCTGTATGAGCACTCGAGAGAGCAAAACTGTATCATCAGAAAAACTATATTTTATATCACTATGTATTTGGCATGAGTAGAACCATTTTGTTGCAGTGCTGCGGATGCTACAGACGAGACTAGTTTGTTGCAACAGCTCGATCTTGTGGATAGATGCTTAGCCTGCCTTATACATGATCTTGAACGGACATCTCTATTTATAGGATAGGGCTTGCATGTGGGAAATTGCCAGCAACCAACCTTCTAAGTTTGAGCACGAGGAAAGAAACAGACAGAGCAAAAGGTTTGCATGCATACAGCCATGTGTTTCACGTACGCGCTGGTGTTGGGACCTCAGCTCCTTTGCTATTGGCGAGGTTTTTTAATATGGCCACTGTGGAAAAAGGCGAATTAATATGGTACATAGGATATATTATTTGTTCTCATCTGTCACGGATGTAGTACAACCACGTCCAATGGCTCTCCTTGTTTACTGATTGGTTCATGAACAAACATAGGTGATATCCGCACGAACTATGGATTGGTACGGTGAAGAAATTAAATCAACAAATTTACATGATTTCCCTCCTAGCTGGTGGGTTACTGGTTATTCCTGGGCAACGATGTGGTGCGGACGTGCTCGTGTGTCACGGGCACAGAGCATCCAGCTTTGCATGCATGCACCAGCGTGTTTCACGCTTGAATTATCTACCATGCCAAATAATATCTTGAATAAATTGAATTTGTGGGGTGCCAGAGACCCAGACCACAGGCTTGTTTGGTTGGAAACCTGAGCCGCCCAGGGCTCAAAGATACAGGAAATGGAGGTAGAGACGGAGCGGCGAATGAAGTTAGCATGGCTGCAGATACAAGACACAGGAACCGCAAGCACAGAGCATGTACCTCTCCAAGATCCTAATGCGGCCCTTCTTAGCCCTCCACAACATCGAAGCAGTCACGCTTCCACAGAGCATGTACCTGGCCATGAAGACATTCTCGTACCTCAGTCTGAACCGGTTCATTACCCCGTGGATGAAATAACTCAACGGACTGCGTGTGAGCTTGTCGTGAGGCAGAAGAACATATCCGTGGTGGTACGTATGCGACATTAGTTTGTACATTTAGTAAATATCATCATAAATATTGTTCATTTACTAACTTCCTTTCTACTCATTTTATCAGATCGCATACAGTATGACCAAACCAGTGGAACCAGGTCAAACATGGCATTGCAAATGGTTACGTACCCGGTGAGGTGGAGCAAGTCATTGACCAGTGGAATGACTTAGAACTTGACATCGCCGGAGGTGACGGAGAAACAAAACTCGGGGAGTGTTCTCACGGCATCATTCTATGGAGCAAGCGAGACATCGCCATACCTGGTAGCACCAAGTCTCCTTCAGATCCCCCGTCTCCAAGAGGTCCACCGGATCATGATTCTTTGGGAGCTCATGACGTAAACGTGTCTCCGTCTCTGTCTCCTCCGCGGCGGAAGTCTCTGCCTCCGTCTCCTCCACCACAGAAGCCTGAACCAAAGAAGTGCTCTAAATTGTCTAGCTTGGCCCCTCCACCACAGAAGAAGCCACAGAAAGTCAAAGAGAAGCCCGCGCCACCGAAAAAAGCTTACGAGAAGACTCAAAAAAGAGCTCGATGCCTCTGTTAAAGAAGACGTAAAGAGGCAACATTTCACGAGAAAACAACAAGAGCCGAAGATTGACCCCGCCACGGTAAAATCCTTCCTCCAAAATTTGACCAGGGGTCAACAGAAGAGGGCACAAGTATCAGACTATGACCGCTCATTACTGAAATCTCAAGGGAAGAGGAAGGCGGCGGCGTCCAAACCTGTTGCTCAACTCGGCAACCAACCTCAGCAGTCGTTGCCTCAGTTGGCATCTGAATGTGAGCTGAACGTGCAACGACAAATGGCCAAGACAGGACTCGAGAGGGAGGAAATCACGGGACAAAAAGAAATCTCTGTGAGCACATCGTTCAAGTGTCCATTTAAGATTGGCCAGCCTTAGGTCGGTCCAGAAATGGAGAGCATGCTACAAACAAAGATGCACCGATTCCATCAGTGGTATCTGGAACAATCAAGAAGCAAAAGGCACATGTTTGGAGTTCGCGTAAAGGACCAAGATTTCTTCAATGGCGAGGAAATGCTCTGGTTGGAGTTCAAGGATATATATGAGGTGTACAACCAAGACCTTATGGACGTGTATTTGGTCGCCTGTTGGGTATTGTAAGTTCGTTTTTCTCTTATACAATTGACACTTGAAAAAAAATTAATCTATGCTGACGCGCCCTTTATTGCTTAACAATGCAGAATGGAGATTCAAAGATGTCGGAGGGAAGGAATATTTGACATTGGTTGCATGGACCCGACAAAGATAAGTGACAAAATGATTTTGATGAATCTAGAGGAAACATATCAAAATTTATACAAGTATCTCGAAAAACAAAATTATTGCGACTCCATACTATTGCCGTACAACTTCGGGTGAGTGCCTATACATGTATCTACTTATAGTGCCGTTACAAAATTTTATGGACTCCATACTATTGCCATTCAATTTTATTTCTCATTATAATGTATACATGTATTCAGTTTTCACTGGATCCTAATCATAGTGTGTCCTGACCGCGGTATCGTCCACGTATTTGATTCGTTGAAGTCTCCAACATATCCTTACCAGGACATCATTGACATGTTTACAAGGTGACATATATTTTCCCATTTAACTCAATTCTGCCCTTACAGTCACAATGATTTAACACAACTTTTTGGATCAAAGGGCGTGGGATCAATTTCACCAAGATAACCCTGGTATGATCCATGAAACACTCACATGGAAGACTGGCTTTCCGGTAAGCAAGTAATTTGTACGTGTAGGTCTCCGCTAATCTGTTATATGAATTTTACTTAACTTTATTTTTTGATCGATAGTGTCGCCAATAGGGGTCGGGAAATAATCTATGTGCATACTATGTTTGTGATAACATGCTCAATTGGTCGACAAAAAAGATGACTCACCATAATGTTGTGGTACGTAACACATTTTTAGGTTTTAATTTGATATATTTACTATATTTGTAGGAAAAGCACTTGATTTTGTAATAAATGATATTATTTATAAATATACGGCTTCATTTAATGATAACGAGATTCATTTATAATAAATATTATTATTAAATTTGTATACTAAGTAAAGCACTTTGTTTTATAATAAATGATTATTTATAAATAGAGGGCTTCATTTAATAATTACTATGTTTGTATTAATAAGAAAAACACTTTGTTTTATAATAAATGATTATTTAAAAATAGATGGATATTTGTATTTGTAAGTAAAACATTTATTTTATATTAAATGGTTATTAATTGCACAATTGTTGTCTTCAATTCTACGGATTTAATATTTTCAATTATTTGCAAATTATAGATGATGATGCTGGAAGAAGATAGACTCGATCAAGAGAGAATAGACACAATTGCAGAACAACTCATTTTATGGATTTGGGACGAGGTCGTTAATCCCGTGGAGAATTCCATCTCCCCCAGGAGGATGTGCCGTCAAGTCGTTCCTCTAGTCGGATTTCTTAAGTTGTAATATACAATTCAAATATATAAGTCTAGTTGGATATCTAAATTATAATATATATCTCTTCTATTTTGATTATATGTCTAGCTAATATGAATATATAGTACTACATGCATGACAGCTGAATACGTATTTGAATACGTAGCATAATACATATATAAACGTACATGCATGACGACCGCAAAAAGTAACAAAAAAAATCCAGGCCCTTTAGCACCGGTTGTAGACACTCTGCTAAAGGCCCTCCTATCCCCGCTCTGTTGGCAGGGCCTTTAGCACCGGTTGGTGTTTAGAACCGGTGCTAAAGGCCTCCTTTAGCACCGGTTATGCTACCCGATGTTAAAGGGTACCCCCGTTAGCACCAGTTGGGAATCTGATGCTAAAGCCCGTTCCCAACCGGTGCGGATGTGAGGTTCTCTGGTAGCGTAAACAGGCTAGGCTCAAGAGCTTTTTTGAATTTAAATGTTAGATACCACTTTGCTCGAATCGCTTGACCCAACACCAGCTGCACCACTCTCTCTTCAATGTTGCACCGCTACATGCTCGTCCGCTTGATTGGTTACTAATTAAGAGGGCAAAATGAAGAAACTGAAACAAAATCTTCGTAGAGCTGTCAAGGAGTAGGTCGACAAGTCAGTAATGGTGAAACCTTGTTCTTGGGCATGACAATGGAAGCGTTTGAAACCCGTTCCTGACACCAATGAGTCCTAATGACACTTGAATGATATCATTTTGCAGTGTGTGAAGGTTGAAAGGCTTTATCGAGTAGCCTTGCTATTTATTGTATGCATGGAATACGTACTTTCAAGTGCCAGTACTGTTTGGTATTTTAGTACTTAGCCCTAACACAAAATAACATATTTTTCACGCGAAATGAAAAAAGCCCCTATATTCCACAGCGGCGTGACAGAGAAATGGTGTGACGGATGAGCCTCTTCTGCTGCCAATGCCTTTTATTACTTTATAATACTTCATACTGTGACACAACTACAACGTACATATGGTGGCACACCTCATGATTTCGTGAACATGGGCAAGATAGTCTTTGTTTTTTTCTGCAAAATCACGGGAAGTCAGCCGAGATTTGTTACTGATGCACGTGGAACAATTTGTTCGTGGTGTCTGTGGTTTTCTTCAGGAAGTTGGATTTTTTGTCTTGTAAAAATACCTTTTTCATGCATTTGATCAACATGTAGAATAACCTCTTCTCATGTGGCACCATTTTCTTCACTTTGTAGACTAATTTGTGCACAATGCAAACTCATTTCATCGTGATGTAAATATGTTTTGTATTATTCTATTCTAAATGATTTTGTATTTTGTTTTATAAATCTTCCTACTGTTTATGTCCATTTCAACATTGGAAAAAGAGATGCAATAAAGCTTTTTTTGTGTAGATGCACGCGTGACCTTTTTTAATTTTAACGACCTTATTTTTGTATTCAGTGGTTCATACAAGGTAAAATAAAGTATTTTGCCATTGAGCCATTAACCCACATGCTCTCGTCCAGCTTGCAGCCCACTCACGCGCTCGTCCGAACTCACATCACAATGAGAATATTAAGGGTTACACACGTGACTGGAAGCAACTACGTAGTAGAAGAAGGCCTTGTTACGCCGTAGGTGGGCCACATGGCACTATTCTTCTCCCCCTCCTTCCCCTTGCTGTAGCGGAGTTTGGTATTTAAGGTTTCTGGGTCGAGTTTGGTCCCCTAGCCCTAGAGGATCCAGGGAGGCGAAGGATTGGTGCTGGCGGTGGATCATAGGTGGGGCAGTGAGGCGGATGATGAGTTAGGAATTGACAGGTCGATGTGGGGATGGACCATTGGGGTGGATCCAACGGCCCAAGCCGATTAAGACAGAGGCGGAGGCAAGGGGGGGAGAGGTGAACACGAGCGCTGGTACGCTGGGCTTACAACGGTGCATCGTATGGAGGAGAGGTGAGAGGGAGTGAGCTTGAGGCAGAAGAAATGAAAGGGCTATTGCCTGAGCTCAAGTTAGGGTAGAGATGGCCGGCGGGGATGGACTCCATTTAGGTGGTTGTAGTTCTGTGGCACTCAATATGGTGGGTGAGGGTGGCATGGATATTTTATGGCCGATGAGGATGGATTGTGGAAGAGTCGATAGGATGCTTCAGCGTGATTGGTGACAGGTCGAAGCAGAGGTATGCACAGCGGCGCCATTAACGTTGTGTGGTGAGGTTGGACAGGACGCGTCGAAGTGAGACGACAAAGGTCCCAATCGGTGGGGTCATCTTGTCCATGGCTTCAAACGCGGCACACAAGATTCCGAGTCATGGCAAGGACACCGTGGAGAGGGTGCCGGACAAGCTTTTGGCCATGTGACATAGATTGGGCTATGGTGTTTGGAGAAGGGAAACAAACTACAGTATGGGCCTATTTGCGTCTGGGCTGATGTGAAAGGAAAAGGAGGAGGAGGCATAGAGACAGGCTAGAGCGGGTTTGTGCTATCCCCCGGAGTGCGCATCGAGAGCGAGGCGGGCTGAATGAAAGGAACGGGAGGAGTAGGTGTCTTCTTTGCAAGGAGTCCTGGCTAGGCTTGTTCACCAGGAAAGAGATGTGGCTTGCTGCACGGAGAAAAGGGAGAAAATGATCGACCAAACTTGGCCAACGGATAGATGGGCAGGGATTGAGTCCAAGGAGGATATCGGAAAATGAAATTGGTTTGATCCTTTTGGGATGGGATTCAAATCAAGGAGTTTGAATTGATTTGGCGGGATTTAAAAGAATAGTTGCCACCAACTGATTTAAAAGAAAAACAAGGCACTCAAAATGCAAAACATGGATTTTATTGCAAGATTTTCTATAAAGGTTTATAAAAAAGGTGTTTGCACACAGTCAACCAAAGTGAAATTCCAATTTGCCGAGAAAATTTAAAAGTTCACATTTTTAGTGGTTTTTATATGAGGCAAAACACATAGCGTTATATATATCTAGCTAGAGGCGACGCGATATGGAAATATGGAGGCAGCTTAACATTGGCACCGGCTCTATACATTGGGAGAATATAAGAGTGTGTTTGGCTGACAGCCACAACCTGCCATGCCCAGCTGTGGCGCTGTCTAAGCTTCGCCAGCAAAAATCGACGCCAAGCTAGAATTGTGGAACAGCACACGCGCGCCAGATGGAGATACACATCAACGCGTGGCAGATCCACAAGCACAGCCAAGTGGCGACAAGTGTGCCTGTCCACTTACGTGAAGTCGTGAAGAACATGCAGCAGGACGTTGGTTTATCATTGGACCACACGCTTTACTGCAGTCTGTTGTAACAGGCACATGCATCATGCATGGATACCGTCTGTGCACCTCAATGCATGCATATTGAGCCTAGCTTGTTGATAATACTCAAATGAGTATATTGCATGCATTGTTTGTAGAAACATTTTTGTTGCATTCATGCTGCTGCAATGTGTGTTTTGTTTTATGGCAAGTTAAGTTGGAATTTAAATTCTGTTTAAATTCGAATTTAATTTGCATTTGTTTGAATCCTAGAAAAGTTTATTTCAGCCGAGTTCGCTTTTCCCCTGGTCCAACTCTGCTCCTTCTTTCTTCCCAAGCGCAGCCCAGCTCCCTTCTCCTTTTTCCCCGGCCCAAGTCTCCACCTGGTCCTCTTTCCCGCGAGCAGGCCCAGCCCCGCTCCCTTTCCTCCCCTCCGCTTCCCCCCCCCAAGCCGGCCCACTTCCCCCCCTGCGCCGGCCCAGCTCGCGCGACGCTCCCCCCTCCCTCCTCAGCGGCCGACAGGCAGGCCCCGCATGTCAGACTCACCTTCTTCCTGCCGCCGCGCCCCCTTACTTCCACGGCCCGCGATCACCTCCGCGATCCCGGCCATTCCCGCCCATCCCCGCGCCCCTGGACCCACCCGGCTCCCTCTGGAAGTTTCCACGAGCCTTCCCCGCGTGCTCCTTTCCTTCTTCGCGCCGCCCGAGCAAGGAAACCGTCGCCCCGCATGGCAACCCGAGCCGCCGGACTGACGCCGCCGGGATTCGCTCCATCCCGGCCAAATGTGGCACCCCTCCGGCATATTTAAGCACCCCCACACACACCCCAGCCCCCACCGACCCTCCACCGAGCCCGAAACGCCCTCCAGTAGCCCAGCCACGCCAAGCCCCGCCACTCTTCGGCCGCCTCCGTCGATCCTCGCCGCCGGTGTCGTTCCCTCGACGAGAACACCCTCAGGAGCTTCCCCTCGAGGTATGGATGCTGCCTGAGCCACCACCACTACCACATCGCCCCCCAGCCTAAGCTAATTGCTCATCGTCGACTTTCCAGGGCCGCCGAGCCGCTGCCTCTCGCCGGCCGCCGTCTCCGTCGTCCCATTGCTACCGTGATCCCCCTGGGTGAGTTCGCCTCCCTCCCCTGATGATGTAGGACCAAACCACGCGTTGAATGGTGCCTTGCAGCTCGAGATTCGCCCACCTCCGTCGAGCTTTCACCGCCGGATGAGCGGCGCCGCCGTCCCCGACGTCGCCGGCAAGTCTTACCCCGCCCGACTGATCTGGACCACCGGATGAGGATCCAACGGCTCATAACCGCCCTGGGCCCGAGTCAAATGGGTGGATACCGGTCAGCGCTGCGTGTTTTGTAGAAGAACCCCTGAGTTATTTAGAAATCAACCCGCCGTCCCACGCTGTTAAAACTTATTTGCAAAGAGGTCATGTTTTACACGTTTAGCCCCCTGCCCTTTCTAAAATTTGTTCCCGCGGTCCAGATCTGGTTCATTTGCGCTGTAGCCCCCGTGTCTATAGCTTAATTAAGTTTAGGCCCTCGGTTTTTCACAAACTAGCCCCTGGAACTTTTAAAACTTTGCCAGCAGGTCCCTAGAACATAGAAGAGCCATATCTTTTCGTTTTAGCTCCAATTAGGGTGATTTTCGTGCTCATGTGTTCGTAGTAAAGCGTAGGTTAATACAAAAACCATTATTTGTATTGTTTCTACTGTTTAGTGTACTGTTCTAATAGAATATTATTTGTTTGCATGTATTGGTTTGTGTGCTCGCTTGTATGGTGATTCGTGTCCAGTCGGTGAGCCGTACGCTTTGGAGTTTGAGTACGTGGAGGACTTTCCGGAGCAGGACCCCCAGCAGCAGCAGCAGGAGCCACCCTTCAAGGAAGACAAGTTATAGCATGGAAAATCCTTGCTACCTAAACACACTCTTTATATACATCTACTTTCATATGCATGTGTCTAAATTGTTATCCTATTAAGGTTGTACCTAGATTGTTTACTCCTATCCTTTCATCACCTTGGGTTATTGCATAAGGGTAGAATCTTTGCTATGCGCAGCTACTGTCACCTTTATTTAACTGTTAATTTTGACTTAATGGTTCACTTCAACATTAATGATAAAACTTGCTTTTTAGCAACATCATTTAGGGAGCTGGGGCATGTGATGTGTGCTTTCCTCCAGTGTCTCTCCGTAAGGTCCAGTTCTTAAAGCGGCAACCCAGGAGCCTGTCGCCACCGCTAGAACTATTATGGCTCTGGTCTTGGTCAAGTAACGTGTACGTCTCTAGCTTGCCAGTGGTTACCGGTGGGGCCGACGACGTTAGGGGAAGTAAGGCGCGAGGTGTTTCTTGATTCCACCGAGGATGGTAGCCCCGTCGGCTAGGTCTCGTTGGACCCAGTCCCGTGTTGGGAGTCCCTGTGACGGGGAACTCCGCACGTTGCGCATTGTTGGGTGCGATGCCCGCGCTCTGGACGCCATCGACCCCTATGGTGTGACTCCGTAGGCTTACGTCGATCTCGGTGCCTAGAGTCTCACCACCTTATTGTACCTTAGCGGTCTCTGTCTTGTTAGGGTGTCTTGTGAAAAGCCTCGTAGCGTCCCTATGCAATCACACCTCGGAAGTGTTGATGCACGTGGTTGGGTGCAAAGTTCTTTTAAACTTTTACGCGACTGTTGGGTAAAGGGCGAAACCTCTGCAGAGTGTAAAATCTATCATGATAGCCTTGCTCAGGGTCACGAGCGGCCTGGATCCTTTTTTATTAGAAGATGATGTTTATTTATGTTTAATGTCACTTATACCTTATTAATTGGGTTGCAACTGGGTTTCATTCACTTGTAGTAATTTGGTTAATGTTAAAATGAACCAACTAAAAATGCTAATGCAGTTTGGTTAATGTTAAAATGAACAAACTAAAAATGCTAATGCAGTTAAGCCGTGTCTAGCCTATTTTGAGCCTTCATACCCGTGCTATACTTACACTTGTCATTTTATTCAACAAAATCCCGGATGGGTAAACAGATTGGGCTGGGCATGAGTCTGCTGCTGAGTTTCCAGAAGATTTACCGTACTACTGAGTTGTGATCTCCCAGTCAGAGTCCCTGTGGATTGCGGCTCCATTAGTTGAGAGTTTTATTAGTCTTCTGCTGTTATTATTTAGATCATTTAAAGCACTATGATGTAAACATTTTATTTAATGAAGAATTTATTCCAGCATATGCTCTCTGTTTATCATATTTTTTCGCTATATGTGTACTATGATTTCCTGGGCACACATATGGCCGCATTCGGGTTTTTGTGAAAATCCGGGTGTGACAGATTGGTATCAGAGCCGTGCTGACTGTAGGATCGCTGCCTAGCTAGAACGGTTGACAAATCTTAGGAGACCACCATGACTATGTTTTATGTCGTCTAGATTCACTTTTTTAGAACTTAAATCTAGTCGAGTCTTGTGTGAATCATGTCTTTAGGTGCTTGAAATGCTTGTCATTATGCTTATGCTTGATTTGGATTTTTGTAATGATTTTGATGGGCGTAGACGCAAGTCTACTACCATCTAGATGTAGAACTAAGGTTTAAGGACTTTAGTGATTAAATAGAGGGGTATTCATTTCTCTTGCTCCTTTTCTATTTAAGCCCTCCATCATAACAAATTGGTAAACCTCTGAAGCCACAACCCTCGGAGTTTTTATGATAATTGTTTATTGATGATAGATGGGGAACACAAGGAGCAACCCCGGTGCCAGCGAACTGCCGCCACCACCTCCCACCATTGAGCAGATGATGCTCACGCAGACCCAGCTGATGCAGCAGATGGCTCAGACGATGGCAATGATGCAGCAGAACCAGCAGAATCCACCGCAGCACAACATGTCGCCCCGTGACAAGAGGGGTGAATTCCTGAAGGGACGTCCTCCTACCTTCAGCAAGGCCACCGACCCCCTGCAGGCTGATGATTGGCTCAAGGCGATGGAGAGACAGCTCGACATCGCACAGTGCAACGACCGGAAGAAGGTGTTATACGCCAGAGGACAGCTCCAGGGACCGGCATTGGACTGGTGGGACTCGTATCAGTACGGTCACATCGACTGTACTCAGATCATCTGGCAGGAGTTCCGCAGCAGCTTCCGCTCCCACCACGTGCCAGAAGCTCTGATGACCCTGAAGAAGAAGGAGTTGCTGGCACTGAAGCAAGAAGGGATGCGTGTCACCGCTTATCGTGACAAGTTCATCGAGTTGGCCCGTTATGCTGATGAAGACGTGGACACTGACAAGAAGAAGCAGTCTAGGTTCAATGATGCCTTGCAGGATGCTCTGCAGTACCAGCTGATGTGCACCAGGTTCCCAAACTTCTAGGAACTGGTGGACGGTGCTTTGATGCGGGAACACAAGCGCCGTGAGATGGAAGAGAAGAAGAGGAAGTTCCAGGGCCAGCAGATCGGGAACAGCAATCGCCCCCGTTTTGTTCCTCCTCAGGGTAGTCAGCAGATGGGGAGCCAGCAGCGCTTCCAGAGTCAGCAGGGCCTGTTCAACCGTGGCCAGCACCAGCAGCGCCCCCAGTACCCTCAGCGCCACAACAGCAGTGTCCTCAGAACCAGCTGTAGAATGTCCCAGTTCAGCGCCACCAGACGCAACAAGGCCCCGTTCAGCGCCCCAACCCCGTCAACAACACGCTAGTGGCCCCCAGAGTGTGCTATCACTGTGGTGAGCAGAGGCACCATGCCAATGTCTGCCCCAAGAAGACCCAGAACACCGCCGGCCAGAACAACAATCAGAGTGCTGATCTACCGCAGAATCAGGTGCAGGGACAGGCCAACCATGCTCCACAGAACCCCGCCAGAGGAAAGCTCAACCACACTGGGGCGGAGACCGTTGAGGGAGGTACTAATGTGGTAGTGAGTATGTTCCTTGTCAACTCCACCCATGCGACTATTTTGTTCGATTCCGTAGCTTCACATGCTTCCATATCTGCTGCATTTGTGAAAAACAACTTAGTGGCATTACTTCCCATGAAGAATGCTATGCTAGTTAGCTCACCAGGAGGGGAACAGTGCGCCACTTTACGCTGTCCCCGTGTTACTGTCACCATAAGGGGGGTAGACTTCGAGGCACACCCGGTCGTCCTGGAGTCTATTAGTTTCGACCTGATTCTGGGTATGATTTGGCTAGCCCGATATGATGCAGTGATCCAGTGCGCCAGGAGGACTGTACAACTGACGTCAGCATCCGGAGATAAGGTGGAGTACCAGGCAGCCAGTCCATTGGAGCACAATCAAGTCAATCAAGCTGATGGTGCAGCTCCCACCGATATCAAGGTGGTGAGCGAGTTACCGGATGTGTTTCCTGAGGAATTGCCAGGTATGCCCCCGGAACGAGAAGTTGAATTCATTATTGAACTTAAACCTGGCACTGCACCTATAGCTAAGAGGCCCTATAGAATGGGAGTAAAGGAGCTGGAGAAACTGAAGGAACAATTAAGCTCCTTGCTAGCCAAGGGGTATATTCGTCCTAGTGCTTCACCATGGGAGCACCAGTACTGTTCGTGGACAAGAAGGATGGGACACAGAGGATGTGTGTGGACTACCGAGCCCTCAATGAAGTGACCATCAAGAACAACTACCCGCTGCCAAGGATTGATGATTTGTTTGATCAGCTGAAGGGAGCTTGTGTGTTCTCCAAGATAGACATTCGATGGGGATATCATCAGATGAGGATCTAGTCATCGGACATACCCAAGACGGCTTTCACTACTCGGTACGGGTTGTACGATTTCACGGTTATGTCGATTGGACTGACCAATGCTCCTGCATACTTCATGTACCTGATGAATAGTGTCTTCATGGACTACCTTGACAAGTTCGTGGTAGTGTTCATTGATGACATTCTGGTCTTCTCCAAGAGTGAAGAGGAATATGAAGATCATTTGAGGATGGTGATGCAGAGACTCCGGGAATATCAGCTATATGCCAAGTTGAGAAAGTGTGAGTTCTGGCTGAAGGAAGTGGCATTCTCGAGACACGTGCTGTCCAATGGAGGAGTAGCAGTTGACCCAAAGAAGGTTAATGATGTGTTGAGCTGGAACCCGCCTCGGGATGTCAGCAAGATCAGGAGTTTCCTTGGAATGGCCAGATATTATCGGCATTTCATTGAAAGATTCTCTAAGATTGCTAAACCCATGATGGCGTTATTGGAGAAAAATGCCAAGTTCATCTGGACAGAGGAGTGCCAAACCAGCTTCGAAGAGTTGAAGAAGAGGCTGACAACAGCACCTGTACTGGTATTGCCCGACATAGCGAAGAGCTTCTCCATCTACTATGATGCATCCCGTCTAGGATTGGGTGTGTACTTATGCAGGAAGGGAGAGTCGTGGTGTACGCATCAAGACAGTTGCGGAAGCATGAGCAGAATTATCCAACACATGACCTGGAGTTGGCAGCTGTAGTGCATGCTTTGAAGATTTGGAGGCATTACCTGAGTGGGCACAAGTGTGACATCTACACTGATCACAAGACCCTAAAGTATGTCTTCACTCAGTCAGAGCTGAATATGAGGCAACGCCGATGGTTGGAGTTGATCAAGGACTATGATCTGGTGATCCATTACCACCCTGGCAACGCTAATTTGGTGGCCGATGCTCTGAGTAGGAGAAGCTATGTGAACAAGATCACCGGCCACTGTCTGCCTGAAGAACTCAGCCGGGAATTTGAAAAGATGAGTCTGGGGTTTGTGACCAGCATCACATAGATGACGGTAGAACCGACTCTTGAACAGGAGATCCGGAAAGGACAACTTGGTGATGAAAATATCAAGGAAATTTTGGAGAATTTTGCCCTAGGAAAGGCCCCTGGATTCCGAGTTGATGAACAGGGAACCTTGTGGCACGGGAAGAGGATATGTGTGCCCGATATAGCGCAGATCAAGGACACGATCCTAAGAGAAGCGCATGATTCGGCATACTCGATCCACCTAGGAAGTACCAAGATGTACCAAGACATCCAGGAAAGATTCTGGTGGTACAGATTGAAGCGTGATGTGGCGACACATGTGGCACTATGTGACACTTGTCAGAAAGTTAAGGCCGAACATCATAGACCAGCCGGATTACTCCAGCCCTTGAAGATACCGGAATGGAAATGGGAAGAAGTTGGCATGGACTTCATCACTGGTCTACCCCGCACACAACGAGGATTTGACTCCATTTGGGTGATTGTGGACCGCTTGACCAAAGTGGCACACTTCCTTCCAGTGAAGACCACCTACACCGGAGCTGGACTAGGAGAGCTATACATGGAGAGGATTGTGTGCCTGCATGGAGTGCCCAAGCGGATAGTGTCTGATCGTGGTACTCAGTTCACTTCACACCTCTGGCAGAAGCAACATGAGTCTATGGACACCAAGTTGCAGTTTAGTTCAGCTTATCACCCCTAGACAGATGGACAGACAGAGCGGACTAATCAGATTCTGGAGGACATGTGCACTGCAGTATGGTGTTAGTTGGGACAAGAGTCTACCCTATGCGGAATTCTCGTACAACAACAGCTATCAGAAGAGTCTGCAGATGGCACCGTTGGAGGCTTTGTATGGTAGGAAGTGCAGAACACCACTGTTCTGGAATCAGATTGGAGAGAGCCAAGTTTTTCGGCCTGAGATACTCATTGATGCAGAACACCAAGTGCAAGTGATCAGGCAGAATTTGAAGGTGTCACAGTCCAGGCAGAAGAGTTATGCTGATGTCAGACGGGGGGATCTCAGTTTCGAGGTTGGAG
Organism: Echinochloa phyllopogon; assembly: GCA_033239725.1. Classification (NCBI taxonomy): domain Eukaryota; kingdom Viridiplantae; phylum Streptophyta; class Magnoliopsida; order Poales; family Poaceae; genus Echinochloa; species Echinochloa phyllopogon. The sequence goes on along the minus strand of BTCW01000012.1, from coordinate 58,007,483 downwards.
ATTTTGTGTACCTCAAGGTGTCTTCATTGAGGGGCGTGAAGAGGTTCAATGTCAAGGGCAAGCTAACACCTCGATACATCGGACCCTTCCAGATACTTGAAAGGAAAGGTGAAGTGGCATATCAGTTGGGACTACCCAAGAGATTGGCCGGAGTGCACGATGTGTTCCATGTGTCACAGCTGAAGAAATGCTTGCGGGTGCCTGAACAGAAGAACCCGATAGATGAGTGGAATGTGCAAGAAGATCTCACTTACGAGGAGTATCCAGTCAGGAGTACCCGCAACTCTTCACATCTACATCCGAATCTCGAGGACGAGATTCATCTTAAGGGGGATAGGTTTTTAGTAATTAATTGGCTTTTATTTAATTTGTTCAAATTTAAAATAGGTTAAATGAATTATTTATTAACATTAATATTAAATATAAGTTGTAGAAACATTTTTGTTGCTTTCATGCTGCTGCACTGTGTTTTGTTTGATGGCAAGTTAAGTTGGAATTTAAATTCTGTTTAAATTCGAATTTAATTTGCATTTGTTTGAATCCTAGAAAAGTTTATTTCAGCCGAGTTCCCTTTTCCCCCTTCAACTTTTCCCCCGGTCCAACTCTGCTCCTTCTTCTTTCTTCCCAAGCACAGCCCAGCTCCCTTCTCATTTTCCCCGGCCCAACTCTCCACCTGGGCCTCTTTCCCGCGAACAGGCCCAGCCCCGCTCCCTTTCCTCCCCTCCAATTTTTCCCCTCAAGCCAGCCCACTTCCCCCCTTGCACCGGCCCAGCTCGCGTGACGCTCCCCCTCCCTCCTCAGCGGCCGACAGGCGGGCCCTGCATGTCAGACTCACCTTCTTCCTCCCGCAACGCCCCTTCCTTCCCCGGCGCGCGATCACCTCCACGATCCCGGTCGTTCCCGCCCATCCCCGCGCCTCTGGACCCACCCAGCTCCCTCTGGAAGTTTCCCCGAGCCTTCCCCGCGCGCTCCTTTCCTTCTTCATGCCGCCCGAGCAAGGAAACCGTCGCCCCGTATGGCAACCCGAGCCGCCAGACCGCCGCCGCCGGGATTCGCTCCATCCCTACCAAATGTGGCACCCCTCCGTCCTATTTAAGCACCCCCACACACACCCCAGCCCCCATCGACCCTCCACCGAGCCCCAAACGCCCTCCAGCAGCCCAGTCACGCCGAGCCCCGCCACTCTTCGGCCGCCTCCGTCGATCCTCGCCGCCGGTGCCGTTCCCTCTATGAGAACACCCTCAGGAGCTTCCCCTCGAGGTATGGATGCTGCCCGAGCCACCACCACTACCACATCTCCCCCCAGCCTAAGCTAATTCCTCGTCGTCGACTTTCCAGGGCCGCCGAGCCGCTGCCTCTTGCCGGCCGCCGTCTCCGTCGTCCCATTGCTACCGTGATCCCCCTGGGTGAGTTCGCCTCCCTCCCCTGATGAGGTAGGACCAAACCACACGTCGAATGGTGCCTTGCAGCTCGAGATTCGCCCAGCTCCGGCGAGCTTTCACCGCCGGATGAGAGGCGCCGCCCGACTGATCTGGACCACCGGATGAGGATCCAATGGCTTATAACCGCCCTGGGCCCGAGTCAAATGGGTGGATACCGGTCAGCGCTGCGTGTTTTGCAGAAGAACCCCCGACTTATTTTGAAATCAACCCACTGTCCCACGCTATTAAAACTTATTTGCAAAGAGGTCCTGTTTTACTCGTTTAGCCCCCTGCCCTTTCTAAAATTTGTTCCCGCGGTCCAAATCTAATTCATTTGTGCTGTAGCCCCCGTTTCTATAACCTAATTAAGTTTAGGCCGTCGGTTTTTCACAAACTAGCCCCTGGAACTTTTAAAACTTTACCAGCAGGTCCCTAGAACTTAGAGGAGCCATATCTTTTCCGTTTTAGCTCCGATTAGTGTGATTTTCGCGCTCATGTGTTCATAGTAAAGCTTAGGTTAATACTAAAACCTTTATTTGTATTGTTTCTACTGTTTGGTGTACTGTTCTAATAGAATATTATTTGTTTGCTTGTATTGGTTTGCGTGCTCGCTTGTATGGTGATTTGTGTCCAGTCGGTGAGCCGTAGGCTTTGGAGTTCGAGTACGTGGAGGACTTTCTGGAGCAGGACCCCCAGCAGCAGCTATAGGAGCCACCCTTTGAGGAAGACAAGTTATAGCACGGACAATCCTTGCTACCTAAACACACTCTTTATATACATCTACTTTCATATGCATGTGTCTAAATTGTTATCCTATTAAGGTTGTACCTAGATTGTTTACTCCTATTCTTTGATCACCTTGGGTTATTGCATAAAGGTAGAATCTTTGCTATGCGCAGCTACTGTCACCTTGATTTAACTGTTAATTTTGACTTAATGGTTCACTTCAACGTTAATGATAAAACTTGCTTTTTAGCAACATCGTTTAGGGAGCTGGGGCATGTGATGTGTGCTTTCCTCCAGTGTCTCTCCGTAAGGTCTGGTTCTTAAAGCGGCAACCCAGGAGCCTGTCGCCACCGCTAGAACTATTATGGCTCTGGTCTTGGTCAAGTAACTTGTACGTCTCTAGCTTGCCAGTGGTTACCGGTGGGGCCGACGACGTTAGGGGAAGTAAGGCGCGAGGTGTTTCTTGATTCCACCGAGGATGGTAGCCCCGTCGGCTAGGTCTCGTTGGACTCAGTCCCGTGTTGGGAGTCCCTGTGACGGGGAACTCCGCACGTTGCGCATTGTTGGGTGCGATGCCCGCGCTCTGGACGCCATCGACCCCCTATGGTGTGACTCCGTAGGCTTACGTCGATCTCGGTGCCTAGAGTCTCACCACCTTATTGTACCTTAGCGGTCTCTGTCTTGTTAGGGTGTCTTGTGAAAAGCCTCGTAGCGTCCCTATGCAATCACACCTCGGAAGTGTTGATGCACGTGGTTGGGTGCAAAGTTCTTTTAAACTTTTACGCGACTGGTGGGTAAAGGGCGAAACCTCTGCAGAGTGTAAAATCTATCATGATAGCCTTGCTCAGGGTCACGAGCGGCCTGGATCCTTTTTTATTAGAAGATGATGTTTATTTATGTTTAATGTCACTTATACCTTATTAATTGGGTTGCAACTGGGTTTCATGCACTTGTAGTAATTTGGTTAATGTTAAAATGAACCAACTAAAAATGCTAATGCAGTTAAGCCGTGTCTAGCCTATTTTGAGCCTTCATACCCGTGCTATACTTGCTAAGTAATTGTTTACTTACACTTGTCATTTTATTCAACAAAATCCCAGATGGGTAAACAGATTGGGCTGGGCATGAGTCTGCTGCTAAGTTTCCAGAAGATTTACCGTACTACTGAGTTGTGATCTCCCAGTCAGAGTCCCTGTGGATTGCGGCTCTATTAGTTGAGAGTTTTATTAGTCTTCCGCTGTTATTGTTTATATCATTTATGAAGCACTCTTATGTTCTCTGTTTATCATATTTGTTCGTTATATGTGTACTATGACTTCGTGGGCACACATATGGCCGCATTCAGGTTTTTGTGAAAATCCGGGTGTGACAACCTGCCACCGCCGCCTCTCTCTCTGAACCCTACCTCCCACCCGCCGCCTCGCTGCATCCGCCGCCGCCAGGGCCGTAGCCGCCCTACGTCGCCACCCGCATCCTGCGCCGCCGCCCGCCCCGCTCCTCGCACAGCCCAGCCGCCGACGCCGCTTCGCCCCTGACGCCGCCCACCCCGACCGGCCCTGTTCGCCAATTGCCGCCGCCCCCAACATGGCCCTACCCGCGGCCGCTCCTGCCGTGGCACCTCGTGACCGGCCGCCGCCGCTGCCTACGCCCGCCCTACCCCGACCGCGACCGCGCGCAAACGAGGTTAGCTTCCTCTCTTGTTTGTAGTTTGAGAGGGCAAGAAATAAGAAAAATTAGACAATGCATGTTGTTGTCATTGTGTATGTGGTTATCGGTGTTCGTGCCGTGGTTATGATTGTATATGTGGTTGTCATCCTTCGTCCATGGTTTTTTGCAGGATGGGGTTTTGGAAACCTCACCATGCAGGGGAGGTGCTGCCGAAATTTTCATTTGACAAAATTTTGTTTTTTTCATGGACAAAATAATATAACGAACTATCCTGGTCGAACTTGCAGGGCCAATCCGATGGATGTATGAGTGCCGAGTTGAGACAGGTTGCCGATGGTTATGCGTATAAGGTCAGGTGATTTACCGGATATGACGTGTATGGTTATCATTTTCACACAACAAGCCATAAACAGAGGATTCATGCCCAATCGAAGTACCACAATTACCGGAGTCTATATGCCAAGCCTTGATGGGGGGGAGACTTGAAGAAATATACAAACTTAATTTTGATGGAATCAAACATCTTAATCCTATTATCTTCAAATGTCATTGGTTTGATCCCTCCGTGGTGAGACAGACCCCTAATCTGGGCTAGTCGAAATTCGATAATCATCTGTCTTATATGAGATGATGTCTATATTGTGGCTCAACAGGCGACCCAAGTTTATTATTTTTCATACCCGTGAAAAACCCATGAACGTCTTGATGGTTGTGATGTTGTGTACAAAGTATCGCCTCATAGTAAACTACCTGTCCCAAACAATGAAGATTATAACATAGACCCAAACACCTATGATCGAGAGTTCTTCCATGAAAATGGGATAGAAGGGAATTATAAGGTAGATTTAACCCAAGCGGTTGGAATGGATTTAGACTCAGAAATGTTTGTTGACGAGGACATTTGAGATTTAGTTCAGAATGCCAAGGACTTGGAGTTACTGGAGCGATTACAATCAGGCAATGACAGTGACGATGACATACCTTATCCTTTGGAGCACGGTCATGAACATCTCGAAATGTATGATAGCGATGATGAGACCGTTGATCCAGCTGATCCTGATACTGATGATTATTTCTAATAAATGTATGTTTTTTTGTATATATTGCATCTCTTTCTAATAATTTATGTTGGTTGATATTTTTTACTTATTTCATCTCTTTCTAATAATTTGTATATATTGCATCTCTTTCTAATAATTTATGATAATTTTGGTTCATAAATGTTCATATTGTTTATCTAATAAATTTATGTTTTTGTTGATTGTAGGTGATTGAACCAAGATGGTGGGTGGGGGCGGTGCAACGAGGAACTTTATGTCGCTCTACCGTAAATTTATAGATGGAGGGTCCGATGCAGCTGGGCCGTCCGGTAGCAAGGGAAGGAGGCGAAAGAAAGGTCGAGGTACGGGGCGAGGCAAGGGGCGATAACGGACCCTTGTGCCTTCTTCGTCTTCGACCCTCATGCCTTCTTTGTCTTCGTCTTCGGACCCACAAGGGCAAGGCGACCTCCGACGTCAGGTACAACTCGGAGGACCTGGCCACAGCATACAACAACACCACCGTCCATAGTTGCAAAGGAGGTCCATGGACACTGATGGATAAGTGGTCATGAGGGCGGGAGGAGGCAAGAAGCATGGGCTGTACTTAATCGGCGACAACACTATCGACACGGCCGCTACTCCCACACTCCACCAGATTCGAACCGGGAGCACGAGCTCTTCCCCGGCCATACGCCAACCTCCTCCCGCTTCACACTTCGGGATGCAAGCACTACAGATTATTTCTGTTTGGTTTATTGTACGTTCACTTTTACTTATGTTTGATCTCTATTGTAAGATTGTGATTGAATATTGCAGACCCAGCAGGAAGATGAGAGGAGGAGGCGGGAGAACCCGGAGTTGCAGCTTGAGGAGATCGAGCGCCAGAACCGGGTGTGGAAGAAGCGGATGTTTGCCTACATGCAGAACATTGGTGCGCGGGTGGGTGAAGGTCCGTCGCCGCCGATGCCACGCCCTCCACCACGTCCTCCTCCCATTTCTCCTGTGAGTCACTTGAGAACCTTATAATTTCATTTCACAACTTAGACAACTTAGTCGGTTACCTTAGACAACTTAAACAACCTTAGATTGTAATGTTGTAATGTTTACTCTCGACAAAAGACTCGGCAAAGGCTCGGGCCAGCCACCGGCCAGCTCTGGGCAGCTCTGGTCGGCCGCGGCCACCTGTGGGCAGCTCTGGCCGGCCGCGGCCAGCTCCAGCCAACTCTGGCTGGCCACGGCCGGCCAGAGCTGGCCAAGGGCTGGCCATGGCCGCCCAGAGTTGGCCACAGCTGGCCAGAGCGGGCCACGGCAGACCGGTGGCTGGCCCGAGCCTTTGCCGTGTATTTTTCCGAGAGTAAACATTAAAACATTATAGTTACATATCTATCAGTTTTAGTTTGTTACTTTGAGGACATGTTTCTGTCGTAAATCTTATATCGCACATGGAAAATGTTCTCTTTTATGCAGAATCCTAGCTCGGCAGCGTCAAATGAAGTGGCACTCAGCTGTTTCTGTCATTTCTGGAAAGACCTTTGCCGAGTGTTTTGTCCTTAACACTCGGCAAACGTGGGGGCATTGCCGAGTGTTTTGTCCATAAAACTCGGCAAACCACATGCCTTGTCGAGTGTTTTGGCACAAACACTCGGCAAATCTGGGAGGCTTTGCCGAGTGCAACTCTCAGCAAAGCCTCCGTTAAAAACTCGCAAACGGCCACGTGGTTGGAGCACTCGGAAAACCCCCTGTTTCCTGTAGTGTATCAAGTTGCAATCTAAATAGTCCTTCCATGTTATATATCAGAGAAAAACGTCGCCCTGTGGGACTGGCAAGCAGCGATAACATCATCAACTTTTTGATATGATACACAGTAGATGTACTCCAGGCACGGCGAAGAAGAAGCAGTCTGTCTGTCGGACCTTAGCGTGGAAGGCATAGACGGCCGTTCGGATAGTCACCATTGTCCGATCTGTATCAAGGTCATTCTTTGTGAGGGGCAGGTAATTAAGAGATGACAAGCTCAAGGACTATGGTTGACTTGCGGAATTGAAGCTCCACTATTATTGGAGAGGATTTTATATGTGCTAGTATATGATAAACCTGATCCGTGCTGGATGACATCAGCACAATGATGCCGATGCAGATAATTGCTGGCATTGACAATAATTATATATACATGTCGGCGCTTATACAAGCCAGCAGTCTAGACTTCGAACTATCCTCAAGGTCGTGGGTTGCAGGTCACAAGTCATGCATTTTTAATGTGAAATACATGCTAGTGCAGTATCTAGACTTCGAACTTATGACCTCCCGTCTCGCGCAATCGGCCGTTACCATTCTACCTATACATCTCCCCTACATGCTATAGGGAATTCTATTTCTTGACAGCGGCTCTTCACAGATTTTAGTGAAATTAATATAATGTTGGTGTTATATTTTCTAAAATGATTTATATGATCTTACTCATTCCTATCGATAAAAAATTTAGAGAGATAGTAATCCTGTGTCCTTGAAAACATTACATAGCTGATAGGATATAGTAACAACAAGGTTAACTATAAAGTTTATTCAAACGAACATATTGTTTGCTAATAAAAAGTTTATTCAAACATAGAAACCACACTGTTACAGATGAACCTGCAGGCACATATGATAAACACCAGCATACTCTTCTCCTTGAAATCTCTTGACGGCACCCATCTACTCGCAGCAATCAACGACACGAGCACAACATGTAGCTAAACAAGCGAACAAACAATATACAACTAAGAACACTACACCAATAAAAATAAAAGCTTTAAAAGAGCGTGCTAAGTGGAAGGGCTCAATTATATGGGAAATGGCCAGCAACCAACCTTCTAAGTTTGAGCACGAGGAAAGAAACAGACAGAGCAAAAGGGTTGCATGCATACAGCCATGTGTTTCACGTACACTACAAGAATAACTCACATCCGCACCCCTCATATGCCTCGATGCACTCAAGATCCGGTGCTAATGTAACGTTAGCACCGGGTGAGAAATTGGGGCGCCCCCGGGAACCCTTTAGCACCGGTTGGTAACACCAACCAGTGCTAAAGGGGGTGTTTTAGCACCGGTTGGTGTTACCAACCGGTGCTAAAGGCCCCGACCCTTTAGCACCGGGTCGTAACACACCCTTTAGCACCGGTTGGTGTTACGACCCGGTGCTAGAGGTCTTTTAGCACCGGGTCGTAACACCAACCCGGTGCTAAAGGGGGTGTCACATGCTACTATAAAACAAAAGAATCTTCTATCTCATCACACGTGCTTTGTAGGTGAGATGGTTAGGTGGGTACGCGCGAGCCAAGAGGTCATGAGTTCGAATCCTCGTAGCAACGCACATATTTTTTGGCAAATTGACACACCTTTAGCACCGGTTATTTAACCCGGTGCTAAAGGTGGGTACCTTTAGCCTCGGAAACATAGCACCGGTTGGGAAACCCGGTGCTAAAGGGCTTTCCCAACCGGTGCAGATGTGACTCATTCTGGTAGTGGTACGCGCTGGTGTTGGGACCTCCTTTTCTATTGGCGAGGCTTTTTAATATGGCAACTGTGGAAAAAGGCCAATTAATATGGTACATAGGATATATGTCAACAGGAGGTACACAGCCACGTCCTATGAACTATGGATTGGCTCATGAATAAACATAGGTGATATCCGCACGAACAAGTATGGATTGGTACGGTGAAGAAATTAAATCAACTAATTTACATGATTTCCCTCCTAGCAGGTGGGTTACTGGTTATTCCTGGGCAACGATTATGGATTGGTGAAGAAAATCAAATAATTTAAATGACTTCCCTTCTAATAGGCATGGATTAGAAGTTATTACGAACCACGAAGTATCAAATGACGCCGTAGAGAAATTCCACACTAACTCCTAACCATGCCATTAAATTTTCTGTCAGTAATCCTGTCACACCCGGATTTACACAAAAACCCGAATGCTGCTATATGTGTGTCCAAAAAGTCCACAGAACACATACAGCTAACAAATATGATAAACAGAGTACATATGCTCGAATAAAAAAAATAGTTAAATCAGAGTTTACCGAAATAAAACACAGCGGAAGTCTATCTCTCTTGATAGGTAGAGCCTCAAGTCCACAGGGACACCAACTGGTTGACCACAGCTCAGAAGTATCACCGATCCATCTATTACCCATCCGGGATTTTGTTGATTAATATCAAGCGTAAGTAAATGTCTTACTTAGAAAGTATAGCACGGGTGTATGAAGGCTCAAAATAAGGCTAGACACGGCATAAATGCATTAGCACTTTTAGTTGGTTCATTTTATCATTATCCAAGTTACTACATTGAATGAGTCCCAGTTGCAACCCAATTAATAAAGTGTCAGTGACATGAAGCAGTAAATAAACATCATATTCTAATCAAAAAGGATCCAAGCCGCTCGTGACCTTGAGCAAGGCTATCATGATAGATTATACACTCTGCAGAGGTTTCGCCCTTTACCCACCAGTCGCATAAAAGTTCAAAAGAACATTGCACCCAACCACGCACATCAACACTTCCGCGGTGTGATTGCATAGGGACGCTACGAGGTTTTCACAAGACACCGTAACAAGACAGTGGCCGCTAAGGTACAATAAGGTGGTGAGACTCTAGGCACCGAGATTGACTGACCCTTAGGGCGCAACGTGAGGGGGTCAATGTCGTCCAAGCGCGGGCAACTCATGCCAACAACAAAAATGAAGAGCGCAACGTGCGGAGCTCCCATACCACAGGGGCTCCCAACACGGGACTGGGTCTAACGAGACCTAGCCGACGGGGCTACCGTCCTTGGTGGAATCAAGAAACACCCCGTGTCTTACTTCCCATAACGCCGTCAGCCACTCCGGTAACCACTGGCAAGCTAGAGATGTATAAGTTACTTGACCAAGACCAGAGCCATAATAGTTCTAGCGGTGGCGACAGGCTCCTGGGTTGCCGCTTTAAGAACCGGACCTTAAGGAGAGACACTAGAGCAAAGCACACAACACATGCTCTAGTTCCCTAAACCATGTTACTAAAAAGCAAGTTTTATCATTAATATTGAAGTGAACCATTATGTCATAATTAACAATTAAATAATAATGACAGTAGCTGCGCATAGCAAAGATTCTACCCATATTCAATAATCCCAAGGTAACAAGGATAGGAGTATACAAACTAGGTACAACCTTAATAGGACATCAATTTAGACACATACATATGAAAGTAAATGTATGTAAAAAGTGTGTTTAGGTAGCAAGGATTGTCCGTGCTATAACTTGCCTCAAATCCAGTATAATCACATATAGTTTTCGGCTCTTGATCTTCAAACTCTTCTCATTGAAATCTCTTGGTGGCACTCCTCTATTCGCAGCAATCAACGACACGAGCACAACATGTAGCTAAACAAGCGAACAAACAATATACAACTAAGAACAGTACACCAATAAAAATAAAAGCTGTAAAAGAGCATGCTAAATGGAAGAGCTCAATTCTATGGTTACGTGAGCGCAAGAATCACTCTAATCGGAGCTAGAACGAGAAAGTTATGGCTTGATCAATTCTCCTCACCATCTGACATAGTCTGCTTGTTTATTTTATATCTCGAGTTCTAGACATCCGATTAACATTATTCCAATTGGGTTAGCTTCATAATTTGATAATCTATCTTCTGGAAAACATTCACGATTTTAGGAACTACTGTCTAGAAACGACATAAGATTTAGTGCACCTTTCAGAATCTGTTTTTATGGTGAAAATCTCTGCTGCGACTTATTGCTATCCTTCACCTCCCTCTGATAGCTTATATTAGAGGGTTTCTATCCTACAACAAGTTAAATAATACTTCTAATCGTAATTCATGTCGATATGAGTCTATCACAACGAAAACGGATTAAAACGAATCTAAAACGTGAAAACTATGGACTAAACAAGATTTCTAACGCTTAAAACTACCAGGGGCTTTTCTACGAAAGAGTATAGACTAAACGAATATGGTAGAAAATTACAAGATTCGCAGATGGTCTTACTGAAAATCTTGAGGCCAAAAACGATGGAAGGCTCGGCGCGACGACGAGACGAAGAATGGGCAGTAGTGCAAGATATGGTGCAAGAAGACTACCTTATGGAATCCCAAACAAAGGGGCCTCCCTGTAAAGGAGTCGATGGTGTGTCTTTTTCAGAGGAGATGTGGTTCGTATATATAGGGAGAAAACCTATCACTTTCAGGTTCATTAGCAATATGGGACTAGAGGTGGGTTGCCCCATTCCAATGCGAATGGGCTTTGAAATTTGGCCCAATAAAGTGATGGGATGGATTTGGCCTAAAATTGTGTCAACTTTGGACCAAGGTTGGTCTACTAAGGCCTTGTTTAGATCCAAAATAGGGGGTGGAGAATTGGGGGTTTGGGGTCAATCCGTAATCATTGTGCACTATAGCATTTCGTTTGTATGTGTGAAAAATTGTCCAAAAATTGATTAATTAGGCTCAAAATGTTCGTCTCGCCGAGTACAACAAAACTGTGCAGTTAGTTTTTGACTTCATCTATATTTAGTACTCCATGCTTGGGCCGACATTTTGATGTGATGGGAATCTTCTTTTTACATAGTGAACTTTGGGGTTGCTTTTTGGGAACTAAACAAGGGCTAAGATTTAGGGTGATTTTAAGTTTCGGAATAATTATTTTTCTGGTTATAAAATAATTACAGAGAAGTCCAGAATTGATATTAAAACATAAAAAATATTCTGAAAATTCTAAAAATCCTAGAAAAACATTTCAGAGATAGAGTTGGACATGAGGAACCCAAATAATATATTTGAACCTCACGAAATGGATTTTATCCTACTCCAAAAATTGGAATTTGCTCTAAGGAAAATAGGAATAAATGCCAGAAAACTCTGAAAAATTCCCACTAGGCTTCTAAACACGTTTTTTGAAAACTTTACACACCTAAAACCACTAAATGCAATCAGCATGAATGCAAAGCATTCAATATTAAACCTATGTTGTTTTAATTTAACTCAGAAAACAAAATTTTCCTATACTACACTCCCTGTTATTTATTTAAAGGTTGGAAAATTTTAGAAAATTGAGAAAATTATTGTATTAATTATGCTATCAATTCACATCCCAAATTCCAAAAATTTCAGGGTGTGACAAATCCATATACAAAAAAGAACCAATTGACAACGAGTGTCCGTTTTCATGTGAACACGTAGGAGGGCATTGTTTTACCGAAGGTTCTGACAAATAATGTCTCAAATAATGACTGTTGCTACGTAGACGGACGTAGTACAAGTATGAAACACGTGCATATGTACATATACCATCTGTCCATTGAAATAGGTCCGGAAAGTCTGCCATGCATGGTCCATAGGCGATATAGGCCCACTTAGCTAGCTGGTGGGTTAGGCAAAGATGTGGTCCGGGCGTATGTGTATCACGGGCACATGAGCATCAGCTTTGCATGCATGGACTTGCGTGTTTCACACTTCCTACAGGAACCTGTGAAGAATTATCTACCATGCTAAATAATATCTTGAATGAAATGAATTTTTGGGGTGCCAGGAACCCGCACTATAAGCTTGTTTGGTTGGTTACCTTGGCCGCCTGCCCGGTGAAAAATAATGATAATACCGAGATCAATGTGACTCAAATCCTGCCGTGATACTATGCACAGATGCGTGATCAATATGACGTTATGTTCTCTGGAGCGACTAGATATATGTTACATCATTACATGTGACTCTATGACCATTCATTCACCTGTTTACTTAATATATCTGAATGTTATGATTCTGTTTCCAGTCATAGCTGCCGTTATCATAAGCAGTCATCAAGTTTGTAACATTTTTCCATTTGGTCACAAATAAGAAACATATTGTTCGAGATGATAGGCCAGTTGTTAATTGATGGGCAATTTATGCTTTGTAGTGGTAAATGTAGAAATTTTTTAAGTAATAATGCCCATCATACAACATTAGGATGATAGAGAACTACTCGGTACCAAGGAGGAAATATTTGTGGTTGTGTCGCTTTCCGGAAGCACGGGAACAAGAAACAATACATGTGGTAATCACAGCCTGCTCTTGGTTGGAGCGCCGCACCATGCTGCTGGGGATATAAACTAGTACGACTATTATTGCTCATTTTTTCTACAAGAAACAAAATGAAATTAAAATTTGCATATTCTTCAGCCGCCAGCTTCTCCATTATTTGTTTGCATCAATCAGTATATAGCAAACTTCATGTATACGTCCCGCCACACTTGTCTCCATTTAAATTTGCATATTCTTCAGCCGCGAGCTTCTCGATTATTTGTTTGCATCAATCAGTATATTTCAAATTTAAATAAAGTTAGAACTGATAATGCCAAGATGCAACATTTGTCTGGAGCACCATCCAGATTAAGGAAAATTTTGATTCCGTTGTTATGATTGACGTCATAGAACAATTATTCTGTAACCGGGGTAAGAACAATCAAAGTAATATAATTCAGTTAGAAGCTTGCTTTGGTGACAGGTCGAAGCAGAGGTATGCACAGCGGCGCCATTGATGTTTTATGGTGAGGTTGGACAGGACGTGTTGAAGTGAGACGACGAAGGTCCCGAACAGTGGCTTCGGCTTGTCCGTGGCTTCACACGCGGCACACAATATTCTGAGTCATGGCATGGACACCATGGAGAGGGTGCCAGACAAGCTTTTGGCCATGTGAGATAGATTGGGCTATGGTGTCTGGAGAAGGGAAACAAACTACAGTATGGGCCTATTTGCGTCTGGGCTGATGCGAAAGGAAAAGGAGGAGGCATGGAGACGAGCTGGAGCGGGTTTGTGCTATCCCCCAGAGTGCGCATCGAGAGCGAGGCGGGCTGTATGAAAGGAAGGGGAGGAGTAGGTGGCTCCTTTGCAAGGTGTTCTGGCTAGGCCCGTTCACCAGGAAAGAGATGTGGCTTGCTGTGCGGAGGAAAGGGAGAGAATGATCGACCAAACTTGGCCAACAGATAGATGGGCTGGGATTGAGTCCAAGGAGGGGATCGGAAAATGAAATTGGTTTGATCCTTTTGGGATGGGATGCAAATCAAGGAGTTTGAATTGATTTAGAAGAGAATTCAAGGAATAGTTGCCACCAACTGATTTAAAGGAAAAACAAGGCACTCAAAATGCAAAACATGGATTTTATTGCAAGATTTTCTATAAAGGTTTATAAAAAGGTGTTTGCACACAATCAAAAGCAAAGTGAACTTCCAATTTGCCAAAAAAAATTAAAAGTTCACATTTTTAGTGGTTTTTATATGAGGCAAAACACGTAGTGTTATATATATATATAGGGGCGACGCGATATGAAAATGTGGAGGCAGTTTAACATTGGCACCGGCTCTATACAATGGGAGAATATAAGAGTGTGTTTGGCTGACAGCCACAACCAGCCATGCCCAGCTGTGGCACTGTCTAAGCTTCGGCGCAAAGACAGAATTCGACGCCAAGCGTAGAATTGTGGAACAGCACACAAGCACAGCCAAGTGGCGACAAATGTGCCTGTCCGCTTACGTAAAGTCGTGAAGAAATTGCAGCAGGACGTTGGTTTATCATTGGACCACACGCTTTACTGCAGTCTGTTGTAACAGGCACATGCATCATGCATGGATACCGTCTGTGCACCTCAATGCATGCATATCCATACGAAATATCAAATAATATTGAGCCTAGCATATGCATTGTTTGTTTCTGCAGGGCAACATGCAACACGCTTGTTACAGCTCTTGTGCGGGCCTCGAGCTTTGGATGGATGCACCTATGTGTTTCACCCTTCTTTCACAGTCAGCAACTTGGGCCCCTGGCAATTGGATGGATGCGCCCATGTCCAGGCTTCAATTCGAGCACATATATATAATAAGCAATTATCTTTGTATATATAAAAGGTTTGAGCTTGAATTAAAATATATATCAAGAGAGAATTGAAAAAAATAAATTAGCACGTCATAGTATCACTAACGGAAACCCCGTATTTGTCGAGTGTTTCTTTCTTTACCGAGTGCCCGCCGAGTGTATTTCGTCGGGCACTCGGCAAAGACAGAATTTGACGAGTGTATGAACAAATGCACTCGGCAATCAAAGTCACTCGGTAAATACAAGGTTTGCCGAGTGCCAAACAATAAGCACTCGGCAAACAATGCATTTACCGAGTGTCACAAGCCCGACACTTGGCAAAGAGCAAACATGTGCCCAACATGTGCCACGTTCGCTAACGTCGTGCGGCGGCTGTTTGGGACGTTAGCTCTTTGCCGAGTGTTAGAGGCATGGCACTTGGCAAAGAGGTGGCACGTGCCCAACACATGCCACGGCTGCCAATGACCGTTAGCGGCCGTTTGGGACATTAGCTCTTTGCCGAGTGTCTGAGGATTGACATTCGGCAAAGGTTGTACTTTTTTAAAAACATGAAATTAAAACACATAAGATTTCAAAATTTGAAATATAAAAGTTTTTCGCTGGCTGGGCTGGTGGCTTTGCCGAGTGCTAGACACTGGCACTCGGCAAACTATGGCTTTGCCTATTGTTTGCGAGGAGACACTCGGCAAATTAGGCCTTTGCCGACTGCCTAGAGCTTACACTCGGCAAACTTTACTTTTTCGATTTTGCGCTCTAAACTTTTTCTCCTATCTATAGACATGAAGTGACACTCTATGTCGAAATTTGGGTTAATTACGATCCGTTTGCCGTGTGTTTCCCAGGACCTTAGCCAAGTGTTTACTAGGAGACACTCGGCAAAGAGTACATTTGCCGAGTTCCTACAGCCCACCACTCGGCAAAGAGGCCACGTGGCTGGTCGGCTTGAGGCCGACGTGGCTTGTTTGTCGAATGCCGGCACTCGGCAAACAGCCACGTGGCTGGTGGGTCCTTGGCCGCGCGCGGCCACGTCACTGGCTAGTGCGCAGCCCCGTTGCCAGATCTCTTTGGCGAGTGCCCGATCCAGCACACCCAGAAAAAGAGTGTGGGGTTGGGGCACTGAACCATGCCCCGCCCCAACCCCACACACACGACCCACTCTCGCACACCCCCGCTGCGCCCGCCGCCGCTCGGGCCGCAGCCGCCCCACGCCGCCACCCCCCCCCCCCCCCCCCCCCCGCGCCGCCCCGCTCCTCATGCCGCCCCGCCGCCGACGCCGCTTCGCCCCTGATACCGCCCGCCCCGAATGGCCCCAGACTGCGGCCGGTCCTACCGCGGCCCCGTTCGCCCCGTTGACACGGCCCTGCCGGCAACCGCTCCTGCCGTGGCCCCTCCTGACCGACCGCCGCCGCTGCCTGCGCGCGCCCTGCCCCGACCGCGCTGCCCCGTGGCCGTCTGCCCCTGACCCGGATTGCGGCCGCCTCCGACCCCTGACCACGCACAAACGAGGTTAGCTTCCTCTCTTGCTTGTAGTTTCAGAGGGCAAGAAATAAGAAAAATTAGACAATGCATGTTGTTGTCCTTGTGTATATGGTTTTCGTTGTTCGTACCGTGGTTATGCTTGTATATGTGATTGTCGGCCTTCATCCGTGGTGTTTTGTAGGATGGGGTTTTGGAAACCTCACCGTGCAGGGGAGGTGTTGCCCGAATTTTTATTTGACAAAATTTTGTTTTTTTCAGGGATAAAATAATATAACGAACTATCCTGGTCGAACTTGCAGGGCCAATCCGATGGGTCTATGAGTGCCGAGATGAGACAGGTTGCCGATGGTTGTGCGTATAAGGTCATGTCATTTAACGGATATGAAGTGAATGGTTGTCGTTTTCGCACAATAAGCCATGAGCAAATGATGCCCAATAGAAGGACCACAAATATCGGAGTCTATACGCCAAGCCTTGATGGGGTCGATTACTATGGGAGACTTGAAGAAATATATAAACTTAATTTTGATGGAATAAAACATCTTAATCCTGTTATCTTCAAATGTCATTGGTTTTATTCCTCCGTGGTGACACAGACCCCTAATCTGGGGCTAGTTGAAATTCAACAATCATCTGTCTTATAGGAGATGATGTCTATATTGTGGCTCAACAGGCAACCCAAGTTTTGTCATACCCGTGCAAAGCCGATGAACGTCTTGATGGTTGTGATGTTATGTACAAAATATCGCCACACGATGAACGTCTTGATGGTTGTGATGTTGTGTACAAAGTATCGCCACACGGTAAACTACTAGTGCTTGGAGCACTCGGCAAACCCCCTGTTTCCCGTAGTGTATCAAGTTGCAATCTAAATAGTCCTTCCATGTTATATATCAGAGAAAAAACGTCGGCCATGTGGGACTCGCAAGCAGCGATAATATCATCAATATACTTTTGATATCATACACAGTAGATGTACTCCAGGCACGGCGAAGAAGAAGCAGTCTGTCAGACCTTAGCGTGGAAGGCCTAGACGGCCGGTCGGACAGCCACCATTGTCTGATCTGTATCGAGGTCGTTCTTTGTGAGGGGCAGGTAATTAAGAGACGACAAGCTAAAGGACTATGGTTGACTTGCGGAATTGAATCTCCACTATTATTGGAGAGGATTTTATATGTGCTAGTATACGATAAACCTGATCCGCGCTAGATCACGTCAGCACAATGATGCCGATGCAGATAATTGCTGGCATGGACAATAATTATATATACATGTCGGCGCTTATCCAAGCCAGCAGTCTAGAATTCGAACTATCCTCAAGGTCGTGGGTTGCAGGTCACAAGTCATGCATTTTTAATGTGAAATACATGCTAGTGCAGTAGTATCTAGACTTCGAACTTATGACCTCCCGTCTCGCGCAATCGGTCTTTACCATTCTACCTATACATCTCTCCTACATGCTATAGGGAGTTCTATTTCTTGACACCTTTCACAGATTTTAATGAAATTAATATAATGTTGGTGTTATATTTTAGAAAATGATTTATATGATCTTACTTATTTCCTATCGATGTAAAATTTAGAGACATACACTACCAGAGAAAACCACATCCGCACCGGTTGGGAACGGGCTTTAGCACCGAATTTCCAACCGGTGCTAACCTTCCGGTGCTAAAGGTGCAATCCTTTAGCACCGGGTTAAATAACCATCTCACCTACGCAGCACATGTGATAGAATAAAAGATGTGCTTCTTTTGAAGTAGCATGCGACACCCCCTTTAGCACCGGGACGTATTTACCAACCGGTGCTAAAAGGCCTTTAGCACCGGGTCGTGTTACCAACCGGTGCTAAAGGGTCCTCGGGGGCACCCCAATTTTACACCCGGCGCTAATATTGCATTAGCACCGGATCTTGAGTGCACCGAGACATATGAGAGGGGCGGATGTGAAGATCTCTGGTAGTGATAGTAATCCTGTGTCCTTGAAAAGATTACATACCTCATAGGATATAGGAACAACAGGGTGAACTATAAGTTTTTTCAAATGAACATAGTGCTTGCTAATAAAAAGTTTATTCAAACATAGAAACCACACTGCTACAGATGAACCTGCACTAGGTCGACAGTGGGACGATAGATCCCAATTTATTTTAGATACACACACAATGGCAGAGCGCCTAAGCCAGTAGGTATAGATTCATTATTTCGCCGAACATCGGACAATCAGAACGGCTTGACGTAGACACCGAGGGCTGTGACGTAGGCATTGTTGCGATGGGCAAAGAAGCCGACGATGCTGCCATTGTTCATCACGGGGATGTCGAAGGACTTGGGTTCCTTGATCGAATCAATAACTCCAAACGGCCCGTAGGTCTTTAGGTTAGTAACGATAGTGAAGTTGGTAATGCCATCACTCCCGAAACCGTAAAAGCCATACAGCCCATGGACTTCCTTGACAAACTCGTAGGGGCCAAGAGTAATCTGTGTACAAGACAGACATAGCATATCATCAAATTGAACAACGTGGATACAAACTGATGCTAAAGTTTAGGCCTTACCGTGGTAGAGTTCCCGCCATTGCCACCCCATTGACCTGTGGTGTGCTCGAGCCCATTGAAGTCCTTGTATGTGAAGGAAATGGCGTCAACAATCTTCCCATGGCGTATGGTGATGCTCTCCAGGCGCTGAGGTGCTACCGTGATGTCACGGTTGCCCTCGGCCTCGGACGAGCTGCCAAACAGCCCGATCTTCACCACTGAGTTCTGCAAATAAAACCTAGCTGTATGAGCACTCGAGAGAGCAAAACTGTATCATCAGAAAAACTATATTTTATATCACTATGTATTTGGCATGAGTAGAACCATTTTGTTGCAGTGCTGCGGATGCTACAGACGAGACTAGTTTGTTGCAACAGCTCGATCTTGTGGATAGATGCTTAGCCTGCCTTATACATGATCTTGAACGGACATCTCTATTTATAGGATAGGGCCTGCATGTGGGAAATGGCCAGCAACCAACCTTCTAAGTTTGAGCACGAGGAAAGAAACAGACAGAGCAAAAGGTTTGCATGCATACAGCCATGTGTTTCATGTACGCGCTGGTGTTGGGACCTCAGCTCCTTTGCTATTGGCGAGGTTTTTTAATATGGCCACTGTGGAAAAAGGCGAATTAATATGGTACATAGGATATATTATTTGTTCTCATCTGTCACGGATGTAGTACAACCACGTCCAATGGCTCTCCTTGTTTACTGATTGGTTCATGAACAAACATAGGTGATATCCGCACGAACTATGGATTGGTACGGTGAAGAAATTAAATCAACAAATTTACATGATTTCCCTCCTAGCTGGTGGGTTACTGGTTATTCCTGGGCAACGATGTGGTGCGGACGTGCTCGTGTGTCACGGGCACAGAGCATCCAGCTTTGCATGCATGCACCAGCGTGTTTCACGCTTGAATTATCTACCATGCCAAATAATATCTTGAATAAATTGAATTTGTGGGGTGCCAGAGACCCAGACCACAGGCTTGTTTGGTTGGAAACCTGAGCCGCCCAGGGCTCAAAGATACAGGAAATGGAGGTAGAGACGGAGCGGCGAATGAAGTTAGCATGGCTGCAGATACAAGACACAGGAACCGCCAGCACAGAGCATGTACCTCTCCAAGATCCTAATGCGGCCCTTCTTAGCCCTCCACAACATCGAAGCAGTCACGCTTCCACAGAGCATGTACCTGGCCATGAAGACATTCCCGTACCTCAGTCTGAACCGGTTCATTACCCCGTGGATGAAATAACTCAACGGACTGCGTGTGAGCTTGTCGTGAGGCAGAAGAACATATCCGTGGTGGTACGTATGCGACATTAGTTTGTACATTTAGTAAATATCATCATAAATATTGTTCATTTACTAATTTCCTTTCTACTCATTTTATCAGATCGCATACAGTATGACCAAACCAGTGGAACCAGGTCAAACATGGCATTGCACATGGTTACGTACCCGGTGAGGTGGAGCAAGTCATTGACCAGTGGAATGACTTGGAACTTGACATCGCCGGAGGTGACGGAGAAACAAAACTCGGGGAGTGTTCTCACGGCATCATTCTATGGAGCAAGCGAGACATCGCCATACCTGGTAGCACCAAGTCTCCTTCAGATCCCCCGTCTCCAAGAGGTCCACCGGATCATGATTCTTTGGGAGCTCATGACGCAAACGTGTCTCCGTCTCTGTCTCCTCCGCGGCGGAAGTCTCTGCCTCCGTCTCCTCCACCACAGAAGCCTGAACCAAAGAAGTGCTCTAAATTGTCTAGCTTGGCCCCTCCACCACAGAAGAAGCCACAGAAAGTCAAAGAGAAGCCCGCGCCACCGAAAAAAGCTTACGAGAAGACTCAAAAAAGAGCTCGATGCCTCTGTTAAAGAAGACGTAAAGAGGCAACATTTCACGAGAAAACAACAAGAGCCGAAGATTGACCCCGCCACGGTAAAATCCTTCCTCCAAAATTTGACCAGGGGTCAACAGAAGAGGGCACAAGTATCAGACTATGACCGCTCATTACTGAAATCTCAAGGGAAGAGGAAGGCGGCGGCGTCCAAACCTGTTGCTCAACTCGGCAACCAACCTCAGCAGTCGTTGCCTCAGTTGGCATCTGAATGTGAGCTGAACGTGCAACGACAAATGGCCAAGACAGGACTCTCGAGAGAGGAAATCACGGGACAAAAAGAAATCTCTGTGAGCACATCGTTCAAGTGTCCATTTAAGATTGGCCAGCCTTAGGTCGGTCCAGAAATGGAGAGCATGCTACAAACAAAGATGCACCGATTCCATCAGTGGTATCTGGAACAATCAAGAAGCAAAAGGCACATGTTTGGAGTTCGCGTAAAGGACCAAGATTTCTTCAATGGCGAGGAAACGCTCTGGTTGGAGTTCAAGGATATATATGAGGTGTACAACCAAGACCTTATGGACGTGTATTTGGTCGCCTGTTGGGTATTGTAAGTTCGTTTTTCTCTTATACAATTGACACTTGAAAAAAAATTAATCTATGTTGACGCGCCCTTTATTGCTTAACAATGCAGAATGGAGATTCAAAGATGTCGGAGGGAAGGAATATTTGACATTGGTTGCATGGACCCGACAAAGATAAGTGACAAAATGATTTTGATGAATCTAGAGGAAACATATCAAAATTTATACAAGTATCTCGAAAAACAAAATTATTGCGACTCCATACTATTGCCGTACAACTTCGGGTGAGTGCCTATACATGTATCTACTTATAGTGCCGTTACAAAATTTTATGGACTCCATACTATTGCCATTCAATTTTATTTCTCATTATAATGTATACATGTATTCAGTTTTCACTGGATCCTAATCATAGCGTGTCCTGACCGTGGTATCGTCCACGTATTTGATTCGTTGAAGTCTCCAACATATCCTTACCAGGACATCATTGACATGTTTACAAGGTGACATATATTTTCCCATTTAACTCAATTCTGCCCTTACAGTCACAATGATTTAACACAACTTTTTGGATCAAAGGGCGTGGGATCAATTTCACCAAGATAACCCTGGTATGATCCATGAAACACTCACATGGAAGACTGGCTTTCCGGTAAGCAAGTAATTTGTACGTGTAGGTCTCCGCTAATCTGTTATATGAATTTTACTTAACTTTATTTTTTGATCGATAGTGTCGCCAATAGGGGTCGGGAAATAATCTATGTGCATACTATGTTTGTGATAACATGCTCAATTGGTCGACAAAAAAGATGACTCACCATAATGTTGTGGTACGTAACACATTTTTAGGTTTTAATTTGATATATTTACTATATTTGTAGGAAAAGCACTTGATTTTGTAATAAATGATATTATTTATAAATATACGGCTTCATTTAATGATAACGAGATTCATTTATAATAAATATTATTATTAAATTTGTATACTAAGTAAAGCACTTTGTTTTATAATAAATGATTATTTATAAATAGAGGGCTTCATTTAATAATTACTATGTTTGTATTAATAAGAAAAACACTTTGTTTTATAATAAATGATTATTTAAAAATAGATGGATATTTGTATTTGTAAGTAAAACATTTATTTTATATTAAATGGTTATTAATTGCACAATTGTTGTCTTCAATTCTACGGATTTAATATTTTCAATTATTTGCAAATTATAGATGATGATGCTGGAAGAAGATAGACTCGATCAAGAGAGAATAGACACAATTGCAGAACAACTCATTTTATGGATTTGGGACGAGGTCGTTAATCCCGTGGAGAATTCCATCTCCCCCTGGAGGATGTGCCGTCAAGTCGTTCCTCTAGTCGGATTTCTTAAGTTGTAATATACAATTCAAATATATAAGTCTAGTTGGATATCTAAATTATAATATATATCTCTTCTATTTTGATTATATGTCTAGCTAATATGAATATATAGTACTACATGCATGACAGCTGAATACGTATTTGAATACGTAGCATAATACATATATAAACGTACATGCATGACGACCGCAAAAAGTAACAAAAAAAATCCAGGCCCTTTAGCACCGGTTGTAGACACTCTGCTAAAGGCCCTCCTATCCCCGCTCTGTTGGCAGGGCCTTTAGCACCGGTTGGTGTTTAGAACCGGTGCTAAAGGCCTCCTTTAGCACCGGTTATGCTACCCGATGTTAAAGGGTACCCCCGTTAGCACCAGTTGGGAATCTGATGCTAAAGCCCGTTCCCAACCGGTGCGGATGTGAGGTTCTCTGGTAGCGTAAACAGGCTAGGCTCAAGAGCTTTTTTGAATTTAAATGTTAGATACCACTTTGCTCGAATCGCTTGACCCAACACCAGCTGCACCACTCTCTCTTCAATGTTGCACCGCTACATGCTCGTCCGCTTGATTGGTTACTAATTAAGAGGGCAAAATGAAGAAACTGAAACAAAATCTTCGTAGAGCTGTCAAGGAGTAGGTCGACAAGTCAGTAATGGTGAAACCTTGTTCTTGGGCATGACAATGGAAGCGTTTGAAACCCGTTCCTGACACCAATGAGTCCTAATGACACTTGAATGATATCATTTTGCAGTGTGTGAAGGTTGAAAG
Source organism: Echinochloa phyllopogon (assembly GCA_033239725.1). Lineage (NCBI taxonomy): Eukaryota > Viridiplantae > Streptophyta > Magnoliopsida > Poales > Poaceae > Echinochloa > Echinochloa phyllopogon. The sequence goes on along the minus strand of BTCW01000012.1, from coordinate 57,984,147 downwards.
GCTTTATCGAGTAGCCTTGCTATTTATTGTATGCATGGAATACGTACTTTCAAGTGCCAGTACTGTTTGGTATTTTAGTACTTAGCCCTAACACAAAATAACATATTTTTCACGCGAAATGAAAAAAGCCCCTATATTCCACAGCGGCGTGACAGAGAAATGGTGTGACGGATGAGCCTCTTCTGCTGCCAATGCCTTTTATTACTTTATAATACTTCATACTGTGACACAACTACAACGTACATATGGTGGCACACCTCATGATTTCGTGAACATGGGCAAGATAGTCTTTGTTTTTTTCTGCAAAATCACGGGAAGTCAGCCGAGATTTGTTACTGATGCACGTGGAACAATTTGTTCGTGGTGTCTGTGGTTTTCTTCAGGAAGTTGGATTTTTTGTCTTGTAAAAATACCTTTTTCATGCATTTGATCAACATGTAGAATAACCTCTTCTCATGTGGCACCATTTTCTTCACTTTGTAGACTAATTTGTGCACAATGCAAACTCATTTCATCGTGATGTAAATATGTTTTGTATTATTCTATTCTAAATGATTTTGTATTTTGTTTTATAAATCTTCCTACTGTTTATGTCCATTTCAACATTGGAAAAAGAGATGCAATAAAGCTTTTTTTGTGTAGATGCACGCGTGACCTTTTTTAATTTTAACGACCTTATTTTTGTATTCAGTGGTTCATACAAGGTAAAATAAAGTATTTTGCCATTGAGCCATTAACCCACATGCTCTCGTCCAGCTTGCAGCCCACTCACGCGCTCGTCCGAACTCACATCACAATGAGAATATTAAGGGTTACACACGTGACTGGAAGCAACTACGTAGTAGAAGAAGGCCTTGTTACGCCGTAGGTGGGCCACATGGCACTATTCTTCTCCCCCTCCTTCCCCTTGCTGTAGCGGAGTTTGGTATTTAAGGTTTCTGGGTCGAGTTTGGTCCCCTAGCCCTAGAGGATCCAGGGAGGCGAAGGATTGGTGCTGGCGGTGGATCATAGGTGGGGCAGTGAGGCGGATGATGAGTTAGGAATTGACAGGTCGATGTGGGGATGGACCATTGGGGTGGATCCAACGGCCCAAGCCGATTAAGACAGAGGCGGAGGCAAGGGGGGGAGAGGTGAAAACGAGCGCTGGTACGCTGGGCTTACAACGGTGCATCGTATGGAGGAGAGGTGAGAGGGAGTGAGCTTGAGGCAGAAGAAATGAAAGGGCTATTGCCTGAGCTCAAGTTAGGGTAGAGATGGCCGGCGGGGATGGACTCCATTTAGGTGGTTGTAGTTCTGTGGCACTCAATATGGTGGGTGAGGGTGGCATGGATATTTTATGGCCGATGAGGATGGATTGTGGAAGAGTCGATAGGATGCTTCAGCGTGATTGGTGACAGGTCGAGGCAGAGGTATGCACAGCAGCGCCATTAACGTTGTGTGGTGAGGTTGGACAGGACGCGTCGAAGTGAGACGACAAAGGTCCCAATCGGTGGGGTCATCTTGTCCATGGCTTCAAACGCGGCACACAAGATTCCGAGTCATGGCAAGGACACCGTGGAGAGGGTGCCGGACAAGCTTTTGGCCATGTGACATAGATTGGGCTATGGTGTTTGGAGAAGGGAAACAAACTACAGTATGGGCCTATTTGCGTCTGGGCTGATGTGAAAGGAAAAGGAGGAGGAGGCATAGAGACAGGCTAGAGCGGGTTTGTGCTATCCCCCGGAGTGCGCATCGAGAGCGAGGCGGGCTGAATGAAAGGAACGGGAGGAGTAGGTGTCTTCTTTGCAAGGAGTCCTGGCTAGGCTTGTTCACCAGGAAAGAGATGTGGCTTGCTGCACGGAGAAAAGGGAGAGAATGATCGACCAAACTTGGCCAACGGATAGATGGGCAGGGATTGAGTCCAAGGAGGATATCGGAAAATGAAATTGGTTTGATCCTTTTGGGATGGGATTCAAATCAAGGAGTTTGAATTGATTTGGCGGGATTTAAAAGAATAGTTGCCACCAACTGATTTAAAAGAAAAACAAGGCACTCAAAATGCAAAACATGGATTTTATTGCAAGATTTTCTATAAAGGTTTATAAAAAAGGTGTTTGCACACAGTCAACCAAAGTGAAATTCCAATTTGCCGAGAAAATTTAAAAGTTCACATTTTTAGTGGTTTTTATATGAGGCAAAACACATAGCGTTATATATATCTAGCTAGAGGCGACGCGATATGGAAATATGGAGGCAGCTTAACATTGGCACCGGCTCTATACATTGGGAGAATATAAGAGTGTGTTTGGCTGACAGCCACAACCTGCCATGCCCAGCTGTGGCGCTGTCTAAGCTTCGCCAGCAAAAATCGACGCCAAGCTAGAATTGTGGAACAGCACACGCGCGCCAGATGGAGATACACATCAACGCGTGGCAGATCCACAAGCACAGCCAAGTGGCGACAAGTGTGCCTGTCCACTTACGTGAAGTCGTGAAGAACATGCAGCAGGACGTTGGTTTATCATTGGACCACACGCTTTACTGCAGTCTGTTGTAACAGGCACATGCATCATGCATGGATACCGTCTGTGCACCTCAATGCATGCATATTGAGCCTAGCTTGTTGATAATACTCAAATGAGTATATTGCATGCATTGTTTGTAGAAACATTTTTGTTGCATTCATGCTGCTGCAATGTGTGTTTTGTTTTATGGCAAGTTAAGTTGGAATTTAAATTCTGTTTAAATTTGAATTTAATTTGCATTTGTTTGAATCCTAGAAAAGTTTATTTCAGCCGAGTTCGCTTTTCCCCTGGTCCAACTCTGCTCCTTCTTTGTTCCCAAGCGCAGCCCAGCTCCCTTCTCCTTTTTCCCCGGCCCAAGTCTCCACCTGGTCCTCTTTCCCGCGAGCAGGCCCAGCCCCGCTCCCTTTCCTCCCCTCCGCTTTCCCCCCCCCCCCCCCCAAGCCGGCCCACTTCCCCCCCTGCGCCGGCCCAGCTCGCGCGACGCTCCCCCCTCCCTCCTCAGCGGCCGACAGGCAGGCCCCGCATGTCAGACTCACCTTCTTCCTGCCGCCGCGCCCCCTTACTTCCACGGCCCGCGATCACCTCCGCGATCCCGGTCATTCCCGCCCATCCCCGCGCCCCTGGACCCACCCGGCTCCCTCTGGAAGTTTCCACGACCCTTCCCCGCGTGCTCCTTTCCTTCTTCGCGCCGCCCGAGCAAGGAAACCGTCGCCCCGCATGGCAACCCGAGCCGCCGGACTGACGCCGCCGGGATTCGCTCCATCCCTGCCAAATGTGGCACCCCTCCGGCATATTTAAGCACCCCCACACACACCCCAGCCCCCACCGACCCTCCACCGAGCCCGAAACGCCCTCCAGCAGCCCAGCCACGCCAAGCCCCGCCACTCTTCGGCCGCCTCCGTCGATCCTCGCCGCCGGTGCCGTTCCCTCGACGAGAACACCCTCAGGAGCTTCCCCTCGAGGTATGGATGCTGCCTGAGCCACCACCACTACCACATCGCCCCCCAGCCTAAGCTAATTGCTCATCGTCGACTTTCCAGGGCCGCCGAGCCGCTGCCTCTCGCCGGCCGCCGTCTCCGTCGTCCCATTGCTACCGTGATCCCCCTGGGTGAGTTCGCCTCCCTCCCCTGATGATGTAGGACCAAACCACGCGTTGAATGGTGCCTTGCAGCTCGAGATTCGCCCAGCTCCGTCGAGCTTTCACCGCCGGATGAGCGGCGCCGCCGTCCCCGACGTCGCCGGCAAGTCTTACCCCGCCCGACTGATCTGGACCACCGGATGAGGATCCAACGGCTCATAACCGCCCTGGGCCCGAGTCAAATGGGTGGATACCGGTCAGCGTTGCGTGTTTTGTAGAAGAACCCCTGAGTTATTTAGAAATCAACCTGCCGTCCCACGCTGTTAAAACTTATTTGCAAAGAGGTCATGTTTTACACGTTTAGCCCCCTGCCCTTTCTAAAATTTGTTCCCGTGGTCCAGATCTGGTTCATTTGCGCTGTAGCCCCCGTGTCTATAGCTTAATTAAGTTTAGGCCCTCAGTTTTTCACAAACTAGCCCCTGAAACTTTTAAAACTTTGCCAGCAGGTCCCTAGAACATAGAAGAGCCATATCTTTTCGTTTTAGCTCCAATTAGGGTGATTTTCGTGCTCATGTGTTCGTAGTAAAGTGTAGGTTAATACAAAAACCATTATTTGTACTGTTTCTACTGTTTAGTGTACTGTTCTAATAGAATATTATTTGTTTGCATGTATTGGTTTTTGTGCTCGCTTGTATGGTGATTCGTGTCCAGTCGGTGAGCCGTACGCTTTGGAGTTTGAGTACGTGGAGGACTTTCCGGAGCAGGACCCCCAGCAGCAGCAGCAGGAGCCACCCTTCAAGGAAGACAAGTTATAGCATGGAAAATCCTTGCTACCTAAACACACTCTTTATATACATCTACTTTCATATGCATGTGTCTAAATTGTTATCCTATTAAGGTTGTACCTAGATTGTTTACTCCTATCCTTTCATCACCTTGGGTTATTGCATAAGGGTAGAATCTTTGCTATGCGCAGCTACTGTCACCTTTATTTAACTGTTAATTTTGACTTAATGGTTCACTTCAACATTAATGATAAAACTTGCTTTTTAGCAACATCATTTAGGGAGCTGGGGCATGTGATGTGTGCTTTCCTCCAGTGTCTCTCCGTAAGGTCCGGTTCTTAAAGCGGCAACCCAGGAGCCTGTCGCCACCGCTAGAACTATTATGGCTCTGGTCTTGGTCAAGTAACTTGTACGTCTCTAGCTTGCCAGTGGTTACCGGTGGGGCCGACGACGTTAGGGGAAGTAAGGCGCGAGGTGTTTCTTGATTCCACCGAGGATGGTAGCCCCGTCGGCTAGGTCTCGTTGGACCCAGTCCCGTGTTGGGAGTCCCTGTGACGGGGAACTCCGCACGTTGCGCATTGTTGGGTGCGATGCCCGCGCTCTGGACGCCATCGACCCCCTATGGTGTGACTCCGTAGGCTTACGTCGATCTCGGTGCCTAGAGTCTCACCACCTTATTGTACCTTAGCGGTCTCTGTCTTGTTAGGGTGTCTTGTGAAAAGCCTCGTAGCGTCCCTATGCAATCACACCTCGGAAGTGTTGATGCACGTGGTTGGGTGCAAAGTTCTTTTAAACTTTTACGCGACTGTTGGGTAAAGGGCGAAACCTCTGCAGAGTGTAAAATCTATCATGATAGCCTTGCTCAGGGTCACGAGCGGCCTGGATCCTTTTTTATTAGAAGATGATGTTTATTTATGTTTAATGTCACTTATACCTTATTAATTGGGTTGCAACTGGGTTTCATGCACTTGTAGTAATTTGGTTAATGTTAAAATGAACCAACTAAAAATGCTAATGCAGTTAAGCCGTGTCTAGCCTATTTTGAGCATTCATACCTGTGCTATACTTGCTAAGTAATTGTTTACTTACACTTGTCATTTTATTCAACAAAATCCCGGATGGGTAAACAGATTGGGCTGGGCATGAGTCTGCTGCTGAGTTTCCAGAAGATTTACCGTACTACTGAGTTGTGATCTCCCAGTCAGAGTCCCTGTGGATTGCGGCTCCATTAGTTGAGAGTTTTATTAGTCTTCTGCTGTTATTATTTAGATCATTTAAAGCACTATGATGTAAACATTCTATTTAATGAAGAATTTATTCCAGCATATGTTCTCTGTTTATCATATTTTTTCGCTATATGTGTACTATGATTTCCTGGGCACACATATGGCCGCATTCGGGTTTTTGTGAAAATCCGGGTGTGACAGATTGGTATCAGAGCCGTGCTGACTGTAGGATCGCTGCCTAGCTAGAACGGTTGACAAATCTTAGGAGACCACCATGACTATGTTTTATGTCGTCTAGATTCACTTTTTTAGAACTTAAATCTAGTCGAGACCACCTTGAAATGCTTGTCATTATGCTTATGCTTGATCTGGATTTTTGTAATGATTTTGATGGGCGTAGACGCAAGTCTACTACCATCTAGATGTAGAACTAAGGTTTAAGGACTTTAGTGATTAAATAGAGGGGTATTCATTTCTCTTGCTCCTTTTCTATTTAAGCCCTCCATCATAACAAATTGGTAAACCTCTGAAGCCACAACCCTCGGAGTTTTTATGAGAATTGTTTATTGATGATAGATGGGGAACACAAGGAGCAACCCCGGTGCCAGCGAACTGCCGCCACCACCTCCCACCATTGAGCAGATGATGCTCACGCAGACCCAGCTGATGCAGCAGATGGCTCAGACGATGGCAATGATGCAGCAGAACCAGCAGAATCCACCGCAGCACAACATGTCGCCCCGTGACAAGAGGGGTGAATTCCTGAAGGGACGTCCTCCTACCTTCAGCAAGGCCACCGACCCCCTGCAGGCTGATGATTGGCTCAAGGCGATGGAGAGACAGCTCGACATTGCACAGTGCAACGACCGGAAGAAGGTGTTATACGCCGGAGGACAGCTCCAGGGACCGGCATTGGACTGGTGGGACTCGTATCAGTACGGTCACATCGACTGTACTTAGATTATCTGGCAGGAGTTCCGCAGCAGCTTCCGCTCCCACCACGTGCCAGAAGCTCTGATGACCCTGAAGAAGAAGGAGTTGCTGGCACTGAAGCAAGAAGGGATGCGTGTCACCGCTTATCGTGACAAGTTCATCGAGTTGGCCCGTTATGCTCATGAAGACGTGGACACTGACAAGAAGAAGCAGTCCAGGTTCAATGATGCCTTGCAGGATGCTCTGCAGTACCAGCTGATGTGCACCAGGTTCCCAAACTTCTAGGAACTGGTGGACGGTGCTTTGATGCGGGAACACAAGCGCCGTGAGATGGAAGAGAAGAAGAGGAAGTTCTAGGGCCAGCAGATCGGGAACAGCAATCGCCCCCGTTTTGTTCCTCCTCAGGGTAGTCAGCAGATGGGGAGCCAGCAGCGCTTCCAGAGTCAGCAGGGCCTGTTCAACCGTGGCCAGCACCAGCAGCGCCCCCAGTACCCTCAAGCGCCACAACAGCAGTGTCCTCAGAACCAGCTGTAGAATGTCCCAGTTCAGCGCCACCAGACGCAACAAGGCCCCGTTCAGCGCCCCAACCCCGTCAACAACACGCTAGTGGCCCCCAGAGTGTGCTATCACTGTGGTGAGCAGAGGCACCATGCCAATGTCTGCCCCAAGAAGACCCAGAACACCGCCGGCCAGAACAACAATCAGAGTGCTGATCTACCGCAGAATCAGGAGCAGGGACAGGCCAACCATGCTCCACAGAACCCCGCCAGAGGAAAGCTCAACCACACTGGGGCGGAGACCGTTGAGGGAGGTACTAATGTGGTAGTGAGTATGTTCCTTGTCAACTCCACCCATGCGACTATTTTGTTCGATTCCGTAGCTTCACATGCTTCCATATCTGCTGCATTTGTGAAAAACAACTTAGTGGCATTACTTCCCATGAAGAATGCTATGCTAGTTAGCTCACCAGGAGGGGAACAGTGCGCCACTTTACGCTGTCCCCGTGTTACTGTCACCATAAGGGGGGTAGACTTCGAGGCACACCCGGTCGTCCTGGAGTCTATTAGTTTCGACCTGATTTTGGGTATGATTTGGCTAGCCCGATATGATGCAGTGATCCAGTGCGCCAGGAGGACTGTACAACTGACGTCAGCATCCGGAGATAAGGTGGAGTACCAGGCAGCCAGTCCATTGGAGCACAATCAAGTCAATCAAGCTGATGGTGCGGCTCCCACCGATATCAAGGTGGTGAGCGAGTTACCGGATGTGTTTCCTGAGGAATTGCCAGGTATGCCCCCGGAACGAGAAGTTGAATTCATTATTGAACTTAAACCTGGCACTGCACCTATAGCTAAGAGGCCCTATAGAATGGGAGTAAAGGAGCTGGAGAAACTGAAGGAAGAATTAAGCTCCTTGCTAGCCAAGGGGTATATTCGTCCTAGTGCTTCACCATGGGAGCACCAGTACTGTTCGTGGACAAGAAGGATGGGACACAGAGGATGTGTGTGGACTACCGAGCCCTCAATGAAGTGACCATCAAGAACAACTACCCGCTGCCAAGGATTGATGATTTGTTTGATCAGCTGAAGGGAGCTTGTGTGTTCTCCAAGATAGACATTCGATGGGGATATCATCAGATGAGGATCTAGTCATCGGACATACCCAAGACGGCTTTCACTACTCGGTACGGGTTGTACGATTTCACGGTTATGTCGATTGGACTGACCAATGCTCCTGCATACTTCATGTACCTGATGAATAGTGTCTTCATGGACTACCTTGACAAGTTCGTGGTAGTGTTCATTGATGACATTCTGGTCTTCTCCAAGAGTGAAGAGGAATATGAAGATCATTTGAGGATGGTGATGCAGAGACTCCGGGAATATCAGCTATATGCCAAGTTGAGAAAGTGTGAGTTCTGGTTGAAGGAAGTGGCATTCTCGAGACACGTGCTGTCCAATGGAGGAGTAGCAGTTGACCCAAAGAAGGTTAATGATGTGTTGAGCTGGAACCCGCCTCGGGATGTCAGCAAGATGTTGACGTAAAATCCGCACCTCACGCCAAGCACACAGCAAGCCGAATTAGCTAGCTTCACACGTGGCCCGGGCTTTTGAATCCGGAAGCGTGCCAGTCAATTTTCCTGAAACTGACAAAGGGATAAAAGATTTTTAGATAACACCTGGAACGTACCGGGCAATACCAGTCAGTTCCATATTTGCGGCTACGGAGCCAGTTTCGAACGACATATAGCTACAGGGAAGCTATCTGTCGGCGTTAAAGCATCATTCGGCAATCGGCAAAGCACGCAGGAAGCGCACTGCCGAATGCGTGACGTAAGCATGACGAAAGATCGGCATTTGACTGAATGGACATTGTAATGCATATACTCACAGCCGATTAACGAGAAATAGAGCATGATACATAAATAAAAGGGCGAAGACATGACCATAATTTCATAATAAACAAGAATTCTTAGATTAAAAGCACTAGTCTACCGCATGTCGAGGTACTTTCCAATCCGTCGAGCATGAAACAAGCAAGTTAATCCACCGCATGATACGACTTGCTTGGAATCACACCACCAACCAAGAATAGATCAATCCACCGCATGATACAATCTAAACGTGGAAGGCTAAAAGCATTCTTTATTTAAAACAAAACCGTGGACGTGTTTCGCTCGTGACGATACTGCCGAATACAGCTATATGGCCGAATCGGGTTCCATGAAGAAGGAACATGCTTCGTTGATGATGATAGATCTATCAGATCGAATCGAATTCTAATCCACCGGATGATTAGCTCTAAGACGACCCAAAAACCTGCATCTACCGCATGATACCCGGTTCTGTCAAGATCTACACAAGACCAACGAGCTTGGACCCGCAACACGTGGCAATCTAGATTGACTTCGAATTCGGCTATGGAAACGCAGTGCATTATGAGCTAGAACCGAATCTAATCAACCTAGACTGGGCAAAAGAGTGTTGTAATGAATTAAACATAAAAGTAAAATCCAAAGTAACACATGGTAACTTAATGAATCTATCAGATCTTGCCAAAATCCAATAGAGCCGATAACTTGTTCCAAGCTAAAACTTAGCCCACCGCATGGCTCATGATCTAACAATGGAACCTTCCCGAACCAAAGCCTAAATCCACCGCATGATACTAGGCATGGCGCAGGGTTGCCGGTACTTACGGAGGTCGACGGATCGATGATTCGTCTCGAAGAACTCGACGACTCGACTAAAGGACTCGATGTTGGCACGGGGCCGGTTTGTTGTATGATTGATTGGATGATCTTTTTACAATTACCATGGGTTTATATTTATACCCTGGTTTCGACACGACTCCTAATCGATTACGATTACATTTATTTATTTCCTAAAAAGATAAACGTCGGGACACCGTATCCGTCTTGCATTCTAAGTTAAACCAGCCTTTTCCTTATGCTTGATCCACGTCATCACGTACTCCCGAATGCCTTCCGCGGAACAGCTCTCTTGCCGAATGACGATGCGTTCCCGACCGCAAAACGTCTTTACCGAATGCTCCGGGGAAAAAACTCCTTTGCCGAATGATACCTTTTCGACGAATCCGGCCCACATGTCAGCCTCTTCCTGGTGCCAATTTTTGGTGTCAACACATGCCCCTTCAATTTCGGGATAAGAGGTAACTTTATCTCGGAATTGACCAGAAGCACTCAACATTTCCAAGTTAGTTCTGCTCGGCACCTGCTTCTCCTTTTGAATCTTCAGAGCTCTCATCCGGATCCGAACCCTAGGTCATCGACTTCCAAGATCCAATCTTCAAATGGCGGACCAAGATCTTGCTCTCCAGGTAAACCTCAATCCCCTCAAGCACATTCGGTATTCTTCTTTCGATTTGCATCTTTAAATTTCTTCTCACCCCTTTCCATTCTTGACAGGCCCTAGCTGCCGAAATCCTCATTCCCGTTGAGGAAAAAGCTCCATCCTACTTCCTCGGCCCTGTAGGGGATTCAGATCCTTCCGAAATCATCGCGGCCGAATCTCAGAGGGTTCCTTTCAAGATTTCACTGACAAAACCTCATGAGTGGCAAGACGCCTTCAAGAACTGGCCTTTGCCTCCAATTGCCGGCTGGAGAAATTGGTACAAGAGGATATCTGATGACAAAAGCCCCCAAACACAGAACTGGGATCATCTGCGTATCTCTCATTGCCTGGAGCTGTCATTAGCCGAAACACCAAAGAACGAGAACCTTCTGATTGCAGCTTGCCATTTTTGGTCCAATGGTGCAAATGCTTTTCTCTTCGGTCATGGCCCAATGTCTCCCACTTTGGCCGATGTCTACATGATGACCGGCCTGAACGTCACAGGAACCATACATCCATATGTCCACAAAGGTTCCTCCAAGCAGACAGGAGTAAAAACAGGGGTTGGATACAAGAGATACATCCAGAACTATATGTCTGATGGCCCTCTGACCGATGTTGAATACAGAGCCTTCCTGAACATGTGGCTATGCAGATCAGTCTTCTGTGGTAAAGCCAATGAGCCAACTCTGAATCACATTGTGATGGCTGAAGAGCTGGCTGCCGGAAAACTCATCCCACTCGGGAAATACCTTCTGGGGAGTGTCTACCATATGCTCAATCAAACCACCCAGCTGATGCATACCAGCAAGAAAATCCCCTGTGTCAATGGTCCTTGGTGGTTTGTCCAAATGTGGCTGCAGTTGTACATGCACCAAATCGTCGCTATTGATCTCAACAGCCGAGACTTTCCTTCAATTAATTACAAAGAAGGAGAAACTCGGAGAACCAAAGGTTGTCAAACCTATGGAGAAGCTGCTTCCACTGTATCTATCAACAAAAACATCGGTGAACTGTTTGAGCTCTTCTTCAGAGGTTTTGCTCACCCTCTCTGGTTCCCATATTTGGACAACGACAACCTCACTCTCCCCTGCGAATTCAGCTTTGAGACTGGATGCACTGATGTACAATCTATAGCAATCTTCAATGCCTTCATCCAGCCCTGCATCCTGCCAGCCGAATTCTGTGGAGGGAGACTGGTTCAAAGCACTTATGAATATTATCAGCCAAACATGATGGCTAGACAGTTGGGATGTGGCCAAGTGCCCCCTAGGCTATTTCTTCACGAATTTCTCAAGCCCAGGGAAATTGTCAAGGATTCCATAGAGACAAGAAGGATTTTCACTTACAAATGCTGTGGAACTATCTATGCACCTGAGCCTTTTGTGCCAATAATATCTGCCCATCCTTCTTTCACCCTTTGGTGGCAAGAACTCCATGATCATATCTTCAACATGCCAATTCATCCCTTCTGTCTCGAGTTAATGCCTGATTATCAGCCAACTTCAGAGGTAATATGCTCATTCCTTCATCTGTCTTAATAACATTAACCCCAATTGATTCTAACTCTGTTATTTTGCAGGACATAACACCTGCCCCTCTTGCCAGGGCGATCTCATACAAAGCTGCAGGCCCAATATCTGCTCTGGGGCACCAATCTCCTACCTTAGCTCAACTGATGGCTAGACAGTCTTCTCTAGATCCAACACTTACCAGACCATCAGTTGTCAAAAGAAAAACCCTCCTTTTAGCTGCTCCCTCAGTTGTAAAGAAGAAAAGAACAAGTAGCAAAATCAAGGTCAGAGCCTTCTTTCTTTGACTATAATGCTTTTGGTAATTTGCTCAACTTTATCTCTTCTTGATTTCAGGCCAGAGAACAGCAGCTAGCAATCAGTACAGATCTTGCCGATACTTCATTGACTGGTAAAATTCCACCACTTCACCCTCTTAACTTCTTTTTCATCGGCATTCATTCTTTGTTAACTGCAGAACAATCCTCAATGGATCCAATCTTGGAGAGCTCTCCTTCTCATCATGACCCATCTTTAGCTTTGCAACTTCTTCCTCAATCAGAAGCATTATCTCCACCAAGGAATCTTCCGGCTTCTCCTCAGCAAGATACACAGATTCTTCCCATTGAGCCTGAGAGGCTTCTTTCCCCCATTCAGGAAGCCAGGAATGAGGTAAATATAATCATTCACTTTTTTCTACTTTTTATTCAGCAGATTATTATTAATTCGGCAAGACCTTTTTTCAGGAGAAATCCATTTCATCATCCAGCTATTCTTTTGCTGTGGATGACTTGGTTGCCGAACAAGGGGAAGAAACATCTTCTGGCCAAACTCTGTCAGAAGAAAATCAAACAAATCTGAGAGATATCCTTGCTTTGCTGCACAAGAGCATCCAAGATCAAGTTAAAGATGCTGATCTCCTAAGGGATGTACTGGAATCCATTGACCAAGAGCTTCCTGATGATATCAAAATCTCTTTGGAACCAGTTTCTTATTTTATTCAACAATACGCTGCAGTAAAGCAGGCTCTGAAAAACCAATCTTCTCAACCAGCTCTGGAACAGAGGAGATCCATAGCCAAACAATCCATGAAAGACCTGCATACTCAAGCTCAGAACAGCAAAGAATTACTGACCAAACTGGAATCTGAACTTGAAAATAAGAAGGTCAGGAAAGCTGCACTTGAAGCCGAATTGAGAGATCTATCGGCCGAAATCGAAGCTGATGAGAAGAAAATGGCTGAGCTTCCCAATTTGACAGAGAAGATACGAAAAGAAGCTTCAGCAGCTCTGACTGAAGAAAAACAACTCAAGGCAAAGCTTGCTGCTCTGGCTAGAACCCAAGAAGCTGACAAAAACTTATTAGAGAACATTAGCAATATGATATCGGATGCTAAAAATGTAATCTCAAAGCACTTGGGTTTGTAATTGTAACAAACAGTCGATAGCCGAATGCTTTATCAATCTTGCAATCTTGTCATTCCTTAACTCCGCTTTTCTCCATTGTGGATAACTCATTCGGCAAAGCTGGCTATAACAGTGTCAGACCCGAAAACGCTTCAAACATGACATAGCCGAATTTCACTCAGTCAAAACCGAACACGACTCGGCAAGAATCCCAAACGACATGGAAACCGATCGGTTGGAAAATCCTTTCCACCTTCCGAACTCCTTGGAATATGCACCACAATCTTCGGCCACGATTTCTTCGTTAGTTCCATAAATAAGAACCTTGAGCACTCCTAATCTTCCACCAAATCTTTCAACCCGAGCTCTCTGCTAGCCTGAGTCTCTTCCTCTTCCAGCACAGTAACCTCCAAGAAACCCTGATGTCTAACAACAGAAGACGCCCGGCTATCGACGAAGCCGAAGGGAGCCGCGCCGGCGCTCGTAGGAGGTGATGACTGTCTATCTCTCCTTATCCTTTCCTCCAGATTTTGCCTTATTCTCAATTTTCTCTGTATTTTTCAGGCTCATCCAATGGAACCCCGCTACTGTCTTGACTGCGGCTCCGGCTGCAGCGGGTGACTCTTCGGAGTCATCTAGCCGATCCTCCAGGCCCGACTGGGATCTGCGCTACTCAGATAGCGATGCCCGCCGATTCAAGCAGGAACGTGATGATACTCGGCATGAGCTGGAGGCTGTCTCCAAACAAGCCGGGATCGCAGATCTGGAGTGGCAACACCAACGCAAGCAGTTGCTCGAGACCATCGACGGTAATTTCTTCGGTTCGCTTGACTTCAATCTGACCTTGAACTAACCCGCCGTTGCTTCGTAATCTTACAGATCGCGACGCCGAACTCGATCGGCTGAAGACATTGGTCGAGTCTTTGGCAAACAAGGTGAATGTTCCTGGGGACACGCCAGAAGCTCGCCTCGGTGCAGTGGCAGGCCGTATCGATGAAATGGCCTCACACGGCATCCGCCTGGGCGCTGCCGCAGGCCTAGTCGCCATGTCGACGCACACCGGCACCGACTACTCCAGGCTACCGCCCGGCTTTGCCAATGGCAACCCGGAGGAGATCGATGATATCGAGGCCTCCATAGATAGCCTTGATGCTCATGGCGCTGCCATTGCCGATTCCATTCATCCCCAGTCTGTTCTGAACAAGCTGTTCCATTAGTTTGTACTAGGGATCATGGAATTTCGGCAATAAAATTCATCCTTTGCAGTCCTTTTTGTGATAACTTGGTCAAACTCATGATGCGAAACATTTGTACTATGGGCAATACACTCTGGTATTGGCCATTTTCTTCTTCCGTCAATATTTTGTTCTGAAGTCGGCTCCTTCCCGAATACCGGCTGTTTCAGTCGTTTTGACATTAAATATTTCAATCAGTGATCAATCTCAATACTAGGATAATATTTCTTCAAGTATCTCCCATTGATAGCAGCAGTAAACTCCTCTCCTAGTAAAGTTTTCAGGATATATGCATTTCCAGGCACGCATCTGGCCACTCTGAAAGGACCTTCCCAGTTTGGAGACCACTTGCCGAATGCACCGTATTTAGTTCCAATCGGCAATATTGCTTTCCAAACCAAATCTCCTTCTGCAAATTGCTTGACTTTCACCTTCTTGTTGTAATATTTAGCAACTCGCATTTTATTTTTCTCAACATTTTCCATGGCCCTGAGACGAATCATATGCAAATCTTCTAATTCGTCCATCATTAAATCATTATAGTCTTTAGAACTTAAATCCTTTTGCAACTTAATTCTCCTTGAGTCTGACTGCATTTCCCATGGCAAGATAGCATGATGTCCATATACCAATTCATAAGGAGACGTCTGTGTAGCTCCATGTGGAGCCATTCGGTAAGCCCATAAAGCCTCATTGAGTACCGAATGCCACTTTCTTGGCTTCTGATCAATCTTCTTTTGTATAATTTTAATCATAATCTTGTTAGAAGCCTCCGCCTGACCATTAGCTTGGGCATAATAAGGAGAAGAATTCAACAATTTGATGCCCATACTTTCAGCAAAATGTCTGAACTCTGAAGATGTAAACTGAGTTCCTTGATCTGTGGTGATTGTTTGAGGAATTCCAAATCTGTAAATAATATGTTCTTTAACAAATTCAACCATATTCTCTGACGTCACCTTCTTCAATGGAATCGCCTCAACCCACTTAGTAAAATAATCGGTCGCTAAAAGCACAAACTTATGCCCCTTGCTAGATGGAGGATTTATTTGGCCAATCAAATCTATTCCCCATCCTCTGAATGGCCATGGCTTGATAATAGGATTCAGGACTGATGCTGGAACTCTTTGAATGTTTCCAAATCTCTGGCAATCTTGGCATCCCTTGTAATATTCAAAGCAGTCTTCTAGCATTGTGGGCTAATAATACCCAGTTCTCCTAATAACCCATTTCATTCGGTAAGCCGATTGATGTGCTCCACACAACCCATCATGCACTTCACTTATCAGCCTTTTTGCTTCTTCTTGACTTAAGCAATGTAACAGCACCCCATCCAAGGATTTATAATATAAATTATCATCAAGAAGAACAAACTTTAAAGCTTTATACCTGAGCTTTCTGGAAACTTTTCGGGATGGATTATTCAGATAATCAACAATTTCTTTTCTCCAATCATCTTCTGTTAGATTACTCCCGAAAGCATATACATCATTAGCAAAAACTTCTTGAAGCTCTCTATAACCCGAAGCACTCTGAGCTAATCTGTTCGCCCCTTCATTGTCTTTCCTAGGAATATGCCGCAGAATTACCGACTGAAACTCCTTTAAGATTTGCTTGCATTCTTCATAGTAATTCCTTAAGACATCGTTTCTGCACTCATATTCGCCATTCAGTTGCCTTATGACTAATTCTGAATCTCCAAAAATTTCAACTGCAATGGCCTTTGCTTCTCTCAAGTATTGAAGTCCTCTGAGCAACGCTTCATATTCGGCTTGATTATTAGTGACAGTAGGTTGAATAGGAATAGCAAATTCAAATACCTCTCCTTTTGGCGAAATTAACAAAATACCTACTCCACCACCCTTGTCACATGAAGATCCATCGAAGAATAATACCCAAGGAGTAATTTCAAGCAGATTAGTCGATGAATCGCGATGCTCAGTAATGAAGTCAGCAATAACCTGTCCTTTAACAGCTTTTGCCGATTCAAACTTTAATTCAAACTCAGACAAGGCTAAAATCCATTTGCCAATCCTTCCGTTCAAAATTGGCATAGACAACATGTGCTTTATCACATCAAATTTTGAATACACAATGCATTCGGCATGTAGCAAATAGTGCCGAAATTTTGTACAGGAGTAGTAAACACATAAACAAAGCTTCTCGGTAGCCGAATACCTCGTTTCGGGATCAAGCAATTTTCGGCTAAGGTATGCAACTACCCTTTCCTTTCCCTCAAATTCTTGTATGAGGGCCGATCCAATAGTTTGGGTATCGGCCGCCACGTACAACTTAAAAGGCTTGTTCAGCTGTGGAGGTATCAATACTGGTGGTTCTTTCATGTATTTTTTGATCTCATCGAAAGCCTTTTGTTGTTCGTCACCCCATACAAATTTCTGATCCTTCTTGGCTTTTAGCAGTGAAGAGAAAGGTAACACCTTTTGTGATAAATTTGATATGAATCTTCTTACGAAATTGATCTTACCAAGTAATGACTGCAATTCCTTAAGATTAGTTGGAGGAACAACTTCATCAATGGTTTTCATACTTTTCTTGCCAACTCCTATTCCTCCTTCATGCACCAAAAATCCCAGAAACTCTCCTGCCGAAACTCCAAAAGCACATTTATTCGGGTTCATCTTGAGCCCATGTTTCCTAGTGCACTCTAGAGTTTTCCTTATGTCGGCCAAATGTGCTTCATGATCCAATGACTTAATCACAACATCATCAATATATATTTCCACAATCTTGCCGATCAACTCATGAAAAATATAATTCATGGCTCTTTGATAAGTTGCACCAGCATTCCTCAAACCAAACGTCATGACAACCCATTCAAACAACCCTATATATCCTGGACATCTGAAAGCTGTTTTCGCTATATCTTCCAATGCCATAAAAATTTGATTGTACCCTGCATTACCATCCATGAAACTAATCACTTTATAACCAGCAGCAGCATCAACCAACGAGTCAGCAATAGGCATTGGATATCCATCCATGGGTGTAGCTCTGTTCAGATCTCTAAAATCTATGCAAACTCTCATCTTCCCATTTTTTGTACACAGGAACAATATTAGAGATCCATTCTGCATATCTGCATGGCCGAATAAAATTTGCTGCTATTAATCTTTCCACTTCCTTCTTTACATCGGCCAACACTTCATCTTTGTAGATTTTCCGGGGTGGTTGCTTGTAAGGTTTATAACCAGGCTTGATCGGCAATCGATGCTCAACAATGGAACGATCTAAACCAGGCATCTCCGAATAATCCCAAGCAAAGCAATCTTTGTATTCTTTTAACAACTCAATCAACTTTTCTCTGAAAACTGAATCCAAGCTAGCACTGATGAATATCGGCCTTGGTTTGTCACCATCTCCAATGTCTACTTCTTCTAATTTGTCAGCCGACACAAATCCATGTCCTAGCTTCCCGTCAGTCCCATCGATTGGGTTATCCATTAAAAATTACTAAAAGAGCCGACTGCTTCGATCGGCTGTTGATCACTGCTGACTGGCTCAACAGGACCTTCTCCCCAGTCCTTGCCTGAGAAACAATCTATGCCTTGATATTCCCAGAAGGCTGGTTCCACATTAGCCACGCTAATTGAATCATCTGCTGGGACAATTTCCACTTTATCATCTATCCACTGAATAAGCTGCTGATGCATAGTAGATGGAATACAGCAATTCGCATGGATCCAATCTCTCCCAAGTAGTAAGCTGTATGCCCCTTTGCCTTCAATAACAAAGAAGGTTGTAAGCAGAATCTTAGATCCAATCATCAGGTCTACATGTACACATCCTTTGGTGCCCGAAGGATTTCCAGCAAAATCATTCAAAACGATGCTTGTCGGCGTTAAATCTCCAGGGCTCATGCCAAGTTTCCTGAATGTGTTGTATGGCATCACATTAACAGCAGCTCCACCATCAACAAACATCTTCGTCAGTGGCTTTCCGTTGACATATCCTCTTAAGTACAGTGGCTTCATGTGCCGATTCTGGACTGGCTTCTCGAAAATAGCTTGCTTATTCAATACCAATTGTGCCATTAACCCATATTGCTCGGCTTCATCCACTTCTGACAATATCTCTTCCTGTACAATTTGATTAGCTGGAGCCATGAATTCATTCGGCAAGAAACATACCATGCATGTAGGAGCCGAATGACCCGATTCGTCGGGTTTGTCTTTTGGACGCCATATCGATCTTAACCTGGTTCCTGCTCGTTTCAACTCTTGATTCCTCAGGCGCTGGACTCTTCTCTTCTGGCTCCTTCTTAAACCAGGTGGACACCATTGCCCTTTTTGCCAGACATACTCACGATCTTCTTCTTCAGCATGTCTTTTCCTTAGTTGATCATCATTCTCATATATTTTTAGACGCCGATCATCACTAGGATGTATCCTTCCAATTCTTTCGTGGACGGATCGGCGACTGGCACCATTTTGCCTATATTCAATAAATCTATTATTGCATTCAGGACAGTTATTCCATGTAGGCAGCTTTAAACCCTCGTTCCAACAATGTCTGAAGAAGGCACAATCCCAATGTGCACGTTCCTGTTCTCGGACATATTCCTCTTGTTCTTCATCATACCTTTTTTCTTCGCACCTCCTCTGCTCCTCTTCGTACTCACGTCTCTGGTAGCGTTCTTTTTCTTGCTGACGCTGCCACTTATTGAGGAGAATGCGCGACGTGACTCTGGGTTTAGAAGACCTCCCAATTTCAAATCGGCTATTCGGGAAGCGAGGCTTTTCCTGCCGAATCTGTTCGATCGTGATTTGCCGATTAGGATCGACTGAGCCATTCTGCTTCGCTTCTTTTGACGTCAGGACTCTCATCCTTCCCTTTTCTCCAGATTCGGCAACATTCACCATATTGATTGAGAACCCAATCATAATCTGAGGAAACGGGTTATTGTCCAACTTCATCTTATTGTCGAATTTCAGATGCCCTTCTTGGATAGCTTTCTGAATCCTCACTCTAAAAACCCTGCATTCATTGATGGAATGAGAATTTCTATCATGGAATCCACAGTACCTTTTATCTTTCACTCCATCAGGCCGAAGCATAGAATGCCCCTCTGTTAGCTTGATTCGGCCTTCTTTTACAAGATAGTCAAACAATTTATCTGCCTTAGTTACATCAAAATCATAGGTGCCCTTATTCTGTTTAATCCACCTCTGATTCACCATGACTGGTTCTTTGCCCCACACTATCTCTGCTGCAGCTATCTCCTCACTATCTTCATACTCATCCCCTTGATTTGCTCTTTCAAGGAATTGGTTATATATGTCAGCTACATCATTATTTTTAGTAAATCTGGCATCTTTCTTGAAACCATATGCCTGGTTACTCATTAAGGCCAATCTGTGTGACAACTGGCCCAGATCATCGAACTCCATCCCGAATAGCTTTTCCCGAATGGCAGGCAGCATGCCAGCTACAGCCATACCAGCTAGCTGGTCATCAAGTATGTTCAGAGAAAAGCACATGCTCTTTGTTTCCCTAAACCTTCTGAGGAACTCCGTAGGTGTTTCATTATTCCTCTGCCTTAAGCTGGTCAAATCAACCAACTTTTTCTCGGTACTGCCGATGTAGTAATGAGCATGGAATTTCTGCTCCAGGTCTTTCCAAGTACAAATTGACTGAGCAGGCAAAGAAGAAAACCATGTAAAAGCTGGACCCGTCAGTGACAAAGGAAAGTATCTGATTCTAAAAGCTTCGTCCACTGAAGCTTCTCCAAGCTGTATCAGATATCGAGCTATATGTTCCACAGTGCTAGTATCATCTTGTCCTGAGAATTTAGTAAACTCTGTAGGCACCTTGACTCTATTCGGCAATGATACCCTTTGGTACCATTCTGGGAAAGGAGACGAGTACATGTACCCCTGATTTTTAGGCTTCAAACCGAATTGATTTTGCAATACATCGGTCATCTTTTGCACCATGAGGTCAATATTGGTATCTTGATTCCCTGGTCTTCCAACAGGCATCCCTGTAGTACCAACATACCCGGGATTCGGGAGAGCATCGATAGCATTAAAGTCCATAAACTCTGAATATCCGTTCCCATACATATCCCTTTGTAGCCTGTTGTTCAGAGGGGATATCTTGTAAGCAGAAGCAGGTGGATTTCCCGTGGTGCCAAATGCCATATCACCATATGTACGAGGTTTCGGCAATGCATGCTGAAGTTCTTGCTGATTCGGCTGTCCATTCGCGTCTTTGGTTCCAGAAGTTTCATTTTCTTCAGTACCTTTACCATGACGTTTTGGGACCGATGCTTGAATATTGAAATATGTTGGTCCACCAAGTTGTCCATGCGCTTGCTCAAAAGGTTTATCCACGTGTTGACCAAAGATGTTGACCAGTATGAGCCGAAAACTGTTCAGGAATGCAGCATTATGATTGGTCATTGTTTCTCCTAAAGCCTTGTACAACAAGCTAGAGAACTTCTCCCTTTCTTCATCTTCAATAAGATCAGATTGTCCCGGCAAAAGAACTCTTGGTAGATCTGATTTGAGAAACGGTGCACCACTCTTGTTCTTAGCAAAAGACAGCAAGCATTTCTTGATGAACTGATCTGCAGCAATCTTCACCATTTGTTGATGTTCATCAGACAATTCTTCAAAAGTGACATCCATAATGTCTTTTACTTCAGGCATCTTCGAAGCTTGTGTCCCACTGGGCGTGCCAAAAAGTGTGTTGACGTAAAATCCGCACCTCACGCCAAGCACACAGCAAGCCGAATTAGCTAGCTTCACACGTGGCCCGGGCTTTTGAATCCGGAAGCGTGCCAGTCAATTTTCCTGAAACTGACAAAGGGATAAAAGATTTTTAGATAACACCTGGAACGTACCGGGCAATACCAGTCAGTTCCATATTTGCGGCTACGGAGCCAGTTTCGAACGACATATAGCTACAGGGAAGCTATCTGTCGGCGTTAAAGCATCATTCGGCAATCGGCAAAGCACGCAGGAAGCGCACTGCCGAATGCGTGACGTAAGCATGACGAAAGATCGGCATTTGACTGAATGGACATTGTAATGCATATACTCACAGCCGATTAACGAGAAACAGAGCATGATACATAAATAAAAGGGCGAAGACATGACCATAATTTCATAATAAACAAGAATGCATAGATTAAAAGCACTAGTCTACCGCATGTCTAGGTACTTTCCAATCCGTCGAGCATGAAACAAGCAAGTTAATCCACCGCATGATACGACTTGCTTGGAATCACACCACCAACCAAGAATAGATCAATCCACCGCATGATACAATCTAAACGTGGAAGGCTAAAAGCATTCTTTATTTAAAACAAAACCGTGGACGTGTTTCGCTCGTGACGATACTGCCGAATACAGCTATATGGCCGAATCGGGTTCCATGAAGAAGGAACATGCTTCGTTGATGATGATAGATCTATCAGATCGAATCGAATTCTAATCCACCGGATGATTAGCTCTAAGATGACCCAAAAACCTGCATCTACCGCATGATACCCGGTTCTGTCAAGATCTACACAAGACCAACGAGCTTGGACCCGCAACACGTGGCAATCTAGATTGACTTCGAATTCGGCTATGGAAACGCAGTGCATTACGAGCTAGAACCGAATCTAATCAACCTAGACTGGGCAAAAGAGTGTTGTAATGAATTAAACATAAAAGTAAAATCCAAAGTAACACATGGTAACTTAATGAATCTATCAGATCTTGCCAAAATCCAATAGAGCCGATAACTTGTTCCAAGCTAAAACTTAGCCCACCGCATGGCTCATGATCTAACAATGGAACCTTCCCGAACCAAAGCCTAAATCCACCGCATGATACTAGGCATGGCGCAGGGTTGCCGGTACTTACGGAGGTCGACGGATCGATGATTCGTCTCGAAGAACTCGACGACTCGACTAAAGGACTCGATGTTGGCACGGGGCCGGTTTGTTGTATGATTGATTGGATGATCTTTTTACAATTACCATGGGTTTATATTTATACCCTGGTTTCGACACGACTCCTAATCGATTACGATTACATTTATTTATTTCCTAAAAAGATAAACGTCGGGACACCGTATCCGTCTTGCATTCTAAGTTAAACCAGCCTTTTCCTTATGCTTGATCCACGTCATCACGTACTCCCGAATGCCTTCCGCGGAACAGCTCTCTTGCCGAATGACGATGCGTTCCCGACCGCAAAACGTCTTTACCGAATGCTCCGGGGAAAAAACTCCTTTGCCGAATGATACCTTTTCGACGAATCCGGCCCACATGTCAGCCTCTTCCTGGTGCCAATTTTTGGTGTCAACACAAGATCAGGAGTTTCCTTGGAATGGCCAGATATTATCGGCATTTCATTGAAAGATTCTCCAAGATTGCTAAACCCATGATGGCGTTATTGGAGAAAAATGCCAAGTTCATCTGGACAGAGGAGTGCCAAACCAGCTTCGAAGAGTTGAAGAAGAGGCTGACAACAGCACCTGTACTGGTATTGCCCGACATAGCGAAGAGCTTCTCCATCTACTACGATGCATCCCGTCTAGGATTGGGTGTGTACTTATGCAGGAAGGGAGAGTCGTGGCGTACGCATCAAGACAATTGCGGAAGCATGAGCAGAATTATCCAACACATGACCTGGAGTTGGCAGCTGTAGTGCATGCTTTGAAGATTTGGAGGCATTACCTGAGTGGGCACAAGTGTGACATCTACACTGATCACAAGACCCTAAAGTATGTCTTCACTCAGTCAGAGCTGAATATGAGGCAACGCCGATGGTTGGAGTTGATCAAGGACTATGATCTGGTGATCCATTACCACCCTGGCAACGCTAATTTGGTGGCCGATGCTCTGAGAAGGAGAAGCTATGTGAACAAGATCACCGGCCACTGTCTGCCTGAAGAACTCAGCCAGGAATTTGAAAAGATGAGTCTGGGGTTCGTGACCAGCATCACATAGATGACGGTAGAACCGACTCTTGAACAGGAGATCCGGAAAGGACAACTTGGTGATGAAAAGATCAAGGAAATTTTGGAGAATTTTGCCCTAGGAAAGGCCCCTGGATTCCGAGTTGATGAACAGGGAACCTTGTGGCACGGGAAGAGGATATGTGTGCCCGATATAGCGCAGATCAAGGACACGATCCTAAGAGAAGCGCATGATTCGGCATACTCGATCCACCTAGGAAGTACCAAGATGTACCAAGACATCCAGGAAAGATTCTGGTGGTACAGATTGAAGCGTGATGTGGCGACACATGTGGCACTATGTGACACTTGTCAGAGAGTTAAGGCCGAACATCATAGACCAGCCGGATTACTCCAGCCCTTGAAGATACCGGAATGGAAATGGGAAGAAGTTGGCATGGACTTCATCACTGGTCTACCCCGCACACAACGAGGATTTGACTCCATTTGGGTGATTGTGGACCGCTTGACCAAAGTGGCACACTTCCTTCCAGTGAAGACCACCTACACCGGAGCTGGACTGGGAGAGCTATACATGGAGAGGATTGTGTGCCTGCATGGAGTGCCCAAGCGGATAGTGTCTGATCGTGGTACTCAGTTCACTTCACACCTCTGGCAGAAGCAACATGAGTCTATGGACACCAAGTTGCAGTTTAGTTCAGCTTATCACCCCTAGACAGATGGACAGACAGAGCGGACTAATCAGATTCTGGAGGACATGTGCACTGCAGTATGGTGTTAGTTGGGACAAGAGTCTACCCTATGCGGAATTCTCGTACAACAACAACATTTAGAAGAGTCTGCAGATGGCACCGTTGGAGGCTTTGTATGGTAGGAAGTGCAGAACACCACTGTTCTGGAATCAGATTGGAGAGAGCCAAGTTTTTGGGCCTGAGATACTCATTGATGCAGAACACCAAGTGCAAGTGATCAGGCAGAATTTGAAGGTGTCACAGTCCAGGCAGAAGAGTTATGCTGATGTCAGACGGGGGGATCTCAGTTTCGAGGTTGGAGATTTTGTGTACCTCAAGGTGTCTTCGATGAGGGGCGTGAAGAGGTTCAATGTCAAGGGCAAGCTAACAGCTCGATACATCGGACCCTTCCAGATACTTGAAAGGAAAGGTGAAGTGGCATATCAGTTGGGACTACCCAAGAGATTGGCCGGAGTGCACGATGTGTTCCATGTGTCACAGCTGAAGAAATGCTTGCGGGTGCCTGAACAGAAGAACCCGATAGATGAGTGGAATGTGCAAGAAGATCTCACTTACGAGGAGTATCCAGTCAGGAGTACCCGCAACTCTTCACATCTACATCCGAATCTCGAGGACGAGATTCATCTTAAGGGGGATAGGTTTTTAGTAATTAATTGGCTTTTATTTAATTTGTTCAAATTTACTATAGGTTAAATGAATTATTTATTAACATTAATATTAAATATAAGTTGTAGAAACATTTTTGTTGCTTTCATGCTGCTGCACTGTGTTTTGTTTGATGGCAAGTTAAGTTGGAATTTAAATTCTGTTTAAATTCGAATTTAATTTGCATTTGTTTGAATCCTAGAAAAGTTTATTTCAGCCGAGTTCCCTTTCCCCCCTTCAACTTTTCCCCCGGTCCAACTCTGCTCCTTCTTCTTTCTTCCCAAGCACAGCCCAGCTCCCTTCTCATTTTCCCCGGCCCAACTCTCCACCTGGGCCTCTTTCCCGCGAACAGGCCCAGCCCCGCTCCCTTTCCTCCCCTCCGCTTTTTCCCCTCAAGCCAGCCCACTTCCCCCCTTGCACCGGCCCAGCTCGCGTGACGCTCCCCCTCCCTCCTCAGCGGCCGACAGGCGGGCCCTGCATGTCAGACTCACCTTCTTCCTCCCGCCACGCCCCTTCCTTCCCCGGCGCGCAATCACCTCCACGATCCCGGTCGTTCCCGCCCATCCCCGCGCCTCTGGACCCACCCAGCTCCCTCTGGAAGTTTCCCCGAGCCTTCCCCGCGCGCTCCTTTCCTTCTTCATGCCGCCCGAGCAAGGAAACCGTCGCCCCGTATGGCAACCCGAGCCGCCAGACCGCCGCCGCCGGGATTCGCTCCATCCCTGCCAAATGTGGCACCCCTCCGTCCTATTTAAGCACCCCACACACACACCCCAGCCCCCATCGACCCTCCACCGAGCCCCAAACGCCCTCCAGCAGCCCAGTCACGCCGAGCCCCGCCACTCTTCGGCCGCCTCCGTCGATCCTCGCCGCCGGTGCCGTTCCCTCTATGAGAACACCCTCAGGAGCTTCCCCTCGAGGTATGGATGCTGCCCGAGCCACCACCACTACCACATCTCCCCCCAGCCTAAGCTAATTCCTCGTCGTCGACTTTCCAGGGCCGCCGAGCCGCTGCCTCTTGCCGGCCGCCGTCTCCGTCGTCCCATTGCTACCGTGATCCCCCTGGGTGAGTTCGCCTCCCTCCCCTGATGAGGTAGGACCAAACCACACGTTGAATGGTGCCTTGCAGCTCGAGATTCGCCCAGCTCCGGCGAGCTTTCACCGCCGGATGAGAGGCGCCGCCCGACTGATCTGGACCACCGGATGAGGATCCAACGGCTTATAACCGCCCTGGGCCCGAGTCAAATGGGTGGATACCGGTCAGCGCTGCGTGTTTTGCAGAAGAACCCCCGACTTATTTTGAAATCAACCCACTGTCCCACGCTATTAAAACTTATTTGCAAAGAGGTCCTGTTTTACTCGTTTAGCCCCCTGCCCTTTCTAAAATTTGTTCCCGCGGTCCAAATCTAATTCATTTGTGTTGTAGCCCCCGTTTCTATAACCTAATTAAGTTTAGGCCGTCGGTTTTTCACAAACTAGCCCCTGGAACTTTTAAAACTTTACCAGCAGGTCCCTAGAACTTAGAGGAGCCATATCTTTTCCGTTTTAGCTCCGATTAGTGTGATTTTCGCGCTCATGTGTTCATAGTAAAGCTTAGGTTAATACTAAAACCTTTATTTGTATTGTTTCTACTGTTTGGTGTACTGTTCTAATAGAATATTATTTGTTTGCTTGTATTGGTTTGCGTGCTCGCTTGTATGGTGATTTGTGTCCAGTCGGTGAGCCGTAGGCTTTGGAGTTCGAGTACGTGGAGGACTTTCTGGAGCAGGACCCCCAGCAGCAGCTATAGGAGCCACCCTTTGAGGAAGACAAGTTATAGCACGGACAATCCTTGCTACCTAAACACACTCTTTATATACATCTACTTTCATATGCATGTGTCTAAATTGTTATCCTATTAAGGTTGTACCTAGATTGTTTACTCCTATTCTTTGATCACCTTGGGTTATTGCATAAAGGTAGAATCTTTGCTATGCGCAGCTACTGTCACCTTGATTTAACTGTTAATTTTGACTTAATGGTTCACTTCAACATTAATGATAAAACTTGCTTTTTAGCAACATCGTTTAGGGAGCTGGGGCATGTGATGTGTGCTTTCCTCCAGTGTCTCTCCGTAAGGTCTGGTTCTTAAAGCGGCAACCCAGGAGCCTGTCGCCACCGCTAGAACTATTATGGCTCTGGTCTTGGTCAAGTAACTTGTACGTCTCTAGCTTGCCAGTGGTTACCGGTGGGGCCGACGACGTTAGGGGAAGTAAGGCGCGAGGTGTTTCTTGATTCCACCGAGGATGGTAGCCCCGTCGGCTAGGTCTCGTTGGACTCAGTCCCGTGTTGGGAGTCCCTGTGACGGGGAACTCCGCACGTTGCGCATTGTTGGGTGCGATGCCCGCGCTCTGGACGCCATCGACCCCCTATGGTGTGACTCCGTAGGCTTACGTCGATCTCGGTGCCTAGAGTCTCACCACCTTATTGTACCTTAGCGGTCTCTGTCTTGTTAGGGTGTCTTGTGAAAAGCCTCGTAGCGTCCCTATGCAATCACACCTCGGAAGTGTTGATGCACGTGGTTGGGTGCAAAGTTCTTTTAAACTTTTACGCGACTGGTGGGTAAAGGGCGAAACCTCTGCAGAGTGTAAAATCTATCATGATAGCCTTGCTCAGGGTCACGAGCGGCCTGGATCCTTTTTTATTAGAAGATGATGTTTATTTATGTTTAATGTCACTTATACCTTATTAAATGGGTTGCAACTGGGTTTCATGCACTTGTAGTAATTTGGTTAATGTTAAAATGAACCAACTAAAAATGCTAATGCAGTTAAGCCGTGTCTAGCCTATTTTGAGCCTTCATACCCGTGCTATACTTGCTAAGTAATTGTTTACTTACACTTGTCATTTTATTCAACAAAATCCCAGATGGGTAAACAGATTGGGCTGGGCATGAGTCTGCTGCTAAGTTTCCAGAAGATTTACCGTACTACTGAGTTGTGATCTCCCAGTCAGAGTCCCTGTGGATTGCGGCTCCATTAGTTGAGAGTTTTATTAGTCTTCCGCTGTTATTGTTTATATCATTTATGAAGCACTCTTATGTTCTCTGTTTATCATATTTGTTCGTTATATGTGTACTATGACTTCGTGAGCACACATATGGCCGCATTCAGGTTTTTGTGAAAATCTGTGTGTGACAACCTGCCACCGCCGCCTCTCTCTGAACCCTACCTCCCACCCGCCGCCTCGCTGCATCCGCCGCCGCCAGGGCCGTAGCCGCCCTACGTCGCCACCCGCATCCTGCGCCGCCGCCCGCCCCGCTCCTCGCACAGCCCAGCCGCCGACGCCGCTTCGCCCCTGACGCCGCCCACCCCGACCGGCCCTGTTCGCCAGTTGCCGCCGCCCCCAACATGGCCCTACCCGCGGCCGCTCCTGCCGTGGCACCTCGTGACCGGCCGCTGCCGCTGCCTACGCCCGCCCTACCCCGACCGCGACCGCGCGCAAACGAGGTTAGCTTCCTCTCTTGTTTGTAGTTTGAGAGGGCAAGAAATAAGAAAAATTAGACAATGCATGTTGTTGTCATTGTGTATGTGGTTATCGGTGTTCGTGCCGTGGTTATGATTGTATATGTGGTTGTCATCCTTCGTCCATGGTTTTTTGCAGGATGGGGTTTTGGAAACCTCACCATGCAGGGGAGGTGCTGCCGAAATTTTCATTTGACAAAATTTTGTTTTTTTCATGGACAAAATAATATAACGAACTATCCTGGTCGAACTTGCAGGGCCAATCCGATGGATGTATGAGTGCCGAGTTGAGACAGGTTGCCGATGGTTATGCGTATAAGGTCAGGTGATTTACCGGATATGACGTGTATGGTTATCATTTTCACACAACAAGCCATAAACAGAGGATTCATGCCCAATCGAAGTACCACAATTACCGGAGTCTATATGCCAAGCCTTGATGGGGGGGAGACTTGAAGAAATATACAAACTTAATTTTGATGGAATCAAACATCTTAATCCTATTATCTTCAAATGTCATTGGTTTGATCCCTCCGTGGTGAGACAGACCCCTAATCTGGGCTAGTCGAAATTCGATAATCATCTGTCTTATATGAGATGATGTCTATATTGTGGCTCAACAGGCGACCCAAGTTTATTATTTTTCATACCCGTGAAAAACCCATGAACGTCTTGATGGTTGTGATGTTGTGTACAAAGTATCGCCTCATAGTAAACTACCCGTCCCAAACAATGAAGATTATAACATAGACCCAAACACCTATGATCGAGAGTTCTTCCATGAAAATGGGATAGAAGGGAATTATAAGGTAGATTTAACCCAAGCGGTTGGAATGGATTTAGACTCAGAAATGTTTGTTGACGAGGACATTTGAGATTTAGTTCAGAATGCCAAGGACTTGGAGTTACTGGAGCGATTACAATCAGGCAATGACAGTGACGATGACATACCTCCTCCTTTAGAGCACGGTCATGAACATCTCGAAATGTATGATAGCGATGATGAGACTGTTGATCCAGCTGATCCTGATACTGATGATTATTTCTAATAAATGTATGTTTTTTGTATATATTGCATGTCTTTCTAATAATTTGTATATATTGCATCTCTTTCTAATAATTTATGATAATTTTGGTTCATAAATGTTCATATTGTTTATCTAATAAATTTATGTTTTTGTTGATTGTAAGTGATTGAACCAAGTTGGTGGGTGGGGGCGGTGCAACGAGGAACTTTATGTCGCTCTACCGCAAATTTAAAGATGGAGGGTCCGATGCAGCTGGGCCGTCCGGTGGCAAGGGAAGGAGGCGAAAGAAAGGTTGAGGTAGGGGATACATAGAGGTGGCAAAGGAGGTCCATGGACACTGATGGATAAGTGGTCATGAGGGCGGGAGGAGGCAAGAAGCATGGGCTGTACTTAATCGGCGACAACACTATCGACACGGCCGCTACTCCCACACTCCACCAGATTCGAACCGGGAGCACGAGCTCTTCCCCGGCCATACGCCAACCTCCACCCGCTTCACACTTCGGGATGCAAGCACTACAGATTATTTCTGTTTGGTTTATTGTACGTTCACTTTTACTTATGTTTGATCTGTATTGTAAGATTGTGATTGAATATTGCAGACCCAGCAGGAAGATGAGAGGAGGAGGCGGGAGAACCCGGAGTTGCAGCTTGAGGAGATCGAGCGCCAGAACCGGGTGTGGAAGAAGCGGATGTTTGCCTACATGCAGAACATTGGTGCGTGGGTGGGTGAAGGTCCGTCGCCGCCGATGCCACGCCCTCCACCACGTCCTCCTCCCATTTCTCCTGTGAGTCACTTGAGAACCTTATAATTTCATTTCACAACTTAGACAACTTAGTCGGTTACCTTAGACAACTTAAACAACCTTAGATTGTAATGTTGTAATGTTTACTCTCGACAAAAGACTCGGCAAAGGCTCGGGCCAGCCACCGGCCAGCTCTGGGCAGCTCTGGTCGGCCGCGGCCAGCTGTGGGCAGCTCTGGCCGGCCGCGGCCAGCTCCAGCCAACTCTGGCTGGCCACGGCCGGCCAGAGCTGGCCAAGGGCTGGCCATGGCCGCCCAGAGTTGGCCACAGCTGGCCAGAGCGGGCCACGGCAGACCGGTGGCTGGCCCGAGCCTTTGCCGTGTATTTTTCCGAGAGTAAACATTAAAACATTATAGTTACATATCTATCAGTTTTAGTTTGTTACTTTGAGGACATGTTTCTGTCGTAAATCTTATATCGCACATGGAAAATGTTCTCTTTTATGCAGAATCCTAGCTCGGCAGCGTCAAATGAAGTGGCACTCAGCTGTTTCTGTCATTTCTGGAAAGACCTTTGCCGAGTGTTTTGTCCTTAACACTCGGCAAACGTGGGGGCATTGCCGAGTGTTTTGTCCATAAAACTCGGCAAACCACATGCCTTGTCGAGTGTTTTGGCACAAACACTCGGCAAATCTGGGAGGCTTTGCCGAGTGCAACTCTCGGCAAAGCCTCCGTTAAAAACTCGCAAACGGCCACGTGGTTGGAGCACTCGGAAAACCCCCTGTTTCCTGTAGTGTATCAAGTTGCAATCTAAATAGTCCTTCCATGTTATATATCAGAGAAAAACGTCGCCCTGTGGGACTGGCAAGCAGCGATAACATCATCAACTTTTTGATATGATACACAGTAGATGTACTCCAGGCACGGCGAAGAAGAAGCAGTCTGTCTGTCGGACCTTAGCGTGGAAGGCATAGACGGCCGTTCGGATAGTCACCATTGTCCGATCTGTATCAAGGTCATTCTTTGTGAGGGGCAGGTAATTAAGAGATGAAAAGCTCAAGGACTATGGTTGACTTGCGGAATTGAAGCTCCACTATTATTGGAGAGGATTTTATATGTGCTAGTATATGATAAACCTGATCCGTGCTGGATGACATCAGCACAATGATGCCGATGCAGATAATTGCTGGCATTGACAATAATTATATATACATGTCGGCGCTTATACAAGCCAGCAGTCTAGACTTCGAACTATCCTCAAGGTCGTGGGTTGCAGGTCACAAGTCATGCATTTTTAATGTGAAATACATGCTAGTGCAGTATCTAGACTTCGAACTTATGACCTCCCGTCTCGCGCAATCGGCCGTTACCATTCTACCTATACATCTCTCCTACATGCTATAGGGAATTCTATTTCTTGACACCGGCTCTTCACAGATTTTAGTGAAATTAATATAATGTTGGTGTTATATTTTCTAAAATGATTTATATGATCTTACTCATTCCTATCGATAAAAAATTTAGAGAGAGAGTAATCCTGTGTCCTTGAAAACATTACATAGCTCATAGGATATAGTAACAACAAGGTTAACTATAAAGTTTATTCAAACGAACATATTGTTTGCTAATAAAAAGTTTATTCAAACATAGAAACCACACTGTTACAGATGAACCTGCAGGCACATATGATAAACACCAGCATACTCTTCTCCTTGAAATCTCTTGACGGCACCCATCTACTCGCAGCAATCAACGACACGAGCACAACATGTAGCTAAACAAGCGAACAAACAATATACAACTAAGAACACTACACCAATAAAAATAAAAGCTTTAAAAGAGCGTGCTAAGTGGAAGGGCTCGATTCTATGGGAAATGGCCAGCAACCAACCTTCTAAGTTTGAGCACGAGGAAAGAAACAGACAGAGCAAAAGGTTTGCATGCATACAGCCATGTGTTTCACGTACACTACAAGAATAACTCACATCTGCACCCCTCATATGCCTCGATCCACTCAAGATCCGGTGCTAATGTAACGTTAGCACCGGGTGCGAAATTGGGGCGCCCCCGGGAACCCTTTAGCACCGGTTGGTAACACCAACCGGTGCTAAATGGGGTGTTTTAGCACTGGTTGGTGTTACCAACCGGTGCTAAAGGCCCCGACCCTTTAGCACCGGGTCGTAACACACCCTTTAGCACCAGTTGGTGTTACGACCCGGTGCTAGAGGTCTTTTAGCACCGGGTCGTAACACCAACCCGGTGCTAAAGGGGGTGTCACATGCTACTACAAAACAAAAGAATCTTCTATCTCATCACACGTGCTTTGTAGGTGAGATGGTTAGGTGGGTACGCGCGAGCCAAGAGGTCATGAGTTCGAATCCTCGTAGCAACGCACATATTTTTTGGCAAATGGACACACCTTTAGCACCGGTTATTTAACCCGGTGCTAAAGGTGGGTACCTTTAGCCTCGGAAACATAGCACCGGTTGGGAAACCCGGTGCTAAAGGGCTTTCCCAACCGGTGCAGATGTGACTCATTCTGGTAGTGGTACGCGCTGGTGTTGGGACCTCCTTTTCTATTGGCGAGGCTTTTTAATATGGCAACTGTGGAAAAAGGCCAATTAATATGGTACATAGGATATATGTCAACAGGAGGTACACAGCCACGTCCTATGAACTATGGATTGGCTCATGAATAAACATAGGTGATATCCGCACGAACAAGTATGGATTGGTACGGTGAAGAAATTAAATCAACTAATTTACATGATTTCCCTCCTAGCAGGTGGGTTACTGGTTATTCCTGGGCAACGATTATGGATTGGTGAAGAAAATCAAATAATTTAAATGACTTCCCTTCTAATAGGCATGGATTAGAAGTTATTACGAACCACGAAGTATCAAATGACGCCGTAGAGAAATTCCACACTAACTCCTAACCATGCCATTAAATTTTCTGTCAGTAATCCTGTCACACCCGGATTTACACAAAAACCCGAATGCTGCTATATGTGTGTCCAAAAAGTCCACAGAACACATACAGCTAACAAATATGATAAACAGAGTACATATGCTTGAATAAAAAAAATAGTTAAATCAGAGTTTACCGAAATAAAACACAGCGGAAGTCTATCTCTCTTGATAGGTAGAGCCTCAAGTCCACAGGGACACCAACTGGTTGACCACAGCTCAGAAGTATCACCGATCCATCTGTTACCCATCCGGGATTTTGTTGATTAATATCAAGCGTAAGTAAATGTCTTACTTAGCAAGTATAGCACGGGTGTATGAAGGCTCAAAATAAGGCTAGACACGGCTTAACTGCATTAGCACTTTTAGTTGGTTCATTTTATCATTATCCAAGTTACTACATTGAATGAGTCCCAGTTGCAACCCAATTAATAAAGTGTCAGTGACATGAAGCAGTAAATAAACATCATATTCTAATAAAAAAGGATCCAAGCCGCTCGTGACCTTGAGCAAGGCTATCATGATAGATTATACACTCTGCAGAGGTTTCGCCCTTTACCCACCAGTCGCATAAAAGTTCAAAAGAACATTGCACCCAACCACGCACATCAACACTTCCGCGGTGTGATTGCATAGGGACGCTACGAGGTTTTCACAAGACACCGTAACAAGACAGTGGCCGCTAAGGTACAATAAGGTGGTGAGACTCTAGGCACCGAGATTGACTGACCCTCAGGGCGCAACGTGAGGGGGTCAATGTCGTCCAAGCGCGGGCAACTCATGCCAACAACAAAAATAAAGAGCGCAACATGCGGAGCTCCCATACCACAGGGGCTCCCAACACGGGACTGGGTCTAACGAGACCTAGCCGACGGGGCTACCGTCCTTGGTGGAATCAAGAAACACCCCGTGTCTTACTTCCCATAACGCCGTCAGCCACTCCGGTAACCACTGGCAAGCTAGAGACGTACAAGTTACTTGACCAAGACCAGAGCCATAATAGTTCTAGCGGTGGCGACAGGCTCCTGGGTTGCCGCTTTAAGAACCGGACCTTAAGGAGAGACACTAGAGCAAAGCACACAACACATGCTCTAGTTCCCTAAACCATGTTACTAAAAAGCAAGTTTTATCATTAATATTGAAGTGAACCATTATGTCATAATTAACAATTAAATAATAATGACAGTAGCTGCGCATAGCAAAGATTCTACCCATATTCAATAATCCCAAGGTAACAAGGATAGGAGTATACAAACTAGGTACAACCGTAATAGGACATCAATTTAGACACATACATATGAAAGTAAATGTATGTAAAAAGTGTGTTTAGGTAGCAAGGATTGTCCGTGCTATAACTTGCCTCAAATCCAGTATAATCACATATAGTCTTCGGCTCTTGATCTTCAAACTCTTCTCATTGAAATCTCTTGGTGGCACTCCTCTATTCGCAGCAATCAACGACACGAGCACAACATGTAGCTAAACAAGCGAACAAACAATATACAACTAAGAACAGTACACCAATAAAAATAAAAGCTGTAAAAGAGCATGCTAAATGGAAGAGCTCAATTCTATGGTTACGTGAGCGCAAGAATCACTCTAATCGGAGCTAGAACGAGAAAGTTATGGCTTGATCAATTCTCCTCACCATCTGACATAGTCTGCTTGTTTATTTTATATCTCGAGTTCTAGACATCCGATTAACATTATTCCAATTGGGTTAGCTTCATAATTTGATAATCTATCTTCTGGAAAACATTCACGATTTTAGGAGCTACTGTCTAGAAACGACATAAGATTTAGTGCACCTTTCAGAATCTGTTTTTATGGTGAAAATCTCTGCTGCAACTTATTGCTATCCTTCACCTCCCTCTGATAGCTTATATTAGAGGGTTTCTATCCTACAACAAGTTAAATAATACTTCTAATCGTAATTCATGTCGATATGAGTCTATCACAACGAAAACGGATTAAAACGAATCTAAAACGTGAAAACTATGGACTAAACAAGATTTCTAACGCTTAAAACTACCAGGGGCTTTTCTACGAAAGAGTATAGACTAAACGAATATGGTAGAAAATTACAAGATTCACAGATGGTCTTACTGAAAATCTTGAGGCCAAAACGATGGAAGGCTCGGCGCGACGACGAGACGAAGAATGGGCAGTAGTGCAAGATATGGTGCAAGAAGACTACCTTATGGAATCCCAAACAAAGGGGCCTCCCTGTAAAGGAGTCGATGGTGTGCCTTTTTCAGAGGAGATGTGGTTCGTATATATAGGGAGAAAACCTATCACTTTCAAGTTCATTAGCAATATGGGACTAGAGGTGGGTTGCCCCATTCCAATGCGAATGGGCTTTGAAATTTGGCCCAATAAAGTGATGGGATGGATTTGGCCTAAAATTGTGTAAACTTTGGACCAAGGTTGGTCTACTAAGGCCTTGTTTAGATCCAAAATAGGGGGTGGAGAATTGGGGGTTTGGGGTCAATCCGTAATCATTGTGCACTATAGCATTTCGTTTGTATGTGTGAAAAATTGTCCAAAAATTGATTAATTAGGCTCAAAATGTTCGTCTCGCAGAGTACAACAAAACTGTGCAATTAGTTTTTGACTTCATCTATATTTAGTACTCCATGCTTGGGCCGACATTTTGATGTGATGGGAATCTTCTTTTTGCATAGTGAACTTTGGGGTTGCTTTTTGGGAACTAAACAAGGGCTAAGATTTAGGGTGATTTTAAGTTTCGGAATAATTATTTTTCTGGTTATAAAATAATTACAGAGAAGTCCAGAATTGATATTAAAACATAAAAAATATTCTGAAAATTCTAAAAATTCTAGAAAAACATTTCAGAGATAGAGTTGGACATGAGGAACCCAAATAATATATTTGAACCTCACGAAATGGATTTTATCCTACTCCAAAAATTGGAATTTGCTCTAAGGAAAATAGGAATAAATGCCAGAAAACTCTGAAAAATTCCCACTAGGCTTCTAAACACGTTTTTGAAAACTTTACACACCTAAAACCACTAAATGCAATCAGCATGAATGCAAAGCATTCAATATTAAAGCTATGTTGTTTTAATTTAACTCAGAAAACAAAATTTTCCTATACTACACTCCCTGTTATTTATTTAAAGGTTGGAAAATTTTAGAAAATTGAGAAAATTATTGTATTAATTATGCTATCAATTCACATCCCAAATTCCAAAAATTTTAGGGTGTGACAAATCCATATACAAAAAAGAACCAATTGACAACGAGTGTCCGTTTTCATGTGAACATGTAGGAGGGCATTGTTTTACCGAAGGTTCTGACAAATAATGTCTCAAATAATGACTGTTGCTACGTAGACGGACGTAGTACAAGTATGAAACACGTGCATATGTACATATACCATCTGTCCATTGAAATAGGTCCGGAAAGTCTGCCATGCATGGTCCATAGGCGATATAGGCCCACTTAGCTAGCTGGTGGGTTAGGCAAAGATGTGGTCCGGGCGTATGTGTATCACGGGCACATGAGCATCAGCTTTGCATGCATGGACTTGCGTGTTTCACACTTCCTACAGGAACCTGTGAAGAATTATCTACCATGCTAAATAATATCTTGAATGAAATGAATTTTTGGGGTGCCAGGAACCCGCACTATAAGCTTGTTTGGTTGGTTACCTTGGCCGCCTGCCCGGTGAAAAATAATGATAATACCGAGATCAATGTGACTCAAATCCTGCCGTGATACTATGCACAGATGCGTGATCAATATGACGTTATGTTCTCTGGAGCGACTAGATATATGTTACATCATTACATGTGACTCTATGACCATTCATTCACCTGTTTACTTAATATATCTGAATGTTATGATTCTGTTTCCAGTCATAGCTGCCGTTATCATAAGCAGTCATCAAGTTTGTAACATTTTTCCATTTGGTCACAAATAAGAAACATATTGTTCGAGATGATAGGCCAGTTGTTAATTGATGGGCAATTTATGCTTTGTAGTGGTAAATGTAGAAATTTTTTAAGTAATAATGCCCATCATACAACATTAGGATGATAGAGAACTACTCGGTACCAAGGAGGAAATATTTGTGGTTGTGTCGCTTTCCGGAAGCACGGGAACAAGAAACAATACATGTGGTAATCACAGCCTGCTCTTGGTTGGAGCGCCGCACCATGCTGCTGGGGATATAAACTAGTACGACTATTATTGCTCATTTTTTCTACAAGAAACAAAATGAAATTAAAATTTGCATATTCTTCAGCCGCCAGCTTCTCCATTATTTGTTTGCATCAATCAGTATATAGCAAACTTCATGTATACGTCCCGCCACACTTGTCTCCATTTAAATTTGCATATTCTTCAGCCGCGAGCTTCTCGATTATTTGTTTGCATCAATCAGTATATTTCAAATTTAAATAAAGTTAGAACTGATAATGCCAAGATGCAACATTTGTCTGGAGCGCCATCCAGATTAAGGAAAATTTTGATTCCGTTGTTATGATTGACGTCATAGAACAATTATTCTGTAACCGGGGTAAGAACAATCAAAGTAATATAATTCAGTTAGAAGCTTGCTTTGGTGACAGGTCGAAGCAGAGGTATGCACAGCGGCGCCATTGATGTTTTATGGTGAGGTTGGACAGGACGTGTTGAAGTGAGACGACGAAGGTCCCGAACAGTGGCTTCGGCTTGTCCGTGGCTTCACACGCGGCACACAATATTCTGAGTCATGGCATGGACACCATGGAGAGGGTGCCAGACAAGCTTTTGGCCATGTGAGATAGATTGGGCTATGGTGTCCGGAGAAGGGAAACAAACTACAGTATGGGCCTATTTGCGTCTGGGCTGATGTGAAAGGAAAAGGAGGAGGCATGGAGACGAGCTGGAGCGGGTTTGTGCTATCCCCCAGAGTGCGTATCGAGAGCGAGGCGGGCTGTATGAAAGGAAGGGGAGGAGTAGGTGGCTCCTTTGCAAGGTGTTCTGGCTAGGCCCGTTCACCAGGAAAGAGATGTGGCTTGCTGTGCGGAGGAAAGGGAGAGAATGATCGACCAAACTTGGCCAACAGATAGATGGGCTGGGATTGAGTCCAAGGAGGGGATCGGAAAATGAAATTGGTTTGATCCTTTCGGGATGGGATGCAAATCAAGGAGTTTGAATTGATTTAGAAGAGAATTCAAGGAATAGTTGCCACCAACTGATTTAAAGGAAAAACAAGGCACTCAAAATGCAAAACATGGATTTTATTGCAAGATTTTCTATAAAGGTTTATAAAAAGGTGTTTGCACACAATCAAAAGCAAAGTGAACTTCCAATTTGCCAAAAAAAATTAAAAGTTCACATTTTTAGTGGTTTTTATATGAGGCAAAACACGTAGTGTTATATATATATATAGGGGCGACGCGATATGAAAATGTGGAGGCAGTTTAACATTGGCACCGGCTCTATACAATGGGAGAATATAAGAGTGTGTTTGGCTGACAGCCACAACCAGCCATGCCCAGCTGTGGCACTGTCTAAGCTTCGGCGCAAAGACAGAATTCGACGCCAAGCGTAGAATTGTGGAACAGCACACAAGCACAGCCAAGTGGCGACAAATGTGCCTGTCCGCTTACGTAAAGTCGTGAAGAAATTGCAGCAGGACGTTGGTTTATCATTGGACCACACGCTTTACTGCAGTCTGTTGTAACAGGCACATGCATCATGCATGGATACCGTCTGTGCACCTCAATGCATGCATATCCATACGAAATATCAAATAATATTGAGCCTAGCATATGCATTGTTTGTTTCTGCAGGGCAACATGCAACACGCTTGTTACAGCTCTTGTGCGGGCCTCGAGCTTTGGATGGATGCACCTATGTGTTTCACCCTTCTTTCACAGTCAGCAACTTGGGCCCCTGGCAATTGGATGGATGCGCCCATGTCCAGGCTTCAATTCGAGCACATATATATAATAAGCAATTATCTTTGTATATATAAAAGGTTTGAGCTTGAATTAAAATATATATCAAGAGAGAATTGAAAAAAATAAATTAGCACGTCATAGTATCACTAACGGAAACCCCGTATTTGTCGAGTGTTTCTTTCTTTACCGAGTGCCCGCCGAGTGTATTTCGTCGGGCACTCGGCAAAGACAGAATTTGACGAGTGTATGAACAAATGCACTCGGCAATCAAAGTCACTCGGTAAATACAAGGTTTGCCGAGTGCCAAACAACAAGCACTCGGCAAACAATGCATTTACCGAGTGTCACAAGCCCGACACTTGGCAAAGAGCAAACATGTGCCCAACATGTGCCACGTTCGCTAACGTCGTGCGGCGGCTGTTTGGGACGTTAGCTCTTTGCCGAGTGTTAGAGGCATGGCACTTGGCAAAGAGGTGGCACGTGCCCAACACATGCCACGGCTGCCAATGACCGTTAGCGGCCGTTTGGGACATTAGCTCTTTGCCGAGTGTCTGAGGATTGACATTCGGCAAAGGTTGTACTTTTTTAAAAACATGAAATTAAAACACATAAGATTTCAAAATTTGAAATATAAAAGTTTTTCGCTGGCTGGGCTGGTGGCTTTGCCGAGTGCTAGACACTGGCACTCGGCAAACTATGGCTTTGCCTAGTGTTTGCGAGGAGACACTCGGCAAATTAGGCCTTTGCCGACTGCCTAGAGCTTACACTCGGCAAACTTTACTTTTTCAATTTTGCGCTCTAAACTTTTTCTCCTATCTATAGACATGAAGTGACACTCTATGTCGAAATTTGGGTTAATTACGATCCGTTTGCCGTGTGTTTCCCAGGACCTTAGCCAAGTGTTTACTAGGAGACACTCGGCAAAGAGTACATTTGCCGAGTTCCTACAGCCCACCACTCGGCAAAGAGGCCACGTGGCTGGCCGGCTTGAGGCCGACGTGGCATGTTTGTCGAATGCCGGCACTCGGCAAACAGCCACGTGGCTGGTGGGTCCTTGGCCGCGCGCGGCCACGTCACTGGCTAGTGCGCAGCCCCGTTGCCAGATCTCTTTGGCGAGTGCCCGATCCAGCACACCCAGAAAAAGAGTGTGGGGTTGGGGCACTTAACCACGCCCCGCCCCAACCCCACACACACGACCCACTCTCGCACACCCCCGCTGCGCCCGCCGCCGCTCGGGCCGCAGCCGCCCCACGCCGCCACCCCCCCCCCCCCCGCGCCGCCCCGCTCCTCATGCCGCCCCGCCGCCGACGCCGCTTCGCCCCTGATACCGCCAGCCCCGAACGGCCCCAGACTGCGGCCGGTCCTACCGCGGCCCCGTTCGCCCAGTTGACACGGCCCTGCCGGCAACCGCTCCTGCCGTGGCCCCTCCTGACCGACCGCCGCCGCTGCCTGCGCACGCCCTGCCCCGACCGCGCTGCCCCGTGGCCGTCTGCCCCTGACCCGGATCGCGGCCGCCTCCGACCCCTGACCACGCACAAACGAGGTTAGCTTCCTCTCTTGCTTGTAGTTTCAGAGGGCAAGAAATAAGAAAAATTAGACAATGCATGTTGTTGTCCTTGTGTATATGGTTTTCGTTGTTCGTACCGTGGTTATGCTTGTATATGTGATTGTCGGCCTTCATCCGTGGTGTTTTGTAGGATGGGGTTTTGGAAACCTCACCGTGCAGGGGAGGTGTTGCCCGAATTTTTATTTGACAAAATTTTGTTTTTTTCAGGGATAAAATAATATAACGAACTATCCTGGTCGAACTTGCAGGGCCAATCCGATGGGTCTATGAGTGCCGAGATGAGACAGGTTGCCGATGGTTGTGCGTATAAGGTCATGTCATTTAACGGATATGAAGTGAATGGTTGTCGTTTTCGCACAATAAGCCATGAGCAAATGATGCCCAATAGAAGGAGCACAAATATCGGAGTCTATACGCCAAGCCTTGATGGGGTCGATTACTATGGGAGACTTGAAGAAATATATAAACTTAATTTTGATGGAATAAAACATCTTAATCCTGTTATCTTCAAATGTCATTGGTTTTATTCCTCCGTGGTGACACAGACCCCTAATCTGGGGCTAGTTGAAATTCAACAATCATCTGTCTTATAGGAGATGATGTCTATATTGTGGCTCAACAGGCAACCCAAGTTTTGTCATACCCGTGCAAAACCGATGAACGTCTTGATGGTTGTGATGTTATGTACAAAATATCGCCACACGATGAACGTCTTGATGGTTGTGATGTTGTGTACAAAGTATCGCCACACGGTAAACTACTAGTGCTTGGAGCACTCGGCAAACCCCCTGTTTCCCGTAGTGTATCAAGTTGCAATCTAAATAGTCCTTCCATGTTATATATCAGAGAAAAAACGTCGGCCATGTGGGACTCGCAAGCAGCGATAATATCATCAATATACTTTTGATATCATACACAGTAGATGTACTCCAGGCACGGCGAAGAAGAAGCAGTCTGTCAGACCTTAGCGTGGAAGGCCTAGACGGCCGGTCGGACAGCCACCATTGTCTGATCTGTATCGAGGTCGTTCTTTGTGAGGGGCAGGTAATTAAGAGACGACAAGCTAAAGGACTATGGTTGACTTGCGGAATTGAATCTCCACTATTATTGGAGAGGATTTTATATGTGCTAGTATACGATAAACCTGATCCGCGCTAGATCACGTCAGCACAATGATGCCGATGCAGATAATTGCTGGCATGGACAATAATTATATATACATGTCGGCGCTTATCCAAGCCAGCAGTCTAGAATTCGAACTATCCTCAAGGTCGTGGGTTGCAGGTCACAAGTCATGCATTTTTAATGTGAAATACATGCTAGTGCAGTAGTATCTAGACTTCGAACTTATGACCTCCCGTCTCGCGCAATCGGTCTTTACCATTCTACCTATACATCTCTCCTACATGCTATAGGGAGTTCTATTTCTTGACACCTTTCACAGATTTTAATGAAATTAATATAATGTTGGTGTTATATTTTAGAAAATGATTTATATGATCTTACTTATTTCCTATCGATGTAAAATTTAGAGACATACACTACCAGAGAAAACCACATCCGCACCGGTTGGGAACGGGCTTTAGCACCGGATTTCTAACCGGTGCTAACCTTCCGGTGCTAAAGGTGCAATCCTTTAGCACCGGGTTAAATAACCATCTCACCTACTCAGCACATGTGATAGAATAAAAGATGTGCTTCTTTTGAAGTAGCATGCGACACCCCCTTTAGCACCGGGACGTATTTACCAACCGGTGCTAAAAGGCCTTTAGCACCGGGTCGTGTTACCAACCGGTGCTAAAGGGTCCTCGGGGGCACCCCAATTTTACACCCGGCGCTAATATTGCATTAGCACCGGATCTTGAGTGCACCGAGGCATATGAGAGGGCGGATGTGAAGATCTCTGGTAGTGATAGTAATCCTGTGTCCTTGAAAA
Source organism: Echinochloa phyllopogon (assembly GCA_033239725.1). NCBI lineage: Eukaryota > Viridiplantae > Streptophyta > Magnoliopsida > Poales > Poaceae > Echinochloa > Echinochloa phyllopogon. The sequence goes on along the minus strand of BTCW01000012.1, from coordinate 57,941,622 downwards.
GATTACATACCTCATAGGATATAGGAACAACAGGGTGAACTATAAGTTTTTTCAAATGAACATAGTGCTTGCTAATAAAAAGTTTATTCAAACATAGAAACCACACTGCTACAGATGAACCTGCACTAGGTCGACAGTGGGACGATAGATCCCAATTTATTTTAGATACACACACAATGGCAGAGCGCCTAAGCCAGTAGGTATAGATTCATTATTTCGCCGAACATCGGACAATCAGAACGGCTTGACGTAGACACCGAGGGCTGTGACGTAGGCATTGTTGCGATGGGCAAAGAAGCCGACGATGCTGCCATTGTTCATCACGGGGATGTCGAAGGACTTGGGTTCCTTGATCGAATCAATAACTCCAAACGGCCCGTAGGTCTTTAGGTTAGTAACGATAGTGAAGTTGGTAATGCCATCACTCCCGAAACCGTAAAAGCCATACAGCCCATGGACTTCCTTGACAAACTCGTAGGGGCCAAGAGTAATCTGTGTACAAGACAGACATAGCATATCATCAAATTGAACAACGTGGATACAAACTGATGCTAAAGTTTAGGCCTTACCGTGGTAGAGTTCCCGCCATTGCCACCCCATTGACCTGTGGTGTGCTCGAGCCCATTGAAGTCCTTGTATGTGAAGGAAATGGCGTCAACAATCTTCCCATGGCGTATGGTGATGCTCTCCAGGCGCTGAGGTGCTACCGTGATGTCACGGTTGCCCTCGGCCTCGGACGAGCTGCCAAACAGCCCGATCTTCACCACTGAGTTCTGCAAATAAAACCTAGCTGTATGAGCACTCGAGAGAGCAAAACTGTATCATCAGAAAAACTATATTTTATATCACTATGTATTTGGCATGAGTAGAACCATTTTGTTGCAGTGCTGCGGATGCTACAGACGAGACTAGTTTGTTGCAACAGCTCGATCTTGTGGATAGATGCTTAGCCTGCCTTATACATGATCTTGAACGGACATCTCTATTTATAGGATAGGGCCTGCATGTGGGAAATGGCCAGCAACCAACCTTCTAAGTTTGAGCACGAGGAAAGAAACAGACAGAGCAAAAGGTTTGCATGCATACAGCCATGTGTTTCACGTACGCGCTGGTGTTGGGACCTCAGCTCCTTTGCTATTGGCGAGGTTTTTTAATATGGCCACTGTGGAAAAAGGCCAATTAATATGGTACATAGGATATATTATTTGTTCTCATCTGTCACGGATGTAGTACAACCACGTCCAATGGCTCTCCTTGTTTACTGATTGGTTCATGAACAAACATAGGTGATATCCGCACGAACTATGGATTGGTACGGTGAAGAAATTAAATCAACAAATTTACATGATTTCCCTCCTAGCTGGTGGGTTACTGGTTATTCCTGGGCAACGATGTGGTGCGGACGTGCTCGTGTGTCACGGGCACAGAGCATCCAGCTTTGCATGCATGCACCAGCGTGTTTCACGCTTGAATTATCTACCATGCCAAATAATATCTTGAATAAATTGAATTTGTGGGGTGCCAGAGACCCAGACCACAGGCTTGTTTGGTTGGAAACCTGAGCCGCCCAGGGCTCAAAGATACAGGAAATGGAGGTAGAGACGGAGCGGCGAATGAAGTTAGCATGGCTGCAGATACAAGACACAGGAACCGCCAGCACAGAGCATGTACCTCTCCAAGATCCTAATGCGGCCCTTCTTAGCCCTCCACAACATCGAAGCAGTCACGCTTCCACAGAGCATGTACCTGGCCATGAAGACATTCCCGTACCTCAGTCTGAACCGGTTCATTACCCCGTGGATGAAATAACTCAACGGACTGCGTGTGAGCTTGTCGTGAGGCAGAAGAACATATCCGTGGTGGTACGTATGCGACATTAGTTTGTACATTTAGTAAATATCATCATAAATATTGTTCATTTACTAACTTCCTTTCTACTCATTTTATCAGATCGCATACAGTATGACCAAACCAGTGGAACCAGGTCAAACATGGCATTGCAAATGGTTACGTACCCGGTGAGGTGGAGCAAGTCATTGACCAGTGGAATGACTTGGAACTTGACATCGCCGGAGGTGACGGAGAAACAAAACTCGGGGAGTGTTCTCACGGCATCATTCTATGGAGCAAGCGAGACATCGCCATACCTGGTAGCACCAAGTCTCCTTCAGATCCCCCGTCTCCAAGAGGTCCACCGGATCATGATTCTTTGGGAGCTCATGACGCAAACGTGTCTCCGTCTCTGTCTCCTCCGCGGCGGAAGTCTCTGCCTCCGTCTCCTCCACCACAGAAGCCTGAACCAAAGAAGTGCTCTAAATTGTCTAGCTTGGCCCCTCCACCACAGAAGAAGCCACAGAAAGTCAAAGAGAAGCCCGCGCCACCGAAAAAAGCTTACGAGAAGACTCAAAAAAGAGCTCGATGCCTCTGTTAAAGAAGACGTAAAGAGGCAACATTTCACGAGAAAACAACAAGAGCCGAAGATTGACCCCGCCACGGTAAAATCCTTCCTCCAAAATTTGACCAGGGGTCAACAGAAGAGGGCACAAGTATCAGACTATGACCGCTCATTACTGAAATCTCAAGGGAAGAGGAAGGCGGCGGCGTCCAAACCTGTTGCTCAACTCGGCAACCAACCTCAGCAGTCGTTGCCTCAGTTGGCATCTGAATGTGAGCTGAACGTGCAACGACAAATGGCCAAGACAGGACTCTCGAGAGAGGAAATCACGGGACAAAAAGAAATCTCTGTGAGCACATCGTTCAAGTGTCCATTTAAGATTGGCCAGCCTTAGGTCGGTCCAGAAATGGAGAGCATGCTACAAACAAAGATGCACCGATTCCATCAGTGGTATCTGGAACAATCAAGAAGCAAAAGGCACATGTTTGGAGTTCGCGTAAAGGACCAAGATTTCTTCAATGGCGAGGAAACGCTCTGGTTGGAGTTCAGGATATATATGAGGTGTACAACCAAGACCTTATGGACGTGTATTTGGTCGCCTGTTGGGTATTGTAAGTTTGTTTTTCTCATATACAATTGACACTTGAAAAAAAATTAATCTATGCTGACGCGCCCTTTATTGCTTAACAATGCAGAATGGAGATTCAAAGATGTCGGAGGGAAGGAATATTTGACATTGGTTGCATGGACCCGACAAAGATAAGTGACAAAATGATTTTGATGAATCTAGAGGAAACATATCAAAATTTATACAAGTATCTCGAAAAACAAAATTATTGCGACTCCATACTATTGCCGTACAACTTCGGGTGAGTGCCTATACATGTATCTACTTATAGTGCCGTTACAAAATTTTATGGACTCCATACTATTGCCATTCAATTTTATTTCTCATTATAATGTATACATGTATTCAGTTTTCACTGGATCCTAATCATAGTGTGTCCTGACCGCGGTATCGTCCACGTATTTGATTCGTTGAAGTCTCCAACATATCCTTACCAGGACATCATTGACATGTTTACAAGGTGACATATATTTTCCCATTTAACTCAATTCTGCCCTTACAGTCACAATGATTTAACACAACTTTTTGGATCAAAGGGCGTGGGATCAATTTCACCAAGATAACCCTGGTATGATCCATGAAACACTCACATGGAAGACTGGCTTTCCGGTAAGCAAGTAATTTGTACGTGTAGGTCTCCGCTAATCTGTTATATGAATTTTACTTAACTTTATTTTTTGATCGATAGTGTCGCCAATAGGGGTCGGGAAATAATCTATGTGCATACTATGTTTGTGATAACATGCTCAATTGGTCGACAAAAAAGATGACTCACCATAATGTTGTGGTACGTAACACATTTTTAGGTTTTAATTTGATATATTTACTATATTTGTAGGAAAAGCACTTGATTTTGTAATAAATGATATTATTTATAAATATACGGCTTCATTTAATGATAACGAGATTCATTTATAATAAATATTATTATTAAATTTGAATAATAAGTAAAGCACTTTGTTTTATAATAAATGATTATTTATAAATAGAGGGCTTCATTTAATAATTACTATGTTTGTATTAATAAGAAAAACACTTTGTTTTATAATAAATGATTATTTAAAAATAGATGGATATTTGTATTTGTAAGTAAAACATTTATTTTATATTAAATGGTTATTAATTGCACAATTGTTGTCTTCAATTCTACGGATTTAATATTTTCAATTATTTGCAAATTATAGATGATGATGCTGGAAGAAGATAGACTCGATCAAGAGAGAATAGACACAATTGCAGAACAACTCATTTTATGGATTTGGGACGAGGTCGTTAATCCCGTGGAGAATTCCATCTCCCCCTGGAGGATGTGCCGTCAAGTCGTTCCTCTAGTCGGATTTCTTAAGTTGTAATATACAATTCAAATATATAAGTCTAGTTGGATATCTAAATTATAATATATATCTCTTCTATTTTGATTATATGTCTAGCTAATATGAATATATAGTACTACATGCATGACAGCTGAATACGTATTTGAATACGTAGCATAATACATATATAAACGTACATGCATGACGACCGCAAAAAGTAACAAAAAAAATCCAGGCCCTTTAGCACCGGTTGTAGACACTCTGCTAAAGGCCCTCCTATCCCCGCTCTTTTGGCAGGGCCTTTAGCACCGGTTGGTGTTTAGAACCGGTGCTAAAGGCCTCCTTTAGCACCGGTTATGCTACCCGATGTTAAAGGGTACCCCCGTTAGCACCAGTTGGGAATCTGATGCTAAAGCCCGTTCCCAACCGGTGCGGATGTGAGGTTCTCTGGTAGCGTAAACAGGCTAGGCTCAAGAGCTTTTTTGAATTTAAATGTTAGATACCACTTTGCTCGAATCGCTTGACCCAACACCAGCTGCACCACTCTCTCTTCAATGTTGCACCGCTACATGCTCGTCCGCTTGATTGGTTACTAATTAAGAGGGCAAAATGAAGAAACTGAAACAAAATCTTCGTAGAGCTGTCAAGGAGTAGGTCGACAAGTCAGTAATGGTGAAACCTTGTTCTTGGGCATGACAATGGAAGCGTTTGAAACCCGTTCCTGACACCAATGAGTCCTAATGACACTTGAATGATATCATTTTGCAGTGTGTGAAGGTTGAAAGGCTTTATCGAGTAGCCTTGCTATTTATTGTATGCATGGAATACGTACTTTCAAGTGCCAGTACTGTTTGGTATTTTAGTACTTAGCCCTAACACAAAATAACATATTTTTCACGCGAAATGAAAAAAGCCCCTATATTCCACAGCGGCGTGACAGAGAAATGGTGTGACGGATGAGCCTCTTCTGCTGCCAATGCCTTTTATTACTTTATAATACTTCATACTGTGACACAACTACAACGTACATATGGTGGCACACCTCATGATTTCGTGAACATGGGCAAGATAGTCTTTGTTTTTTTCTGCAAAATCACGGGAAGTCAGCCGAGATTTGTTACTGATGCACGTGGAACAATTTGTTCGTGGTGTCTGTGGTTTTCTTCAGGAAGTTGGATTTTTTGTCTTGTAAAAATACCTTTTTCATGCATTTGATCAACATGTAGAATAACCTCTTCTCATGTGGCACCATTTTCTTCACTTTGTAGACTAATTTGTGCACAATGCAAACTCATTTCATCGTGATGTAAATATGTTTTGTATTATTCTATTCTAAATGATTTTGTATTTTGTTTTATAAATCTTCCTACTGTTTATGTCCATTTCAACATTGGAAAAAGAGATGCAATAAAGCTTTTTTTGTGTAGATGCACGCGTGACCTTTTTTAATTTTAACGACCTTATTTTTGTATTCAGTGGTTCATACAAGGTAAAATAAAGTATTTTGCCATTGAGCCATTAACCCACATGCTCTCGTCCAGCTTGCAGCCCACTCACGCGCTCGTCCGAACTCACATCACAATGAGAATATTAAGGGTTACACACGTGACTGGAAGCAACTACGTAGTAGAAGAAGGCCTTGTTACGCCGTAGGTGGGCCACATGGCACTATTCTTCTCCCCCTCCTTCCCCTTGCTGTAGCGGAGTTTGGTATTTAAGGTTTCTGGGTCGAGTTTGGTCCCCTAGCCCTAGAGGATCTAGGGAGGCGAAGGATTGGTGCTGGCGGTGGATCATAGGTGGGGCAGTGAGGCGGATGATGAGTTAGGAATTGACAGGTCGATGTGGGGATGGACCATTGGGGTGGATCCAACGGCCCAAGCCGATTAAGACAGAGGCGGAGGCAAGGGGGGGAGAGGTGAACACGAGCGCTGGTACGCTGGGCTTACAACGGTGCATCGTATGGAGGAGAGGTGAGAGGGAGTGAGCTTGAGGCAGAAGAAATGAAAGGGCTATTGCCTGAGCTCAAGTTTGAATTGATTTGGCGGGATTTAAAAGAATAGTTGCCACCAACTGATTTAAAAGAAAAACAAGGCACTCAAAATGCAAAACATGGATTTTATTGCAAGATTTTCTATAAAGGTTTATAAAAAAGGTGTTTGCACACAGTCAACCAAAGTGAAATTCCAATTTGCCGAGAAAATTTAAAAGTTCACATTTTTAGTGGTTTTTATATGAGGCAAAACACATAGCGTTATATATATCTAGCTAGAGGCGACGCGATATGGAACTATGGAGGCAGCTTAACATTGGCACCGGCTCTATACATTGGGAGAATATAAGAGTGTGTTTGGCTGACAGCCACAACCTGCCATGCCCAGCTGTGGCGCTGTCTAAGCTTCGCCAGCAAAAATCGACGCCAAGCTAGAATTGTGGAACAGCACATGCGCGCCAGATGGAGATACACATCAACGCGTGGCAGATCCACAAGCACAGCCAAGTGGCGACAAGTGTGCCTGTCCACTTACGTGAAGTCGTGAAGAACATGCAGCAGGACGTTGGTTTATCATTGGACCAAACGCTTTACTGCAGTCTGTTGTAACAGGCACATGCATCATGCATGGATACCGTCTGTGCACCTCAATGCATGCATATTGAGCCTAGCTTGTTGATAATACTCAAATGAGTATATTGCATGCATTGTTTGTAGAAACATTTTTGTTGCATTCATGCTGCTGCAATGTGTGTTTTGTTTTATGGCAAGTTAAGTTGGAATTTAAATTCTGTTTAAATTTGAATTTAATTTGCATTTGTTTGAATCCTAGAAAAGTTTATTTCAGCCGAGTTCGCTTTTCCCCTGGTCCAACTCTGCTCCTTCTTTCTTCCCAAGCGCAGCCCAGCTCCCTTCTCCTTTTTCCCCGGCCCAAGTCTCCACCTGGTCCTCTTTCCCGCGAGCAGGCCCAGCCCCGCTCCCTTTCCTCCCCTCCGCTTCCCCCCCAAGCCGGCCCACTTCCCCCCCTGCGCCGGCCCAGCTCGCGCGACGCTCCCCCCTCCCTCCTCAGTGGCTGACAGGCAGGCCCCGCATGTCAGACTCACCATCTTCCTGCCGCCGCGCCCCCTTACTTCCACGGCCCGCGATCACCTCCGCGATCCCGGCCGTTCCCGCCCATCCCCGCGCCCCTGGACCCACCCGGCTCCCTCTGGAAGTTTCCACGAGCCTTCCCCGCGTGCTCCTTTCCTTCTTCGCGCCGCCCGAGCAAGGAAACCGTCGCCCCGCATGGCAACCCGAGCCGCCGGACTGACACCGCCGGGATTCGCTCCATCCCTGCCAAATGTGGCACCCCTCCGGCCTATTTAAGCACCCCCACACACACCCCAGCCCCCACCGACCCTCCACCGAGCCCGAAACGCCCTCCAGCAGCCCAGCCATGCCAAGCCCCGCCACTCTTCGGCCGCCTCCGTCGATCCTCGCCGCCGGTGCCGTTCCCTCGACGAGAACACCCTCAGGAGCTTCCCCTCGAGGTATGGATGCTGCCTGAGCCACCACCACTACCACATCGCCCCCCAGCCTAAGCTAATTGCTCATCGTCGACTTTCCAGGGCCGCCGAGCCGCTGCCTCTCGCCGGCCGCCGTCTCCGTCGTCCCATTGCTACCGTGATCCCCCTGGGTGAGTTCGCCTCCCTCCCCTGATGATGTAGGACCAAACCACGCGTTGAATGGTGCCTTGCAGCTCGAGATTCGCCCAGCTCCGTCGAGCTTTCACCGCCGGATGAGCGGCGCCGCCGTCCCCGACGTCGCCGGCAAGTCTTACCCCGCCCGACTGATCTGGACCACCGGATGAGGATCCAACGGCTGATAACCGCCCTGGGCCCGAGTCAAATGGGTGGATACCGGTCAGCGCTGCGCGTTTTGTAGAAGAACCCCTGAGTTATTTAGAAATCAACCCGCCGTCCCACGCTGTTAAAACTTATTTGCAAAGAGGTCATGTTTTACACGTTTAGCCCCCTGCCCTTTCTAAAATTTGTTCCCGCGGTCCAGATCTGGTTCATTTCCGCTGTAGCCCCCGTGTCTATAGCTTAATTAAGTTTAGGCCCTCGGTTTTTCACAAACTAGCCCCTGGAACTTTTAAAACTTTGCCAGCAGGTCCCTAGAACATAGAAGAGCCATATCTTTTCGTTTTAGCTCCAATTAGAGTGATTTTCGTGCTCATGTGTTCATAGTAAAGCGTAGGTTAATACAAAAACCATTATTTGTACTGTTTCTACTGTTTAGTGTACTGTTCTAATAGAATATTATTTGTTTGCATGTATTGGTTTGCGTGCTCGCTTGTATGGTGATTCGTGTCCAGTCGGTGAGCCGTACGCTTTGGAGTTTGAGTACGTGGAGGACTTTCCGGAGCAGGACCCCCAGCAGCAGGAGCCACCCTTCAAGGAAGACAAGTTATAGCACGGAAAATCCTTGCTACCTAAACACACTCTTTATATACATCTACTTTCATATGCATGTGTCTAAATTGTTATCCTATTAAGGTTGTACCTAGATTGTTTACTCCTATCCTTTCATCGCCTTGGGTTATTGCATAAGGGTAGAATCTTTGCTATGCGCAGCTACTGTCACCTTTATTTAACTGTTAATTTTGACTTAATGGTTCACTTCAACATTAATGATAAAATTTACTTTTTAGCAACATGGTTTAGGGACCTGGGGCATGTGCCTTGTGCTTTGCTCCAGTGTCTCTCCGTAAGGTCCGGTTCTTAAAGCGGCAACCCAGGAGCGTGTCGCCACCGC